>JAMXSV010000010.1:0-2726215 GCA_027559495.1 Aurifilum marmelostoma | reverse complement strand
AGCTAAGGGGTATGCACTTAATTAGAGGTCTATTACTATAAATATTCTAGCTTAGGAAGTAATAGAAGAAAGATAAGGAATTTTCTATCTATAAGCAGCTAAAGAGCTACTCTATAGGTGTAGCGTAGCGTGCGTATCGTATAGCGCGTTGTATAGCGTTCCTGGCTTTGGTGGCTGCCAAAGCCCCATATACAGCCTCAGCCTATAATAAGCAATAGCATTTATTATTTATTTGCATATAATCTTAAAGATAAATAAAGAGGATCTTTAAAGAGCTATTATATTCTATATTGCTTAAAAGAATAATACTAAACTATTCTTAAATAAGAGTTATTAAAATATAATAAGCACTATAGTAATCTAAAAATCCTTAAATACTAATTAAGTTTATACTAATAAGAGCAATATTAAAGTACTAAGTCCTTAAATATAGAATTATATAAGTTCTAATAAATAATATAAGTATTTACTATCTTTAGAGCTACTTAGTATATATAACTAAATACTTAAATTAATAACTAAAAAGCTATATATAAGTTCTATCTATTAGTAATAATAATTATAGTTATATATTATAATGAGCACTGCTATAACCAGAGTATATAATAAGTACACAAGAGTTTATATTAGCAAGAAGGATATTAAAGTATAATCCAAAGAATATAGAAATAATTTCTAAAAATCTTCTATAATATATTACTAGCAGTAAAGCTATTACTTATATTAGAAGTAATACTTAGATTAATAACTAAAGAGCTATATACTAAATCTATTTAATAGTAGCAAATATATTCCTTATATAACTTATTCTTTAGTTCTTTATTAGTAGTATTAGTTCTTTTCTAGCAGGGTGTAATGAGCACTGCCGTAACCGAGGTATACAACAAGTACACAAGGGGTTTATATTAGGCAAGAACGATATTAAAGTATAATCCAAAGAATACGGAAACAATCTCTAAAGTCTTCTGCAGTGTGTTACTAGCGGTAAAGCTATTACTTGTATTAGAAGTAATACTTAGATTGACGACTGAAGAGCTATATACTGAATCTATCTAATGGTAATAAACGTGTCCTTATATATCCAGCTCTTCATTATGGATATCCCTAGATAGCACATATCCAAAGCTATCCATCCTAGTTAGTCCTTGTCCTAACTCTATCCCTGGGTTACGTAATCCTAGCGTAGCTCTGTAAGTAAGTGTTAAACTTCCTGCACTAAAGATTCCATTCTAGATAGCCCTAGTATTCTATATTATAACAATTGCAGGTTATAATATTATCTCCTTCTTATTAATTATTATCCCAAATAATCTTCTATAAGTTTCCTGCATATTGTCCTATTGCTAAATTATACTTTCCTAATTTGTTATATCGAGTAGAGTTAATAAATCTTAATTCTTAAGTTCTTGCGCTAAGAAAATAAAATAGAAGGATTCCCTTCTTTTAATTATTCTTTAAAACGCTATTATTATGCCTTCTTATTCTTTTTGCAAGGATTGTGGCATTTCGTCTTATCAAGTTTCTCCTAACAATTCTTCCTGCTGCTCTGAATGTGTTTGCCTCAGACGTTCTTAGTGCGATATCTAGGGTCTTAGCGCCTTAGAGATTCGACGGATCGAAGTTTAATACCAATATCTAGAGGAGCAATTGGAGAGTGCTAAGGGCTAGCTCCGTAATACTGCTGTAGAGGTTAAGCGCTTGCGGAAATAAAAGCATATATAGTTTAAGAAGATAATGCGCGCGGTTCGTTATAGCCTTAATAGCGTAGAGGCATTAGAATGCGTAAAAGCTAAGGAGAAGCATTATTGCGCTTCTAAGATAGTCCAAGAGGTAGTCTCCGAAGAGGCTGCTGCTTCTGCTAAGGTTCCTAATTTTAAGGGATTTAATTAGAATTCTGTAGATATAGGAAATGCTATAATAGACTAGTTGAGTTTTCTAGCTAAGGGGTCGCCTGCTGCAGCCTCTAGTTCTTATTCTGGGATAGAGAGGTCTGCTGAAGAGGCCTTCTGAATCTTAGCCCTATTAGTTGCTATTCTGGGTTCCAAATTAACTAGTATATCTCTAACTATTTATATCTCTTAGCTAGTATAGTGCCCTATCTAGTAGTCTGCATAACTAGTAGCTTTCTTAACTAGTTATTTATTCTTATAACTATTCTTTCTTAGACTAGTATTGCGCAAGCTATTTTAGTGCATTGGTAACGTTTTCTAGGGGTTCTTATATATTTTCGCTTAAGGGGTAGCCTTTCTATTTAACTAAGTATTCTAGCATATTGTTATATTCTTAGTGCTTAAGGATCCTTTTAATCTTATATTCTAGTTTATTATTTTCGATTTTAATGCTATTATCGATCTTTATATTTTATGCTGCTAGTTCGAGTAGTGAAATGTAGAAAACTAGGTATATTCTTATGCTATAGGGGAGTGCAAGTTTATAGTTAACTAGTAAAATTTTTCGCAAAATTTTAAATAGATTAAGCTTTTTATAATTAAGCTTATTGCTAGGTCTTTTTATTTTAATATTTTGTTAAAAAAGGTAGACCTTATCTCCCTCCTTAAGGATTAGTCCCTTAATCCTCTTAGTATTTGCATATCTTATTATTTATTCTCTAATAAATGCAAGTTCTTGCTATAATTCCTTATAGATCTTCTAAATCCTTTAAGCTTTCTTATCTGCTGCTTCTGCATTTGCCCCTAGCAATGCTTTATAATATGCTATAGAATTATGCCTATATACTGCGTAAAATAGTAATACCTTTATTATGCTTATATTTGCGCTATTATATGCAAATTGCGCTAATAGCAATAATTTAACCTAATTATCTTATTTATAATTGATATAATAGTATAAATATTATTCCAAAATCTAGTTCGTGCATTCTATCTATCTATCTATTTGCAGATAGAATATAGTTAATATCTTATAAATTGCTCCGAGCTGCTTTATAAGCAAGGTTTAGAAGTTTAATGCGAATTTCCTATCCTTATCTAAGATAATTTCCTATAGCATGCTATAGTTGGCTATAATTATTTTGAAAAATATATATGCAAGGTCTTTTGCTATACTGCTTTCCTTATATAGTAGAAAGTAAGCGTACTTACTTAGTCTGCAAACTACTACTAGAATGCTATCAAATTGCACTTTGGTTAAGAGTTCTTATAAGAGAGATAGCTTAATAATAAAGTCTAAGCTAGCTAATTGCTAAACCGAATTTAGTACTAATAGAGGGTAAAGCAATCTATAAGGCTTATATCTTTCTGCTTTATTCTTTTTGCAATTATTGCAATTCCGTAAGAGATCCTTAACTCTCTTTTTAAGGCCTAGCAGGTTCTATTATCTCGAAATCTATACTAAGATTGCCCTAACCTCCTAATGTCCATATGCTAGGGCACTATATATATCTCAGATATATTAGTCTTATTCCTCTAGGATTATATCTTCTGGGTTCTTGCTTATTTAATTTATTCTAAGGGTAGCATTTAGCTTCCTATATGCATTAATAAGATTTCCTTCCTTATCTATTATAAAGATATTCTAGATTTCTTCTATAATCTTATTCTAATAATTAGATCTTCTGCTAAGAGTATCTGCTTTAATATTTTCCTTTCCTTAGATATAAATAATTTTAAGATCAAACTATAATAGGTACTCTGCTTATCTTACTTATTATCTATTAAGTATCTTTATTATAGTGAATATAGTAAGATTCTTATAATTAGAGAATACTTTAATTTAGTATTTTGCGCTAATAAGATATTATTCCTATTCCTTAAATGCTTTTATAATAGCTATAAGTTCCTTATCTAGTATTCTATACTATAATTCTGGTTTATTAAGCTTTTTTAAGAAGTTAGCGATTAGTTTTAATTGTTCTCTTTCGTTGCGCTAGTTAAGTTCTGCTCTAATAGCAAAGTCTGATATATTTATATATAACTCGAGTCCCTTGCTAAAATCTAGTTCTTCGCAAATTAGGTTCTTTAATATAAGATCTTTGATTTTATTAAATGCTTATTATTATCCTTTTGCCTAAAGAAATAGCGTTTCTTTCTTAGTAAGTTCTGTAAGGGGCTTAACTTTTCTACTATAATCCCTAATAAACTATTTATAGAAGTTAATATATCCAAGGAATGCTTAAATATTTATAAGGTTCTTAGATGCAGGCTAATCTTTAATTGCCTTGATTTTGTCTTTTTATATACAAATCTTGCCTAGCTTAAGAGTATATCCGAGGTAGTCTACTTTTTAAATATAGAAATAATACTTTATAGGCTCTACTAATATCTTAGCATCTTATAGCATCTATAATATAGTTTATATATATTATTTATATATTTTAAGGTCTTTTGAGTAAATAAGGATATTATCTAGGTAGGCAATAATGAAAATGTTAAGGAATTTGCGGAGAATATAGTTGATTATGCATTAGAATGTAGCTAGTGCATTAATTAGTCCGAATAGCATAATACAATATTTGTAATATTTATAGCAAGTTCTAAAGGCTATTTTCTATTTATATTCCTTTGCAATTTATATATAATAGTAGCCTTCCTTAAAATTAAGTGCAGTAAACTATTGCGCGCCTTATATTCTATCTTATAGTTTATTGCTTCTTGGCAGAGAGTAATAATTTTTAATTATTATATTATTAAGTTATCTGAAATCTATATATAGTCTAAGTTTGCTATTCTTCTTAAGTATAAAGAGGATTAGGTATTTTGCTAGAGAGTGTGATTCTCTAATATATCCTCTTTTAAAATTCTTATCTAGATACTCCCTAAGTGCCTTGAGTTTTGCTTTATCTAGTCTATAAATAGGAAAAAACTTTAGTTTTATTCCTTCCTTAAGGGGTATTTTATAGTTAAATTGGGTTCTAGCAGGAAGTAATCTTTTATGCTTTCCTAAGAATAATTTAGTAAATTTATAGTACTCTTATAGTATGCTATTAAATATTGATAGGGGTCCTTCTTCTATTGCTACTGCTTATAGGAGCAGGAGGTACTATTAAGCGTTCCTAGGCAATATTGCAGAAGTATTATATCCTAATTAGCTTTATCTAATTCTTTATAATTCTTAGTTTATCTGCTTCTATAGCCTATCCTAGCTACTCTAGGCTAGACTAAGTTTCTAAGGCTATAGCTTCTATTTCTATTATTGCTGCCTATTATTATTGCTCTATGCTAGACTAAGTTCTTCTAACTAGTTTCTATTTACTTATATTTTTAATCTATACCTAACCTGCATTTATAGATTCGAGGCGTTTATAGTCCTTCTCTATAAGCTATTAGACTCTGCTAATTTAAAGGTATATATTAAGTTCTTATTTAAGCGCCTTTCTTAGCTATCCTTAGTGACTAAGTCTTATTCTGCGCCCTTAATTGCAACTATCCTATTAGGTATAGCTTGTTCCCAAGAGATCTAGCTAGTAGTCTAATTGATTTGAGAATTGTACTTCTTAAGCTATAGAAGTCCTAATATTATATTATAGTATGCTATATCTATGATATTAAAGAAAACAAGTGTTATATATCCTTAGTTTAAGATAGATAGGTAATTAGTCTCCTTATTAATTATCTCTTAGTTATATATAATAGATTATTCTTCTATAGTGTTAAGGGTATAGGGCTTCTCTTTCTATTGTTATAGTATCTTTGCTATATTAATAATGCGGGGGGATATATAATTCCCTTATGCGCTACTATCCAATAGTGCGCTATAATATTAGCCTTTAATATTTATATTAAGCTATATATATATATAGTTTCCTTTTGCTATTACATATAGGGATCTTATAGTCCTAATTAACTATTATCCCTTTATAGGCAATCTTTCCCTTTTAGGGCCTTTTTGGCTGCCTTCTAAGCTAGTGCCTTAGCTTATCGTTATGCATGCTTATAATGCTTCTTATTGCATTGCTATATATGCTAGGCATATGCTTTATTCTGCATATAGATAGTGCATTATTCTACTAGATATTGCTACTACTTGCGTTTTTTGTTTATGCAAGGCCTAAGGCAGTTCTTTAGTAGTCTAACTAATGCATTATAGTGTTTCTTATCTAGTACTTTTCTAAACTATAGTTCGGATTCCTTATATGCCTAAATGAATTATTCTTCTTCCCTAGTTAAAAACTATTTATATTTAACTTTTTCCTTAAAATAGATTTAGCAGCTATAATAGATGTATAAGATCTATGCTAATTAGTAGTATCTAAGGTAAAATGCATTAATCCTAGGATCCTCTAGTTTATCTACTTTATAATTTTAAAGTAGAATGCTTTAGAAGAATTCCTTTAGGGGGATTCTATATATAAGATGCTTAGTTTGTGCTTCGGTATTTGGGCTATAAAAGCTAATGCTGCTATATTAGCTAGTTAGTACTAACTTTTCCAACTTATCTATATATTATTATATAATAAGTTCGGGTAGACTATTAGGCTATCTATTCTAAAGTATTTCTATTGCGTTTCTTTCTATTAATACTAGAATAAAGTCTGCATTTTCTAAGTTATTATTACGCTTATTATAGGCTAGGGATATTATAATATCCAATATATGCTTATTATTATCTATAAGCTATATAAGATAGTGCTATAAGGGAAACTTCCCTAGGTTCTATTCTTCCTTAGATCCCTAATCTATAGGGTTAGTAGAATAATCTGATTATTTATTTTTAGTAGAAGCCTTACTTCTAATAGCAAGTTGTTATTGTTCCTTAGATTTCCGGGAGAACTATTCTAAACCTTCTTTCTCTAAAAGATATAATACGCAGCTATTATTATAATATACAGTCTAACTAAGAGATTTATAATTAATAAAGTTTATTACTTGCTCTATTAAGATATTTTTGTTTAGATAATTAGGTTCCTATTAAGTAGCGATATTAAGCTATTATCCCTCCTAAACAAATTGCTATTGCTTCCTTTATAGTTATCAATATTCCTATGCAAAGTATCTAGGCTTCCTATAATTAAAGCACGCCCTATTGCCTTTGCCTTAGTTTTAGAAATTATTATATTAATGCATAGCATCTAATTCTATTAGGCTAATATATATGCTGCTACTTTGCGCTATACTTATATAATTCTATTATTTGCCTTAGTAGTTCTGCTAAGGTTAGTAGCATTTTCTATTATTAGCTAGGATCCTAAACTTCTATAATTATCTATTGCCCTTATAGTTCTTCTTCTATTATTATTTGAAGATGCAGTTATCGATTTATACTGCTATTGCAATATATTTTGCTAAATTATTAGGTTAATCTATTTTATAAAGTTTATCTTTAACCCTATTCTTTAGTCCTTTATAGAACTAAGATATTAATGCTTTATCTTCCTAGCTAACTTGCTTTATATATTGCCTAAATTTAGCTATATAGTCTAAAGCAGCTTTAGTCTGCTTAAGGTCTATAAGATTGCATTCTGCTATATATTTCTTGTCTAAGTTGCTAAATGCATCCTTAAGCGCCTTCTCAAAACCTTTAAATAAATTAAAGATAGCTTTAGTTTCCTTATTATAATTATCGGGTATAGTTAAATTATTAAGGTAGTCTCGAAGCGAAGGTTCGAACTAAGCAAGAGCATTGCCTTCTAACCGCATTCCTGCGAAAACTGCCTTTTCTCCCTTATCCGTAAACTGGGCCGGATAGTAAAGGAAATAAGCCTTGCACTAAGTAATGAAAGCCTAAAGAGTGCTCTTTAATCCTTTATAAGGAATAGGCTTATTTATCTTATAAACCTTAACCTAAGTATTGCTAGATTCTTTAAGTTCCTAAATGTAAGCCTGCAGAGCTATAATAGTTTGCTGCAGCTTAGCGCTAGTCTAGGCCCTGCCTATAGTGGAGGAGGTTGGAGTCTAGGGAGATATTGTATTTTCGTATTGCTTAAAAAGGAGTATACTAAACTATACTTAAATAAGAGTTATTAAAATATAATAAGCACTACTATAACCAAGGTATACAATAAGTATACAAGGGGTTTATATTAGGCAAGAACGATATTAAAGTATAATCCAAAGAATATAGAAATAATCTCTAAAGTCTTCTGCAGTATATTACTAGCGGTAAAGCTATTACTTATATTAGAAGTAATACTTAGATTAATAACTAAAGAGCTATATACTAAATCTATCTAATAGTAATAAATATATCCTTATATATCCAGCTCTTTATTATAAATAACTTAGATAGCAATATATCCGAGCTATCTGGATATCCCTGGATAGCATATATCCAAAGCTATCTATCCTGGTTAGTCTTTGTCCTAACCCTATCCCTGGGTTATATAATCCTAGCGTAGCTCCGTAGGTAAATGTTAAACTTCCCGCACTAAGGGTTCTATTCTGGGTGGCCCTGGTGTCCCATATTATGACGGTTGCGGGTTATAATACAGGGGTAGGCTAGAGTTGATATTAGATTCTTCAACTAGTTAACTAAGTTAATACTAATTCCTTTAACTAGTTAATAAAGTTAATATCGACTTTTTTAACTAAGCAATCTTTATAACTCTAACTCTAGCTTATATAATCTTATTATGCTAGTTCTATTCTAGAGTATTAGACTCTTAGCTCTCTATAATCTATTCTATATAGCCTTAGTGCTATACTGCAATCTTTATTATAATCTATATATTAAATAGATTATAATATTATCTCTCTCCTATAGATTATTATTCCTAATAATTTCCTTATAAGTTTCTCTACTATTATTTTGCTATATTATTATGCTTTCCTAATTAGGATATTAAATAGAATTGCAAAACTAAAATCTTTTAATTCTTATTTTAATAAGTTAAAGCAAAAGAAGTCTTTTTATTTAATTATTCTTTCTAAAGCTATTATTATAATTCCTTATTCTTCCTATAATGCTTAAAGCTTAAAATTTTATTAAATATTCCCTAAGAATTCTTCCTAGTATGCTAAATATATATATTGCTAATATTCTAAATATAATATTCTTAAACTAACTAACTCTTTTAAGCTTCTTAATATTTCTTTCTAGTATTAAAAGTTAGAGAATAAAATCGAAAATCTTAAGTTAAAATTAATGCATCTTTATTAATAAAAGAAGATATAAAGAGAGAAAATAGCTTAGGCTATTTATTAAGGCTTAATAAATCTAGGAGAATTAGAGTATCTAGAGGCAAAGAAGGCAAAGGCTAAAGCTAAGCATCTAGTTGCTAGAAAAGCTAACTAAAGCGCTAAAGCCTTAGTTCTTAAGGGTTCTCTCTCTAATAGCTAGCTTATAGAGGGGGCTAGTTAGTTTCTACTAGACCTAAGTGTTCTAAATAAATATAGATTGGAAGGCATAGCTAGATCTTTAGTTAGCTGCTAACCTTTAGCTTAGCTTAATGCATCTTTTTCTTTTAGTACTATTTCTAATTAGTATTTCCTTAATTAATAGCTTATTTTATTAATTAGTAGGATATCTTAACTAATAGGCTATATTTCTAATATTTCTATAAGCTAACTAATTACTACTATAATTATTCTTTCTTAGACTAGTATTATGCAAGCTATTCTAGTGCATTAGTAATATTTTTTGGGGATTCTTATATATTTTCGCTTAAGAAGTAGCCTTTCTATTTAATTAGATATTCTAGTATATTATTCTATTCTCTATGCTTAAGGATTTTTCTAATCTTATATTCTAATTTATTATCTTTAACTTTAATACTATTATTAATCTTTATATTCTATATTGCTAGCTTAAATAGTAAAATATAGAAAACTAAATATATTCTTATGCTATAGGGAAGTGCAAGTTTATAGTTAATTAGTAAGATTTTCTGCAAAATCTTAAATAGATTAAGCTTTTTATAATTAAGCTTATTATTAAGTCTTTTTATCTTAATATTTTATTAAAAAAGATAAACCTTATCTTCCTCCTTAAGAATTAGTTTCTTAATCCTCTTAGTATTTGCATATCTTATTATTTATTTCCTAATAAATATAAGTTCTTACTATAATTCTTTATAGATTTTCTGAATTCTTTAAGCTTTCTTATTTACTACTTCTGCATTTGCTTCTAGCAATATTTTATAGTATACTATAAGATTATATCTATATACTATATAGAATAATAATATCTTTATTATATTTATATTTGCGCTATTATATGCAAATTGCGCTAATAGTAATAATTTAATCTAATTATTTTATTTATAATTAATATAATAATATAAATATTATTTTAAAATTTGATTTATATATTCTATCTATTTATCTATTTATAAATAGAATATAGTTAATATCTTATAAGCTGCTCTAAGCTGCTTTATAAGTAAGATTTAGAAGTTTAATGCGAACTTCCTATCCCTATCTAAGATAATTTCCTATAGCATGCTATAGTTAGCTATAATTATTCTAAAAAATATATATATAAGGTCTTCTGCTATACTGCTCTCCTTATATAGTAGAAAGTAAGCATACTTGCTTAGTTTGCAAACTATTACTAGAATACTATTAAATTGCACTTTAGTTAAAGATTCTTATAAAAGAAATAGCTTAATAATAAAATCTAAGCTAGCTAATTGCTAAACTAAACTTAGTATTAATAAAGAGTAAAGCAATTTATAAGGCTTATATCTCTCTGCTTTATTCTTCTTGCAATTATTGCAATTCCGCAAGAGGTTCTCAATTCTCTTCTTAAAGCCTAGCAGGTTCTAATATCTCGAAATCTATACTAAGATTGCCCTAACTCCCTAATATCTATATGCTAGAGTACTATATATATCCTAGATATACTAATCTTATTCCTTTAGAGTTATATCTTTTAGGTTTTTGCTTATTTAACTAATTCTAAGAATAATATTTAATTTCCTATATATATTAATAAGATTTCCTTTCTTATCTATTATAAAGATATTCTAGATTTCTTTTATAATCTTATTCTAATAATTAGACTTTCTGCTAAAAGCATTTGCTTTAATATTTTCCTTTCTTTAGATATAAATAATCTTAAGATTAAATTATAATAGATACTCTGCCTATTTTACTTATTATCTATTAAATATCTTTATTATAGTAAATATAGTAAGATTTTTATAATTAGAGAATACTTTAATCTAGTATTTTGCATTAATAAGATATTATTCTTATTCCTTAAATGCTTCTATAATAGCTATAAGTTTCTTATTTAGTATTCTATACTGCAATTCTAGTTTATTAAGCTTTTTTAAGAAGTTAGCAATTAGTTTTAATTATTCTCTTTTATTGCGCTAATTAAGTTCTGCTTTAATAGCAAAGTCTAATGCATTTATATATAACTTAAGTTCTTTGCTAAAATCTAGTTCTTTGCAAATTAGGTCCTTTAATATAAGATCTTTAATTTTATTAAATGCTTGCTATTATCCTTTTGCCTAATAAAATAGTATTTCTTTTTTGGTAAGTTCTATAAAAGGCTTAACTTCCTTGCTATAATTCTTAATAAACTATCTATAAAAATTAATATATTTAAAGAATGCTCGAATATCTATAAGGTTTCTAGATGCAGGCTAATCCTTAATTGCCTTAATTTTGTCTTTTTGCATGCAAATCGCGCCTAGTTCAAAAGTATATCTAAAATAATCTACTTTCTAAATATAGAAATAATATTTAGTAGATTCTACTAGCATCTTAGCATCTTATAGTATCTATAATATAATTCGCATATATTATTTATATATCTTAAGGTCTTTTAAGTAAATAAAGATATTATTTAGGTAAGCAATAATAAAGATATTAAGAAATTTGCAAAGAATATAATTAATTATGCATTAGAATATAGCTAGTATATTAATTAATCTAAATAGCATAATATAATATTTATAATATTTATAGCAAGTTCTAAAAGCTATCTTCTATTTATATCCCTTTATAATCTATATATAATAGTATCCTTCTTTAAGATTAAGCATAGTAAACTATTATACGCCTTGCATTCTATCTTATAGCTTATTGCTTCTTAGCAAGGGGTAATAATCCTTAATTATTATATTATTAAGTTATCTAAAGTCTATATATAGCCTAAGTTTGCTATTTTTTTTAGATATAAAGAGAATTAGATATTTTGCTAGAGAGTATAATTCTCTAATATATCCTTTTTTAAGATTTTTATCTAAGTACTCTTTAAGTGCTTTAAGCCTTGCTTTATCTAGTCTATAGATAGGGAAAAATTTTGGTTCTATCCCTTCTTTAAAGAGTATTTTATAGTTAAATTAGATTCTAGCAGAAAGCAATCCCTTATACTTTTCTAAGAATAATCTAGTAAATTTATAGTACTCTTATAGTATGCTATTAAATATTAGTAGAGATCCTTCTTCTATTATTACTGCTTATAGGAATAGGAAGTACTATTAAGCGTTCCTAGGCAATATTGTAGTAATATTATATCCTAATTAGCTTTGCTTAATTCTTTATAATTCTTAATTTATTTGCTTCTCTAGCCTATTCTAGCTGCTCTAGGCTAGACCGAGTTTCTAAAGCTATAGCTTCTATTTCTATTATTGCTGCCTATTATTATTACTCTATACTAAACTAAGTCTTTCTAATTAGTTTCTGCTTACTTATAAATCTAATCTATGCTTAACCTTCTTTTATAGATTTAAGGCATTTATAATCCTTCTCTATAAGCTATTAGTCTTTGCTAATTTAGAGGTATATATTAAGTTTTCGTTTAAGCGCCTCTCTTAGCTATTCTTAGTGATTAAGTCTTATTCTGCGCCTTTAATTGCAACTATCCTATTAGATATAGCTTATTCTTAAGAGATCTAGCTAGTAGTCCAATTAATTCGAGAATTATGCTCCTTAAGCTATAGAAGTCCTAATATTATATTATAATATACTATATCTATAATATCAAAAGAAACCTTAGTTATATATCTTTATATCTATATAGATAGATAATTAGTCTCCTTATTAACTATATCTAGATTATATGCAACTAGCTTTCCTTCTATAGTATTAAGTATATAGGGCTTCTCCTTCTGCTGCTATAGTATCTTTGCTATATTAATAATATTTGAGGATATATAATTTCCTTATATGCTACTATCTAATAGGGCATTATATCTTTCTTTGTAGATATATGCGTTGATAATAATATAAGCATAGTTTGTTCTAAAGGCTTTATATAGGAACTATTCTAGTCTAATTATCTATAGTCCTATTATAAGCGATTCTATCCTTTTGGGGTTTTTCTAGCTGCTTGCTAAGCTAATGCTTTAGCTTATTATTATATATGCTTATAATGCTTCCTGCTATGCTATTATATATGCTAGGCGCATGCTTTATTCTATATATAAATAGTGCATTTTTCTACTAAGCATTGCTACTATTTGCATTTCCTTTCTATGCAAGGCTTTAGGCAATCTTCTAATAGTCTGATAAAAGCATTATTGTGCTTCTTATCTAGTACTTCCCTAAACTAAAGTTCGGGTTCTTTATACGCTTAGATAACTTATTCTTCTTCTCTAGTTAGAAACTATCTATATTTAACTTTTTCTTTAAAGTGAATTTAATAGCTATAGTAAGTATATAAGATCTATGCTAATTAGTAGTGTTTAAGGTAGAATGCATTAATCCTAGGATCCTCTATTCTTTCTGCTTTATGATTCTGGATTGGAATATTCTAGAAGAGTTCTTTTAGAAGAATTCTATATATAAGGTGCTTAGTTTATTTCTTAGCATCTGGATTATAGAAGCTAATGCTGCTATATAAACTAGTTAATACTAATTCTCCTAACTTATTTATATATTATTATATAATAGGTTTAGGTAAGTTATTTAGCTATTTATCTTAAAGTATTTCTTCTTTAAGGGTAAGTATCTTTATTATATTTTCTTCTATTAGTGCTAGAGTAAAGTCTGCATTTTCTAAGTTATCATCGCGCCTATTATAGGCTAGGGATAATATAGTAGCCTAGCTCTGTTCTTCCTTAGATCTCTAATCTATAGAGTTAGTAGAATAACTTAATTATTTATTATTAGCAGAAGCTCTGCTTTCTATAGCAAGCTGCTGTTATTCTATAGATTTCTAGAGGAATTATTCTAAATCTTCTTTCTCTAAGAGGTATAATATGCAACTATTATTATAATATGCAGTTCAATTAAGAGAATTATAATTAATAGAGTCTATTACTTGCTCTATTAGGATATTTTTATTTAGCTAATTAGGTTTCTATTAGGTAGCGATATTAAGCTATTATTCTTCTTAAATAGGTTGCTATTGCTTCTTTTATAGTTATTAATAATCTTATGCAAAGTATTCTAATTTTCTATAATTATAGCATTCCTAATTATTATTTTATGCTAGATATTTGCTATATTAATTTATAATATTAAGCTCTATAGGGCTAGCATATATGCTGCTACTATAAGCTATGCTTTAGTGCTTGGGTTAATTTCCTTAATTTTGCATCTTTTTGCTTATATTAGCTTAGAACTTCTATAATAGATTTTCTTTCTTCCTTTTTATATATTATTTATAGAGGCAGTTATTAATATAGATTATTATATTAGAGAATATAGTAAAGTTCTCTAGCTAATTCTATTTAGAAATTTCGTTTTTAACTTTATTCTTAAGTTCTTAGTAATAGTGCTTTATAAGGTTTCTATCTTCCTATAGAAGTTATACTGCAAGTTGCTTAAATCGAACTATATATATAGAGGCTAATTTGACTTATTGCAGGGCTATAAGTTATTAGGCTATAATTCTTTCCTTATTAGAGTCTCTAAAGGTTTCTCTAAGAACCTTTTCGAATCTACTAAAGGATTAAAATATTTCTTTAGTAATATCTTTTCTAAGGCTAGAGCAAGTAATATTCTCTAAGTAGTCTCTAAAAGAGGGCTTATACTAAATAAGAGCATTATTCTTAAGGTAAGTTCCTATAAAGATAGTCTTTTTTAACTCTATAATAAACTAAGAAGCATAGTGCAAGAAGTACGCCTTGCACTAAGTAAGAAATTCTTAAAGCATTTTTTAATTTCTATTAAATATAATAGATTTATTTATTTTATAGTTTTTAATAGCTGCTATAGCATTAGAGTTGCTAATCTGCTTTTAAGTAAGAAGTTAAGCTTACTAGGACTAGATTATAGCTTTCTGCTATTACTAATAAATATGCAGTTTATTAATGCGCTATATAAGGAGCTATATTTAGTTTATTAGTTTATTAGTAGTAGCGGCCCTATTGCTAAAAGAGGATAGAGTTTCTAGAGCTATTATATTTCTGTATTGCTTAAGGCAGAGTATACTAAATTATTCTTAAATAAGAATTATTAAAATATAATAAGCACTGCTATAACTAGGGTATATAATAAGTATATAAGGGTTTATATTAGCAAGAAAGATATTAAAGTATAATCTAAAGAATATAGAAATAATTTCTAAAAGTCTTCTATAGTATATTACTAGTAGTAAAGCTATTACTTATATTAAAAGTAATACTTAGATTAATAACTAAAGAGCTATATACTAAATCTATTTAATAATAGCAAATATATCCCTTATATAATCTATTCTTTAGTCCTTTATTAGTAGTATTAGTTTCTTCTTAGCAGGGGTAGGCTAGAGTTAATATTGGATCCTTTAACTAGTTAACTAAGTCGATACTGATTCCTTCGACTAGTCAATAGAGTCGATATTAACTTCTTCGACTAAGCAATCTTTATAACCCTAACCCTGGCTTATATAATCTCGTTATGCTAGTTCTATCCTAGAGTGTTAGACTCTCGGCTCCCTGTAATCCGTTCTGTATGGCCTTAGTGCTGTGCCGCAATCTTTGTTGTGACCTGCATATTGGATGGGTCATAACATATATATTATTTCTTATTCTAGATTATCTAGATTATCTTAATAATCCTTCTAATCTAGATTATTATAGATTAGTAGCTGCTCTTCTTTGATCCAATAACCCTAACCCTTGCTTATATAAGCTGTAGTGCTTTTGTCCAATTGTGGTGTTCTTTTTCTGCCATTTCTTGCTCCACTTGTTAACGTGATTCCTTCTCGTGACCTGTATGTTGAATGGGTCATAACAGTAGTATTGCAACAGCATTAAAGTCGAATCTTGCTGCTAGCTGCTTTCGCTATAATAACCCAAACTTCTATTTTATATTAGTAACTTGCACTTGATTATAAATAATAGGAAACCCCTCTTTAAGCAAAAAATATTTCAAAAATACTTAGACGATAATAATACTTAACAAACAATAACCCTTAGCTAATAAGTTGAATTCATCTTAGCATCTTATTCCATAATAACCTATGACCCCCTATAGATGCTAATGTTAAGCAAAGTAATCAGATATCTAGGTAGCACTCCTTAAAAGCAACTTTGTAAAGTTGTTTGCTTAGCTATCAAGTAATGTAGTAAAATCATAGCTGCGTGTATTTCAAGATATGCTAGCATACCCAATTCGCTATCCACATAGAGACACAACTGTAATCCATTGCGTTAAGGCATAAGGTTAGAAGACTGTTATATTTATTCTGCAAAGGGAATGTTATATGTTTGCGCAAAAGCGATTGCCTATGTCTTCTGTATCGGGATGCCCTGTATCATTCCATACAAATTATTCGACTCCCCTTATTGCCTTAACATTTCTTCGCCTCCTTCTCCCAATCCTCAGAAACCGCGTTAGAGTCGACAATCTTCATCAAGCACTCCATCGTTTCGTCTAAGTCGGCGCAGTTTTGTTTTATGCAGGTTTCTTTATTGATTGCCTTCTGTCCCGCTTTCGGCTTTGATTTTGCAAATTCCTCGCAAGCTTTAACGCAAGCGCTGTAAGCTTTGTTGGCGTTCTCGTACTCGTTCTTCAATATGACTTTATTGATACCACGTGTTTCGTTCGGATCAATAATACCGGCCGGAATAGCGGTGACGAGAGGCACGGTCACGACGAGTAGCGGCAGGATAGATTGAATCTTCATTGTAAGACGTCGTAGGTATTGGGAGGATTGATATAGGAAGCTGAAGATTGTTGTTATATCAAGACTTGTACAATTTTGAATACTGTTCAAACTTATTGATATTGATTTGATGTTGAAAAAGTGCTAATGATAAATATTAGTTATAAACCTCAATACTAGGAAATCGTTCTGAGTTTTATATCTAGGGTTCTTCACACTAACTGCATTAGAACTTAAAATAAGAACAGCTTACTATTTCAACTTCCTCTGTTTATAATTTGTAAAAAAAAAAATAGAACATAACTTATAATTGACCTACATTCGTAAGCTTACTTAAGTTATGTTCGTGTTTTGGGCGAAATGCTAGATTAATATTTTTAAAATACTTTAGCATTTATAGGAACTTATCCTTTGTCTCTTGCTCTTTCTACTAAATTAGGTGGGTAATGATCTAATATCGTTGGCAGCTTATATAATTCTTCTAAGCTAATTTGGTAATGAATACATATTATTAGCGGTTTTAGGTGCACTAACTTAGTCAAGTTGGTAAGCAATATATGCCGTTGGCAATTTCATGTGGACTTGTCTATGTACGTTGGTAAGGGATAGATATTGTTGGCACCTTTCTGTAGACCCTTAAGTTGGTACGCATAAAAATCGTTGGCAGGTCTCTGTAGGTACTATTTTAAAACTCGTGCATGAGCTGAAACTTGAAACTGAGAAAGACCCGGTTTTCCAACACCCAGCCATGTGTCCTTAGATAGTAACGAGCTGGGGCGAGTTGCGGTTAGTTGCGGCATACCATTCACATAAATCGACCATCTCCTCAGAAACTTACTTGAGTCTTCGTTCTAAGCTACATCATTTCACTTCGCATTTTCGTCACGTAAGGCGCTGACTTCCTATCAACTCACTCCTTCCTTAGTATCTTTGTGTCGAGTCGCATCTGCGAAGCGCTCAAATCAGCTCTTCCCAACATTTTACATTATGGAGCAATATAAGCAAACGTCTGAATGGACTTTCGGAGAATCGAAAAAGAGAGACGGACGATACGGACCGATCGTGTCGTGCATCAAAGCCGATGGCAAACTCTTCACTGCCGAGCTCCTGGAACCTCGCGATCCGCAATCTAATCAGAACCTGAGGGCACAAATGAACATCAGGCAGATGAATCAGCCCAAGGAGCCACATCCGTACATCGTCTCCTATTTTGGTTTCTGTCCAAAGGAAGACGACACAGGTGTCTACCTACTTACAGAGTACTTGCCCACGGGCACCCTCAGCGAGTTCCTCCAGGATCATGGCGCGGTGGACCTGCCCCTTGCACGGATATACCTCCGCGGCCTTGTCCTTGGTCTTGAAGAATTGCAAAAGCGTGGACTTGCCACGGTGTTCATCAATTCGGACAACATCTTCCTTGGACCTGACCTCGTTGCCAAAATCGAAGCACCGCATCTTGATATGACTATCGCCGGATGCTCATTACCACCTGGCATACTCACGCTGCCAGAGCTTTTACACGGCCAAAGTCACATGCGCAGAGCCGATGTATGGCTTCTGGGTATCGTCGCGGCTGAGATATTTTCAGGAGAGCCTTTCACAGCGGCCTCAGCCGGCCGTATCGCATCGCAGTTAGGCAAGCACGATAAGGGCTCGGCCTGGGACCTCTTTGTCACGCGAGAAGTCGTAGATAAACATGACGAAAACACTCTAGACTTCATACGCGCTTGCTTCAATATGTAAGCGGTTTTTGAAAGCACGATGTCTTCTTCTGTCAGTCTTCCTAACAAGATCTTATATAGAAACAGTGATCAACGGCCGAGCGTAGTTGAGTTACTGAAGCATCCTTTCTTCAGCAAAGCAGAAGAATCGGACTCACGCAATATTAACTGGATGAAGGAAGCCGTAAATACTGCAAAAGCAGATATAGCGGGTTTAGTAGATAGTTAGTATCACAATCGATATAAAATATCGAGAAATAAGGTAGCCTTGTGAGAAGGGAGCTATAGCTAGAAGAATGCTTATCGATTTCTTTCTGATTCGTTTTTCTTATTTGAAAAAAAGAAAAAAGGAATATTCCAATACTCCCCTGCCCTTTTCTTTTCTTTTTTCTTTTTTCTTCTCTTTTTGCCTTCAGTCTACTAATTATAAATCTCACAAGTATTATATTAGGTAGTATAGCTTTAGCTTTCACAACTTCGTTTAGCAGTTAATTAATACATAGTGCAAAAGATCCTAAGCTATTTCGAACTTGAGCCACAAGCAAGCTTTAAAGCCTTCAAGCTACTATTTATTTATGCAAACCCCAGTTTTGCCGTCGTGATATTGTAACTCTTTGAGCTGAAACAAAATTATCAAATGCTGAGCCTGGGTCCTCCATCATACCACATATAGCTTCAAATTCCACGCCTTCAAGTGCGTCTGCTTCAAGTAATTCTGGTGCCAAAATTGCCGCGAAAGCGGTCAGCTCCCCCACAATCTCCTCGCAGTCAAACCATCACCAGTCTTATCTAATGTTACACCAACATTGATGTAATTTGCGTATGGATCGTCTTTGGTACCAGCGACGACTGTGATCGAATCGGGTGCATTGCACATGCGTGCGCTATAGTGGCAAACCATCGGAGTTCCGCAAGTGTCCATGCAGCGTTCGTTAAGGATACGGGCTTCTTCCTGGGCTAGCCCGTCACGTTCCCGGAGGACTTTATCGTCTGCGCGACGAATTTTGCGCCGGACCCGCCTAGTTGGAATAGGGCCTGAGCCACACCCGGTACCCGTCTCGTCAGCGTCGGCCTCGTACTCGACCTCCTGGCATAATTTGAGTCCCGAATTCTTGAAAGCGGAAACCCAAGACGCGAGGCCGGTCGCAAGCATCTGGTGGAAGACGTCCAGGCTCGAATACTGAGCACCATCGATATACATTGCCGGCTTCAGCGGCTCCTCGCCTCCGTCAAGAGCAACTTCGACATTGTCCATCTCCTGGTGGTCGCTCTTGCAGCCATCGTTATCGCACATATTTGCAAGCTTACCGTACATCTCGGCTGCCAGTTTCGAGCCACCATCATCGCCATCATCCGCATTTCCGATGTCAATAGTGCCGACATTGGCCACCCAGGCAAGAACAGTAGGCGACGTCGTCGCCGCCGTCGGTGTGCAGCTGGATACTGTGCTACAAGTCTCTTAGCCGCCACCAACGCCGCCAACAAGTGTGCAGGCATTGCAATTAGAGGTCCAGGTCGATGTGTCTATTTGGATGCTTGCTTGAGCAGTGGTTCCGGGCACGCTGGAATATGCACAGCTTTCTGAATATGCCGTTGCGCTTTTGAAAATGCTAAGGGTCAATGTGGTAGACCCAACCACGCAGTCGCAGTAGCCTTCGTCAACCCCGTGCCGGGAGATGGACCTACCACCGAACAGTCGATAGATGGCGGTGTGGTAATCATACTTGACGATTCCACCGTGATGGATAAGGTTGGTGGCACTGACACTGTGGCTGGTGGGGTGGTTGTTGCGCCTGAATACTCACCAGCATCAGCGTCACGCTTGGCATTGTTGCATGATGGTGCTACGGGGTCTTTAAACCGAGGAGCTTTGCTGCCAGTGAAGCACTGGCTAGACGTCCAAAAAATGTCGAGGGCTAGCCAAGTATAACTATCGGCGTTCTCGATGCACTAGTCAGGGTTATTTTTCAGCATCTGCTGGGTGTTACAGGGTCCTGTTCCAAACGTCAGCTACAGCAACTGTTGCCGTGTAAGCAGACAAGCATTGCATCTTATGATGTCGGATCTGTTGTAGTAAGCAAAGATCTCGGATCGAGCGCGCTCTCGATCGAGTAAGCCAATGCCACTTAGGCAAATGGACTCCCTGTCTAATAGGCTGTTATTTCGATTGGGGCTGGTGCGCGTTGTTATCGTACCGTATCCGTCTTTCCCATCAATATCTGTAATGTGGACTCCAGTAACAGTCTTCCCAATCCCGTCGTTGTGCATCCACTCGTGCAAAACGGCAGCTCCGAGGAAATCCATGCTCTCATTTATGGTATCGCCAATATCGTCACATGTAATTTGGTTATATTTGGGTGTTTGGGCGTACGCTGGAGAGCAGAAGTAAGTGAACGAGGAACCTGGGGGCATCTCGTCAGAGATCGCATCCTCAGGCCACCCGAACGTGTACGCAACTTCTCCTTCGCCACAACCTTCTAAGGAAGGGTGAACGTTGGTCATGTCGAATGCGCTGATTCTGCAAAGTGCCAAAGGGTCTTCGCCTTCCCCTGGGCTATCCGGATCCGCTACCATCCGCTCGAACACTTTCTGAACAGTTGCATGGTCACTTTCCGGAAAGTATTTCGACCATATATCCTTGTAGTGGTCGTAATCTTTCAAGACTCGAGCAACAAGGTCAATAGCATCAGGCAACGCTGCTTTAAGGACATCCTCCTGGCCGGCTGCAAACCATTCCGTGTCTATGAAAACAGGGTAGGCTCTTCGAGACAAGGGCGGGTGACTCATAGCCAACCGCAGCAGCAGAAGGTAGACGATGAAATGTGATAACATGCTGAAAGATGGTCAAAAGTGATAGATGTAATAGCAGTTGAAAACCAATAAGTAGTGAATTGGAAGTGCAAGAGATGTTCAAACTCCGAATTTGATCGATTTCTAGCACGCACTATGCTTCTTATACTTTGAAAAGTTCTTACCAACTTCAATTTTGTTACTGTTAGTGGCAGGTAATGCCGCTTCCTTGGGGGATTTCTGACAACAACTTCCAACCTTGTTTTCCGAGCGCATGAGTCCATCTATCTTTAGTACCAATAACGCGCTGTCATCTATGTCATGGGGGCGACGGCAAGTGCATGCAATTATTTAGCAGTTTTACAGGCTGCATATTAACTTAACCGATACTTCTAAGAGCTTAATTTAAGAGCATAATTGAAGCTGTGGTTAGAGTCCATTACAAAAGAAATCTAGAATATCTGTTTGGGGAAAAAACTATTTGCAATCATTAAGTATTGAACGGGCAATAGTATCTCTACTCAGT
Source organism: Aurifilum marmelostoma (assembly GCA_027559495.1). NCBI lineage: Eukaryota > Fungi > Ascomycota > Sordariomycetes > Diaporthales > Cryphonectriaceae > Aurifilum > Aurifilum marmelostoma. Next base: position 2,704,294 of record JAMXSV010000010.1, on the reverse strand, counting down.
TAAACAAGTTTACACGCCTGTGCATAAGCTATAATTAAAATTTTGCAAGCTTATTGCGAGGCTTTTTTTGTGTAGGAGGATTAATACTTCTATTTATTTTTAAATAGAATATTATACTTTTCGGCCTAATGATCACTTGAATTCTTAAAGGGATTGGCTACTAATTTAGGAACTTACTGTACCCCTACAGGGCGTAAATGTTGGCCGTGCCAACATATTTTTGACACGTGAGCAGATGTTTTGCTAGCGGCTTAGGCAGTCTATTTATATAGCCCGTTCAACATCCCGTCTCAGGCGGCAATTTCCTTATCTTACACCATTTACCTACTAACAACGAATTCCAACATTTTACCACCTATCTTGTCGCTGTTTTGAACTCGACCAGTCATGTCTTCCAACCCCCATATAGTAGCAGAAACACATATTCCGTCTACCCTTTCATTCACGTCAGGGCCCGAACCTATACTTAGGCTCACACTCACTTTAGTGGGCTCGCAGCAACCAATTACAATCTCCAAAGACAATTATTCCCTATTCACTCCAGTCAATGCTTTTACGATTCACGAAGTGCCTAGCGATCGAACAGTTGGGACCATCTTCGTTGATCGCTGCAGGCGTTTTGGACCACCACTACGTCTCGATACCGAGCACGCAGATATGTTCTTGACTTTAGAGCCCGGCATACCATTTGAGCTCCATGGCTTCAACTTCCGGCCCCTCGGCTCACAAAGACGCGGACATTCAACGACAAATACTTCTGGGGGCTCGAGCGATAATAACATGTATGAGAAATATAAGTTTCTGAACTTGGGCATGCATCTGCTAGAGCCGGGAAAGGATTATTCGATTCGGGCGCGAGAGAACGTAACAATTTCTACATGGCGCTGGGGGTCAAAAGAGACGCTAATGCCTTGTGACTGGAATACCTCGGATGGGGATGCGCTTCAGGTTGTCTCGGGTGAAGGCGTCAATATTCATGTGCAGGAGTAAGATGTTAGGTATGGTTATAGAATACTTCAAGACCTTTGAGACTCTTCATTGTGGCCATTGGTACCTATTGATCTTTATATATAGGTATCAATATGTATAGTACTACTATTACGGTCGGAATGAGTCTTGTGGCCGCTATGAGATGCATGATACATCCTTCTCGAGTAGTCGGGGCGTGTTTAAAGGGCTGTACTATCCAGGAAACTCTCCAGCAGCTTTACATATCCAATAAGACAACAAGAGATTGCAACGCTGTAATGTTGTAGTGAGCTAACAATTGGCGATTGAGAGCGGCCTGAACAATGATACGCCCACTAATTATGAATACAAATAATGCATATTAATATAAGCAGCTCTGATGTGTAGGCCCTAAAACACAGAAACAATGCTAGGGGTTTTAATGTAATTGATTAACATATTACTAGAATTAAGGCTACTAGTAAGAGTAGAAGGAAATCTAAGCTATTTAAATATAGGCAAGATTGTTTAAATTACAAGTAATTTAACAGGATTTAGCCGCTTGCGATATGCGTAATATACATTAATTCGGGCAACTACACGTTAGCTATTAAAGCATTGAAATATTTGGCGACAGATAGGCTTGCTGTACACCCCTCAGATAGTCAGGATAGAAGGATCGAGCTTTAGAATTGCTCTTTTTGTGGAATCCCTTTTTCTACTAACATATATAGAAGCCGGTTCTCAAATCAAGTTGAGAATTGTTGTAAAGTTGGTCAGTTTCTGAAATGTTGGGTAGGCAGTTGTGCGAATTCTGCATGGGCTTAGCCTTCAGTACAAATAAAAATAAAATGTTGTTGACAGGCTGGAGAGAATAGATTTATTTTGGAATAGCGTAATATAGTCTCACTAAGCCAGAAGAAATTGTTGCACCAACTACTTGATAACCCTTAGTAGCATCCCATTAGTGAAATCCTTCGCTTGCAGCAATAGAGTCGTTGAGTATCTTTTGCTCGAAATGAAACAAGTTTGTATGATCAGAGCTGCGATGCTGATTTAACTCTTGGAAGATCATATCCAGCGGGAAGCTCCGACGGCGATTGCTGATCCACTAGCCTGCAATGATCAGACAATTCTGAAGGTCGCTCTACCACCGGCATCTCATGGATCTCGTCCACTCGCTTGAAGCCCTCGAAAACTCCACCACGGGCGCCGGGATGCCGAAGCGATGCCAGTCCTCGGGCATTCCGTTTGCGAAGCCAGAACCACACCATAGCAAGCACAATCAGGGCGATAGCAACTGCCACGCCAATACCGATCCCTACATATGATCCTGTGGATAAGGTCGATCCCTCCTCGGTTTCTGGACGTGCCGGGTCTGTTGGTGTGGCTCTTGTGGCTCTTGTGGTTTCTGAGATACTAGCAGCCGTAGTAGTGGCTGTCAGAGTCAACGACAAGTCACTAGATCTGTATACAAGCTCGATCATCGGCGCCCAAATCTCAGAAGCATCGACTAGTGTGTTGCTGCTCAATGATGTCGACTCAGTGATAAAGACCGAGTAAGCGTTGTTCGAAGGACTGCACGTAGCGGCCAAGAACGTGGACGTAGGGTCGAGGCTTCGCACGCACGATTGATGAGTCAATACATCAAGTGCGCAGCTGTAATCCCTGGATGGAAAACATAAAGGGAATAAATCAGCTCAGGTAATATCATTACTAACGATAATGCAGAGTTTTGTTGTACCTCGGACAACATCCAATGGCTGTCGCGGCGGCGCTTAGCATGAATTGAAAAGTGAAATCTCCTGATATCTGAGTGTCGGAGGTGGACGCTGCATTTGCTGAGCACGCTTGATACCATCCAGATGGACATACGAGACCTGGGGAGTAGTAACCCCACCCAAACAAGCCTGCCGTGGGTCCAGCCTCGATAGTCGGATCTGTCGACGGCCAGCATTTCGGGTTGTCGAGCATCTTACCAGCCGAACATGTCTGCGCCCAGTAGTGACTGTATGGCAGACCTGTGGTCGTGAATATGTAGGTACAGGATGGGGAGAACGTGTAAGTTGTGGTGAGCGGTCCGAGGTTTGTTCCTGTAGAAGGCAGTGTCGTTGCGAGAGTAGTAGGTTGATTACTTACACTTGCTGCTGCTGCTGTCGTAGATATAGGCGTTGGAAGGAATGACATCTTGAGTCACAGAGAAATTCGCTATACTGCAGTGAAAGCTGGAACAATAGCAAAGCAGTTTTTCTGTTGGCTTGCAAAGAACTGACACAGAGCCCGCCCTCTTTTCGAATAAGCAAAGCGGCAAAGTGTAGGAGGCAGAGAGCGAGTTCGAAAATCAAAACACTCATTTTTTTTCGCGCTCGGACTCTAATACGAGCTATGATTTGAGCTGATAGCCCCCAAACTTTTTTTATTTTGTTTTCTATCATCTCCCCCCCGGCCCGGGGGGGCCAAAACCCGGCGACGGCAGAGACGTGGAGGAGGGAGGGGGGCGAAATTAAAAGTTCCTCTTTTCTAATCAGCCTTAGTTCTCGTCTTTGAAATCTTATGCGAAATGTTGGTTCAGCTAGTAGTTGGCCCCCAATGGTCCTTTTTCACAATTTGGGATCTTCCATTATTAATCTTGCAGGAGTGGTAGCAATACTGATTATTACTTTCTATTTACTGCAAACTGTTTCGATTGCGCACCGCTGTATATTAATAATACGTTTGGGAAATTATCTTTTGTTTTCCTTATAGCACAGGCCATCACAGGGTCTATTATGTATCCTACTGCCATGAGCCAAAGAGTCATTATTATCTCTTACACTGTAAAATACCTTGCTAGGCTTCGAATTTGTATTTAATATAACTGATAGTAGCTATTGAGTAGCCTGTAAGCGCAGATAGGCAAGGGGGAAATAGGAGTATACCTGTAATTTAGACATATTCTTAACTCGCTTTTGAGTGTTTACTTGAATATCCTATCGATTATTTTCAAAATACTAAATAGAGAGATCCACTGGCAACTGCACCCTATCAGCAACCCATTATTGTCAGCAGCTGCTTGGAATTTACAGTCCCTCTCAAGGTCTTACCTGATAGAGTTAGGTCATTCCAGGATCATGCAGCAAGACAGTGTCACGTTGCCCCACCTCTTAACACATGACACATTCCTCCCATCATCAAGTGAACACTACGACTTTCGCAGCTTCATGTGAAGCTCACAGCCTTGCTTGCGGCAGTCAGTGGTGGTCTCTTTTCTTTGCAAGAGCGGATGCAACATTGACCAGGCAGGGACTGTTGTAGAGGGATCTGACGCGCACTCATAACTCCTAGCCATGGCCGCTACCCATGATATATCGATGGAGCTGCCCATCATCAACCTCGATCTCTTTCTAAATCAACCTCATGACTCGCCTACTATTGTGGCAGAGTGCAAAAGGGCAGCCGATGCCCTTATCACCTATGGCGCGCTAGTCCTCCACGACAGTCGGGTTTCAGAACGAGATAACGATGACTTCCTAGATCTCCTCGAAGACTACTTTGCTCAGCCAGTGGAGGCTCTGCAGAAGGATGAACGGCCCGAGCTCGGATACCAGATTGGAGCTACGCTGGAAAACACGGAGAAGCCCAAGTGTGCCGTCGACGAGCCATGTTTGAATATCATCTCGCGGCTCGCGCCGGACCAGAGACCGTTGGATATCACCGGCCATCAACCTGACCCGAAATGCAGGTTCTTTTGGAAGATGGTTGAGCACCCGCCCTACGATACTGAGTTTCCTGGTCTGAATGCCGGAAACATTGTCCCAGAGTCACCCTCCATCAGGGAGAGATGGAAGCCGACAATGAATCAGTGGGGGTCATCGATGAAGAACGCGTGAGTGAAGGCAAAACTATATGCATTTCTCAACCCTTGTGGTACTGACGATTTGTAACTATTACAGGGTGACTGGTCTCGCCGAGATGGCGGCCACCGGGCTAGGACTTCCCGAGAAGACGTTCAGTGATGCAGGCCGGTATGGCCCTCACAATCTAGCACCGACCGCATCAGATCTTCGGAAGTACGGAGACGAAAACACTATTCTCGCCGGGTTTCACACTGATTTGAATTTTCTTACGATCCATGGTCGCTCACGATATCCCGGACTGCACATCTGGGCACGCAACACGGGCAAGCGCATACCCGTCAAGATCCCCGAAGGAAACTATCTGCTGGTACAAGCAGGCAAGCAGCTTGAGCACCTGACCGGAGGTCTCGTGAAAGCAGGATATCACGAGGTTGTCGTCAATAAGAAGACCCTGGAGACGATCGAAAAGAGGAAAAGAGACTTTGCGGAAAGGCCCCTTATCCGCATCTCAAGCACTTTCTTCTGGCATCTTTCCAGTGACTTCGACCTCACTCCCATTCCTGATCTTTCAAAGCAGGCAAAACGACTCAGGTTAGAACAGTTAAACCTTGGCCGTGATGAAGGCGAGGAAACTCAGTATCCTCCTATGAAAGTTGGCCAACAGGTGCAGAAGTAAGTCCAGCAGTCTCCTTGCCCAATATTCCTCCTCTGATGCTGACATTAGATGATAGTGAGCTCAAACACATTGCGCTGTTAGCCTAACGAACGTGCCTCTTCAGTAATTCATTCGAGATTATACGCACTGGCCATCTACTGCATTTATTGAAGTCCATCCCAGCTTGGTTCCTCACGGAATACAAATCTTTCTGCGATAGTTCTTTGCTTATGTTAATATGCTGTCCTTGATTAATTACGTATCATCTCAGGCCCTGGGGCTCAGCCTTAATAGCACTGAGTCCGAGTTCTTTACATAGTACAATAAGATCCAAAATTTTCTAAGTTGTAATTCATGTAATCAGTTGCCATACTGCCTACACTCATTTTAGCTAGCTCATTTTACTTTCCATTCGTGTACACGCGAGATTTGACTATATCTTGGAAGCTCTATTTCCTTCTACGTTCAAGTTGATATGGTATCCACAATAGAGAAGCAAAAGGCAGAATAAACGCTGGTATTGGTATTTACATTGCGCTTAGTCTCTGTGTTGCTCGCCTTCCGATGGATTTCTCGAAGCTGGATTGTGTGATTGCATATGTCCACTTTGCTAGGAAGAGCCCTTGCGTCCTTAGTTGGGACTATCTGACATAGCAAGCACTATAGTTAGATTGTTACAATTATGCCACAATCTCAGAGACTATTTATGCCTCAACAAGTGGTACATCATCATGACTGATGTTATTGGCACTGCTTCTGGTATCATTACATTATTGACATTAGCTAGCGCTTCTATCAAGGCTCTGAAAACCTTCATGGAGAGTCCAGAAGAACGATTCAAATTGCTGGATGAGATACGCAGCACGAAGTGTCTGCTAGAAATGCTAAGCGATCGCATTGGAGATGAGTACTGGAAAGAGAATTGGTTCCCTTGCTACCAGGCACACTCAGATTTCCGACTGGCCAGTCGACGTGACACAAACGGGCGATCTGTCCCGGGTCGAGCAAGTTCTCCGCAAGTATCCACGCGAAGTTGGTGCTAGAGACGAATTCGGCTGGACAGCGCTGATGCGGGCCTGCGACGGGGGCCATACTCAGATAGCCAAGATGCTTTTGGCCCAGGGTGCAGACTGCAATGCAACGGATCCCGTTAACAATTGGAGCGCTCTGACCCGGGCAGCCCTACGTGGACACGAGGAAAACATATCAGCATTGCTAGCCAGACCCAGCATTCAGGTGGATCTCGGGACGTCGACTGGATGGACAGCACTGATGCACGCAGCCCAGCAAGGGTTTGCCTCGGTGACGAGGCAGCTGCTCGCCGCTGGCGCGGACCCGTCAGCGAAGGACACTAGCGAATGGACACCTCTTATGCGTTCGGCAGACTGCGGACATTCACAAACGGTGAAGGCGCTAATTATTGCAGGTGCCGAGCTTGACGCAGTGGACAAAAGTGGATGGACGGCCTTGTCGAGGGCTGCAGACAACGGCTATGATGATGTCGTGCGCGAGCTCTGTCTGGCAAGAGCAGACCCTTCACGTAGAGATCTTTTAGATTGGTCTCCGCTCTTGAGAGCAGCCTGCAAGGGTCATCTCCAGACCGTACGTACCTTGCTGCTTGCTGGTGCTGATATCACGATCCGGCAGCAGAGCGATTGGGTCTCGCTTGTGAAAAGGAGCGTGCCTGATCCGGAGGCGATGTTGAGGGAGATCACGGGGGCATGGGACAGGGCTTACTACAAACTCAGAGGCTGGCCAAACTCCTTTGAAGCACGAGACCACCTAGTCCACTAGATATATCCTATTTGTATACATACTTCTTCTTATAATGATTCAAGAACCCAAACCGTGCTACATTCAAAATGTCAGTCTCTGATCTATCATCTTCCTCCTTACAACAAGCCGGAAGAACATGGGAAGATAGACATAAACAAATAAATATGTAACTAATTATGGCTCATTAATAGGGACAATGCACCCCGCATACTTACAGAAGTCCTTGGAACTATTATTTCCCTCCAGACAGCTGCTGGTTGCTAGGTACCCCGGTCAGCCGCTCTGATGACAATCAGACTGGAAAATTGATGAAGCCATGGCCATCCTACCACGTCTTTCATTACTCATTTCTTCATTAGAGATCAAGTCCTGCCAAACATACGTAATCCGAACGCCACATCATTATCCAGACTAACCCATACAGATGCCGCTGTGAACGACGACAAGACCACAAACGTCAGGATTGCCGCCCCGGCCTTGTCCGCAGCCGTAATCGGCTTGAGGACCTGTTCCCACGGCCTGTCCCCGTACCCAGCGGCCGAGTCGCCAGTACTCGTCCCTCCTGTCGAGTTCGTCACTGGTGCCCCACCATCTCCTCCTGCGACGGTCTCGGCGGTATTCGTAGCGAGCAGGCTGACCAGAGTCGCAAGGACGTTCATTTGCTGTCCGGCGCCGATCGTGTTGTCCCAAGATCCCTGGTGCCATTTGAATCCGCACATACGCCCACTGGTGCCCCCAGTACAAGTCTTGACTGCTGCTTGAGCACTGGTCCGTAGGACCTGCATGATCCTGTCGCGTGTGAACGGTGCCAGCTGAGTTGTCATCGCCAACCAGCGCGCCACGTAGCCCTTGAAGCTCAGCATGTCTGACGTGCAGGTGCCGACGTCCTCACAAGCGACCTCGTGGGCTATATCATCCGGAAAGAAGACCCTGAGGGTTCCATTCAGGAGTGAGGTGACCTCCCCTTCCCAGAACGCCGCTTCACCGTCGCTCATGGTCGTGTTGTCGGTCTGCGCCGCAGTATAATTGTACATGAAAGCCGCACCTTGAAGAAGCATGCCGACATTATAACTGAACTGGGCCTTGTTGACGTCCGTGCAGTTGGTTTCAACATGCGCTCCGTCGTACACGTTGTACTCAGCATCTATATACTGCAACTTCTTGAGCCAGTCATAGGTGTCGTATGCCCAAGAGTAATAAGATGAGTTCGAGGTATACCGTGCAAGTCGTGCGCCCATGTTAAAAAAGCAGGCGTTCGAGATAGCTACAAGAGGTCGAGACTCAGCGAGCAGTCCGGGCCAGCTGGTAGAGAAAAGCGAGAGAGGAAAAAGAGGGTCCCCCGGGTGGGGGGGGGGAAATGGATTGTGGGGGTTGTAGGCACATACTGTTTTTGTAGTTATATCCATTATTGTGAACCGGGATTTGCCACCTCAATCCACCGTTACATGTCCCATCATGCCTATCCGGATGGGCCTGTGTGTTGAATACTGCCTGCGCAAGGGCCAGCCATTGCCTCTCATCATCTGCAGGCGGGTCCGGGAAGAGCGTCTCCGCAGCGAGCATCGCACTGAGCCCCCAGAATGCTTGGTCGTCGTTGCCCAACGAAGCCGTCCAGTTTGGGTGCATGTAGTTGTTGTCTGGACCTGTCTGGAACAGCAGTGCTTGCATGGTCGTGTTTACATAGGACTCGTCACCGGTATAGTGCCAGTAATCCACCAACGTGCCCCATAAGGCTCCTCCCTGCCACCAGTAGTAATCACCATCGGGAGGAGGGCCGGGAAGGATTCCTGGGATTTTGCCAGTCTGGTTGCCTTCGTAAAAGGTCGCGAGAAGGTCATAGGCGACAAGAGCTGCATTGTCTTTGATGGACTCTGAGAGAGCGGCGGTCAGGGCCCGGTTCAACGGTACTAGGTGGACAAGATCTTTCCCATAGAGGGGGGGGGGGGTAACACGTACGGGGTTCGTCGACATTCAATGTCAACGCAGCCGTCGCTGCTCTAGCGAGATAGACGATACCTAGACAGCGGAGGCTCTGCAGCATATTGTGAGACGTCTGGCAATAAGGAACGCTTTTCTGAAAAGAGCGGTATGCAGAATGCCAGGGGAGAGAATCGCCATAATAAATGCCGGCCCCAGAAGATGGGCCTTTCTTGAAGCTTGGCTTGCATCACCATTTGAACTGGAATCGTGTTAAAGGTGCAGGCAATTGGCGACGAGTCCGAGACCGAGACACCGTGCCAATCCTCTTGCGTGCATCAGCACACTTCCTTGAGGCTTGGGGTGCTCTCGTATTTTGCAAGGACACTTGGGACCGGGAAACAACAACGAGGCGATGCGGACTTGGCCTGCTTGGCTGTTTCCTTGGCGGTTCCAGCAGCATCCAACGAGAACCAGCGAGTCGCTCAGACCACCTTGGGACCACGGCTCCTTGGCCCAGATGGACAGCAAGTGTAGTAGTGAGTTTTGTGTTTTGTGTTTGGTGCCAGAACAAGTTCCTGGCCCCCTCCCCTCGCCAATGCTGGACTCGGCCGTCGAAACATGTACAATAGATATCCCCCCATGACGGTGACAGGTCAGCAAGGCTCTATCCGACTTTTGATGAAGTATCTGTTCAATTCTGCTAGCGACAAACTAAGAAAAAGCACTGGTTGGAGGTGGAAATGAGCCGGTTTAGGCTGTCCGCCAAGTCCTCGGCGCCAAGTACTATGTGGAATGTCGAGCGCTGCCGACGATGTCCCCGCCCGTCCGCCAGAATGACTGGTCGAATCCCATATTTAGTTGATTGCCATGACGAACCGAACCAGATTTGCACTTGGCCAACAATAAGTGTTATTTCGAGAACAGTAGTGACTGCACAACAATTGGCACCACGGAACTTTCTCGGCCCGGCAACTCCAGCAGCTCAGTCTATAATTATGTGTGTACCAGAGTTTGGTTGGTGACTATTAATCACCGTACGTCCCGAAGTCGTCTAAGGGCTAACCTTATTATCGACCAAACGTCGTCCTTACTGTTCACTGGCAAAGACAATGCCGTTCTGTTTCCTCAGGTCCTCCATGACTTCCAAGACATCGCGGCTCAAGCTCCTCAGGGCGCCCTCTGCCTTTCTATCGCTCTCAGACACGATACGTCCCAGCTCCTCCGCCTCCCACGTCAGATTCAGCATGCCCGTGTACTCGGGGCTCGTGTCAGCCAGTTGCTCGGCATCCTTGGAGCCCCTAGGCACAAACTCTACGGTGTCGATATCGGTCACACCTGTTGCCCCGTTGATCCGGATCGTACCCTTCTCACAGTAGATCTCTGTGGGCGCAGTCGAGGTGTACATCTTGCTCGTGTGGGCGTGGACAGTGAACTTCTCCTTCTGCTTGGAGGACTCGGCAGAGTAGTTCATGATGATGTGGCCGCCTCCGTCAACGCCAGTGCGGATGATGACCGGGAAATAGGCCTGCGACGTGGGCTTGCCAAACAGGGCGAGCGTGAACATGATTGGGTAACAGCCCATGTCCCAAAGGCTCCCACCCGAGAACTTGGGCGAGAGCACGTTGGGCTCCTCGCCCTCCAGAACCTTGGCGTAGCGGGAAGAATACACTGCCATGTTGACGCTTGCTCCATATATCGGCCCAAGCTTCTCCGCCCTCTTGGCTGGGTCGCCCAGGAGCGTCTGGAGCTTGCGGAAGTTCAGCTCCTGGATGTGCCGATATGCCTCGAGCAGGAAGAGGCCCTTGGAGTCCGCCAGCCTGAAGAGCTCGTCGAACTCCTTGACATTGGATGCAAAGGGCTTCTCTACGATGACATGTTTGCCGGCGTTCAAGGCCTGGATGCCTTGTGGGTAATGCAGGGAGTTCGGAGAAGCAATGTACACCACGTCAAGCGCCGCGTCCGATAGCAGTGCGTCGAGGTCATCGTAGGTTTTCACAGACGAGGCATCGGAGATGGACGGAGTCTCTGAGGCGAATTTCTGTGCCGTCTCGAGTTTTCGGGAATACACGGCCACCAGCTTGAACCTCTTGCTCTCGTGAGCCGACTGCACGAAGCTGCTGGTGATCCAGTTGGTTCCGATCACGCCAAGGTTGAGGGGACCCGCCATCTTGTCGAACGCGCCTGAGACGTAATTATGTAATCGCCGAGTCTCGAACTGCGTTGGTGCGGGAATACAGTAAGCTGTCGTACGATGAGCCACGGTAAGGATGGGAACCTGGGGCGAAAGGAGAAGCCTGGATCTCGGATGAGGAGGTGGGAAAAAACAAGAAAAATTTACGTGAGTGCTCACACGCGCGAGATTGATGTCCTGGCGAAAGACATGACGTTATGAAGTGAGATATTTGTTCCGTTCCGTCGGGGCATCTATCACCCGGCGATTTGGGCCTTTATCTAGCGCGCAGATGAGGGCGACTGATTCCGACATGCATTGCTGACTGACTTATTCAGGGCCTGAGAATACAGGCATAGCAACTGTGCAACCAAAGTCGCAAAGACTTTGTGATAAATTGATAATGGCTGGCGCGACGGCGTAGAGACAGAAACGCGACTCGGTAAAGATTCAACACGCCTTCTGAGCAGGAAGCGCGGCCCTCAGGCCAAGCAGCCGAGATTTGATTGGTAATTAAAAGTGAGTACTGCAGTGATGAATTTTGGTCGAGGAGCTGTTTGAGAAGGGATATTGTATATCCCTGCAGTAAAACACAATTTTACTTTGAGCATAGTCTCCTATTATGTACAGCACTAGATACCGACTTAATGGCCAACTCGTGGCATATGTACGCTCAGCCACGCCTATTTTTCTTCCTCGTTTCTGACTCATTCAATAATCTCATTTCTGCTCTCTCCTCTCTCCTTGAGACTTCGTTGTATCAAGGCTGCGGTGCATCTGGATTCTCGACACCGCCATCGGCAGTCCAAGTGGCAGCATACTGCACATCGTAGACCGCGCTGGTGTCGATTCCGATTGTGACCCATGCGACAAGACCATCAGCCAGGGAGTCACCGAGGTACACATACCATGCGATGGGGTCGACGTCCGCGGCAAGAGTTGATAGCACCATGTCCTGGCTGTTAAGCTTGATCGCGTTGGGGTTCGTGGTGTACTAGAGAAGAGTAGTTAGTACTTATTGGGACCTGAGAATACCCGATCTCGGCCGGTAAGGTAGAGGACAAGGAAGGATGAAAGCATGACTGGCCTGGCGGAGACACCAGAAACTGCCATATGCCCCATCTGCAGTGGAAAGAAAAAGATTGAAATACGGGGCCACACTCACAGGATAGACGGTGTCGGCGTCATCGATCAGATCCTGGTCATAAAAGATCTGACCAACGTAGTCCAGAGTTCCAGCGCCCCATTCAAGGGTGCCGTTGGCCAGAACGGTTGTGTTCTGGTGCACGATGATATGCGTGTGTGTAGCACGAGGAGCATAATGGCCCGGGAACAGCAGGTCAACTTGAACGACACCGTCGTCATCTGTTGGCCAGATGGCGCGGGAGAAGGTGGTGTTCAGGATGCTTGGGTCGGTTCCATCGCCGTTGTCGGTGTTGTCGGTCCCGCTGTATACGCCAGTCGCGTTGGCCTGCCAGAACTCGGTATACTGATTCGCAACAGGCTCGCTTCGACAGCTCACATTTAGCGCATTGCAGGCAGTGCTGGAGCAAGTTATGGTTTGAACTCACCAAGTGCTGGTATCGATGATTTGGACATCAAGTGTCATGTTGATCCCGGGAAAGTTCTCAATGGCATTCTGACGGATCAACTCATCGCGAACATCTGATTCCAGTGTAGCCCATCAGTACTGTGTCTATACACCCAGACAGGGCTGGGAACCTATCTAGAGGTAGAGTGCTGACAGTAAGGCCCTTCCGCAAGCGGCTCGATCGAAGGCCACAGCAGACAAGACGTGTTATCCCCGAACACGGCGTCCTGGGAAGTGCTGAGGTCGACGTCGGGATCCACAAGCGTCTCGTTGTGGTCGGTGTCGAGAACCGAGGTGAGGTCACGTTTTGTATAATAAGGAGCTGTTTCCAGCAGAGATGGATCAGTACCTTCGCTTATGAGGCTGTTCCGGAGGAATGATGCTGTGCCGCTATGGCATACTTACTGTCGTGGTGAATACCACGCTCCGCTCGGAGCTTGTCGACAAGAGCCTTGCGTCGCTGAACGGCACGCGTCTCGTGGCCGCGAGCCTGGAGCTGAGAGGCACACCGCTTGCGAAGATGGGTCTGGTCCCTCAGGTAGAGATCGCGCGCAGACATCTCGGCGATATGGGCGTCATGGCTCTCACCAGGGTGTGCCATGGCGGATGGGGTAAGGCCCGCCGCCGCCAGACAAACCAAGGCGACAATAGAAGATTGAAGAGAAGGCATGTTGTCTTTTGTCAGGATCAGTCCTAAGGAGTTCATATACAGTGAATCTCAAAACTCAAAGGTTATTATTCTCGATACCTCTGTTATTTCCTATGGCCACCGTGCTGCCAGCGAGCGAGTTCCCGTCCTTTATATAAGTCGAGCCCTCCCTCTCCGGACAATAAAAATACCATCATCTACGACCCAAGCCTTGCGCAGGGGCTGAACCGGTGCGTTATGCCCATAGACGCAGCATTCCCGCCATGTCTTCGGTTCGGACCCGAGGTGCATGGTGACCAGGCCCTTTGCACCTGCTCGATGAGTCAATCAAAAGTCGTTCATAGGAGGTGACATTATCCAAAGGATGGTTGGCGCAATGCCGGCGGGATCTGCAATCCCTGGATATGTATCGGGGCTCCCTGACCGCAGCATGCACATTTACCGCCCTGGCGTCGAGCCGTCTGCATATGCGGGCAGTTGTAGTATACTCTCGGCCGGATTCCATCCACCAGTGATGTTGTCGATATTACCACACGAGTCCCCTGCGAGGTTCAGGTGCCGGAGTGGAATTCGACATATGCCAGGACATTTGGACTTGTTTCGGAAGGTTCAAAGTACTATTACCAGGGTAGGGAATAAGAGCTAAGTCCTTCGGAATGTGGGTGATCTGCTTTGTGACAGACGGTCTGGCTTCTGCCGTTGCATCAGCGGCGGCAAAACCCACCTCAAGCCCAGTTACGCTTATATGAGGGGTTGAATGGGGGCCCCTGTCCCTGCAGCATGGTGTGCGACATTGCGTGTCCAGCTCAGGATAAAAAGGCAGGAGCTTACGCGTTCGCCATCTTGTTTTCCTTGCCCCCCTCCGTTGACATATGACAACCGAATATTTGGCAAAAGAAAACATGTAAAGATCAGCGTATACATGGTACTCAAGGACTCACGTTAGCGACTCAATGTTGGAGGCACAACACAAACGTTGTTCAGCTCATGGCAGAAGGCTTATCCGAGCCTTTAAGGGGGAACTCATGGAGGGTGAAGATGAATAGTCACGTTGGAGGTTGGTGGAAGTGAAGGAAATAGGAGAGGTTGGGGGGGGGGGGTGCAGTTGGCTAATCGAATAAGAAACAAAGCAACAGGACAACCCTTTCAGTAAGCAAGCTCACAGCGATATCTCAGGACGATACCGAAACCTCTTTAACAGTATAGGAAGTAATTACACACATATATATGTAAAATATATACACGATGAGATGAGGAAAAGTGTGACCCGTGTCTCTGCAGCAAGGTGTGCGATATTCCGGGCTCTGGTCAAGGTAAAAGACTAAGAGCTGATTCGTGTATCTCTCCTCCTTTGGCTTGTTATGTAAAAGCCAATTGCACAGCACAAGCATTTCCGACCAGATCAGCACACACTGCAGACTTCTCTTGAGGGTTGAGACCCCGGAGACATATCACAAACCTTGTACAGCTCGGGGGCGCGAGGGCTCAGTCATGCCCAGCTCGGAGCAACGGCCACTCTCTCCAAGATAAACAATTTGAACCCCAGGCCTGTTCTCCGAAGAGGTGGCCGCGCGTTTGATCCCTTATTTTCAATGCGGCGACCTGCCACGTTTGTACGATCGCAATGGAGAATGTCACTTTGCAAAATTTGGTGGACGCTGCGTGGGCTAGTGCTCTGTTGTCACCTCTGACGTAAACATTCAGCCATCAGGGCAAGACTTGGGCTAGATCGACGACAGCTCACTGTTGGAAGCTCATGTTTCACCAGGTCCAATAACCCCCACAGGTATCCTTCCGCCGGCACATCTTATGTGATTTGCTAAGCAGTGTACGCCAAGACCGGATACAATATCCACAGTGTATGAGCAAAGACGGTTCCAGGTATGAGCAAATCTTACTGGATTCGATGTCAGTACTACCCTACCCATCCATCGCCAACGTCGAGCACTTCAAACATCCTCAGCCACCTGGTACGCTTCCTCCGATGCTCCAGTCCATGTTCAGGACCTGGCGCCGACAACAGGGCACACTGCACCGACGCTAGCATTGGCAACGTCCGGATGCTCCGCCACCTTGCCCTTGTGATGTCCCATGTGTGCCTTTGTAACGGGGCAGACAGCGTCATCAGGCTGCCCCTCGGTGGAAGGGTGGTGGGGAGGAAGAATCGTGGTGACTGGTCCGACCACAGGGCACACCTGATCGTCCATCTCTTTTGCCTTGGGCTCATCCACCATGGTCTTCAGGGCGGGGCACCTCTGCGCGTCGGCGGACGAGGTCGCATCGTTCTTGGCATCGGCAGGGACGGGCACGGAAGGGTGTTTGTGAAGGTTGCTATGATGTTCCGTCTTCGCGCCGACGACGGGGCAGGTCTGGCCAGGCTTGGAGAGATCGACTTCGGGGTGAGAAGGAGGGAGTACAGAGTTGGTGGTACCAACGACGGGGCAGACTCCGGGTTGAGACATCGTGTGCGGAGTTAAATTGGGGTGACTCGAAGGTACTTCTGTTTATTGTGTGATCAAGATGGGCAAGGTTGCTGACTGCTCCTGACGATGATGATGTTGATGCTCTTTTGGTCTCGCAGATTTGTTCTGTTCAGTCCGGTCGTGGGTGAGAGGAAGAGGAGGAAAAGGAGGAAGGTAGACGTACTTAGCGTGGGAAAGCGCCATTGAATATAAGCTTCATCAGCAACGCCACGACAACTGGGGGTCAGCCTGGCGGCTCTCTCGTTTGGCTTGTTGTCCCCCGCCCCCCCATCAATCTATGGTCTGAGACATGTTAGAATCATGCTGGACTCAAACCTTTCCTTTCGACTTGTCAGGCCGTCTGCCCCGCCCTGTCTGCATGCAAGCTGGCGCATGCGGGGATATCCACGCCAGAGCTCAACGTCCCTCATTCCAATTAACCTACTTAGCCCGGCCCATTTTCATCTCCCCTTTACAAATTCATTGTTCGAACTGCAAATAGTCATTCACCTCCTCCTTCATGTTCCCACCAACTTCGGCATTGACGATGCTGCTGACGTTCTCCTCCTGACGAACTCAAACGCGAGCAAGGAGAACACTGACACGGCGTAGTGTACAGTATACGTCCTAGGTACCGTACATACTTATGCTCAGGGGCCGCATGAGCTCTGATGTCATGACCCAGGCAGGATTGTCTCCACCCTCACAATGCCCATCCAGTCAAATCGTCAGCGAAGGTCAGCCAACGAGGTCGCCGCGTTAGAGGCCCCTGAAAAGTGACTAAGCCCGCACCTTATTTCTGGACCTCGATAGATGATTTCGGAAGAAGCCGATTCTCATCAGTTCAGTATTTTGTACGGAGAACTCAGACGCGCAATTTCGACTCCGCAAAGACCATACACATGGCATTCTGTGAAAGGAAAAGATTTTCTATTGGCCATCGGCCACGACATGACCACATCTTCCTCATAAAAGCGATCGAGATAATTATTGTCTCTTAATTATGCTGAACCATAGGACGAACCTGGGATTGGCTTGATGACAGTCCTGCTATTGGCTTTTCGAATGCATATTTTGCTAAGCATATTGTGTCATTCCCATGTTCATAACTCACGTGTGAGTCATGCTAAAATCAGAAAAAAAGGGGCAGAGCACATATACTTGTGAATCCTCGAAGATGACGAGGCCCGTGAAGAAAAGTACGGGCGCAATGTGCACTTGAACGGCTCGATCTGATGCCTGGAAGACCTTCATTCAACCTCAAGTCGACAGGTACTTCTTGTCATAGTCGTGGCTAACTCCGGTTCTCTGCTAGCCGTGATGGGCAACAGCATTCTGAAAGAATTGGTCCCAGAACACCCAGTCTGAGACGCCTGGACTATATCCGCTGAAAGTGTCCAAGCTGGCCTCGTTCCAGTCGACGAGAGTCGAGTCCAGGGATGCTCCGGCCTCTGCATCTGGTGCTCCACCCATCATCTGGCGGGTCTGAATTGTCGGGACGTTCTTCACCTTGCTGCGCCTCAGCTTCAACTGCGTGATGTACCTGGGCTCAGGGTCTGAGTTGCTTGGCGGGTTGGCCTCCCAGGCCTCGATCAAGGCCTTCCAGGCAGCACTATACACCGGCCGTCTGGTTCCGGTAATCTCCGGGTGGTTGGTGAGGGTTTCTCCCATCTTGGCCCATGTCGCGTCCAATTCGGCTGGTGAGAAGAAACCCGGCTTTGCGAGGCTGGTAAGGATGCAGATAAGCGCATCCCAGAGGAAGAACTCCTTGATCTGCCAGCGCCAGCATCTTAGCTGAGGGTTGCAGTATATTGCATTGTCTGCGTCGAGGATCTTCTGTGCAATTTCGTAGAGCTCGCGTCTTCTGCTGTCGCTGATCGCGAGGTTCTTCAGTGGGGTCATGCTGAGGCGCAGGCGCACGACGTTGGCGGCAGACCTGACAATCACCATGACGAGGTAGTGAAGAGGGTCTAGTGCCAGACAGATGCTGTTAGGATTCGTTCTCATACAATTGACGTGAGGGATCATGTTTGTCTTCGACAGAGACTGTATGCACTTGGATGAATACTTACTGATGACATCGCAGTATCGGAGAAATTTGTCTTCGATGGCCGCTTCGACTTGATCGACCATAGATACACTGTCCTCGGTTGTTCTGAGCCGGAGGCTTGGTCCACTGCCTCCAGACTTCCACCGCAACGCGTTTCTGGAGTAGAAATTTGAGAGTTCCACCCGCGTAAGGACATAGATCATGTCAGTGGCACCCTTCACCTCCTCCGGCTGATGCGTCATGCCAGGATAGATCTGGTCCTCATCGAGATTCAGCGGTTTCTTGACATCCCACGTGTTCGGCGGCATGCTGATGCCAGTCCCCGAGTGCTGCCCAGCGAAACCATCAAGAGGGACCAGCTGCCAAAAGAGGCGTCGCCGCATCTGGACCTCAAATGGTGGCAGGCCGAGGCTCTCGGCGTCACGATGTAGCCCCATGCGCTGGGCAATACGAACCCCAATTCCAGTCAGCATCCAGAAAGTGTGTGGGTCGAGAAAAGCACGCCCGCAGATCAAGAATAACATATAGGCCTGCATGATCGGCATCTCTGTTGTCCTGAGCCACGATGCGTTGACGAGTGCCTGCCGCAGGGCATGCTCATACCTGGTCAACAAGACACTTCGCGATTCGCCATAGTCGCGTAGACAATCCTCGTCGCTCAAGGAGAAGACGGAGAAGTGGTATATGGCAAAAAGCTGGCATTCCTGAGCCCGCGAGGCCGTTGACGGTTGTTTCGAGACCGAACTGACCATCTTGGTCGTAGTCGGGATGTGCAGAATTCTGCAGAGCGGCTGCACGTTATGAACGTTGGTCTCCCAGAGTTTCATAGCGTCTTCGTGACTAGGATGGAACTCGAGGAGGTTCTGCGAAATACCCAGTAGGGAGGCAGAGACTGGATCATAACTGTGCGCGAAGGACGAGGGGCCCAGGTTGATATCGTGAGAGCCCTCTGCATCATCCGAGAGATCCTGTATGTCGTCCATACCAGTATCAAGCCAAAGTGTGCTATCGATGTATCGTGATTTCCCACCACCGGACAGGAGCTTCCCTGGCCTTTCAAGCATTGCGTTTATATTACTCGCCGGAATATTGGATGACTCTTCGTTTCTTTCGTCTTGAGGCTTGTCCTTTTGGGGCATGTCGCCGAGCGGTCGGTCTGTTGCTCCCTCAAGAAGGCCATTTTCGCGGAGGATGTGCTCATAACGGGCGAGGCGCTCATGAAGGCTCTCTTCAGGGGCAGCGATAGCCTCAGTCTCATTGCCTTTCCGCTTCTTTCTCCGTGGTTTTGGAGGGGCCTGATAGACGCATTCTTGTTTGGATCTGACACAAGACGAACAAGTGGGCAAGTCTCTGTCACACTTGACTTTTCGCCGCACACACAACTGGCAGTTGTATGGCATCGACGTACCCACAACCGGCGTCGGCCCCGAGGTCTCATGCATGGCGTCCGAGGGAGAGTCCTGAGCCATCTCCGAGTGTTTTGTCGCCATCACTGAGTGATCACAGGGCCGCTTCCAGTGCAACTTACTGGCCGGCGCAGCCCAGGAGGGAGATTCAAGAAGAAGGGTATGTAGATTATAATGCAGCAAGAGTTTCGGGCCCGAGCCTGGACGGGTGGCTTTCGAGTAGCGCTAGATGAATCAGTGGATCCACTGCTTGTGCCCACTGACACAGTAAGACATTGCCCCTAATAGTGGCTGACACCACACTCTGGGTCAGGATTCGTGGGGTTCGGCTCAGGGGCTGTTGGGTGCAATCCAGCCACTGAGTGAGCGGAGCCACAGCAAGGAGGCCCAATTCAGCACGAGATCGATGATAAGTGCTTTTGTTCACATAGTCCACGCCCTGATGCACGATGCTGTTGTTCTTTGATAGCATGGTCGCGTGGTGTTACTGGGGTACACCTAGGTAAAACCATGCTATATTCCATCACCGTCGACGATTATAACTGAACCAAACTGGTGTCGCGCAACAATATATTGATTGATGGGGTGCTGGCAACAGAGCTCTTCGCTTCTTCCTGCCCCAGGTCACAGTAACGCACAGCGTCGATACAACGAAACTTCACTGTATTACCACATAGTATTTCAAGCAGCTGAGAGTTCGGTTTATCTCCACTCATCTCGACCCGAGCTTCGGTGTTCTCTATAACCATGGACACGTATTTAAGAGCTCGAGCCGGGCCTCGCGGGCTCCTGCGCCAGAGATGCAGCGCAGCCTTAGTAAGGGATTTGTAGACGACAAGCCAGAGTCCTTGTGAGATAGAGACATCAAATAAGTGGGACAGGCTGTGCAGGAAAGACGTGATGATTACTGTCGCGCACTTTATGCACCAGCGACGAAGCGGTCGGTGGTTGTCCAGGGCCCAAGCGTCGGGCCCGAAATGCCACCATTTTCGGGCCCGAAAGCCTTGTGCTGCAGCTGCAGTGATGTAGTGGATGACGTTGTTGATGATTAGTCCAGTCTAGTAGACTAACATTATGAACCACGTCAAGGTAAGAAGAGTGACATGTTGTAATGAACCCTTCGAATTGTCTGAGAAATTTGATAGAAAGTAGTATGTGATGGGCTCTACGCATATATATTAAGCTCTTATATACATATGAGTTGATGCATCCCACTACATCTGTGAGTTCATATTTGGTAGTCATCAAGCCATCAAGAAACATCAGTAAGCTACAACTTGTTTTGAATGCAAGACTGGTCCATTGTACCAGCCAGTATTTCAAATCTTTTCTCTTTCCAAGTCGCAACAGCCCCATTCAATGGCTCCCTTGCATATTCTCATTATAGGCTGTTCCATAGCTGGCCCAGCCCTCGCGACCTGCCTGCTCATGTCCGACCTCCCCGCCGGCGAGAAACCCCACATCACCGTCCTCGAGCGTTCGCCTGCCCTGCGCACAGATGGCCAGAACATCGACATCCGAGGGGCGGGGATCACCATCACCCGCCGCTTGGGGATCGAGAAGCAGGTCCGGGCAAGAATGACGGAGGAGGAGGGCGTGCGTCTCGTGGATGGGCAGAATCGGATCTGGGCTCAGTTCTCGGCCGACAAGAGCGGCAAGACATCGACGCCCACTGCCGACGTGGAGATCTTGAGGGGCACGCTTGCGGAGATTCTTTATCAGAGGGCGAAGACGGTGGGCGAGGGGATCACAGCGCAGGGAGGCAAGGGGATCGAGTTCGTGTGGGGTGATCATCTGGATAGCATCGAGCAGGACGGAGACAAGGTAGACGTGCACTTTGCCAAAAGCGGCCAGCGGCAGAGATTTGACCTTGTTGTGGGCGCGGACGGGCTTCAGAGCACGACGAGGAGCATGGTCTGGGGCCAGCAGGCTGACCACGTCGTGAAGAAGCTGGCTGGTGGTGTATATGGTGCGTTTTTCAGTATGGTGGCTGGACAGACCGACACAAAGTGGCGGAGGTGGTTTCATGCGTCTGGGCGGAGAGGGATCATGGTCAGGCCGGACGAGCAAGCTGGCAGGGTGACGGTCTTTATGACCATCATCAATGACACCGACGCGAGGCTCTCTGCGGTGGCGACCAAGAAGCGCGAGGATGTCCCAGCGCAGAAGCAGCTGATGGTGGAACTCTTTCAGGATGCTGGCTGGGAATGCGACAGGATTCTGGACGGGATGATGAGGACGGAGGACTTCTATTATGATATGATCGCGCAGGTCAAGATGGACAGCTGGAGCAAGGGCCGAGTTGTTCTGCTGGGTGATGCCGGGTGAGTCTCCCTCTACACCCTCACCTCTCGATATCTTGCCAGACCCTTGCTGAGGCCAGGGCAGATACTGTGCCAGCCCATTTTCCGGGATGGGTACAACACTCGGCCTGACAGGCGCATGGAACCTCGCAGGCGCCATCCTGCAACATCCTAACGACCACAGCCGTGCCTTTGCACAGTACGAGGAGAAGATGCGGCCCACTGTTGATCTCGCACAGAAGCTTTCGCCTGGCATGCCCAAGCTCCTCCACCCGCAGACTTACTGGGGCGTCTGGGTCCTGAACGCGATCGTGTTCCTTCTGTACTGCTCTAAGCTTTTCTATGTCGCGATGTGGTTGGGAGCGGGACCACCTGCGCATTTCGTGCCAGTCGAGGAGTATGGATTTGAACAGCTGAACGAGTTGCAGTAAAGCGGCTGGTAGATCTGGCCTGCGAGACTGATCATACTTGTACAGTGTACAGCAGCATCAGCAATTGCCTTCGCCTCTCTATAAGTAATACTTAGCCGTTCATTCTACTCCATCTCCAATCCTGAGATCATCATGGGTGCTGGCCCGGTGGTTCGCTGAGGCGTCCCGGTCTCGGACGTCAATCAGTACCGCCAAAGTATCCAGACCGTGAAGTCTGCACGACTAATTGTCGAGCCTCCTTGTCGGCACAGGTCGAGATCCATCTCTTTTGCATTGAGTGACTGCAGGTCCTGGTTAACACGAGGCGGTCACAAGCAGTAAAAAAGGGCGCGCGGATAATGGGCGGCGGGCAGGCGGTTGAGGAGGGTGGCTGGCATTGATCAAGGCCAAGTTCGCTGCCCCGTCAGACACACTGATTCAGTGCAGTAAGACCTTGCTTAGCTGGCGTCTACCGACTGTGTCAGGTACATAGAGAGACTCGAATGGATTCGGCCGCTGCCGGCCTAGGGACTCGATATGTCATGCCACGGGGATGCGATCTCACTGGAATGGACGGCTGTCAAAGTATGCCAGGTCAATATGAGGTATGTGTGCCATGGACTCGCAGCACATGCCGTATTGGACATTGTCGCGGGCGATGCCGACGACATACAGCACATGTGTTATAGTGTTTACTGTATAGTAATAGTGAGTAGGAATTTAGAACGAAATATGACGACAAGGGACGACAATTGGTAGTACAGGAGAGGGGGGGCTTTGAGGAGAGAAGGGGGCACTGGGGGGCACCTACCCCGGCTGTGCTTGGCCTAGGCCAGAAGAGGCTTGGCTCCGTGACTTGACGGCGGCCCGCTCCGGAACCACGGCGAATATTCAGGAAGTGACAACCCAAGTACTCTTAGTACAGGTGAACGGTCAAATCCTCAGACGGTTTTGAAATTTAACTTCTTATTCTTATGTGGGAAGATCTCATTACTTTCATATCCTTCGCTGAGGCTGTTAGAACGGAACGTGGGTGGTTGTGGGCTGGTCAAAGTCGTGAAGGGTATAGATGAAAGAGAAAAGAAGGGGGAGAAAAATGAGAGACGCGGTGGGGTACGTGAGGTACGTACCTTGGAAAAGTTCCCTGTCCAGGCCTGTCAAAAGTGGCGTGATTTGTTTGGAAAGTGGCCTGAATCAGATGCTTCTAACTGGATGCTGGGGCGACTTTGTTCTTCGGAGGGGGAGTCCAACGTCCACACACTGCAACAAACCACAACTGCTTCTGAACCCCCTTCATCAACCAACCCTCGGGCACAAGGAGAATCTTCCCGTTCACCCTGCCCTACACAGCACGCAGCGCAGTAGCACCTGAGCACCTGGACTGCAGCGCTTCTACTACTAGCAGCGGCAGCTTTCCTTGTGCGCCACACCTGGGACCCCTTGGGCTTGTCGACATCAGCCCACTTTCAACACCCTCAGTGTGCCAGCCAGCACCTCCGGGTTCCCCTCCCCACGCGGATTCCACCTGTCAGCACTCACAGGCGATCGTCGACAGACGAAGCCCTCGGATGCCACTCTGTGGAATTTTTTCCCTCACACTTTTCGCGCCTGTTCTGCCGGACTGAAGGCAGCCTGCCTCCACGCGAGCTCAGTCACCCCGTAGCAGACCACACACCGGCTGGCCAGCGACTTAAGGTTTGCTACACAAGTTGCAGAGGTCGCACCCGATTTGCGCACCCTGGACAGGACCAGAGAATCCTTCAGCAGTCTGCCTTTGGTCACCTACTTGTCCGCACCGCGGTCCCCTTCTACCATTTCAGCGACCGTCAGACTCGTCCCAGGACGGCCCACAACCCCTCAATCAAAAGGAAGAACGTACACAGGCTGTCGCCACATAAGACCTACAGAGCCCCTCTCCGCCTCGGCTCATCACCTGATCCAGCAAGCTCGTCGAGAGTTGAGAGAACCTCCCCCTGTCCTCAACCTCGAGGCTTGAGTGGGGATCGTACCGCCGTCCGAAGTCCTGTCGGCGCTGCACTTGATTTACGGGGTCACCCACACGGCCACTAGCTTCACATTCCAATGTCCCATCGCAGATAGTCCGTCAGGCCGGAATCAGCACCCACCTCGCCTGACCATCGCCTCGAGCCGCTCTAAGCTGTGCTTGCCGTCGGAAGTCATCTTGGACTTGATCGCTCGACGAACCACTTCTTTGAACCGAAGGTTTCTCCGGTTGCCATCCATACCGCGAGAGGTCTCCTGACTCTCAGCCCGCCTGGACCCTGATTTGTGTCCTGCAATGCTCAGCTGATAATCGGCCATGGACCCGAATCTCCTCAGACACCTCGAGTACTTCCTCGAGCCCAACAGCCAAGTAAGGAATTCCTGCCATCTGCCACATATGAACAGAAACACCTCGGTGGTCGTGAATGACCTTTCCGAGGAGAACCATGCCTGGCTGGCGCACCGCTCCCAGTGCTAATCCATTCCAGACTGGCGACCTCGAGAGCCAGCAGCAGCAGCAGCAGCAGCAGCAGCAACAGCAGCGCCGCATCGCTGCTCCCAGCTCCAGCTCCTCTGTCCAGAACTTCTGGGATACGACTGGCTTGAATGTCGACTCGGTCCTAGGCTCTCCGTCCTCTGGGCCTACCAGCCTGTCTTTTGACTCCTTTGGACAGGCTGCAACGCCCGCGACGGGCAGGCCCCAGCAGTCAAGGTCCCAGCAGGCTGGCGGCCAGGGATCCAGAGTCATACTTCCCCCCGAGCACCAAGGCCTAAACCCGGCCACGAGCGCAAGCGGACAAAACTCAGCACCGAGTCGACGCCATTCGACAATGTAGACTATTGGATACAGTTTGATAATGAGGAGGGCGCGGCTGGGGAAGGGACCAGCTCTGAGCTCAATCATCAGAAGGGCAGGGAAGGGCAACAGTCATCAGCACAGCAGCAGCCCCAGCAGCAGCAATCACAGCAGCCAAAGAGGTAAGATGATCCTTTGTCTGGCGACACCGGTGAGGGCCTGGGGGGTTTGCACCAGGTCAGATATGATGTAGCCTGGCTGACATGCTTTTGAGATAAGACCGAGGCTGCAACATTCACACACCTCACCGTCTACAGTAGCCACCACTCGCGACAGCCAACAGTGGAGCCCACAGGAGCAACCCGAGTCGAGGTCGGCCGCGGCAGGCCCGAGCAGCTCCAGGCCTTTGCACCGACCACTACGGCCCGAAGACATGCTAGACGACGATGCGCTGGACTATGCGTTATCCGAGGAGGGCGACATGACCGCAGAGGACTTTGGCTCGATGAACCTGGCTGACCACTTGTCCAAGATTGACAACATGCCACCGCCTGAGGTCCCCCCTCGAGAAGGACTGTATTCAACACCACTGAGCTGGGAGAAGCCCCAGCCAGGCCTGCGTCTTGACTCTCTCATGAGCATGCAGAACCCGCAGCAGCTGAGCGAGGATGAACAACGGCGCCTCATCGCCATAGCGATGAATACCGGCCCTGTGATGGGCGGCCTGGGGTCGGGACAGTTTGGCCAGGCGAGCGGATCCAGGGGGTATGTTGCAGGAGGAGGACTTCATGCGACCCTGGGGCCAGGCTTCAATCTCGGCGGAGGCCTAGGGGGTCTAAGCTCATTCGGCGGTCTGGGAGGCTTAGGTATGGGACTGATCACAGACGACGCGCCACTGCTGCGTCCAGAGACGCCCGCCGTGGCGAAACCACCTCAGCCACGACTTTCCCGATCTAATACTGAGAAGAGCGAGGGTAAGGGCAAAGGCAAGGAGAGAGAGGGCGATGACGAGACCAAGCCAAAAGGCAAGTCGGGGGACCGCACGGCGCATAACGACATCGAGAGAAAGTATCGGACGAACCTAAAAGACAAGATCTCCGAACTACGAGATGCAGTTCCGGCGCTAAGGACAATTCAGGAGGGCGTGGTTGACGAGGGCGAGGACAACACGCCAGGCAACCGGCCTAAAGTCAGCAAGGTCAGTAGAAGTGAAGCCTTCCAGGAAATGTGTGCGCGAGCATGAACAGGGAGGACTAACCATGCGCAGGGTACTGTTCTCACGAAGGCTACCGAGTATATCAACTATCTCGAAAAGAAGAACAGGGCGATCATGGCACAACACCAACAGCTCTCGCGGCGACTGGCAGCCTTCGAGCAGCTGCTCAGCCAGACGGCGCGGCCGTCATTCCAGATGCCAAACTATAGCAGGACCCTGTTTGATCCGCGTGCATTCTGCTAGACCTATTAGTACAGGACCACCGAAACGAAACTCATAATGAGCGTGGGAGAAAGAGGGAAAGAACAAAAAACCAAAATTACTCGATAATTTCATCAACATAGCTGCCGGCGTTTCTAGTACGGTTCCCACACACCACAATCGCTTCAATTTCGGGTCATCACGGGCATGGGATTGCAATGAGGGAAATCTTAAGGACGACCATCACCAAATGGTGTAACGAAACAAAACCAAATTATAGACCCAACCCATCTCTCAAAAAGGGGGCATTCTCAATGAATGATTAGTTCTTTGTGTGTATATATACACTGTACCACCAACGACACAGTTATGGCTTAATGATGGCTCTGCGCGCGCTGCAGAGCATACTTGTTCGTTTCATCTTGTGGGGTTGTCAGGCTCAAAAATAATATACTGGATGGTCAAATACTCAAGGCAAGCTACAGAGATCCAGATACATGCTCCAGATGCATTGCCTAATAAAGGCTGACGACTAAACAAAGCTTCTACAGTTACTATGAGGGAGGGGTGATTTGAGGCATATAGCATTTGAGCCGGCGTCTGCCATTGCTTTTGGGAAACGTTGAGTGCCAACGTTTGCGATCTTCTGCTGTTGAGAGGGATCCAATACTTTCAGGTCATTCATATGTGACATGGTCTGTCTTTTGCAAATGCGCGCGACCTTGAGACTCAAGATTGAAAGTCTGGCCAGAGCACTGTCGACAAGCACAGATCAGAGCGGGACGGACATCCACGACATGAGACCAATCTGCATGGTGTGCCAGATCACTGTGTCTGGCGGTGCGAGGCTTGACCCGTTCTCAATTCCGGAGCGCCTCGATATCAACAACCTCCTTGACGGCTTCCGTTGTCAACACGATCGGTCCCGTCTCGTCCACACATACACTGTCCTCGATCCTGATGCCTATGCCCCTGAAATGCCTGGGCCACCTCTCGTCATCTGGCACGTACACCCCTGGCTCGATGGTCACGCAATGTCCCGGCTTGAGCGCGACATTCCTCCCGTAGCCAGGGCAGTCGTGCACGTCTAGCCCGACGTAGTGACCTACGTGGTGCGCGAACAGCGCCTCCAGCGCGGCAGGCCCTGACAGGTCGAAGCCGAGCTTCGTGAGCTCAGTGCGCAGCGCGGCCTCTGTGGCGCGGTGGATCTGATCAAGACTCAGACCGCTGTCTGCGCGGCAGAGCGAGACGCCTGACCTCTGCACGCGCAGGACCGCCTCGTAGAGATCCTTCTGGGCAGGCGAGAACTTGCCGCTCACAGGCCACGTCCGTGTGATGTCGGTGATGTAAGTCCCATATTCCCCACCAGCATCCACCAGCACCATCTGTGTGTCGTCAAGGGCTGCGTTGTTGAGGACGTAGTGTATCATGTTTGCCCTGCTCCCGCCGGCTACGACGGGTACGTACGCGGGGCCGTCGCAGCCGTCTGCAGTGAAGGCGTAGTCGAGGTAGGCCTGGAGGTCCTTTTCGTACTTCCAGCCTCTGCGCATGGCGTTGGTAATCGCGCGTCCTGATATTCGGCCTGCTTGGCGCATGTTGGCTATCTCAGCAGGTGACTTGATGATCCGCAAGGAATTGAGGAGGGGTCTCAGAGGTGAGGTGGCAGGCACACGGCCAGCAGAAGTGCGCAAGTGAGGCTGAAGTAAGGGAGAGCCGCTGTCGTCGGTGTATACCCTGCTCGCGCCCTGTAGTATCGGCTGGAGCAGATCCCCTGCCTTCTTGATGTCCCCCGCGCTGTCTGCGTTGAAGACGTCCTCCGCAGCCTGCACGCCACTCCAGGGGCCGGACCACTGCTCTGCGGCGGGGTCTTTCGGCCGCACTAGAAGGTGGAATATGAAATCGCCGAGCCTGTCGCCGGTCTTTTGTATGACGGCTATCGCCTCTGGCTCGTTGAAGCCGGTAAGGTAGAGGAAGTTCGACTCCTGGCGGAATGGGAAGAAGACGGCACCGGAGCGCCATTTAACCTCGGCGGCAGGCAGAATGGCGACGGCATTCTTCGGGAGGGCTTGCGCCAGGCGGGCACGGCGGTCGTGATATTCCTGGGCGGTGATGCCCGGTGTCACTGGAGACGAGGGTCATGGTTTTTAGTCTGCGGATGGTCTGAGTTGGGATGCCGACGAGACAGGGATATTTCAAGTGTCAAGGAAGGAAGACGCACGCTCGCCAGGCTCCAGGAGGTGCGGATGAGTCTCGTAGACGGGCTGGCCGAACTGCAGCTGAGACGCAGAGACGGAGGCGTACAACCTACGGTCCGGCTGGAGGAGGTGGTGTCGGCGATTGAGGGCGCGGAAGGCTGTCAAAGGCAGCGTCTGCGATGGAGGGGCAGACCGGCTCGGCGCGGCCGACCTGGCCACCAGCCTGGCAATCGAAGGTCGTGAGCTCATATTTCTAGTAGGTTGAGTCGAGCCACAGCGCCGCCTGTGAGCATTGTGGCTGCAGGTACGTGGAGAGTTTGCTGTCGGGGAGGAAAATCATTTCAGACCAGGCGACAAGGAAGTGTGAGCATTTCTTCCCCGGATTGAAAGAGCTTAGAACCCTGCAGAGTCGGCCCGGGATGCACCCTAGCAACTTCTACAGTACAGCAGCACGGCTCCCCTGTATCGCAGCAGTGGCCCCACCCGCCCTCGAGTATTCTGCACGTATTGCCATACTGTACGTATATATGTACTTATACCGAACTACAAATAAATTCAGAAGTGGTCTGCACACGTTGTTATATCTAGATAGGCTTTCTCTTGCCAAGTGGTCTAGCCACAGGACCTGACGACTTCATGAACATGTTGCGCTCTGGGAAACACCTGCGTGCTGTACACATGCATAATACTGAGCTACTATGTACTCTGTGTACGCTGATCATTACTTGTTGTTTACAAGACGGGCTTTCTGCAAACCACACACCCGTCTTCTTTTCATGAGCGAGGCCCAGAAAAAGGGAGATCTTGCCTAGATAGCTGGCCCCTGGGGCGCGGGAGGCTGTAATCGAAGCTTGCCGCCAACGTGACCTTGACCATATACGAACGAGTAGGAATTCAAACGTGCATTGGGATAGTGACTGGCAAGAATCTGCAACCACATATTTCTGAAGCCTCATCTATCAGTAATGCCTCTCTACTCCGAAAGAATCTTGGTGGGATGATGTGATGTAGACCCAGGCAGACTGGATACTTGAATACTCGAGTACTTGACCATTGGTTTCA
This sequence comes from Aurifilum marmelostoma, assembly GCA_027559495.1. Taxonomy (NCBI): domain Eukaryota; kingdom Fungi; phylum Ascomycota; class Sordariomycetes; order Diaporthales; family Cryphonectriaceae; genus Aurifilum; species Aurifilum marmelostoma. Next base: position 2,674,644 of record JAMXSV010000010.1, on the reverse strand, counting down.
GAGCATGGTTCTAATGCTGGTCTCCCCACATTGAACCACGGCAGGGACACCTCTTTGAATAAAATATTTTCATTGTAGATGATCTATGAGAACATCATTTGACAATATCGTGTGCACCTGAGACTTACCGTCCTGTTACTCCACGGGGTGCCATGGCATGTTAGGTTGCACTACTATGCAGCAGCAGGGCATTGCCCAAAGAGGCAGTCACCTGGGGGCGTTGCCCCTTCTACTGGTGGGCCACATATTTAGTGGGGCGGTGCTGGCCTGTGCGCGTTATTTGTTGTTGGCAGGAGCTCTGGGAGCTCCCGCAGCCCGCCACACAAGCCGCCATGCCAGCCCTGCAGACCTTAAGCCGGGCCACACCTGCAACTCGTACCGCGATTTTCGTGGAACGTGCGACACAGGCGGGAAGAAGCAAGTTGAACCAACAAGAGATACCTGCCAACAACAGCAACCCCCTTCGAAAACACGACCCAACAAGAACGCCCGTGGCGAGGTTCTCAAAGGCGTCAGAGACGACAGTCAATTTCAATTGACGGCTCTCTCTCCCTTTCTTCTTGTTCTTTGTTTGGCGTTTTCCAACCGTGTCACACGAGGCCCGACCACCAGCCCTGTGAGGGGCCAAGGCAGACGCGTGCCTCTCCAACCACCCACCCGAATACAGAGCTCTGATATCTTGCGATTGAGCCACCCCGTCCAGCCATCATTCCCTTGACCCGCGTCCACTCGTGTGACCCAGGTGCTCCAAGGTGCACAGCACCTCGCCGTGCTCCATTCTAGACGCTGCACGGTTCGAAACAAGACAGGAATCATACCCTCGCTTTGCAGAGCATGTTGACCTAGACCACCATCCTTACATGGCAGCCGTATCCCTATCGCCCTCCTCCGTCTCCTATCCCTCCACCATGTCCAGCCGACGTGTTCCTCTCTCCTCGAACCCCAATGCCGCCAACTCTCCCATCCGAAGCCAGTCTGCCTCCCTAGCCGCCGTGCTGGGCAAGCACCGCCAGCAGAAGAGGGCCCATGCCAGCGTCCAGCGGGAGGAGCATTATGGCCAGCCTCCACCGACCAAGAAGAAGCTTTTGAACGACGGCACCGAGCAGCCCCTCAGGTCTCCCGTCCGCCAGGTCAAGGTCATTAGGAGAGACCTCTCCCGGGCCTACAAGGATGAGAAGATCTCCCAGGCCTCGGCCGCCAAGGTGGCCCAGCAGCAGGAGGACGAGGCAGCTCGCATGCAGCGCTGGAAGGAGGTCACCCGGCGCAGCTTTCCCTGCTACGTCTTCTACTTTGAGAGCTGCCCCGCCGAGCAGAGGTCGAAGCTGGTCAGGCAGTTGAATCAACTTGGCGCTGTAAGTCCGGGCCAATATAAAGAGAGAGAGAGAGAGAGAGAGAGAGAGAGAGAGAGAGAGAGAGAGAGAGAGAGAGAGCAAGCAGCAGATGCCCTGGAAGTGCCGCTGACATACCGACGATGAACAGCGCGAAGAAAAGTTCTTCTCAAAGGACATTACCCACGTCATCACGACCCGCTCGATCCCTACCAGCAGGCCCGCCCGCAGCCACGCTGACGATGCCTCTGCCTCGATCCAGAGCCAGCATGGCCAGCATGATATGCCCAAGACCATCGATCCCTCACTCCTCAGCCGTGACACCAGCGTCAAGGATATTCGGAGGCGCCTCCTTGAGAGCACCAGGAAGGTCCCTATGGCCCCTAGCCTGGAGGAGAATGCCCCGAGACAGCCAGCCGCCGCCTCGCGGCATACTGATATCCTGATGCGTGCTCAGGAGATGAACAAGAAGATATGGCACTTCACCAAGCTCCAGCGCGTCTTCGAGGTCATGTTCGACCCCAACCCTCTGGGCATAAGCGCTCCCAAGGCTGCTGAAGAGACCAACCTCGCGCAGCTCCTCAACAAGGAGCGGACCAACGGACCCTCTGATCGAGACCCGAGCGTTGCGACAAAGGAACTGGTCTACTTCAAGGGCCCGTATATCTACATCTACGATATCGAGGAGAAGCAGAAGCCGATCATGGTGAGGGAGTACCCCAAAGTTGCCGACAAGAAGGACGGAGAGTGGCCTCAGTTTCGAGCATCCTCGGGTGGACGCTGTCCCTTCATAGAGGATGAGGATCCCGCAGAGCGCAAGCGGCATGTTGAGAAGCAGGCGCGTGAGAAGGAGCGCAAGGAGAGGGCGGCTGTAGAGGCTGCCCCGGAGCACAAGCCGCCGCCAGCCCCGATGGCCAAACCCGTCATCGGAAAGAGATCTCTGTCCGAGATGGAAGATGGACACAACTCCCGAGTCGGACCTGCCCGCCCTCCCGAGACCTTCGACCTCGCTAAGGCGACCAAGCCACCTGCCCTCGACTTCAGGCCTCAGAATGCCTTTACAAGCCGTGCCAAGACGGGTCGCCTCTTCGCCGGTGAGCCCGTGGCCTCTGGCATGCAACCGTCCAACATTACCTCTGCCATCCGGTCGCAGATGATATCTTCCGCCACCGGTGTTCTGGGGGCCAAGGCAGGCACCAGCAAGGAGCTACACGGTCTTCAGCGCAAAGTCCTGCAGAAGAGCAACGCCGCCTCCACCAACCACTCGGCAAACCCCTCCGCCAACCCAACTTCTCAAGACCTCAGCTCCCGCCGCCTTACCGAGATGAGCCTGGACGCAGGTCACTACCAACGATCGGCGAGTCTCGGCTTTGGTTCTCGAAAACTCGGCCAAGTCGACGAGGACAAGGCAAAGGAGCATAAACGGACCATGAGCGTCCCGGCTGCCGGCACGATGACCAAGGCGAAGAAGCGCGACCTCAAGCCTGGCTACTGTGAAAACTGCCAGGACAAATTCAATGATTTTGAGGAGGTTCGTGTCCGATTAGTCCCAAAGAGGTTGACCAGAAACTAACACAGGAGTGCAGCACATCGCGTCCAGGAAGCACCGGAAATTCGCAGAAAATGACCGGAACTGGTCCAGGCTGGACTCCCTCCTGAGCCAACTAGAGAGAACCCCAAAGTACGCTGACGACGTGGACGGGGAGACTTCGGATTATTGAATGATCGCTGCTCCGCGAAGGAGGACGTCGTGTTGACCCCTAGTAAAACGCGTAACACCAGGCGTCATCTGCTCTGCTGGCTGGTCGTATCGCTGTTGCATCTGTATAGGAGTTGTGGTCACTGCATTCTGGGCATTTTCATTTCCGGCGGCAGACACGATTGTCATGATCCGCTAGTCGTTTCTTGCTACAACAAGGTTCCCTGCAAGACTCCTCGTTCGCACCGTTTCCTCGTTCGGACATGTGCATTACGCTACCTCTCATCACAGCATTTCAAACATGACGCCTTTAATGACACCACAAGATGGGAGTCTTGGTTACAGCAGCAAGTCCATCCTCGGGTTACCTTGTACGTTTTCTGCAAATCCTGCTCGGCCCATGAAGGGTTTAGCAAGGTGAATTGTGACAGCAAAAAAAAAAAAAAAAAAAAAGAAAAAAGAAAACCTGCATACATTGGTCTTTGACAGCATCGGATCGTCATTCTTTACTTTCCGGAACTCACTACGTCGATGTGTCGAAGCATTCGGGTGGGAGGGAGGTAAGGTCCGTATCAAAGGACTCGCTTTACTCAAGTCCGGGGCTAGTAGGGGTGCACATTCAGGGTGCCAGATGATGGCAGACAGATATAGCTTCTGACCGCGGTGTCACATCTTATAAAATGCGCAGAGGACGAAAACAAGTATCCGTAACTTAAGCCGTATGCATACTATGTTGTCAAGAACTATAAACATTGATCCCAGGGGAATTTGGCTCCAAAGTTGCGGACCGACCCGCGATGCTTGCTTGAACCCTCAGTGAAGAGTCTGGCAAGATCCAGCACAAGGAGACGGATCAGCCTTCTCATAGAGGCTTCTAGCGGAGTCTCCATGTAACTTCCAACAAGACCTACGTTGGCAATGTCGAGGTAGCTACTGTCGTGCCTATGGTAATGGTATCAGCAAGTGAGTCCGGCCGTAATGGGAGGGTTACCACAAGCTGAGATAAGATTCTTATCGATAAGCTATTACTGTAGCTACCCCTGGCCTCCGACGTCAACGGCCCTGGGGCGCTACCCTCTGAGGGGGTGGGGCACTATCGTACTAGGAGACCTGCTGATGCTCCTCGTAACGTCCACGGCTCGTCTACATTTCTTTTCTAGCACCTTTCTGAGGTCGCGAAACCACTTGTTTGCGTTTTCTCGCGCCACCCTGCAGCTGCCAGGCCTTCCTCCTTCTCCGTCACAGTCATGTCCTCGTCGTCCTCGACGCCCACGCCGGGCGGTGCGCCTGCCGAGTCCGACATCCCCGCGACCTCCCCCTCGCCCGACCTGCCACTTACGATGACCGCCTCGCTCGTCCTCACAAGCCTGCCTCGCGACTCGGCCTCCGCTCTCGCTGAAGCCAACGCCAGCCTGTTCCCCGCCGACCAAAAGATCATTGTGCGCTTCAAGCCCGTCGGAGGGTCTGCGCCGCCCTTGTCGCAGAAGAGGGAGCTGTCGAGGATCAGCGCGGCGGCCAAGTTCGAGGCTGTTGTGGCGTACCTAAGAAGGATTTTGAAGGTCAGGGACGGCGAGAGCCTGTTCCTGTATGTCAACTCGACATTTGCGCCGGCGTTGGATGAGATTGTTGGGAATCTGTGGAGGGTGAGCCCGACAACGTGGCCCTCAAGAGTACCGCCTATGGCTGACAGATTTGGTTGTGCTTTGGGAAATAGTGTTTCAAAGACTCGAACGATCAGCTCAACGTTGGATACTCGTTGACGCCCGCCTTCGGCTGAATTATACATATAATGATGCATTAAGCACGAGAACACTAAGTCATACATGCATACAGCGGATCGGGTTTTGCTGAATGGGCTGGATTCTCAATACGCGACAAAGAAGAACAACAGCAGAACGGCTGCCGAAGGCAACCAGGCACTCGACCAGACGTACGGCGCTGAAATCATGCTGGAACACTCCTACTCCAGCCCGCACGGCTATATCGACCTCTCGAACTCCTCTAGCTCCTGTTTCGATATCGGATACGTGTGCTCTGGCGCCGGGTATGCCCTGCTCTTGACTTCATCCCGATACGCCTCCATAGCCTTCATGCTCTCGGACCAGACATCACCATATTTCTTGACAAACTTGGGCAGAAAGCGCCCTGGTGGGAAGTTGCCCATCATGTCGATCTGCACCAAAACCTGACCAGAGCATCCATTGCCTGCTCCGATACCGATGGTCGGGATCGACAGCTTCTTCGTGATCAGCGCGGCGACCTCAGCGGGCACGGCCTCGAGAACACAAGCAAACGCGCCGGCCTCTTGCACGGCCAGTGCATCATCGAGCACTCTGCGTGCGCCAGCCGCGGTCTTGCCCTGCACCCTGAAGCCGCCAAGGGCATTCTGCCTCTGTGGCGTGAGGCCGACATGTGCCAAGACGGGGATACCAGCTGAGGTGATGCGCTGGATCGAGGGCGCCATCTCTCGTCCGCCCTCGAGCTTGATGCCCTGCACGCGGCCGGTCTTGACGAAGCGGATGGCCGTTTCTAGGGCTTGCTCCGGGGAGATCTCGTACGAGCCCATGGGGAGGTCGCCGACCTGTGAGGTGTTCAGCGGTCTGACCCCAGACAAGCAGGGTGAGGGATAAAATAAATGGGCTAAGGATTGAAGGAAATGGAGGTAATGAGAAATGTGCCAAAAGGGCGGTCCTCTTACAGTAAATGCAGACTTGGTCGCCCTCGCAACACTTCGACAGTGCAACAACATCTCCTCTACCAACACCTCACTGGTGTCCTCCATCCCGAGAGCGACCATGGCGAGGCTGTCGCCGACAAGGATCATGTCCATGCCCGCCACATCGCCGACGTGAGCGGACGGGAAGTCGTGCGCCGTGATCATGGTGATGGGCTCATCCTTCTGGTACATGGACCGGATGGTGCCAAGGGTGACCTTCTTTCGTGTCGTGGCATGTGGTGTGCCTAGTGGGGAATGGGAGCTGTGACGGATCTGTGACGGCGGCGGCGACGACGACACCAGGGGCCGGACGGCGAGAAGGGATGATGGGATCCGCATTGAGGGCGATGATGTATGAGGCGAAACCCGCGCTAGGGTAGCGCATGACCGCAATGATGTTGAGAACATATTCATCATGAATGCAAGACACAAAAATTTAATATGAGAAGTATGCTGTGGACTTGTGGGTCTGAATGGCGACGGTGAGGCCTGGAGGGTTCGGGGAAACCGCGGTAGTTTTTGTCTTCTCGGGGTGTTTTCCTCTCTCTCTCCTTCGTACTCTTTTTTGTCCTTTTTCCGATGAGAAATAACTCAATGACCGGCTGGCTTCTGAATGGTAGGAGGAAGAAAGAGTGAATCCATTCTCAGCACGGATAGTGCTTTGCAGGCTGGCTGTTTTTATACACCGAGTATCCTCATCATGATGATATTTGCAGGCGTAAAAAAGGGCATGTCAGCGCTGGGTTTGGTCGGTCACAGGTGGTGGATTTTTCCCCATTGGGGGGCCGGACCCCTGCTGCTTACATACTCATCCGTGTGGGTGGGTTTTTGGTGCATGTGTAAGTGTCAGTATGCCTTCCGCTACTGAGGCCTACAAGTCATGGTCTAGGCCCCGAATTTCAGAGGAGCCACAGCGAGGACCGATTAGGGGGGTGGCCGAGGCACAGACAGGCATGGTCGTTCTGACAGGCAGCCACTAGAATACTGCTGTACTACCATGTACGTCTTTTATACAGTACGTACGGTGCATAACAATTGGTACTAGGAGGGGGCGAATGCCGGCGATGAAGACGTCGGCAGTGTAAGAATAATACGATAAAACAGGTATGCACAGTGTAAGTCCTGCCGTACTCGAATAGGCTTTCTGCCTAGCCACGACTCTCCTGAATTGCGGACAGAGAGGAAGGCTACCAAGAACTACCAAACTCATCAAGGAAGACGAAAAAGAAGAAAGACACAGGAGGGGAAGAGGAGGGAGGAAGATGAAAAGACCAAAATCACAAGACAAAGCAATTAAAGTGATGCAGAGTCACGTATTCCTGTACATCAGGCGTCTCCTTCTGTTGAGCTGCACCCATCATCCTGGGGCGCCATAGCCCCTTGTGGTCCGGCCGCCAGGGTACCCAGACACACCTGGGAGACAGCAGTGTGACACACCTACAACTTCTTAACCCCTCCTCAGCACGCCCTACTACCCTGTGATGGTTAGGCCCAACCCCTCGCCTCTTTGTCCCCTGTCCGATTGCCCCCCATCGTCCTGCGCTGCCCCCCGTTCCCGGTCCCGGTCTCTGTATTCTACTACTGTACGGTAAACGTCAGGCATCTGAACTCTACTCGACTCACCTCACCTCACCTTACTTCACCTTACCTCCAAGCACAAACTCCCACAGCGACTCTCTGTTCTCCCACCTGACTCGAACCACCGCGAGGTCTTTTCTCCTTGCTCTCTTTGTCACCTTGACCTTCTCCTGCACTTCCCGGAGCACGCAGAGACCACTCAGCGACCTGTGACTCCTTCCGCGACACCGGAGCCCGACGAACGACCTCGCTGACGTCGTTGCATTCTCCCCACGCGATTCCCCCTTCCGGCCACCACCAACACCCCTATAGGTCGTCGAGGCAAGAAGCTATACCTGCGGGCTCGTTCGACTCTCTTCACCATCACTCGCAGACAATATGGCGAGCCCCAGGCGGCGGATCGAGACTGATGTGAGTGGCCTCGTGACCAAGTCCGGAATGTCCACCATTCAGTCGTATCTAGGTGCTAACCTCGGCGTTCCTTTCCTTCTAGGTCATGAAGTACGTTTCCGCCTCCTTGACAGCTCAAACCGGCCTCTGGGTGCCCTATATAGTGTTGCTAACGAGTCTCTAGGATGTATGGGTTCTCCGTCACCACACACCACTCGTCATGCTAATTTGAACAGGCTCATGAGTGACTACGAGGTCACACTGGTCAACGACAACAGTGCGTTTTCCCCGGCCCCTTACCTCACCCGATTTCGGCCCTCAAAACATACGCACACCCTCCTGCAGAGTCCTTCTAGTATGGCTAACTCCTGTGTGTGTGCAGTGTAAGGAACCCCGACCGACCACGATGATCCACGCTTCGGTTCCCCTCGGACCCATTACTCACCGACTTCGAACAGGCAAGAATTCTACGTCAAGTTCAAGGGACCTACAGACAGTATGTCACGGCAAGAGAAGGGAGAGGAATAGGATAGAAAAGACTGACAAGGAGAGCAGCTCCCTTTGAGGGCGGTGTGTGGAAGGTCCACGTCGAGCTGCCTGATCAGTATCCCTACAAGTCCCCTAGCATTGGCTTCACCAATCGCATCTTCCACCCCAACATAGATGAGCTGTAAGTGGATCACCAGGGACATGTCCGTGCCGGCGTCTAGAGGAACGAGCTGGCATGGAGGAGGTGCAGAGCTTGAGTATTGGGCGGGAAAACAAAACATCACTAACGAGTAACGCATGGGGATGCAGATCCGGTTCCGTCTGTCTCGACGTCATCAATCAGACCTGGTCGCCAATGTATGATATGATCAACATTTTCGAGGCATTCCTCCCTCATCTCCTGCGCTATCCCAACCCCTCCGACCCTCTCAACGGCGAGGCCGCTGCCTTGATGCTTAGGGATCAGTCTTCGTACGACTCCAAGGTCCGAGGTGGGTTTTGTTCCTTTCTTTCTTCTAATTTCTCTTTCGTCCCTTCGCAAACGAGCCTTTTTTTTTTTTTTTTTTTCTCTCTCTCCCTCTGGAGAAGCAATCCCGCTACTCCCACAGACGCTCACATCCGGAACAGAGTACGTCCAGCGATACGCAAGCAAGGATGCTGCCGAGGAGGCTGGTGCAGAGAGCGAAGATGACGATGACATGAGCTCTGTGGCAAGTTTTGGCGAGGATGAAGACGAGGAGCCTGCAGGTCGCCTAGACGACGTTTGACCTGAGCAATCTTTCGTGACCAACCCGACGTTTCCTTACATCCCCTTCAGCAACGGCGTTCTGATCATCATCATTGGTAAGGTGGCGGGTTTACACTTGTCTGGATGTCCGGGGCGCGCTATCTGTCTTTCTTTTTTCACTTATTTTTTTCTTCTTCTTGTTTTCTGCTCTTTTTGCCTTAGATGGGGTTGCCAGGCTGGATTCACAACACACACATTTGATCGCGTTTGGTACGCAAGATGCCACACAGGGCTTGTTGGAGGGTTGCTGTCAGAAGAGGCAATCGAGGGAGATGGAATATTTGGATTTGCTTCTCTCTTTTTCTATTCTCTTCTTTCCTTCTCGTGGAGCAATCATCGGAGTTCTCTAGAAACAGCACTTGAGCAAATATACCTGTTAACAAAGCCTCTCGGCTGCATATATACAATCTGCATGATGAGAATGTGACCTAACACAAGGTGCATGGTTTCTACCAGAAGTCTAGGGGTATCATAGAAGGACAAACGAAAATCATCAAACAGGCTGCACTTCTCCGTCATCCAGGACAGGCCAGGTCAATCTGAGTCGTAGTCCACAAGACCACTTGACAAGGCAGCCATCTTCTCAGCTCGTCTCTCCTCCAACAAAGAGCCACTTTCCCTCTCGGGATCCCGTTTCCTCTTCAGGCCGGGGATGGGGGAAGCAGACCTCGTCAGCATCCTGTCCCTTGGGCCCAGGAAGGGGTCACTCGCCAGCCGGGTGTTGCCAACAATTTCGGAAACCAGCGACTGTTTCAATCTTGAAGCAGCCATCTCCGACTTCAGCCTCCTTGGCGGCGGCTTTGTGTTCCCGCTGGTCTTGCTCGCCGCCACCACTTTTTCGGTTGCTCGTGACTGGTCCCTACCACCACCAAAAAGCGGCTGGGCCAGCACTCTGCCCTCCGCCCTGCTCTCTTCCTTCTCTCGGTCGGGCGCTGCACCAAACTCGACCAGCCGCGCCCGCCGTGAATCCTCCTCGCTCTCCGGCAACAGCTCGATCCCAAGCCCCATCCGGTCCTTGATATCCTCCGCGATCTCAGCCTCCTTCTCCCTCGCCTTCCTCCCCACACGGAATGCCTTCCTCAGCGCCTGGTTTCTCGAGTAGGGGTCGTCCCACTGCCGCGCGCTGACATCGCCAATCTCATCGATCCTCTCCTTGGCTCTCTCGAGCGCGGCGCGATCCTCGATGGTCTTTTCGAGGTTCGAAAAAGCGCTCTCGCGCTGTTCTTCGCGCTCCGACGGCGTGACCAGCGGGCCATCCCCCACGAGGCTCTCATCTGCCGTCTTGCCCTCGCCGGTATCTCTCTTGCGGCCGCCCGACACGACGGCATATGCGGTGTTCTTGGGATCTGTGCGCACCTCGATGACGCCGCCACAGGCGGCATGGCGCATGCGGAACGAGAAGATAGGGCTCGAGTAGTAATTGCCGACCTTCTTCTTCTCGGCGTTGAAGCGCACGCCCTGGCCGATGATCTGGGGGTGGGGTTTGCAGTGATCGCACCACACGGCAAAGGGCATCTCGAAGCGGACGGTCAGGATGCCCTCAGACCGCAGCTTGGAGGCGCGGGCGCCGAGGGCGTGGCCCTTCCCGGAGGCCTGGTTGGCGGACAGGAGGCCCTCGTGCTCGGGGGGCACGTAGCGGCCCATATTGAAGCCTTGCATTGTGGAAGTCGAGGGTGGCGCCCTCGAGAGGGAGCGCCGGAGGCAGGAAGAGGAGGGCGAGATGGAGGCGCAGGGCGCGGGGCGGTGGCGGCGGCAACAGTTGGAGTTGCAGCTATAATTGCGCAGACCGACGTTCAAAACAGAAATGGGCCGCCAGGAGCCCAGGACCACCTGTTTTCTCGATATTTCTGTGCCGTGGTGGAGGTGGCTGTTCGGCCAGGTGTCGGGCTACATTTGTCAACCCGGAATGACGAACTTTCGGGGCCTGGAGCCCTGCACACTTAGCTCGCCCTTGCCATCTGACATGTGGCAATGAACCCTAACCCTAAATACCGATCTCTATGGTATGGTGAATTACTCATAGATCAAACGCCGGAGATGATCGAGGCCAGGTCTGGTCTCCAGCTGAGGCTGAATAACCAATATCGGAGGATCGAGGGCCAAGTTTCAGTGTCACGATCCTCGAGATGATGTGGTCTGGCCTCACATTATCTCTGCAACTTGCGTGAGCCGCTTGATACTGGAGCCAAACTCGAGTGTGAGTTGGCTGAGCATGAGAAAGCTAAACGCAATGTCTCCCAGACACCGGATGCTCTGTCTCACATGTGGGTGGACAAGGCAAAAGGGACCCCAGGGGCAATGGTGTACATGCATGCTACGATATGAACCTCTGATCTGCACTGATCATCATGTCCCCAGGAACAAGAGCTCCGTTATCTGCTCATGATTTTGGGGGGCAGTTGATCCGACAATCTTGTGACGTCAGGCTGGTGCTTGCGAGGCTTCATAGTGACGTTAATTTGCCTCGATGATTAATGTTTGTACGTAGCTCAAGGGCTCTGGGGGTACAATAATACTCAAGTATATCAAGGGCAACGACACGAATCTTGTTGAGCAACAATCTTCAACTCCTTTTTTCTCCCTTTTAATGAGCAGACTAGCCATTGGCCCAACCCATTTCACGAGGCTTTCTGTCGCAACTTTTGCCTTCCATCACATCCATTCAGCTCCATCCGCAGTCATCATGCCTCACTCAAAGGTCCCCGGAGGCCAGGAGCCATCAGACAAGTTCCTGAAGAGAGACGCAGCAGGCAAGTACACTTGAACTGACCCAATTTTCTACTCGACAACTCTCAACAATATTAACAGCTGCTACAGCAAAGGGACTCGGCGCGGAAAACGCCCCAGCCCACGGCGAGGCAGCAGTACCAGGAGCAGCACCAGTCGCCTCGGACAGCGGTCTGCCAGGACCAGAGGGTCGGCTTGAGGAGTCTCTCGAGGCCAAGGCGACATGGAACCCCGTCAATGAACCCGGCACGAGGGGGCTGGAGTCTGCTGTGCCGGGTGGTGCAGCCAAGGGTCCAAATCTGGCCGGGCCATGATCTGGTGACGGCGACAAGTTGAACCAGTTGTGTTTTGTAGTCAATATTTTAGCGATAGCAACATAAAAGAATCTGGAACCGATGGGCCATTTCAAACCATTTCAACAGCCTCTGTGGGCATCTTCGCAGTGCTGGATGATGTGAAAGATTGACGTTCCGAGGATAGGCAGGCAAGTTGTGTCGGAACGTTTATTCTGAAGGCGCTCGGTAAGAAATACCCGTGAGTAACTATTATGGATCCAGGGACCGCCACATCATGTGCAGGGTCCTTCTCAATAATGGGGCCTCAGGTCGCGTTGACCGTCACACCCATGAGAAGAGATCCACTCCCTCCTAACGAGAAACTTGCACATGAAATATCGAATCATTGCAGGTCAACGACACAGACTCGGTGATCGGGACACTGTGAAATCGCTTTTGTCGAGGTCACACAGTGAAATTCCAGAAGACAACCTAGACATTCGATCATTGTCATCCTCGTCGCCGGGAGACGATGGAGGGAGATGGGAGGACAATCCGGATCCTTTCCGATTGAGATCCCAGAGATGGTGGTGTTTCAGGGTCATTGCTGCTGGGATCCTGGGGGGATCCATCTCTATTGCATAAGAGAATTCCACCGACTTGCACGTGCAGGCCCCAGCCCGCCGCCATCTGTCGGCCATCGGCACAGGAGTTCACGATCCTGGCGCGGCGACTGCTAGTGGACGGGGCTGAAGCTCCTAGTCAGGATGGCAGCCCTCCGAACCCAACCTCGAGACACGCTTAGATTTAACGATATTTCCTTCCAAAGGAAGAGCCCGAGACTGACTAAAATCTCACAATCCCGCCTGTCCTGTGTCACCTCTCCGGATCGAGGCCATTCCATCTCATGATATAACAACCTCTTGAGGACAGGTCGTTTGCTTTCGTGGTTCATTTCATCTTGAATTTCTCTCATTTCCTTGTTATTCTTGTAACACACACACACACACACACAACACATCACACGACCTCCTCGAAAGATGGCTTCCCGGTTCCTGCTCACCGCTGTCCTGCTCGTGGCATCGACGGCAGCCCAGTCGACCTCGGTGACGAGCTTGTTCCTGTACGGTTTCGAGGGCGACAATATCGTCGCGTCTGTCGTGTCGGCCGCTCCAGGGGCTACCACCTACTTTGTGGGCTGCGCAGACGGCACGGACGCAAGCGACTGTGGCTTTGGAGGCGGTGTCACCTTCACCTCGGGCCCGGCGACACTGGGTGTGCACTACACCGAGACGGGTGCCATGTGAGTCTACTTTCTTCTTAGGGGCCCTACCGGGACGTCATGCTGATCAGGTTGTCGCCAAACATGCAGAAGCCTCGACGCCGACTGCAGCGTCGCCTCGAACACGGCCAGCTGCACCGAGACGGACGCCGGATCCGAGGCCAACTTCCCGGGGACGTCCACGACGATCCTGAGTGATATCACGGACAGCATGGCACAGGTCACCATCACCGCGGGGCTGGATTTCCTCTCGTCCGGCGGCAGCGCGACGAGCACGGGGTCAGCGGCGTCGTCCGCCACGGGCACGGCTGAGCCGTCGTCCTCTGCCGCATCTGGGGCGTCCAAGACCAGCAGCGGTGTGACAGAGATAACGGGAACCGCATCGAGCACCTCTGGCTCCGGCTCGACGACGGCAACTGGTGCCGCGAGCAAGGAAGGCCTGAACATTGCCGCTGCGGGTCTTGCTGGGATCGTCGGAGTCGCTATGGCCCTGTGAGGTGGTGTCATGTGGTCCATGGAGACGAGTGTAAGTGAGCCAGAGTCAGGGCCGGGAGTCCGGGATCGTGTATGTGGGCTCAGTACTTAGAAGTTCCGTCTATCTCGTCGTCATCAGCCTATATACTAGCTACTCTAATAATCATCATATACATAAAAGAAAGTATATACTACTTATATATATCGTACCGTTCGCAACCCTAACCCCCTAAACACCTACTATCCGACATCGAGATTAGGTATGGGAATGAATGCCGATCTAGTCACGAAAGCGGTTTGGCGCACTTCTGGTTGCCAGCCAGCCCTGCATACTTACGTGCCAGCTAGACAGCCAGTCAGCCAGCCCCCTCTATTTAGGCGCGTTAGGCCCTGGCCGGACCCACTAACATGCTAAGGGTACTGGTACTATGGCCCTGTGGTAGTGCGCTGGACGGTAGGGTAACCTTGGGAACACAACACAACCCACCCCCCCCCCCCCCAAAACAACTCCACGTCGGCTGGCTACAACCAAACAAACTCGAGGGGCTCCTCCTCCCTCCTCGTCACCCAATCCTCCCTCCCAGCACACCGAGGCCCACTACAGCTTTTCTGCACGCCGCGACACCCATTTCCAGGCCACCATCGTGAACTGGATCGTGCGTGGTCTTGTTTGTGTCTGCACTGGCCATCTCCGCTCCTTTCACGAGACAGAAGAGAGGGGCCATTCGAGAACGCCTGACGATTGCCTTCCCACCTCCGCTCGCCTCTGACCAGTCCCTCCCATCGTCAACAACAATCACAAGCACACACAGCCAACTCTGCTTTGCGCCCTGCCGATCGTGTCACACAACAAGCGCCCAAGCCAAGCCTTTCTTACGAGATCGGCGTTCATCTGCAGGGTGCAGCATTCAATGCCCAACAATCGTTACACTCGCGCCCGTCCTTCCAAGCCGGACCCTTTGGCCTCGACGTCGATACTCGCGAACTCTCCCGATCGACGCCGTAGTACGAGAAGCTCACCATGACTCCAGAGCCCTCAGGCGCACAGCGGCCAGCCGTGGTCATCGAGGACGAGCCCACCACCCCGATGGACACGGCAGCCCCCAACGGAGCCCTGTCTGCATCGCAACAGAGCCTCCCCTCGACCGAGCCTCCTGCGTCGCCCGCCGATCCTGACCGGTCTTTCAAGACGGAGCGCAACGAGGAGCGCGCCGCCTCGACCAGCTCTGTCATCCCCTCCTCCCTGACGCCGCCTCCTTCCTCACAGGTGCCTTCCAACAACGACGCCAGCAGGGCAGCCGCCGCTGCCGCCTCCTCCCTCCGCCAGCGGATGCTCTCTCCTCCCGTCACCGGCCTCCACTCGGTGCGGCCCGACTCGACACCCGCTGGGCACTACGCTGCCCCGCGCCCCGAGCAAGTCGTCGCCGCCGCGCCCGACGAGCTGCGTGCCATGCTGCAGACCTGCATCGCCGAGCAGTCGCGCCTGAAGATGGAGGCCGCCCACCACAAGCTCCAGTACCAGCTCCTCTCCGTCCGCGCCGACGAGGATGCCCAGCGCGCCGCCGTCGAGCAGGAGATGACCCTGCGTCAGCTGCAGGCCCTGCAGCAGCAGAAGGCCGAGGCGCCCCGGCCAGTCAGGCGGGCCGTCAGCCCCAGCCCCGGCCCCAACATCACAGAGGCCATGTACGACTCGCTGCGGAAGCTGGCCGAGAAGGCGCGCCGCGAGAACGAGAGGGTCGTCAGGGACTACGACGAGGCGTGCAAGAGGCTGAAGGCCGCCAAGAGGCTCATCATGCGGCAGGAGGAGACCATCGACACCCTGCGCGAGGACAACAAGCTGCTGCGGGGCCGCCTGCTCGACAAGCGCGAGCTCTGGGACAAGCTCGCCAGCCCGGGGGGCATGTTTCACACCCCCAGGACGGCCCAGGCGTCGCCTGTCCAGCACCGACAGGACCCGCGCCGGACCCCCAAGCACAGGGTCGACCGCGAGGCCCAGCCCTTTGCCGTGCTGCTCCAGGCCGCCACACAGGAGAACAGCAGCGTGCCCTCTACACCCGTCACCCCGAACCGCGGCGCGGGTCGCAGGCCGCTCAAACACTCGCGGGGTGCACAGTCCATGTCGTCACTGCCCTCGACCCCCAACAGGTCCCGGCCCCGGGGCGCTGACCTGCTGCCGCCGCCGGACCTCGTCCCCCACACCGAGCCCCCTCGACGCTTCGTCAGCCGAGCCTTTGACCCCGACACCCCCGAGCGAGAGCTGAGCTTTGCGAGGACGGCGAGCCGGATGGACCGGAGTCGGCGTCACAGCCGGGAGAGCACCATCTCGGCAGACGACAACGAGATGCTGGCCCGCGCAGCACTGCAGTCGGTGGCACAGCAGGCGCAGTCCTTTGCCTCCCGCGGCTCCCCCCCGCCGCGCCCTCGTGTGCCGCTCCCGTCGTACCGCGGCCAGGCTGGTGATGATGCCCAGGTCTACGAGAGCCAGGCCAGCCAGGAGGCGACGTCCATGCTCCGCCGCGACCCGCGCGAGAGCTTCGAGGTGGCAAGCTCCCACGGCTCGAGGGACGTGACGCCGCCCCCCGCGGCGACGGCTGATAAGAAGCTGCAGTCGACCCTACGCGGCCCGCTCAACAAGCCGACCGTGACGACGACCCCAACAACCACAGCTGCGGCGTCCGCGAAGCGGAAGCTTGAGGAACAGCTCAGGGAGCCGACGAGCCCGACCAAGAAACTGAGAATGGCGGGCGGCCTGAGGGATGGCAATCCACCCATCGGGCTTGGACTTGGGATCCGAGGAGACTAAACGCGACAGCTGATGATACCCCCCCCCCCCATCGTTTTCGTTCTCGTCTTGTTTCCATCTTCTTTCTTTCTTCTTTTTTGCTTTTCATCTATCTTTTGTGGTGAGTGCAGTACTTGGGCTTTCAAAAGATTGACACGCGCACACATATCCTTTCGATGTGCAGCTTGACTTCACTGTGATGGGGGTTACGGAGTTGGCGTGACTGCCAGAAGAGAGCGCAGCAGATGATTATTATTACAGTCTTTATTCTTGGAACGCAACGAGAGGAGAAGGTGAATCTCAACATGCCTGCGTCTTGTGACCCGGTGGAGATCATCATCTTCTCCCTCGACAAGCGTTGAAGTAGTAGTAGGAAGCAGTTGCTCAGGGACAGAATGGATTGATATTTGATCATTTAACGGTGCCTAAAGGACGTGAGGAAGGGTTCTTGAATTATATGGGAGTGAATCTCGAAAAGTGATGTTATGACAATAATCAACAACAACAGCCTTGTGTCTCAGCTGCACGAGAATAAGAATCCAATCTGGGATACGATCCACCGGCAAGGCTGACGGCGATCATTACCAGGGGATTACCAGCCAGAGCCAAGCCACCGGGGTACAGCAAAGTACAGACGTAGTGTACAAAGTACATGGAAAAGACGCACCTCGAACGGAAGCTTGCGATGGCAACTATGTTTCTGGTAAGCCGCGCCGGGATTTCCTTTACCCACTCAGCCTTCCTGAACCCCACAGGCTAGGCCTGAGCCTGCGACCATGTGGTATAGTACCTGAGCTTTACCCCGGATACCGGGGCACCCAGCTTAAGCTCTCTTCCGATCTCTGGCCGTGACGAGGGAAGAGGGGTGTCGGGTAAACCGAATCACTATCCGCTGGCGGTTCTTTTTCTTGTCTCCTCCTGCTCTTATTATCCTCTCAGGTTGTTTTCTGTTTTCTATCTTTCTCTCTCTCTCTCTCTTTAATGGTTGTTCTGTAAGACAGGGTATGCATTGTTCTTTTTCTTCTTGTGGTCGTCTGTATAATATCATATTGCAACAGGATCAATTGGTGGTCAGAGGGTGAAGCCGTCTGCCCTGTTCTGAGCAACCGCCCCTCGAGTACCGTGAAGCCGACCTCTCCCTCTCTCCCTCTCTTTCTCTCTCTGTCTCTCCTGTCCTCTTTCTTCCTTAAACAGTCTACAAAGATACAGAAAAGACAACATGGCTACCACGCTTCCCAAGGGCCTCCGCGCCGTGCTCACCAAGTCCCCCCCACGACGTCGTGATCCTCTCGTCCCTGCGCACGCCCATCTGCCGGTCGAACCGCGGCTCGCTCAAGGATGCCTACCCCGAGGAGCTGCTCTCCGTCGTCCTCCGCGCGACCCTCGACGCCAACCCCAACCTCGACCCGTCCCGCATGGACGACGTGGCCGTGGGCGTGGTGCTGTCCGAGCTGGGCGGCAGCAAGGCCGCGCGCATGGCCATGAACCACGTCGGCTACCCGAGCACGACCTCGCTGTACACGGTGAACCGGGCCTGCAGCAGCTCGCTGATGGCCATCGCGGCCGTGGCCGGGCAGATCCGCACGGGCATGGCAGACGTGGGCATCGGCGCGGGCATGGAGAGCATGACGCGCAACTACGGCTCGCGGGCCATCCCCGTGGACCTGTGGCCCGAGCTCCGGGACAGCCCGCACAAGGACGCCCGGGACTGCATCATGGCCATGGGGCTCACGAGCGAGAACGTGGCCGAGAGATACGGCGTCAGCAGGGCGGACCAGGACGCCTTTGCCGTGGAGAGCCACCTCCGCGCCGCCAGGGCGAGGGCGTCGGGCGCGTTTGCGCGCGAGATCGTGCCCGTGGAGACGCGGTTCCAGGAGGTGGACAAGCAGGGGAACAAGGTGGGCGAGGAGAGGAGGGTGACGGTGACCGAGGACGACGGCATCAGGGCCGGCGCCAGCGTCGAGGGCCTGGCCAAGCTCAAGCCCGCCTTCAGGCCCGACGGCGCGAGCACGGCCGGCAACTCGTCGCAGGTGTCGGACGGCGCGGCGGCCACGCTGCTGATGCGCCGCAGCACGGCGACAGAGCTGGGCCTGGGCGGCGACATCATCGGCCGCTTCGTCAGCGCCACCACGGTGGGCTGTGCGCCCGACGAGATGGGCATCGGCCCCGCGCTGGCCATCCCCAAGGCGCTGGGCCAGCTGGGCCTGGAGAACGGCGACGTGAGCCGGTGGGAGATCAACGAGGCCTTTGCGAGCCAGGCGCTGTACTGCATCCGGGAGCTGGGGCTCGAGGGCCAGATGGACAAGATCAACCCGGACGGCGGGGCCATCGCGCTGGGCCACCCTCTGGGCGCGACGGGTGCCAGGATGGTGAGCACGCTGATGCACGGCCTCAAGAGGCAGGATGGCGAGGTCGGCGTTGTGAGCATGTGTGTTGGTACAGGCATGGTAAGTTGTTCCTGTCCCCGTTTCTCTCGTTGATATCTCTGGGGGGGGGGGGGGATCACTAATTGATTACTATTCACACAGGGTATGGCCGGCGTTTTTGTGCGAGAGTAAAAGGGCAATATATATATACTTACTGAAAAGTATCAGTTGCTTCCGAACTCAACACTTCTTGACGCAACAATAATCACATATCCTAGACACACAATCTGAGACGGATAACGCAGCGAATGCTTCCTCTTAACGCTTCTATGGGTGGTCATTTTGAAGGTGGAAGACGTGTCGACCAACTCATAGATCAGGCGTGACTATAGATAAAAAAAAATATATTAAAAAAAAAAAAAAAGAAATGTTCGTATACTGCATGGTGTGAGCCAGTGGTTCTCCAACACCAACACCTCTGGAACATGAGGATTGTAGCACCATCTCGGGTCGCATTATCGTCGAATTCTTTTTTGATTCATGGGCCTGTGGTTCCAATCATCTAGACACTTGCATTGAATAGAAGCAAGTAGCATTATGGTGATGTTCCAAAGCTCAGTCTTTGCTCAGCCCAACCATCACTTATCGAGTATTATCCGATATTATTGAAAACTACAGGTCCAGAGCCCTAACCCTGTTGCCCCTATCATATAGAAAGGAGGGGTTCGGCTACTTAGGCTTCAGCAGGGGGGTTGTCTCTCCTCCAAACAGTTCCCATCTCAACATGAACTCACAGGCATAAATGGTGCCTTTATCTCACCCCCCCCCCAAAGTAATAGATGGCTCACACCACCAAAGAGCCGTAATATCGTATGCTCATCTACACACGCTCCACGGTATTCCCGAGCAGACTGGCGACCCTTCATGGCCACCAGAAAGTCTCGACGCTGAGGACCTGAAGAGGGACATCCACACCACATGCATGACCCCTCATGTCCGAGGCATCATCCGGAGGCACGTGCGGTGCGCTTTACGTGCGACTGCCACTGCCAGCCACTGATTGGATTCGCCTCCTCCGCCTCTCGAGGGACAAGGAGTCAGCGAGGGGCCACAACGATGGAAATCCCGAGGTGACAGGCCAGCTTGCGGCATTCCCACTCAACCAGCCCGGTTGCCCTGCCTTCACAACCATCTCGTACACGTGGGGCACTAGATATGCCGACGAGTTCATCAATATCAACGGTCATCAGATCCGCGTCCTGCAGAACCTCCTACCGTTCCTGCACATGGTCAGCTCGCGTGGACAGCATGAGGATGATCACGACGTGCACGATGGTGACGATGACGACGACCATGACAGCCATCAGTGGTTCTGGATCGACTCGATTTGCATCAACCAGGCTGACCTTGCCGAGCGCGCATCACAGGTCCAGCTGATGGCTCAGATCTATCGCCAGGCAGCTCGTACCCTGGTCTGGCTCGGGGAGCAGACCGAGGAGACGGATCGAGCCATCCACTTCCTGACGCTGCTCGGCCAGAGACGCCAGGAGTTCCGCGATGCCATACAGAAGCGCAGGAAACAGATCCCGCCAGACCTCCAGGACCACCCCGGCTGGTCTTCTGTCGACACCCTGCTGCAGAATACCTGGTGGCGCCGAGTCTGGACGCTGCAGGAGTTCATCGTTCCGCGGCACCTGCGCTTCCACTGCGGGCGCACCTCCCTGACCCGCACCGCCTTTTGCCAGGGTGTCGATGCGCTTGAGCTCTTTGTCACCTTCAAGGCCTACGTCCGGGCCTCTGCGCTGACGACGGCGTGGAATCGACGTCGCATCATGGACTGGTACCGGGACACTTCACACCGCGACAGCATGAGCCTACTCTCCCTGATGGCTTTCTGCGGGGACTACGGGGTCACAGATGCAAGGGATAGGATCTGGGCAGTTCACGGCCTGGCCAGGGAGGAAGACAGGCAGATGATCGGGAGCCCGACATATGACGAGGACGCCGGCACGCTCTGGACAAGGCTTGTGCGCCAGTTTGTGGAGAGGTTCAACTGCCTCGACATCATCTGCTTCGCCCAGCTGTTCCGCAACGACAGCCCAGGCTGGCCCTCCTGGGTTCCTGACTGGCAGGTCCCGGTGCTGCAGCCCTCCGTTGTGCCGCTGATGGTCAGCCAGAGCACCAACGAACACCTAGCCAACTTTCGACCGGTGAGAAAGCCGTCGGTCCACAAAAGAGACGCTACATACATGGCGAGCGGCCACGAGGTGCCGAGGATCAAGTCCTGGGGCCCGCCCGATGGGCAGCTCATATGTCAAGGCATATTGATCGATTATATAGACGGGCTGGGGCCCATCCAGCACAAGCCGGAAACGGTCGTCGAGTCCACATCTCGCATCAACACAAACAAGACCAGACCCGACACGGCAGAACAAGACAGGTGGGCCACGTTACAGAGCGTGACCCGGGCTCTCGTCCTCGACCGCATGGACAAGTTTCTGGAACGTGCCGCGCCCGTCCCCCAGTATGCACGAGACTTCAGGCAGCTCGTAGCAAACTGCGACGACCCAGAGGGCGCGAGCGAATGGTCATCAGCCGTCTGGTTCGGTCGGTGGTGGCGCCACAACGCAAGTCCGGTGCTGCGCATCAAGGGATTCGACCTCGAGGAGCTGTGTGCCTTGAAGAATGGCGCCAAGGACGCCACGCAGCCCGCCCCGACGGGATCAAGAAGCTTTTTGTATAGACTCCGGGGCACCATGAAGGCCAACAACCGCAGGCTCATGGTGACCGCTTCGGGCCACCTTGGCATGGCCCCGAGACGGGCTCAGAAGGAAGACATCGTGTGTGTGCTGTTTGGCTGCAACGTCCCGGTCGTCTTGCGCCGACGAGAGCAGCTGGGTCTCCAGGGCAGTCCAACCTTTGAGTTCATCGGAGAGTGTTTCCTGGATGGGTTCATGAAGGGCGAGGCGCTCCGGACTGGCACGCCGACCGAGGATTTTGCCATCAACTGAGCGCGCCAGGGTCTAGATCAAGGGCCACATCGATGCGTAATTTCGTGATCTCTTGGACACCGGATCTTGTCAGGATGACAGGGCCAAAAGAGATTTGTACAATACATCCATGCTTTGTTGACGAGAGAACCTGACGTGAGGCTTGTTGTGCGCAGGGCTCACGAATGAGCATTAGACGCCCTCTATAGAAGTAATCGACAGTGATATTACGCCCTATGCAGTCGAATGGTCATTGTTGGTCTTTGGATACTTTATTCAGAAGACTAAGGGATGCGGAAAAACTATTTCAGAGGTGCGACCGTCATGGCCCGCATTAAACTATGCATTTGTACACATTTTACGAGTTTACTCTCTTTTGGCTTTTATTTATTTTTTTCTTTTTCTTTTCTTGATCATCGACATCGGCTACTCCGTGCAGTTACTAATAAAATGGTTGTACTGCAGCACGGCATATCCGCGGGACGATGTTTTCCCTCGCCCTCGCGGGATTATTAAGCTCATGCGGCTCCGCTTTGTGAGGCTCGTTCGGTTCCCTTTTTGCTCTCTTTTCTTTCTTTTTCCACAGGGGTGCTATTCTGGCCGCTGTGGGTCATTATCGCGAGTCACTCGCTCACTATCAAGTGACATCACACGATAATGTTGTCAGGCAGAGAGAGGGGCAAATATTTGTTCCTCACTCGGTCACAACGAGAGCATTGGACTGCTGTTGTTACAGACTGGTTTCTTGTCTCGATCAAGGACATCTCTGCCAGTGGAAGCCAGCTGTCGGGCTGGTCCCTTCTCAAGGAGACAGAGAGAGAGAGACTGCAGACTGAACAGGACGCTGGCTATGGACCAATGTCTGGCATTATTGATCCAATCCCGGGAACTCATATCCTCCGAAACAGCCCTTGAGAAATTTTTCCGAGCTATGGACCCTACTGATGGATTTGTGATCAGGTCACCATGCTGCCAGTGGAACCCTGACATACTGCATGAGACACGGGCTCCTGTGTTTGCAATGCCTCCTCCAAGGTATGCCATGCTGTCGGGTCGCATAACGTAAGCTTTTCGATGGCAACACGACAACCAAGTATGGAGCTGTGGGTATATTATTATTTTCCTACCGAGCGGAGCCATGGAAAATGGTCGAACATTGTTCATGCTGTCTTGCTATATAAATGAGAAGCCAGGTAGCAGCAAGTATCTCATTTGGTCCGTAAACATCTCAGGATTCCATCTTAGGACACTTGAACTCGCTTCAACTCTGTCTAGTTCTGTCCTGTGTCCTTGTTTTATTCGTCCAAAACACACAAGAAAACAAAACATCTCAAAATGGCCGAAAACACCAAGCTCTTTCAGCCCCTCAAGGTTGGCTCGATCCAGCTCGAGAACCGCGTCGTCATGGCCCCCCTGACCCGGTTCCGAGCCGACGTTGACCACGTCCCAACCGACGCCATGGTTCAGTACTACGCCCAGCGTGCTGTCGTGCCCGGCACGCTGCTGATCTCGGAAGCGACCTTCATCACGGCCAAGGCCGGTGGCTACCCGACCATCCCCGGTCTATGGACCGATGCCCAGCTCGCAGGATGGAAGAAGGTCACCGACGCCGTCCACGCCAAGGGCAGCAAGATGATCTGCCAGCTCTGGTACCTGGGCCGGACGGCCTACCCCGACCCTGTCGGGTCCGGCGGCGCCATCCCGGATGACGACTACGACTACAAGAATGACCTTGTGAGCGCGAGCGACGTCAAGCTGTGGGAGGAAGGCCCGACGCCCCGGGCCCTGACCGAGGAGGAGATCTGGGCCACCATCAACGACTACGCCA
This sequence comes from Aurifilum marmelostoma, assembly GCA_027559495.1. Classification (NCBI taxonomy): domain Eukaryota; kingdom Fungi; phylum Ascomycota; class Sordariomycetes; order Diaporthales; family Cryphonectriaceae; genus Aurifilum; species Aurifilum marmelostoma. The sequence goes on along the minus strand of JAMXSV010000010.1, from coordinate 2,650,933 downwards.
CTGCGGCCAAGAATGCCGTCGAGAAGGCCGGCTTCGACGGCGTCGAGATCCACGGCGCCCACGGCTACCTGATCGACCAGTTCACCCAGGACACCTCGAACAAGCGCACCGACCAGTGGGGCGGCAGCATCGAGAACCGCGCACGCTTCGCCCTCGAGGTCGCAAAGGCCGTCGTCAAGGCTGTCGGCGCGGACCGCACCGGCATTCGCCTCTCCCCCTGGGCGCAGTTCCAGGGCATGAGGATGAAGGACCCCATTCCTCAGTTCAGCTACCTCATCCACCAGCTGCGCGAGCTGGACCTGTCCTTCCTGCACCTTGTCGAGCCTAGAGTCTCAGGAGGTAAGTTTAAAAAAAAAAAAAAAACCCCACCAAATGTCCAAGCAACGAGGTCATGTGTATTAACACAGCACCCAAATTAGTCGTCGATCGTGACCCCGAGAACGAGACTCTCGACTTTGCTCTCCAGTCCTGGGGCCGTGACAAGCCCGTCTTCATCGCCGGCGGTTTCACCACCGAGACGGCCATCGAGGCGGTGGAGAAGAAGTACCACGACCACGAGGTCGCCGTCGTCTTTGGACGCCGCTTCATCTCCACCCCGGACCTTGTCTACCGCGTCAAGAAGGGCATCCCCTTCAACGAATATGACCGCTTCACCTTTTACATCAATCAGAAGGCAGGCGCCAAGCGCGAGCCCGGTTATGTTGACTATCCCTACAGCGAGGAGTTCATCAAGGAGTTTGGCAAGCCGGATGTTGCTGCTTAGACCATTTGCAATTTTGGGGAAATGTAATTACGATGAGAAGAATGTCTTGGGGGAGTCAGAACATTAGAACGGCGTTTATCGATGTGTAATTATTTTTGGAGAAATAGAATCTAGACACTATGGAAGATGAGAATACAAGTTTCAGGACAATGAGATTCTCCCATGAACTGATCTGAATTTGGAAGTGCATCAACTTTGACTTAGGTGCCAGTGAGGAGACACGGTCAAATTCTGTTTTGTTGATATCAAGCCATCAAGCCTTGTGGCTTGAAACCGCACACCAGGCCCGTCTTTTGGCACCTCTCCACACCGGCTGCAACGTATCGACCACCCTTCCTGGACACCAATGCTTTCAAGCTATCAACCACGCCATCATAATCACCAAAGAAGCCATGAGCGCGGACGTCGGAGCCAGTGCGCAACCCATGACCGAGTGTGACGCCCCAGAGGGGCGATCGATGACGACCGCCACTGAGCCTGAGGGCGTGAGCATCGAGATTCTCATCTTTCTGCAGGAGGATGGAATAGATGCGTCCTGTGTACCTGACCGTCTGCTGAGGCGCCGCCTGGCAGGGGAATACCCACTCATGGCTTCCAGAGCCGGCATCCAGCGAGTCCTGAAGAACAACGACGGGGTGCCAGGGCGTGACCAAGACCCCGTCCAGTCTGATCATGGAGGCCTTCTTTACGGGCGTCACCACCACCGCCACAACCTTTCTCGGACCCATCGGTGTAGCAACGCTGACATCCTTCCTGAGGCTGGAGATCCGCACCATACTGCCGCTGGCCAGCAGGACCCGCGTCTTTGCCCCAAAGCATGGGTTCCCAGACACGTTGTAACGAGACATTGACAGTAACTTTGTGTAATCTCGGCCGTTTGACGAGCGTCTGGCCGCTTCCGAGCGCAGCAGATCGCCTCCATCAAAATAAGCTGGTTTGCCTGCACGCGCATCATCGAACCGGGGCATAAGCCTGCAGAGCATGCTCGTTCTCCGTTTGGGGACGACGGGCAGACTGCTCGGCTCGGGCACGGGCAGATTGTCGAATGCCTGGTTGAGTTGGTCGCGGCATTTCCTGAACAGCGGCGAGTCGGCCCCGTACTGCAGCGGGCCCGGGTCCTTGAACGAATTGCACAGCTGTTGCCTGTGTGCGCCGTGCAGGCTGGGCAGGTAGTGCTGGCCCCAGCGCGTGAAGTGGTCTGGCGAGACGGCGAGGGAGATCTGTCCGAGGGGCTTGTCGCCGTGGAGATCCTGCATGAGAGAGGCGCATCTCTTGTCCTGGGGAAACCTGGAGGCCGGTGTTTTTGCGATCAAATCCGCGAGCTGGGCCTGCTTGTCTTGGATGGGGGTCCTCGTAGTAGCATCTTGGGCTGTTTTGAGATACATATCTGCGCGGTGTTCCCCGCAGGCATCGATGGGGAAGAGAGAGGCGATAAAAGCGCAGAGCTGGTGGCGAGAGATATGGTAGGCAACGTCCGCCTCGGAAAGCGATGCTGTGTCGTCGAGAAGGCAGCATGAGTCGGTGCTGGCGCATTGCGATGCGGTCATTCTGTTATACTTCAAAGTGGCAGATAGGTAAGGAACCACCGGTGTAACATCATATTTCAGCGGACGCTGATCCCAACACAGGTAGATGTCGCGAGTCTGTCCGTAGTGAAGACTTCCCAGGGAGATCGTCAGCATGTAAGAAGAAGGGGAATGTAGATGAGCACTTGTCTGCTGGGCAACCGAGGGTCCGGCTCTCTGCTTAAGAATGACATCTGTTGGGTATTCCAGAGATAGGCTTGCATTGATGGCGAATGTCGACTGCAAGTTGGCGACAGCATGGACAAAGACGGTTCCAATCATGCCTGCGTCGGGGATGAACGAGTAGTTGCCTCGCCCAAACTCGGCGATCGACTTGAGCAGGCCGGACTTCAGCTGGTAGCCGAAGCCAAATGTGTGAATGGAGGGTACAATGTTGCCCATTGCTCTCAAGGCCGGCACGTATCCCTGAGCTGGGCACATGTAGTTGGGCACGCCGTCTGTGAGAACCAACACGGCCGGGACGCGGCCAGTATTCTCCTCGTCCCGAAAGAGTTTTATGCCGTCTTTCAAGCCTTGCCACAGGTTGGTGCAGCCCTCAATGTTCATTGAATTAATCTTGGCTTCTGCTTTCTTCTTGTTGACAGAGGTCATGGCAGTCAGGGGCAAAAGAACTTTTGACGAGCTTGAGAATGTGACGATTGCCAATCGATCTCTTTCGTCCAGAGTTGATACTTTGTTTGTTTCTCCAGATTAGTGATAGCCTCACCAGAAACTGCCATGACCACAGTTGAGATGCTACTCACCTATAGTTCGGCATGCGTGTTTGACCAGATCAAGGACACTGAGTCCTGTAAGCTCGTCGGTCTCTCCAGGGATGGGTGCATCGGCACCCATGCTGCCGGATACGTCGATCACCATGGCAATGTCGCAAGGAACGTGTTCGAGCCCCTCATTGCGCGGAACTCGAGGCGGCTCGACTCTGAGAATCACCCCATTGCCCTCACTCAAGGGGTGGATGTTGACGACAGCCTTGTCCGAGTTGTCCTTGACCTCATCTTGTAAGTTCGTCTGGGGCGCTTCGCGCTCGAACTTGGACGTGAAGAAAGGGACAGTAACCTATGCCCATCCTCGGTCAGGACCATTCACACTATCAAGGCGGGACTGCCTAGACTTTGAAGGGCTTTTTACCATTGTACCTGCTTGGGATGTTGCCGTGTCAGATCCGTGAGTTGATGTCTTTCTGGAGATATCAAAATTTCAAACGCACTGTGACAGCAGTGCGGAATCAGCAGAACTCTGTCCTCAAATTTATCATGTTGGTCACTTCCATATATCGATCCCATTTGGGACAGAAATGCGTGCAGAGAGAGGGGGCAGCTGCCTACAATGGCGCCAACTACTCCGACTTAATTATACCAACATGAATCTTGTGGGCCACAAATTTACAGACATCAACCTGGAATCATGCTGAGTCCTTTCACCATTGGCTACCTACCTAGCCGTTCTAAGGTTATTAGGACAAAATGCCTAGTTCATTGGTGCTTCTCCATGAGATGAACAACGCCGTTGCTGAAAACCTCTGGTATTTATTGTGGGGCTTCTTCTATCACTCCTCCTGCGCAGAGAGCCAAGTGGCTGAATAACGAACTAGGCAAATCTTTACTGCCTATCCACTCGTTTCACTCCTCCAGATGGGAAAATTGACGAGGATGATTTACCATGTGCTCACTGTGTCTCTTGCAGCTCGATCTGTGTACGACTAGATGCTCAGCCTCTATCTGGGGTGAATAAACGGACTGACCCCCACAATAGGTCTACATCCAAGCACCTCCACGCGGGATAGGCAGCAGCAGCACAAGCCCTTCTGCCGAGGATGAATTGACAGTTGAAAATCCCCTCAAGTTCCATCATGAATAATGTCCCATGCTCAGCATTGTTATCATTGTTGTCACAAGATGGAGCACTCTTTTGCAAAAAATTGTACGAGGCTTGCTTGGTCAAACCATGCCAAAGGTCCCGAAAAGAGACACGGTTGTGATGGGGGTCGGCAGAATGGTGGGCACCGGGCATGACAGGCCTCCGCCTGAAACCACTAACACCAACTGCCACTGCCACCGCCACCATACTCAGCCCCCACCTGTTCATTGGTTGCCGACTATACTAGGCAAGCATGGCACATGTGTAATAATTCTAGATCATTGCAAGTATAAAATATACTCTGACATTATGCTGGCGAGGTAAACTGCGTATCGAGATGCTCATTGTCGGGGCTGATGATCTGAATCCACCGGCTCGATTGACATCGGAAACCCTGTGAATAGATGGTGCCTGTGTGGTGTTGTATAAATGTGGACCTGAACAGGGCTCAACTTCTTTGATCTGTATTCTATCTTGCCCTCAAAGAGAGATGCAGGCATGCGATATGAGATCTGTCTCTATTCGCAATATTATTGAGTGAATGCAGCATCATGAGCTGGTAGATGACAAAACAGCTATCCATGCCAGTGATTCTACGGCTTCCAGCACTCTGCCACCCACTCAGTCTATAAGTCTGCTGGGTATGTGTTGCCAGTTGCCCTAACAAGTGTTGCCAAAGAATGGCAAAATCTTCGTGGCTTATTCCATGAATTATCTGTATGGTCGCAGCCTCTAAAGTAGAGGAATAGCCATTGTATGGCTCTAGGATGACAAGGTGCACTCATAGTGGAGATTGGGATGTCGATGTCTAGGGGGTCTCGGAAGGACATGGTCGTTTACGATAGCGAACACCTGTAGTCAGCCGAGCTGCACCAGACGGGACAAAACAAGACCACCCCAAGAAGAACGTCCTTCGCCTCCAGGATTATCGTATTTCCTACACACCCGAACAGGAGTGAGGGGACTAACAAAGAGTGAAAAAAAACTGTGGTGTTGTTGGGTCGCATCAATGACCCTTCCGCAAGCGCCGTGCATGTGCAAGTATAGTGTGTGCATGCATGACGACTGTGCCTACAGCGCTTACAGAATCGCCGGGCAGGGCTGCGCGAGCGTCTACAGCGCGGCTCTAATTTGCGTGACGTGGGGTGGGGGGTGCCCTGGTGGTGGTGGTGGTGGTGTCTACCGGTAGTGGATGCATCCTCCCACCTCGTCTTCCACCACACAGCACTTGTTCCTTTTGCCATGCATGCACTGTAGGCGCTACAGGATAGAGACGTCACCACTTCGAGCTGAAGCGCGTATGCGACGCGACCCAAGCATTGAGGTTGGTTGGAAACAGACGTGACTCGCCATTCACATGGGGAAAAGGGGCATCAATGTTGATGGTCGGCTGGAGGACTTCACATTATCTTAATTTATCGAATTTATTTCTGTTGTTGACGGCGACCGTGCTCCGTTTTCCTGAATTTCTTTTTGGGGGGCCTCAGGATGGTTCCGTTTCGAGCTTTCAGAGGAAGTCAACTATTATTATCATCATTATTATTATTCCGCGATGTGTAATTCTCCGTCTAAAACCATGATTAGCCACCCGGTTTCCCTTCGAGATGGGGACGCATTCTAGAGTGTGCCCGTCCCATTCAAATCACTCGTACTCTTACTCGGCTTCGTGTGATGCCCTCAATTTTTTTTTTTTGTTCCCTTCGCTTGGGTCTTCCGGCCCCGTTATGGCTTTCGCGGTGACGGCCTGTGAACAGCAAGGCGTGCTGTGGAGGGATTTATTTACTCCGGGATCTTTATACTTCGTAATATGCCTGGTCTCGGCCCGCCGACTTGCAGGGCCACAGCATAGGTGCGTTCGGTTATGAGGAGGAGGGGTCATGGTGAATGCTGCCCAGAGGAACGCCATTCATCTGCCTGCAGCCTGTGCGATCAGATCCCCTATGCCTTGCTTTTGGTTGACTCTCTACTATATACTTACTATCAAAAGTGTGTGTGGCATGTAGGGAATGAAACGCAAAAGAGCTGTGGGTTATGCCCAGCCTGGCTACAGGCCACACGCTCAGCTGACCGTATGCGCCGGGGAGATGCCGCGTACTGCAGGGTCCAGATTGTGACAGCAGCTGTACCAAGGTCCAACAGTGGCAGCAGAACAGGCATCACTTCTAACCCCTGAACCCGGCATTCCTCGATTCTCGTACAATTGTGCCTGATTGCCCAAACCGCCTGCCCTCGAAACCATCAGGAAGAGAGCCCCGAGATAATGCTTGTGGACCTACTCGGACCAACGAGAGAAGCCTGGACAGCAGACGGACATCATGAGATGCCATGTCACTTGATTGCTGCTCAAACTCAATCATCACCTCATCAACGAAACCCCCCCCCCCCCCGACACTTTGCGGCACCTTCATCTTCAAACCCCGAGAAACTTTCATGACCGCACTGCCAGAGTCTAGATGTTCCTCAATAGGATAGCCGAGAAGGCATTACTCGGTATCACCAGCTTCATGATTCCCAATAGAGAGGTTTATTGAATCTCGATCAGCCGTGGAGCACAAAAGTAGCCTGACCGTTCGCAAACTCAAAAATATGGAGGGGCTATGTACCTTTGGAAACCCGGACCGAACCAACATGAGAAGCCAAAGAGAGCGTGGTTCTCTTTTGAACAAGGAACGAAATTAAGTTTTCTTGCCAAAAAGAAAAAGAAAAAAAAATTAATAATATATATATTCTTGAATTTATCTATTTCCTTTGGTCCAATTCCCGATCAGATGGACTTGGATAAGGGCGATCTCCCTCCCCTCCCCCCCCCCCCCCCCAAAATACTACATACTTAAACATCACCCATCTGTACGGCATCCTCATCCTGTCTTCCGCATACTTTCGGGACCTGGGGGGCCCCGCCCTCCGTCCTCAGCCTTGTCTCCCTTTCTCAAACCAACCTCCCAACCCCCCCCCCCCAAGCAGCACGTGGATGGATGTAATTTTAGGTTGCTGTCACATCCTCAACCCCCTCCCCGCAGGGCAGTCCCCACAGGCCTGTCACGCCTGAACGGTGTGTGGGAGAAGGACAGGAGGGGGGGGGGGGGGGCTATCATCCTCGTGGAGATGACCGATACCCGATCGCGTTTGTGTAATCAAAAGACGGTCCGACTGACAAGACTCACCCCGCAGGAAGTCGTAAGCAGGAGGCATAGCAACAATAAAGGTCACGAGGAGACAGGAACAGAAAGCACAGGGCACCTCGTGGACTGCCGACGTTACTGCTCCTCCGCCTCCTCCTGGCTGAACTTTCTATGGCAGGGGCAGCATCATCGTCATCAATCATCATCATCACGGCAGTCACCTGTGAGCCAGCTGCAATTCCTCACCCGCACGACACACGGCTTGTGTGTCCTCCCGGCCCTCAGATCATGAATGGCAATAGTGCTGTAGGCGAAAGGAGGCTTCCATATCCGGGCGTGCCCTCGCTCCCGCGCATCACATTTCAAGATGGTCAATGCCTCTTAAGCTTTCACCAGCGCAGTGCCCAACGCCCCGATGCAATCAATGCAATGTCCCAAATCTACCCTCAGGGTGTGCCTGACGGCGTCCCAAAAGGCACAGACCGCCCCGGCGGGTGTTTCCAGTTCAGGACTCGTTCCTTGAGCAGCGCGCCAGCCTCGTCCGAGTCAGGGACGTTCCCAGGGCAAGCCCCGTCCCATGTCGCCGGAAGACTGTCCCGGTGTCAAGGGACGAGGGGAGGACGAGGGCCAAGCCTCGCAGACTTCCGAGACCCTCTCACCCCCATCCTCCCCTTCTCCTCCCAGTTATCAGGGGGCTGCGGACCGTGCTGCTGTGTCGCACTCGACAAGTAGAGGAGAATCGAAGAGAGTCAGGTGTGGTAGCAGCGGCAGCTGATCTCGACCGTGCCAACCCCGTATTGTACTCGCAGTAACAGGGAATAATCTCATGGGTGGGCCTTCTAGAAAGATCTGAGTGCTACTGTACTACGAGTACCATGAAATCAAGTACATCTTCACCCGCTGGCTGATGGGCCGAGGCCCTCACCTGGGTGATGAAAGGGATCAACGACGTTTTCGGGACGCATTGACAGCTTACCTCGATTTTTTATCCGACGAGGATTTGCTACCTGGGCGATAAAATAAATTCGACATAAAATAGTCATTTAAATCATGAAATTATTATTTTTTTTTTTCGGAATATTTTTATTCTTTTTTTTTTTTTTTTTTGCAATCATTTCTTGTTCTCCGGTTCCGCAAAGCCTCCCTCTGTCCTTGTGTCTCTGCCTCACGGGCTCCGTCCCTTTCATCACGCCTCATCTTCCACCACAGCCCCCATGTTCGTCTGGCACGCGAGCTGTTTGGCATCAGACACAGGCTCGATTTTCTGACATATTCCTGTGCATCTGGTCGTGGCCACAGTAGAAGTCACAGTCTGCATTGGGTGTCTTAAAAAGTAATAATAAAAAACCCTGCGATATCATTTTGTTCGTACGGTCGACACCAGCGATGGCAAGCGCCGAGCTCGCCTGCTGCTTTCTGCTGTTTAGTGAATCTTTCCGGTTGCCAAGTAGTACCGACATTGGTGTGCCCAGGCGATGCTCGCCTGTGGCGGGTCCGGCCTCCCCCCACCACCAGCAGGCACATGGAACACGCATCCGCGCGTCAAGAGTAGGGAACCAATCTCTCAGCCACGAGCCATTTCGGACGTGCTCTCGGTGCTGTTTAATCACATGACAGGGGAAAACGGAACCTGCATCCTCGCTCGGGCGGTTGTCTCATACAGCCTAGAGCCACCCAGAGAGAGAGTACAGGCCCGCTGATCCGTTTCTGTTCAGGCTGCAGATGCACACTAGACAACGAAACGAAACTTACGCGCTTTTAGTATGCTCTGGTCTTATGGAACACTAACCCGGGGGATATATCCGGGGAAGTTTAATAAGTACTACACCATATAGTTGGGCTAGTATCTAACCCTCAGGTTGGACTTGAATATAGCCTGCATGTACTCAGACTCACAGACCTGCGGCGTATGTTTCGGCAATTGGACCATGTCAGCCCGTGATTCTAGGTCTGTAGAGACTTGTGTTCGCTTCAGGTGTGCGGCCAGAGACGGTCTTGCGAAGGAGCGGCCGCTTGATTGGTGGTGATGGTCAGGAGATCAGGTTTGCGCTCACACACATGCTCAGTGCGTGGCTCTGCAAAGAGCCGACGCCTTCCGCTGTCTCAAGACTGCAGGTGCATGACCGCACAAACGCCGCACGGCTCCAGCCTACGCTTCTTACTCGGTAAGATGCTGACGATTCGTGATGCCTGGCCGCCAATGTCAGCTTTGGAGTGATCAAGGACTCGGTGGGATTCAAGGGTTTGTCCCCTCATATTCGCAATTCTAAGCCGTATTCGGCCTTTTGAGACCGGATATGGGGTGCGGAATGGCATAAGGCGGACGAGCATCACAACGCTCAGGTGGGATGAACAGTTCTACCGCAGAGGCATGTCAACCCGTCCCATTACGATTGTAAACTTTACCATGGCCTGATACTTGCTGCAACCGTCTGCCCACTGGCTTGAGCTGACTCAATTCATCACTGGGCGCGTCAGAACGCCTTCTAGAATCTGTCGTGCAGCCATGGCTGCAGTGCTCCTCTTCACGTTCAATGCAGACCATGCATCGTCTCGCGCCTCTTCCTGCACGGTAGGGCTGTATTCAGGCACGTGTTTGATTGTTGCACAGGACCTATGGCAGGACTGCTCAGCCTCATTCTACAACGATGTTGCGAGTGCTTGCTTGCAGAAATCCACTCCCCGCCGCATTATTTGTCGCTGTCATCTCCAGCAATCATCTCTGCAGACGTCCTGCGGTCCACCCTACCGTCCAGTCCATACGACATACGAGAGTTTCAATGAAACCATATCCCTGACCGCTCTGAGGATCACGACCGCGTCTCGCGGCCTTGTTACCCCACTGTGCATTGTTGTTCTCCACGGACGGCCGGGGACAGTATTGCCGAGAGGGCCACGACTCACATGATAGTTTGATCATGCAATGCTGGGAAGGCATGGCAACCAAGTGCTAGCAAAAGACATGATCCTTGCGTTCCCCACGGGGCAAGGAGGTTGGGGGCTCAACATTTATCCACGGGGCGCCGTGCCACCGAGGGCCTAGGCCGCCCGCCAACCTTTATTGTTTGTCACCTGAGCACTGCAAAGAAGCTCGAGCTTGGATTTGAGTCCCTTGGGTCTGTGGCTTGCTTACAAGAATGGCCTCATCACGCATGATTCCAAATTACATGTTGGCGTTGTTTCTAGAAGTTGGAATCTGGTGAAAGTTTGGCAAATCGATTGTGTGATGATCACCATAACAGTGTTTCAATAGAACAAGGCATAAATCAAGTTAATTATTGCTTACACAATTGCACCCACAATTATCTGTCTCATTCAGAAAGGTGAGTACCAGGAATATGTCATCAAGCTAAGTTTCTCAGCCTTGCATGCTTGTGAGCTCTTTGTCGTCGGCACTTCTGTAGCTCTCCTTGAGGTTCATGCATGTGATGGACCATGTCTATACATGATATGACAATCACAAGCATGGAGCCCCGGGATTTGTGCTTGTCAACCCAGGGTGCAAAGAATCTATATTTCTGTCAAATTGCATCTAATCAAATCATGTGTCCATTGTTCCAAGCGCTGCCGTCCATCTTTGAATTCCTGCGATGAGGATCATGACCCGAAAGGCGAGATTACAAAGACCATCACATAATTAACCACAGTCCAGGCGCAGAGAAGACAGTTTTGGTTCGTATCGGTCTGGATTGAAGCTTGCACAACTATAATAACGTGTACATGAAGGTGATGATGAACAGCATGGCCTGAGGTGGGCTCATTGTAATTCGAGGCGAATACCTTGACAACTGAAGGGGCCAAGCACGTCGTTGTAATTTTTGAGTCTGATATCACTTTCACCGATTTTTATTCGCCCAGTGAATGCACTTGAGAAGGCATAGGTCAGCAATGCAAAATCAACGTATCCGATCTGATATCTCCCCTAGGGTGTCAAGCCGCCGTCTATCTAAGCAATGAGAAGATACACCCCTTCTTTTGTGATCTTCCTACTCAAGCAGCTAGACAAACAAGACTTGGCTTGAGAGTCGAATACATCCAAATTAAGTGCTGATCACACCCACTTCTGAGGCCGACCCGTGGCTCTCAACAGCGTTTCAAATTCTCATCTGTATTGCCGCGCCTACAGAGACATGTCTCTCAGCAAGAGTGCCAAGCTGCGGACCAAATCATGGCCAATGACGGAGCTGAAGACATCAAGAGACGGCCCCAAGGCGGGTGCGGCCAGAGTAGCTGGACTTGGCCAAAGTGCAGGTCACGCAACCAAACGTAGTGTCACCTGGGCACTATACTCTGTATGTCTGGACAGTTATTGGACCTAAATCTGGCACGTATTTTCCCTCCGAGGCTGCCAGGCCTTCTTGCAGCAGGGGGAAGTCTTTGCGTGGCCTTGTGACGCATCTAGACCCTGAGCCGAAATCTATGAGACATCAGCGGCCCAGCCAGGCGGTTCAAAACGGTGGCCGAAACGGTCGCATCGGATGAGTACCTATCTAGCCCTGAAGAATTATCCCCGCTAGCTGTTGTCGTCTATCTAACACCACCAGCCTTACGTATGAGACGATCTGTCGAGACTGCCGCGGGCGATCTCCGGCGAGAAACTCTCCCCCCACCTTGCCGTGCCGCGTCCTGCTCAGGTGGTAGCCCGCCCGCATGAGTCGGTTCGGCCGAGGGCTCAAATCTGAGAATTGACGTATCATGAAGCTACGCATTCTACAGCACTATCCTGACAGCCGCGCCGACGAGGAACCTCGGCTCGCAGCCGCCAGAGGGGAGCTGTGTTTGTGTGGGCGCGAGACACAAAAGTAGCGTCCAGCGTCATCACGGAAGGGGTAGGCACTGAGGCTCGCCTCGCCGTTCCGTGTGTGCCGGCGCCGGAACCACAAGTATGAACCGAATCCAACCTTGATGCGGTGATGGCATTTGTGATTTTTTATCACGCCAAGGTCTTCCGCATGCACAAAAACGCCTTACGTATGTTGGCGGTGAGGTTCAAAAGCGTGCAGTTGATCAAGGCGTGTTGAGCACCTATTATGTTATAAATTACATCCATTCCACATGACTACTGTTGTAATTATTGCAAGCAATGGTTCAAGGGTCTAGGTAGAACTCTCTTCACGCTGCCTGCCCTGTCCTCGACCGTGTTTGATACTGACTCGATTCGCCTCAAGAAAATGAAAAAGAAAAAAAAAAAGAAAAAAAGGAAGAGAAAAGAAAAAGAAAAAAGCGTGGAAAATAGTATAACACGACTCGATGGCAAAAGATACTTTGGGTACAACTCAAGGTACTTCGGCCATTCAGTTATCAAGTACCTCGTTTTGATATCAGTCTAGCCGGATTTCGTCCAGCCGCTGTGCATTTGTTAATCAAGATAGGGTCATTCCCTGTTGAACGGCCTGTCCTGATTGATGCCTCCTCCCTGTTCATGTCGCCGGCTAGGGCTTCTATTCAGGGTAAAGACGAGCGTGACAGTATCGGCCCGACGAGTTTACGTAACCTTGGAGACAGAATCTGTATTGTACTGCACCACAGAGCTCCTGATAGACAGCCCCGCGGCTCCGGACAGTGCATACTGTGGAAAAGAGCGCGTCAAGACGGTGGCGGCTCTTTCGCGGTTATGCGTAATGCTTGCGCGGCAAATACGATGTACATACATAGATACAGTGGGTGATTCTACTACGGAGAGCCAGTGGTATCATGAATTCTGGACCCATCACCGTTCTACATAGAAGTTGGTATGTACGTGGTGGAAGGAGATTCAAGTCCATTCTTTTTATTATTTTATTTAAATTATCTCCCCTCCTTCGAGCCGCAGGAAGAAAAAGAGGGGGAAAAAAAATATTAATTCAATTTTATCAATTTATCAAACAAACCTAAAAGTCAAGAGGGAAAATCTCTTTCCCTGGGGTACTTGGAGATCGTCCACCTACCAAACCTTCTTCTCGACAAGGGCTCTTGAATGCTTGGTAGCGATCTTGGAAAAACGCCCGCGCTCTCGACAATCACGCAGACAACACGCAGAGCTCACCTCGTCAGGCGTGCGATAAGGATGACGATGCCAAGGGTGGAGCTCCCCGAGGAGGAGAAGAGTCTCGCCCAGATCGCTCTCCCTCTTCCCCAGACCATCGTCCCCATGAGGCCCAGAATGATTACTCGTGACCGAACGAACCCCTTGACAACAGACAAATCCTGGTGGACGCCGCTATCGTCGCTTAAGATCAAATCCGGGGTAAAGAAGGAGGAGGAGGGGGGGGGGGGGGGGAAAGAGGTTAGCGGGCCAGCCAACCTGGGGAAGATGACGTCGATGTCGCTGCTGATCGGCGGTCGGTACCTGCATCTGTTAATTAACTCCTCGTAGGGCTTTCTGACAGGAACAGCTTCCTTGGCAGCACCGTCGCTCGCTCGCTCTCCCTTCTCTCTCTCTCACACACACACACACTCTTTCATTTCTCGCCCTTCCACTCCTTTCGGCAAAAGTACGTAGTGCACTCTATTTCTTGCCTGGTTGCAGGCGCACCAATGAATGTGGCTGTTTGTATAGGGTTCCAATACAAAGTAAAGACGCAGACGGCTTCAGGCATGTGGTTTGATGCAAACCAGGCTCAAACATCGTTGGCGATCATATTACTCGGTGACCCAAACTGTGACATCGGATAAAGCAAAATCTTAACTCAACAAGATCTTCATCGCAACTCCGACCAGGCAAATGCCCACTGAGTCGTGATGGTTGGTTGGAGATGATGCTTTTCTTGAATCACACAGTGGCACGTGGGGGTGCTTTATGACGAAACGGTTGCCAACTGAAGGCTAGAAGCCTTCTAGAAGAAAAGCTGACCGTCACATGGACTGGCAAAAAAAATGCTTCCGGCTAAAGGGCCGCCGCCGATACAGGACACCCTTCAACGGGCGGGGAAGCCAAGCCGGTGCTTGTGAGGGTGTGTAAGAGGCGGGGAGGGCGTTTTGTGCGCGCATGACAACCAAAAAGAAAGGAGGAAAAAAAAAGGACAATATTCAGAGCCGATGGTGTGTCTAGCGAGCTGGTTGGTTTTCGGATACGAACAACTCGAATTAGGGCCGTGGTTTTAGTCGAGTGATACCCCTCCTCCGCACCTTGAGTCCTTCACAGCCTGACAGGGTAAAATGACCTGGCCAGGGAAGACACGCCCGATGGACGCGGATGTCTGGCTGCCCTGTGAGAAAGAGATTGTTTTACATCGTGTCGAGGCGGCGCCATCATCAAGGCACTCGATAGGCCGAACCCGCTCCCAATCAATCCTGCAGATGTCTGATGTGTGATGGCTGTACGCTGACGGTGGCCAATGATGGCTGGCTCGGGACGAGTGACGACAATGTGACAGGTTGTGAGCGGCAATGTTGGGGATCTGATTGAAAGAGAGAATTGCGGTTGCGCCAATGAGCTGCAGCCAGATGGCGCGAGTATTTCAGCTGCCGACACCTTTCAATTCTGTTGGTTTCCCATCCCAAGTCGCTAGCTGCCCGCCCATTCCCTCCATCTTCTTTCCTCCTTCACATCTCAATCACAATCCTGCAGTGGACTCATGAAAGTGATTGTGATTACGCTGGGTGACGCGCATGTACATACTGTGTACAGCACCGACTGGTGGGCCGGATTTCCCGAAAAAGACTGTACAAGTAAGTATACGAGACTGTTTGAACTCATCGTGATCTTGGACATGATAACATGGCTTTGTTGTCTGTCCAGGTGTTAGTAGTACCGGCCTAACGTATCTACAACACGCTGCTTTCCATCTTCCGATCCCATGTACCAGCGACCTCATCGCCCAAGTGTCGCTCCCTTCCAGGCCGCAGATCTCCCTATTCAACGATCGAGATCGACTTAAAGTCAAAAAGTGTTGGCTGTCTTGTCGATCTTGTCGAGATGTGTGCTCATCATACAGTCGAGATCGCTTCCATGTGTTGACAGATCAGATCCTGCTCGTCATCCCGCCCGGGACTCTTCACGGCGAGCCATTCTCGCTGATCGGGCCCCGGGGGAGCGTCACTCTAGGGCAGATCAGTGGGTCAGAGCTGAGTGAGCGAGTGGGCAGAGCAACTAAGCACCAAGGTCTGCACCGGGGCTCAAAACTCAATTCGGAAGAAAGTGAGACACAAAGAAGAGAAGACAGAGGCTCCTCTCTCTTTGTGGATATGTTTTTCGGTTACGACTACAGTGCATTGTGACCGTCTACGATTCTATCTAATGATGTAGTAGGCCACTTGCCAGCGTGTCCAAGACACCACGGCGAACCCGCAGACCCGAGCTTGCCATTGCGTTTCCAGACGCAAGGTGGCCTCACAAACCAACCACCTAGGGCATGCCGGAGAGACCTGCTCTGGTCCGGAAGACCAGACTACGTATGTAGCAGTAGGATCAACATCACGAACCAGCAAAACACATCGCTGATCTCCGGCCCAGTGATACTTGTCCCGCATACTTCGCTGCATCTTCCAGCTTCATACTAGAACTGGATAAAGAAATTCCGTGATTTAGTCCCGTCAATCATGGCCTTTCCGATTGGGCTGGAATGGCCGGAAGAGGGGGGGAGGCTGCAGAAGGCCCAAACACGTCAAAGTAGGGGAAGTCACACGTAACAGTAAAAAGTCGGTGAGGACACAAGAGATGGTGGGCAGGATTGTTTTTTTTTTCTTTTCTTTTTTTCCTTTTTACACCTGCCCAGCGCTTCACATGGGCTAGCAGACTGACGCGAACGAGCTGCTGTTGCTTTTTCCCACAATAAACCACTGTCGTCCCACCATGCCGGACAGATACGAACCCCTCCCACCCCTCCACCACGAAGGGGCAATTAGTAGTCGTGTCCTAGGTGTGTGTGGGAGGGTATGAACAGCTCATCAGGCATGAGGGAGGGGCAACTCACTTGACATGATGTGCAGGAAGACGTGACTCGTGGGGGAAGGTTGAGGGCCAACCAGCTCCGGCATGCGCGCTGCACTTGACGAGACAGCGCCCAAGACAAACATGCGAACTCATGCACCTCATGCGAGTATGAAAAAAAGGTCCCAACTTGGCTGCAGAAGACCCTTGTTAGGTACATTAGTTTATCCAAATAAATATTGTTGGAATTTATCGCCATAATATTTCTGGTTGGAGAAACGGAAACGATTACCACCACCGTTCAGGTTCCTTGAATACCTAGCTATTATTATTATTTTTATCATTATTATTTTGGATTTTCTTTTCTCTATAATTTTTTCCCCTCTTAGATGACTCCCCCCCCCCCCACTCACACACAAACAGGAAGAAGCATCACACATTCCTGCAGGCAGAGTGACGACTTGCATGGTACGTAGATCTAAGAAAACTCTATTATTCTCCCTGCATGCTCTGCGCGATTCAACCATGCTGTCAGGTGGACAAACAATTACATGGTTCGCTGTATGTGCTTGCCCGTTTTCATCTGCGAGTAAACACACACACGCATGCATTGACGGGTGTGAGGAGTTATGTCAGTCAGGAGACCAAGCTCGACAGGCCTTGAAACAAGCGGTCATGGAGGACCGCTCTTAACCGACCCAGCTTATCACCTCTGCATGGCGATGCTATGAGGGGAGCCTCGCGTTCGCGAGCATGCTGTGCAGGATTGGCTTGGGCCGCTTCTGCACTTGCCCGGTTTTTCCTGCATGGCAACAGACGCCAGAATCGGCAAAGGAAAAAGGAATGGGCAAAGTCTCCTTTTTTCTGTGCTTACTTTTGCCTACCCAGTGCTGGTCGGGTCTTGGAAGCTCATGCACCTGTTCGCACGATACCCCTCCGCCTGCCTAAAGTAATCTATCTGGATGGTCCTCGTGAGAGATGGCGCGAGAGCAAAGAAAATCACAAGCACCCCTAGCTTCTTTCTCTCTTGCTTGAGATCGTCTCGTGTATTGCTTCCGAGGGCCAGGTAAATAGCCCCAGACACCGAAAACCGGGGAACTGTAGGCTCGAATTTCCGGGGCCGCGAGCCGAGCTGTCATAGTGAGACACGCCCCGTTCTGTGCCCCCCCCCCCCTCTCCCCGTCAGCCTCAGGTCTGGACCCAGCTGGTACTTGCTTGCTCACATGAACTGCTGGAACTCAGGGTCCTACTGTGGTTACGTCAACGGCCAATAACTATTGTGCCTTTGAGGCGATCAATTGCTTCGGTCGCGATTCGCATCACAAAACCCGTCCACCAGCAGCGTAATAGAAAGTAGTTTCATTCTTTTGTGATCATCTGCTCCAGTTTCCAAATCTCAGATAGGCACTTCTTCTTTGGCTTCAGCAGGTCGTCGGGATCCCGTGAGTGGTTGTGCAAAAGGTAATGTCAGCTGCAGCTATCCTACCGCTGTACCCCCTTCCATGGCTGTACGAGGCGGGAAGGGATAGGCTCGCTCGTCCTTGTCGCTTGATGCCCGACGGCGCCACCACCAGAAGAAGGGTGTAAGACGGGAGGAGAACGGGACCAATGTGATCCGGACAGCTGTAGCGAAAGAAATTCGCCAGGCTGGAGAGAAGGTTTGTGTATGTGTTCCAGCTGAGTAACCCCTCCCCCCTCTCGTTGTGTTCCCAGGGCTCAGTACTCAATGATGGCCAAAACGGTTGGCCCCTGAGCTTGTCAGACGGTTTGCTCGGGACATTGGTAACGGAGGACAATGCAGCCGGCCTTTTTCGTGCTCCCTAAATACTGTCAGAACCAGGTCATATGCTGTTGTGCTGTAGCAAGCACCTCAGGTACTTACTTATGCATGTCCAGTGCTGTGCAATGTGACAATACTGCAGATAGGCCAACGCCCCATAGTCGATCGTCATGGGGGCTTCCACGCAGGGTCGTCAGTGGCCCTCCCAAGGACTTCTTGCACAATACCTCCCCCAGATTGATCGACAGTTTGGCCGAATGGGGTGTTGAATTCCGTCCGGCCGGACGGGCCCAAAGGGATATTGCTTCACACCCACTCCGGGACTCATCAACAGATACTACATCCTTTCAGATGTTGTAGCCAGATGTGCTGGAGTCTCCCCCCCCCCCCCCCATCCTTGTGGGATATAGGTACCATAGTAAAGGTCGTGGGAAAGCTGCAGACCTTCCCGAACCCGACCCCAACCGCCGAGATGAAAACGGATGGCAGGTGGGTGCGGGGGTTGTGATAACAAGGCGGATGCACCCGCGATAATCCTCCTATCTCTCTCGATGACAAGGCCCATCTCCGCTGCGTTGCTCCGCTCCGCTGAGATGAGCTGAGACCCTTTCCTCTCCGCTCATCTTCCGCTAGTTTCGGCCGAGCGCAGACAGAATAAGAGAGAGACACACACACACTTGAGAGACACAGAAAATGAGGACGAGATACCCTGTCTGCCCTGTCAGCTGGGGCTGGCATGTCCCGGAAGGATTTTGACGGCGGCATATCTCCTTCTGCACCACCGTCACCCCCATTCTATCCCGTCGAACCCTTGTCGAAAAGGTCAGATGCCGCATTGATACGCCCAGTGCCTCCTCCTCCTAGCTACGGTTCCCCCGGCCGAGGTAGACCCCTCGGAGGAGCGGCTCGAGCCTCATACCAGGGACAAGACAAGAAAACAAGGAAAGATCCACGGACGTGCGTATCTACCACGAGAAAACATGGCTCACAAGCCCGAGACACAGATGGACAAACCGGGCAGGGCGCGCTCAAGCAGCGGTGAGAGTTTCACAAAAATCCCAGAACAGAAAAAGAGACCTGTCGAACAGGCGCGGCAAGGCCGATATATCGTATCAGATCATGGTTCCGGAACAGACGAGCGACCTGTCAAGTCTTGCCAGCTGGACAATCATGTATTTTGCCCCCTCCCCAGCCATCATCTCCTCTACCTGCTAGTCGGCACAAGGGATCTTGTAAGGGACATAGGAGACAAAATCACCTTCACAGTAAGGGATACGCTCTGGCAGAGATTGTCCAGTACTTCGTGACATCCTCCATACCATAGACATGTCATATGGGAGCCCCCATCATCCATCTGCCCCCCGGACCCGAGCGGGCCCCGGCTGAGGGGACCCCCCACCTTATTACTCTCGCTAAATCCCCCGGTGGTCATGGAACGAGGAGGATCCAGAGATGGTCACGGCTGCGAATAGAAGCAGATGAAACTTGACGGGCCGCCGTCACAGGGGCCAGGAAGACTTTACCTCTTTCCACATCTGTGCCAGCTCCTCCTCCTCCTACATCACAAGATGAAGCCAACTGGACTGCTTGGTGCATTACTCTCTTTTTTAGTCTTTTTTTCCCTTCGTAGTTCAACGGCATATCTGCCCCTTTTGGTAGTCTTGTGACGTTTGCTGCTTGTATCAAGACACGCCTCACAGATGCATCGGTCACCGACATGCGCAATCTCCCCATTCGTTTCGAAATGGTGGTGCTCTATGTGCTTGATCGAATCGGACCGCATTCTACGGCCGAAATGACGGACGTGCGTCGTGGGTGGCTTCTACTATTGTAGTATGTAATGTCCATTCACTCCTGCGGCCGGGCTTGGGGGCCGCCCGGGAGATCACCATGATGATGGTGGACCAAGATATCCAACAGAAATCCACACAATGCCGTTGTTTCTTGGTTGTGAGTCCACGGAGCAAGTGCAGGAGACAGAACCGCACGATCCTTGGAGGGGAGGCCTCAAGAACTGTTGTACTGTGTTGTGTAGTGTGGTATAGCATAGAGTTGCAGGTATGTGTGTATGTGTTGTACCGAAAGAGTTAGTTGTACATGCGTGTTGTTCACACTGTCCCTCATCCGCGCTGTGAACGGCGGAGACGACGTGGCGAGCACCAGCCACTCTCTATAGACGGATTAGGGAAACACGTCAATGCATGCATGCCTCGTTATTTTCTCTCTCTCTGTCTCTCTCTCTTTTCCCTCTCTGCGTCCAGTCACTGTTTCGCCCAGCAGTTTTCACTGGGTGCTCCAATCCTGCAAGATTCCCTGCCGCGAGTGGAGTAGCGGCTTCGGTCGATGGCCGTGAAAAGGCCCAGAGGTGTCTGGTCCATCGGGAATGATGGTGGAATCAGTAAGTAGCGTTCTCGATGCTGGCGCAGCAGGAAGCCTGTAGTGAACCGTGCAAGGAAAGACCCAGAGGGA
Source organism: Aurifilum marmelostoma (assembly GCA_027559495.1). NCBI lineage: Eukaryota > Fungi > Ascomycota > Sordariomycetes > Diaporthales > Cryphonectriaceae > Aurifilum > Aurifilum marmelostoma. Next base: position 2,630,505 of record JAMXSV010000010.1, on the reverse strand, counting down.
GAAAAACAATCACTCTACACCGCCCGAAATAATTCGCATTCATGGTAGCGAAAACAAAATGGTTGAGCCTCCTGTGGAGGCACTTTGCTCCGTTAGCCAACACTGTCTGGTCGGATGCTTTTTACTGTGTCGGTTCATAGTATATCCAGCACAAGGGATTGGAAAAAAGGCCATTAGTGGCCAACCGTACCATAGATAGGATACAGTACAGTGCTCAGTACGTAGATGCGATGGCGTCCTGGTTCCGGCTGTTTCCCGTAACGGTGCCGGCCGAGACAAAGCGTTCTGGCCCTGCAGCGCAACAGGGATTGATCGATAGGGCTTCCAGAAGAGTTCTCCCGCGCAAAAGAGCGAGAGTGCGAGCACCTGCAGGAAAAGCTGCTACTGGTGGTGCAACCCCTCTCTCGATCCAAAGGACCGATTATAAGCACAATGATGCCATCCATACAGTACGCCACCCATTCATTCTTTATTTCTTGATTCTTGTCATAGGAAACGGAGGGCAAGAGAGGCTGCTTGCTTGCTGGCATGTTGTTAGGACACACAAAACAGAAGGAAGGAAAAAAAAACGAAACGGAGTAAGACCGAAAAGACGATTCTGCCATATTGAGACGCTGCCCGGAGTGGGTAAACCCGGGTCAAAAATGCTATTCTTTTTTCCCTTTGTTTTATTATTAAAATTATCATCATTGCCAATCAGCTTACCGTCAAGAAATCCAATACGGATTGATTGACTGCCGCAACGAGATACCACCGTATGTCTGTCCGCTACCGCCTGAACCGTATCAAGCAGGTATAAACGGAGCTCTCCAATATACATACATGCAGCAACTTCAACACGGTACATCTGAGCAGCCCAAAGCTCCGTTCTTTTGTCCGAGCTGATCTTCACATGCTCAATGGTGTGAGGTGCTGCTGCTGCTGCTGCTGCCGCTGCCGCTGAATGTAATGCCGCCCAGCAAATCCCATGCCTGCAGTCCCCCTGACTACCAGCCCGACACCACGGGACCACAAAGCAGCCAAACAATAGCAAGAAAAAAAGCATGTGCCGTTCTCGACGGTTACTTTTTGACTTCTGCAGCCGAAAGGTCCAGGCCGGTCTATACCGAGGCTACTTGTGTGCCTCATTCAAACCACAACCAGCCCTTCCCTTCCCCCCCCTCCCAGAAGGCGGACAAAGTAGATAGCCGAGAAACTCAAATACCGTCATTATAGACAAAGATTGACATGTGCGCAAACTATACTGTGACTGTGACGATTGCAGATGGCCCTCTTTCCGGCCTGCTGACATATTCAATCGCCAATGCTCGCTTTTTCCAACGGCCCTATTGCGGGTACTTCTAGAGGGGGGAGAGAAAAAAAAGGAGAAGAGAAAAAAAAAAAAAATACTACCGTGGTACTACTATATATGTAATCAAGTCGAAAAGCTCTGCATTTTTTTCTGCTGGAGTCGCGGCCGCCGCGAAACACGTGGGAGCGAACCGCTTGCGGCTCCGCAAAGGATAGTAGTGAGTGGATAAGTAGAATCTCTGAAACTCCGCGTTTTCGCCGGCTCTCAAGACAGTGTCAATCCGTTCTTGGCCAGTGAAAATACAGTGAAATGAACAGTTCAGGGCACGCTATGCTGAAGAGACTTGGGAGTTGCAGGCACAATGCGCATTTGGAATCAGGGGAACAAATGATCATGAGTTTCATCAGAATTTCTTTTGTTTTGTCTTGGTGTCAAGGCTCTCCATGTGGAGGATGTATGGCCTATTCTCCCAGTGCCTATCTGTTCTTTTTCCCCCCCCCGCTTTGTTCGAGGATTGCACACCAGAGGACCTGAAACATTAAAGACCATTTTTTTGTGTGTGCCTTGATCCCCTTTGTAGTAGAGGAGCACACTGAAGAATGCCTTCCCTCCCTTTTCCAGCCATTATTCGGCGGCGGGAGGTATGCCGGTCGCCCGGCACCCTAAGCCTGTGTAAAACCCACATACACCACACACTCAACCCCACAGTAAAATGTACACACTTGCGGAAGCGATTTCTTCTTGCCCTTGTCCTGATGGGATAGATCCGCCTTTCCTCCTTTCCCCCGAAGACCAGTTCCAAACCCTAGCCTTGGGTATCAAATTGCAACCGAAAACGAACCAATGCCGTAAGCCTCTCCCGTGACAGGAGAGGGCTCAATGATGATGATGATGAAATGAGGTTTTAAAAAGTCCATGGTATCATAAAACATGGCACACTGTTTGTGTTCCATGTTCGCGACCACTTCCACAAAGTGGGGAAGGGTCGCAATGTAATTTTCGGTCACAGTGAACCAAGTATGACAATGCTTCATGAGAAATTGTGAAAAGAATTAAAGAAAAAAAAAGAAAATCAAACGCCGTCCATCATGCTTTCAAGGTCGTGAAAATAGCAAATTCGCTTCGCAGTGCTCGTGTCGGTAAGATTGGTGTACATGTACAAGGCACTTTTGGTTTTTGGTGATGTGTGTGCCAGAAGATGATAATTTTCCTGTCCTTTTTGGGTATCATTTTTGTTGTTTTGTTGTTGAGATGTTGTGTCGATTACCAGCCCTTGCTATAGTAGCCGCCAAAAGCGTCACGAGAGAAGTCCTCGTTCCAGCTGCTGGCGTTGACATCGCCATTGGCCCGGTCCATGTAGGGCTGTTGAGGGTACTGCCTCAGGTTGACGATGTTGGTGGAGGTGTGACGGCGCTTCACCTGAGAGCGCTCGTGCAGCAAGTCGCGGCGAAGAGACTCGGTCAGCTCGGTGGCTAGCATGTTACGCCGGGTGGTCCTTGGGGACAAGGCCAATGGCTGGCTGACCCCGTTGGAGGCAGTAGCCATGATAGGCTTGGCCTGTGCTGCTGTTGATCGAGGGACTTCGTTGATAGGCCGCATTGGGGCGGCACGGGCTTGTCGCTTCATGGTGAGTGGTGCATCGTCCGAGTCGTTGGGCGATGACACCAGCGGGGACGGACCGCTCAAGGGAGCCCGGCCGCGCTGTGGGATGGCGGGGGTCGAGCGGGAAGCGATGCCACCCAAGTTTCCACGGCGCTGGTTCTGCTCGAGCGCTAGTGTGATGAGGGAGCGGCGGGAAGTCAGGTTGGCCTTGGAATCGACACGCTGGAACAGCGTCTTCTCGTCGACGCTGTTGGCACCGCTGTCCTCGTTGGAATCCTCCCACTCGTCGTCGTCGTCAGACTCGATGGCGCTCTCGTCGTAGCTGATCTCGTCGTCCTCGATGATGGCAGAGGAGCTTGCAGACGGTATCGTAGTGGTCAGGTTGTTGGCGAACGAGGTCGACTTCTTAGGCACGGCCAGCTTGTGGTTGCGGGGAGACGCCATGGCGCTCTTGATGGAGTTGTCCTCCTCGGACGAGCCACCAATCTGGAACATCTTCTTGGGCTTGTTGACCACGACGGCGGGAGGTGGTGCAAGGTTCTTCTGGTGACGGGTCTCGACGCTCTGGCCGTCGTCGCTGTTGTAGGACTCCTCCGATGAAGCTCCCAGGGTGAAGGTGGCCTTCTTCTTAGGCTCCACCTTCTTTGCCGCCGGGGAGGACTTGGGCTCGGGGATGTCTGGCGTGGATTTTGAGGGGGTGAAGGCGGCTGGGTGAGGATGCTGGGCGGGAGAAAAGCCGCGCACGACGGTGGTGGTCTTGATCATGGGCAGCTCCATGGAGGAAGGGTTATCCTCCGAGTGCTCTGATGGTCTGTCGGAGTCCTTGCTCGGCGACTCGGTGCTGGTCGAGCCCGAGTATGATAGTGCTGGCGGGGAGTCGAGTTGCTCCTGCTTGATGTCCTTTGGCTGCTGCTCCTTTGCCTGCTCCTGTTTTGGTGGCGAAAGAGACGCGGGGATCTCGGGGAGGGGAGCAGAAAGTGTTTCCTTTTGCTCCACAATCGAAGCGACCATCTTCTCAAGGTTATCGGACGAGATGTGGCGATCCCGTCTCCCCGGGTAGCTGGTCAAGGAGTCCTGACGGCGGATGCGGGGATGCACAATGTCGACAGGTGATGAATCGGAAGAAAACTCGACGGCCTCCTCGTCGGCAATAGAGTCGACGCTTCCTGACAGTTGTGGTACGTCCTCGGGAGAAGACTTGATTGTGTTGGGGCGCTGGATTTCCCTGGGCTGTGTCGTGGATGCGATGGTGGCGGTGGTGTTGGAGACGGGTGCAGATTCAGAGGTAGGCTCGCTGGTGACCTCCTCCATCAATAATCTCCAGATCAGGTTCTCAAGTCGTCTTCCTTGTGGCACAGAATCTGCGCATCTGGACATCACTATCAAGAGCTTGTCAGCACATGGCTGCGGGCGGCGGGCCGCTTGTGACAGTGGCGCGGCAGACTTACTACTCCAGAGGTTGAACAGGTTCTGAGGGTTTGAAGTGTCAACTAGTTTGACAATGTTTGCATCCACCTGTAAGACAGGTGCGTTGAGGGTAGAGGGCATTATCGTCGAGCCAGATGCTGGAGGTTGGTGAGTGCAAACGGGAGGTTGGTTTGCCGTCTAACTGGGTTTGCGAGCCGATCGCGTCCGTCGGGTACTGCTCGATCCCAGGTTCTCGCGCTGTCTTGTTGAGACCGGACCTGTTGAGGTCGTCTAGGAATTGTTGTCGTGCTGAAAGTGCTCGACTTGGATTTGTTGCGCACCAGGAACCGGTGGTGTACGGTGAGGTGCGAGTGACGTTGGGAGACGTTCGAATATGACGCTGTGGTGGAGAGGACCCAAGCTGGGGGGGGAGTGCAGACGAGAGCGTCGATGAGGGGAAGGCTGTTGTCGCGGGGGAAGAAATGCCTAGAGGTGGAACGGGAAGGACTCTTGTATTTGTCCTAGGAAAGACCAACTGCGAGGAATTGCGTCGGTGATGGTCTGGGGAGAGGTTGATATGAGGGTTGGTAGTAGGTGTTTTGTAGAATTGGTTTGTAGAGGAAGACGGTGGGGGAGGTCGAAGAGGGAGACCGGACGTAGATGTAATTAACTGCTGAACCTGATGTGGCCGTCTTGGCCCTGGGACAGGGTGCGACAAGTACCTCTCGGTCGGGTGTCTGGAGCATCGGTACATGCTGGACTGTATTTTGCCGGAGGATGGGGTACGTACCGGTACGTACCTGAGCGCGGGTGGAGGGTGTGGGGCGTGAGGTACGTACCGGTACGTACCCTGAGGGCCCCCCCTCCCTTGGAATTCAGCGACAAGAGGGGTACAAGGATGGCTAGGGACAGGGCACTGGGATGGAGCACTGAACCGCGTGGGGATGCCCCTTCTGTCCGTCCTGGATTGCGGTGAGACTGGCTCGAGGTGTTCTGGACTTGCAAACGGTACCTCGTGCCAGCCATCGCCACACATCCTCGACGGTACAGGATACAAGGTACAGCACCGCAGTCGCCTAGGTACCTGCAAGCAGCGTTTCTGCAGTACCCCTTCTCTTGTGTGTCTGTCTCCGGTCCAACTCCCGTTTGATATCCCTATTGACAGACTAGAAGAGTCAATCAAAACACGACGACCAGTATGGCCACTCGCGGATCCGTCATGTGGTTCACTTTTTTTCTTCCCCTTCTTCCGTCTCTGTCGACCAGTATCCAAGCTGGCTGGCTGGCTGGCTGGCTGACGACAGCAGTCATGCATTCCCACATCTCTCTCACTCTCTATACGTCCTTCCGCCGTCGATATCCGTGGCGTGACCGTGATAGTAGTCATTCTCCCACCATCAAATTCAGTCCATGTGTGTGCACTTATCATGCACATTGACTGGGCATCAAACTGCAGACTTTTTGTCCCTTCTTTTTTTTTTTTTTTTCCTTTCCTTTCCTGTGCGTCCTTTTCTTTCGCTTATGTCCTCTGATGCCTTGGCCACCCACTTTCAATGCTGCCATTTGTTCTTCGGTAGGGCTCGCTCGTCTCTGGAGCCAGGGGCAGGCTTGTTCTGGAGTACAGCCTGAGGTGCTTGAGAATGGATCTGGAGCCAATCCAAACGGGCCGAAAGCAAATTCCCTCTTCTGGAGATACCGTTCAGTCTAGAACCGCAAAAGGCAGTATCTATGGTTCTGTTTTGGGATAGCGTCATATTTTAGACTAGCCTCTCTGGGTAGTATCGTGGACTACCAGGGATTTGCACTCTGATCTTGTCACATGATGATTCTTGACAGCTCTGAATTCAGTTCCAGGCCCCGTCCCAGGCGTCTGTTACCGACGTCCCGATTAGGCCTACTGCAGGTCTGAACTACTACTCAGTTTAGCTTAGATCCCGTCGGCTGTGTTCCTCTTGCCTCTGTCTCCCGCCAACTCGGTCGCTCTTTCTTTCTAAATTTTGTTTTCCCGGCTTCCCTCTGTCTAGGCCGGCCATGGTCCGTTACGCTCAACACAAAACGGTGCCCCATGTCTCCGTCCCGCATCCTTGTGCCCTGTCCTGCCCTACGATACAACACACACACACACACACACACACACACACACACACACACACACACACACACACACACACACACACACACACACACACACACACACACACCAGCGCCTCCCCCCTCCCCGCCTGGAGAAAGAGTGTGGGCCACCAGCCAGACAGTCATTACTTGTCCCTGTGACCAGCACAGGGCCCAGCGCCTAAACCCTCTCCCAGGCTCCCCCTCCCTCCCCCCGCTCGCCTTGCTTCTGCCACTCTGCGCGTCGCCCTGTTGAGCCCTGACCTCGTTCTCTGACCTCTGCTACCAGAGACAGCGGAAGAGTGGAGGGAAGGGGGAGGGGGGGGAACCCAGGGCCTGTTCCCCGGCAGAGAGGATCCGCGTCACGATGGTCAAGAGAAGCCCTCCCACCGGCTCCCCTTGGGCTCCAGATCTAGACCGCGACCTGTGATCGATCCGCTCGAATCGACAATTTGTTTTTTTTTTGTTCCCGCTGGGCCATCTATTTCACATCACGCGACAGGATTTATTTTAGATTATGGACAACGCATTGAAACAAGTCAGAAGAGCCCTTGTTTGTTCTGTCCCTTTATCCCCTTCCCCAGAGTCAGATGGGCTGCTTCGCCTCTCCTTTCCCCGGATTCTGATGAATTGAGTGGTCTTGCTATTTTCTGGCCAGAGGGCCACCTGACCCCTTGACCTTGCGCCTCGGGACCATGACTGCATTCAGCAGCGATTGGAGATCAGCATTTGTCTCTCTCTCTCTCTCTCGGTGACTTTTGGTGTTGTTGGTGACGGAGCCACCGCATGCAGTGCCCAATAACAAAAAAGAAACAGACGAGAGAGGCAAGGCACAGACATAGCACATACGAGAAGAAGAAGAAGAAAAAAAAGAATTAAACAACAGGAAAACAAATGAACACGGCTGAGCCATACGGTACCATTGACCCCTTCACCCCTCCCCCCCGTCTAACCCCAGCCCCAACTCCAGAGTATTCGCGCACCAATCACGTCCGGTTGGATCAGCCCTGCTCAGGAATTCAAGCCGGACGGGTGCGTAGGGGCCTCAGGTAAGACAGACCTTGTACCTGGGGAAAAGAGAGAGAGAGAGAGAGAGAGCTTATTCTCGCTCAGTCAAATCAGTCACTACTGGGTTATGATTGATAGGATCAGGCAGAGAACAAAAGAGAGTGAGACCAAGACATTTGAAATTAATATTCTGTCTTTGTGAGAAGACTCAGGAAATGGTCTGGGACCTGCAGGTTTTGGGCGTTCAGCGGTGAAGGCGTGGCGCACAATCTTCACCCTCCCACAAGGGCAAGGAGGGTCAGGGCAGTGCTGATTGCCTTCTCCTTGTCGGTGACCTTTGACCTGGTGGCCGGGCTTGCTTCTGCTGCTCTGCTGTGCTGCCCAGTTACGGGCCCCAGGACTTGCTCAGGTGGTGGTGTTGGTGACGTTATGCCCACCTAAACCCGGGGGCGAGACAACCCTGATTCCTTCTGGGTTGGAACAATACCTGGGGCCCCCCCATACTCTTTCTTTTTCTTCCTTTCTTTTTAACCCCACGGGAGGCGGGCGGCCTGGTACTGGGTTCGGCCCAGGAGGGTGTCCAGCTGACTACGGCGGTAATGAAAACCAGCCAGGCACAATCTAGCATTCCACGCTCGAGCAGACAGAAAGGAGACGGAGGAGCCATGGATCCGTTTCCCGCGGGACGAGGTGGCTTGTTCCCAGGAGATGGATCAATCAGATTGATTACGACTGATCACTTTCCATATCAGAGCCCTGATATCGCACAGGTCCTTGGTCTTGGCCAGGTGGTTGCGTCGGGGCGATCTCATGCAGGCCGCCGCCCACTCTCGTCTTGCCAGCTGTTCGGGCTGTACAGCAGGGCTCGAACACGAGACCTGGGAAAGCCCTGGGCCCAGGCAGACATGTGCCCACCACCCCTCCCTTACCTCTGCTGACAATGCTTCTGCTCGGCAGCTGGCAGACATTCTTTCCCCCTTTCTTTTTTTTCGTTGGCTGTCGTCTCTCGATACTTGGCAGCAGCAGTGGGGGAAGGGCCTTTTTTTGCTTTCAGGCTTCCTCCTCTTGCTTTATTCTATCTTACCAGCAAGCGGACTGGGGTGGTGGTGGTGGGTGGGAGGCGCCTGGTCATCTGCCAAAATCCTCTGGGTCGTGGCTGGAGGCGCGCGGGGGGATGGGAAACTCAGAAACCCTAGAACCTGCCCGAAACTCACTGTACCTCCGGGGATCGCCCTATTTTGCCTATCAGTGGGGAAGAAGGTGGGCTTGGAGGGGGTTCTGGACCACCGCACAGGAGAAGCGACAGAGAGACGACCCTGGAAAGAAGGAGGACACAGACAGGCGTCAACAACAGCGCAAGCTCTCGACTGCTACTCTCACGCCCCGAACCAAGCTTGTTTGAAACGCTGCAGTCCCCCCGCCCCCCCCCCCCCAGATACTGGCCCCTGTGGGCGCTGGCTCGTTGACCTGTTTTGCGTATCATCAATTGCGTTGTGATATGTTACCATCCGGACTTTGAGGGACCCGGGGATTAGATTCCGGGGCCATGGTCACAGGAAATTGCAATGCGCCTTGAGAAGGGCCTCGTGTTCACCGTCTGAAGCCCCCGCCTCATACGCGCTCTTAATATGACAGACAGCCAGGCATTATGGTGCGCAGTGTGCACCAGACCGTCCAAACGAACGGGACAACGACCTGCGAGGCGACATGTCATCTTTTGCCAATTTCTGGTCAGGGTTTCATGTCCCTTTCCCTCCTGGGTCCTGCTCACCGTCTCTTCTCACACAAAATGTTGGACCTGTCTGAGGTGATGTGTGTGTTCGTGTGTGTGTGTGTGTGTGTGTGTGTGTGTGGACACAAGCAATATGGCACAGGGGCACGCACCCGAGAGAGACACCACACAAAACGCAACAGCACAGACAGCGTCATTCCATCAAAACCACCCAAGCCGTCACTCTCAGCCGAGGAATCTTAACGGGAGTGCTCCCTTACCACCAAGGCCCTGTTGGTAGGAATCCTTTCCCTGCAGTCACTACGTCTTACTGCCCGCCGCACAAACTTTACTGCTATACTTACCACCGAGTAGCCCCCGTCCCTTAACCCCCCCCCCGGTCGGCGGGAGGCGATGCGCACGGCGCGGGCCACTGGTGCGTGTGTGAGCCATCAGATGGCGATTCTCAGTCAGGATCTCCTTCCCTGACGACGACACAACCCGGGTTTTTGATTTTCTATATACAGGAGAAGTCCGTTTTGGCATCCCCTGCCCTGCAGCTTCTGTGCAGTTCTGGCTCGATTCGTCACACTGAAACAGCTCACGGTTCCCCAAACTGAGAACCGCGCGCGCGCAAGGGAAGGGAGAGAGATGCCAACCACCAACCCCACCACCACTATTACCTGCCAGGGGTTGGCGGAAGTTTGGCTTGCGTCTCCTGTGGTGTACCACAATTACACAGAGAGAGGGAAGCATGAAATCTTCCTCCGTACATACCTGTGGTCATGGCTGGCTTAGCTCACCGCGCTTGACAACCATGCTGGTCACCGGTCTGCCAGGCCTCCCCCCGTTCCCTGCCTTGTCCCCCCTCCTCTCGCGCTTGTTATCAATGCCAGAGAAGCTTTTCTCGAAGCCGTCAAGCGCTGTCAACACACCTTGTGGACCACCACCCTTGGCGTCGGCCGAGGTGCGCCGAGAACAAGATGGCTCGCCCACGGGGCGCGGGGGGGGGGTTCGAAGGTCTTTTCTGACAGGCTAGAACCAACACCCCCCCTCCCTTCTCTACTTTCTTACTTGATGCGGTATTGTAAAGTGCAGCACCTCTAGAAACTACCAAAATGACTTTTGGGGGGGAGGGGGGGAGGTCAGGCAGGACCTCATCTTCCTTCCGCGTTGATAACATGACGTGCTCAGATCCTGTCCGAGTTGGTCCCGGACTCGGTGTGTAAAGTATGTGGTTATTGACTGGCTCGTGATGATCTATCCAGCCCGAGAGGATCAGCAGCGTTTTCCTCTGTTCTGGGATATCCTATGTTACTTTACATCAACCCCCAAGCATGATCCCTTCCTGCAACAGTTCATCTCGCATTCGCATAATATTAAAAAAGATGTTGGCTGTAGCAAGAAGATGCATACATAATACACCAGGGCATACTGCATGCAACCCCCCCCCCCCTCCTCTTCGGACTGTAAAAATCGATTGATCGCTTTGTCTCTTGTCTCGCTATATTACTGTACTATTTAAAGCATCTATCTCGCACGCAGGTTGGCAAGGGGTAAGAGGGTAAGGAGGAAGAGGGAGGGGGGGGGAAAGAAGGGAATGGGAAGCACCTGGCCCAGGGGAGGGGGTGGTGGCAACCCCCAAATCAAGCCATTGGGCTGAACGCGAATGCAACATCGAATCCGACCGCGTGGGCAGACTGAAACCCTTTCTGCGCTGGCCAATGACGTCGGCCGGTCAGCGCACAATCATGTCCAACCCTCGCCCCATGTTGTTGCTGCGCGAGCTGAAGCCGAGGTCGTAACGTGTTTGTTGGATTTCTGCATGGTTCTGCATGGGGGGGGGGGGGGATGAGAATGGTACGGCACCCCCACCCAAACCCCGTCCTGCTTCCTTCTGGAACCCCCCCGTATGACTGCTGCCGGTGAAGAAGGAGTGGTTCTGAGGGTGAGAATGCGTCTATCACTTTACCTGTTGGTGATATCAGTTACTTCACACTGGAGTGGAGGAATAAATATAAAGAAAAAGGAAAAAGAAACAAGGATAAGGAAATGGGAGAAAAGTATCACACCATATCTCACCTTGATTTCAATTTTTGACATTATTTTTTTTCTTATTCCTACACAGCTCAGCTGGAATCCCGAGACTATTCCGAATCTTCTTTCCCTTCTCCGAGACGCAGACCGCATAGATCCAGTTCCACGCAAGAGGGCTACGAATCCTAAACTTTCAAGAGTGGTTACGGCTATATTCAGCCCAGCACCACCACGTACACGGGTAACTTTATTGCCCTGGCCCCGAAATTCATGACCTGGTGCTGGGCCACCGCCTCGCTGTCTGGACAGTGAACCAAACTGGAAGAGAGGGAGGGATGCTTCCGTAAGCGGCAGGCGGTTTGGGGATTTGCCTCTTATTTTTAAATCATAAGCACGGCTTAGATGCACGTCTGTCACATGGCATGACATGGGGTGGGCCTTAACAAAACGTGGGCGGCGCGCGGGCGGGCAGGGCAGGGTAGGGCTATAGCAATTACTATTGTACATTCGCAAAAACACCCCCCCGCCCTCCTCCGAGTCAAGTCGCAGCCGGGGATCGATTTACCCACCCTTTCTCTCCCAAACCGTACAAGAAGGCGACATGTCTCTCTATCTACGTGCAGGCTTGCTCAAAAAGGGGAACTGGACGGTTTCCCTTTAAAGAAGCATCGTGAGGACTGCTCGGCCCCCGGAAAGGCTGCAGGCCGGGTTTCGAGAGGGCCAGCCCTGGAGAGCGCAGCTGTACGGTGTGTGTGTGTGTGTGTGTGTGTGTGTGGCACTGGACTGCAAGACGTGCGAAACGTTGTAAAGCCCCTGGCCTGGGAGGGCTGTCTTATGATCCCGACCACCCCACCTGCAAGGCTGCATACAGCACACCCAGAAGAAGACCCGAGCGAGAGTGGGAGAGGGGGCAAGAGGAGCAGTTTCGTTAATCTCCCTCGTCCGCGTTGTCGGGTTTGTGCGATGAGACAACTCGAATGTACATGACCCTGACCGACACTCGACAACAGCGAGGGCCGATAGCCAGGGCGCAAGGTTGGTACAGAAAGACAGACCTGCGGCGTGGAGAAAATAAGAGAAACGACCGACACCACCAGACCCGCACCGGTGAAGAAAAGGACATATGATATGGGATGGTGGGGGTGGAAGGGGGAAGGGGTTGTACTTGATGCGGAAGCAATATGCGGTATCGACAGGCAGATACACCTAGGACCCAGGTCACCAGGTCTGTTGTAGGCGGGAGAAGTTGTCCATTCTGGTCGTTACGGATTGCGCTTCTGCTGTGGGTTCCAACTTATATATTTTTTCTTTTATTTTTCTTTGATATTGTTCTTCTTTTGCTCGGAAACTCGACCTCATCACTACCCAGCACCTGGGTGGCCCGGTACAAAATTGTTGGTGCTCTGCTCGCAGGGCAGTGGATTCATTTCCTTCCTCTCATGCGAACCCTTCAACATCGGGCATGTGGATGTGAACCACGTGGAAAATTCCAGGTGGCATCATATGTAGAACTAACATTCCCCCTCCCCCTTCCAATTCCTTCTGCTACCCGACCGAAGTACCATGTAGAAGTCCTCCAGGTGATGGTGTATTGCGCTGGCGCATGGGATGGGAGAGAGGGGTTGGAATCCTACAGAAGGCCGCAAGGCTGTCTCGTCACCAGTCACAGCAAGGGGGCCCAGGGCAGCGCTGGGGAATCTCTGACTGGTGGGAAATGGTCCTCCACCCTCACCACTTGACGAGAATCCATCCGAAGTGAGTCCGTGGGGAAGGAATCCAAGGGGAGATGTGGGGTCTCAGGGTCCTTTGGCAAAAACAAATGACTGACACACACACACAGCAGACACACTCCAGAGCAGGAGCAGGAGCAGCAGGGCCCCCCCAGCCGCGCGCGGTCCAGCCGATCGGGAGGCCCCAGCCTTGACGTGCACTAATTAAGCAAGCAGCGCTGCAGGAACCCCCACGAGGCTGCGCTCTCTTCCTTCTCTCTTGCCTGCGAGCAATGAGAGGACGGATCACATACTTGTATGCTTTTTGGTCATGGTGGTCCACACATACACTCGCGCGCATACACACGCACACTTTTTCCAGTAGTATATCACTAGCAAGGCAGACAGGGGTCGTTTTGTCGAATATCTCTCCGACCGGAAAGCCTTTCCGGTGTTGGTGGGAAATTTGGTGGTCACGAGAGGTCATTAAGTTGGTCTTTATGGTTTTCGTAGGAGGAGGAGGAGGAGGAGGAGGAGGAGAAGCAGGGCGGGGGGCGGTGTCGGCAAGCTGTAATCGCCCTCTGCCTGATTCGCCTCAGGTTGGTGGCTTTGTCGGTGCTCAGAAACTGTATTGCTCCTCTGCTGATCTCCGTTTGCCGTTGCCGGGCTGCTCTCTCTGACCGTCCCCGAGGCGAGCGGACCACGTATACGCCTCACAGTACAAGACACTCCGCAATAACAAAACCATATTGCTTTCGTTCTTGGCTCTTTTTTTTCTTTTTCTGCTTCTTTCTTTTTCTTTTCCCCCTCAGAGGATGTCTGTGCTTGCTTTTCATGACAAGTGGGCACACGTGAACGTTCGGTCCCATTCGGCTATGTTCTCTGACAAGGACCCGAATACCAATGCCGGCACTTGAGAATTGCGATCCCCCCAGTCGACAGACGTGCTGATGCATGCGGTGGGACCCAACACTGCGGCAGCTACAATAGTACAACAAGTATCTGGCTTGTGCGCCCTCGAGAGAAGAGAAGAACACTCAAATATATGAATCCTTGCTGCTCCCCCTGAGGTTTGCCGACCGGATATCGCATTTTTTTTACGCTCGCATAGGTTCGAGGGATGAAGAGGGCATTTCTGCAGATCAGACGTACAAACATAAGAAAGATGGAAGAGGAGAAAGTCGGGTCGGCTGTCATATTCGTCTCTTTGTCACGCACAAACCATACCAACGCGCCCCCTTCGCTCGCGATGGCCCCCCCCCCTGCATCTGCTGGCCTACTCTTGCTCCCGCCTTCACCGTCTCACTCCACTCCTCACTTCGCTAGTACACCCTCTTTTTTCCCTTCCCACCTCCGACTTGAAATCTCCCCTGGGTGATAGAAATGTGATAGTTTGCCCACCCCTTGGGCCCTGCGGGAAAGGGTGATCCGCCGTGATAGTCACCCCTGGTGAAAGGATGTCAGGATTGGCCCGGGGAAGAGTCTGGTCGCGGGCCGGATCTGACAGCGCCTGGGTTTGGCTCGACCAACTGCGAGCTAGTAATCCACAGCGCTCTATTCTCTCCCTGTCGCGAAGCGGTTCACAAAAGTAATTTGCGGCCGCGTGACGAACCAAACCTGGGGTGTTGCTAGTCGATGACATCAAGGGAGAAAAGAATCATTGCGCCGATTTGAGAATATAGCGAGGCGGAGAGAGGAGTAATGAAGAAGAAAAGAAAGAAGAAAAAAAGGGAAATAGGAGTGAAGAAAGAAGCAGGGCAAGGGGTCACCCTAGGGCCCTATCGCATCCTGAAGACCATTCATCAGCCTCACATCACATCCACGCGAGGCACCCCATGCAGTTGCGTGCCGCCCCTCGCGACGCCCAAAATGCGACGGTCTCGGCGACAGGCTCTCGCTGCGTTGTTCTCTTTACCAGCCAGGCTTATTCTTCTCATCACCCTTCCTTCGGATCGCTTTACCATGAACTCATGCAGGTACCAATACGGCGGAGCCGAGGAGAAAGGGGGCGGGGGAACCACATCTACGGTAACGATCTGTCACGTCGTTGTATTGCATTCGCTTAGGTATGCGGCAGGGCCAGCCACAGCCGGACGGAGGCACATATACATGGGGTGCGTGAACGGTCAAGGTCACCGTCATCCAGTTTCAATCTACCGGGTGCCCGCAAACAATTTATGCTACCGAAAGCAGTTTTTTTTTATAATTAGATAAGGAGGATTGACATTGATAGATGCATTAGGAGGAAAAGAGGAATAGGAAGGGGAAGAAAAGAAAAGAAAAGAAAAAAGAAAGCAAACCAATAAATAAAACAAAAAAAATCAATATGCAAAAAGAAAGAAGAAGAAACAAGAAGCAATGTACCTCTCCATAGGACTCAGGTCGCCGACCAGGGGCATCCAGGTCTGCTTCTGCATCTAAGCATCTCCCCCAGCTTAAACCTGCAGGAACAAGAGACAACATTGCCGTCCATGTGTGCCTGAGAGACGAATATCTACCCCGGCTTGCCCGGCCAAACATGGGCGAAAATACTCTTTTTGCTTTTGCCTGCCCGCAGAAGCAGTCCAGGTAGTCACTCGCCCGCTCCGGGCCCGCCCGTGTTCCATTTACGGGACATGGGGGGGGGGAGCCACACGGTTGAATCATATGTGCCGCCCCGGACTGCCGTATTCAGCCGTGGTTCTGGAATGGGGCAATTGCTTTCTACTAAATAAGTACTTTGCGTACTTTTACAAGAAGAAAAAAAAAAAACACCCAAACAAGAAACAGAAATGGTCCCGGCAAGGGACCAAGCCGTGCTGCCCGCATTGTCTCATCCAATCGAGATCGTAGGGCCCCCCCTCTCTGTCTCTTCCCTTTTCTCGGCCGAGTCCTGCCCAGAAAATGACACAACATCTCCTCGGAGCCGGGGTAGTCTGAGGCCTTGGCTGGCCACTCAGAACACTTACAGGAGGGACCCCGGAGCCCATGCCGACGAGAGAGAGATTGGCGAGATCGATTCGTGCCGTTATCCTCTGTCCCGTCGCCTTTTTCTTTTCTGAGACATTGAGACATGACGAGTCTGGAGAGATGAATCCGGGGACGGCTTGGGACACGTTCTGCTTGGCATCCTGGGCAATTCCCATCAGGTTGTCCTCATTATTTCCATTTGCCCATGTGCATACTAGATGGTACAGTAAATGGTCTATGGTTATTACGGGTGGCAAGAGTTGCCGCCGGCTCATAACACCTTACGCTATGATGAACTACCTGACTACTCGCAGTCACGATGGCATGTAGCCAGGGCGGGAACAGGAAATGTACAGTACTAATAGTTCCAATCCGGCCGTCTTCTATCCCTGACACACCCCCCCCGTAAACATTGTCCGGCGGCAGACCCGAAGTTCCGGGCAGGCAAAGGACGCATTCATCGAGCGATGATGATGATGATCTCGGTATGTAGTCATCAGCCCTTGAGGTTTCTGAGCATTCCCATCAGAGAGGAGAATCATAAGAAAGTGAACCTTTGGATATTTCCCATGCCGCTCAGGCTACAGCGGCAGTCAATGGCTAGAATAGCACCACGGTAATCCGCGCGCCCTGAGAAGTCATTAGCTCGAGCCCAGCAACCTGGGAATTCTACCTGTCAGATACGACAGCGGGCCAGTGGTGGTAGGTACACATAAATTCAGGGACGCCGCTAGCTAGCTTGCTTCATACTAAATGGCCCTCACTGTGCGGTACACACATAGCATTCATAGCCAACAAGAACAGTGTCATACCTACCATGTTGCATTTTGTAGTATCAAAATCCTATCGAGTCCCTCTTGAGCAAGATCATCCTTCCCAAGGGAACAACACACAGGTTCGCCACCTGCAGGGGCCTCTTCTCCTCCCGGAAGCTGTCCGACAATTCGACCCATTCGTACCATTTCAATTGGGTACGAGCACAAGTTCATGACCCTACCTGCCTACTAGTCGCCTTGAATTACTACCGTATACTCTAGACTTGCGTGGATCTCTTGTCTGCGCCACCTTGTACATCTCGTCTTGGACTGCAACATAGTGCTCCAGGCTCTAGACCCTCCAGGAGGGGTTTCCAAACAGAGAGATTGGTGTTCCTTGTTTTTCCACCTCATCGCGTGGCTCGCTAATGAAAACAATCAGGCTCAATCACAGGCAGCCAGGTGGATGGACGGATGGATGAATGGGAATGGCGATGCTGCCTTCAGCCTCAACAGCGGATCTGGACATGGCTCTGACCCCACCCTTGGCCGTCTGAAGAGAACCAGCCGGAGGTGACTCGCAGGATCCTCGTTGTGCGGTGGGTTCTGGTCGGGCCTTGCATTGTCAGCGCCCCGACCTTCACCCCCCGCATTTAATGGGTCCGGATCGGAGAGGCTTTTTTCTCTCTCGCTCTCACCCCTGTATATCTCTCTCCTTACTGGCACACTGGCTCTCAGACTCAAGAGAGGCTTTTTTATCTTTTCTGTTTTCATTCCCACAAGATGGACCCGTGACCCCTCTTTTACACCCCCCTCTCGCATTGGCAGACGGCTAGCGGAGGAGATGAGGAGAAGACATGGCGCAATTCTCAGTTAATGCACAAGAGACACACTCACACACATGTGTGGGTCAGTAGAAGAGCACTGTCCTGCCCTTGTTGCGCCTATGCCTGGGGCCAGAAAAAAAAAAAAAAAAAAAAAAAAAACTCCATGATCCGCATGACCGCTTTTGTGCTCTGGGCAATTCCTGCAGGTGTCAATGCCGACTGGCCGCCGCCCACCCACTAGCCTCTTTGCACAGTCGCAGGACCCTGCATGAAGCGAAATCTCTGGCTGGATCTCGTGAGCCAAAGAAATATGCATAGTTACTACTACTATGTACTAATAGTTACCACATTGTACAGTACCGTACAGTAGTAGTACTATGTACGCTCGCCTTCCGCTCGGGGAATCTGCTTTGGCTCACAGGCTCTAATCTCGCATTGCCGCCTTAATCGACTGCCTACGTGGTCCGTTCGTTTCCTCCCCTCCTCCCCCCCCTCGTGTGCTGCGTTAGTGCCGTGTCACCGAGCATCCGTCTTTTCTTCTGCTGAAGCGGCTACAGCCAACGTACTGTTGCGGGGCCCAAGCCCTCATCAGCAGACTCATCAATACGACGTGCGCTGGACAGTGCCACATCAGCACTGGCCTCGCTCGCGGGGCAAAGTGAAGACGAGAGGGCGAGAAACGAGGGGTCCCAGTGGAGAGCCATGGATCGTCTTCCTATGATTGATGTGCTCTCGCTCTTCGTTCGTGTTCTCACAAGGCCTGTTCCCGTGCAGAGAGAATTGGGCGAGCCGAACGATATAATGCCTGAAAGTCCGAATGACCTGTTGCCAATTCATGCATTGTGGTCGATGATCATCAGCCTTGTAACCAAAGGACGCAAGGTACGTACTGTATACTGGGCTATACAGAGTACTTACTGGAGGCTTTGTGGTGCCTGGAACTCATTCCTCCATTCTTTTTTTTTTTTTTTTTTTTTTGCCACAATCTGCCATGTCGATCTCGTGACCATGTCCTGCCCCGCGTTCTGGGGTTCAGGCACTCAGGGTCCGAAACGAAGGGAGACAGAGAACAGAGGGTCCGCTTCGTAGCTCTCCCCACAATTATTTCCCCAGCGTTTATCCTCCAGGCGAGCCAGCCCGCCGGCCAGCCAGCCACGCTTGTGGCCACCGCGCTGACGATGACCAGGAACAACAGGTACAGCAAAGATCATCACCTTGTATGTTGTACATTTAGTACTGTGTAATTGTACCGTACAACAGATTGCGAGCTGAGGAGCAAAAGCCCCGAGGTTTCATTTGTACTACCCACAATCCAGAACCCTGGAGAAGAAGTCCATTCTTTCTCTCTTCGTCTTCATCCTCGACTCGGGGGGGGCCCTCGCTATCTGCCTTGAGCCGAAACGAAAAATTGGGCACGTGGATTCAACATCAAAAGCCGAGACTGTAGCCGTCCCTGCCTGTCGGCTTTCAGCTCGACACAGCCCGTGCCTGGGGCTGACAAGCGCCGGCGCAACAAGTCTCACTGCTGACGACTCCTTTCTCTCTCCCACTTTGGGCGGGGTGTTGCCGAACAGATCCGTTTTCCCAGGATTCAGGTGACCATGTCTGGTTTACATTCTGACTGCATACAACTGAAGAAAACGAAGTCATTGTGATTCCCTTGCTGCCAATGACATCCTCATACTACGCCTCCGCCTTATCACTTGAACTGCTGGTCATTCAGCCAGTCATACGATAATTGATACTCGTCTGGCTGGTCTCCACAGTTATTTTGGTGTCCTGTTCTGAGAATGAAGATAGCACAACTTGCATGTTGCTGCTGATGCTGTCCTTCTATCTATTGGCACAAACGTGACCCAGACGTTACCGTTACCAATGCATTGTGGCATGATCTGGTCCATACTCATCTCGCACATGCTCCGTGATCATCATATGCCATGAGGAAGATGTATTGTCCACGAGTTGTCTCGTAACGGTCAGATAGGGTCCAAATCAATGAGATTCAGTTTTTATTTATTCATTTGCTTTTCTGAATATCCTCTCATTATTTTTATTTTATTGCCAGAATGCAGCTTGTGACTTGAAACGGATTCATCCACCTCTCAGCCCTATACAGTCGCCAACCACCTGCTTCTGCCACCACCACTGACGCCACCATCGCTTTCTTATTTTTTATTTTTTTATTTTTGTTTTATTGTTCAAATTCCAAAAAAAAAAAAACCGTCACGATATTCCAGGCACCCGGAAGGCCACAATGGGCTGCAACCCCTTCAGCCACCCACCACAAGTTCACGTCCCCTGCTGGCCGTTGTAAGGACAGCCACCATAACCAGACACATTCCCTGGTAAGCTTTACATACACAACAAAAGAGGTCATACACCCTCCTTGATCACAGCCAAGGCCAGCCACCACCACCACCACCAACCGTGTCCCAGACGGAGCGGTGTGCGGGCGCACACAGTCCAAATTCATCGCAGGTTGGGCACACCAACGACATGCTCTTCTCAGCTCCTGGGGCTCTTTGGGTGGCATCGCGTCTTGTTGCCAGCCAAACCTTCTCGAAGGGCGCTTACGCTCTTGAGCCTGTCCTCTGCTGAGCAACAGTAATCATGAGGGCCAAGGGCATAGCACCGCCCACGAGATGGCATACCCATACTGATAGTGTCATGGTAGGAGGAGGAGCGGCAAGACATTAGCCGCGGGGCGCGCATCATGGGACCTGTCCAAGGTGCTATTCTCAGCCCTGTGGTGTGGGTGTTGTTGCGTGCTGTGCCGTGCCCTGCGGCCCACGCCGACACCTTTACTTTTTTTTTAAAGGATTCGGGGTCCTCACAGCCAGGAGGAAGAGGAGGGAAGGGAGGGAGGGGGAGAGGATGAGCAACTGGGATGCCGGCCCCAAAATAGGCACGGGCCTTACCACTCACCCTCTACATCCCTATGACAACAATCTCAATCCTTCAACGGCACCACCATCCTTTGGGCGGCTGCTCTCCTCTCTGAAAGCAGAGTGGTGTGTCTGTCCGCCACCCACACGTGCGGTTACCCTGCGAGACACTGAAACGGCACTTTTTTGCCGTTACAGCGTCTTTATGGGCGGTAGTCATGGCGCGCAGTGCCTGTCTTCTATGCCCATGGTCGACCACCCCCTTCTGGCTGCTGTCAGGTGTTAGACGTATGTCAATATTGGTCCATGGACGCCCTCAAGCTTTGATGTAGGCCATTGCGTAGGCGTCGAAGCCTCTGGAGAGGGACGCATGTACAAAGAGGCGGTCATCCATGAGCAAGATACATGCAGTTACTGGAAAGAATGCACCGTCGTCATGATGCTCACTCCATGTCGTCAGAAGATTACGGCAGTGTCGCTGCGCTTCACCTCTCCTTCTCCTCTCTCTCTACACCTTCTTCCCGGGTCTACAGCACGGAGTCACTCGTCTTCACACACACACACACACACACACACACACACACACACACACACATGCACAAAGTCCGATGGCTCATGGTCCTTTGGTGAGCCCAGAATGAGACCGCAGCATCGGCTGTGGATCATGAACACTATTTTCTTCCTCCTTTGCGGGCACACAAGCTCACTAAACTGCTCACCCCTTCATCTTCTTCGGGGTTGCTTGTTGTGGGTGTGGGAGTGTGTCGAGAAGGTCCGAACTTTTGTCTCCCCCCTCGAAATTCTAATCCTGCCTGTTTCGGGGGGTCATGTTGGTGGTGTCCTGCCTGAGACATCTTGCCAGCTCACACATCCACCTCCATTACCACCACCACCACCACCACCACCACCACCATAACAACGACGACGATGCGCTTCCTGAGCTGGCAGATACAATGAGACCATGCTCACCTCATCAATGATACGGAGATTTTCAATTCAAACCACCCCCCGCCCTCTTCCCCGGCCCACCCACCACTAGACCAGATGATAGTGCTCACTCAAGATCAATCACTCACTCACTCACCCCATACCGGCCAGCAAATAAGAAAAAAGACATCCAGTTTGATGGCTACAAATAGTCGGAGGCCGTTGATGTCTTTCGATCACCGGTGTGAGTCAATATTGATTGCATCACATGGCACAAGTGCAGACGCCATAAAAAAAATGAGAAAAGAACAACAAAAAAAAAACGTACCCTAGGCATGGGATTGGATTACGCAGACGTGTAGGGCAACATCATGCCGCCATGTAGTGACTGCAGCTCGATTTCTCCTGCACTGCCCCCCCCCCTCCCCATCCTTGGGGGTACCAGCTCGGGAATTGCTCCAGGGGGGGCTATTCTCCTCCTTCAACCGTTCTAAGGCAACTGCCGCCAAAGAAAGCAAAAACAAGTAGCAGAGACTGGAAGGGGGGTCAGGTGTTGTTCTGCCCCCGTTTATGCGTTGGCACTGCATCCAGAGCAAGAGACGCCCCGACCACCAACAACACCCCCCCCCCTTCTCCCGGCAGATACCGTCTTCAGCGGGGCAGTGTCACCCATCCACTACAGTGCTGCTCAGTGCCAGCCATGATACAGACCTGCCGGGAAGGAAATTATTGCTGAGAAATTATCAAGCCAATGCGATGATGAGAATCCCGGGAGAGAATGAGGAAGGAAAAAGGAGAAAATAATCCGATGCCCCTGTGACGAAGAAGCCGGAGAGGGGGAAAATCAAGAAAACAGAGAGAGAGAGAGAGAGAGGTGGAGGGACAGTGGTGAGCGGGCACGTCTCACCCTCCCAGCCCCCCGGTCTCCTCCATCCTCCGCCACGATGTCTTCATTCCTTACCACTCTCATCACCCCCACGGGGGGCTGACACAGGCCACGTCGTGCAGGACATATTACATGTACCATCGATTTGGGAGGGGCCGGCCAGATAAAATTATGGTCGTCGGGCTGACTTTGCTTCCAAGAAGAGGTGAAAAAGAAGAAGCAGGAGGGAGTGGGTACGGTACAAGGTAACATAGATAGTACTAATAGTTGTAGTAGTAGTAGTAGTGGTGGTGGTGGACAAACAGCAGCAGCCCCAGCACCAGCAAAGAGACGAGGTCGCCGAGTCAGCCTCGCTCGGTGCCTGGCTTACCCAGCTACCCGTCAGATGACACCCGGCGGCGTAGGCCAAGGCGAGCCTCAATTCGTCGTCTCATCGGCGTTCGCCACCCATGACCAGAGAGAGATTTGGGTCCGTCAGCACGGCACGAACCTCAGCCAAGCAGGAGACGAGACGAGCACGGGGTGACGGAGTTTGGGGGGCCCTTTAACCCCCACGTGAGAGGGAAGATGGGGAAGGAGGAAGGAGGAGCATAACTGTACCACACAAACACACACACACACACGTACATACATGATACATAGTACATGCAAATTATGGTTTGTATATGTACTTGTCATACATCGTGAGGAATCCCCGAAGAACATGGCGCACACTTGACGGGGACCATGATTTCTGAGGAGGAAGGGCTGTGGAAAGGAGGGGGAGGGGGGGGTTGTTAGAGGAGGAGGGTAGGAGAAGGAGGAAACGGTGTCGACAGGATATGAATCAGTGTCATCATGATGCCCTGGGTCCTGTTGATACGGTAAGGCTATTTTTTTTTTTTTCTTGGTCCTGCTGCATGTGAGCATCGTGATAAACCGACGTTGGCTGGGTCGCCGTCCCTATTTCCTACCCGCGCGGATCGAATCCTTCAGGATGTCCGCGTGGGCTTGACTTAACGGCGCGGCAGGGAATTAGAATAATTTGACCCAAAAGGGGAAAAAAGGCACCGAAATTATTCCTAGAGAAAGAAAAAAAAAATTAAAAAAAGAATAAAGGAAAAAGGAAAAAGGAAAATCAAGAAAACTCAATATTCTGTGGCCAATATATACATCTTCGAGATGACATTAGGAATTCTGTTCGTCTACGTAACAGCACATTATGAATAAATCGTACCATGACCACCCCCAGGAGGGTGGATGTGCCTGCGAGACCCTCTAGCACCCAAATATTCCCCCCCCTAGGCCCCCCTGATTCAGGCGCAAGGCGTGCCTCCTCTCCCCCCCCTCTCTCCCATCGAAACCCCCAAAACCCCCTGTAAGTCCCAGCGGGTTCAGCCGTGTGCCGCCCAGAAACGGTGGTGGTGCCAGTGTCGATAGCGCTATTTGCTATAGTACTTAGTAGTGTAATGGTACTATGGAATGGTACTATGTCATTATGATGGTAAACCTTTTTTTTTTATTTTCCAATCTTCCAAACGCACGGATGGGGCCCCAGTCTGACATGACAATGAGTAGTACACAGATGTAGCACGGCATACTTTAGCATGTACAGTAATACTTGCATAATAATGAGCCAGCCCGGCCCTTAGCTGACTCCATGTCATCATCTGATCTCCGCCACAAAACGCCCTCTGTCCGCCCTCGTCCTGTCGATCATGGGAAGGACGAAAGCCTGGCATACCTGCTCGTACAGACGCCAACGATTCGCGGGACCACATCATCATTCATGGGATTACGGGATGCCGTATGACAGTTTGATTGGCTATGGCCAAAAGGAAAGCCAGAAGGGAGAAGGGGCCGGGGTTGGTGTTCGCGGCTTGTGCGGCCCCGTATTGTACTTTCAGGCCACGATAATTTGCCAAGATGACGGAAGAGAAAGGAAGAGAGAGAAAGAGAGAGAGAGAGAGCTACGCGAGACTGGCTCTTTGCGGATGGATAGGGGGGAATCAGCTGTCCGATGTCAGGAACACTCGGAAGATTCTCAGGTGCTTCTGAACGTATCCCATGGTACGTCAAATCAGTAGAGGCACATCATGTTGTGCTACACTTGTATGCCCCTCCGTGCACGCAGGAGCGGGACAGAATACGATAATGGACTAGGTAGGTACATACGGTGGAAAACAATAAGACTGTAGCTCTTGAGAAATTAATTATTTTTACTTCTCTTTAATTCAGCTTATTATTGGATTTTCTTGATTTTTTTTTTCCCTCTTCCTTTATTTTTGTCTCACCACCTTATCAGATTGATTTACCGCTTCCTCCGTTTCTGACCCTCCAGGTTACGAGGCAGGTCGCCGTCTCCTGTGGCACATGCCGGCTGAGGATTCTCTCCTGTTTCTGATACAACGTGGCACAGGGCTAAGCCTGCCGTATTTTCCCAAACTTTCTCATCTGTTTTATTTTTCTTCCCCTCGCAATATTTTCTTTTATTCCGCCTTGATAGTCGGTCCAAGGTTGTTGACGTGATGGAGAGGCTGGCCCGCTCCCCCCTTTCTCGGGTGCAATTCAGCCACAGCCATGCAGGCAGCCACACGTTTGGGTCTTCTTGCAGCGGACCTGACCCTGACCGCTAGAAAATCAATTACGGCCGAATTAGGTTTCTTGCCTTAACTTGAGACTGAATACGAACGGATAGGGTGGGGAGACTAATAAAGCTGTGTTTCCCTCCCTACCGGCGTATCATCTGTGCCCATGCAACGGCGCACAAGTGAGGAGGAACAAACGGAGAGAGAACGGAAAGACACATGAATAGATGGAGGTACCTCTGACTTGCGATATGGGTCATGTCACCGGCAAGAGTAATGACACACAAGACTCACGCCCCAGAGACACAGCATTGGAATACCCCAGATTCCGGGACTTGGGCATGGGAGCACGACAGCGTCAGCCAGCCATCAACAGGAGCCACTCGGCCCAACAAGTGTTGGCTTCACTAGGAACGTTGCAATGGCTGTTTTTTTCTTGCTATTGCTACTGACGATGATGACGATGATGATCATGATGCGGTGAGCACACAGAAAAGAGGCAACGGGCGGCGAAGACAAGGCTTGTCCGGAGCGCCTCTCAGGACGAGCAATTGCGGTGCGGTGAGGTAACACCTGCTGCAAGTAGCCGGTCTTTATGACTCTGTGGCATTCTTTTCTCTGGGCGTTGTGTGTATGTATGACATTTTGAGCCTTGATCTGTCTTTCTCTCTCCGTGTTCATACTAGAAGTAGGAGAAGGCGACGGAGTGAATGGGGAAAGGTGGTCTCGTTCACACTCCTCTCTTCTGTCACCCTTCATCTTCTTTTTCTGGTCACTTGTGCCCCTCTCACATGTTTGTATGTTAGAATTGAGCACGCATGGCTACACGAGGAATAGATCAGGCCTCAATGAGTGCATAATATCAGAAATATTGGGCAGCAATGTTTCTCTTACCTGTCACTTCACGGTCCCAGTGATGCGGATATCACATAGTACAGAGCGGATGGGGCGGATGATGCTGCAAGGGGAGGAATGAACGGAGATCATTTATCAGCCAGCCACTTTACCGGTGGCCAAAACATCGGTGGCTACCGTAACCAGGTAAATCATTGTCTGCGTTTTCCCGAAATTACTACTCTCATATTTTCTCTATCTCTCTCTCTCTACCTCCACACAAGCTGATCGTCTCGGAAACCCGTCACCATGTGGGTTCTTGTTGTACCCCATGGAGACAGTCGGCTCATGGCGTGTCTGAATCCACGAAGCGGAAGAGGCACGGATGGCGACGTGAACGGGGCGCCACAAGGAACCGAGACAGAAAAGACGAAAGAAGAAGTAAAGGAGATCACACGCTCTCTTAAACCTGCCCATGTACAAAGTCCGACACGGTTCGACCTTCCCTATACTACCGCCCCGGATAGGCCAAGGGGAAACAGGTGAGAGGTCCTCACTGTATCTGTGGCTGCCGACCGAACCTGGCCAGTCTCGCTTCAGTAATACGGTACGCCATCTTGACCCAAAGGAGAGAAGATGGAGGCGTGGTCTGTCCTCACTTGACCTCCGCCACCGTAGCACAAGTGCTGAATCAAGAGCGTGGCACGAGCATCGAGAGAACCAGTTCTACGAGCCCCGAAGCGAACATTGGGGTGCCACGACATGGAAGGGGTGGGTAGGGTCAGCCCCTCGAATCAGCCCGCCATATCCTTTGGTTGCCTCTTTTTCTCCGTCCTATGGATGGGATGAATGATTTGGGTTTACTCATGACATTCTGTAGGGTGTCACTGCAGCCCCCGGACGAGTCTCACATCGGCCCATTGGATTGCGAATGGGGTGAACGAGGGAAAAAGAGACAAAGGGGAGGGGATGTTAGAATCGTCG
Organism: Aurifilum marmelostoma; assembly: GCA_027559495.1. Lineage (NCBI taxonomy): Eukaryota > Fungi > Ascomycota > Sordariomycetes > Diaporthales > Cryphonectriaceae > Aurifilum > Aurifilum marmelostoma. The sequence goes on along the minus strand of JAMXSV010000010.1, from coordinate 2,604,014 downwards.
GAGAGGAGATGTTCTCCGCAGAGTGTATGTTGTGCTACACATCTCGGAGCCGGACCATTCATTTGGGATTACGGTTATGTGTAGAGTGTGAACTGGCCCGGGGGGGGGGGGATGGGGGAGGCGGGGCAGCGCTCGAAAATGCTCCGACATCCTCATCCTGTCTTTGTGTTCGGAACAATGAAGTGTTGTCTCTTTTATGGGTACCGGAGTGAGTAATACAGTGTCTATAGACACCAGCTGTCCTGCTCCGATGACTGACTGTTCAAGTGCCCGTCGGTGACTAGACAGTTCGTCCTAATTATGTCATACGGATGTTCCGGGCATGGACTCAGTGATGACCTCAACTGGATATGGTAGTGCTCGCATTAAGAGACAGGAAATGTGTGGAGGGAGACTGAAGGGCAGTAATGAAAGTACCTGTGCCATCAGACCATCCAGTATAATTCCTGATAGGTGTAAGTATCACTGGGAAATCATCTTCTAGAGCTGTGCTGGCACGTAAGACCAGTACAACCTCACATATTTGCCCATCTCTAACACGGTGCGTATGACTGGCCAGGTACAATCTGGGAAGACGGATCGCGCAGGAGAAGGGGCAGGGGCGGAGGGGCTTGTGCGCAAAACTGAAATTGCCCGCTTGGTGAAGGCATTGCCTCGTTCAGTCGGTGAGCTAAGGAGCTGATGGTCTTTTCGAAAGTGGTAGTCACTATGCTCGGTAACACAACTCGAGCAGAGGGTCTCTGAACTGTGCACTTTCCTTCGCCTCAGACGAGTCACCATGTCGGACATCAGGCATAGCACAGACGAAAGTAATATCTGTACTAGTACCCCAGGTTCTGACATAGCTGATGAACGGCTCAAAGTCAAAGCGAGCAGCTAAGACACCTCGCACGAAGGTCATGCTCACGTGGATAAGATACACTGGATCTTGATACGGTGGACGGCTGTTGCAAACTCCCGAGAAACAATGTTCTGAGTAGTCCAAGACAGGAGGACGATGACTTGAGCCTGACTTCAGCCCTTGGATCAACCTGGGATTTGAGTAATATCTGACTGACGGGGATGGGATTCAGGCAGCATACGTGTTTCGTCAGCCACCGGGAGGATGGAGAAGAGCACTGGGCATTTCTAGGCAACGGAGAAAGGGTTTCAGACGAGAATACTTACAAGGACTATTGCAGAGTCTGACTGTGTATACTTGGGCTCGAGGAAAAGAACCAGCGCCAAAAATCACCCAGCAGTCTGACCTGTTGACTCCTTCTCCGCCTCCTCCTGCTCTGCATTCCTTTTAAGACTCGGATGAGCCACATTATAACCCCTGAAATAATTACATGAAAAGTACCATAGTGTGGCAAGACACTTCCTTGCAGAGGAAAGACTACTGAACCTACTCACTCGTTAGGAGCTAGCGGACGTAAACGAGAGTCGTGCTTTAGAGCAAGTTGGCGAGTCTTGCGACGGTTCGGGCCTTGTTACGCCCTGTCAGTGGCGGGAGTCACTGGCTGGGGTCGACAATATCGCGTCCGACGGGGTGTGCGTTTCATGAGATGCATCATCTAGCCGTCGAGGAATAGCTGCGGGAAAAGGGAAGATTATGATGATGATGATGATGATGATGGTAGCCAAGGATGGAAATTGAAACCCAAGCCGGCTTGGTTTACGCCCCGCCCCCCAATTTCTCCTAGTATTCTACAGAAGGGAACGGGAGATCGGTGCCAGACCGGTAGATTCGGATATGCAGGGTGCTCGTTTTGTATGGACGTCAGCCCATGTCTCGTGACCTTTAGCCAGCGTGGCGTACTGTAGACTGTCTGGTGTTGTCTTCCCCCCGCTGACCCATCATGAGGTGAGAGCCACTCCTTCAGGTCAGCAGGGATACTTTCGTTAGGGATTGTGTAAGCCAGTCCGACCATCTCAGATCGTCCTCTCACTCTGGCCCCCTTTCCGAACCCTCCCATCTTACACATACGCAAGCACAGCAAGCCAGAGCTCCAGAGTCCCGAAAAGAGGGGGTAATGAGTTGTTCAGCCAAATGCAGATCATGTTATTTGTGATCTACTTGGGATCATCACCCGACATGTACTCCAGACATGGACAGGAAAGACGGCACAGTACCGAGCCATGATACGGTACAGTATATCCCATGCGATGCTACAGTGTGGCAATTATTACAACCTCGTCTAGATCGTTGCATCCAATGGACAGCCAGACAGAACAAAGGAGAATGGGACCACAGTTATGGTAGTGATGCTTCCCTGACGCCAAAGTGTCAGCCAAGGGGGAAGGTGCTGAGATGATCATGCTGTGCAGATCCATACAAAAAGAAAAGAGGGGGAAAAAACAAAATCGGATGTAGGTTCTGGGAACGAGTGGAGGTTTACGTGAGCCATTCATTGAAACCCGTGAGCAGGTTTGACTGGTAATGTGATTATTTTCGAAAGAGGAGAATTTCCATGGCTGATGAATCTGAGACAGACGATGCAAGAGAAGTCAGAAGCAAGAAAGAAAAGAAAAGGTACGTTCCAGGACCGACAATTCGCCCTCACTCCGTTTTGGTCCCATCCATGCTGACCGCTATTCTGCAACATCGAGTACCTCTACATCCGTATACGTCGGTCGTCGTCGTCATCTCACAAGCAGTGATTTGCAAGAACCAAGCATGTAAAGAAGCAGATCAGTCCGACATGACAATGCCAACGAAACCGCGCCTGTTTGAGGGTATCGCTTCGCGTCCCGATTCTCCGGAGGATTGCCATAGAAGTTCGGTTAAACCTAGGCAGATTCACCTTTTTGAGGTTATTGTTGGGATCATCGTACCCAGGGAAGTAAGGCAACATGTGCGGAGCAAAGAAACCCTGCAGTTATGATATGGTTTATAGCCACTTGGTTGCCTGGACGGCCGTCACCGTCCGAATATGCACCACACCACGTGCACTCCCCTCGTTGGGATTCCTGCCCTCGTGGGGGTCATCAAAGAGACGGGGGGGGGGGGGGCTGGACATATTACTACGTACTTACACAGCATCAGACATGCAGGTGGGCAAGAGATGAGGTGGGCTGAGACGAGAGTCACGCAGGCCGAGGGACAAGGGAGAGCCAAGAGAGATTTGCTTACTTTTCTGGACAAAGAGGATTTGTTGTCGATCGACAATTGATTGACGGGACGCGCATCCATCTCCATCATTTTATCCGGCTCCTGGGAGTCCACTAAGTAAGTGGTGGGAGAGATGGGCACAGAAACAGAAAGGAACAGATGAAGGGGGGGGGGGGCGCGGGCCCCTCCTTGTACAGTGCCAGGGGGGCGGGGTCAACCAGAGAAGCAAAAATTGGGAGGGTGTGAGCATGCGGCATGCCCTGCAGCCGGTCTGAAGATTGATGCTGCACGTGGTGACCATTTTGGAGGGTGAGCGACCCCTTTTTGGCAACCGGTCAGGGGATACTTTGCCAATCGTTGTTTCGAACCCGGTCATCCCACCACCATCACAAACGAACGGGCACGGGTGAGAGTGCGACTCTGACCACCCCTCCTTCTCCACCGTTTTTCTTTCTTTGGAGTTGACCTGAGCCGCGAATGGGACTACTCCCCGGACTCCGGCTCACTAAGCCACTCGGCTGCGCGGGGAGAGTGAGAGAAGGGGGGGGGGGGGAGGCTTACGTGGGGTGGGTGTATCGTCGTTTATGGTTTTCGGGTCCGATATTATGGGTTTGTAAGCGAGTTGTTGAGTGCGCAACTCGTCAAATTCCGACCGGATGGACAGCCTTTGGTTGGACGCTGCTACTGCAAGGTTTCTGCTGTTGTTGTATTCGCTGCAGTCTCTTGTCACGCTGCAGGGCATCTGCAGAAATGGGGCGACAGGGCGGGGAACAAGACGTTCACATGTGATAGGTAATCAGTACTTGTGCCCCGTTATAAAGTACTTTGCACGGAACAGACGGGAGAAGTGTTTCGTGCCCTTGCGGCTTTGCTCAGATTTGACACACCTGAACGATAAAAGAAAGAAGAAGAAAGAAAAAAGAGGGACAGAATCCTCTCGGATCTGTCGGGGAGAGCAGTGCTGTTTCCTCTACTCAGAGTTCAGAGAAGAAAGAGAAGAACCAGTCCGCGGTGCGACACATCGCAAGCAGACTTTTGAGGGACGAAGTACCAAAGGTGGCTTCTTTCCCATGATTGGCTGTACTTACGGACGAAAGCATGCATTCTGGACAGAAGCGGGCACGAAGCAGATTATTGGGAATTGTGCATGTGAGGAGAACAGCCGATGCGACCATGTCGAACATCATCCGCTTAGCTCTGTCTTTACCCACCAATACATCTGAATTGATTGTGTGTTATTCCCCTCGGAAGTACTGTGTCTCGGAGAAAAAGTAAGTATGCGAGCCACAAATTACGCGCTTGTAATTGAAATGACATTGATGATGAATGTTATCTTGCAAACGTGGGCTGACTGGTCGGAATCGACAGACCATCTGAGAGGAGGAACTTTTGAAAGATCAGCGTTGCGATACCACACCAGGAACATGTTCATGCAAGCCACCCGTATACCGTGGGGGTCTCCTTGGTATTATCATACCCATACCCAAGGCGCGACTCTTCCGAGGAGCTGCCTTCCCTCGCCTGCAACCACTCCACAGCTCCCAAGCATACGGTAATTACTGACTGTGCATGTGCATCGATTGCGGCGGTTCTAGACCGCACATGCTGAGCTGTAAGACCCACGGGGACAACACACACTGCACAGTGCAACGTGAATCGTTTGTTGTGTGCTTTGGAACAGACCCAAGCATTCTGTCACTATCTGCATAGAATCCTGCGGGCGTAGAGACCAGCCCTACGGGTTTGGCAATGCAAGAAGTGTAGTAGAAAGTCCTTGAAGTTGAAATGGAGAGGACTGTCATCACCTGAAACATGAATGGAATGGGACGGCGTCATGGCAACTGTGGTCGCTGCGATATCTCGTAGTAATTACTTACTATAATTCCTGACTTGAATATGAAGTCGCCGTCTGTTCAGAAATTGATGGACTTCATACATGCTACCGAATATGTAGTTCTCGATCAGATCTGCTGCTCCATAGTAGATGCCATTTCTGCCCCTAAGTTCAGTGTCAATATATGAAAGCCTCCCGCGCGGCCTCACGCATCATTCGCTCTTCTTGTTCGTCTCTGCGCCGCCGACCCTCTTGTACTTCCTTGGGTCCTTCCTCGACATGAGCTTCCGGTCTCTCGTACCCTTACCGCCCTCCCAGAAGCCCCGCCCGCGCCTGCCCACGACGCTCCGCCCACAGAACGTGCAGTTGGACACGGCATAGTTCTGCTCCCGCGAGCACCAGCCGCAGATCATGCGGTTCGCCCACTCGTTGACATGGTCCTCGGCCTCCTCGTGGCAGTGATCGCACGCGTAGACCTTGTTGCAGCAGCTGAACCGGAACCAGCGGTAGCTCTTGCGGTAGTGCTTGCAGGCACCCTTGTCGGGCAGCGGCTCGCCTGCGTGCAGGCCGAGCTTCTCCTGCCGGCGCCGGGGCCCAGAAGTCGGCGGCAAGACACCGCTGCCGGGGCTGTACGCGAGGAACTTGACCTCGGGGATCTTGAACGTGAAGCGGGCGTGGCATTCGCGGCAGACATTGGTCGTGGTGTCTCCCCGCACGGCGACGAGGCCCTGTGCTGTGGGTGTCGAGCACTTGCCGCACGTAGGAACAAATGTGGATGGGAGCATGTCCGACACGGTACAGGCCGTGACGTCGATGAAGCCGGCTCGCGTGGAGTTGGCGTGGACGAGCTCGGGCCGGAACGTGACCGAGAAGGGGGTGGCACACTTGCGGCAGGACTCATTCGTCTTGGCCGTGTTGGGCCTGAGACCGCCAATCTCGTTGATGGTCCTGCAGCGGTCGCACTTGACGCTGATGGACAGTATCGAGACCTGCAGCAGCTCGATTCCGTGGAGCTCAACAGAGGGGAACGACATGGCTGTTCCTCGCTCGGGTGTCTGAGACGGTAGGCTTGATGCCGAGGTTGGATCCTGCTGCTTGTCAGGGGAGGGGGGACACAGCTACGCCTCCGTCCTCGTCTTCTGAATCTGTGGACTCGTACGAGTCCTCACCCGAGTAGTCGGCCTCGGCATCCGTGTACCATTCAGGAGGCCGAGGGATGACCTGCACATTGCCCTTGGTCTCGACGTCCTTTGATATCTTGGCAGCAGCATCTTCTGTGGAGACGGCGGCAGTAGCCTCCTCTGCATCCTGTGCGACCGGCTGTACAGACTTTTGGCGAGATTGTGCCTGCTTGGCCAGAGTGTGTATGCTCTGGGTCAGCAGGTTGACGTGGCTCATCAGTGTCAGCTCCTTCTTATCCCTGGCCCTCTCGGCAAACAGTTCCTCGACGGGCTCGGCATCTTCGGACTCGACGTCGTTGAGCAAGATACGCAGGGGCTGCAGCGGATACAGGATGGGCACGATGAGCTGCAGCGAGTTGACGCCACGCAGGCCAACGGGGAGTTCTGAGCGGCGCTTCGGCTCAAGCGACAACGTGTAGACGATGCCGTCACTCGATTTATGGTAGTGAGAGAGCCGGCCCATGCGTGTCTCAATCTGCCTCGTCTCCTGGGCCCGCCTCGCCTTGGCCGCTGCGATCTGCTCTTTCGTATATGTCTCTTCTGGTATGAAGGGTCTGCTAGGCGGCGCCGCAGGAACAGCACTGGCAGGTGTAGCAGCAGGTCTGGGATCTTCCGGTTGAGAAGTCGACTGGGACACATCGGCAGCAGCGGCACTGATATGCCTGGTGTCCTTGTAGATGGTGACCTTGACCGTCTCAGCCTTCTGCTCCGAGAGAAAGGTCTCAAGATGCTTGTCCAGGGCATTGGTCAGGGCCAGGAGCGTTGCCCCGTTCCTCTCCTCCACGAGCTGGCCCCAGCCCTTCTCGACATTGATCGCGAAACCTCGAGGAATGTCCTTGTTCAGGACGGCCAATCTCGGGGGTGAACCTTCCTTGGGATAGTTCTTGGGCACCCTGAGGTCACACTCGAGATGGTCCAGCTCGAAGGGGAAGTCTGGGTCTGACGGTGTGAGCTTGAATACGAGAGAGGTAGCGGCTCCATTGTCCACAGTGGACTCCTTGGGTGAGTACCGCTTGCGCAGCTGATTGATCTGGTACGTTCGAGGATCGTCGTGTTGAGCCTTGGGGACGGGTTTGGCAACGACGCGGGAGACCGGTGGTGCTGTCACTGCTTGTGCTGCTGCCTGATGTGATGCAGCTTCTGGGCGGTTGGCTGTAGTGGAGATCATGATGTCTGTCTGGACTTTGATTGGTTGAGGCTCAAAGGTGACGATGTTCATCAGACGAGGAGGTGGAGGACCTGACTGAGGTTGACTAAGGGCTGTCTCGCCACGGCGGAGAATAACCGACTTCGATGGAGACTGTCAATCAGATGTGCCACACCGGCCCTGATCCCTTCTATTTGTAGGAATTCGGAGAGGATAGAAAAGTACACACAATTTTCCCCGATGTTGATGGCGTCAAAGGTGGTGGAGGATGACTGAAAATGATTCATTCCTGACAAGCTTCAACAAGGGTTCAGGCGAGGCTCAAGCTAGCGCTAGATCATGGTAGGGCCCCCTGTACAGTGATCGAGGGGGGACCCCGCAGAAGCCCAGTTGCAGGCGATGACCCCACCAGTGATCTAGTGATCTACTTAGCTCAGCAGCCAGCGCCCACGGTACAGCCCTGCTGTAGGGCCTAATATTTGGTCCATTGTTACAATGACGAGTCCTCTCCGATACTCTCCTTATCGTCGCCAAAGTACCATCTCCAGTACTCCAGGTCCGAACTTAGTTCAGGCGTCGCCCTCAAGAACGTCCAGAATCCTTCAGAAAACCCCTTCACAGGCAGCTCGAGCACGTCTTTCCTGGGTGGTTCGATCCACGTCCCATTGGCCTTCATCTCCCTCTCGATCTTCTCCTCCTCAAGAATCATCCACGTCCCGCACAAGTTATCAAAGCTGTGCAGCCGCTGGCTGAAAGAATATTCTCTCATCTCGACCATCTCACGCGCCTGCTGGAAAGCGAACTCGGTGCCGTCCTCGCCGCCATACTCCTTCTCGTCGTTGGCATGATCGTACCACAGCATGTCTGGCCTTTGCATGAGCGGCGGATACCAGGGCCGCGAAAGACCGAGTTCTGTCTTGACAAGTGTCATAGCCTGTGACAGGGGAAAATTGAGCTTCCATGGTGCGGCCATGATGACCTGGTTTCTGCTGAAGGCGAGCTGATGGAGGCCGCCATCTGCCCGGTCCATCGCTGCGCCCAGTGCTTCTTCCGTTGCCGAGGTTAGAGACGAGAGGATCTCCCTGAAGACTCGCATAGCATTGATCGCCGGCGGCTGGTGGCGGTTTTCGCCTCGTATATAACGCATGAGTCGCCTAAAATAATAGCCGTGGTCTGTCGCGTACAACGGGCGAAACCAGTCTGGCCACGAGGAGGGTGGACTGGCGTAGTAGACGCTCCTTGATGGTCACGGGTCATCAGTCTTTGCTTCTTGAATTTTTCTTCCTTCATGAACCAAATCCGAGCTACAGTACCTGTTACCCTTGAGATCATTCTGAATTCCCGCCATCAGAGCCCTATACTCTGGGCTGCCATCGACCTTGGCAACATCAAGAAGGGTACCATCTCGAGCTTGTGCCACAGAAACACTGATCATGTTGGTAAGCTTGAATAAAAATCAACTACTGTAGGGACAATGGAATGACAATGCCTTACGCAACTTCCGTACTCAAATAGTAAGCCACCGCTGGATCCCAAATTTTAGCTTGAGGCTTTCAATGGCAAAGTTGGCGAGCATATGTCTCGTAATTACCATGCTTATCATCGAAGCCACCTTTGAAAGTGATAGGATCATATGTCGTGTTCCCACAGCGCACAATCGAATCTCGGGCCTTCTGTTCCTCAGAGGAGTAGTTATAGAAGCTCCAGTCTTTTGGATTTCGAGGCACACCATAAAGGTCATTGGCGAGAATTTGGAGTGAGATAAGAAATGCGTCTTGAGTTCCCGTTTCGTCCTCAGTAAATGCGTCGGATGTGCTGCTCATGTTTGGTTCTGCTGCCGTCAGGTCGAGTACCAGCAGACACACTAACATGAACTTGTAGACGCGTGTCATTTTAGAGTCTTTAGAATGCAAGTGTTGTCACGCACTCAGAACTCAAGTCTCGGTGAAATTTCAAGAGGGTCACACAACACAAAAGGCGCAAAGCGAGCGGATAAGACGGACAAATTTTCATCCGACACCAACTGGAAACATGCACAGCCCGCCCCTGCTTCAACAACCCTGGGGAGATTTGTCCAAGAGACTTCACCATGGAAAGCCTCAAACAGTCTGCATATCAATCTGATATGCAATGAGGAACTCGAAATTATGCTTTCAAAGCGGGCCTTACTGCAGGGTGCCTAAGAGGAGTCGCCAATCCTCCCAAGATATGGGGGCATGCCGGAAATGTGTTTTTAAGGACTCTAGACTTTGACTATGGAGAGGAGACAGATTAGAATTTCCAAGACAGAAGGAATCAAGAGAATAATCACTAACAGACCTAACGAACTACAATTTTCATGTCGTTGTCATCCAAAGAAATCCACCGTCCCGGCATATAACCAACGCCTACTCTCTCCCAGACAGGACGACCTTGACGGCGCCATTCATTCATGCTTTCTCTCACAAAAAGGACGTAATGTCTCCTATCCCGCTCAAGATTTGTGTGGTCCTCTGATCTGCCCATGACCACACATTTGACTGGCCGATGGTTGAAATCGGAATTTGTTTCCAAACCAGGTCTATCATATATGATGTGAGCCTCTTCCGTCGCGGACTCGTCCAGAAGACCAGAAACAAAGGTCCTTGCTACCGCACGCAGCTCTGGGATCACTTCTTCGTCTGCCGTATGCCATGTCGAGGCGCTTTCGGACGTATACCATGGCGGATCCATCTCTTCTAACAGCCAGTCCACGGCCTGGAATGGAAGATCAAGATACTCGATTGCTCCCTTATAGGCCATCCACGACCAACTCGGAACCCTCAACTTCCAATTTCTCGGGAACTCAATGGGCTCGAGGGATGGGTCTTCGCTACTTCGGTACCACAAAAGACTTCGCCGGAGAAGACTTCTTCCGTCGTCGAGAATACCAAATCCCCCGAGTGTATCAAAGCCCTGAATCAGCCTCCTCTCCAGCCCGGCAATTGCAAGAGGCCGGTCGTAGTCTCTGGTAAAACCAAGACGAGAGTACTGTTTGTACAAATTCTGGAACAGCCGAATTCGACCTCCTCGCGAGGAATTGATGGCGATTATCGGGAAGTTTGGGCCGCCAATAAACGATGACAATTTACTAGTTAATTGAGTCTCTGGTCAGAATGGACTGATCAAGGAACCTGGTAACGTAAAGATGATACTCACTTATGCATCTTCGTGAACGTTTCACATCGTACTCCGTGCCCACATTCCCAATACGTCTGAATATCTGTGAAATAGATCGTCCGTCGAGCTAATGCCCTTTCCTGAAGCACCCACCCACGTTTGTTCAAAGGGCTGTCTATGACGTCTCTAGTGAAGTCGTCGATGAAGCGACAAACGTAGATGTCCGGAATTTCCTTGCGTAGGATTGTGATGTATTCCCAACTTCGTCGCTTTTTGAGGAATCCATCAGTCTGTCCTCGACTTGAACTTGCCGCAAGGACCACATAAGCTGAACTGAAGACACCTTCCATCTTCAGGGCTTCTTGTTTGAAATCACCATCCGGCCCCTGAATAATGCAAATCGAATCAATCCATATGTAACGGATGCGCAGCCACCTTGTTACCTTCACCGCATCGTGAAATGTATTTGGAAGCTCGTGGTCGTCGATCTTGATTTTATGCTGGGCAATATTGTCCGGTCTCGTGCAAAAGTGTGGCGGTGCTCCCCATGGGTGGGACAACGCAGTGTATGTCAGCCGGTCGCCCTGTCGCGTCTCGACGAGCCTGACTGAGTTTGATCCTGGCTCTCCGACATCGATGAGCCTGGTCGGGACGAAAGAACCTCTGATCGAAGAGGTGGCAGGGTAGCAGTCTGGGTGATTTCTGTCGCAATGCTCCAGCCACTGTCTGGTGATCACGACTTGTGTCTTGTCCCCGGGTTCGGCAAGCCGGGGCAAACCAATTTGGATGTTAGGCATGGCCTTGTCTTCCAGGTCTAGCTGTCCATTAGGCACGAATACTGAACGTGGTCTTTTCCTCTTCTGTCTTGACGTACCACTTGTTTTGAGAAGTGACAGCACAGGTTTCGTACATTCTTTTAATTTGAGAACGCTGCCCCCTAGGTGAAATTCGATGGAGACATTGTCTTTCTTGCATTCGAGCATGTCTTTCGGGCATACATCTCGCCGAAGTCGGCAGAAGTCGCATTCTTTGGACTGGGCTTTCAAATCAACCACACTTTCTTCAATTATGAAGTCGGGTTCCCAAAATGTCATCCTGCTACATTTGTAACATACTTGTGCGGGTCTTTGGAGGGCTAAAGGCTTGGGTTGGACCAAGGAAAGCCTGCGAAGAGTTTCTTCGGCGAAAGCATTGTCCGTATCAAGTTTCCAGACGTCGATGTCCAGCTGGTATCTGTCAAAGAAGTCCTTGCACCCACTATTCGTGATCGAATTACATACCGTCTGAGTTTCAAAGCAGCAACAGTAATTAGCGGCAGGTTTACCAAAAGCTGTACTGGGTTCTCACCGGCTTGGAATGAGTAACATCGTAGGTCAGCTCAGTCTCGAGCAAAGCACATATTGCCATGCAGCCAGTCTTGGCGACTTACGTGCTATTGCTTGCATGTTAATGATCAAGCAGAGAAGGAAAAGAGAAACCAGAATGACAGAAACGTTGAGCTCAATGCTTCATGAAGAAATCGGCGGACTCGCGGGCTTACTTTCTGTGGTTTCATCGTATCAGGTGCATATCCGTTGATCTATGATGGTGGTACTGTCTTACATAAAACTACAATATTGATCAGTAGGGAGCCGTGGAAGACCATGGAGGTTAACGACGTACATCTTCTAGGAATGGCTAGCGTTCTCAATGTCAGCTACCGGGCTCAAACTGAACAGCGATTGAAATGCACGCACGGTCTGAGGACGTCCAGATTAGCAACGCGTCCAATAGGATGACCCCAGCAACTATCTCCGCCTTACATCAGGCGACAGGGAAGACGGGGAAACCTCAAGAGAAGCTCCGTGACTCTGTTGAGTTGGCCCAGAGAGGTAATCTTGGTTTCTCCTGGCTATGTACCAGTATTGATGACCATCTGGGTATCGGTAGATCATATCAGCCAGCTTAGCCTGGAAGCCTTTCGCAGTACCCCGGTATTTTTTCTGGGAAAGTGCTTGGCTGTCGTCTGGTGCCGGCGTGATGATGATGTGAGCATCGTCTGTGAACTCATCAGATGTCTCTAAGGTCCGATCGATATCGACCACGATCAATTGATCCTTGACGTATTCTAATAGGTCGCGTAGAGCGAGACTGTAACAAGCACAATCCGGATCTTGGTGTAGGATATGGTTCATCCAATCCTCCACCCTTCGATTAACAACGACATTCGTGCCGACTTTTTCATAGTAGGCGCTAGTCTGTCCAATTTGGGAGTTGAATCGCTCATGCCCTTCGCGGCCGTACAGCAGCCAGACTATCAGCTCCAGGGTGATGCAGCCCAGGGACCACATATCATATTGGCGAGATCTTCCTCTCTTTTGTTCAGTTGCTGCTTCCGGTGCTTCATACCGTATCGTGCTGTGCCTTGTTGTCGTTGGACCTCGAAACCGCGTGGGGTCCATGTGAAGCTTCGCTAGCCCTAGGTCGCCAATCTTCCAAAGCCCAATCTCGTCATCGTCCCGCTCAAAGCGAAGAATGTTAGCCGGCTTCAGGTCTCCGTGACGGTATGCTCCACCGCTGAAATTGTGCAGTTTGGACACGGCGTCAGCTATTCCCGCGAGCTGTGACACGATACCGAGGACGAAGCTAGGGCTCTGTTGCGGCTCCTTTCCATAGAGGCCGAGGAGATTGCCTTTTGTTGCACATTCAAGTAAGAAGTAATAACGTCCCTGTCCTTTGGTTATTGCGGCAAACGCTTTGACTATATGCAGGTGTCCAAGCTGACTCGTCTCGTACAGGGCTTGTGCCTCTTTTTTGAACGCAGACTTGACATGCTGAGATTCTGAGCTGTCATCGGTTGTGATAGACTTGATTGCAAACCAATCCAGGTATTTGTCAAGCTGAGCGTACATTAGCTATGATTGAATATGCGTTGTAGGGCATCTCACTTTTTGATGTGCTTCATGGATTCGGACTTTCCAGACTGTGCTGAATGCACCTCTTCCGAGCCATTTGGACTCAACGAAAGGGAAGACGCTGTGTGGTTGTAGTTTGACATGGAAAGATTCCTCGGACGTGGCCTTGCTGAAGACAGGTGCGAATACTGCGAATCGATGCTCGATCAATAGCTTGTAGTCTCTTGAACCAAGGAAGTTATGGTCGGCTGATATGAGGAGGTCCTTGTCAGTAAAGTTCCTCCCCTTCAAGCACATCATCAGATCAATTAGGTCTTGGCCCTTTATATTGGCAAGAATCGCAGCTGCGAAAACCTTTCTTGCAGGGTCTTTCGGATTCATGATGAAGTCCCTGAGTTCACGGCAACGTGTTCGAGCTCTGAATTGCGAATCCCGGTGGACAGACATGAGTTCATTGAAAACAGCTTCAGGTTCAATGAGCTGGTCAATCACAATTCCAGGTAAAAAGTTCATGGTGTCAAATTCACAGTAGATCCTCCCATCAAGGACAGCATCGCGCAAGTCCTGCTTGTTGCTGCGTGTGGCCATTTTCATGACTTCGTCGTGCATGACAGCGGCAAAGTACTGGTCAAAGATTCAGACAACATTGATGGAATATCTGCGAAACTTAGCAGATATAGACGTTGGGTTCGAATCCGCGTCTACAGACTGTTCATTCCCAGCCTTGCGCTGCTGACTTTCGAGCTAATCGGTTCTTACAGTCAGCGATTACTACCCATCTTCGAAACACATCTGCAAGGCGGTTTGCCTAGATGGGATAACGTCTCCGAGACTACGAGCACCTGTGATTGCTAGATCATCTTGAGGCCGACTGAGCAATGCATGTCAACGCAGACTCTTGGTGGATTTGATCATGACGCATGGCAGTTCACTTGCATCCCATGATCAGATGAGCCGAACAACCTGTTCATGCTCAATTTTCGATACTACTCACCCCATAAAAGCCAGAGAACATTTTTACACAGATTGATGGTGAGAAATGAGCAGAGGGAAAAAAGCGCTGGATGTCCCGGACCAGTGATCATCTGCGCAGGTGTGCCTTGACGTTGCCACACCGAAGTTGCACTTTTGCCAGATAGCCTGACTTTTCACCACCCAAATTAATGCAAGTAAGCAATAATACACGTCAGCAGCCGACTATCCTTTCAATCTCATGCCTTGACCAATGGATATGCTATGCTCTGGAAGAAGGTGTGACGCTGTGGTATATTGTTACAGATATCACGTTACCCTCTAGTAACACCAAGTGTTCAAAATTCGACGCTATGTCAAGTAGGGGGACATGATAAGGCAAAGTCACAGCAGACGGCATGCTACTTAGCTGGACTGATGCTAAGTCGCCTTCCCTCTCAGGTTAAAGCTTCTGCGTAGCTGGCGTTGAAGTGACATCGGCAGATCAACGAGTTCACTCATTGTGACCTCGCTCATGGGGAATAAAGACCCAGCACTAAGTAAAGCAGAGGTCCAGCTTAGAGATGCAAGATGTGCAAGCCCCCAAAGCACGTCATGGTCGTTTGGCTCATTAGCCTTCTAAGAATAGTCCGGGAATGCATGATGGTAAACGTCCGAGAAAGCTTCAGCCTTAGCAACTTAGCATATACCACCAAAATTCCCTCTGATATGTTTCCTGTCATTCCAAGTTTGCCAGAGTAATAAAACAAGTTTTCCACTAGCAAAAAATGTTATCTTAGAGTAGCAGGCCGCATAGGGCCTGAAGGAAAAGCCAACCTTAGCCTGCCCTCTTCTCCGCTGCCGCTGTGATACAAGACCCTCATCGATATATCTTATGTGGCCATCTACATTCTCCACGCATTGTTTGATGCAATTCTATGTAGAGAGATGTATCACGTATTAGCCCACGAGCATATGTGTACCAGGGGGGGAAGAGCCTTCGAAGCGAAAAAGGTCTGTTTGGAACAAGCTTACATCATATACTTATATATTAACCTCGAGTCTCAAATTTCCTCTTTATTCCCTGTGGATTTCAACTGGTCTTCCAGCGTCTATCACTTGTGTCTACCGTAGACGTCCAGATCATAGCATTGTCAAAGTATACTCACTATTCGCGATTCAAAGCCTACTTCAAGCTTACTCTCCTTATCGCAATTCAGATACCCGCCTCTGCGTTCAAGTGCTACTTACGCCATGACTGCAATTTTATGGCATGGGTGTGAATTAGGTCACCAAACCGTGAGGCTTTCCCACAGGTAGGGCAAGCGAGCGCAAGAGACATACGACTCACTGAGATCATAAGGATAGACTGGGAGAGCGTTGACGTATGTATACAGCCTCGTTGGTTTCTCCACAATGGCTCATCTATTGTAGAAGATAGGGTAGAGGAGGAAAGGAAGAAGGAAATAGAGAGGGCGAAATGTAGCCATGTTTCTTTTTCGTATGACTCGGAGACAACATATAATCATTTGATATATGGTGGACATGAGAATGAACGTCGTGAAGTTGAGCACGTGCGGAGACTGTGGTCATAAAATCTTAGTAAGTAATCCTACGAGGTCTGCGAGTTGGCAGCCCTTGGCATCCCACCTGTCCATGGTGGTTACGCTGCGATTTATGCTTCCGAAAGGA
Source organism: Aurifilum marmelostoma (assembly GCA_027559495.1). Taxonomy (NCBI): domain Eukaryota; kingdom Fungi; phylum Ascomycota; class Sordariomycetes; order Diaporthales; family Cryphonectriaceae; genus Aurifilum; species Aurifilum marmelostoma. The sequence continues at coordinate 2,588,083 of JAMXSV010000010.1, read as the reverse complement.
CGTTAGCGAGGTTCGTAAGAACGTTACACTTCTATCTTACACCAACGTCGATTAACGTGCTCTAGGATCAGCTCCTTCGCAGTAAACTGATCCGGCATCCCGAAGCTGGGGCAGCCTGCCAGGGAACCGGGACATTAATGCACACCCAGGCAGCGAATGTGCGGGGTCCGATAATGTTTGCCACTTGCTTGTACACGTATTGACACCGAAGCAAAGTGTCGACACAGCTACTCAACCTACCTGATTGCCTGCATGTCAAACCCACGTCAACAAATCTTGGCGTTTTCATTTACTTATACTAATTAAAATCCAGATCCTTCTCGATTAAGATGGCTAAAGGCCCCATCCCTGGAGAAGCTAGGACGGCCTTTCATTGCAAAGAGGAGCCCGTCGAGAATGAGCGACCCCTCAGTGTCAGAGTCATTGGAGCTGGCATCTCGGGCATCTACCTCGGCATTAGGATCCCTCAGCGCCTGCGAAACATTGACCTGAAGATCTACGAGAAGAACGGCGGCATCGGAGGCACATGGTGGGAGAACAGGTATCCTGGCTGCGCTTGTGATATCCCGGGTGAGTCAAAGTGAGGAACAGTACGCGTCGCTGCTCAGACAAGCCAGCGCTCACAACTTTTGGTCTTGAAAGCGCATTCGTACCAGTACACCTTTGAGCCGAACAAGGCCTGGTCTGGCTTCTACGCCAGCGCCAAAGAGATTTGCAAGTACATCGACGGCGTGGCTGAGAAATATGGGGCCAAGCGGTTTGTTCAGCTACGCCATGAAGTTGTCGATTGTACTTGGGTTGAGGATCTTAAGCAATGGTGAGTATGCCCTGCAATGATGCGCTCGCTACTGCGGCTCGGGTTGCGTACAGCTTTTAAAGATGGAAGCACTGAATGACCATGTCTCCAGGCGCGTGAGTGTCCGTCGTCTAGATACCAAAGACGAGTTTGTGGAAACCGTGGACGTTGTGGTGACTGCTCGGGGTTTCCTCAACAATATAAAGTGGCCAAAGATCACAGGAATCGATGACTTTGAAGGAGAGAAGATGCATTCAGCAACATGGAACGAAAAGTGAGCGGCGCCATAATTTTGAGAAGACACCATCTGACCGATCTGGCCGCAAACTTAGGTTTGATTTTCGTAACAAGAAAATTGCCGTGATAGGTGGCGGTTCCAGCTCGATCCAGATCGTTCCAGAACTACAGAAAATCGAAGGCACGAAGCTCAATGTTCTTATCCGAAACAAGACGTGGATCATCAACCGTTTCGGGGACCATGTGATGGGCCAAATGGGATGGGATCCAAAGGACATAGAAAGTGAGATACATTCTTGTTCAGTATGAGTATTTCTGAAGGGATCCCAGTGCATACGCGCGCTCTCTGTGTCTGTTGCTGACTTCTCCCCAATGCAGTTTCGGAAGAGCGCAAGGCAGAGTGGGAGAAAAGTGACGAGGCGTACCTCAAGTTCAGAAAGTTACTGGATGACGATAGCAACTTTGTCCACTTCTCGTCGCATACCGGATCCGACATGCAAAAAGCTTTCGTGGAGACATTCTCGGAAGTGACCAGAGACAGGCTCTTGAACAGGCCTGACCTGCTCGATGTCTTCTCTCCACCATTTGGGGTCGGCTGCCGCAGGATCACCCCTGGTCCCGGTTATCTTGAGGCCCTGTGCGAACCTAACGTCGAACTCGTTACCGGAAACATTGAGGTAATCAACAAGACTGGTCTGGTCGTCGACGGGCGACAAATAGAGTCCGACGTCCTCGTCTGCGCGACCGGCTTCGATACGTCGTGTATTCCAGGCTTTACCGTGGTCGGCAGAAACGGCGTGACCATCGCGGACAAGTTTACCCCGTTCCCACAAACCTACCTCTCGCTAGCAGTGGATGGCTTTCCAAACTACTTTATGATGCTTGGACCAAACTCGGGCCTCGCTGCTGGATCTCTGAATCCGCTTGCGGAGGCCGAGGGAGACTACATCATCAAGTGCATCCGCAAGCTGCAGAAGGAGGACTATCTGACGATGGAGCCCAAGAAGGCGAGGGTAGATGACTTTACCGACTACGTTGGGGAGTACTTCAAGAGGACTGTGTTCATGGACGACTGCAAGAGCTGGTACAAGACCGAGGGCGGCACGGGTAGGCGCATCTCGGCCCTCTGGCCGGGGAGTATGCTGCATCTGCTAGAGGTTCTCCGGGCACCGCGCTGGGAGGATTTTGAGTTTGAATCCAAGGACCGAAATCACCTCCGCTGGCTGGGCAATGGCTTCAGCATCTGTCTAACAGGGGGTGGTGACCCGTCTTTCTACCTAAACCCAGATGTCGTGGACATCCCCCCTGCTGGTACACCAGAGATGGATCTGAAGTATCAGGCTAGGCCATTCTCTCACTGACACAGCAGATAGTGTGACTCTGATAGGCTGGGTGTTCACGATATCCTCATGCCTCGTTCTTCTGTAACCAATCACAGACACTTGTTTTCTCACTTGCCCCTCTCTCTGGACAGTTCATCCATCCCTGCTGTGATCCCCCTGTAGTCTTCAAAATCCTTGAAACCCCCGGAATACGACATCGGATCAATCCCATTCTGCAGCGAATTGGCGTCCGGATATCCCGTGGTGTGCTTCGAGTGGTGATTATGCATATATATCTCCTTAAATGTGAACGCCGACGGCCCTGAGTAGTTTTTGCTAAACCTTTTGGGCCCGACTAGGGTCTCTCTGATGCCGTCTGCTGTATCCTGGGATGATGAGAAGCTCGTCAGAAAGTCAAGGGGTGAAGGCAGGGCTAAGAACACTCACGAGACTCACCCGTAGCGTCGCCTCGCGTCTGGAGTCCAAATTGGCGTCGAACAGAAATATAGACCACGTGATAGAAAAATAACTAGCAAACTACAAGCAGCTTCGAAGCCGGAAAAGCCTGTTCTACGAGTGAACGTAGACTAGTCACTGGCGCCGCGGTATAATCATTGACACCGTCGACCCGGAAAAGCCGCTGGTCTAGTGTTCCATTCTGCTGGATCCATCCATTTGCCATTCTCCCCCACGGGGTAAGTAGTGGCTGGCTACTAGGGCCCGCTTCCCCATGTCGCTGTTAGGGGTTTGAGTGCGGCAATGCCTGGTGTCGAGAGCTGGAATAGTAGGGAAGAGGTTTTTGATGAGCGACGGGGACCCGCCTCATGCACTTACCTGGTTTCTGTATTTGGATCGCCCCCCAGCCCGATCCTTTTCTTTTCGTGCAGGTGTCACTGGTTCTTCTCTCTCATTGTTGACTCCATTGACGGAACACTGTGTACTCGCAACTACTAATACACAGAGACAGCAAGTCGACCCAGAGCTCACAGACCATACAGACTATTATGGATGAAGAGAAGGTCATGCCTGCTGCTGCCCACCGGGAGCGCCAGGAGGCTGAGGAGGTTCAGGTTTCCGCCCTCGCAAGCGAATTCGAGCCTTCATCAGAATATCAAGTACACTGGAGGACATTCGCTGCCATTTTTTCCCTGGCCATGGGAAATGTCTGCGCTGCTATATCGAACACGGTGAGTCCACTCGAAAATCTCACGCATGAAATTTGACTTGGAACCAGTACAAAAGTGCTCATGCAATTGTTCTTTCAGACAAACACTGTCATACGCTCCCAGATCGCCAGTCTGGGTGATTCAGCCGCCGAATCGTGGATCGTCAATGCCAGCTTCCTCCTTACTCTCGCTTTTGGACCTATTTTTGTACGCCAACTTCACCTTGCAATGCACCATTGCGCAGCCAGACCTCTAACATTGTCAATTTTTTTTAGGGGTTTCTGAGTGACAGGTTCGGCAAGAAGTGGTTCATTGTCTCGGCAGCAGCCATAGGTGTTGTTGGAGCCGTGATTTCGGGATCCGCGAAACACACCGTCACAATCATCGGTGGTCAAGTCCTATCCGGACTTGCAAATGCTGGCTGCGTATGTTTCTTATTGTCTTGCCCTACGTTTGTGTGTATGAGATATGTACAGTACATGGCTGACATTCTCTTCCTTTGATCACTTCTTCTTCTTTAGATCATCGGCGTTCCCACTGCACTCGAAGTGTCGCCGAATAAGCACCGCCCCAAGGTCCAGGGCTTCGTCATGACTCTGGCCTCCGTCGCGGTCGTAGCGGGTACTCTGGCAGCAGGAGACTTTGTCAAGAGATACGACCAAGGCTGGCGCTGGTCATACTACCTGAATGCGTGCGTCTACGGCTGCACCAGCCTGCTCGTTCTCGTCTTTTACCACCCACCGCCCACGGGGCTCCGCCGCCAGAACTCGCGCGTGCGCACTTTAGTCTCGAAGGTTGATTACATCGGCATTATCATCTTCACGGGGTCTCTAGCCTCCCTACTGATTGCATTCACATGGGGTGGAACAACATATGCCTGGAATTCGAAGCAGGTTCTGGCGCCTCTCGTTGTCGGCTGTGTTGGGCTCGTCGGATTTGGTGTGTACGAAGCATATGGCACGACGGAGGGAATTTTTGACCACCGTCTCTTCGTCAACCGAAACTTCCCCATCCTCCTGTTCGTGTGCGCAATCGACGGTAAGTCTTCTCTTGCACTTCACTCGTCGACACTTCCCTATGTTGTCGCTGCTTATTAAGAGACATACGAATTCTAACCTCTTCTGTCGTCCTAGGAATGCTACTTCTCGGCGTCAACGTTCTCCTGGCTCAGCAAATCGCCATAGTTTTCAATCCAGATACTCTCAAGGTGGCGGAGTATCTAATGCCGTATCTGGCCATCTCCGCCTTTGGATGCCTGCCTGCGGGATACATCATGGGCAAGCTCAAGCGATACCGATTGCTTCTCGTCATTGCATTGGCATGGTGCAGTTTATTCACAGGTTCGTACATCTCTTTGTTGTTCTTCTGCTACCACTCTAAGTAAACGTCGCATATACTGACCTATTTACCAAGGCCTGATGGCGTTGTTGAACCCGAACCGCCTCAACTGGCTCTTTGCATTCACTGCTCTATTTGGCGCTGGAACCGCCGTCACTACGGTCATTCCTGGTAAGATAGTAATACCCTTCACACTTTTCCGATGACGGGACCACATAGTCTGACCTTCTCCTCTCCCTCACACAGTCGCTGCACTATCACTCTCCGTTCCTTCATTCCTGCTCGGCACAGCTGGCACCCTCAGTGTCTCCGCTCGCGCCTTTGGCGGGATTATCGGCATCACCATCTTCACGGCGATCTACAACAACAAGATGGACCAGTCCCTCCCCACAGATGTGGCGGCAGTCCTCGGCGCAGCCCAGCTCAACGTCCCCGAGCTTCTGCCACAGGTCCTTGCGTCTTTCAGCGCCGCCAACCCCCCACAGGCGCTGGCCATGATCCAGGGTCTGCCGGCACAGCTTATCCCGGCATGCCTGGGCGCCTTTGCGGACGCTAATACCTACTCGTGGAAGTTTGTATGGATCGCCATTGCTGTTGTGGTCGCGGTGAATGCCGTTGTAGCCTGTTTCCTGCGGCCTGTGAAGGATCGGATGAATAACCACATCGAGTCTGCACTCGAGGAGTCCGAGGTCCGGCAAAAACAGATCATGGCTGCTGCGCATTAAAGGAAGTGTATTTGTCCGTCGGATCAGGACTATAGTAATGATTAGCATCAGTTCATCCTGTTGACTTCGCGCATCTGGACTCGTGCTTCGTTGTAGACACCTGTCAATCGAGATGGTTCCTAATGCGATAACCAACACCATGCTGCTGCATCTGATAGAATGGGGGATACTTTGACGTCGTTTATCACAAGATCCACGATGCAGGATGTCTACGTGTCGCTCGATATCAGCAGACACGAAGAGACCTGGTGTTCTGGTGGCCCCCACGATCGACAAACCCAGCTTGCTTATAGGATTCAGGAGGACTTGGTCGCAAGGACTAGAAGCCGATAACCAGCCATTTTAAGGAGAACGGGCACCGGGACGCAGTCATGCGGGGATATGACGACAATCAAGCATCAAATGCTATTATGAAGAGAGCTTATATGGCCGTGATGAACGCAAAGATAAGGGAGGGTATCCTGCCTGGCATGTAAATGTCTAAACTTATCTTCTGACCAGCCTCGAGGATGATTCGATCGAGATATCTGATCTTAAGATGAGATGTGTAATTTTTCTGTAACTTATCTCGTTCTGATACAAGATCCCGGTCGAGGCATGCCGCCAACTTGTTAGTGGGTGTGTGGAGGGCTCTGCTATGGTGTCTCGGGGGGGGTCTCATCTGCCCCCATCCGACTTGGGCAGGATGATATCATCTGTCTTGAGCATGAACTGCCATCAGAGGAGATACATCTGGGGTTGCGCTATTTCTGAGGCTTGAGGCATCTTGCTTCCATTTCGATCTTGTATCTGAACGACGATGAAGCACGCATGCCACGTGCATCACTCAACCTGGCGGGTGACAACCCCAGGGGCACTGTTCGGTGAGGTGACATTGTAGACAGGGGTATACACACCACCACGGACACGCTCGGTGAGGAGAAAGACAAGAGGGAAAAACATTGACTTGTGGATAATTCAATTGACAAGGTTTGTTTTTCAAGAACAAGAAATGAAGAGAGAAAAAACATAATAATAATAGTATTAATAAATCTCTAATTTACAGACTTGGTATGGCTAGAGAGGAGGGGCCACGGGAGTCGAGCACTATCCCACGACGAGACCCAGAGAATGAATACGCCTTAGGTGTCCAATGTGTACCCGTGATACCAAATTAATACAGTAATTACATGAATCTGTAATTACACCGCAGTGAGCACACACATCTCCGTAGTCGAACTCTCAGAATTGGGAAGGGAATCAGTACATCACACCCGACCCACCTAGTTCAGGCACCGAGAAGGCCCAGATCGAGTCGAGATAGGAGAGATTACGTACGACGCGTTTTCTTGTTTGACTCATAAAGCAAGTAGCTGTGCTAGACGATGCGAGGCCATCCTGACAACACTCCCTCCCGCCTATCGGCAGGACGTATACTAGGATGATGGTGCAATCGCCTCACCAAGGTGTCCGCGTGCCTGCTAGAGCTACATCAAGTGGCAGCTCGTCGGTGTTGGGAATCGATAACCGGAATCGACAGCGAGGTGTAGGATGGAGTTGTTGGTCCACAACCCACACCCCCCCCCCACCACCACCACCACCACATCGGTGTGTACCCCCAGGATCAGGAACTTCATTGATATAGAATCTATATGCTTGTATACTTTTCCTATTATGTGAAAAAAAGGGACAAGAGAAAATACCTCGCACCCAGTCTCCCGAAAGATTGGGCGCAGGATCGTCCGCCATTTTAGCCTCCGCGAAAACCATCACATGCTGTATGACGGAACACGCCTCACCGTCATGTCCAAGATCGCAGCCATAGCAGGCCCAATCATGGAGCGATACAATCGACAAAGGACAGCCTGCAGCAGCAAACCCCTCTCAGCACGATAATGGCTGCCCCACCGATCCCGTTGCTCCGGTGCCGTGGCCCCCCAACTCCCAGCCCACACCACCCTCTTGTCCCCTAGCGTCATCTCGCACGCTGTCGATTCGCCCCCTCTCGCCGTGGGCCTGGGTGGGATGACTGACACCTGGCAGCGACCTGCATGAACTTCAGCAGCTTTCGGGGTCATCTGGACATGGCGATGCCAGGACAACTCATCAAAACCACCATCACGACCCCGGCGTGGAAAGTTGAATTGCGGAAGAGGGTGGGAAAGGAAACAAGACAAGTGAGCAGAATAAATAAAGTAAAAAATAAATGAAAATAAATTGTGAGTCATTTTAATCAATTATCCTGCTTCCGAAGTTCTTTTTCTTTTCTTGGAAAACGGTCAAGCCTGCAGAAACGGACATGCCAAACGGTTGACATTGTACTACAAAGGTTTCGTAGCATCCTCGAGATCTCGATATCAACAATACTCCCACACCACCATTCTTGCTCGATGGTCAAGCTAGGCTTCTGAGTGATGAATGGGTGCACGTGAGGCATGGTGACCCCACGATCCTCTCCAGTGCCAACGTTCAAAAGCCGAGGGGGAGGGGCTTCAGCTTTCAATATTGTTGCCTACAATTCGAAAAATACTGTCTTTATGTTTTTTGGTAGCCTGACCGCTCAATATACGACTCCAGTGGGCGCACTTGTGCCTGTGATACGATCCTGTCGAATCTGACGAATGATGATCGGATCCACGAGCTCCTCTTTCTTGTGCCTATGTGGCATCCCTCCGCCATCTGATCCCCAATACGCCGGTCATCCCGCCCGTGAATCACCACTCAGACCAGCTCCACCACTTGTTTGAGGCTGAAGCCTCATCAAGTCAACAAATCTGTCCTGATGCCTAAATGATTACATGTGCAATTATGAACGACGCACTTATTGCCATGGTATTGATATGCAAATTCTCGCTAGGAATTGCTGCGTTTTCAACGAAGGTCTATTGTGTTGTACTTGTTCTTTGTCCATCTCGACACCTGTGATTCTCCATGCACCACCCTGTGCTGTGGCGGAGGCTACAGCGTTGATAACGTGGCCACATTCTTATTTGCTCTTCACTTCACCCCCTCGACACTGAAGGCCATCACAAGTTTCCCTGGATTGGCAGATGTTTCTTTGTCCTCAGCCTCTCATCCGATGACTACATAATTACCACAGTCCATACCGGTCGGATTGTCACTCTGATTCACGCGGACCACAATCACCCGGAGGCTGAAGTCGCGGGATTCTGAGTTTCTCCACTCCACAGACCAAATAGCGGTCTGTCTAAGACTGCTCATCACAACCCCGGTATTCCTTTTTTTCTTTCTCCCCTCTCTATCTGGCTTCGCCTTCCCCTGCTTGATACTGCTGTGCCGCTTACATCAGCCCGCTTCTGCATGTAAGACGCCTTGTGTTGTTTGTACTCCGTACGTGTGTCGATCTCACCATAGAGCCACCGCAGGTCGGTCCCCTCCCAACGAAGAGACCGGGAAGTACAGCCTTACGGGGCAGTGTCTCAACGGTAGGTGCCTGAGTGAGCGAAGTTCGCGTGATCCAAGCAACATACGGCATCGCCCATTGGACAGGTATCAGCGTGGACATAATGCCTCCTCTCCGGTGTCTCGCAATCATTGGGGCCCTACCCATGTCGGCAGCGAGATCACAACTTTTAAAAAGAGTCGTCAGCCCCCCCTTTCTGAATAGGATGGTGTCCTGGAGTACTGCCTCGTCCTTCAAAAGGTTATAAATTATGACCATCACCGATATAAAAGCGTTACTCTCCTATCTGTGAACCTTATGCTTTGCACAAAAGGCCGCCTCAAGAAACTCAAGCCTACCAGCCTCAAAATCGATCATCAGCGAAGTCTCACGGCATAACAAATTGACCAACAACGCTCATCATCGCTCGAAAAGAACACACACCGCATATCACCATCTCAATATAACCATGGAATCCATCACCGTCCCTGCCCTTGCAGACTACCCTCAGCACCGCCGTCCCAGGGCAGAACGCCAAATCGACCTGAGACTCCTCTTCCCCAGGGCTTCTGGTCTTGCACGTGGCAAGATGAGAAAGGCGGGCGTCTCCGAGCGCGCGATTAAGACGAACACTGGTAGTCTCAATGCGTGAAGGCGTACTTTTCAAGGCACGACAACATACTTATGTCTCTTGTTCGAAGCGGACTGAGGCGCATGTTCCGCATCTTTGGACCATGACTTGTTCCGCCTTCTTTGAGCTGTTCGCGGCAACGTTGTAGGATGAAAATGCAAGTGGAGGGTTGGAATTATGGAAGCAAAACATTCGTTCACGCCAATTTCTCATGTAATGTACTATGGGCTGCGTTTGGTAGAGGTCCATGTCGGCAACGACGGTTAGCACAATGATTGAACTCTGAAGCCTTGCGCGGCTTTACTGAGCCCTGACCCAGCACATTGGCGTCATGATGAGTGAAGCAAGCTGTCCAGTCCATTGACTCCGTGCCACTTCCACCAAATTGCCTTTTCACTTTTATTCAACGGCCTTGTCTTCGGTGCTCCGGACCGCTTGTCCAATTTAAATCGGCGCGGTCATCGACATAAGATATTACGAGAGACAGTAGTCTTGCCAGCTAATGGCCAGGACGCTCGTCTTCAACCCATGATCAAATCTCAATTTCTACATTTTGTTCCCGAAACGCGTGGAATCTCATAACTTGAATCACTTTCTCTCTTCAGTCCTGTGGCGTCTCGGATTCTCAAACCGACATGGTATTCTCGAGAGCTTTCTCTGTTTCCAAGACGTCTTGACCTTTCGAATCGTCAAGCTCGAGATCATCTAGCCAGAGGCCCAGGAGCGAAAGCAATTTTTTCGACTGTGTTCGTCGGAAGGCCTGTGAGTGGTACTGCTGCCTCTACTTGGGGCTAGGAGTGATCATCAGCCAGTAACGATATGACGTTCCACAAGGCGGTAACTCATGTATAGGATGCTTTCGACGATGCTGCAGTATCGTCAATATCCGCACAGTACCATTCTTTGTTGCTCCCTGTTGAGTCACTGTGGCTGCGTGAACACCTTTCTACCCTTTCAGAGACTCAAAGAGTCCAACAGTCCCTACTCGCAAATCTTGGAGCTCCACTCTGCGGACAGCAAGATTCATTGTGATGCCATTTGCATTAATTAAGGTAAAGGTTCGTAGTGCAGTGCGCATGCTGCCATGATTGTGAAATGCAACGGTAGCACAATACCTGTTGCTACAGACCCCTGAATACAAACCTAAGCAGATATGGTCCGGCTAGAAACCAGGCTCGATATGAAAATCATATCAATGGCAGCAACAATGTGCGCTTGTGTTCAGAATATCTTGGTCGGCAGCTCGCCGTTGCCGTCTCACCTACGCTAAACGTTCACTTTTTCCAGAACAAGATATTCGAGGCGCTCGAGGAAGTCCCCAAGGCTCAAGAATCACATTGTATCTATGGGCAAGGGTCAAGGTACTTGAATAAATTGGAAATTGCGCAATTGCTTTCAGGGCGGAACACCAGGGGGCTGTTGGCCGCCACAGTCAGACTTGAGTATGTTTCGCGAGGTTCTCAGGGGCTCTCAGGGGCTGGTCAGGCTGCTCATGGTGAGCATATCAGTACAGTACCGACTTGTTATTATGGCAAGACGCTTGAGGTTTTCGAAAGTCGTATTATCTTGAGCCCTGAAGCCAAGATTCATCAAGAGTACACACTGTCTCTAGCACTTGCTCTCCAAGAAAACGTGGCTTGACATGTGATCCCACGTGTTTGTACACCCCGGTACTAATTATATCAAGGCGTCCCATCTCCTGATAGCTCCAGCAGGATATCCCCTTGTAGAAAGACAAATTGCACTTGGCGTGGCTGAACTCTGTCAAAGTTCCACCGTACGATCGAGACCTGAACAGACCAGATTGGGTCAGTTGCCGGAGAAACTAACCGTGACTGGTTATTCTGAACGCTGTGGGGCTCTGATCGCACATTTGAGATTTTTGAGTTTGACAGTAGTCAGAGGTCGAACTTTGTGAACAGACTTGTCCACAACCGCTTGGGCTGAAGGGTAAGTCTTAGATTTCTTCGCTGTTTATGTAATATAGACCTTACAAAGAAAGGAATTGAAACATTTGTCGCCCGTTGCTTTGAAAGAGCGGGAGGTTTTGAAGAATATATGGGTAGACCGAGACTTCAGTGCCCAGTGCCCTCAACGTAAAAGGATCAGTGGACATGTTGCACATAACCACGGCAGTAACAGATTTTATACGGCCCTATATGTCGATTCGATTCTCCAGCGCTGGTACGAAACTGACCTTGCCGTCTGTGCCATTCTGCGTAGCTTGGCAGGCCGGAGGTCTAGGGAAGGATTCGTACAAGGCCCACCGCCACGACCGAACAGAGTCTCGACCTTCTCCAGGGCTTCCTTGACCGTCCTCACTGATACGATCTTGGCGTAGCTCCCTGAAAGGGGGTGTAGAGGCTTGAGATCTGAGAGGCACTGTTTGTTCTGACACTTGTTCTGGAGCTCATCATGCAACTGTCCAAGCTCGTTGGAGTTGCTGGAGTCTATGCACGATAAATTGCAGCGAGAATCTATCATCGATAACGGATCTGGGGCAAAAGCTGCTCAACAGCATGTGCTACATTCGCTACCAGGTGATTTGAGCACCACAAATTGTTACCTTCCCCAGAAAGCTGTTGGACTAAAGGCAAAGGGAGTCCCTCGGCCTCACAAGCAATCCGATGCGTAAAAGATGTGGCAAAGTACTGATTTCTTATCAGGCTTCGCGCCAGTAGTTACGGCGCTTTCAAGACAGTTCTCGCCGTATGGGCTCAAAGCATGGGCTTCTTTGTTTCTACACTGGGCCCTGAAGCATTTTGTCAAGACGAATTTCCTTTGACATGACATGTCACATGCTCTCGACTGATGCCTCAAGCTGGATTGGAAAAAACAAGTCTGATGCTTGACGTATCTACATTTGGGCCCCGGAGAAATGCAAGGTTCGGCTCAAAGCTCGTGCTAATGCCTTCCAGCCGGCGTCTTGCATCCGAAGCTGGGATTTGCTCGAGTCCCACCCAATCTATAATATGTAACCTTGAGGATTGTCACATCTCAGAATGATGACAGGTACCGACCGGTGTGAACTGCATTCCCCAACGGTAAAACTCAAGGCTTGACTGTGCTCAAATATTGCGACTTGCAGTAGCGGGTCACCCACTTTGACCGTTTGATGCCCTCATCCCGCCTCGGCTGCATATGAACCATAGTAGTAGGTGATAAGTATGCACACACACACACACACACACACACACACACACACACACACACACAGCGTCGACGTGCTAGAGGTTCTCCTCCCCTTATCTATGGTCGTTCGTGAAACACAACCTGAGGGCGCCATTACCCCTACGTGCTACTGGTTTTGTGTCGAACTTGCCCCCTCACTCGCGCGGATGGCGGGCGTTGACAGCTATCCGCTGTGGGGCAGGGCAGCGAACCAAAATCTCTGGAAACAAGGATTATCGTGCCAGCAGAGAGGCCAGCGAGATCCGAAGGGGAGATTCTTAGTTCATCCTGTGGTGAGAACCAGAGTACGAGTGCGCTCATCGTATTCAAAAAGAGGAGGTGATCATCATGGACTTGCGTTGTTCTTCTTATGTTTCTCCTGATGCACACATGTTTCTGGGTGAAATTTCCACCTGCCAGACGGACCGCCGCGGACGATCAGCTCCACGAACTTGGGTCAGATGCCGCGCGGCCGAGGATCCGGAATATTATCCAACGCACGCAGAAGAGGGGCCGTATCTCATTTGTTCTTTTTCTTCCCCCTTCTCCCTCGTGCGGGGCCAGTCGCACCGAGAGAGGAGAAAGAGAAAAATTCGGAAAGGTGGGAGGAGAAGGGAAAGGTATTACAATAGTACAAACCTTTTGGTGGCCCTCCCCCCCCCCCCCCTGTCCCATGGGATGTCCACCGCCCCATAGTCATGCAGTAGAACGAATTCCAGACAGATCCAGGACAAGGTCTGCAGACCCCAGTGACAATCTCCGATCTTGGCCTATCTCACGTGTTTTCATTCTCATTCAACCCATGCATGCTCACAAGTACGGGCGCAGAAAGAGAGAGGAGAGCAAGCTGGCGGGACATACGAGGGTTCTTTGCCGCTTATTTATTATAAGGTATTGTTAAGATTCGGTGGGCTGTGGATTTGGACCTGGCTCTCGGCCTGTTTCGGCCGTCGCAATGATACATTAGCGAAAGAGAGAGAGAGAGAAAAAAGAGCAGGGAGGGGAAGGGGGAGAAAAAGCAGAGAGGGAGGGGGGGAGGGGCCAGAATCTAGTGGAAGCCGCCAAGTCAAGCCAGGTCGTCGGCTCTTTAACCGACTAAAGTGTACCCAGCCCACGTTCTCCGGGAGGAGGTGGGTCCAGGAACAGGCAACGGGACAGCCGGCTGGAGAGTAGTGGCTGTGTGTGTATGTGTGTGTTGTGTGTGTGCGGACTTTGCCTTTTCTGCTTTTGCAAAACCCAGCCCCTTGGGTTCCTCGGCCGCCCAGGGTGGGATTCGAAATTGTGTGGCCTGACATGGCCCTGTTGGAGGAGGAGGAGGAGGGACGGACTGGGTTACGCCCTTGGCGGCCAAGATGCTTCAGGAACAAGAAAGGCGTGGCGCATTCGCGTACCAATCTATTTTGTCCTACCCTTCTCGGCCGCATCCGCAATCGACTCTTGGCCGGGAAGGGAAGGGGTCCCTTACTATGGTGCAGGGCCCTAGTTCGACATCAGGGAGGGGGGCAGCACGAGGGCCAGGACGAGCACGAGGAGGGACGAGAAAGTCCACACAACCTGATGTGTGTGTGTCTGTCTAATCATCTGGGCATATTCTTGATTTATTGGTGGATCCCCCCCTCCTCCTGCTCTTGTTGTTCTCTCGAACCAGCTCGAGACATTTTGATAATGTCTCACTCGCCATATTCTCGAGTGTAGTAATAATATTCTGTTCCATTTTCCTTCTCTTTCTCTATTCGTCCTTCTTGTCGTGCTCGACGAGGAGACAATCAGACAAACACACAGCCATCAGCCAGTCGAAAGTAAGACGAGAGATCCCATTTCTGGGCTGTCCAGCATGTCTCAGTCCTGGATGACCCAGGTCTTGACGGACAGGGCAGACGCAGTGGACTGCGAAGTCAACATAGGTGAGCACGAATAACTTGTTGCATATCGTCAACAAACACGACGCACACACGAGTTCCCTTGATTCCTGTTTTGTTTGGCACTTGTATGTCAAAGCATGCATGATTATTGACAAGAATCGATCCTTTTTCCGCCCCCAGGAGGAACGGGTCTTGCAGTAATATGGGTTATGGTAACCCTCGCCATCGCGACGGTGGCAACCCGTCTATACACACAGCTCCGAATCACCAAGCAGTTCGGCCTCAGCGACTGGCTCATGCTCGTGTCCATCATGATCATCACGTCCTTTGCCGCGCTCATCTCAGTACAGTACCACTTCGGCTGGGGCCGGCATCAGGCGTGCATCACGGATCTCGACACGCTCGAGACACAGATCAAGTTCAACATTGTCGGCCAGTCGTTTGGTATCATGGGCAGCACCTTTGGGCGCATGAGCTTTATCATATTCATGCTGGTCCTCTTTGGCAGCAGGCGCTGGGTCTGGTGGGCGCTGTGGGTCATGTTTGTTGCGCAAATCACCACCAACTTGGGAACCGTGATTGCGATATATGTTCAGTGCCCGGACCCCAGGGCCCTCTACATCTTCACCATCTCTGACGAACAGTGCTGGCCCTCTTATGTGCAGACTGTGAGTTTTCTTCCCCCTGCCCTGCCCCTCTCTTTAACCTCCCCCCCCCGGCGTCAATGCCTATCTTTTTCCTCTTTTTCTGTCTGCTTTCCGCTCCCAGAGCTTTGACGTCTGGTTGATCTAACCACCGCAACTCTTGTTCTCTATGAATAGTATCTGGGTTGGGCACATACATCATTCAATGGAGCCTGCGATCTTTTCCTCTCCATCTTGCCAGCGGCCATGGTGTGGAACCTCCACATGGCGACAAGGTTGAAGATCGGCGTGGCCATCTTGCTTGGCATGTCAGCGTTGTAAGTCTTGATCTTATTTTCTGGGGGCCTTGGCCCCCTCCCAACCCCCTCCCCACACACAAGTAGATCTCTTGGCTTGGGGTAAATGATTTTGTTGTTTATCTGGGCTTTTCTAACATGATGTTCTCTTCTACAACAATGTAGGGCCCTCGTCGGACTCGTCATGAAATGCGTCTACCTGAATGCGCTCTCCAACACGGGAGATTACAGCTACAACACGGTGCCCATGTTCACATGGATCGTGGTCGAGGGGACCCTCGTGGCCATCGCAGCCTCGGCGCCCTTCATCAGGCCCCTTTTCAGACACACATTCCCTTCCAGCAGGGGCACCAACGACCCCAACTCGTACGACCTGCCGCGCTACGCCGTGCAGACGGACTCGTCTGGCTTCAGCAAGCTGGGCAGCAAGGTGCGCACGAGCGTCAAGGGCGGCGGCAGCAGTAGCATAGTGCCACGATACCCCGGCATGACGGCGCTCGACGCGAACAGTAGCGAGGAGGACATCGCGCTGGTCCTGCAGCAGCAGCGGCACTCGCAGAGCTGGCCCGAGATGAAACGGCAGAGGGGCATCGTTGTCAAACAGGAGTACATGGTCACAAGCGAGGCCAGGGACGGGGAGGGGGAGGGGGAGCAGCCGAGCTGGGGAGAGAAGGACGAGGACCGCACAAGTGCCGGGGTGGGCAATGCAACTGCTGCTGCTGCTGCTGCTGCTGCTGGTGGTGGCCAGGCCGGGCTGTCCATAGGTGAGGAGGCCCACCGTCATCATCAGAAGGGACGGTCCGGAAGCGAGCCGTCGTCATTTGCAAGCGAAAGAGAACTGGCACACTCACCCGTCTCGGCATGGAGCCGGGACAAATCATGAGAAGGGGGGGGGAGAAAGAAGAAGAAGAAAAAAAAAAAGAATAAAATATAATATGGAATAGCCAGGGACTTTTCTTCAACGGCAGGGATTTGCGAAGACGGGACTCTGTCCTTCTACAGTACTACGTCCGATCTTCCCTCTTTCCACCTTCCCCTCTTTCGCTACCAGAGAAGAAGTCGAGCTTGCGGTTGCTTGGTTGCATCTCGGCCAGGGCAAGAAAAGACAACGCAAAGGGGGAGGAGAGAGAGAGAGACCAGGTCTTTCCGCCACTTGGCGAGATGATGATGATGCAGCAGCCAAGGGGCAGCAAGATCAGCAACGGATTCAAGCTTATACGGCATCTATGATGGTGGGATCTGGTAGCGATCCCGGGGGTTGGGACCAGAAACAGTTGCACCTGCATGAGGAGAAGAGAACCTTGCATGCATGGCATACCGAAGTGGCGGTGCTCGAAGGGGTGGGGAGATGGGATCCACTTTGGTCCTCTCCTCGGTCCGGTGCGGTTCTGGCCTTCGGCTCGGACATGGGATCGAGAGGAGAAAAGAGGAAAAGGAACCAGCGGGGCAGACCAGCTGCATGCAGGGGCAGCAGAGATCCTCATTGGTGGCGGTTTGCGACCCTGCAGAACGCGTGTTCTTTCACCGGAACCCCCCTGCCTCCTTGGGGCATACCCTTCTTTCTTCCTGCTTTCTACTGCTTCCTTCTCTTACTTGTAATGACGGAGATTTTACCTGTCTGAAAAGAACAAAAAAAATCAAAAAAAAAGGGGGGGGGTAAAGGCAAGGGTATCGGTGATTATATTTTCTTGTATTATAGCACTGGCGTTGGAGGCGAAAGCAGTCGACGAGGCAAGACTTGCGAGATGAAATTAAACTTGAAGCACTTGAGCCACAAGGAGAAAGGAAAGACGTATGTCCTTGTCTGCTTTACTTCGGAGGCCATGGTTGAATCTGGGAAGGCTGAGAGAGGAAACAAAAAAG
Organism: Aurifilum marmelostoma; assembly: GCA_027559495.1. Taxonomy (NCBI): domain Eukaryota; kingdom Fungi; phylum Ascomycota; class Sordariomycetes; order Diaporthales; family Cryphonectriaceae; genus Aurifilum; species Aurifilum marmelostoma. The sequence continues at coordinate 2,570,650 of JAMXSV010000010.1, read as the reverse complement.
AGAGAAGAAAATAGAGAGATGCATAGTGAAAGAAGGCTTACGACCGTTGGTCGACCGTTGCAACCGAAATAAGTAGACGGGTTATCTTCCCTTGCTGGACTGAAGTCGTAACATGGCATGGTTCGAGGTCTAGGATTAGGATTGTTAGTCCCTCCTCTCGAGACAAGGAACCTGGAAGAAAATATGGAGAGGCAGCTGGAGATATCGCTGTCTAATGAGATAAGGACCGAGGCCCTGCATTGACGAATAATCCCCCCCCCCCCCCCCCTCGCCTCCAATAGTACAGACTTAGACATGGCCTCCCCTCCTCGTCTTTCCTCACCACCAGGGAGCACATTTTTTTTTGTTTTTTAGTCGTATGATACTATTATGAGAAAGAAACCACATAGTATGTTTGATCTATGGCTAGTACCGTGGTGACGGTAGCAGGACAGGGTCTCCTTATTGTGGAGTTTTGGGTGGGTGAAGAGAAAACACGTCGAATATCCGGCCTGACCGTAGCTCGTTTTGAGGTGCCAACGGTGGTGGCAACCCTTCAATGCGGTATTATTTTCGTACCCAAGTAGACAGCATGGTAGTATGTATGGTGTCAGTAGTATTGCCTCGGCAGCCCCAGGCCAGAACTCATGCCATCGCCCTGTAGAATAGAGCAAAAGTGAGGGCTAAGAGAGGAGAGGGTCCCGAGGAGAGACTGGCTGGCCGTTTCCCCCCGCCCCCGGTGCCAACTCCGCCTCCCAACATCCACCGGCCAGGCAATAATGTCTGCAATAGCTCAGGAGTAACGTCCTGATTTTGAGCATCATCATTATAACATGGACTAGTAGCGTTCCCATCGGAGATCCGGCATCACTATCGAGAGAATATGTCGATAGTTACCCATTAATAGCCCAGATGTGACCTAAACCCCTGAGTTTCTGGGGCTAGGGGCGAGGGCCTGGCACTGACGAGCACGTCAGCCCGCTCATGGCTCCAAGTAGAATAATACCGGCGAATTGCACACACTCTCTCTTTTTTTGATCATCTTGCTCTCTTCATTCTTTACCCGCTGCACTTTTTTATGTTCCAAACATTCTTTACCGACCCCATCCTCTCCTCGTCTTCATAACTCAAGGCAAAAACGGTGTATGTGCCAAGCCTTCACGACGTGACTTGGGAGCGCAACACCTGCAGTATATGCAAAGTTCGCCAGTGCATCACACAGCTCCTCACACCATCTTCTAGTCTATCACTTTACCCGGTGCAGTGTTTTGCCTCGGCACCAAACTCCTTTTTCCCAATTACAGAGGGAGAGAAAGGCACACACACACACACACAGAAAGAGAGAGACACACTCGCTTCGTTGCACACCCAGGACCACCCCCCCTCTTCCCCTCCAAGATGCCTTCTCGTCTTCGCGCCTCCCTCCTCCTCTCCTTCAGCGCCCTCCTGGCCACCGTCCCGGCCTCGGCCAACTGCAGCCAGTTCCCTCTCAACGTGACGGCCCTGCACACCTTCTCGTATCCGAGCTGGCTTGAGAACCTCGCCATCCGCAGCAATGGCGAGATCCTCACCACACAGCTCGCGCCCTCGCCCGCGCTCTACCAGGTCAACCACCTGACCGGTGCCCCCACCACAGTCGCCACCTGGGACGGGACAGAGTGGTTCGGCGCGCTGGGCATCGCTGAGACGACCACCGACGTTTTCTACGTGATCCTGTCGGCCTTTTTCGACCAGGACACGTTTGTCAAGACGAGCGGGGTCAACAGCATCTTCGAGGTGAACATGAGCACCTTTGCCCTGGCCGACGACGGCGTCACGGTCGAGGAGAACGCCACCGTGACCCACCTGACGGACATCCCCGAGGCGGACTTCCTGAACGGCATGGCCACCCTGGACGACGAGCACATCTACGTCGGCGACGTGTACAGCGGCGTGGTGTACCTGGTCGACACCACCACCGGAGACTACCAGGTGGCCGTCAACGACACCCTGATGAAGTTCTCCGTGGACGGGTCCGCCGCGTCCACCAACCTGGGCTCCAACGGGCTCAAGGTCCGCGACGGCTACCTCTACTGGACCAACACCGCGCGCGGCTTCCTGGCCCGCATCGCCGTCGGAACCGACGGCCTGCCCACCGGCGACTCTGAGATCGTCGCCGACAACCTGGCCAAGGCCGACGACTTCCAGTTCCGCAGCGACGGCACCGCCTTCATCGCCCAGAACCAGCAAGACACCCTCAGTGCCGCATGGGGCGTGACCAGCGGATCCGAGGTCAGCGCGGTGCCCATCGCCGGCAGCAACATCTCCACCATCCTGGCCGGTGTCTCGTCGCCCAAGTTCGGAAGAACCTCTACCGACAGCAACCGGCTCTACCTGTCGACCAGTGGTGGTGAGTCGGAATTTGTTCCCCCCCCCCCCTCCTCCTCTCCAAATTTGTGTGCTGCTGATACTAACACGCTTTTGACAGCACTGGCACTGGCCATCAATGGATCCGTGACGGTGGCCGGAACGATCTCTTATGTCGATATTGACTTCTAGAGGCAGGAAGACGGAGTTCCGAGCATCGAACGAGAAATATTCATGAAAAAAAAAAAAAGAAGAAAAAAAAAAAAAAACAAGGCTTCTTGTACATACTTAGTTGGCAACATGCCCTCTGCACGAATACTGAGATGTAATTATTATCAGCATGATACCACGAGGGCAGACTCCTAACCTCTCTGACCCCTCTTTTGAATGAGGAGGGATTTCAGGAGGAAGAGTAACATAGAGGAGGTATGCAGCAAAAGAGAGGAAGACAAAAGCAAATATACTGGGTCAGCACTGTGTATATGACAGTTAGTCTTAATGATCAGGACTCATCCCAAAAACTTCCTCCTGCACTTTCATATGAAGAGAATAATTTAGATGAGGATTGCCCTGCTGGGCAGTCCCCAACGTTGCTTGTGAAAACGAGCTGCTCTCTCCATGACTGCCTCACAGTCATTGGGGGGGTGCAAGAGAATTGTGATGCAAGCCAAAGCCTTGAGAATACAGTCTTGCTTCGACGAGTCAAGCGTGAGTTCAAGACTTCACATACACAGGGGTTGGAGGATCGACAGTGTCCTCTTTCTTGACAGCGGCGATCGACCAGGGCCAGGGACGAAGTCTGAATCTGGGTTGGGTAAGTTCATAAGCCACTCCTCCATACATCCTTGAACCTTCACTGTGCCCTTGAAGAAGGGTGGGTGGGCGTCTTGGCTGACATGTTGTCAATAATTGGACAAGTACAGTGTGTGTCTGTGTGTGCTCGTGCGCACTGCCACGTCATGAGGACAAGTGTGGATGAGGCTGAAAAGTGGAAGAAGGAATGCCTCGGCAGATGAGGTGAGAATACAACAATCCGAGGCTGTAGAGGCATGATATCTGATGGTTCTGGCTCATGTCCTCGTTTTCTCTCGTCCCCTTGATCGTCTCAGTGGAGCCCAGCTCTATCATTTCTGGCCCTTGGAATGAAACATCACTTACTCGTACCTCAGTAGAGCCTCAGGGTTGGTCTTTGTCCTGTATCCGTTGCCGATAGGGTTGCAGCGGCACGGCACAGTGCCATAGCAGCACCCTGTCAATAAAGCTAGTGGCTTTGGGCCCCTATAATGCTGGCCCCCATTGGACCTAACCCCTGCAGACGTTGCACTCCATGTCAGCCAGCGCCGGTCTCTAGGTACTCACGTCACTCGTCTGCTTCCAGCTCCAGCTCCAGCTCCCCCAACACCACCACCAGGTCGTTTCAACACCACAGGCTGATCTCATCTGTCCAGGAGGCTTCCGAGGTTTCTCCAAACCCTTATGTTGAGCTGTTGAGCTTCAGGTCCCAGCTGACTTGCCAGCCAGCCTACCTGCTGCCTGCCCAACAATCGGATCCTCAACACTTTGTTATTCTGCTGCAGCAGCATCTGCCCCTTTCCAAGTGAGTTGTTGCCAGCACCTGGCTACGTTCGAGCTCCGGCTGATCCGTCCTGGGCATTTCCGACCAGATCATCCCTTTACGCTGTTTGAGTTTGGCCATTGAAGGCTCGGAAGGTCCGGGCAGGATAATTCAAGACCATAAAGGTACCGAGGAGCCCACGTTGATCTGCCTGGCGCCAAAACCCACACACACACACACACGCATGCACGCCCGCACACGCACACACATACACACAAGGAACAAGGTCGAAAGAGGAAGACAGAGGGACTGACTGTTCTCGTAGATCCGACTGTTAATGCCATTGCTTTCTCTAGGCCGTGTTTCCCCGTCACTCTTAACAATTGCTTTGCTGCTAGCGATCGCATCCTTCCTCGCCCTGCTTGTCTTTGACACTCCCTTCACCGCCACGACAACCACTTCCTCCTTAACTCCCATAACACTCGCCGACATGTCTACTCCGGAGAGCTGGCGACACGGTATCGGGCCGCTGTACATGATCTCCAAGCCGCCCTTCACCATCGAGCTACCCGGTGCACCCGAGGTCGAGGGAGAGACCAAGCCCCGCATACACCCCAAAGCTAAAGATGGCCTCATCACGCGCCCCGACCCTGAAGTCGATACCGTCTTTGGCCTTGTCAAGCGCTCCGCCGAGAAGTACGCCAATGAGCGCTGTATCGGCACCCGTGAGCTGATCGAGGTCCACGAGGAGGTCAAGAAGGTGGCCAAGATCATCGACGGCAAGGAAGAGATGGTTGAGAAGAAGTGGCAATACTTTGAGCTCTCCGACTACTCATACATTACATATGCCGAATATGAGACGTACCTGCTGAACCTGGCTTCCGGGCTGCGCAAGCTGGGCCTGGAGAGGGGCGATAAGGTGCACATGTTTGCCTCGACCAGCGCGAACTGGCTGGCAATCGCGCATGCCTGCTCCTCCCAGACCTTCACCATTGTCACTGCGTACGACACGTTGGGCGTGGCCGGCGTGGAGCACACCATGGTCCAGAGCAAGCCCAAGGCCATGTTCACCGACCCCCACCTCTTCAAGACAGCCTCGGGCGCCCTGGATAAGGCAGACTCCATCGAGATTGTTATCTACAACGACAAATCCGTCATGCAGCACATAAAACAGTCCGAAATCGACTCTTTCAAGGCAGCCCACCCGAACTTGACCGTCCTCAGCGCGTCCGAGCTGGCCGCCCTCGGCGAGGCCAACCCCGTGGCTCCTTCTGCACCGTCACCCGAAGACACCTACTGCATCATGTACACATCCGGCTCGACTGGTCCTCCCAAGGGTGTATCGATGACACATGCAAACTTTGTGGCCGCAGTGGCCGGCTTTGTGGGCATCCTGCGGGACAGTGTTAGTACCAACGAGATGGTCCTGGCCTACTTGCCTCTTGCACACATCCTTGAGATGTGCATCGAGAATCTGGTGCTTTTCTTCGGCGCGACTATGGGTTACGGCAGCACGCGCACTCTGTCCGACGTGAATGTGAAGAACTGTGCAGGCGATATGCGCGCCTTCCGGCCATCTCTGCTTGTAGGCGTGCCGCAGATCTGGGAGACCATCAAAAAAGGCGTCATTAGTCGCGTGAATGGCTCCTCGCCTGTTGTCCGCGCCATGTTCTGGGGGGCCGTCAACGCCAAGAGCTTCCTGGTCAGAAACAACCTACCTGGGCAGACCATGTTCGACTCGCTCGTGTTTGGTCAGGTTCGGAAGCTCACTGGTGGCAACCTTCGATTCATCGTCAACGGCGCCAGCGGGATCTCCAAGGAGACCGCTCACTTCATGTCTATGTTACTGGCGCCCATGATACAGGGCTACGGCCTCACAGAGACCGGCGGCAATGGCGCCGTCATGTCACCCCAACAGTTCACACTGAACGGATCATGCGGTCCCATATCGCCCTCCATCCAGTGCAAGCTGGTCAGCATCCCCGAGCTGGACTACTCGACAAACACTACCCCGCCACAGGGCGAGATCTGGTTCCGCGGCGGCCCGGTCCTCAAGGAATACTACATGAACCCAGAGGAGACCCAGAAGGCCATCACTCCAGACGGCTGGTTCAAGACGGGAGACATCGGCGAATTCGATGAGTTCGGCCACCTCCGGGTCATCGACCGCGTAAAGAACCTCGTCAAGTTGCAAGGTGGGGAGTATATCGCGCTCGAGAAACTCGAGTCCGTCTACCGCAGCTCCAAGGCCGTCCAGAACATCATGGTGCACGGCGACAGCGAGCACCCGCGGCCCATCGCTGTCATCTTTGTCAATGAGCCCGCCGTGAAGGACATGGCGAAGGCCGCTGGTGCCAACCCCGACGAACACGGTATGCTCAAGGACAAGAAGGTCACCGAGGCTGTTCTGAAGGACCTGTTGGCGCAGGGCAAAGCGGCTGGTTTCAGCAACCTGGAATTGGTGACGGGTGTCGTGCTGACGGACGAGGAGTGGACCCCGCAAAATGTGCGTTATTTTGTCCTCCTTCTGTCGAATGGCCAACTGATTTGCTGACGATTGATAATTGCAGGGCCTGGTCACGGCGACTCAAAAAGTGAACCGTCGTGCGTGCAGGGAGAAGTTCAAACACGACATCGAGAAGACCTTCAAGCAGGTCTGAGTGTGGAACCAACAGTTCACATCATCCGCCCCTGTGAAGGGTATGAAGACCCCTTCAGACTCAGACTCAAGTGCAAAGATCGATGCCGACCCTCCCTCATTCATTCACACGCTTGGACCACTCTACCTCACAACTCTTTCATCGTTTGAATGGTTTTCTTATTTCTTTTAGTTCGGCAGGCGGCGCATTGAACGCTATGAGCGCATTGTATACTATCAAATTGGGAGTCGATTGGCTGTATAGACCCGATGACCCGTGGAGAGCATGAAAATATTGTTCCTCGGGTCCTATTAATTATTGTCGCGGATAGATAGACGGTCTCGGCGTTTGCAGGGAGCTCTGCCTTTGGTGAAATTCGCTGGAAGTTTTTTCTTGTGATAGGGCGGATGCACCTCGTACCCATTGTCCGTGCCGACTCACGTACTCTCTTCTTTATCTATAGTGAATCAAATATCTACTACTAGGGATATGGACAAGAGGACGATGCCAACGTGGATAATGAAAATCGAAATATCCAACAACGCTTTCTTGCCGAGTCTGCACATGCTATAGTCAAATCAACCCAAGAATGAACATGGATCCCTTTCATCTCCCCTCCTTCCTCTTCCCCATTACACCAGTCCGATATCTTTGCGCTGATAAAATACCATGTACGCATCCATGCCACTCTGCCGCTGGAGTAGGGTTTTGGAAAGCCCGATCGGCTGGATCCGCGAGTCGTCCGCAATGCGCCACTCGTCCGGGCCGCCATCGCGGATAATCGAGATGTAGTGGCCGCCGAGCAGCTGGCCGCCGTGCTGCACGACCGCGTACGCGTCGTACTTGAAGGGCTTGGTGAAGTGGTGGTCCGTGATGTTGGCGGCCGTGGGCGAGGTGAGTGGCTGGTGGGTGGCGTTGCTGGTGTTCCTGGCGCTTGTGGCAAGTAAGGAGGAGGACGAGTACGGCTGCTGGCCTTGAATGCTGTAAGGGGTGAGGTCCAGGTCCCGGTGCGGAAAGTCAATGTAGACACTATTCTTGCGTAACCTGTTCTCGAAGCGGCCAAAGACGATGCACAGGAGGTCCGGGAGGCGCGCAAACCTCGGCGTCCTGCGGCACGCACCCGTTCGCCCACAGCCATCGCACTTGTAGTCGTCCAGAGCCTCGGCGGCGAAGTAGTTGCTAAGGAGCCCTTCGATGGATTGTGGCTGGTTAGTTTCCGGAAGGGATAGGACGAGATGGTTCTTGGGCGGATCGACGCGGTAGGCGACGTGACCGCAGCGGTCGCAGCGGGTAATGAGACACTCGAGGGTCTGCCAGTACTTGTCTATGATGGAGTTGTTGGCCTGGCTGTAGAGGTTCCAGATGTCTACAGCGCCCTCGAGGATCGACTTGTTGGTAGGTGGCGGTGGTAGTACCTCGTCGGGCCGGTCGCGATGCTGATTCGTCTCGTCTGATAGTTCTGTGAACAATCTGACCAGAAATTCATGCGCGTCCATCTGTCTGTCGCCACCAAGGATCTGATCCTCCGGTCGTTGCCCCTTAAAGCCCTTGGAGGTGATCTGCCGCAGGTATCGCTATTCTTCTGGATCAGCCAGACTCGAAGGGACAAGGAGTACGGGCAGCCCCAGGAGCCAAGACAAGACTTACCATCAGGGTATCTGCCGTCATGACGAACTTGGCAGTGCCCATCCATAGAAACAGATTGGACAGGATCTTGATCAGGAGCTGCGGCGGTTGAATCTGCTCGTCTGCCTTCTTCTGCGGCTTGTACAACTTCTGCCAGGCCTGTGTGAAGAGTTCCTCTCCGAAGCCGCCCGAAGCGAAGAGCGCCTGCAAGGTGCTGTTTGCATAGCACCAGTTCCCGGGGTTTCGTAGCCCGATAGCTCTCCTGCGCGCCGCCGTGTCAGTTCTCGTGACGACCTTGGTGTTGGACGTGCCCTGCTCGTCGTCGGGAGGCTGCAATCCTGTAAAGCTCCGCCGTGGTACTGCAGGCGGCGGCCTCATCGGCTCGGACGGAAGCAGCGGGTAGTCTGCGGGTCTGTGGTGCGGCGGTGGTGGCGGGGGTATCGGTTTGGCGGGTGGTGGCGGTCGGTGGACCTCGGTCCCATTCGTCTTGACGGGCGATGTCATGGATTCCTGAACAGGTGGGTAGCGCGTGAGGAAATCGCTGACGCTCCTAACTGCGGTCCAGTCCGGTCCGTCAGGGCCATCGCCGTCTTCCTGCTTGGGCTTCTCCAGCTTTTCCTCCCACCGCCGCGCCTCCTCGGCATCCTGGATCGGTTTGATTGGTGATTTCAACCATGGCTTGTCGTAAGTCGACTTCTTCCTCCTATGTGAAGAGGTCTGGAGAGAGTTCCCGCCTATCATGTCCGACCACGCGTCCAGTCCTCCCCTCAGCAGCTTAGGATGCTTGGATGCAGGGTCTCCTTCAGGGTAGTCGAAATCTACAAGCACCGAGAACATCTTGGCGGCGGGGCTGGTGCGGTCGGAACTGAGGCTCTGCGAGTTCTGATCGTATATGACGACCATGTCAAAGTCGTGACGCTTCTCGAAGAGCATCTTCTCCTCTGCTGACCCGATCTCCATCGAATCCTCCACGTCCGAGGCCTCGATGTGGGGCCGCTGGATGACTTCAGACTCGACACATATCGTGGCCGACGAAAAGATGTGCCCTTCCTCGAAGCTGGCGCGAGACCTCACATCTATGAGCAGGATGCGGTAGTGCGCAGTCCTCTGAAACCTAAGCAGATCCTGAACAGTAATCACATCTCCTTCCGGAAGGGCTGGTCGTCTAGCCTTGGGAGACGTAGTTGGTGTTGAGGAGGTAATGGGCCGGCCATCCAGTACAACGTCTGCTGATGGAGACTTGTTGGGACTCGGTGAGATGGGTTTTGAGGGAAACGAAGCAGCAGATGAGCCTGTCCGGCTGAACATGCCACGTGGGGTGCTAGAGGGTAGATCTGCAGCCTCGTTGGATAGATTGCCTCTGGCCGGGCTATATATGGCATCTGGGACCTTGGGCATGAGGCTGATTACCGCATCCACCGACGTTCTCAGCTTTGGAGGCTTTGGAGGCACCTGGGGAACAGTCTTGGCGGTGGTGGTAGCGGTGGTGGTGGTTGTCGTCGCTGGCCGCATAGCCAGCTTCGAGGTGGCCACATTGTTGGAAGCTGGAGCAGGTCTCGACGCCGGGGCCTTGGGCAGCGGACTAAACGTGATGCGTGTGGGCATGGGCCGAACGCCGGATCTGGCATTGTCCTCCTTTATAATCTCCTTGATCTTCTCAAAGGTATCATAAGATGATGAGAGCTGTTCCGTGATGCGCTTACAGCGCTGGCTATATCCACCATCTGCGTAATCTCGGTGCTGCGGGATCACCTTGATGGCGAGGGTGAGGGCTGGGACGTGTTAGATGATGGCATCTAAAGGGGGGGAACAACAGAACGTCTCCATCGCACAGAGACCCCTCGGGCGGGATCTCGCCATCTGCGGAGAATCAAAGCGCAACAAGGAGGAGGAAACAGTTCCTTTCCCCACCGGCAAGACCGTCTTTCACTCACCCTTGATATAAGCCTCAAGGGCATTGTCGAGCTTACCGCTGGACACACTGGCCTTGGCCAGGTTCGCAGCAGCTTCGGCCTCCTCGATGAGGCTGCTCAAGGGTTTCGAGATGACGGCGGCTCCGTCCTCCGGCCCGCGCACGAGGTCCGAGAAATGCCTGTACGGCATTTTGTGATGGTGAGGGCCCGGCAGGCGGAAAGGTTCATGGTGCAGCTGGATCACTTGGAGGGAGCGACATCAGGAACAAGGTTGATGTCGACTTGGCCACTTGGACAGAGCAGGGCGGTGGTGGCGGCGGTGTTGGTGCGACAACAAAGAATGATCAAAGGTTTGATGGATGAGCTGCATGAGAGTGAGGTAGTGAGTGAGTAAGGTGGGATGGATGACTGACTGTGGTTGGACATGGGACCCGGGACCTGCTGTGGGAAGCGCTACTGCTGACTTAGCCGCTGCTTAGCTGTACATAATAGTAGGTGGTAACTTGGCAGCTTGGCCACAGGGCCGACCCCCAGCGCCTGTCAGGTTTCAGCACCAGCCAGCACCTGCTGTAGCTGTGTGCTAGTGCATCACCAGCAGCACCCGCTCCACTGGTGCTGCACCCCACCCAGGCAGCCAGCTGGTCCTCACAGGGCGCACGGGCAACGTCAAGTCACCCAGGACTGCCCAACATGCCACCCCGGAGCCTGCTGAGGCTGTCAATCTTATGTAAGCAGCTATGCTGGACAAGTCTGGTATCAACACCATTTATTGCTTTCACTTTCTAACCCAGTACTTGTCATGGAGCTATCAGGTCTGCCAGATCTGCTGCAATCGCACGGAATTCATGATATGGTCTGCTCAAATTACTATGCCATTCCTCTGCACTTCCAATCCTTCTAACCGTGTGCTACCCTGCAGATGAGGGTCTATCTAGGTACACTGGTTTTCCCTGCCTGCACAAACATGCAAGATCTATGTCTTGCATCTCTATCTCTCTCTCCCTACCGAGAGAGACAATGATTTGCCGATCCCCCCTTTCCTCCCTAGAGCTCAATAAGCGCCTCCTCTACCACTGGTTGTTGCAGCGCGTGCTGTGGAGCCGAAGGAAAGGCGTCCTGTTGGAAACCAGGATATGGCTGCTGAGCTTGCGGTGGGGGTTGCTGCCATGGTGCTGAGGATGGCACAGGGACCTGCACGTGCTGGGCTGCAGGGTGCTGCCAGTACGGCGCGTGAGCCGGCTGCTGCTGCTGCTGCTGCTGCTGTGGTGGAGGCGCTGAAGGTTGCTGCTGCTGCTGTCGAGGAGATGCAACGACGCCAGGGGTTTCTGGTCCCGCTGACTGGGCGTACTGCTGCATCGACTGCTGAAGGTTCGGATACGGAGACGGGGAGGCATCGACGGGCGCACCGGGAGACCCTTGTGGATTTTGCCCAGGCTGTTGGGTGTAGAATGATGCGGCAGGGTCGCTTGTCGGTGTTGTACCCACCGAGTCTGGAGCACTTGGTTGTTGTGGCTGTTGTGGGAGGCTAGTGTGGCCCATCTGTGGGGTTGCGGTTTCGCTAGGGGCGTAGTTTTGTTGGTGGGCGTATTGGGGAGCCTGAGCTGGCGGTGCCGAGGCCCTCCAGCTGTCTTGCCGCTGCTGTTGCGGGGGATATTGGGGCGGGGCGCCCGACATAGATGCGCGCTGGTCGTAGGCAGCATACTGAGGTTGTGGTGTAGGTTGGGAGTGGTATGCATAAGGCGGCTGAGCGGTCGGCCTGCTGTAGTCCTGCTGAGGCTCGCCAGTGTAGAAGTTCTCAGCAGGACCACCGATATTGGTAGGAACACTGGTGTTGTGGAGCGTCGGGTACGGGCCTGAAGGCTGCTGGGGGGCAGGCAAGCTGTAGCCTCCCAGGCTGTGCTGGTTGAAGGCTTTCGAGAGTCTGTCCTCCAGCATCCGGTCGTAGTATCGCACGGCGGTTTGAAGCTTGGCATGCAGGTCGAGAAGGGTATCTACAACAAAGTCAGGTCGTGTCGCTCAGCTCATCACCTCACAGCCGCAACTTACCATGCTTGCTCATCGTCTCGCCATATGTCCGGGCCAGCTTGGGACGTAGGGTTCCGATGCTGTCGTAGAGCTCCTGGATCTGTGGCTCCCTGAGTATTGTTCCAGGAGGCTGCGATTGCAAACGGTCGACAAGAGTGGAGAAGAGGTTGATGTTCTCGGCCTCAACGGGGGTCAGCTCGTAGTCATTCTTGGGAAGTGTGAAGGTGCTCGACGGCGCGTCACCGACATTCGCCGTCGACTCCTTGAGAGCTTCTGCGTGCTTCTTCTTCTGCTCTTCCATGTCGGCCAGGGACGCAGCGATAGCGGCCTTCAGGTCCTCATCCTCCTCGTCAGCTGGTTTGCTCGTCGAGGTCCCGTTGACCTTGGTATCGGAGGTCGGCCCGTTCAAGGTCGGCGCGACATATCCTCTCGAGTGACTTTGAACCTCCTCTAGGCTCATAGCCAATGCCTTCTTGAGGTCTTCATCGAAACTGTCGTCCACTCTGGCATTGCGAGGCTGCATGGACGAGGAGTGACGCTTGGAGGAGGACGCGACCTTGGCATGCGAACGTTCGGAGAGGTGACCACCACCGCCTCTTCCTTGCTTGTCCAGGAGCTTTGCGTAGCATCCATCATCAACCCTGACCGGCTGTAATATCCCCAGATGCGGCAGCGGAAGGGTCTTGCTCGAGCACTGTTGATCGAAGACATTTCCGCAATTTCGACAATGGTGTTTCCGGTTGGTGAAGGTGAAGGCCGTTCGGCATCGCATGCAGACGTCAGAGTCGATCCATTCTGGTGGCTGTTTACAAAGCATCATTAGCGCCACGACGAGGACAGATGAGTTCCGGCCTGTCAACGTACCGCACTACTGTCTATCATGCTGCTAGACACCGAGACCTTTGGGGGAAATTGACAGCCCTCTCGCTGCAGTGTCTTGTACACCTCGTTGATATAGTTGAGCTCGTACCGGCCTTCGGTGGCGGCTGCCCATGACTGGATGTATTCGAGCATCTTGGAGCGAACATCGTTGTTGACAGCGGCAGGGCCGGCGGCCTTCAGGAGGGAAACAAGGTTGTCCATGAACTCTTTCGAGGCGATCTCGGTCAGGAAGTGATGGCCGCCATTCTTGACACATGTATCTGTGAGCTGTTTCGACAAGTCAGAACAACGGCGTCCCTGGGCCATGTCAACGAGATGCGACAGGATGGGGCCATACGTTCAGGGCGCTCAGCTGCGTATTGGGATTCTTGTCGCCGATGCGCTTCTTCAGGGAGCGCATGGCATCTTTCGGGGGGGACTGTCTTGGACCTGATGACATCGGAGATCTCGAGATTGAGGGCGATATCTTCACTGTGTCACAGTATTGCGTCAGAAACCACGCCATCTCATTCTCTGTGTCTCGATTGTCCAGCAGAGGAGTGTGGCCCATGCTTACAGACTGCTGCTCGTCGCTCGTGTGATCTGCTCGTCCAGGGCGGAGCCCGCCGAGGAAGACCACCAACCCATCATCTTGAGGCGATGTAGCTGTTGTAGACGTGGAGGTCGTAGCTGCTGCTATCGTGAGCTGGCGCGATGCGATCTGGGCGGGTTGCTGCAGCAGTGGCGGGATCGCAGGATGGTCGGGTTTATCGGGGGCGAGGATAGGTCTGGCTACGGTGCTCAGATTGTGCGCCGGATACGTGACTCGAACTGATGGTATCGTAAAGGTTGAGCGTATTTCGAGCTGGAAGTTTCGTGTGTATGTTGGATGGGACGGGCGTTGTTGTGGTAAGTCTGGATACAGTATGGGCTGGCAGCTTGCTGGGACCTCTCAGCACTGATGTCTGTAACATTGGTCATAGTATCAGGTAGTAAAGTGTAAAGTTGCCTGCCTGAAGTATGGCACGCAACATGCTTACGTCGGTGGCCAGGGTCCCCCATAGTGGAGCTGCTATGTATAGTAGTAGTACCAAGTAGGCAGCTCTGGCACCTTGGAACCTGGCACATGGCCTGACAGACCTGGGGGCGGACTGCCAGGCACATCCCTGGCCTTCTCAGTGACAAGTCAAACGCACTGTCCATCTGACCACTACAGTGACAGCAACCTACCACTGATTCCTACCACCATCTCCGTCCCCCCGATTAAGCATATATGTAACCTTTGTTGAGCACCAAATTATATGATGGTGATGGTGATGGTTATGATAAATGTTAGGCTTTATCCCATTCCTGTACGAGTTGCCCATGCACATAGCTCCGATTGATGAGTGACTTTAGCAGCATATATTTGATTCATGCTGCACCGTCCTGGCTGCCTTCTTCTCTTCCAGAAGAAGTACCATCCTCTGAACAAATTCCCTTTGGTTACTCGTTCTGGACAGAGAAATCAGTTTTCAATATATACTTCATGGATAAAATCTCAACTCCAGACTATACAAGAACTATAGTCTTTGATGCATGCGGGCTCGAGACGGCCTCCCCATCCATGATGCCCTGAACGTAGGCGTAGCCGACCAGAGTATGATGATGTCGGCCATGTGCGCTGCGCAAGATGAACGGGAATCGCCCACCATCTAGTACCACAACAAGATCCCCAGCCTCGGTGTCCGCTGGGCCCAGCCCGAAGTATCCATTTCTCGTATTGAAGAGCCTTCTGCCTCTGACGCCGTGCCCCAACAGTCCATCCCGATACTCCCGCTCACAACCCTCTCGATCCGAAGGCCGCGCTCGTCTCCATCTCAGATTATCTTTCTCGTCAACCCGAATGTCACATGTAAGCAGACGCCAGAAGTCATAAGAAACGTGTTCCTCAGATGAACTTCCTGCGAGGCTTATCTCCTTCTGAGAAGCGGCTTCTTCTGTATTCTGCAGCGCGGGTGCCTGAATCGTTGGAGAATCGTGAGTGATCAAACCCATCCTGGCTCGTATCATCGCTTCATCGACACGCGGCTCCATCACGCTATATGCTCCCACGACTACATCGACAATGACCCCGGATAGAACCAGCTCGCCATTTTCTCCAATCCTCAAGAAGCGCGGTTTGCCTGAGGAGGCATTGAACAGCTCCCAGGACATTATGAAAATGAGTTCGTTGAAGAAATGCAGCTCGGATTTGACACCTGCCTCCCAGTCTGGAACCCACGACGGCAGAGAGTTGTCTCGTTCATGCTCAGTTGTTCTCGCCAGAGGAAGAAGATCTCCCGCAGCAAGAAGATACGACTCGGTCTTCTCAATGTTGGTCTCAGTCTTGGAGATGCGCTGCTGTATTGGACCTGATGGTTCCACGCCGGAGAGGGACTTCAGGGCAAACCACATGTCTCGAGTATCTTTGCACTTCAGATCCTGTAAGGCACTGATCATGAATCGGTACGAATTCGGCTGCTTGCGGTCTCGGAGGCGGTAGAGCCTCACTGTCGTCTGCATAAAAGGTATCAGAGTATCAAAGTGAAGGCCGTCGAGTCGGCGACGCCAGGTTTGCTGGAGCAGGAGGTGCCTCAGCTTGAGTGCGCTCGCCTCAACCGCCTTCAGTTCCATGCTCAGAGGGCCCCAGATCAGGTTGGAATTCGGTGCGAGGAAAACGCCCAGAACCGGTTGCAAGTGCTTCCACCAGGCCAGGCCCATAAGCTTGCCGAGCGCTTCTTGAGGCTCCGGACCAATGAAATCTCCGAGCATGCCAGGCCGTAGCATGATGGAAATTGTCCGAGGGTCAAGATGCAACGTTTCCAACCTTTTGAGGAGCTCAAATGCCAGGCGCGCATCGTGCAATGATATAGCTAAACCAGGATCGATACTGAATGGAGCTGGGTGGCTGTGTGCTAGTTGAAATGAGAATATCGACGAAGAGTCGGTTGAAGGCTGGGATTCTCCGTAAACATCGCCCAACCAGACCAAGCAACGTTCACATTGGCTGTAAATTTTCTTCATGGTCTGATACCGCCGCGATAGCTCATCTTGACTATCTTGGTTGACACATATCGCATCGATCCACAAGTACCTGGTTCTGTCCTCGTACCTCAACCTTCGCAGGATATTCGCCAAGTTCATCTGGACCGGCCAGGGGTGGCCGTTGAGGAAGATAGGCCTGAAGGTTTTCTCGTCCTCCGACACGTGTGACAGTGCTTCAAATGGGGGGTTGTTTCTAAGTACTGCTGGTTCCAAGTCACAGCAGATAGTCTCATGTGAAGAACCTGGTAGCAGGTGGATGATGCGAATCTGTCGGGCCGGGAGTTCCAGTCGAGTATAGACAGGCTTGATGGTTGGCTTCAGCTGGGCCAGCTTTTCCAACACCCTTGTCGCAGGCACAATGAAGGCTGTCCGGCTTGGGATGCTCACAACAACGATGTGGCCGTAAATATTTCCGGTCTGATTATTTCGGACAAGGGCACCAGAGTCTCCGTGCTGTACGTCTGTGTCGAAAATGACAGAGTAGACCTCCTGAAAGGCATTTCCGTATGGAAAACGGATGTAAGTTGGGCGACCATTCAACTTCCCCAGCAACACTCGACCTGATCCCGTACGTGTCTCGACTCGAGAATCACCACTTTTGATTTCAGAAACATTATCCTCTTCAAAGATGGGCAGGGCGTGAGGAGGCACCTCTATGTTTGACAGATCGAGCAGTGCAAAATCCATCTCCGCTGAAGCGAAAAAGACTTGTTCACTGACGTTGTTGTACGGTGTCTGTGTTTGATGGTTCTCCTGGCCAGCTGGCCTATCTGTGGTCTGCGTGAACGAAAGCTCTGTCTCGGAGTTCAGGGAAGGGCTGTCGCTCCCAACCTCCAGATCGTAGATTTCCATCTCCTCGGAGAGAGATTCAGCATCGGATCCCCCACGACTTGAGACCTCGAGATTGTTGCTGTCGTCTTCAGAGTGATAGACCGAGTCATTATCGCTGCATGGCTGCAAGATGTTGAAGTCTGGGTCATCTTGTGATGCGTCAAATGGTGTGACGTCTTGTCGTGATAGGACCATATGAGCCGAAGTGAAATATAACCGGACGTCACCATAGTGAACCACCGCTCCGATAGTGGCCTCGGTTTCCAAGGTGTAAAGACCTCCTGACTTGCTGTGCCTGTAAATTTGTAGAGCCCCTGAGCCCTCCGGTGGCAGGGAGACTGACGCAGCATCCGCTGCAGTCAAATTTCCAGCTGCGAGCCCTGGATTCGGTATATGAGGCGGGAACTCCCATTGGGATGCCTTCAGTCCGGGAAATCTCTTCAGCAGCCCACTCTTCTTGAACAGCTTCAGGGCCGCCCACCTCGCACCTTTGTATGCATCTGGACAGGAGAACATGATGTAAGGCACGGAGCAATTGGGCTTTTGATCGTCTCCCAACATGAATATATCCATCAAGATCATGGCCGAGTCTGGTACACGGTTTCCAGCAGACATGAACAGCGTGTTGATCTCAGGGATGAGCTCTTTGAGGACATTGCCGGCTGGACTGCCATCCTCAGCTTCCCAGCAGTGTTTATTCATGCTGATACCGCGTTCCCTGATCTTGACTATGCCCCGATATTCTCCTGCCGAAGATTCGGGAGCCGGCCATTTCGTCTTGTGTAGTGGGCCCATCTCTAGTCAGTCGGCAGGTGTGTTATGCGACTCGAGACGAGTTACGGGTATTGCCTCAAGCATGGCTTGCTCTGCTCGCCGACGTGATCAGGTTTCGCCTAGAATAATCCTTGAGAATATCACAATGGAAGTAACAACGTGCACCTGAGTGACAGAGAAGACAAGCTCAAAAGAGGGGCTGAAAGGCCTCTCGACCACGCGAGGAGACGTGGCAGTGGCAGACACTACAGATGCAGCGCGATGAGGGGAAATCTGGACCAGCCAATAAGACAAGGGTTATGCGTCCCGGTGGTGGGCTGACACATCTATGCTTTGCGGCTGAAGAATATGTGTGACAAGCCATCTTTTCATGCACGATACACGTAGCTGCCCGAGCCTGGACTCAGACCCCGCCGTTCGTCTGCACACAGCTTTGCCCAAGAGGCCGTTGGCCATCATCAAAAGTCTTATAGCCAGAACCATCAGAAGGAGTCACGTGTTGATGCATAGCTTTCCTCTCTTCTTTGCTCTCTGAAAGAGCTCTGTGGTCTCTGTTTCACGTGCGGATCTTATTATGGCCGACATCCTGTTCCCGGCACCAACGGCCACTCAGCTTGAAATCGCCCAGGCCTTTTGGTCCAGTGCAGATCATAACCTGGGTCCTTTCTTCTCATACTATACTGGACAGTGTAATACCGTCTATCACGTGTTTAGGGGCAGGATCCCCCCTCTCAACACATGAAGATGTTAAATTCATCGCAGCTCTCCTACGACAGGGCTCCTCCCGCTCATACCTCATGGACCTCCTTCGAACTCGCAGCTCAGGACGTTACGAGAACGAGGCGATTGGGTGCACCGTAGATTTAGTGGTCAGGCTGATGACAATGATGGACATTGGTCGGTTTCCTGCTACGTCGTTCAGCGGTCGCCACAGCATCACCTGGGACAGCGGAACGCTCAAGGACTTTCTCCACGAGATACTCCCGAGACAGACTCGAAGAAGCCACGAGGGTGTCAGGCTTGACACGCCTCTGACAGTCAGACACTTGGATCGAATAGGCGGTCTGAGTGTGAAACTAACGACAAACTTGGCCGACCATCTCTTACTGCTCCCAGAGAACGACGCGATTCTGATATTCCATCACGCATCGTTCCTCTTAAATCAGACGGGGTGCGTGTAGAATATCTCTCTCTCTTGCCTCCTGTTTTCCCGCCTTCTTTCCTTCATCATTGACTACTTGTTCATGGTACTGACGTGTCATCTAGTGATCTGTTCCCGGCTGGTCTCGTGGAAGAAACACTAAGTACCCTGGCATTACTGTTTCCCAAGGGTGATGTGGAAGTACAGAAGTGGTACGACAGGCAAGCGAACGAAACGTTGCTAGATAAGGCTGTACTCTGCTGTGAGCTGAGACACCGTGACCTCGAAGATTTCCAGTATTGGCATGACCGTCTTGTGACCTTATTGCAGAGATTCGATGATCCCCGATATGTCAACCTGAAAAGAGTCTGGTTCGACAGGCGAGACGGAGCTCAATGGTATTCTTTCTGGTTTGCAATCTCACTGACAGTCTTCTTTGGGCTGCTGCAGAGCATTGAAGGAGGCATACAAGTGTATCAAGCATACAAGTCTAATTGATGCGTTTAAAGATACCATTCTTCAGTTTCCTTGAGAGCCCCATCATGGGCGATATTTAATTCAGATCAGATTGACCTAGCACGCGCAAGGATGCCCCTCTTTTACTGCTCGCATTGCTGTAATTCGTTACTCCCGTGCCCCCTTTCGCAGGAGCAGAACTACAAAGTTAAAACTTATCTAAATGTCATCGAAAGTTTGACAAATACTTTGATAGTCTATGAATATAGCAGGCGACGGCCAGGTTAAAGTGTAAATTTTGCTTACAATGAGAAGAAAATAAAAGGTCTAGGGTTATCCTTGGGCCACTGAAGGGCTGTAGATCTCTTGAGAACTGCAGATAATCCTCTCTCCATCTCGAAACCGGCCAATAATCTTTCCCCTATAGATTTAAAACAAAAGACCTCCCAGAGAATGATTTTCAAAGATCGAGATAAATGGCGTATTGTGAAATGATTGCGAACAGACTATCAATTGCAGACAATAATTCATATGTATATATAGATATATATCTGTGTGTGTGTGTGTGTGTGTGTGTTCTTGATTTGTCCCCCATTCCCCTTCTTCAGCCTACAGCTGCACGATTCCTAGAGTCCTATACAAGACAGACGTCTCATCACTTCCACACGCTAGCCGTCTCGACACCCTTATTCTTCCCCTCCTGGTACGTATCCGAAAGCTGCCCATAGAGACCCTTCACTCTCGCAATCTCCCCCCTCCACCTCTCTCTCTCCCTCCTCGTCCTCGACCTGCTCCACAAGCTCCGCGAGACTGCCAGCGCGGAAGAACTTGTTGCTCCGGTTATACAGCGCCCTTCTCCCCAGCGCCTCGTCCGTCTCGCCTTCGGCGCGCACCCGAAACACCTCCTGCAGAATATCGATATCGTACGGGATGGCGAACAGATCGCGCGAGTCCTCGTAGGTGAAAAGATAATGAAATTCGCGGAAGCCAGCCCAGGTGATGCCGCTGAGGCACAGCGAGCATGGTTCGTGGGTGGCGAAGAAGATGCAGTCCTTTGTCTCTGGCCTGGGGATCTCCGGACCTCCTAGGCCTGGCTTGGTAAAGAACTCTTGGATGCAGTTGATCTCCCCATGCAGGAGGGGCGAGACGCGCTCGTTGTTGGTGGCGACTGTGTGGGGCTGCAGGTCGGCGCGGCGGAGGATGGCGGCGCCGAAGAGCTTGCACCCAGAGGTGACGCCCTGACGGGTGAGGGGGATGATGTGCTCTTCTGTGGTGGTGAGAATGGCGCGGAGGAGAGCCGAGGGGTCCGTTTTGGTGGCGGTGGTGGTCATGTTGGGAAGGGTTGTAGTTCTGATTCCTTTCAGTCCTGCGTCAAGTGATGTTCACTGGGTCGTTCAATGTCTGAAATGGGAGACGAGCGCGCATATGGGATTTGGGTAATCCTGTCCTGACAAGCTTGCTCACGTGTGGTAGTTGGTGATAAGAGGACTAATACTTCAGCAAACTAAAAGCCGGCGAGAGCTGCTAAGATAGGAGGCCGGTCGCGAGGCCGGGACCAGCCGTTGGTCGGCGACCTCCGTCTGGACTGACCCGGAAGAGGAGATCAATTCAGCAGTTTAGCTGGGCAATTGACATATACATTCACAGGCGGCTGCCAATCATCAAAGCAATGGGAAGAAAAACAACATGGCACTTTCAGATGATCAACTCAAGTCGATCCCGCAAGTCGATTAGCAAGCGAACAGTCCCATCTCGTAATGAGAGCTTTCCACACCCGAAAGACGGGCTATATTGTCTCGTCCTAATTTGGAACGGAGTTGAAAATGTACGATTCTTACTGAACACATCTCCAGTGGTGCTGCAGCATTATAAAGTAGTAGTGCCACGATAAGGTAAGTAATTCGCAATCTATGTACCACAGGATTTGTACACTGAAGAAGGGGAGGAGGGGCGTGTCTCCATCAAGAGAAACCCTTGCCTTCTGCATACTGCAGTGTGCGTGCCTAGGAACAGTAAGCAAGCAGCACACCACCCCTCCTTCGGTCTGAGGGTTGTCTTGTCGCTGTGATGCCGACGCTGATTGGCTGTTCACAACATAACCCCCGAGGCGGGGAAGGAAGAAGAAGACGACGCAAAGCCAAAGATAGGACTCGGCGTGTAACCCGCTCACAGCACCCCGCCTCAATAACCTGCTGACCTCGCAATCTAGGGAACAGGCGCATTCTCGAGCGGCATGGCGCTGGCGTTAGGATTGGGGTGTGGGTTGTTCGATTTCGGGGGGGGGGGGGACGAGAAAGCAGACAAAGGTCAGCACATGCGTTGATGACGATGACGCCCGTCAGCGAGATCCTAGCTTCGAGGAAGGGATAAGTAATCCCAGTAGGATGGGAAAAGAAAAGAGGAGGAGGAAGTCAGGCTGCTATTGGTGTTCTTGTCCTTACAGCTGTCGGCCCGTCTTGCTGAGGTGGCACCTTTTAGCCACCGGCCTCGTGACCGGGATCCGATAACCAATGATGAGGCCATTCTGAGTCAACTTTTGGGCGGGTTGGCACCAGTGTTGAATGAAGTATGCAGGACATTGGCAATAGGGGGGGTTTTTTTTTTATATCCAGCCGTTCGGGATTGCAAAGTCGGCGATGTTGTGGCAGTTTTCCGGGGCTATACTTCTGTGTCTATCTGCACAAGAAGCACGCAAGAATGATGCGAAAAGGTAGAAAGACATACAAGATCATGACTTCACTGTACGTGTGCAATTGATAGTACTATACTACTACTGTAGATGATGTGGTATTTACTGCAACAATAGTAACAGTATTGGGGTAACAGCATGGTACCAAGTAATTAATGCCTGGTCGGAACCCCGCAGCGGGCAGGACAGCGACTGATTGGGCTGCTTCCCGTCTGTAAGCACCCACTGTAAGCGCCTGAAACCACACCTGCAGACATGGCTGCAACCCTACCTAGCCCGACATTGCCCGCAGGTGCTACAACGGTTCTAGTGAGTACCACTGAATGCTACTACTGTACGCACCCACCCCCCTCTCACCACATTTGGCTTCCCCCATTCTTAGGGGGCCCTAGTGTCATCGCACAAACCCGAGATGTATGTATAGAAATACAACATAAGCCGAAGCCAACATGGAGCACCAGTACTACCCTCCATCTCCTCCTCTCCCAACAAGTCGCGGCTGAGACCCTCGCCTCCTCCTTCTCGTGGGCTTCACACCGTGATCCTCTGATACTCCCTAATAGTATTGTGGGTGTGATGAAAGTAACAGTGGTGGTGGTCATAGATAGGGATCGTGATGGGTCTTGTCTGTGATTGAGATCCGTTCTGAAGCCAGCACAGGCTGTGGCAGCCTGTAGACCAGTCATTTCTGATCACACGACTATCAATCACATCGCATCAAACAGCCTAACCGATGACCACCACCCCACAAGCCATGTGAGAATACATGCTGTATCACCACACCTAGACCGGTGAACATGCCCATACTTGAGAAGCAGGTGAGCCTCAAACAAGGCTGTCCCGACTGTACGCCGCCTAATGTAGTAGGTATAGTGACTGCATATACAGCACATTTCATAAGGCTCTGGAGATAAAGGTAGACTCATCATTGAGGCTCTTGATAATGATAAGGTGAGGCGAGTAGCCCGCGGGGATGGAGCAGAGCCGCCTGCAGCGCTGCAGCCTGTCTGATTTGCCTGACCCTCAGAATTCCTGACACCAAACAGAAACAGCACTTTTCTTTCGAGGCTCCGCCGCAGCAGCGTGTGCATATGTGACCTGAACTACACCACGCCCACACCCTCCTCCCACTGGCCCCCCACCCTCCCAAACATTCGCACACAGTTCTGGTTGTAATATTCGCTTCCCCTCCTCCCATTCCGAGGAGAAGGCTCGATGTACCTGCCAGGCCTGGGCAGAGGGGTCTAGTTGGGCTGCTCGAGGATGATATGTTCCGGCAGAAGTGATTTGCCTTGCCGTTTCAACCTCCTCCTCCTCCTCCCATCCTCCTCGACTCCTTTCTTAGCGAGTTGTGTAAGTGCAAAATGTACACTTGTCTCACGTGAATACGACAATGGCAGCCTCAAACCATTATTGTGCATGCACAGCAGGAATGAACATTATCCCAAAGGGAGGAAGGAAGGGGGGGGAAAACACGAGTTCAGCCCTGCAAGCGGGTCCAAGAAGCACCCGAAGCACGTCAACACGCAGATCCCGCCCGTGGCGCGGCCCATTCTCGCGGCCCACGAAAGGGCTAAGATGCCTCGCAGCGTCACTAAACATAATAGACCCAGCGCATGTCTCAGAGGGACGGGAGGCATGCACACCAGGGAGCCTAGAGGGAAGCGGGTGAGCGAAGAGGATGAACAGAAAGGGGAAAAGATATTGGCCCCACTGCTTTGTCTGCATCCTTCAGAGGGCTGAAAGGCAGTCATCATTACCATTATCATGCAGATTACATATCCTTTTGTATCAAACTATGTATGGATGCAGGTAGACTTCTGGGATGCTGACGACGTGCATGTATGCAGATGCAGCTGGGGCGGCCCCTTTTGCTGCGGCCACTGGAATAAAGTTGGGTCGAGCGGGATGCGGCCCCCATCAGGAGGGGGTAAGATCTCACTTCTCTACTGGCTTGCGAAGCTGAGCGGGCGCTCGATGCCTGCTTCAGTATCCACGCCATGTTGAACGCATCGTTGAGCGACCGACCGTTGGGTTGATGAATGGACGAGAAACCTACGCGACACACATTTTCTCTCATGTGTACGGTACAGATTCAAGTCTGAGGAAGCCAGGAGGACAGATTTCCGTCCAGATGATGGCGTTCTCGCTACACCTGTTTCGGCGCGGGAATGTAGTGACCCGGGGAAAAGGCGACCCCTGGAACGAAAGAGGGGGTCTTCTTGCGACGAATACACGACAGATGACCCCGGCCTGCTTCTTCAGCTCAGAATTGCGGCCTACCGTCTCAGAGCCTAAAGGTGAAAAATCATGAGTGACGAAAAACAAATAAAAAGAAAAAGGAGAGGAAAGGAAAAAAAAAAAAGAAGAGGAGGAGGAGGAGGAGGAGGAGGAGGAGGAGGAGGAGGAGGAGGAGGGCGAAGCAGGACCAATCATCATGGATACAACCTGCCTCCTATTTTCTTCTGCGCCGACTCGGGTAAGTATTGTGATTCGTATCACCCGAGGCGGGAAAAGAATGGAACTATTGCGCCGTCAAAATGAAGAAGGAAAACAAAGTCTAGGGGTTGGGGGGTATCATCGCCAATTTTGGCGGCGGCGACGGGCCTCCTCACGCCGGGACATCCACGGGGCTGTTCGTTCTTCTTTCCTACAAAGTTGCTTCTCTTCTGGCTGGCTAGCTGGCCTCCGGGCTCATCTTTCCACTCACTGGTAAGGGAAGACGGCACGGCGGACAGAGAGTGAGCGTGGGAGACAGACCTTTTGGAGAGCAGGGTTTCAGTGCTAGCTGCCACTTTGTTGCATTCACCCCCACACCTTCCCCCCCCCTTCCTTGAATTTTTGGGTGTGTTGGTTCTTTCTCTCTCACCAGCCACATCTGGCTCGGCACCATCCAACCTGCAGAGGCTATTGCGCACTGTGTGGTACAAGGCCTCGAGGTTTGATGTGCACGGATATAAAAGGAAGGAGCCATGAGAATCGATGCATGATGCTATGAATAAAAAACAATGTTGGGAAGGTACGTTGTCCTCCTCCTCCTCAGGTAGAAATGGGAGTAGAGGGGCTATAGAAGGCGCTCGCTATCAAGCAAGTGCCACCTGATGCCCCATGACTTAAACCTACTATAGTGGGACAATGCAGGAAGCACCTGCCCTGCTGTCTCTGTGGATAGTGTCGGCTGCCTGGTTATCCCTTTTTGCAAATAAAACCTCAAACACCCTCCTTTCCACATAAATCACCATGTACAACGGTTCTCATCTCACCTTCTACCCAGCAAAAATCTCACATTCCTGGATATCATTCTGACAATGTTGAAGAGACTGGCTCTCGTCAATTCAATGTGCAAGGTAAACCTGGTCAGACGCCAGAAAAGAATTGGGTATCCGGAAAACAACAAAACCAAGGCAATACAAAAACAGAGAGAAAAAAAAAAAAAGGTCATCCTCTGGTGTCAACCGTGAGCATCAAGCACAGACCAGAAACTTCAAAGCCATCTAGTTATAAGCCGCCGTCAACCTCTCAATCCGCGCCGCCCTGCTCTCGCGTTGCTTCTTGCGCCGCCCTGTCTCGCTGAGATCGTTACCCCGACTGTCCTCCCGGTACAGATTATATTCCTGCCCTTCCACGTGTGCGTCCCCCTCGGCATACTCATCTGCCGCGGGCTGAGGCGCCGTCGTGGCCGTGAACCGCACAGGAGGACCCTCCTGCTCTCTCGCCTCCTGCCCATCATTGAATTCGAGAATATCACTGTCGTGCAGCGACCGCACCTCGCCCCACTGCTCCACGGGCTCCCGCCGCGTCGTGTAGTCGGCCGGCTGTTGATGTGCCGGCAGCATATCCGGGTTCGCAGACCCCCAGTTGCTTTCGCCCCGCCGCCGGAACGCACCAAAGAACCCTCCAGCAGCAGGAGGTTCGTCACGGCGCTGCGCAGGTGTGCCTTGTTCGTAGTACTTTGGAGCAACATAGCGCCCATCTGCGTCGCGAAGGGGTCGCGAGGCCCGCCTTCGGCCACGGTTCATGCCGAACTCGAGCAGGACGGAAAGGGGCAAGGAGACAGCCGCAGCACACGCAGCAGCCAGACAGGCGGTTTCCATGCGGCACGCGATGCCATACGTGGGCAGATGCGCCACGGCAGTGCTTACACCTCCAGACGACGACGAAAAAGAGGGCGTGGCAGAGGCGGAGCCGGTGCCGTAAGGGCTTCCCACGCCCGAGGAGCCGCTGCAGGAGCTGGCACCGGCGCGATTGGCAACGGCGACGTAGATGTAGGCGGCAGTGAGTCCGATGTCGAGGATCATGGCGGCGAACGAGGTGGCGGCGTGGCCCGCGCAGCACCAGACAAGGAGCACGCCGGCCAGGGCGTACAGGGTGGCAGCCGCCGAGATGCCCTCGATGGTTTTGACACTGGTGGGCACGCTCAGGCTGTGCGCGAGCATGGTGGCAAGAAAGTACGAGTAGATGCCGAGTATGACCACAGCGCACGCCAGCTGGAGGCCGCGGAGGAGCCACTGGAGGCACTTGAGGCCCGCGACGCCGGATCGGGTGGCCATGGTGACGAAGGCGAGTATGTGTCCTGTTGTTCAATATCTTGTGTTCATATGAATGTCATGATACATATTGGAACTGCCATCATAACAGTGATTGATAGCGGGCACGCTGGCTCGCGAACTGCGTGTTGACCATATACATAAGTGAACTCCAGCACCACCTGATTTTGGCATTCATGCGATGACGTCGAAATCACATCCAGAGACCTTGTTTGGGTGACGAAACCCGCCCAAGGAAACTCCCAGGGCCCTTGGGATGGATGGTGGGAGGGGGAGGGGATTGCGTTTCGGATTTGTGGTTGTGCTATGTCATCGCCAGGGGATCGACCCATATAACACGCAATACTATGCACCAACCAAGCACCTTGTACAAAGCAGATCTTACCCTTTGTCCACGTGGAAGCGAAGTAAAGGAGAACCCTCGTCAATGCACATATGACAAAAGATCGCAGACGGGACTTGTGACTGGTGTGAAGTGCTGCGTATACACAAGCACTTCTATAGTCCCACAGTTGGAGGGGTTCTATTCGGATTGTACTACAGTATTCGCCGTGTCTTGGTGTGTGCATGTCGCCGTGTCACCATCACGACTGATTATGAGCTGAAAGGATGGATCTCTGACTATCCCTCGAAAGAGATTCTTAGACATATATACTATACTATGAGGTACAGAATAGGCTCGACGCAGGGTAAAGTATTGCTTGTTCGAAATCGTGTAGCAGCAGTTCGAAAATCGATGCCATACTTTCCACTGAAAGATTAAAACTACGACCACCACGGACTGTGGCAGTTTGGTTTTTTTCTTCCTTTCTTCTTTTCCCCTTGCAGCCACTGGCTTATTCTTTCGAGGCTGCTCATGGCTGAAGGATCACGAAGCAGAGGGTTTTTTGGTTGGTTTTTATTTTTTTTATTATTTTTTTTATGACCGTTGAAGTCCTGAGACAAGTCTAGCTTTTGTCTGTCGAGCAGGAAGCGGGAAGACGCTATCGGTTCTGGGCTTCATGATGAGGTTCACATGTTATCGAATCCTCATATGACTCGGAATCACCGAGTATATAAAGACATGGCGGAAGCAGATCTCTAGTCTCTGGACCCCATCATAACCGGTCTGAGAAGAAATTAGCACGAGATTCTACTGCTTACATGACAAGTACGAGGAGGAAGAATCAGTCAATCAATAATTTCAATATATTGGCTTGGTATAATGTCTGACGCTCATGTCCAAGACAATGGCAACAACCCACAGGCTACAGCAGGTATATGCAGGCCTAGACCAGCCAGGCACCGCAGGGTACTGTGGTATAAGCTCAGGTGTGTCTTGTGGGGGGGGGGGGGTGCGCGTGGCAGCCGGGGGGGGAGGGAGGGGGCGTGTGCTGGGGCCACAGGCGGGCTCTAACCCACTAAGAGAACCAGGCCCTGATCGACATGCCAGAGCTGCATAGCGGCCCCCTAAGAAAGAAAGAGAGAAAAGCGTGCATTTGCGGTGGGCGGGCCGTGTGGGTCAAATGTCTCTCCTTCCTCCCGGGTCTATCGATGATGGGTAAATACAAGGGGGCTTTGCTTGTGATTCAGCTCGCGACTCTGCCGCCCGCTTCTTGCTTTTTTCTTTCTTTCTTTCTTTTTCTTCTTTTCCTTCTTAAACCCTATAGCTTCGCGTCTGCTTTTTCTCCTCTAGGCCCAGGGGCAAAGAAGGGGGGTTGGTCGAGTGCTGCCCTCTCGTTGGCCTCCCGTCTTGATCCAACAACCAGCCATCCTTCTTCATTCTTACTTCTTTTACCAAGACAATCAGGATATCAAAATTACATCACACCCCCTCAACAGAAAAAGAAAATTCATCATTTTCTTTTTCTGTGGCATTTCAATTTCCCAATCCCGGCCGCCTTCAGCGCACACATCCCCGAATCCAAGTATCATAGAATGTATCATATACTATGAAGGCCGCTAGCTACCAACCGTACAACCCAAGATCCCTCCAAAACACCCCCCTCCCATCCTTCGGGCCACCAGAAACCCCCTTGACACCCCCCTCCTACCCTCCATCACGCTGCCCCCGTGGCGTCCAGGGAAAACACGAACTCTGGGAAATTGTAATGCAACGCGGAATCTTACAAGTGAGAGGGGTCCCACGCCCCTCTTATCATAGTGAATAGGAAGGAAAGAGGTAACCCGAGACAAGGATCGAAGAAATTTTTTCGTGTGCTTGTTTATTTAATTTCTGCTTTTGTTGTTTTTCCTATCATTATGTGCGTCTGGTGCTGGGTCGGTGCGGAAATCTATAGATAATGGAAATTGAAGGCGTCAGGTGGTTTCGTGCCCAACGGGTTTTGATCCATCGTATTGGGCTGCAGTGGGATCGATGAGACACACACAATCAGTCACCAGACCCGTCTATCGACCCGGTCTGGAGCTCTCTCCTATCTCACACAGCCTCACAAGATAACGTTTCGTTACCGCTGCTCATGTCGCCTGCCTCTCTTCTCCCCCGGCGTCGCCGGCCAGTCACTGAGTCTATCAGTTCATCACATGTCCAGTCACGGTCGAACAGTTACTTGTGCCCGAGCCGGTCGTCAAGAGATTTTTGACTTGAAAAATCTTCCAGTATTCGTGTGGATTTAATTGCCATTCTTCTGGTACATGCCCAATCTAGCCTAGAGAATCTGCTTGGGTTGGAGTTGGACGGACGAGGCACTCTTTGCCAATGTGCGGCCCTCGCCCCCTTCTCTTCACCCCTCCAGGAAAGAAAACAAGAAGAGAAGGAAAAGTTAGAGCCAAGAAGGATATTGATACAAATTGGGGGTGCTCGAACGAGACCAAGTAAACAAAAACGCCCGGTATTTGTTGACCAAATTTTTATACAAAAGCATTACTATTCCGCCATTCATTCCAATACATTCTTTGAGACCAAGGCTTGTACCATACGAAAACCTTCCGCCTCAGATTACCAAGACCAAGAGAAATATCTGTATCCTGTACATTCCGTTCCAATGCCGAGTCATTTCGAACCAAAAACTTTTTGTATTCCTGAAAAAAACAAACATCCGAGAACTGTGCTCAAATGTTGGAAAGTGGCGCCTTTTATCGCCCGCTTCGATCGCGTGTATGTGTGTGTGTGTGGTCACATGGAGCGCATTGATCCATGCGAGATCTGATGGAGGGAGGGAGAGTAATGAAATATTGGAAGAAAGGATCCAGGGTATCATTGTAAAGGAGACCAGCGAAGCGTGAGCCTCTGGAAATTGTTGTATGACCGTAAGGGAAAACCCGTGACCTGAAGGAAAACCCCGTTGATCAAAAAGGAAGTAAAAAAGGGACGGTGTTGTACAGCACCCGCCGATCATCGTTTCTTTCTCTCTCTCTCCCTGTTTTGGTGCCTCTTTCTTCTTCTTCGTTTTTTTTTTTTTCCTTTTCTGAAGCCCCCCCCCCGGGGGGGGTTGGGTATTGTTGTTCTTGTCTTTGAAGCTGCGTGAGGTGTAGTGTGTGGACTACTGCTCAGGATGCCTGAGGACATCCTCACAGTTGGCCTCAAAGCGCAAGTTCCAGAGCCGGACCGATTGCATGAATTTTTCAGTCCTATCGAGCTCACGGTCCCTGCCAAAGAGGGTCTGCACAAACTCGATACCGGAGCGCTGACCAAGCTGCGCGTCCTTCTTGCTGCTGGCCGTGAGCATGGGCTTCTCGCACAGCTTGAGCAGCCTCCGGAGCTTGTCCGTCAGACGCTGGCCGGAGGAGATGAAACCCTCGAACATCTCCTTGTTGTCCTGAGTCCGGATGCGGGGGACAGCCTCGGTTGCGCGCTTGATCTTGCCGGCGAGCTGGATGAGGAGGAGCCAGAGCTCACCAGCCACCTCGGAGATGGGGGTCGACGAGCCACGTGAGTACACTGTCCAGTCGTACACCCACTTGCCCAGGCTGTTGGCATCAAAGACGGAGCCCAGCAGGAGGATGGGCTCCTCAGTCGGGTCCCAGTTCTTGAGCGAGTAGCCCTTGGGGATCCCCCAGAGCTTGGCGTCGGCCTCGGTGGCCTTCCTGGTGGCAGGCGGGGCCTTGTGATGGGAGACAGAGGGCCGAGCGGTCTGAGGCCGCTGCGGCATGGACTGTGAAGCACGCCGGGTATGGGTGCTTGGACGACGCGGCTCCTCGTAGTATCGCGTCTCGCACCTGTCAAAATCATCATAACGGCGGGGTGGTGAGGTCTGTGCATAGTAGCGGTGATCAGTTCGGCGCCCACGATCGTTCTCATACACATAGTAAAACCCCTCCTCGGCCCTCCTGCTGCTGCTGTGCCGCTTCGACTTCGACTTGGCTGGCATCACGGGGATGATACCGTTGAACCCGAAGTACTCGTCCTCGTCGGACTCCCCCATATGGATTTGAGGGCCTCGAGTTGGAATAGGAACACCGACGGTCGCGGGATGGGCGAGACCCAGAAAATAACTTGTTCCGCGATGATCGCGTCGCACTCACATTGGCCGTGGCAGCGTTGGTCGAGTAGAGGCCGTCGCTGTTGTACCGCGGGGAGAAGGCGGCTGGGCGCGGGCTGGGGTAGTCATTCATGCCGGAACTGACGTGCCGGAAGTGCGCTCGGGTCTGAGGCCGCTGCGGTGT
Source organism: Aurifilum marmelostoma (assembly GCA_027559495.1). Taxonomy (NCBI): domain Eukaryota; kingdom Fungi; phylum Ascomycota; class Sordariomycetes; order Diaporthales; family Cryphonectriaceae; genus Aurifilum; species Aurifilum marmelostoma. The sequence continues at coordinate 2,539,597 of JAMXSV010000010.1, read as the reverse complement.
GGAGGCATAGTAGTAGACTGGGCCGCGCGGAGAAGGCGTGGGCGTCGCGAACTGGTCCTTTTCGTAGTGATACTCCACGCCGGGAGTCGACCCGTAAGGAGATTGTCCGTTCATGTTTCCTGGCTCTTGCAATGCTTCGCTGGCACTCGGTTCATGCAAGATCCAATCCACAACTCAACTTTGCACGGAGACTGCCCGAGTGACCGGTTGCGAAGAACTCAGACTTGTTGAATCGTCCTGAGCAGGAAGGGGAAGAAGATAGAAGGAGGGACAAGGCGCCTATGCGGGACGCAAAAGAACAGTGACAGCGTCACCTTTTTATATGGTCGATAGGAAATGGAGGGAAAAACCGTCTTCTGGCAGCACACATGTCAAGATCTTGGTGTTGAAAATGGTTGAGGGGGGCCAAAAGATCATCAAAGAACGTGCGAGATGGTTCTCTGATGGTAAGTTCTGGAAGAGACTGGCGCACTTGGAAATGATTCCAGTCTGTCAAGTATGGTGTGTGTATGTGTGCGTGTGAGTATGTGCTTTAATGCGGTACAAGACGTCGTGGTAGTGTGGATGTTGACGCAGAAGAATTATATCTGGGGGTAAAGTGGCATGTAGGCTTGTCGCAACAGAAGCAGAAAGCGCAAAAAGCAGTGGTTGGAGAAAAAATGGTGTGTGTCATGCATGCCCTTTTGAATTATTTCTTGGTTTCCAGACCTGGCCGGGGGGGAGGGGTCGAACCTGATGGGACCCCAGGAGGGGAAGGATCGCACGGATCCAGTCGTACCGCGCTAAGCAGGGAATAATGACAGGCAGTGATGAGCTGCAAATTGGGTTCCGGCCTCGTGGAGTGGTACAATGTACCGTAGTAATTTTGGTGGTGGTGGGGTGTCTTTAGAAGAGACTTGGGTACCTAGGTACCCCAACGGGCGGTGCGCCACCCGCTGGCTCAGACCACGATGTTGGGTATAGGCTAGTGATCAAAGTGCGAGGAACGTGCCACAGCGTCCTCACACCGTCGGCGACTCACTTGTCTGTCCCTCCTGTTCGTCCGGGGCCGAATCGGGAATAATCCAATCGATGCCCGGCGTCGCGGTGCTGGTGGTGCTAGCAGTGGCTGCAGCTCAGGCTGAGGTGCAGCATGCAGTATGCAGTGAGGTGAGTCGGCCTGAAAATAGAAGCAAAAAGAGGCTGCGCAACACTCGAGTGTGCTCAGCTGCAGTGCTCTCCGTGAGACCTTGGCTTCTGGCTTTTTATGGTCCGCAAGAGAGGGGAAAGAGTCTGTCGCAACTCTGTGGGTTGGTTCACCCCTCGCCCTGGAACAAAAAAAAGGAAAAAGAATAGAATGTAGGTTGGTGTGGGCTGAGCCAAGTTGTTGCATGAACAGCGCCCGAATCAGGGGGCAGAGTAAGCGAGATTGCTTTGGACACAGCGACTGGGGCCGGCCTTCTCAACACGCGACGACTGGATTCGTATGGAAACAATGAAGGTGAAAATTTTTTCGTCTTCCTTGTCGTCTTCCCCGGACCGCAAATCCAATTTCGATATCAGAAGCCCATGCTCCTGGCGTCAGTGCGTTTGAGTTATCGACTAATGGCAGGGCATGCCTCCTTCGCGGGACTCGGGGACTGGTGGGTAGAGGGGCCGCGTCCAAACTAATACAGTCTCCACAACAGAGTCGATGGAGTCTCCGGAAGGCCTGGGCCGGGAGATTCGGTCAATGGCACCCCTGTCGACGCGATATATTGGTCGGTGAACGACGGTGTTCGTCAGAGAAGAAGAATACAAGAGGTTGTCGGACAAGCAGGACCAAAGTCGGCCTTGCCACTTTTGTCCTCGATGACTGGCCAGCCGTGAGCCCGAGTGCCAGGCAGGCAGACGATGATACGCCTCAGATAGCTGGCGTCCAGGTTGCAGTCGCAGGATGACGGAGGCGGCTTGCTTTTGGGTGAACAAGGAGGCCTGTTTGGGTGACCGGTGTTGATGCCTCTGCCGCGAGATGAGCATCCGTACCCGGGTGTAACCTCGCGATCTGCAACGTTTGAGGGATACAAGTGCACCTCGGTATCGGAATACGTGCTGGTCTATCTCCGCTCTGGGCTGCACCGAGTAACGTACGGTTCACAGGCAGAGAGGCCCTGTGCTACGGGCTGCGGGCAGCTGCAGGTCATATGTATGAGCAGCAGGCGAGCGCAACAAATGGCTGGACCACCTGTTGATGGTCAGCAGCTGAAAGGGCGGGAGAATGTCCTCAGCAGTGTTGACTGAGTTGGTGAGGTCGGGGGATGTTATCTTCGTTGTCGTCGTCGTCGTCGTCGTCGTCGTCGTCGTCGAGACACGGGCAGTAGAGCCCCAGGAGACAAGGATGACAAGTGAAGGCTGGCCGTCAATATATAGTTGCACAGCCGTGTGTAAGATGACTGTGTGAGATGAAGGCGAGAGTCCTCAGGCAAACGAGGCGACAAAGGAGGACACGCGTGCAAGAGTGCGTGGCTAATGGTGACTCTTAAAGGGAGCGATCTGTGAGTGGGCGGTGGTGGTGGCAAACTTGAGGAAGAACAGAGTACCAAGACGAGGGTCCATGGTTAACAGATGTGAGGACGAAGACGAAAGATAGGAAGTGGAAGACGGGGGAGAGGGGGGAGGAGGGGGGATGTCTGTGTGATGGGGGAAGGAGACAATCGCAGGTTCACAAGGCCGTTTTTCGCGGGAGGGAGGCACTGTGGATAACGGCAGGTGATAGTAGCCCTGTGCACTGTGCCCTGTGTGCCCTTTATCCCTAGTGCCCTTGTTACACCAAGTAGTAGCCCCAGAGGAAGGAGTAAGTCGTTTACCCCTCACCCCTCTTTCCCTTAATCGATACTGCCGCTTGCCTCTTGTGACATTATTCCAACCAATCCTCTCTCCCTCGCACTTTTGTGCGTGATGAGTGACGAAAAGGTGAACACCGTGGCCCGCCGGGGGTGTGCCAGGTGATGTGGTATGTGCCAATCTCCTGCCTCTTACGCCCTCTCCCTCCCCCTCCCTCCCAAAGCTCGCCCACCTCCCCTTGCATCCCTCGTTAACCAATGCTAGAAAGAGGACAGACAGGCAAGAAAAAAATTATGAATAACACGACCCAACCACAGTCAATCCCAGCCACACACCTGCACAGCTGCAAGATTGTCAGATCCGCGACCCAAGGGACGGGTTGACGTGCTAAGCCTGCTGGCGTCAAAAGCCGTCATCACATGCCCTCAGCACGTCGATGCACCACATACACACGCGCACACACAACCCAGGCTGAAGGCTGCATACGTGGCCGATGATAACCCATCCGATCTGGGCAAAGAGAAAGTCGGAAACTGAGGACAAGGGTGCCTCAACCAGCGACTCATCGGTGTCGACATCGCCATCGTCATCGTCTTCTGCCTGGTTCACTACAGTGTGCACGATCGACCTACTATGCACAAGGTTGGCTGGTAGGCCTTTGAGGCCCCGGAGCGATTCACGTTTGGAGAAGAACAGGACGGACTTTCTCCCAGCTGAGTACTAGCTTGCCCCTGCAGATCTGAAGCCTAGCACACCACAAGCCAATTGCCGATCTGTTTGTCTGTGAGTCTTCAACGTTCAGCAGCGACAGGATCAGCAGGGCATCGTTCCAGCTTTGGTACAGCCCTCATATCATCATCGCACAGAGCGCCACGGCATGTGAGAGCGCTGTCTGATACTGTACAGTGCTTTCGGTAGTGGTACAGCGCATGGCCACAAGCGGCGGCCAAGAAGCTGCGGGGTGACCTGCATGGGCACGCGGGGGTCTTCCCCGCCCCTGCAGAAACTCTAGCAGGGCTATCCAGCGCTTCAGGGTATGTGCGTCAGTCATGAGCCTCAACAAATTTCCAGTCCCTTAGAAAAAGGCCTTCTACAAAGGGGGGAAAGAGGGGGGAGGCGGGGCGAAAAGAAAAGAATCAAAGTACTTCTTCACGCAAATCCACATTTGGTGCCATGGACTTGTGAAGTCGGCAAAGTACAGTCCCCCAGGCTTGAATTTCACGTGGCAATTGGTCTAATTTAGCGGTCGTAGTATGCTAACTAACGGATATAGTGAACGGCGCCCCTGAGCCAGTGGCGAGCCTAAATCACCTCGCCTCTGCGTAGTCCTATAGGGAACATGCTGGCTCAGCTGGAGAGGTCCGAGCAAGCATGATGCTGAGTCCAGCTCGCACATCAGCATTCAGCTTCACCAGAGTCATGCATCAAAGTGAGATACCTTCAGACCAGCCACTACCCGCCACCGGTGCCCTCCCCCCCCCCCACCCTGGCCGTCGTTCATGCTGGCGTGTGGACGACTGCGCGGAGGCCTGCGTGGTGGCGAACCTGTTTCACGTCTCTATGATCCATTTTCAGGTGAATGAAATTTCTCAATGGCGATGCGCTGGGCAGATGCATGTATGCTGGAGTTTTGCCACCCGTCCATGAACAAAGTCCATTTTGTATTTCACACGAACATTCTTCATCTCATTACCACAGGTCTATGTCCTGGAGGCCTATTTCGGACTTCACGACGGCGAAAAGTGATCTTCCGGCCCCGTCAGGATGCATCGGCCGAGAGACCCACCGAACGGGGGGGCTGACTTTCTCAGCTCGTTGCCGATATGTGCACCCGTTATGGTTTTGCTCCCGGGATACCCCCCAAGACCCGCCTGGATTGCGAGACACTGAGAGTACTTACCATACCCAGGGTCTGCAATCGTCTTTCAGCACACTCAGAGACCAATGAGCGGCCCAAGCATCCTTACTTGCGGCATGGGTAGCTTCAAAGAGCCCAGTCTTGCGTTCATTCGACGAAATGCTCGTCAGGTCCCGTACAGTATCATTGCGCACCGTCCAGCTTAACTTTTTCCAAGGCCCTCCCTCATACATGAAGTGACAGCCACGACTAACAAGAGCAGGGCGTCTCGTATCACGAGCAGACTTCGCTGCACACACCGCCGTGCCGATAATGGCGGTCCAGACCGGTCACTGCATCATTGCTCATTAAAACAGGGCGAAATGCTGCTCAACCCTTGCTGGGAACTTGCATACTAATGGCGATCCACTCTCTCGCATGCCGCAATGGTGTCCACTCATTTTGCTCCAAATGCCATCAGCAGCCCCACGCTCGTCTGTCAATTCTGCATCTTGTCTCTCGGGTTACCCCTCCCCCTCCATGAGCTTCTAGAAGACCAGACGAACAAAGCTTCTGACTGGTGGGACGTGGCGGTTTGTTGACCGGGAAACTCTACCCCTCTTTGCGTATCCTCCAGAAGATTTTTTTTCCTCTATTCAGCTTGGTCATAGCTTTGCATGATTGTACCAGAGAGCCAAACAGACACAAGAATGATCGCAGCGAGGCACCAATGACTCACATTGAAAATTTCGACGGCGCGAGCTGTGTGTGTGTGTGTGTGTGTGTGTTTGGGATATCGTCATTGCATGGCCTTGTTAGACGTGCATTGGAGCCCAACCTGCAAAACAAATCCGGCGTCAGCACACCGCAAGTATGGTAGTGAGAAAAACAAAACCTCGAAACCAGCGGTCGAAAGTGGTCTCGTGCTGGACGACCCAATGACTTCATCGGAGGAGCCTGGACACTGCAGACTGCGGGCGCCTATCTTTGTGGTGCAGGGCTGGAGGTACAAGTCGCAGGTCCGATCAACGAAAGCCAACAAAATATGCCCCGCCATGCGGCCAAGTTCATCATCCTACGCACAGATCCAGATTCTCTGTCATAGTACGGACATACACTGGACGTTGGATCTTAGGGCCCGTCACTCTGGGTCTAGCCAAGATTTACCTTACCCAGCAAATTTCATCGCCTCGCGCGGCTTTTCTCAACTGCCTCCATTGCCGTCTTCAACCGCTGCGGAGCGTTGTCAAGCTACACTAGCGATAGGACGTCAATATTTACGTCGGGCCTAGGCGATACAGCGCGGCACCTCGGGAGCTGAAGATCACGACGCAAGGTTCTGTCGCTCACAGCATGCCAGCTCCATGGTATTCACCGACACTTCTCAATTGGGCCATTGACGCCCAACACCATACACTGCCACCCCTCCATGCGTTTGCGATGTCAGGCGATTGATGCAGTCATGCCCTTCGAGACCATTCTCAAGCGCAACCGCAGATGCATGATCTTATCTCTGCAGTGCTGCATGCACATGCGGCTAGGCCTGTGCAGCCCGCAGGGTCATTTTCTGATTGCTTCGAATGCAGGGTTTGCGTAGCGTCTCGGCTGCAAAGCCACGTCGCAGGTTTCTTCTTCTTCTTTTTTTTTTTTCTTCTTCTTTTCCTTTCCTCTCACCCTCTCATTCCGGCGGTCCTTAGCGCTATGTTGGCGCACAGCAGTCGTCCGGTGCATCTTTCTTTCGGTCGTCTGACGTCGCTGAAACTTTCGGCACGGCATTCTGATGGCATGTCTGGGCCATCATGCGACCCCAAGGCACGACTGACAATGGGCAGAGACTCAATCTGGCCTGACTGTGCAACAAGGGCAGATCAATTATTGTTTGCTGCCCACTGCCGCGCTATTCCGTAGGCTTTCCTTCCTACTACCAACTGCTGCTGAATTCTTACGACACCCTCATGAGTTATATCTTCGACGTGCCGCCTCGGAACGCAGCTAGCAGAGGTCATCGGCTAACGCGCATCATCACCAGGTGATGCCTGTGTTTCAAAAGCCAAGGGCCTCAACATGACATTCAGTACACTACAGGTCTGTGTATCCACATGATCTGACCGAGACCATCTAATTCACTATTTTTCAAAGTCCACATATTGGCCGTCCACAAAGGTGACGTATGATGGCACACCTTGAAGGCCTTGAGCCAGCTGCAAATACATCTCAGCATGCGAGTCGCCCTTTGGTACAAAGCCAATCGCCCGACCCTCCTTATTGCGCTCGTCCGCGTAGAAAAATCTGTGCCACAGTGCAGGTTCTGATCAGCCACGGTCGCATGCCCACATGAGCCTCAAATGCAGGACATATACAACTCACCGGAACCCTTTCTCCTTGAACGCCTCGTCCGCCGTGCCCACCCAAAAATTCCCGCCACACTTCCCGATCCCCAGTGTCGTCAACCTCGCGACCGGCATCGAGAGCATGCTCTGCGGGACCACCCCCTTGGGAAACATATTGCCCGTCATGATGAACGAGCCCTTGCGGCCATCGGCAGTCCACACCCTGACCGCCTCCCGAGCGGCAAGGTATGGGCCCTTGACCATTATGTTCAAGCCAGCATCCAAGGCTGCATCCGACACGGCGAACGGGTTCGTGGGGTCGTCTGCCGAAGGTGACGTGACGTTGTAAGCATTCCAGATCAGGACATCCGGGAACGGCCAACCCTGCGCGGCAAGCTTGGCAGAGATGCGCGAGATGGACGCCAGGTCCGTCAGGTCGGCCTGAATGTGGATATGCGTGTGTGCATCCGCGGGTGCGGACGGGAGAGGCGAGCGAGAGACGGTCGCGACGCGGTAGCCGGCGGAGAGGAATCTGGCGGTGACAGCCGCGCCAATATTGGCACCGGAACCGTATATGATTGCTACGGGGCTGGACATCGTGGTGTTTCGAAACAATGTCTCTGTCTGGTGAAAGCTGGGCCGGCTGAAGCGAACGAGCTTGAAGAGGGTGACCGCCAGTCCTGGGCGCTTGGTAGATATATCCCCGACAAGTTGGGCGTTACCCCTTGGCAGCTTACGTCCCAATGCTTATCTGACCTGTAGTAGGATCAGTTCTCTGGCTCGAGTATCACGAATGACTCCTTGTGGCTGCCTGGGAAAAGATTCCAAAGGTCCTGACCCCGACAATCCTCTAAGAGAGAATGATCTGTCGAGCAATCTCCCCTGCTCGTGGAGACGTCCATCGTCCGTCTTGGGTCAGATTGCGGACGGGATTGATCCTACAGCGATCTGATTTCAAAGTGGCTGATCTCATCCACACACCAAGTACTGCCGCTTTTTCCTCCTTGTGTGAACTGTGTGTGGGGCAATACCTGATACGCAGACATTGGTATATGAGCATTAGACTATGCATGAGATGTTGTTCATCGGACACCTAAGCCGAAACAGGCCATCTTCACACTCATCAGATCACATGTCATACGGACTGTACCTCCTTTACTGAGATCCTGATGGGCCGAGGAGGGTGATTTGCTCTGGAATATGCTGGCCTGCGTGAGGAAAGTGGGGTTGAGCTGTCTATGTAAAAGGCAACTTGGTTGACGAGGTCTGACTTTTGCATGAAATTATAAAACTATATACTCTTGGTGTGGAATATCTGAAGGATCGAGGTTACGATCAAGATGAGAGGAAGTCCTGTCTTGGGCACGTCCGCTCTTGTGTGATTCTAACTTAATTTGGAAGAGGCAGAGAGATTCGTATTTACAGGAGCACAATACTGATCTTTGGAATGTTTGTGCCCAAAGAAGAAGAGAATAGAAATTAAAAAGAATAGAGTCTGTCTGCTCTCCATGTTGAGTGCATTTTCTGCGGTCAATGTAGGCCTGCTATTGCAGCACAACACAAACATCGGGCCAATAGAATCGAGGAAATATGATTCCTTGCCAATTAATAATGTGGCAGAGAATTTAGTCAGCAGTGACGATGAATCTCAACACAATCGAACAGCGGGAGTCCATTGTATAGAACAGTTAGTCAGTACTATGTATTACTCCCATTCCTTGTTCCCCTTTAGATTTGTGAAAATTCGCCAACTAGAGGGGCTATTCGCCGAAACATGGCTGGCATTGACCACAGAGGTCCCAGAGCGCCGGGTCGCCACGGACCCCAGGGGGAGGGGAGGGGGCAGTGCCGCCGGAGAATGCAACGTCGCGGCTTTTGACTGGCCCAGAGCCCGGCGAAACACATCCATATTCTTCCACCAGCTTCTACCTGCTGTGGTGGGCCTGGCATTCGCCATTTCGACTCATAACTTTTGATGAAACCCGACCTTATTTTTCTGATACTACGTCATTTCTAGTACTACATGGCAATTTGGAATTTATAGGGTTGAATATCAAGTCGATAGATACACACCCTCAACGGTACATGCATCGAGTGTCAGGGGCTGTGTGTCTCGTGCGACTAAGGGCATTGAAAGGGTGGGTGCCAGTTCACGCATATGCACCACTCAGAGAGCAGTGCTCGCCTTTCTTAGCCGCTGCAATATGTGCTGAACAGATTGTGACTCATAAAAGACAGTGTCGTCGTCGCCTTGTCCTTGAACACGCACGCGTCCTACCGTTGGTCCGGAGACGCGGCACATGAACCCGCGGTTCCCCGGCACGTCACCTAATCCATACCGTGAATGTCTCGGTGGCGACGACCTTGACCTTGTCATTGGATATATTGGGTCGATATCAGGCAGCCCAGATGAATAGTAATGGGAGGCCTGCGAGCATATCGAGGCTACTGAGTGATGATTTTATTCTGAGTGGTCAACGTGGTCTCGCTAGGTGGATAGAAATATATCAACTGCAGCCCTACATTTTCACACCCTATCAAGTATTTCGACCTCTGGGAATGAGTCACCGTGAACGGAGAAGATGAGTCTCAAGACCCTGCATTCTAGCTATGAGCACTACCTCGGTGAATGCTCACTTGTACTGGTAATATTTTGCAAAGCTTCAGCGCTCTTTCAACGTCCGTGACTGACGGTGTTGAACTGGTGGTAATTCCTTGATGACTTACAAGAGACTCAATATCGGCGACTGCAACCCGCATCGATGATCGAGATAGAGAAGAATTCAATTGTGATGCTAATGGTCTTGATGATTCTGACTGTTCAATGGGCACGTATTTTCAAAGGTGATTAGAAGGTAAATAGCAGATGAGCGACAGCCCTTTTGTAGGAGAGCAAATAGATGCCAGTATAATGATATGATCGAAGGGTAGACTGCTCAGTAATGCATCACAATTTCACAGACTCCTTACTTGAGTAATTACCCCTATAGACACCTATAGACGCCAAATATTCACAAGTACATCAACAGAATCATACCTATCTCATACATCTGTCTCACATCCTTTCTCAGACTGGCAATCCGTATACTAGTACTATGCAGACGTGGTGTTAAGGGATGCCTTAAGTCCGTGCCGTGATACAGTATCAGTTTACTGCTTACTTGGGCTCTGCCATGCATTTGCACCACCAACATTCCTGTTGTAGGGCGGAACTCCGATGTAAGCAGCGTTACCTCCGGATTCCGGGGCCCCAACTCACGCATTCGTGCTCCATGCTTGGACAACGGTCAGCCTGTCTTCTTCAGCGAACTGTCAGTCAATCTAACTGCAACTCGTATGCGAGGCTAGATAATGTTCACCTTCAATCTAACCCACACTCGTATCGCAGACTGAATACGTAAGTACTCCTAGATGGTGGCTATAAAGAGGCAGGACGTGTTTGAGCAGCTCTAGCAGGCTCAAAGAGGTAACACCCTCACATTAGAACGATAGATTACAGCACTTGATACTCTCGCAAACTTCTAGAAAGGGTTCGAACACAAGATTTATCACAGAATGGCTCCAAAGTACGCTAAGGATCAGCCCGCTGGGTTCGTCAACGGCATCGAGAAAGTGGCCGTCGTCGGTGTAAGTGGATCACTTATCGAGCAGCCGCCGAGACAGCCTTTCCCTATTCCTCAAGCCCATTTAACACATGATTGCCTCGGCAGGCGGGCGGACAAGTCGGAAGGTGGATCGCAGAGGCCATAGTCAAGACAGGCAAGCACACCGTGACGGGCATCACCAGGGCGGACAGCACCAGCCAGCTGCCCACAGGCGTCATCGCCGCCAAGGTCAACTACGACGACGAGACCTCTCTCGTGGACGCACTCAAGGGACAGCAGTTCCTGATCATCACGCTGAGCGCCTTTGTGACGCCTGACACGCACGGAAAGCTGGTCAGGGCTGCTGCCAAGGCCGGAGTTCCCTATGTTCTGCCTAACTTCTGGGGCTATGACCCATTTGACGACAAGCTGTCGGAGGAAGTTGGATTTGGGAGGCGCTTCAGTACGTGAATAGCCATGATCCTGCTGCTGCGGTTCCAGCCATGACCTGTCGACGTCTTCTAGGCCGCTCTTGTCATATCGAATGCTGATGTGGGTTTGATATCAGTCCAATTCCGCGAGGAAATCGAGTCTCTTGGTGTCAGCACCTTCATTGCAATGGCGTGGTACGTTCTTTGCCCGTCTGCATATACATCCTCTGTGTAGTTCTTTTGGTCAAGACCCCTTCACGAGTCCCTGCCCACGACATTCTGACATCCAATCTGGTCAAAGTTCCAGCTGACACGAAGAGTGACATAGCGGCTTCTGGTACGAATTCAGTCTCGGGGGAGGTCCAGACAGGTACGGATTCAACTTCAAGGAACGGTCAGTCGTCTTCATCGACGACGGCAACTTCAAGATCAACACCAGCACCTTCGCCCAGACCGGCCAGGCCGTGGCCGCCTTCCTCAGCCTCAAGCTGTACCCAGACGACGCCAATGACAAGAGCCCGGCCATCTCCAATTGGGACAACAACTGCTTCTACGTCTCCAGCTTCCTCGTCAGCCAGCGCGACATGTTCGAGAGCGTCAAGCGCGTCACGGGCACCACGGACGCCGACTGGAAGATCACCACCGAGAACTCGCAGGAGAGGTACGCCAATGGCATTGCGGCCATGCAGAAGGGTGACAGGTCCGGCTTCGCCAGGATGATGTACACCCGCGTCTTCTTTCCGGAGGGGAACTCGGTCTACGAGAAGACCAAGGGTCTGCAGAATGATATCCTCGGCCTGCCAAAGGAAGACATTGATGAGGCTACCAAGGAGGCGGTGCGCCAGGCCTTGGAAGGATGAGAGAGGACAAGAATGAGGTTGACTTGTAACTTTCATGTCGCCATCAACATTTGAACAGCTGCCAGGTCATTAATCAATATAGACGCGTCGGACATGGCGTCTAGAACTGCAAGAAAATCTAGAAATCTATCGCCTGTTTCAGCATTGCCTTCTGTACAGATACATATGTGACATGAAGATTCAAGAACGCCTGAAGGGAAGGGGGAAAGTGTTGTTTGTAGTAGGCCATGTCGCCATTGCAAAGAAAAGTACATCTCGGCAGTCTCAGAACCATACAGAGAATTTCATTGAGAAGTCTCAGAGGAAGATTGAGGATGTGATCATGATCATCATTGACAGCGAAGATGGTATAAATAATAGTGATGTGTGAGTGCAGGCTGGGTTCTTGGAAGTCCTGATCAAGGACTGACAGGATCCAGCAAACTGATAGCTAGGTTTCCCTGCATGACAAAGGTGTGAATGGAGTGAAATAATAAAGGGCGCATACCTGGCTGCTTCCAACACAATGCCATGAGAGGTTAAAGAGGCAATTTTTTGCGGTCAAGTATCGGGCTAAGTTTGTTTCTGGATTGAACATCATGAGTTGGGTTGTATTGCGATGAAGATGTATGCTGCAGCAGACCGATGTAGTAGTCAACTGCTGCCCAGTGGCTTTCAAATTCGTGGCAGGAATCTTCAAGAATGGCCCAATGCCCATATCAGATTTGACCCCTGCTGTCTGAGGCTTTGATCAGTACACCTTTGACCATTGCCCAGGAAAAGAAAGGGCGAGGAGCAAGCACTCATAGTTATGGAGAGGGAAGAACGTGCTGGAAAAGATCCCGGAGAAGACAACGACGCAGGTGAAAAGCGAAAGGTGGAACAGCGTGATTTCCAGGCATCCAGGAATATGTTCGCCAGCAAGGCTGATGAGGATGATTACTTGATAGCCAATGACACTAATGCAAGCTCAGGCCCAGCTGAGTGTTGCCAAAGCAGATCTCCCTTCATGGCTGCATCAGCTGAGGCCTCAGAAAAGGGTCATTCATTATTCTCATTTTGAGACCAGGATTCAAAACAAGATCAAAAAATCTGCCTTGACGATTTATATATGGTGCGGCCCTGCTGTAGTTGATGTGAAGTCGCCGTGAGTGGCTATCTTCCTGGCATCTGATTTCAACCTCAACACGACGTGATCTTGGCCAGAAGACTGGCAAACCGCACATCTCACTCGAGGAGACAATGAGAACAATCATAGACATGGAGGCTTATTTTCCCCTCCTGAGGCTACCTAGGTACTGCCGATCTCTGAGACATCTGGATGTAGGTGATCACAAAGTCATCTTCCTGGCCGTGTGTGTGCATTGAATGACTGCTCTTGAAGCAGCAGGGATAAAACCACGGCACAGGCCCTGCATCTTTTTACTATGTTTCTATGCCAACTTTGCCTTCACTCATTCAAACTCCCTGCTTACAATAAGACTATTGTCTATCATTCCTCTGAATTCCTCTGACTCTCCCTCCAAAAATCTCGTCCCAGTCTCTGTCTGCTTGGACGTTGTCGAAAGCCATGATCTGGGATCAGCCATATGACTGTGATAAGAGCCCTTACTAGTGCAATAAACAGAATGAGCTGTGGGGACCAGTAGAGAATTGGCTGACAGCACCATGTCTCCCCTCCTCAGACTCTATGTAGACATCCGCGCGTTGCTGCAGTGTCAGCCAAGTCCCAGTACTTCCTGAGAACCAGTCTTACACCAGATGGGTTTGAATGCTGTACAAGTGACCTCACTAGTGTGAAATGGTACTGGAATGGTCAAACCTCGATGAAGCAGCCCTTGAGAGTTGCCAGTATATAGTCATTAGCCATAGCACTGATACTTTGTATTTTCTTTTTCCATTAATCATATGTCATAGAACCTTCATGCAGTGCTCTGTGCGATCTATGGGTGGGATATATATGAAGACTTGTGGCCGATACAGTCTAACCACAGTACAGATCCAGGAAATTTCAATCATCGAATTGGATGTATCTAGAAGAATGCTCGCTGCTATGATGTTGAAGTGGCCACTCTGGCTTCCGTCCATACGTGACATACACTTGTGAGATCTATCGTCAGCATGCATGTGACAAAGCTCGGGTCAGACCATCGACCATGTTGGGTTATCTCACCAGGTAGATAGACGCGCATGTTCTGATCCCTCAAGTTGGATCGAACTTCGTCAACAAAGCCAGGAAGCTCCGCAGACGGTAGACCACCTGCTAGGAGGATTTTGGTCACGCTTGACACGAACTGCAGGCAGTTTATACAGGCCATGCTTCCTAAGGTACGAGCATTGTGCTCGAGTGGCCATTTATTTCTGTTGAGGACATGTTCAGTCAGTCAGTACCTGGCTTGTGTCAAGACCTGACAGGGAGGTGGACAGGGGAGGCGACGGCCCCCCAATTCTCCCCAAGTAAAGAAAGAAGAAAAAAAAAATACAGAGATACATAAAGATGACAAGAGGAAAGTGATGAAAGGCTGAAAAGAATAGAAAGAAAAAAAAAGCAGAGCAGAAAAGGAGCAGCAAGGCAGAGGAAACGCTGCTGTGGAATGGTAAACAAGTCCGGGCGAACAGCATGACATGAGAAGACGCGGGATGGCAAGGATGGCGGATGGACCCCTGCGCTGCTGCATTGACACAAGGAATGGGACCCAACATACACAGGAGCGGTGAATCGCCTGACGGCGACTTCCGTGAAACCAGCCTCGATCATCCACGGCCTGTACCGCAGAGGCGCACGGAAGTCTCTCCCCAGAGCTGCGGCCCCGGCCAGTATGTACTCCAGCCACCTCTCGAGCGCGGAACCCCTGTAGAGCTCCTCAGCAGCAGCGTTCTCCGGAATGATCTCGAATGCCCACTCGTGGAACTCGGCCCATCCGCCAGGGGCTAGATTGGAGTATACTTTGTGGATCATGGGCCGGTGATTGCTGGACACATGCACTCGAATCAGTTTCATCCTCTCCCCAGCGGAAGGTTTTCTTCAAGTGAAAGGGTTATCTGGCAATGGCATGGTAGGGACGCGACAATGTGTTATAGTGAAGCTCACGTGTAGAGAGGCTCCCCCCGGGAAAAGGGCTCAACATACCTGAAACTGGTAGCCATGAGCCGCCACCTGATGAAGTCGAATGACGTGTCAAAAATCCACGGGTCCTCGGCGTCCTCACGCTCGAACCTGCAATTCGAGGGGATATTCTCTGTGGGCTGGATGAGGCTGATGTCGGTGCCTATCACCATCGTGGTGGGATATTGTCTGGCGAACTCGATGGCCCAAATTCCCGTGCCTGTCCCTATATCTAACACCTTGGAATTGCTTTTGACCGGTGCAAAACAGAGTCTGCCGTGTAGCATGGTTTGCCATACGTGGTGCTGAAGATCTGGAGAACACAATAATCAGTTGTGTGTTGAGGGAAGGGGGGAGGGACGGATGAGGCTCCAGCGGCGGAAGAGGCCTGTGTTGCGCACCGAGACGATTTTGTTCATCCTAAATATTTATTTCGATAGTGTCAATCACAAGATCTTCATATAGTATGAGGTCGCGGTGGACTATTCATACACCGTCATGAGGCAGCAGATATTCTAGAGTTGAAGAGGATTATGTCAATTTCAGATACTATGACACTGGCCAACCCACGCAAGACACACCAAGGATCAAACAAAGAAGAGAAAGGGGAAAGGATAAAAGACTCACTCCCCTGGCGATACGCGTTGAACAACCTGCCATGTTCCTCAACCGATAATGCGTCCGGAATCGTGGATCCTCTGTTTGTTTTTTGCCAACAAGATGTCAGTGCTGGGTGGGTTGTGCCCTGTGGGTTATCGTGATCCTCTTCAACACTCAGCGGATCTACTCACGTAGATTGTCGTGGCGGCACGACCTCGCCCAGTCGCTCCGGGGAGGGAGTCATGACGGGGAAGCTGTTGATGGTATATGTAGACCTGGGATCTGTCAACGGCTTTGGCAGAAACATTTGTAAAACAGCGATTCCGACGACGGTTTCTTAGTTATTGTGTTTTTTTTTTTTTTGATCACCCTTCTTTTCTCTTATTCTTTGTCTCCCTCCCTCTTTTCCTAGGTATGCTTATCTGCTCTGCGCCCGTCCTGAACGAGAGAGAGTTTTGACCGCATCGTGTATACTTTATAGCATTGCCATCGCCGCGGAAGGGGAGCGGCGGTGGCTGCCAGATATGTAGGTCGTACCCGAAAGATTAAAAAAACCGACAGAAAGAACATTGGCTGTGCGTGTGTGCTCTGGTGTGTGCGCGTGAGGTACTCGGCGCCCTTGGAAGAGGGACCCGTCAAAATCGACCAAGTGGGTTCCAGCGCCAATACAAGCCCTGATTGGAAACGATACCCTACGGCTACCGCCTTGCAGGGGCCAAAGCGGAAGCCGGGAGACACACTGTAAGATGGATCTTCCTCTGGTGAACCCAAATTTTCCGATTCGATCCCGCATATGCAGAGTTATGCGAAAACGGCGGACCACCCCTTTCTTCTCTTCCTGACCGTTCGTTCTCCTGCTTTGCTCAAGGAGAAGGGAGGGGGGGGGGGAGAGGGGCGGTGATGGAGAGGGGGAAGCCAAAGAGGGGGGACCTCAGGAGCTGGTTGATTGTTCTACCGCGTGTACTGTGTTGTGGCTTTATACCCTGGGATAATAGCACCACCATGGCCCAAAATGTCTCACACGCGCCGAGGGGAGCTATTCGCTCGCGGCCCAGCATGTGTCTCTCCTACAAATGACGACACGACAACGACCTCGATTTGTTCTGGCATTCTGCGTGAGACTCGGGACAATTATTTTTTTTTATACCTACAGGGATCCAGGTTCGGTTCGGCCAGACGGGTACTATGGTACGCGTAGGACTTGACGGCATAACAAGCTCTCCCTAAAAGACTAAAAAAGAGACGACCATGCAGCGGCCCGCATTAGAGGAGGGGGGATCTGTTGGATGGCGAGCGAAGTGGCACCCAAAAAGGTTGGGCGAGTGCCGGGCGGCTTTCGGCGGGGGGGTGTTTGTGGCCCGAGGTTGCATTAGGTTTAAAACAAGACGGGGAAGAAACAGAAAAGGAAAAAGAAGAAAAAAGATAAAACGATGAGATGATGAGGTGCCACATGCCTAGGTACTCGGCAGAGACACAATGCATTATCTACCACTTACGAATCAAGGGCGAGTGGGGAAAGACCCGTGCAAATCATTTTGAATCGTCATATTTCATACTAAATGTCGACCACGATGTCCTCGGCGGTCTAAAGGGACTACGAAACGGTCTCAGGTCTGACTGTGCTTCACCGCCGCCCGAGCAGCCAGACTCCAGATCCTTTGAGCTCAAGGCTGCCATTATCGAGTCTCCGCCGCTTCCTCCTTCTCCTCGGGCCAGTGTTTTGTTGTGCGTCGTAGTGCTGATCTCGTTCAGCTCCACCGACACCAGCGATCTCTGCCCGGACCTGTCGCGCCACAGGTGACGAACCACGGGCAGCGTCTGCACAATGATAGTGCCTGCCACTTCGGACTGATACCAGATCATGCTCATGCCTTGACGCCCTGTTGTATGATCGACAAAAGGTTACAAAAGGTCAGCACTGGTAATCTTTGTTCGAGGTTGCTTGGTGAAAGGTCTGGCGGCGGTGTTGTTACTCGTATGTTTTGTGTATCTCTCTTCTTATTTCTTCTTTCTCTGTTTTCTTGTCTTCCCGTTCTTGACACTTTTTCCCATAAGAGACAGAGAGGTGGATACCTCGTGTGGGTGTGTGGGGAGGGGGGGGAGGAGGTGGTCGAGTAACGGATTGGGCTTTTTGGAAACTTACAAAAGTACCATTCATTATAATCATTGATACCAGGACTCATCATCCAGGCTGTACGCCAGCTGGAAGCGATTGCAACCACCACCCCAAGGCTCATGGTCACGCAGATGCCGATCTTCTCAATCTGCTTGATCCGCAGTTTCCATGTCACCAGCCACGGGAAAAGGGCCAGAACAAAGTCTATAATGATATTCCACACTATTGATCACGCTGATGCATGAGCCTTCCGAGTCCACACGTTGCTGCAGCCTGCAGCTGCAGAAGAACGAAAAGGGTATAAGGGGAGAAGGAGAACGAGAACACCCGAGGGGGCATCTATCAGGCCATACTTACTGTTCCTTCCCAGCTTGATGTTGGAGATTGTTTCATAGGGGGCACACACTCGAGGTATCTTCCACCAATAGGGTGTCTCCCCACAGTAATTCGTCCACTGCAGGAAGAAAGTGATGGTGCAGTAGATGTTGAGTGAGGCGATAATGAACCACAGGGTCCACCTCTGCCAGCCCTCGGTGATCCCCGGCCGGAGGAGGGTGACGGCGAAGGCAGACTTGCTCCATGCCTGGCCGACGGTCGTGAGGACGGAAGAGACCGAGACGAGGATGAGCATGCGGTTATCCCAGGTCTTGGTGACATAGCCTGTGCCGAACTCGACGCTTATCACGATGCATGCCGTCAGGAGGACCAGCTGCCAAGATGATTAGCGAATGTCGTCTTGTTATTATCCCCTTCTTTATCTCCCTTCCGCGTCGGGGCCGCCGTCGAGTCTGTGTGTATGTGCATATATAAATAACAATGCGTGTGTGGATGCATGTGCGTTGAGCGGGCGATTGATGGACGGACGGGACGGCATACCCACGAGGCGATCAGCACGTAATCATCCCACCACAATCCATGTCTGTGAGTGACCTTGTACCATATCCGCAGCCCGAGAAACGCAGAGGCGGTCAGGCAGAGGCTCCAGATACCACCGTTGACCTCGGCGGAGGGGCTGACAAGATGAAGAACCGTGTCCCTCGGGAGGACGGCTGCTGCTGTTGTTTTCATGCCATCGTCCATAGGCATGTTCGTCGTTTAATCATGGACGACGAGAGGTTCTTTGTCCCTTTTCTCTCTCTCTCTCTCTTTTGGGAAAAAGAAGAAAAAAAAGTTGGGGTTGTTTCGTTCCTGACGACCAGCGCAAGACAGAGGTCAGCCAGATTTCTGCAGCAAGAAGAGACGTTCTAGTCCTCATAAGAGTTTTGAAATAACCTTTGGGTTGTTCCCCCTCAATCGACTCGGAAGTTAGGGGAGAAAAAGGCAACAGGTCCAGAATCCCAGATCGTCAAATTTGACAAAAATGCACCCCACAAACCTCGTTTGGATCACATCGTCCGTGCGGTTCCCACAAAACTTTGTCTCCTGCTTCACACCTGACAGGGCGATGCCGGGGCGAGCCTCTTTACCCATGTGCCGGATAGGTTTTTCCTGTGCCATAGTAAGCACAGCTACTATATGTAGTACGTGGTAATGATGTGATAACCCCATGCGCGGAACGCATGCGAGACGTGACCCGGACAGCATAGCCTGGTAGGAGGATTTGATCATTCTTTGTTTTTTTCTTCCTCCTTCTGTTTTCCCGACCAACAAACAACCTTGTGACCGTCCAACGAATAAGAATCAGATTTTAGGGGATAAGCCCGGATGGTCGGAGATGCATACTCATTTCGCGGAGTTCATCTGTACTAACAACAAGCCACCAGGCATGCTAACTCCTCCTCGTCCTCGTCCTCGTCCTCCAGAGAAGCGAGTTGCCCCTCCCAAGGAAACCACGGCGCCAAGTCGAAGCCGGCTGTTTGATATAATACACCCAATACGACTCTATTGCGTAGGAGCAGAAGCCCTTGCGCCCATCGATGAGGGTGACCAGCCACGCCATCGTTGTTGCTGTGCAGATCCAGAAGGCGTGTGTCAGGCCTCCAGGGCCCTGAGGATCTCCACGTAGGCGACTGAGGTCCCACTTCTCATTTACCACCACGTTTCATTAGTCCGGCCGTCGTGTCTGTGGGGGAGGGCATGCAAGAAAAGCTTGGCGAGGCGTGTATACCCCTGACTGTGCAGAAAAGAAAGAAAAAAAAAAAAAAAGAGACGTGGATTTTGGGATCGAACACGCACTAGACTTGAAGCATGTTATGATTCGTGATGGTGTGTAGGAGTGCGCACATCCTGATCTGGTAGTCATCCCAGCCCATCTCAGACACCTCCTGCTCAAAAAGTAATACCAAGACGCCATATCGAAAGACACCCTGGCTGACTGGCATGACCAATCCATCCGTCCGTGCGGATCGTTCTGTGCGCCATCCGCCTGGGATGGGAACCCCTTATTCGTCTCTTTCTTCCGAGGTCCGAAGCGATCGCCAAGCTGAACCCATGAATTCTTTTCTTTTTTTCTTTCGTGGACTGCTATTTAAGTCGTCTGCTATAGTAGTGTCCGTATACCTGGGTCGAGCTAACGTGACAGCGGGCGGTAAAGTGTTTGGACGTGATGTACGGCGCATCCAAACTTTGTTTCAAGAGGCGTGAGGGGATCGCTCGCGTGTGTGCGAATCATTGCACATCATAGTCAAGAGCCTAACAACGCGTACCGTTTCTCAGCTTCCTCCGTCCCTTCGCATCCCTCAACCACCCTTCAAAGCCAGGGCAGCCATTCCATGACTGAAATTCATACTGCAGTTGACCGATAGGCAGTTTAGCAGACTCGTGAGGGCGAGGTGTTTAAAAAAAAAAAAAAAAAAAACTCCCAGGAGAAACTTGGGATGATGGGAACGATGTGGGCCCCTCCGTTTCGATACAGGATAAATCCCTCGTGGCTTTCTCAAACGTGCCACCCCTCAAGGCCCCCCCCCGGTTCCATCGTAGCGCCTCGGTACTTGCGCAAGCTGGGGGACGATCAATTCAAGACGCGGTGGAGACCTGAGTGATATCCTCAGCTGATCCCAAGTGTGCACGGTGGTTGATGATCTTCGTAGCCTTTGGACGATATCCGAGCAACCGATCGCCGACATTTGTTCGCAGCCGTGCACGTGCCTTGGTACACAGCAACCATATGTAGGGCTACAGCTGCACAGTACATGCAGTGTTACCGGGCTTCTACTTACTAAGTAAATGTAATCATATGTCATATAGCACAACACCTATTATATACTACTAACAAAGTGGGTTTGGCACGTCAGTACTGCGGCCTTGGTGTCCTCTAATCGAGACGCCACCGCGACAAATACTCCTCTGGGAACCGCACCGCGCATCACATTAACAGGCCCGTTCCCAATCCGGTACCGAGCTCTTGGCGGGTGAAACAACCAGTCCCCAGCTCGCTCGTTTGAGGACAAATCACTCCTACTTATTGGCTGCTCGTCTCATCGTGCACAAACGAGTCATCACGGGTGGTGGGTGACATGACATTTGCCATGTATACTACTAGTTCTGTCACAACACAGACTGATTGGTGGCACACGTGCCGGTTCTTCCGGCGACAACACGAGGTCTTTCGATACCCGGAACAATGTCAAGCAAGGCCCGACTGGACTCGAGACCTTTACTCGTTCGTTCTTCCAATAGCCCTCTCCCACTTCCTTAGTGGACGGATAAAATAGACCACATGTCCAGAGTCTGCATTCATGAAACTTTGAGTCTCGACACTACTTTACGTAGCCATTTCATTGCATCTTCACCGGTCATCAATCACCAGAAGTAAGCGCCCAAGGTCCCCAAGAATATTCACCAGCCCGCGAAACTTTGATCTCGCCTGCCTGACAGATCTTGCTCCAAACTACTGCACCTTACATTAAACTTCCGTTCCCAGATAAAGTTACGTGATAATATCTCCATATGAATATGTATATTACTTTGGTGTGGAGGGGAGACATCGTATCCTTCCTGCCGGTGGCTTGCACTGAAAGTCCTGCTCGGATGGCTCAATTTCCGTGCCGGAAAATCCGGGTACAGCGAGGGGGAGGCCAGGGACCCCAATGGTTATGACAACCTCGAGGACATCGAACAGCTCGACTGCGCAGGTGGCCAGGCCCGGAGTCGTCGGGACCTCAACAGTGGACCTGATTGGCGTAAATGAATGAGCTTTTCAGTCAGTTCTGAAATGCTTTCCAATAAGCTGTGAGCATGATTGGATTTGATCAGGCCGAGAACAAGACCCAATGCCGCAATGGCTCAGCAGGTGATTGTATCCCAGCAGGTAGGTTCCACAACAAAGTATGATTTACTATGTACGCACCAGCTCCCAATACGCCTGACATTTAAATGCTCGGAATTTTGGTTAGACTTTTTCAGCACGGGAACTTTTAACCTTAGAGGAGTTACTATATTCAGAAATTACTTACTCGCCAATATCCTTTTTAGGTATACTGTGCACCATAATCCAAAAGAGCACGGGTTCAATACTGAGACCGCATCTACAGCGAAATCAATACGACTTCATAGTATATTGCTTCTATTAGAGTATAGTCAAGCCATTGTTGTAGGCAACATCTCGTTATATATTGAACACTGTTACGGTATATCCGTCCAATTTACACATGATCGAAAAAGGGGAACGCCTTAGCTCCTGATTTTCTACATGAGCCCCTCACATTCCCGGCCTATGCAGGGGACTCTGCGACTTATTGCTTTATCGAGAAATCTTCTTCCCGTATCTTACTAGCATCATGACTGCTTCATAGCCCATTCATGACCCGAGCCTTCAACACCACGTTACTATCTACGACGTACTATCGCATACGCCGGTCCTAATCATTTTATTTCTATTAGCCAAATCACAATGTGTAGCACCTTGAGCTTCAGGCTGGCCAGTGCAATGGTTGCGCGACATTCTCAGATATCTTGCCGCTATTCCATCGTTTGGTATGCCCGCAATGCACCCGGGAAATGCTGATATGTCCCCGCGTCTTTGGCAGCAGAAACATACCAGTGAGCCCCAATGCACATAGACCTCATCCATGGTCAAGTTTTTTACCTCTTGAACAGGTGGATGGATGTCGAGCGTGATAGGTCTGCCCGCCAAATTTCAGGAGCTAGAACGTGATGATAGTGGATCCCACAAGATTGTCGTACTTTTGCTCATGCATCAGGCTCGTCGGTATGATGTGAACTATGCAAGGGCCTTTTTGAAGCAAAACTTCTGCAGGTCAAGCAGCCCAATCAAGTCTTGTTCTCTATACACCGGCCACAACGGCCCCCACACATTCTCCCGTGGTAGTATATATTTCAGATCATGGTGTTTGCTGGCTTGTCATGGGTGCCCCAGGGTGGTGTATATCTGGCGGGGTTGGTGCGCATGTCAGCACAGCACCGTCACCAACACGCACACATCCCTGTGATGTGAACCAGTAGAAATGCAACCAACTGCGTCCCCCGAAAATGCGCGGTTGCGGCACGATTCCTTTGTTCACATTAGTACTGGACTTGTCACCTTCGAGTACAAAATAATGGTCGATATGTGGAAAAGTACAGCCGAGACATGCCTTATATATGGCAGTCTCCCGAGGACTCCAAGTCATCCTTGCCCGCAACCTGTTCCTGTTGCAACTCCCAAGGTTGTTCCTATTGATCTATAAATTACCCATCCATTTCTCCCTCGCAAACACCACTGCTTCAAGATGGCTTCAGAGACTTACGATATCATCATCGTCGGCGGTGGTACTGCAGGCCTGGTGCTCGCCAACCGCCTGTCCGAGGACCCAGACTTGCAGCTTCTCGTCCTCGAGAGCGGTGAGGATCGTGGATCCGACCCGAACGCCCTCACCCCAGGCGCGTGGCCGCTCCTGTCCAACTCTCCAGCCGACTGGACCTTCCATGCGGTTCCGCAGAGGAACATCATAAGGCAGATCACAGTTCCCCAGGGGAAGGCCCTGGGCGGCTCCAGCGCCATCAACAGCTTCGCCTTCACGCCTACATCCAGAGCGACGGTGGAAGGGTGGAGGAAGCTCGGCAACGAGGGCTGGGACTATGCTGCGTACGAGGCGGCCATGAAGAGATCCTTTACGGTGCACAAGCCTACCGGTGCGACTGAGGGAAATGGGCCCATCCAGCTCACGCTTGGTGCTGCTGACGGGCTGTGGGAGAAAGCCTGGCTCGACGGCCTTGAGTCTGTCGGGCTGCCGAGATCTGATCCTCTCACTGGCAATCTCGGTGGGCCTATCATTGCGCCGGAGAGCATCGATCCCAGAACGAAGCAGCGAAGCTACGCTGCTAATGCGTA
This sequence comes from Aurifilum marmelostoma, assembly GCA_027559495.1. NCBI lineage: Eukaryota > Fungi > Ascomycota > Sordariomycetes > Diaporthales > Cryphonectriaceae > Aurifilum > Aurifilum marmelostoma. The sequence goes on along the minus strand of JAMXSV010000010.1, from coordinate 2,515,681 downwards.
TCTGGAGCCAGTCAGGGGCAGACCCAATTTAAGGATTCTGACCGAGACGACCGTGACCAAGGTGTTGCTTGAGAAGCCCTCTTCACGTGCTGGAGATGCTGTCGCCAGAGGTGTTCTCATCACCTCCAGGAACGGACCACCTCGGACCATGCATGCGCGCAAGGAGGTGATCATCTCTGCTGGCGCCATCAACTCGCCCCGGATCCTCGAGCTCTCGGGTATCGGCGGATCCGACCTGCTCAACAATCTGGGTATCGATGTTGTGGTCGACAACCCTCATGTGGGCGAGAATCTCCAGAACCACCCTCTCACTGGAATCACCTTTGAAGTGCGTGACAATGTGCACACCATCGACGCCTTCTTTCGCCAGGAACCTGAGGCCGTCGCTGCTGCTGTGCAGGACTACGGAACCAAGGGCACAGGCCCGCTTAGTACTAGCAACATGATCACCATGGCACAGCTTCCGCTGCCCGAGTTTGACACTGAGCATGGGCGAGAAGAGCTCGCCCAGCTGTTGGGCCTCCTGGCAACCGCCGAGCAAAATGCCGCCTCCCGCCGAGCAAAATGCCGCCTCCCGCCTCCCACCCACCACGCCTGCCTTTGCTGCTGCTCACGAGGACTTTGTTCGTTCCATCCTCACCAACCCGTCCGAAGCCTTGGGCCACTACGTGTTTGGATCAGCCTACGCGCCCTTCGACGGCCTGGACCCGACATATCGTGCACCCGGCAGACACATCTCTGTCGCGGTCCTGCTTTCACACCCTCTCTCACGCGGCGCTGTACACATCAAGAGCGCCGCTCCAGAACACGCCAGCACGAACCAAGGGCTAAGCATCGACCCACGCTATCTCTCCCACCCGCTGGATCTGGAAGTGCTCGCACGCCAGGTTCGCTTCGCCGAGGACATGATCACCCGTGCCGAGCCCATCACGCGCTACCTGAAGCCGTACACCAAGCGCTTTACAGATCTGGAGGCGACCAAGGCGTATGTGCGGCGCACGGTGGATGGGGCGCACCACTATACTGGCACGTGCTCCATGATGCCTCGGGAGATGGGAGGTGTGGTGGACAGCAGGTTGCGAGTCTATGGCGTGTCAAATCTGCGGGTGTGTGATGCGAGCATTGTGCCTATTGAGCCGACTGCGAACTGTCAGGCGGTTGTGTATGCGATTGCAGAACTGGGGGCTGATTTCATCAGGGCGGATCTGCAATGATTCATGGCGGCGTGCATCACAAGGCCGGATCGACACTGTCCAGTCTAGTAGAAGTCTACATACCCTGCTTTGAATTGTAGCAAGCATTCCAGGCAAAGTGAGTCACTTTCTGAATATGATGCCCCATTACACGCCAGGTCAGATAGGTCAGACAAGACACAGACTGGATCATGCTACCGGGCAGCCGGACTCCAGCATCGCCCGCTACGGCCGCCTGGGCTCGCGCCGCCTGTCGCTCCGGCGGGTGGGAGAGGGATGATCAAGGTTGCAAGGTAGAGAATCCTTCCCGATATGAGGTGCGCCCCAGGTGGTGTATAGCACATTCCACATATGACATTCATGTACCGTGGCGGCACGAGCCGGACTTTCTGTCTGCGGTGATATGCACGAGATGAGGCGAGAGGTGTTATGATGTCCTTGTAGCCGAGCCCCTGATCAAATACTAATTAACAGAGCTCGAACCATCCTGGGCCACCTACCTGAGTCGATGCCAATAGTGCCTGGCGAGATTATGCATGCTGCGCGGAACAGGGGCAAAACTCCAGAGAGAGCATATCAATACCGTGCACGCTCTCTCGGCGTCTCTCTCCTACCATCTCTCGAAGTAGAAGCTCGTGTCCATGCGTTCTCTCCATATACCCACACACACCATGCGTCCGCAGACCCCGACCAGCAGTTCTGTCGTCAGAAAAGCGTCATCCCGGGATTTGCTGACCACCAACGGGCCCAGCTGCGCGATCAAGCAGGGAACAAGCAGATCTGCCTGGGTCTGTGCTGCTTGCGTGCCTGGTATGGAGAGAGAGACACCTGAGCTGGGAACATCATCATGATGGATCTGTGCCGCTCTGAATAATTACCGTACATACGCCTGCGCATCAGAGAAAGTGCATGGGGGATCAGCGGCAAAATAGGCGCAAGTGGCAAGCACACGGACGAGACCGACCAAAGAAAGACTTGGCGATCATGCTGTTCTGTGATGTGGTCATCCTAAGCGAGAGGACTGACGAGCCGAGAGGGAGACGTTGGGTTGCCATCGCTGCGGATCCGCAGTGCTGCTGCAGCTCTTGCTACTGAACAGGAGCCCAGCTCCGGAGCCGAGGAGACCCCCTCTTTCCAACCCCCCAGAGAGCAACAAAGTTTTTGCCACAGTTCTTTCGGAAGCTGCCTCGTCCGTGAGAGCCGCTGTAGCCGCTGTGGATGGTGGAGGTCAAGTCGAGGAGCTTCTGGGCGAGAAAAAAGGATTCCCCCATTCAACGATTGATCTGTACGATTACAGTGTCAGCCGGAGCCTCGGCCGAGATGCGCACCGAGCGAGAACTCTAAGTCCTCCTTGTCTGTGATCACTCACTTGCTGTCCATATGCACGGTGGGAGCGAAACGATCTGACATGCTACAAGACCAATGCCAGCTCCTTCAGCATGTGTGCTCGTGGCTGTGATGGTGCTTTTCTTGGCTTTTGTACTGCGAGTTCTGTTGACTGTCCGAGAGGTAAGGTACAACCCATCCAGCACCACCTGCTGCTGTTGTGGAAGGCGGCCCCCAAATAATTACAGTGGGCCCAAGCCGTAACCGTCCCGCTGGGCCAAGTCCTGGGGGGGTGGTACCTGTAGCAGGGCCAGCAGACAGGGCCCCTGTGCGTGTCGACATCTTTCCCGCGCGCCAGGACCGCCTCTGCAATAGGGCCGGGCGCTAAAACGCTACAAGGGATGGCCGATGACGAAGGCCTGGATGATGTATTCAGGTGGTGGGGGCTGTTTTTGCTTCTGAAAGTCCAGGCTCCAGCAGACCGCAGACGGAGAGTCGCGGCAGGTGTAAAAAGGTCTTGCCTTCCAGGCCTCTGAGCCACCATTAGTAGACAAGGTCACTAGGGGACTTCCTGGCACACCACAGTGCTGTAGCAGCAGCCCTAGCCAGACCTACAGTAGTGTATTCATACATTTTAGTCTTGCACTGCATTCTCTCCACTGCATCCCTCCACCTGTCCATCCTTGCCGCTCCCGCCCTCCCGAGAGCACTGTCATATCTCAAGAAAGTCAGCAAGCCCAACAGCTCCTGTCTGTCTCTGCGCAGTGTCCTGCATCAGATACACGCATACCATTCATTCTTTTTCTTTCATCTCCTCCAATAATCTCCTCTCTCTGGCCAGATAGACCATCATGCAGCTTGTGGAAGAGGGCTGGCCGAAGAACAAGCTGGGCGGGCGCTCATAGCAGCAACTCACATACACACACACTCTCTCACTACCAATAACACACAAGACAAGACGAACTACTGGTCTTCTTACGTACATATATCACCATCCGACGTTCCATTCGCACATACAGACCCTCACCCACAGGCACGTCGGGGTCTCGCAGCCCAGCCTTGACCATGAGCCAACAGCCTGCTCAAGGAGGACCCTCTTCATCCTCGTCCGCATCCTTCTCGTCCGCCTCCTCTGCCGCCCCCACCTCCTCCACAGCTTTGACGCTCCCGCCCATCTCCTCCATCTACAACTTCGTCTCGGCCGACACCGCCAGCGCCCCGGAGCGCATCCCTCAGCCGCTGTCAGACCACCCCCATCCTCTCCCCCAGCCTCATCACCTTCATCAACACCTCCACCGCCATCCTCACCACCATCCCACTCTCCAGGCCGACCAGGCCTCCTTCAACACCTGGATCACCCCAGCCAACTCAGTCCAGCTGGCCGAGGCCGACGAGGAGGACAACTACGCCGTCGACGATGACGATGACGACACCAACTTTGTCTACGAGAACGGCCGTCGCTACCACGCCAACGCCGACGGACGGGTGCTGTACCCCCTGCCCAATGACGAGTCCGAGCAGGAGCGTGACGATATGAAGCATAAACTCGCCCTCTGGATGATGCACGAGAAGCTATTTTACGCCCCGGTGGAGGACGCCCTGAGACGAGGCGGAGCTGTCTTCGACCTGGGTGATTCCCCCCCCGTTTATTCACTCTCTTTCATTTATTTTTCTGCCTTTTTTCCCCCTTTAGACGTCTTCGCATCTCCTTGTTTCTGTCATGTTCACCAGACAAGACCTCCCTTTGCGGTTTCCTCCTGTCCGGGGAGTATGATGCGAAAGTTCCAGACTGGCTGACAACATTGTATGTGACCCACAGGCACCGGGACGGGAGAATGGGCTATGGAGAGTAAGTGTGACACCCATTCTGCGCGAATGCTTCTTCTGACTATTGGTCATGTCTCATTCTCGTCTGTCTGTCTCGGGCTGTTGAGCGTGCTGTCCCTCGACGTGGCCCTGCAGTACTCGGGTCGTATTTTAGAGGCGTTGAAGCCGCTGCGATCGGAAGCCTTGCTCATATGACGTGTAGCTCGGGACAAGGGAAACAAAGAAGCTGAGAAGAAGACGACAAGACGAATGAAAAGAGCCGTACAGTTGGATCTTTTGAAAAGGATTTCATCGGCTAACAGTGGCTGCACAGTGGCCCAGAGGTACACCGAGTCACAGATCTTCGGCTGTGATATTTCGCCAATTCAGCCGGCCTACGTCTGGGAGAATGTCTTCTTCGCAACGGCCGACTTCGAGGAGGACTGGGTCGATTATGCCGAGAACTCGTTCGACTATATACACATGCGCTATACTGCTTTCTCCATCAAGGATCCTGTGGCGTTGGTACAGCGCGCCTGGAAGTGAGTCACTCCTTTCCCTTTGCACATTTTTGCAAGCGCACTCTCTGGATAGGATCGTTCTCACACAAGCCCTTCTTCCGCTCCACAAAGGTACCTGAAACCAGGTGGATATGTCGAGTTTCAGGAGATGACCTACTGGCCTCAGGCCGACGACGACACCCTTACCCCAACGACGCCCTACGCCTTTCGAAATTTTTGCTACTACATGCAGCTCGGCCTAGAAAACCTAGGCCTGGACCTGCACACCATCAGTCGCCTCCCCGACATCCTCCGCTCAGCAGGCTGCGATGGCAGTGGAGACGGCCAGGGCAGGTTCGACGACGTCACCGAGGTCCGCCACAAACTCCCCATCGGCCGCTGGGCGCGTGACCGCCGCCAGCGCGAGAAGGGTATCTGGTTTCTCCGCATGATCCTTCTCGAGGGACTGAGCGCCATCTGTAAGCGGCCCTTCTGCCAGGGCCTCGGCTGGAAGGACGTCCAGGTCGAGATGTTCCTGGTCGACGTCCGCAGGAGCCTTCACGACGCTGGGATACACGCCTATTTTCCGTTTACTGTGGTTTATGGAAGGAAACCTCTCGATGCGGACCAGATGGGGCAGGGACAGACACAGGCGGCGGCACCTCCTATGGACCCTATGGGAGCTTGAGAGGGGCGGATGTTATTAGGCTAACCTCCCGTCCTCCATTTGAGATGGCTCTCCTTCTCCTTTACTCTTTCTCCCTTCTGGATCGGTTACTTTGGATAGTGTCTGTAGGTTGCTTTTGATACTTGGAATATCCTTGATGATTTTCGGACGAATGTGTTCAAGATACCCAAGGCGCGGGATAACGGGTTTCATTCTGGTGGAAAAATTCACAGTGGCGGGCTATTCTATTGCTTTTCACATCCGGTGGATATATCGATGCTATGTGGATGGAAAGGTTTTCTTTCTTGAATGAAGAAATACGCAGGCAGACAAAGCTCAATATAGAGCGAGAGGTACGGCGGGCTAAACAATTACACACATCTGAAAGGCAAAATCCGCATACAAGTGCTACTTCTCGCTTCCCTAACGTCTCTTTGCGGAGATTTCATAGCTGCTTCATAGGCTCGTAATCTTCAGCCTTGCATACACCCGTGCTCTCACTTCAGTAGGTGCCCCTCGGCCTTGGCTCCCTCAGGCCTCTTCCAGTGGACCTTCACGCCGCCCCAGCTGTGCTGGCTATACTCATCCTGTACCTTGGCACACTTTTTCAGCCCCCACTCGGTGACGCCCACCATCAGACAGCTCTCAAACATGAAGGCACAGCTCCCGTCGCCGACCTTTGCGGGCCGCAGCTCGGCATTGCGCGCGCCCTCGTAGCTATCGGCGTCCGGGCCATGCCCGCTCATGACGTTGTGCAGGCTGGCGCCGCCGGGGACGAACCCGCCTTTGCCGCCCTTTTTGGCATCGTAGCCGCCGCGTATCAGGCCCATGAACTCGGACATGGTGTTGCGATGGTACCAGGGCGGTCGGAACGTGTCCTCGCCAACGAGCCAGCGGGGCGGGAAGATGACAAAGTCGGCGATGGCGGTGCCCGGGTGGTCTGACAGCCCCGACAGCACGGTGAAGATGGACGGGTCCGGGTGGTCGAAGCTGATGGAGCCGATGGTGTTGAAGCGGCCCAGATCATACTTGTAGGGATAGTAGTTGCCGTGCCATGCCACGACATCAAAGGGGGTGTGCCGCTGGCGCGTTGCGTACAGGCTATTAGCAAACTTGACCGTCACCACGTACTCGCTGGCGCCGTCCGAGGCAACAGACCCAAGGTCCCCGTCGTCGAAGCTCGCCAGCGGCGCCTGGAAGTCGCGGGCATTGGCGAGACCGTTCGAGCCGATGGGGCCGAGCTCGGGCAGGACAAAGTGGCCCTGGTAGAGCTCGAGGGCGTAGCCGCGGGCCGGGCTGCCGCCGTCGGGCAGGTAGACGGCGAATTTGACGCCGCGCGGAATCACGGCGATCTCCATGGGGCGGACGAGGAGCCAGCCCAGCTCGGTGCGAATGTCCAGCACGCCCTCCTGCGCGACGAGGAGGAGGTCCCCGTCGGCAGAGTAGAAGGCGTGATTGGGATCCATGGAGCGGCCTGCCGCGAAGATGTACATGCCCAGCCCGCTCTTCATGGTGGGATCGCCAGCGCCAGCCACGAGATGCAGGCCCGACACGAAGTCGGTGTCGCCGGAGCCGTGGTCAAAAGGGTCCCAGCGCAGCTGGTTCGGGATATAGTGCATCTTTGTGGCGGCGGACTCCTTGAAGTCAACAGCCTGGCCGGGCTCGGTGTGGCCATTGAGCGGCTGGTCTATGGCGGGCCTGAAGGGTGGGTGCGCGCAAGATGGAAGGATGCGGTATAGCCATGTCTGCTTGTTCTCGTGGCGAGGGGCGGTGAAGGCAGTTCCGGAGAGCTTCTCAGCGTAGAGACCGTGAGGCGGCTTCTGGGGGGAGTTCTGACCAGCAGGGAGGGCGCCAGGCACTGCTTCAGTCCTATAAATTTGGGCGAGACAAACGTCAGCAGCAAGCCAGGCCAATCCGAACAGATTCGCTGCAGGTAAGAGCCCAGTATGGACGAATGATAAAAAGGACTGGTTGGATCATTACTCGAAGTAGGAGTTGAAGCCGTTCTGGTAACGATACTTCTCCTTGAAGTCGAATTGTGTCACTGGCATCTTGGCTGGTGACGGGACTGACTGGCTGTATAGGATCTTAATTCCTCCTCTTGCACTCCGAAGAGGGAAATACTGAGGACGACCAAGCCGATGAAGAGATGAATGGTGATGGTGGCGGTGACGATGGCGACGACGGTGATGCAGTGGGGAAGGAAAAGAGTTTAGAGCCGACAGTACCACAAACAATCAGTCATTATCAAAGAGAAGGTGTAGTACCATCTTGTTGGAGAAGGTCGCCATGCTCATAACCTTCTGGCGCAGAGCAGCAGCTTGCGCCTTTCGCCCTTCGCCCTTCGGCTCTCCAGACGCTCATCCAGGTTTGTGACGTTGACCCCAAGCACAGAGCATACATCCTTCTGCCGAAACCCTTTGATTCCGCGGGGCGGCTAACATCGGTGGATGCGGGGTTGATGGCCGCTAATAGATCCACTGGAGAGATCGCGGGGCCGACCCAACCCGCCCCACTGACTATACATAGTACACTGCCATACACCCAATAGTGCTGCCTTTGGAGGAGGGGTAAGTAGCTCTTCAGCCCTAACCCTGACGATATAGGAAAGGAGGAATATGACGGAAAGTAGGGGAGAGCAAGGGTTTCGTGACCGGAGTGTTCCTTCTGTACCGCGTCGTAGCTTCACTATTCCTTCTCTTAACCTCGAAGCATAAAGATAAGAAGGCTGCGATAGGCCTGGCGGATAGATTCATACACCGTTCTCTATATAGTTTGTGGGTTCATCCTAGCCATGCCCGTCCCTTCCTTCTCGCTCTCCACCTGCTCCCTCAGCTTAGGCAGATTACTCATTCTGGACACGACGCATACATCTCGTAGATGTTGTATGGGCATGAAGTCTAGCTTCCCTAGTCATCTCGAGTTGAGCCTGGTGTGCTGAAGTGACACTAGGCAAGGCTATGCGATGGCAGTAGAAGCCATCGTCTGTGCACACGCTCATCGGGTCAGCGGCCCGCCTTCGTAGAATTTCTCACAATACACCAAAGTATGCTGCTAGTTAGGCACTTATTCTAGTATTGAGAATATGTATGCAATGCCGCGAGACAGGTAAGAGGAAGGTGGAGCGGCTCGAGGGCTCAGATTTAGCATCGGATGCGAAGCGGATAATAGTCCTCAATTGACAGCTCGGATTCTCCGCATCACAACCAGTGTCATCTGGGGAAACAACGGTTCATTTTCTCGCACCGACGCAGCTAACCTGCGAGGGCCAAAGGCTCACTGAGTAGAGACTAGCCATAATCACGAGGTTCCAACTACTACTGCAATGAAGCCAATGTGGCTGCCCCAGCAGCCATGCACAACGACATGTCATCGCAGTCAGCCCGTGGATGTCTGATAATGCAGAGTCTGCCACCTGTGGCCCGCTCGCACATGGAATTGGCTTACTCCTCGCCCTTGTTCTTCTTCTTCTTCTTGCCGCCGGTGGACTCGACTTCGGGGGTCGATGTCAGGTGCACTATGAACCTGGTCTTGGACTCCTCTGGGTCGTACTCGAATCCCTTGAGGTAAGCCTCAGGAAGCTCGTCGTCTTGCTATTAGGTGGGTCGAAGCGTCAGCGAGGGGGAATAGGGAAGAGAGAAGGGGACCATGAGGGCAGACAGGGAGTCGGACGAACCTTCTTCTTGTAGGGCTTGTGGATAGCATCCATGGCGTCCTTGATGGTGACGCCCTTCAGGTTCCGTGCAGTGACCTCCAAACCAAGGGGAAAGTGCAGATCAATCTTCTTGATTGGTGGCTCTGTCAGGTGGAGCTTGAGGATGTCCTTGTCCTCGATGCTGTTTGGTGACGTGTTGATCTTCCTGCAGAGGGCATCAGAAGGCCCTGGTCAGCCTGCGGTCGTGGAGGATCAGCAGAATATCCGACTTACCAGCCCGTCTTCTGGGTCTGCTTGGCAATCTGAATCGTCTTTCCCTCCTCGACTGTCACTGCCGTCAGCTAGGTCCAACTGCAGCTGGGATCACAAGTCAATACAAGGCGGCGTACCGAGGTCCTCGATCTTGTACACTCCGGCCGCGGCCACAGTGCTCTGCCGGGGCTTCTTGACCGTCTTGGTATCCTTGACATCGACGCCGTCGACGGCGGAGTCAACCTTGGCGAGTGGCTCTGTCATGATGAATGACCAGAAAATGCAGTGACAAGACACAGAGGTAGTAGTTGTATCGTGGGTGGAATCAGTCAATCTTGAAAATTAGCTGATCGTACGCAGTATTTATGAGACGCCTTGATTGAGGGTTGAGATGTTGATGCTTTTGCTGCGAGCTGGGAAGATCAGAGCAGAGCAGCAAGGGAACAGAAGAGGGGGAAGGCGAGCTGTTCAAGTACAAAAGGAGGGGAAGGTGGGAAGGTCATAGGTCACGTCGCATTCCGCATTGGCATTGGTCCGTTCCCCTCTAGGCAGGGCAAGGGGGGCGAGCGCAGCGGCACGGGCACGGGCAGGAAGAACCGCATTGCACTGTCCGAGTCTCATGTCATCACGCGAGGGAGGGGGGCCATGGAGCTCCCCTAGCAGCTGCGACAGCTTACTACAATAGCAGCAGCAGCAGCAGCAGTAGCAGTAACCGTAGCAGCAGCAGTAGCCCCACCATGACCCTCAGGAGGCAGGGCACGGCAGGAACGGATGAGTGGCGCCCCTTCTCAAAGCAATGGCGTGAGCTTCCTCAGCAGGTGTGCCAGGTTGAGTGAGGGGAGCCCCTTCCTTGGTTTTCTTGGCTGCTGGCCGCCTCTTTGCATCCGTATCTGTACCCTACTTTGTGTGCGCTGATCAGGCGGGGTAACCTGACACACCTTTTGCCGAATCACCGTCATCCCTTCCCACACCACACCAGCTGAAAGAGGGGGCGGGCTGGCTGGCAGCTCGCAGACAGTCCCATCTGAAAAAGCGGCTGCTTGCTTTCAATTTCTCACAGCCTCATCGGATCCATCACCACCGTCTCTGCCTCCTTTAAACACTGCTTCTGCTGCTTTCTGTCCAGGAGGCAGCTTCGGCATCCGCACATCAGCCCATCGCGTGACCGGAACGAGGCTAATGGAGCAACGGACGATCAGCTCAGAAGGTCTGGCACCCCCACCTGGGCGCTGGCACTCCGGCGAGTGGGTAAGTAGTAAATATGCTGGAGGACTAAGAACTAGCCTGTGTTCCCTATAAATAATACCCTTTTGATCGCGATAAAATCTGGGGAAAATCTGGGGAAGTGCAGCAGGGACTGACCCACCCACCCGAAGGCGCTGCACTCGTAAGAGCAGTGCCCCCGATTCCTTTGATTGGTCAGAGGAACTCAGAGGACACAAGGTATGGATAAGATTACAGCCTGCATATATTGGCCAAAGAAGCTGACATCTTCACCTATTCAGTCCTCCCAATGTTGACAGCAACACTTGTTGTTGGAATGCGTTGCTTCGGGAGGACACGGGAATACCAAAACGTCATCATCCACTTTACTGCTCCACTTTCGCTACGCCCTTTTCTGGCCTGATGCGTCACACCACCTCGCCGTACTTGTGCCGAAGCTCTGGCGTGCTTGCGCGCCTACTATAGGAGCTCGCCGCACTGGACCTACGGTGCTGCAGGTCACCGCCGCGGCTGCGCTGGGGCACCTTTCATTGGGAGCAGACGATGACAGGGCGTCACGAGACTACGATGGCACGACAATCATCGTCTGGCCTGTTCTCCAGTGCACTCGCTTCACGGTGGGCATGCTTGGTTTATGGATCATGTTGGTATTGCTCGCGATTGAATCGTACAAGATCATCAACCCGTTCCTGACCCCTGTCCAGACCATATATCCATGAGCGCAGTTCAGGGGACTGTCTGCCTGTCTGTCCTTTAAATGGCCTGCAACTCCGCCTTGTGCGCCTCGACATAGTCTGCGAATCCGAGTGGCTCCTTGCCCGAGTACTTCTTGATGTTTGCGACAGACTCACTGTACAAGGGCTCTGAGAATAGGTAGTTACGGTCAATCGCTTTCTCGTCAACCCTGGCCAGGTACTCAGCGACCGGAAGTGGGCGGTGGTTGGCGCGAGCCGCTTCGAAGAATTTTTCCTTGGTGATGGGACTCGTGTCGATGTCATCACGACCCGTGATCTTCTTGATGATCGCCCAGCTCTGGTTCCTGGTAATGACCTCCGGCCCGGCCAGGTAGATAACTTCCTTCGCACTTGAAGGCCCTTCCACAAGCACGGCGGCCCCCACCGCACCGATATCCTCGGGGGTGATGTTGTCAACGAGCACGTTGTCGTTAAGGTGAGTCGTCTTTGGTGGCTTCGCAGAGCGGTCAAGGAAGTTTTTGAAGTGATTGCTGGCGAAGGCGGCAGGCCGCAGCGACGTGAAATGGGGTATTCCCACCTCCTCTGCCGCGACCTCGACTTGGGCGTGTATGTAAGGAATTAAGGCCTCCTGTGGAATCTTGTGAATATCATCGGTCGGCCTGACCGTGTAGCTCGATAGGAAGACAACGCTTTCAACTCCGGCATCGCGCAGCGCCTGCAGCGTCCCGCGCATAGCATCCGAGACCCCGTGAACCAAGTAGATGTAGGCGGCCTTGGCCCCGGACTCCTTGATCGCCTTGGTTACAGACGCCGCGTCCGTGAGGTCGGCCTGGACACGGGTAAAGTTGCCAGACTTTTCGACATCGGCGGGTATCTCATGATTGGTCTTGGTGGGGTCCCGCATCGCCAGCCACACCTTGACTCCGCGCCTGTTGGCTTCGAGGGCGACCTGGGCGCCCACACCACCAGTGGGGCCAAAGACGATCACGTTGTCGTACTTGCGGGAAGACATGACACTTTCTTTATCTTTGAAAGACTGAATTTGCGCTTGTGATAACGATGCTTAAGATGGTCGGTTGCTGTTTGACTTGGTACAGGTGCAGTGACCCGAACTCGAGGAGGACAGCGAGTATATTTATCCTCACAGGAAGCGGTGCAACACAAATTCGACCAGGTGCCGCTGAATGGCCGCCCAGGTGCATCTGGTTCCACCGTCTCTATGGTCTTTGCGCATAGGTGTGCTAAGCTGTGTGTTGCAGCACAGACATCGACAAAGCAGCCCTTAACTCCAGGGCGCAAGTAGTGTAATCGCCGAAGCCACGATGCGCGCTCGGGCTCATTTTCGTCCGACTAACAGCTCGGACGGATCGTCACGAGGACGTGTCCGAGATGTGACAAATCCTGTCTGCAATCGGTGCGTCTTCACCCTCGTCTGTCCGTCGAGATGCTGATATCGGGTTCAGAAGCAATCCGCTTTTTCGCGTTCAATCGGACCTCGGCGTAGACGGCTTCTGAATGCTACAACTCTTGCTGGTGGCATCATGCCGTGCTGGCTCCTGGCATCCACACCGCGCTGCTGCATGCTGAATGTCGGACGGGTCTGATCCTGCTGCTTACGAATACATTGGCAAAACACGACAGGAATCTTGGTAATTTGAGAATACCACGTGCCAAGACTGAAATCCACTTCAATTCTTTACGCGACTGTAACCTGTCCCCGTGCACTGTCCAGGATCGGGTTCAGGATCAGGAATATGTCTCGCCTCAGCAGGCGCCCCGCCTGATGGCCTTTTCAGGGACAAACTTTGCGCCGCTCGTCCTCCATCATCTTTGGCCATCTTCAGTCGCCTCTGACTTGTCCAGTCCTCCTCCCATTCTCCGTTCTTCCATCCCTCCTCATCCTCTTCTTCCACCTCGTCGCCAGGTGCCACCACCGTCGGCCTCCTCCGCCTCTCCATCCTGATGCCGCGAGCATCATCCTCGGATCGATCCCAGGAGCTGAAGCGGAACAAGTTGCCGAATATTTTCTCGAGCATGATCCTGAGCGCAGGCAGACACGAGCAGAGGATTCCGGCGGCCAGCTCAACAGTCGTCCAATAGACGACGGGGACATACGCCCACGTGGGATCCTGCAGGTCGCCAAAGACATACAGCGTGCGCAGGCGGATGATGGTGGCTACAAGGCCCAGCCCGCCGATGGCAAACATGAGCGCGACGAGGAACTTGCGCCGGCGCGACATGTTGAGCCTCCACAGCATGGACACGGGGAGCACGATCAGGAGGACGTCCTGCGCGACGGCGAGGGCCGAGTTGGCGTACGCGAGGGCGACGACGTCGAGACACCGCCCGTGCGGCATCAGGAGCGGGTCCCGGTCCCAGAAGTAGGTGATGGGCTGGCATGAGAAAATGGTAGCTACGAGGATGGCGATGCTAGGGAGAATGATGAAAAGCAGCGCGGCGTGGCAGGCGAGGCGGAAGCGCGTGTGTGCGTTGAAGATGCGCATGTACATGGTGATGATGGAGATTTTGGTCATGGCCAGCGCGGCGACGTAGATGATCTCGGAGATGTAGACTGGTGCAGCAGCAACGACAGGCTGTGTCAGCACGTAGAGCGCCTAGATGTGAAGGAAAAAGAGGAAAGAATCATCTTGGGAGCCAAATGGCGGGGAAGAGGAGGCTTACATAGTCTCAGGATCTTTAACAAGGCCCCGTCAGGGAGATCCCATACATGGCTGCCGAGGCCTAGCCGTGCCACTATGTTAATCTACATGTCAGTAACACGGCCTCTGCGCCAGGTCTTGTGTATGCATGCATCGATGCATGCATCGACGTCTATCCCATGCATTCCAGATGCCACGGCAGGATGATAGACTCACTACGCAGCGCACAGGCAAACACCACCGCGGACAACGCAATGACGGCGATGATGATATAATCCTCGGTGCAGAACGTCCTCGATATGGACTTGGAAATGACCCGCAGGACGACGAAGAGTGCCGACACAGACCAGAGTACCGACATGATCACGACGACCTGCCCGGACCGGGAGGCGTGCGAGAGGTTACATTCCGCGGCCTCGAACCGGGATACCTCTGTTTATAAGTGCCATGTCAGCTGGGTGGTCTTGGATATAACGGCGAATTTCTTTTGTGTTGTACACTCTGTGTGGCGACTGTGCAAGTACAACGGCCAGCTAGCCGGCCCCGGGTCCGAGGGCGGTGGTAACTCAAGGGTGAATGGGATGGGTATGTGGGGATGTTTTCTTTTCCTTTTTTGGTAGGGGAGAGGAGGGGGGGGGGGGGGTTTGTGTTGGCTTGGAATTGTCTTCCCTCGACAACTTGCCTCTGCTCATGCTAGAAGGGAAGAAAAGGGGGGAAAGACAGACCGAGACTATCCTGCAAGGTACAGTTGACCATCAAGCAATCCGCCACGGCATCCGCCAGGGCGGCGTCTTCGCACTGGCACGCGAGATCCGTGGCGCTGCAGCTTGACCGGCTGACACCCCCGAGGAGGCAGGTGAGCTATGTTCAGGAAGCGGGTTAGCTTGAATAGTTTTTGTGGGGTCCGAGTCGATGGAAAGAGACAGGGTAGGAGGACAAGGAGGAGCCGGGGTTAAGAGGGAGAGAGGGAAAACAGGAAGGAAAGGGAAAAAGAAAAAAAAAGGGGAAGAGACGAACTCCACATGATGAGAGATCACCCAGTGAGGTCTGGGCAGCCACGGGTAGGGACCCGAATGTGAGGATGAGGAAAAGCGTGAAGAGAACGACGAGGAGACGATCATTGTTGTTGGCCAGGACGGAGGACTGTCTTCTTCTCGAAGTGTTGTTGGTAGTGGCGGTGGGTCTGGCCCGGAGATTGGGCGCCAGGCTGCTGAGGAAGAGGCGGCGTATCACCGCCATGCTGCCTGAGGTTGCTGTGATGAGGCCGCTGGACCCCCCATATGTGTTGACAATTCAGCCGATCAGAACTTGCTATCTCGGTTTCATTGAGTGAAAGGTCTTATGCAGCGGGTGGTGGAGAGGGAGGAATCGAGGGGTCTTCTTCAAGGAAGCCGAAGCAGTCGAAGGTAAGTTGGCGGTGGTCAATTTGAGAAAAAAGGCTGCATTCGGCCCAGCCCCGAAACAAAACCCCCTGCCGTCAATGGAAAAGGTCTTTGGCGGCTCGTCGCACCCAGCTGAAGAAGCTTGGGCTGATGGATCGACTGGAAGCGAAAGGTATAGGATCGATCGGAAATAATGCGATAGTCCGAAATCGTAGTCGTCAAAGATCTCGTTTTCGCTTGGTTGTCGCCGTGGGGTATATATTGTGTATTCTTCTCAACAGGTCATGGCATCGCACCGAGCAATTTGAATCAACTCAAGTCGAATAATCCATCTGTTGTCGAAATGGTTGATTTGGAACACTGGCCCGCCAACTAGGGTCTTAGCAGCAACACATGATCTCAAGATGCCGCTTCCGGAAGAAGAACGAGCCTCGACTCTTGCTGACTCGAAGCTCACGCAGAGGAATGAAGCAACAGGAAAGGGAACGTTGACAAATGGAGGTCCGGCAGTGCGATGAAGAATTAAATCACATACAACATATGAAGAGATAAAAAGTGGTGAAGCTGATAGGAGAATTATCAACCCTAGTCGAGGACCAACCGACGAGTTAACTGAATTAACGGGAGGGAGGGGCTCAGCAAGAAGAGTAAACTCGAACCTGGACCTGCTATGGTATATGAGGTCGGTTGGAACGGCACCCAGATCGTTGGCCCTTCTTGTTGATGCCCCTTGCTGGTGGGTGTGGAGACCTAGCCCAAGTGAAGGACGGGCATCCGACCCAGCTTGGTGCATCTGCTCGACGGCTTATGCCGTCCATGTTTTATTCAAGCTCAAACAAAATCCGCTCGGCGGCCGGGTGTATACGCGTCGAGAGATGGGCTTGACAAGGACCTTTTTCCCAATGCCAAGCACCCGGAGGGGGGAGGGTCGGGTGGGCATCGAACTGCCCCCGCCGCCTGCTGCGAACGAGAAAGCGGATTGTGGCGGCAAGGATCGAGGAATGAGATGGTGGCCCAGCCATGAACAACACCGGGCCGCAGGGCTAGGCCCGATCTCAATACGACGTCCGGGTCTATGGTTTGGCCCTAATGAAATAACATTGAAGCTCGGTGTGTCTACCAGCACTGCATTATGATGTCTCTAGGCCTTCTTCTGTCCACTGCTGTGTTTCCTTGGTGAGACGGTTGTTGTAGCGTCCTCTGCCATAATATGCCTCCTGCACAGCGTGATGAAGTTGTGATTTTCTACGGAGAGATGCTTTGGATGTAGGGAGAATTTGTCTCAATAGACGGAGGATATGGGAGGGGGAAAAAAGTAACCAGCTCTGAGCATGAACCCATCCACTCTGAACGAGTGCGGAGACAAAGACGTAAAAAAAATCCAAGAAAGGAGGTCTGGCGATCATGATCTTGCTGGCCCTTACTGAATCAAGCATTGAACCCTCACTAGATCTCCTAGCAAGTCGGAATAAAAACTTTCTGCCAAGAGTTGAAAAATACTGTAGACAGCCCCACAGGTGTCGCAGGCCCATCAGTGGCAGTAAATAGCAGCATGAACATGGGATCCGCCGTCATGTCCTGGCTGTATGGCCTTGGTAGCTGAGACTCAAGGTGATTTTGCGGTCCTCTGTTGCCTGAGCACGGCTGGTCCGTGGTGAGGCTGAGACTACGGTTATCACTTCTAATACGGGGATGGTGATGAGCTTGCCGCCAGACTATAGCCCCATCTATGCTGTGTATCAACCTTCGCAAAACATTCAAGTATCACACAAATTCTGGCAAGACCGCATCCCTGCACGGCACTTTCCAGAAGACTGACAGATGACAGTACTGCCACAGGGGATAAAGCAGTGGGGTCGGGCCTGTATAGAAATCAAGAGTGGGCCGTGGCGGGTGGGATGTTCGCGGGTCTACCAGACGGATGTCGCACCTCCCGGTGCCGATCTCCTAGTTGAGAAATTACATGCTACGTACTATACATAAGAGTAGGATTGTGCCGCCCAGCCGCCAGATACTAAGTACTGTACCTCATGTTGCCCCGGCGGCCATCTGTATCCACGTCCCATTCGCCAGCCACGTGCCACCCATGGTATAGTCGCCCATCTCCAGCCCATAAGCTGCAGATAGCGCAAAGAAACCAAACCGAAAATATTCGGGCTCGTCGATGATCGCCCTCTGCCAGGTAAAAGAGCGCTCGTCTTGGCTAGACGAGTAGTCTCGGTACCGCTCAACGTCGTTGACGAGGACGCTGGTCCCGCTCCAGCCCGGAGGCACACCAGGCCACGTGAAGGTGATGCTGGACACCGTCGAGTTGAGGGCAGTGATGACAGGCAGTGCCGAGCCGTCCAGTGCGTCGCCCTGCAGCTCTGCGGCCGTCTGCAAAATCGCGTCGAAGCCCCACTTGGCAACACCGTTGATGAAGAGCCCCACGAGGATGCCCTGGTAGACGAGGCTGGGCCGAGTCTGCAGCGAGGTGCCAGGGATAAGGAGGAGCCCGAGAATGTAGTGGTGCAGGCGAAGTTCCTCCTGTGGTATGGCTGCTAGTAGACCGATGATGATGCCCAGACTTATGTAGAGCGCCAGATACCGCAGCAGGCGCGCCTCTTGCCTGAACGCCCAAGCCTGCCCGATGAACGCGCAGAGAAGGACGACCACGATGATAATGAGCGCCGCCAGCCCGCCTGGCTCCTGCCGGATGTCGTGTTCCGTGAGCCTCTCGAGCGGGATCAGCTCGAAGGTGTAATCTGCCAGCACGGCCACCCAGCATGGACCCAGCCACAGGATCGTCTTCTCAAACTGGGCAGTAAGACCATGGAGGGTGCGCCGGATATAGAACCTGTACATGACCATCGATATGAACAGCGCCGGCAGGAGCTTGCCCACCGCTGTCGAGACCAGCGTCGCGATACTAGCGTACTCGGGCGTATCCGTAGCCAGGGCTGCCTGAAGATAGCACCCAATGACTGTGGTGTAGAAGAACACCGAGGCAGATCGGGTGAATAGGGACAAGATTGTCGTGTAGACGACAGAGACAACAAGCAGGTCCCATGAGAGGTCCCTGCAGGAAGCAGACGTCGGCTCGAAGGTGAAGGATGATGGGAAGCTCGAGTCGAAGCCAATGCTGGAGATGCCATTTCGCGTCACGGAAGGATAGTTACTCTGCTGGCCAATGAGCGACACGACACCGCAGCCGCCTGCACTGTTGGAAATGACACCAGCGTGAATTGCAGCAGAGCATATAAATGAGTCGCCGCGGTACGTGAACTCATGGGTACCATCCGAGGTCGGGCCACCGACCACCAGTGGCTCGTAGATTACTTCCTGTGCACCGACTGCACGAGGGTTCTGCACCTCTTCACTAAGACAGTTGGCAGGACATCGAAAAGCGAACGAGCTGTTCGAAAAGGGCAGGCAATATGTGCCATTAAGTCCACAATCATTGTTTTCCTCCCTGTCCTCCAGAAGTCAGCATGGAACCAAGCCCAAACATTGAGCCACGAGGGGGGGGGAGGAGGAAGAAGAAGAAGAGTAACAAAAGAAAGAAAAAAAGCAAAAAAGGAGAAGGGGGGGGGGGTGGGGGGCAGACCAGAACACGCCGCCACACTGTATCTGGATTGGCTGGCCATAACCGTTCACATCTTCAGCCACGGCCGACTTGTGGAGCACAGCACCAAAAGTGGCGATCCAGCAGACGTAAAAGAGGAAGAGGACCAAGATACGCTGCCATTGCGTCGGGCAGAATCTGTCCACCAGCCGCAGAGGCATATGCTGAAGGCGAGGCAGGACTGGTCTTATCTTCCAGATCCTCGGGGGACTGGGCCCCTTCAGATAGGCACAGGTGAGTTCTGACCTTCGCTGGATGGACGGTGGGAAGTGTCTCTTCAGCTTCTCCAGCACGAGCCTGCCGTGTCTATCGTCGCCAGATACATCGGCACTCCCTGTGGATGACGGCTGTGATGTGCCTTCCCACACCTCGGGGCTGTCTCTGGCCTTCTCGAAGGCCTTGTGTGCGCTTTCGTCGGCGGTTGTCTGCCTCACGCAGCTCTCGGGGTCTCGTAGTAGCGCATCTGGATCAGCCATCTCCAAACCTCACCGCAGTATCGCTTTAGACAGGTCGTTGTCGGCTCGGCATGCGTCGGGGAAATTCACACTACACGACTACTCATTGCCAGCCCACTCAGTTTTTCAAGAGTTGGGGAGCCGCCGTGGTGCCGTGGTGCTGTGTTGCCACCCCGTCTGTCGTCGCGCGTGCGTAATCCTCTCTGGGCTGAAACGAGGCAAGCCGGGTGAACCAACACTCCCGAGCAGAGGGCCAGGGGTTCTCTCGGTGCCGCGTCGGCTTGCGAAGCAGCCATGGCCACTAACAGCGCGATTCGTCATGGTGATGTTGCTGAGCCAAAGGAACCGTTGAGGTCAGGTTTGGTTGATTGATCGTTTGATGTCCTCGTGAGGTCCTTTTTCTTGCTGTATCCAAAGGTTGTCTCTTTTTCCTCTGAGGGTTTTGCCTATGCATTGGGTTTCGGAAGGACTGAGTTACATGTCGTCATACCTCGAAGGATAGTTTGTCATCAGGCAGGTGCCCGAAGATGAGTCAGGGTGACGGTAAGTCAGTGCAGGGTTTGGGTCGCCATCGTTGCTGCTGGCGCAGATTTTCGTCTTACGGGCCGCTGTCAATAATGCACCGCCGGCTTGATCTTTCTCGTCATCATTCTTTTCGGCTCTCATTTCTTGAAGAAGAGCCCTCTTGCCCCTGCCCCGGAATCATCTATCAATGAGACGCGCTGCAATCGCGTGCGCCCTTCGGCCACAAGCAAACCCTTTTAGCTGAGACGCCCTTTGTCACGGGCGGGCACCGATGCCTGCACCGATAGATCCGCCTCGTCGTCCGCCTTTGATGATCCGCGACTTGCGCAGCCGTTCACATTTGAGACCCTCTGGAGCACCATAAATATCCAAGGGATGCACACCAGGGTCTGCAAGATTTGGTATGAATGCCCAGAAGATTTGGACTGATGGTAATGAGTGGCTGAGGCTCAAGGCATTGGTCGAGAATGACGGTAAGAGCAGTCGGGAAACGGAGCTCCTGAATTCCTGGTGTAGCGCTTGGGCTTATGGTATCAACTTCGCTCTTCGTGGAAGGCGGAAGCTTGAACCTGTTTCGAGTGTAGAAGGATATACGGTCCTTGGCAGCTGCGGCACCATCCTTCAGGGCAGAGACACGGTGCCCGAGTCACAACATCAGGCTGGGGTCTACATCCGAGGCTCGCCACCGAAATAGCGACCACCGCCTCATCCATACCGATTGCTGGAAAGGACCGGGACGTTCTGCGAGGTGCGCTCTTTGGACTCAGCCACAATGCCGAGCTGGACATGTACCTGTGGAAGGTCCTCCTCAAGGTCATCGGGGTTCTCCATCCCGAGACTTGCTTGCAGCTATTGACATTTTCATCACACCAAGATGTATGGAGATTTTCTGGAGACACCCATCCACATCGAATCGTATAGACATTGCAACCAATGTCACATCCGTCCACGATACATACTCATCGGTGGGTTCGAGTCTGTGGGTTCAAGGGTGGTCGGAGTCTGGCAAACTTGGGCGTTTTCGACCTACGGCAACGTGTGGCCGCGGTAGTGCCGCGATAGCCTGGGTCAATACCATACCGTTCGTTGCAGCTTGGGTCGTCTCGACGTCGCGGTCGTGCCTGGCGTCGAACTCTGTCTACCGAGAGACACAGCTTCAGATGCGGCGCCAGAGGGGCTGGCCGCCACCGTCACATTCTTAGGCCCCGGATCGCCTCTTTCCAGATGTGCACTATCGACGCATGTATCAACTGCCTTCGCCGCTGCACCAACTTTATAAGCGCCCCTCAAAAGAAGGCCAGATCGATGAGCAGCGCATAGAAACTGTACAGAAGCATTGCAGGCACGGGAGGACTGTTCCGGATCTCGCCGGCTCTTGCAGTGCGTGGCCCTGCTTTTCGAGAATTTCCAGGATCGTCTTAGGACACAATCATCAGGAATGTCCCCATGTTGTGCGGAATGAATAACGGGATTAGGTGCTGTTATACCCTTACGCGCGCGAACACCCTGGGCCATGGAGGTCTGACAAAGAGACAATGAGATGTTTCCCTTTTCCAAAGAGGACGTTGAGAAGCTCAGGGTTTCGCCCTCATCTCGAGGAACCCGAGAAACAGCAGAGGGTAAGATGGCTGCTCAGCTGATGAAGATGGCTCGACGTTGAGAAACTCCTCACAGAAGACCAGGTGTTTTTTTTTTGGGGGGGGGGGGGGTTTCGGTTTATTGAATTACAATTGGCGGCAGCCGTCCCCCATCGTCTCATTGGTAGGTCAATGTCCTGGGAAGATTCTGAAGAGTCTGCGTGTAGACGACAGCACGTGATGGGACCTGGATTCACACTTCTGGCGGCGCTGGGGATTGATTCTATTCACATCCACGGTAACTCCACCTGGAAGTCGATGCTGATCAAGATCGCACGATTATTACGTGTTAGGTTCCGGCCACTGCGTCTTGCTCGCGCAGCTGCGGGTCGCAAATTCTCCAAAGATGCCCTTCGCTAGTTCCTGCTCCCGTACCTGATATAATAATCTCTGTGAAACACGGATCAGATTGAGAGGGCGGCTGTGGATCCTCCGCAGAACCTGACCTTGCCGCTGGACACATCAGCATGACATCCCGGAAAGACTTCCACCCTGCTTGACATTGAAGACATTCGACGGCTTCACGAGATGTCTCAATCTGCCGACAACCGAATCTTGCTCATCTCGACTCTTGAAAGATTGGTGAGGAACTGAATCCCTTTGTTCTGTTGTTGTACCTTCAGACTGCGGATTTGCCGGTCGTGCGCTGGGACGCGGTTCGGTACGCTCCGAGCACCCCTTTTCAGGCGACAGGCCGGTCCGCCACCCGTGGCGCTACCTGTTCGCCCTCGACGGTATTGGTGGACATTCTCATGGTGGCGGCATGACCATTTTCCTCAACTACTCATATCCAGTACCGTGGGTTGTCTCGATCGCCAACAAGAAGGGAGATTTTATGCTTCTTTTTCGTGCGCTTCCTGTTGAGGGACGGACGCTGACGCCATGGGACTGACATGCGAACAGCGACCCACTGCAGCCTTACAGCAGCGTCTGGAGTATAGGGAACCCTTGCCGATAACAGGGTATGTCACATGGGTGTGTTAGAAACGAAACAACCTCATTCAGGAAAGAGAAGAAGAGAGACAGAAGGAAGAGAGAGGAAGAGAGTCTCTCTATACATGCTCGAAGATATATTTAGGCCTAGTCCCCCTTTTCGGCTGTCTCCAAGTACGCGAACCGAAGTTCGACCTCAGAGCATCCTCTTTCGGCGTTCTCCCTCCCTGCCTGGCTTCTTTTCTTCTTTATCTTCTTTCTTTCCCTTCCTTCACTCTTCCACTACCTGGCTCCTCTTGTCGGTTTGTTGGTCGCATCTATTTTCCAGTCATGTGGGAGGGTCTAGCCTTCGCCCTGTCGCTGCTGGCCACCGGCGCTGCGGCTCAACAGTCGCCATATGGCCAATGCGGCGGGACCGGATACACTGGGTTGACGAGCTGCGCCTCTGGCTACGAGTGCACGTCGCAAAATGCATACTACTACCAGTGTGTCCCCGGAACCGCAGCGGGTAGCTCACCAACGACGTCCACCTCGGTTGTGGTGGCGACGACGACGGCGAGCACATCGTCAGTAGTTTCTTTACATCCTCTAGAATTGCGGGCTGGCCCCGGTTCCTGGGAAGGTCCCGAAAGAGTAGGAGATGCGTTGGGGGGCGAGAATAATCTCCTTGTGCCCTCTTCGTCAGAGACATCCGTCGTAACATTGGTCACGTCTAGTTCCTCTGCCGTGACGACGTCCAGCAAGACCTCGTCCTCAGCCGTGTCAAAGACTTCAACCTCAGCTGTCTCGACTGCGACAAGCAGCGGCACCTTCGCCACCACGGACGGTCTGTTCTTCAACATTGACGGCGTGACCAAGTACTACGCGGGCACCAACTGCTATTGGTGCTCGTTCCTGACCTCGGACGACGATGTCGACACGGTCTTCTCGCACATGGCCACCGCAGGCTTCAAGATCATCCGTGTCTGGGGCTTCAACGATGTCACCTCTGTTCCGTCCGAAGGCACTGTCTACTTCCAGTACCTCTCCTCCAGCGGCTCCACCATCAACACGGGCGAGTACGGCCTGGAGAGGCTTGACGCCGTCGTCGCCGCGGCCGAGACGTACGGTCTGAAGGTCATCATCAACTTCGTGAACAACTGGAGCGACTACGGCGGCATCGCGGCCTATACCACGGCGTTTGGGTGCTCTGCTACCACTTGGTTCACTGACTCTACCTGCCAGGCACAGTACCAGACATACATCGAGGCCGTCGTCAGCAGGTACAAGACCTCTACAGCTGTGTTTGCGTGGGAGTTGGCCAACGAGCCCAGATGTACGGGGTGTGATACGTACGTCCATTTTGTCTTTCTCTCTTTGCTCCATATCCTGAGACTGGCAGGGCCAGAGCGTCTGATGAGGTTTCTTCCCTAACACACGAGACAGTTCCATCATCTACAACTGGGCCACAAACACGTCCGAGTACATCAAGTCCCTTGACTCGAATCACATGGTCACCATGGGCGATGAAGGTTTCGGGCCTCTCGATGGGGGCGACGGATCGTACCCTTATACAACAACTGCGGGCGGCTACACCTGGGTCGATGATCTGAATATTACCAGCTTAGACTTTGGCACGTTCCACCTGTATCCCGACAGCTGTAAGTTGCCTAACTCTAACAATCTGGCATTGGACTATTTCGCAAAAATGAGGTGCTGGGACTAATCAAGTGGAAAAATTCAAAAGGGGGGTGAGCCCTATGCCTGGGGTGATCTCTGGATCACAACCCACGCGGCCGGCTGTGTGGCGGCGGGGAAGCCCTGCTACCTCGAGGAGTACGGAGGGGGCAATAACTGCACCGTCGAGAACCCCTGGCAGCAGTACGCCCTCAACAGCACTGGAATCGCCGGTGACAGTTTCTGGCAGTACGGAGACACGCTCCCGAGCTGCAGCTGCGAGACTTCGGACGACGGCAACACCGTATACTATCAGGAGGGCAACTGGGACTGCATGGTCGTGGACCACATTGAGGCCATCGACGCGCTGTATTCCTCCAAGGCCTGATGAGGCGATTGTGAGATCCAAGGAGGGAGGGGGAAAAGAACAAGCGGTGGCTTCTCATGCACAAAGAAACCTCTGGCCCTCGTTTACTTCGCTGTATATATTTGCACGTATATCGTCCACCCACCGTATCTACAGGAGAATCATCGCAACGACTGTCATCAGGTAGCTTCCATAATTTGGCCAACATTCTGAACTTTGTGACTAGCGAGTGCTCAATTTCAATAGACCTGAACAAAAACGAACACGTAAATGAGATGGACGTGTACCGCTAGGAAAGGGTCATGGCTCATTTCAAAACTCAAATCGACAAAGAACCAACGCACTCCACGAGACGATGTAAAGGGAGCAACCAAAAGTTCATCTCATGTCAGCCAACAACCACAAAAGGCCGCACAATCGATCAATCATCCACGATCGAATGAGTCCGAGATGACCGCGAAGAATCAGAATCAGAATCAGAATCAGAATCAGAATCAGACTCCGTGTCCGAATCAGATTCAATGAAATCGCTACCGCACCACTCGAGACACTCCTCGCCAGAGACGTCAGTCACACCCGTGAACCTTGTCAGAAGATCCGCAAGGGTGACGCCCTTGGCCTTCTTTGCTTCTTCGACAAAGTCCACGAACGACAATTCTTTCTTCTCGGCCGGACTCATCTGGTACCGGGAGCGCCATCTGATAGACCTACGGCGGCTGTAGAGAGGCTCGATGACAGGGGGAGGCCTTACGATCGGTACGAGCCCCGGTCTGCCGGAGGAGGATGGCATCGGCGGCGGCGCCATCGGTGGCGGCAGGCGGCCCGGCGTCATGGCAGGTGGACGGCCGACTCCGAAGGGAGGGTTCGGAGGCCTAGGGGCCATGCTCGGCCCGCGCTCTTCAGGGAATTTGGTGAAATATCCAGGGCCCACAGCCGGGGCGGTGCGAGCAGGCATGTTCCGTGTGATCTCGCTCAAGAGGCCTTGCAGCCGCCTTCCCCGTGCGTCCATCTCTTTCCGCCCGGTCTCAAACTTTTGATTAGGCACGTCGTACGGAGGACTTGCAGGCCAGGTGCCCCGCAGCGGGTGCAACTCGACTGGCCAGAGTTTCATCTTGATACTGTCGCCAGGCTTGACGCTCTCCTGCCACAAATGGGTCAGGATGTTCTCGCCCTTGGCGTTGTACAAGTCATAGTGGCCTTCCAGAACATGCGGCCCAATCTCAGCAGCATCCACAAAGAGATCCAGGATGACGTCCCTCACTTGCTGTTTTGATTTTTCCCATCCGCTGTCAGCATTCCTTTGTGCGCGACACGATCATGAATTAGGGTCACGTACCAGCCACTCTCTGCCGACCATATAGGGAATACTCATCTTGCGGCCCAGCACGTCTGTGAGTGAGATGGGCGCCTTCTCCTTTTGTATGGAGAAGAAGACGATGGTAAAAGAGTCGGCCGCATCATCGCGCAGGAGTTCCCGAAACGCCAGACAGACCCTCTCCCGGCTCTTCAGCCTGTTGGCCTCGCGCACCACGTCGTCGAGGATAAACTGTGTGCGCGGCCCTCCGGCCATATACCGACCAAATGTTCGGAGCTCAGTCTTCTTGTCACCACCCTGGATCTTCCCGTCACCACCCCGGATCCGCTTGAGCCCGGCTTGAAGGCGCCGGTGGCCAAAAGGGACCTTGATCGGTGCGGTGAACGGCCTGCCGCGCGTGACCCAGGCCTCGAGCTCCTCGCTCGGCCAGTCCCTGGAGAACTCGTCATCTTTGCCAAAGATGCGATGCGTCCACTCAGCCATGGTGTCTGAGAGTTTCTGGGTCGCCTGGCTAAGCGCAGCGGACACCTTGGGGCCAATCTGGACATTCTTCTTGTCAGGCTTGGGCTCATCAATGTTCGTGGTCACCATGGGCCCTGGCGGAGTCACGCTGTTGTTGCCAGGCGCACGCTTCTCAGACACACCGCCTTGCGCATCGA
This sequence comes from Aurifilum marmelostoma, assembly GCA_027559495.1. NCBI lineage: Eukaryota > Fungi > Ascomycota > Sordariomycetes > Diaporthales > Cryphonectriaceae > Aurifilum > Aurifilum marmelostoma. The sequence goes on along the minus strand of JAMXSV010000010.1, from coordinate 2,489,170 downwards.
CAATCTCGACAATATTCGGTGAGGGCCCTATGTTATCAATTTCAATTAATCAGAATGTCTTGACTACGTAAAAAGAATTGCCGCAGCGCAATTACTTACCAGTCTTGCCAGGCGGACTGTTGCTGTTCACGACCACCGGCTCATCGACAACTGTCCGTCCTGCTGAAGAGTGTGAGCTTGTGGTAGAGGCATTGCCGTCGTTATCAGCCTCCTCCGCCTCCTTCTTCCGTGCAAGGCGCTCTTGACGGCGTTGTTTCTTCTCCTGCCTCTTGGCTTTCTTGTTGGCGGTTCTCAGCTGTGCCTCGCGTAGTTGAGATAAGATGCACCTGATTGTGACCTCGGAAGCAAAGAGTCCGTTATGATGCGGAGTTGTTCTGTGTTTGTGAGAAACCGTTGCAATTAGCATCAATTCAGCTATTACTCTAGATCTCTTAATTACAAGTATAGACAAAGAAGAGGTGTGGATCGTACCCATTGTGCAGTTGTGCAAGCTTGCCCATGTGCAGATGCAGGAGAAGGGATTTATGAACCCATCTGAGCTGGTTGTTGCAGCGTAGGAGTCGGATCTCGAGCCACCTGCGCTGGCCACGAAGTTTGGGGAGCAAGCCCAAGGTCTTGATCGAGTACAAGTCAGGCACCGGCCCGATGAGCAGGTCAGACTTGTCGTCCTCCTCCGTCTTTTCTTCCTCTTGAGCCCTTTCACTGCCGGAGTCGCTGTCCGAGTCCGAGTCTGATTCATCAGGATCTTTTCTGTCAGACGCCTTTTGGACTACCAAGATGATGGCCTTCATAATGAGGTTACACTTGATGGTGAGGGCCTCGATATCATCAAGCGCCTCTTGTGTGAAAACAGGAGAGTCTCTGGTATTATCGCGCCCGAGATCATTATCGCACACTCCTCTGCCTTCACCGCCGAGGAACACCTGGAGCTGTCGCAGCACCGAGGTGCTCGCCTCGACTTGATGCAGCACCCGGGTCAAGTCGTCTCCCAACTGGGGACACAGAGCAACCCAAGTATGGGAGATATTGGCCAGCTGCTGACCAAAGGCCACAGTGCAGCTGACGCAGGTGCAATTCGGATTGCCAGACATCTTGTGTGTATGTGTGGGTGCTTTCCTCCGGAAAATGGGAGACAGGAAGAAGGACGGGGGGCACACCAGGCGACACAACCACTTCACCCTCGATCCTGGACACGCTCAAGGAAGAAAGAGGAGGAATGTCCGACAGGAAAGGCCTCCGAGGTATATTGACACATATTTATATGCGAGAACCAGCCACCGAGAAGGGAAGGAGAAAAAAGTGAGACCTAATGAATTCACTTTGCGCAGCCTGACAGAACGGGCCACAACATCGGACAAGAGGGAGGGGGGAGCGATGCCAGCAATTGGACAAACTAGGGAATCGACGATGCCTCTGCATGTGCAGTAGCTGTATTCCCATGGTGCAAAGCGAGCCAGCCAATCTCTGACCCCAGCGCGTTTCGATCCTTCGGACCAAACAAGGTAGTACAGAATCCCGAGCTATCAACAGACCACAGCCACGATCTGGTTGACTCATGCCTTGGCAGCAAGCAAACTGACTTAGTGAAATGCAGTGTGACGGAGGAGCGTGCAGAAGAGCGGGATTGGAGGCTTCCCCCTTCTCTGCCTGCTACGTGACCGGGCTAAGAAAAGTCGGAGGTGTGAGCTGCATTAGTATCATATGACGTGCTGTGGAGAAGAAAGAGTGCAGAGCCGCATGTTGGAGAGGAGAGTTTGCTGCGAGCCTTATCTGTCTGAAAAGAGGAAGTAAGAGATATCCTGTGCGGTGATCAATTCATCAAGTCGCTTGTTTTTGGAGAGTGCATGGTGTATAGTATCCTCACAGCTGGGGGGCTATAATTGGACAAGTTGTTGGCGAGTATCGACACTGATAGAATACCTAAGCAAATGAGCTGTTCACCTGGAAATGATTACCTCGACCAAGTGCTGAAAATTATACTGCAACAGCTCGTGGCTACTATAGGCTTTGCACACCCAGGCTGCCATGGGTCGTAGCCGGGTAGCATTGATTATCGCCTGGGGCCACCTTCCCCCATGATGACTGCAGTAATAGTGCGAGACCGGTTCTGTGTGGATTGAAAGAATCCTGGCAGTATCAGGTCAATAATGTGCAGCAATCAAATGACGCACCTCGGGCGGGCATCACTACTACTCATCCGCAATCCCACTGTGTTGTTGCGCAAGGTCGCAGCGCAAAGTAAGCGAGCCCTCGGATGATGTCTTCCTCGGATTTCCCCTCGTCTGCCTGTTGGCCAATAAAGTACTGTCAATCAAAGTACATGTTGGGATATCTCAGTCGCTCGTGTAACGAACCAATCACCAGCACTCCGAGCCTATCTATCGGCACATCTACTGGCTTACAAGCTCTTCTCCGACGCCTCGACATCAGCAAGATACTGCGCCCTCAGCCTCTCCCACTCCCCATCCGCCAGCCTGCCCTTGAGCGGTAACCTGCCACCCTCTAGATTGCCCATCCCTGTCACGCGGTAGACGGCCTCCTTGATGCCGACGATGCCCGTCTTGCCAATGTACTCCTCGGCCTTGCTGACCACGTACTGCAGCCTCTGCACCTCGGCCAGCGCGTCCGGCTCGACGGGTCTCTTCTCGGCCAGATCCATAAGCCGGACGACCGTCTTGGGATAGATGGCCGAGAGACCGTCGATGACACCTGCTGCTCCGAAGAGGACGATGGGGCCGAGCTGCTGGCCGAACCCGCTGTAGACCTTGAACTTTTTGTGGTCGATGGCTGGGTCTAGAGAGACCTGCACGTGGTGAGACACATTGCCGTGGGACCTGTACAGATGGTCAGCAACGATTCTTTTGCCCTGGTATATGGTATGAGACCGTGAAAAGGAAGTCAGGCTCTCTCTTACATCTTGCATCCCACAATATTGGGGTGCTGCGCAAGAGCCGTGTATGTCTCAGGCGCAACCAAGACATTGTTCGTAACCCCAGGGTAATTGTAGCTGTGGAATTCCCTCGGTTAGTCTTGCCATAGCAGTCGTGGGAGGGAGTCTGGACGGCAGATGCGAGTGTGGTACATCAAATAAAATATTCTTGGTCAGTTTCACTCACATGAGGATCGGAATGGGACTGTTGTCCGCAATGACCGTGTACCATTCCTGGATGTTGGCCTGGTTACCAGCCGTGCCAAAGTACCCAGGCACCAACACGAGCCCCCACTGCGCGCCGGCCTTTGCGTAATCATGCAGCCACTCGAGCGTCTCGTCGACGCCGTTGGTCAGCACGCCCGCCATGATGGGATAGTCTGCGAAGCCGGCATCGTCGAGACCCTTCCTGCAGCCCGCGACGAGGTCGAAGCGCTCCTGCTTGTTGAGGTGGATGGCCTCGCCGGTCGAGCCGAGCAGGACGAGGCCTCTGATGCCGCTCTTGGCTAGGAAGACGGAGTGCTTGACCTGTGTCTCGACGTCGACCTTGGCTTGCAGTCCTGAGGATGCCGCAGCCGGGTGGAGAAACGTCGGGACGGGGACGTAAACTCCAGTGGGAGGGCTGCGTACTGATGCTGGCGACATTGTGTATGGCTGAGGGGCGGAAATCTCCTCTATGTGATCGTAAATATCTAAAAGGGAGAAGAACAAGGAGCAGAAGAAAAAAGAGAATAAGCGACGGCAACGAGCAAAATAAGAAACACTGCTCGTCGGCGTTGTCGAACGATCGGGTAGTAGTGGTACACAGTAGTGTGTTTACTGTACGCGGGCTCTTCCCGGCTGAATCGTATCGTGGAGCCGTGCTCGGGGCCTTCTAAGCCGAAAAGGCCCCAGAAATGTTTTGCCCCCGCAGGTTTTTATCGTACAATAATCGTGCTTAAAGGTATTACTAAGGGTAAAGTGCTGCCCCGACTTCGGTGCGCGGCTCCAAAAAGAACTGGACTTACACAGATCCGGGCCGGGTGTAAGCCCCCGTAAAAGAAGAAGGACATTTTGTTCAAACGCACTGACAATCCTGTATGCAAGTAGCATGTCATGGTACTCCTGTATGTAACCATGTAAATTAACTAACACAAGCAGAGCGTGTGCTGGGGCGGGAGACCCACTCTTTGTATCCAGTCAGTGACGATGATGCGATCTCCTCACTTGCTCACGTGTGTAGTAGTTTCAGGAAGAGGAGAAGCTGCCTGGAACTTTGTTGAGAAGAGAAGTTACATAAAAAGAAAGTAAAAAAGCAGAATCGCTACACTTGTGGTACAAAACAAGACTCAGGCACTCGATCTGTTGATCACTCTATTGTGTTAATTTTATCAACTCTCTCTGTGTTTAAAATGCCCCTTGCCCAGACGTTCAAGTTCAACAACGGCTTGGCGATCCCGGCTGTGGGACTCGGCACTTGGGTAAGTCGTGTAGCTTCTCGAATGCATTACTATCAGTTTCGAGCCAGCAGCTCTAACAGCGCTCAATAAATCTAGCAATCCAAGCCGAATGAAGTCAAGGAGGCTGTCGAGTTGGCTCTCAAGTCTGGTTACACCCACATCGACGCTGCTGCGGTGTACGACAATGAGAAGGAGGTTGGTGATGGCATCAAGGCATCTGGTGTCGATCGCAAGAACATATTCGTCAGTGATTCTTTATTGACTTATTAAACAACTAATAATTCTCAAATGTACCCTAGGGTAATCAGCTGACATGAAGCTGATGGAAACCATATTAGTTGACTGGAAAACTATGGAACACTCACCACAAGGCCGAGGATGTCGAGAAGGCAGTTGACGCGAGTCTCGCGGACCTCCAGACCGACTACCTCGACCTCTACCTGGTATGTCGTCAGAGGTCGCAATGCCCATCCTATGACGGCTTTCCCAATCTCCGCTAACGTAAAGATAGATCCACTGGCCCGTCTCCTTCCGCAAGATCAACGAGACGGAGCGCTTCCCCATCAATGAGGAGACCTACACCATGGACATCATCGACGTGCCCCTCATCGATACATGGAAGGCCATGGAGGCCCTCGTAAAGAAGGGCAAGCTCAAGACCATCGGAGTGTCCAACTTTACAGCCGCCAAGATTGAGGAGATCTGGGATGCGGCGGAGATCAAGCCTGCCGTAAACCAGGTCGAGCTGCACCCTTACTTTGCCCAGCCAGAGCTTGTCAAGTACTGCCACAACAAGGTGAGAGTCCCCGAGCACAGTCGTCGAGTGATGATAGTCGAGTCGGACTGCTAACAAGTCTCTTCTGCTAGGGCATCGTCGTGCAAGCTTATAGCCCCCTGGGCAACAATATCTACGGCCTTCCGAAGTGAGTGCTCCAAGTTACTTACACTGTGAGATGGAGTGCATAAGCTAAATCATACAAACCTCCAGGGCAATTGATGATCCGGTTGTAATCGAGGTTGCTGAGAAGCTGGGCAAGACACCAGCGCAGGTGGTTCTCAGCTGGGTCGTGCAGCGCAACATCGTGGCCCTGACGAAGTCAGTCACACCTGCACGTATCAAGTCAAACCTGGAACGTGAGTAGGATGCTTTCCCTTCTTTGTCTCTTCTTTCTGCTTCTTGGTTCCTCTGTTGTCTTTCTCCTGTTAGCTGACACCTCGGAAACAGTTATCGAGCTTCCTGCGGATGCGTTCAACAAGATTGAAGCTCTTGATCGCAACCACCGCTATAACCTGCCAGCCAGGCTGGGTATCGACATTTTCGGCGATGCAAAGCCTGGTGTGTTGGAGACCGCCGTGGCGAATTTCAAGGCTCAAAATAGAAAGGCTCGTGGGCTTGACGCATAGTTGACTTGGTGCACTGGATACCCTGCGTACAGTACTTGCAATAATGACTTTGTTGAAACCAGTATCTCACTGGAGCGTATATCTTGCAAACTTGTGTGATAATTACAGTGAAAATTCACTTTCGAGTATGAACTACAGTGCGTAGGGATGTCAGAGAATAACTATATTCTTGGTCACAAGACAATTCAGACAGGTGGATATATGGAGTACCTCGTTCTGATTAGTCACACAAACTCGAAAACAACACATTTTGACAACAGCAAAGGTAGGTTTGTAGATCGTTGCAACTGAGAACTATGAATATTTCCCCGCCCCCCACTACCCCCGGGCAAAGAATGCGGGTCTTCCTCTACGGACGACCCCGCCCCCGGACTCACAAGCACGTCACTAATAGTACATGAATCGTAGTAGTATTTATACCCCCTCATTCACTTTCCGTCAGACAAGACGGGGGACAGGCAGAGCATTCTACTTCATGTATTGATACGATACAGTAAGATACTCGCTCTGTACGATCTCTTCGCGGACTCAGGGACATCGACAATTCTGATACACACAACGCGAGCCCTTCCAGCTTCATACAAAATGGGCAAGATCGCATCTCTGGAGTACTTCCGCGTGCCACCGCGCTGGCTCTTTGTCAAGGTTACCGACGAGGCGGGCAACGTGGGCTGGGGCGAAGCAAGTCTCGAGGGCCACACACAGGCAGTCGAGGGCTGCCTGGACGCCTGGTTTGACCGGTTCAAGGGCTTCGAGGCCGATGAGATTGAGCACATCTGGCAGATGTGCTGGCGGACATCCTTTTACAGGGGCGGACCTGTTTTCATGAGCGCGCTGGCTGGTATCGATATTGCGCTGTGGGATCTGAAGGGTTGGTCACTGTTCATTATGTCTTCTTTTCCTCTTTCTGTCTATTGGGAAGGTGGTGTGACTTAGCTTGCTGATTGTATCTTTTGTTCTGCAGCCCGTAAGCTAAATGTGCCCATCTACCAGCTGCTGGGAGGCAAGGTCCGTGACAAGCTGAGAGTCTATGCTTGGATCGGAGGCAACCGTCCTGGCAATGTAGCCGAGGAAGCGTAAGTTGTCATAGTATGTTGTTTCAGCCAAGTCTTCACACTGATTTCTTTCTGTTTCCTACTCTCATCACAGCAAGGCACGACAAAGCCAAGGCTTCAACTGCATCAAGATGAATGGCACGGAAGACCTAGGCTGGCTGGACTCCCCATCCCTCCTCGACTCCTGTGTCGAGAGGGTCAAGGCAGTGCGAGAACTAGGCATGGACGCCGGCGTCGACTTCCACGGCCGCGTGCACAAGCCCATGGCCAAACAGCTCGTCAAGCTCCTCGAGCCGCACCGCCCCCTGTTCGTCGAGGAGCCGCTCCTGTCAGAGCACATTGAGAGCATCAAGACCCTGGCCGAGCAGACCAGCGTGCCCATCGCCCTGGGCGAGCGCCTTCACAGCAGGTGGGATGTGAAGCCGTTCCTCGAGGCCGGGTGCGTCGACATCCTGCAGCCGGACATCTCGCACGTCGGGGGCATCTCGGAGCTGAAGCGGATCGCGGCCATGGCGGAGGCGTATGATGTTGCTCTGGCGCCGCACTGTCCGCTGGGGCCCATCGCGCTGGCTGCCAACTGCCAGGTGGACCTGACCTGTCCTAATTTTGCTATACAGGAGATGAGCCTGGGGATTCATTACAACGCTGGGGGCCAGGATTTGACGAGCTATACCAAGAACCCTGAGGTGTGGAGTGTGAAGGACGGGTATATTGATCTGCTGACGGGTCCTGGTCTGGGCATCGAGGTGGATGAGGAGCAGGTGAGGGCCTTATCCAAGGGAGCTGCGGCGTGGGTGAGTCCGGGTTTCATCGGGCCAGGTGGTGAGGTTCGAGAGTGGTGATGAATATTCGGATGCTGAGGCACGATGAATCGAAAAGCAGATGGCACACAGGTCGAATATGACGTTTCTCTTACGTTAGACAAAAGCCATGGCACCATGCAGAGTGACTGGGGTCAGATATTTGATGACGCCGGGGCGGATACACAGCAGCAGCTACACAGCGCACAGCAAGTCATCATGTATGAGCATTCCAGATTAAGGGCAGTTCGTGGCGTGGACTCATGCATATCGTACAGTCTTGTAGTGTTTCGTGAGGACCCAGGGCATAACCACTCACAGCAACGCCTCTCACATATCGGAAGTGTGCGCCTTCTTCTGGAACTCAACCAGCCGCTGCTCATACCGCTCCTGAAAAGCATGTCCCAGCCTCAACAACCGAATGGCGTTCCCCGCCAGTATTCCGGCCCTCTGATCCCACGTCATAAAGCCCCCCAGGCGCCCAGCGCCCTTCGCCGTACCGATCAGCATATCGCCTGCTGTGGGCACTTCGCCAAGAGGGAAAGGGTAGTCGCTGCCCAGAACCATATTTTCCGAGGGCACCTTGCGCAGAACGTAGTCCAGTAGATCCGAGTCGTGCACGAGGCTATCGATCCAGATGTTCTTACCGGATGCGAGGTGTGCGGTAGGGGTGATGCCTCCGGCCGAGTGCGCCACCAGGTCAGGCCGGCAGTCGAAGCCGTGCTGGATGCGGCCGAGCAAGGCTGGAAACGAGCCGCCGGCATGGGCAAAGCAGAGGCGGAGATTGGGATGGCGGAGAAAGACGCCTGAAGAGGTGAGGTTGTGCATGGCGAGTGCCGTCTCACAGGGCCTACATATTGTTAGTATTCTGCTTCCTCTTTGGCCACTCTGTCGCGCAAGGCATTTCTTCCACTTTAACCACTTACATGCCAACGAGCCAGCTTCCCCAATACTTCCCCCACCTCGCCTCGTTCTCCTTCTTCCACGAGTAACCCAGCGGATGCACAAAAACAGCCATATCCAGTTCCTCGCAGGCAGCCCAGAATGGGCCCAGTCTCTCATCATCGAGGTCCATTTCCCGCCCTCCCGCCAGCGGAACCGAGGTCCCAATCTGCACGCCCACAAGCCCGACATCCTTCGCCCTTCGCAGCTCCGCCACAGCACCATCCACATACTGCAGAGGCACCGTCGCCAGCCCCACGAATCTATCCGGGTCGGCGTGGACAATGTCGGCGATGTGGTCGTTCAGCGACCTGGCCAGGGCGGCAGCAGGCCCGCGGGGCGCATCGTAGCAGAAGAGCAGCGGGACCGTCGACAGAACCTGCACGTCCACCCCTGCAGCGTCCATATCGACTATCCTGGCTTTGGGGTCGTAGCAGTTGGGCTGGACGCGGCGGAAGTGCGAGCCGCCCACGAACATGTCGATGTCGCCGCTGCCGTCCGTGCATGGGCGGAAGTCTGGCCAGGGATAGCTGGCGGCATCGTTGATGCTGTCATGGTCTTCTGATGCGAGAGAGCAGAGGTCTGGGAGGGAAGACGGCATTATGTGTGTGTGCAGGTCGATCCTGTAGAGAGACTCGCCTGTGATGGCTCGGTGGGCGTGGTGAGCGTGTGATTGGTTTGGTGGTGAGCCGCTGGTGCTGGTCATAGGTGTTGAGGCACCGGATCCAGACAAGGGAGAGGAGGAAGACGGGGAGGACGATGATCCTCCTGAGCAGCAGCATTCGCAGCTGGAGGTTTCTGTGATCATGGTTGGTGCCATATTTTGTTGTTGTCTAGAATGCTTGTTGGCTTGTGTATAGGCAGAGAGAGGAGGAGTATGTATTTTAGTGCGGTCGATACTGGACTCCTATGAAGCAGTCCGCTTAAGCTAGGTTCAGAGAGCTCAGTGCTTGTGTTGTAGAATGAGGACGAGGAGACCAGAAAGGAGGAAGGAAAATCGAGGCGAGGAGTGCACAGTTCGGGGTCATCCGAGAAAAGGAGAACAAGGCATTGAATAAGAAGGAAACGGGGAGGGGGAAACCAGCTTTGACAAAAAACATGTCTCCCCTTCCCCAGCCATTCCTAGGCGTCTCTGTTTTCATCATCGTCCATCGTGATCCATGGCGGAGTGTGGAGGAGGAGCATCGCGGTAGGCCGCTAGATGTCTTCCGCTTCCGCACATTTCGGATGCAAAGAGGGACAGGGCGGCGGCGGAAGGCTAGCGATTATTCGACCCATTCTTGGGGGTTGTTGGGGGCTGTGGCGGAAGATGCACCCTGTAGCAGGCTGCTAGGATCAGGGTTCAGGCCTAACTACGGTACTGTGAGCACAACCTCAAAGGCAACTGCTACACAGAACCTACAGTAGCCCACAGACGTTCAGTGGACGGGGAGACCCTAGTCCCTCTAGAGTACCCACTAAATTGCCGCTGAAGGCCAAGGCCGATGTTATGTCACAGGCTCTGACGACAAACCTACTATAGGCATAGAGAGCAGTCACAAAATAAAAATAGTGGTCGACGACTACTATATGCCGACGTCTGCCGCGCCAGGTGAATCATTTCAAACGTCTCTCTCTACATCACTCATCTCTCATCTCAACAGCACTCCTCTCATCTCCTCTCGACCACGTACAAACAAACAGGACATACCATTTGTACCCGAAAAAGAAAAGAAAAGCGACCCTCACCCTTAGGCCACCATACGCCTCCTCTGTCAAAAACTCCAAAAATGGACAGCAACAAGACATCATCACCCAACCCTCTCCCCCTACCCATGGCCTTCGCCTCCTGGCTCGCCCAGAACGAATCCCTCCTCCAGCCCCCCGTGAACAACTACTGCCTCTTCAGCGGCAAGGACATGGTCCTCATGGTCGTGGGCGGGCCCAACTCGCGCAACGACTACCACATCAACGAGACCGAGGAGTGGTTCTACCAGCTCAAGGGCGCCATGTGCCTCAAGGTCGTCGAGACGGACGCCGACGGGAATGAGGCGTTTAAGGACGTCGAGATCAAGGAGGGCGAGATGTTCCTGCTGCCGGGAAACACGCCCCACAACCCCTGCCGCTTTGCAGACACCATCGGCCTGGTCATGGAGCGCGTGCGGCCTGAGGGGAGCCTCGACCGCCTGCGGTGGTACTGCAAGAAGGGCGGGCACGAGAGACCTACCGTGATCCGGGAGGAGGTGTTTCACTGCACGGATCTGGGGACCCAGCTGAAGCCTCTGATCAACAACTGGCGGGAGAACGAGAGCGTGAGGAAGTGTCCTGTCTGTGGAGAGGTGGAGGACCCTCAGTGAGGTGCGAGTCGTAGAGGGTCTGGGGTGACATTATCGGAAGGGCCGGATCTAAGCGTTTGTGTATGGTGATGAATGAACGATGTATGTAGGCGATGACTATGACTGGGGTAGTAGCTCAGGTGAATCACATCTAGACGCTGCAGGTTGAATACAAAGCTGATTTGATTTGGGTGGTAGATATATGAGTGGATCATTACATCGTAGCCAGGTGCACCGTACGGGCCACTGTAAACACATCCCTCGAGTACTCGCCTCCCTCCCTGCCTGTGCCCGAGTTTTTCATGCCACCAAACGGCGTGCCCAGCTCCCTCACCAGCCAACAGTTCACCCACACCAGCCCCGCCTGCAGCTGCTCGCCGACCCTCCGCATCCGTCCACCGTCCGTGGTCAGCAGCACAGCCGCAAGTCCGTACTCACTGTCGTTGGCCAGCCGCACCGCCTCCTCCTCGTCCTCAAACGGCACAATCGTTACCACTGGCCCGAAGATCTCGTCGCGCAACAGCTCCGAGCCTGCCGGCACGCCCGTCAACACCGTGGGCTGGACCCAGTAGCCTCTCGTCTGCGTCTCCTGACCACCACCGGTTTGTATCTCAGGTGGCACCTCGCCCGTGTTGAACGTCATGCCCTGCTTCTGCGCGATCTCCAGGTAACTTCTGATCTTGGCGTAGTGCTGCAGGCTCACCACAGCGCCCACCGTCTCGCCCACCCTGTACTGCTTCGCGACATACTCGGTAAAGACAGCTACAAAGTCATTATACACACTCCTCTCAACATAAATTCGAGACCCGCAGAGACAAATCTCGCCCTGGTTCTCGAAAGCGGCCATGGCTGCCGTGCGCACAGTCCTCTCCCGATTCGCAGCCATCGAGTCGGCAAACACCAACGTGGGGTTCTTGCCGCCCAGCTCGAGAGAGATGTGCTTGTGAATCTGGTGCGCCGTCGCCCTCCGGATGGCGATACCAGTTGCGGTGCCGCCCGTAAAGGACACGCCCTGGACGTCAGGGTGGGCCACGAGCGCCGCACCTGTCGTGGCACCGTCGCCAAACAGCACATTGATCACGCCAGCGGGCAGGCCAGCGCGGTCCAGGGCGGAGGCGAGCAGGAAGGCGCTCATGCTGGTGACCTCACTGGGCTTGGCGACGGCTGTGCATCCAAAGGCGAGGCAGGGTGCGATCTTCCAGGTCAGGAGGTAGAGCGGCATGTTCCAGGGCGAGATGAGGACAAACACGCCCGCGGGGCTGCGGTGCTCGTACGTGAGGGCCACGCCGTCAACCATCCTGGCGGACGTGGACTCATGCAGGATAAAAGTTGAGAAGTATCTAGAAGTACGATTTTCATTATCAGCACCTCCTGTAGCCGAGGGAGGAAAAAAATTAATAGGGGGCTGCTCACGAAAAATTCGACACTGCCCTGTCCACCTCAACCCTCGCCCGCTCCAGCGTCTTGCCCTGGTCGATGCTCTCCCACACTGCAAACAGCTCACGGTTCTCAGCGATGATCTCGCTGACCCGACGGAGGAGCCGTGACCGCTCTGCCCGCGACGTCCTGCTCCATGCTGGGAAGGCAGCCCTGGCAGCGCTGACAGCGGCGTTGACCTCGTCGGCAGAGGCACACGGGACCCGCGCGATGAGTTTTCCAGACTTGGGCTCGAATGAGTTAATGAAGCTTGACGAAGCCTCTGTCTTGTTAAATTTGTTGTTGGTGAAGTGTTGTAGGGTGATTGGGTTGCCGTTGAGGCTCTGGAGAAGGGCGGTGGCCTTGTCGTGTGTATTGGCGGCCCACAGCGCGTCCAGAGCGCTGCTGTGGGATGGCTGGTCAAGATCCAGGGTGACCATCGTGACTTGGGATGAGAAGGCACAAAGGCTTTTGAGTTCTAAGTGAGACACACTTCTGGTCCAAGGTCACGATACTCTCAGAATGATGAGACAAAATGAGAAAGCATGCCTTCATTACTTGCTTGCTTGGGAAGCAACTCGCGGTTATTCAACGTACTGCAGGTGTTGTTGCCGACAGGGTACTCATTGTGTCTTTGAGTTGCTCTATAGGCTCTCTGTACGCATCTCTAGGCCCTGAAGAAACCTGAAAGTTAAAGTTCAAGCACTAAACTTCACACGCCAAAGCATAACTGACCCCGCCCTACCCGCCTAATCGTTCCGCTTCCGCACTAGCCACCCCGCTGCACTTCCTAGAGCTCTCCCAAAGAGGTAATGGTAGGGCGCCGACAGCCAATCGGAAGATCAAGAATCCAGCCAAGTAGGGGCGGAAGGCGGATGCTCGGCGCAACCTGTGTAAAGTGGAAGCACGACGCATCTATCATCGAGAGAGAAATTCGCTTGGTAGGTGAATCTCATGTTGGTGCCGGCGAGAAAGTATCTCTAGTATTTTTATGGGTCATAAAAGTAGTTTCTCATAATGTTCCTCTCATTCATTGAAGCATGAGGGAGCCGTGAGGGGAGGGAGAGAAAAAAAAGCCTTGGTATCCGACCATAAACTAGCACGCTGGCAGTGTACATCATCCTCAACGGAAAGAGCCCATCCACTTTCACCTTCCCTCACCTGGACAACGCAACACCAAATACATTACCTACCTCCCGGCTCTTTGACCTCCACACACACACAGCTCTTCAAAATGACCTCACCAAACGGACAAGGCTACTTCCTTCCCGCCGAGCGAGCCCAAGGTCTCGCCAACTACCCACACGCCCGCACCGCCCCCTCCACCAGCCGCCTCCTCTTCGTCTCCGGCACCTCGTCGCGTCGCGGCGACGGCACCTACGAGGGCTGCGAGCCCTCCCCCGACGGAAAAGGATTCAAGCTCGACTGCGGCGCCCAGACGGCCGCCGTGCTGCGCAACATTGAGGCTATCATCCGGGGCGCCACGGGCGGTGCGCGGGGACTCGAGAGCGTGGTGGATGCTACGGTGTTCTTGACGGACATGGCTGACTATGCTGCTATGAATGCCGAGTGGAACAAGTGCTGGCCGGATAAGTCGGCCGCTCCGGCTCGGACTTGTGTGCAGGTTGCGGCGCTGCCAAACGTCAGGTTGAATGTGGAGATCAAGTGTCAGGCTCTGGTTGCGGAGTGAAGGAATGCTTTGGACGACTGAAACGACGATGATCAAGGACCAGTGTAAGAGAAAGGAGGAAAGGAGGATCTAGGGATAGAGAATTTTACCTCGCTGGATCGTGGAGACATGCTGGCAACTTGGATCATCTCTGTGGACTGCCAAAACCAAGACTGACGAGCAGCAGGAGCAGAGCGTCAGACCTGTGTTGGAAGACAAAGGGTCTGGGGAATGCAATTTCCAAGAGAGATTCACGTCAAGCGAACAAGGCCATGAAGGTCCCCACATCTATGTCACCTTACGAGGGCGTCTCACAAGACTACCGACAACAAGTGGAAAACAGAAAGAGTCCCGACGGAAATTCATACTCAATCGACTTCCCCGAGTCTACTATCTGCATGTTTCCTGCTCACCTTGGCACTCAAGCCATCTTGCCCATCCCCCCGGGAACCATATTCCAGCCCAGTTGTTCATAAGTCCAGCCAAAAACCAGGCCATCCTCGCGATGGTAGTCCAGGTTGCTACGATGCTTCCCCTCCTTGTGGATTTCATCAATGGCCTTGATATCATCATCGTCAAGTTGCAAAAGCTATTTGATCTTGTTTGTCAGTGACAAGAAAATGAAGGCATTGGCCGGGCTCGATTTGACTTGCCGTGATGTTCGTCTTCATCCGCTCTGGGTTTTCGCTCTTGGGAATCACGACGATCCCATGCTGCACAGCCCAGCTGAAGACAACCTGCGCCCCACTCACGCCATGCTTCCTGGCAATTCTCTCAATCGTCTCATCCGCCAGCACAGGGGACACCGTCCCGGCCTGGGGCTGCCCAAGCGGCGAGTACGCCGTCAGCAGGATCCCTCTCCCGGCACAAAACTCCTGCAGGGCCGTCTGCGGCAGCAGCGGGTGCAGCTCGACCTGGTTGACGGCGGGCACGACGACATCGCCGCCTGTGCCCCGTTGCAGCAGCGCCTCCAGCAGTGGCACGCCAAAGTTGGACACGCCGATGGCGCGCATCTTGCCCGTGCCGAGGAGCTTGACCATTTCGGCCCAGGTGTCGTGGATCGTGGGGCTCTCGTCTGGCTGCAGGATGCGGCCGTCCAGCTCGGCTTGCGGCCAGTGGATGAGGTACAGGTCAATGTACTCTGTGTCGAGGGCCTTGAGGGATGCGTTGAGGGCATCGGCGACCCGGTGGTGGTCCTTGTTGTTTCTTTGCGTGGTGTTGGGATATGGTCAGAATCAAGGTAGGAGAAAAGAGGAATCGGAAGCAAAGGGGAGGGAAAACTACACTCACAGCTTTGTGGTCACAAAGAACTCCTCACGAGGGAGGCCCGACTCGCGCAGGGCCCTCCCCACGGCCTCCTCGTTCCCATAGCTGTCGGCCGTGTCGAAGTGACGGTAGCCAGCCTTGATGGCATTGAGACACATGGCATGGACCTTGTCTCCGCTGCCAGGACTGCCCATCCAGCATCCTGTCGAGTTGATGTTACTTGTCAATACGTCATTGACAATGTGATGAGGAGAGGGTCGGTGGCTGTGGTGATAGGTTTAAAAGTAATTGATTTACTTACCCATACCCACAGAGGGCATCAGGACGCCATTATTCAGTTTAAAAGATGGTATCTTGGCAGCCATGGTGACGTATGAATATGTGCATGTATCGAATGACTTATGTGTGTGAGAGAGGGGATAAATAAGTTTGCCGCTCGTTTTGCTAGAGGGTCATTCCGGGGAAACTAGAAGTAAAGTTATTTGGGCCTGCGGCAGCTTGCGATGGCGGCATCATGCAGGACCGGCGGAATAATGAAATCCTGAGTGGATACTGAATGACGCCTACTGTGTGATCCTAAAAAGGGTAAGCCGTAGCGGGTGCCGGCGGCTTTCGTGATCTAGTGTTGTGAATGACACCGACATCGCACCCTGTAAGCCCGCTGTATTGGGGCAGGAATATGGTTTGTTGCCGTATATACCTGAGTAAGGAGGTCAGGAGGAATTGGCTGTACAGTGGTGCACTGAATTTCGTCTCCTCCATTGGCTAACTAGAAGAAGGTTCGGTCCGCTCACAGCAGCATGGCCTACGACGGGTGTTCTAGCTTGTGGCGGCGCATGAAAGGGCGATTGACCCCCTCTACACGATAGAAGAGCAAGAGAGACAGGTCAATTCAGTAAGAAAAGAAAAAAGAAAAAAAAAGATCTCTGAATTGACAAGAAAGTCCGAACACCCAAGAATGAAAAAAAAAGGGAAGCTTCACAAATAGGCTTAGTTGCTCAGTGGTGAATGGCGGGTCTCATATCCCACATCCATATCACTGCCGATATGCAGCGTCATCCGCCGTGATGACTCTGACTTCCACCTTTCCCATCCTGTACCCCAAATCACCTCTGAAAAGAAGCCATATCCAAGGCTCCATCTGTATGAAGTGCCTCGGGCCTGATTCTGACGAGGAACCCGCAAAGACTGCCCGAGCATCAAAGGATCCCTCCCCTCTGCTCCTCCGCCTTCCCTCTTTTCTTTCTCTGCACGCCCGCCCTTTCGCTCCAACCAGGCACGCCGTCCTCGCATCCCTCAAACCCCACGCACCGGTCCGATACCACTTCCCTCTCCACTTCACATCACCGTCGTGATGATCAACACAACCGGCCAAGGAACAGAAAGAATAATCGCCGCAAGAACCGACATGACATTGATCTCTCCCGTGCCGTGCGGGCCCCGCCACCTGTCAATCAGCGACAGCACGGTCCAGATCATGCCGATGGCGTACAGGGTCGAGGCCCAGAGGATGCCCAGGGTCAGGTCCGCCAGCGCGTCGCTGGGGCTGACGGCATCGCGCGTGTCGATCGTGGTGGGGAGCTGTATGAAGCCTACCGACGACATTGTGATGGGAGTTTTCGACGCTTGAAAAACAATAAAATGTAGTTCTCGATGTCGTATGGCCAGAGGAAGCAAGCGGGTTCTGTTTCCCTTCCCGGATTGCTCGTTGGTGTGCTGACTGTCTTGAGAATGCGGGTTTCTTTTCGGAGTTTGAGCGCCCAGCGCAGCAGATCGGCAGTGAACGTGAGTTGGTCGGGTGGATGGTCCGTAGCCAGAAGAAATGCCACGAGGATTAAAAATAATATAGAGTTATTGTCTACGCTGGTTTGCTTTGCTGGGGGCCGGCCTGCAAGGGACGAGAAGAGAGAAAAGCAATTTGAAAGATTGACCAGCAATTTAGCGAGCGGATGAAGAAGAGGAGAGGAAGGTGGAGGGTTGATGCAGGATGCAGGTTAGGGAACAGAGGGGAGAAAAGAAAGAGAGGGTGTGATTGTGACGTGGGGACGGCGTTCTGCAGAGCCAGCCATCTTGGACCACTTGTTGGGGTCGAGCACACACACCTGGATAGCCGTACATCCGGTTCACATCCGGTTCACAGAGTCCTGCCCTCTCTCCCTCGCTCCTCGCTGGCCCCCCTAAGCTCGTAGATCTTACAGCTCCACCGTGGTGTTGACGCCCATAGACCAGCCTTTTTGGTGTTGCAGGCGCTGTCAGGGGCCCTTTTCTTGAGACGATTGATCGCCAAGCCTAAGCGCCAAGTGTAACGCCGTCGTTGCGGATCCCTGCCTTCTTCTAGCGAATCATGGGAAAAGGGCTGCTCCTCTTCCTGCTCATTGACCACAGGCTGTACTATACTATAGTATAGCTTTTTTGTCTTTTTTTTTTTTATAAAAAAACCAAAAAAAAAAAAAACCCATTTATTCGCTGAAGCCGTGTGATTTTTCCCCTTTCCTCTTTAAGCCAGCCATCAAGGTGAGCAGTCACACACTGCGCGCTCCTCGCCTCCTCCTACTTTTCTATCCAGACTGTTCTGATTACCGACGGAAGGTATCCATCAATCTGAGTTGCGATCATAAGCATACATACCCTCCACCAGCTAAGGTGCTTTTCAATCGCCATTGACATCCACAGTGGTTGATCGCCATCATGAAACCGGATCCACCCAGACGAAGACGGCCAACCCTGGCCAGTCTCGATGCTCACCCCAAAAAATCATATGCTTGTAAGATGTTTTCGAAATTTTATGTAGTACTATGTATGAATGCACTGTCTTCTTTTCCCTACACGAATAATTGTTGATGTATCATTTTATTTTCTTCCAAGGGCAGGAGGGGGGGGTCTGCCTCTTGCCGCCAGGAGGACTACTTCATGTCACCCGTGTACAGCAGCGCATTGGTCAATCAATCCCTCCCCAGCTGGTAGTAACTGGACATGGAGACTAATGAGGCCCAGGAAAAAGAGTGATGGCAATAATTGAGAAATAAAGCAGTCCTAGCAAGGCAAGTTCGGGGGGGGAGAAAAGAGATCAAGAACCACATGAAGGATGTCGGGTGGCGGGAGCAGGGGCTGGAGGAAGCTGCTACAGCACCTGCTCAGCTACCCTCTCCCCGAGCAGCGAGCAAGGGACAACACCTCCTTCCACCACAAACACATCCCATTTTCAAATTTCACATCTTTCAATCAGGTGAATGAGTATATTACGAGATACCAAGTATGTACATGAAATCTCAGGATAAGCAGTGGTGGCACTCGAGGTTGCTTTGATACCTGGTCCTGCGCGGCGGCTTCTTGACAGACACGGGCCGCTGTCAAAACACAAGCTTTGTCTTGAGCCACTGATGAAATGTGGATGGGGGTATTCCAAGTCACCACTTAGGTCGAGCTGAGAACACCATCCTGCAGCATCTGAGTAAATGCCTGGAGGGCAACGACGGGCTCTGCATCGAATAGGTTCTGATTAGCTACTGCCTGTATCTATCCTTTTCTTGAGAAGAAAAAGGAAAAGGGTGGGGGGTGGGGGGGGGGGGGCGGGTTTCTCAGGAGGGCGGCTCCAAGAAAAAGGGGGGTTTCATGTGTCTTAGTCGACAAAACTTACGGTAGTAGGGAACCTCGTGTCCAGCCTCATACTATTGCAATCAGGAGCGTCAGCATAAAACTCCTTGCATACCTACAAGAATGTATACACGAAGGTAATTACGTACCACACGCAGGAAGTTCAGGTTGCCAACACTCTTGAACTGGCCTCCCGAGACGCCGTCGACGGTGTACTCAGCCAGCTCGGTAGCCTGGAACTCGGCAGCGTCCGTGTAGTTGAGGTTGTTCACCACAAGCTGGCTACCGTACCAGTTGCAGATCCAGTCTGACGAGCATTAGCTTGATTCCACTCTTCCATCCTCTTTGGGGGCTTGCTTACCCAGATCACCAGCCCAGATGAGAACGTTGACACCGCTCTGGACGACCTCGGCCAGGGGCTCCAGGAAGGACCGCGCCTCGTCTCCAGTGGCAATGATCTTAGAGTATGGGCCGGTCGGGCACTCGGCGTAATCAGACTGAGCGCCAATAGCAGTCATGACGGAGGATTCCTGTTCATCCACACACACACACACACATACATGCGATTAGTATTTCTGTTGAGTCTCCAGGGATGTAATGCTTTGTGCAGGAACGAGGCAGAAAAATGAAAGGCTTACTGCGAGGTAGTCGGCATAAGTCTCTGGCGGGTCGGTGCTCTCATCGCTTCGGGGCTCGAGGACGTCGTAGACGTTAAAGTTGTTGGCATCCTATATATGTTGTCCAGAATTAAGACATTATCCCTTGTATACGCATTTGTGGCCTGGCAAGGCGGAAGAGAGAGAGTCTGGCGTGCGTACCTCGATGGGCGTCTCGGTGGCAGACGAGCAGGTGCTTCCAGCAGACAGGCAGGCGGCGTTGTTGCCAGTGATGTCAGTGCAGCTAGCGAAGGCAGGAACGCACTCCTCGGTGTCTGCAGAAATTGTTAGTTGAACCACCATACAGATATCCTGCCTTGAACAAGGTCATATATCTCAGTCGCAGGATGTCATGTTCGTCGGTCAAGGTCATTTCAGGAGGGAAATGATACGTACAAGCATCCCTTTATAATCAATGACGTTAGCTAACTCGTTTCTTTGTACCAAAAACGTGATGTTGAATAGTCACTTACATGTAGTTCTCGTATTGCCTCAGGGTGATGAGCTGGTTGTAGGTGTTGTTGTAGGCAAAGATGGGGTAAGCCTGAAGAGTTCACGGTCAGTTCTAGGTCCAACAACCGCGACCGGATGTCAACATACCTGGTACTGCAGCTCGGGATCGATCCAACCTAATAAGATATCAGCAAAGATCACTCTGGGTTTTTCTTGTAGACCCGTTCTTCGGACCGCAGTGTCGTCAATTCTTGACGCGTCATCCACCCTTCCGCATCCTTGCTCAGTGAGGACTGGGCCCGTCCCCGTAACCCAACACCACGAGAAAACCAGAAACAAAACATACCGTTGTTAATACCAAGAGCAACCAGGTTAATGGTCTCGCCATCCAGAGTGCCAGCCGCGATCTTGGCGTTCTGCGACTGGAAGTAGCTCGAGAACTCCGGGCCGTAGTGCCCACCGTACGACTCGGTGAACAGGGCAAAGTCACGGTTCTCGTACGCGGGGAAGGCGGCGTAGAAGTTCTGCAGGAACTCCCAAACGTACTCGGCCGCGGTGACGGTCGAGGTTGCCGAGTCTGTTCCGTAGCTGAAGCCAACACCTGGAAGCGGGACACCATTAGTCGCTTGGATCTTTTAATAGTGTGCTGAAATGGGGTTCAGGGTGAGAACTAGGCTTACCGATGGGCTGGTCGACGTAGAGCATGTTGGCGACGTTGTTCCAGGAGTACTCATTCAAGCTGGGCTCGGTGGAGCCGTTGACGAAGTGGCAAGGTCCTAGAGGAAGATGAACGTCAGCCATTCAAGAGCGTACGAGAGGTGCTGTCAGGACTGAGCAGCAAGAGGCCACCTCAAACGCCGAGATCAGATAGTTTAGAACAAGCTGTAAAGTACGAACCGTTTTCTTGGAAGAGACCAATCCTGGGTGAAGAGTATTAATGTCAGTAAATGGAACCTTAAGGCTGCCCGAAAGGCTCGAAAAGACGATCGGTTGAGCTCACATGGAGGAACATCCAGGGCCACCGTTGAGCCAGAGAACAAGAGGGGCCGTGGTGGGAGCGGTGCGGGCCTCAAAGAACCAGTACCACATGTGCATGGTGCTCAGGGAGTTCAGGTCAGCGTCGAGGTAGCCCGAGTAGGTGGTCACGCCAGGGGTAGTCTCCTATTAGGTCGTTAGTAACTCTCTCACCGCCGACGGAAGGGGCAAAGAAATGTGCTGATGTCTCTATTCATCACCTACGCAGATGCCAGAATCCTCCACGTAAGCCAGGGAAGTCTTCTGGCCAGAACGCTTGAACATGTTGTACTCGATGCCATTCCGAGTCTCAAGGTACCTCTTGTGAAGGCCTTCGGACTTTTCCGACTGGGGAGCAGCCATCGCCAGGCTGGCGAGGCCAAGGGAAGCCAGAATCCTGAGAGACATCTTGTGATGCAGGGGGACCAAGGAACAGTCCGTCCCGTCTGTTAAGTGAGTGAAAGAAGGAAGAAGACGACTGAGTCGAATCCGCTTTTGGCTTGTTCTCGACCGTTGAAAGGCGCAACGAACGGGATGAGGCACAAGAGGGAAGGAATCAGGGGGAGGAGGGTCGGTCAGCGAGGTGAGCTCGCGACCTCATATACTTGAGATTTTGCACCTCGAGCTACCACCCATCTAACCCAGATACGAGGCCTTGGACTGCCAAGGACCCAAGCTCAAGATTTGAGCACGAGCACCTACTGTAAGCACATTATTTCTCACCTTGAGGGCCCATATTCAAGGGCAGCGCGGGCGCTGTCGTGATGGCCAGGGAACGGGCTGCCGCTTCGAGAAGGTATCTTCCACATTCCAGCAGCGGGCGGATACCGTGGGCACGTACGACCTGAACAGACAAGACAGGGTCAGCTGGGTCCTCCCTGCCCTCTCGCGTGCCTGGTGCCTGGTAGGAAGCACGGGGATTGGGCTGTGCTAAACTACTCTGCATAGTAGTACTAAATACATAGTACCACCGTGATCCCCATCGCGCTTTGCAGATCGAGGAGGTCAAAATAAGGTCCATTCGGCGGCACAGGGCTAACCCGCGAATGGCAGCTCGGCAAGGCCCCTGAGAATCACCGACTTGGTTCGTCGACGGGGCACTTTCATGGGGGAGGTTCTTCTTGTGACCTCCCTCTTTAGGCATGATCGACGTAACCAGCGGATGGAATCGGCTGTGCAGGTTTCACGCGGTATCCACATATCATTAAGCTTGAGTGCCGAGATCATTGGGTTCCAGCGGCAGATGGCAAGATTACCTTGATCTTGGAGTATTCCATGAATGTTCTTTGGCGTTGTGACTGGATGTTTCAACTTCTTGGCAGCAATGCTCAGATGGGCAAAATCTAAATAGTCATGCATTTGTCGGCTCAACAACCAGACATCAAAGAAACACAAGATCAAGATGGAATGACAAGTGCCTCGGGACGGAACCCAGGTCTGTCAAGCCCACTATAATCAGCACAAATACTCACTACAGGTGGTCGTACAGGGATGGCAGGTCGTAGACTATGCCAACAAATGTCATGTCTCATCGACGATAATTACCTTAAAGTACAAATAGTCTAGGTCAACCATTCAACCATCCATCCTGAGTGAATGTCATATACTATCTAGGTAGCATTTTACACCTTGCTTTAGGCGTGGGGGAAGGCCATAATCAGTTATCACTGCGAGCAGAGACGAGGTCGTAATCGAATTTGTCTGACTGGGACTATTTGATAAATAGGGTTGGGTCTAGGCACGTCGATGAGATACAATGTCACCCTTCTGCTGATAATCCCTACTACTTATCATCCCAAGCACGTACCATACCTGGCAAACTCCTCGTCCTTCGTCAAATTAAGCATATCTTCTAGCTTGAGACAACACGCCACGTCCACATCCCCGGCCAGGCTTCTCGGCATCAGATAGAGGAGCCCCTCGACTGGCGGAAATTTAGGCCTCTTCGCAAAAACAGGCCTCCCCAGTTCGCCAAATACAGTTTTGCTGAACTCGAGCCCGGACCAGCTCGACAGCATCAGATCAAACCCTTCCGCGATATTGATCCCAGCACCCTGCGACAGCGCCCCTTTGTCCTCCGAGGCAGCCAGGGCTGTGGCAAAAGACCGGATCTCCACAGGGCGAACCGCATCCAGGTCCGCACGCATCTGGCGCGCCAAGCTGCCGAAATCTTGTGTGGTACTGGTGGTGGTGGTGGCCGCCACGCACTCGTCCTCCATCGAGACTTGGGTGCTGACGCACCAGACGAGATGACCCATGTAACCCGCGGGAACGCCTAGGAAACGGCGGCCGTTGGTTGCACGGCAGAAGATGGCCTCTGGTGCGACCCTTTGCATCCGCTTCAACCGGGCCGTAGTGATTCTCGTGCAGAGGAAAGCGCTGAGTGCGTCGTCTGTCGACACCCATTGCGACCTCTGATGGGTGTGCTCATTGCCTGGAGGCGACGATGGTGGTACCGAGGCAAGCCTTTTGAGCTCCGAAAGTTTATCCGCGGGAAAGTGCAAATATACCCACTTGGCTGCTGCTGCAGGAGTCTGAAGATGCCCATGTGATGGAGGGTCGGGTGCCTTCTTAACGAAATATCCTGTCATGTGTCAAGGACTCTGGGCAACGCAAAGAAATTAATTAACAAAGGAAAATACAATGTAACTTACTGCTCATATCGACCTTTTCGTCGTCTGGTCCGAGCAACTTGACAATGTTTCGCCGGTCTCGATTCCCCTGCTCAATCTCGTCGTCCGAAAAAGCCTCTCCACAAAGAGCCTTTGCAAACAGCCGGATCACCTGGCCTAGCCCATTCATGTCCATGATGTTGTGATTACCCTGGAACGCAAGGATCACCCCACCGTGAACAAAATTCGCTTGGACTTCCAGCACAGGAGCAGGCCTCTCTAACTCGTCGTACTTATCGGGCAGAGGTTTGCGAGCAGCGAGGACCTCTCCGTCGAGCATCTCCATCGGCACACCTCGCCTCATAATGGACTCAAACGACTGGCATAGCTCAGTGCAGTCCTTGATGATGACCGGGCTCGTCCTTGTGCGTGGCGGATATGGCACGACCGTGGCCATGCCGGTCCTGCCCGGTCCGGCACCTCTGCGGACCACATGGCCTGCGAGATAGGGAAATGCCGTGATGAGCTGATATGCGGCGTGGTGTAAATCCTTTATAACGGCCTGGGGCTGAGCGGTGCACGGGTATCCCAGAGCAATGACCGTCTATAACAGTGATTGTCAGCTGATGAGAAAGACCTGGTGTTTCTCGAAGGACAGGCTAAGAATCCATCCATCCCATGCTCGAGGGTAAGTGACAAGCCATGGGTACTACTGACATATGTCTTGATGAGGGATGACTGCCCGAAGACATCCTGAATATGTGCGAATGGAGATCCTTCGTCTTCTTCCATGGCGAGGGCTGTCGAGAATCGAAGATGGGTTTAAAACTGGCCCATATAATTAGGCTAAAAGGCCAATGCTTTTGGAATCGACAGTGTCAGCCTATGATGGATTTGATGGAATGTCAAACACGATATTTCAGCACTGAAAGCATTCACGCCCGGAAGAGTGGCCGCATCGAGCGGTAAGCGACGATCAACAAGGCAGTAAACAGCCTTCGGAGCCGAGCGTGCTGTGCCGGTATTCCGTGGTGCATGACACTAGGACGACTAGAGGGATATCCTTCGTGGTTTTATAGTAAGGTGGAACACGCCTTTAAACGGAAATAGTGTCATTGTATAACGGGAATGAATTGACTGTTAGAAGGGGCCTTGGTTATCACTCAATCCGTTGATATTTCAGATCCTTCCTTTTACCCTCTGTCCGTTGTTCCTCCGTTCTTCTTCTCCTATCTATCTGCACCTGGTGATCTCAGTTTTTTCAGAATATCCTGGCCGTTTTACAGCTCACTAACCGAGCATGACGGGCTACGGTATACCGCCACAGCTTCCGCTGCTGTTCGACCCTACACCCGAGAGCGTGCTTAGAGATGCAAAAACCACCATCGAAATCACCACAGCAGGATGGGATAAGATCATCGGCACCGTCTCTCCCAGCGAGGCAACCATTGAAAACACCATTCTCCCCGTGGCGCGTCTCGAGAACGAGGCGATGGCCGTGAACGAAGTCATCTACTTCATGGCCACAACACATCCTACCAAGGAGATCCGCGAAGCCTGCAAGGCGGCCAAGAAGCTCACCGATGAAGCAGAGGTGGACCGTTACCTTCGAAATGACATGTTCGCACTAGTCGACGCTGTCCTCTCGAAGACCAAGGAGGGATCTGTCGATCCTGAGACGTATCACTTCTTGACCAAGCACCACGCACAGTTTGCTGAGAATGGATGTGATCTGGACGGTCGGGCCCGAACCCAGTTTGAGACTGACTTGAAGAGACTCGAGTCGTTGAAACGGGATTACATCTCGAATCTTGACAATGACACCTCCGGGATGTGGCTCAGCCTGGAAGAACTGGACGGTCTTCCCAGGACGTTCGTCGACTCCCTGAAGAAGGGACCAGAGGAGCAGCAGGGAAAATACTGGGTGGACATGAAGAAACCGCGTTTCGAGAGGATGCTTAAATTTGCCAAATCCGAGGACGTTCGCATGCGCTACTTCGTACAGCATCTGAACCGAGTCCCATCCAACATACCACTCGCCCGTGAGATTATTCTCCTTCGGGACTCTCTTGCTCGCCAAAAAGGTTGTAAGTCCTGGGCGCAGTTTCGGATGTCTAACAAGATGATGAAGGACCCAGCTGCTGTGCGGGCCACGTTGAGCCAGATCCAGAGAAACCTCTCTGGGCTCGGGCAGAAAGAGGCGAGCGAGCTGCTAGCACTGAAGAGGTCCGACGTGCTGCCGGAGAAGGATGATGAGGATACGGAGCTCTTCCTGTGGGACATCTCATACTACAGCAACCTGCTTCAGAAAAAGACAAAGTCGGTCGACGCCAAGTCGATCATGGAATACCTCGAGCTCAGAACGATCATCAAAAATATACTAGCCCTTTACGGGCGCCTATTCGAGATTGAATTCGAGCTAATGACTGAAGAACGCATCCAAAGCCTTCATGGGGCGGATTCTCCAAAGACCAGGTGGCAAGAAGATGTGTTTCTCTACGCCGTCTGGGACCTGCAATCGACAATCCCGTCATTCATCGGCTACATCTACTTTGACCTCCATCCACGTGAGGGCAAATACACGCATACAGGACACTTCAACCTACAAAAGGTAATTATGCATACGGGATTACTGAGTTAGGGCGGTTCCTTCTAAAAAGAACCCACAGGACTGACTGCCTTCGACAACTATCTAGGGATTTGTGCGGCGGGACGGCACCCGTGCGTATCCGTGTTCTGTCCTCGTTATGAACCAGGCGAAGCCTACAGATCCAGAACCCTCGCTTCTCAGCACCAATGAGGTCCGTTCTCTGTTCCATGAAGTTGGTCATGGCGTCCATAACCTCCTCTCCGTCACAACTTTTGCGCGATTCCATGGTACAAGGTAATTGTTGTGACCCTACCGACCTCGCTTTTTTTTTTTCCCCATGCGCGTGTACTTTGCCTTTGAGGTATCAGGACTGATTCTCCTCTCTCGCCAGGGTCGATCGAGATTTCATTGAGACACCAAGTATTCTCTTTGAATACTTCCTGTGGACGCCTGAACGTCTCCGTGAGATCTCGTGTCACTATTCGTACGTGTCTCCAGAATACAAACATGTGTGGGACTCAGAACACCCGGACCAGCACGCCACGCCGCCCCCTCAGCAGCTTCCAGACCATCTGATCGAGGCCATTCTGTCAGCCACCACCTCGACACTCTCGATTCTGAGGACGCTACACTTTGCGATATATGACATGGCCGTCCACGATCCGCCGAGTGCGGAAGCGCTGGCCGGCATGGACCTTTGCAGCACATATAATAAGCTGTGGTGGGAGGTCGTCGGGGTCCACGGTGGAGAGGCGCTCGGGCAGCAGAGCGGGTGGGATTGGGCGCATGGAGAGTCCTGCGTGAGGCTGCTGATGGGGGGCCGATACGATGCTGGTTATTACTCCTATACCTTGTGAGTTGTTGTTTTTTAACGATGCCTCTCGAAGACCAGGGAAGGCAAATTGATACTAACGCCGTACCTTAGGGGACGCATGTGGGCACTTGACATTTTTGATACGTACTTCCGAAAGGATACGTACAACAAAGAAGCAGCCCGGAGATACAGAGAGCTGCTGCTGAAGCCTGGGGGCAGCCAGCCAGAGTGGGAGACGCTGATTGATTACCTGGGACGTGAACCCAGACCCGAGCCTCTGTATCGCTGGCTCGGGGCCACAATGACCTAACTTGGTGGAATGCACGGAGGAATTTTGCAGATAGACTATGGAACGAAAGTGGTATTATGCTGGTTTCCTCGTTGACCGGGTTTCGATGAGACCGCGTTACACTACTATGATGATGATATGCTAACGACCTTCTCCCTTCCACCAATCCAAACCTTTTCCAGATTCGATATTTGACTAATATCATCATGTGGCTTGCCTCTGACCAGAATCAGATCTGCTTTAGCATGATTACGGATAAATCCCCGTCCAGACAAGCCCCAATAAAGGGCAGGGAGGCTGGTGGCCGACCGCAAAATCTCAACAGGTGTCATTCCAGCGTCCTGCAACAATCGCATCTCCCGGTGCATGCTCTTCCCGTGCTCGACGTGCACAATGCCCACATTGGCGTCTGTTCCCACCAATATCTTTACGCCGGCATCCTTCAATATCTGAACAGACTCGACACTGTGCGCGAAATCAAGCGGAGGACTCGGTACCGACGACAGGTCCACACCACCCGGCGGCGGACCCTTGGGTCCACCACCAGCCCGTAATCTGTTCTTGACCTCGGCCATGGCCATCATCATAACCAGCGTAGGGCAAACAACCCTGTTCTCATCTGCCAGTGCCCTCGCCCAGTCCGCCTCCAAGGGGATATCCATCGGCACATGCGTCAGACAGTCCGCGCCCGACTTGAGAGCCATGAGAAACGGCTCGTGGTACGCAGCATGCGCAACCGTCTTCTT
Source organism: Aurifilum marmelostoma (assembly GCA_027559495.1). Classification (NCBI taxonomy): domain Eukaryota; kingdom Fungi; phylum Ascomycota; class Sordariomycetes; order Diaporthales; family Cryphonectriaceae; genus Aurifilum; species Aurifilum marmelostoma. The sequence continues at coordinate 2,461,167 of JAMXSV010000010.1, read as the reverse complement.
GTTCGCGGCCTGCGCCGCCCTGACCAGCGCGTTCAGTGTCTCCTGCGACGGCCCCGGCACGTCAGCCACAAGCTTGATGTAGTCAGATCCCTCAGCAGCCCGTCTCGCCACAAACGCCTCGGCCTGGTCAGGCGAAGTGAGCACGACGTCATCTGCGGGGGCATCTGTGACTTTGGAGTGCAGGCTGCCAGGTCCCGTGGCGAAGAGGCCCGCGGACAGAAAGGCAGGACGAGGGGGGCTTGTCGGCTGCGACAGAGGCGTTGCGCATGGCGGTGGTCCGGCTGTGGGGCCAGGACGCCATGTCGAGGGCGGTGGTGACGCCTGCGGAGGCGAGCTGGTCGAGCTGGTCCTCCTTGTCGACGTGGACGTGGGAGTCGATCAGGCCTGGGAGGAGGGTGCAACCGATGCCGTCGATAATGATTTCCGTTTCTGGAACGCCTTGGCGGATGCTGTGCGATGATGACGCAGGTGATACGCTTGTGATTTCGCTGCCGACGATGGTCACATCGTGGAGACCCTCGAGGACCCGATCTCCGTCAAACACCTGGACGTTGGTGATGATGGTTGATTTATTGTCTAGCATTGTTGTGATCCGGTTGTGCGCGTAGCTAGGACTATACTTCGATCCGATTTGGTGGAAATGCTTGGGATGACTTTCAGGAATAAGGACGCGGGCAATAAATACTAGATTTCGTTCGAGATATACCATTCAAAGCTACCGATGAGTGACGGCGAGCACCGCCCTGCAGTGAAGAAACTAGCGCACTACGGACCGTCATCAGCGCCGATCGTAAGCCGGCCCCTCTTTCCTTCGCGCTGTGTTTGACGCCGTGTTTCCGGCCCTACACGGCGGCTCATACACTCCGCAATGCGAGCTGACAGGTGACTACTGTAATGGCCCACAAATTTAGTGAAATCCTTGAGGGAGGGAGAAGATCTTGACAAGCCGCGGCGTACACGACAGTCCGGCCCCGAGATTGTTCCGGAGGATCAGGATCATTCCGTCCTACTCTTTCTTTCATGCCGCGTCAGGGATTCGATAATGGTATGACGTCGGTCGTTGACGCGTATTGCCAAATACTTGACGCGTAACAGAAAGCCGGTCGTTTATTTACTGTTGATTCTGGATGAGGCCTGCTGCCTTCTTCAGAAAAGACATAAACCTACGTCCACACCACAACTCACCGGGATTACCAACGTAATGCTACAGTGGTTTAATGAACAACCATGACTTCAAAAAGAACCTCGTGAAGTCACCGAGGCTAACGCTCGGGCTGCAGAGTACGACCAGTCTGGACTTCACTGCTCCTATTGCGGATCCCATGTCAAATTGCTTCTGCTTCTAGAAGGCTGCGCCGTACCGGAGGAGATTCTCCAGTTCGACAAAGATGCGCAACATTGCACGTGGGTGCTATACAACGTCTTAGGAATGTGTCGCGTCAAACTCGACCGCGTCTATATATTACGTACCTGCTGGCACATTTATTCTTGGTAGCGCACTCTCATCACGACCCGCGGAGGCCGCATCGAAATGGTCGCAGTAGATGACCAGAGGGCTCTAAGAGGAAGAAAAGAAAAGAGAAGAAAAAAAAGGCTTTGCTTTAGCAGTGAGACACATCATACAGGCCAAGTTGTTGACCCGAAGGGGCGCGTCCGCTGGCTGGCCGCCTGGTGAGCATGACGAGCGTCACGGTGAGGAAGCATCGTGGTATTTGTGGTGCGGTTGTGACACGTGAATAAAGAGATAGATGTTGCAGGTCAGAAGAATCAATGCCAGAGCCATCAAGTCGTGGCAGTGAAGCAACGAGGGTGCTTGACAACGGATCCTCAAACGGTTGAGGGTGGCCACTTGAGCGGACCACAATGTGGTATGAGGTTGCGATGGAGGGAAGGAAGGGAGAACACAGTCGTTACAGATATCAAGACGGTAGGCGCACTCAAGCAGCAATTGCCAGGAGTGCTCACCAGTCTCGCTATCCGGGATAGAGAGGGTAGTTTGATCTTGACCGGTTTCGCAACAGTCGTCATCTGCGACCTGTAAGTCTCTCTGAAGAATTCGAAAGCAATCGGAGAGATCATGTCATCTTCGACATCAGGGATGCACACAATGCAGTCATAGATAGCAACCTTTGTTGGAGAATCTAATTATGCCGTCATCCGTCTTTTTCCCATCAGAACTTGAGGACCGGAATCTTACTTTTGGTGTTGATCAGCCTCTGTGCTTTCGTAATTGAGCTCTTTTGGTAATTAAGCTCATGTCTAGAACATCTTTATTGATGCGAATGGAGTCGATCCGTCATGTGGGAAGGAAGTGAGCCTCAGCCCGGTGGTGAACTAGGGCATAGCCACCACGTCATTAATGCAGGCTAAACTGCCTCCCTTGTGCATGATTAGAGTTTTGAGTCAGAGAAAGCAAAGACATGAACTGCAGGTGCGTGCGGGGGCGCGTGTTCTGCTGTCAAGCTGCGGGTTCTCAAGGTCGCCGTTTGGAAGATCCGAAGCGATAATCTTGCTGCAACTTGGACTGCCACCACATAGGGAAAAGTAATCTGAGACTTCGATGGAGAGACAACCCACGTAGAAGAATCAGGTATCTAGACAGAGGAGCAGTCCTGGTGGTGGTGCCCCTTGCGCTACTGACGTGCTGGAATTCAGGAAAACTCACCATAAGCCGCCGGGCAGGGCTCCGAAGCCACTGGTGTTCCTTTGGCGCTGCTGGCACTGATTGAATGGGGAAGAGACTCCGCAGCTCTTTTTGCAAATATTGGGCTGACCTGCGGACTGCCAACTGAAAAGTTAACTGTGAGCGTGTGATGATGGTCCATTGACAAAATGATTCGTGGCGCGAGGGTGAGATCACATGTCGAGGGGACAGAAGGAATTGGTGCACACCACTTCAGACTACCACTAATGAACATGCAGAGCGGGTAGCATCCGGAGCAATACTTCGCAAAAAGCGTCCCAAGGCAATGAGACTGTCTCTAAAGTGGCTCTCTCTAGTTGAGTAACGTGCCATCCACCTGTTGTGTGATTTTCCTGCTGTGCCGCGGTCGAGGATATATGCCAGAATTGTGTCTGAATTCCCAAGACTTCTTCGCGTCATTGCACTGAATGTTCTCAAGTGAAATATTGTCTAATGCCTATATGCTAGACTTACTTGATTTTGAATCTCTCTACTGCGAGTCTCTTCGTACCAGGCGATTCAGCAGGGGTGGATCAAAGAGCCAATGTTAGTCTTGCCCACATCACCACTGGTCCACTTGTAACCCCCCTGGGCCAACACTTTATGGTGGGTTGTTTGACCAGCCCGAGGATTGACTCAGATGACCACGCAGCATGGCACAAGGTGAAGTGATCAGGATGCTCATGTGCATTGTCTGGACCCAAGAAAAAAAATCTCTTATGCCGGCAGTATTTCAAGGAACAGGAGAGTCTGAGCCGCCGCCATCGGGTCCCATTCGAATATGAAGAGGTAAAGGTAGGCGTTCGCGTAGGCTGTCCAGCTCACAATTTACGTACGAGCCAGCCACATTCTAGGGGCTGGATATCATCCCATGTCAGACATGGCGATATTGTAGTGTGTAGGGTAAGGTGATCTGTATGAAGTATGTAGAGACATAGTTGCCAGCCTTCAAGTAGCCACCCTCAACCCAATCAGGTACCGATCCGACGGGGCAATACTTCCAGATGTTCCTCTTCTTGACGTTCTGCATTTTGCTTGCGGCGGCATTTCGGCCATTTGTGTCAACGTGATGAAAATTGCATCAGGCAAGCTAATCTTTACCCACGCGACCAGAGGGATCTGAAAGTTGCACGGGTTGTGACCAGAGATGGGTTTCAGATTTGTTCACTTGAGAGTGTCCACCATAATTATAAAGAGATGGTGGGATCTACCAACAATGGCAATACACCCTGACCACCTCCGTCTCAACTTGTCTTTCTGCGTTCTGCGGTCATTCATTCTTGCGTTTCTCTCAGCTTTGGAGCAGACTCAAGCCTTTCAAAATGCTCTCAGTGCTCAACCTCCTTGTGGTCCTCCCTCTCTTGGCCATCACGGTGCTTGCAAGCCCTGCAAAGCATGCCCCACGTGCTCTGTCCAAGAGACAGACGACAGATCGTTATGTCTTTGCTCACTTCATGATTGGAATCGTCAGTGACCGGCAGAGCTCTGCTGACTACGATGCTGATATGCAACGCGCAAAGTCCTTGGGAATATCCGCATTTGCACTCAACATCGGCGTTGACGACTTCACTGACACTCAGCTTAATTACGCGTACGAGTCAGCCGCGAACAATGACATGAACGTTTTCATATCATTCGACTTCAACTGGTTCGTCGTGCTCTACTCTATACTACAAAGGATAATATCTTACCTTCCATGTTGCCTTCACGACTGAATTTCGCTGACATGAGATGAACTCTACTCAGGTGGTCAACTGGCCAAGGCACAGAGATTGGTGGCGTTATAGGTGAGCTGATACTACAAGGCCAACAACGATTAACAATTCTGATATAGTTCTCAACAGCTCAATACGCCGGCATGGATGCTCAGTTGATGGTGGACGACAAAGTCTTTGTCTCGTCCTTCGCCGGAGACGGCGTGGACGTTGATGCGATACGTGCCGCCGCTGGCGTGGACATCTTCTGTAAGTAGAGTGCCATTCACCCGGTCGTATACGTATTATTGTATGGATTCCATGTACATCACGGAGGGATATAAACTAAGTCCTTTCCAGTCGCCCCAAACTTTCATCCAGGGTCCAGCGACTTCAGCACGATCGACGCCGCCCTCAACTGGATGGCGTGGCCCAGTAATGGCAACAACAAGGCCCCCACGCCTGGTGCAAACGTGACAGTTGAGGATGGAGACAACAGTTACATAGCTGCGTTGGGCTCAGTGGACAAATACATAGCACGTGAGTCTCATTTCCAGTTCCGGCATGTATGTTCTCTGGAATGTCATCCTGATCATCTTCGCTCTTTAGCGGTCTCTCCATGGTTTAGCACTCACTTCGGTGCTGAAGTATCATATTCCAAGAACTGGGTATTCCCAAGCGATCTGTACGTTCAATTATAAGCCATGTGTTGAGAGGACGACACTGTTCTCTCACAACCGAGGGTCAAGCACGGACTTCACTGACTTGTGGCCAGTCTCTGGTACACCCGATGGAATGAGATATTGGCCATGGGCCCTCGTTGGATAGAAATTATAACATGGAATGACTATGGAGAATCGTGAGACGCATCCCTGATCAATAAAATCTCAAGCCAACTGGTTTGTAGTGGTGTTGGCGAGCATCAGCCAAAAAAAGCCGTACGGTGCACTAACCATCACCGCAGGCACTACATTGGCCCTCTCAACTCACCGCATTACGACGATGGAAATTCAAAATGGACCAACGACATGCCTCACGATGGCTGGCTTGATATGGCTAAGCCTTTCATTCAGGCATTTTTGGACGGGGCGACTTCTGCCGACAGTTACGTGACGAATGACGAGCTGGTCTACTGGTACCGACAGAACCTCAAGAGTCTCGACTGCGACGCAACCGACACATGCACTGCAGCAGGTGCTGTCAACAACGCCTCGGGTAACTACTTTGTAGGGAAGCCCAATGGATACGAAGACATGTCTGATTCTATCTTTGTCGTGGCCATGCTCACTGAGGCTGGGACCGTTACGATTCAATCAGGGAGTCAGGTTCAGGAATTTGCTGCTCCGGCGGGCATCTCGGCGTACCAGGTCGACATGGAAGTCGGGGCGCAGATCTTTTCCGTGGTCAGAAATGGCGAGACTGTTCTGAGCGGCCAGAGCCTGAAGGACGTCACTGATGTCTGCAACTGCGGCATTTACAACTTCAACGCTTATGTCGGGACGCTGCCCGAAGGCACGCCTTTTCCGGATCAACTGCAGGCCAACGGTCTCGACTCCCTCACTGTGAGTCTGATGGTGAGCACCTGCGCTGCCACACCTTCGCTCGGTACAATTATCGTTACGCCTACTTCGACGCCTGCGATTACCGTCAGCTCCAGTGTGGTCACCACCACCACTACCGCCGTGTCTCAGACGACTTCGACTGTTCCGACCTCGACCACCACGAGCCCGGTTGTAACAACGACCACTTTGACAACGTCAGCTACAAGTTCGTCCACCACATCACCAGCCACAACTACTGGAACCTGTATCTCGGGGACGGGTGACAGCAACTATGAAGGTCTCTGCAGCTTTTGCTGCTCCTATGGGTATTGTCCTGTAGGTGTTTGTACATGCACAGCCTATGGCTCGACTGGTAACACTGCGCCCCCAACGACTGGCACCGACTGCATCCCTTTGAGCGACGAGAACGATTCTTACCTCGGTCTGTGCTCGTATGCTGGCAACCATGGCTATTGCCCTGATACTGCGTGTCGGGTTTCCTCTTGAGGGTGGACTCGGAGTGGAAGGGGTGGCCGGAGACGGAACTTGAATCCTGTATCCATTGATCGCCGCAATAATACCACCACGGGCACGTAGTCAACATGGTATGGGATCATTTTGTTCATGAACGAAGCCAAGGCAAAGCTGAATACCATACTTGAACACCACGGACATCAGCTTCATAGCACAGACCAGAGATGATATCTAGCATGAAACCAAACATCATGATCACTACGTTCAAGGTTTACAGATTCGAACGCAAAAGTTGAGGCACTTTCACACGTCAGAGAACATCACGGTCAACACGAAGATTATTTTCTGGTTCTCCGAACCGTGCGTTGATGAATAGATTTAATTACAATTTTCCTAGAAAGCTGATACGGTCCGTGATGGCCTCACTTACTCACTTACTGTCATCGAGATTCTCGTGCAAGGTACGAAACTTGAAAAGCACATGCAAATTTCCAACCAAACTATGATTCGCACTATATTCCTCAAAAATATGATTTACAGCCTTTATGACCGTCAATGACACCTTCATTTCAGCATGGTTCGATTCTTTATGAGTCATCTCAACGTGATAGCATCGTCATGGCAGTGAAAGACCAAAAAGTTCCATCGTACGCTGTCAAAAGTCATCGAAAAATTGCCGAAAGGTCTTCATAACATACGACTTCCTGAATCTCGAATGCTCTGGATGCCCCAAAGCCCGCAGACTTGGAACGCGCCCGTGTATGATAGCGCCGTTGTAATCATTAGTGCATCTTGTCAACTAATTATCCTAGCTTCCGCTGCCGTTACGCAGGGCTCAAGTAGATCTGCAAGCTAGGAAGAAGCCGCCCGGCCCGAATCTCCATCGGGAGCTGCCTTTAGTGAGCATGATATGCTTAGCGTGAGGGCATTTCGACCTCAGGCGTCTGATCATGGTGGCCTCGAACCTAGGTCGAGGCCATGATGTGACACTTTTGCGCCGCTGTTCTGAGAAGGGCTCGAAACTGTCCTTTGGACAGCAGAGTCAAGGTTTTACTGCATACACAGTCGACGGTAGGATTTGTTCAGTGGTATGGTCTCGCATGCAGTTACCCGGATTTTGAAGAGTATCAATACAAACTCCGGCGGCTGTAATATGAGATGGTCGAATGCAGGATACTCGGCCTCGACGACGGTGATCATAATGCATGACTGTCCTGGTTCGATCCCTAGCAACAACTTTCTGCAGTCCTCAGAACCTAGCGTGAGTTCAAAAGGACCTCAGCGGCGTGGGACGGTATGAGTCGATTTGTCACGAATTAGCTGTAATTAATTGCTCTTCACCAGGCGGCCTGCCCAAGCGAGGGAAGTAAATGTAGCTATGGAGTCATCAGACGTGGGCAAGCGCGGGAGGAGCTGTGGCCGGAGAGCATTTTTTACATCATCATGAAGCTGTCAATCGAGTATCAGCACTATTGTGCAATGACTAGGACGTCTAGAGGATGATCGTGAAGTTCCATGACCATTGCACTCGCCGGTAGAGCGTGTCTTGTGCTGTGTGCAGAATACACCAGTGAGCCTAGCCTCGCGAGGAGGCTGGTGTTCGAAGCGCCGGTGCCAACATAGTCATCGCGGCAGTTGATTTCGAGAAAACATGTGAAGACACAGCCAAATCACGGTGGCCACAGTAGTGTCTACGTGCTCTGGAAAAGTATAAAGGACCGTCTCCTCTCCCTCCAAAGAACTCCCGATTTCTTTCTCTTCTCCTCGCCCCTGCTGGATGGTGTCAACACGAACATTTCATTCAGCACGGGCAAAAACAATCGGAACATCGACTGTAATCGACAATTTGACAACATCAACGACTTCAACAACTGCGCTAAAACCGCAACCAACGATCGAGAACACAAACAAGCTGAGCACAACGACCAACCAACGAACGATAACGACCGATAGCCACGAACGATAACCACGAACGATAACCACGACGACCGACAAGATGACTTCCTCCGAGTTCAAGAGGGCCCTCAAGGCCGCGGGGCACAAGATCAAGGAGGGGGCTAGCAAGGCTAAGAAAAAGATCGTCAACAAGCTAGCCGAGCACCACCTCCTGGGGCCAATTCGCTACAAGTCTTGGGAGCTAGAGGAGATGGGACGCAAATACTTCACTCGCCCAGAGGAGTGCTCAGAGGACAGCTACCGCCACCGCCCGCGCAAGCTGAGATCCACCTGGTGGCACAACTGTGACAAGTCAACGGACTCATGGTAAGTTTCCCACCCCCAGCCACTCCTAGCCTACCTGACCATCACTAACTGATCATAATCAACAGCCAACGAGCCGCCGCCAAGTACCCCAAGCTCGAGCACCACCCGACCATCTACCGCGAGAACCGACCAGACCATCCTAGCCACAAGATAGCCCCACCCCAAGAGGACATACCGCTGGACTTCCTCTACCACACCCCAAAGCCCGTCCAAAGGGCGCGGAAGCCACCCTTCCGCGGGAAGCCAGTAGCCCCTAAAGAAGACTCCCTGGGTGCTAAACAACAAGCGGAGCAAACCCCCCGACCGATCCTCAAACCGACCACGAAATCCACTCGACCGCCCAAGACATACCTCCAGCCCCAGAGAAAGAAGCCTGGTGACATCAGAGGAGGACCATCAAGTGACCCACACAGACCAGGGACTAGGAGGATTGCGGATTGGCGGATACTAGGCACTGTGACAGAGAGCACAGAGGACTCATTTTAAGAGGCGGCATCTAGGAGGAAGACATTTGGCAGAAAAAAGAAAAAAGAAAAAAAAAAGACCAGAAAAGGAAAAGACCAAAAAAAGAAGGAAAAGAACAAAAACCCAAAAAAGTCCAGGGCGGATATTGGACGGGGACAACAGGGCTACAATCTACGCCCACAACCGGATCTACTTACCACCAGCAGCCTACTGGCCTAAGACTGGCCACTGTTCTGCTCTTCTTCTGTCTTCGGTCGCCTTGCAATTTCCTTTTCTGGTTTGGAGTTTGGAGTTTCTGGAGTTTTGGAGTTTTGGAGTTTGGCGTTCAGCATTGGGAAGGAGTTCAGCATTGGGAGGCGTTCAGCATTGGGAGGCGTTCAGCATAGCATTGGGAAGGAGTTCAGCATTGGGAGGCGTTTAGCATTGGGAGGCGTTCAGCATAGCATTGGGAAGGAGTTCAGCATTGGGAGGCGTTCAGCATTGGGTAGGCGTTCAGGTTCGAGTGTTTTGTTTGGGTGTTTTGCTCTTTGGGTCTTTGGTGTTTTGCTCTTTGGGTTTTGTTCTTCTTCTTCTTGTCTTTGGGGGTACTGCAGTTCTCATGTCAACTCACATAATAGTTCCGAGCTCGCCTTCACAGTTGCTCGGCTCACATTTAGATAGTCAAGATCTTGTCTCTGGGCCTGGCACGCTCGGCTTAGGCACAAGGCAAAGGATAGTTGGGACCGTGCCGCCCTCAATGCAAGGCACCGAATGACTCTATAGACAACCTCACTGTCCTCATCCATTGTCACATGTGAACTAAGTGCCCACCGACCGTCCTTAAGCCTAGCGGAGCGGCAAGACGCCACACCACCAACCACCCGCAACTATCACCATATAGTTCCTTGGTGTTTTGCCCAACACATAGCATACCCGTCTGCAGCGCTTGTAAAGTAGCCTACACAATAAAGTCTTGAGGCTATCACCACCCATCCCGTCCTCTCCCCCCGACCTAATCTCTTTTGTATAGATTCAGACCTGTCATACTACTGACTAATTACTAACGCCAGTTGTACTTTATCGCTGATGATTTTATTATTGCATGTACTACATACTGTTGAATATGATTTTTCATGAACTCTCTACAAAAACATTCCATGTGCCATATATTCAGACACAACCAAAACTTCGCAGCTCTCACTATATGACACTCGCAATCGTTTTCTCACTCTTGATTACAAGAACATTGTAAACGAAAGCACGAAAAACGAAGTGTCTCGAAAAGTTTCGCTCCCAGATCTCAAACCACTTTCACCCAGACCAAGCTCGTTACTAGACAGGACTCGTACAGGTGAAACTTGTAGCCACCCCCGCTTGGAAAATAAGTATCATCTGCTTGATCGCAGTGTAACACCCAAGCACACAACCCCCAAGTGAACAGAGAAGATACACCAGGTTCCACAAGTGAAAAAAGGGCCGCTTCTTCACAGCGCGGAGAAATCGCTTCCATCCATGGTCCACGTAGTGATAGGTGCGGCTGGCCTCGTCAAAGGTTTCCACGTCGGCGACCATGGCGTCTTCGCGGATGAAGTAGCCCAGCGCGCCGAGGGCAGGAAAGATGAAGCTGAATCCAATCCCGAAGAGAGCACCGCCAAAGCTGGAGACTGACGCCAGCTGTGGAATTGCTGGTGCGATCACGAACCCGATAGCCCAGACGACCGGGGCCATAGCCGCCCACCAGAGCTTCCCCTTCTTCGTGGTCAGCGGTGAGAATCCAAAGGGCTGCAGGACCTCGACGTAGGCGATCTTCAAGCCAATATTCGTGTAAAGGCAGGTAGCAACCAGGCCGGCGAGCATGGACATGACATTGAGCGCTGTCTGCCAGCCATAGTTGCTGATGCCCTGCGCGACAGGGAGGTACGTAAACTGGCCCTGAAAGTGGTAGACCTCTGACCCGAAGACGATGTAGACCACAGTGAGCAGCGCCTGTGCGCAGATCATGCCCTTCCAGAAGTCCATGGGGTGGCGCATCTCCGCCATGAAGGCTGGGAAGAACATGGCGCCTCCATAAGCCAGAACTGCCTGTGACGCTGCGTTGATTCCGGCCGCAGATCCGTTGCCGCCAGTCTTGAGTCCATCTGGTGGTGTGCCGGCGAATGTTTGGATCGGACCTGGTGGCATACCGAACGATGCCTCAATTGCGGCATAATTGGGGGCGAAATGCGCCACAAGGCCCATGCTTATTTTGGTGGTGTCTTGTTAGTCATTAAGGAAAATCGACGCGTCTTCGATGGAGAAGGAATACTCACATGATGAAGGCCTGGATGAGCTGGATAAATACAGAGAAGTTGGCTAGCCAGGCAAATCGCTGCAGAGTCCGGACCTGACCAGCCACCATGCCGATCAAGGTGAAGGTCAGGACGCAGATAATGAAACAGAGTCCATTCACCCCTGGCTTTGTCTGCGAGATCTGAGAGATAGCCTGCCCGTTCAGCAGGATAAGGTACGCAATGGACAGGATCAGCTGTACTGCTTGGGCGAAATGGACGAAATAGCCGGCACCAGACCCGTAGAGGCGTAAGAAAATGTCGGCGTAGTTTCTCAGTGGGTAGCGATCAGAGTCCAGACCAAGGAACATCTTCCACAAGAGCCAGCCAGAACTAGGACGGTTAGGCGAGAGCTAGGAGAGGCAGAACATGGAATGGGATACACGTACTAAGCCGAGAGTGAACCAAAGGCAATATACATGATGACGCCCGGACCGTATCCCGTCTGTGCAAAGGCCCACCTGAGCGAGTAGTCGCTGGTCAGCCAAGTTCACGTACTGGTTGGGGAGGTGATATGAGAGGCTTACGGCGTGTTCGAAGGCCCAAGAACATCTGTTGTGATGAGGTAAAAGACACTTCCCCATCCTGCGGTGCGAAGTGCTCTATTCGCCAGGTACAGCTCATCCTGGGTCGAGGGTCCACTACCGCCGTGCACACTAATGGGCAATGTCTGTACGGTAGCTTGATCTTTCCTCTGGGGTCCTTCAACTTGTGAGGACCCAGCCAAGTCGACTATGCCCTCATTCTGTTTTGGGGCTTGCATGTGCCCTTTCGAGAACCTGTCCTTGATGAGGCTGATGAGATTGACAGGACCTCGCGTGCGCAAGTAATCCTCATTTGCCTTTTTCTCTTTGGCACGAGTGATGGATGCATGATGCATGTACTCTTCGAAGGTTATGCCGAGCTTGAGCTGTCTTAGAGATGACATATTCTCGGTGGATGAACCCGACACTGGCTCATGGCCAGTTATCAGCGAAGGAGAGGCGGTTCCTGTGTTGGCCATGTCGATGGGCTCTGAAGTGTTCGGTGAGACCAAGAGGAAATGGCGGAAAATGACCCCTGACACAATAATGATGGAGATGAATGAAGAATTCTTGGAGGTGATTTAATGAAGTTTATATCGGAAATATAACCAACTACATAATATGCAGTCATCCGAGTCCAACGATTTCGCCCGCACAAAAATTCATTTTTGAAGACTTACGGGAACTTTTCGTTTTCAACTGCGGAAGTTTAGTATTGTACTTAAGCATTGTGCATCTATCTGCTATGTGGTTCTTTGTACGGACTTGGAGAGGCGAGAACTCAGGGGCAAATCCAAGCCGTGGGACTTGAATAAAGAAAAGAATCGATGGGAAGGTCTCACTTCAGCCTTCCTTTCCGAGTACAAAGCATCGTGAACATGGCGGCTCACGTCTTCGACAGGTCAGAAAATTTTGCATGACCGAACCACTTGCGTTCAGTGAAGATCAATCGTACGTACGCAATGCAGAACTTTAGGCGAGAGCATGTCAGACCTGTTCTGGGTCAATCCAGTCTAGACTTGTGTCGTCGATACGTCATGTACGACAAGCTGGCTCCATATTGCACCTCCTGATCGGTCTAGCTATTAGTCGGTCAACATTCAAAGGTGCCATGACCTATTCCCTAACGTAAATGCTGAGAAACGTTATGATCAAAAAAGGGGCAAGAAAAAATGGGAAGGTGAGGCAAAAGGGGGCTAGGGCTACCCAGAGGCGGAAGAGAATGGCATCATAGTATCAAGATCACGTAAATGAAGTAATCGAGCAGAATTGACTGGTAATGTCTTCATTACTATACGGAATGATCAAAGCATGTGCACGTCGACCAGTCGTTGAAGGTTGAGGAGAAACATCTCCAGCATCTGGATCATATTGGATCTCGATCTTTCCCACTCTTGGTCTCGTAAACCTTGGCCCAAGCAACAACAAAGAAACTTTCAAAGTAATTTCGTATATTCTTGATGATATGTTCCCATTGTGATATCATGACGAGCAATTCTCGGTGTGGCGAAAACTTTCGAGGATCCACCACGGCACAGCCTCCTCGCAGGCACTCTTGAAAGCGGCTGTCTCAGCCGATACGATATGCTCATGATCATAGATGTCGAAAGGCGTGGCGCAATCAATCTCAGCCGCTTCGGCTGCACTCTTTTATCCCATCAGAATGTGCAGCTGCCCAGTAAGTCTAGATGATGCTGACCGTGGCAATGTTGCAGGGCATGGTGGTCGATGCCGGGCCTGTCAAGGAAGCAATATTCGTTGGCAAATAATGCTGTAATAGGTTGGCCGGCCGTTATAATAAAGGTAGTCTGCCGGAGCACCTGAGACTCCATGCGAATTAGTGCACAGTACATGCAATGCTGATGTTTTAAGTCAGGTTGATCTTCTGACAATCACATGGACAATGACGGGGTTGCAGACTGTGAGGGCTTATAGGTATCCACGTGATGAAGACTTAATAATACGATTGAATTGTTCTCTGCCTCATTTATTTGTTACTTAATTATTCGTTTAATTATTCCTTTCACTGAGAAGTAAGTCATTCTCTTCCTTCCTCGTCAATATCAGTAGAAAGCTAAGGAAGGATGAAGGCTGATGTCACTCACTGTGGACGTGGAGCGGGCGCCCCTTCCCCAAATTCTTTCGCTGGTCATCAAAGAGGAAGGCGAGTTCCCAGTCCTTGCTTCCAAAAAGGTTTCAGAGGTCAGGATACAGGAGGAAGAACTGTACTGTCCTCACCTTGGCCGTATTTGTGCTCATCCAGACCCGAGGGCAGATAGCATCTTGTACACCCTCTCATCCCCCCCCCTTTGTTTTCCCCATATCGTCCCGGTTCAGCAGCACAGCCAACAAGATGCCTCCTCACCGCACCGCGAAGCAGGCCCATGAGGGACCACTCGCAGAGGTGTGCCCGTGTCGCCTGCCCACCTCATCTGTATGAGGTGTGCGACCGTAACGGAGTGGGAACACATCCCCTCCGCTAGCGAGCCGCTCAAGATCACCTGTGGAAGATCGAATGCGGGCTCCTCTTCTTGTGACAGCTGCTCTCAGCACAACAAGGTCTGCCAGTAAGTAGGTCGCATCTTGCCCTTGTTTACCCTGTGCCTCGCAGCTGACGCATCATCTAACATCCAGAAGCCATGACAGGCCAAGTCTGGTACCTTCAGCTCTTACTCGCCCAGGGTGCCCGTTAGGAGAAGAACATCGAGGACGTTGAGGATGATGATGGCCTGTATATTTACGAGGTCGAGGAGTGCTTGGCGATTGCCGAAGCCCAGCACCGACTTGTGGTCGCCTTCCTGGCGAGTCGCTCGGCCCACATGAGTGAATGGGGCCTAACCAGCAGCAAGAAGGCCGAAAGGTAAAGTCATGACCTCGCATCCATCAATGAATTCTATCACAGAAGGGCCAATGAACTATGACCGCGCGTCTCAGACGTCTTCTGATGGCTCATCCTGCAATGAGAGCTGAGGAAGTTGTCGTCTCGGTCGGCCGCGGGAAGGCAAGACGCATGGGTGGAAGAGGCTTGAAACTCTCATTCTTTTATTCGTACTGCCTCAGCTCACAACTCGGCGCGATGCGAACATCGGACTCTCTCACACTGCTCACGGACGCATTTCACCCGAACCTACAGACATCTGGCTCTGTCATATTCTCGGTGGGTCTTTGCCGCTCTGCGGGGAAGTCTCACTGTGTCCCGAGACCAGCCATCTTTGCCTGCTACCCACTCTCTCCGCTCTTCAAGCAAGTGTACCATGGTACAGATGGATAGACAGGATGATCAGCAGCTAGTTCCAAGCTGTCCAGATCCTTCATTGGCCTGGAAAATTTGGACGTGGTTGCATAGTATATTCTGCCGTTCTCAGTCCTGAACAATGGCCAAGCCTCACCAATTTCTTGAACCATCTACTATGCTTTCTCAATTCTGGGTTCTAGTTTGGTTTAGTTCTCTTTGCTAATCTTCAACAAGTCTAATAGACCATCGCAAACATCAGAGATGCATGTGCCGACCTCGACCGACCCGGTGATGCGTGTCGACGGCGATACGAATCCATGCACCGACTCTGGCCGGGACGAGAAAGGCAATGGCGGCGACGCACAACACCTAGAGCAGGCACTCACACCAGACGACCATAGCGACAACATATCTCGAGCCAAAGTGCTCCGCAAGCTAGACTTGCACCTGGTGCCCATGTTAACGATCCTATACCTCCTGTCCTTTCTCGACCGTGGCAACATCGGCAATGCCAAGATTGAAGGCCTGCAAGAGGACCTCGACATGACCGATGCACAGTACAACTGGTGCCTCACGGCCTTCTTCTTCACGTACGCGGCCTTCGAGGTGCCCTCAAACATGTTGCTCAAGCGATTCCGACCGTCGGTCTGGCTGCCCAGCATCATGGTTGCGTGGGGCATCATCATGACGCTCATGGGCATCGTGACCAGCTTTGCGGGGCTGATCGCGGCGAGAATCTTCCTCGGTGTGGCGGAGGCAGGGCTTTTCCCCGGGATTGTCTACCTTAATACAATGTGGTACACCAGGTATGAGGTCCAGGTCCGACAGGCCTACTTTTTCAGCGCAGCAAGCATCGCAGGTGCCTTTTCCGGCCTCTTGGCGTACGCGATCTCCTTCATGGACGGGGTAGGAGGTCTTGGTGGATGGCGGTGGATCTTCATCCTCGAGGGTATTGTGACGACAGTCGTCGCTGTGATCGCCTACTTTTTCGTCTACGACTCGCCCTCCACTGCCCCCTTCCTCACACCTCAGGAACGAGCTTTCGTGACCTGGAGACTTGACCAGGATGGCAAAGACGCCGAGGGCGCAGGGACGGGAGGAGTTGCCATCGCAGATGATACCTTTGAGCGGGCGCATGTCAGAGATGCGTTCTGTGACTGGCAGGTCTGGGTCAACATTGTCGTCTACTGGGGATACGTCTGCCCGCTCTACGGCATCTCGCTGTTCCTGCCGACAATCATCAAGGAGCTAGGCTACACCTCGACAGACGCACAGCTCCTGACCGTGCCCATTTACGTAGCAGCCTCAGTACTCACGGTGGCCATCGCATACTGGGCCGACCACATCCGCAGACGGAGCCCCTTCATCATGGGAGGGTTTGTCTTCATGCTGGCGGGGTTCATTATGTGTATAAGCTCTACAAGACCTGGGGTCATCTATGCCGGGGTGTTCATTGCGGCTTGTGCGATTTATCCTACGCACCCGAGCAACATCACTTGGCTGAGTAACAACCTCGCTGGGAGTTACAAGAGAGCGGTCGGTATGGGTATCCAGATCAGTATCGGCAATCTCGCTGGTGGTAAGTAGTTACGGACACCGCTGTCGTATGTCGCAAAGGCAAATAAGACAACAGGCTGACGAGCTGCATAGCGATGGCATCCAACTTTTACCGTGCCCAAGATGCGCCAAGGTACATACTCGGCCATGGTCTGGAGATCGGGTTCATTGTTGCCGGTATGATAGCTTGGGTGATTCTGGTTGTGGGCTACAAGAGGATCAACAGAAAACGGGACCAGCTAGTTCAGCGGGGAATTCAGGGAGAGGACATGGCAACTACTCAAGGCAGAGGCGACCGAGCCCTGGGATTTAGATATACCTTGTGAGACAGGAAGTATGATTGGTCGTGGTATAAAATGAATCATTACCTGCTCCATCTAATTATACCGTCATGGTCAAGTATACGCCCATATTGTTTACTTTGAATGTGAATATGTCGCAGCTTCTCTACCAGCCGTCCGACCAAACACAACACATTCCAGCAATGACGAGCCTCCTAGGCGATTGTCTCCATGCAGTCCACCGGTAATCTCTCCCGCCGCCCAGAGTCCCTCGACCGGCTTCAGACTGCTATCATCACTGCTGTTTCTTGCCAGGATCTGGCCATTATCGTTGATGGCTGCGCCGCCCATGGTGAAATGGGTAATGGGCGTAACCCGACCGATACAGATTTCCTGCTCGGCGTCCTCGTCGTCACGGCCCGTCAGCCTCCAAGACCCAAACACGTTGCGTCCCAATGCGTCAGCCTTGACTCCAGCCACAACCTGCGAGTATTCTCGGATTGTCTGCCTCGTGGCGTCGTCCAGGTCTTTTACTTTCTTCTTGGACAGAAGGCCCTTCCACAAGTAGAACCCGATATGTGATGCCGCCGCTTCGCAGGCACCAGGATCCAGCAGGAGTTGAATGTCCCACTGTGTTAGACCTTTTGAAGAGCCGTCCTCGCTGCTGGGGGTGGATTCTGTGGTGCTGGCAGGGGGCAAGTTCATGATGACCTTGCTGACATGTTCTCTCGTCTCCATCTCGTTGACAAACCGCTTTCCTTGGTGCAGCAAGATGCCACCTTCACCCCTCAGCATCTCTGCAGCCAGAAACTTGACCCTCGCATCAGGTTCCGAGGGCTGCACGAATCCAGTGGGGTGCACCTGCACACTTTCCATATCAACCAACTGTGCACCCACATCCTGCAGGATCCCGTGCGTTCCGGGCCTGGCATCATTCGTCGACGGCAGTCCAGCAAGGTCAGGCCTGTACTTATCCAGCAGGCCCCAAGTATCACCGGCAAAGCCTCCAGTCGTAAAGACAACCGGCCCCGCGAGCGTCGAAGTCGTGCCAGCATTGACATATTCCACTCCGGTCACGCTGCTGCCGCCGCTCCCCGACGCCTTCCCGGGCGGGGAAACGAGCAGCTTCTTCACCTCGCACCCGGTGCGGAGCTCAAATTTGGGGTCCTGCTTCAGCTTCTCGATCAGCGCCGTGACGATGGCGGCGCCGGGGGGCAGCTTGCCACCGCCCCGATGGGTGCGCGGGAAGCTGTGCCCGCCCAGCTGGGCCACGACGCTCAGGTCCACGCCGATCTCGTCCACGAGGAAATCGATGGCCTGGGCGGACGAGGTGGTCAGTTTTGATATGAGGGACACTCTCTCGGCGCGCCGGAACCTCGTAGTGGCTGTATTGGCGTCGGCCTGGGCCAGTCTGGCACCGGCGGACCGGACGGTGTCGCTGTAGAAGGTGGTGTCTTTTCCCTTCTGGAACCGCGTGGGGGCTCCGTTGATGCCAGACGAGGCCTTGATGCTGTTGCCGCCTGGCTTTTCTGCGCGCTCTAGGAGCCGCACTGCTGCGCCGGCTCGAAGGGCGGCGTAGGAGGCCGAGAGGCCGGCTAGTCCGCCGCCTACGACGATGACGGTCTGGAGGGGTGGTGGTGGTGCGCCTGGCGACATGGCTGTGTCCTGGGAGGGCGAGTTGTTGACTCTTAGGTAGAAATATGCTGTGATGGCTGTAAATAGGATGATGGTCAGGAGCTGGCGTCTGGTCATTCCAGCTGGAGAAGGCGCGTCCATTTAACTGTGCTGGATCTGGGTTCAGACCTGGGCGTCCAGAGGGGCACCCGGGTGATCAGAGTTTCTTCATGAGTTTTATATCACCGAAAGGGACCAACAAAATCATGTCAGTCAACGTTGGGCTTACGGCAGCATCGGCAGCCACTATGGTATGTCTGTGTGGCACCGTGTCTGAATGTGTGTGCGAGGTTGTCCGAGCGAGTTCCCGTGGTGGGCTTTCTTTTCCCTTAACGCTGCTCATCGTACGGTTCGGAGGGCGGGTCGACATCAGACCACATTTACCAGCGAGTGGCATGATTCCTTGCACAACCCATCCGGTATCAGCGTTGGCAGAAGACTAAGTGACTCGGTGAGATGGATCAATTGGTTGATGATTTTGAGATTCAAATATTTCGATGCATGAGCTGATGGTTATTTAACCAGAGGAGCAGTGGAGACCTACTGTTGGCGTCAATCTGTTCTCGGGGGTTTTGTAGTTGCTCAACTTGACGTAGTTTGGGTCGTATTTACAGCGTGTAGACAGGAGGTTGACAGGCCTTAGCAGCTTAACTGTTAGGGCCTGGTCCTGACCAACTCTGCTGTGGCTCTAGTGCTAAAACCACCCCCTTTCGGCCTGTACGGACTGTACTGTCCCTACAGAATCGTCAGGTTTTCTTTACCTTCCCTCCTCCTCCTTCTCCTTCTTTTTTTTTTTGTTTTTTTTTATACATTCCTTGAAGTTTTGACCTTTCTCTTCACCATTTTCATGATCTGCTCTCTATCTAAATTGTCCACCCATTCAAAGACGCTGGCACTGCTCACTGCAGCTGGGTCATCGAGCCAAGTAGACACTGGGTCAATAGGCGTGCTGTGTCATTCAGAGCCCCCTGTCGTAACATACGACAGGCTGTCGATATCGACCCACCCGAATCCAGAACAGCCAGCAGGACCGGCACATGGAGCCTCCGCCAATTTGATGGACTCCTCTCCAGAATTCCTACAGCATATATGATCTCTTTTCTTCTTTTTAATATCAATTGACAAAGAAGAAGGGTTGCCTCTTCTTATATACCAGTCTTGAGACCCAAAAACTCGCCAGTCCCATTAGGTTCAGCCACTCCCCTGCAGCCGACCTCCACGGCCACCCACCATCGTCATAATTACGTACGAAATTAAGAGCCATCAGATCCAAACACATAACAAAGCCGCCGTCTCCCTCCTTTTTGAACAGTACCCAGAATCACACATCACACCGCACCACACAAAACAAGATGGCCAACCCCACGAACAACAAACCCAGGAGCAGCGCCGAGATCTCGGAAGCGGAAAAGTCCGACCCCAACGCGGCTTGGGAGGCCACCGTCACCAAGGGCATGAAGGAGACGGAGAATGAAATGATCCTGCAGTGGATCTCGATTGTGATGATCGGCATCGCAGTCTTCGGCTACCTGTACACCTAGAATGAATCGGATCACGGCTGCGTGGATGGCCTGGGCGACGGTCGGACCGGAATCGACATCCGAGGGAGACCTGCGATCTTCATATGGACGGGTTACCAGATACTTGATGGGATCTGGAGAGATCACGAATCGGATGCTCTCGAGCCATGACGCTGGTCTGTATTGCTTCTCCAAGAACTGGACGATAACAGGCAAGGGCGAAAAGAGGCTGGCACTGCAATGCCAACGCCAGAGGAAGAACAAGGGCGGGGCAAAAGGAAATCGGGGACATCCCCCGTCGGAAGTGGAAAATCGCGACAAACGTGTTTGATGGCTTTCAGACATAGACTAATTCTAATGACGGAACCTTGTTGAACAAGTAATAGCCTCGAATTCGCATGTGATTCTCTTAGACGCACAGAAAGGCTCAAAGATGCACTTGACAGGTGGAAAACAGGGGCATGATCATCCAGACTGCGGACCCCAATGTGAAGCTAACAGTGTTTCACACCACAACCGGCCACCTCAGCCAACGTCCTCACCTTCTCTGTTCACCATTAACCCACAGAATCATTCTTCCAACACTTCTGCTGACAACAGTTGAAAATCCACACGATTCAAGCAGATATGGCAGAATCATCACCGACCGAGAGACACAGCTTCTCATGGTTGACCGACGCAGGCTACTTCAACATGCAAGCACACGATCCCGACCACCAAACACCCCCCCCTAACACAGACCAAGATGCAGATCAAGGTCTAGACTTTTTGACCGCAACCAGGCTAACAATCCAAGTGTAGGCCCATTGGGTATCCCCTCCATTTTCTTACAACACAACTAAGATCCCTCCCCTACCCAGACATGCGCTATGACAGCAAGACAGTCCTCATCACCGGCGGCAATGTAGGGCTAGGAAAAGAGGCGGCGCGCCACTTCCACCGTCTCGGTGCGGCAAGAGTGATTCTCGCATGTCGCAATCTCGACAAAGGACGAGCTGCGCAGGCGCAGGTCCAGACTTCCTACTCGGCGGCCAAGCAGGGCGCCAGCAGTGAGGGAGGTGTCGTCGATGTCTGGCAGGTCGACCTCACCAGCTTTCAGAGCGTCAAGGACTTTTGCAGGAGGGCAGATGCGGAGCTTGACCGTCTGGATGTTGTCGTTGCAAATGCAGGCATCGCCATCGGCTCGTACGTCGAGGCTGACGGTGGATTTGAGAGCACTATCGCTATCAACGTTGTGTCGACGTTCTTGATGGTTCTCATGCTGCTGCCGCTCATGAGGAGGACGGCAGCGAGGTTTAACGTGGAGCCTAAAGTGGTCATTGTCTCCTCGGATTCGCACATGTTTGTATGTCATGATCTTGGAGGTTCTCGTGAGAGCTTCCGATGGAAATGTTGGACCACTTGCTAACATTCTGATCTGCAGGCCAGATTCTGCGAGAGGGAGCAGCCAGAGATTTTCGAGGCTTTCAAGGGAAAGCAGAATATGAATGAGGATCGATACAACACGTCCAAGCTGTTGTCTATCTGGATAGTGCGAGAACTGGCCGCCAGGATGTCGCCCAGCGATCCTGTCATCGTAAACTGCGTCCACCCGGGCTTTTGCAGGACAGAGCTGTTCCGTCACAACACCTTTCCACTCAACTACATTGTGAGATGCACACTTCGCCTCCTGGGACGGACGCCAGAGATGGGCTCTCGCACACTGATGGCCGCCGCCGCGGCAGGAAGGCAGAGTCATGGGGAGTATATGGACAGCTGCGTAGTGAGCGCGCCCAGCAATCTTGTGGTCAGTGCGGAAGGACATGACCTGCAGCGCAGGGTCTACGAAGAACTGGAGGGTGTTTTGGAAGAGATCCAGCCAGGAGTCACCAAAGTTGTCACGGGTTCATGAGCCAGTCCCGACCGCTACCTCGAGCGACGGAAGACATAGAAATGGCAATTCTGCCACATCTAATTTTTTATTGTATTTTCTGTTCTGCCAAGGTCAGCTTGCGACCTGCCAGGAAATCAAATATCGAATCAATCGTTTTCCGTAGCCGCATATCTCTCAATTCAATAGCACAAGACTGTCCGGACGAATATCGCTCTTATGTACACACAAGATAACTAACAATTAGAACACAACGAAAGAAACGCGACATCGAGTACGACCTCCAATCATCTTCGTTTTCTTTGTTTCTCTCAAGCAGTAGACGGTGCGGTGGTCTTGATTGTCACAGGGACACTGTCTGCCTGGTCGGCCCCGTCGACATTCCAGTTCAGTGTGTAGACATCCTCAGAATCCGTGGTCTTGGCCCAGAACTGCGACTGGTAGTTACTGCCGTTGACCCACATGATTTGAGATCCGACTGACAGAAGATCATTTCAAGGTTAGCTTAGTATTATAGATCAAGGGTCTGGAGGGAGAATAAATTCTGTGCGAGGCACTCACATTTTGTAAAACCCGTCATAGCCGCACCAGCAGGGGCGGTGTTGTTCGTGGACTTGAATCCGCACTGCACATAGGAGTTGGCGGTAGTGACAATGTAGAAGGAGGCCGAGTCCGCGGTGGTGGATGTGCCGTTCTGCATCACGGAGGCATTCCATGTGCTGGCCGTGGACGGTGTTTGCCCTGGGACAAGTATTTGTTAATCTTGTCCTCCAAAAGCTCAGACTTTTGATGTCTTGACAGGACTGGATGCTCACAGATCAACTCGGTAAGGTTCGCCGTCTCTGCAGGGGCTATGTATGCCATTCCTGAATGTGCAATTTTAACCGTTAGTTTAGTGTGACTTGTCAGATAAGCGAGGCCAAGAAATGCTACCAAGTGTGTAGTGTTGATACTAACCGTCTGTACCGCGATAGACCTGCATGCCAGAGATGCCAGTGCCATAGGCGTAGATCTTGACCTCCGTGTCGGAGGCGCGCTTTGCGCTGGGGTATGCCGTCACGGCACCGGCGAATGCCAGGAGAGCAGTGAGCGTCTTGAAGAACATGGTGTTCAGGTGAAAAGTAATGTGTGATCAGAATGAATGTAGAGAATATAGAGCGAGTGAATGAAGAGGTCCAGAAGCCGAGGATTTACAGCTTTAGAGAGGAAGAGAAGGAGAAAAGAAGGGCGATGCTAAGTGGTGATATTCATCACCTATCATGACAGCATCGCTGACAGGCTGTCCCGTGTATAAAAACAACTCGGACTAAAAGCAGAAAACATGTCTCGCTGGATTAAGTCCGAGGAAGCTCTCGGTCTCGGAAACATCCCAACAACACAGACTCATCCGCACGAGATCCTGGTGACGCGTCAAAGTCTTGTTTCTTCGGTTACCATATCAATAAGGATGTTGGTTTGCCATCTGTGCGCTGTGATCATCACCGCTTGCCATGGCTTCCAAACACAGGGCCCGGGACCAGTGGGTCATAGGTCAGTGTTACTGTAATTGTATTATGGGGCAGCAAGCTTTACTTTAGGCTTGAAAATGTGCCGAATACCCTAATCAGTGCACAATTATTGTATCGTCTTCACTAAAAGGCTGGATAGAGGAAGCGCACAGACGAGCGAGGTTCCACCCAGATTGTCCTATATGTGACGGTATAGGCGGTTGCCAAGCTGTTGAACCGTTAGCCACAACTTCTCCACTCCTGATTTACTTGGCAGATACTCCTACAAAACACCAAAACTGCCGCTGAACACTATGTATGATCCACTGCTGCTCGGCAGGGGCGCAACGCTGTGGACCAACAACGAGACGAACATGTTTCGAAACAACGCGTATGCTGAGATGGAAAACCTCCATTCCGAGCACTGACTTCTCGTATCTGCACGCCTCGCATTATCAGAGTATGTAAAAGATTCTTTATCGAGAGGTTTGGCCCGAGACTATCATCATTGGCAGCTCGGCAGACTCCCCCCGAAAACCTTACCGGCGAGGTTTTCCAGAGGTTTTGGGCAGGGTCAGCCCCTTTTTTTGATAGGTCGGCCGGCTGTCATTCATTACACATATTACTATGGTTATTGTTCGCATTCGGAGAGGAGCCAAAATTGTGGTGATTTCGCCCCATAAAACTGTCAATTTTGAGGAATAAGATGCTGGGTATAGATGTTATCGTCATTGACAAGATACCCCATTCCACACCGACTGTCAACCTTGTTGCTCGATCCAGCATCCACATCCGGTAATTATTACTCAACAGGTCTTGCATGACCCCAGAGTACAAACACACGAAAGGAGAAAAACTCGTGCATCGTTATCGAGCTCGATCTCGCCTCCAGAATCGTATGTTTCGGCACCGCCTCCTCTTTGGTTGATGTTTGGTTTTTACCTGGTACCGAAATGGACTACGCGGCCTCTGAAGGCCCCTGCTAACCGCATCCTTGTGCTCAGCATCGTATTCTTGGAGCCGCACGAGCAATACTTTTATGGTCGCGAGCGCAGATCACCAACGGATTGGGTAATGCGGGTACTGCAGAGATTCCCCGGACAACGTGGAGATCTACAGGTTCCTTGCATTAGCCGTTACGCGAGCACGGATCGCGCAGGCCCTGTTATACCACAGCGAGAGGCTCCCTTGTCGTTTTTGGGGGGCGCTTCCGTTTCGTTTATCGAAGCCACACGAGATTGAGCCACATGGTCTTGTGCATGGGTGCAATAGTTTACGCTGTGTTCACGATTATTGACCCGAGTCTGTTGTAGTATCTCGACCTCCAACCAATCAATTAGGTGGACCAATTGTCTTTGCTCTGGTTTGTTCTCTTTCTCTCTGCGAGGCCTTCTTTGCTTCCGACTTTTCCGACCTACATCCGAGACTACTGCGTGCGCTTTGTCAATATTGAATGTTGTGTGCCTGTGTGTGTCAAGACGTGCGACAACTCCACATTATCGTAAGGATATCAAGATGGAGACAAGAAGCTCTGTGCGAACTCCCATCCGGCTCGTACGAGAGGATTCCTTCTATAGACCGGATGTGACGACGACTCACCTTGGCGGACTTCACCAAGACTATCATGGAGGAATTCATTGATAAATTCAAGGCCCCTCGACGGAGACAAGATGGCTTTCTTTCCATCATGAGAGCATCAAGTCTTCCTTCTTCCAACACCATCACCCTCCTCCCATACAATCGTTCAAGGGAGGTTCTCACCGTTCAACCACTCTCGCTTCTTCAAGTTTTATTCCTCTCACTCTCTACTTGTTGTTATCAAATCTTACCCGGCTAGCCCGCTCCCTTATTTCTTCATATACATACATTACTTTACCAGACCAGATATTACTGTCTTGTCGTCATCATGGCCTTCCGAGCCCTCGTCTCCTTCCTGCCTTTGCTGTCTCTTGTGGTGGCGGCTCCTGGCTCCGAGCCCCATCAGCTCTCCAAGAGATGTGTGAACTCGGCAGACGCCCGCAGCTGCTGGGGCGACTACGACATCTCGACAAACTATTATGAAGAAGTCCCTGAGACCGGTGTCACCCGCGAGTATTGGTTCAACATTGTCAATACCACTGCTTCTCCGGATGGCGTCGAGAAGATGGTTCTGGCTGTGAACGGAACCATTCCGGGCCCTACTATTGTTGCGTAAGTTTAGAACGACAAACCCACTCCGTTATTTTATGTACCAGAATATACACATGGTGACAGGGGCTAACATTGGACCAATGTAGGGATTGGGGCGATACTGTTGGTATGTGACAACGTGGTGATATGCATAGATGATCCTAGGAACCCCCATGCTCTTGTCAAAAGTTACTTTGGTTGCTAACCATGCGCCGATTACCCGAATTAGTCGTGCATGTGACCAACTCGATGGTAAGCTCTTTCCATAGCGGTCGATCACCACAAGTGCTGCTAGGATTAGCCCATCATCGATACTAACACTGAGCTTTCCTCAGCAAAACAACGGCTCTTCCATCCACTTTCACGGCATCCGCCAGAACTACACCAACCAGAATGACGGCGTGGCATCCATCACCCAGTGCCCCACCGCCCCCGGCGACACAACCACCTATACCTGGCGGGCCACGCAGTATGGAACCTCATGGTGGCACTCTCACTTCTACGTGCAAGCCTGGGACGGCGTGTTTGGTGGCATTCAGATCAACGGACCTGCCACGGCCAACTACGACGAGGACCTCGGTATCGTGACCATGGTGGACTGGGACCACGACACGGCGGACAATCTGGTGCTGCAGTCGGCTGTGTCTGGCCCGCCGACCATGGCCAATGGTCTCATCAACGGCTTGAACACGTACACGCTTGAGGACAACAGCACCGTCGGATCCCGCTACGAGATGACCTTCACTTCTGGACAGAGGTACAGGCTGAGATTTGTCAACACCGCTGCTGATACGCACTTCAAAGTCACCCTTGATAATCGTACGTTGTTCTCATCTACCTTAGTGACACCCCCCCCCCATATTTCTCTCTCCCGAGAAAAAGAAAGAGAAAAGCACAGTTACGTCCTATGTAAGCATCTTTTATCTGACAGCCTTATCTTCTCAGACACCATGGAAGTGATTGCATCCGACTTCGTTCCCATTCAGCCATACACAACCGACGTCCTGAGCATCGGTATCGGCCAGCGCTACGACGTGGTGGTGACCGCCTCCGCCCCCTCGGACAACTACTGGCTGCGCGCCATCGCCCAGCTCGCCTGCTCCGACAACGCCAACCCAGAAAACATCAAGGCCATCATTCGCTACGCCGACGCCGCCAACTCCACGGCCGACCCGACCTCGACAGTGAACGACGACGCCATCGCGGACGAGTGTGTCGACGAGCCCGCGGCCAGCCTGGTTCCTTATCTAGCCATGGAGGCGGGCGGTACGGCGGCTGTGACTGACGACTTTGCCGTGGCGATCGCGCAGAGCGCTGGGAGGCTGTACTGGAGCATGGGCGACAGCTCGTTTGTGAGCCAGTGGGACTACCCCAGCATCGAGCAGGTCTACGACGGGAACGCCACCTGGACCGAAGAACAGAACATGATCGAGCTGCCTGATGCCAATGAGTGGGTCTACTGGATTGTGCAGACCGCCATGGGTGTTGCCCATCCTATGTGAGTTTCCATATCTCGGGAAAGATACTCGTTACGAGCACAAGTCTCGAACTAGATGGACGGAGTCATACTAATCTCACCGTCTAGGCACATGCATGGCCACGATTTCTGGGTTCTGGGATCAGGAACCGGCACTTTTGATTCCGCCACCGCCAACCTCTCCACCGTCAATGTCCCTCGCCGTGACGTCGTCATGCTGCCGGCGAGTGGATGGGTGGCTATTGCGTTCATCACCGACAACCCTGGTGTAAGTCTTTTTGTTGTTGTCATTGAAGACCACACACAAACCCACATCGCTTTCCAAGAATAAAGAGGGCAATAGAAAAAGTCTGTAGAATGCTAACTTCCCGGCTTTTGCAGGTCTGGCTCACCCACTGCCACATCGCCTGGCACACATCCGAGGGTCTGGCCGTGCAGATGCTCGAGCGCGAGTCCGAGCTCGTCGACATGATTGACGCCGATGCCATGAACAGCACCTGCAGCGGCTGGAACGACTACGTCACTGCTGTGACTCTCGTACAGGACGACTCGGGCATCTGAGCTTCCTCTCAAAGAGATACCCCGGCTGGCTCGCCAATACGGTCTGGAATCTCCGTCCCCATTTTCTGTTGATTGTACATACTCGGAGCGCTGTACTATTCTATTGTTGTCATGTATATTTACGAATTTGTTTGGGTGGTGCTTGTGCGGACTTGACCAAAGGCAGAAACGAGATTTCGTGTACTAATCGC
The DNA here is from genome assembly GCA_027559495.1 of Aurifilum marmelostoma. Taxonomy (NCBI): domain Eukaryota; kingdom Fungi; phylum Ascomycota; class Sordariomycetes; order Diaporthales; family Cryphonectriaceae; genus Aurifilum; species Aurifilum marmelostoma. The sequence goes on along the minus strand of JAMXSV010000010.1, from coordinate 2,433,196 downwards.
GAGTGAGTGCTGGCGTTTGGGAATCGAGGAGATACTTATGACTTGTAATAAAATGAATGCAGATATTGCTGCCAAAGAAGAAAAAAAAATTAGGAAAGAGAATATACGCGAGTATTTAACACGGTCATCTGCGCAGTCAGTTACTCACAAATCAGCCCCTCACATGCTTCTACAGTACGGGAACTTTCTCAGACATGACGATTGCAAATTAGAATGACTTCACACATGCATTTTTGTTCAGTTCTGAGTTCCGAGGTTTCTTTTGATTTCATATCGCTACCTTACAACCATTCTAGTCCCTCTCCCCCGGCCAGATGAAGCCCTGCTCGATACCGGGAATCAACGGCCTCAGCGCCATACCGTAATCACCCCCATTCGGCGTCCTCAACAGCGTGTGGATGTGGAACTTGGCGGGCTCCTTGTTGGTCAGGAAGACGCCCGAGTGGTGGTCAAACTCGACAATGACCACGGGGCTCTGGATGCGGTAGTAGAAGGGGTCGGCGTCCGTGTAGCCGCCGATCCAGCAAAAGTAGGTCTCGTGGAACCAGGACTTGATGTTGCCCAGCCTGACCTTCTTGGCCTGGGCGGGGAGGTAGAGCAGGTACTGGTCGAGGATGCCGAGGACGAGGTCCTGCTGGTCGGCGGTCATGTCGGAGACCAGGATGCCCTCGTAGGGGACGACGCGGTTGTCGCGGTAGGCGCCGCAGACGTGGCGCTGGTCGTCGTGGTTCCAGCGGCCGTGGGGCATCTCCGGGTCGCGCATGAGCTTGTAGATCTGGGCCTTGGCCTGCTTGTCGGCGGGCAGGGACTGCATCAGCTGCAGGCCCAGCTTCTCCTCGGTCTCGAGGATGCGGGTGCCCTTGTAGGCGCCCTCGTCGATGAGGTTGGGCTCGGCGCCCGTGAACCAGGGGGAGATGACGATCTGGGACTTGTGGAGGAAGACGTTGAGGCAGAGGTGGTGGCCGTAGAAGGAGAAGCCCCAGGGGCGGTCGGGCGAGGGCTCGCCGAAGAGGACAAAGTTGTAGCTGAACTCGTTCATGACGGCGGGGGACTTGACGAGCTCGCCCAGGAAGCCGTTGACGCGCATGGCGCCCAGGGCCTTCTGGTAGCCCTCGGGCGACAGCGTGGCGGCCAGCACGGCCAGGACCTTGTCGCGCAGCTCCGGGCTGATCTCGTCCAGGCGGATGCCCTTGTCGCTCAGCAGGAACTCGGGGTTGCTCCACGTCCGCCACTGCGGGTCGTCGATGTGGTACTTGACGCGGGCAGCCTGCTCGGGCGTGAGCATGGCCAGGACGGCGCTGGCGGCGCTGACGATGTCGGGGGTGGGCACGCCCTCGTCCTGGAGCTGGAAGAGGTCTGGCCTTGTCTTGCCTGCTCTCTGACATGTCAGCGGGGAAGCTCATGAGACGAGGTGAAGGGGATTTTAAATAAAAGAAAATAAAAAATAAAAAAGAGCAACGAACCGTCGGTGGTGACGCCCTTGAAGGGCTCCTTGAGCAGCTCGAGCCAGTGCATGTACAGGGCATGAAGCCATGGGGGCTGGCCGCCCTCCTTGAAGGCCTTTGCGTAGACGTGAGCGTCCTGCTTCTGCATTGTGGTGAACCTGGGAATGCTCAGGTCGGGCAGAAACTGGCGATACTCCCCGCCATGGAGGGCCTGGGCCGCCTCGGACGTCATGGTTCTGTGTGTATGCGTGTTTAATCTGTTTTGTAGAAGGTTGATCTTCCTCAAGCAAGCTCGCTTCTGCTGGTTGATGATAATGAAGGTGAGTAGGAAGGCAGCCCGGGGAGGGGGGGGGGGGTCCGCGCTGCAGCTTCTGTTTTCCGTCGCCAGAGAACCTGAGAGATGCTTTGTCAACCAGAGACAACCTGTCTTTTTAAAAGAGCAAGACACAATGCTTCAATATATGAACACAGAGTCGTCCTCCGGAATTGCGGTCTTTCAGGTCGTCAAGCATGAAATACTGTGAGAGATACGTGTGTTTTTATTCCGCAGCTGTAAATCCGTGTCGCGGCCGAGGCTTCGGTATCTACTTCTGCCACCCGCCGAGCATCTCCGTCTCTACTTCCGTAGCAGAGACTCTAAGCCCCCTCCGACAAAATAAGGCCAGGGCGACTCTGATCTGATCGTACCAGCAAGAATCGAGCGGTCATGTCGAAAAATGGGCTGATCTGTGGTCGTCAGCAGCTCCAGGGTCTTCCCCAGAGTAGAGGGTCGACACTTTTAGAGCAACGACTGATGTCGTGCTCGTGATGGTTGTCACCCTTTTCCTGCGTGGTAAACACACCTACCCCGCACATCTGAAAATGCACCCCGCCTTTTAGCTCATGGAGGGGTTGCATGCTGTATTACTTGGCAAGGTGAAGGGTCTGGACGTGAGGGTTAGGGGTCCAGTGTGCTACCTCCTGCTGGTAAGCGTAGGCTTGAAGCCTGAAATGAGTGAGCACGAACAAGAGCCTCCCCAACGGTACCGGCCGTGTGTATGACCCTGCGGCTGCTGACAGCATGATTGGGCCATCACGGTACTAATTACCTACAAGCATCATAATCCGTAGAGTATGCAGAAGCATGGTAGTTTTAGCCTCTCCCAATTCGGTCGAGGGGCTCTTCCACACCGGCCTAACCTGACATACCTGACATACGCCACGCCCCATACGCAATTTGCCCACAATATATTTCCAGGCCATACTTATTTTTGCCCTGCTGAAGCCAAGTAATCAGCGATATACAGGCTCTGTCCCGCTCTGTCCCCGCCTCACCACGGCATCCACCCGCTCGACCTTCCTGAACCGTTCACATGGGAAAAGTTCCAAAGGTCCCTCCTACCCCTGGAGATAACACCCTGCTGCTGCTGCTGCCGCTGCTGCTACGCCAGGACGGATCGCCGGCATTTCAGCTGTGGCTCTTCCTCCCTAGCCATCACCAATGACGGGCCGGACCACACACACGCAGGGCAAGCCATGCGGGTTGATGGCGCCAGGCAGACGTTTAACCCCCGATCCTCCACTCTGCTGTTTCTCCCGATTCATCGTGACGGTACTGAACTGGGACAGTAGCACCGACACGCTACGGATTCAGGGTCGTATTTTTTCCACATGCAGTGCAGCAGGGCTTGCAATGTGCATAAGTGTGTGTGTGTATATTTGTGTGAGTGGGATTTGGTGAAATTACCTCAAGGCCACTACAGGTTTGGGAATGGGACCGTCATTCCCAGGTAAATATGTAATGATTATAATTAATATAAGATCGTCCTTCCTCACTCAGCCTCTGGATCTTTTCCCAGCGTCAGTGCTTTCACCGACCTTGTCGTCGTCCTACTAGCAGCCCAGCCGGTGAACACAAGAACAGCACCCCTCACGAGCAGCGCCATCATGAAGCCCAACCCCGGCACCGTCCTCCTCCTCCTCCTCCCAGGCCTGACCGCCGCAGCCCCAGGACGGACGAAGAAGACGAGGACCCTACAGAAACGCGAGGCCCTACCCGACTACGCCATCACCTATGCCCCCTGGTCCTACCTCTACAGCGCCGAGGCCACTTTCCCCTCCGACATCACCGTCCACCTGAACAACACGATCCCCGAGGTGGACTACGTCGCCCTGGGCGCCGTCGGCTCCGTCACTGTCGACACGCTCGACACCTATGCCAGCGACGTGTACCTGACCTCGGCCGACAACGTGGCCGACCAACCGGCCTGGCTGCTGTCCGACTATGGCATCCCTGACGATGCCGGGTATAGTGTCGCCCCCGGGGCTGATTATAGCTGCTGAGAAGAATGAGACTACCACGGATGTGTTTTATTTTTACTTTTATAGTTATAACTGGGGCAGGCCGTAAGTTGCCTCTGTATCTTCCGGGAGAAGGTAAGACGGGATTCGAAAGGAAGGGCTATCCGCTGACCCATCAATTCATGAACCAGTGTCATTGGCATCGAATTCGATCTCCACGTAGGCGACTGGGAACACGCCATGGTAAGAATTGCCCTCCTGTGATTATTGTTTTTTTTTTTTTTCCTTCCTCATCTTCTCATTGACATTCTCTCAGATCCGCTTCGTCAACGGCGAGCCCTATGCAATCTACCTCTCCGAGCACTCGGCCGGGTCCGCCTACTACTGGGACGCCATGGACTTCACCGGCGACCGGCCCATCACCTACATCGCCAATGGGAGCCACGCCAACTACGCCACCTCCGGCACGCAGGATTACAGCATCGCCCTGGGCATCGTGACGGACATTACAGATGCCGGATATGCCTGTGAGTATATTCTTTTTTTTCCTCCCTCCCCTTCACGTTTGAGTTTGAGGTACTGTCCCCCAGAAAATTAAATAAACGATTTTCTAATCTCAAATGGGAAACAAAACAGGGGACATGACCCAAAACTACCGCGGCTACTGGTACGACACCACCACCAGCACCTTCAGCCTCGCGGGCGGCAACTCCACCGGCGCCACCGAGGAGGCCGCCGAGGACGACGCCACCTGGCTGTCGTGGGAGGGCTACTGGGGCGACGAGCAGTATCCGGACGGCGACGACGGGCAGTACTGCCTGTTTGGCGAGTGTCTGTACGCGTCCGGCCCGACGGGGCCCGTGACCAAGAACCTGGGGCGGACGACCATGTGCGAGGATGATGATAGCGACTGTACTATTTTTGATAATATCAACGACCTGACGGTGCAGACCAAGAAGAAGGCGAGGAAAGAGTAGTTTGGGAGATCAAGAATAATCAACGTTGAATAGAGAGAAGGAGAAAAAAAAAGGAACCGTCATGGTTTTAAAAAAAATTATCAAGTGCTATTCATCATGTCGTGAAACTCGTGGTGTGGACCTCTAAATATCAAGTTTGGTGGTGGTGGTGGTGGTGTTGTTGATGATGTTAGTCGATGATGTCGTTGTCGTATCCATAAATTCGTTCGTAGAAAGAGAACCCAAGGCGGCAGGAAAATATCATAAAAGAACAAGCAAGAAACCCCGATCCCAATCATGCCATGACAGAGACAGCAACCTCCCGGGCCTCATCCTCCCTCTCCTTCTTCTTCTTGAACAGCGTCTTCAGCATCGTCGACCTCTTCTCCTTGGGCCGCAGCACCGCCTCCAGGGTATTGTCACCCTGGCGGCTACCGTCCTCAATGGCCCTCACGTGCGACTTGACAGTCGTCTTGGACCTCGTAGTCCGCCTGCTCCTCTCGCTGCCCGCCTCGCTCGGCGCACCATCCCCGGTCCTGCTGGTGTGAGCTCTACTGCTCGCCCGAACAGGCATTTCCAGCTCTTCTTCTTCCTCCTCCTCAGCAGCATCACCCGGCCTATGACTGCGGTGGCTGCGGTGGCTGCGGTGCGATTTGTGCGAGCGGTGTGTCCGGCTCGTGCGGATGGACATGGCGTCGTCACGAACAGACCTGGCAGCCTCGGGGGTGATGAGCTCGAGGTCCACGCTCTCCTCGTCCAGCAGCTCGTCCCCGTCATCTCCGCACGGCGTGATGCCCCTGCGCCAGGACTCGATGGTGCTCAGCTCTTCGTCGAGGACGAGCGCGTCGTCGTAGCTGCCTGGACCGGGCGGGCCATATGCGGCACCAGGCTCAAAGGTAGGTTGCTGCGACGGCGGCGGTGCTGCTGCCCACTGCTGCTGCTGCTGCTGCTGCTGGTGGTGGTTTGCCAAAAAGGCCTGGGCGCTGGCCTCCCTGCTGGCAGCGATGGCCTTGGCCTCCTTGATACGCTTGACAATCTTCCAGCCGCCAAAGAAGACGACGGTGACGCCCACGGCAACACCCACTCCGACAAGGAACTGCGGGCTGGCCAGCAGGGCAAAGACAGCCGGGAAACCGCCGCGGACCACGGCGAGGAAGCCGGGGCTGACAGTGCGGAGCAGGTTGCTCAGCTCGGCCAGCAGCAGGGCAACGGCGGCGGCGGCCTCGGGCTTGCGCTGCAGGTGGTCGATCATGGAGGAGGCGGTGTGCTGCACGCACTCGGCCTCGTCGAGCAGTGCGTCGATGCGGCCCATGAGCTTGCGCGCCTCGTCCTGCTTCTTGGCCTCCTCGCGCCGTGCGGCGTCTGCCTCCTCGGCCGGCGTGACTGGGCCCAGGTCGGTGCGCGAGGCGAGGTCTGGCGGGACGTTGCCGTATGCCAGGTTCATGTCGATCTCCTTCTTCTTCTTTTTCTTGCCTATCGTGTCTGCGAGGCTGAGGTCATCGGAAGCTGTGGCGGCGCCGCCGAGGTTAGGGGCGGTGGCGGCATGGACGAGGGAGGGCCTGCTCAGGGCCATATCGCGGGGGGAGCTCTCGGCGTAGGGCGGGCGGTACGATCGTGGGACCAGCGTTGGGGTCGTGGCGGACACCTCGGTGAGCGTGCGCAGGTTGCTCTCAGTGAGCGCCGTGGCCGTGGCCGTCGTCCTCCTCGAGACAACGGTGCCGTCGCGCCTGGCGGTCGTTGCGTGCGACCGCTTCGACCTGTGTGTGGTGTGACTCCGCCTCGAGCTGGCCTGGGATGCCCCCTCGTCGTCACCAAGCGACCGCCTGCGGCCGTGGTGCTGGGAGCGTGGCTCATCCTCGAGGTATCGTGAGTGGGTGTACTCGGTCCGAGGGACATCGTAGACATGGTCGTCGTATCCGTCCGCGGCGGGGTAGTAATAGTCGTCGTGTCCGCGCGGGTCGGATCCTCGGGACCTGACGTCGAATGTGTGCGCCTTGCGGATGCCAGGACGAGGTTCGTCGGCAGCTGCAGCAGCGGCAGCAGCTCGCTCAGCTTTTATGGCGGCTTTTCTGTCTTGGTAGGCTGCCTTGGCCTCCTTGAGGATGTTGACTACATGCTTGCCCTGTTTGAGTGCGACAAGAGGAAGGGAGATGACGCTGTCAGCGCATGATATGCGACCCGTTTTGTATATGAATCTTTGTGATGCTCTCCCTGGTACCACAATTGGACCAAGGAAACTATTCTGGAGGAACAGTGTGCCATATTGTAGAGGTGTGTAGACTCGGGGATGCGGCCAGACAAAAGACACTCACATTTGTGATGATCTTGCCCGACTTGTTGATGATGGTGACCGTCTCTGTGAGCTGCATCTTGACAATTGTACAACGATGATCAACCCTTTCTGCGAGCCAGCCGCAGAGTTCAGAGGCAACCAAGAAGTATTTTGGGTGTTCTTGCTGGTGTTGGTGGCCGAGTGGACGCAGGAGTCGAGGGCGTGGTATAAATTGACGACCCCTGGCTTGACATGTGCGTGTGCCGCTCTCGCTCCTAGCACTGCACAGTGGGTTGCACAACTACAGTAGCACTTGAGATGCTGCTGACCTAAACAACGCTCGACTATGACGGAAAAGAGGCGGTCAGAAAAGTCGCCTCTGTTTCAAGACGTTCGGCGATCCCAACCACTGACTTTTCCAGAATGATAGATAGTAAAAGTAATATAAAAAAAAGGAAGCAGTATATGAGAATGAATTGTCAACAAGTCCTTGAAAAGGTTGGACCAGATATAAGAGGAAATGGGGAGGAGGTGCATGTGTTGATGTAATGCTGTGTTGTGCCGGTCTTCAGCACCTACACCCACTAAAGTAACAACCTATCACCTACAGCTTTAGCAGTGTACCACTGCACATGCTAAGTGATAGGCAGGCCATCTCAAGAGCCCGACGCTGTAATGTGAGGGGAGGGAGGCGGGGACAACCCAGGCCCGGGCCCAGAACCCAGAACCCAGGCTCGCCAGGGGCCCCCAACCCCTCCCCCCCCCGGAAAGAAAAGGTGAGCCTGATTCCTGGCCAAGCAAACCAGGCAGGGCTGCGACGGGGGGCGCCAATTGCAAGCGCTTCCGGGTGGAGAGATCGTGACTCTCTTCCTTTCTACGATGCAGTAACCGCTGATCAGCCAGCCAAATGGCCCACCCGCCATGGTACTATATTCATAGTACCACAGTAGTGTCGTGACCAGCAGAGACCCGCCGTTGGGCAGCTGCACTGTAGTGTAAAAAGCACGACCCAGGGATTCCGGCCAATGGGAACCACGTAGGGGCGCCGTCATTCCCTCTCAGGCAGTCAGTCCTGCACACACAAACAAGACCTTGTCCTTTTGTCCTTGCCGCCGCCGCTTCTCCTGAATTCCAGCGCCCCCCCTCTTCCTGCTGAGAACAAACAGCGGACCCAGCAGGCCAACTCATCATGCATACCTCCGTACATGGGCCCCAGCTCCACCTCTCGTTTCCAGGTCACAGGATGGTTCAATCCGGGCCACACCGGGAGAGATGATCCGCAGGCCTCTAGAAGGTGTCTTGTCTCGGGGACATGATCCGACCAAGCTGCACCAGGGCTCGGATCGTGATGGTCCACACTGATCCAACCCTTTTCATCCTCCTTGTCCTCCTCCTCCTCCGTCCAGCCTTGGTCCATTACTGATCCTTTGGGGGCAATATGCCTTTTCTTTTTGTTGGATTTGCCGTTCGGAAGTCGTAGAGGGCCTTGGTTGGGTTTCGTTATGGGCTCCGGGTTGAGTTTGCCTCATGTTTGATGGTTGGATGATGAGCACAGCTTTGGGCTGCAATACAGGTGCTACTCTGTGTACATACGATATCGAAGTGAGGTTATACAACACACCTACTCGAACTATCACGGGTGATGCATATAGAGAAGCGCCATTCCATCCAGAAATGATCTCATTGTGTTTTGTGTATATATACACACGATACAATACATCATTACATACATACACACACATGTCAAGTCATCAAGTACTGACACATACTACACTTATCCTCCATCCCTGCTATGCTATAAACACAAATTACGTTCTCCTTACCAACCTCTTCGCTCCGTTGCTTTTTTTTTCCCCTCCCCATCTTCTAGCCGAGACCTTTAGTCCCCGCCTATGCAATGTACACAGGCAGCCTGCTGCCGTACAGCTCACTCTTGCTGATCTGCACATCCTTCTTGTGAAAGTCATGCAGCAGCAACCAGCACAGCATACGGAATACGAGCGTGCACCAGATGTCTCCCGTCTCCTCCTCGTGCCTCTCCTGTAGCCTCCGCAGCTTCTCGCTCACGTCTACGCCGGGCGTCGCTGGTCCCCCAGGCACAATGAGCGTTGGCGTCTGTGACCGCGCCGCAGGCGTGACGTCGCTGTTGCTGCTGCTATCGTTGCCGCCGTCGTCGTCGGCCGCTGTTGTCTCCCCGGTCATAGAGGTCAGGTCAGTGCGCGACGCCACTGATGGGACATAAGGTGTGGTCGTGCGCTTCTTGAGCGCCTCGGGGCAGTTCGTCGTCACATTGCGCAGCACCGTGGTGAAGTAGATCTCCATCAGCTTGGCGTTGCGCACCTCTGGCGCCGCCGAGTTGAGGTCCTCAAAGGCAGCCGACAGGCCCGAGTCGTCGCTGTCCTCGTGATGGGACTGGGCACGAGGGGACGTGGGGTATGCGCTGCTGTTGTTGCTGGCGGTGGGCTCGTTGAGCATCTTCAGGACCTCCTGGACATGCTCGCGCACCACGAGCTTGACCATCTTGCACTTGGCCTCGCGGGCAACCTTGTCGACGGGGGCCAGGTACATGTCGCACCGCTCAATGGACCGGTGCAGACAGCTCAGCAGCGGCAGCGAGAAGTTGTCCTCGTCGGACCAGTTCTTGAGCTGCGCCGCCAGGTCGTCGCTCCAGCTCAGGAGCGCGTGGAGGTGCTCGGTCAGCGGCGACAGGTACTCATCGTCCTTGAGGGACCTGTGAAACTCAAGGAGCAGCTTGCGCAGGGAAAAGTTCTTGCGGTTCCAGCTGAATGTTGTCGGGTTCGGGACAAAGCGGTAATACGTGTCGGGGATGTAGACGGGCTTGGCTACCATGCCCAGGAACTCGAACACGACTACACATGGTTAGAAGGGGAAGATTTCAGGAGCAGCGTGCTCGGGAGGTTAAAGGAGCAAGAAAGCAAAGCAAAAGGGGGGAAAGGGAAAAAAAAAAATGAACTCACCAGGGAAGAGGTGGCCGTGCCTCTTCTTGTCGTCACGAAAGTAGTTGGTCGTCTTGGAGTTACAGCCGTAGTGGGTGAGGGATTCGGCCAGCTCGATGGTATTGCCAAACTGGAGCACGCCCATGTTCTTGGGGTCCTCGTTGTCGTTGGGCATCTTGCTCTTGCCATCGGGAGACACAGACCGGTAGATGGTCGACACGTTGCCAAAGGCCAGCAGCTTGATCTCCTCGTTGGGGATGATGCGGTGCTGCCGGAAGGTGTTTTGCCCGTAGACCTGGAACCTAAACATGATGCCAAGGTCGTCCACCTCGTGGCCTGTAAGCAGGTAACCATTGCCCTCGGCGTGGTATTTGTTCTGGGACCGGTCAAACTCGCGCCAGTGTATGCCCAGCATGGCCGCCATCTCAATCATATGACACATGGCCGTTGTGGCGTATGGTTTCTTGACCTCGGATGGCATGACGTCCCAGCTCTTGCGCTTGGGCTGGATAGCCGCGACCACCGAGTGCTTCTCCCAGGGCGCTACATGGTCAGGCAGCTTCGCCGCGCGTTTTGGGCCCAGCGTCGCCCTTTCGCCTGCAAGCTTTTCCGTCTGCCAGGTCTGGCTGTCCCGCTCCATGGCGTGCAGTGCCTGCAGCAGGATGTACCAGTTGGCGCGCTCGTTGTCTGCTGTGTGCACATCCTCGTTGAGCTTCTTGGAGCCCTTGAGCTTGTCCTTATCCCTGTTCTCCTGCTCCACCGATGGGGTCTTGGTCTCCTTCTCGCTCTCAAGCGTGCCTTGGATATGCCAGAGGGGCGTGTTGGGGCCCTTAGGTCCCAGAGGGCCCCTCGTGTTGTCGGGCGGGCACATGAAGATGACGGGCGTGTCGAACTGGGTTTCGAATCGAAGCTCCGTCACGCGGAACCTCCTCTTCCTCGTCAGCGCCCAGTCGCCCATGACCTGTTGACCACAGTTCTTGTAACCTTCAGCGGAGGAGAAGTATTGTTGCAGCAGTTGCAGGATTGCGCCGACCAGAGCGATGACCGAGACGATCAGGGCCACCACCGCCACGGCGTCGGAGGAGTTCATGTTGAGTGATTGTGTTGTTTTCTCTGTCGGCCAAGATCGATGGATTTGAGATCCACTAAACCGTTGTCAAACGGGAACAGAGACAGTCGGATAGGGTTGAAGTATAGCAGATGTGATAGATTGCAGAGAAGAGAGAGGAGGGAAACGTGGTGATTTGAGAGTTGGTTATTATATGTCGTGAGATTTGACCGCACACTGCGATGTCAACCAGCGAGCGTCGCAAAGACAAGCTGCTGGCCTTCTCCTGGACCCGTCAAAATATAAAGCAGCAGACTCTACGCAAGTTCAAAATGAAGGACAGTGCTGATAATGAAACCCATTACATGGAACCCGGCGAATCCTTTTCAAAAGATCCGACAAGGCTGAGGATGAAGCTGAGAACCGCCAAAGAAAATGTTCTAACCCAAGAACCATTTACGCGCCGGCAGCCGCGCACGGTGGAGAGGGAGCTGCTGAGCCGCCACGAAGGATCGCCATGATATGGATTCAATACCAAAGATCAAATAGCGGTCACCAAAGGGGAAGACGGGGGTTGCCTAGAATCGTGACGGCGTGCGAACAAGACTTGACGACTTGCCGCCCAGAAAGCGGGCAATACACCCACAGCAGCCCACCCTCCGCACCAAAAAAGAAAACAGAAAGAGGGAGAGAGATGATCTCCCGGGGCTGAACATCATCCACTTTCAGGTATGGCGCATGGATACGCAGCCTGCAGGAAGCACTCGCCAGGTGATGTGAGTATCAGGACTAACAACCAACGTGCAGAAAAGTGGCTCAAGTCGCCAAATCAGGAGCCACTGTGGAAATGGGCCCTGGTCCTCGAAGGATTTGCTTGGGTCCACCCCGATCCTGGAAGCGATCCGCTCCAGAGCCTCAGCTCGAAATGCTCCTGGTTGTTAGTTTGTTGAAAGATCAAATGCCATCAGACGGCCACGAGAACATAACAGAAGGGACGACCAAGAGGAGAGAAGAGCAGAAGAGGCATTGGATCGTCTCGATGACTGCCCTTTGAGGAAGATCCTGTCCGTTTAGTCCAAGCCAGGGACACTCACCCGAAAGTTCTGAAAGAGATCCTCGAAGAACATGGTTGCCTTGATGCATACTTCGCAGATGTGAAACATCACCAGAACGTCTCAAGTGCTCCCCCCCCCTGCAGTATGCAACATACATTGCTTTGACCCAACAGACAAAGTTTGTCGGCAGTTGAAGCTGATACTTTCGCTCCGTCTTCATCTTTTGTCCAACTTCCTCCTTGGGTGGTCTGGCTGACTCGGGCCTATTGATGTACTAGTAACAATCGGAGCTCCCAGTGATATCTGACTCATATTATAGCTGCAGCAACAAACCATCTTCGGCAACGGGACCGAAGAGTGGGAGGGCGGCGCCTCGAGGTTGCTTTCGAGGTCGAAAATGTATGTATTGTTGAAATTCATAGAGTGGCCCATGACCGTGTACGTTTCAGAACACATATCTGAGGCCCCGAGCCAATCACATGCCACAACGTGCGTACCGTTCCTCGATCTGTGAAGCTTAGGGAGACTGTATAGTCGACGATCGCAGGAGCATGCGGGCGGTCAATACAACATAATCCCTTGACATTCACATCTGATCATGGAGGGCGTCGATCCTCTCCGCGTCGGGACATCCGGCACGACGAGGCTCTGTGACATTCTTGATCCCCCAGCCCCGATCAGCCTCATAGCTTCAGCTCCCAGGCGCCTGCTCAATAGTCACTTGGATGCTATATTGACGATGGGGGTTGTAGAAACACTGTATCGGTGAGGTGGTTGGTCGTCATGGCAATGTTGTCGAGAAACTGGAGCGTACGTCTCGAAGACTACGTTAGGTAGACCCAGTGTCCGGGTCCGAAACTTGCATTCAATCAGCGACAGTCAAGGCGGCCACACGAATCAGGACTCAACAAATCTCCGATTGGACTTGTGACGGGCTAAGTGCCATTTGTTACACTTAATTGCAGGTCGGTTGGTTGGCTGACCAGCCAGAGTCAGGACGTCGAGCACCGGGCGGACGAGACAGGACTATCGGACGATTCGTGGATGTATTCAAGACTGGAATCACAATTTTCTATGCGTGGCAGAATGATATGGCACATGATGTTACCAGGTCAGCTAGCCAGAAGAAAGAAAAGAAAAGGATACGGATTGTTGACGATAGGAAGAAATCGTCTAGCGGAAGCTAACCTGACAACCTCCTAGTAAGCACTATCAAGCCCGGTAATTGCTCCTTCCCACTACTGTACCTGCAATATTCGAAAGTCAATGACAAGAATTCTCCGGAAGGGAGGCGGGAGAAGGGAGAAGGGAAGGGAGGCGGGATGTACGCAAGCGCTACGAGTTAGGCACCTGCCTTCCTGTACATGATCAAAAGTGTGCGCCGAAGGGAGGGAAGTCATGGCTGGAGCAGCTTGAATTTACTAATTATCTCTACTCACATGATCTCGTTTCAAGTGAGTCCACCGATCCCGCTCTTCAGATACGGCTCTTTGCGCAATCTCAGTCCTGCCATGAAGTCATGAGCTACAGTTAGTGTGGTCGTTCAGAGACTGGAGCCTACTTAGGTACCTGGGGAGGCGCCCATGTGCAGATGCAACGGAGTTAGATGTGTCACTGGGCTGATCTGATTCCTCAAGACCACGCAGCAGAGGATTTCTATGTAATCCCACAAAAAAGCCAAGAGTCACCGAACGGAGAGCGCGTAGCCAACTGACACGCGCGTCCCATTACTGCAGCTGCGCGCTCTGGTGATTGAGCCGGTGAAAGCACCTATGACAGGCAGTACTAGAAGCCCCGAGTCTTCGTAGAAAAAAAAAAGAATATGTTGATTCAACTTCACCTGGGTATAATCCTGATGTCCGTGGTACGCCTATTTCCCAATTGTAAATCGTCCACGTCGACGAAGCGAAGAGCATTGTCACGTCATGACCACATAGCCTCTCCCTGAAATGGCCAATCAATCGAAAGCAGCACAATCTTCCCAGACCTCGTCAGCGTCATCCGCTAATATTTCGTCAATAACGCTCTTGTCTTCCAGCTCCTGCGGCTCAGCAGGCGCATCGATGCTCCCAAGCCCTTCCAGCACCCGCTTCGCCTTGTCCGTGGCTGCATTGACCGCGGCCGTCTCGGCACGTATCTGGTCGAGACGGTTCTGCATGGTCTGTATGAGGCTCTCGCGTGCTTGATGGGGCCGATACTTATTGATGCCACTGTGCATGTTAATCAGGATGTGCTCAATGTCGGTGGTCTTCTCCCAGAGGCCGTCGGGGTCGATGCTGGCCACACCGACAAATTCGAGGAAGTTGAGAAGTGCGGATTTGGCGAGACGCTTAAGGTTCAGCGCGAGGTCGCGGTTCGTATCTTCACTCGGGAGAGAAATGTTCGCGTCGTGGCTCGGCGCAGGCTCGAGGCGTCTAATGTTCCACTCCTCGATGTCGGGAACAGTCACTTCTAGCTGGAAATCACGTCGGAATGTTAGCCATCCACTGGTTGCCTTCCTGAAGTATACTGTTCGTGGACGCGCTCGCACTCCCGCGCCCAAACTCGAGCTGGCTTACCTGCCAGGGATCGCCAAGCATGCGCCATCGACCGTCCGTGGGCTCAGGCGGCGGTTGGAACTGTCTGAGATCTTTTGGTAGGTCTGGAATGCGTATGACTGTTTTGGACAAGGCGGCCTCGGGATGTGCATCCTCCCATGCTTTCTTTGCCTCCTCAAAACGTGCGACGTTCTCAGCTGTGAACCCGCGCCAGAGGAAGTCTGGAGGATTCGGGAAGGTGGCCGCAGTCTGTGCCTGGTCCGCCATCTTGACGATCTCTTCCTCTCACAAGAACACAAGCAGCCTTACGGAATATTGGTGCAATGGTTCAAGGCCGAGTCGTAAGAGGGTTGTCGTGTGGACAAAGAGTGAAGGCTATGGCAGAGGCAGAACAAGAGTAGGGAGACCTGCCCAGGCGGGAGGCAATCAGTTGCCAGGTAACCCCGCCATGCGCCCACACGACGACGATTGGAGCCTGTACCGTTGCGAAGGTCCAGGAAGAGAAACAATCCAATCGCTCCGTGCTGGCGATCTCCAGATTCTGGTCATAGAGTCGATTGGTAAGTCGGCTGGATAACCAATCGAGGCCGTTGTGTGAGCTCGAGAGGATTGAAGTGCAAGGTACTCCCTACCAATACGGTAAGTGAATATGTCATTGGCTCAAGACATTGCCTGCCGCCTCGCAGATACCCCACGTGGCTGGTGAGCACCACCTATTTGGTTGCGGGTGTGGCGTCCACTCTGCCAGTTGTGGCGCTACCTACGTGCATTCCAGGGCTCTGTTGCTGCTGGGCAAAGAAAGAAAGGACTGGCTAGACCGCTCGCGTTGCGTTGTCAACAAGGACAGACACGAGTCGATCCCATCCGACAAGCTCCTCGAGCCTCCAGGCCCTCTTGCGCCAACAACCTCTGCAAAATCAGGCCAGAAAAATTGCGAATTGCACCCTTCTTTCAAGCCGAACCACCTCGAAGCCCGGGCAGACACCGCTCTCATGCCGCCAGCTCTTCGCAGCTTCCTGCGGTAGCCTCCTCCTCCAGCTCCTCCTACTCCTACAAGCCGATGATGGCCGATGCCCGTTCACTTCTGCGCCAGCAGCGCGCCGCGCGTCGCATAGAGCACCCCCACGCCCTCTACACCGGGCCAGGCAAGCTGACCTGTGGCGTCTGCCGCGAGGGCATCAAGAGCGAGTCCCTCTGGGAAGGTCACATAAGGAGCCCAGGCCACAGGCAACGTCTCGTTGCGCACCAGAAGGCGAAGTCTAGCGAAGCTGGTGCAGTGGCAAGTACCAAAGCCGACGACCAGGGCAGCACGGCTAGCGATGGCGGGGCGTCGCACAAGTCCAAGCCCAGCACGGACACCTTGAGCGACGAGGCCCTTCTAGCACAGATCATCGGCGGGGCGGGGGCTGGGGGAGCGGGGCAGAAGCGCAAACATGGAGAGGACGAGGATGTGGAGATGCCAGATGTGGTAGGGGAAGACGAGGCGTCCAGGAAGAAGAGGAGCCGGCCAGGGCCCGACTCACCAGCGGCTGCTCCCACGAGCTCGGCTACCGACGCACCGACGGCGACGAAGCGAGACTCTCCCGCGACAGCAGAGGCAAGCAAGAGAGCACCGTCTGTGACCTCCCCCACCTGGCCTGGTAAGGCGGATCTCAGGGACACCATCGCACGGCGTCGAGCTACAGATCCCTTCCCGACCTGCTACACCGAGCGCGAGCGCGACCTCTGCCACCTCGACGCCCAAGGCTGCGTCAGTGGGCAGAAGCCCGTTGGCACCACCAGAGGGCCAGATGGCGAGCTTACACGGCGTCGCTACTTCCAAGTCCGCCCCAAAGGCAGCTTTCGTGACATCATCATCATCATCAACGTCGTCGGCCACCGCCGCCGCCGACCCACGATCTGCTGCAACAACGACGACAGCTACAGTAGCTGGGACTACCGAGGATGAGGACTGGGCGGCATTCGAAGCCGAGGTTCTCAACGCACCTTCTTCGGCCGCTGCTCTGCCTGCGGGTCGTTCAACCACGAACATCTCCAGCGACGCTGTGATAAGCGCCAAGCCAATGACAGCAGAGGAAATAGCCGCCAAGGCAGAAGAGGAGGAGCAGGAGAAGCGCAAGGCACAAGCAGACATCGAGATTGAAGATGAACAGGAAGAGGCGACGCGGGCACTGGAGGCCGAGTTCGAGGAGATGGAGGAGCTCGAGGCGCGGGTGCGCAAGCTGAAGGAGAAGAGGGAGGCTATACGACGCGGCAGTGTGCCTGTTGCTGCGGCTGCGGCTGCGACATCCGCCCCGAAGGGCGACGGCACGACTGTGCCCGAGACAAAGAAGCCTGTAAACGGCGCAGTCATCGAGAAGTCAAAAGAGGAAAACGATGACGAGGACGATGAGGACGAGGACGAAGACGAGGATGACGACGACTGGGCAGGATTCCGGTTTCGGGCGTAGGGATCGCACTCGTTGCTTTTCCTTCCGGTTGGTAACAAGAAAAAGAGGCATCGCACCGACGGCACACCGGACGGTTAGGGCAGGACAAAGAAAAGGGCGGCATCATCATCATCACATCTGGGCACTCGGTCTTTTTTTCCAGCATCGGCGTTACACAGAAGCATTGCTTTGAGAAACAATGTATTTTGGCATAACCTGCTGCATCAAGAGAACATCTGCTGTCTACTGATACTGTGTTCTACAGCGGATCCCATCTACCCCTCAAGGGAGACCGAAAGAATGAGATTCAAGGCTCCACAGGAAGGAAAAAGCAGAGAAGGAAGAAAAGAAGAGTCTCAAGTAGCTGTGAAGCGAATAGCGCCGGGCGTCGCAGGCCATTTTCTTCGGAACACAGCCTGATGCTCCCATACCACTGACCACATGCCCTTGTTCCAAAGGTGAGAAAAGGTCTCGAAAATGAGATCCGCCATGGTCACGGTTCCTCTTCTCCTGCATTACCTGGCCTCGATTTCTCCCCGTCCAACCCTCTCCCAAAATCTCCTCAGCCTCCACACGCGCCCGACGCCGCTCCTCTCCTCCCACCTCCGCCTATCCTCGGCCCTTTCCCGCCACCTGTGCTCCCACACACTGCCGACCCATCTCCTTAGCCCGTCCTTGACCCTCTCCCGCTCGACGGCCCTCGTCTTGGCCACCAATGCCGGGGCGACCCCTCTTGGCTGGCCTGGCACGCACTCGGGCGGCAGTACAGACCTGGCTACGAGGGCCTCGGGCGGCGGTCGGACGGCGAGACGGCGCGAGAGGCGGATAGCGGTCAGGCTGCGGGCGAGCTTGCGGGACACGACGGTCGTATTGGTCAGGAAGATAGAGCGGGCCATCAAGTCAGACAAGGACGGCCGGGAGGGGCTTGTCAGGAGGGGTGGTAGCACAGCACGCACATGGCGCAATCGGTGGCGATGGGTGACTGGGGCGAGAGCCAGTGAGCGGAAATGATGGGATGTCTATCGGAGAGAGGGAAAAAAGACAACTTGTTAGCGGTGGACACTCTGCAGTGGTACTGATATGACGAGGATGAAGAGAGGGAAGAGGGCGACGGGCTAAAGTGGAATGTGTGGGTTAGGCGGGCGGAGGATCGAGGCGTCGCTCTTCTACAAGTCTGGAAGTACAACTCTCACTTGTAGTGTGCCATGGCGTCGCGGAGCAGGTTGGGGTGACCCTTCGAGCAGGGGAGTGGGGTGTTGATAACAGGGTATGACAGAGGTGGGTGGATGGGGCGCGGGACAAGCTGCGATGATCGACTTACCCTCGAGGTGGCCAGCAGATCGGATACGTCCAAGAAGCTGAGGATATGAAGGAGCAGCTCGTTGGGCAGATCAGCAAGGCCTAACAAGGCATCACCCGGCGTGGCCCAGGTGTACTCGTATGTCCAGCCAGGTACCACATCGGGGATGAGCCTGGTGGTGGTGGTGGTGTCAGCGTCGGCAGCCTGCACCCGATGGCGCCCGAGGTGCTCCTCCTGCTCGTCTGCCACCCGTCCACCATCCCTCATTCTCGCCTCCTCACGTGCATGGTCTTGTGATATCGGTGGGGCGGGTTGGGCATCAGCGCCCGCAGGGTGCCAGGCCACAACTGTCGACGGCGGTGGTTGGACGGGCGGAGCAGGCTGTTGTCGCACATGTTGCTGTGGAAGTGGGCCTTGGCTTGCAGCAGGAAGGGTCGAGAAGGCCTGGCTGTGGACGCGGGAGACTTCCGGCACGGCACCGCCGGGCCCAGATGCAGACGAAGCATGCGTGCTGCTGCGACTTGCATGCCCAGGAAGTATCGGCAGGGTGAGATGGCTGGTCTGGTCAGCCAGTCGCCTTTCGTCTCCGTCATCATCGCGTGGGAGGCCCAGTTCGACTGCTGCAAGGCCGGACAAGGATGACGGCTGCAGAGGAGACTGTGCTGTTGGGGGAGGAGGGAGAGGAGGGCCCGGGTCGGCGCCACTGGTCGGCTGCAGAAGAGGTCGCTGTGACTTGTGGGTGACCACCGCAGGAGACGACAGGGCGGCCTGAAGGCCTGGCCGTGAAGTCATGTCAGACTGCTGGGGGGCCAAGGAGGAAGATGCCGTGCGACACGTCTGCATGGCCCTCGTACACACACACACACACACATTTGCTTCCCGCGATAGCCAGCCCTTGTCGACGGTGGTCACTGATGGGCCGGCCTCTGTGTCTGTGACTCTTTTGAGGCTAGTCTGCTCTAGGCTGGGTCCTCCAGGGCGTGACAAAGAGTGTTTGTTTCTTGCTTGTTT
Source organism: Aurifilum marmelostoma (assembly GCA_027559495.1). Taxonomy (NCBI): domain Eukaryota; kingdom Fungi; phylum Ascomycota; class Sordariomycetes; order Diaporthales; family Cryphonectriaceae; genus Aurifilum; species Aurifilum marmelostoma. Next base: position 2,413,906 of record JAMXSV010000010.1, on the reverse strand, counting down.
TGTGTTTTATGTTTTATTCTTTTATCCAAAATCCGGTCGGTGGAGGCCCAACATGCAGAGCGCGCGCGAGGGGACGACGCGTCAAGCGCCTCGAAGGGTGTGATGGCATAGACGAAGTGACTAAAGCGGGTTGGCCGGCGTGCATAGGTCCAGGGGCTGGCGGCTAAAGGTCGAGGAAGCCGAGTCCTTTGAAAATCGTGAACAAAGTCGTGGACTGATCCGAAAGCAGTGGCCGCGTCTCTGTCCCTCCTCTTTTGCTCTCTGTCTTCCTCTGTCCCCTTCCGTCTCTCTTTCTGTCTGTCCCTTTTCCCTGGCTCTCCGTATCTCTATCTGTCTCCCTGTCTCGAGGTGAAGCAGGATGCCCACTTCCGATGCGCAATCTGTAATGACGGAGGTGGGTACGGTTTTCTGGCAGGAAAAGGAGAGGAACACTGTGTAGCTGATCGTAGCAGCTGATCTGCTGGTCAGTCTCGTTTTCGGAGGCCAGGGAGGAAGGTCCGGAGCCTCCAGAGAATCTAGGTAGCGGGTACTGTACCTGCAGGATGGCGGAACCCGGCCTTTTTCTTGCGCAGGAAGTATGTGCAAGATGCCTGAGAGGTTGCCAAGTTGTTCTAGTCTGATTTTATCTGGCGAGGTGGTTTCCTAGTAGAGAGCGAGTGCGAGGTGTGCGACAAGGAGGCGCGACAAGGAGAAGAAGGTTCAAGGTTGAGGCTGTCACGACGCCAGGTCAAAGCCAATAGTCTGATCAGAAAACTGGGGGGGGGGGGGGAGGGGCGGCCTTTCTGTCACATGGAGAAGCGGGGGGGGAGGGGGAGGAGGGTTCGAGATCCAGCTGTAGGCTGTCAATCGGAGGACTTATCAAGCTGTCAGGTGTCATTGTCCATTGCATCTATCGTTCAGGTAAGGTGTGTGATTGTAATGTGGTAAATGTCCACAAACAGCGATTATGTCAGTCGCTAGAGTCGCATGTTGACCGGATGCGACGACTGACGTTGAAACAGCCTGCGTCCTGCGTCATAACAGGGATACCCACGCGAGGCATTAAAGAGGCCCGGGGGTCCTCGGTGCAAACATCAGCGGTCCCATAGCGCCACCTTGCAGCGCCTGCTCACCCCTGATCAGGTCCCAAGAAAAGTCTTTTTTTTTTCTTCTCCTGAGCATTTTTAAAGGGTAGAAAACGAGAGGAAAAGAGAACAAGGTGTGGTTTGTATAATGCTGAGAGTACAGGTCAGCATCCGTCAACCATTGTTGTCTTAGACATGGGACGGGGTGAAAGGGTGCGCCGAGACCCTCAGCAGCTTGGCAGATCACACAGTACTGTACAGCACCTCGAGTGCATGCTACAGGGGACAGATCAGCGAGCTATAAGGCGCCAGACCCTGTCAGCCAACGGCCCGCATCACGTTAGTGGGGGCTGGCCAGCTGGGGCATAGTAGCCATACATACCACACACACCCTACTATAGCATAGCATGCTTTACCACAGCGTATCGACTGTGGAATGTACCTGGGCTTGCCAGGATGCTATGTATGAATTGTGGAAAAGGCCGGGGGACGAGGACGGGCGAAAATGCGGGGTAGTTATCACAGTGGGGCACTTTATCATTGTACTATGCAAGTATGTATGACTTGTCTCTCAGGGAAATTACTATAGCGTACTGGAGAAGGGCATTTACTGAGGAAGGGGGGGCTGGGGGGGGGGCAGAGAGGGGGAGGCCTTTGGGGGGTCCATCAGACCGAGCTAGTAGGTACTCACCAAGTACTTGGGCGTACTATGTCAAAAACATGAGTCAGAAAGATGCCTTCTTGCAGGTGGCTCTTTGTCGTGTGTCTCATCATCACCATCACTATCACCGTCATCACCACCGAAGTTGCTATTTGCAGCAGCGACTTGCGCGTGTTACAGGTTAGAAATTAACGCCATAGTAATATGATACATAGTAGTATGGTTATCACAATCATAAGCTGAGCTGAAGCAACCCACCCTCTAACCCCTGTTCGCACTGCCATGCCCACGCCACCACGTCCACGCTCAATCCCGTCCACAGGCTGAATGCCACGAATTCATCGATGCAATACGTGCGCATCATAAGCTACAGGCCTAAGGTTTCAGGGGGGAATAGGGAGACTACAAAAATACATGATCTCCTGAGATTTTATTGAGTCTTGTTCTTTTTCCCCTTCGTTTTTTCTTGGTTGACTTGTTGCGCTTGTTCATATGCATGTCACCACACAGCAAGAAAGAATAGCGTAGGCAGCAGCACAGACTTTGCGGATTGAACTGAAACCCTGCCGATTTTGAGAGGTGTGGTATTGCTACCCTGCGATGGGACAAGGGTCATTTGGCAGGCAGGGCAGGGTGCTCTTGCCGGCTGACAGCATGCAACCCACAAGGTGCTCCTCCCTCATACAACACGGCACAGCAACCGACGAAAACCGGCGTCTCGTCCCGCTAGAGCTACCCAGTCCTCCCATCCCTCCTCTCCCCACTCTCTCTCCCTCTTGCCCTCGCGCACGCATCGCCCACCACCTTTCACACCGAGGTTTCATCCGGGAAGAGGGCGGAGATGGCTGGTTCCTCCAGGCTGTGCGAGCCTGCTCCCAGCGTTCCCACATTTATCCATCTCGATCCATCGCCGCAGAGCCTAGGCCTGCCAGCGGCTGCAGCACACGACGAGGTGGACAAGGCAGGGGACGACGCCGACGAGGGCCCTTTGACGTGTCGCAGGGCACGAACCCAAGGTTCGTAACTGCAATGAAACCCACCTTTCTTTCCAGATTTGCTTTCACTTATAGGATCTCTTCATGCACGGGAGAGGGGAATCATTGACAGCACCCTTTCCTCCTCCTCTCACACACACCTCGCGACGCATGCATTACACTCGCGAAATGAGCAACTGCTGAGTTGTCCTGCACACTGTAGTCGACGCGACGCAACTTGTCAATAGTTTCGTCCACCAATACCGGGGAACATCTCCCGGACGTGATGGATTTTGTAGGTATGCATACACCCCTTGTCTGACCCCGGTAATATGGCAGTTACTCTCACTTACTCTCTACCTTATCCCCCCCCCCCCCCTCCGACTCTCTCTCCCTCTGTGCGTGTGTCTCTCTCTTTCACAGTACATACGAGGATCTCGTGGACAGCCGGAATTCTCCGAATAGCATTTTTCATATTCGTCTTCACTCGCAAGCCTCCTGCACTGTGTAGCAGTCTCGCTCTTCGGTAGCAACATTTGCCGCCCGTCTCACTTCAGCACATGCAAGGCTCGGACCCAGTGTTACGTCCAACTTTAAGCGCCAGGAAGTCACAGCAGGAAAGGGAAGGAAAAAAAAGACAGAGGGACAGAGTGAAAACAAGATCAGAGCAAAAAGCCGATCGACACGCCTCCGGCTAATAAGATTCACGCCAAGTCATCTGTCCCGGTCCGGTAGGAAAAGAGAGAAAGAGTCCTCTCTTCTCGATGGGTATCCATGTCCATGGTGTGCGGTCACTTTTCGGGCCGGCCCACACGCGTTTATGCTCAGCCAATCGACGCGATTGAGCGTGCAGGAGGCTGAACATGAGAGACCCTGTCCTTCTACCAAGTACGTACCATGATGTTTCGTGCACGCGAGTGCAACCCTGCTCCGGGCGGCCTTCCTCTCCTCTCCGAGCTAGCCAACTGTCTGTGTCCCTTGCTGCATCGCGCGCCAACGCACTGGTCACCTACCCTGACAATCATCGTCGCATCCAAGACCAGGCGAGAAGAAGGGGGGAAGAGAGAGAGAAAAAAACAAGGCTCACCACATTGCCACCGGGACGGTACAGCTCTGCTGTCTGGTCAACAAAGCTCTGGTCTGTGTGCTGCAGATTGAAAACCACCGGACAATACCAATGGGTGCACGCGTGAAAGGATGGGGACGCATCCTAGACAGAGGGGAGGGGCGGCAGGGGTTCCACTAGAGCCTCGTGTAAGCCCGGAAATTATGACCCTGGCAAGACTTGCCTCTTTCAGCCGTTAGCACCCCAATCTGGCGCTTATGATTCGCGGTTCATCAGCAAGCGCCCAAGGCTGTCTCTTCCTCCGATTGGCCAACCCATGTGACATCCCAACGGCGTCTCAGCCTTGATATTCTGGTCACCAACGTACATCGGAAAGGTATTTTCATAGCCAACACGAATTTTGATCCAGTCTCAGAAAGGTCTCCCCTCCTCTTAATTTATTCCTTTTCCACCAACCAGCTTCCTCGAAGGACAGGTGATAAGATAAGGCGCACCAAACGAAGATACGAGGTGGTCTTTTTCTGGGGCGGGTGTGGCGCGCCTTCCCTCCCCCTCCCGGGGCCAGATACCGAGACCACCGAGGCGGGAACATCTGTCCCCCACATCCGGCGCCGAGCTAAAACGGAGGTTGGCGGTTTCTTCGTAACGTTGGTTGATTAAAATGACGCGTCTACACCCCTTGCGGCCGATTGTTGAGGGGTAGATGGAGGGGGGCAGGCATCTCGGGGCGTGACATACTGTTGTATACTGTTGCAGGCGCGGCCTTTTCCCCAATGCCGCGATTGCCACACAGCGAGGTCAACCGCGCGGTGATCCCAGGATCAGAGGCCTTGGCTTTTCGAGGATCCCATCACTTTGTGAACGGTACACGCATGAAGCCAGTGGGCAGGGGAGGGGTGTAATGGAGTATCTCACCATCTTGGAGCCCCCATTCATCATGCTCGTCCCGTCCCTCTCTCGCCGCGCCAGGGGTAGCATGGAGTGGATAATCTTTTTTTTTTTTCTTCTTTTTTTCTGCAATGTCGATCACATGCGGCCCTGGCAGACTACGTGTCTCGAGATTTCTGGCTCTTCTCTTTTGGGAAATCGGCGTGGTTGCCTGTCTTGAACAACCTCTGCTACGCTCAAGCGAGGGTCCAACCCATCTGCGACCTGGAACTTTCTCGAAATCAGAGGGAGGGAAAGCTGATGGTGGGTCGGGTGTGCTGTCCCAAGTAGGGAGCCGTTGAAGCTTGATACCGCCTTATTTCGAAGCTTGGCCTCGTCCAGCGAGGCCCGCCTGCAAGCAAGAGGAGTACGCGCCAGGGTATTTCCGCCGTTGGAGATCATCTGCCTCCTCACCTGACTTTCTTCATCTCCAGGACTTTTGTCACCTCACAACAGAGGCGGGTGCGAGAGGCGCGGTTGGTCAAACCGCCGCCCACATATCCTCCCGTCCAACCCCCCTTCCTCTTCCTCCTGCTTCTCCTCCTCCTCCTACCCTCCTGCATTTTGATCCAATGATTGAGCTGCCTACTTCGGCCTATTTCCCCGAATAGTGTGGGCACGAAACGAAACGCCTTCAGTGTCCTCTCCCGGTCAATACTTGCTGGACTCCGTACTGGCAACGCACAGCTTCCTGATCCGATCTACATGGACCAGGCGGGCTCCCTTTGCCTAATTTTAGGCGTGGTCTCTTCGGACACTACCGCTGCCTTTTCGTTGTCGTCATCGACAAGACTAAAAGTTCGTTCCTTTGTGTCTTGTCTTTCTTTCCTCCGTGTACTCTCGCTGTGGTCAAAAACTGGACAGAAAAAGTGACAAGCTGCGCAGGCATGGCTGGCTTGGGGCATACGCTCCACCCCTCCCCCGTCACCCCTCTTCCAAGTTGCGCTGACTGGTTCAATGCATACTAGGCATTGCCACGTCGAGGAATCCATCATCCATTACTCAATATTATGCCAAGGCCATTCTTATCCGTCCCATACCCCCAAATTATTTGGGTAGAACTACTGGCTTCCCGCAAGGAATGATTGCCCTGACATGTAGTCAGCACCTTGTTTTTGACGGATCTCGCCCCTTCCCGTCGATGAGGAGGACCAAGAATGGCAGCTCGAAGTGATCTAGTATACACCATCTCCAGCTTATCTTGGAGGCAAAGTGGCTCTTGGTGAGTTTGCCGGCCCAAGGCAGATGTGAAGGGCAGGACACGCAAGTAAAGAAGATCCATCCAAGAGCCTCTTACCAGACCTTTAACCCAATAGGAGGCCGGCCATTCAGGCAGTAACTTGCTGTCATCCCTGTACCCATCTTTTTTTTTTTCTTCTTCCACCTTACCCCTACAACACAGTCAGAACTTAATCCGAGGCTCGGGAACTCGTGGCAGAGAGGTCAACGGAGAAAGGGCACGAGAAAAGCAACATTCGTTTCTAGTTCGTCCTTGATACCGGGTTGCGCGGAGTTTCGCCATCTCGAACCGGTAGGGCCCATTGGTAACATGTGCTCGTGTGCTCTCGTGTGCTCTCGTGTGTGTGTGTGTGTGTGTGTGCCCCTAGAAGAAGGAGGAGAAGGAGGGAACTACCTGCCGGGAGAGCTGGGTGGACTCCGCGTCAAGGGAGGGAGGGGGGAGTGGGCCGACTTGCTTGCTCCTCTGGTACTGTGACTCTCGAATGCTGCAAGTGTGAGTTGTTCTTTCGGCGGATTGACTCCCTATTTGCTTTCTTCGGCGTGTTGTGTCCCCTTCACCCTCCCCCTTCGGGGACCCCACCCCCCTTCATCATCTCTGGTCACTTTCTTCCCTTCGTCCTGCATCTGCAGTGACACATATCGAGCTGCCTTGCATTCATAAAACTACAGAAGTTGCGCGATAGCTCAGGTCCTAGGTCCTCTCGAGGGCAAGGGAGGGGGGGAGACATGAGAAGGAGGGGGGTGTCCCAATCAGGATCGTCCGGACACATCACTGCCGAGATTATTCGTCCAGTCTCCCCCCCTCCCCCCACCCCCTCCTTTCCAATGACCTTGTTTCCCCTTTGATATTTTCTACTACTACCTAGCGATGCAGGTGATACGTCTCTTTGGCTCTAATGTAGGTCATAGCGACCGGTGAAGGGGTACAAGAGCCTCAAGTGGTGGCCTGCGTAGTTCGAATGTTCCGAATTAAGTTAACTAAAGTGTAAAAAGTTGATCTATCGGGAACAAGCCATAGGCTTGCTTCTGAGTATGCACGCCGCAGGGGTGGGGCGTGGGAGTGAGAGACCAGAAGGACGGGGGTGACCATGGTTCTCCCCCCTATCACAAGGCTGCGCTTGCTGAGTGGCATCATTCTCATGATCATCACGCCTCGTGCGCATAGATTCCAGTCGAGCATTTCTTGAGAATGAACCTTTGAAAAGTGTATATATATATGTGTGTGTGTGTGTGTGTATCCTATAGACAACAGTTTTGGCCTTGATTTCTCGCACAGGTTCAGCACGACAGAGGCATGCAAATGAGGTCAACGCAGCGTGTGTAGCTCCAGCCTTGCCGCCCACGTCGATGATCCATGGCACGGATGCACAGGGAAGCCCCATGACAACAACCCCACCCAGAAACGACCATGTACAGGGCCCACAGGGCATGTACAGCGTGGGCAGGGCAAAAATAATTTGAGAGGGGAAAATAAAATAAAAGGAAGAAGGAAAGGAAAGAAAAAAAAAAAAAAACGATGGTGAGATAATAATAATATTGATAATACCAAGAGAACCCTTGATGGTTCGTGTGGCTGCGGGATGGAACGGTCGACCCCATCGAGCCAGGCCAGGGGTCCTCGGCGTTGACAGCGCACAGATGTGTGTACATGGGTGGCCCTGTAGGAGAGGGTACCTGGATCTTTCTCTGTTCAAGTATATTTTGCTGTTGTACCCTCCAAACAAGTTTAGTCCGGACGGGTATACGTTGCCTAGAAGGGAAACACACACACCACACACACAAAAGACGTTGGGGTGGATCTTTTTTTTGGTTCTTTTCTGGCGGGCAAGGGTGTGAGTGAGGGTCGTGTACAGATGCAGGGTGCGTTGGTTGTGTGCTTTCAGGTACTGTACATTGGGGAACATGGACCCATGATAAAACCGTGCAGGGAGGTAGGAGAGAGTTGCAGTGCGTGCGAGTGAGGAAGCTTCAGGGTAGCCCACCCAGAATATGCCAAGTCAGCAGGATTAGATCTGATCGAGATGCTGGGCAACGGGGTTTCCCTAGAATTGGTAGATCTTGAGGGGAGGGAAGAGAGAAGAGGGAAGGGGGGGGGGATCCCGGCATGACAACAGCGAAAGCCTGTTCCTCCGAAACCTTCTTCTCTCTGTATGTGTGAGAGTGTGTCCCTCTCGGCCTCTTGTTTTTTGTTCTTTGGGTGTAGACTGGAGCTCCCTCCCGGACAAAAAGAACATCGAGGGGACCCGGCCTGACCATGTCGAAAGAAGTGGAGAAGGAGGAGGCTCAAGTAGACATACTACAGCAGACAACATGACCCATGGATAACGTGGCTCCACCGAGGGGCCACGTTCGACGGTCTTGAGGCAATGGGTACTGCTACGTCCCGGGGGGAGTACCAGCAGCAGCAGCAGGAGGAGGAGGAGGGTGAGGAGGGGGAGGGGAAACGGGTTTCGGTCAGCAGGGGTTGTTGTCAATTAAAAGATATGCAAAGACAGGGTGTCTAAGAAGGGAATAGGGCTTTGTTCATCTTGAGGAGGATGAGGGAGGCGAGTATACATTGATGGAAAGATGGAAAAGAGGATGGTACAAGAATAGAGGAAAATTGAATTTTTTAAAAAAAACAAAGGGAGAGCGGAGGACAAGAATCAGTTAATTCCTTTTTGGAAAAGAAAAAAAAAGGAAGAAGAAAAAGAGGTGGCCAGCTGGTACGTATACACAAACTGGGTCCCTGGACCGGGGCGTGCATTCTGTAATGTCTCTTTTTCCCCATATGCAGACGATATTATGGTGATACTACCTTTGACGTAGCCTCTGGTCTTGGCCGGATGCAGCAGCGGCATGCAAGTACGTTGTGATTCCCCAGCAGCAAGCCTCGTCAAATACGCAATAGCAAATGGTGGTGTGCTGGCAATGGCCCTCGGTCCACCTTCCGGACCAGCCAGGGTGTCGACTTTCCAAGTATAAGTATGTCTCCTGCTCGTCGCCTTGTCTTTTGTTTTCTTCTTTTTTTTTTCCTCGCACAGCTCTGTCCTGACGTCAAAATCGTCACGCTCTCTTCTCCTCTTCCCTCTCTCCCGGCCGATTTGTTTGTAACGTTTCGAGCAAAAGTTGCTGGTCTCACTTTTGTATCTTGGCACCAGATAAACAATTGATCGACAGTCCTCTCCCAAGGGCTCTGCACTCGGTAGCTCAAGCACCAAGCCGGACTTGAAGACCTCCTTCACTACCTTCCGAGTACAAAGAGGTGAGTCCCCCCCCCCCTCCCGTACTTCGAGACAAATCCCTTAGTACGTGAGGTGTCTCGTTCTGTGTGAACGAGAGGGCAGACACGGCAACGCCCAGGACACGATGGATGGTTGACTAAGATGCTGACCACTGGCAGGGCCTACCAGCATAGGCCACCTACCCACGCCGACTTACTTGAGAAATACCTCGTTTTATTTCCCAAAGAGCCCCATCTCTGTCTGTCCCCCGAGATGTGCTATTTTGAGCATACACGCTGGAAGTGTGGTTACTGGAAATGGGGAAACTTCAGACAGCAGTGCAACAAGGAGTATCGGACGGGCGAGACGTGCGGCCTCAAGCTCGTCTACGATACCACGTACAAGAACGAGGACTGCAAGCTTTGCGAGCAGAACCGCAAGAAAGCTCGGCGATACAGCAAGATGGAGCAGGACGTCCAGCGATGGACGAGAGAGGGCAACCGAAACGCAACTATTGAGAAGACCTTGAACGATATGGCGGACATTAGAGACGCCATGAATAAGATCAACTACGAGCATCAGGAGAGGCTGATGATGCTAGGATGAGATTGGAAATTTAATGTGATTGAGAAAGGGGGGGGGGGGGGAGGCAGGGTAAGAAGGTAAGCGCGTCATTCCTAAGTCGACAGGCCTGCTCAATTCACAGCTAACCTGCCGAACAGCATCGTACTTGCTTTGTTGTACGATAAGTCTCGGGTGACACGAAGGTTGAAGAGCGGACAGGCATGTCTTGGCCATGCGAGAAAGGCCGAGAAGGGAAGGACAAGAGAAAAAAAGAAACGAGAAAAAAAAAAAGGCTAACGAATTTTCTTGACGGGTTTTTTTCCCTTTTCCCCCTTTCCCCCCCTCCCTCTCTCCTTGTTGGAATTACAGCCCGAAAAGGGCCGGACAATAATCGGGACAGGGCTTTCGAATGGAAGAGCAGACGTTCCTTGAAAACCACGATCTGGCGTCAATTGTGTTTCGGAAGAGGGGTTCAGATTTTCCGTACAGACTGCTGAGAAGGCTACCCAGAAAGCCCTGGCCTGAATCGAAAGACAAAAAGAGAAAGAAAAAAACAACAACAAAAAAAAAACAGACATTTGTCTCCGGAAGAAAGCTTGCTGCTGCTGCTGCTGCTGCTTGCGCAGGTCCAGTCCTCAATGGACCGACCACCATGGTTAATTGAGGGCAGTAAGTCGGAGGAGGGGGTAAAGGGAATGCCGAGCGAAGCGAGAATGTAGCATGTCAGCGCGGCACAAGGTGTGGCACCCCTCCCCCACGTTCGCCTGCATAGAAGGGGATTGTAGAAGGTTCTGACAGGCCCACCTTCTGCTGGAGTGGTGCCCGTCTGCAGTAGCATGCACTTTTCTCTTACCTCTAAGTGGGTGGTCAGGCCCCGCGAATGGGACGGTGGACGAAATGAGGGGGGCCAAAGCCGTAGCTCCATGCCCAATGATATCGGAACCACTCGGGCGATAGACCGTCGAGAGGACGGCAAATGGACGACAGCAGGCCACGAAGTAGGGCCATTGTGGGACGGAGAGGGCGGGCAATGCCTAAATAGTGCCTGATCTCGAGCACGGTGCAGCCGAGAGGAACAACTGGCAGCAGCGGGGCAAGCATCTCCGTGCCAACGGTGGCGGTGATCCGCGAAACAATGACGATGAGTCGGTATCAAGATGTTCTTGACTGGCCTTGGCTTGCTGGGTCCGTTGGTCTGCTCCACGTATCAGTATACTCGGTATAGACAAAGTGGCCGCGCACTTCGTGGGACCTCTTTCTAGTAGTAAGGAATGCGAAGGGCTAACGAGGTTTTTTTTGGGGGGGGAGGGGGGCAAGAGGACGGGGGGTTCGACAATAACGAACTAGGCCCCTCCAGACCCATCTAGCATCCTACCTGATTGCAACCTGCCGACGTCAAATTATCAGGTGAGCCTGGATGATCGAGGGCAGAGAGACGTTTGGTCTATGCTCAAAACAGATTCAATTCCATCGGCGCCACCCGTCGACGTCCGGTGATCGCGACGTATGTCTGCGTTAGCCCATCATTCTCCAAACTCAAAAAGAGGTGCCCCCTCCCGTCTCTACGAAACCCCCAGGACGGCACTCTCAAAGGCCTCGGCTTAAGAGCGCATGTAGCGGGGGCGGCGAAAGAGGTTGCAGTAGAAAATTCTGATACAAGTGCAGATTAGCGAAGCTAAACACGATGGGGTCTCCACTTCAGAGCAACGCTGAGCAGTCAGTGAACGTGGCTGCTGCTCAATGGGCCCGGTACATTGGCCAATATCGCCCGTGGCTCCATGGTGGCCGCCATGATTGGTGGCATCGCAGGATAGAGGGGAGCTCAGGATCCCGAAAGCGCGCGATTACTCGGAGAAGAGGGCGGTGAGAAGAACAGGAGAAAAAAAAAAAAAAAAAAGAGAGAGAGAGAGAGAGAGAAAGATGAAATCCTAAAAATGGCACTTGGGTTCTCTTTTTGTTGGGCGATGCAAATTTATTTCAAGGCTGACATCATGCGGCTCTCTCGTGGACCGCCCTAGTACATAAACCCATACTGTGCAAATAATTTTGAATCTGCTTGGCGCGCTTGGTATCAGACGGTGGGTCTCTGCCCTTCACCGTGAGCGCTTCCTCGACCGTGGTACAGAAGGAACCACCAAACTCCGTTGACGGGTGATCTCATTGAGCAGCACCGCCGGAGAGGTGCAGCATGTGGAAGTCATATGACCCCGTAAACATGCTGTCAGCCAGGGTTTAAGAGGCTGGAAAGAAACAAGTAAGGGAAGTCGAAAGTCAAGTGATTGGATGTGATACGTCGTCTGCGACCCGCGGGACGTATGGTCGGAGAGGGGGGGGGGGGTAGACTGGGACTGATGCACAATGCACGATGCACCGAGTCGAGGCACCTCTAGCCCCGCATTATTATGCCATGGCGGCTGCTGCTTCACTAAAATTACCAACCAGCGCGTCGCTGGATTCGGTCTTGACGTGTGGAACTGTATCGTGCAGGTCCGATGCCTCCTCGTCGTCATCCGCAAGCCAGTCCACTCGAGCTCCGGCGGCCGAGACGTCCTCGGCGCTGAGCTTGGAGAGCAGGGACCTGTACCGCATGTGACGTGCTTCCTGACCCACAAGGGCGTAGGGTGTGGTGGGCGCGCTGCGTTGTGCATCCTTGGTCGGCGCTATCTCGAAGATGTCCACCATGTTACTGGAGGAGAGGGAGCGAATCAGCATATATGCTCACGTGAGTGTGCCTTCTGAGGGACGAGCCAAGTCGGGGTTTCGTGGGCCGGGAGATTTACTCTGAGGTTTGGGCAACGACCCGCTGCAGAGCCTCGATCTCTCGTTGAGCCTCTAGGGGGTCGTGATGCCCCGTCATCTGCTGCTCCCCAAAGCTCCCATACTGCATGGCGTTCGGGTCGTCGAAGAGGAGACGCGATTCTTCGTCCTGTGGGAGAACAAGTGTGCGAGTCAGTGACTAGCATAAGATAATGTCCAGAAAAGACAGAAGACTCACCTCCTCGACAGAGTCCCTTCGACGGCCACCCAGGCAAGATGCGCAGACTCCCATGGCGGTGGTGGTAGAGATGACGAGATCGATCGATTGGCGCGGCGGCGCAAGGGGAAGCAAGTTTGCGACAAGGAGGGGGGAGTCCCTCTGCAAGGGACTAGTCTGGGTGTCGCATAGACGCGCAAGGGGGTCAAGAGGGTTGTATCATGGCAAAATGAAATCGCCGTCCACGAGGTAGCCGAGATGTTCTTCTCGCGTGGTGGCGTCGCGTGTTTGTGATGTCGTGATGTTTGGTGCCCTGGTGTTGTTGCTTTTGCTTGGGGGCCGGAAATTGGATGGAGCAAGCACAGACCCTAGCACTGCCTAGCACCCACCAGCGACCTTGCTTAATCAGCCCCCTCTCAGACCCTATGCCGCCCCTTCCTTATTGGCCAACCACTCTGCCACTATAGAACTAACCATGATACTATCCCTCTCCCTTGCACCAAGAGGCGTGACATGTCTCGCTCTGATGCCGACAAGAAAAAGAAAGCAATCATCCAAGAACCACGTGGAGTTTCAATCACGACTCATACGCCCTACACCAGAGCCGCCCCTTAGCCCACACCCGCAGAGTCAGGCCTCTGAACTATTTGCTGCTCGACGTCGGATCTTGACAAGAACTGAGGGAGCGTCTTATGAACTTGAACATGACGAACGACCTCAGTGACGTACACAGTATCACGCGTAAACAAAGTCGTCCCGGGAACTGTCCCAGATGAATTTAAACTGACGCTAGGGATGGCTCCTCGCAATTTGCCCGGCCGTTGCGGCGCCCATAGGGTGGCGTCCCGACTTCTCAGCCGCACGGGGCCTTGACGCACATAGTTGAGACTCTTGTTGTGATCTCGAACGCGCGAGGCACTCAATAGTTCCAGAGGCATCACCGCTTCTGTGCCGGCTCTCAGGGCGCCTCCTCTCGGGCTTCACCTCTGCCGCCAAGACTTCTGGACGATGGCTTCAAGCTCTGATGCGAAGGGAGACTGAGATGGTAATTACAACCTGGCGGGCGCCCTGCCGCAAGCCTATCGGCGAGGCTGTCGACTGATAGGCAGCCCACTGCGAGCAGGAGGGGGGTGTGATGCTTGAGATTGTGTTGATGGGTTCAGGATCAAGCCATCCATCCCTCGAGACTCGTGCAAACTTGGTAGAGGTTTGATAGTGTTTAACATCCTGTGACACAGCAGGTCATCGAGCTATAAAGACACAGGCATGACTCTTGAATCCCAAGTGCACGCCTTACCTGTTGCCACTTCAAAACCACTTTCATTCTGAACTGGTGCTGCTTGCTCATTCTCGCCGGGATTTTCTTTTTCTCATCATGTCTTCCTTTTCCTTCTTGCTCTTGTCGGGACTGGCAGCCCTGCTCCTCACTTCCCCAGTGCAGGCAGGTCTTGCCTTCCGGCACCAGCCCCCTCGGGTCGAGGCTCGGCAGGATGTCACGACCGACATGCTCACGACCATGACCTTTTGGTCCTGTACGGAGACAAGCACGGTCTTCTCGACCGTCATATCCATCCCGCCGCCCGTAACCGTCACCTCCGTCACCACCGTTACCCAGACGCCCGCGCCACCCCCACCGCCAGTCACTGTCACGTCTATCCTCAATTTCACCCAGCCACAGTCGCCTCCTTTCCCATCCACAAGTTCGGCACCTCTGCCACTTGCAAACAGCACAAGCACTGTAGCCAATGTCACCATTGCTCCATCATCAACGGCATTGTCACCCTCATTCGCAAATACCACTACCACTGCTACCGAGGCCCTCTCAACTGTGTCTTCTCTGGTCAACAGCACCACCACTGCCACCTTGACCCTCTCGACCCTGGCTCCACTACTGAACACCACCATCGCCACGGCGACCACTGTTTCACCCTCCTCAACCACGGGTCCCTTGCTGAACTCCACCATCGTAACAGCCACCACTACTTCAACCCTCTCAACCCCAAGTCCCTTACTGAACTCCACCATCACCACAACCACTACCATAGAGACCTTTTCTCTCTCAGCGAACACCACCAGCATCCCCGCCGAGACACCCTCGCCTCCGCATATCGAAACCATCACCAGCATCATCATCGCTCTCACATCAACAACTGCCTTCTTGCCTTCTAGCAACAGCACAACCTTCCCCTCCGCCACCGAGGTCCTCACCAGCAGCTCGAGCAGCGTTTCTGAGTCAACACCGTGCGCAACGGAGACGGAGATGTTCACAATCACAGAAGTACTAGGGTCTGTGACTGAATCTGCGTCTCAATCTCCGAGTTCCAGTGTCTTGACCACCGACGTCATCTACACGACAACGGAAACGGTCGCATATACTCCAACACAGACGACTGACAGCACAGTATACGTGACCGTGTATAGCACGGTAACGGAGTTCCCTGGAGCGACCTTCACCCCGAGGAAGATGAGACCATGAAATGGTGTCTTTAGTTTGTAATAATGATAGAGGTGGAAACACGGGTTGTTGAGGCCCAGATAGCAGTGGAGTACAGCGCCATGCACTGTATTCTAGATAGCCGGACTCTGATATACGTAGTCAGCATGGTCCATAATTTGTCTGTATGTACTATCACCATGTTAATTAAACATTTAGAATCGAAAATTGATGATTAAGAGAGTAACGTATAGAAATGAGTATCCTTCCTGACTAAACTTGCCTCCAAACAAAGCTGACCCCGAGTGATACAGCTGAATTTGTAGCATTAGTTTCCGACAAGATGCGCCGCTGGAGTCCATTTCTGCTTTGCAAACGATGAAGGTGCCTAGTTGAAGCGAGTGCCTTTTGTGCGAGTTCGTTTGCTAACGCGACCGGCTGGTCTAGGGATGGGGCCACAACCACGACCATGGCGTGGCTCAGTTGTTGGACCAGCCTTCTGTAAGGCGCAGGAACTGGGTGTCGCATCCCTTGCGTCGACAAAACTGTCCTGAGAGAGATCCGTGAGTCCCAAGCTCGACGCGGATCTTGTCTGCACAGCGAAAAATGATGGTCTTGGAGGGGAACTCGGTGTAGGTTTGCGTTATTTTCGACGGAACAATTCATAGTCCCAGTTGTTGGGTAGCTCGCCCGGAATCTCCGTTCCGGGCGATGGCACTGGGCTTGCTCCCAATATTGATCTTTGAGAGTCTAAAGACGTCTGTGAATACCAAAGCTGCGTCGGCGGCAGTTCTTCTGCCGCCTCTTCAATAACTGACTGCAAGTCTTGTCAGCAGGAAAGACCGAAATACGGAATCAAGGCAGCGATGCGTCTCACCAGGTTGCAATCGAACTTCTGCTGCAGCACTCTAGCACCAGACTGCCGCTGTGAACTGTACGATGGCCCTGGAATATAGCCACTGAGCCAGTCAGGGCCATCGTCGAAGCTTGTGCCGTGCTTTGCTCGACCTATGGACTGTTCCTCAATGTTCCAATCAATATTTCCCCCAAGAGGGTGGTGCTTGTCCCGGAAGATACCATCTCTCCATTGCACTTCCAGACCGGCCCCCGCAGCTTGAGCCCTCTCCTCTCCCTCTTCGGACAGATCAGCCGCCGACCAATATCTGATACTCTAGTGATCAGCCACAGAGATACCATCGCGAAGGAGACAAGAGTCGAAATACTAACACAACCGTGCCGATCCGACCTCCACCAGCACCTGTCATGCCTTGCAAGATCGATGTCGCTGTTTTGAGATCATCGCGGAAACGAGATCCCTGCTTGCCTTCCAAAGGCCTTCCGTCGATGGAGAAGAGGAATGGGTGAGTAAAGAAGGTGCCCTGGATGGGAGGTCGGGTCCTCAGAAAGTGCTTCAGTGGATGTTCGCAGGCAGTTGTGATGGAGGTGTCAGACTGGCCTCCCCAGCTGATATAGATGTGCATGCTTCCCTTTGCAGTGTTGCGGATCTTGAGGCTATAGAACTCGATCAACGATCTTGAGTCCCATGATTTTGACCCCGCGAAGCAAATCTGGAGCTTTCCGAGGCGTTGCTGTTGAACAGCTGCAAAGACACGATCCTGCGCTGGGGTTGGCTTGAGGCGAGGAAGGCGAAGCCAGAGCTCTTCGAAACGTACCAGTGCTGCCAGCAGCCCAGCCAGACGGGGGTTCTCGGTCTTCCGTAGGTATATGCATGGCCCGTCTTGGGCCAGAATGATATCTCTGGGCTGTCCGGCGACAGACAGTGGCTTACCGGAGCTGATGAGGGCTTCATGCGTGGTTTCTGGGTCGGCCCACTGCTTATTCGAAACAGCCCGAAAGCAATCTTCGGGAAGAGAGCCTCTGTGGAGTGGTTAGCTCGAGACTTTGTATGTGCCTGAAGCAGCTGGAGGAACGGTCGGCGATTGAGCCTACCTGG
Source organism: Aurifilum marmelostoma (assembly GCA_027559495.1). Taxonomy (NCBI): domain Eukaryota; kingdom Fungi; phylum Ascomycota; class Sordariomycetes; order Diaporthales; family Cryphonectriaceae; genus Aurifilum; species Aurifilum marmelostoma. The sequence goes on along the minus strand of JAMXSV010000010.1, from coordinate 2,396,846 downwards.
CGTACAAGATGAAGCTCAGCTGCTCGAGACCATGTCAGTGATCAGGTCAACTTGGAACAGAACCCAGGGATCTCATGAAAAGACCGTCCTCCCGTTTCCGTAGAAGCATTGCGTACCACGGATGTCAGACACCGTTGTGCACCTCCAGCATCGAAGCTGTTGAATCTGGCGTTGCCTCCGATGTGGGGATCGTCCTTCATGCTGGCTCCACTTGTTTTCGGAAAAGAACGAGAAGAAGAGGTTGACAAGAATCATACAATATGGGAACCATGCGTTGAGGGGCGAAGTTTTCAAACAGCTATCTCAGCTCTCCGGTTGTACCTGCCCAGAAGCGCTTCCACGTCTTGAGGAAGGCGCACCTTTCTTCCCACTTGCTTGCCGGCATAGTTTCGGTGCTTATTGATTCGAGCAGTATCCAGACTGTAGGAGGCAGGAACTCATATGACAAAGCAGGTTCAAAAAGGAGGAAGGCACACTTGTGCACAAGATCCAGCTGCTTCAGGTTGGCCATCGCTGGGTAACCTCACGTATTCTGAGTCTCATCCTCGCCATAAACGCTGTGTGATCTCGAGATTCCAGAAAAAGATTTCTGCTGAATGTCACACCAGTAACAATAAGCCCTGCTTCTGAACTGGCCATCCGTGGAGAGACGCTCTTTGTCTTGTGCGTCTTCATACTCACGCCCGTGATTTCCTTGCTGGTAGCACCAAACCTGATTTGAGCCTGAAGACATATTCTGCCGGTTGACCGTCTTCTCGAGTACCGAATAGGCAAGCCACACTCTTTGTCCAGGCAGTACGTACAACAATGTTCTCCCACAGTGTCTCTCACATGCACCATGACTTGGGCTCAATAGCGACGCTGATTGCTGAGTAAGAAGCTGAAGATAAATGAGTCCCCCCTTCCCCCCCCTTCACTCTCCCTCGATTTTTTTTTTTTTCGTTCTCCCTTTGTTCAAACACCAAAAAAGATGGCCAAATCCAGCCCACAAAGACAAAATAGTTGGTGTTGGTAAAAAGACGATCGGCCCAGTCCCGGAAGCCATGGCAAGGCCGCCCTTGGTATTCTGCGGCTGTGGCGCCGAGTCCCCCCCTTCCCCGGGGGACCCAGAGGAAAAACATGGATCCCGATTTGGCCCCCTCGAGGCGACATTTTTACTGTCATTAATCAGGACTTTTTGGTGCCCCTACCCGGGGGGACTTCGTCTTGGAGGAACGGGGTACCCTAGCGTGGCTAGCAGTACCGCTGTGGTAACAAAGGCTTGGACGTGCCGTAGTGGGGAAGACGGGATGCTCCAGTAGACGGCTAAGTTGGGATGTAGTGGCCATAGTATGTTGGGCGACGTTGGCGAGCGTTGACGTCTGGGCTCAGACCCTACCGAGTAAGGTAAAGGAATGACTGACTCTCAACTGCTACTATACTCGTATGGTCTGGTGCTGGTACGCCTGAGCCTGGGGGCCGCTAGGAGAACCCGAGGCACACAACGGACCAGCGACTGGGTAGCCAGTGAAAGTTGGGGCAATGGCGTCGTAGATTTCAGGGGGGCCATGGGGTACACTGAGAGGGGGCATTACCCGCACCTAGGTGTTCCATGAAGCCTCCTCGACACTCATCAGCGCTTCCAACTCCACCGCTCGAACAGCACCTGTGACCTGGACTGACCGTGCCAGCTCTCTGTGGAAGCCTTGCAAGCAGGTACCCGCCAACTCCTGATTTCTGACCGAGCCAAGTTGGTCGTCATCGATACTAAACAACACGAGCAAATCACTCCACGACCATCACCACCATGGCCGTCATAGCACAGCCAGCAAGCCTCACGATCTGACCAGCCACGACATTCTCACTGTGGCCATAGTCTGGCCCAAGGAACATCTTGTACGGCCTTGAGTGCGTTCATGAACAACTCCTAACTTGACTACTCTGTCTATTGGTTGTTGTGTGTGCTCTACTATCTTCCCCGCTCTTTTTTTCTTCCCCTTTTCTTTATTCCTTTTTTTCCCCTTTCCCTTTATACTTTCCCCTCTACCCCCCCGGGTGGCCTCTCCCTCTGCTTACTCTTACTCTTATCCCGCCTTCACCCAGAAATTCCCTCCCCCGTCTGACCTGGGCCCACCAACCTCCTGCCTGCCTGCCCCTGTCCCGCCTCGCCTCTTGTGGTCACAGTCCACTCCACGACCACCACTACCACCGACGCACGACCCACGACCTCGTGCCCTACCACCCTCTCGTCATCCTGCCTCGACCAAATCCTTTTCATAGCCCCAGAGGCACGTCGCCGCGACCCAATACGCAGAGAGGATCGTCCGAAAGGTTTCCTGCAGACTTCAGCATTTCTCCTCCAACAAGAAAGGGGGCTACGCTATGTTCTGCAGTGTCTGAGAAATCCTTTGGCGACGTCCTGCCTGAACCAACCCCCAATCTCAGCCTCAACCCCAACCACCGACTGCGGCCCTCACTACAGCGCAACCCGACGATCGACGTTTCAACGCAAATTCTCTCGACGCCTGTGCAACCCCTGTACAACTCGTCCTCAACACGCGTCGCCGTCCACGACACCAGTCTGTGAAGTCCGCACTCTCTGTTCCGGAGACGCGTCCAACCTGTGCATCGTCTTTGTCATCTTGTTCCTGCCGGTCAACCCCCCTCGTTCTCCACCCCACGCCGGATCCCTCCCCAACGATCTGCCTCATCGCGCCCACAATATCTTTACCAGACGAACTCGTCCCTCCCTGACCCTCGAGGTCGACCGCTTATACCACCCTGTGGTGGTCTACGCCCGCCATGTCCCTCGTGCCCCCGTCCAAGGGGTCGCCTTCTGCCCAGAAGACCACTGAGATCCGTCGCCCGCGGACAAATCAGAGGCTTACTGTCAGTTTTGATGACAGCGAAGAGCCTGATTTCGCCGGTCGTGCCGCTGCAAAGCTTCAATATGAGGTTGAACAATACGTCGAGACCAAGACCGTCACCACCACGACAACAACAAAGCGCTCCTTTCCACCCATGTTCATCCGGCAACCACGGCCCCTTGAAGCCCTTGATGCGAAAGAATACCCCTTGGCGCAGGGCCCCACGCCAGCAGGTCTGCGCAAGTTCTCTTTGGACTTGAACGATCATGACGACGAGTTTGCCTGGTCCTTCGCCGAGCCGGCGTATAGCCCTGCGTCCTCCGAGTACCAGGTCAGTTCTGCTCGCGTGCCCCTTTTGAATTATTCTTGAGTCCTATTCTTTAGTGCTGACCAGTTTTTACAGTCGAAACCCTTCGAATTCGAGGGCAGCATCAGGTCTGCCTCGGAGCGCGGCACTCCCGTACCCGAATCACAATCAAAACCCCCTCGGCATGCTCCCGAGTCCCAGGCGCGTCGCTCACGTAGACATATGTCCAGCTCTGGTACCAGTCCCTCTACCAGCAAGACTGTCCAGAGGTCGTCACGCAGCCATGCGCCCACCTCGCATGTGTCCGACAGGCTCCGCAGAGCGGTGTCCAACGGTGCTCGGGATAGGATCACACGGCAGACATCCTCACAGTATCTCGCCACCCCAGACAGGTCTGAGTCGGTAGCAGGAAGCACCGAATGGCCCCAGAGATTACGTCCTCTCAATGTCGATAGGCTAGCGGAGCCATCCACTTCCACCCCAAGCCAGTCCACCGCTGCCTATGATGCCGCAAGTCCAGCTGGCAGTGAGTCGCAGACAGTGTTCAGCAGCAGTGTGGCAACCCCTCCTATCACCGACGCCGACGTCGAGCCATTCGCCGATGCTCTCGACGACATGCGGCCCGTCTCGTCACGAGCATCCCAACCACCGCGTCCATCCATCACCGTTGCTGCAGGAGACGCAAGCCTACCCAGCCCCCGGCTGTCCCCAACACTGGCTGCTGCCCAGCTGCACACAAGTGAGACGCAAGATGAAGGGATAGAGGAAGAAGAAGACGAAGAAGATGATGATCCGAGTTTCTCGAGGAGCGTTACCAGGTCCTCACGCCAGCGATGGATCGACGAGAACCAGGACACACAGTCCACGGGCGATTTGGACATGGAGCTGGCCCTGGTCGGTCATGATTCGCCGTCCAACCGTGAACGGAGTTCTTTCGATCGGCCGCCCGGGCTTCTGGACACACGCTCCATGCTTGAGTCATTTGATGCAATGCCCAATGAGATGAAGACATTTATGATGTACCAGTTCCTCCGCAGGTGTCCCAGGAAGACTCTGCACATGGTTGCCGATGTTGTCACCCCGGCGCTCAAGTGCGACTTCCTGAAGCAGCTGCCTGTCGAGTTGGGTCTACACGTCCTGAGCTTCCTTGACCACCGTGATCTCTGCCGCGCGGCACAGGTCTCGAAGCACTGGCGGAATCTGATCGACACCAACGAGACTGGCTGGAAGGAACTTCTCGACAGAGATGGGTTCAAGCTCGCGCCTGGTGAGCTCAAGAAGGCCATCAAGCAGGGCTGGGGCTGGCAAGATCCTGAGGGTCCGGAAGGCGCCGAGCGCGATGTCAGCCTGCAGAACCGCCTGACTTCGACCGAGGCCGAGCTGTGGTCGCCGGGGGCCGACGGCCACACGAAGACACGCAGCTCTAAGCGGAAGCGGGCGGAGCAGAGCCACTCTCACTATGCGCAGCGCAAACGTCGAGTGAGTGCTCGTGAAGTGGTCAAAGATGACTCACCTTCGTGCCCGCCCAAACTGTTCAAGCCGGATGGCCCTATCTCCGCGGCCAGCGAGGCAGCGGCCGCCGTACCTGATCCCCAGATCGGATTGCCGAGTCTGCGGAGACTTCATCTTTTCAAGTCACTTTACCGCCGCCACTACATGATCCGCCAGAGCTGGACAAGTGGCAAGGTCAAGCCTGGTCATGTTGCTTTTGCTGCCCACCCACGCCATGTAATTACTTGTCTGCAGTTCGACGACGACAAGATCATCACTGGAAGTGATGATACTCTCATCCACGTCTATGATACAAAGACTGGCAAGCTGCGAAAGAAGCTCGAGGGTCATGAAGGTGGTGTCTGGGCCCTTCAGTACGAAGGCAACATACTGGTCTCTGGTAGTACCGACCGGTCTGTTCGCGTTTGGGATATCGAGAAGGGCCTGTGCACACAGGTGTTCTTTGGTCATACATCTACGGTTCGGTGTCTTCAGATTCTGATGCCGACCGAGGTGGGCAAGACTTATAGCGGAGAGCCAATCATGATGCCGCCGAACCCTCTCATCATCACCGGATCGAGGGACAGCCAGCTGCGCGTGTGGAGGCTGCCTGAAGCAGGATCTCGTAGGTATATCCAGACAGGCCCTCCAGCCAACGACGCAGAGTGCCCCTACTTCGTCCGAATTCTTCCTGGTCATACTCATTCTGTCCGGTCCATTGCTGCCCACGGGGATACTTTGGTGTCTGGTAGCTACGACGCTACCGTCCGTGTGTGGCGCATCAGCACTGGAGAGGCCCTGCATGTCCTTCATGGTCATACCCAGAAAGTTTACAGTGTGGTTCTCGACCACAAGCGGAACCGTTGCATTTCGGGATCCATGGACTCGTTTGTCAAAATATGGGATCTCGACACGGGTACATGCCTTCACACGCTTGAAGGACATACCCTTCTCGTGGGTCTGCTTGACCTACGCGACGAACGCCTAGTCTCTGCGGCGGCGGATAGCACCCTTCGCATCTGGGATCCCGAGAACGGGAAGTGTAAGAACACCCTCATGGCTCACACCGGCGCCATCACCTGCTTTCAGCACGATGGACGAAAAGTCATCAGCGGCAGCGAGAAGACTGTGAAGATGTGGGACATTCAGACTGGCGATTGTATTCAGGACCTCCTGACGGACTTGGGTGGCGTATGGCAAGTCAAATTCGATGAGCGTCGATGTGTCGCAGCTGTGCAGAGAGACAACCTCACATACGTCGAGGTAAGCCTCCATTATTTTGTGGCTTCCCCCCCCCCCCCCCCTCTTCTCATTTTTATTTTCCTTTTCCTTTCTTTCTCCTTTTTTTTTGGTGTCAGCAGCTGACTTTGTTTCTTTAGATTCTTGACTTTGGAGCTGTCCGAGACGGAAAGCCACCCGAGGAGCTTGGCAAGCGCATTTTGCTCAACGGCCCCGAGGTGCAGCGCATCATCGAGGAAGAGCCTTAGTAAATTTCGGCTCCTGCAGTTCGCCTGCAACCTGTTACCTAACCAACACTCACCATAGCTCATAGCCCACTGCGGGATGAAGAGTCGTGGCCGCTCACGAACACGGAGTGAAGTGGCCTGGAAAAAACATTGTTCGCCTGTCGCGGACAGAAGCGTTGTGTATACGCAGATATGGTTGTTGCGTGCTTTAACCTCCATTAAGTGTCCTGTCGAAGCAATTGTTCACGTTGTCCTTCCCCTCCTCTTCCCCTCCTCTCTGTTGCTACATACCTGGAGCGTTTTATCTCAAAATACCTTCTCCTAGCGGATCGTGCAATCTGCAGTATATAAAAATCATGGCTTTGCTTGAGGTTTCATTTTCATTGTTAGGCGATTCCATCTTCTTCACAGGGCGTACAGGCATCCCGAACATTACAAGGGCAAAGACGAGGGACATATCATGTCATTTCGTTGCCGGGGTTGTGGTAGATAGCGTTTTTCGCAAATACTAATTGATGCTTAACGACCACCACCACAACATCAGAAATTCGATTTGTCTCTAGTAACCTGACCTGACCGGCTGGGCTTTGTTCTTGGTGATTGCTGGCCCTCTCTCTTGTGATAAGTGCCATGGCAATAGACTTTTTTTCTAGGCAGGTTCATGTTCAGATCTCGAAAATCTCGACGGTTGAAAGAGTCACATAGTTGCATCAATTATATCAGAGGAAAGAACAGGAAGTGCCGGAATGGTATATTTGTCGAAATTGCAGGTGGGACATCATAATGAATCAGCTATGGTCTCGATAGAGCGTACAAACAATCACGTCAATAACGGTAGTACATGTCAAGGAGGTCGAACCTCTGGTAGAAGTCGGTCATGAGATATAAAGACAATCACGTTCCATTCCACTAAAAAGCGAGGTTGTCTAAGAATACAAGACTCTCCAACGACATAAAATCCCGGATACTTTTGAAAACGGCCCCTTTCGTGGATCCGAGAGCACGAAAAATGAAGAGAAAAAGAAAATTGGTATCACAACTCCGACAGCACAACGCCCATAGCTTTTTCCTTCTTCAACTGTAAAAGAGTGCGAGGCTTTTCAATCCCTCTTTAAGAAGCCGGAGGCGCAGGTGGCGGCGCTGCTGGCGATGCAGCTGGTGGGGACTGAGCGTTTCGTGCTTGTGCCTGGGCCTGCTGGTAGGATTGATGGACAGACGCTGGCATACCCGGGATGGTCGGCAGCGAGATGGGTGTCTGTCTGGGGGCGGGTTGGGGCTGTGTCATGGGAGCCAATGCCCCCGGTGCCGATGCCTTCGCGTTGTTCGGCGCAATAGGCGTTATCTGAGAAGGCGCCGGAGTTGGCTGCTGCGGCTGCTGCGCAGGCTGTGACTGTTGGGACTGTTGGGTAGCTTGGTGTCGGGTCTCGGACTCTTTCGCTATAAGCGAGCCGAGGACAGCCAGGTCCTCTCGAGCTTTTGGCTCTCGTTCCAAAACACGACGAATGATGGACCACTCATTAGCTGACATCTTGTGGGCGTGCGGCATCAAGAAACTAAGGGTCGGAACCGTGGCAAAGGGCCCCAGTATGGCCTTGGCTTGCGCTTCAGCGTCCTGGTGGCCTGTTGCAAACTGGGCCGGCGCCGAAGCTTGAGCATTGGGGGGTATGTTGTGCTGCTGGCTCTGGACACCCTGATACGGCGAAGGGGAAATGCCGGGACCACCTGGGCCGACCTGCGGTGTAGTCGGAGAAAATGCAGGCCCAGCCATGGGAGTACCTCGTTGAGGAAACGCCGCTGGCGCCGGGCTCGGCGACGCGTTGTTCGGCATGGGTGATGGACCTGATGAGTTGGGATTGGTGTTCCATTCAGGACCATGAATCTTCTTCAGGGTGTTCTCATCATTTCGGAAGACAATGACGAGAAGCAACATATTCTCGGTCCGGCTGTTGGGCAGGTAATTCTCCTCCAGGTTGAGAAGAAACTCGGGGTGATTACCAGTGCCCGCCGGCACTGGAATGAGATATGTATCCTTGACATTTCCAATGCCCTTATCTCCAACAACGGCCCATCGCTCCTTGCTCACAAAGTAGTTGAAGATCTTGTCAAAATCGGCCTTGCCAGCCTCTGTTGCTGGTGTGAGGCTGGTCACGACGAGGTCCACCATGGAGTTCCATCGTAGACTGCACAGGTACTCAGTGGCCGAGTTCATGGCAATGCGCCCTCCGACATTCAGCTTTCTAGGAAGAAGTGTGGTCCAGGGCAGATTGATCGTTTTGGAGAGGTTAGCTCCAGCCACATGCTTGGCGACAGCCTGGAAGTCCGCGGTGGCAGCCATTATAAGCTGGCCTCTCCACACCACATCCGGATCCGTCTCCTCAGTGGGCGAATAAGGTGGTGATTCGTTGCCATCATCTTCGAGGAGCCTGTCGACGTCAGGGTCGACACCAGGGCCCTGAGACGGAGCAGGTCCCGATGGTCGGCGCACCGTCGTGGCTGTGGGAGACTTGACACTAGAGAATACCTTGTTGATATCGAAATTACTTGTCGGTGACTGCTGCTGGGTGTCAATCTTCATCGGCTCTCCCGATGGCTTGCGGCTGTGAGACTGCTGGGCACGTGATCCACTGGCCTTGGCAGCCTGAGGGGTCTGCCGGGCGGGAGAATCAGCGCCAGTATAGCCATCGTCAATGAGCTCGTCGCCCTTGTGTGTTCGCCTGTATCGAGGTCCAGTTTGCACCTCGTCCGTGGCGATGATCGACTGGCGCACGTTGCGCTCCTTGGCAGCGGCGGTCTCTTGCTGCTGCTTCTCCGTTTGCAGGTCGTCCGAGGTCATCACGGCTAGCATGGGCGGAGTGAGGGAGTGGTTGAGTAGCCGGCCGATGAGCTCCTGGTTGGACTTCAGATTGGCACCCAGAGTTCGACACTGTTTGCCGTATTCATCACGGGCAGGGTGGGAGTCGTGCACCGCCCGCTCGATGGCAATAGCCAGACGCTCTGAGCGGGAATCATTGGAGACTCCATCAGCGGGGTTGTATCCACCCTTCTTCTCGTGTTGGTTCAGCGCATGGAGGAGAGACTTCTGCAGCAGCTTCGCAGGGCCCTGGCGTCCATCGGCCAGCCCAGCTATGGTGTCGGGCAGGTCGCTAGGGGGTTCGTAGGGCGGAGCTGCCACGGCCTGACTCTCAGAGACCTTGCGCAGTTTAGATGGCTCCTGTGAAGAACGGTCGGTCAGCCAGCGTGTCTCTACGTGTGTCTGTGGGACCTTGAGTCCGCTTACCTTGGCAGTAGTATCGGCAGAATCATGGCGCTCTTTGCGCTTTGCGGCGGCAGCCTTTGTGCCAGGAACTTTCTTGTCGGGGGCCGGGGATGCTGAAGATTTTGCAGATTTCTGAGAAGAGCGAGGCTCGTCGTGAAGTTCACTCTGGCGCTTCTTGCCCTTCTTGGGCCCCTTCTTCTGTTTCTTCTCGGCCTCTTTTTCTTCCATGTACTCCTTGCGCCTTGTCTCCCAGATACGCTCCCCCCTTCTTGAGACCTTCGAGCAGCGCCTTGTGATTCTGAGGCTTACACTCCTCACAGTAGTACTCAATGTCCTCGAGATCCTCGTCAAAGACACTCATACCTACGCAAACGTTGTGCTGCCACACATGGCACTGATCGCAGGCGATCCAGGGATCGTCCGGGTCGTCGGTGTCCTGGCTGGTGGCACCACAGACACAGCGGATGACCTCCTCCTCGTCATCCTCTGGCTCGGGCTCGGCCTGTTTCTTGGTGGCAGTCTTCTTGCCGCGGCGCTTCGGTTCGGCGGGCTGTTCGAGAGAGTCGGGGAGGCCCTTGTGCTGGCCTTTGGTGCTGCGCACCGAACGGCGTGGTTCAGCTTCGCCTGTACCCACCAGGTCTAGTCAGTAAGGCTTCTTGTTATGGCGGAGGAGATTGTGTGAGCAGATGCACTGCCCAGGTGGCTGGAGAGTAGGGTGGAGGGAGGATGGGCTGTCATGTGCAGGCGCCGTAGGCATCATGGGATATTCTTACCAGACATGATGGTATATTGGATGGTGACAGATTACAGGTACTGGGATGACGCGTAGCCAGGAGCTGGCAGGTAGCTGGGAAGCTGGTTTACTTGGGGCGGTAGGGCTGCGTCACCGTAGTGGCTGTGATGGAGAGGCAGCAGACAATGGTCACAGAAGCAGAAATGGGTATGCTATGGATTGAGTTGCCCTCCTGGCATGAGATCAATGCTTCCTGCTCTTGTCTGGCGGCGCGTCTCGAGCGCTGTGGACTCTGGCCTGAAGTTGTCGTGTGATGTGTCCTGCTGCGTCCCGTTGGTGGTTGGCAAGGAGCTGTCGCGTTGTCGCAGATGTGACCGCAAGTAGGAAGGTGATTGTTGTCTGATGAGCTTCAAGCTGGTGAGATAGGAAGCTATGGAGAGCTTTTATACCTACCAGGAGATGCACTCTGGGGGACCAAAGGGCTCTCAAGCTGATCGCAAAGATGTTGCGACACTGACTCTGTGAAGTCAATTCAACAACACTACTGTGTTGTCGAGGGAGACAGGATGGTAGTTGGAAAGGGTTGGAGAAAGACTGCTGTGAATGTGGAGGTGGGGATGGGGATGGGAGTAGATGTGCTAACACGCGCCAGCGGCTGGCTCCTTGGGGTGGAGGGGGAGGGGGCGACACAGGGCCTGATTGGGCCTAGCCTTATTGTTGATGCTCCTGCTTACACAGCAGTACGAGCAGCCTGGCACTTCCTGTTGACTTTCAACCACTTTCTTTGTTGATGTTTGTGGGTAAGGTCTGTCAAGGAGGACAATTTTTTTTTTGTTGATGTTATGGCTATATCGAATTCCTCATCTTTGTTTGCGCAATTGTAGAGTGATTCTGGGCCTGAGTTTGATTGCGGATGACTTCTGCTGCGATCCACCGTTCGCCTGTGCTTACATAAACACATTCCTCACTAGCTTGACGCGTTGTGCTGCCGTGCCTGGAGCTTGCTGCAACGAAGCTCCCCTGTTGCCTGCCCGTTACCTACGTAACTCTCAACCACAGCGTATTCAGCCAGCCAGCCAGCATCACTTGAAGTTGCTGCACAGCACTGCATTGTACACTGGTCGGTCAGTCAGCCAGCTTTCTCACCCAACATCAACTCCGAACCCATCCAGTAACAGACCGTCCTCGTATTTTTCGAGGCACTCGAACGACATTGTATCTCATTTCCCTCCTCGCCAGCGTTTCCGTTCTACCTGCCGATCAGGTATTCCGTCACCATGTCTCGAAGATATGATTCCCGGGTAGGTCCACGAAATCCAGCTGGAATGAAGCTCGAGAGGACACACCCTTCAATCTGCCGATGTGTAAGAATGCAGGGCAAACAGCTTACCATCTGGCTTGTAGACAACCATCTTCTCCCCTGAAGGACGCCTATACCAGGTCGAGTACGCCCTCGAAGCCATCTCCCACGCCGGTACCGCCATTGGCATCCTGGCCAAGGATGGCATCGTACTGGCCGCCGAGCGCAGAGTCACCTCCAAGCTGCTGGAGCAGGATACCTCCGCCGAGAAGCTCTATATTCTGAACGAGTGCGTCAATCTTGACATGTCCCCGTCTATCTGGTCACACGCTCTCTCGCACCTCCTCCGCCTCTCTCCGTCTGAACGTCTCTGGATATGAAGACTTAGCCATACTGACGCGTACCCTCCTGCAACACACAGCAACATGATCTGCGCCGTAGCAGGAATGAATGCCGATGCCAACATCCTCATCAACTACGCCCGCCAGGCCGCCCAGCGCTACCTCCTGACATACAACGAGGACATCCCCTGCGAGCAGTTGGTCCGGCGGTTGTGCGACCTGAAGCAGGGCTACACACAACACGGTGGTCTGCGTCCCTTTGGTGTCTCCTTCATCTACGCAGGCTGGGACCCCCAGCGCCAGTTTCAGCTTTACCAGTCAAACCCATCCGGCAACTACGGCGGCTGGAAGGCGACGAGTGTAGGTGCCAACAACGCAAGTGCGTCGAGTCTGTTGAAGCAGGACTACAAGGAGGACTGCAGCCTGGATGAGGCATGTGGCATTGCTGTCAAGGTTCTGAGCAAGACGATGGACTCGACCAAGCTGAGTAGTGAGAAGCGTAAGTTTGCTGCTGATCTTGTGGGTCGTCTTTGTTGCGTCGTTGTGTATGCTAATATCAGAGTCTAGTTGAATTTGCGACCGTGGGACAGAACGAGGATGGCAAGATTTACCATCGGCTATGGGATGCAGATGAAATTACGGCGCTTCTCAAGAAACACGACCTGGCAAAGGAGGAGGCTACGGAGGACCGATAGGCAGGTTCGTGGCGGCAGAGACGGGCATCACGATCGGAGAGGGTCTCAGCGGAACGACACTCGTACATGATGCCTTCCTACCGATGTACTAATAGACATGGATGACACCAGACCAGCTACCTGCATTAAAATCGCATTGATGACAATGATAACAACAAATCACATCCAATGCCGCGCTGTTGCCTATGCATTGTCCAATTGTCCAATTTCTGGGGCTCACCGCAGCTCTCGTGTCTCTCGTATCCAAGTTCGTGATTGTGTATTCAAGTGCTAGCTCTATAAGGAGGCCCAAGAGTCAGTATTTGTGTTCTCTTAGGAAGGAAGCGCGCCCAGTTCGACGCCTACATTACTCCTCGCCCTCGTACCCCCTTCCTCCTCGTCCCTCAACCTCCCATACAGCGGCCCACCCACATCATTGCTCGGTCCAGGATACGGCTCGCTGCACTGCCGGCTGCCCAGCTTGGGCCAGTACCTCCTATAGCTCCAGTACGCCACCACCGACCCCAGCAGTGACCCCGTGCAGACATCATACACATCATGCCTGTAATCCTGACACCGGCTGATGGCAATCATGGCCGCGCCCAGAACAGGCGCCAGACAAAGGAGCGCCCGGGCGAGATCGCCCCTCGCGTAGACAGCCCTCGTCTGCTCGCCCTCGTCCTCCCTGCCCTGAACCCCGCCGCCGCCGCCGCCGCCGCCGCCGCCAACCACAAACAGCCGCACCTGGCCCGCAACAAAGAGGCTCAGGTACCCCAGCCCCGCGAAGCTGAAGCTCGAGTGCCCGCTCGGGAAGCTCCGCCAGCCGTCGTGCAGCACGTGGGGGCGGGTCTCGGTGCACACGTCGATGCCGACGAGGGTGTTGGCCGGGGTGCCGGGGGCGGGCTTGCAGCGGGCTACCAGGTCCGGCCTGGGGCGGCCGACGGCGTTTTTGACGGTGTCGGTGAGGAAGGAGGTCAGGACGAGGGCGATCAGGAGGCCTAGGATGGTGACGTGGTGCTTGTGGACGGAGGCGCGGGTGAGGGTGTTGATCGCGATGAGGAGGAGGAGCGGCAGGGCGCCGGCGTAGAGGACGTTCCAGACTGGAGAGGGTGGAGGGCGACTCGTCAGCGTGTAGACAGGCATGGGCGCGCCGCAAAGGCAGCGCCTCCTGCGGTTAGGAGATGCCGTTAAAGAGACGTACCAACTGGCACGCGCTCGTGCTCCGCATGAGGGAAGGAGATAGTCAGGTCATTGATGAAGAAGAGGCGGTGGAAAGGCTCGACGAGCAGAGCAATGAGGGTGTATGCGACCGCGAGGATCACGAAGCCAAGATAGTCTGGCGCGTAGGACCGCTGCAATCAATCATTGTTAGCTCTTGACTCTCTCACCTCTCGAGTAACCCACATATGGGGAAAGGAGGAACAGGAATAGGATGGGTGGTTGTCTCGGGGGGTCGCATACCGTCCAGAACCGCGCCAACGCCGACATTGATGCTTCGTCCAGTGGGGGAACTGCCACTCGTGTCGCCAGCACACGCAGTCACCGTCGTCGGATGGCCTTGAACACTGTCCACAGCATTTTTGCCTCGTGGCCGCCCAGCTGGTTGTTAGCAAGCCAGAACGTCACTTTTCTAATTTGAGTCCACGAGGCTGGCTCCGCTGGGCGATCCCTCTTCATTTCGAGCTAGGCCTAGTTCTGAGGAGGCCCGGGGGAGACGGGGCGTGGGGGCCGGGGCGGTGGGGTGCTGCCTAAGAGTACAGTGTATAGGCTGTAGGTGCTATACAGCACTGTACTTAGTCTACAGAAGAATGGATGGATACACGCTGAAAGAATCGGTCAACACCCCCGAATCATAGCAATAATATAAACTGAGGTGCTCACAGACTTCAGGTCTCTGTAGCATTTCATACCGTACTAGGAAGGAAGAAAAAGAAAAAAACTTGTCCGGAATAGCCCATTTACTTCATTCCCGCGTGTCTTTCTGTGTAGTGGCTCATAGAAAGATTCATCTACTGTCGAGAAGCCCTTGAATTCTTTAAAACTGATCACTCATGCATGCGACTGGCATTTCCGCAGTGAAAAATTATTTTTCTCGTGCGACTATCTGTGTCCTTGAAGGACCCGCGCAAGCTTGCGCCCTCGGAAATGCTCATACCGTAGGAGCCCATGACACACGACGTTATGCCAAATCTTATTTCCTTCCTGTCTCTCCAGAACAAGCAGTCCTGACCCAAGGGACGAGGCTAGATACACGCAATAATCCATCAGTGATGGTGCCATCAAATATGCTGCCACAATTTTGCATCAACTGTGGCCAACCTGCGCACTACAAAGCATCCATTTTTCCAAGTCTCGCCACAGCTCAAAGGGCGGACTGGAAAATCACCAGCCAACGCCAGCCGTAAAAAGTATGATAATGTACAAGTCGAAGTGAAAAGAAACAAGACGGGATGTGGGCATCTGCGCAGTAGCCAGTCCGCCGGCCCAACACAAAGTGCAGACAAATCAGGTCGTTCTGTTACTACCGCAGTCCGTCTTCAAGTCATGCTGTCTGTACAGCGTTTCGTGGAGACGTTTAGAGTGGATGCCTAGCGACGGAGACTGAACAGCGTGGCTGTGCTTTCTCAGCATCACGATCATCACACTCAGAACTCGTCTTCCGCATTGCCGTCCATCTCAGCATCCCTCATGTACTGGTCCTCCTGCTGAGGCGTGGCGCTATCGTTCAGCGGACCCCTCATGACCGTCTCCTCGAGATCAGAGAGCTCTGTCACAGCCCGCTGGAAGCGCTGCAGCTCGGCCTTGAGCTTCAGTCGCTTCTCTGCGGTGGACTGCTCCTCCTCCATCAGGGCGACAAAGACGTCCGGGTCGGTTCGCTGGGCGAGGCCCATCTTGTTCTCAAGGTACGTCTCGATGTCGGCGACAAGGTCTGGGAAGAGACCGCAGGTGATCTGCATGGAGACCACATCGATGAACCGCATGGCCGCAGTGAGGTAGTAGCCACGGACGTGAGACGCGACGTCAAGCTCATCCTTGAACGGGTCCTCGCCCAGCTTGGCCGCCTCCTTTTGAGTCTCAATCTCCTCCTTGCGGCGGGCTTCGGCCGACATCTTGGCCCAGTCCTCGGGCATCGTGGGGCTGTGATCGCCGTTGTACTGCTTCATGCGCTGAAAGTGCCGGTTGCGCTTGAGCATGTTTCCCTCGTGGACGCGGTGGCGTGCGAAGGTCTCGTCATCCAGCGTGTAGATCTTGGTCGTCTCCATCTTGTAATTCCGCTCAAGCTGGTGGAAGACTCGGCCGCGGTGGTCCTTCAGCCACTCCCTCGTGATCTTCTGGACGATGCTGTACACCTGACGCTTCTTCAGGTCCTTGAAGGACTCGGCAAGGGACATGTCCAGCTCGCGTCGCAGGTGGTGCATCGTCTCATCCAGGAATCTCTGCCAGGGCGCGTTCCAGGGACGGACCGCCTCCATGCAGAGGCACTCGATCACGTCGTAGGGGATTTCGCCAGGCTTGCCGGCCTCGCGTTCCGAGCGGATCAGGCCCCTGATATCTTCGAGAGTCTTGCTAGGAATCCGGCCATTAGCAGGAGCAGGAGTCGTCCGCGGAGAGAACAGGTTGCTGCCCTCCTCGGTCTTCACACGTCCAGTGTCCATCCTGCGTCGCTGAGCAGAGGGGCCCACGTCCGCAGTGAGATCGATCGGCATGGGGCGTTTGTTCTGGCGGCTTGGTGAGTTGTTCGCTGAGTGCACACTCTCTCGATCGCTACCGGCACTGATCTCTGCGTGTATCGCGAAGCCCTCAGGCTTGAGACGGAAACGAGGATAAAGGTTGATGATTCGCGCCTTGAAGCCTTCAGCGATGGCGCTCCAGGAAGCCGCGAAGGCCTTGCTCTTTAGACGGGCCTGCACGTCAGTTGTGAGCTTCAGTATGCTCTTACGCACTTCGTGTTCGGGATTCTGCGGCATCTCCGGCAGTTTCTTGAGGGATTCCTGGGTGCTATGAAGCTTTGCATGGAGCTTCTGTGACAGGCTGGGGAGGTTTTTGGCGAACTCTTGAGCCAGGTCTTGCGCCAGGAACTTGACGAGCTGATCAATGCCACATCGGTCGTCAAAAGGAGAGAACTCCTCTGGCCATGTTCGGTCGGCACTGGGCACTTGTCGGTTAAAGAAGGCCTCTTCTGCCGCACGCTCATCAGAGAGACTTGGACGCTCACGACGGACTTCAGTGCCGTGGGGAATGCCATCGACGTTGGAAGAAGGCGGCGCACGAGACGTGATAAAGTATCCCCGGCCTACCTGGTGCTGCTGTCCGGCTAGCATAGCTAGCCACTGGGCATGTCCACCGCGCGGCAGCAGATCGGCCTTTGTCATGACACCGATTGTGCGACTCTGCGCCCTGATGTTTCGTATCAGGGTGAAGGTAGAGGAGGTCTCAGGATCGTGGTTCATGGGCACAGCCCACATGATGATGGCTTTCTCGTGCGAAACGTAGCTCTTCACCAGATTCTCGACGACCTTGACCAAGAACTGGTCCTCTTCGTGCTTCGCGTTCCGGAAAACACCGGGCATGTCGTAGAAGGACAGATCGGGCAGCTCGGGACCCTTGACCTCTATGGCCACGGTGTTGGGGGAGAACTTGGCCTCGGTATGACGTTCGGCCTCAGCCAGACGTTGGGCCTCGACTTCGGGGTCCTGCTCCTCGGGCGTACGCTGACTCCAGTCCTTGGGCACGTAGTTTTTGTAGTTTCGGTTGTGGTTGAGGATCGCGATCTGAGCCCAACGGACGATGTCGTCAATGGGATCTGTCTTCTGGTAGACCATCTTGAACTCCTTGACTTCGCGCTGTTGCTTCACCCAGGGCGGGAACGGGTTCTGGTCGGTCACATCCGCCTCAGTGATAGGTTCGTTGTTGGGAGGCCGGTAGGCGTAGTCCTGCTGCAGAGAGACGCGGCACCGCCAGGCCGAATCGCTGGAGAGGCGAATGTGAATTGGGCACCGAGTACAGACGCCATCACTCCGTGGGAGGATGATCTTGGAGATGGCGGACATCAGACTTGACTTTCCTGACGACTGATCGCCGACGAGGATGAGTTCGGGGAGAGGAGTGTCATGATGGATGCCAAGCTGCTGCAGGGAGCCGAGAGTATCATTGAATTTCTTTAAATGTTGGCCAATGTCTTTGAGGTTCTTGTCGATATCGCCTGGCTCGGCGCCTGTGAGAGGAATCTCGTCCGAACCGTCCATTCCAGTTTCGACCTTGGTTATGCGCCTAACTTGCATAAAGACACAGTCGTTATCCGTGTCTGACGCAGGAGCTGGAATGGGCTGAGCAGCGGCTCGAGTGTCGAGGGTAGCTAAGATTTTGGTCAGGTTTGCAAACATGCAGGGGAATGGAAGACTTCTGAGGCCCAGACTGGTGAGAGTACTTACGAGCACCCGACCGGCGACCACGTGGGTCCTCTGGGGAGAAAGCTGAGCTTGAAGTCACTGAGGGCGCTGGGTGACTCGGCATACGCGTACGGGGGGTCGTCGGGTTCTGCTGGCGTGGGTTGCCGCGACGGGGCGGCGTCTGGGTGACAGCCGCTCCAGGCTCTCGCTTGACACGTGCAGGCATCTTTGGGATTCGCAGTGGTTTGAATCTGAAGGAACGGTCAGCATGAAACTTCTGAATGAGTATAGAAGGGAAAGAAAGAGATGCTTACCCAAAAGGGTGCGTCGTAAAGTCTGTTGACGCCCCTTGATGGACCAGGACCGCTTGATGCTGCTGGTAGTGAGTGGGCTGCCGGTAGAGACGGGCGCGGAATGGGAATGATTAAGCGTGGAAGGACGCAAAAATCAAGCTACAATCTTGCTGAGTGTGGGTTGCATCTTTCACAGAGGAGGATCATGAGGAAAAGGAAAGATCCCACAATAGACTTGCGAATACAAAGTGGGCGGTGGTGCAGAATAAAAGGTAGAGAAGGTGGGAGAGGCGAGAGAAAGAGAGATGGCGAGGGAACATAGAATAGATGGGGATCTCAAGGGAGCTCTTTCAAGCTGTGAAAGTGTCTTATCTGAGGGGCATCTGAAATTTGGAGTTCTTCTCCAGATTCACTCCAGAGATGTCAAGATCTGCTAGGGTCTCGCCGAGAACAAGGGGTCCATCTTAACTGAGACTACTGCAACCTGGAGAAGGTGAGGTGCATGAAAGAAGTGACAAGGCTGCAGAATGATGTGGCTGGACCAGAAAAGTGGAGCACCAACCAGAGGCCAGTCAACTTGTCCAGGGCACGTTCACAGCTCGTGTCCCAAACAGTGCCTGTGGTTGTGAGCTCAGGGATGCAGCCACCCATCTCAACTCTTGGCTGAAGCCAAAAAAAAAAAAAAAAAAAAAAGGAAGAAGAAAGGACACCAAGGACACAGGCACGGTCAAAGGCCAGATCAGAGGGTATCCATCACCTTACATGGGCAGAGGGTGATCCATTGTTCAAAGAAGATTCAATAAATAAATATAAAGAGCATCAATTGATCCAGATCAGTCAAGAGAGTCAGACATTGCAGAACTCACACAAGGAAAGGGTACCAAAGAGGTCACATCTGGAAGCAGCAACACAGCATGAAAAGAGGGTGCTTGAATCAACCAATAAAGACTGCTTTGATGGCAGTATCAATCCATGAGCCCCCTTGGAAGTTGAGCAATCCAGACAGATATGCCATTGATGATAAGAAGGACATACTAAATACATAGCTACATAGAACGAGTATAAAGAGAAGGAGGCAGCTTAGGAGGGGCAATGCCTGCCGGGCCCTTGCCACCCGCTACAGGGGTCTCCCTCCCTTGCCTGGAAAGTGCCTTCAGGGGTCCAAAGTTGTGATGGAACAGTGACACCAGCGCCATTACACACCTCCAACTCCAACCACCATCAAGCCAGCTTGCCAGTTGCTTTTTGCACCACAATTCCACAACAGGTTTTTTTGTTTTCCAATCCTCGCCGTCGCGAAACGCTCTAGGCATCCTCCCTCCCTGATCCATTGTTCCTTTTTCCAATTGAGTCAAAATGTCCCTCCAGGTGCCGCATAGGGCTAGGGCCAATGGTAGCGATCCTCATGGCGCAACCAAGGCTGTCATCCTGGTGAGAACGGATCCTGGTGCTATAGAGCTGCATCACAGCTCAGATTCGCAGAGTCTAACATGCGATCATGTTTTTAGGTAGGCGGCGCATCGCGTGGCACTCGATTTCGACCTCTTTCCCTTGATGTTCCCAAGGTCAGTGTGACCCCTCTCCTCAATCCTGGATCTAAGCACCTAACTGTGGCTGCTGCTGCTGCTGGCTGCCCCCCCTCCCCCCCCAAGAAACATATTGGTTGTTGACTGACATTGTGCCCCCAAAATCACCACAGCCTCTTTTCGATGTTGCCGGTCACCCTATCATCTACCATTGCCTGACTGCCGTCTCTAAAGTCCCATCCGTCCACGAGGTCTACCTCATCGGCTACTACGACGAGTCCGTCTTCCGCGACTTCATCAAGGACGCGTCAACTGCCTTCCCCAACCTGTCCATCAAATACCTGCGCGAGTACCAGGCCCTCGGCACTGCTGGCGGCCTTTACCACTTCCGGGATGCTATACTCAAGGGCAAGCCTGAGCGCCTCTTCGTCCTCAACTCGGACGTCTGCTGCTCCTTCCCTCTGAACGAGATGCTGCACCTATTCAACGAGAAATATGCAGAGGCTGTCATCTTGGGCACGCGCGTCGGCGACGAGGCAGCCACCAACTTCGGTTGTGTCGTCAGCGACAGCCACACCAAGAGAGTACTGCACTATGTCGAGAAGCCTGAGGGCCACGTCAGCAACCTCATCAACTGCGGCGTCTACCTGTTCAGCACCGATGTCATCTTCCCTTCCATCAAGAGCGCCATCAAGCGCCGGGCCGACCGCCCGCGCCTCACCAGCTACCACAGCTCCGAGAACCTCGAGAGCTCCTACGTGTTTGACCAGGACGACGACGATGACGAGAGCAAGAACCAGATCATCCGCCTCGAGCAGGATATCCTGAGCGACATGGCCGACAGCAAGCAGTTCTTCGTGTACGAGACCAAAGACTTCTGGCGCCAGATCAAGACCGCAGGGTCGGCCGTCCCGGCCAATGCGCTGTATCTTCAGCAGGCGTGGCAAAACGGCTCCGAGGAGCTCGCCAAACCCTCGGCCAACATCATCCCCCCCCGTCTTCATCCACCCCTCTGCCCAGGTTGACCCCACGGCCAAGCTGGGTCCCAACGTGTCTATCGGACCCCGTGCGACCGTCGGCCGTGGTGCCCGCGTGAAGGAGTCTATTGTGCTGGAGGACGCTGAGATCAAGCATGACGCCCTGGTCATGTACTCCATCGTGGGTTGGAACAGCCGCGTTGGCGCCTGGGCCCGTGTGGAAGGTACCCCGACCCCAGTGACCAGCCACTCCACAAGCATTGTCAAGAACGGCCTCAAGGTGCAGGCCATCACGATCCTGGGCAAGGAGTGCGGTGTCCATGATGAAGTGCGTGTGCAGAACTGCGTGTGCTTGCCTTATAAGGAGCTGAAGAGGGTAGGTTTTGTTTTTCCGCCTCGTTCTCTGTTTATAATAACGTCCTGGATCTAAATCATCGAACGCTAATATTCAACAGGATGTCGCAAGCGAGGTCATCATGTAGAGAACGTGCTTACAGGAATCGGGAATAATGGTCTTGTGAGGATGACAAGACGTTTCTTTGGGCATCCGAGAGATTCATCACGTCGCCGAGGCTCGACTATGCTGCCACGGCTTTGTTTAATTGATCGGTGTCAGAAAGGGAAAGGAGCCAAGCACCAGCGTTTGCTAAGAAACAATACACAATGAATGACTTCAAGATGCTCGCCGTTCTCCGTTGTGATGTAAATGCAATGCGGCTAAGACCATAGATGCTTTAAACGTAATACCTTCCCGTCCCTCGAAGTCTGCCCTATCTCGAGACCCCTTAGATGCACACGAGTATTTAACACTCGCCTGCTGCTGTTGCTTTTCAATCCAGCTCTCCGAGAGGAGATTGGTGATGCAATTAAATGATTGGCAACCTTCCGTGGAGGGCGAGATAGGCGAGGCAGTCATTGAAAAATACGATTCCAGCCGGTGAAGCCCACTGGAAATCCTGGACTGCATTTCAAAGCCTCTATGTCTGTGTGGTATAGTTGTGAGTTCACACCCTTCTGTTGCTTCCGCTTTCAATGGAGAGCGGCAGTAGATATAAACTTGGGCCGCGTAGGCGATCTCAACAATTCCAGTCCGTGTAGTAAAGTGGTTAATACGTCGCATTGTGGCATCAACTTCTGTTGTTACAAGTCTGCGGAGGCCCATGTTCGATTCATGGCACGGACAACGTTTTGATTTTGACCTTCCTTTTTCTTTTTCTCTTTTTTTTTTCCTTTTGTGCTGGTCGAGAAATAGGCGTCATCTTTCTCTCGCACGTTGGGGGGCGGGCACGTCTAGCTCACGCGTCTACGGAAAGTGGATACAAGGAGGAAAAAAATATTCTTTACAGTTCCTTCTGACTCCCTCCCTCCATCCACTTTTCACTGCCCAGGTACTTGGGCTACACAAGGTCTTGGTGGGCTATCTGAGGTACACAGTATGAGTCCTAGTGAGAAATGGTTTCTTCCCTTGAAAGTCAATCAGGATAATGTAAGCGTGTGTCGAAGTCACAGACCCCCAACACTCTGTGGACGTTGTTTTACGAATTTTGGCTCTAAGGAAACATATCACATTCGAGTTGCTAGAATCATATAAAGTGGAGAGAATTCCTTTATTGTACCAAAGGACCCAAGGTATCAAGGTTATTTCAGGTTTTGTCTGCTTGAGCAGTGGCGCAATGACGGACAACCTAGCTGATCCAGGTCAATATGGTATCATGACTCTGTTTCTTCTAATAATACTCCCCCCTAAAAATGTGTGGCGGCCCGAACCGTGGCACCTCATGAACAGCCTGGGATTGTTACTCGTCTACGGCCTGTGGCATTTTGATTTCCAGATTGTACCCGCAATGCGGGACTCTTGAGGTGACATATCCCTAAATGAATACCCGGGACCGCTGGCAGGACTGTAACTGCACCAAACTGTCCCACGAGCATGACCATCTCAGACAATGCTGATGCTGTTGAATAGATGTAGGCTGTACCAAAGATGAAAACAGACTTTTCCTCATCAGCAGATAGATGAGCTATACTTGGTATTAACATCACAGTGGGTGTGTATTGAAGAATCCGAATACACACTATCCCCCTTCCCAGGGCTCCAAAAGACGAAAGACATGTTCCTATACGGTTACTATGGTCGAAATATTACAAAATAGAGTAAGACAAGAGTCGAAGGAAAGTAGTAGATATGCTGGTGGACTGTATTCGAAACAATCTCCATATAAACGAACCACAGAAGAGAGCAGTAAGTGCGAGTGGTCAGAGGTTGTTGCAATGTTTCTCATAAATATTACGAATACACACGGCTTGAAGAAAAAAAATGGCAAGAGAACATTACTTGCTACTGAAATAAAATTGACTGGCAAGGGCAATAAGAGTCACGGACCACAACTAATTACCTAGGTGAAGGAGATCATGTAAAATTGGACCTAATTAGTGAAGGACCCGAACCTCCTTCTCCTTGCGCCGAGGCCAACCACCCAGGAATCATGTCATGAGACGGACTGGAGAGTCAGAAGGAACCATTTAGTTCTCTTTAGTATTGGGCGGAAAGCAGAAAGAAAGATTGCTGTGCTGATTGCTGCGTTGAAAAACCAAAGGACAAGTGTGATATTATGAGAGCAACTATCACGAAGTGTGTGTGGATCAGCATCCCGAGAAAGCGATCGATACTGACCAACCTCACCATAGTGCAAACTACAACAACCTCAAGAGATCAACTTCAGACATAGTAGCGGGGTGCTCGAAAGACTAGGGTCTCAGTTCAGTACCCAATGGCGGCTCTCACGGCTCTCGGGACCAGAACCAGCGAAAGATGGAGTCGATCAATAGTGATATTTCACCCAGGTGCTCGGGAATTACCAGTTTTGCCTCAACACAAGATCCGGGCGGAGAAACCGGCGTTACTGTACTGTAATACTTAGTTCGCAACCTTGAACAACCTTGGAAATACTTAGATCACAGCAGCACACGCGCGAAGCTGGCATGATAATACAAGCTTTGTTCTTCGAAATTCAGCCTGGAATTGCTCAAGCTCTTGTTTATTGTATTGTACGTATGTCCTAAATTCTGATCACTCAACCACTTATTGTCCATTTTTCTCTCTTACAGTCGTGCCCTGATTCACACCCCTTCACACATATCACACCAGCAAACTGAGCAACATGATTCTCAGGATCTCGGCAACCAGGGGGGTACCCATTCGTATCTTTACAGCCTCGAATACAACCAACAAACGCTGTTTCTCGTCGATCCCCTCTGCATACTTCAGGATGTCGTCACAGGAGCACCAACAAAGCACCACCACCCCCCAGGCCAAACCAGACTGGTCAGCAGACCAGTACCTCAAGTTCGGCAGCGAGCGCACCCGCGCCGTGCGCGACCTCGTCGCCAACATCCATCTCCAGAACCCAAAGCACATCATCGACCTAGGCTGCGGGCCCGGCAACTCGACAGCCGTGCTGACCTCGCGCTGGCCCGAAGCTCAGGTCTCAGGCGTGGACTCGTCACCCGACATGCTCACCAAGGCACGCGCCAACCTCCCAGGCCTGACCTTTACGCAGGCCGACCTGCACACGTACGAGCCCTCCCCCGGCGCGGACCTGCTCTTCAGCAACGCCGTGTTCCACTGGCTGCGGCGGGAGCAGCGCATCCCCACGGTGCAGCGGCTGCTGGGCGGCCAGCGCCCGGGAGGGGTCCTGGCGCTCCAGGTGCCCGACAACTACGAGGAGCCCTCGCACAAGGCGATGCGGGAGACGGCGCTGCTCGAGGGGCCGTGGACCGAGTACTTCAAGGAGCTGTCCGCCGAGAAACGCCCGGACCTGGACCCTATCGAGTCGCCTGCCGAGTGGTATGACGCCCTGCAGCCCCTGTGCGCGACCGTGGACGTGTGGCATGTGCTGTACCAGCACGTCATGGAGTCGCCGGCCTCCATCGTCGAGTGGGTCAAGGGGACGGGGCTGATGCCGTTCCTGAACCTGCTGCCGACTCGGGAGATCAAGGATGCGTATTTGAGGGCGTATGAGCAGAGGCTGGGCGAGATGTACCCGCGGCTGGCCGATGGGAAGGTCATGCTGAGATACCCGAGGCTGTTTGTGGTCGCGACGAGGAAGTGATTTGGTTGGATGGGACGTCAAGATGAACAAATTGATTTCCTTGCTGGTATTGGATATGCTTGTGTAACTTCATTTGGTTTCGCTAGCCTTAGCACATCATATCCATATGAGCATCTGAATCCACACCGTGTCAAATGCCCGTTGGGCCTCGTTGGCTGTCGTCTGTCAAGACTCCTCGCAGGTTTTTGTAGTAGAAATCAGCTAACTGCATCCTGCTCACCACATACAATACAGAAAAAAACCCTGCAGAGCAGAATCGTCACTCAATTATTGTTCATACGAAGTACAAATCTGAGCGTGCGCCCCTGCTTTCTTCGAGATTCGCAATGATCTGTCCTACGGTGCCTCATGCAGCGCCATCCCCGCCAGCTCTAGCTAATTGGCTCTGCAAGCCCTTCTTGGACACCTCCATCGCAGCCTGCAATTCGCGCTCCTCATCCCGGAGTATAGCCTTGCTGTACTGTAGCCTCTTCTCCTGCCTGCGCTTCTCCTCTTCGACCGCCCTCTCCCGGTCCTGCAGCGCCTTCTCCCGCCTGCGCCTCAGCTCGAGAGCCTTGCGCGCGGCCTCGTCTTCCTCGGCCGCCTCCCCGTCCTCTGGCGGCGGTGGCAGGGTCTGGATGTAGGCCTCGACGAGGGCGTCGCGTGTTTTGGCGTCCAGGGAGATGTAGCGGATGTCGGTGACGATCTGCGGCGGGAGGTGGGACGGTAATGTCTGGTTGTTGAGCTGTGCTGTCGTGGCCGTCCTGAGGAGGGCAGCGAGGTCGGACTTGAGCGTGGCCTGAGGCATCTTGAGCCGATTGATGTGTTCTCTGTACAGCTTCTCCCTCTCCTTGTCAGGTAATGACATGTCCTTCATCGCTGATTCTTTTTTATATTTCCTTTTGAACTCTGGCCAGTAGAGTTTGGGCGTTGCCTTGTCGTGAAGTAGCGCCAAGTAGGGTATCTTGGGGTCCGTCTTCTCCTGTCTGGCCCTCTGCTCCTTGAGCTCTTTCAGCTTCTCCCTAGACCACTCCTCCCAGACCTCCTTCCGCTCTCTCGTGGTGCCCAGGACCGTATACCGGGAGTCATCAATAATTTTGCCTTCCTCGATAAGCTTGTCCCATGGGCTGTATGGGTTGATGTGGAAGTCGTTCAGAAGGTCCTTGAAGAGAGCTCTGGCGTCCTCTTCCGACAGCTGCATCCCCTCTGCGCCCTCGGGCCACTCGTCCATGTGACCATCATCATATTCGCCCTGGTCCAGCCCGTAGTCCTCGCCCATGGCTTGCAGCTGGAACGCTATGTCGGCCTCGTCGAACTCCACAGGCTGGTCGTCCTCGGTCGGATCTTCTGTCCGCTGCCGTTTCGTGGCATGTTCGTCCCCATCATTCCCGCCCCCCTCTCCGTCCTCATCGTCGGTGACCTCGACCTCCTCGTACTCTGAGCTGTCATAGTCATGCTGACCGGCCGCATCATCGTACTCTTCGTCTTCGTCTTCTTCAGGGCCTGCACCTCCGTCTGCGTTATCTCCAACCTTTCCTGAGCCATGCAGTTCCGCGCTTGCTGCTTCTGCTGCTGCTCCGTTCTCTTCCATACCCCCAGCTGGGGCGCTCTCCTCCTTCTTTTCGACAATCCCAGCCTTCCCTCGTATCCTCGCCTTGTCCAGCTCCAATATCCCTTCCTGCAGCTTCTCCGGTATTCGCCAGTAACTCGCATTCTTGACAGGGTTATACGCAAAGCGCCGCCCATACTTGGTATACACCAACACCCAAGGCTCGCAACCCGGTATCGCCTCTTTTGACCTCGGCTTGTCCACAGGCTGCGGCCGCGGTCTGCCTTCCCCTCCCTGCGCACCTCCTCTCCCGCCACGGCCCCCTCTTCCGCCGCCAAAACCTCCTCTGCCCTGG
This sequence comes from Aurifilum marmelostoma, assembly GCA_027559495.1. Lineage (NCBI taxonomy): Eukaryota > Fungi > Ascomycota > Sordariomycetes > Diaporthales > Cryphonectriaceae > Aurifilum > Aurifilum marmelostoma. The sequence continues at coordinate 2,370,251 of JAMXSV010000010.1, read as the reverse complement.
CCATGATTATTATTATTATTATTATTATACTGCGCCATAAAAGCATTGGCGACCCGCGGGTCGGCCAGGTTCATGCTGGGAACTGCGTGGTGCTGCATGAAGCTGGCCGACGCGCTCATGGGCCCTCCTGCCGGCGCAGAAGGGGGAGTGGTCGAGGATGCTGGCGGCGCGCTGGGCCGTGTGTATGTCGACGTTTTGGTTTCGGCATTGTAGTAGTATGTGTGTCCCGTGGGCGCTTTATGTTCGGTCCACCCAGGCGGGAGCGCGTTGGGTGAGGGTTTGTACGTCGACTTGAGCATGGCTGCGGTGGAGGACAATTCGACGACGCAAGACAAGTCGGAAGGGGAAAGAGAGGTTCGTCCTCGTAGCAAGGGGTTTTATTGTGGACGTAGTCGTCCTTCAAAGGATAGGAACAATGTACAGGTGCGGTGCTGCTTGATAAGGTTCGTTTCTGGAGAAAAGTTGCCTGCCGTTGTGACGAAAGACCGCTTATGTAATCATACAGTACCAAAAGTTCACTGAGGCCTGTGCCAGAAACTTCATCCCCACTTAATCATCATCAAGAGGATGCCGATTTATATATGTCTGTATGCTAGTATCCTTTCGACGTAAGATCCAGATGGCAATGAAATAAACACTCTTATTGATTGACCTGTCTTTGTATAGATAACCTGGTGGGAGAGGATGCACAGCCCATCACAACCCGTCCTTGAACGCCATCGCTCATGCACCAATCAACATAGACACTGAGCCAGAAGGCCTTGTGAAGAGTTCCCTGACACCTCCAACTCAAGATGTCAGCCCTGCAATGCTATGCAAGACTCACCAGATTCGCTTGGCGACCATTTCATACCTCATCACCCCACTGAGATCCCGATCGCCATCACCACCCTTGTCCCGCTTCTCCTCCATCTTTCTTTCCCTGTCCCTCGCCTTCTTCAGCCCCTCTGGGTCGTCCCCGTAGACCCAACGCCGCCTGTCGTCGCCAATCTCGACAGCACCAAAGCCGCCGATCCGCTTCCCTTTCGCGTCGAAGCTCTCCTTGTCGGCCTTGCCCGTCGCGACGGCGTGTTCCTTGACTTTCATGCGAGCATACCGGTCGCGACTGTATCGGAGTAGGAACATACCCAAGAAGAGCTTTACTATGAGTAGTACCAGCCAGACAACAAAGACCACCATGATTAGCGTAGTCACAGCAATGGCGTCGTCAGTGCTCCAGGAAAACCAGGAGAACTTTCCACTGCCCGCAGAGGTGGCATTAGTGGCATCGTCTTCTAGCCCATACACTGACCGGCCCAGCGCATGTCGGATGAGATGATCAAGTCGGTCGAGCGCTGCTGTGACTGCCGGTGATGTTGGCGTCGAAGACTCCACGGATAATGACGTTTGGGTCGATGGCGGCAGTGGGGCCGGCATATGTGTGGCGAGGAACATGTGATAGGTCTGAAAGGATGCGCGTATGAAGAGTGTGGATAGTGGAAGTAGTGGTAAACCGAGCCGGCGGGTAAGAGTCGGCGCGACAAAGGCCTGGAAATAGAGAGCAAGAGAAGATAGGAGATTAGAAACAGTCATTGCCAGACTGAGTAGATGTTCATGCGGATGATACTAACATTCGTGTAGTAGTCCTTGCAGAGGATGTCAAGGACTCTGCTATAAAACTGCGGTTTGATGTTGTTGAATTTGTTGATATAGGCGTGCTTGATCCAGTCCACCAGCATCTCGCTGCCGATAACGACTAGGAACGGAGAGAGAACTTCTCCGGACCACAGCCATGACGGCAAGATCGTGAAGCTCATGGGGAGTATGGACGGATTGTGCAGTGGTACCTTGGCAGTCATGTCTTCACCCAGGTCGATGCCAGCACCTGGCACACTGAGACCGCCGACCTCGACCACGTTCCGCATGCCGATGATGAGCAACACGATCCAGAGTTGGAACCGCTCGACAACATCAGCACATGTAAGCTGGAACGTGTTCTCCTTCTCGAACCGCTTGAAAACACTGCCTTTGATCTCGACGAATTGGTTGGACATTAACAAGGTTAGGAGGGCGTTTGAGTAGGAGTTGACGGCCACATTAAGCGTGATGACCTGATAAAAGAGGGTGATGGCGTGCGCGCAGTTGTACACCAGAGCCAGACAAAACATGCCGAACGGCAGCACGACCTTGGAACGTCCAAGACTGTTGCGCGACAGCACCTCCGAGCTGAAAAGGCACTCGAAGATGTCCTGACCCAAGGCAGAGAGCAGCCGGTCGCCAACCTACAACATACGTCAGAAAGGCTGCAGCGCTGAGGTGTTCAGATTTAGCTAAGCTGATTTATTACTCACCTCGACGAGGTTGTAGATAACGTAGAGTTTGACGGCCGATTGTGCGCGGATGAAATGATACATTCGACTGGCATCGAGCTGCGTAAGGATGAGAGAGCTCACCATGATGACGGCAAACTGGAGGAGGTCTGCTTTGTGAAAGGAACTCAGATTCGACGGAACAGACTTTGTCCTCCTGTGATGAAAGGGACCACCCCGCGAGCGAACTGTGTTCAGCGCAGGGAAGCTGAACCCGTTTGGCCGAGGCTTGGTCCGTTCCGAGGGCGTCCGCCTCATGGCGGCACTATGGGGGTCACTGTGCCCTGTCGAAGAGCCGTTCACATTGAGCTCTCTCAGCGGCTCGCGTGCGGTGCTTGAGCTGCGCGAGAAGGCCTCTGAGCTCCTGCGGCTGTCGATGCTTGGCCTCCGGGAGACATCCCTCCCCATCCGGCCTCGTCGCCACATCCGACCCAGACCTTCCCACACAAAGCCCACCAGCCATCTTGCTTCCTTGGCAAGCACATACGCCCACCATCCTACTAACACTCGTACCGCCAGACAGAATCGTATGGGGAGGATGGTGAGCGTCCACAACCACGCATCCAAGCACGCCAGAGCACCAATTACTAGGGTCCGTTCCAGGTAGGGAGGGAGCAGCAGGAAGTTCTTCAGCCGCTCGAACTTGACTGCACTCGATTCGTAAGGTATATCGCTAGTATGATATACGTAGAGAGGGCTCGGCCGTTGTGCGGCGAGTTCCAGCTGCAGAAATGTCGGTGCGGACAGCGGTGGGATGGGGAAGGCCGGAGGTATCGGTGAAGGGGCTCGAGGCCCTATCTGCTCGTGAAAATCTCTCAATTCGTGAGGTTGTTGAGGGTCAGAAGCCTGGGGTCGTGGTGGTTCAGTGGGGCCGAAGGTGCTCTTAGCCTCGGGGTTCGAGGTCGGTACCGGGCGTGATATATGCTGAAAGGAGTCTCGCCTCGAGGGAAGGGAGGGGCCGAACGGTGGATTGCCCGACTGTCGATATTGTGCAGGAGTGGATAATGTTCTTGAGGAGATACTCGGCCGTTCTGAGTGTAGAGGCCTGCTCATAGGAGCATCACCAAAGGCCTCCAACCTGCTCGTCTCGATTTTGTCAAAAGGACGGTGTGGATGTACATTGGTGGTGGAGAGCTGAGTGGCCATGGATGCCCTCATGGTGGCCTCCGCGATGCCGGCGGAGAGGGGTTGCTCCCGGACAGGTGCGATGGGCAGAGAGTCGGGCGACGCGGTCAGTTCCTGGATCTTGGAAGCAGACAGGCGCCTAACACTGCCGTGATCACTAGATTTGGTCCCGGAACGATCTCTTGTCCGCCTTGCTGTAGATGGAGTTCTTGCTGGGGGTTTCTTCGGAGGATCTTGAGCGTCTGAGGGAGGGAGCAGGGCATCGGTGGACGACTCGATCGCGGAAGTGGGCGCATCCGTGTCGGTCTCGGAAACGGCGCAGGATGGCAGGTCGGTGGACAATTTCAGACCAGTACCACTTCCACTCGAATCTTTCACGTTTGATCGTGACGACGAACGGGAGTAGGTTGAAGCCGGGCCGAAGGTCGCGAGCTCCTCTCGGGGAGAAGGGAGAGGCGAGGGAAGGTGTGTCGTCGCATTGTCGATCGGCACCGGTATAGGCCTCTTGTTCTCATCATTGACTGGACTGCCCTCTGGCAGAGTCTCAGCTCTTGAGACACTGTGGTTCTGCGACTCGGCTGTCTTGCCACTGCTGGATAATCTGCTCCCCCCAACCTCGCGTTCTGTTGTAATCACCGCTGTCTGCTCGTGTTCTGGGCCACGCTCGTCCTCTTGCGCTGCCAAGTCCACCTCAGCAGCCGCCATGGCGACACTCACATTGGGACTGGATTTATTAATCTTGCTGTGATCATTTCTTGGACCTGGCAGAAATTAGCCACAAGTGGTTGTTGGACTGTTCAGGCGCAGATAGCCAAAGGGATGAGCTGCTGTTGTTGGAATGGGAAGGGCAAGTTGGTCAGAATGTTTAGTGGATCACTGTCCAGATTGGTCAGGAATGGTCATCAGCGCGTCGGGGGATTGGGAGGCACTGAGAGCCCTGGCAGCACCTAAAGGCCCAGGCCATGACGTCGTCCAGGGACCCTTTCTGACCCCACTGTTCCAGTAGCTGCAGGGTCCTGTCACTGCAGGACACAGAGCAGTATCTAGCAGCTACAGTAGCTGTGGCATAGCATCCTTAGCTCTAGACCCCTCACTAAGGTAATTAATAACATCAAAGCTCCCGATGCTAGGTTTTCGACTTCCTTCAATTAGCTTTAGACCTAATTTGAGCTACAGAGCACCTAGGGGTCTTTTCTTTCAATTCATTTCCTGTTTACTGCGGGTGATGAGTCTTCTAGAAATTTCCACATGGCCTTCTCCTTGTATGCCTTTTTCTTCTTTTTCTTCTTTTTTTTTGATCATTCCCCTATTCGGACAAGATAGATGCCATCCAACAGCGCGGTGTCGCGCATATATGAACCACACGTTCGGGTTCGCACCAGCAGTCTGCGTCCGCTCAATCGTCTGATTCGATCCGACAGTGCTCGATCAAAGCATAATCCTGGCTTGACAAACCGTCCATCTGCCCTCCTACCACGCTCAGGATTCAACTGCCCGAATGCAGTAGCAGATCCGCCACCCCCTATCGATGATAGAAGCTGATCTGGCAGGGGCTAATACGTTGAAGGACGGATCTCTCCGTCATGATGACAGAAATCGCCGCTCATCTTGATGAAGGTGCATCCTGCTGCGTCGGACCCGAGCTCAGCCTTGGAGCGCCTGGCAAGAGCGGCCATACGGCCCAGACAGTGGCCCGGTGCGTCGAGGATATAGAACGAGCCATCGCCGAAGAAGTCAAATGCTGGAAAACCTCCTGCTTTCAGTTGTAAGCTGCGAAGTTGATCTCGCGGACTTCCCGACCGCTGAGGTCTTGTTCTGTCACCGGTGACTCCGGCTTCATGGGGTATCCCGGAAAGTGGGTGTCTCTGAGGTCAGGGCCCACGACGAGCTCCGTATTCGACGGGAATATCGTGGGATCACCAGTGTGGTCAAAGTGGTGGTGGCTATCTATGGAGGGAAAGGTCAGCCACAAGCAGGGCGGTCAGAAAGCCCTCGGGCCGACAGCACATGCCTCCATATGACGCTGTCTATCTCCTTAGAATCCACGCCATGTCTCTTGATGATGTCTGCAACATGCGCCCTGGCCTCCGGATTTCACCCATTGTGCATGAATACCTGCTGGATCGCCGGAATGTATCTGGTGAGATCAGATAGCACGCCTAGGTCGAACAAGGCCTTCTTCCCGTTCGAGTTCTGGGTCAGAAGCGACCAGGTCGGTGCAGTGGGGACTTTTTAAGACCCTCGGGCGGGGATTTGCACAACTGATTGAACCTCATACCACCTAGGCGCATGGTTGAGTCGACGATGCTAACTTTGGCTGCAGCCCCAGGGGGTCCTGTGAACAGAGGCCATTCTGCAGACATGCTCCGAAGTTTGAGCCACGTGTGAGGTTTTGGGATGGACAACGCCGTAGAATTACGGTGATGAAGACCTCAATGACATTGCCGTACGGTGTGCATAGAACCTTGGCCGACCTTATGATAAGCTGGAGCTTTAACGATGTCGATCCTGTCTGTCACTTCTCACAGACAGCGGGCCGCTCACCCAGACAGCGGGCCGCGCCCCCCTCGGGCACTTGGCCTAAAGCGAGAGAGGGTGGATTGGTTGGCACAGACTGGAAGCATGCCGACGAGCAACTCTCCCAGCGCGGAAGCATGGTCGTCACAGTCCATGTGAACCGGGAAAGGTTCAAACAGGAGATGGTCTTGGGTATTTTGCCAGGGCTCTCTCTACATGATCACTACTGGGACGTTGAGAAGTTTCTCAAAAGACCCCCACGGAAATACCCGATACCCGCATGAACAGAAAATTCCACTGGTGACATCTTCTCAACAAACATTAGCGCCTGGGGCCCCCACAAGCAGCTCGGATCGCTCACCTTCTCTTCGTCTGAAGGTGAAGATGATAAGCAATGGTTGATTCGGTGAAGCAGCAAGTGTAAGGAGAAAGACCATGCGGGCGGAGGCTGTCCACACATATCCACGTTGTTAAGACAGGGTTATGGAGCAGGCAGGGCTCCTGCACACTCCAGTTGCGTCCATAACGATCCCATGAATTCTCCGAACAGCCCCCATCGCAATCCTTACCAAAATCGTTATCGACCCGGAGTTTCCACGGCCTTTGGGTGGGATTTCTATGCGCTCGCGGCACCGACACACCGACCCCTGGCGAAGTCTCCAGGGCGTTTTAGACCGACCGCGGCACCGACGCTGGCGGGGTTTAGTAGCTGTAGCGCGGTACTCCGGGAACTCATACCGTCAAGCAGTAGAGCAATTGTGTGACGCATGAGTGTGGGCGCCTGTGTGGGAATGTCGATAGAGCGGTGGAGAGCCAGTGGAGAGGCGTTGCAAGATGCGATACAAAAACGTCGCAGAGCTCCATTGCGAAATCGAAAACGCGGATACCCTTTTCTTGCCCCTCCATCCTCCTCAAATATCTTCTTGTCCAAAACCTGACTTTGCGTTCTTGAATTGAGAAATACCACCGCAATCTCACATCACCGCATTCAACCTTTACATCCCTTCTCTTCTTCCTCCTCTTCTATACCTTCAAGATGGCCTCCAACCCTCCCGGGCAGTGCTGCACCGTCGGCGTCAAGCATGAGTGAGTGTGCACCTCTTGGAGCTTCAAGCTTCTCTGACCCCTCTTCTTTTTTACTCCTCCGCCAGCACGTGGTCTGGCCTGGAAATAGATAGGTAGGCGAGCTGACCCATACCTCTGTCTTTCTTCCGCTACAGAGGCGAGCCCACCGGCAAATTTATCAAGGTGGGCCAGTACGACGCCTACGTCGCCGAGCCCAAGGGCAAGAAACACGACGGCGCCGCGCTGCTGTACGTGCCGGACGTCTTCGGCATCTGGCAGAACTCCCAGCTGATGGCCGACCAATTCGCCGCCAACGGCTACTACACCATTATCGTCGACATCTTCAACGGCGACGCGCTCGCACTCGAACGCCCCAAGGACTTTGACATCATGAAGTGGCTCGCCCAGGGCTCCGACGGCAAGAACCCCCACACCAAGGAGGCCGTCGACCCCATCATCGAGCTCTCCCTCAATTACCTCAAAGAGCAGGGCTTCACCAAGATTGGTGGGCTGGGCTACTGCTTCGGTGCCAAGGTCAGCAACAGATTCCCTCCCTGCACCACCAACCGCCCCCCTCCTCTTCCAACCCCCCGGCCCCCAAATCCTCCGCCCTGTGCCCTTGTTCTCTTCTCTGTGTATTCCTACTAGGCAGCAATGAATCTAGCCCTGACCTGTCTGTGTTGTGTGTCTGCTTTACAGTACGTTGTCCGCCACTACAAGGACGGCATCAAGGTCGGCTACGTCGCCCACCCGTCCTTTGTGGACGAGGACGAGCTGGCCGCCATCACCGGTCCCCTCTCCATCTCCGCCGCCGAGACCGACGAGATCTTCCCCGTCGAGAAGCGCCACAAGTCCGAGGAGATCCTGGTCAAGGTCGGCCAGCCCTACCAGATCAACTTGTACAGCGGCGTCTCCCATGGCTTCGCGGTCCGCTGCGACCTGTCTAAGAAGATTGAGCGGTTCTCCAAGGAGCAGGCCTTCCTGCAGGCCATTGCTTGGCTCGACGAGTACCTGATCTGAACGGCCGAGCCGAGGACGGCGAGGCTCTAAAGGGGAGGTTGTGTGTATTTGCGAGGTGACGAGAGGTAACATGACAAGAAATGTTGGTTGCGTGCCGGCTAGAGGATGAAAGACGCGTGTGTCAAATTATGAATGCTACAATTGAGTACACAAAGCAGTTATTTTGACGACGCGTGGTTCCTCTACTATGGAATCAATGCACCGCATCTTGACTAGTCCCATACGCTGTGTGTGTCTGTGTGTGTCTGTGTGTGTGTGCGTTTGCGCGTACTCAGTAAGCGAGCGCTCGCCTGATTTATGTTCATAGGTCCGTCTACTGTATGAATCTCTGGCACTACACCATACAAGCCCATTTCACGTGAAGAAAAGAGCGGCGCAAGGTAGATACGATAGTAGGGAATGAGGCCCAGCTTCGACGTACCTGCTTCTCAAAAGACGTCTTTCGTCTGTGAAGGCCTATTTGATTTGAGTCTTGCAGCCTTAGTCCAAGGCCATCTCACGATCCCCCTCCGGACCTGATCGTCCCCGAAGACACTCACTACAACCACGATACCAATTTTCCTGATGAGCCCCGCAGTACCACGTTGAAAGCTGCGATGACGTCATCCGCACGCCCCCTCGTCGTCCGTCCGACGGACGAAATTCAGCGCGCGCGAGCTGTCTGTGTTCTCTGCAACCCAGGACATTTCATGCTCGCTCAAGATGATGGGATCCCTAACAATGAAGATTAATCACCGAGAAGCGTCAGAACTATGGTGACTGGTTCGATCGTCGACTCAGATTGTGCCTGAATAATCCAGGCCCATGTGAATATGAAGTCGGAGCCTTTCCATCTTCAATCCGCAGCTGCAGCCCGAAAGGCTGTTCACATCCAGATCAAGCTGACCTCATTTTCGCCCTCTATTGCTCTTATCGCGAGTACGCTCTAACCCCACCGTCGCGCCCGACTCGGAGCGGACAGACTGCCAAGCTGGCTCTGACAGTCTTTGATTCTAAATATGAGCTAGGTCACTCGGAACATGCTGACGGATAATCTCTGGAAAAGCACTGAACCTTGAAAATCTAGTTCTAGGGCAAGGAACGAAGAGGCGTGAACGTGCGATTCTGACTTGAGGTCGATATTATAATGTTGCCCTGCACTGTAAGAGCTCCTCCTTGCGGATAGGACAGCAACAGTATAATTACATGTGAGCCAGTGGCCTTTAGGGGGCCAGTTGAGCCAAAATTCGAGTTTTGTATCGATAAGCACGTTGCCAATCCAGCGCAGCAGAGATGCTCACACCGTCTTCAGTCCATTCAGGGCGTCTGATGATCAACCCTAGGTGATTTAGATCTCAATTTTCTTGTTTTGACGACCGTGAATAACATCAAGCGTCTTTAGTGAGTATCTTCTTCAGCAACGTCGAGTCACGACATACTTTCCATTCTGTTTCTATTCGCGTTCGATGTCTCTTGTTTCTGCCTTTCAAGGAGCGAGGTTGGTCTTCATCCATGTATCTGGGCTGATCACGGGCGAACTCTCTATCAATTTCAGCTGTCCAGACGTCTTTGCTTAATTGCATTCATTTCCAGCTGAACGAAATTGGAAATCTTGGCGACGCCAGTCAGCTGCGAGTGCGTCGATCTTGCCTTGTGGTTCTGTGAAATGACGGATCATGAGAGCAGACACATCAATTGTGTGGCCAGACTTGAGAGCCCGTCGGCCATATTTGATCTTCACCTACATCGATAGGAGTATCTACAGAGGCGCGAGCCCAGATTTGTGTAATAACCTTAGGGGTTGACCTTTAGGAATGATAACATTACTGTACATGATGTCGCTTCTGGTGAGCACCCCTGACTACTTACCTAGTCATGCCGATCACTTGTTGAGCTTTCCAGAGAGATGCGCTGGGATTGCACCATAATCAAGCCGGACACAGATATCTAAGAATTGTCGCTGGCGACAAACTTTTGCTGCATGCTCTCGCACCATCCGCGTATCCTGCCTGATATTACAGTGCGGTAGACGATCTTGTTGAGCAACTTAGAACACCGGTCAAATGAGCTCGCATCTGCCCTCGGACTTTCGCCCCTTCTTGTGGAGATGCTAGCCACGCATTGATCTCTCTTTTCCACGGGAACATGATCCATTTGTGTCGTCCTTTGCACATCCGCGCTGCTAAGGAAGCATACCACTGTGACTCTAATGATTGACTCCTCATGTTAGTATCAAGAGATATAGTGCTCAAAAGGACCCTGCACTGGCCACAGCCACTGGGCACCCAAACCCATAATTGCTGTAAGTCATGAGATTCTTCCTGGCTTGGACTTACACCCCATAAGCCTCGCGTACGCTGACCAATGACATAGGCCCAATCAATGAGACCACATAGTCCTAGAACATTGCCAGGCGGAATATCCTAGCTCTGTGACGTTGTCGCTAACATGATCTATGTTTCGCCCCGCGCAGGAGAGGTGCAAAGGCAGGACGTTGCGCCCCCCCCTCCCCCTGTGCCGTAGCCAGCTGTAAATAGCCTCCCTAGCCTCAGCGGAGCCCTGCGGGTCTTGGTCCTTACAATGGCCGCGAAAAGCGGGCAGGTTGAGCCTAGAAGCTTGGCGGTAATCCTTCTCGATCTGATAAAGGAGGAAAGGGGATCGTTCCACGATCTGATAAGAAGAAAATCAAGCTTTTTGCGCCTTGTGTCCGGTGTAGTTCCGAACCATTTATGCATAGAATTAGTTCCGCTGGGGCTCATACTGGCGACGATTGCTGGTGATGCCAAACTGCCATCTATAGAGTAGTATTTACCAAGTACCTATAACGATAGTCTAGTCACACATGTTTGTCACAGATGTTGCGTGCACAGCATCTATCCTGCTGATGGCGTTTGCAAAGTCATAATATCCATTTACTCTGAATCATCCCACTAATACCATGCTGTTTGTAATATTAAATCGCTGTGGTGTCCCAAGCCCCTATATTAACAATAATATGAAAAATATAAAAAGGTCGCTAGGCCACTACCTTGTTTTTTTTGAAAAGTGTCCCAAGCAATAACAGCAATTATAGACTTTATAAACTCCCCGCTTATTCCGCTCTCTAAGCTCTTCAACTTCTTCTCTTAATAATCTTACTAACTATCTAGCTAGAATTTTATTATACTAGACTTTTTGCTTTCTAATACTAATTAATTTAACTAATTATTACTTTCTTATACTCTTATATTATTACCTTTACTATTTATAATTTAACTAATAGAATAGGAAAATAGTTTTAATATAAAGACTATATCTAATATGCAAATTAATATTAATATTAGTAAAAAGGCTAATAAGCTAGCGCTTATTAATTTACTTAATATAGCAAAAGAATAATTTAGACTAGTATTTAAGTCTATTTTCTTAATATATCTTAAGTATATACTTAATAAGAATTACTTTATTAAAGCAATTAAGTTATTCTGCTTTAATTAGTACTATATAGTATAGGAAAAGTATAAAGATAGAACTCTATACTTTTATATTATTAGAGAGTAGATAATTAAAAAAAATATTAAAAATCCCTATTATTTTAATATTAATAGATTTTACTTTAATATTAGAAGAATAAAAAACTAATTAGCTATATAAAGATATATTTATAAAATAAAAGATTATTTAGTTTATATTAATAAAAATATATTTAAATTAAAGGATTTAAAAAAGAAGATAAAGAATAATTTTTAGAAAAAAATTATTATAGTTAAAGATTATAATAATTTTATATTATAATTCTAAAAAGAGGCCTTAAAGGATCTAATCCTTTACTACTTAAATATTAAAGCTTATATAAATAATAAGTTTAAAGTAAAAGCCCCTAAATACTAATTACTAACTCTTTCGGGGATATAGGATCTTTTAAATGCTATTATAAAGTAAATAAAGAAGAATTTCTATTATAAAAAAGATATAATGCATATTACTTTGCTTCGCTCTGCGCTTTGCTTTGCTTTGCTTAGCAGTTCTATAGAGAGATAGATTAGTTCTCTAGGAACTTAAGTAGGCCTACTAGCCCTTCTCCCCTTGCCCTAGCTAGCCTTATAATTATAAAGCTAATTAAATATATAGCTTAGCTAAAATTACTTTATTTATTTAGAAAGACCTAAATATATAAAATAATTTAGGTATTATGACCCATCTAACATGCTGGTCACAACAAAGATTGCGGCACAGCGCTAAGGCCATACGGAACAGACTATAGGGAACTAAGAATCCAATACTCTAGGACAGAACTAGCATAACAAGATTATATAAGCTAGGGTTAGGATTATAAAGATTGCTTAGTCGAAAGAGTCAATATCGACTCTATCAACTAGTTAAAGGAATTGGTATTAATTTAGTTAACTAGTTAAAAGATTCAATATTAACTCTAGCCTACCCCTACTAGAAAGGAACTAATACTACTAATAAAGAACTAAAGAATAGGTTATATAAGGAATATATTTGCTACTATTAAATAGATTTAGTATATAGCTCTTTAGTTATTAATCTAAGTATTACTTCTAATATAAGTAATAGCTTTACTGCTAGTAATATACTATAAAAGATTTTAGAAATTATTTCTATATTCTTTAAATTATACTTTAATATTCTTCTTACCTAATATAAACTTTTAAGTACTTATTATATACTCTAATTATAGCAGTACTTATTATATTTTAATAACTCTTATTTAAGAATAGTTTAGTATACTTTACCTTAAACAATATAGAAATATAATAGCTCTAAGAACTCTATCCTCTTTTAGCAGTAGGGCTGCTATTATTAACAAACTAATAAACTAGATATAGCTCCTTATACAGCATATTAATAAACTGCGCATCTATTAGCAATAGCAGAAAGCTATAATTTAGTTCTAGCAAGCTTAACTTCTTACTTAAGGGCAGGTTAGCAATTTTAATACTATAGCAGTTATTAAAAACTATAAATTAAATAAACCTATTATATTTAATAGAAACTAAAAAATGCTTTAAAGATTCCTTACTTAGTATAAGGCATACTTTTTGCACTATACCTTTTAGTTTATTATAGAATTAGAAAAGACTATTTTTGCAGGAACTTGCTTTAAGAATAATGCTCTTATTTAGTATAAGCCCTTTCTTAGAGATTATTTAGAGAATATTACTTGCTCTAGCCTTAAAAAAGATACTATTAAAGAAATATTTTAATCTTTTAGCAGATTCGAAAAGGTTCTTAGAGAAACTTTTGAAGATCCTAATAAGAAAAGGACTATAGCTTAATAACTTATAGCCCTGCAATAGGTTAAATTAGCCTCTATATATATAGTTTAATTCAAATAACTTGCAGCATAACTTCTATAGGAAGATAAAAACTTTATAAAATACTACTACTAAGGACTTAAGGATAAGATTAAAAACGAAATTTCTAAATAGGATTAGCTAGAGGACTTTACTATATTCTCTAATATAGCAATCTGCATTAATAATCGCCTTTACGAATAATATATAGAAAGGAAGAAAGAAAACCTATTATAGAAGTTCTAAGCTAATATAAGCAAAAAGGTGCAGAATTAAAGAAATTGATCTAAGCATTAGAGTATAGCTTATAGTAGCAGTATATATGCTAGCCCTATAGAGCTTAATATTATAAATTAATATAGCAAATATTTAGCATAAAATAATAATTAGAAATACTATAATTATAGAAAACTAGAATACTTTGCATAAGATTATTAATAACTATAAAAAAAGTAATAGCAATTTATCTAAGAAGAATAATAGCTTAATATTGCTATCTAATAGGAACCTAATTAGCTAAATAAAAACATTCTAATAGAGCAAGTAATAGACTTTATTAATTATAAGTCCCTTAGTTAGACTACGTATTATAATAATAATTGCATATTATATCTCTTAGAAAAAGAAGGTTTAGAATAGTTCCCCCAGAAATCTATAGAATAATAGCAGCTTGCTATAGAAAGCAGGGCTTCTACTAAAAATAAATAATTAGATTATTTTACTAACCCTATAGATCGGGGATCTAAAGAAGGATAGAATTAAAATACTATATTATCCCTAGCCTATAATAGGCGCAATAATAACTTAGAAAATGCGGACTTTACTTTAGCACCAATAGAAGAAGATATAATAGAGATACTTACCCTTAAAGAAGAGATACTCTAGGATAGATAGCCAGATAACCTACCTGAATCTATTATGCAATAATATACAGATAAGTTAGGAGAATTAGCATTAACTAGCTATTATAACCTATCCAATATGCAGGTCATAATAAAGATTGCGGCACAGCACTAAGGCTATACGGAATAGACCACAGAGAGCTAAGAGTCCAATACTCTAGGATAGAACTAGCATAACGAGATTATATAAGCTAGGATTAGGATTATAAAGATTGCTTAGTCAAAGGAGTTAATATTAACTCTATTGATTAATTAAAGAAATTAGTATCGATTTGGTTAACTAGTTAAAGGATTTAATATCAACTCTAGCCTACCCCTGCTAGGAAGGAACTAATACTACCAATAAAGGATTAAAGAATAGATTATATAAGGAATATATTTGCTACTATTAAATAGATTTAATATATAGCTCTTTAGTTATTAATTTAAGTATTACTTCTAATATAAATAATAGCTTTACTGCTAGTAATATACTATAAAAGATTTTAGAAATTATTTCTATATTCTTTAAATTATACTTTAATATCCTTCTTACTTAATATAAACCCTTATATATTTATTATATACCCTAATTATAGTAGTGCTTATTATATTTTAATAACTCTTATTTAAGAATAGTTTAATATACTCTGCCTTAAGCAATATAGAAATATAATAGCTCTAGAAACTTTATCCTCTTTTAGCAGTAGGGCCGCTACTACTAACAAACTAACGAACTAGATATAGCTCCTTATGCAGCGCATTAATAAACTATATATCTATTAGCAATAGCAGAAAGCTATAATCTAGTCTTAGTAAGCTTAATTTCTTACTTAAGGGCAGATTAGCAACTCTAATGCTATAGCAGCTATTAAAAACTATAAATTGGATAAACCTATTATATTTAACAGAAACCAAAAGATACTTTAAGGATTCCTTACTTAGTATAAGGCATACTTCTTATATTATATCTTTTAATTTATTACAGAATTAGGAAAGGCTATCTTTATAAGAACTTGCCTTAAAAATAATACTCTTATTTAGTATAAGCTCTCTCTTAGGGACTACTTAGAGAATATTACTCGCTCTAGCCTTAGGAAAGATACTACTAAAGAAATATTTTAATTCTTTAGCGAATTCGAAAAGGTTTTTAAAGAAACCTTTAGGGACCCTAATAAGGAAAGGACTATAGCCTAATAACTTATAGCCCTGCAATAAGTTAAATTAGCCTCTATATATATAATTTAATTCAAATAACTTGCAGCATAATTTCTATAGGAAGATAGAAACCTTATAGAATACTATTACTAAGGACTTAAGAATAAGGTTAAAAACGAAATTTCTAAATAGAATTAGCTAAAGGATTTTACTATATTCTCTAATATAGCAATCTATATTAATAATTGCCTCTATAAATAATGCATAAAAAGGAAGAAAGAAAATCTATTATAGAAGTTCTAAGCTAATATAAGCAAAAAGATATAAAATTAAGGAAATTAATCTAAGCACTAAAGCATAGCTTATAATAGCAGTATATATACTAGCCCTATAGAGCTTAATATTATAAATTAATATAGCAAATATCTAATATAAAATAATAATTAGAGATGCTATAATTATAGAAAATTAGAATACTTTGCATAAGATTATTAATAACTATAAAAAAAGCAATAGCAATCTATCTAAAAAGGATAGCAGCTTAATATTGCTATTTAATAGAAATCTAATTAGCTAAATAAAAATATTTTAATAAAGCAAGTAATAGACTTTATTAATTATAAATCCCTTAGTTGGACTATATATTATAATAATAATTGCATATTATACCTCTTAGAAAAAGAAGATTTAGGATAGTTTCCCTAAAAATCTACAGAACAATAGCAGCTCGCTATAGAAAGCAGAGCTTCTACCAAAGATAAATAATCAGATTATTCTACCAACCCTATAGATCAGGGATCCAAAAAAGGATAGAACTAAGATACTATATTATCCCTAGCCTATAATAGGCGCAACAACAACTTAGAAAATGCAGACTTTACTCTAGCACTAATAGAAGAAAATATAATAGAGATACTTACCCTTAAAGAAGAGATACTCTAAGATAGATAGCCAGATAATCTACCCGAACCTATTACGCAATAATATATAGATGAGTTAGGAGAATTAGTATTAACTAGCCTATATAGCAGCATTAGCTTTTATAACCTAGATGCTAAGAAACAAACTAAGCATCTTATATATAGAATTCCTCTAAAGGAACTCTTCTAAAGCATTCCAATTTAGAACTATAAAGCAGAAAGAACAGAGGATCCTAGGATTAATGCATTCTATCTTAGATACTACTAATTAGCATAGATCTTATATATCTACTATAGCTATTAAATTCACTTTAAAGAAAAAGTTAAATATAGATAATTTCTAACTAGAGAAGAAGAATAAGTTATCTAAGCGCATAAAAAACCTGAACTTCAGTTTAGGGAAGTACTAGATAAGAAGCATAATAATGCTTTTATTAAACTATTAGAAGATTGCCTAAAGCCTTATATAGAAAAAAAAAATGCAAATAGTAGCAATACTTAGTAGAAAAATGCACTATTTATATATAGAATAAAGCATATGCCTAGCATATATAATAGCGCAGTAGAAAGCATTATAAGTATATATAATAATAAGCTAGAGCATTAGCCTAGCAAGCAGCTAGAAGAACTCTAAAAGGATAGGATTGCTTATAATAGAATTATAGATAATTAGATTAGAATAGTCCCTATATAAAGCCTCTAGAACAAATTATGCTTATATTATTATTAATATATATATCTATAAAGAAAGATATAATGCCCTATTAAATAGTAGCATATAAGGAAATTATATATCCCTAAATATCATTAATATAGCAAAGATACTATAGTAGCAGAAAGAAAAGCTCTATATACTTAATACTATAGAAGGAAAGCTAGTTGCATATAATCTAGATATAGTTAATAAAGAAACTAATTATCTACCTATATAGACCTAAGAATATATAACTAAGATTTCTTTTAATATTATAGATATAGCATATTATAATATAATATTAGGACTTCTATAGCTTAAGGAGCATAATTCTCGAATTAATTGGACTACTAGCTAAATCTCTTAGGAATAAGCTATACCTAATAGGATAGTTGTAATTAAAAGCGCAGAATAAAACTTAATTACTAAGGATAGCTAAGAGAGGCGCTTAAATAAGAACTTAATATATATTTCTAAATTAATAGAGACTAATAGCTTATAGAGAAGGATTATAAGCGCCTTAAATCTATAGAAGGAGGTTAAGCATAGATTAGATTTATAAGTAAGTAGAAATTAATCAGAAAGACTTAATCTAGCATAGAGCAATAATAATAGGCAGTAATTATAAAAATAAAAGCTATAGGCTTAGAAACTTAGCCTAGCTTAGAGCAGCTAGAATAAGCTAAAGAAATAGATAAATTAAGAATTATAAAGAATTAGATAAAGCTAATTAGAATATAATACTTCTATAATATTGCCTAAGAATGCTTAATAGTACCTCCTATTCCTATAAGCAGTAATAATAGAAGAAGAACCTTTACTAATATTTAATAATATATTATAAAAGTACTATAAATTTACTAGATTATTCTTAGGAAAGTATAAAGAATTGCTTTCTGCTAGAATCCAATTTAACTATAAAATATTCCTTAAGAAAGAGATAGAACTAAAGTTTTTTCCTATTTATAAACTAGATAAAGCAAAGCTTAAAGCACTTAGAGAATACCTAAACGAAAATCTTAAAAGAGAATATATTAGAGAATTATACTCTCTAGCAGAATATTTAATTCTTTTTATATCTAAAAAAATAGCAAACTTAGATTATATATAGATTTTAGATAATTTAATAATATAATAATTAAGGACTATTATTTACTGCTAAGAAGCAATAAATTATAAGATAGGATATAAGGCATATAATAGTTTACTGCACTTAATTTTAAAAAAAGATATTATTATATATAGATTATAAAGAAATATAAATAGAAAATAGCTTTTAGAATTTGCTATAGATATTATAAATATTATATTATACTATTTAGACTAACTAATATATTAGCTATATTCTAATGCATAATTAACTATATTCTCTGCGAATTTCTTAATATCTTTATTATTGCCTACCTAAATAATATCCTTATTTATTTAAAGGACCTTAAAATATATAAATAATATATATAAACTATACTATAGATGCTACAAAATGCTAAAATACTAATAGAATTTACTAAATATTATTTCTATACTTAGAAAGTAGATTATCTTAGATATACTCTTAAACTAGGCGCAATTCGTATATAGAAAGATAAAATTAAGGCAATTAAAGATTAGCCTATATCTAGAAATCTTATAGATATTTAAGCATTCCTTAAATATATTAATTTCTATAGATAGTTTATTAAGGATTATAGCAAAAAAGTTAAGCCTCTTATAAAACTTACTAAAAAAGAAATGCTATTTTATTAGGCAGAAGGATAATAGCAAGTATTTAATAAGATTAAAGATCTTATATTAAAAAATCTAATTTATAAAGAACTAGATCTTAGTAAAGAACTTAAATTATATATAGATATATTAAATTTTGCTATTAAAGTAGAATTTAATTAGCGCAATAAAAAAAGAATAATTAAGACTAATTGCTAATTTCTTAAAAAAGCTTAATAAATTAGAATTGCAGTATAAAATATTAAATAAGGAATTTATAGCTATTATAGAAGCATTTAAGGAATAGAAATAATATCTTATTAGTGCAAAATACTAAATCAAAATATTTTCTAATTATAAAAATCTTATTATATTTACTATAATAAAGATACTTAATAGATAATAAGTAAGATAGGCAAAATACCTATTATAATTTAATCTTAAGATTATTTATATTTAAGAAAAGGAAAATATTAAAGCAAATATCCTTAGCAGAAGATCTAATTATTAAGATAAAATTATAAAAGAAATCTAAAATATCTTTATAATAAATAAGAAAGAAAACCTTATTAATGCATATAGAGAGCTAAATATTATTCTTAGAATTAGTTGAATAAGCAAGGACTTAAAAGATATAATTCTAGAGGAATAAGATTAGTATATTTAGAATATATATAATGCCCTAGTATATAGATATTAGGAAGTTAGAGCAATCTTAGTATAAATTTCGAAATACTGGAATTTGCTAGGCCTTAAGAAGAGAGTTAAGAACTTCTTATAGAATTGCAATAGTTATAAAAAGAATAAGGCAGAAAGATATAAGCCTTATAGATTGCTTTACTCTTTATTAGTACTAAGTTTGGTTTAGCAATTAGCTAGCCTAGACTTTATTATTAAGCTACCTCTCTTATAAAAACCCTTAATTAAAATGCAATTTAATAGCATTCTAATAATAATTTGCAAACTAAGTAAATATGCTTACTTTCTACTATATAAGGAGAGCAGTATAGCAGAAGACTTTATATATATATTTCTTAGAATAATTATAGCTAACTATAGCATACTATAGAAAATTATTTTAAATAAAGATAGGAAGTTTATATTAAACTTCTAGACTTTACTTATAAAGCAGCTTAAAGCAGCTTATAAAATATTAACTGCATTCTATCTATAAATAGATAAATAAATAGAATATATAAATCAAATTTTAGAATAATATTTATACTATTATATTAATTATAAATAAAATAATTAGATTAAATTATTATTATTAGCATAATTTATATATAATAGCGTAGATATAAGTATAATAAAGGTATTGCTATTCTATATAGTATATAGATATAACCTTATAGCATACTATAAAGCATTGCTAGGAGCAAATGCAGAAGCAATAAATAAGAAAGCTTAGAGGATTTAGAAAATTTATAAAAAACTATAGCAAGAATTTGCATTTATTAGGGAATAAATAATAAGATATGCAAATACTAAAAAAATTAAGAGACTAATCCTTAAAAAGAGAGATAAGATTTATCTTTTTTAATAAAATATTAAAATAAAGAGACTTAGTAATAAGCTTAATTATAAAAAGCTTAGCCTATTTAAAATTTTGCGAAAAATCTTACTAGTTAACTATAAACTTGCATTCTCCTATAGCATAAAAATATACCTAGTTTTCTATATTTTATTATTTAAGCTAGCAGTATAAAATATAAAAATTAATAATAGCATTAAAGTTAAAGATAATAAATTAGAATATAAGATTAGAAAAATCCTTAAATATAAAGAATAGAATAATATACTAAAATATCTAGTTAAATAGAAAAGCTATTTCTTAAGCAAAAATATATAAGAATCTCTAAAAAATATTACTAATATACTAGAATAGCTTGCGCAATATTAGTCTAAGAAAGGATAGTTATAGCAATAATTAGTTAGCTTATAGAAATATTAGAAATGCAGCTTATTAGTTAAAATACCCTATTAGTTAATAAAATAAGCTATTAATTAAGGAAATACTAATTAAAAATAATATTAAAAGAAAAAGATGCATTAAGCTAAGCTAAGGGTTAGCAGCTAATTAAAGGTCTAGCTATATTTTCCAGCCTATATTTATCTAGAATACTTAGGTCTAGTAGAGTCTAACTAGCCCCCTCTATAGGCTAGCTATTAGAGGGAGAGCCCTTAGGAGCTAAGGCCTTAGCGCCTTAGTTAGCCTCTTTAGCAGCTAAATGCTTAGCCTTAGCCTCTGCCTTCTTTATCTCTAGATGCTCTAACTCTTCTAGATTTATTAAGCCCTAATAAATAGCTTAAGCTATCTTCTCTCTTTATATCTTCTTCTATTAGCAGAGATATATTAACTTTAGCTTAAAGTCTTCGATTTTATTCTCTAACTTTTAATGCTAGAAGGAGATATTAAGAAGCTTAGAAGAGTTAGTTAGTTTAAGAATATTATATTTAGAATATTAGCAACGCATACACTTAGCGCATTAAGAAAAATCCTTAAGGGATATCTAATAAGATTTTAAGCCCTAAGCATTATAGGAAGAATAAGGAATTATAATAATAGCTTTAGAAAGAATAATTAAATAAAGGGACTTCTTCTGCTTTAATCTATTAGAATAAGAATTAAAAGATTTTAGTTTTGCAACTCTATTTAATATCCTAATTAGAAAGATATAATAATGCAGCAAGATAATAGCAGAAAAACTTATAAAAAAATCATTAAAGATAATAATTTATAGAAGAAAGATAATATTATAATCTATTTAATATATAAATTATAATAAAGATTACAGCATAGCATTAAGGCTATATAGAATAGACTATAGAAAGCTAAGAGTCTAATACTTTAGAATAGAACTAGCATAATAAGATTATATAAGCTAGGGTTAGGGTTATAAAGATTACTTAGTTAAAGGAGTTAATATTAACTCTATTAACTAATTAAAAGAATTAGTATTAACTTAATTAACTAGTTAAAGAATTTAATATTAACTCTAGCCTACCCTTGCTAAGAAGAAACTAATACTACTAATAAAAGACTAAAGAATAGGTTATATAAGGGATATATTTGCTACTATTAGATAGATTTAGTATATAGCTCTTTAGTTATTAATCTAAGTATTACTTTTAATATAAGTAATAGCTTTACTGCTAATAATATACTGCAGAAGATTTTAGAAATTATTTTTATATTCTTTAGATTATACTTTAATATCCTTCTTGCCTAATATAAACTCTTGTATACTTATTATATACCCTGGTTATAGCAGTGCTTATTACACTAGCCTATATAGCAGCATTAGCTTCTATAATCTAAATGCTGAGAAATAAACTAAGCATCTTATATATAGAATTCCTTTAAAGGAACTCTTCTAGAGCATTCTAATCCAAAATTATAAAGCAGAAAGAATAAAGGATCCTAAGATTAATACATTCTACTTTAGATACTATTAATTAGCATAGATCTTATGCACCTATTATAATTATTAAATTTATTTTAAAGAAAAAGTTAAATATAAATAGTTTCTAACTAGAGAAGAAAGATAAGTTATCTAAGCGCATAAAGAACCTAAACTTTAGTTTAGGGAAATACTAAATAAAAAGTATAATAATGCTTTTATTAGACTACTAAAAGATTGCTTAAAGCCTTATATAGAAAGGAAATGCAAATAATAGCAATACTTAGTAGAAAAATATACTATTTATATATAGAATAAAGCATATGCTTAGCATATATAATAGCGCAGCAGAAAGCATTATAAGCATATATAATAATAAGCTAGAGTATTAGCCTAGCAAGTAGCTAAAAGAATCCTAAAAGGATAGGATTGCCTATAATAGAACTATAGACAATTAGACTAGAATAGTCCTTATATAAAGCCTCTAAAACGAACTATGCTTATATTATTATTAACGCATATATCTATAAAGAAAGATATAATGCCCTACTAGATAGTAGCATATAAGGAAATTATATATCCCTAAATATTATTAATATAGCAAAGATACTATAGTAGCAGAAGGAGAAGCCCTATATACTTAATACTATAGAAGGAAAGCTAGTTGCATATAATCTAGATATAGTTAATAAGGAGACTAATTATCTATCTATATAGATATAAGGATATATAACTAAGATTTCTTTTAATATTATAGATATAGCATATTATAATATAATATTAAAACTTTTATAGCTTAAGGAGTATAATTCTCAAATTAATTGGACCACTAGCTAAATCTCTTAGGAATAAGCTATATCTAATAAGATAGTTGCAATTAAAAGCGCAGAATAAGACTTAGTCACTAAGGATAGCTAAAAGAGGCGCTTAAATAGGAACTTAATATATACTTCTAAATTAGCAAAGACTAATAGCTTATAGAGAAGAATTATAAATATCTTAAATCTATAGAAAGAGATTAAGTATAAATTAGATTTATAAATAAGTAAAAATTAATTAGAAAAACTTAGTTTAGTATAGAGCAATAATAATAGGCAGCAACTATAGAAATAGAAGCTATAGCCCTAGAAATTTAATCTAGCTTAGAGCAGCTAAGATAGGCTAAAGAAATAAATAAACTAAGAATTATAAAGAATTAAATAAAGCTAATTAGGATATAATACTTCTGCAATATTGCCTAAGAATACTTAATAGTACCTCCTATTCCTATAAGCAATAATAATAGAAGAAGGATTTCTATTAATATTTAATAGCATATTATAAGAGTATTACAAATTTATTAGATTATTCTTAGAAAAGTATAAAAAATTGCTTCTTGCTAAAATCCAATTTAACTACAAAATACCTCTTAAGAAAGAGATAGAACTAAAGTTTTTTCTTATTTATAGATTAGATAAAGTAAGGCTTAAGGCACTTAGAGAGTATCTAAATAAAAATCTTAAAAGAGGATATATTAGAGAATTATACTTTCTAGTAGGATACCTAATTCTTTTTATACTAAAAAAGAATAGCAAACTTAGATTATATATAGACTTTAGGCAACTTAATAATATAATAATTAAGGATTATTATTTATTACTAAGAAGCAATAAATTATAAAATAGAATGCAAGGCGTATAATAGTTTACTATATTTAATTTTAAAAAAGAATACTATTATATATAGATTGCAAAGGGATATAAGTAGAAAATAGCCTTTAGAACTTGCTATAGATATTATAAATATTATATTATGCTATTTAGACTAACTAATATACTAGCTATATTTTAATGCATAATTAACTATATCTTCTGCAAATTTCTTAATATCTTTATTATTGCTTATCTAAATAATATCCTTATTTACTTAAAGGACTTTAAGATATATAAATAATATATGCAAACTATACTATAGATGCTGCAAAATGCTAAGATGCTAGTAAAATCTACTAAATATTATTTCTATACTTAAAAAGTAAATTATCTTAAATATACTTTCGAATTAAGCATAATTTGCATATAGAAAGATAAAATTAAGGCAATTAAGAATTAGCTTATATCTAAAAACCTTATAGATATTTAAGCATTTCTTAAATATATTAATTTTTATAAATAGTTTATTAAAAATTATAGCAAGAAAGTTAAGCCCCTTATAGAACTTACTAAAAAAGAAATGCTATTTTATTAAGCAAAAGGATAATAGCAAGCATTTAATAAGATTAAGAATCTTATATTAAAAGACTTAGTTTATAAAAAACTAGACTTTAGTAAAGAACTTAAGTTATATATAGATATATTAGACTTTGCTATTAGAGCAGAACTTAACTAGCGCAATAAAAGAGGATAATTAAAACTAATTGCTAACTTTTTAAAGAAGCTTAATAGACTAGAATTGCAGTATAGAATACTAAATAAGAAACTTATAGCTATTATAGAAGCATTTAAAAAATAGGAATAATATCTTATTAGCGCAAAATACTAAATTAAAGTATTTTCTAATTACAAAAATCTTACTATATTTACTATAATAAAGATACTTAATAGATAATAAGTAAAATAAGCAGAGTATTTATTATAATTTAATCTTAAGATTATCTATATTTAAGGAAAGGAAAATATTAGAGCAAATGCTTTTAGCAGAAGGTCTAATTATTAGGATAAGGTTATAGAAAAAATCTAAAATATCTTTATAATAGATAAGAAAGGAAATCTTATTAATATATATAGAAAGCTAAATGCTATTCTTAAAATTAATTAAATAAGTAAGAACCTAGAAAATATAACTCTAAAGAAATAAAATTAGTATATTTAAGATATATATAGTGCCTTAGCATATAGATATTAGAGAGTTAGGGCAATTTTAGCATAGATTTCGAGATACTAGAACTTACTAGGCCTTAAGAAAAGAGTTAAGGACCTCTTATAGAATTATAATAGTTATAAGAAAAATAAAGCAGAAAGATATAAGCCTTACAAATTACTTTATCTTCTATTAATACTAAATTTAATTTAGCAATTAGCTAGCCTAAACTTTATTATTAAGCTACCTCTTTTATAAGAACCCTTAACTAAAGTGCAATTTAATAGCATTCTAGTAGTAATTTGCAAATTAAGCAAGTATGCTTACTTTCTACTATATAAAGAGAGCAGTATAGTAGAAGACTTTGCATATATATTTCTTAGAATAATTATAGCTAATTATAGCATACTATAGGAAATTATCTTAAATAAGGATAGAAAATTTGTATTAAACTTTTAGACTTTATTTATAAAGTAGCTTAGAATAGCTTATAAGATATTAACTGCATTCTATCTATAAATAGATAGATAAATAGAATATATAAATTAAATTTTAGAATAATATTTATACTATTATATTAATTATAAATAAGATAATTAGATTAAATTATTGCTATTAGCATAATTTATATATAATAGCATAAATATAAGTATAATAAAAGTATTGCTATTTTATATAATATATAGATATAACCTTATAATATACTATAAAGCATTGCTAGGGGCAAATGCAGAAGCAGTAAATAAGAAAGCTTAAAGGATTTAGAAAATTTATAAAGAATTATAGCAAGAACTTGCATTTATTAGAGAATAAATAATAAAATATGCAAATACTAAAAGGATTAAGGGACTAATTTTTAAAGAGAAAAATAAGATTTACCTTTTTTAATAAAATATTAAAATAAAAAGACCTAGTAATAAGCTTAATTATAAAAAGCTTAGTCTATTTAAGATTTTGCAAAAAATCCTACTAGTTAACTATAAACTTATACTTCCCTATAGCATAAGAATATACCCAGTTTTCTATATTTTACTATTTAAGCTAGCAGTATAGAATATAAAAATCAATAATAGCATTAAAGTTAAAGATAATAAATTAGAATATAAAATTAGAAAAATCCTTAAATATAGAGGATAGAATAATATATTAGAATATCTAGTTAAATAGAAAGGCTATCCTTTAAGCAAAAATATATAAGAACTTCTAGAAAATATTACTAATATACTAGAATAGCTTGCGCAATACTAGTTTAAGAAAGGATAATTATAGCAATAACTAGTTAGCTTATAGAAATATTAGAAATATAGCCTATTAATTAAAATACTTTACTAATTAATAAAATAAGCTACTAATTAAGGAAATATTAGTTAGGAATAGAATTAGAAGGAAAAGATATACTAAGCTAGGCTAAGGGTTAGCAGCTAACTAAAGGTCTAGCTATATCTTCTAGCTTATATTTATCTAGAATATTTAAGTCTAGTAGGGTCTAACTAGCCCCCCTTATAGGCTAGCTATTAGAGGAAGAGCCCTTAGGAGCTAAGGCCTTAGCGCCTTAGTTAGCTTCTTTAGCAACTAGATGCTTAGCCTTAGCCTTTGCCTTCTTTGCCTCTAAATGCTTTAACTCTTCTAGATTTATTAAGCCCTAATAAATAGCCCAAGCTATCTTCTCTCTTTATATCTTCTTCTATTAGCAGAAATATATTAACTTTAGCTTAAAGTCTTTAATTTTATCCTCTAACTTTTAATGCTAAAAGGAGATATTAAAAAGCTTAGAAAAGTTAGTTAGTTTAAGAATATTGCATTTAGAATATTAGCAATATATATACTTAGCACACTAGAAAGAATTCTTAGGGGATACCTAATAAGATTTCAAGCCCTAAGCATTATAGAAAGAATAAGGAATTATAATAATAGCTTTAGAAAGAATAATTAAATAAAGAGACTTTTTCTGCTTTAATTTATTAGAATAAGAATTAAAAGATTTTAGTTTTGCAACTCTATTTAATATTCTAATTAGGAAAGCATAATAATATAGTAAGATAATAGCAGAAAAACTTATAAGAAAATCATTAAAGATAATAATCTATAGAAGGGAGATAATATTATAATCTATCTAATATGCTAATTATAATAAAAATTGCAGCATAGCGCTAAGGCTATATAAAATAGACTATAGAGAACTAAGAATCTAATACTCTAGGATAGAACTAGCATAATAAGATTATATAAGCTAGGGTTAGGGTTATAAAGATTGCTTAGTTAAAAGAGTTAATATTAACTTTATCAACTAGTTAAAAGAATTAGTATTAACTTAGTTAACTAATTAAAGGATTTAATATTAACTTTAGCCTACCTTTGCTAAAAAGGAACTAATACTACTAATAAAGGACTAAAGAATAGATTATATAAGAAATATATTCGCTACTATTAGATAGATTTAGTATATAGCTCTTTAGTTATTAATCTAAGTATTACTTCTAATATAAGTAATAGCTTTACTGCTAGTAATATACTGCAGAAGATTTTGGAAATTGTTTCTATATTCTTTGGATTATACTTTAAT
The DNA here is from genome assembly GCA_027559495.1 of Aurifilum marmelostoma. Taxonomy (NCBI): domain Eukaryota; kingdom Fungi; phylum Ascomycota; class Sordariomycetes; order Diaporthales; family Cryphonectriaceae; genus Aurifilum; species Aurifilum marmelostoma. Next base: position 2,342,735 of record JAMXSV010000010.1, on the reverse strand, counting down.
ATTCTTCTTGCCTAATATAAACCCTTGGGTACTTGTTGTATACCCTAGTTACGGCAGTGCTCATTACATTAGGCTAAAAGTATTTGCTCTTATTATTATATAAGTAATTGCTAGAATGCAAATCTAATAGATAGAGATAAGGAATATATTATTCTAAATAATATTTTTTTAAGTAATAAAAATATATTTAAATACTATAAGCAAATGCTAGAATATTAAAATAATTTTTCTATTACTAATAAGTATCTCTGCAAAATTTATTTTGCAATATAGGGGCTATTCTGCATTTATTTATTAAATTAAGATTTTTGCGAGTATAATAAAGTAGATATAGATTAGTTAGAGAGGAATTGCATTTTTATAGAGATAACTAAATCTCTTTTTATACTAATATTAAGAGAAAATATATCTAACTTATACTAAAAATATCTATAATAGTTTTTAGAAGATATAAATAAAAATAATAATATTTTTTAATTTTATTATTTCTAATATAAAGTACTTGCAATACTTTAAAATTCTAAAGTAGGAACTAAAGCCTTTTAGTAATCTAATATAATTATAGAGGCTTTAGATATAGATAAAGAAGGCTGCAATTCTATTATACTTCTTTTTGCTTTTAAACTAGAATCTATATTTATATTAGAAATAGAAGGAATTAATATAATCTATTTAGTAATAAAAGAAGAAATATATAATAAAATAATAAAATAAATATTAAAATGCTTTTTCTTAATACCCCTTATATAAAGCTTATTATAATTTATATTAGAATAATATATAATCTTATAATTTAGAGGCACTTAAGCGCTTATACTCTAAAACTATATATAATTGCCTATAGTTAAATACTAAATCTAATTTAATAAAATATATAATTATATTTTCTTATTAATAGATTAAAAAAAAAGAAATTAATTATTATTAAGAGAAAAAAGAGGCTAATAATGCTATATAAATATGCTAATATTTAAATCTAATATAAAAGCAGGGCTAAACTCTATAATATAAGTATTTTTAACTATTAAGCTATTTGCATTAATATTAAAAAGATTTTTATTACTAATATTAAGCGCAATAATTGCAATAATCTATATTCTATATAATTAAGAAATATATATCTTAAAAACTAACTTTGCTTTATATAATATAATCTCTTAACTCTATTAATCTTAGAAATAATAGAGCTTAGTAGCTAGTAGTATAAATCTATTATTAGATTTATTAGTATATATCTTATAATATATAGAAGAGCTATTATATTGCAGAGCAGGCGCTAATTTATTTTTTTTTTCTTGCTTAACTTATTATATAGCTTAAGCAAATTAGTAGAAAGAATAGCAAGATTAGAAGTTCTGCTAATAATCTCCTTAGTAATCTCAAACTATTTTAAAAAAATATATTAATATTATTAGTAAATTTATTAATAATATCTAAAAAAATAAATAGGATTATAGTTAGAGTAATTATAATAGTATAGTATATATTTGCAGTAGTAGCTAAAGCAATAATATCTAGATTAAGGATATATAGTAGCTAAGCAGCAACTAAATAAGGGATATATATAGATAGAATATATATGCTATAGATATAAATGCATTGCATTGCAAATGCAATATATAATATATAAAATATAGAATAGATATTATTTTGGATAACTTAAAGAGTCTGAAATCTGAATTAATATATTATTTAATTACATTTCTTCTATAAATAATTAGTTAAGATACTCTATTATGCAGAAGGCCTACCTCGCTTATATATAAGGTATACTAACTGCAGCGGCTGCTAACATTCCGTGTCCTAATCCGGTATAGCCTTATGCAAGGATACTAGGACACCGCACACCACAGCTGTAACATTATGCAAAGAAAGTACATGAGAATATTAAAGGTATTGGAATTTGCGTATGATTCCAGCCTGAATAATAGCAATCATTCTCCGCCTTGATCCACCTGGAACATGCGATGCTTTTAGGAGAAGGGAGCTCCATCTAGTTCTTTGCAACGAGAGTCAGGCGAAGGATGCTGATACTGGCAGCTATGACTTGACTGCAACGTACCATTTTCACAGAAGGACAATGCCAGAGCGTAAAGAGCGTGGATATCCTTTGCTGAATCGCTCTTGGCGTCGATCAATACTACATCCGTAGTTTCGTCTCTTCCATGGTCTTTTCAGGAATCTCAATCGTCTCTTAGTCGTATCCACAAACAAAAGCCCAGTGGACAGGATGTTATATGATCTCTATGACGACGGGCCAAATGGGAAGTCAAGTCAGCCTTGTATGGAGAATTCCCTCGACCCACTTAGTGCCTGGCTAACAATTATGTTCAACATGGCTTGTGGGATGATTGTCCTTTTGTCCATCTCCACAAGGTGGGTTATGTCTGAGCCCAACCTTATACGAGTCCAAACCTTGTATGAGTAGAAGAGCGAGGCTGCTGCGGCTGCCTATTGAGGACCGTTCTGGCGAGTAAGCCAATCAGATGAAGGCTGAAGACCCATATGACTGCAAAAGGGGGGATATGAGGTAGCCTTGCTGAGCTTCACAGGATCCCCAGCTGAGGCAAGACATTGTGGTCAGCCTAGCCATCAGCTGTTCAAGGGGAGGAGATCATGATGTCTTTGGCTATGGACAATCGTGTATAAATACCACAGAAGCCACCCAGTCTTAAGATTCAAGGTAGCTCATTCCCTCATCATCTTCACACACAAAAAACACTACTTTCCACAACATCCTCAAGAACTTTCTCCACGAGAAATCTCCAAAACAAAACCACAAAATGCATTACTCCAAGGTAAAGCTAGACAAACTCCTTCACAGATATCCAGTCCAGCCTCATGTTCAAGCAGAGTGACTGACTACTCAATCAGAACATCCTCGTCCTTGCCGCCCTGGCTGTTGTGTCCGCAGCCCTTCCCAACGGCAATGGACTCGGCTCCGACATCGCCGCCAGGCAGGACAACTGTATCTACGGCGGTGACTACTTCACTTGCGTCGAGCGAGGTGAGGCCGAGTGTGCGCTCGAGTGCACGTGCGACACCACCAACCCGAACGCGTGCCTGGTGTGCTCCAGCGCGTGCGAAACTCGCGTCCAGAGCGAGGATTGCTCGGGCTGCTCTTGAGAGGGCCTAAGCAATTCAGATATGGACAGCCAGGTGATGCGAAGAGTAGCAATCTTCCTGGCTTTCACGATGGGCTTCGGCTTGCGTGGAGGAGAGCGGATGCAGGAAATGGGCGGTGAAGGAGGCTCTCAATTTTGATCACTTTTATTTCTCATTCGGGAGGAGATCTCGAACTTGTAATGATTACCTTCAACACGAATGTAGAAAGTAAGCGCTCGGGTGCTTACTTACTCACATTGGGTTGAGAAGTTATTTGTATATGCGTCTCAGCTGCCTTGAATGAATGCCAAAATATGTCGCTGGGAACAGAATCTCAAGAAATGTGCAGAATTTGTCCATCACAAGACTTCGTATTTGTCCTCCACCCCCTTCCCCCGGAGAAGCACCTGAGGTCTAGATCACTCGCTCTCATTGCATCAGCCTCTTGGCTCCAAAGTATTTAGATGTGGGCGTTGCTCATTCATAAGTGGTTACGAGACCATTACGAGACACCTCAGATGCGATTTCGAAGTATGTTGAATTATACCTTATAGGCTTCCACGGGATTTGATTAATTCATTACCTTGCGGGTTCTTATTTGTTACTGAACGTTGACAGGAATCTTCTGGGTGTTCAGAAGTCTTGATTTTCAAACTCTTTTCACCATCAAATCCTGACAGACAGTGCCAATATGCACTGTCTCAGAACAATCCAAGCAGACTTATGTACGGAACACTTAGCATGCACCCTAGGTGGTGCCTATGTGGGAGCACATTGCTTTAAGCGGTTATACGGACTCCTTCACCGGTTGATATAAAGTATTTGATCAGCTTCACTGTTCTGGGCGTAATTGTGCGCCGGCAGAGATGTTAAACGATAGCATGGTGTACTGCTTGATTACCAGCACAAAAAGAATACCCATCGGTGTCGTCAGATTTAAACTTTATTGGATGATTTTAGAGACTCGCATGTCTTCGCATGAACTCCAGTAGTTGTGAAAGAGACTATATTGACCAGACATGCAGTGCAGGGTGGCGTCAAAGCTGAAGCGAGCCAAGAGGCCTGTCACCCCTCCCTCGGTTCGAGTTATACGCCACTCATCAACGTCTTCTGACCACCATATATCACGCAGCGATATAGGTAATCGTCGATATTGACGCGCCACCTTCTGAGCTACTGGACGCCACGCCTCATCCTAGGTGGCTGTGAGCAGACATCCAGCCCATTTGACTTTCTGAACTAGCTCGGGGCACATTGCGGGCAACGCTGACGTTTCAGCCTTCAAGGGGAAGGGGTGTAATAAACGATAGTTTGTTGGTTCCTTGGTCCCTTGCATGGGCTGTATTCCTCTGAATGCTGACGCACCTGCTATACATTTGTTGGTGCCCGGTTAGGAGAAAGGACCGCGATTCGAAAAGTGCTGTTTTCTAACTCACGCCTTTTGATGGGAGAAGATGATACTCCGGGTAAAAGCCCATATAGATCTGCCTTCATGCTATAGCTTTAGGAGGTGTGACTGATCACACGATCGCTTCGTCCGGAGACTGCACCTTGCACCGTTCTCCGTCTGGACGCCGGAGTCCCTGCTGATCGGCCGTCTACGTCGGAAGAAAGATATAATGGATTTCTACTTCAGGTGCTAAATGCCATCATATGATAACCTATTTGGGGTTTCTCCCTCAATGAACATCCAAAGGCTCCCATGTGTGGAACGCATGATGCGGAGGTAGCTCCACGTGCGGCAAAACCCCGGAGTCTACCTGACCGAGTTTCCCAACCTGGAGCAAGGCTGCTTCAGCATCCTCTAGAGGATCCTGTGGGAACAATGCGGGGAAAACACATCCCAACTTGACGGGCAAGGAGGCAAACGGGACTCCAGCCGCTTGGCAAAGAACGGTCCATCCCGCATCGTAGTCTGCGAAGGACAGCATCGAGAGGGGGGGATAAGGAGTGGATTTAAAGGAGCCTAAGAGCGCTGTGCCACCCTCCCCTGAAGAGAAAACTTAAGCCCGTCAGCACTGAGTTTCAAAAAGAGGATGATGCCGCCAAGCCAATATTTTCAAAGACCCTGCTCTATCGAACAACGTCAGCCATAGACGGTGCAGACCTCCCGTCTAACCGGGAATTTATCCACGACTTTCACAAGGTTATACCCCATCGGAGACGTGACCCCATAGACACCCGCATAGGCTCTAGCAGAGGCCCCTGGATCCATTGGGACTGGTCTGGAATCCCCAGTAGTTGCCCGGCCACTGGAAAGTTTTGGCCACACACCACCACAGTTTAGTCGCCAATGGAGTCGCGGTTTGCATATTGATGTGGGCTTGCGTGTTGCTTTTCCGCGGCATAACTGTATTTGATTGATCCCGGCGGAGGAAGAGGGGGAGGGGGGTTTGAAAATTCCTTATGACAATACTAGACTCAGATATAGCATCGATGACCGGCTCAGATGAGATGTAAACCTTCCATGGTTCTCCTCTTCTGACTGTTTTGCCATTTTGTCTCGTCAGCCTGGCGATGCACTCAGGCCCTGCTACCACTGCCAAAGATCGATTCTCATTGACAACAAAAGATCTCTTCGCAAGGTCGCAATGCCCAGACTCGCTGGACGAAAAGTCCAGGCTCAAGTCGACATGGCTCAGGCCGAGGGTCCACGGTTTGAGAAGGTGACCTGGTACAGAGAGCCTCACCTCAGGAAGTTGTATGCCATGTCACTCGTCCTCATGATCGCTTCTAGCACGACTGGATACGACGGTAGCTTGATCAACACGTCACAGCAGCTTCAGCTATGGCAGGAATTCTTCGGAGATGCCATTGCAGACAATAACAAGCTTGGTGTCCTGGTCAACATGTTCAACATCGGATCGATTGTTTCTTTCTTCATCACGCCTTACGTAGCGGATCATTTCGGGCGCAAGGTTGCAATCACCCTTGGATGCATATTCATGGTCTCGGGAGGATGCATGACGGCCTTCTGCAACGGTTATGCAGGTATATGTCATGATCTGATTATTGTAGGAAAATGGTTACTGACCAGACTGCAGTCTACATCTGCGGTCGTTTCGCCCTGGGATTCGGCAATTCGCTGTCTCAAATGGCCTCGCCTTTGCTGCTGACCGAAATATGTCACCCGCAACACCGTGGTCCTGTCACAGCCATCTACAACTGTTTATGGAATTTTGGTGCCTTACGTGAGTTTCATCGCCCGCAAACCCGCATTACCCCAGCACATGCACTGACAGAGCCCCAGTTGTCTCCTCGATCGGATGGGGCACCATGTACATCACAAACGACTGGTCATGGCGATCCATCACGCTGATTCAGGTCGTCCCATCCGTGGTACAGTTGGTGTTCATCTGGTGGCTGCCCGAGTCACCACGATACCTCGTCAACAAAGATCGAAACGACGAAGCTTTGCTAGTGTTGTCCAAATACCATTCTGGTGGAAATGTACACGATGCCATTGTGCAATTCGAGTATCTCGAGATAAAGCAGACGATTCAGATGGACCGGGATACCGACAGAGCAACCTCGTACCTCGACTTCTTCCGGACGAAAGGAAACAGATGGCGGCTGGCAATCATCGTCTCTTTGGGAATCATCTCGCAATATTCCGGTAACGCTCTGTTCTCGAACTACATGAACACCATCTACGAGGGTGCGGGCATAACGCATCAGAACCAGAAACTGGCCATCTCCACGGGCAAGACCATTCTTGACTTGATCGTCACCATCGCCGCCGCCCTGAATGTCGACCGCTTCGGACGCCGTCCACTATTTCTGATATCCACAGCTGGAATGGTCGTCTCTTTTGCCTGCTGGACCGCCACGGGCGCCGTGTACGAGAGTTCTAACCTGACCAATGTCCAAAGTGGCTATGGCCAGATGTTCTTCATCTGGATCTTTGGAATCTTCTATGACATCGGATTCTCCGGTCTCCTGGTCGCGTATGCCCTAGAGGTCCTGCCCTTCCACCTGCGTGCCAAAGGCATGATGATCATGAACATCACCGTCCAGGCCGTCCTCGCGGTGGGAAAGTAAGTGTCACTCTGCCGTCCAGTGTTTTGATCTCTGGAATCATCACTAACAAATTGTACTATTAGTCAAACAAACAAGATTGCCTGGGACAGCTTTCCGAAGCACTGGTACTTTATGCTGTTCTACACATCGTGGGATGTGGTAGAATTTATATTTGTCTGGTTCTTCTACCCCGAGACCAAAGGACCGACATTGGAGGAAATTGCTCGTATATTCGACGGCAACGATGCCGTGGCGCATATCGATCTTCATGAAATCGCAAAGGGCATACACGGCGAATACGATGAGGACGTCCACTATGACGCGTACATGCCACAGCGAGGGAATGCGGCCCGGAGATACTATTCTGAGAGGCGGCGACGATAAGCGTTCAATATTCTCGAGAAGCCGGAAAGGAAAAAATTACAATTTGTTCTGCAGTCAACGGCTCTTTCAAAAAGTCTTGGGCCCCCAAGGGGTTCCACTTTCAAAATGATGTTTCTCATGCCTGTGTTCACATACCCCATGCATATCTAACTGATTAAACTTCTAGCTGGATCTAGTTGAGAATGTTGAAGATTATAGTGCCTTTGGCGATCCTTTCTTGCATGAGACCGATACCTGGAGTTGCTCCATTCGTATTACACCGCCAGCCTCGCTCCTGACTGGATAGCATGTTCCATGATGAAGTCCTGAAACCCTTCATGAGAGGTGTCTTAACTCTAATATGGATCCCTTGCTTCCTGCCCTACACCCCCCTCAGGAACCCTCGTTTCCGAATTGGCGGCTTTTCCCCTTGTTCCTTTCGGAGTTCTTTCTCCCCGTCCTCCGTTTCGACCACATAGCGGTCTTTGTCCATCTCGGCCTGCCTCTTCTCCCGCTCGCCCTTCCAGCGCATAAAGTAACAGCAAAAGGGAAACAAGACCGTGTTGATAGCCGCCCACGCACATAGGATGCCCACATTGAGACCAATCTTGGAGTGCAGATCGAATAGCAGCTGACGACTAGCCTCGACAATGTTGTGGAGCGGCCAGGCATAACCCCATCTGTAGAAGCCTGGGGCGAGGTCGAGGCTGTAGAAGGACGTCGAGACGTTTGAGATGACCCAGAAGATGAGCCACAGGGCGACCCACGGCTGACCGACAATCATTGCGACGTTCTCGCATGCCAGGCCGAGGGCGATCATGCCTAGGTAGTTGACCAGCCAGTACACGAGGAAGGTGGCGTGGCCGTATGCTGTTGCCCCTGACGGTGGAGGGGAGTAGACGTGGCTTGCCGGTGGTTCCGTGAAGGGGATCTGGAAGGCGAGAGAGATGAGAGAGTAGCCGAGGCTGATGAAGCAGTATGCTGCGATGGTGGCGAGCCAGCGCCAGACGATGAGTTGCCAAAAGTGTAAAGGTGGATGGCCTTGCGGCTGAATGTATTTCTGATGGGGCGTGCATGTCAGTCACCACAGGTCGATGTTGATCTTGATGCTCTTTTAGAAGCTTACCATGTGAATAGGCAAAAAGAAGGAGAAGGAGAAAAAAGCCATGATGATGAGGTAAATTAGACCAATGCTAACGGTAGGCGTTGCCGCAGCTGGTTGAAAAGGTCGCAGGTCGTAGAGGAGGGGAGATACGCCTGGGTTCACAGCCGCTGAGGCACTCGCCAAGTTCTCTCGCGTCAGGCTGTTGTTCGACATCATGCTCTGCCCCCACATGGGTCCGAACATGGCAGCGAACTCGTCCATGAATTGGACGAGGTAGGGAAGGATATCGCTCTGCACTGTGGTTGAGTCCCGTGCTGTCTGGATAATGATCTGGACGGCCCCATTGGGATCGTAAGAGGAGTTGCCGGTCGCGACCGCCTGTTGTAAAAGAGCTGTGGCGTTGGGATTCACAACGATCGCAGCCCATGCGTCCCATCTATACACAGCTTCCCGGACCTGAAGGGGGTCATTATTGTATTGGGACGAAGGTACCGTCGTATATCCAAGAGACGGCTTAGAGGATTCGAACAGCTGCTGCGTCAGGCTCGTGACAGCAGGGCCGACAACTGGCTGGACATTATTGTACGGCGCGACTTGGCCGTCAAAATCCACCACGTTGATCACTATGGATCGCAAGTTTACGTCAACCTTGAATAGCACGCCCCAATATAGAGACAAGACCGCCATGATAGCAACCAGTAGAACCAGGACTGTGAGTTGATGTTAATTAGTATGTGTCTGCATCAGAACTGGATCCAGTGGAGAAGAAGGTGATGAAGCGCGGCAGAACTCACCAGTCCTTATCCATAATAAAATTACATGCCTCCGTACTTTGTCCATATGGTGGTGCCAGAAGCCAACCGAGTGATGAGGCTGCTGCTCCTTGAAGCGATCGAACCCGGGGGACCGGTCAGAATCCTGGTCTGGGCCCCCGGATGCATCGCTGTCGGTCCCCCCGTTCAGAGCCGCCATGCTGTGTTGTGTTTGTACAAAGGCGTCCACGGGGTTCTCGCATCTATCATACAACCATTTAGATTTAATTGAAAATCTGAGGCGTTCCTGATTTATTATCGGCAACGCGAATTATCTTGCGAGGGCGCCCAATGATATGCAGTGACGCCATGAACTTAAGTGATGCGGGTCCTCCTCTACAGGACCATTTTGCATACGACTCGTCGTCATGCATCATCCTTCTTCTTCTGACTACTGTAAGAGCCCTAGAGGCTAGGATGTGAGCAATAGGAGCACCAAGTCATGATGTCACTTGGCTACCGTTTTCTCTGCCGCCGGAACTCCCCTGGAGAACGTTCGGTACGTGGTGTTTAGTACACTATAGCGTAGTATTGAGCCGTGGGGTCAGTGTTTAAGGTTAAGCTTATGGGCTTGGAGCTACATTACAGAGCCCTGTAGCAGAGACGAGTCTTGTAGGCACTCCAGACCTCCTGCAGCCACACCAAAAATCTCTGCAACTGTACAGCTTGAGGTTCGAGGTATGCATTACCACATACTGCCCTTCGAAAAAAAATCGGTCGCACAGACCAATGATTAGAACCGCACAAGCTTAGCTGAAGGAAGTCCCTCTCCGTGTCGGGTCGAGAATGTTGTAGTGTCATATAAGTAGCACCTGAGTCAGAAGGCCCTTATTTCAGACTGAGACCGGCTTCGACAGCCATTCGACTCGTTGTCCATGATGCATTGATGCCATATTAAATGCTTAGTACTTAATTAAGATACCCATGAAAAGGAGTAATCAAGGGCAGTTGTAGTGATTGAAACGAGTTTGTTACGTAGTAACCCAGGTACTCAATTCAGATCATAGGTCTAAGAGCATGATTGAGGAAAATCTGGCAACAAATTCGCCGGTACTGTAGTTTTGCCCAACCTGTCCTGTGGTCATCTCGACAGGGTAATATAGATAGATGAGCCTGTGTGAGATGGCGAATACATGACCAAGAGTTCAAAGTAAGGCATCACATTGAAAACAAAAGGCCTGATTTATGAAATAAACACACTTTTGTGATCTTTCAACTCAGCATCAAGCAATGACATGTGCACCCGTGGTCGAGGAATATTTCCCGGCTCTGCAGTGCTCCACTTCTTTGACCCGACGTGCCACACACACACCTGACCTCAATCTAATTTTGGATTTAATTACATTGTGTTCCCGATTAGGACGGTGCTTTAGGTGAAGCGCAACTGGCGCGCCCGACATTGTGAGATGTAACCCGTTGTATCGGGGATGTAAATAAAAGAGGCCGCCTCAGAGGCTACAGCTGTAGCCAATGCTGGACTGATTTCGGCCTCCGAGGAGCATCCGCCATAGAACAACAGAAAAAGGGCTTGACTGATACAATATCACCTCGTGCCATCACGCGCAGCCCAGGTCCAACCATTGCTCTGTTCTCTTCGACCCCTCCCCCGCACACTCGACCGCATAAATACCATTTTCTTTTTAAAAAAAATAATAATTCAATACTCGAATTCACCGAATCTTCCGAGTCACTTGTCGCACAGCACAAACCAACCACACTCCAACAACACAACACTATGGGCAAACCCAAGATCCTCTGCCTCCACGGAGGCGGCACCAACCCCGACATCCACCAGTTCCAGTCCCGCAAGCTCAACATCCTCATCGACAGGAAATACGACCTCGTCACCCCCAAGGGCATCATCGACTGCGGCGCAGGCCCAGGCATGCTCCCCTTCTTCGAGGGCTCCGACTTCGCCCAGTGGATCTGGGATGGCAAGGGCAACGAGGAGTGGAACGACAACCACGAGGTCGAGCACGAGGAGTGGGCCGACCTGCCCAAGCTGGTCGACATCTACCACAAGCAGGGCCCCTTTGTCGGCATCATCGCCTTCTCCCAGGGCGCCAAGGTCGGCATGCACCTGGTCAGGTGGCTGCAGGAGAACGAGCCAGACGACGCGCTCAAGTTCTTCGTGCTGGTCTGCTGCACGTCGCCGTTCAGAGGCAAGAGACAGCCGGGCGAGCCTGGGGTCCCAGCCACGGAGAGCATCACCATCCCAAGCCTGCACTTGATCGCGGAGAAGGACGAGTGGCACAACCAGGGCGAGATCATTGTCAAGTGCTTCAAGGACCCGGTGGTTATTCGCTCGCAGGAGGGTCACCACATGCCCATGGATAACGGACTGAACAAGAAGATCGTCGAGTTTGTGAGCCAGCATGCACCAGCCTGACCGGTGATGGTCGGACCACTCGAGTGGGAGGCAGTTGGGGGAGAGAATTCGCAGACTCATCATACCTCGGTATCAACAGCCTGGTTTCAGGATCTACCATTATACAATGTCATCACAACTTGAATATGTGTGCAGTTCGTCCAATACGAGGCGAACAGCCTGAAAAGTCCGCGCAAGGTCTTAATGATGCAGCGCTTACTCTTCCAGGATTGGGAGAAATCGAATGCTCCTTGATACGGCGCCCCGAATGCCGATACCAAGGTTAATATAGAGATCCTCGTGGTTTCTGGTGGAGAATTGAGCCTCCTGAGTGATCCGGAACCTGGGCGGTCGAATCATGTTCTTAGAAAGTGATTGTAGCACGACTTGCTATGATCAGAGCATTGTTTTCACGATATTTGCATTAAGTAATATGTATCTCTATCGCTATTCCAAGCCCCATTGATATAATTATCGCTCTGCCTCGTAATGGCATATAATAATCTGACAACAGCTATGATGCGCGTTGAGGGCCTGATTCCTAGACCGTATTAACAAAATCACGTTTCCTCGACCCCTGGGCCATTGGCATTCCAATCCTCAATCCAGATCCTCAAAATCCTCTTCCTTCCATTCGTACAGACTTAATTTCAGACCTGTTCGGATTCTTGTGCCCAGTCGAGTGACGCCGCTGTACTCCTCTGGATCTCGCGAGCGGATGAACGAAAACTTCTGACAGAAGCGGACCAGAAAGTATCGCGCTTGGAGCAGTGCATACTTTTGACCCGGGCAACGCCTGCGACCGTACGAGAATGGCATATAGTTGAGGGAGGGCATCAAATGCGCGTCATTCAGTTCCATCATGTCCCAACGGTCTGGGTCGAACTTGTCGGCGTCGTCGCCCCAGATACGCTTGTCCCTGTGGAGCACGTCCAGGGGAATGGAAACGAGGGCGCCTTTGTGGACCAAGAGCTTGTTCTTGCCTTGTGGACCGCCGCCTGTGGGAAGTGTGGTGTTCTGTAAAGCAAATCGGGTAACGCTGCTCGTTGGAGCATGGAGTCTTAGAGCTAATTAATCACGACAGCAGTAGTCAGCGTATCTTCTCGGTGAGTGCCCAGGAGCTTACCGCTGTTTACTCACCCTCCTTTATTACCGCGTTCAGAAACTCCATATTGTCCAGGTCCAGTTCCGTCGGCAGTCTTCCCTTCAACTCCCAGACCTCGTGTTGAAGGAACTCCCAGTCCCCGGGAGACCGACTCAGTAGGTACAGTGCATGTATCAATAAGCTGGCTGTGGTATCGGTCCCGGCGCCTATGAACTCGACGATTCCCCATCGAGCCACGGTTGGATTATCGCCCGAGCACCTAAGGAGATTGAGTAAGGTACCAAAGCGATTTATGCAGTCATACCACGGTACGCCGGCTCTGCTTGCTATTGCTGACTGGTAGAATCTGAGGATTGCAGCAACTCGCCTGTCGATAACATTATGAACCTTCCTTGAAGCTCTGCTGAACCAGAATTGTTCCTAGGCCAAATTCCAGATTAGACACTTCTGCAAAAAAGTCCGACGGGAACGCCGATGGATGACTTCAGAACAGTAATTGGCAGCTTTCCGCATCGAGTCCCAGTCATTCCTCGAAGTGTCCACGTTGAGTCCCAAGAGGAAGCCGATCATGGCGTCCTTGGTGAAATTGATCAGATGGTCCTGTAAGTCCAGAACAGTGCCGTCTCCGGGCAACCTGTCGAGAAAGTTTGCGACGAAGGGTTCAAAACTCGTCAGGTGCCCCTTGAACTTCCTGTGCAACATGTCATGGGCCGTCTCGCGCCATTGTTTCCACTCCTTGCCATCTGAGATCATCATTCCTCCCTTCAGACACGGGGCCCATGAAGCGAACCAGCCACCAGCCTTGCGTGGGGCCATGCCAAACTTGTCCACGTCTCTCAGGATAGCTTTCACGTTCTCTTTGTCGACAGTGTAAATAACGTCATGCTTGAAGCCCATGACGGTAAATGTATCTCCGGCCATTTCGAAGTTCCGTCGAACCAGCTCCTGGTCCCGGCCCTGTTCTCTGGCCTTTGCGAGAGTCCTCCAATATCTAGAGCCGAAGATGCCCTGGTTCGGAAGGAGTCTTGCTGGCTTGGCGTTCTCGAGACGCACATAGTCCAAGATGTCGTGGATGTTTCGAACCTTGTTGACACAGACGACGAAAAGTGAGCACACGAAGATGGCGACGATCCCTATGGCCATAGCTTGCAAAGTGAAGTGGTCCATGGGCTCAGTGAACCAAGCCGAAGGAGCCGAGCTCCTCGTCTGTATCAAGTCAAGGTCTCCATTGTATTCCGTTTGAGGTGTTGGTGTTTTCATGCTGGACTCTTGCTGAGGAATGATTGTGGCTGGGCAGGTTATGCTGTCCCACAGGGTAGCGAGCGCCATTTGGCCAGGGGGAGAAAAAAAAAGGGAAAGTGAGGATAAAGAAAGAAGGGTTTACTTGGGAGATGTATCGACGTTAATAGAGTTTAAAAGAATGTTAACCAGTGTGATGAACGTTCAACGATTGACTGGTTGTCACTGTTGATGTTATTGTTGAGATATTTGAGTGTCAACAGAAGAAAGCTCCCGTGTCTTAAGTCTACAAACTCTGAAAAACAATTACGTTCGCCTCGCACTCACAACTTCCCAAGATCACTCAGTGAGGATGAATTATGAGGCAACTATTAATCGTCAATCAGGGAAGCCACCACTCCTCGCCATTGGCCCTGACTTTTGGGGCAAACTGCTGTAGGTAAGAGCTATCGTCATCTCCCCTGGCATGCAGGCTCATACCGATAGTCACCATGCTCTTGCAAATTTATGCACTAGCATTACTTAACTCCTCTCTCGGTATGTCGGCCAGCTCGTCCGAGCTCCTCAATTTGGCGCAGTCATAGTCATGTGCCTGGCCGTTTCCTGCTGCCTCCATAGCCAGATACCCCGGCGCATACCTCTCGATATCATCCATCCACTCGTCGATGCCGCCCTCATGGTCCGACATACACTCCTCCAGAATATCAAGAATAGGTTGGTCCATATTTAGTCTGAAGGATGATGAGCCATTGCAATGTGAAAAACAATTGGTTTCGTGAATTCTCTTCACGATGTCCGAGAAAAGAAAAAGTACTCACGGTCCGTAAAATTCCAAACCATCATGGGCAGTTACCATCTCGGCGATCGACTTGTTCAGCACACAGGGATCGATGAGATTCCACCACTCGTGCATCTGATCAGCCCGAACACGCGCGTGCGCCTCCATCACGCCATTGTTGGCACACTCACACAGTAGCAGGAGGCCTGTATCCAGAGCTCTCTGGTCAGCCAGAAGCAGAGGCCCGCGGCTTCCATAGGAAGGAAAGACCACGGTGCCCGTTCTTGTCATGGCCATCTGGTTAAAGTCGGCATTCTCCACAAATCGCCACATCAAAAGCTCCTGCGTCGTGCCCACAGACGCTCCGGGGCCCAGAGCTGGGTTGGGGACACACACGGCCGCCAGGCCATCGTCGATTAAGGGGCCGTCCTCACCGTCGAAATGATACAGAAGGATGCGGAATTTGGTCCACACGGCACGATTGCGCGCGCTCATGGGCTGCGGCGCGAGGCAATTGACGGTCAGCTCCGGGACGAGCGTGCCGTCCTCCCAAGCCGGGGTTTTGAAGTACGCAGCCGGCGGTTTCCATTTTTTCTGAGGCTGAGACTTGGTGTGGTAGGCGTCACGCTCCTCTTGACTCATGGCAACCCATCTGAGCACCGCATCACGGCGTTGTTCAAGCTCAAACTCGTGATTGGATGGGTATCCAGCCGGCCTGGGAACAGCACTCTCCTGGTTGATAGGGTCAGCGAATAGACCCGATGTGAGTGATCAAGTAGCCAGAATTTCTCGCTAAATGTCCTTACCTCCAAAAATTGGCGCCAGCCTTGAATTTCTGAGTCCATCAGGTCATCAGGAATGGGGCTCTGGTGGCATTGAATCTGCTGGGGGATACCCCCAGGCCAATAAGGAGGGTTCTGCCTGATAGGCTTGGTGAAATACATGTCGAAGATAGTTCCTGGTGGTTGATGAGTACTGTATATGGTGCATTCGTGCCCTTTTCAAGCCTCTGCTGCGTGAAGCCGGCTAAAGCTATTCACACTCAAGACGTTTGTGAAAGGGTCCATTTTGCGACAAGGCAACAGTCGGAAAAGTGGACCAGCCTTGATCCGCTAAATTGTATGCCAATTTCCACAAGAATCGGCCCATGATTGCAGTACAGAGCAGCAATCAGGAGTTGAGAAGAAACTGAGAGCCGCAATGAGTGTATTCCCAGGTGCGCAATAACAGCGCCTTTTCTTTCGTGCCAGCAATTCAAGGATCGAAACGCAGCAACGTTCCCCACGGATTGTTTATGGCGCCTGAGATCTCCCCAGTGGGACCTTCTTCTGCGGTATCAATTTCCCCCCCCTCCTCCCCACGCCTGCAGGTCTGTTTACCTCATGATGACTGCATGTGGCTTGGTGGGTCTCACAGCAGATCTGATGCATAATACAGTCCAACTTTTTTTTTTTCTGAGAGCTCGTTTGCTTAGCTCTGATTGGGGCAGTTTTGGAACTTGCCGTGCTGCCGTGGTAGAACCAATACCAGGTCTGAGCACACTCTCGGAGCCTGCAGCACAGGCATCCAGTACTACCTGATCCTGCAGCCGATGCAGTGCCGAGGAGGGTCGCAGCGGTTGAAGTGATGAAGCGACGTACTTAAGTAGATCGCCGTCCTTATTGGACTTTTGTGCACCTGCAGGGAGTCAACTGGAGCCCGAACACGGCTTCAGAGGCTGATCAGTCTGTCGCGAGAGCGATTCCCCGGGCAGACAGGCCCGTGGATTGGGGTTATGATGTAAGACGACGTCCGCTCAGTGTTCCTCCAGCCAAAACTTCCTCATGGGCTATTTTGTGAGACAAATCACATCTCTCTGCGGCACAAGCCGTCCATACTCAAGCGCGGCTTAAATATCGAAACCTTGTGTACAAGTAGTCTGTCAAGATGGGCGAATTACAGCGTCTGCGGGGTTTCAACGTAGCCAACCATCTTGAGAAGCGCACTCTCCTCATTGCGATCAACAGCATCGCAGCGCTGAGCATATTCTTCTTTGGCTACGACCAGGGCATGATGGGAGGCGTCAACACAGCCAAGGACTACGTGCGGGTGATGGGCTTCGGGTATGTTGACGAGGACACGGGTTCAGTCGTGACGACGGACGCGTTGCTCAAGGGCGGCATTGTCTCCGTGTACTACCTGGGAACGCTGTTTGGGTGCCTCCTCGGCGGCTGGGTGGGTGATAAGATTGGCAGGGTACGGACTATTGCGCTGGGTGCCGTGTGGGCTGTCGTGGGAGCCAGCCTGCAGTGCTCTTCGCAGAACCACAAGTGGATGATATGCAGTGAGCAAACTGCGTGCTGACATACTCAGCGCCTCGTCATGATTTACTGACGTCCACGATAGCAAGAACTGCCAACGGAATTGGCACAGGTATACTCAACGCCATCGTACCGGTGTGGGCGACCGAGACAGCAGAACACACCTCACGTGGCCAGTTTATCGCGATCGAGTTCACGCTGAACATCTTCGGCGTCGTGGTTGCCTACTGGCTCGAATTTGGCCTATCCTTCGTCAACAACGGGAACTCCTCGATCGCGTGGCGCTTTCCTATCGCCTTTCAGATCATTCCGCTCCTTGGTCTGTTCGCCTCCGTCTGGTTCTTTCCTGAGTCACCCCGATGGCTGGTCAAGGTGGGACGCGACGAGGAGGCACGGTTCATCCTCCGCCGTCTGCGCGGTAGCGATGCCGTGGGCCTAGCGCAGGCCGAATCTGAGTATCATGACATTCGCAACATCAACGCATTGGAGTCCCATAACTCCACACAGAATTCGTACCTGCACATGCTCTTCGGCACGGGTTCGGGCGAGCTCCACACCGGCAGGCGGGTGCAGCTCGTCATCTGGCTCCAGATCGTCCAAGAGTGGGTCGGAATTGCTGGTGTCACCGTCTGTAAGTTACCTTTCACAACGGTCTGCCCTTCTGCAGAGCCCTACATGCCTCTTGACGGGTGAGCAGTGGACACTAGGCTGACCAGACAATGAGTAGATGCTCCCACCATCTTTTCCATCGCGGGATACGACGCGACGAAGAGCAACTGGATCAGCGGCCTCAACAACACCTTCTACATGTTCGCCACGCTCATCTGCGTCTTCACGCTGGACCGGATCGGCAGGCGGTAGACGCTGTACTGGGGGGCGGCGGCTCAGGGTGCTGCCATGTTCTTGGCCGGCGGCTTCTCCCGCCTGGGAGAAGACGCGAGCGCTGCGGGAGACACGGCGAGAGCTTCTGCCTACGGAGCTGCCGCCGCGTCGTTCGTCTTCATCTTTACGTTCGTCTTTGGAGCGACCTGGGTTACGGTGCCCTGGCTATACCCGGCCGAGATCTTTCCGTTACAGGTGCGGGCCAAGGGGAACGCCTGGGGTGTTGTGGGCTAGTCTATCGGGAACGGCTGGCTCACCCTTCTCTGTCCCGTCATGTTCAACGCAATCGGCGAGAGGACTCTGTATATCTTTGGAGCCTGTAATGCGGTCGCGATTCCTATGGTATGGGCATTGTACCCGGAGAGCAATCAGAGGACGCTGGAGGAGATGGATCTATTGTTTGCGGCGCCGACGCCGTGGGTCTGGGACGCAGAGAAGACATTCGCGAGGCTCAAGGCTGAGCGGCCAGATTTATTGGAGACGGCACATCGCGGTCAGCGTATGGCGGCTGTAGAGGATGGAGTGTTGAACGAAGCAGCGCCGAAGAGAGACGAAGCGATCTCAGCAGCACATGAGGGCTAGGTGGGGGCCAGAGAGAACCAGACGGTCGCGCAGCGATGAGCTGCGTCCGATACCTGTCAGGACAAAGGGTTTCATTTCTCATCGCAGCTTCTCGGGAAGGACCTTGGCCATAGCCAGTCGAAGCTTGCCGCCGGAGACTGTTATCCCGTTGCGGGCTTGAATGGCAGCTTTGGCCTCCTCGACAGTCTCGAAGTCGACGAAGCAGTAATGATGGTTGCCTGATCTCGATCTCGTATCCGGGTGTGGCGTGATGCACTTGCTGATGGCGACGCTGTTTGATACGCAAAGCATTGTCAGTCGTGATGTTGCCAGAGTCTCGTGCCACTGTGATGTTAAGGGACAACACACATCTTGAAACCCTCAAAGTACCCTCTGATCTCCTTGTCATTCTCCTCCTGGTTAATCATCTTCCCAATACCCCCAACGTATATTCTGGGTGGTGTCACCGCCTGCCCCACCTCCTCGAGGTGATCCATCGCTGCATACGGGCCCTGCTCTTTCCCCTCAGGCGAGGGGACTGTGGTGTCTCCGCCCAGGCCTCTTCGTTCACTCCCGACCCAGTCGCCCCATCTCTGGAAGGTAGGCTTATACCCGTCGTTCCTTCCACGCGCCTTTGGCTGGCAAGGACCGACCTTCACGGGGCGGTCCAGGATCGTGACACCACCCAGAGACTGTAGGGCCAGTTCGGCGTCCTCGCGCGTCTTGAAGTCGATGAAGCAGTAGCCCGGGTTGCGTCCAGTGACAGCATCCATGGAGATGTGAATGGCCTCGAAGCGGCCCTCGAAGCCGGCGGCTGCTAGCATCTTCTCGATCGCCTGTGGCTGGACGCGGTACAACAGGTTACCGAGATAGATTCGGCGACCCTCTTCAATCGAGTCGCCGGCCCGACCAGTTCTATCGACATCTCGCTGCTGCTGCTGCTGCTGCTGCTGCTCAGTGTTGTAGGATTGACGAGGCCGCTGCTTTTGCCAGTGGGAATCTCGATCCTGGCGCCCTACAGGTGTTGAGCCTGAGCGCCAGGAGGAGCTCGAGCGCCAATTGTCGGACTGGGATCCAGACATCATCATATGGTGGCATGCACGGGCCTGGATGATGTGGTTTGTCTCAAACATAAAAAGGGCGCAAGAGCTTGGTGGAGAAGGTTCTTTTTTCTCTTGGAATATTACTATGTGCATACAAGCAAATGAGAGGAAATAAGGACTCGCGCTTAGCGAGGACGTTGCACCTAACGGGGTGCTCTAGACGAGCCTCGCCCTCCACAGCTACGTACACCCACCTGAGTACAGCAGTAAAGTAGTATAATAGAACCCACGAAGAATCATGTCCAGGCGATGTAAGGAAGTGAAAAGGAACATTGACAAAGTAACGTGTGAAGGAGATGATTGCCCGAACCAGGAAACAGGCCGTTCTCACTAGCCTATCAACACTGCTTATTCATCAGCCCAAGGGAGGACATTGTTGTAACCGTGCTGCCAAGGAGAGTTCGTTCTTACTTGGTACCATCGCAGATAATAGCACCTGCCCTGGGCCTCGACTGGCAGCATCCAGACTCTCTTCATCTTTATTCCCGTCTCACCTGAAACCGGCCTGAAGAGTCGTTTCTCATATCGATCTTCGAGCTCAGCCCTGAAGCTGGGTCCCTGGGTCCTCTCAGGTCCCAAAAAGTCTATTTATATGCACATATTCAGTACTCAAGGTGCTCCATGGTGGAGTGTCCCAACGTCACATCCCGCTCGCACACGGCCTTGTGGGGTGGGCTGGCAAGGAGAGGGCCTGTTCTCCACTGAAAACACTCTGACTGGTTCGTTGAGGGTGACCGAGGGGAGATTACGAGTCCCCCTCGGCCGCCGACAAGGACCTACAAGGTAGGGCACCGCCACCAGATCTCCCCGCCTGTGTGTGTTTGAGACGAGACGCTAAAGCAAGAGAGTCCATTCAGTGATCGATGCAGCCTTTTTTTCGTTTCCTTTCTGCTTTTTACCTTCAGGGTGTGGTATTATAAGCTACAAAAGACTGACAGGCGCGCGGCAGATAAGCCTTTGTATAGCCAAGAGTGTTTTGTTTATGCAATGACCCACACAACCGGCTCAGGGGTAAAGTGGCGCAGGCATTAAGACCTGCGTTGACGCAATCCCCAAGCAAGGACCTTCGACCCTCTTCCAATATATGGCACCTACCACCAGCCAGGTTTCAGTGCTACGTACCACAGCGGCAGTACGTAACTGCTCTGCGATCTTATGGTACAGGCGGTACTTTTGTAGCAGAGACAAAGACAAGGAGAGGCTTTGTCCGGGAGACACGGCAATGGAAGGATAAGCGTGCCGATTACACACTCGCACCTCGTCGCATTCCTCAGGACCAGGCCAGTGACGTGACCAAGGAGACAGACATCACCATTCAATCAGTCAGTCAGCCAGTCACTCTGGCGAAAACTCACATGGGCCTTTTTCCAAGTCCTCTCTCCCTTTATGCGCCCTGGAATGCGACAAACCAACCAGCCCCGGCCCTGTCCCATGTTCCCCTTGGTCCATACGTACGCCCATCCGGATAGGTCGACGCTTGTGGACACGAGGATTTGTGGCCCACAATTAAGGGATTGCGTATCCACCTCGGTCGTTATCCTGTGCTGCCCTTAAAGCGCTACCCGTCAGATCGGGGCTGGGCTGCCTGTCATTCTCTTGGTTTTTGCCGTCTGCCGACCTTTCACTTGGCTTCAGACCTTGGCTTTGCTTGTTTCGCTTTTTCACAAGCGACTGAGTCGAGCCTCGATTTTTTTTGTTGTTTCTCTTTCTCCAGCAGACACAGAGCTCCACCCTGTCCAGAGACGGCATCAATCATCACCATCATTGTTGCCATTCCTCTCTTTTATTCTCTTTCGGATCCGATGTGGTGTTGATCTAGAGGACTACTCTCTCCTTGGTGGCAGTGGCACATACGCGCACTCCCCCTCCTTCACTTACTTACGTATACACACACAAACACAAAAACACACACATAGCAAGATGCGATCTTCAATATGGACGCTCTCGGCGGCGGGCACGGTCCTGCTACCGGCTGCGACAGCCGTCACCATTGATTGGACATCGTCTGGTTCGTACACATGGTTTTGCACTGCGATCTTCTTCCTCGCCCTGGTCCTCCACCTCGTCATCTTTCCTCTTCTTCGGTCTTTCTTCTTCAGCTGCCCAGCCCTCATGGATCAACAAACCCGCGAGACCCATTTCTCCTCCCTTGCCTTGCTTCACATGCGGCCTGTCTAGTCTTTGCGCCTCATGGACCTGTATCATGGGGCTTCGAAGCGGTCGTACCACAGACGCAGTCGTGTTGCATCAGAGAGAGGGTATCTATGTGGTCTGCGCGGGCGTTCCTACACTCTACACATCGTGCTCGACAGCATAATCACCCCTTCGTCAAGAGCGGCCGTTCATTTTTCTAACATGCCTATCTGTAGATTCGATAGCGACGGGAGCATCAACGATCGCGTACGGCTTGATGGGATACTACACAGGCAACCACACGGGCGACACACCAGGCAACTTGCCTTCTCCTTACTACTGTACGTTCAGGAACCCTCTTGACCCCCACATCTTTCTCGCTTGAACCTCAAGCTCATTCTTCGCTTAGGGTGGGAGGCGGGTGGCATGTTCAACGCCATCATCAACTACTGGGCATACACGGGCGACAGCACCTACAACAACGAGACGTACCAGGCCATGCAGCACCAGATGGGCGACGACGACGACTACATGCCGACGAACCAGACCCTGACCGAGGGTAATGACGACCAGGGTTTCTGGGCCATGGCCGCCATGTCGGCAGCGGAGCTGAACTTTATGAACCCCAACTCGACCTCGCTCGCCGCCACCGAGGGCAGCGTGCAGTGGCTGGCGGCAGCGCAGGCCGTCTTCAACGAGTACGTGTGGCGCTGGGAGGCTGCCAACGACACATGCAACGGCGGGCTGCGGTGGCAGATCTTCACCTGGAACAACGGCTACACCTACAAGAACAGCATCGCCACGGGGTGCTTCTTCAACATTGCGGCGCGGCTGGCCAGGTACACGGGCAACGAGTCGTACGCCGACTGGGCCACCACGACCTTTGAGTGGATGCAGGGCGTGGGCTACATGGACTCGGAGTGGAACATCTTTGACGGGTCGGGCATAGCCAACTCGGCCAACTGCACCGACATCGACAAGGCCCAGTGGACCTACAACGCCGGCATCTTCATGCACGGCGCCGCCTACATGTACAACTACACCAACGGATCCGAGGTTTGGGCCGACCGCGTCAACGGCCTCATGAACAGGACCCTCAACTACATGTTCAACAGCACCAACCAGATCATCTTCGAGCCCCCCTGCGAGCCCACCGACGGCTGCACCACCGACGAGTATTCCTTTAAGGGCTACACCCTCATGTGGCTGGCCCAGGTCACGCAGATGATGTCCTCCACCTACGACACCATCTACCCCTACCTCCTCACCACCGCCAAGGCCGCCGCCACCCTGTGTGTCGACACAACCGACGGGAGCGAAGGGTTCGTGCTGAGCGGCATCGCCTGCCCATTCAAGTGGACCACGGGCGTGAGCGACGGCCTGTACGGTGTCGGCCAGCAGATGTCGGCCCTCAACGCCATTCTCGCCACCATGATCGCCAGCGCGCCTGCGCCCTACACCGCTGCCAACGGTGGTACCTCGACTGGTAATGCCGCCGGCGGCTCGCAGAAGACGGACAGCTCTGTGGCGGGCGCAACTACCATCACCACAGGAGATGTAAGTTACCAAAAATCCTTCTTCCTCTCCTTCTTCCTCCCTTTTCTCTGTAATCTCCTTTTTTGTACCCCGGAAAGGCTTCTTTCTGACACATACTTCACAGAGGGCTGGCGCGGGCATCTTGACCACATTTGTTCTGGCGGGTATGATCGGAGGCTCATACTGGATGGTTGCCGACTAAATCGATACGGACCGATACGTGCACATAATGTGGAGCTACTGACGTGTTGTTGGAAAGACCAATTTCTTTCTCTTCTTGTACCCCCTTATTCTTCTTCTTTCATATTACTTACTGTCACAATTCTTTTATGCTATGCATGGATGTTCATGTCTCGGGGGATAATTATGGCCTTTACATCTTTTTCACGAAATTACCCCTACAGGGCAATTGGGGCGGCTCGGGCGTTCAGAGGCGAAGAATGGATATATGTTGGGTATTAGTGGTGGGCAAGAAGCTGCTCAAGAAAAGATACCAAGTATCTAAAGATCAAATAAAGTATATTGAAAACACTCCGCCCATTCCCCTTCTCTGTCAAACACTTTAGGAGGGGGTATCCACTACAGGTGGATGTTCGAAGGCAGCAAAGGTGATGAAGTCTACTTATCCGTGCAAGAGAGCATGTGTCTATGGGTGTTCTGTTGGTAGGCCATCCTAGGGTTCGCAGATGGATTGAGGGGATATTTGGAGTGGGTTCGAGGAATCTCCGTCATGGCACACTGTATGGATTCCACGCAATTTGTAAACGGAATGAAATCCTCCTGTAGGCTGGAAGGGGGAGAAAAAAAAAAAAAGGAAGAAAAAGAAAAAAAAAAAGAGGTAAAAGTACGAAGGTTAGACCAGAGCAAACGCTGGTTTTGACTGGAGTGGTCTTCATTGTGAAAAGGATAGTTTCGCACCCATGTGGCAATCCGGGACACCATATCTGTTGGGTACGTCCTGCAACCACCTAGGCAAGCTACAGATACCTGTCATTGATTTACCATCAGAAAGGTATCCGGCCCCAAACCGTCATCAATTGGGATACTCACAGTGCTGCTTTCGTATCGCGGATGAGAGGATATTAGGCTCGACGGTAGCAAGAAGTCGTCAACAGAGAGAGGGTCACTGTGTGGGGCTGTTGAGGCTCAAGATACCGCGGAAATAGACCCGAGCAGGCATAAGAAACATCCGATACTGGAAGAGATGGCTGTTTCTAGCATGTTTCCTAATCTGTAAGATCCATTATTGACCTAGTTGTTCTTTCCCTCCCAAGAACTTTGACTAATTATTGATGTTTGTTAATCAGATTTGCACCTGCCGCCGGATATACGGAATTACGCGCTGCCGTGGGTTGAGTTTGCGCGAGTCGCGAGTACATTCTCAGGCATATTTACGTCACTATGTTGAGCCGCGCGCCCTTACTTTCTTTTCTTACAAAAAGATCGGCACATCGTCGTGAAAGTTTCACAATGATCAATTGATATACTCGTGGTGGCTGGCAGTCCCGAAACGAAGACCTCTCTCGATTCCTCGCATATGTTGGGACTCTATATCGACGATACACAGGTCTGGGACGATGCACGAATACGAGACCGACAATTCCGGTGTCTGGGGCAAAGAGACAGTCCCCGGCAGCGAGGCTACATCTGTCAATACTACAGCCCAGGGGACCATGATTGCCCAGGCAGAGGATGAGCGGCGAAATCCGAGGCATCAGTCTCTCAGCTCACAATCTGGTCTAGAAGACCACGACGGAGGAGATGCAGAAGCGCTGGAACGGACAAGGTCGACCCGCTCCATTGCAGAGACTCTGCCGTGGTATCGGGAGCTCCTATTTGTGGCCGTGATATGTCTTGCTCAGCTGTTTACACGTAAGTCACTTCATGAGCTATGTACCTCATCGCGTTATCAGATAGTACCCTATGACTAATCTTTGAATTACTTATAGAGGCTGGTCTGGGTCAAGTTCTGTCCATTATCCATATTGTGGGTGCCACATGGGGTCTGGCAGAGTCGCCAGATCTATCGTGGCTTATAGCAGGGTACAGCCTTACAGTAGGAACCTTCATCTTGTTCTCTGGGCGACTCGGAGACACCTTTGGGTACAAGACCATTTTCCTCATCGGCATGGCCTGGTTCTCTCTGTGGAGCATGGTCTGCGGCCTTGCTGTCTACTCCAGTCACGTCCTGTTTGTCTTCGCCAGGGTCCTACAGGGTATCGGCCCTGCCCTAGTGCTCCCCAACGGACTGGCCCTCCTAGGAGCAACCTATGCGCCGGGGAAAAAGAAGTCGCTGGCTTTTGCAGCCTTTGCAGCCACCGCCCCAGCCGGGTCCGTCATTGGTGCGACATTCTCAGGGCTATTCGCCCTTGCATGGTGGCCGTGGACGTTCTGGTGCTTTTCTTTGGCCCTCGCAGGCACTGTAGTCCTGGGTTACGTCGTCATCCCCGCGGTTCCTGCGTCTAATCGGGAAGACCGGCCACACTCCCTGCGAGACGTCTTCACGCACCTCGACATGCTAGGGGCCCTGTTCGGCGTCGTAGGCCTCGTGCTCTTCAACTTTGCGTGGAACCAGGCCCCTATTGTGGGCTGGCAGGAGCCCTACATCGGCGTCACCCTGGCCTTGGGCCTGATCTTCATCGCTATCTATTTCGTCATCGAAATCCGCTACGCCGCCCGGCCTCTCGTCCCCTTCGAAGCCCTCACCTCGGACGTGGGCTTCGTCCTGGCCGCTGTGGCCTGTGGCTGGGGCTGCTTCGGCGTCTGGGTCTGGTACACATGGCAATTCCTGCTCGAGCTCCGTGGTTCCTCACCACTGCTCGGCAGTGCCCAGTTCGTCCCTGTCATCATCTCCGGGGCGCTCGCGGCTGCCGGCGTCGGCCTACTTCTGCACAGGGTTGGCCCGCCGCGCGTTATGCTGGGCGCCCTGGTGGCCTTCACCGTCGGCACGATCCTCATGGCGACCTGTCCTGTCTCGCAGACTTACTGGGCGCAGACATTTGTGAGCCTCATCATCACGCCCTGGGGGATGGACATGAGTTTCCCCGCCGCAACGCTCATCCTCTCCAATGCGGTGGCTCGCGAACACCAAGGGATCGCCGCCTCACTGGTCAATACTGTCGTAAACTATAGCATTGCCCTGGGATTAGGTATTGCTGGTACGGTCGAGTATCAGGTCAACGGGGGTGGAGAGACAGCAGAGGAGTTGTTGAAGGGCTATCGGGCTGCGTATTATCTCGCGATCGGTATTGCGGGATTTGGTGTGGGCGTTTGTATTGTGTTTCTTTGGAAATCGAAGAGGGGCGAGGAACGGAATGAGCAGGATGAGAAAAAAGTGAACGAATAGGCTTTTTGCTCACTATTTTGGATAGAGAAAAAGAAATTTAGACTACTGAATAATTTTCAAGACGACGCACTACGAAGCGCTGCTCCTGATCCTGTCGAAAACTCAACAAAGGAAAGAATCATAAGTCACAACATATGTCCATCTGTGCGAAGCCACCGTAGGCTCAGGAGAGCATGAAGGCAACAATAGCATTCATATCGCAATTGATTCCCTAATGAGCAACCAGGACCATTAAGACACGAACTAGACTCGTCACCCCAATATGGCAATATCACAATATCTCAATCAGAATTATACGTAAAAGATGCAGTGGCATTGAAACTTTTTCTGCCTATCAAGAATCTTAAATCAAAAACACCAGTCCAATGGATGACGTGACTCAATCTCCTCTGTCGATTCTCTCTATTGCTATGCCATGATTCTCAACACAACCAAGGATTAGGGAGGAAAAAACAGCCCCTAAGCCAGCCAGGCATCAGCCAGCTCCTTGTGGCTGCCGGCACTCTCGACAGGGACCTTGTTGGTCTCGGAGGACAGGACAACGGCCAGCAGACGGACCCACTCGTTGGTGCGGTTGGACAGCCTTGAAAGTAAAAATTAAGCTAGGTCCTCTCGACAAATCTTTTGTTGCGGGTGGGAGAAAACAAAAGCTACTTACGCGTGCACGATACCGCGCTGGTAGACGACATCGCCGGGGTGGCACTCGGTGGCGATGGGCTCGCTGTAGTTGGCCTTGCCGTCCTTGATCTGGTAGGGCTTGGGCTCGGGGGTCAGGAGGCTGAGCTTGCCGGAGATGACGACGAGGTAGTCGGTCGAGGTGGTGCGGTGCTATAGAACTGTGTCAGCTACAACTTGCGATATTCAGGACGGGAAATCCACGCAGAAGGGACGGGAAAAAAACATACCATGGTGCCCTCAGAGTTGGGAGCGACGTCGATGTAGTACATGTTCAGACCGCCGGGGAGAACGATGCCGAAGCCCGGAACATCATCGAGGGGAATATCGCCGCTGCGTGAGATGAAGAAACGTCGTTAGAGATGATGATGATCTTTTTTATACATGACTTTTCATTCATTGTGGAAGATCGGATATCTGTTGACTCACTGGCCATCGTTGCTGGCGGGGATCTGCTTGTTGGTGGCCACACGGGCGCGGCGCAGAACACCGTCAAAGCCTGGGATGGGAGGGCAGTCCAGGGAGTCGACTCTGACCTCGACGCCGGGCTCGGCGTGCTCATCGTTGGAGTGGTGGGAGGGGAGGGGGCAGGTTGGAGGCCGTGATACGGCGGGGAGCAGGCAGGTTGTAGGAAGAAGACATTGTGATGGTTGGTGGTTGGTGGTGGTGAAGGTGGTGAAGATGGGGTGTGTTTGTTTCTTGTTTGGTGTTCTGAAGATGAGACTGACCTGGTTGAGTATCGATTGAGGTTGTTTGTGTCCAGATAGAGGGGACTTATATAGGTGAAGAAGGACATGGCGGTCAGGGCGATGTTCAGCAATGAGCTGTGATGCGATGACAAATGGGAGCCTTTTGAGATGTCAATTATTCAGCGGGGGCGGGCTGAGACATGGTACTATCAGCCAAAGAAAAGAAGAACAAGCGTGCGTTTCTCCCCTATCATCTTCCTGAGGGATTGCAATTCTCAAATTCCAGGGAACGTAAGACCAAGGAATGCGGTGCGGTCCTTTTGCTTTGTGAGAAAAAGGGTCAGCCCAGCCCACACAAAGTACCGGTACGTATCCGTCAGCACTTGGTTCTAGATCATCATCTCAAGGGACCAAATGCGGCCCGCGCAGTCTTACGATCTGCATAACGCGGATCTACAGCAGGATAGGATTAGATGCACGCAGCTGAGGGATTACGCCGTGCATAAGAGTATGTCTAGTATTTGAGTTGGCGACCTGCAGGTAATACTCTGGTCCCCGGTGTGCCAGCAATCCTCTGGCTGACTACAAATTCTCCGACAGGTTACATTGTATAAAAACAATTTGGAATTGCTTTTAATTATCTTAAGTAAGCAAATAGAGAAGACTACTCGGTACTCATATTGGATAGCATATGGTATAAAGTACACATCAGGTCTAGTGTGCAAGTTTTATGTAAGAGAAATGTCTCAAATGCAATGGGTTAAATCTACATACGTCCACTAAATATCTTCCCCCTCCGTAAAATACCCAATGGCCGGTTAACCTCTTTAGAAAGAACCGGGGCCATTCACTACTACTATGTACCAAGCAGTAAATTTATACCGGGTTTAGAAAAGACGTCTATGTCTAGCTTATACGAAGAAGAGAAAACAAAGAAAAATACAGTAACACTTTCGACACACAACTCCTTGATCTACACCGAAAGCAGAATCTCCTTAGCCGCTGCTGGTATAGAACGTGGCCAGATCCGGACCAGCAAGGTCGAACTCGACCTTGGTAAAGCCACCAATGCCCACCAGCCACAGCGTCTTCAGGTCGTCCCCGGTCCACTGGATGTTCTCCACAGGGTGAGACGTCTGGATTCGAGCAATCTGGTTACCGAATTCTATATTGTTTGTCAGCAAAATCCTTCAGTGATCAATTTATAAGCCAAAACATGAGAATCAAGTAAACAAAGGAAAAAAGAGGACCCAATTAGACCTACGATCTGTAATATCAACTCCCGGTGCCAGGCCGCCTGCGATAACCAGGTAGCCGTTTGCCGCAATCTTGAAGCCGTCAGGGGCACCCTCGAGAGACTGGAAGATGGCGCGCTTGCCCGTGATGATGGGCTGGTTCAGGTCACCACCCTGGCGGGCAACGTCCCAGGCAAAGACGTTGCGAGAGCCGGTGCTGTTGAATTGGATGTAGATGGGGTAGTTGTAGAAGTTGCCCGCGCCCTCGGTGGGAATAGGGCTATAGCTCTCGAGCCCAGAGTCGGTGACGTACAGCGTCTTGCCGTCGGGGGAGAAGCCGATGCCGTTTGGGTAGTCGAGACTGTTGTCCATGATCTGCACCTGGCCCGTGGACGGCCTGTAGCGCCAGGTGGCGAGCTGCAGCTGCTTGGGCGCCTGCGAGACGCCGAGCACGTAGGCATAGTCTGTGTCGGTGAACCAGATGTCACCGACGGGGTCGATGGTGATGTCGTTGGGGCCCGCAAAGTTGAAGCCGTAGTAGTTGTTGAGAAGCCACTCAGACTTGAGCGTCTTGGGGTCGAAGCGCGCGATGCCTGCGTGCTGCTTCAGGCCGTTGGGCAGCGTCTCGTTGAAACCCTGCACGGCCAGGTAGACCATGCCGTCGGCTGGGTTGTACACGCCGCCTGTGGGCTGGTAGATGGGCGGGTCCAGCTCGACAAAGGATACGTTGGGAGGGTCCTGGCTGAGATCCAAGGACATAATCCCCTGGAACCCAGGCGGGCCGTCCTGAGTCACGAACAGCTTGTTCACCTCAGCGACGTAGACGGGGGCCTCGTGAATAACGTTGAGGACGTCGAGGATGCCGCGGTAGATCTTGGGCGAGCTACCAAGGAGCTCGAGGCCGCGCTGCTTGTCATAGATGACAAAGTCGGCTTCCTGCACCAGCGCCCAGGTTGGGTCGTCGGGGACCACAGCGCCTGTGTAGGCAACCGATGGGTCTGGGTCGCGGGAGAAGGAAGGCGGTAGGTAGGAGCCGTAGCGGTTGACGCAGGTGACATTTGCGGTCGTGGGGCCGCAGATCTCGGCCACGGGGGCCGTGGTATTCACTGTGGTGACATTGTCGCGGGGCATGACCATAGCATACGTGGTGTGTAACGAGGATATGGCCGCAGCCGCCGCAAAGGCGTTATGGAATGAAGCTGGAAGTGACATGACAGTTACGGCTGAGTGGCTGGACGGAAAGGAGCAGCAAAAAGAGCACAAGTTTTTAGCCTGTGAAACGAGTTTGTCTCTGTCTTGTCTTCTAGTCATCGCCAAGTCGGAGAGGACTGTCTATCCTTTTAATAATGGTTCGACATCTGATGTCTTCGTCGAGTTCATCAAGCCGACCACCTTCTCACGCTACAGCCTTAAGGATCACCACCATGGTAAAAATTCAATATATTACGCCAGGATGACAGGATGCAAGTAGGCTGCCGCCCATCCCGGGAAATTACTCAGGGAGAGTATGATGTTGATTTTCTTCAGCTATTACGACGACAAGCTGACAGATAATTGAGTAGCTTGCAACTCGCCTTACGGCAACACACAAACAAGAGACCGGGATTGCCGCCGAGAGGCATACCTCCTAGGCCCGTATCGATAGCCCAAGCCGTGGCGAGCTGATCCTGTGACTCGGCTACGTTATAGGTCTGAACCGAAAGGTCTAGAGTATAGTATTGCATCCTGCATTGTAACCATTTGTCAAAGATTTTGTGCATTATAGCGTTGTGGCGTTGTGTTGACAGTGGGCCAAGCGGAAGGAAGACGGATTACGTGGGTGATGTTCAGCATCTTGGGGTCTGAAATATCTAGAGAAATCTTCGAATTGGCCTATCCGAGTTTCAAATTTGGACAGCACACGCTGTGCCGCCAGATCCCAGTTCGATGGAACAGATCTCTGTCAGCATGCACATGCAGTGAAAGCGTTCTGGAAGCTCAGGTCCCCACAGGGCTTCCTAAATCCTGCCCCCCCCCCCCGGGGTCTTTCTGCCTGCCACCACCCGGAGTGTTATGACAGGAGACGGTGAAAATGTTATACGTATTATACGTTTTATCCCAAGCGCCCCTTTGCTTACGGGTGTAAGACTCACTACAGGGAAGTATCTCAAAAACTAGATCCTTACCATTATTTGTCACCATGGTCGAGGCAAGTAAGCACGTACCGTTGAGACGTAAGCAAGATGGATGTAATAGGAAACAAGACCCGATGCCCTATCGATATACACCACTCAGACTCATTCGTCAAGATAGCCTTCCTTCCTGGGCAGAAGATTTGCATGACTTATGCAGTAGTGTCATCACCATTTGGTGGTCCATTGCTACATCACCTAAGCGGACAACAACTTGAAGAGTTTGATGCACAGGGTCAGTTGACTCTCATGCTGAACACAACACACCTGCATGCAAGATCAACATGCAAGCAAGGCAGAAGCCAGAATGTTGAGAAAAGTTAGATATGCAGCTAGCACTTAGTGGGAAATTTCACTCTGCCCTCAACGTCACAAGATTTACGTAGTGCATACTCTCGACCTGCAGCATAGAGAGAGACGGTGTGTGTGTGTGCTTGCAAGTTGCGGTGTAGATATTACAGAGAACATTCACCGACTTGGCAGTTTGAAGCAAATAATATGTATTGTCCAGGACTCCGAGAAATGCTCAGCCCAAAATAAGCAATCGTCTATACATAACAACTAACATGAACAAAAGAAATACCAGAGAGGATGTGTGTATGCCATACCCAGCTCTGGCCAGCCCGAGCAAGTGGGCGCTGACATACATGCTCTTCCCCAACTTCTCATAACGAAATTCTACTTTTACACCTGGCTCGTTGAAGTGAGCCAGCTCAAAACACACGGACGTTTTTTTTTTTTTTTTTTTTTTCTCTTCCACTCCCATGCTTTTCTCCTACAGGCCTCTGATCTGGAAAAGGCGCGAGACACACAGCAGGACGAATCCGATCATGACAGAGACGCCACCGTACAGTTGCATGTACTTGTAGTCGCCGCCACCCACGCCAATCAGCACGCCAGCCAACGGTGGGCCCGTGAGACAGGCCAAACTGGCAACGCTGAATACGGTGCCGATGCGCTGGCCCGTCTTGCTGGGGTCAGTAATCAGGCTGGCCGTGGTGGACGGGAAAAGCGTCTGCACGGCGTTGGAGCACACGCCGTACAGCGCCACCCAGGCGTAGAAGCCCCCGGAGGTCCCGACGCGCATCCACGCGAGCAGCATGATGCTGCAGCCGGCCACGAAGGGGAGCATCGTGTTGAAGGGGCCGAACCAGCGGTCCGCCACGAAGGCTGGGATGATGCGGCCTGGGATTCCCACTGCGTTGAGCACGATGAGTAGCCGCAGTGAGTCGGATTCGGAGATGCCGATTACGGCTCGTCCGTATGTGGATGTCTGCAGCCGTGTGTCGATGGCATGGGATGATTAGCAGTCTTGAAGGTGAGGCAGAAATAACGACCAGAACCCGAGATAATATTTGCCAAAACGAAGTGTCACTCACATAGAAATAGGCAATGTAAAGGCCCCAAAGTGTAAAGAAAATTCCGATCGAAAAGGTCAGGTACACAGGCTCCTTGAACGCACCCAGGTCCAAGAGCGCCCTCTTGGCCTTCTTGAACTTGCGTGGACGACCCAAGGCGAGAATGAGGATCGTGTTGAACAGCATAATGAAACCGAAGATTCTAATCGTCCATGGGTAGCCGATTTTACCTGTAAGTTGCTGGGCCATCTGCCGAATGCCACACACATGTCAGCACGATACCCAAAGAAAAGTGACAAAGTCGGAGCAGGGGCAAACCGGTGTGGACTGTACCAGCGGGAAGATAATGCCACCAATAGGAGCTCCGCACGCAGCTAGACTCAGGGCAAAGGCCCGGTTCTTGGTAAAGTATACAGACACCAGAGCAACGCACGGCGTGAAGAGCAGGCCGTTGCCGATGCCCTGGACGACGCCCTGGGCCAAGATGAGCTGCCAGTAGCTGGTGACGGCCGAGGTCGTGAAGGCCCCGAGGATCTGGAACGAGCAGCCGACCACAATGATGGAGCGGAAATGGCCCCTATCCATCAGAGGCCCCGAGAGACTTCCCAGCATGAATAGCAGAAACAGGGACATGGAGCCCACCCACGCGACGTCCGAGTCGCTGGAGTGCAGAACCTCGACCCAGTGGGACTCGAACAGGCCAAAGGATGAGAAGTACCCGAAACCATTGAGGACGAGGAGGAAACTGACAAAGACCTGGGACCAGGCCGTAAACCCGCCGTTGAGCCGCACATTGTCGACTTCGTTGTCATCGACAGCAGCGGCCTTGTCTTCTAGCAGCGTCACTGGGATTAATGGGTCTGGGCCTGAATCTTTCCTCTGGGACAGATCTGGCAACGAATCCCCGATGGTGCTTGCAGAGAAGTTGAGGTGGGCCATGTTGACCGTAGTCGTAGAGTCGTGCGGCACCCTTAGAGACATGGCTACACAGAAGTTTCTTGTGAATTGTCTTCGAGGTAGAATTCTTTGTGCTCCCAGATGATGTCGACTCTTTTTGTCGAACAGGTAGAAAATGATTGTACGTAAAAGCTAAGGGATAAGAGAAAACGAGTCAAGGGTGCGAGAAGTGACTCCGTATAGAAGGAATAGAAGATGAAAGACAGGCAGACGATTGTATCATCCAAGACTCAAATGGCACATTCAGAGAACCAATTTCCAACAGCTTCAAATTCTGTAGGCTCAGGCTGCAACCGCTTTGTATGGTTTTAGATCCTGAGACAGGCCAGTCTTCCTTTGATCGAGAAGAACAATTTTTCAAGAAAGGAAGCGGCCAGTTGGTATATCCAGGTGGAGAGGGAGTAATGCGGAGTATGTGTGCAGAGTACATTTGTAATCCAAAAACAAAAAATTAAATACATCAAAAATCCAGTAAGTAGAAAGGTTGTCTCACTCACCCAGGTTGGTTGGGCTCCTTCGGGGGGAACTCGGCCCACACAGCCTCACATTGGACCCCTCCCGCCACGGCGCCACTCCTTCATGGTTGCGCTGAGCTATTCTTGCTCCCATTCTTTTTGTAATTCTTTGCTACGTAGTATTCTGGACTAAGCAGATACAGAGTCACCTCCCATGAAACGAGACGGCAGGCCGGGCCACGTGGCAGGCAGCCAACCAGCCATCTAAGACTCTAAACATGCAGGAGGTTGTACTATGGTTGATTATGGGCACACCCCGGCTCTCGGATCTCAGTCAGTCATGGCCAGATTTAGGCATCGTAAGCATGAAGTTATATTGTTATTGACCTCTATCCTAACCGGGAAATGGAATCAATGATTTGAATTTACTCACAACCTAGAGCCCGCTCTCTATGCAGCATCAGCCTCTAGGCATGTAATTATTCCTCCTGACACTGACAAAAACTTTCAAAAAGACATAACCAGAGTAAGAGCACCGAAAGTCCAGATCCATATTCCGGCTCCGCCGTCTAGACGATTTGAGTAGTTCCGGAGAGGTACCTGGCCGTTCCGAAAGGCTGTGATTGTAGCTCTGACTTCTCCGAGGGGCGTGGTGCGTGTGCATCGTGGATTCAGATCCTGTGAAGGCCTCGCTCGCTTGGTATCCTATCAGAACCAGGATCACTACCTGAAACCCCACCCTTGAGACGATACAATTTTCCAACGAGCCGGCAACGTGACATGAAGGTCGTCAACATGTTGTTGCTCTCGTTGTTATTGTTGACTAAGTTAATTACCCCCTAGTTAGGATCTTGGGGGCTGTGTAGACGAGTAAGTCAACGGCCGAAAGATGATGCTCTCACGTGGATTCCGGACTGGCGACAACATCTCTCCGGATGTGATCAATCTCATACATGCATGCATGTATTTGGGATCAAGTGGATTGAGGCTGCGGCGAGGGCATACCAAAGATAGCTGACGTGAAAATTCTTTCTCACAGCTCCGAACATGCATCGTGATTCATCTCAAATCGAACCTTGTTCCATCGAGTTGCAGCAGGAAATTATACAGCATCCTGTAGGTGCCCGCCGCCGCCGGTGAACAGTATAAGTAAGTGGAAGAAGGCGACAGATGCCAGTCACAAGAGAAGTTTCTTCATTCGAGTCCTCAAGCATCCTCCCCCCATAGATACACATCTTTCCATTCATTTACTGCATCGAGTCGACTTCAAGCAATCACTACAATAGCTCTTTGTGTATCGACCTTGACACTCTCTTTGAGAAGAGCACAATCTCCCTTGATTCGATTCTTGTGCACCCATATTTCGCCTCTACACAACAATGGAGTCCCGCGTCATAGCCCTGGAGAGACAACTCCACCAGCTCAGCCAGCAGCAGATCGCCCTGACCTCGCTGCTGAGCAGATTTGCTCTCGTGGTACCTTCTCTTGCCCGTCATGGTGAGAAGCTCCTGGGCGGCTGGGAGAGCAACGTCGGCCAGGTCGAGGAGTCTCTGTCCAGCCTGAAGCTGGAACAAGATGAGAAGAAGCAGATCACTTCCGTGATCCGCGAGATCGAGATCACTTCTCCACTCACCCCTCCCCTTTCGGACATCAGTGCCATCGAGAGCCCTCGCCCCCAGACGCCTGTTCAGGACCTCGACCAGCTTGCCAGCGACATCCTGGACATTATCCAGGGTTATAGCCAGCACCTGGCCTCAGCCGATAGCAGCGACGGCGAGGCTGAACACTCTTCTCAGCCCAAGTGGCTGGGCAAGGGCCTCTTCATGGACAGAGTCAAGTCCCAGCTCGAAAAGAACCAGGCCATCCGCCTAATCCTGCCTGCCTTTCCTTGGAAGAGCGTCAACAAGGTGGACAAGGTTACTGGTATCCTGCCCGACCTGGGCGAGGAGCTGGCTCTCTACCGCCTCAACCAGATGTGTGAGGACATCAAGACTGTCTACCCACTTGGTGGTCAGGTCCATATAGCCACAGACGGGCTTGTCTTTGACGACGTGGTTGGTATCCCCAACGAGGACACATGGGCTTACGGAGAGGGCCTGCTGGCCCTGGCTCGGGAGCACAATCTCGAAAACATCCGGCTCATGCGTGTCATGGACATCTTCGGCTACACAGAGGGCAAGACGCTTGACAAAGAAATGTACCTGTCCCTGGCGGACAGATGCCGCAAGGAGATCCTCGCCAGCTACGGGCGCACAGAGGAAGAAGTCCGCCAGATGATGAAGGACGATCCGGACACGCTCATGACCTACCGTGGCTTCATCTACTTCCTCGAGACCGACCTCAAGTACAGTCCCGTCACAGCGGCCACCAAGGCTATCAGCGGCAACCAGTACCGCAAGACGGTCAAGAAGGTGGCCATCCAGATGATGATCCGGGCCGAGTCCTTCACAAAGCTCCTGCAGGCACGCTGTGCCGACTATGTGCGCCTGTCGATCCACCCTTCTTCCGGTGCGGTCAAGCTCTCTGTGCCTCTTGTCGTGCAGGGCTCAGGCGCCTTTCCCCGGTCTCCCTGGCACTCCAGCCTTGCCCTGGCAGTCGACGGCTCCTACAGCACCGTTCCCGCGCGGGACGTACGTGAGACGCACGATCTGATCCTGAAAGATGGGCGTGGCTACTATTTCCGAGAGAAGTCAGAGGTGTGGGATCTGCAGAGTGCTGACAGCGACCAGGAAGTGGTCGTCCTGCCGCGCTACCCCAACCGCCTCGTCGTGAAGCCTGCCAGGGCCGAGCTGTATGGCGTGCAGAAGCTGTCGGCCGGACAGCTGGACAAGCTGGCGGCGTTGAGGGCGGCGCACACTGCGGGACCTGTCCAGGTGATGGGTTTTGCTGGTAAGGCTTAATCAACTCAGCATATATGCGTTGGATTTGTTGGTGGTAGAACTACATAAGAAGAGGTTTGAAAAATGGGATAAGCAGTGTACAGATTTTCTTTTGTTATATTCTAGATTATATACGGCCAGCCGAAGAAAAATACCAAAAAAAAAAGGGTGTATTTCTTTGACTACTTAGTTTACATGGCATTGCATAAAATACAATATTGATTTCTTCACATTCTATATTGCATGATCTTTATCTCGAATATGCATATTGTCTTGGAGACTCAGTTGTCTGTGTGTTACGCTGGCTGGCCTTCTTGTATATCACTTTACACACAATTATCGTGTAATAAAACTTTTATTTCATCTCTTTGCAACCATGACTTCTGTCAAAGTATCGTAGTTCAACACAAATGAAGGAGATGAAAGTAGTCGCATGTTTGAAAATACTGCCCCTGGTCCTTGAGGTCGTCCAGTGATTTGTCTTGCTGTTCAGCAATACACATTCTGATCAATATAGCTAGATCAGGTCACAGTCACTCATGCAGCCCTACAAGGTCCCCGAAGCGGAGTGTGTGACCATGCGAATCACTCTGAGATCATCACTATAGATTGTCAGAGTTCGGCCAGCCCTATGAAGATGAGCCTCAGATGCAACATCAAATCGCCACCAGATATTACCACGTGGGTATTTGACTCATGCACACGTGGTAATGTCACTCATACGTGTGTATGTGTGGGAGGCCCAGCTTGAGTGAGCTGTGTGGCTTGAGTAGCGGATGACAATCCGAGCGCAGTGCTGCGCAGCAGTCACGTCTTACAGCATCGTAAACAATTTGTCATTATCGCTGTTTTGGATGACAGTCTCTCACGCAGATTCTTATTCTGTAACTGAGAGCAATAATGCTTTGTGTAATTCATTGCTGTTGTGAAAGTGGAGACATCAAAGTGGTCTGTTTCGCCGCATGCATCTCGCACTCCTGTAGGAGGACCTCTGAAGCGACCGATGATGCGCATATTTGTAATTATTCAATAGACTTGATGAAAGCGACTGGACAAGAGAATTCAAAATCCTCATGTTAATGTTACAGGCTACATTTTACGGCCAGGGCCGCCGTGTAGCTCGCCCTAGGTATGGGATGGGATTACAAGGGACAAGTACCCATACACGCGAGCAAGGGCCTCCTCCTTCAACAGTAAGACTCAGCTGGGGTCGATTCATGCAAGTGATCGTATGACCAGATTGGACTAGCTTTTCTGGCAAACCTTTTCTCCCTTTTACGACTTTCCAAAACGGAGGGTTTTGTTCTGGAAGCGCCACCGAGCAAACAGCCTACAATCCTTCGGATCCTGCCGTCTAACCTGGTCGTCCACGGGTCCTGCGAGAAATCTTTCCCTGCTTACCTTTCCTCACCCAGCAGGCTTCTAGGCTCCCAGGCTGACCACCTTGATGACAATTACTTGCCATGTTGCCGACATGCACATACACTCATATCCAGATTCTTACTGCCATTTGCTGCAACAGCCGCGCGGCTTGGCTCCGACGTTAGGAGAAAGGGTCTGGTATTTCGGGGGTATTTGCCCAAACAAGAGAGGCCCTTTTCCTGCACAGCTGGGCCAAGGGATGACGAGGCTGATGAAATTGGAATGTTCAATCCTCCTTTCACTTTACTGTGAACTTATTGCTGTTGTTGTTGTTGTTGTAAGGGGATGAGCGGCATCTCCGGACTGAGGCCTCAACTATTGCGCGCGCTTCAGCTTTTGAGTTAGGGCAGGATCGTATACTGGGCTCTTCGGGGGCTGACATGGAGTCGGCCGACGACACTATGTCTCCTTCGGAAGTGGTGAGGCAACGCCTCTCTTTTCGTACTGAGCCCCCAAGCTGGTGTGGTGGAATTATTGTATTGAGGGTCGGATTGTGAGGAGTAGGAGGAGGAGGATGGAGGAGGAGGGCGTAGACTGCCTGAGGGTGGCTCAACTTGTAGTCCGGGACAGAGATATAATAAATGGGCAGAGCCATGCAACATGAAGCTCAACATGATTGGAAATCCAGTCTCATCAAGGACTCTTCGCCTTTTTCTTCTCTCTCTGGTTCAGACATCCGAGCAAAGCATCAGCACGAAGAGACTGCTTATATATCGAATATCTGCCATGGCACAGAAAAGATTCACAACCGCTGTTGCGGTCTTTTTGGCTGGCACGACTGGGCTCGTGCACGCCCGCATGAGCCAAGATGCAACCAATGGGTTAGTTGTTGTCGATCTTGTCTCAGTATCCTGCAAGATCTGTACCATACTGACCAGGTCTTCATAAGCAACTGCACGTGGGGGAGCCTAGACGCACCTGTGTTCCCGGACTATCTTCCGAGCAACGTAAGTCAGAATACTACCCCATCACTATTAGCAATCAGACTTGATTGCATGTGACAATTATTAATTAACGTATCCCCAACTAGTCGTCTCTGTCTGGCAATCAACCTCCTTGGGGACATCGATCAAATCTCAGCAACGCCCCGACCCCTTCAGACATCCCAGTGACGGGAGTTACTCGTTACTACGACTTTGACATCCGTCGAGGCATCCTTGCCCCTGATGGGTACGAGAAGAGTGGCATATTTGCCAACGGGCAGTTCCCAGGCCCGTCCATCGAGGCCAACTGGGGTGACTGGATCGAGGTCCGCGTGCACAACAACATCGCAGACGAGTTTGGAGGCGAGGAAGAGGGTACTGCTCTTCACTTCCACGGCATCAGCCAGAGGGGGACTCCCTGGTACGATGGTGTGCCTGGTGTGACGCAGTGTCCCATCGCACCCAACTCTTCCTTCACCTACAGATTCCGGGCGGACGTGTACGGCACCTCGTGGTGGCACTCGCACTTCTCAGCACAGTACACAGCAGGCGTCTTTGGGCCCCTGATCATCTACGGGCCCAAGCATGTCGAGTACGATGTCGACCTTGGCCCGGTCATGCTGGGCGACTATTATCACAGCGAGTACCACGACGTTGTCGCCGCCGCCGCCAGCAACACGACCGATTTCAATATCTATGTGCCCTGGTCCGACAACAGTCTCATTAATGGGAAGAACAACTACAACTGCTCCTCCAACACATCTGCGCCCGATGCTCCTTGCAACAACGAGGCTGGCCTCTCACAGTTCCAATTTCAGCCGGGAAAGACGCACCGCCTCAGGCTGATGAACATTGGCGCTGCTGCACTGGTGCACTTCAGCATCGACGGGCACAAGATGCAGGTCATTGCCAATGATTTTGAGCCCTTGGTGCCGTATGACGCCGACTTCATCACCCTAGGTGTCGCCCAGCGGACCGACATTCTGGTCACGGCGGATGCCGATCCAGACCAGACCTACTGGATGCGCTCAACCATCACGCTGAACTGCTCTGTTACTCATAACGCAAAGGGCCTGGCTGTCATCGGCTACGCAGGTCACCAGCAGCAGATCAGCAACAACTCCTCCTATAACTCCTCCTCTTCCTCCCAGGACCTGCCGATCCCTCAGAGCAATATGACCGACGCTGCCGCCGCCGCCGACGTGAAGTCTTTCCTGTGCGCCAACGATGACCTCTCCAAGACGGTGCCCTTCTTCCCGAAACCTGTCGATCCCAACCCCAG
This sequence comes from Aurifilum marmelostoma, assembly GCA_027559495.1. Taxonomy (NCBI): domain Eukaryota; kingdom Fungi; phylum Ascomycota; class Sordariomycetes; order Diaporthales; family Cryphonectriaceae; genus Aurifilum; species Aurifilum marmelostoma. The sequence goes on along the minus strand of JAMXSV010000010.1, from coordinate 2,301,933 downwards.
CACCGTCGAGACGATTACGGTCGACCTCTTCACCAACGCGACAGGAAACCACATCTGGATCATGAACAACAAGACCCAGTACACAGACTACAACGCACCAGCGATGCTGCAGGCGGCACAGGGCAACTACAGCTTCCCCGAGCCCGACGCCAATGTGTACAACTTTGGCACCAACAAGACGGTGCGCATCGTGCTCAACACCGTCTACCAGAGCGCCCACCCCATGCATCTGCACGGGCAAGACTTCCAGGTCCTGGCCGAGGGCCCTGGCGCCTGGGACGGCAACACATCCGCAATCGCTGCCAACCCCTTGCGCCGCGACACGCACATGCAGCGCCGCTACGGTCACCTGGTCATTCAGTTCGAGGCCAACAACCCGGGTGTGTGGTCGTACCACTGCCACATCGCCTGGCACGCGTCCATGGGGCTCAACATCATCATCCTAGAGCAGCCGGAGCTGCTGCCCTCGAGAAAGGTCTCGGCTGTCATGGAGGAGACTTGTGCGGGCTGGGATGCATGGACGAGCACCAATGTGGTGGATCAGATTGATGCTGGGATCTGAGTGTAGTTATTTCTGTCTGTAGATATATGTGGGGGTTTTCTTTTCTTCTTTTAGATACTAAATCTGTAAATTTACCTGTTGTGATGGATAGTATATTAGATTTCATTTGCCATATTAGCTAGAAGAAGCAGCCACCTGGGCACTCCCAATGACGGAAAAAGCACAATGCTATTATTGAATTACTCTGCCTGTGGTTTGTTTTGATAAGTGAGAAATTCGATATCACTTGATGAATATATCAATTAAGCAGCATAAAGTAAAGCATCCAGGGCCATTTGTTTTGTGCAACAGTTAAAAGAATTGACAACTTCCAGTGACAATAAATAGTCGAACAGCCTATGTAGCCGTCCGAAGTGCGAATCTCTCCACGTTTAAGATACACTCTCCATTATCCATCATGGGATGTTAGCTTCATGAGGTACCTGACGGTCAGGGCAATCATTATCACTCTTGAGTATATGGAGCTGTGTCAGTACCGTACCATTAAAAAACAGGTAGCCTGGCTAAAGGATACAGTGTATGAGCCCTTACGTTATCACTCATAGTATTTCAGTAATTACTTACCGCCAGTTCTTGAACATGCCTTGTTGGTGGTCAGCCTGTGCTTATGGTAGCATGCATGGCACCCACGCATGCATGCAGATTCTGGAATGTTAGCCCCCGGATTTCACGCCTGTTGGGTCCTTCGGGCGCTTATGCCAGTGAGGAGGCAGGGAAGAAATGCAAATAATCTTGTTATAACGTACTTACTCGGGATACGTGCACTTAGCTGAAATGCTTGTCATCTATGATTTGTGTACATGCTCGGTATAACCATGGTATACGTATCTCGGTATGGGATTACTGCTGAGTAGGGTGGTACGCTCCCACAACAACGCCCCCAACAACGCCTCCTACCCCTTGTTTCCTCCTTCAGCTCTCGACCTTGGATTGCACAGAATCTGGTATAAATAATTTGTAATTTCATTTCTTCCTACTCGGGGGCAGTTATATACATATAATCATACTTTCCTGCGAGTTTACGAGAGTGATCTCCCCGCAGCAAACCTATCCCTGGCAGACCATCAACACACACGCGCACACACACGCTCTCTCTCTCTTTTTGATTACACTTCCATAGTTGCCAAGATGACAGTCTCTAAGCCTACTTCGATGCGAGCTGTAAGTGCTATGCCTACCAACGATATTCTTTTCTTCTCTCATTTATCTGTCGTCTTTTGGCCCCTTTCTTGCAAGTTGGATAACAATCACTGACCTAATATCCCGATTTCCTCGTCCAGGTCGACGTAAAAAATGGATTGGGACCCGCCTCGGCCCTCTTCATCAACGACGCAACCCCAGTTCCAGAAGTTAAGGCCGGAGAATGCCTGGTTAAGGTCAAGGCTTTCGGTATCAACCGTGGCGATATACTCCAGCGAGAGGGCAAGTACCCTGGCATCGCTCACCTGAGCAAGATCATGGGCTTGGAGTTCAGCGGTGTCATTGCCTGGGTCAGTAGTGAGGATGAGAGCAAGGCTCCCGGCGAAGAAGACTGGAAGGTTGGGGATGAAGTGTTTGGTCTGCTCTACGGAGGCGGATACGGTATGGTTTTCACTTCTCAAGTCCTTGACCTTTTTTTGGGAGTTCTGGATCTTGCAAAGGGCGCCACTTCTTCCTGATGATGTTATAATCACTGATACGAGGTTCATTAGCGGAGTATGTCAACATCGACAAGAGGATGCTGATTAGGAAGCCCAAGGAGCTGTCCTTTGAGCAGACTGGTGGGCTCTGCGAGGTATGTTCGCAATCCTCGCATCTTCCTGCTGCGTTATCTACGTGTTCTGGCTAAAACTTTCGCGTACTCTCAGACCTGGTTCACCGCCATGCAGGCCCTTTACTTTGTCGGCGGCTACAACCCAGGCGTCACACGCTCCATTCTCTGGCACGCAGGTGCATCGGCCGTCTCGGTCGCGGGCATCCAGCTCTCGCGCGACGCCCATCTGGCAAAGTCCAGCGCAGCCACCTCTGCGAAGCCCGCCACCGTCCTGGCTACCGCGCGCAAGCAGGAGAAGTGCGACTTTGTGGTCAACGAGCTGGGCGCCTCGGGCGCCGTGGACCTGTCGGAGCACCCAGACAAGCGCAGCTGGGCGGCCAAGGTGCGCGAGCTCAACGGCGGGCGCGGCGTCGACCTCGTCATCGACTTCCTAGGCGGGCCGTACCTCGAGGCCAACCTGGACGTGCTGGACACAGACGGCCGCATCGTGCAGCTGGGCTGGCTGGACGGGCCTGTCGCCCCGGCGGGGATGAATATTGCTGCCATCCTGGCCAAGCGGGCGGGCATACAGGGCAGCCAGCTCAGGTCGCGCAGTGCCGAGTACCAGATTCGGCTGCGGGACTTCTTTGTGGAGCAGGTGCTTCCTGGGCTTGTGGAGGGCCGGTTCAAACATGTTGTTGAGCGGGTGGTGCCGTGGGAGCGAGTGCAGGAGGCGCATGAGCTGCTGGAGAGCAACTCGACCAAGGGCAAGGTTGTATGTGTCATTGAATAGGTGATAGGTGATAAAATAATGGCATTGGATTCCTGAGAGGGGGCACAAAGCTTGGACATAGAGGATGTTCTGCTTGCTGCATATAAAATAGTCGCCTGTTTATATTTTTACCTTTTTTTTTGAGCACATAACATTGATTGAATCAACCATTTTGCCAATGCTCAGCACTTGGGCCCGTAACGTCTGTTCCAAGGCATATCTATCGTATTTGTCCATTACTTGTTTCCCTGTTCCTTTTCCCGGGGACCCTGTAGCACGTCGGTCCATTGGTGGACATGGTGTAAACATATTGCGGATCCAGTGGTTCCATAGGGTTGTCTCACATTAAACGGCCAGCAAGAGAAGCAAGAACGCAAATCCCCGTCGGTGTGATCTGCATTCAATAGCCAGAGCATACTTGTATCCGGTGGAAACTTGGAGAAAAGGGTAAACGACCTGCCTTTTCGAGACGACTGTTGGCGGGGTAAATCAGGGAGGATAATGAATCCAACGGCCGTTTTTAGCTTTAATTACAACATACGTACCAAATCCATACCTATGACACCCCAATTCCTCTTCTTCTAGTCGATAAGTCATACTCGGGCGTGACTGTCTGACTGGATCTAGACACCTGCAGGCGGACTGCATGCATGTAGACACTGTACCACGAGCAAGAACATTATCGGAGAGGAGATTGTCGTCATGACCGTGTGATGTCAGTCGGTCTTCATCTCCTCCCATCATATTTGCCTTCGATGCTTTGAACATTGTCAAGATTTGGGTTTAATCTGCTGGCATGGGATCAATATAATATATTCTCGAGTCTAATAGTTGGACCATATTTAAAGAGAAGAATCTGTCAAACCTCTCCTCTGCACATCACCAATGCAGACTCTCTCGCCTGCAAAATGAACCAATTTCGTCACACCATCCTCTCCACATCCGTCGTCCTCCTCCTGGGAGCCCTCGTCGCCCCAACCTCGGCCCAAAACACAACGACAAACACCAACTCCTCCTTCAACCCTCTAGCCTATGTCGACCCTCTGATCGGCTCCGACAATGGCGGCAATGTCTTCGCAGGCGCCTCGCTTCCCTACGGCCTCGCCAAGGCGGTGGCCGACGTCAATGGCGAGAACACGGGGGGATTCGCGACTGATGGCAGCAGCGTGACAGGCTTCAGCTCGGTGCACGACTCCGGCACGGGCGGCAACCCGAGCCTGGGGAATTTCCCGTTATTCCCACAGGTGTGTCCTGACGACGCCGATTTGAACAGCTGCCAGTTTCGCATAGGCGACAGGGCGGTGCCGTACGTGAGTGACAGCGTGGTGGCGCGCCCTGGGTATTTTTCCGTGCAGCTCGCGTCAGGAATCACGGCGGAGATGACTGTGGGGGAGAAGACAGCTCTGTACCGGTTCACATTCCCTTCTTCTTCTGCAACAAATGGCACGAGTGGCTCGCACCCTCTGGTGCTGCTGGATCTCACGGATCTCTGGAAGAGCAGACAGAATGCGTCCATCAGCGTGGATGCGGACACGGGCCGGATGACGGGCAACGGCACATTTCTGCCGAGTTTCGGGGCCGGATACTACCAGATGTTCTTCTGCGTCGACTTCTTTGGTGGTGCAGGCATCTACGAGACGGGCGTCTGGGTCAACAACCGCGCGGGGACTGAGCCCAAGGACTTGTTCGTCACGAGGGGGTTCAACCTGTTCTATCTCGAGGCGGGAGGGTTTGTGAGGTTTTCAGAGAATGTGGAAATCCTGGCGAGGATGGGCATGAGTTTCATCAGCTCCGATCAGGCCTGCAGCAACGCCGAGTACGACATTCCCGACCCGGAGAGAAACTTTGACACTCTCGTGGGCGGCGCAGAGGATGCCTGGCTGGACAAGCTGAGCCCCGTGGCCGTCACCCCGGGCGGAGCCAGCGACGGTCTACAGAGGAGCTTCTGGAGTGGCATCTACCGCGCCATGATATCTCCTCAGAATTACACTGGCGAGAATCCAAAGTGGGACAGCGGGATTCCCTATTTTGACTCGTACTACTGCATCTGGGACTCGTTCAGGGTACAACACCCTCTGCTAACCATCATCGACCCAAACGCCCAGACGCAGATGGTCAACTCCCTTCTCGATATCTATCAGCACGAAGGGTGGCTCCCGGACTGCCACATGTCCCTCTGCAACGGCTGGACCCAAGGAGGGAGCAACGCAGACAACGTGCTCGTGGACGCCTACGTGAAGAATCTCTCTTCAACCTCCACCTCCATCGACTGGAACCTGGCACTCCAGGCCATCGTCAACGATGCCGAGAACGAACCCCTGGAGTGGTCCATACACGGCCGCGGCGGGCTCACCAGCTGGAAGAATCTGGACTATATCCCCTATCTCGACTACGACCCCATTGGCTTTGGCACTAACTCTCGCAGCATCTCCCGCACCCTCGAGTACGCCTACAACGACTTCAACCTTGCCGTCCTGGCACAGGGTCTAGGCAAGTCAGACCTGTACACAAAGTACTTTGCCCGCAGCACCAACTGGCAAAACCTCTGGAAAGATGATCAGACGTCCTTGATCAACGGCGCCGACACGGGCTTCACGGGATTCTTTCAGCCCAAGTACCTCAACGGCACCTGGGGCTATCAGGACCCCATCGCCTGCTCCAAGCTCGCCTCCTTCTGCTCGCTGACCACCAACCCGTCCGAGACCTTCGAGGCCAGCATCTGGCAGTACCAGTTCCTAGTGCCCCAGGACGTGTCGGGCCTCATCTCGCTCATGGGCGGCGACGATGCGTTTGTGTCCAGGCTGGACTTTTTCCACACCTCTGGCCTGGCTGACATCTCCAACGAGCCTGTCTTCTCCACCGTGTACCTGTACCACTACGCAGGCAGACCAGGCCTGTCCGCCAGCCGGATCCACACGTATATCCCCGCTGCCTTCAACGACACGAACGCCGGACTACCTGGCAATGATGACAGCAGCGCCATGGGCGCGTTCGTCTTCTTCAGCATGATCGGCCTCTTCCCCGTGGCCGGGCAGAACGTCTACTTGATATCGGCCCCCTTCTTCCAGGGCGTGAACATCACGCACTCTGTGACGGGCAAGACAGCCACAATCACCGTCGTGGCGGGTTGGGATGATGCGGCCTATCAGAATATCTATATACAGAATGTTACTGTGAACGGACAGCCCTGGACAAAGAACTGGATCGGGCACGAGTTCTTCACCGAGGGGTGGACCATGGAGCTGGTGCTGGGTGCCACCGAGTCTTCTTCTTGGGGCACGGCTGAGGCGGATCGCCCGCCGAGTTACTCTGCTTCTTCGACGGCCAGGATGTTTATGGGTCTGTGATCAGTGTATGGGATGCCCATCACGGTCAGGCTGGTTCAATGAGGCACAATGTTGAGGACTCCGGAAATATACATATGATGCGATTTTCCGTCACATCACACAAGAGAACCTATACTGTGCCAGTGTTGAAGCTTAAAATTCAGAGCTCCAGACTCATCATTTTGCATCCATCGGCTTTGCCCTTCCTTTCCCCTCGCCCAGTATTCCTCCTCTCGTGGTATCAAAAACATGCGTCTAGCTCGTTGAAGGAAAAGAAAAATGTAGAAAGAAAAATACTTATATACAGGGAGATGGACCTTCGAAACATGGTAATGTGAGAAGGTGTAAGAGCCAGGATGGAAAACTCAGTCATCCCATGCTTCACAGCAGCCAAGGATAGTGGTGCAGACCAAAGAATGGGTCTCAAGAGCAGCAAGTACCTGCGGAGAATACCCGTAACCCTCTCTCCCCTTCCCACGAACACGCTCCGTCTGTTCCATGCTTGATACTTTTTTTCTTTTTTTTTTGGCCTTGTTCATGTTTGGTTTCTGCTTTTCTTCCCTGAGCCTCTTTTACTGAAACTCCCCATCATCCTTCATATCCTGCGCCCTCGTCTCACCCTTCACGTACCCACTCAGCCGTAACTCATTACTCTCCGACCCATGCCCATCCATGATGCTCTCGTTCCCAGGCGAGTAAGGAGGCAGCTGATGATGCTGGCGGTCATGATCATGGTCGTGGCCGTCGGTATTCGGGAAGTGGCCGCTGTACCGTGATCCGTCTGACACCATGGCCAAGTTGGCGGCGTGTTCCTCTTCGCTCGACTCGTCTAAGAGCATTTCTGGATGATGCTGGTCGATGGTGGGTGTTATGGGGGAGGGAGAGGGGGGGGAATTGGTGGTGGTGGTCAAGAGTAGATGGGCTGGTAGGTGGGCTCGACTGGGGCGATATGGTCAGGATCTGGTGTGGTGGTGATGGGCTAGATGACAAAGAAGCCGCCGCCGCTTCGGGGATCGATGGGAGGCCTGCACCCATGAATCTGCTGGACGATATAGAGGAAGGAGAAGAAGGAGAAGGAGGCATGGGCATAGCGGCGGATGAGGATGAGGATGAAGACGAGAGTGACATGGGGGATCGGCCAAGAGACGCCAGAATAGATGCTTCGATTGCTGCCTCCTCGTCGCGGGTGAACTTTGGTACTGGCGCTGCGGCTGCTGCTAGAGGCAGGATGTGGGAAGGCGGCAAGATATTTGGGGAGGCCGGCGACACAATGGCGGGCGAGCGCGTCTGCGACCTGCTGAGCTCTTGTTCCTGGACCTTGAGCTCCAGCTTGAGAATCTCCTCCCTCTCGTCTAGGAGGTACTGAATCTCGCTGTTGCGGGTGTAGTTGTTCTCGCAGATACGAATGACGGAGAGAATTATTGAGATTATAAAGGTGAGTCTTAAGGAGAGAAGACCAATTGTCACCCGCGTTAGTGATCGGAGGTCAATGATATACAAAGCGTGTAGGGTACTAAGAGCAAGAAGAAGAGAGGAACTGACATCGTGAGGACCGTGCAGAAGAAGAATCCACGCTCCATGCTGCAATACTTGTCCAGCTCGCCTCGGTGGCCATCCTGCTCGTTGCTGAAGCGAATCGTGCTATAGCCACGGGTGGGGAGATCTGGCTTATCCCCTTTCAACCCTAATAAATACAGCCAATAATCAGAACCAATTCATCATTGAATGACTTGCGGGGGGGAAGAGAAATCGAATCATACAGATAGTCGTTGTGAGCCCTGAGCAGTTCGAAGGGAGACCAGTGAAGGACAACAGAGACAGGATGGTAATATCGACGAAACAGAACACCACATCCAGACATATCGTGCAGACCAAGAAGGCCGTCCTCCTGGATCTCTGACGGGTATGGATGATGAAAAGCGAGAGTGTTGCGTATACAAATACGGCGGCAGCCTGGCCATACGGAAGAGTTAGAATTGTCCTAGAACGAAAACTCAACGTAGCCCCATAACGCTCGATATAAGCGGTAAAAGCCAATTGAGAAAGGGCAGATAGCCCTCGGACGGGTGAATATATGACATTAACGTACCAGTATCTCCACCACTAGTATAACAGCTGAAGGGCCCAGCTTATTGGCATAGAGGTAGTAGGTGAGCCAGCCATTCATGGCCCCTGGGATAAAAGCTGCCAGGAGCTGAAATGCCCGCAACAGCACGAGACATGTCGAGAGCCTTCGGCCCATCTTCAAAGATAGGCGATCTCGTCGGTGAGCATCTGAAGCGAAAAGTTCCTCTCCTCTCTCTCCTTTTTGCTAACACCGCAGGTCCGGACGGAGGAGAGAAGAAAAGGAGAGAAAGGCGAAGAGGAGGAAATGAAGGAGAAAAAGGAAAGGAGGACGAAGTAGCTGATCTGAGAAAAAGGGAAGCTGGTTATTTTTACTTGTAGCAGGACGTGTAGGATAGAAGTATGGTGTCACCTCATAGCTGGACGTACCCAGCTGGACGGGCGTGGGATGATGGTGTGGATCAAGGGGAATCCGAAGGCTGCATGTATATCTGCCGTGCTAGTGTGGAGAAGGAACAGCAGGAGGAGGAGGAGGAAAAGAGACATACTATGTACATGCAGGTTGCAAGCATCTCAACAGGGACAAGCCGGGATGATCACCCCCACAGCCAACAGCACACAAGTGAGGCTGGAAAGACTTGCATACTACTCACTCAAGGTAATATCGACAACAGCGCCCGCTCTTTGGGGGAGGGGAGGGGGGAGGAACAGCAAGGAACACCAGACGCACCAACCGGACCACTTTCTCTGGGCTTCTAGGCCTTGTGTCTTTTGTGGTTGGTGACTACAGGTCACATCGGACAACGGAGGACCGGCATTCGGAGGCCGTAGAAAAGGTCGAGGATGAACGAGCAGCAGCCTTGAGCCTTGAAACTTGGTCTAAGCAGCAAAGCCGAAACCTGAAGGGGAATAGGAAAATGCGAGTGGGGACGTTCCGGACCTGTGAGGCCTTTCATCATCGTACTCGTAACATCGTGCAGTGTGTTGTATCAAGAGGAGAAAGCCATCGGCGATCGTGAAGAGGGCGGATCACAGACGAATGTCAGTTCTCATGGCTGTTGTGTGACGATCACAACGGTCGGCTTGCCCCCGGTTTCGATATGGGACCCGTTACAACCCCCGCGGGAGGGAACAAACCGCCCCTCCAACTATGCCATCTTGTTGTCTTGGCTTTGATGTCCGGGGCGCTCGAGGTCGATATGGAGCTGGAGGGGCTCTCTGTCGGAAGTTTTTGGGCCAATCTTTGCCTAATAATTATCACTGACAAGTAGTCATGAAATGAGGCAAACCCTTCAAGACCTTCCACGAGAAGCAAAGCCTTCAAGGCGCTACCGAGTTCCCCAGATCTGTACCGAGAAATCATCAAGAAAAGAACAAAAGGAAAGAGCCTATACTGGTCGGTTCTCCTCTCTCTCTCTCGGCTAACGGACTCGAGGAAGTAGAAAAGGTGATCTTCAAGTCTAGGCCTTTCATCTGCCGATATCTTAGACCACCAAGGCTTGTACTTGCAGTGAGGTTATCTGAGGCCGTTTCACCGCGACAATGTCCATTCAGGGTCTGCTTTCTTTGCGCAAGGCGACAAGCACGCCATGATCAACCCCAAACCTCCTCAAACCCGGTTTGGCGACAACAGCCAGCCGCTGTGCGTCAGAAACAAGTCACAACCTTAAGTCAGTTGCTGCAGCGAGAATCACGTCAGAGTCTCTGGCGCTGGTGTGAATACAGCAGCAGAGTACTTGTAAGAGAGGGGACGCGTCATCGGCAGGCGCCGGGCGAACTCAAATTCCAACAGCCACATTGGGTCTTAACAGAGCATTTAAGTAAACCTGGTTTTCGGCGGGGTGGGCAAGGGGGCTTTGTTGGAACGAAAGAGTTTAAAAACTCAAGGTAGTGACTGACACCAAACCAGAGAGAATATACTTACAGTAGTAAGAAGGGGAAAACAGGCTGGGTTGTGGTTGGGAACGTGGGTAATTGTCGGCCCAGAGAGGACTCAACGACCAACTGCAGCTCGGGGGTCGGGCATTGAACACAGAGCCAACAGCCCCACCTTCGGGCGTCGAGTCTTGCGGGTGTGATCCCCCCTTGCAGTGTGTGCAAACTGCAGAGACGGCGCGTGGGTCGACCCGGCTGACCCGGACTTTGTCCCTCCCCCAGATTCCGGCCTGCTTGGGTTGGCGGTGGCTGTGAAGATCACCCTACCCCCGTTGTAAGCCTAGTGTGTAGGTGTGGGGGACTCTTATGTACGACATACGGTAGACGACGCCCGTAGGCAACAGCCAAACTGTCCTATTATGTGTCCTGTCTTGTCCCGCGAGGATTTTTGTTGTTGGGCGGATCACGTTACACTTTCCTAAGGCCACTTTGTCCTTGAGGAGGAGAACGTTGGACGAGTACTTGCTCATTCTCCTTCTGATCTGACTTGACTCAACTCTGGACGACGAGCCACCCAGCCAGGAAGCTATTGGTTCCACCCGTGGACTTCTGCTCGGAAGCACACTTGCCTCAGCCCTCCTCTACTATTGTGCCCACTTGCTCGCCACCAGGTGACGTGCATCTTGGCAACCTCACCTTCCTGATATCGCAGGCGCCCAAGCTGCGAGAGTCACATCAGCTGTCCGTCCCAGCCGAGAAAGACAGGGCCGAACCAAGCCAGGTCCGGTCCACTCCACTTCTAGGTCTAGGTCCGATTCTCTCTCTCCCTCTCTCTCTCTCTCTTCCTTTCTTGCTGCCTCGGCCCGACTTGACCTCAGCAGGTTACCCTGGGTGGCGGTGGTAAAGTCACACTACGGCCACTCTACGGGGTCAGCCCTTCTCAGCCTGTCAAGTCCGGTCTCTGGCCCCGGCCCGCTAAGAAGGCCCCTCAAAGGCTTTGACGTGGACGCAAGAGGGCCGAGTCCAGAGAGAAGAGTAGAGGAGATAATGGAGGACGAGAAGGTAGTGCAGCAGGAGAAGACGAGACCCAGTGGTGTCGGCTTCGGTCTGACGGCCGTCCGGATCTGGCAGTGGAGCTCGTCTCTCTTCGTCTATGCCTCCTTCAGCATTCTCTATCACCACATCCAGAGGAACCGGCTCGGAGAGAATGGCCGGATGAAGGGTGTCGGTTTTTTGGTACGGAACCTTCCTTCCCCCCTGCTTGCCCAACCGTTGGGTCCCCTCGTCCTCCACCACCACCATCACCCTCCACGGACCTGAAGCCCTGCATCTTGAATACTTACTTTGAGCCTCAAATGCTGATCATGGTTTTGACGTCGCTCCTCAGGGTCTCGGGTGCCTCCTCTACAGCACCTTGGTCATCTGCAGCGTTCACATCTCCAAAGCCTGGGGCCTACGAAGATGGTACCTCTTTGCCATTGTCTCCCTGCCGGGTGATATCACTATGATGGGCCTCTGCCTCGTCCAGATAACCATCCTCTCGTACAGTGGGCTCCCAACCGACTGTCACGGTCTCACAAGGGACAACTGTGAGTGGAGTCCCAGGGCTGCCTGCATCAGGAGCATGCATGTGTGTTCCGAGGCGGCACCTCGTCGTGGGATGAAGAACTGTTGACAGCTGACATGACTCCTTCTTTTTTTCTTCTTTTTCTTGCTTTTCACAGACGATGCTAGTGATCTGGTTCGTCAACCAGCAGGAGGGTACAGCACCATCCGCTTCGGGTCGTGGTCCACCGCCACAACCGGCGAGCTCGATCGCTTATGCACCATCCCTAGAACCGTCTACGGCCTATCCGTAGCTGCCATGTAAGGCGAGACCCATTATATTATTTCTTCTCTTGTCTTTGTCTTTCACATGTCAGATCAAGTGCTGACTGATGATGCTTAAAAGCTACTCGTATACCTTCTCGATTCTGCTGTCGGTACTGTATCTGCAGCAGCACAGGGCGGCAACGGCCGAAGCTGTCGACCAAGACGAGGAGGAGAAGCTCATCTCCTGCCAGCAACCGAGCGGCAGGTACCATAGCCCCAGTCCCAGCCCTGGCCCAGGCATGCGGCCCTCCGGAGATCGTATGCATGCACCGTCGATCCTGGACCTGGATATCGTAGAAGACCCTAGACCTCCTCCTTCCTCTGGCAGACGAAGCCGCTCCTCCTGCTCTCGGCCCACGTCGCCACCCCAAGGGTCCATCCGCTCCACCACCAGGAGTAATAGTCGAGCACCAAGTACCAGCTCTCAGACCTTATTATCAGTCACGTCTCCATCAGAGGACAGCGCGGAATGGGGAGGCGAGACCACACTGGTCAGCAGCAGCGACAGCGAGTCCATCTTCTCGGTGACGTCTGTCGTGTCAGGGGGCACCTTGCCCCCACTGCCTCTTCCTGGGACCGTGGCCCCACCGCAGAGGAGGTGGTCGACGTCGACCAGCTCATCGTACAATGCGGGCGCGTTCATCGTGACGGACGGGTTTCGCGACCTGGCCAGCAGCGATCCGCCTGGATATTCCAGCCGGCCTGGGAGTTTGTATCAGGAGCCTATGAAGTATGAGGCAGGGCTGGGTTTACTCGGCACGCCGAAGCCATGAAGACGCAAGAGAACCGAGAACAGGAAACACAACAGCACATGATGACCTGCCACGCTGACATGCCCTTTCTGGTGAAGAAATGAGTCGCGGGCGAGCTGATGCAGCCGAGAAAGGTGTGGATGGCTGTCATAAATGAGACAACGAGATATGTGTGGTATCGGGACCCGCGGGGATATTCTGGCTTCCGCGGACGCTGATGGCTCTTGCTGAGAGCAAGCAGTGCCATGTATCATTCGATGTAGTGTGGTTGTAATGCCGCGGAGCCGAGTGGTGGTAATAATAATGATCGTCTGTTTTTTTTTTTTTTTTTTTTTTTTTTTTTCTTCTCTTCCGCTTTGAAGTGGGCCGGGACAGCGATAGAGGACTAGCTGTGCGCAAGAAACTCCTTCCTCCTGCTATCGTGACACGAAGCCTTTTCTTCTCCTTCTTCTTGACTTTTTAGTTTGTGACTTCTTCTTCTTCAGGCCACCTCAAGACCCACCCTGTACAAGTCTTCCTGATCTCCTCGTCGCCCGGGTCATCCACAAACATAGGCCTCTCCATGACCTTCTCGAGGATCTTGTCCACCACAAACCCCCTCTCCCGCGCGAGGTCGAAGAAGGCCAGGTCCTTGTGCTGCAGCCAGGGCCTGTAGCTCGTGAAGAAGACGAACGCCTTGCTCTCCCTCGTCTGCTTCAGCGTGTCGCGCACCGTGTCGAGCAGCCTGCCGTGCTCCGAGTGCCTGAACAGCAGGTCTGCGAGGATGAGCACGTCGAACCTCGACTCGTCGGCGGGCAGCTCGGCGAGGAGCGGCCGCGGGTCGGCGCCCCAGACGTAGCCCTTGGCCGTGACGATGTCCTGCTCGCGGTGGAACTCGTCGGACGCCTTCTTCTCCTCCTCCTCATCCTCCTCCTTCTCCTGTTGCTGATTCTGCCGCCGAGGAATCAGCTCGCACCCGTCGACATTCTTCCACATCGTCTCCACGATGTCAACGTCAGGATAATCCGTAATCAGCACGCGCCTCGCGCCCAGGACGGCAGCCACAATGCTAGGCAGGCCCGCCCCAGCGCCCAGCTCCAGAACCGTCCTGTCCTGCACCTCGGCCGGGTTCGTCTCGAACCAGTCGGCAATCACGCGCGAGCCGTTCCACAGGTGGTGCGCCTCGGTGGGGCTGTAGCCGACCAGGTGCAGGGTGATGGTCTGGCCTGCTTGGGTGGTGTAGGTCTGGGTGGTGGGCGGCGGCGTGGGCGGGTAGAAGCCCTCTGGGTCGTCAAACATGTTGCCGTGGGTTTCGACCTCTTCACTGTCGGACCCAGACATCTTGTTTGTGGGTATGTTCTTCTTTGGTTTGTGAAGGGCCAGAGGGTTGAAGTAGGCGAAAATCGTGAGTCTGCCTGGTGATGTAGGCGCTGTGGGTTTTTCTCCAGCTGTGGACCACAAATGCAAATCGTCAAGATTGAGGTAGATAGATCTATATAGGTAAAGAGTATCCAGTTCATCAAGCAGTTCTGATTGCCTCTATCTCATTCTCAAGTCTTACACAAGAATTGTGAGTAGAGTGTTGATATATGATGGAGGTTGATTGGCGCGCCGGTCCAAAATTTTTAGACCTCTTAGAAACCCTTTAGCTCAGGCGACAGGGGTCCCCAACTCCACCACTGTGCCGTGTGATGAGGCTTCTCTGAGAGTATAGCACCAGCACATTATCATCTGAGGGCGGCATAATTCTCTTGATATTCACTTTTGATCATTTCCATTTGGTCTTGTCTTTTCTCTCCTAGATTTTTTTTTTTTTTTTACCACAATAGCCTTCATCTCTTCAGCCATGTAAAAAGCGAAGAAACCGGGTATCTTCAGCATTCATCAGCATTCATCATCAAAAGCATGACAGCAGGGTTTCGTTGCCCTCCTAGCTCAGCCAGCCTTCCTCCTGAGATCGAGAATACTCTGCAGCCTCAGCGTCCCTTTGGCCCCCCCAGCCAGAAGGTCCACTCTCTACCTCTGGCCGCACAGCAGTATACCAACCCCACGCCCTCCGATCCAGCTCTTGCACGCCTAACGTGTCAGCCCAGCTGTCAAACAGCAGCCGCAGCGCGCCAAGGAGGAGCCCCAGGTTCTCCTCCTTCTCGGCATCCTGCGCCTTGACCGTCTTTTTCTTGGTCGGCGACGTGGCTGCATCACCATCGTCCACAGGGGCGCTGGCGAAGCTACGTAGCAGGTAACTCCGTGCCGCCTCTGGCCGGTGGGTGACGAGCCCGCCTGCGGACGCAGCAGCCTTGGTCTTGTTCCTCATGGCCTCCAGGTCCAGACCCCAGACAGCCTCTCCACCGAGGCTCGCCTCTATACCAGTCAGTCGAAGTCGTTCCGACAGCGCAGAGGTGACGACGTTCCTCATCAGCCGCCAGCGGTCCGGTCCCAGCAGGATGCCGCCAAACCATCTAGTCATGACAACAAGGGTATCGACAGCATTCGTCTCGCGCATCACCCGCAACAGCAGGTCACCGCCACCAGTTTCTCCGTCGTCATGAGATGCTTCGCGGATGTGTGTGCTGATGGAGGACTCTGCGGGCCGGACGCGGTATGCCCAAACGTTGTGTGTGGCTGACCTGAGATTAGGTTGGGAATCGAAAAGTGACTTCAGTAGATTTGGGCGCTGTGCTGGATCAGTCATATGTGTTGCACGCGCGACGAAGGTAGACTGCCTCAGCGAGATCGAGCGGCTTGTTGACCAAGTGTTTGTAGGAGCAATCTCGGTGGCCTTCGGCTGGGGGGCACTGTCCTCTGCCTGCAGTGTCGACGCAGTAGACTCTGGTGCAGGCGCACTCCCTGCATCTGCTGCCTCGGGGGCGTTCTCCTCTTCTTCCTCCTCACCCTTCCACTGATACCCACCTCTTTTCAAAACTGCAACCTCCCTACCCATGACCTTGATTCTCGGCTGCCCCTCGCCAAAACCTTCATCATCTGCACTGGGCCCCTTCTCCAAGCCAATACTCACAGCCTTGGACCTCGAGTTGGCGCTCACCACGGCCTGCGCGATCGAAAGCCTACTGGAGGGCGGCTGCTCGGGCATCGTGTGGCGGAGCAGCTCGACGGCAAAGGCGAGGACCAAGGGGGCGCGGTTGGTCTGCACGGCCGTCTGCGCGATGCGGTCTTCGTCGGTGTCGAGGGGCAGCGCAATAGAGGCTTCGAGTTGTTGCGGCGTCAGGTCGGTCGGTCCGAGAAGAAACCCGTCGCCTCCGGAGTACTTCACCCTCTTGGCCTGCTCGGCTTGGCCTGCCGGCCCTGCATGCTGGCGCTTGCCCGCTGCGGTGTTCGGCGAGGTCTGCATGCGCTTCAGGTGTGCCTTGCAGGCATTCTGGAGTGCCCTTGCAGCCTTGCCGTCTTTGAGGGCGGACTCGACGGTGGGGAGAGGAGCGTCGGCTATCTGCCGGATACTGGCTCGAGCATCAGGCATGATGAACTTCTCCTTGGTAGGGCAGGGAGATGGGCTTGCCGGACGAGAGGGGCAAGACTGACCTCCGAAGGCTGACCGACTGTAATGCACTGATCTGTGCCATCGCATCCTTCATGGGCATCTTCCGGGCTGTCTGCAGCCGCAGAAGCTCCTGGAGATCCTGTTGCGTTGCCATGTTCGGATGAATTTTTCTGGTTGTGTTTGAAAACGCGTCATGGCAAGAAGACGCGCGACTGCTGGGCTTGTGATTACTAGTTACAGATGACGTCGCGGGGGACACGAGCAACCCGAACCCTAATGTCAAACCGGCATGAATGGACCGAAGGCCCCCCCCCCCCCCGGCATCAAAAATAAATAAAATAAAGCCTTCCCCCACCTCCCCTTCTTTTTCGTCTGGCAGCGTTTTCCTGTGTTTATCAGACCGTATATTCCTCTGGATCACGTCGAGTTCTTTCGTATTGAGAAATTGGCATGTTTAGAAAGCATTATTGTAACGTTATGCCCCTTGTCTTGTACGTAAATAGCACAAGGAGGTGCTCGTCACCCTTACTTCTCTTCAGGAATATGGACTCTGAACTACATACTGAAGTACATTATGGTACACGGCATGAGCCTTGCCAGGCTGTATGTAATCTCAGTGGAGATGAATCTGACTCCATACTTTGGTACAGTACACGAGTCGGTGTACACAATATGTCTGTGGCCCACTTAATAAGTTTTGAAGCATATCTACAAAGTTACCAGGCATCCAGAGTGGACACTTTTCTCTCGTGTCTCTACAGATTAATGACGGGGTGAATTCCAATGTGCACCATGATCATGTCCTCAGCCAGTCCTGTCCCAATTCTGAATACTGACGAGAGCACCACTACACAACCACGCAGTGTAGCATTGCATTCGCCTACTTGTGCAGCATGCCGGCGCTGCTGTCCGAATATAACGACCGCCCAAGAGCTACTTCAGTGCTGAAAGTGGATTTCCTCAGGCTAGCTAGAGGACTCTCCTCTTCACCAACACCATGCAGTAACTTTCACCTGCCCAGATTATTTGCCAGGGGGACCCCCCTCCATCAAATGCTACCAAGTCACGATTGGATCTCCATCAAGGCACGCGCGCAGCGCTGGCACATGTTCCGGGCTTCCTTCTCCTACATCAGCAGCTCAGCACGAAATGTAAATAGTCAAGCTTGTGAAACCAACGGCAGCCCCTCGTGGGGTGCATAATGTAGATGCGGTGGAGAAGCCGCAGCACGCGAGCCTTGAATCTGCATTGTGTACACGAAAGTGAACGTGGCGCAGTCCAGATTCACATAATGCGCTGACTGAAATCTGCTGTTGATGTTGCAGGTTGGTAAACCTGCACAGGGGCAGTCACGTCAGCCACCACAGCCCCGCCCTTCGTATTGACATATAGTCTGAACGCTCTGCTCTCGACTTGTTGGCATTCCGTCTCTTTTTTTTTTTTTTTTTTTTTTTTTTTTTTTTTTTTTTTTTTCACAGTCATTCAAGTCAGCACCCCTGCAATCTCTCCGTACAATTTCATGCTGGCTTGCCCATACACGATGGAGACCGAGGATGACCTCTGCGAAGCGTGCAGCGAGGTCCTGATCATCGACGACAATCTTGCTGGCGGGTCAGTGAAAGAAGCCTCCGATGGTACGGCTATGCTTGATTTTCGGAATTTCAAAGTCCATATGTGGCTTACAAGCCGGAGGGACGGCATTCGGTCCGTGCATTACCAATCTCGTCCCTCTCTAAGCCATGAGCATGGGTGGAGGTCGCGCTGGTTGACAGAGGACCTTTCTAAAGAAGATCAGTTTCGTTACTCTTATGCCGGTCAAGATGCTGCGAGAGTTCTGGTGCCGCCTGAATTGGCCGAACTCTCAAGATCGACGGTCACGGGCAGGATCTGTCGCTTTTGTGAGAGGCTCAGAGAGATCTTGCATCAGGAGTACAACGGGTGCTCCTGGTGGAAGAATCCTGAGTCCCAGATCCGCATGACTATACGTTATGTATGGAATGAGAGGCGTGTGGTCAAAGCAACAACCGGCGGCGGAGCAGAGAACCACGCACAATCTCAGTGTGGTCAAGAGGTGGAAGGCGGACAAGCATCAGCCGAAAGCGAAGGCCAAGATGATGTAGAGGGACACGAGGATGGGCCCCAGGGAGCTCTGAAGCGGAGAGAAAGACCAGAGCCAGAGGTATTGCAGGAAGAACAAGAGCTGGCGTGTTTGGCCGTTCTTGTCCACCATCCGGGTCTGCATGCCGAGGATGCCGACGTGTACGAATTCAACGTGGCAGCCTGGCCAGGTAATTAAAATCACAATCGTCCTACCCACAGAATAGACAACTGATCTGCAACAGGTCCCTTACGCGATTGGCTCAGAATTCCGTACAATCCGCTGGATTCTGGCGGTCTGATCTCCGAGAGAAACATCCAGTTCATGAAGCAGTGCATCAAGACGTGCATCAAAGACCACGGCATGTGCAATGATAAGATCTTACATGCCGACTTTGTCCCAACGCGTCTACTAGATCTCGCGACCGATAGATCCGAGCGTGTTTGGCTGGTCGACCGGGAGAACTTGGCAGCATATATCGGCCAGGAATGTCGGCCAGATCGTCGGCTCAAATATGCAACAATGAGCTACTGTTGGGGAAAGTCCTTCGGGCTCACAACCACCAAGGAAACAAAAGAGGCACACGAGAAGATGGGGATCGCCGTCAAGGACATGCCAAAAGCCTTCGAGAACGCCATCCGGGTGGTTCGCAAACTGGACATTCGGTATTTGTGGATTGATGCACTGTGCATTGTCCAAGATGACTTGGATGATTGGGAAGCCGAGTCGGGTCGAATGTGCGATGTATTCGCAAACTCGTACATGACCATCAGCGCGGCTGCAAGCTCTTCGGCGTCAGAGCCATTTCTTCAGGAACAAAGAGAAACCAACTCGCTGACTCTGCCCTTTCGCTCATCGATCAGACCAGAAATCTCTGGCACCTACACGATCCTGCTAGATGCAAGGATCCCCAGCCCAAGTGACGCCGATATCTGCGATTCAAGATGGCAAAGCCGTGCGTGGGTCTGGCAGGAAGAAATCATGGCAGCAAGGCAACTCGTGTTCGGCAAGATGTTGCAGTTCCGGTGCAGTCACAGCAGCATACTAGAGTACGGGTTACGTGAATACCACACGGGACGTCTGAAAAGAGACATGGGCTACTTTTGGTTCTGGTGCCAGGCTGTGCGCGTCTATTCCTCCAGGCAGCTTACTGTCCCTCAAGACAGACTGGCCGCGGCAGCTGGTGTGGCCAGATTCCTCCAGAGCACGTGGAAAGAGGCAGAAGGCCCGGCTGAGTATATTGCGGGATTGTGGCTGCATCATCGCCTGGCAGAGCAGTTGGTTTGGGTGCCCCGCGACAAGCCGACGGTTTCGTACGACGAGATGCAGGAATCATTCAGCCCATCGAGATACCTCGCCCCGTCCTGGAGCTGGGCCTCGAGGAACACAGCCGTGGATTTCCTTGGAGGCGGGGAAGCAACAGAGTTTGAAGTCATCAGATCCGAAGCACTGCCAGTTCGTGATGACGCTGTAGTTGCTGTCAGAAGGGGGACGTCACTCACCCTTCGGGGAAGATGCCGACAAAGCCCGGTGCTACCGATCAGAGGCTCATTCAACAGCCTAGGTTCTTGGCGGCCTAATGAATGGGTCGCAAGTGATGGTCGATTCGGAAACATCAGTTTCTGGCTGGACTGGGATGTACAAATGGAGGACCCCGAGGAAATCAGTCAAGAAGGGCTTCTCCAGCTCTTTCCTCTAAGCGTAGCTGGTTCGCTTCCGAGGAAGGACTGGTATGGAATTCTCCTCTTGCCATTTGAAGGACCACAGGGGACTTTATATCACAGAGTCGGCGTCTTTCGGCACAGCAGTGATGTGGAAACGTTCTGGGAAGAGGTACCTGAGCGCGATGTCACCATTTGGTAACCCCACTTGCACCAGGTGGCTAGGCCGGGTGGTGGTCTCGAAAGGCCGTCGTGTGTTAATTGAGCACCAATAATTAACTGTTGACACCCCCAACAACCATACCGGCTTCATTCCTGCCCTGATCCAGAAGTTCGTTGTTGTCATCCAGCTGAGGAAAACAGAGCCTTTAGAGAAGGCATTTGAGTGTTGATGCGAGAAAGGCACACAATTTGCAGCAAATGGCAATTCAGGCTGATGTAATTAGGTGAAGAGATTCAATCATGGTACAATGATAGAAAGGTATCACCAACAGACAGACACCTGATCCAACAATATTGTGTATGGGCTGTGTCATGGAAGCCCTGCTTTGACCAAGACTTTGGACAGCTCGATCCTTTTCGAATTAAACAACCCTCTTTGGGTTAGTCGCCACCACCACTTGATGACCTGTCATCCAAAGTTCAGCCTCACCGTCAGGTGGAGCAGCAACTCAAATCATGAAGACCTGAAAGGTAGAATTACATCGACAACGTACTACGTGAGTAGGCAACAAGCAATCATCAAGTAAAGGGCCTACTCTAGTGTAAAGTGTGGACCTCTTCAAGCGACCGATCAAGCTTGTGGAGAAGGACTGATTCCATCATCGATGGCTCGTGTAAGCAGCCACTTCATCATCATAATTATACACAGAGGCCTTCTCTCTTTCTGGTTTTATTTTAGGACAGGAAAATGGCCATACCAATCGAACAAATCTTGGGGACCTGCGTCAGGATTCGGGCCGTGGAGACACTAACCTTTAAAATCCCGTGGCGCCCACTCACTCAGGGGGGGATCCTCCTCCCTCCGCGAGGCTGATGCTGGCACCAGCCCACAAAGGGCTCTAGCCTGTCGAGCTGCCGGCTCTAGCAGCGATTTCAAGGTTGCGCCGGGGTGATTTTATTCTGCTGCCTGAACGCAATATCATCAACCCCCCCCCCCCCCTTCCCCCTTCTATCTCAACAAGACGCCTTCTGGCCCAGAACGTCTATCAGCTTATTGAGCGCCCAACCCCCCTTGGACGCCATGGAATTCTTCCGCCCTCACCATAAAAGTAGTTTAGTTCAAAAATGGGGTACAAATATAACTGCCTGGGTGGATCTAGTCGGAGCGGACCAGGGCAAGATCACGGTATGCAGGAGACATAAAATACCAACGGGCCTCCTTCTCCTTCTCCACCAGCTTGGTCGAGCACAGAAGCCCATCTCCTCGACAAGGTCTGTAGGCGGACAAGTACGTACCACACAGATCACCCCCCACAGACCAAGATGGCTCTCTGCTTCCGATCTGCCGCCCTCGCCGGCACAGCGCTCCTGAGCGTCTCTGCCTCGGCGCTCTCCCCTGTCAGGCGAGCCACGGCCTCGGCCTACTGCTCGTCCAGCGACAGGCAGTACAACCTGAGCTCGTTCGACGCGCCCGTGTCCGGCACAGGTGACGCCGGCAGCCTGTCGACATGGAGCCTCACGGTGGACGACTCGTCCGCAGGCTACAAGCAGGCCATCGACGGGTTCGGCGCCGCAGTGACGGACTCGACGGTCTCGGTGTTCAATGACCTCTCCAGCGACGAGCTGAGCTCCCTCCTCGACACCCTCCTGACCAGCAGCGGCGCCGACTTCAGCCTCTTCCGGCACACCATCGCCTCGTCGGACCTGTCCCCGGACCCGGCCTACACGTACGACGACAACAGCGGCAACGCCGACACCAGCCTGTCCGGCTTCAACCTGGGCGACAGCGGCAACGCCATGGCGGCCCTCCTGGCGCAGATGCGGTCCGTGAACTCGGGGCTCACCATCTTTGGGTCCTCGTGGAGCGCGCCCGGGTGGATGAAGCTGAACGGCGTCATTGACGGCACCACGGTCAACAACAACCTGAACCCGGACTACCGCGACAGCCTCGCCGACTACTTTGTCAAGTACCTCCAGGCCTACGACGCCGCGGGTGCCACCGTCGACGCCATCGCCATCCAGAACGAGCCGCTCAACAGCCAGTCTGGGTACCCGACCATGTACGTCTATGCTGACGAGTCGGGCGACATCATCTCGCAGAACGTGGGGCCTGCTCTTGCGGCTGCTGGCCTCGACACTACAGTCTGGGCATATGACCACAACACTGGTGAGTATCTTGTATACCTTTTTTTTTTTTTTTTTTCCTCTTTGCAGAAGATCAAACCCCAGGACTGACCTGTCAACCAAGATGTCCCATCATACCCCCAGACCGTCCTCGACGAGGCATCGTCCTACGTCGGCGCCGTGGCATGGCACTGCTACGCCAGCCCCCTCGACTGGAGCGTCCTCACCGACTTCCACAACGCCAACCCAAGCGTCGACCAGTACATGACCGAGTGCTGGACCTCGCCCGAGACATCGTGGTCGTGGGCGGCCGACTTCACCATGGGCCCGCTCCAGAACTGGGCGCGCGGGGCCATCGCGTGGACGCTGGGCACCGACACGTCGTACGGCCCGCACCTGAGCTCGGGCGGCTGCTCCGACTGCCGCGGCCTGGTGGTCGTCGACACCTCGGCCGGCACGTACGAGCTGCAGGTCGACTACTACATGATGGCGCAGTTCAGCAGGTTCATGCCGTCCGGGGCGACGGTGCTCGAGGGGACGGGCAGCTACTCGTACGACGACGGCTCCGGCCTGCAGAGCGTGGCGACGCTGAACCCGGACGGCACCCGCACTGTCGTCATGACCAACAAGTTCTCCAATGACATCTATGTCACCGTGGCCCTGAGCGCCGACACCTGGAGCGGGCGCGTGTATGCGAACTCGGTCGTCACCTGGGTGCTGCCGGCTGTCTAGAGGGGGGGGGGGGTTAGGTTGACAGGACAGTGTAGAGATTTCTCTGTGACCAGTTAGCTGGGGTTTTTTCGCCTCTGTGTATAATCGCAAGCTACTACTTTATTATTATCTAAGTCATAATCACCCTCGCCCAGTCTCAAAAAAGGCGCTGAGAGGACTGACCTCCTCTGCTGTGTCCCGGCGTGCTACGTACTCACCTATCAATAGCCAAAGATCACGTCATCAATGCAACAGGATGTCAAATTTTCTTGTACCAGGGACAATCAGCCTCTCAAGGCAGACACAATCACAATGTAGGACCACAGTAAGAAGAGCTGGGCCTTGCGTTGTTGAAGACGTGTCAAGGTTACTTTATGCTGCGGCTCTCGGTGCGTGCCACAGGCTGGCGAATCACCCCCCCCCCCCCTGTCTTAGGTACTGAATTACTAAGTAAGTACAGGTGTGTTTGCTGCGGCGAATGACCCCTGACAGTTTGAGGAAGAGGCGACCTGCAGGGCCCTAGCCACTGCGGGCTTGAGCTACCACAGCAGGTGTCCAGCACGTCTTTGGGGTGTTCCAGAAGGCTGGTTAGGCGGGTAGACCCCTGTAAGACTCGCCGCCAGATTGCCGACGCAGGGCCCCGAGTCACATCAGGGTTCACCACCAACAACAGCCTAGCTTATTGAACCGACCGTCTTCATCTTTTTCTTTCTTTTTTTTTTTTTTTTTTTTTTCTTTGTGTACGACATTCTGTAGCAGCTTGCGATGGGTTCCTGAGCGAGGTTCCGAGCGATCCCTGGAGCCGATATCGCCTCTTTTTAACGAGCAGAGCACTGTTCAAGCAGCCTATTATTGTCCGTCGTTCTCTGGACGCTGCCCTGTGGAGACACACACGCGGGTCGCTGCAGGACAAAATTTGGAGCCATTCAGGATTTCTGTTTCCGACGGGGAGAGGAAGGGCACGACATATTATTACCCGCACGACATAACAATTCCGGACACGGCAGGAGCACGGGCCTCAGATCAGTTTGATAGGCAACCGGGCACAATGCCTCCTCCACAGAATGCATGGGGCGCTGCATCTACAGCAGCAAGGTGTGGCAGCAGGACGGGCTGGTCGGGATGCTACACCTCACATGCCGCACGCATGAGCCCTGTAGTACGGACACAGGCTAGGTACGCATGGGGTCCGCACAGCCAGAGACCATTCAGCTCCACATCGAGGCAGTGGGCTAGGGCGGGAGGGAAGACACGCCCCGGGGAGGCACAGCCCAAAGCAGAGCAGCGCGAGACCCTGGATGAGCTCCTCAAGAAGCGCAAGGTCCCTCTTATTGCCGCCGGCCTAGCTGCTGCCGTCTTGGGCGGATACATGATGATGCTCGTCATGAGCATGGCTGGCGGGCCGTGTGACGGGCACTCGCACGACTGTGCGCCCTCGGGGCGCCCGCTGGACCTGCGGCAGGGCAAGATCTCAGCCCTCATGTTTGACAAGGACCTGAACAGGCCTGAGACCCTGATGGGCATCAAGAAGCTGCGGAAGCTCATAGGCGGCCTGGCCAGGGGCCATGTCCTCGAGGTGGCTGTGGGCACGGGGCGAAATATCGAGTACTTCGACTGGGAAGAAATCCGCGCTTCGGCCCCGCCCGTGCCAACGTTGACGGAGGACGGACGGGAGGTTGTCGCACAGCCAAAGAGCCCCCAGCAGCTGGAGAGGGAGAGGGTGTCCAGGAGGGTCGAGATGGGAAAGAAGGGCCTGATCCTCCCTGGTGACGAGGCCCCAGAGGTGGTGAGCTATACGGGTATCGATGTCTCGACGGACGTGTTGGAGGTCGCCTGGAACAAGCTGAGGAAAGCCGTGCCGGACCTGGTCCCTCGGAGGCGACGAAGATCCAGAGAGGAGCTTGAGGCGGAGAGGCAGACAGCCGCGCCAGCGCAGCCTGCAGCGGCCAAGATGACAGGTGCAGCAGCATCTGCAGAGAGCAGCGGGGACGAGGTCCTGGCAGCCAACCTCGGCCAGGGGCGCATCCGTCTTTACAAGTCCGACGCGCAGCTGCACCTGCCCTTGCCGCCCGAGATGACCTCGCATGACGGCACCAAGCTGCTTCCTGCCCCGTCTCACTACGATACCATCCTGCAGAACTTTGGCCTCTGCAGTGTCTCGGACCCTCACAGACTGCTGGCCAATATGGCCGGGGCGCTGCGGCCAGATACCGGCCGTATCTACCTGCTGGAGCATGGGAGGGGTTCGTACAATTGGCTCAACAGCCTCTTGGACAGATTCGCCCCATCACACTTTGAGAGATACGGTTGCTGGTGGAATAGAGACATCGAGGCGATTGTACAAAGAGCGGAGAAGGAGGTCCCTGGGCTGGAGATAGTCAGGATTCACAGGCCGCTGTGGCTGCAGGGCGGAACGATGTTGTGGATTGAGTTGAGGATCAATCCGGACAAGTCCAAGGCCACAAGCAAACGGGCATCAGAATGAGCCAGAAGGAGGCGACCAACCAAGAGAAGCGATCAGCAGGTACCCTTCGCATAACAATCGTACCTGCTGAGGTTAATCCAACGTTTTACGTGGTATTCAGTCGCTGCTGTTGTGCCATCTCCACAGGTCTGGGATATCTTTCTACGCCAAAACTCATCAGCAAGTCTCCTCAGAGTGGGATGAAAGGTGTGCAGACCGCATACTTGTCTTGTGAAACCAATAAAAAGAATGGTCCGAATCACATGTCATCGTTGAGATCTCTCAGGCCAAGCAGGCTGCAAGGTTCAACAGAGGTCTGCCCTTGTGTGCATGTGTGACACGCAGAGGCCTCTTTTTTCTTATCTCTCGGCAAGATCTCGAGCATCACAATTACGTTCAATGCGGGTTTCTAGTGTCATACCGGACAAATAGGCGAGAGAGACCGAGGGTTCTGTTCTCCAGATAACAGCCATGTCATGAGAGGCAGTGTCGGGTTCCTCGACTCACCTAGCCCGGAAGATGTCGACATACGACAGAAGCTGGAGTAGGCAGCAAGGCACTTTGGGGGGAGATAATAGAAGGAAAAGGACTCAGAATTGATCTCCTTGATCCAAGCTGGGATGCTGTCTTCATTTCAGTCGTCTTGGTGGGCCCTGCCCCTCCTGGTTCTGTCGTTTGTCCTCACCTCCTGCCCCGCCCTGACAGCTTCATCGCGATCACCACTTCTGATATCTCTCTATTTGTTCTTTCATATCTCTCTCCTTTATGTCACCCACTCTTCAAACAGTTGATCAGGTTCGATCAACTCCAAACACTTCTCGTTTGCACTACAAACAAACGAGAAAACGAGCAAACGCAGTGCAGGCGTTGCCAACGGGTATGTTGCCCCTACCACCTCCAGCCTTGTTTCCCATACATTTTCGTCTCCTATAAATTCTTCCTCTTTTTTTCGAAGACTGGACAATAATTTCCAACATCTTCTTCACCCTTTCTGTTCTATTCGAGTTGACACCATCGTAGCCATCAGTATCTTGCACTCCCATACTTGTCTGCCCACCCATACAACACCACCAGACACCTGACCCAGATGCGCCTCACCAAGTCCATATCCACAGCCCGCGTGGGCGGCGTCGAGATCCGTGGCGTACAGCATGTGCTCGAGCTAGAAGCCCGCGACACGTCCTCTGAGAAGAACCCCGAGGGCTCTCATCACCCTCTGTGCTCTCCTGCCACGAGCCAGTCTGTCTCCCCAGAGGACCTCCACGCGGTCCAGTCACGCACCGCCATCGTGGTTCCTTGCAAAGATGAATCTCTCGACCGCATCCAGGGCGTCTGGGCTGCCATCCCCTCCAGCAGCCTGATCATCCTGGTCTCGGCGTCCCAGGAGGAGGCCTACGCGCAGGAGCGAGACAAGCTGGCAGACTTCTGCCGACTGACTGGGCGCAACGCCATAGCCATCCATCAACAAGACCGCAACGTTGCCACGGCCCTGCGCGCGGCTGGTCTGCCCGAGCTGCTGAATGCCAACGGCGACGGCTTGGTGCACAAGGGTAAAGGTGAGGGTCTGGCCATCGGCATCGCCCTGGCTGCTACGGCACAAGGACCTGCCGATACACAGAACAAGAACCACTGCACGGAGAAGAACGATGAGGCCGCCGCCAGTGCCCACACGCAGACAGAGGATACCCGTAGTGTTCCTCGATACTACAAGTACATCGGCTTCGTAGATGCGGACAACTTCGTCCCCGGTAGCGTGCAGGAGTACTGCCGTGCCTTCAGCGCAGGACTGCACCTCGCACAGGCCGAGGACTCCATGGTGCGCATCAGCTGGGCCAGCAAGCCCAAGATCCACAACGGCAAGCTCGAGTTCAAGCAGTCAGGCCGGAGCAGCGAGATTGTGAACCTCTGGCTCAACAAGCTGTTGGACAAGATGGATGCCAAGATCGAGACCGTCGGTGGTGACAGCCGGGAGACGGAGGCTGCTGGCATCATCTGCACCGGCAACGCGGGCGAGCACGCCATGACCATATCCCTGGCCCTCAAGCTTCGTGTGGCCAGCGGATACGCTATCGAGCCTTTCCACTTCTTGGACATCTTCGAGCGCTCTGCGGGTTGGGAGGACGCCGGTGCAGTACGCAACTCGGACAAGGGCGACAGAGACGCCGATGCGGTCGACTCGGACCCCAGCACCTTGCCGACGCCAGCCACCGATGCGGGAGAGCCACTCGGCCCGCCCGAGGCCCTCTCGACGCCGACTTCGCCTGCTCAGTCCCCGCCGGATTGTTCTCCTACCTTGACAGCATCGGACGGCCTGACCTGTCCGACCTCGCCGTCCGTCCTGTCCACCAGTCCTGGCAACGTCTCGACGGACCAGCAGCTGCCCCCGCCCATCACCAGCGGTCAATCCTGCCAGGACACCAAGGTACAGGCGCGGACGCCCAACGACGTCACCCTCCACAACTCTCCTGCCTCCGCTACTACGCAGCCTAAACTCACGGTGCAGATCCTCCAGATCCGTACCATCAACCCGCACTTCCACGACAACAAGGGCGAGGCCCACGTCGCACGCATGTGGAAGCAAGGCCTCTCTGCCATCTACCACTCCCCGCTCACCAGCGCCGATGCCCTCGCCCAGTACTGCAAGGACCTGAAAGCTGCCATCATGAGCGGTGACAATGCTGGTGGCGTGCCCAACGCGGGCGGTGCCACGGTCGCAGCTGCTGACCAGCAGCCCGAGAAATGTCGGATCTATCCACCTACTGGTGGTATGGATCTGTATAAGCTGAGGGAGGTGCTGGAGGGCCAGGAGGGAAGCTTCTGGCGGAGTGGTACGGACCAAGCTGAGGTCCCTGGACCCGGCTTCGACCTTGTGGACGTGCTTGGTCGCGGTCTAGCCGGCCGAGAGGGTACTCCCGAGGGAGATGTCAACGAGCTCAAGGCCGATACGGAGGGAGCCTGATGAGCTTCCCGTGGTTATCATCTTGTTCCTCGGCGACTGGTTGAGGTTTTGCAGCGTCATGCTGAAGAAAAGCACGGTCAAAAGCAGTAATTATGCTCCTCTCCTGGCTTACACTTTCCACGATTTCCACAGTACAGTGAACTAACTCGCTCTGGCTGAGGGTACCAGGTCAGACATCACATTCCACGGATGAATCTGCTTCGATTACAAGAGGCTTTTGAACGACTGAGGGCTGGAATAGAAAAGCTGCAGAGAGAGAAAATGGCGAAAAGGCACATACAACCACGTACCTTTTTCCAAACAAGAGGGCACATTACCTACGAAAGAGAGAAAAAGAAAAAGAAAAGCTACAAAAAAGACAGAGAAGGAATGACATTCAAGGACGTCGAAATGAGGCAGCAGTTTAGACGGAGGTCTCTAGGTATTGTGTGCTCGTGTGTTGTTGTCTAATGGTAGATGGTTCCTCAAAAGGACATACTTCTCGGCGGTTTAGCTGAGTATCGGTCGATAACGGAAATACAAGTCTGCATTACAAAATCAAACATCTTGATTGGACAATTGACCTGAAGGGACACTAAACCATGTACCCTTCCGTAAGATGAATCAATTGCTTTCAGACCATTTGGAACAATTAGACACAGAAACAGGTGTGCTAACGCGATAGTATTTTTTCTTCTTCTTTTTTGTGTAGGCAGACCATATTCTGCACGTTTAACTCTGCTACACTCTGTATACCTGCCGTGGTAACATACGCACTATACATACTGATCGGCTTGTATTTATATAGGAAGGGTAAGGGAAGAGAACTTTGAATACTCCACATGTAATTATACCCACACATTCACTCCACATCAGAAGAACCAGACCACAGCAGAACCAAGCACCTGCTACAATCGGCTTTTCGATGTTTGTCTGTGTCCCACCTGAACTCCCCCCCCCCCTCCTCCTCCCCCTCTTCTACTTTCCTTTTCCTATTCATTTTCCTCCGAAGAGGATACCACAGCTTGGAATGCACTACCCCACCACGTCCTCATCCTCCTCCCATCTGTTGGGTTTCTTCAACGATTCTCAAAAAATCCCCCTCCACACATGAAAACACCCCTCCTCCTCCTACCCTCAAAAGACCCCACCGCCTTGCATCCCGCATCGGAAGACAAGAAAAGCCCAGAACCAGACAAACCCAAGCCACACACATACACACACACACAAAAGCCTAGACCCGCAAGGTGTGGGCTGGGGCAGCGGGGCAGGCGCAGTGGCCCCTCCCCCTCCCTTCCCCTCCGGCTGAGGCGCCATCTGCTTGCCTTGGCTCCCCCCCCCTTGCCTGCATTGCATTGCATGAAGAAAGAGGGGTGTGTGTGGGTCTTGAATGTGTTGTTCGTGCGTCTGTTTCTGTTTATCTTTTTGGATCTTGTGGTTTTTGTTTTTCCTTCTTCTTCTTGTTCTTGATGGGGAAAGAGGGATTATTTTATTCTTTTGGGATTGTTTTGGGGTTTTGGATCTCGGGATCTACTCAATTGACCGCCTGTATCCCCCTACTTTGGCACGATTTGGGTATATTTACTTAGTAGTGATGATGAGGCCTTGTACTAGGTGCAAGTAAGTAGTAAACACGCAAATATACGTAAACACATACGTACACTATATACTAGGAGATATTCCCTGGTGATTATCAAATCTGCTAGACAACACACAAGGCACGACAGAGGGGCAGCCAGCCATGTCAGACCCCATTCTCGAAAGACGAACAAAACAAACGGCTCGCCCTTCCTCTGGCCTTCCCAGTGACGAGACGAGGTGGATCAGGACCTTTTCCTCCCCACCCCACCCCGCG
The DNA here is from genome assembly GCA_027559495.1 of Aurifilum marmelostoma. NCBI lineage: Eukaryota > Fungi > Ascomycota > Sordariomycetes > Diaporthales > Cryphonectriaceae > Aurifilum > Aurifilum marmelostoma. Next base: position 2,271,490 of record JAMXSV010000010.1, on the reverse strand, counting down.
GACCAAAAGGTACACACAGGTAGGCAACCTGGGCACCACCGCCACCACCACCCACCCCATCGAGGTCTCGATCAAAAGATCCAAAAGCACGAGTCAGCAGACAAAAAAACAAGCCTTTTTTCCCTCTCTCTCGCTCTTCTCCTCGGGAATTGATCGTTTATTTAATTACGTACATGGTAGTGCTGGTTTCTTGCACTTGTAACGTCCACACACGTTCCGGTTAATCCGACTCCCTGCGCCCCGTCTACTCTTCGTCCCCCCCCCCCGCAAGTCTGGTCCTCACCACCCAGAACGAAAAACCGCAGCTCAATCAACCATAATCTCTGCTCCTCATGATAGGCCAATTGGCAGCGCACACAGTCCCCACCCACAGACTGTGCGTCCAGCCCAGGGTCCCGGACCCCCTTTCTCCCACGGCCGTGCAAAGCTACCCCTCTCCCCCCCCTTCCCCGTGTCGAAACACCACCTTTCCCTCTTACCCATGTATTCAAGCTTCTCAAACACACACAAGAGCTCAGCCAGCAGCACGATAACCATTGTCTTGACTCGCATTGATTCCCGTCGGTTCTGGCAGAGAAAACATGCCGCCGATGATATACCAAGGCCCCCAGTACTTACTTAGCTCTGGCGCCGGCGCAGCAATACACACGAGGGGTGTGTGGGCTGGGACTGGGACTGGGGGGGGGGGTGTTCGCGCTGCTTGCTAACTTATGATCGACCCCCCCTCGCGCGTCTTTTTTCAGTGGGACATCTATTACCGGGAACCACATCGACTGACGTGGATGCGGTATCTTGGATCGCCTCTCTCCCTCCCCTCCATCTTTGCCTCCGCCTTTGGTAGTGGAGGAAGAAGACAGAAGAAAAGGGGAAAAAACACAAAGAGAAAGTGAAGTTGCATCGCAGGGACGATTCTTTCAGAGTTTGAATGCTACATGAGTAGAACCCTGCAGCGGCCTAGGCAGGCAGGCAGGCAGGCAGGCAGGCAGGCAGGCAGGGCAGACCAAGGTTTTGGTTGAGAGAGATTGAGGAAGGCTGGAGCCAAAGGAAGAATCCATCTGTTGAGCTAGAATCGTGTCATGTCATGGGTGGGGACGGATGCGAGTTTCTTGGCTTGTCGTCAGGACTGTACAGTAGTAGTATTGAGTAGTACATGGTTACTGTGGTAGCCGGTCACTGCCGGTGGTCGACCCATCATTTCCTCTGTCCAGGACCGTAGCAGCGTCACAGGTGGGACTCTAGTAGACAGGCACAGCTCGACGAGACCATGGGCTCGCAGTTGGGTGCACTTCAAGCATCATCAGAGCATCTCATGTGTGTGAATGTGTGTAGGGAGAAGAATTGGTTTTTATCATTTTCCGCGGATCCCCAGCCTGTAGCCATTTTCCGAACAAACCCAGACGCTAATAGTCAATTGAAGCGAAGCTTTTTTGTTTTTTGGTTTTCTCTTTTTGCCCTGCCATGCCCCCTTTTTTTGTCTGCCACCCAGCCATCCAGCGCCGCACCGCCCTGTCCCCCGCCCGAATCAGGAGCCCCGAACCTTCCAAAAAGAAAAAGAAAAAAACCATATACACGTCTAGTCTGGTCAGGACACTTCTAGTCGTTGAAATTCTTTTTCTCGTATAATTGTACAGGATACAGAGTGATACCGTCCCAGGTCTTCGGGTGTCCGATTTGGTGTGCCTTGCGGTCATCATAATAGTAGTGGTAAGGGAAGGGGAGATAGAGGAGGTGGTGGTTGTGGTGGTGAGATAGCATCAGAAGAGTAGCTGGCGTGATAGATAGGCAGGTAGATAGCGTAGAGTTGTACTATCGCTGTTTGACTGGGGGCGTCTCCCTATGGGCTCCTCAATCCTAGTAGTCGCACAGCATCTCGTTAAGCTCGGCAAGACTGACTGTCTCGGGATTCCGGATGTCGAGGTAGCTGTCCAGCGAAGGCCAAGCCCCGTCCGACTTCTCTTCTTTCTTAATGTCGACGGCATAAAAGGGTCGGATTGCTGGGCTGGCCAGGAGGCTGCCGAGTACGGCAGTGGCAGGTGCGAGGGGAGTCGGCGCCGGGGCAACAGCCGGGGCGGTGGCCCTCTCGCCGAAAAGGGTCTCGTACTTAGCATGGTCGTCAGCCGCGTCCATTGTCGGGACCGCAGCGGGCTCTGCCCGGTTGCTGAGGAACTCGCCGCTAAGCTTGCGCCTCTGGAGACCGTCGGCCGTCTGTGTGAACTCCTTCTCGTCCTTTTCGAGTGGCGGCTCGGCCCCCCTCTGTACTTGCGCCGCAAGGGCGAGTACCGAGTGGCGGCCCGAGAATGAACCAATGGGTGTCCCGGGCATGGGAATGTCATCATCCATGTCATCAAGCTCCGGCGCAGACAGGTCGACCTCGGGCGACGGGCTGAGCTCGCGCCTCCTCTCGTCGTCGTCAGGGTCGGAGCCTGATGAGGCGCTGGGTGTTGGGAGCTCGCGTGTCTTGGATGCGGACAGCACCGGGTCGGGGAGGGGCTGGTGGGGGACTGTCGTGAGGTAGAAGTATGTCCTGCGCGGGTGGACGTTCTCGAGCTCCTTGGCGAGCGGGCAGGGGTTCTTTGCGCTCCAGCCGGACCGCTTGAGGTAGCCGGAGAGCCGGGAAGAGATGATGGCACACGGGTTGGCAGACCTGTGGTGGGCACAGCGTATGTTAGCACAAGGCTGGGGCGGGGCAGACCTGCCAGGGAGAGAGGAGGGGGGGAAGAAGAGCAGTTGCATACTGTTGCACAATCTTGACCTGCTTCATCAGGATGGCAGCAAGATCCCTCACGATGTGAGGGCGGTTGCGCGTGGCCTGGAGCTGTGCGATGACGGCCCTGACGATGTCATCGTCGATGGACGCGAGGTCGATGCCCGCCTCGGAGACGGCCTCGTCGTCAGAGTCGTGCATGGCTTCCGAGGCAGCTCGTGTGCGGTGTTTTGGCGAGGGCGGAGGGGGTGTTGGCGTCTGTCTGGCGGCGCTTGGGTGCGGGTGCCGAGTGGTGATCGCCATCAGCAGCAGCGTGCGAGCTGGCGTGTGACCTTTTTATCTTCCTGGCCAAGGCGTGTGCGGGAGGGTCGGAAGCGTGGGCCTCAGACCGAGTCTTTGTAGGCACGAGATCGGCAGGGCTGCGCGGGGAGAAGGTTGGTGAGGAGGTGGTTGATGATGTCGTCGAGACGGCGCTATGACTGCCACTGGCTGCTGACGATGCGCTTGGAGAATGCCGGTTCGCGATGGCGGCCGCAGCTGCCCTTGCTGCGTTGCTCACAGGCACATGGATGCCCAGCGAGGGAAGGGACAGCGACTTGCGGCGGGTATTGTACGGCATCTTGGAGGCAACGGCGAGAGGAGAAGACGTAGGGCAGAGAGAGATGATGCAACAGATTGTCTCCTTGAGAGGAACTCTGTAACGTCGAGAGTATGGGCTTGTATATATTTGTGACTCTTTTCTTTTCCCCTCTGGAGCAAGAATAGGCGATGGATCCAGAAGATGGAATCGCACGCGCCAAGTTATACAAGGTGTGTTTGGGACGATGTCGCCAGGGAAACGTTGAATCTTCTTCCTTCCTTTTCGTTACTTTCTCTTCTTCCCTATTCCTTCTGCTCTAGAGAGAGAATAAAAACAAGAAAGGATGGCGCAGGGAGCTGTTGCTGATCGTGATGATTGCTGGTGATGATACAAGATTGGTGATGGTACAGTAGAGTCAGAAACCGTAGAAAATAAAATTCGAGAGAAGTAATATCTGAGTAAAGGGATGTCGATGGATGGATGGATGATGGGGGGGGGGGGTGGTTTGGGAACGAGGAAAATGTCGGGGAGTAGAAAGGGGGGGGGGAGGGGTTACAGGTAGCAACGAGAATAGGTGGCGGGCGTTGCTTGAGAAAGTTCGCGCGGCTCTAGCAGGTAGCTGAAGCATAGTTGACGGTTGGGAGAGGTACCGCTGCTGCAGGCGGTGGCGGCAAGGTACATGAGCTGGGTGGGAGGCAGACAACCTGAGACGAGGGACAGACAGGCCACTGCAGGTTTGAACCGGGGGGCCTGCATACACCCTGGCACTCTGGACAGGACATGCGGCGCTTGGCCTGGGCGGGTGGAGGGAATGAATGCAGAGTGAGCTGCAGCACCAGCACCACTACCCAACACCCTAAGCTTGCGCAGAGACCAACGCCTGGCCTGACCCTTGGCTATCCCTGCCATCGCTAGCCTTAGCGCAGCTTGTCTATCCCTGCCGTCGCCCCGTCAGAGGCCCCACCCACTACCCAATCAGGCCTGGTATAGAGAAAGGATGGAAGGAAAGAAAAAAGAAAAAGATCAACCATTGGCCCCCCCCCCCTCCGAGGAAAAAAAAAATTGGAAAAAACCTCTCCCTCCTTCTGACGTTGAACGATCCGACCCACATCCGCAAACTCCATGCTGCATGAAATGCATCATCGTGGAAAAGGCGGTAAAAAAAAACCCCAGCCAGTTCATCGCCAACTTTAATACTTATCTCGTACGTATTATGGCACAGTATCTTGGACTGGAGGCGGGGTTGATCAGCATACCACGTCCAGAGTCATGAACTCAACCCGATCGAGGCTATACCAGAAGCAATCCGGTCGACCATGATATGGGCTGCTGCTCTTGTCAGGTCTGCCTATGCCAGCGGAGCAAATCAGAAGACGCTGCAGCCACACCTTGGAAACCTTAATGTGTTCGATGTTTTTGGTTCTGTGGTACTATGCACACCATGGTATGAGAGGCTAGCCTCTGCGTCCTTGCTCCCCAGCCTTTGCCTCGTCCTGCTTGTCTCTCAGTTCTCCCAACAAGAGCCCTCTTCCTGTGCATGTTCACGGTGCCCTGGCGGCTACTGCTGCCATTTGTTTGTTACATCAGATAGAAACCAGGGCTCATCTCATGTCATTCCGTGCCGTGCCGTGGCCAATCTCCCTCATGGTTGCGCAAGTCTGGATTTCTCTGGCTGACATGCGTGTCTCACTTGCAGCCCTTGCCGCTATCCAACCTGCAAACGGACCATGGAACACCACACCAAGCAAGCAAGCAAGCAACAATAACAGACACCATGGTAATAGTACGACCCATTGCCGGACTCTTGGGCTGAGGCGTCTTGAACCCGACAAGCTCCTCGTGCCATTTTTCCTCTATTGTCATCGACCTCCACTTTTAACATCTGTCCCTCTCTCCCTCTCTCCACCGAGGTAAAGAACAAGAAGAAGAAAAAAAAATAAAACACCGAGATGGGGCCTTTCAAGTCATGGCTCCATGGGTCGATGGTCCAATGACATGACACAAAATTAGAATCGGCAGCCGGGAACGAAGGCGGAGACTGGAAGGGTGAGAGAAAAAAAAATAGGAAGAAAGAAAAAAAAAAATTCTCAAGCTCAAGCAGGGATATGGGCATCGGCTATTCCTGAAGGGGCAAACAAACTGACCACCCATTCTGTAGGACTCAAGGCGATGACACGTCCCCTGCCTGCGGTGTGGAGTGACGTGCAAGACCCTCTCTTTGCTGCGCATTTTTTTTTCTTTCATTCTTTCTCCTTGCCTCTAGTCTCTGGAAGGAGGAGGGCGGGCCTGGGTTATTTCTTCTGCCAGCTGTTTCCAGGTCGACTAGAATTCAGTTTGGCTTGTCTGACTTGAACACCCCCCCTTCCCTCCGCTCCATCCTGCGACTCATGGAACCCTTCTCGAAGGAAATCTGGAATGCCGCGGGGACTGGTGCAGAGAAAGCTCCAAGAGGAGGGAGGGATGGGAGGGAGGGAGGGTAAAAGAAAACATCGGGTCCCACAATTCTTCTGAAAAGGTGGTACCATTTTCGTAACAACTCCTCACACCTACTGCACGTCTTTGACCTCTGACTGGCCAAGGTTGCGCCGGAACCCCGGATTCCAGATCTAACATATCGCAACGTCAAGGGTTTTTGCAGAATCTACAGCGTCAGATGAGTTGTAAAAAAAAAAAAAAAAAAAAAAAAAAAAGGAAAAGAAAATGAAAAAAGGGCTGTGCCAGCCATGCATACAACGCCGCACACGTACACACACATATACACACGTCACGGCGATCAACTGCAAGAACAACCCTCCTCCTACTGGACGGGACGGTCCAGCGCGCGGCCTGAGCTGAGCTGACTTGACAGCTCCAACAAGCCACTAGGAGATAGAGCACACGACCACCCCCCCCGGTCACAAGAGGGCGAGGGGAGGAAGAGAACAAAGGGCAACAGACGAGAACGGAGGATTATTATTTTTAATTAATTTCTTTTCGCTCCTCCTCTCGAGATCATCGCACTAGCTTTTCTGCCCATGACGACAGCGCCTTCGTGATGGAGGGTAGGAAAAGGAGCAAAGACCAAAAAAAAAGACAGAGAAAGCCCATTCTGTCGCGTGCCGTGCAAATCTCTGTCAAATTCGCTTTTCTTCCCTTTTCCCTTTTCCTTTCCTCACTCCTCCACCCCCTACAACAGTTAGCCGACCACCCGATCCGGAAAAACTTCCGGTGCCGTAGATGATGGATGGTAGTGCCTGAGGCCCTTATCCTTGGTCGCTGAGGCGACGCCTGCCATGCAATGCAACACAAAGAACCAAGAGGCTGGGCGGTGAGGCGGGTTATAGTATGAGCACGTATAGTCATATCAGCAAAAGCAGTATACATGGCAGAGTCAGGTCAAGGGAGAAGAGAAAGAAGAGAAGATGAAGAAAAAGACAACATACATGGTCAGCCACCAACTTCACCGCAATAAGCCGCGCCGTTTCACGTTCCACGCCTCGTGACGACGCCCTCTCCCCTTTACCCAGCCACATAATGTGATCGGCAGAAAACTACCAAGTAAGTGTATGCAATATATTACTTATCTCGGGAGGTGACTGTCGCCTGTCTTCCCAGGAGGGTTTCCTGCGACCTGCCCACCCACCTCTCTCCTCTGCACGCTCAGCCAATACTGTGTAATGTCTAGCTGACCAACAAGGTAGCCCAACCTCGAGAGTGACCCGGCCGAAACCACCAGACTCGGCCGTGAGATTCACTCCCTCGGTCGAACCCCCCCACCCACCACCACACGTTGACTCCCAAAAATGCGATACAAAATAGAAAAATACCACTTACTTTCCAAGGAAGTAACTCAATTGCACTACTGCTAGCTAGGTTCGATTACAAAAAAACCCCCTCAGTTAATTCGAAACTTAATTTCCAAATTCTTAGATGTGATGCCTCGCACCGCTACTCACTTTCAATAAAAGCTCTTCCCCGGACCCCAGCCCAGGTGAGTTAGTGAATGAGTGGTCTGTTGTTGATCAGGACAGGGCTCGTTTCACCGAAACTAAAAAGGAACCTCTTCATGTTACTATGGCCGACATGGGGCCCGGCCTGCTTCCCCGGGACGCTCGCCGCTTGGACGGCATGCCCTGATAAAGGATGGTGGTCTCTTGGCTGGCTGGCTTGGTGATCGTCCATCGACCCCCTTCCTTACAGCCAAGGCCGCCTTGAATGCCCTCACTGTGTAAGTTCGACACTACCCGGCTAGAGTGGGTACCTGACGTAGAGGTACATCATCGCAACCCCCGCTCCGGCATGATGATCACCTTGGGGCCTTCATTTCAAAGCTGCAGAGCAGAACACATAGGGCTTGTGGTCGCTTTCAATACCGAATAGCCGCTCAAAGATCGAGCACTGACCCTTCTTTCATTGATTCCGTACTATCATGTACTCATACACATATACACGGACAACCACGTGCATCGTTGAATCACTTTTTTTTGTCTTGCACCTCGATGCCCTTGTCCGTTGGTATCGACTCCGATCCCGGCCTGCCATCTATCAACCAAAAAGCAATTTGACGCCCCGTTGCGAACCAGCCAGCCCAGAAGACCATGAATCCATTCCAGACTTTTGATAGTACATGCAGGTATCTGTGTTGAGTTGTATAATGTGTAGTTATGATCTGGGTTGTCTGAGCCTCATTCAGTAGTGTGGGTGTGAGTGTGTATGTATGGGTGTGTCATTGTTGATTGACCATGGCCCTTTTATTACATCCTGCCTGTCTCGATGCTTCGTCCTCACCCGTCGTCTCTTGTCGTCGTGAGCGCTCCTAGACCTGAGCATTCGCGAGTTGTGCGAATTTTTCGCCCACCTGTGATCACGCATCATTAGCTTCCGGACTTCTAGTGGTCAGTCCATTTTTGTGAATGGTTGCTTACCTCAGGAGTGGCCTTGACGAACGGCAGGTCAAAGAACATGTACTTGTCGTTCCTGGCCAGCTCAGCCACCGTCGACAGCAGACCCCATGGCTGCGGCCAGAAGCTGAGCAGACGCTCCAGCAGCACCCGTGTGATCTGCTCGCGAATCTCCGTCTCCTCTGGGTCTGTCAGGTCGTGGCCAAAGATATGCAAAAGAAGCTCTCTGAAGAATGGCGTGTCTGGGCTGACTCCTTGCAGGTGGTTAACTATGCTGAGGATGAGGTAGTATCGTGCCTCCGGGCCAAGCTCGTGCAGCAGCATCGACAGGATGACGACAGAAGAAGCGTTTGGATCAAGAGCTTGCTGACTTGTCTGCTTGTGACCAATGTAAGACGTGATGGCGTCAATGACAGCAAGATTGGCGTGGATCGTGGAATACCCGAAGCCCGTCTTGCCCTCCGTGCGCGTGATGGCGTGCGTCATGTGCGCGACGGCGTCCTCTGATGGCCCATTCTCAAGAGCCGAGTTGAGAATATCCAGCAATCCTATGCTCTGCAGGAAACCAGAGGCTTGCTCGCCGCCCTGGGATGCTGCGTCCCGACCCTCCGAGGAGATCGATCCTGGCTCCAGCGAGTCGGGCATCTTGTTCGCTGCCGCCATGAGGACAGTGTTGATCAGCTGTGTACAGTGAGGCGGGATACTGGCCAATATAGCCGCCGAGTTTGCAGCCACGTAATGAGGGTAGTCGTGCTCCAGCACGATCAACAGCTTGACAGCCGTCTCGTAGAGCTTGCTGGTGGTTTCGGACAGGTCCAGGTGCTTGAGCGTCTCTCCTACGAATTCCAGGAGCTGTTTGAGGAGTTTGGTGTAGGCATCCCATCCCGGACCGGCACCCAGCTTCATGATCTCGGGCAGGAAAGCTCGGTGATAGATGAGAGCCATCCATCCGTAGACAAAGCCGGGGATGAGACGGGGTCCGAGAGCGTTGAGCCTTGCTGCGATCTTCAGCAGGGCATGTCCCCAGTCAGCACCGCCTTGCTCCTCGAACAAGGCTTTGCTCTCGAATATGAGATCGGAGAAGAACCTGAAGAAGACCCGCTGGTTGAATAGCTCCGCCCTCTTGACGGTGTGCAAGTTGACAATCATCGTAGCCAGGACCCAGGCAGACTCGATAAGCCAGATTGGGGTCACAGCGCCGTCCTCGAACTCCCCACACTTGGCGAACTCCACTATGAGCTTCGTCAGCGCGTCAACGAAGACAAATGCCTCCTCAATCGAGATGCCCGCAGTGACGGCCTGCTCGACGTGCGCCACGGAGCTGTCCAGGGCAATGCGGATGAACAAGAACAGATCATCTTTGGAACGGACGACATCGCTATCTTGCATTTGCTTCAGAAAGTTGCGGACGAGCTTATCGGTTATTTGAGCACTGCGGAAGCGGTTGACCCACTCCTCGAAGACGTATTCCATCTGTTCCTGGCGTGCGAACATCCTGTCGTCACGTGTCTGGGTTGGTGCTTGTTGCGCGCGCAAAGCGTCCAGGACTGACTTGAGATGATCACCGCGTGGTATCTCGTGATCCTCCATGATCCAAGAGTAGGCGGCGTCTACACTGAGGCCCAGATTTGCGAATAGTGCCATCGGGACGTCGCTGAGGATTGTCATCTTAACGATCTCGTCCAGCAGCTGTAGCCCTGCCTGGTCCTTTTGCCTGATGTGTCGGGCAAGAGCCTCATCAAGCGTGCGCCAGTCGAGGAACTCGGTTCCCGCGAAGGCTTTGATGAGGGGCAGGCGCAAGAATCTCTGCGGAGTCTCCAGGCGCTGGAAAAAGTTCTTCGCATAGTCGCTGACTGCAGGTCCCAACATCCGGCGCAGGGTAGTCAGAGCATGGATGAAGGTCTCCAAGACAAGGTTGTCCTCGACGGGACCGACCAAAGCCTCGCACATGGACAACATCACGAAGGTGATGTAGTCCTCAGACGTGTTACGCGTTTTGATGATCACGGAGATCAGAGCATCCATTGTCTCCAGAACGGCGTGACCCCGCGGAAGCTCATCGTAATGCTCCTCTGACGCCTCGGTCGCGGCTCTTTGCAGGTCCTGAAAGAGCTTCTGGGTCCTCTGGGCAAGCAGACCGAGATCGGGGCCACTGGCGGCGGGCTGCCGGCCATTTGTCAAACTAGCATGACCATGAGAATAGCTTGGAGCGTGTCCAGAAACCGAAGGCAATGAGGGTGTCTCGGCAGGGGTGGGAATGGCTGGCAGAGTGCTGTATTGGTCCTGTAGCACTTCGTTCGCCATGGACCTGGTCGCATCTGACGTGGAGGCAATATGCGACGGGGTGTTGGTAGTCGAAGCTGGATGAGGTTGCCGCTGGAACTCCTCGTAGATGGCCATCTGCTCGGGGTTCAACCCACCCATATTGGGTGCCATCTTGTAAGGATCAGGCATGGTCATAGCCCACCGGTTTAGTGAAGCATCCACGTATGGCTGGTTGGGTCGTTGCATCCGGTGGCGACGTCGAGCCTCCACTTCCGCTTCGATCATTTCCTCGATCTCAGGAACGGCCCGTCTCTCGGCTGCCTCCTCTATGACGCCAGAGGCAAGCTCGAGGTTGGAGTTGACGCACATAATAATCGTGCCTTCTGGCAGGCCCCCGACGATATCTCCTGAGAGCTGACGCATGTAGTTGGTGAAATTGGCGCGGAGTGGCTCTTTGCTAGTGACAAGTGCTAGGCTGCCTGCGGTCGCTTTCACCATGCTAATGGCACAGTTTCGCACACGATTCTCGTCAGGCTCGGTTGCGAAGTCCTTGCGTATCATCTGTTGCGTGCTGATAGCCGCAATCGTGACCGATCGGTCCACGACGGGTTGGATGATATCCTGCAAAGCCTTGTTGAATGCCGTGTGGACGATGTCACGCAAACGGCTGTTGCTGACGACCATCTCGTTGGTGGGAGGAATGTTCAGGCGAGAGCCCAGATCTGGTATAGACGGGACAGCCACTTGAGGCAGCAGATTGCTGACCACGCGCTGGCCGATCCCGTTGAGAGACAAGTTGTCGAAGGCCTCCAGTCCGTCAGTCTGGGAGACTGCTGCAGGTTCTTCCAGAGGCACACGATTCAGGATCTCTCCAGATGGCTCGATGCTCTTGTGATCCAAGTTCAAATTCTTGCACAGGACTTCGATCTCGAACTTTTGGTTGAGCTTGATGTCCGCATTGTGGTAGAGCTCGATCAGAAGGTGGATGATGTCCATCAACCAGGGGGTTCGGCGGACGGAACACGGTGGACGACTTGCCCTGGTCCAGGACCTTGCACACGAATGGAATGACAACAACTAGCCTCTTCGTATCGTGCGCTTCGATGAGCAGCTGCTTGAAGGCGATGTTCTGGTGTCGAATGGGCTTATCCCGAGCTAGGGTCAGCATGCCCAGCCATCCACCCAAGTTCTTCAGGTGGGCTCGCTCAGTCGAGCTGTGCATTGTACCCTCCGAGTTGAGCATCTGCGAAACGCAGACAAGGGTCGCTCTCTGGATCTCGGCCCACAGCGAGTTGTCCTCGAAGAGTTTGACCAGGTCAAGATACATCTGGTGAAGGTTCGGCTGCATCTTGGCACGCTCCTGGACGAGATGAATGGCGAACCACTGCTGATGCTTGCGTTCCACCGAATCACGGATTGCATCGAAGCGGGACCGCAGCGAGGACTGATCAATATTGTTGAGGTTGAATTGAATCTTGTCCTGGTCGTCGTCTGTCGGGTCTACAAAGTCGACGCCGTAGGGAGGAGGTTCAACGTTGATGGACGCGAAGGGCGCGAACTGGGGCTCAAGGGCTTCCGAGGCAGTGCCGTTGGTGAGGGGTTCGAGGCCACCATTCGGCTGACGTGCTGGTCCGTCTTCGCTGACGCTGACGACGGCCTCTGCCTCCTTGAATGCCTCCGTCCCCTGCAAGCTCTTGATCTGCAGCAGCTGCCGGCAAAAGCCTGGCCACTCTGGTAAACGACCATACATCTTGCTGAGGGCTTGCAGACCAAATCTGTACATGTTCTCCTCTGCAGCATACTCCCTAAAGGATTCGAGGATCATGCCGAGGCCAACATTGAGTGGTATGCCATCGATGAGTTTTCTGGATATCATGCCTCCGAAGAGAACTGCCGTAGTTGCAAGCGCCTTCGTAGGATAACTGATAAAGTGCATGTACTCGTCGAAGAGGCCGTGAATCATGCAGGCGAAGATGTCCTGGTCGAGGGGGTTGCGAGAATGTTTGTAACTGTCCAAAGCCCCGACAACATCCTTCACCTCGATCTGTTCATTATACATGCTCTTGTAGTGGTCCTCCATCCTGGCAGTGGCAGCAGGCGGAAGGTGGTTGCCGTCCTTACCATTGGCATCAATAATATCGTCATAGTCTCCTCCGTAATTGATCAAGCGCGGGTAGGCAGTCATGCACGAGCGCTGACAGCCTATCCAGGCAGGCGTCTCGGGAGGCAGCAAGCCAGTCAACACGTTCAAGAAGCTGAAGACGGTCTTGACCTTGAGCGGGGTGGTCCTCAATATAGGGTGCCCTTCCTGCGTGGGCCGCTGGAACTCGCTCTCGCACTTGGCCTTGATGTTGACAAACTGGAGCAGCGCTGGCGCAAGCTCGGCACTCCTGGCCGAATTAGCCCTAATCCATTGCTCGAGATCGAGCTGGCCTTCACCATGCCCAAAGGCTACAAGATCGAGCCCGAAGCCGTTGAACTCGTGGATAAAATCATCGAGCCAGCCGTGATTGACGGCCTGCTCAAAGTATAGCGGCAAGTCGGTGGCTCGGATTGCATGCGTCTCGAGAAGCTTCTGCTTGACGAAATCCTTGTCCTTCCGCCAGAGGCTGTCCAAGGCGAAGTCGTATCCTTCTTGTCTCTTGTAAAGAAAAGAATCGAAAAGGGAGTTGAGGGTCTCAACCGCCAGACTGGGCCAGGGCTTCGGCACCCCAAACGCGGACACAACAAAGATGTGCAGATTGGGAACGACGACGTCGTTGAACAAGCGCTTGGCCTCTGTGCTCTGGGAGGCATGCACCGAACTCAAGGCGACATCAAAGACAGCGGACAACGCATCGACTGAAACGAGTGGGTGTCTCGCAGCATGCTCAGCCACCTCGCGCACGGCAGGAGGGGACTGCGCGTACTCGGCAAGGGTGAAGGTTGGTCGCAGACCGGGAATCGTGCTTGCGTCCAACTGCTCCGGCGATAGGCTGCCAAAGGCACAGATGAAGGATAGATGCGCATCCGCGTTGGCCCAGTTCCCGCCCCACAGCCGTTGGATATCAAGGTCAGACGCGCCGTCCTGCGCGATCAAGACAAGGGCGCGATAGAGGCGCAGAAATTGGGGAGCAGATATCCGAGCGCTGGGCTGGTCAAAGTATGACACAACATCTTGCCATCTGAAGGCAGGCGGTAGAACTCGTCGCAGGCCAGCGACGAGGGCGGACGGGTTATGCTGCGGCTGTGGTGTTTGACTGATTGTGGTGTATGTGAGCGCGTTCGACACCTGCTCCTCCGTGAGTTGGATCGACGAGGGTCGGTCCCGCAGGAAACGGGCGCAGGTTTCTTCGTCTCGTGTGAAGTCGGGACCGACTCTCTGAAGGTACAGCACAAGCGCGTTGGAGGGCTTTTCCACCAGAAGCCTATTGAGATCCAGGGCGGCCAGCACCTCTGACGGGGGCGGCAGGTCGAGCAATGCGTAGCGGCTCTCGATTCTGGATGTGAGTTCCCTATGCGAAGCCGAGTTGAAGTTGGGAGGGTGGTATTGGATGAGTCGGTCAACGATGAGGGCAAGGAACTGGGGGCTCAAGTCTTGATGGTCGCCCTCGGGTTGCGCCACGAAGTTGAGAAAGGTGGGGAAGTTGGTCGAGAGGATCGCATCAGCTGGAAGACAGATTGTCAGTCAGGCAGAGTCAGGACAGCCAGTCCGGCGAGACATGTGGTCACGCCGTGTTGCTGCAATTCGTGGGCACATACCTTTCGTCTTCAGGTCAGGCCTACTGCCCAGCTTGAAAGCCAGGGCTAATATGGTCTTCTCCAGCGCATCCAACCTGAAGTGCTCCATGAATGTCGACAGATCGAAGTCGCGGAAGATGTCCTCAGTCCCTGTCTCGATGGACTCGGAAATCTTCGTTGCTTGGTTGGCATCGTGGGAGATCTTGCGCATTTCTTCCTGCAAGACAGAGTAGTTGCCCGGATTTGCTGCACCGCCAATGGGCCTGTTCAGACCAGGGAAGATCTGAGGCGCACTGGCAAGCACCAGCTTGGTGAAGTATTTTGTGAAAACCTCCATGCCGTGGTCATCTAGGAGCTGCAGGAGAAAACGATCTGTCAGTTGCGCCTACGGCAAGGGCGGGAGAGAGACAGATGGCAAAAGAAAGCCTGGTCGGGCAAGAGCGCAGTAAGGGAACTAAGCCGACGCAGTGTCCAGGCCTGACGCTGTGTGAAGTGGGGTTGACGCCATAGGCGGAGGAGAGGGGACGTCGTACCTTGTTCAACCGATTCCTCCTATTTTCGTACTCGACAGGATCGTCCTCCTTGGTCTTCAGGGTGCTTAACAGCACTGAGACCTGGGTAGCGGCGATCTTGGAGAGGCCGTAATTGCCAGTGGGACTGCTGGTACTTGGGCTAGCACCTGCACCCAGCACACCAGCCTGTGAGGGATGTGGAGAGTGGCTGAGCCCAGTCTGTAGACCTGTGGAAGGAGTGGGAGAAAATGTTCCCGACGGTCGTGGGAGCATGGGTGATGGAGGGGAGGGGAGCAGGAGTGGACGGTTCTGTTATCCGTGAATGGACTGGACAGAGCCGCGCCTCTGCTGCTGGGGTAGCCGTTGAGGTCTGATCGAGTCGGGTCGCAGGGGGAGGGTTTATCGACAGGACCGGCGCATATGTGGCAGCTGTCGTTGCGATGGGAGAACGGAAAATGGTTGGTGGCAGGGAGGAGGAGAGAAGAGTGAGAGGGGCGGCGTGGAAAGTTCTGTATCGGCAATTTGTCAAGGGCAGAGAACTGTGTTCAGAGTATGCCTCCAGGTTTGTTGTGGACGAGGCTCCAGGGCCGCACCACGACAAAGCAGAGCTGAATTAGGACGTGCGGCAGGATACGTGGCTTGTGTCAAGCTGCCTTGGTTTCTTGTACGTGGGCTGAAGCTGTCGCAGGGTAGGGGCGCGCAGGATCGCAACGTTGCGGCTGTGCGGTGATGCAGTTGTGCAGCTGTGCGCGAAGGGTCGGGACGGGGAGGGAGGGTCGGCAGGGTAGAGCTGGTCGGGCAGAGGATCAGGTATGGAAAGATGTTATCGTTGAGAGATCGAGCTGTCAGTAGAAAAATCGACCGGGGAGGTGCCAAAGTTGCGGTAGTCGGTGTTCGGATGGCGGTGTTCTTGGTAGGTTGGTCGTCTGAGGTCGAGCTTTTACTTTGCCGATCTCGAGTTGAAGTCTGCCAGTCAGCCAGCCAGTCAGCCAAGTCCTACGGCAGTGGTGCTCTAATGTCTATTCCATTGATGTGCAAGGCTTGTGAGCCATGGTCCGTGCGCTGACTGCTGCCAATTGGAGGGGGGGCGCACGAGGGGGCCAGGCGCTCGATGGCCCAAGCTCCTACTTGAACCCTAACCCTTGGTTTCTAAACACCTTCACTTTCTGGCCGAACTTGCTGGGAAGGAAACTCACGGGAATTGCCTGGGAGCCTTGCCGCATCCGTTATTATTTGATGCTCTACTACGGGGTAGTGACGTTTTCATATCGGGTTCAATTGGTAGGCCTGGTAGGCTAGATTGTCCAGACAGTACAAACAACGTGGTAGTGGCTAACAACGCATTGTGTGACATGCTATTATGTCTGAGATCTGTGTGAGAAATGACCAGTCCCTCCGTACCACCACCCTCTCTCTTGCAACGACGTCTATAGAGGATATACATATAGAACATGATCTTTTTGCTAATTATCTTCATGCATGGGGCACAGAAGTCTACTTGGACGTGGGATGTTGCCTGGAGTTGCAACGATTTCCCGAGGCAGCTTCAGGAGATGTTGGCCAAGGTGGGACCTATCCGCCAGCACCGAGGCACTGAGCCGCCGGGGAGGAAGAAGGAGCAGGTAACGGGAGCATGCAGGATTCAGGAGCGATTGTGCAGCTGGCAGGCGGGGCAGGTAAAGGCGTGGCAGGGTGAAGGAGCCAGGGTACGTACCCAGTACCCTCGAGTAGTAGCGCCATAGGCACGCGACTTGGCTCGCAGTTGCCGTGCCAACTCCACTGAAATAGTAACGACGGTCAACACCTCCCAGCCTCCCACTTATCTACCTGGAACCCTGGTCCACTTCTTCAGGTTCAGTCCAGGCTGGTTGCGTTGGTCCCCTACCCAGCCTCGCCTTGAGGATTCTCCATTTCAGATCTGTGCCTGGATTCATGATCACCGTCTTCCTTGTTTTTTTATTCTTCTGTCGTCCTGTTCTCCATCTTGCAATCGTGACGACATACAGAGCGTACCGTCGACTTTCACTTTTCCATATCTTGTCCAGCAGTCGACACCGCTCATTGTCCATCTTGTACCTGCAGACGTGCGTGCCTCGACGTCGATCGACCCGCTCAGCCATTGGACACTGAACACAACATAAGAAAGAAAAGCATTTACAATTTGGACAACGGAAAATTGCTGGATTCCAGACAGCCACGATGCCGGCAGCAACTGAAGGGCCCACGGTGGCTCTCTCATGTATGGACAAATGCTCTCTTCACCTTGTCCAACTCTACACTGGCTCACTACTGACATATATCTGTCCTTTTCAGTTGCCAACAACTTCTGGGGTAAAGAAGATGCGGGTGTCACGCCCATGCTTGAGCGCATGCATGCTGCCAAGCAGACATGTGACGAACTTCGCTCATTCTATAATGGTGAGATGTCTCGAACGCATGTGTGTGTTACTCATGATACGATCAGGCCTACTGACACATGGTCATTTGCAGCTCGAGCATCGATCGAAGAAGAATATGCACGCAAGCTGCTCTCACTATCCCGCAAAGCACTGGGCTCTCAGGAGATGGGGACGCTGAAGACATCGCTGGATACACTCCGCGGAGAGGTCGAGTGCATGGGCAAACAGCACCAGAATAATGCCGCCCAGATGAGGTCAGAACTCGAGGAGCCATTAACGGCCTTCGCTGGGGGTATGAAGGAGCGGCGGAAGATCGTACAGAACGGTATCGAGAAGCTCCTGAAGACCAAGCAGCAGCAAACTCAGCAGGTTAACAAGGTGAGTCACCTACACACGCACTTCTGTTCCGAGTTCCATTGTCTGACAAGCCTTGTAGACCCGGGATCGATACGAACAGGAGTGCCTCAAGATCAAGGGCTACCTCGCACAAGGCCACATGGTCATGGGCCAGGAGGAGCGCAAGAACAAGGCGAAGCTCGAGAAGACTCAAATCAGCCTGGCCACTTCCAACCAGGAATACGAGAATGCCGTCAAGGCATTGGAAGAAACCACTGTAAGGTGGAACAGGGAGTGGAAGGCTGCGGCAGACAAGTTCCAAGATCTCGAGGAGGAGCGGCTCGACTTTACCAAGAGCAGTCTCTGGACCTTTGCCAACATCGCGTCCACCGTCTGCGTCAGTGATGATGCATCATGCGAGAAGATCCGTCTCTCCTTGGAGAAGATGGAGGTCGAGAAGGACATCGTCACCTTCATCCGGGACAAGGGCACTGGCCAGGAGATCCCTGACCCACCAAAATACATCAACTTTTGTCGTGGGGACGTAGACGCACAGTCCGAGACTTCTGAAGACGAAGCCTACTCTGTGGCACAATTCCCTCGGAGCATAAACCCCCTTTTCCGATCCTCGTCACCACAACCCTCCACCTACGAATCTCACCACGATCCGACGTCCGCTCTGGCCCGGGAGCTGGGTCACGGGGATGTCGGAACACCTTCCGGAAGGGAGCAGGCAATCGCACCCCAGAAGGTGCCAGCGCAGGGCAGGTCTTCAAGGGAAGACACGTCTAGAGACTCGAGAGAGTTCCAGAGACAACAGATCCAGCCACCAGAGGTGAGTGGTACATCATAGCGGACGAGGCAGCTGCTTTGTGGCGATTTGGGGCCACAGACGACTAATGTACTGTACAGTTCGACCCCAACGAGTTCGCACCTGTTCCTCACGACCCCTACCCCATGGACGGCATGACGATGCTCTGCAGGCCCAACACCCATAACGGCTCAGACCTAGGCTCGCAGGTTAGCGCGACCTCAGTCTCCGACCGACCAACGAGCAGAGATGAGCGCAGCGAGTATTCCTTCTCTAGCCACGAGCCGACGAGCGGAGCTGTCTCGCCTGTGAAGCAGGACCCTGTGATGTCCCCAATCTCGCCCGCGCAAGAGAGAGACAGAAAGGTGCTCAAGAAGAAGAGCGGCTTCTTTCAGAACCACAGCCCGTTCGGCCGGCGCAAGAGTATCAAGGACCCGAAGGACCTGTCAGGAAACAGCAGAAACACCTGGCACGGTGGAAACAGCAATGCTGGTCCCAATCGTCAGTTCCACGCAGGGGGTTCGAGCCAGAGCCTGTTGGCCGATCGGGCAACTACTAGCCCCGATCCGATCGATGCCAATGCTGATGTTGCCATCAATGTTGGCGATAATGTGCTTCCCGTGAGGTTGCCAGGCCGGCAGAAGCCTGCTGCCGAACCAGAACCTCAGGACGACGACCCAATTGCACAGGCACTGGCAGAGCTAAAGGGCGTAGCCGTCAACAAGCAGTCGTCTGTTCGCATGTCAGCAGATCACTACCATGGCATCGCAACACCTGCTCCCGGCGCGCAGCCGTTCTCACGATCAGCACCCATCGGGGGGCCCAGCAATGCGGCAGCTGGGATGCGGGGGACCCCACCACCATCCTATGACCAGCCACCCCAACGGCTAGGTGTTCCTTCCCCCCGCAGTCACCTCGAGAGCCATGAAGGAGACGTCTCAGAAGTACACTCAGGGCACGAGAAATCTCTTCAATGGAGATCGGCCGGGATCTGGAGCTTATCGATCTACCTCTCGTCCAGCTACTCGCGGAAATGACATGCCCCGAGCCGCGTCTCCAGCAGCGCCGAGGAGCGCGTCTCCCCGACCGGGTATGTACCAAAGATCAGCGTCGCCGAATCCGTATGCAAACAGCCCACGCGGAAGCACCAACTCTCGGCATGGTTCTGTTCAGATGGATCCCCACTCGTCTCAAGGTTTTTACCGCCAGAACTCGCCGAATGACATGCCCCGTGCAGCATCACCAGCACCATTCCGTGGCGGAGGTGAATACGGACGCCCTTCTAGCCGAGGCGACTATGGCCGGCCTGCCAGTAGGGCTGGCAGTAACCTCAGCAACGGCCACCCTGACATGGCCAGGGGAATGTCTCCAGCGCCCACCGATGACGGCTACGGCGGATCCATGAGAGGTCGAGGCGGACGACCTGGTACGAGCCAGGGCAACCGAGGCATGAGCCTGTACGAGCCTCAGGGGCAAATTGCGCCGACCTCAAGACAGCGCAGCAAGAGCGTTGCGGATACTGGAAAGCACTACACAAAGGATGGTCGACCAGTCCTGCATTTTGGTAAGTGACTGCCTGTCAATTTGCGTGATATCTCTTTGCTGACGATAGACTCCTCAATAGCACGCGCAATGTATATGTACCAAGCCGCGATCCCCGAAGAACTCGGATTCAACAAGGGAGATATCCTCGCCGTACTTCGCCATCAAGACGATGGTTGGTGGGAAGCTGAGGTCCACGGCACCAACGGTCACAGCGGGCTGGTCCCAAGCAACTACCTGCAGCCCATCTAGATGCATTACCAGCATATACAAGGTTCATGCTTTTATAATTATCTTTCTTCCTCTCGTTCTAGGTCCATGTTGGCAACTAGCCAATGGGCTTCACGACAACTGATATCCCTCATTGCAACGCGATCAGTCATATTCTAGCATTCCAGGAGAGGGTGGGGCGAGGCTTGAACGTCCTTTCACGCATGATGACACGAAATGTCCAGACACACAACCTATGATCCGTTTCCAAGACGAGAATGGAGTGTGGATAGGCAGAAATGTTATTTTCTTTTAGTTTGTCATGGTTTCATGTTTAGTGTAAACGAGGAGGGGGCCACGGTTTTGATGTTCATAGGACGCCTGAGGTGATGATATCCATGGTATATTTGTATGAAAGGATGGATTACGGAGAAATGGCATGCGAACAAAGACACAATGAAACAATACTTGCATCTTGTCTTACCCTGTGTGTTACGTGCTGTCATATCTGTGCTGCCTTTGAGGAGAATGCTCAAAGAAAGAATATTCTGATGGTATCCGACCTTTGGGACACCGTAGGCGTAAAACAATATCTCTCGGATGATTTAAGGATATGGGCCACGTTCCCAGACGAATTTGAGGGAGACTGAACTGGATTGTGGTCAGCACGAATTTTGCCCAAGGAAAGTCGCGAGAGAGAGGAGGAAAAAAAGAAGGAAACAAAATGTCGTGGCATCTTCGCCCTATGGTGCTGCCGGGCGAAGTTGATGAGGACCCCTGGGCGATGAGCCGAACATCGCCGGCAGCAGCCGACACAGGGATGAGCTTCGAGGCTGACGCTGTGCAACCCTGGCTCCAAGGCTATGACGTCGAGCAGCCATCTTCCCTAAGCTCCATCCTTAGCGGCCGACAGCCTTTCAGCGGCACATCAGCCTACATTGCCCAGCCGACTTGGGACCGCAGCGAACCCTCATCGCCTCGTTCGGCGACTGTGCTCTCCCCCTTCGACACGCTCTACACCACTCCTCTGTCACCTGCTCGTGACACTGTGTCGCGCGACGCGGCGCGCGGCGCTTACGTTGAGCTTCTGGTAACAGCTCGACACACGATGGACCTAGTGAGCAACGGCGCCGAGGCGCTGCGCTCTGGGTACAATGCTACGACACAGACGGCTGGCAGCATCTGGGACGCGGTGACGAGCAAGAAGGCTCAGCGAACTGCACTGACGAGTGTGTTGCTGGGCCTGGTCTCGACATTCCTGCTCGGGTGTGCGGCAGTCTCGTACCTGGCATTTTATCACGAGTATCTGCCCGATCAGGTCACGACCTTTCCGGTGCATTTACAGTATGGGTGAGTCTGGCGGCAGCTGTGGACTTTCCAGAACCTAGAAGGAAAGGGTTTGTCTGTGATCAACGACTGACGATGGGGCTCGGCAGGTACGAGGTCAACCCCTACGGTCTCGTTACCCTTGCAGACAAGAAGTTCGGTGATTACCAGGACTACGACATCTCGGTCACGCTGAGCCTCCCGAAGTCGCCCACCAATCTCGAGCGCGGCAACTTCATGCTCGCACTACACCTCCTCGATGACCAGCCCGGCGACAGCAGCCGTGTCATGGCGCCCATGACGAATCCAGTGCGCGTCCTGGAGGGCCGCAACATCCTCTACACGTCGACACGTCCAGCCATCGTACCGTACACAGATCCATTGGTCTCGCTCGCCTCGCGGTTACTGTTCCTCGCCTACCATGTCTTCGTGCCGGCATCCGAGACGACCAGGCTAGTGGTCCCGATGGTGGAGCGCCTCGAGTTCAAGCCCGGCACCATGATGCCCACCACACTGGTGCTCGACGTCCAGGCCGGCCAGACGCTGCAGGTCTACAGCACTTCCGTGACCATCACAGCACAGCTGCATGGGCTCCGGTGGTTCATGCACACGTGGTGGATCACGTCGTTCCTCCTCTTCACCGCGCTCTTCTGGTTCTGGGAGGTCTTTTCTCTCGGCATCACCATCCTCATCATCCGCCTCCTCTTTGGCGGGCACGGCGAAGGTGCTAAGGTAAAGAAGGAACAGGAAGGCCCACCCTCACAGAAAATCAAGAGGGAGGGTGGACCCAGCGGCAAATCCCTTGAAGACGTGCCCATGACGTTCCCGACATCCTCGCAACAGCCGCCTCTGCGCTATGACCCGGAGCCGGCGCACACCAACGACGTAACGGCCTCCACGCCGCAGGCGGACATGCCACCGGCCGCAGGCGTGGAGGCGGATGACGAGTATGAGGATGCAGGCGTGGAGGAGTTTGGTGAAGAGGAGGGACGGGACTCGGGGATTGGAACGAGCTTCAGCGAGAGGGATGGCCCGAGCGCGCTGCGGAGGAGAGCGTCTGGGCGGCGAAATGATTCTTGATGGCAGGCTCTGGTACAGCGATGAGTCGCAGCCGCGGAGGGCATGAGTTTTCTCCAAAGACAAAAAAAGAGGAGGGAGAGAGAAAGGAACTTATAAAAAAAAAAAAAAAAAAAAAAAAGAGGCGCCTGGGACTACAATCTGCCTACTAAGCCTATGCCTGATACCCAACAACAGCACAAGTTGATTTACTTGAATGAAATATGTTTTCTATGTCTTGATGCCTGAGCTACCTGAGCAGACAGAGACCCTTTGTTGACCATCACCATTCATCCTGAATGCCACCTGAGCCTGCCATCAGCTTCAAGAGATCACCAAGATACTAACAGCTCCCAGAACTAATGTGACGGGACTGACCCAGGCGTCTGGCGCGCTAAGAGATGGGGTAGGGCCTGAGTGCCTCACTGTACAGTGGGAAGTTTGGGGTGATAGGCTCAGGTACCCTGCCAGCCAGCTTCTGCAGCACAGAGACATCTTGGCGTGTGCTGGTCAACCCCTCACCTTCACAGGAGCACAATGCCTGGGTCATCCCAGCAGATCAAGAGACCAACCATCACCATATGACACATGGTGGAATCGCCAGACGACATCATCCGAGCCTCATTACGAACCACCACAGGCTGCTGTCTTGACTGGAGAGATTTCGTTTCTACTGAGCAACCTATCCATCTGTCTGTCTGTCTGTCCAGCTCTGACGTGCCTTATGTGCATGTAGCAGCATCTCCCTCCCCACAGGCGCCAGACGAGGATCATCTTTGGGGGGGTTCGCCCAGCTTTGTTTGTGCAGGGCTGCTGTGGTGGGACAAGACAGGCTGCATTTTACGTTGTCCACCCCCGATGCGACAGCTAACCTGCAAGGTCAGTCCACTAAGAGCACTTGGAACCAATCGACCCTCTCCAGCTCTGGCCTAGCCTGACCAGCGATCACCACCAAGCGCGTTCAACCCGCAACTCCTCCTGCCACTGCTGTATACCTCTCTGCCTCTGCTGCCTCTTCATCAGCATCTGTCCTTGTGCTGCTGCTGCTGCTGCTGCTGCACCTGCCCAGCCTGAACCTTCTGTCTTGTATGATTTATTCTTCCTTTCTCTTTTCCCCCTAATTCTTCCTGCCCCTTTATCTGTTTTCCTGCACAGCCCTCCTTCAATCTCGAGTCTCCCTTTATGTGACCAAGGCCCGAGGGTGCCCCGTTGCCGGTACAGGCCCCAGGCTAATATTGACAAGGCAACAGAAGATCTTGCAGCACCCAGGCCCTGACCTTCTTCCCTTGTCCTCGGACCCCACATCAACCATTAACATTGGAGATTAGCAACTCTCGCAAAAGTCAACAAAACAGTCGACGTCAGATTTTCTCCTGCTCCCACTCCCTTTCTCGGCAGCAGCACCACCAGGCTGCTACTCTGAGCATCCCTAAGACCAGCCACTACTCTTAGCTTTCTCATTCCCTGTGCATCGAGCAACCTTCCACAGAGGACTTGTCAAGAGATCTCCCCCTGTTGCGCCTGACGGTGGGGGTGCGACCCAAGACATCTCTGTCCAGGCCCCGGCTTTGGTCATAAAACTACCTCACAAAACATCAGAGCTGCTGTCCCATCCTCCCCAGGCTGATCACCACCAGCAGCAGCACAGCACACAGATCAACAAAGGCTAGACCAGACTGAACGCTGCAGGATCAATTCCTTCCATTAGCGAGACAACAAGATGCCCTGCTTCAAGGGCATAGCTGTCAGCATCCATGCCAATGGCAACCCCCTCCCCGAGTATGGCATGCAGCGGCAGTCCAAGTTCTCTCGCATCAACAGCTTCATCCCCGTGCCCTCACCGACCCTGAGCGAGGACTCGGGCAAGACGGAGCCTGCCAAGTTCGCAATCTCGATCACGTTGTTAACGCCTGGCCTGCCCATCCCTTACTCGACTCCGAAGCCGTCGCCCGACCAGCCCGAGCCGACCCCGCAGTTCGCCGCCCTGGATGTTTCCTCGAACAAGACTGGCAGCGGCGTCCACCCGTACATTCCCATGACCAACTCCGAGAATGAGACCGTCGCTGCCTACATCTACTTTGACGGGCGGGGCAAGGAGGAGGTGGCTACGCTGCTGCGCCCGGGTGAGGAGACCTGGGTCAACAGCAGATGGGTCCAGGTCCCCGACGCGGAAGGCGGTGGCCTGGCCGAGAGGGAGTTCCTGTTCCGCGAGGTCGGGCTGGAGCGCTGGCTGAACGGCCTGGACCTGCAGGGCTCCAACACGCAGGAGCGCCTCGAAAAGCGTCGCCAAAAGTTCGAGCGCCGACGTCGGAAGCAGAAGGCCGAGGGTGACGCCTCTATGGTGGACGATAAGAAGCCCAACGGTCCTAGAGATACCCTGCGCTACACCAACGAGGCGTCGCCTGTCGAGCCGGTCCTGGACGACGATGACGACTCGCTGTCCGACTCCGAAGACGAGTTCCCCGAGGCTGCCGGCCAGATCAAGGTGGCTATGTTCCGCGTGATAGCGTCAGGCGAGATCAAGAAGGGCGAATACTCTCCGCAGTTTGGCGCACACGACGACGATGACGACGTCGACGGGGGCAACTCCAACGGCGTCGATGCCGACGTCGAGCACACGACCAGCTTTGCGAAACCCAAGTCGCTTGATCCCAAGACGATCAGCACCCAGACGGTGACTGGCATTGACGGTCCCGAGAAGCCCTACGCCACCTTCACATTCTACTACCGTGGTGACCGTGCGTATTCAACCCCTCCACCAACCCCCCCCCAAAAGACGGGCCCCGTCTTGTTGTCCTGATGCTCTATCCTCGCTCTCAATGGGCGACAGCGCCAACTAACACGTGTACAGGTCAACTGCAGAAGATGGGCGTCCTCCCAACGTCCAAGCCTCAGCCCACGACCACTCCTTCTGCGAAGCGACGGTCTGGCCAGCTGGACCTGTCCAACCTTGGCCCTCTGAAGACCACCGGCACTGTGGGTTTCTCCGCTTTTAGGGACCAGGAGGCCGAGTCGGCCAAACGCAGGAAGTCCCGAAAGAAGAGCAATGGGGCAGGTGGCGCCATGGACGAGGATAGCGATGATGACGACGACGAGTCCGAGATCCTAGGCAAGATGGAGGATCTTGACGAGAAGGACGTCAAGTCAAGCAACGCCCCCGAGGATGCCAAATTCACGGGTGAGCTGGCCGAGGGCGTTGACAGAATCCGAGTACGTATATCGCAACCAGTGTTCTCCTTCCTCTCTCTCTCTCTCTCTCTCTCTCTCTTTCATTGCTTGCTGCGCGCGCACTCAAACCGGCCGCTGGGTACTGACAAGATGGCTGCCAGCTCAAACGCCAACGATCGACCGACCTAGGAAGCTCTACGCCCACTGATCAGAAGTCGCCCATCCTCGGAGCAAGCTCAGCCGGCTCGCCACCAATCTCGGCCGGCTTCTCCGGTCTTGGCAACATACCTGGTCTTTCTTCAGGCGCCACAGCCTTTGGCAAGAGTCTTCCGGACGACACCATCGTCGGTAGTCCCCTCAAGAAGCAACGTGCCGGCCCTCTGGACAACGTCTCTTCTAATACAGGGTCGACCTCGACACCTGCGCCAGCTGCATCTGCTTCTCAGCTGAGCAGGTCCCAGCCAGACGAGGAAGAGCTGTGAGGGAAGGTCTTGTTCAGTGAGGTGGTTCTGCGGCAAGGATAGGCCTTTTGAGTGTGTTCGTCAGAGAACTCTGATGGTTAGTGTTACTGTGCAGGAGCACAGAACCTTCCCGGCGACACTACACTGCAATGGCTTATAATTGTCGCTCGCCCCGATACAACAGAGACTCGACGACACACACATACACACACAGAAAAGAGAGAGAGAGACAGAGAGAGACAGAGAGCTACAATGCCATTTACACCAACACTACACGCTTTTCATGACTTGACAGCTTGTTGTAAATATCAGGATCGCAGAAAGTTCAAACGCCCACGAGGAGAGTGTACGACAGCTGCTGAGGGTCGGGAAGGGGGACGTGGCGTAGTGCGATGACCATCGAAGGGCAACCAAATACACCACCATTGCGAGAGGGCGGAGACGGCCAGAGACTTTTCCGACATCGCAAGGTCAAGAAAATATTTTCTTTTGTGACTGGTCTCCAGAAGACCACAGCGGTATGCGCTCGTAGCACTCGAGCTCTCTGAAACGGACGGACGACTGCAGTGCCGGAAGAGGGATAGAGGGTCAGGATTTCCAAAGGGTAGGCTTGGAGAACGGATCGGTTGTGCTGTTCTTCTAGATGCGGATCTGAAGCTGCCGCAGATCTGTCGGACGGCGGGTTCTCTCGGACACGGTCAAGCATCGTCGGCTGCCGAAAATATCAAGAGACTGACTGGTTGACTGAACGTCTGGGGCTCTCTTTTTCCTTTCTGGATCGGTAGGGACCAGATCCGACAGCAGACAGCCGTGCTTCTTGAGAGTTTCGTTCTTGGGAGGGTGACAAGGGAAAGAAAAGAGGAGGATATTGCTCCTATCCGAAAGAATGGAGCGGGTGCGGGTGATTATGTCCGGTAAAAGAGCAGCTGGTCTTTAGTTACGACTACCTGTCATAGCTGCAGATGAAATGAAGACGGCGTAAACCAGATGATAGTTGACGCATGTGTCCTCCTGTCACGTTTTGGTGAAACCACTTCGCTGCAACCACTTCGCATTAATTATACTGAACCGCCCTGTGTAGCTGGCCATCGTATTTCTAGGAAGCGTAGAGGGACCATATAAAAGTCGCCCAAATAGGCCATGTCTTATCGAGTCTTGCGTAATCGAGATCTCATGTTTTCTAGGCAGTCAGTCCACTCAGGCTAAATCCTACACTGTCCGCAGCGACCCCTCATTTGCTGCACGGCCAGCCTTATTTGTAGCAACTCCGACCTTTATATCTATCTTTGCTCTCCTCACGGCCACCTGATTTTCATTGTTCCAACTGTTTCTTTTACTGGGCCCATTATCTTTTCGGGACGAAGCTAAGAGCATTCTTTATTGGCATCCAAACATCATGCGCCCTTTCTCGTCCCTCGTCCTACTGCTCCTCGGCGTCGCAGGACAGGGCTCCGCAGCCCACACTGGCGATGATGGTGGAGGGCAAAGACCTATCACGGACGACTATGAGAAGAAAGGGCAACGCAGCAGTAGTCCCTTTACGGAGGAGTACAAGAAGCATGTCGAGGGGTTGTTGGAGGAGTGGCATGTGCCTGGAGTGGCGATTGGGGTGGTGCATGGGGAGGATATCTGGACTGAGGTATGAGAATTGGGTTGGTGGCTGTTTTGACCTTATGTGACTCTCTTTCTGGTGATGTGTATATGCTATTCTCTCCAAATGCAAAGAGATACTGTAGGGAGAGGGCGCGAAAAAAGAAGCGCCCTCTCCATCTGGTGAAAGGAGGAAGGGCCTACCTGCATTGGCTGACCGGCTGACTGACTTGCTCGTTCTCTTCTCTGCCCTCCCCCCTCCAACAGGGCTACGGTCTAGCAATCTTACCCTCCACCCCCGTAACCTCAAAGACGCTCTTCTACTGCGCCAGCACAACCAAGGCCTTCACGGCGGCCATCCTGGCCATCATGATCGCCAGCGGCAACTACACCATCCCCTCAGGCCTCCCCGCCCCGGCCTCCCCCCTCGCCTGGGACACCCCGCTCGCCTCCATCATCCCAGACGACTTCGTGCTCAGCCCCGACGACGCCTGGGCCACATCCCACATCACCCTCGAAGACGCCCTGTCCCACCGCACAGGCCTGCCCCGCCACGACCGAGCAGGCTCGCACATCATCCGCACGGCCGACGGGCCCCGCACGGCCACGGTGCGCGACGGCACGCGGCTCCTGCGCCACCTGCCTACCAACGCGGCGCCGCGGACAAAGTGGCAGTACTGCAATCACATGTTCGTCGCGGCGTCGCATGCGGTGCAGACGCTGGTGGCGGGCGTGCGGGGGCCCGGGGAGGCCGTGTGGCTGGGAGATCTGCTGCGGGAGTGGGTGTGGGAGCCGCTTGGGATGAGGTCGACGTATTTCTCGCTCGAGGATGCGCTGGCGGCAGGGGAGGAAGACGAGGAGGAAGGGCGGCGCCGCCGTCTGGCTGCGGGCTATGCGTGGGATAGACACGCGGAGCGGTTCGGAGAGCCGGTGCCGTTCATGCCGACGGATGAGGTCGGCGGCGCCGGGTCGATCATCTCGAACGTGGAGGACTACACGAGGTGGATCCGCATGCTGCTCAGGGAGGACGGCCCGCTGCCGCGAGAAGGGCACAGGGCGGTCAGGACGCCGCGGATGATTGTGAACCCGGAAGGGTGGGCGGCGGAGGTGGAGGGTGCAGGAGGCGGCGCGCCGCCGTACGATGCGCCCGTGGCGTATGCGCTGGGGTGGGAGACGAGCAGCTACCGGGGCCATCGGTTCTGGACGCACTCGGGCGGGATGCATGCGTATGGGGCGGAGGTGTTCTTCTTCCCGGGTCTTGATCTGGGCATGGTGGTCCTGGCTAATACGGCCGTCACGTCTAATGGGCTGGGGCTCAAGCTGATCTGGGACATGGTGGACGATAGGCTTGGGGTGCCTGTGGAAGAGAGGTACGACTGGGGTGCAGAGTATGTTTTATCTTTTTCTCTTTTTTTTTCTTCAATTTCTCTTTTATTTTTATTTCGTTCTATCTTCCAAGGTCATCATCTGTGGAACTACACTGACTATGGAGAGAGAGCCTTGCTAACTGATCTCTTGTTTACCTCATGTCACAGCATGAGAACTTACCAGGAGGACCTAGACGCTGTCATCAACACTGCCGTTGACAGGTACTATCCCGACCGCCCAGCACAGCCCGTCCCGCCCGCTCTCGAGCTCAAGAACTACGAGGGCACGTACTTCCACCCGGGCTACTTCAACTTCACGCTGCAGCCGGCCAGCACACACAAGGACCTCATCACGCGAGACAATATCTCGCTCGTGGCTGTGCGCACCGACGCGACCTGGCCCACGGTCAACGAGTTCCAGCACGTCTCGGGAGAGTACTGGATGAACTTTGAACACCTGAGCAACAGCCCGCACGGCGCGCCCCTGCGTGGCTACGCGCCTGTACAGTTCGAGATCGGGCCTGACGGGCGCGTGGCGAGGATGGGCATCACGTGGGTGCAGGCTTCACCTAAGGGTCGGGATGTCGTCGAGGGCGTCGTGTGGTTCAACAAGATTGAATAGGCCGTTGGGGGAAGGGGAGGGGTTTATATTATCCTGCGTCACTGTGTATATCTTGTTGTTAGCCCTTTTCTGTGCTCAGTCAGGGATGCCCAAGAAGGGCTCGCCACAACCAGGAAGATATAAAAAAGGACAGATGTTTGCAAAGAATTCAGACTGTTGAGCTTGATATAAGTTGGATCAACATGGGTTTGACTTTCAGTTGGCCGTTCTTAAGAAGTGTGTTCATCATTTTGCAAGGTGGAAGAAAAAAAAGAAAAAGGAACACTCCGCGGAGGAGAATGAGAAGAGTTCAATGCCTACCTTGATGTTAGAAGCCCATAGGTGTGCCATGGGCGCGTCGAGAGTCGAGTGAGCCCCTGCGACGTAGAAGGGTGGGTGGTGTTGGAGAAGAAAAGAGAGGAAGAAAAAGGCACTTGCATGGAAAAATTTCGAGACTTGTAGTAGCTGAGGTTGGGTGGGGCTGAGCTTAGTCCCTATCGATACGCCGTGCCTCATGACCCCAACCCTGAAGACGACGGTCTTCCTGGACAGCCATGCTATTCATCCACCAACGTCATGATATGGGACCGTGGCTCCTCTAGGTTGTTATT
The DNA here is from genome assembly GCA_027559495.1 of Aurifilum marmelostoma. Lineage (NCBI taxonomy): Eukaryota > Fungi > Ascomycota > Sordariomycetes > Diaporthales > Cryphonectriaceae > Aurifilum > Aurifilum marmelostoma. The sequence goes on along the minus strand of JAMXSV010000010.1, from coordinate 2,241,351 downwards.
GATGCACCTTTGATGCACTTTCCTGCAATATAGAGATACTTCATCTCCATTCGCTCTTATTCTTCGTCTGATATGGCTTTACTGCATGTGGAGAGTCCGCTCAGGAGGAACGGTCATGCACAGCTTCCGAATTTCAGAGCCGGGGAAGAAGTGGTTTCCACACTGAGCTTCCTCATAGTTTCCGACCTCTTCAATCCTCTCACACTCATCGTGGCTTCTTGTTCATGTCATTCGCGAGAACTGAGGTAGGCCCGGTGAGTGAGTCACCAGTCGACATGGCCTTCCCTCGCCAATCTCAGCCCTGCTGCGCCTTCCAAGATTCTCACTGTTGCACTTCGGTGGATTCCTTGAAGCGATTAGCCACAGCCGAGCAACAACAACAGCGGCGGCGCACCCAGTCCCTCTATCGTGATCTTTCCCCACGGCCCTTTGTTTGTTATAAATTGTAATTGCTTCATCAAAATCCATGTATCGACCCGCCGAGAGCCACCACATTCGTTCCAATACCATCTTTTGCGTCTCTTATAGTATTACTACCCATGAGAACGGCGGCAAGACTCAAATGTGATGCTTTCGAATCCCGTTGATTTTCTTGATTACTCTTTATCTCAGCACAGAGCCTCGCAAGACAACCACTTGGCCATGCGTGATTCAACGCCATCGCCAGCAGCTACTATGCCTTCGCCGTGGCTCGCAGCTGCCAGACAGTTATCTCGAGCCAAGCAGCGCTCCCTGGAGACCTCGCGTGATGACCACCTACCGAAGCTCGCGAAGACAAACAGAACACCCGTCGTGGTGCTTCTCGGCGACTCCATGATCGAGCGCATGACAACCACGGGGCGATCCGGAAGCCTCGAGCTGTGGCCATCGCACACGATGATGACTGAAGACCAGCTGGAGACTCTGAGCTGTGATGACAGGTGGAAACCGTTGCTCAGGGCCGTTTCCAGGCTTGGGGGCCTGTACAAGATCACAGAGGACTCGGAATGCAAGGCGTTTGGCAGACTCGGCTCCGTGCTGAATGGTGGTTGCGGCGGGGACAAGATCGAGAACATCCTCTTTCGGCTCCTTGGCGACCCTGATGCCAAACTGCCAGGACTTCTCGATGCTCTTGCACGGCGGAGGGGCAATGTGAGGCTCTGGGTTGTTCACTGCGGCACTAATAATCTGCACAAGAAAGAGGGCCTCTCTGACCACAGCATCGACGCCTTGCGGGTCCTCCTGACTGCTTTACTGCGGGCACCTGCACCGGGAACCTCAATATTGCTGACGGGCCTATTTTATCGCAAAGACATCCCGGACAGTCTTGTTGATCAGGCCAATACGAAACTCAGGGCGCTTGTTGACGAGCTCGCCCGGGCATTTCCCGGTCTGCCGACTGGGGTTCTGTTGCTGCAGGCTGAAAAAGATAAAAGCACAAGCGAAGGGGAATCGGAAGGTTCTAGTTTCGGATCTTTTGTGGACGAGGAGATACACGGACTGGTCGAGGTTTCCGACCAAGCCGGGCCATCAACCCCACATGCCTGGCGGGACGAGAGAGATTGCTCTGGAGATTCCGCAAGATGTCACGGCGAACCAGACACGCTTCAAGAGACGCAGATCTCCAAGAAAGCCAAGGGGAAACAGCCAGAGGACTGGACTATCGAGACAGCTCATGTGGATCCTCAGATGAATCGGGTTGACTTTGTATCACCACTTACCCTCCAAGCGGCGACACAGCAAAACAATCAGGAGGCCATGGGATACTTTGATGACGAAGAACGACGCGATTCAGCCATAAGCGCAGCAATGTCGGAAACAGGACCGCATGACAAGGAGGGTCCAGGCAGATTAATTGAGATTACGGCTACGCACTCAGACGGCCGAGATCCCACGATGCCTCAGTTCAAGCCCAATTGGTGGGATCTTGTTCCGCCCGCGAGACAAGCCGCGCCGCGAATCATGTTCCTGCCCGTGCCTGAGGGGATCGACCCTGATACACATCTGGAAGATCATGTTCATCTGAACCTGGAGGGCTACCGGCGATGGATGGACACACTCTTTCCTGAAGTGATGGCCATGTTAATCCACGCTGACTAGATGTTTCGGACGCTGATGCGTGGCGACTCACTGCATGGGCTAGGGGATGACAAGCCAAAGACACGCTATGGCACGATGATAATGGATCGAGCAGAGACATCAGTTGGTCGGTGTGGTTGGGAGCACAAAGGCCCAAACTGGATCCGAGTCAACAGAAAGACTATGAAGCCATTCATTGATGCGCTGGGGGGAACAGCGAGATGAAAGAGGTCGAATATGCCAAGGCTCCTCCTTCTTTGACTACCCGATCGTCAGAGAATCAGTCGCAGAAAAGCATCCGGCCAACCAAGGGGATGAGGGTGGTGGCAAGGCACATCAACAAGTCTCTGCAAAGTTCAGGTCCACGCATGAAGTCAAGAAGCACGAAGCTGGTGAGATTGAATGCGAGGATGCTGACGGAGACGACTGGGATTGGGTTGTGGCATTGTTCGGACCACTAGGTGGATCTAAACAGCCTGAAAAGTCGTCTCCAACGACACCCAAATCGTCCAGAGTGTCTTTCTCTACGCCTCCAAGCCGGGCACGACTGCCCGCAGCATGGACAGCTTGGGGCGGGGACATTGCCTCGGGTGCGACAAGCAGGATGGCCGCAGTTCAGGAATCACCTACACAATCCAGCGCAAGCCTGGAACGTGGCTCTCCTCGGCCGAGACTGGTGAGGTCGCCGGTACCTCCTAGCCCAAGTTTGTCGGAAGAAGGAGAAATGGCCTCCATGGCTGAAATGTCACAAAGCCCCGCACACGCATCAAGCCCAGCGACAGCACCGTCCAGTTCTTATTGGGCCCGGTCTCAGAATCGACTCCGCGCGTCTCTGAAGTCGTTGAGAGACAGATTCAAAAGCCGTTTCAGCAAGAGGTAGCTTCTGGCTTTGGGCATTCGTCAGTACAGCTTGGTCTCCGCATCTCGATCTGTACTGGTGTCGGAACTTTTGAGGCAGCGTATAACCTGTCTTTGATTTTCGTACATAGCGATGGACACAAGTAATGTTGCAAATAGCTTAAAGTCCTCAGATTAATAAATTTTGAATCAGCGTTATCCTTGCTCATGAGATTCTGATCTTTGCTGGCTGTTGAGAGATGGGGAGACTCAAGTTCACCTCAAGCTCGGGCAGGAGGTCGACATAACTCGGACAATTGGTTGGGAAGACGTTGAATGATGATTCCAGTTAATGTCAAAGCTTTATTGTGTACATCCAGCATCACAATATACCAGAAAATATGTACAAAGTAGTGAGAAGGCAAGTAATAAACTTCTGCTCAGGTGAGAGTGAAGTTTGTGCAGCAGCAACATTTTGCAAATGCTGGCGCGCAAGATAATATCTGAAACAGTCGAGCCAGATCCGTCACCTTCATCAGGGAAAGCCTCAAGATCGAACAAGGTCTGTCCCACTCCAACTGCTCATGAAAGTATTGAGCTTGACTCTGTCATTCTAACCAACGTACTCGCAGGTGACGGTGGCGGTGCCCGATGTGGAGCAGTCGGTCAGGACCTCGCGGCTCTGGCGGATGTCGACGATGGTCGAGCCCGACACGGAGGGGGGAGCAGTCCTTGAAGGTGACGGTGCCAAAGTCGGCAAAGTTGACCAGGCTGCTGCCGGACTCAAAGTCCTCGACGATCCACTCGGCGTTGTACTCGCAGAGCTCGTCGGTCTCGGCGGAGAAGGACTGGGTGACCTTCTTGCCGGTGGTCTATAATTTTGGTGGGGGGGGATTTGATTAGCATTTTGTAGCCTCGTCTGTCTTTCTTTATCTTGTTGTATAATACATGTATGTATCTAAGGGTCGGGGTGTGATCATGAGGAGGGCGGAGAGGACTTGCCGTGTTCTCGAGCGTGACGGTGCCGGCTCTGAGAGTGCTGGCCGATGCGGTCATGACGATGGTATCTCCAGCAGAGACGGAGAAGCCGGAGAAGTCGTAGGCGTAGTCGGGGTACCACTCGTACCAAGCATCTGCAGATAGTCGAGAATTATCAGAGAAGAGCAAGCGGGCAAAGAAGAAAAGAAAAGCAGAGACGCACCGAAAGAAACTCCGCCACGGCCGGCGTAAAAGTCAACACCAGTCTGGAGAATAGCAGACGTGCAGGTGTCTCCGTCAATGCCAACCCAGGCAGAGGCGGCGTACTTGGACGAGGCGCTGCCTCCACTGGGAACAGAGGGGGGTGGGCACGACCTGTGGCGTGAATCTGGTCAGCCAGCTGGCTCATAATTATCATAATTGTCGTCGTTTTCTTCGACGCGGTGTAATTATTATATTTCCCCATGTCGATTCGGTGTTGTCCTGCTTACAATAGTGCCAGTGACATCGCTCAGTCCGGTGCCGATCTTGACGGCGCCAGCCCAGTTGCTGTCGTACGAAACATCACTGGTGTTCCTGTCGCCGGACTCGATGCCCTCCATCAGGCCGCGGCGGAAGGTCCGGAGGCGCTCCAGACGGGTGTGTGCGCGGGGCTCGCGAGGCACGAGCTTGACGCCGTCGCCGATGTCGATGATGCCGTTGGGGGCGGCGGCGACGAGGGTGGCGAGGGCTGCGAGGGCGGCGGTGTACTTCATCTTGCTACGAAGAAGAACTGTAATGATTTACAAGATTATAATGAGAGAGGGTATAAAGAATTAGGGGGAGTTGTGATTGCTCTGGGATGAGTTGGGATAAGAAATTTGACGGTTGTTATGGAGAGGGCATGGCCGTCTTATATAGAAATCAGCTGGACTCCTAAGTCTACAGGAAACCTCTTATACATGTCAGGATCATATTTCATCGTCTCATCATCTTTCCGGCAGTCTTCACGATATAGGGCGGAGCCGTGAGCGTTTAGCCATCCCTTCCCCCCTCTCAACGGAACGCAGAGGGGAAAAGGATCACGACTTCACGAGATAGATACAATTACCTTCCCCTTCGGATACATGCCAAGCAATTCAAGTCAGGATACTTCCCCTAAGGTACTTCGAAAGATTACAACGCCAGCAAGCTCAGTGGCGGGGACACCAAAAACTCGAGAGGAATCACACACATCACACCAGGGTTGCTCATCAGGTACCTCATCGGGGATTCGGCGACATTCTGTGGAGTATCATGTGCCTCAAGGTCTTGAGTGTGACGCGGTCCAACAAAGTTGAGATGTTACCCAGGAGACTCCCTCCTCATCATACCATATTATGTGTCATGAACAATATGGAACAGTATTTATTACGGAAAGAAGCCCCTCTCTGATTCTCCAGGTAGAAACATTAGTCGGTGATCTCCACGTAGAACATCATTCTAGAAGCGATTGACGGTTCATTGTTTCAAAGGTGTGGCTACTATATATTCCAGTTGCCAAAGTCGGTCATCACTTCGCACGTCGAGTGCTGATCGTGGCGCTGTGAGCGGGCGGCGGTTCCAGGGCCAACCGGCCCACTGATGACACCTTCAAGCTCGGCAGCCTCCTCGATCTCGAGATTGATTGCCTCGCATAGACGCCCCAAGATCGAATCCAACCTCACTAAGTCTTTGGTTGCGTTGCCTTATGCGGCTCCAAAGTACGAGCCGCAGACCTAATATGGGTTCGTCGAATCACACTCCGGCGATATGCCCTGTTTTCGCGGCTCAGGACCATGTAAAGGAGCCCACATGCCGGCTATAGCCTCTTTACTTCCTTTGAAAAGAAAAAAATCACAACTTCTCTTTATGGACTACTCTCAATGCTTGATCTGAAACGGCCTGGAGTGGGGCCTTCACTGGGGGGGGCACAAACAGTACTTTGATCGTACAGAAAGTGATATCAAACGTGTATGGCGCACCGCGGGCATCGTTCACTGAGCAAATATCTCAACAATGGCCCAGAGAAATGAAGGCTTGATCTCGTACTCGGGCCGCCCTCAAAGGACCACATTCAACAACCACCAGAATGTGAAGCCCTACACGTCCAGTCCACCGTGAGACTTACCCAGTACGGAGTCTCAGGTCGAGGTCTTCTCACTGTGCGGTTTTCGGAGCTTTGTGCATGCCGTTGCTGTCGGGGTGACATCCCGAGGTCATCAAAGCCCCCCTCACCCTGCCCAAACCCGACAATAAAACCCGGTTGGTTGGAGCCCAAGTCTACCTTAATTAAGGTGTGCATATCTGCGTAACCCGGGGATGCGGGTCGCCAGGTGGATCCACACACATTGCCTGAACATACAGCAACCTATTTCCTCCTTCATTTGTACCTGATGTAGTACTTGAGTCCGTTCTCTGGCAGTGTTACACTTGCGTGCCTAAACCTCTATGGTAAGTAAGGCCTTGGTTAAGCATTTCACGTCCACTAAGCTTAATTGTTCGGCAAGCCTCGGCACTGACACCCTTCGGTCAACGTGGAGACCGACTCACCTGTTGCCCCCTCGAGAGACCCAAGGCAATAGGGCTTTTTGAGCATCGTGGTGCTTGGCGGAATATAAGAGTTCCTGGCTAGTTTCTTCTGAGAACTCCAGCCCATGCATGACCTGGATGGAGCTGACGACGTGCTACAAGCTCGCGTGGAACGAGTGAGGTTGTTCGACTCGTACAGCTATTGATGACGCTTAGATTACATAGACAGCAGTATACGGCCCTGGACTGCTGATCCGTATTGCTTTCTCGACCTTCTAGATTGAGAAGTGAGTGGCGGGCGGAGCAAGGGCATGACTTCAGCCCGGGACGGCAGCCTTGATTATTGCGGAGGGTGATCGCAGGTAATGATATGGGATGTAAGAACGCCAGCCAAGTTTTCCCGTCCAATTGTTCCTATTAATGTAGAGGGAAGAAGAGTGTGGAAGATATCTGACATTTACAGAAATTTGTGTGATGCCCGCATGGCTATAAGGCTCAACGAGAATGAACTTTTGAGGTAACCTTTGATCGGATCAAGTCGACAAGATGTTGCAGACTGAAGACACAGCCTTGGAAGGGAAATACAAGAACAGGATTTGGAAGTCATTGGATCAGATGAGAACACCCAAAGAGGCAATAGTGATCGACCCAGCGCCGCCGCAAGCCTTCAGGCTGAACCACCAGTCGCCAAATGTAGTATGCAAAACGTAGGCGCAAATCACCGGACACCTTAGCACAACCCAAGCGAAGACGGTCCGGTCTAGCAGAAAACACCTCCCCCATCCCAGCAAGGTGAGAAAACCACTCTTGCGGTGAGTCCATGTAAGCCCAACAACTCCCATGCCACGCTTGGCAAACATCATGCGCACGCTTGCCTTGCCTTTCAAGGTAGTCACCGCTGCCAACAACGCCACTCGCTTATTCTCAAGCACCGACATGCAGATGTGTTTTTCCTTCACCGAGACGTGGCAGGTGAGTCTGGACTTCAGCGCATGAAGAGAACGCACACGTATCTCGGCATCATCTGGCACGGGGGCTTGATGGTCTTGGCGCCGCCCCCACGAACGTTGTCGCAGACCTGAGCTGCCGACTGTTCAAAATGCTTACGAAGACGGTTGAGACCTTGTCAAACGTCCCTCTGCGCAGAGGCTGTACCGGGTCCTGACATGTCCGAGTTCCGCCTCACTCTGTTCCGCTACAATATGCCCATGGTGTTTCCCTTGCTGCGTCGTTGACAAGGCTCGCCGTTGGGAATTAATATAGCATGTTACTTCTCCGGGGTTTTGATTGAGATGTTGCCGATATGGCAAGCCCAGGGAATTTCATACCTGGGACCATCTGGTGCAATATTTCTGACGCTCATCCAAACAGAGATGCTTTGATTATTGGTTAGTAATTGCAGAAATCAGCACAACATCTTTCTGGCTCTGCGTATGGTGCGTGGAAAGACCCGCCGTTTTCCTGCTTTGCACACACCGGGTTATATAGACTCGCACAGCAGTGGTCGCCCGGTGATAATATGGGAACTCCAGCCGGGTACAAGCCTTGTTGACAATCAACTTCATTCACCACAACATGGTGAAGCGAATCGTCCTTGAGGATTGGCTGCTTATTATTTGGTTCGACTGCGTCTAGTCTTTGTGCCATCTTGTTTGTGAGCTCTCAAGACAAGCTGAAAAGGACCGAGTCTCCCTGTGTATAGTATCAGTCCTTTTCATAGTACGACCGTCGCCGAGCACGCGTAATTCAAGCCAGTCCTGTGAAGAGGCAGGTTCATTCTTCAAGAGATATTACATTGCATTCATACTGTTGCTGACAAGAGAGCGTAGCTGCGCTATACACCAGGACGGAATAAAAAGAAGACAAAAGTGATAAACGCCACCCTGCATAGAGAAGACCATATCACAACCACGACATCAAGGATTCCGGCATACCTTTTGGTCGAATCAGTCTGTACCATTGAACAACGTCCCGCCGGAAACCGCCTTCAGCTTCGTAAAACAGAAAAAGAAAATTAGTGTGTACCGTTCGTCCCACTGCAGCAGGACGCCTTGCTCTCGCCATTGGCGCTCTCACCAAACGCCATCCTGCTCATCTTGTCCGAGGCGTCCACGACGGCGGCCCTGTTGGCGGCAATCTGGCTGGGGATGGTCACATAGCTCGGGGGCACGTTCATGACGGGGTTGTTGGAGAAGAAGTTCCTGGGCCGCAGGAGGAGGGTCATGGGCTCGACGGGCATGACGGGGAAGTCCTCCGGGGCGGGGAAGTGCGTCACGCCAAAGGTGTGCCACAGCACAATGTCCGTGTTCTCGATCGAGTCGGTGCCATCGCCCACCCACTCTGGCAGGCCGCGCGAGGGCTCGCCTGAGGTCTGGGGCACGTGTCGGCCCGCAGGCCAGAGCTGGTCGTCCGAGTCTTTTTCAGGGGCCGGAACACCGTCAGTCTGGTTTCTTTTTGTCTTTTTTCTTCTTCTTCTTACCCTCCTGGGCTTTCCGGTTTCTTCGCTAGGGGGGGACTATTACTCACACTTGGTCACATGCACAGCATGCCGGGCAAACCCGGCCCTCTTCCAGACCAGCGACCCTTCCTTGGGCAACAGGCCCGGCACTTCTCTGCTGACCAGCTTATACGAGGCCGGCTTCCCGCTGTAAGGGTGCAGCTTGCCCTCGTTGCACATGTCCCACGTGCGCGAGGTGGCACCGTTGTAGTCGGTCATGGCCTGGGCCGTGGTGGTGAACTTGGTGCGCTTGGCGTAAAAGGCGTTGCCGTAGTAGTTCTCAGGGCTGCCCACGGGCGCGTCGGACGGCACGGCATCGTTCATGAAGACGGTGTTGTTGGGTCCGTCGATGTTGGGGTCGATGCGCAGGCAGAAGAGGTGCTGGTGGTTGTGGGCATTGACACCTGTTGGGACTTGTCAGCTCCTGGTATTCCTGCGAAGACTGGTCCTCTTGCTGACTTACCTGGGTAGACCTGGGTTCCCCAGCCGAGTGTGTCCTCGCCAGGGTTCATGACATAGGTGTTGAGGATGCCCGTGAGCTTGATCTCTGGCTGGATCGTGCCGTCTTGCTGTAATGGTTGTCAGCTTGGTTTCCCCCTCCCAAGTCACAAAGTATTATCAGGCTACTTGCGTGAAAGATCCACTGGATGGCATACTCGTAGTTTGCCGCCGTGAAGATCTGCTGGATGACGAGCTTCCTGCCGCGCGTGACAATCACCGAGTCGTCACGGAAGTCAGAGTGCTTAAAGAGGATGCCGCTGTCCTCCTCGTGGATGCAGATGGCGTTCTTGATGGTCCTGACCCCGCCGGCGCGGGTGGGGAAGTGTGCGTCGAGGTAGTGGATGCTGCCCTTGCAGTCGCAGCCCAGGGCCAGGCTGTTGGTCATGTAGCCCCCGCCGTACTCGCCCAGGTCGAAGGCGTGCTTCCTCTGGTGGGGGTGCTCGGGGTTGCCGTAGGGCACGACCATCTCGGCCAGGGACAGCCGGTAGAAGACGGGCCTGACGGTGCCCTTGTCGTTGTAGGTGATGTCGTTGAGCACGATGCCTTCGCGGTAGTTGAAGCCGATGTGGAGCTTCCAGGACTGCCACTCGATCTCCCTGCCCTTCATGGTGAAGGACACGCCCTCGGGCTGGGTGATGTTGATGGGCTTCAGGTCCGTGCGGTAGCCTCCCTGCTTCTCGTTGACAAAGTCGGGCGTGTAGTTGATGGGCGCCTGCTTCTTCAGCGGCCTCCTCACCTTGGGGATGTCGATGGCGATGATGGTCTGCTTGTCGGCGTCGTAGATGGGGCAAAAGTCCAGGGGATACTGGTACTGGCAGTCGTCCACATTGGGGCGGTAGTACATGAGGGCCTGCTGCAGGCGGACCTGGGAGCCGTGGCGCTCGTCGTAGCCGATGGTCCAGGGGTCGCAGTAGACCTTGTGCATCTCCTCCTTGGGGATCCCGCTGATCTCGCACTGCTCGATGACGCTGGGGTCTGTCCGGCAGACGTGCTCCACAGCCTGGAGCTCTTCCATGGTGATCTGGTGTGACGCTTCTGGTCAGCCTCTCTTGCGTGCTCACAGTGAATTTTAAGAATAGCATCACTTACAATTGGTTGAAGGCCATCCAGCTGTTCCCAGTGGGTGATCTGGGCCGTCTTGATGTCGACCAGGCCATCGTAGACCTTACCTCCTGGGGCGATCACCACAACGTCTGCCACTCTTGTGGGTCTGGGTGTCTTTTCCGGGTCTGCCAGCCAGGCAGTCATCTCCGACTTGCGCGGCTCGTGCAGCGAGACCACGTTGAAGAAGACATCGCCATGAGCCTTCTTGACGGTGGTGATGGCAGTCTGGATCTCCTCCAGGGAGAGTGGGTCGAAGGGATGAGGGATCTCCTCGTGTGCCACAGAACCCATCTTTTAGTGGATAATGTTGTTGGCAACCAGCTGTTTGGACGATGAACTAAGAGGACTGACTTCAAAGAAAGATTTGATGCCGTCAAGTAATTATAGTCAAAATGGAAAAAGAAAACGACGGCGGAGAGACAGAGCTACACACACATGAGGAGGAGATCTGGGGAACATGGACAGCTCATTAGCTTGATATCAATTACTTATATTTCTCCAAAAAGTCATGTCTTGTCCTGAATTCCCGAGGGCAGCCCGAGTGTGGCCGTTAGCGGAGATGCACGATGACCTGGTAGACGGGCTGATGTCTCGCCTCTGCCTGGCTATCACGACTATCACTGTCGAATGAGTGAGCTCCGTATTACCAAAGGCATATCACGCAGAGCAAGCCACTGGTGCTTGTACCGTCCGCCCGAGAGGGGGGGGAAGAACGATAAGATCGGCGACGAGCAGCGACGAGCGAGCTGTCACAAGGGGCCCCTCCATGCCGTGCATTCTCCGAGATAAGCACCCGCCGATGTCGTCCAGGCTAAATAATCACTGACATACTTGCTCCAGACCTCTTGATAAGACCCCGCATTGGGCTAATTTTATACACTGGAATAGTGTTTTTTGATAGCGGCAGTGGTTGGTGGGAGCAGCCAATCAGCCGGGCTGGTTATCAAACTGTTCTCCTAAATTAACTATTATCTATCATCGCCTATACTTCCCTGACCTGGCTGGATGGAACAAGAAGAGGCCACACAGGCTATCATAACCATCGCCAAGGTTTACTCAAGTTCTTATTATCTTGGGTCATGTGCTAACGAATTACTTAAATTTCTCTGTCTCCTCTTTATCAGTCCTGCCGTCCATCGTACGACTGGCTACACGTTGGTGTGGCCTGATACAGGGAAGCAAATGAATAAATGGCTCATGCTACATTTGCATAGCATTGATCGAAAGTTACGAATTCTACTCGAGTGTGAATACTTGGATAAATATGACCCCAAGACAGACCCAACCAGTGCAGTTTCCATCGCCAACAACAGTCTGGTCACCCACCTCATAAGAATCAGAAACTCGCCTACGACCTTAAGTGTTAAAGTGCTGACTCGAAACGGAGAATTGTTACTGTAAGCTAGACCCCGGCATGGAGTACAAAGCGTGGTGTGTGTACAGTGTGACCTCGGGACGGAAAACTAGAAGCCATCATGGTTTCAGCAGCAAATGAGACGTTGTACGAAAAGCTCACAAGTTTGCAGCAATCTGCTTGGAGGGCACGCTTGCTGCCAGCTTTTTGTCAGTCCCGCTTTTGTAAATAGTGGTAGCTAGTTTGCCTGGTGGGTACGTTTCTATGCGAGGCTCATTCATGAGAATAGGGTAATTATTATCTGTTTGGCTCTTTTTTTTCTTTCTCTCTTCTTTTCTTTGGCGACGTAACAAGTACGGTGCTTCCTCTGACTCCAAACTTTGCCCATGCTATGCATACTTTGTCCTTGAATGTAAATTGACCGATCGAGACGTCGGTCGACGTGTCAGCCGTGGCTGGTTGCTGAGCTGACATGCTGTTCTCTCGCACGGTTGCGCGCTGAGAGGCGTCATCTCCATAATAGCGACCTGTCCAAGAACTGCCTCTAATTACAGTCTGCGCACATAACCATAAGTACCGCTGCAGAGGTGACAGCCGAGTGTTAAAATCCTTCCCTTGGGAATCCTTCCGGGCCCCTGCGCCCGCCACACGCAGGGCTTCCCCCTAACATTCCATCCCAGACTCGTCCGGAACGGATTCCTACACGAAGAGGCGCCCCCCTCCACCCTGCCAAACAAAGCAGATCTGTCGTCATCCGTCCCGGAATCATGCGTTGCGGAATTCTGAGCTTCTCGGAGGAAAGCTGTCAAAAGTAAGACAGACAGCCGCCTTGTAACGGGAGTGGCGCTCGGGAAGGGCATGGGGAGGGATGCCTGCATATTCGTTGCGGCAAATCAGGTGTGAGGAGGAGCTGTTGCCGTGTGGACAATAAGGGCAAAAATGTTCGGAAAGGTAGGAGGAAGGGGGGGAAACAATTCTGTGGAGAGGGTCAGGTTTCACAGGGGAGGTTAGGCGCAGTAACTCGGTGTGGAAGCTGGTTGCGCGGGCGTTTTGTAATTCTTTTACGACGTCTCGTCACACAATCAACCTTGACCACATTTCTTTTGAGGGACGTTGTACACGGTCTGCCATGAACTGGCCTTGCGCGGGTTTAAAGGTCACCCTTTGCCTTGAGAATCTTGATATAATTACCTACTGCACTATAGTCGCCTTGGGAAATCATCTCGCATCACGACTTAAGCCATCAAAGACAACCGACCGAGCCTCTTCGCTATGGAGACCGACAAATCACTCAACGAGAAGCACATCGAAATGGACGAGAGAAGAGAGGAGGGAACTGATGCGAGCGACAAGGCCACCATCACAGAGCCATCTGTATCAGAGCCAGACGCAGGTATTGCGTCTCAACAGCGACGTCCCGATAAGGTCTCAGAAGCATCAGCTGGACCCATGCCAGCAGCTGTAACCACGTCGACACCACCTGCTATGCTTCCAAAACCTCCCAACGGCGGCCTACAGGCCTGGCTCCAGGTGTTTGGAGGGTTTTGGGTCTACTTTAATACATGGTGCGTCGATGAACTCCACTGTTGGAGATGGTGCTTTTACCGTTGCCTCCTGCTTGGGAGTTCTTCCATGCGTGTCAAATTATGCTGATGATTCAAATAATCCGGTTACCCCAACAGGGGCCTCATCATGACATTCGGAGTCTTCCAGACCTACTATGAGAGCCACCTCATCTCACACTACTCGGCCTCCTCCATCTCGTGGATTGGGACAGTACAGGTCTTCCTCCTCATCGAGGTGGGAATCATCGCTGGGCCGCTCTATGACCAGGGGTTTCTCCGCTATCTGATCACGGCAGGGGCCTTGTTACTCTCCCTGGGATTCATGATGGCCAGCCTATCCAAGGAGTACTACGCCATCTTCCTGTCACTGGGCGTCTGCAGTGGTCTGGGAATGGGCCTGCTCTTTTTCCCCGGCATCTCGGCTTTCACGACATATTTCACAACGAGGCGCGGGTTGGCCAATGGCCTTGCTGCTTCAGGGAGCGCAGTCGGTAAGTGGACGTCATCTCGACTTGATTATAACTGATTCATATTCTGGGCCCTGAAACATGAAGTTGATACACCTAGGCTGATGATAATGATGCGCAGGTGCGGTCGTATATCCCATCGTCCTGCGCCAGCTCACCTACCAGGTCACTTTCCCCTGGGCAGTGCGAGCAGTCGGCTTCATCATCTTCGGCACCGCGCTGGTCCCCGTCCTCCTCTTGAAGCCCATGTTTCTACCACAGGGCAGACGAAAGCTCTTTGACAAGGCCATCTTCAAGGACCGCGTTTGCAAGTCTCTATTCCCTACATAACCCCCCCACCCCCCCCCCCCCCATTGAAAAAGATAATCAATAGTAACAGTCAAACCACCTTTCTTCCGACAACAGACACCCTCTTCGCCCTCACCAACCTGATAGGCTGGCTAGGCGCCCAGATCCCCCTCTTCTACGCCGGCCCCTTCGCCCACTTCGCCCTCGACACCACCGAGTCCGCCTCCTTCTACATGCTAGCCATCATAGGCGCCGGCTCCCTCCCAGGCCGCCTGCTCGCCCCGCTCCTGGGCGACCGCCTGGGGCCCCTGAGGGTATACCCGTTCTTCATGGCCCTGGCAGGCATCATCACCCTCGCCTGGATCCGCGTGACCACCTACGGCGGGCTCGTGGCCGTCGCCCTGCTGTACGGGTTCGCGTACGGCGGGGTCGTCAGCCTGCCTCCTCCTGCGGTGGCGGCCATGACGGCGGACGTGCGGACGCTGGGGACCAGGATCGGGTGTGTTTTTACTTTTGCTGGGGTGAGTGCGCTTGTGGGACCGCCGATTGCTGGGGCGATCGAGGGGGGGGGTGGGGCGGGCTTCGAGGGGTTGTTTGGCTTTGCGGGGGCGATGATGGTGGGGGGGAGTTTGCTCTTGGGGGGCGTGGCTTGGCTGCATGGGAGAGAGGGGAGGGGGAGAGGTACGATGAATGTGAGGATTGTGGGGAGGTGGTATATGGGATGGATGGATGAAGAAAGAAAAGGGACGAGGGGTTCAGTAGAATAAGAGAGGAAGAGCGTGGTAGTAATAGAGACAACAGACAGGTACAGGTCTGTGTGATTCGAGGGTGCATCGGGAATAAATGTGACTCTTTCTCATGGTATAAGGCATATATTATTTCGCTCTCATTATCGGTAAGGGAATGAATGTTCTATGTAGTTGGATATTAATGTATAAGTAAGACTTTGAAAAAAAAAAAAAAAAAAAAAACCAACCAAAAAAGACCCCAAAGAATATATTCTAGAAACCATAAACGCCGGATATCATGCCGAACGCTTTACCCCTTTGTTTTATGTGAGGACAATGCAGAGCTCAAGATGCGAAAGAGAAGAAGAAAAGAAGTAGAGAGAAAAGAAAAAAAAAAATGCAAAGAAGAAATATGAGATGAAATGGACCGGAAGGAAAGAATACACTATGCAACCTCCGCCGTGGTAGATGCATAAGAAACCGTCCTCGACTCGATCCAAGGCCTTCTGGGGGCCTTGCTCAACCTCTTCCCCTCGTGCCCACTGAAACTTCCAATACTCAAAAAGGAACCCCTCGTGCTGGGCGGGAACTCTTGCCAGCGGATACTCTTCTTCCTCATCATCGTTCCTCCCGCCTGGTACTGGTAGTACGAGGAGGCATAGGGATTGGTACTGCCTTCTCCGCCGGCAACAGCAGCAGCCACCCCTCTCGAGCCGCCTCCCTCGCCGTTGCCCCTGTACTGCGTCACGTCCAGCACGCCAAAGTCCTCCGTCTCAGCCCACAGCTCCTCCTCGGAGACATCGCTGTACCGCAGAGGCACAGGTGCGCCGAATCGGAAGCTCCTGTTGGACGGGGCCATGAGGGACTCGTCGGCGCGCATCTGGGCCAGGTGCCACTGGATCCAGTACATCTGCTCGTGCTCGCGCAGGTAGCGCTTCCCGTGGAAGCCCTTGAGGACCACCCCGCGCGACAGCATGCCGAGCTTGCGGCGGAACTCGGCCTTCTCGTACATCCTGCGCGTGAGCCAGGCCACGTCGGTGTCCTGGATGACGTCTGGGAGCGAGAGCGAGGCCGGGACGGCCTCCTTCTCGCCCACCTCGCCTGTGAACTTGGTCCAGGGCCCGACCATGGAGAGCATGGAGATCTGGGCGCGGGCCAGGGCGACAGGGTCGTTGGGCGGCACCACCTCGCCGTATTTCTTGTTGAGGTCGTCCGGGTCGGTGAGCACGAGCGCGGTGGCGCCGACCGAGGTGGCCACGATGGGCACACCTGCAAGGGCGGCCTCTGCGATGGCGAGAGGTAGGCCCTCGGACAGGGACGAGTTCATAAACAGCCAGGCGTCCTTGAGGACCTCCTGGGGCCGGCCGAAGCCGCCCAGGGTGACGTTGTCGCTCATCTTGCACTGCTGGATCAGCTTGATGGTGTCGATGGTGTACTGGGGCTCGCGGTCCTGGGCGCCGTAGATGACGAGCTTGTAGTCCTTGAAGCCGAACTTGTTGATGATCACGTCGGCGGCCAGGACGGCTGTGCGCACGTCCTTGATGAACTGCACGTTGGACAGCATGATGACGGTGGGGACCTCGGTGCGCACGCGGTCGACGGGCTCGAAGGCGTCCATGTTGCCGACACCGTTCACGATGGGGTCGATCTTGCGGCGGAACTGGTTGCGGTGGTTGACCTGGCCGCGGTCGGTGCCCAGGTCGGCCTCCCAGATGGGGTTGAAGAAGGAGGTGCAGGGGAGGATGACATCGGCGTGGAAGTAGGCCAGTCTTGTGGCCAGGCCGATGCCGGCCAGCAGCATGGTCTGCACGGGGATGGACAGCTCGCACTGGGCGGGGGAGATGTTGAGACAGCACTCGCGCCAGAGGATGGCGTGGTCCCAGATGCCGAAAGTGGTGCCGCGCTTGTACTTGAGCAGCATGCCGAAGAGGCTGCTGATGCCGTGGTGGGTGCTCTGGAAGACCTGGGGGCAGTTCTCGGGCGTCTGCACGCTGAAGATGAAAAAGTACGACTTGTAGATGGCCATGGCGTCGCGGAAGTCGGTCATGGTCGGGCGCGACAGCTCAAAGGACTCGTAGGTGTCCATGATGTTGGGGTCATCGTACCCTTCGAGCCAGGCCTCGACCCAGGCCGCAGCAACCTCCTTGCTGTTCCAGGTGACGTTGTAGTCCTTGTGCTCGAAGTACTTGAACATGGTGAGCATGACGTTGCTGAAATGCAGCAGGTCGGGGCGGGTGAAGGAGCGCGTCCGAGCTCCCTTGACGAACTGCTTCAGGATGGGCACAAAAGTGCCGATGATGTCCCGCCGGATCTCCGTGTTGCCGATCTTGCGGTCCACCTCGGACTGCAGCAGGTTGTCAATGACACCATGGTTGGGCGTCTTGCCGTCCAGGCCCCAGAGAGGGAGGATCTTGAGCGACTGGACGTTCTTCTCGATCTGGAACCGAGGAATGCCGTACTCGTTGGCAGACTCGGCCAGCACGTGGTTGCGGATGGTGCTGTGTCCGTTGACCAGATCACGCCGGCAGTTGGACACGCCACCAGGCGACTCTGGCCAGCAGCCGACATCGTTGAAGATGACAGAGATACGATCTGCCGTGTCCTTGAAGCAGTCCTCGGGACGGGTGGTCATCTGGTTGGCGTCTTTGCCCAGGCCCATGGCATACAGATCAGCAGCCTTGATGGGCAACATGCACACCTCAGACACGTCCTTCTCGATCTCGATGGCGGCGACAATCTGCTCGATATTGTCGTCCAGCACCTTCTTGGCCGAGGTGAGACGGCCAGTGGACCGGTAGCTCCAGTACTTCTGCAGGGTCGGCTCCTCGCGCAGGATGAGCTCGTCCATCCAGCAGGCCGTGATGCCATCGAGCGAGTTGGACTTGAGCCAGTTGTTCCACAGCTCGGTCCGCAGCCACCAGGTCGGCACGCGCGTGTAGATCTTCTTCTTGGAGAAGTAGCTCCACGCGCCGGGGTTGATGATGGTCGAGAAGGACTTGACGCTCCGCAGTTTACCGGCATACTTGAAGATGCGGCGCACATCGTCACGGTGATGACGGATGAACAGATCGTCGTTCTCAAAGGCCACATCCGTGGGCCTCGTCTGCATGATGGCCTCCTCGGGGAACACCTCTGGCGGCTGGGCGATCATGCAGCGCGTGTGGTCCCTGTCGTCCTCGAGCATGGTCACCATGGTCGGGTCGCGGCGATGGGCGTAGTTGCTGGTCGTGGTGTACCTCTTGCGGCCGATCTTGCGCACCACACGGCACACACGATCCGAGGGGACCCAGTCGAGTTTGGCGCCGACATCTGCACGGAGGGGAACACCCCAGTACACGGCAAAGCTGTCGTTGTCGGTAGACCTGGCCAGCTTGAACTCGGCGCGGAGGATCTCGTGGCTGTTCTTGGGGCTGGACTTGTACGAGTAGGTGAACTCGTACTCGGTCGTCGTCATTGCGTTGTTCTCGTTGTCGTTGGACGCCAACCTCATGACGCCGTGAGTCACGCGGCCGTACTTGTCATAGAAACAGCGCTTGAAGTTGTCGCCGTCCACCACCTCCTTGTATGAGGGCCACCGGCTGCGTGACCTCTCGGCAAAGAAGAAGGTGGAGAGCACGTACGGGTTGGTGTTGGCCTTCTTGTCTTCCTTGTTACCCGTCGTCGTCGGCTTCTTCTTGTCCTGCCGGCTCACCAGGCGGTAAAAGTCGCCATACACAGCCGTCGAGATAGGCTCCACGTCGGTAGGCTTCGTGGACAGCGCCCTGTCAAAGATCTCAAGGTTGATGGAGTTGTGCTCGTTGCGCGTGGCAAAACCAGTAATGATCTTTCGCGGCTGCTCGATGATGACTCTGTCCTTGACCAGCGTCCTCGAGGCGCCCTTCTTGGCCAGGCGCGAGATGCGCACCAGGTTCTTGCGGTGGTAGATGAGCAGCACGTACACCCACATGTTCTTGAGGAACCAGCAGAAACGCCAGAAGGACAGGATCACCCAGAGGATCGGGCCGCGGGCGTACCAGTACCGGACGTTGTACCACAGCTCTCGCTCGACGTCAGAGCCCGCGCCGGTGATGATACCCACCCACTTTGTGAAGTTGGACGGTATGGAGGCGACGCTGGACACGAAACTGTAGAAAAAGCCGTACTTTGTCCCGCCAATGTGCACAGGCGAGCAGTGCAGCTCTGATTTGGCCAGCGGCGCCGTGCCCGTCTCGAGCGAGTACTCGGCGTTGATGTGCTCGCGCTCCAGCGTCTTCTCGTAGATGCCCAGCGCGATCTCGAGGTGGAAGTCGCACGTCTGCAGGTCGATGGAGTGCGTGGCGATCCACTCGTGCAGGTCGCGGGAGACGCTGACGGGATCGCCCAGGATGCGGCACATGATGACCTGACGCACGTAGGGAGGAAGATCCGCCCACTTTGTGTCGACGTGCACGCCAAGGCACAGGTACTTCATCAGCTTGAGGTTCGTCTTGCGCTGGATGTCCATGAGCGTGGGCAGGTCGGATGTGGACAGCTCAAAGTCGATACGGCGCGACATCTGCTCCGTCTCGTGCAAGAAGTGCTCTGCCTGGATGGCCCGGATGCGGTCCATGTGGAAGATGGCACGGGCGACGTGGAATAGGATGGCCTCGGTGGCAAAGTATGCCAGCAGAGGCTGCCACGTCGGCACGTCCACCTCGTCCTCGAGAAGGTAACCCGTCGAGATCTCGAGCACGCTGCCGTCATATCTGCTAAAGGACATGGAGCTGCCAAACCCTCTATCGATGAAGGCGGTGCGCGTGCTGAGGTTCAGCTCGATCCGCCCTGCCTTCCACATCTCCAGCGATACTTTGAGAATATCCTCGGACCATGCCGCGTTCTGGGCGTGCGGGTTTGGCTGGGCAATGCTCAAGCGGAGCAGCTCGGCGATCCTCTCGCAGATGAGCGAGTGCGAGGCAGAAGAGACCTTGTTTCCGGGCAGGTTCTTCCACGCCACCACCTCGGCCGTCTCAGAAACAGCCATGCTGGGGTTGGACAGCCTAGGCTGGGTCCAGCAGGTCGCTGTCGCATCAGAGCCACCAGGCAGTGGGTTGCTGCTGTTGATGCGCGTCGAATCCCGCATGTGCAGGTCCTTCCACACGAAAAACGTGGTCAGGGCGGCTGCAAGCAGAGAAGCCGAGTTCAGGGCAATGACATCAGTGAAAAAGGGCTCATGGTTGCCGTAGATACCGTGGATGGTGCATCCGACCACGAATCCCACCGCGGCGCTGATCAGGATCGAGGCAGTGTGGTAGCTGACGTCCGTGGTGAAGCAGCGGTTGAACTGGAACACCATGACACCCGTGTAAGCGATGCAGTAGGTGTAGAACAAGATGACCACCTCGGCGTTTTTCACAAACAC
The DNA here is from genome assembly GCA_027559495.1 of Aurifilum marmelostoma. NCBI lineage: Eukaryota > Fungi > Ascomycota > Sordariomycetes > Diaporthales > Cryphonectriaceae > Aurifilum > Aurifilum marmelostoma. Next base: position 2,221,068 of record JAMXSV010000010.1, on the reverse strand, counting down.
CCAGAGCAGGATGCAAGACACACCGAACCAGAAGAACAGCCGCTGGAACAGGTCGAACAGGGCGCTCAGGTACTTCTTGCGCCGCCTGCTCTCCCAGTTCTTCTCGACCTTTCCTGCGTGGTCCAGGTCCAGCAGCTTCTCGTCCGACAGCGAGTAATTGCCAGACCAGTACTTCTGCAGCGTGCCGTCGAGCGTCATGACAGACGCGCAGAAGTACAAGATAGCGAAACAGATGCCGTACCGGGCTGTGTCGTCGATGAAGACGCTGATGGTTGCGTACTCGGCACTCATGACGATACTGACCCAGCGGTCCATGAGGGCAACCAGGAAGAGACCGACACTGACACCAATATCAAACCTGGCGTACCGGAACAGGATGAAGATGTTGTGCTCCTTCAAGCCCTGCGCCATCTGCTCCTGCGTCTTGAGCGCCTGGTTGACCTGTCCGAACCACGCTGGCGTCAGGGTATCGGCGCGTGGTCTGGCAGGGTCGTCCTTCTTCAGGAGCCAGTCCAGATACGGCATGCCTTTGGCTACACGTGCCACCACAGGGTCGACGTGTGAGGAGCTGCCGCCCCCAAAACCAAACACGCCTTGGCTGTAGGCCTCGACCTGTTGGCGGAAGGCCAGGAGACCCATCTTCCTCCTGACCTCGGGTGACACGTCGCCAATCTCCTGCTCGTCCGTCTTGGCCCTCGAGGTGTTGCCGCCCCTGCTCTTCTCGCGTTCGTCGGCGGAGGCCGTGTCCGAGATGGTCTGGGTGGTCTCTGCCTCCAGCTTGGCGTTGTACCAGCTCATGATGTCCTTCTCCGTCACGCGGGGGATCCGGTCCATCCAGGTGGACCACTCGTGACAGAGGCTGCGGTACTGGATCAGGATGAGGAACAGGAAACCGTACGCCACAGGCAGGTAGATCTGCAGGTCGTGGTCGGGCGAGAAGGTGGAGATCAAAGGTGACAGGAAGAAGGTGGGGATGGTCCGCCACAGGACAGTGCGGCCGGATGTGAGGGGGCTTCCACGCTGATGCATTGTCGCCATAACGCCTGGAGACAAGTAGTGTCAGCAAAAGAACAGTCGATGATGATGACAAGAACAGGCCAACGACGACAGAGAGGCTTACCAAGAATGTTGAGATACATCGAGATGGCGACGAGGTAGAGGAAGAACACAATCCCAGACAAAACATTGTCCTTGACCGTAAAGATGATGAAGCCAACGATGCCCACGAGGATGGTAATGACAAACCCGCCAGACAAGCGCTGCACATGAAAGTAAATCATGTTGTCGTACGCATAGTTGCAGATGTAGTAGTTGCCAATGCTGCCCACCCAGCCCGTGACGCCAGCCGAGATGAGCAGCGACATGAGGAGCGCATAGCAGGCAGCAGTGAGGTAGTCATTGCCCAGCCACGCAGTCATGAACAGACCCCTGCCGATAAACGTCAACAGCAAGATGTCGATGATGGCGGGAAGACAGAAGATGGACAGCGCGCCAAAGTCGGCAAACTTCTTGCGGATGTTGATGACCGTCTTGGACATGTCAAAATCCTTCCTGGACGGCCCGTCGGGTCCCATCTCCTCGTCGGCAGCAGAGACAGGCTCGGGCTTGGCAAAGGCAGTCATGATCTTCTTGTCCTTGAACCCGACCGGGGGAGGATGGTCCTCGAGGAACTCGCGGTAGCGGTCGTAGATGATCTCGCCCAGATCACGAGGCAGCATGCCAAAGTACGCCTCGCACTGCGACCCGAGGGCCCAGAGCTCGGAGAAGACGGCAGCCTGGTCGCGCTGGGAGAGGAAGAAGGGGCACCTGTCTGTGGTCTCGATGTAGACATCCTCAAAGGCACCCTTGCGCAGGGCGGAGAAGAAGATCAGGGCAAACAGATCGGCGTTGATGTCGACGTGGTCGCAGTGGGTCCACGAGCTCCACGGGTCGTAGGCATGCAGGAGGGCATCGGTGAGGGTGTTGAGCTTGTCGCGGTCTGCCGAGAACAGTGCGTCGACGACGATCCTGTCGACGAGGTGGTACAGATGCAGCAGGTTGGTCACCGAGGGGAGCTTCTGGGCCCCGAGACGCACAAAGTCCTGCAGACGCCGCCGGAGGAGAGACTCCATGTCCTGGGAGCCGCTGAGGAAGCCAAAGGAGGCAGCGTGGTTCCACGACTGCAGCGAGGTCTGGTCGATGAGCACGGAGCGGCACTGCTCCTCGATGCCGAACTTGAAGTGGTGGGTCAGGCTCGAGACTTTCATCTGCTCCAGCAGGAACAGCGTCTCTGCCGGCGTGGCATTGTCGATCTGGTGGCGGATGCTCAGGGGCAGCGAGATGTCTTCTTCTTCTGAAGAAGAAGAAGAAGAATTCAACGCCCGCTCGAAGCGCAGCTCCTCCTCGTAGCGCTCAACACGGGGAACATCGTGGTGTGCGAGCCAGGTGTGCAGGATGGTGTGCACGTCGCTCGGGCAGCGTCGCGAGATGAACATGTCAATCTCGTTCGCTGTCGAGTCAGGGTGAAGCAGCTGGTCCTTGTGAGAGACCTTGTGTGTGACCGACACACCCCAGAACTCGGCAGCATTGTCCGGCAGAGTAAAGCCGCTGCCGAGGCCCTTGTAGATGAAGACCTGTTGCGTCTTGAGGCCCGTCACAAGCGACTGCACGAGCGAGTAGTGGTCGGAGGAGCGAGGGAACTGCTTGAAGGCCTCGATGAACTTGGTCAGCTCGGCGTCGGAGACGCGCTGCAGCATCTTGAGGGTCCGCAGGTGGATCTGCGTGTCCAGGATGGCGTCGTGCTGGGCCACCGTGGGCTCGCTGAGGAGTGGCACGCAGCCAGACGGCGAGATCTGCTCGCCCTGCGAGGTGCGCTCCCAAAAGTCCTCCCTGGTAGGCGCATATGGAGCATAATCCGGCGGGGTGATCTTGATGGGCCGCTCGGTCCGGAGGTTCTGCAGGTCCTCGGGGAGGGACAGGGGCCTCAGCAGCTCGTCGATGTCCGGTATGAGCTGCTGCAGCTCGCCAAACGGCAGGCTGGCCACCTTCTCGACGGAGTCGCGCCGTCCGTTGCCCACGTGTGTGAGCCTCTTCTGCTGCATCCAGGAGCTCTGCAGCTCTGACGTCTCGGACCGCCTCAGGTACTCAAAGGCGCTGAGGCTGAGGGGCAGCTTGGTGGGCACGCTGCTAGACGCGGTCGGAGACACGGCTCGGCCGTGCTCAAAGGCGGCAGCAAAGTGGTCGGCCAGCTTCTGTGATCGCCTGACCACGGCTGCCGAGGGGCGAACATGCCAGCGGTCGAGGAAACCCACAAAGAAGGTAGGTCTCTCCACCCGCTGGTCCGCACACCTGGCCATGACCTCGCGCAGGGCGATGGAGCGGAAATAGTCCCTCCTCGACCCGTCCTCCATGATGCACGCATTCTCCACGATGACGCCGGACACGAACTTCAGGTTGGTCACCATGCTCAGCACCCTGGAGTCGTGGTGGCACTTCAGGATGACGGGCACCTGGAGCTCGCACAGCCCGATGAGGATCTGGGGGATGAAGGTGAGGGCGGGGTTGGGCACATTGCCAACATCGAGGACGAGGCCGACAACGGCATTGTCGTTGTAGACGTTGAAGAGGAAATCGACTGTCGTCGAGGGGGAGAACCCCGTCGCAGAGCTGATGCCCAGGTCCTGGCCGTCGACGAGGCCCAGCACGGGCGTGGAGGGAGATACACCGGCGATGGTGCTCGAGGTCTCGGAAAAGGAGGCCTGGTCGGTGTCCTCCAGGGTGGCAGCAGCCGTCAGGAACGGCAGTGCCACGATCAGCAGGTCGTGCTCGGCGTTGAGCTTCCCAAAATTGGGCACGGGGCTGTCCTTGCCAAAGACACAAAACGACGTGACCGTCGACAGGTCTACACATGGCGATGGCTCCATGCGTTTTGCCCGCTCCAGTGGTCCATCTTTGTTCCGACTATGACACAAGTGTGTGTTAGCAACAACAACAGATAGGAAAAGATGGTAGAATCAATTCTCGTCTTCTACTATAAGAGATTGTCGAGCGGACAAACGAACCTTTTTCTCCTCTTTCTCCACGATCTGAAGGCCCATGCCGACCTCTCGCCTATTGCCAGTATTGTCGGCACGCCCAGGGCAATTATTGCAATGATAAAAGTGATCCATTGGTATGAATACTGGAGACGCTCATCGCTGGGCAGGATCGAGTTGCAGTAGATCTTCCACTGTGTGCCATTGCCGCAGGTCTGCGTGGCCGTGTCGCCCGAAAGTAGAGGCTGGAAGAAGGAAGCCATCCTGATGATGACTGTGTGGAGTAGAGACTATGCAAGGGAGAGAGGGAGGAGGAGGTCGCGGTGCAGCACCACGAGGTAATGCGCACGCTGGGCAGCTTGCACAGCAGAAGTTATTCAGAGCAAGACAGCCGAGTGTGACATCAGCGGGAAGGTCAGGTATACTAGGTTTAAAGCATGAAAAAGAAAAAGGACTAGAGACCTCTCGGTCCAATATCAACACATTGCTGCACACGTCTATCACCAGACTGGGAGAGGAGAACTAGGCGGGGTTCCTGCCGCTCTCTTCTTTGTTCGGAAATGGTGGAAAGGGAATAGGCGGGTTGAATGAGGGTCCGGGGGGGGGGGGTGTCACGGCGGAGAGGGAAGCCGGAAGTGTGTATATAGGAGAGAGAGAAAAGGACGGCTGCCAGATAAGGAGGCCGGAAAGGGAAAGCAACAGGACGCGAACGGATTGCGCCGCACCAAGATTGGGTTGGGTGAGTGGGAGGGCAATAATAAAAATCCCAGGAAGGAGATCCAGTTCGCCAAGTCTTTTCTCTTTTCTCTTTTATCAGGTTACCTTGGGAGGCCAGAGGGCGAGAAGGGACCAGACAGGCCACGACCAGAGGAGAAGGGGGGGCCCAGCAGATGCAGGGCCAGCGCTGCGCAGCAGAGACGAAAAAGTGAGACCCAGATGAGCATACTAAACTACTTCGAAACACAAACACGGGCCAACCAACGAAAATCGTACTAGCAGCGCTTTCCAAGATTACCCTCTTTTTTTTTTTCTTCTTTTTTTTTCTTTTGCTCGTCTTCGCTCTTGTCTTGCATGGGCCGTCGTCATTTCTCGAGGATCAGTGGGCCGGCGTGGCAGATCCAGTGAGCTGGGCCCTGGAACGCCACGATCTCCGTCCGCGCCCGTACGGAGGCCTGGGAGGGAAAGGTGCGCTGGGCTGACACGAACACCCACTTTTCGAGAAGCTTACCAGAGTTGCCGGGCGTCCCCTCTGTCATAGTCGAGGTACCCACACACACGCGCACACACAAGCCAGGGGGAGGCACCCGAGGTACGAGCCCTGGCGCCATGGACCTATCTTGGGACAAGGCCCTCCCAGGTAGAACCTGGTAGCGCATAACACAGGTAGAGAGGATGTGTGCCAGGCCGGGGCCGGGGCCCTGTCGACAGCGCCGCGACTCACGACCGCATGTCGTGTTCTGGGCCAGATGGGCGAGGCGGAGAGGGTGAGATGACAACAAAGGCGAGAAGGTTCACACGAGCAGAAATAGACAAGAGAAGCGAGCCAAGGCATTGGTCGAGCGTCCCGATCGCATGATCAGCATGCCAAGTACGCGGGCAGCTTCGGCATCCAGGTCATCGCCGAGCATCACCACTACAACGCACAAGAAAAAAGTCACGACACCTACCTAGGTGCAGCAGCGCTGGCGCTGGCGCAGGCTGCAGCCACACGCCCGGCTCTGCTCACTCAGGCGGCAGCGCGTGCAGATGCACAGCTGAGGCCGTCTCTCCCCATCTCTCTCCTTCGGAGAGCTGATGACCGTTTTTCTGAAAGAGAAGCATGTGGCGGCGTCGAGGGTGTGGCAGTGGCAGTGTCACGGCGTGTGCGAAAATGTTGTGTGGCGTGTGTGTGTGTGTGTGTGTGTGTGTGCACTGACGGCACTGCACGGCCAGGTGGCATCATCATTCAGCACTTTGGCAACACACACTTTTTCTTGGTCTTGCAGCCCGCAGAGGGGCGGGGCTGGAGGGCAGGCGGCTGTCATCAGTGGTCAAAATTGCCCGAAAGGTTGCTTCTGGGCTGACCGTGTTGGCCAGTGAAGGAGCTGGGACGGCTGAGAACGGAGCCAACAAGAGAAGGAAGAGAAGGGAGGGAATAAGGAAAGGGAAAAAAAAGGTTCCCAGGCGCAGCAGCCCTCCACGGTGCGCATCGATTGGCGGTGGGTAGCGCCAGACCGAGACAGGCGATACGATGTCACCACAGGCCCGGGACTTCAATCGCCGGTTGACAGACATGCATATTCCAGCCGACCAATCCCACGCCTGGACCTGCACCACCTCGCAGGCCACCCTCAGTGTTGCAGCAGGCTCCAGCAGGCTCCTTCTGGCACATGCGTCCCCATCACGAGGTGCTGGTGGCTCAGTGGCACAAACTCTCGGCACAATGCATAACACCATCACCAGCATCTATTTCCCCCTCTGATGGAGGGGACGGCTCATCCTTCTAGCGCGGCGAAGCGAAGAGCCATGAGAAAATAGAACATGACTGAGTGCATCATACATAGTACAAAGATTGCCACACCTAGCACCGGATGTTCGGCCACCGAGCGAGCTACCGGTATTATTAGGGAACACAAAGTATAAGTGAGGGGGGTGGGCTGGACAACGAACCGTGATCTCCCATGCAGCAACCAAGGCCTGCAAGTGTGGTGCAGTGTAATGCGTGGATGTGCTGGGGGTCTTGCGTTGCGTTACACCCGGTGCCACTGGGGCGCTCACTTGCGATGGCGAACAGGGCCTGAGGATGAGGGAATGGGGCCTTGTTGGATGGGCGCTGCAGCCCTACGCTCGAGACTGTCCTCTCTCGCGTCCTGACCAAGCCAGGCCAGACTCGCTGGGCTTTTCTCCAAGGTATGAGGACCAGGTTTGGAATCAAGCCTAGGCGCGGAAAGGCACCAACCCGCCCCAGAAATGAAGTATGTGGCGTGTCGAGTCTGGCAAAGGACGTCAAAATTGGATGATGACTGAGATGATGACAGCGAAGAGAGGGTAGGGATGGGGATGGGGAAAGAGTAGAAAGGGGGGAAGGAAGGGGGGGGGGTAGGCAACAAGAAAAAAACAGGTGAGGGGCACAGGTAGTACCGTAGTCCAGAGTTGCGGAGGGCAGGTACGAGGGGTACTTCGGTACCTTGATACCTGCCCAATCTCACCTGGGCGTCCGAGGGCTGGCTCCTTGGGTAATTTGGGGAGTTTTGCATTGGCTACAAGGTGCGGTACTTAGGTACCTACCCTACTAAGATTCAGGTGTGGTAGGTGCCTATGTCGGTACTTGGTGCTGGTACGGACGAGCAGGGGGGGGTCCGTTCTAAACCTTCTCTCTTATTATCTGTATAACGAGGAGCCACATGCAACTACAAAGAGTATCACTGTAAGCCCCATACAAGCGTCCGCTCGCTAACAGCCATGTGGCGTTGGTTCCTTCCTCAAGTCTCCGGGGGACCTTCTCTCTCTCTATGGCAAGGGCAGGGGCCGTTCTTGCCCGGATCGGGCCCACTCAGGGCCGACTTCATCATCAACCAACTGTACTCACTGCACGCACACACGCCAACACCTGCTTCTGCATCTTCATCCTCGACCCAACACATTCCGCTTCTCAGCTTTGCGCGCGCTCCGCAAGACTATTTGCACTCACGTCAGATCTAGCAGTCACGCACGAAAACACTCTCTTGCTAGTGCCATTCCCGTTGTGTCTCTCTCTCTGTCTTCTCTGCCCTGTACTTGTCCTCTGCGCCTCTTCCAATCAATGACCACAGGAGAGTTCCACGAACCACTTCTTTAGCGCTTCAATCATTCGACAATCCACTCTACCTAACCCCATCGACTTCTTGAACAACAAGAATGTACTTTGTCCCTCTCTGTCTCGACTCTCTTTTGTCCTCTCTCTCTCCACCCACGGGTGGATCCGCTAAAGAAACACTTAGGGTACTAGTTGGTAAATCCGACCTTTTTACGCGGCCATGGCTCGGAGAAGAATACAGCGCCACCTCCAAGAAAGACCCTGAAGCCCTAACCCGCGCTGGCGCCCAAAGTAGTCGAGGCGCCATGTTTGCCGCGTGGGATCACCAGGCCGCACCACGCCTTCGGGTCGACCGTCCCGTCCTCACGGGAACTTGCCCTGCGGAACCCTGACGAACCTCCTTGGGTCTTTGGTCAGCGAGCCCCTTCCAGAACGGCCAGAAGGACGAGACGGTCTTGTATCTTGGGGTCAGCTCACCTTCTCTGAGTCATGGCCCGGCAAGAACAGCTACAACAATGAAAAACGTGGAATCTAGACAGCCTGAGACAAAGAGGCCCGGTCCGATCATAGCGGCGTCTCTCTCTCTCTCTCTCTCTCTCTCTCTCTCTCTCTCTCTCTCTCTCTCTCTCTCTCTCCCCTCCAGGCGCCCTCTTGTACTTCCTTGTCCACCACGCGCCGCAGAGACGGCTTTGGCGCAGTAGCGAGAGCCGACTCGCGATATAATTACCACAGGACGTGGCAGACCCGCCACTGCCCCTCCAGCGGCTGTGACAGCGGTGAAGCTTTCAGGCGAAGGCCTACATTTGCAAACTATTGACCTTGGCAGAGCGAATGTTCCGGCTGGCTGGGTGTGGGCTGCGGTCTCTGGATGAGTAAGAAGAAGCGGCCGGAAAGTATATTTTCGACCGGCAGCTTTTCCGCACTACTACTCCATCTCGCTCCCATGCGCACACACACGCGCTACTCTCGCTCTCTTTGACAGGGTCGCACCCATGGGAGATCTGACAACGACGAGGCTTAGGGCCGACCAACAAAATCGAGACTCCCATCGACAATACAAAAAGAACCTTAGCATAGTACCTTCTCTCACGCGGTGCACCATGCTCCGGATCCAGGGCCTATTGGCGGACCCGAAACAACCGGTGGTCTTCGTCGATCTTAAAAAGCTGTTCCCTGCTCATATTGCAGGAGAGAGAGGCATCCCCGCCTTTAGATTTGGGGGGGGGGGGGGCCTAAAGAGCCTTCCCGCGGCAGCACTATGATAGGACCGAAATACCCCTGGCTAGACGTGATCTCGGCCAAGGTGACGAGTTCCAGGTTACACCTTGACTTTTTCCATACCATCACCTTCTTTGCCGCCGGCCCTGCCTGGCGCCGGGCACAATACGGCACAGCCTCCCCCATGCCGCCCCAGGGAGACTATGTGAGGGTACCTGTATCTGAGGCCCAATCGAGATATTCCATTGCCCCGGCCCGTGCTGAAGGGGTGAGGTGTTCACGCCAGCAGCACTCTCGTCCTGGAGGTGCATGGCCGGGCCACCTGTTGCCATTGGTGCTCAGTCAAAGTTATACGTGCCGTCGCCTCTTTCGCACGTACCAACCAGTTCAGACCCACCTGTGTGCATTGACGGGGGGGGAGGGGCGCCTAGGATCAGATCAAGCACTTACACCTGCAACGTCGTATTCCAGATCACGCACCAAAGCACCATGCTTCCTTGGCTCGCACGACCCTGATCCTCTCGTGCCTCTGGAGAAGGAGAAGGAGGAGTAGGAGGAGGAGCAGAGACAGGAGGGAGAGAGAGGAGGCCGCCCCGCTTGTGAAGATTGCTTCATGGGACAAGGTTCGGCCTGGACCAGGACAGACCCCACGGTTCCTCTCTTTTCCACATGCGGCTCTCACCAAGTTCCTTATTGCTTTTTTGTGTACAACCCGTCTGGCCTGCCTTCACCCGCCATATTGGGCCAGTAGCCTGCCGTGGCTTGCTGTCTATTTCCAAACACGGTCATCACCTCGAGAGGTGGCGTCTCGCCGTCCCGCCTATACATACTGCTAAACTATAATAGTTTACCCAAGCGGTCAGGTCTTCCCATCTTGGGGGATTCTTTTGTGTTCCCTCAACGACATCCTGGTTTCGTGCCCCTCGTGCCCCAACCCCATTCCATTACGAGCTCTCATGTAGCCCAACTCCCTACCAGGTCTCCTCAGGAAATGCCTGTGCCACGTCTTCTAGCCTCTTGGCGCTACAGTCCAAACTGACGTAGTAATGTCCGAGACCTCTCGTAACTGATGATGACAAAACAAGATCTCGGGACAGTCATGACGAGAGTGCTTGCTGGCTAGCCGGGTCTGCCTGGAGAGAGACGGGTATGGACTGTTCTGGGGGTCCGCGGGCAGCACTGCACAGGCACAACCCCGTTACCCATGCTATCCCTGGTTACTGAAATCACGCGCGAGGCCGGCCAGCTTAGGGGCATGGGGGGGCGGGAGGAACGAAGAGAGAGTTTGGGGGGGGGGGGTTAAAAAGAGTACACGAGGGAGGAGGAGAAGAAGATTTGGTCGACAAAGGAACGGCCCCTTGTGTACATTCTCCTCCTGCTGAATGTGGGAACCATATGCATGAGGACCAGGCAACTTGCCCTGCCTGAATACACGCCCCGAGGGCTGACCCATCATCCTCTCAGCCCAGACCTGCCTGGGCCGGGGGCGGTTACCAACCAGTGGAGCCCTCTTCTTTTTTTTTTTTTTCCTTCGTTTTTTTCTTACGTCTTGAGTCTTTTTTTTTTTTTTATCCTCTCGCCCTCCGTGTCGTGTTCGTCTCGTTAAGGCACGTCATACGGGTAGCTTTGTTTCACCGGCTCACACGCTCCTCTTACTATTCCTGGAATATTCACACTACGGGCAAGCCATGTGTTCTAGCCCGTGAGACATGGCTCGCTTCATCCCAAGGGCGCCCAACCCCGGGCTCCACGATGAGCTGGCCGGCCTCTAGGGTATCATTCATTGATCTCTCTTTGCCCACAGACGGCTGAAATTGCTCCATCTTGATCATGGCCTGGGCCAATATATCGCCCATCTGAATGCGTGGGTGGTCCGACGACGATGCATTCTCTAGTGTGACGGCGCTCGGCTACTGCCACCGAAACTATCGAATATTTCACTTCCCTCCCCCCAGCCTTACCTCCCTCTCCCTCACACACACTCACACACACACCACACACACTTACGCACACATTCTTCCCTTAGGGTGTAAACATAATCTCCCCATCTACTTTTCCGGCCCCCCTCCGTTCGTTACCAAAGAGGCTTCTTTGTCTGTCGATAACCTGATCAGTTGAAAAGGTCCCTGATCACCCACCTCGTTTCTGAGTTGTCAAGTCTCACTCGCTCCATCTTTCTTGACAACAACACATCATCATCATCCACACACACACACGCACACACACATACACACCCACACACGCCCACACACATACCTAGACATCCCCAATCCGTAACATCGTCCAGCCCATAATAAGCATTAATGGAAGAGCAGAAGCTGCACTTGTCCATCGCCTCTGTAGCCACCATGGACAGCTACACTTCTTCACACCCTTCCACATATGCCTCTACCCCTTCGGAGAACTCACCACTGGCGAGTTCCCCCCTCAGCACACCAGAGACAGCTGACCTTGAGGATGCGCCACCTCTGAACTTTGCCGGCGGCCTGGGCCTTGGTGTTCACTCTGCCACACACGACCCAACCTTTGTCCTTGTCATTGGTGGACTGGGCTTCATCGGATCCCATACCGTCTTGGAACTCCTGAGAGCTGGGTTTAATGGTTTGTGCCACCCCTCCCCATTTCGTTGTTCTTCTTGCTCTCTCCTCCCGGGGTACCACGGCAGGCTTGTCGTGCCCCGGGTTGTTGCACAATGGCTAACGGTATTCGTCCAGTGATCGTGGTCGATAACCTCAGCAACAGCTATGAGAGTGTGCTACACAACATCAAGCTCATCGCCGGCAAGGAGTGCAAAGAGAAGGGGACCCAGATGCCGCTCCTCCACTTCCACCGCTGCGACTACAGGAGCCGGTCCATGCGCTTCCTGCTGGAGAGCTACACCGACCTCGTGCCCGTGTCGTCGTCGTCATCATCCTCATCCTCATCACAAGATGTGGATGCGGACGAGCCAGAAAGGAGACAGATGGAGTACAGATCCCGGATCACGGGTGTGATCCACTTCGCCGCCTTCAAGTCTGTGTCCGAGTCGATTGGCAAGCCACTGGCCTACTACAACAACAACGTCTGCGGTCTTGTCTCGCTCCTTGAGCTCCTGGACAAGTTCGCCATCCGCAACTTCATCTTCAGCAGCTCCGCCACCGTGTACGGATCCAAGGCCAACGCCGGCGTGCCCCTCCGGGAAGAAGACCTTGTCCACTTCCCCGAGACGGTGCACGACCCCTCGACAAACACGCCCGTCGACCTCACGCCCTCGGTGGCAGGGCTCACATGCCCCTACGGCCGCACCAAGTACATGGCCGAGGCCATCCTTGCAGACCTGGCCGAGGCAGACGACCGGTGGCGCATCGTGGCGCTGCGATACTTCAACCCCGTGGGCTGCGACCCTTCTGGCCTGCTGGGCGAGAGCCCGCGCAACGCACCGACCAACCTGTACCCCGTCATCACGCAGGTGCTCACAGGCGACCGCTCCAAGCTCGACGTATTCGGGTCCGACTGGGATACCCGCGACGGCAGCGCCGTGCGCGACTTTGTGCACGTGCTGGACGTCGCCAGGGGCCACATTGCAGCGCTAAGGCCGTGTCCTGCTGCTGCTGCTAAGGATGAGGAAGAAAAGCTTGAAACACGCGAAACATCATCTGCCAGCCCTACCACCAAGAATGCCGCCAGCCCGGCACGCGACTCGTGCGGCGCTAACAAGAACGCCGTGGGCACGGCGGCCCCCACAGGATTCCGCGCCTACAACCTGGGCAGTGGAAACGGCACTACGGTGCTCGAGGCCGTCCGCTCCCTCGAGCACGCTGCTGGCAGGGAGATTCCCCCTGCACCACCAGGGCCGCCGCGCCGGCGATGTGGGCACGTGTGTTGCGTCCAACGCCCGGGCCCGTGCAGAGCTTGGGTGGGCCCCTCGCGAGAGCATCACTCAGTGCGCCGTCGACCTCTGGAACTTTGTCAGCCGTACCGTGGGCGTCAGCAGCAAGACCTCAAACACCGTCGTGGTGTCGTGAGAGTCTGTGTCAAAAGAGAGAGATGGAAAAGGGAGGGGGGGGGGGAGGAGACCCCGATTCGACTCATGACGTTGTCTCCAGGGGGCGAATGGTCGATCACTCGCTTCTCTCATTCGCTGGCCCGTCTTTCTTTTCGACCTACAGAACAAGGGCCTTCAAATTTCTGGGCTTGGGTTCTTCCAAACGGCGGTGGTGGCGATAGCGTGCGTGCCCTGTGTGGTCGGGACGGCGCGTGCACACCACCAGCCATGGACAATCTAGCGGCAGCTCTTTACCACTACGGTGGAACCTGGTGTGCCGCATTGACGATCCCTACCTCTACCGGGCCACTGTGGCTTTTTTTTTTTCCTTTTCCCCTCACTTTCTCTACCAAGAGATGGCTACGACTCACGAAGGCGCTTTCTAATCTGTTGCTTATCTTCTTGGCTTCTCCTGATTGCCGCCTCGGCCCCCAACGCGCCCTTTTGCTGAGAAATCTCGCAGCGTCGGTGAGAAAGGAGAATCCGACAGACCAACCAAGAGAAGAGCCTTGTTCTCACAATAATTTGGGCTCATTCACGATTGGTTACCAAAATCTGGTAACGCCAGGGCCATGTGTTTTGTTGTTTTTTCTTCTTTTTGTTTCTAATATACGATCCACCGCGTGTCAATTCCTCTCTCAATTTCTTCCGCAATGGTTCGAGCAGCGCATCATCATCAATTTTGTACTTCTTTTACCTTGCATGTTGTTCATTGTATCATTGCACAGTCTGGCATGTTTTTTTTTTTTTTTTTTTTTTTCCCCTCGAACAGTGCATTCACACTGAGCTGTCCCGATTCTGACAAGAGGGGCCAGAGGCGAACAGGGAGGGCAAAAATATTCTTTTGGGTTGGGAACAGAAAAGTAACGCACCGCATCAAATATCTTGTTTGGCTATATTCGTTCTATCTGCTTGCTTGCTTGTTACTACTACCGCTGGAACCAGTACCAGTCACGTCTCCTACATACTACTACTTCTACTACTACTATTTACTATTAGTACTACTACTACTACTACTACATGACGACCATAGAATAACAACAATCCAATTTACACCCCACGATTTGCAATCAATCTGTACCAGTTTATTTGATCGACTGATCATGCACTCCTTCATCGTGCCCACCTTCCGGCATCTACCGTGATGTGACCATGTCTCAGACCACGCGGCCTCAATATCGGCACAGATTGCAACTTTGTCTGGGTCCCTTATTGCTTATTCCCACGGCTCAAACAGGGACAACAGTCCAGGTCTTCTGAAATCCGGTTGCAACCCAACCAGTCTACCAACCAACCACGAACGTTGTTTGTTCCCCCGCAGACGGCACATCACTATCGGTGCAATTCACGACTTCAATGGTGTTATTTCCCTCCCCCCCCCCTTTTCCCTTTTTTTTTCTTTCTTTCTTTCACTCCGTGTTCCCGATCCCGCAGGAAACAAGAGCTAAAAGGTGACAAATCTCCTGGATCCCACTTTGCGTCTTTTACCGCTGCGGCTCGATTACGAGAAAACAGGGGGAAGGGAAGAAGAGGGAAAGGGGGGGGGGGGGTGTGTGGTGGTTTGGGTCGGCCGGCACCAAGCATCATCACGAGGTTTCAGATAGCAAAACTACTTTATCCCCCGCGATGGAACCACAGAGGGTACTAAGCATTCCCGGAGAATATTTCCTTGATTTTTTGAGAGGGAAATCTCAATTTACTACTGTACCACCAGTACTGTGTGACATTTGAGTACTTTTAACCGAGAAGAACAAGGGCGGGAAAAGAAAAAGGAAAAATCCACCACCACGACCAACACATCCTCAACACTTTTCCCCCCTCCCGGAGTGAGATGTCTTTGGAAAAAAGAAAAGGAAAGCCCCCCCCCCCTCCTCCCCGCCCGGAAGGATCTGGCGACGAGATGATAGTGGACTTGCCCGTATACTTTTTTTCCTTCCTTCTCTTCTTTCCCCCCTCCCCAGGGGACCCCCGCCCTGGATGTTTACATAGTGATGCTTGCCTGGACATGACCGGTACCGTGTTTCCGAAATTAGGAGGGGGAGGGGCCCACCACACCCTGCCAGAATACAGGGTGTTCGTTCTATCATAGAAGATCAACGATTAAAAAAAAAAAAACACACACACACACAATCTTTGCCGAGCCGAACACGACGCTTGGCTTGAGAGGAAATTCTCCGGTGGGCATTGATTTATTGATTCACCCGGTAAAAATAAAATGAACGTCGCTTAGCAAAAATACCCGACGACGTTCCTCTCGTCGGATAAGCTTTTTCTTGTCCTTTTTGCGTTGGGTCCCCCATCATATCATGAGACAGCGGTGTAACGCCTCGTTTGTTGTTTTTTTTATTTTATTTTGTCTCATTCTTTAGCAGGCCTGGTTTGGATGATAATTGCATTGTCAGTCACTGACTCTGTCTCTGTGTTTTCTTTTTTCTTTTTCTTCCCTTCTTTTGCAAATGAAAACGGAAGAATGCGGTTCCGTGAATACATGCAGCACCCCTCTTCAAGGTAGGGAGGGGTCGTGAAAGGATGCAGATGCATGATGTATCAGGGCAGGGCACGGTAGGCAGGGGGCGGAGAGAGAAAGAGACTCACGTTTTCGGCGGGCTTTGCGCAGGCGCCGTTGGACTTGAGGTAGCAGGCGAGTTTGGCCTGGGCCTGGCACTCGCAGATCTGTTCAGGACAAGGCAGGTTTCAGCACTTTATTTCTCTTTTTTTTTTTTTTTTTTTTTTTTTTTTCTTTTGGCTCGATTGTGGTGATGAGGAAAGTTCCTCTGTTTTCTTTTTGGTCTTGTCTCGGTGGTGAAAGCAGCACTCCCGGGAATAAAAAAACTCACGCTGGCCGCGTTCAGCCGCGGATCGCACACGGGATCATCACAGACACAGGCCACGGCCTTGAAGTCCGGGATGTGGTCCGTGGCCACGGAGGTCGAGTCGCTGTCGTCGTCCGTGGTGGTGAGGTTGCCGTCGCGAGGCGCCATCAGCGCGGGGGCGACGGCGCCGTGGCCGGGGTGGGCCAGGGCTGCCGGGGCGGCGAGGAGGGCGGTCACGAGCATGACGAGGGAGGGGGTGAAGAAGTGCTTCATCTTGATAGATGGGATTATTATTGTCCCTGTGGTTCCTTTTTTTTTTTTTTTTTTTTTTTTTTCTTTTTTCCCCTTTTTCCCCTTGGGGGTCGTGTGATTTTGTGGTTGGAGGAACGAGAGGACAAAAAGAGAGAAGTTTAATCTCCCTTTCGCGGTGCGGCTAAATCCGAGGGATGGTGCAGAGTGCTGACGACGACGACGACGACGTGGATTAATCTATTTTCGCGGTGGAAGAACGGAACGAACGGAAGAGGGAGAGAGAGAGAGAGAGAGAGAGAGAGAGTTTTCAAGAAGAAAGAAGAGGTGGGAAGGGGAAAAATACGGCAAGGTATTGATACACGGGTGCATACACAGACACGAGGGTAACGTGGCAGTGAATAACTCCAAGGGCCGGGTTGGGGATCACGAGGAGAAAGACGAGGAGCAGATGGTGGTGGTGGTATATGCTATGTAGTTGGGTTTTGTGGTGCACGCGGCCCCAAGTTCGTGTTGTACAGGGCGCACTACACAGGTGAGTTTCCCCCAAGCCTCTTGGTTCAGCTCTCGAGTTCCTTTGTCCCTCTTCTCGTGTCGTTCCGCTCATCCCGAAGAGTGCACAGAGACAGAAAAGGCCCGGGCTGGAATTCTCTTAGCCGTTGTTCGTAAACCCTGCAGTGGTCGATGTTTTGCTAGCATGAGGCGAACAGGAAAAAAACTCTCAGCCTAATTGGTTTAGATGGAGGGGATTGACCTCGTGGTCCGGTCTGACTTTTGGTGTAAGTCTAAACTTTTCGGGGAGCGGCACGGCTGAAGAGTATAGCGGGCGCAGGGCTGTGTGTGTACATGGTCTGGCCAGAGACCCCCCGGGAAGTATACTCGCACGAGATGTAGCCGCAACAAGAGGCCATGCAGAGCTGTGCGGCATTGGTTCCGAGTATATTGGTCGTACACTGAGGGCAACTAACACATCATGGTACAACACACTACTGTGGGCAAGTCTTGGTTGTGGGAACGATGGTCTGGTACACTACAAGTTCAGCTACACACAGGCAACAACATAAACCTGGTGCGCGCGCGTGTGTGTGTGTGTGTGTATGATGCGTTGGCAGCTCGGGTGTCGTTGGTTCCAGGCTCGTCTGTGGGGGCTCCTGTGTACGGCGATGGGCGGTCAAGAGCACAGCTCGCCACATGCTCGAGCCTCCTTACCTTGTCGAGAATCACCTACCCACCTGTCTGTGCCACCCCAACAACCGTGTCGCGACAGGCTTGCTTGCAGGAGGATCGACACGTCCAAGATGGATGACGGACAGGAAGAGCACTCTGACAGCCATCCATCCCACCGGGTTGCACCCCACCCAAAGGCGAACAACAAAATCCTGGTGGCGATCAAGGCTGAAGACGCGATTCGAGGGGATCTTCGTTCGGGATGCCGATCCTACAAGTCGCTGTAGTCCACTGGGGGGGGGGGAGGGTTACTTACTCTAGTATCTACTCTGTGACGACGACGAGGCCCTATATCGCGAATACGGCAACCCCGTGCCCGCTCCAGTTGGCGCGCGGCTTGATTCTTGCTCACGCCGTCTAGACACAAAACCCCAATCGAGGAAGGAAAAAAGGTCTCGCCCGTGCCGCTGGATCCACTCCTTGAAGAGAGTATCCCCAAAGGAGTTCTGTTCGGGTGCTTCTTGAAATGAGAAATGTCCAAGCGGATCGATAGAGACAGGTTTAGTCCTAGAGCTTTCCCAAAAGAACAGGCTCGAGATAATTCAAGCGCAGATAGACTCTTTCGCGTCTGTTCACGGGGTCCATCTCTACTCTCCACAGACGCTCAACTAGCCTCTCCTCTGGTGCGATCGCGGCCTCGGCCCTCGGCCCCAAACGGGAGAACTCTATTTCTTTTTTTTTTTTTTTTTTTTTTTTTCCTTTTCTCCTCTGTGAGAAGAGGCATCAGAATGAGGAAGGGGTTGCGATAGCCAGGAAAATAGTAGACGAACAATAGTCAATGACAACAGAGTTCATCGCATGGCCCATACCGAAGGCCATCGGATCGTTGGTCTGCCCTGAACAATCGCGATCCCAAGCGCCGGGATCGTATCCGGATCATGCCGGCCAGCTAAAGCAAAGCAAGAGACGCTCTTCCCATCTTTTTTTTCTTTGTACCCTCCTGTCCTTACGAGCAGCTGAACCGGGATGAGATTTCAGGATGACACAACAATCACAGGACGGGCGGGAACAAACAGTAATCCGATGTTTTCGTGTGTTTCGAGCCCTCATATGCCAAGAACCTCAACGACGGCGGATGACCCTTCCAGGCCGAGCCTGTCTCCCAAATACGAAGATTCAAAACACCCGCCGTCCCCAAACCGACAACAGCGATACCCAGACCCCGTGGCCGCACAGACCGTGATGGTCTGGAGCTATCAAGAGATGAGCGACCTGATGGTGAGTGAAGGTGGCGCCGCGATCAGTTACCCAAAGGGTAAAGTACAGCCAAGGGGGGAAGAGGGCCTACCATAGCCCGCCAGAATCGCCCCGCAGGATAATCATGTCTCCATCTCCACTTCTACTCTGCGCAAATGGAGTCTGGCTTCTGTTTTGTGCCCCATCATCGTCTCAAAAGAGGATGATCCGGTGCAGCTGAAGTTGAAAGGTTTTTTTTTTTTCTCTTTTTCCTCCTCGTCTCTGTACTCGTAAGTACGAGCTTTTTCAAGGCGGATGGGTACACTCTCTCTTGGCAATGCTGACACGCATGAATATTTCTGTCCTATACACGAGAGCCAATAACTATGCAGGTGGAAGTGACATAAGACATGTCACATCGTCTACCAGGCATGTGCGGATTGGTTGGTTTGGGTGTATGCATCAAGGGTCAAGAAGCAAGTAAGCACACCAAAAAATAAAATAAAAAGAGTCAACGTCACATACGATATCGGACGTGCTGGTCAGGCAACCACAATTCCCTTTGAACCCTGACCATTTCCCCCCCCCCCCCGACAAAAGTCGTCTACCCCACCGTCGCAACCAAAACCACTCCCCGCAGACCAGCCCCCCCAGTCTAGTCCAGACCGTCCAGGGACTACCCAGCCACCTCCAAGTACTCCCGCCCGCTAAACAAGCTAAATAAAGTTCTGATAATACCTAGGTACCTGCCTTCAATTCATTCCTCCCCCCCCCTCTTCCCCCTGCTCAACTACCTCTCTCAGCTAGTGGGTCGACGGGCCGCACCTTCTGGAGAATTTTTTTTGTCTTTTTATTCCTGTTCTCCCTTCCTTGCATTCTACCTCCCCCCCCCCCCCTTTCCCCCTTCATTTCTCCGCTCTCTTTCTCGTGTTCTCAGACTTAGCTTCTGGGCGCGAACCGTTTTCCCATGTTACCCCTGACTTGCAACTAACGGGGCTCTCTCTCGACAAGACCCCCCCCCTTTCTGTGCAGGGATGTACCCAAGTATTCCGTGCATGTACCTGAATTCTAGGCTACAGGCTATCTTTTCGTTGTTCTCTTCTGCTACTGCTGTCCAGTTATGGACTTTCGGAAGGGAAATGTTCGGAGAATACTTTGTACCTTCCCCCTACCTTGACCCCCTATTCTCCTTCTCTCAAATCGTTCGATTATGCATCGTACCATCTCGTCTTCAAACAGTATAGTAAGCCCAGCTGTAAATGCCTGTCTAGTGTGCTGTGTGCAGAACAGACCCTGTAAGCATGTACTGTGGGAAGCGAGCCTCAATCAAAGAGAAAGTAAGTACCCAAACCTTGTTTTTTTCCCTTCCTTCATCCCCCCTCCCGGGGCCCCTTGGAAGGTTACCTCCAACACCACCCTCCTCCTCCCCCCCCCCCCCCCCCTTCTTCCCTCAAGCCAACTCTCTCTCTCTACGCCCCTGCCACGAGGATTCAAACCGTTATTTCCGCCCAACCTCCTGTCACTTTTTTCTTTTCTTTTCTGGAAATGAAACACACTTGGCTGCTCAGGGAGGCAGGTGGTAGTTCGCGAGGGAGGAGGGGCTGGGGCAAAAGGAAGATCATCTGCTTTTACGGTAGGTAGGAATCAAAAGGGGAGGGGGGAAGGGGGGGGAAGAAGACCGTTGGGAAACCAGATATGGAGGACTTTTACGACGGAAGTAGGATTTTTTTCTTCTCTCACTGTGGCTCCGTCTGGTCCTCACACGCTCAGGCTTTCCCCTCAAGTTTCGAGTAGATTGTCACCGTAGTAGTGCACAGGAAATAGAGGCGGGCGAGGCCCTGTGTGGTGGTGGTATGGTCGTATGGCAGACGACCACCACCTTCGGCACCGACGGCTCAACCGCCAAAAACACTCCGCCCGCATCTACTAACTATACAGAACAGTAGGTTAAATAAAACAACCGCAGAGTTGTGTGCCACCTGCGTAGAGTGATTTACGTAAAAAGAATTACATTCCTCCCCCCCCTCAGCCAGCCCATCCTTTCCAGACATCTTCCGCAACGTTTTCCGAATGCAGAAGGGTGCTGGAAAATTAAGGAACGGGAACTTTGTGTGTGTGTGTGCACGACGCTACCTAGTGCTGTGGCTGCACAAGTTGGGGCCCTTGGTTGTGTTTTTTTTCCTCTTTCGCGGGAAGGATGGGGCGGGTGAGCGGCGCGCGGTCCATTGCCAATAGAATGAGGGCATTCTGCACGTTGGGCCGGGTGGTAGAGATGACTGCAGGCAAGACAAGCTGCGGGTGATGTGATTCAGAGGGAAATGGCTGGCGGGCATGCCCAGCCTGCCTGCCAGTCAGCCAGCCCGTTGTCTCACACTTTATTTTCGTCCCCGTCCTGGGACCTGCAGACCGCCTGCCGATACGAACTTATCCCCCCCCCCCCAAAGACCAGGAGGAAGGAAGGAGTGCGGGCTCTCTTGTGAGACACGGCACGGTCACTGAGGTGGTGAGGTGTCCCCAGACAGAGAGGGAATGATGTGCATGAAACGGGAAAAAGAAAGGGGGCCGGGGGTGGCTTTGCACGGGTTCAGGATCACTTGCAGGAGATGGTAGTCGGTGTTGGGGTAAGTACCGCGAAATGATTACACAACAGGAAAGGCCAGAAAAAGAAACCAAGAAAAAATCCCGAGAGAGAGGGAGGCACAGAGACACAAACGGTGAGAGAGAGGAGACAGATCCTCTTGATCCCCCAGACGCCAGCTTCGCCGATAGACACGCCACGTTTTGTCCCCATCTGCAAACTATCGTCTGTTGCGCTGCCCGAACACCCGAACTCACCCCATCACCAGTCCTTTCTTCCCGCCTGGCGCCAAACGAGAACTTTTGCTCGCCGACGAAAAGATGCAGATCAGGTCGGATCCGCTCTATCCCCTGTTGTCGATGGTCTCCCTCTCTCTCTCACACTCACTCACTCTCAGGAGGGGGCCACAGAAGCGGTGAAGGGGAAATGTATGCCTTCCCAAATAGCGTTCTCTCCATCCTACCAGGTACCACGAGGAGATGATCAATAGTGAGAACAACAGGAGACACAGACGCAGATACCACTAGACCTGCACCCGCGCCGCCATCTCCCCGACAAACTCGTCCCAGCGCGGACACCACCCCCGTGTACCCAGGGGTGCTGGTGACAAACTGGCCGGCACAACCCGCCTCGGCCGCCAGTCTGCTCAGTCGCGCGACCTCTCCGGGCGTGCTGCTGTGCGCAACGGCGATGGTCCGCCGCAACAGCGCCCGCGGGAGGCGCGCAAAGCCCTGCCGCACCACAGGGTTGGTCCACTGCTGCGCCGCGTTCTCGAAGGCCACGATGTAGTCGGCAGCCTGGTAGAAGATGGGGTCGACCACCACGCCTGGGTTGTAGATGACCACGGCGCTAGAGGCAGAAGGGGTGAGGGCGCCGCCGTTCGCGGGGGTGGACGAGGAGGGCGGCTGCAGAGTGGCGCTCTCGTCGGTGCTTGTTGTCACCGCCGCCGCTGCAGGACCTTCTCCTCCTGCGGTTGCTGTTGCTGCTGCTTCTCCTGCTACCGGTGGTTCAGCACCAGCCTCAGCCCCGGCCTCTTTCGCCGTCGTCACCATCCTGGGAATGAGCACGTTCCGGTTCAGGATCGCCCTGCCCGCATTCGCCAGGATGGCCATGTACTCGACGAACTCGGTGCTGGAGGGCGTCTCATCGATGAAGATGCCGTCCACGACGATAGTCTGTACAAAAGGGGGAAGAACCCAAGACAAGGTCCCACGTCAGCTTCTCCTCCCGCGTACAATAGTAAACGCCCCGGGAGGCTGAGACCCCAACGGCACATTATTCGTCAGACCGCCTCGATGCACGTGGTACCCGTGGTGGGCGGCACATACTCGATGACACGCAGACAAGAGCCGAGTTCCCGGATGAGGCGCATGGGGGAAAAAAACAAACAAACAATGTATGTTAGGTAGGCGGGGGGAGACCGTCTCACCTTTCCATCCTCACCGACCTTGCCCATCTCCCCTTCCCACCGTGCATATGCCTCCACATCCGCCACAATGTCGTCGATAGGCCTCCGCCCGTAGCTGCAGTGGACATAGCCAATGACACGTACGTTGCCCAGCGCCGTCAGCCTCGCCAGCGCGTCCACATAGTTGGCATCCGGCAGGGCACCCAGCCCGGGCCCGTTAGCCGGGTTCACCACCACATAAAAGTCCAGGTCGGGTTGGGCATCTGCCGCGCGGTAGATGGGTTCCCAGGCTTCTGGAGTCGGGTAGATGTACAGCGGCACGAGGACGAAGGGCCTGACGCTGCTGCTGCTGCCACTGCTGCCACTGCTGGTTGTGGTGGCCGGGCTCGGGGCCCTGCGGTGCTGGCTGGCGGCGGTGTTGGTGGTGGTGGTCATCACGAAAAAGAGAGACGAGACACACAGACACACACAGATTCACACCCACACGAAAAAGTGCGGATCTCTTCACCCAGCGTGAACTTGATTCAGTTCGGTGGGCGAGTAAGGTTGATGCGCTTAGGGGTGTGTGGTGAGACAGACCAAGGTCGCGTGCCTCTAGCTATGCGCGATCAGTGAGTGAGTGACGAAAACTGACGGGACGAGTGAGAGCGGCTGCAGCGAGGATTCACACTGGTCCAGTAGTAGCGGTGGTGGTGGTGGTGGTAGTAGTAGTAGTAGTAGTTGGAAGAGAAGGAGGATGTACTAGAGAGAAACTTGCATCCTCGCCTCCTATTTCAGCCGCATCTTCGAAAGTAGCACCCTCTCTTTTGGCCTTCTCCTTTTCCCCTTGCCATCCACTCTCCTGTTCTCTCCCGCCCTGTTGCCTTGCCGTGTGATCTTCAAGCCCACCTGCCAGTCCAGATCAGGTCTGGATGGACGGTGCTATAGTAGGGGGACATTCAAGAGAGACAAAAGAAGAAAAAAAGAGGGGCTCAGCCACGGGAAGCGTGTCCACAGAAAGGGGCGGGGGGCCGGGAGCCACCACCAACCCTCTCTCGTCCTTATCGCGATAATGAAGGAGTTGGAAGAACAGGGTCTAGACCACCCAATCTGCTGCGACGTCCAGGTGGTCTTGGCATCTCTGTGCCATTTCGTCTCTGGCTATTTTCTGCTGAACAACCAAGTCATCCACGTCCATCCACTTTGTCGGCCGTCAAGCTGGATGAGTGGCCAGAATGCTCTCTGTCGAGCTACAAAGTGGTGTGATATGTTCTGACCTGGCAGTTGTGGCGGAGATCAGCTGCACAGAAGGAAGCAATCTTTTGAATCCAGTCGAGAGAGTATTGACGAACTGTGTAGGTTGTGTGGCGCGGTGGGTGTGAGGAACGTGTGGTGGATGGAGAAAGAAGACGCTGGTTGGTTGGTGGACGACTAATGAGGAAGCTTCGCTTGGTGGTGATGACATAGTGCTCCTGCTGTTCAACACCATCTCCCCGCGTTGGCGCCTTCCCTAGGGTTTCAGTGCAGGCGACCAAGCAGAACCATCATCACCTGCCGGCATTTGACGCCATCGCGATGGGCAGCTTACATGTTAGCCATGTGACAGCTCCCGATTACCAGCTGCCCGAATCGAACGGTGGCGGCCTGTGATGCGACCCTCCCCTGCCTGGGTCGTTGTGTGTTATCTCGGCAGACTGAGATGGTGGGTGATGCACCATCTCACAACAGTAGGACTGTGACATTGGCTGGTGAATTCAAGGGTTACATTAAAAGATTATCTATGAGCGATGACTTTTACGATACAGAATAATTCGATGTTTTGAAGTGACAGACACGCCGGTCTGTGTAGAGGCCCGTCAAACTCCAGTCAGGATGAACTTGTTCTCTTTTCTTCGGGGGATGAAGACGATTTCTGTCCTTTTTTTTTTTTTTTTTTTAAAATCCTTCTGTGGTGAAGGTCTTGTCGTCGCAGTATTGAACCCAGCCGCTGAGGTTCATGTACTTGAGGACCGTGTTGAAGCCTTGCTCCCCAGATGTCAAGTCCACATCGCAGTACTTTGAGACCGTGCTGGTGTCAAAGGACGTCTTATCGGTATCATCATCACCGGCAGGGTACTCGATGTGAAATACCGGCTTGCTAGCGTTGGGGAAGGCCTGGAACATGTCGCACTCGTCGTACTCAACGCACTGCTCGTTGACTGAGAACTGGACGTAGTCAAGCACATCGTCAATGATGCCGCCCGCGTTCTTCAAGCCGGTCATCATGCCGCGCGATGCTGCCTCGTTGGCGAGGAACTGCACAAAATTGATCGAGTCGTCCTCGGTGAGATCGAGCCCGTTGTCATTATCCTGTGCCGGGGGCAAGGGGGGGGAAGGGGACGATCAGTATATTTACGAACTCGACCTCACGAGGGGTAGCTTTTGGGGATCTGGGACAGAAGCACTCACGTAACCGTCGACGTTGTCAGGGTCAATTCCTGAACAGTTCATCTTGGCAGCGATCTCGATACGGGAGATCATAATGTTGCGGACATTGTTGCTGTTCAGATCCAGCCAGTACTCGCCGGGCCAGCCATCCAGCTCCTTGCCCAGGTCGTCCGAGTTGAACCTCCACGAGTCTGGCCGGTAGGGCTCGTACGACCCAGAGCTGAAGTAGCAGATGACATCTATCCCCTGAGCACGGAGGTCCTGGACCACGGTGAGGTTCTGGTGCAGGAACATATCGATGTCATATACCGTCACATTAGGCGAGGTTGTTTGGTTTGGCGTGACGATCTTGGCTTCATCCGTAGTCTCGTTGTCGAGCGTGAGCGTCTGGCTCAGCACAATCTGCCAGGCTACGTGGTCCGATGAAAAGACCGGGACTGAGGTGTTGGCAGGGCCCGTGGTACAATTGCCCGTATCGGTACATGACGAGGACGAACCGCTGCCGCCGCTGCTGCTGCCGCCGCCGCCGCCATGGTGCAGACCGAGACCAAGACCCAGGCCTAATGCAAGGGCAAGGACTGCGACGGCAGCGATGAGGGCGGAGATGACAATGCAGCGCTTGGAGTGCCGGGCACGGGGCCGACCGCCGTCGTCCATGACCTCGAACTTAGCGCTGGGAGCCGACATGGCAGAGCCAGGACCCGACGGCGGAAGCTGGGCAGATGGTGTTCGTGATGCTGCTCCGTTGCTCAGTGCGTTTCCGCCGGACCCGATGTTGTGCTCGTCGTGTGAAGAATAGGGAGGCGCGCTGCCAGTGTTTGACATTCTCTGATGGGTGGTATGCTTCGGTAGTCCACCCGAGGTTAAAAACTGGAGACTCGGGTTGAATTGTCGTGGGGTAGGGAAACCCTTTCGCAACACCAGCGCTGAAGAGGCCTTGAGGGCTGGCCCGGTGGATCTCTCGATGTCGACAACGGCGCTGAAAAGAGCAAGAAAAGGAAGGATTGCCACCCAGACTAGACAGAGAGGATTTTGAAGCGATGAAAAATGCAAGAAGAGGTTCAAAAGCGAACCACCGTCCCGAGTCTCGACCTACCGGGAGCGGCAGTCACGATCTGCCGAGGGGATAACACTTAGGCCACAAGACCCTTTTGAAGCTTGTCAGGGGCACAGCGGCGTTCCAGAACGTGGGGTGAGAAGAAAGGCCAGAGGCCTCACAGCCTCGCAGACGACAGCGCTTGGCATTTGCCAACTGCACAGCCCGCAAATGGTCTGTCTCAACTCTGGGCGCGGCCGAACAAAGGAAGGCACTGAGGCCCCAGCCCTAGGCCTGCTAGCCCAGTGTTTGACTAGCGGAACCCACGCCTAGACTTTGTTCAGCTGGCACCTACAAAAAAAAAAAACATCGTCTTTAGCAGCCACAGCCTAAGCCCTCCCCTGCCCTTCAAACAGTTGACTGGCCCAGGGCAAATTAAACGATGGGAAGCGTTTAAGGTGGTTGAGGCGGTAGTCGGGTAATTTTTGGAACTTTCTCCTTGCAGGCGATTGTGATGGGAGAGATGACTTGGGTAAGCTAGTAGGCTTACTTTGCTTGGGGTCAAAGCGATTCGTATCCAGCACGAAAACTCAATGACTAGGCTCGCCGCAATTTCCGAATAAGACGCCTCTTTTTGCTCCGGCCCGCAGTGCGTGCTCACTTCATCTCAGCCGCTTGAGGAGCAAACAAGGTGCAGCCTAATCATGTTCTAAAATCTCTCTGTCCTTATTTTTTTTTTTGTGTTCGTGCTGGTGCGACTTGGCGTGGGTCCCCTGTTTCTTTGGTGTCCTTTTTTTTTCCCCTCCCCTTCTCGAAGAGAAAGAGGCCGACCAGCCGCCCCACGTGGAATTTAAGGTGCGACTGGTGGCCTAGGCTGAATGGCTGGAGAGGCTCTAACGCCGAGGGGGGCAAGGGTAAGAGACAGGAGGGCCCTTCAGCACGGGAGGGAAAAGAGACGCGCCCATAGCTCCCATCCAGAAGGGGAATGGAGGGGTAAGGTGAGGTCGAATTTAAGGTAGCAAGAGCAGAGGCCCCACACCACAGCACCCCTCGTGGGGCCCATGCGGCGATCGCGAGGGACCAAGGGCCTGACCCCACCATGCATCTAAACGAGCTTGGCGGCCCCTCATGCGCATACACGAGAAGATGCAGAACCAGCGCATTGGACGCCTTTCTCTATTGGGCGGTACGTACCTCGCGCCTGCCCAAACAGCGGTACCCTAGCAAGTACTATGTGTGATACTCGACGACCCTCTTTCCCTGGTTTCCGAGGTCGAGTCGGCTGCCCTGCTCTTACCATGCCAGGTCTCCTTCGCACGCATCCTCCTTCTCCTCCAACCTCCACTACAGGCTGAGCCAAGCGCCTCTCCCAGCCAGTCGTCTCCCCCCTGGTTTCATGCCTAGACATGCGGTTCTGCCCTGCTGGTTGCTAAGCTCGAGGTTTATCCTGCTCACCCTCGCGTTGTCGCCATCCGAAGGTGACGTCCAAGGTTAGGCTCTCGCAACATGCAAGCCGCCACGACAATGCACGCTACCATACGCGCTCCACTGTCATGGCGCCTGTTAGGCAGGCGGCAGCCTGCTTGGACATGCTGAACAAAAACATCCCGATTGGAAAACTCCCTCTCCGGAAGAGAGAGAAGAGGGGGGGGGGGGGGGGCGGGTGACAATGGCGGTCATGCAGAGAAGTCTCGAGACAGCTCACCCCCTCCTCAACATGACAGACAGTGTGTTGCCCTCTCCCTCTCTCTCTACCTCGTCATTATTGACCAAAAGTCCATAGCCCCCTTCGTTCGTTTTTCTCGTTCCTCTGGTTTTTCCTTCTCGATCTCTTCCGTCGGGTTGTCTCTCTATGCATTCGGCCCGCGAGCTTCAAGGCATTGATTGGGTCGGCTGTTGCTTGTCCCGAATATGATTTCTACTGTTCCCAAGGGCATCTGGACTTTTGCACCTGTGATATCATAATTAGTACTCAGCTCGAGTCTTGGGGTCTTTCGGGCCTTGGGTCCAGCTCGTATCCCTTGCGAGACTTCCATGGATGAGGGAGTACCCACTGAACAGGGTCAACCCATATGGCCCGCACGCACACACCCCTGGGCTCATCATGTCCACGCTGGGCTGGACTGGGCAGCACCACTTAGGCATATGGTTCCACACCGCTCATCCCGGTGCGCCGCGCCAATTGTCCTTTTTTTTTTTCTTTTTCGGTCTCGTCTCTTCTTTCCCCTCCGCTGTATCCCTTCTCTCGGAAACAAAAGAGGAGCCAAGGCGCCCAGATACAGTGGATCGGCACTCGATCAGATCATGGTCAGCTAGGGTTGTAGGGTATCATGCCGGGATACCCGTCCTCGCACACCTTTTTGCCAGACCCTCGTCGCACAGCGTACCCCGGCAAGTCACTTTTTCCCGGGTCAGCGTGCTTCTCGCTGCGAGGCTCTGTCTGCTTGTGTGTCTTGTCTGCCCTCTACTACTTGCATTTTCGTTTCTCCTCTGTGTGTGCCGCCTCCATCGTTAGTGTCCATCTGTTCACAGCCCCACCCCTTCATTTGCAGCCATTCCTGGCTTCAGTTGGTTGTTTCGTATTAGTCGCCAGGACCGAGTGCTCTGGGCGCCGCTTGTGACTTCGTGAATGGGTCCCAAGGGCGTCGAATAGTCTGTTCGGGGCCTCTGACTAGACCACTCCAGCCCGCGGCCAACAGATCTAGAGCGAGTGTAAGACGATTCTGTCTTTGGCTCCCTAACCCAGCCAGCCTCACGCCTCTAGCCAGTTTTTTACGCAAAGCTTCACTTCTTTTTCGGGGAAAGGGGGGTCGAGGGCGAAAGCCACAAGGTTTCTCGTCTTTATAACACCTTGACCCGTGTCCCGTCCTCACACACATCTTCCCGCTCCATGTCACGTATCCAACTGTGGTCGTCATCGGGCAGACCTTCCCTCGTTATAATCCTACCCTCGTTGTTGTATGTCTCCCAGGACTAGGTCAGCTGCACTCGCTATATCCCGCTGACCCAAGTCTTTGCTGTCTTCTTCTATTATTATTATTCTTCTTCTTTTCCTTCTCCTCCTTCCCTGCCCTCACGCACTTCCTTCTTCTTCACCCCTCTTGAGCTCTTCTTCCGCCTTGCACACATCCCATCGTCGGACCAACTACTTGGAGAGCCCGACATGAAGCTGTTCTCCGCGACAGCGCTGCTTGCGCTGCAGGCAGGTGTTGCCTCTGCTGCCCTGACGGTATCAAACACCATTCTGGTCTTTGCACGAGACACCGCCTCTGCCACCGTCGCCACCCTGGGCTTCCAGGGATACGGTATCCCATATCAGACTGTCATCGTTCCCCAGTCCGGTGTGGCTCTGCCCACACTCAACTCCTCCACCACAAGCGGAAACTATGGTGGTATCCTCATCCTCAGCGAGGTTTCGTATCAGTACTCGACCGGATTCCTCAGTGCCTTGACCACCGCGCAGTGGGATGCTCTCTATGCCTACCAGGTTGCTTTCGGTGTCCGCATGGTCCGCCTGGACTCGTTCCCCACCAGCGATATGGGTCAGTTGTTTTTGATATCCCCTCGTCTCATATCTGAAAAGCACTCGCTAATTCGTTATGAACACTTTTTAGGTGTGACCACTGCTATCTCCGGATCTGGCTGCTGTGCCACTGGCGTTGAGCAGTACGTGAGGATCACTGACTCCTCCGCGTTTGCCACTGCCAACCTCAAGACGTGAGTTTGAACCAAGATCGATTGTGCTCTAGATCTTTTTTCTGTTGGTGCTGACGGTGTATCTTCCTCAACAGCGGTGTCAATGCTAGCACTTCTGGTCTTTACCACTACCCTGCCACCATCACCAACACCAGCATTGCTACTCAGTTCGCTACATTCGACGCTGCAGGCGACTTCACCACCACCACCACTGCTGCCGTCATCAACAACATCAGCGGTCGCCAGCAGATGGTCTGGTTCATGTCTTGGGCTACGGATTGGTCTCAGACTTCCAACTACCTGCAGCATGCCTACATTCACTGGATCACTCGTGGTCTTTGTAAGTCTCTTTTTTTTCCCCCGCCATCTCCATGTAATGCGTCACGAGGACTTTGCTGATTGGTGTTCTTCCTCCTCGTCTCACAGTCGTCGGCAAGCGCAAGGTTTACCTGAACACCCAGGTCGATGACATGCACCTGGAGACTGATATGTACTACCCCAACGGCTCGACGTTCCGTATCCGCCCTTCGGACCTGGACTACCTCGCCGCTTGGCAGACAGACATCAACACCCGTCTCCCCGCTGGTTCCGCCTACTTTGTTGAGATCGGACACAACGGAAACGGCGATATCGACAATGCCACTGATACTGACAGCGACGGCGTTTACTGCGACCCTGCCTATGCTGTGGACTACGACTCGCCCCCAGACACTGCTCTTGAGTTCGCCAAGCCCCTGGGCACCGGCACTGACCTGTGGCCCGAGACCTGGATCAGCTACAACTGGACCTTGACCTGCGCCAAGATCGACAACGTCGCCACCTGGTTCAACACCAACCCCAACGTCTTTGGCGCCATCTCTCACACCTTCTCCCACGAGGAGCTGAACAACGCCACCTACCACGACGCCAGCCGCGAGATCTTCTTCAACATTGCCTGGCTGAAGCAGATCGGTCTCTGGGACTCCACCAACTTCTCCCCGGCTGGTATCATCCCTCCTGCCATCACTGGTATGCACAACGGTGACGCCATGCAGGCTTGGTGGGACAATGGCATCCGATATGTCGTCGGTGACAACACCCGTCCCGTCCTGCGCAACGCCAACAACACCTTCTACCCTCTCATCTCGACCGTGGAGGGCAACGGCTTCGCAGGCATGACCATCATCCCCCGTTGGGCCACCACCATCTACTACAACTGCGACACCGCCGAGTGCACAACCCTGGAGTGGATCACCACTTCCGGTGGATCGGGCAGCTTCGTGAACCTGCTTATCGACGCCAAGACCACCAACTCTCGCTACCTCCTGGGTCTTCACCCTGACCCTTACATGTTCCACCAGGCCAACCTGCGCTCTGGAGACGTTGACACCTGGACCGTCGGCACCGTGACCGGACCTCTGTCCCTGATCCAGATCTGGGTCGAGACCGTCACCCAGGAGCTCACCCGTCTGACCAACTGGCCCATCTTCACCATGAAGCACGACGACATTGGCGCCTACATGGTGAACAGGATGACTCTTGAGTAAGTCACTCTGCTGATTCATTGCTGTGAGACCCTGCCGTAACTAACCACGTTGCTTTTTTCTTCACAGTGCCTGCAACCCCAACCTGGTCTACAACTACGCCGATGACGGCCAGTCCATCACCTCCGTCACCGTCACTTCCAACTCTAACACCTGCTCTGTGCCTGTGCCCGTCACCTTCCCGGGCACCGCCACCACCACGGCGTCTGGCGGCTACACTGACCTGAACGGCACTGAGC
Source organism: Aurifilum marmelostoma (assembly GCA_027559495.1). Taxonomy (NCBI): domain Eukaryota; kingdom Fungi; phylum Ascomycota; class Sordariomycetes; order Diaporthales; family Cryphonectriaceae; genus Aurifilum; species Aurifilum marmelostoma. The sequence goes on along the minus strand of JAMXSV010000010.1, from coordinate 2,189,687 downwards.
CCCTCATCTACTACACTGCCATGACCGGCTCCTCCGTGACTTACACTCTCGGATCGGCTGTTGCCATCTAAGCAGAGCGATGAAGGTCTCTCTTCCTCATTTCGAAACAAGAAAATTCACCTTTTTTTTATACTTTCTTTTTTTCATCCTTCTTCTTCTTTGGATAGGGCATGTAGCAAGAGGAGTTCATAATGACCACTTGTAGTGTGTGACAGAAAGAAACAGGGTCAACCTTTGTTCCCTTGATTCTCGTCTCTCGTTCAATGAATTCAAGTTACCACTACAACACGACACACGACTGTAATGGCAGTCATTTTGCCTCAATCAAGGGCATATGAACGCCGAAGAAAGAGAAGGCGGGGAAAAGAAAAAAAAGTATTGTGCCGACAGAGCCAACAGGCCGACGAGAAGTGAAAACATTGTCTCGTGTATGCATCCTGTGCGGCTTGATGGAGAACTCGCAAAGCATTCCATCCATCCCTTTAGCAAGGACAGTTTCAGGGGACTGGAAGAGTTGGCGATGCGAGGTCCTCATTGGTAATTACTTGTTAATAGTAATCACTTGAATATAAAGTTTTATCATGTCTGGAATGTTTGCTCGCTCTCACGGGGGGCCAGGTGATGCTTGTTTTAAGATAAGGAACAATTGAGAGTCAGTTGGACTTGTAACTTTTCGTGAGGGAAGCTGAGCGAGTAGCTGAGCGAGTAAGTGAGCCAGCTGAGTATCTTGTGGTTTCAATTGACGAGTCAACTCTGGTTTTCCTGGCCGGCAAGGTAAAACAGTCAGTGTGTAGATGTTTTAGAAGGGCTGGTGCACTACTCTGGAATACATGACAATGCTCACATTGTACACAAAGGGGACATACTGAATTCCGGTGTAATATTGTGCGTGCGTAAAGAGGGTCTAGGGGACTGATTATTCGACTATGATATAATTATGCTACAAAGCGAGCAGCAGCTGGTATTCTCATGTTGCCTGAGTAGGTGGCTATGTCTCAGGATGTTGTTCTTGATATATTGCAGCAGCAAGAGCATGGTGACTACTCAAGTACCTACATCGATAAGGTCTCGATCAAGACCAGTTGGATTATTATTTCCATGTGTACTATGGGTTCGGGGCTTCAACAGTGGTTGCTGAGCAAGTAGATTTTTGTTCTTTCCAATGTTCAAGATCGGACATGAACCTTTTGTTCTTGAATACCCTGGCTGGTACTCCATGAAGGGAATAATTCAGTCCATTGAGTGGTGTTCACCACAGAGTTCATTCGTCTTCACCCAGCTGTCCACTATAGCTGAGGAGGTATCGTGAGCAGGCCGGCCAAAACAGCCATGGCATTCGGAACACGATCGATTCCGGCTAGATTACCACGACTTTGGGAACTCTTCACGTCTGCTTCCTTTCGCCGACATGCTTCCGCCGTCCCACTCGCTCACCACCGCACCCGTCCTCCTACTGGGCCTGGAAGCTCGCCACCACACACTCTCTCATCTCCTTCCTCCTGATGACAGCAAGGGCCTCCCTCTCATCAGAAAACCCACTCAATCCACCGCCACCGGCCATGGATCACACTATCAGATCAACGCCGAGGTTTGCCTCGATGGGCTGGCCTCCGCAAAAGTACATCTTTGACCTCTATCAAAGGGGGGGGGTCTACGATGATGACGGGTCTGGAGGGACGGAAAGACGCCGTTCCGAGGAAGAAAGACGAGGGGGAGCCTTGTCGAGTGTAATTATTATGCAGGACTGTGTGTCCCCATTGTTTAAAAGTGTCTCTCCATTTCTCCACCAAAGCTGATGATGATCTTGGGTCACGATCTACGTAGTATCAGCCCGCCCCGCGGTCTGGGATAATTAAAACTTGGTCTGTCACTTTTCACTACACTGCACCCTGACGCAGATCGTCGATTCGAACGCGGTGGGAGCGACTTCTCCTTCCCCTGCCCCCCCGGATCTTCTGCAGCGGAGCCCGGAGGGGGGGGGTTAGGAAAAGACAAGCACAGAGATCCCTGGGAAGAGAGTGTTTTTTTTTCTTCCTTTTTCTTTTCCTGGTAACCTAGCTTGGACATCTGAGATGACGGAAGCAAGAGGCCCGCTTGATCGGCGCAGAGCGATGACTTACCCGCACAACCCTGAACCAATTTCCCTCGCGGGGATCGCCCGCGCACACAATACAAGCGTGAGGTGCTACGATCTTGTTGGTGATATGTACGCGTCAGCGGCAAGGCCGGTTATTCTCCAAAGCCAGCCAGCCCGCCGGCCGGCGGCTCTCTGGCAGGTCTGCTTGCAAATCAGAACGAAATTGAAGGCGTGAGCCCGAGAGCTCTTAGCCCCAGGGGACTGACTGAGTGGGTATGGAAAAATCCGCAGCTGATAGTCCGGATAGGAGAGGTTCCGATTGTCTCTGCGTAGCACTGTCAAGCTTAAGAGGGAAATCTCCGACGGGGACAGGAAGAGGGGTGTAGGGATGGCAGCATCGTCATCGGAGACACTATGGAGGTACTGAGTAAGTAAGTATACTCCCTCCCTGGTCACCAAAGAAAGGGCAAAAAAAAAAAAAAAAAAAAGATGCAACTAAGCAGTATTTTCCCAAGGATAGGAACAGATGCACAATAGGTTACCCCTTTTGCAAGTTCTCCACAAATCTATCTCTCTAAATCCCCGTGTTCCCCACCCAGACCAGTGAATTAGTATGAATCCAATTGCTCCTCCAACAAGGGCCCCCTCCCCCCCCCCCCCCCAAACAAGAAAATCCCCAGGCAAAAAAAAAAAAAAAAAAAAAGGTTATGCATGTACAGAGAGTATGTGGGAGAGACCCTTCTTCTGTGGGATCAGTGTGATGCGACTGATGGTCTCCGCACTATGCACGGCCAGACCAGCTCTTTTTTCTCCTTCTTTCTTTTTTTCAGCTGTGCTGATGGTTTCCTGTTCCAGCCCTGTCACCATAAGAATAGCCGTCTCGACCAATCCCCCCTCTTGTCCCACATCACATGATTACTTTTATCAGTACAGGGGGGGCAGGATAATAGCGAGTGCCAGGACAGAAAAAAAAAAAGAAACCCCTCTCTCGTTCTTGTGGACCACAAGATATTGTTTGTCCCCATCGTGAATCCTTTGCCCTCAGAAAAGTCGACCCAGTGGCTCGAGGCCGACAACCGCACGCTAACATTTCGCACCATCAGGCCCCTCCACGCTTGCAAGTGGCTTACCCCTGCGTTAGGACAAACAAAATGAGAGAGAAGAGAGAGAAAAAAAAAAAAAAAAAAAAAAAAAAAAAAAAAAAAAAGCGCCCCCCTATCCTCCTTGGCGTCATCCCCTGGTACCATCGTCATGAAAGTCATTGGGCACGGGACACTTGGCTCGGTTCAGCTCGTCGTATGTCCGAGGCAACAGGTAGACGCCGTGCTGTGTGCGGCTGTTGCTCTTTAGGCTTCCTTCACGATGAGAGGGGAGAGGGTGGGGAGAGAGGAGGGGGGGGGGTTGCAGGCTTCAATAGACCAGGCGCCAAGGTGAAGTAGGGAGATATGAGAGAGAAAGAGAGAGACAGAGAGAGAGAGCTGTGCCTAGGGCTGACGAGAGAGGGATGGGATGGTGAGGGCGGTTAATGTATTGTGATTTATGTGTGATGAGTACTTGGCTTGCTCACCTGCATGCGTTGCGAGGCATCCTCATGACAACGTGGGCGTGTAGGTGAAATTAGATGCCCTCCTTTTAGAGGTCCTCGTCACATCTGGGAACAAAGTAACCACTCTGGACATGCTCGCTGCCTCGTGTCTGTTCTGAGTTAATTCCACCCAAGCCAGCCAATCCTCAACACGCTGATTATGTGTGTATGTATGTGTATATACCGCAGAAAACTGAAATATAGTACCTGTACTGTAGTGTGCTATGTATCCTGCCTCCCGTGTCACGAGCTCTCCCCGGCATGCGCGGCGCGTCTTGGCAGAGGCGGCAGCAGGGCATGTATATGCAAGACTGACAGCTGCATAGTTCCGGGGGTGGCGGGCGCGAGGGGGGACAGGACAAGACGTCATGGCCAAGCCATGCGTTGCGACGACATTGTGTTGCATCGCATCAAGGGCATTGGGGGGGGGGGGGGGGGCGGACGACAAACGTCGAGGAAGATGGAAAAGTAATATAAAAAAAAAAGGGTATGATGAATGGTGCCACAGTGCCTGTCTTGTCCTTGATGGGACAAGTATTACATTCAAATTTTGTACACATTACTTTGAAGATACCGCTACTAATAATTATTTCCACTTTTGATATCAGAGATTGCCATCTTGTAGGTACTCCCCTCCCTGCTTGCTCTTCTCAGCAGCCTAGAAGACCACCGTCGCGCCTAGGCCAGGTTCAGCGCATCATAGCACCCGTAGCTAGAGCCGCCGGCAAGCATGTACAGGCACACAGGAGTGCCCGTGGCGGCGCCGGTGACGGGGCAGGCCGAGTTCTTGATGCACGCGTAGCCCGAGCCGCAGTCCGAGTCCGTGGTGCACGTCGTGTTGGTGCAGGCGTTGCACAGGTTGCAGAAGGACGAGATGCCGTCGTTGTCCGACATGCACGCGCTGTAGGGGTAGGTGCTGTTGCACGGCGTGTAGGGGGTCACGATGTTGCTGACATTGTAAGGCACGATGTTGGATGGGCACTTGGAATCATCATGTTAGTACCATGGCAGGATGTGATGTATGTGTATGTATATATATATATATATATATATATATATATATATATATATATAAGACTTACGTTGGCAAAAAGCGCCCGTCTGGACGGGGGTGGTGGCGCTGGTGGCTGTCGCGCTGGTGGTGGTGGTAGGGCAGGCACCGCCCCGGTCGTAGAAGGTGTTGCCGCTGCCCGAGGACGCGATGTCGTTGCCCTCGACCGTGTAGTTGTACAGGATGCAGGCCGGGGTGCTGGTCAGGCCGAAGCTCAGGCACTCGGCGTTGGCGTCGCAGAGGGCCAGGCAGCCGGAGTAGGTGGCAGAGGCGGCATCGGCATAGTAGCCGATGTTGGTGCCGCCGGCGTCGTAGCCCACGAAGCCCGTGCACGTGGGCGTCGCGGTGACGGTGGCGGCAGAGGTGGTCGTGGCTGCCGCCGAGGAGGAAGAGGTGGCGGCGCTGGTGCTGGGACACGCGCCGCCGGCGTCGTAGAAGGTGTTGCCGCTGCCGGGCGATGCGATGTCGTTGCCCTCGACCGTGTAGTCGTACAGGATACAGGCCGGGGTGCTGGTCAGGCCGAAGCTCAGGCAGGCCGAGTTGGCGCTGCACAGGGCCAGGCAGCCGGCGTAGGTGGCCGAGTCTGCGTCGGCGTAGTAGCCGATGTTGGTGCCGCCGGCGTCGTAGCCCACCAGGCCGCTGCAGGTGGGCGTGGCGGCGGGCGCCGTCGACGTCGAGGACGTGGACGAGGCCGCGACGGTGGGGCAGACGCCGCCCTTGTCGAAGAAGGTCCAGGGGCTGCCCGAGCTGACGACGACGTTGTTCTCGGCGGCCACCGAGTACAGGATGCACGCCACGCTCGGGTCGATGGCGAAGCTCAGGCAGCCCGAGGTGCTGTCGCACTGGCTGCTGCAGGCCGAGAAGCTCGAGTACGTGCCCGTGGCGGAGTCGCCGTAGTAGGCGAGCTCGGAGCCCTCATCATAACCCACGAGGCCACAGGTCGGCGTGGCCGTGGCCGCAGTGCTCGTGGCCGTCTGGGCCAGGGAGAGCCCGCCAAAGTAGAGGGCAGCACCTCCCACGAGATAACTTGACACCATTGTCAATGATGTAGAGAGAGGGGGAAAATTATGATAAGAAAAACAAAAATACCAAGAAGATCAAAAACGAGAGGAATGCCGAGAACAAGTCAGCTCAGAGAGGGAAGAGAAGGAGGTGCAGACCGACACGGCAGCGAAGGGGATATCATCACCATCATTGAGTCGAATCACGGCGGGTGGCCATGTCCTTTTTTATATTAAACACCAGCGAGGATGCCTGACGTGTAAGCTACGGTGCAGTACAGGCTGCAACCTGCTGCAGGGCTCTCTCTCTAGAGTCCGGGCCCTCCTCTGTCGATCTCCACGCGAGGAGGGCCTGATGCACATGGTCGTATCCACGGCGAGAAGAGCGCTCCCCCCCCCCCCTTCCTTTCTCCTACGCTAGAGCAGAGGTGTGATCTGGAAGCAGAAAATCTCTCTGCACACTACTTGGCGCCTGGAGACTAGAACGGCCTCAGCTGCTGAGGAGATCAATATATTGCAAGCCCTATCCTGTTTCCAGGAGGCCTGGGTCGGTTGACCTCGCTCGTGGGATCGTGTGCCCCACCAACATGTGCCCTTAAAAAGAGGAGTGCCGCAGGCTCCAGGCAAGTCTAGTCTGCGGGCCAATAGCCAGCCCACTGTCCCTGGCGCTATAGTAGTAGGCTCAACAGTGTGGCGCCGCCTTGGCTGTCACATCCAGACCAAGTCTCGGAGCGGCATGGGTGGATATTACTACTGTACTACTGAAGCGGTACTGGACGGCCTCTGCCGTCGGTCTCAACGGAGGGGGGTCCTGAACACGAGCCACCCAATCTCGGAAGCAGGGTATACAAGCTGTCGAAGGGCCAGGTCTGAGGAGGAAGAGAAATATTGGCCGAGTGGTCGTCTGACTGCAGAAGCAGGTGGGGAGGGGGGCAAGAAGGAAGTGGGGGAGGAGATGGAAGGATGAATGCAGCTCAGCCATTCTGCATACCCAGATTACCATGGCTTCATATCGTTTACTAGGTCCACAGATATTTTCTTTTCTTTTTTTCCTGTCGGGGTTTTTTTCTGTGGTGTAGTGTGGTCTGGATGCGACATGACCTGGCAAGCCAATGCATCTATCTGATTTACCCCGAAGGCTTCTTGCCGGACAGCCACGGCTCAGGTATACAGTTGAGTACTATAGCCTCTGTGGGCCCCGAGATCTTGAACTTAAGATGCCGAATAGCCGATCGGGCAGACCAGGAAGAGAGGACTATTGTGAACCACCCGGGTTTATAGTTGACCTGGAAATTACACATCAGTGCGCAGTACAAGCCCAAAGTCCCGAGTTAAAACAAGAAGGGGGAAAAAAAGAAAGAAAAAAAAATCTTGGGTGTGGCCCCAAACACCTGACTGGTCGACTAGGCTGTGGCTTGCGGGAAAGGACAGGGAGCATGCATCCTGCACACATGACACGATAGTATCGCCAGTCGAGCCGTCATCTGACTGATCCATGGGTCTTGTCCAATCCACAGTAAGCTGGACTAACGCCATAACAGACGTGGTCCACTAACAGCAGGCCTCGGATGGTTTCTTTCTTCTGCACCTGGACGTTGTTGGGTTGCAGCAGAGTAGCACACAGCATCAGCGCCAGGTGTGACGGTGGTATTGGTGGAGGGGATGGTGGTGGTGCTGGGACGAGATTCCAAGGTTGCCATCTTGCTGCAGAATGGAGGCCATGGCCAAAGCAGACACAACGTAACATGTCAGCCGTGCTCGCAACCATGCTGCATGAGGCTGTGGTCATACGAGGTTATGTTGTAGTGTGGCTGATTGAACGGTTGAGGCCCGATATGTTTCTCTCTCTCTCTCTCTCGAGGAGGATGGATGCTGAGAGTGCTGACGCAAGCATTGTATTCTGGCCTGGTGGGGTTCTGCTGGGTAATGTTTGGAGACCCGAGGACAAAACAGAGGGTGTCGAAACACTATTGTTTGAGTAATCATGTACTTTACCTACCACGCAGTACCACGGTACAGTTTGGCCAGGTACGTACTATAGTTACTTGGTATGCAGGTCACCTTATCTTATCGCCCACCAGACTGCCCCACCTTCTTCTACACATAGCGGGGTTGCTTCAGCACTGCTGGCCCTGAAAATAGCAGGCCCATCTTCAGGCCTCTTGGTGCCCTAGCATGCTGGCTTTTATCCGACGGATGCCCCTGAGAGCCCTGCAGATGCCACCAATGGATGACACAACCACAGCAGGCTGGATCCCTGGGTCCAACCCCCTTCTCTTGTGGTCGACCTCGTCACTTTTTTCTCTCTTTGTGTCTTGGCCGAGGCCCCTCCATAAACCTTAAACACATCACTTTTCTCTCTCTCTCGTCGTCTTTATCGTTTCTTTATCTTGGGCTGGCTGGACCAGACCGGATCCGTAATATCCCACCTTCCCTTCCACGGCCTTCAGTCACGAAAAGACCCGCCGGTCCGGGCCAACCTTGATTTCCTTCATCCCGCCGGGTTTGCCCTCCCCCCCCCCCCCCCGTCTGCTCGCTCCTATCCACGATGGACTTGATGTTTCGGTTTCGTCGCTGCTCGTCGCATCGTGTGCTGCGCAGACGAAACGGGCCCACCGCATGGTCTTGAGACAGCATCGATACCAGAGTATCCACAACTGCCGTGTCCGTTTCTATATCGAGCTTTCTGGACTGGACCGGCTGCACCGGCTGACCCCGAATCGACCTGTAAGAAACACATTTTATATCCCAGGGCCATCCCCTCCCCTCTTGCTTCAGGAGGATAACAACAAGAGGGCGCTTGTGTCGATTGACCTGTCATCAATAAGTCTGACGAGTTTGTCCTGCTACTGCTAGTGTTTCCAACAAGCCACCAGAGAATTCGCGCGACGCCACACAACGGAAAGAAAAAAGCAACGTCACCTCTGCTAGTCACAAGAAACTTCAACCGGCAGACGTCGTTTCCTTGTCCACCGTGACGACCTGCGAGATGGGCTCGACAACCGATCCTGGAACTGCCGCCGCGCGGCCTCCTCTTGCCTCTGTCCTCCCCCCTCTCATCCTCGGCACCGCCACCTTCAACACCCAGTATGTCGACGACCCCGCGCGCATGCCCTATCAGGCCATTGTCTCTCGTGCTCTCGACCTAGGCATCAACGCCTTCGACACGTCGCCCTACTATGGCCCATCCGAAGTCCTCCTTGGTGACGCCCTGCATCACCTTACCAAGCCCAACAGCGCAAACACAAAGATTGCAGCGCCCGATGGCGCATCGCTGCAGAAGCACCCGCGCGAGAGCTACATGATCCTCACAAAGGCCGGGCGCATCACGGGAAATTGCTTTGATTACTCCCCAGCCTGGATCCGGTATAGCGTGCTGCGAAGCCTCGAGAGGCTGCACACACCTTATCTCGACCTTGTGTACTGCCATGACGTCGAGTTTGTCTCTCCGGCCGAGGTTCTCGCCGCAGTAAAAGAGCTGCGCAGGCTTCGCGACGAGGACGGGGTCGTGCGCTACGTCGGCATCAGCGGCTACCCGGTCGACGTGCTGTGTGAGCTGGCCGAGATGATACAGCGCGAGACGGGCGAGGGCGTCGATGCGGTCATGAGCTACTGCCACTGCTCGGTGCAGAACCACCGGCTTGTGGAGGGCTTCATGGACGACGGGCTCGAGCCTGCGTCAGCACCCGCTAACGGTTCAAACGGCGACGGTGCGGGGCAAGAACAGCAGCTGCCACCTCTTGTGCGCCTCAAGCGCGCAGGCGTCTCTGCCGCCCTCAACGCCTCCATGCTGGGCATGGGCCTGCTGACCACCCGCGGTGTCGACCACGGCCCACAGGCCGTGTGGCACCCGTCGCCACCGCCACTGCGCATGGCCTGCGCTAAGATGGCTGCTGCCGCCACGGCCGCGGGAGAGAGGCTGGAGCGCCTCTCGATACGATGGTCACTGGACACGTGGGCTCGCGCGGGTGCCCGCTCGGGACTGGGCGTCGGCCTCAAGGGCAAGAGCGGCCACCTGCAGCTGAGCGACAGCGACAGCAACAGCATCGGCGCCAGCGTGATGGGTATCACCTCGCTTGCGGAGCTCGAGGAGACGTGGGAAGTGTGGATGAGCGTGCTAGCCGAGAGCGTCCCGCCCACGGCGCTCGACGCCGAGGCGGTCGAGGAGGTGTCCAAGGATGTCGTGGTGAATGGGGACAAAGACCCGCAGACGGCCTCCCTGAAGCGGTGCGACCAGGTCCAACACCTTGTCAAGGAGAAGCTGTGGCCGCTGCTGGGCGAGTGGAGAAATCACAGCTGGCCCTCGGGCGGAGACGGCTTCGTCAACGATAGAGCGCCCGAAGATATCGGTGTCGTCCCCACGGACGATGGAGTCATTGCCAGGTTCGAGGCCAAGAAGCAGCTGAGCTGATGAGATCAGGGCACCCTTCGTCAGAGATTGATGATGAACTTGGTTGCATGTATACTCGACCATCAGCACATGTTTGCTCACAGCAACAACGACATACAAGCCACGCCGCAAGGCATAGAGTAACGTGGATATTTCGGACCAAAGACATAGACTTGATAGTCTTAGCAGAACAAGCAGGAACGCCTTCGTCTGTGACTTGTCATACAAAAAGTACCGTTTGGTCCATGTCCAATATGGCGTGACCACACTGTTCCACGGCCCCCGAACTACGCATGTGCTATTACCACACACGCGCACCGGCGTCTCGTCGCCCCCGGGCCCGGTTCCGAACGGCCCAGTCGTCTTCCCGTTCCTGGCTCGTATAGTATTGAATGCTTACCCTCCCCCCCCTCCCAGCCGCCCCCCTCCATCTCATCTCTACTTACTCTCCTTCTCTGTGAAGCCACTTTGTTTTTCCCTGGACGCGGGCTCGGTCACTATGCCGGTCCCGACCTCAGGCGACGGTCACCTGCCAAGCACCCGCCGCCACAGGGCTGCACGAGGAGCGGAGGCGTCTGGCTGCTGGAAGGAGGCACACCACTGGTCTTGTCACTGCTTTGTGGATGACGAGATGACTATTACTTGCCTTTCTTTTGGCTTTCTTTCTTCGTGGCGGGCTCGGTCTTGCGCCCATTTGAGAATGGAGGAGCTAGGCCTGGCGAGCTGAGGGCCTGTTGCGCTATTGTTACTGATCAATCACCTTGTTGCGAGTAGATAGGCGAGAGTCATGTAGTGGTCGGCGAGGAGCGAATGGCTGCAGGAGGATTATGTATATATGGCCAAGGGCATACACACATATCCCGACAAAGTCTCGTTCCACTTCTTCTCACCCGCAGGAATTTCCATATAAGATGATTATGTGGAAAGACCCCACCACATCGCGCAACTGTCCTTCTCCCTCTCAGCTCACAGATCGTCACACAATGTATACCTCGTCGCCGTTCGCGATACTGCTCCTCGCCCTGTCCGCCACTGCCGCTGCCCACGGACCAGGTGCTCGCCTGGGAGGACACCGCGCGCCGTGTCTCAACTCGACGGGTGTGGATGTTCTTGTCGAGGGGTACACGTATCTCCTTGAGAACCCGGGGGGACCGGACTTTAACGGCACGGCGGAGGCCATCCTGTCGGATGAGTTTGTTGTGGAGTCGGACTCGATTTTGACTCTTTCTGGGAGATCTGTGAGTTCTCAGCTTCTCTTCCTCTTTCTTTCGAATGAGATGTTGGATCGAGTATTGGTCGTGAGCGGGTCCGCCTCTCATGCCTTGCTCGTGATTCACATCTGCTCAGACTCGTCACATGCATCTCATGAGCACGGGACCACCAGAAACTGGCGTCAAGTCAGGTAGATAAGAACAAGAAAGAAGGAAAAGAATCCAGAAGAAAAGTGACGAGTCTAGTGTCGCTGACGATGGCCCCATCCATCAGCTTGGCCAGCCAGCCTACCCGTCAAAAGAGGTCTACATCGCAACCCAGTTCCAGACGCCTCCCCTCCCCGTGGTGCAGACGCTGGACGTATTCTCGGCCTGTGACAGGATCAGCTGTGAGTGATGGTTTACAGGTAATTACCGGCAATATCGACCAGTCGACCCCCCTTTTTTTTTTCCTTTGGGCTTCCGCTACAGCATTCTGTTTGGTTGGTTTCTCTAACCAGCAAGAACACGGATGTCAGGGCGGTGGAACGCGAGCGGCATCGGGAGCGACGAGTACGAGATCAAGGGCATCATTGTGCTGGATGTGGATGTCGACAAGGTGCAGATCACGGCGGTGTACAGCGAGTTCAACACGGCGGCGTTTGAGGCTGATCTGGGCAGCGCGGAGAGTCAGGGACAGACGTGAGGAAGGGGGGGGGGGAATGTAGGGGGAAGTGAGTAATTAGTTATGCCGTGCCAGGAAGGACAGCAGGGTGTGGTAAGAAGTTACGCTTTGTTCGTGACGGAGAAATGCCGATATGAATATAATAGAGAGTGTCTATAATTGTGTCACATTTCCAAGTTCGAGGCCTGGATATCAAAAGGCACCGTGCGACAAAGTTGTGCACCCGGGGCCTCGTGATTGGGGGGCGACCCTTCATCCACTTGATCTGAGCCCACTCATCCATCCAATTGACCTGAACTTTGTTTTCCAACAAACCGTCGTCTTGTGACTCGCAACTTGCCAAGTAAAAGAAGAAAAAACACAAGAAAAAAAATGGTACAGTACCCTCCATAGCCACCCAACACGGCAGATGTTAAGTGGCCCAGTGATCCACTCGCACTACAACGACAGTTCTTAATCGTGGACAAAGGAGCGGTCCACGGGGTACCCGAACCTTATCACAAGGGTGTTTCTTTTCTGTTCTCTTTTCTTTTTTTATCCCTTTTCCCCGCACCGATGTGCAGCCACAAGGTTTCAGGAGGGAGCAGTACGGTCTTGATATAGCCTTGCTGGACAGCTGTTGTAGAGGAGGAGCCAGAAAGGCCCGGAGAAACTATTATACATCATACACCTTGCTGTACTCTCAAAGACCACAGTATACATCACACACACGTCTTTTAAGAACCGACCAATCTGTCGCTATGCTAGAGAATCCGCCAAGGTCAACGATACTAGCGGTGTATCCACCTTTTTTCTCTATAACCAACCGCCTCCTGCTATAACACAGCGGTGATATACTTTTACTTGTCTTGGGCAGCACCCTCCTCCAGATAAGCCCGTCTGGCTCGTTGGGGTCCGCACGTTAACCAGGCGATCAGTGGACCTCGTGTCGCCGCCGCTGCAACAAGTAGCGGGACTGATAACCTAAATCAATATAGGCCATCTGTGTCCAACATGCCATTCACGCTTTACCGTGCCTCTTTGAGGGCTAGAATTCGATCTGTCAACTACATGTGCTCCATAATTAGGTTTTCCGGTCCCCACACATCATGAGGCCATATTCTCTTTTCCGAGGGAGGGAGGAAGGGAGGGAGGAAGGGAGGGAGGGGGCCCCGCCCCTTGGCTATGGGTCAAACTGCCAACGGTCAAACGAGATCCTCCTCCTTCGGCCCGTGCCTGGATCTTCACCGCTTCGGTCTCGTAAGGTCTGTCGGGGGGATGTGGGGGAGGTAAGGTGAGGAGAGAGGAGGTGAGAGGTGAGGAGGCGACACTATCATGGCCTCTCTCATTGGGTGTGTCTGGTCAAGGGGGGGGGGGGGGTTTCTAAGTAATAATGGACTTATGGGTCTTGGGTCGAGTTTGCCCTCATAGACCCAGAACTTAGTATATGTATTATGGTACGTACGGATCTGATCAGCACGCTGTAGACTAGACAAACCGCATAACTCCCCCCTTCCCTCTGAGAAAACAAAGCAGCAGAAAAGAAAGAAAAAAAAAAGAAATATGGGATCAGTCGCGCCCCGAGAAGAGGTCCACCAGATCTACCCGTCAGGGTGGCAGGACGACCCGGAAGAGGAGAGGTTCAAGCTGTCCCTGTTCGACCCCATCATCCTGGTCGTCTACTGCCAGTTCACCCTGTACTTCCGCCTCGACGACGACAGCAGCAGCCACGAGAGGACCGCGGCGGTGCTCAGGCTGGGCCTCGCAAAGACGCTCAGCCAGGTCCGCCACTTCTGCGGCACGATCGAGAGGGACCCCGAGGGCGGCTTCTCCTTTGTCAAGAGGCGGGACACCTCGATCAAGTATGTCGTCAGGTCGCTGGAGGGGCCCGAGTACCCGTCCTTTGGTGATATCGAGAGGGCGTCCTTCTCGTGCAGGTCGCTGGGGGACCTGAGTGAATATGCCATAGCCGAGTGTAAGTCTGGCCGCACGACAACCCGGTGCATTTATGGTGCTCACTGGAAAGAAGGAAAGATATTGACCAAGATAAACAGTGCCGTATGGCGAGGGCAGGGCCGAGTCTGACCCGAACAATAGCCCTGTGATCTCGGGCTTCCAACTGTGAGTGAGAACACAGACACACACACACACACACACACACACACACGACGCTTGAGGAGTTGGTGCATGTATGGATTCTGACAGAACCTTCGACAGGAATTTCATCCGTGGCGGTGCCGTGTTGAGCTCGCATATCCACCACTGGGCGACTGACCTGGTCGGCTGGAGCAACTTTATCCGCCAGCTCGCAGAGTATGTCATGACCAATTCTCATCCTCTTTGACCAGTAACACCTGTGGACTTGTCGTTCCGTGTATGAGCAGGCTCACAACTCGTCGAGGGGTGGTCGAGCCAGTGCCCAAGAGAGCCCCTCGACTGTGTTACCTCCCCCCTACTGACCCGCCCAACACAGCAACTGCCGCGCCATCCACACCGCAAACGCAGACGAGGACGCCACGGCAGGCATCAAGTGGCCCCCCTGGGACCCCTCCTGCATAGACATGAGCCACTACACCAAGCAGCTCCCCGCCGCCTCCCTCATCGACGGGCCCCCCATCGCCCCGCGCCACCCGGGCCACCCGGACCGCCACCAGACCCTCATCTTCCACGTCAGCCCCAGGAGCCAGGCCCGGCTCAAGCAAGAGGCCGTCGGGTCGGCGCCCGACGCGGCACCCTGGGTCTCCACCTACGACGCCATGTGCGCCTTCGCCTGGCGCCACCTGACCCGCGCCCGCATCCCCTACTACCGCCCGGACCCCCAGGCCCAGGCCCCCTACTTCGCCGAGGCCATCAACATGCGGCCCCGCATGCGCAACCCGGCCCCGCCCCGCCGCATGATCCGCAACATGACCGTCGGAGGCTTCAGCGACGCCCCCGGCCCGGGCGCCGCCCCGCTCCCCACCATCGCCGAGCTGACCCGCGACGCGCCCCTGGGCGCCCTGGCGCAGTACGTGCGGCGCCTCACGCAGAGCGTGACCCAGCCGCACGTCGAGGCCCTGCTGGCCTGGATCGCCACGCTGCGCGACAAGCAGTCGGCGAGCTTCAACCTCATGTGCAAGCCGCCCATGGCCTTCTTCGTCACGGACCACCGGGCCGCGGACGTGAGCGCGTGCGACTTTGGGTTCGGGCGGCCTTCGGTGCATCGGTTCATCACGGGAGGGCATGTCTCGCCTAATATGATGTTGGTGTATCCGCCTGCTGATGGGGGGAAGAAGAAAAAGAAGAAGAATGGGGATGGCAAGGAGGAGGAGGAGGGCTTGATATGGTGTATTAGTGTGGAGGAGGCTATCGTGCCTACTTTGCTGGCGGATAAGGAGTTTGCCGAGTTCTTTGAGTACAGAGGACTTGACTGAGGGATCGTCTATTGCGACATTGTGTCCTGGAATTCTCTGATTACTTTTTCTTATATCTTGGCATAATAGCGAGGGAGTGGAAATAATCATACCGCACGTATATGGCCATGCCCGAGACCTCGTTTTTATATGCTGAGACCGATAATCTGTGGATCTGAGTTGGAGGACAGAGCACAGTCTTTTTTTCAGCATCAAGATGGAACTCTCGAGTGCCACATACACACAGCAGGGACCTCCAAGCATCACACGTCAGTGCAGTATCCATGTCAGACGCTTTGTGTGGATTCTTCTGCCAACCTGCTGTGGCTATCTACTGTCAAGCCATGGCGCCAATGCAGGGAGGGCCCAACCTCCTTTTAATTTTTTTGCGCTGGGAGCCCAGTGTACCTCATCCCATCTTCAGTATAGCCGTCCATGCCGTGGAAGCAACTCATGGTAAAACCAGAGAGAAGCCGTGTGTGTGTGTGTGTGTGTGTGTGTGTGTTGGGTTGGGTTGGGTTGGGTTGGGTTCAATATCGAGATCAATAAAGACGAAAAGAAAGAAGAAGAGAAAGATAAGAGTAGAGAAAGAACAACAAAAGACCGTCGCTAACCCATAACCCAGGAGGAAAACACCCATGTCGAAGATCCCAATCTAAGCCGTCACAACATCCATTCTATCAGACCGTACAAGAAGCCTTGGTATCGTCCTGCCAGATGGCAAAGAGTTCATCTGGCCATCCTCATGTCGCTCGTATGCACAGTCACTGTGTGACAAAGTCGTCTGGCACCTCTACCGTCCGTGTGCCCTGGAAGCCGAGCTGCTTGGACTCTGCTGCCTCGTCGTCGCCCACCATGGGGGTCCCAGGCGTGACCATCAGCTGCGGTGTATCGGCGCTGCCGGAGGGCTCGTCGTCGGCATCGTCGGCACGTGCCCCATCGTCGTAGGATTCCTGCGTGAGCGTTGCGATGCTCTTGGACATCTCGTCGCCTTCACCGTCTGTATGCGACGCAGACACGTCCTCCACGTGCTCGGCCTGCTCGTGCAGGGAGCTGCGCTTGTCGCCATCGTCCGCCGCGCCCTCCTCCTCAGCGTGGCTCTCGCCGATCTGGCTCAGCCGGCGGCCGGCATTGACACCCTCGAGCTCCACGCCGACCAGCTGTGCCAGGCTGCTGAAGTTGTAGTTGGGCTCCGTCTCGCTGTCGTCTGCAGACCGCCCGCCCGCGTCGTCGCTGTTGTCGCTCTTGCCGCTCAGGGATATACCACTCGACCGCGGGTCCTGGGATTGTAGGTACGACGGGTTCTGGTAGCTGCCTGACTGCGACTCGGTGACCGACTCGGAGGCGCTCGAGGCGCTGCTCATCTGGCGGAGGTGGGACGGCCCGGCAGAGTGCAGTGGCGACGGGATCGGCCGTGGCGACGCGGTCGGTGGTGGGGCTGGGGTCGAGGTCGGTGCTGTCGCCGGGTGCACGGCATCGACGTTGCTCTTCCCAACCTCTGAGTCAGGACTGGTCTGCGGCGGGCCGCCGCCGCCCCTGTCCACAGCCTTGCCCTTGTCGTTGGCGCTCGCGGGCGCGGCAGGCTTGGGCGGGCTCGAGCTGCCCGAGGAAGCGATGGCGTTGGCGGTGGTGGCCTCGACGCGAAGGTTGGATGCAGCACTATTGCCCCTCCTGCGGCCGATCGTGCTCAGCCCCGGCAGGCTCAGCGTGCTCCCGCTGGCGGAGCTGTGCCCGCTCCCGTTGTAAGGCTGGCCCTTTGCGGCCGCCTTGGCCGCCTTGCGCTCCTCCTTTTCTCTCCTCTTGGCCTCCTTCCGCTCCTCCTTGTCTGCTTTGCGCTTGCGCTCCTCCTCGGCTGCCAGCGACAGCCTGATGGCCTCGGCAAGCATCATGTTCTCGAGGTTCTCCATATGGCTGTGGCGAGGCCCGACGAGGGCCGAACGGCTCGATGTGTTTCTGGCGCCCGGCTCTGAGCCCGAAGGTGCGGGTTGTTCTGTACTCGCCGAGGCCGCGGCGCCGCCATTATTGTCGCTGGCGTTGTTATCGCCAGTATTTCTCCTGCCGAACCGGCTCATCCTGCCAAATGACCTGCCAGGGCTGTCACCCATCAGGAATGCGGCCGTGTGCAGGGCAGTTGCTGCTGCGGCCCGCCTGGCCAGGTGGTTGCGCTGCGCGGCAAGCTTGGCAGCCCAGTCGGGCCGGACTCGGTCGGTGGTGATGACATTCGGGGCGTTTGCGGATAGTGACTGGGTCCGGCGTCGGCCGATCGAGGCGGAGGGCGGAGGTGATACAAAGGGCGACGGCGACGTGGAGCCGAGCGAGCTGTTTGAGCTCATGGCCGTGCCCATCTGGCCCACGGCGGGGGAGACTGTGTAGGTCAGGCCGCGCCGGAAGGGAGGTGGCTCGTAGGTGACGCCAAGCTCGGGCTGCTGGCAGTACGGACATGTCGCCGGCTCCGAGATGAGCAAGTCCGCCTCCTCGGCGTTGGCATCGGGGCCGCCGGAGGCCTCGGCATTGCCCTCGTTATCGTGGCCATCCGGGAAGTGTGGTTCTGGCCGCTTGATCTGGACGAAGCACTCGCTGCATATGGGCTGGTCGCAGCATCTCGTGTGGTTCAGATAGGGGGTAGTAGTAGAGGAAGCAGATGGGGCACTCGGCGCCGTCCTTGTAGAGGAACACCTCGAGCGGCTGTCCGTTGACGAAGGGGTCGTTGGGTAGGTTGATCTCCCGGGGCGTAAGCTCGCTGCTCGATCCGTTCTTGGAGCCGAGGCTGAGGGCTGCAGCGAGGGCTTTGGTGCGGGGCTTGAAGGCGGCGGGCGACCCTTTGCTGGACGAGCCCGTGAACGTCGGCGAGGGGAGCGAGGAGCCAGCGTTGGAGGCGCTTCGGTCCGAGGCGGCAGACATTGTCCGAGGTCCGAGAGGGACGGTGAGGTTGTTCAGGTTGGGCGTCGAGCCTGCGGGCGATGCGTGTTGGGACACAGGCTGAGGCACCAGCTCTGGAGGAGGCGTCTGGTCGGCCGGGGGGATCGGGAGGCCTCGTGCGGCGGCGATGATCTGGTGCTCGGCCCAGGTCTCTGAGAAGTCGTTGAGGCCCCGCCAGAAGGGTGCTAGCTTTCTCTCGACCTGTAGACGCGGCGGGGGAGGGGGGCATACTGTCAGTACTCTGTGTGGCTCATGTGGCGGCCAGCCCGGCCCGAGCGTGAAGGAGGCAGCATTACCTGCAGCTGTCGCACGACCTGCTTGGAGAAGTCCTCGGTGCCGACATAGACACCCATGGTGACCAGGTAGCCGCCATCGACATGCTCTTCCCTCAGACTCCTCTCGCGCTCCTTGATCCGGTTGACCCTCTCCCGTTCGAGGCGGCGGGCCTCGCGCTCGGCCCTGGTCTCGCGCCTCTCGTGGGAGGACTCGCCCCGGGAGCTGCTGGACGCGCCGATGCCGAGCAGGGAACCAAGGTCGTTCCGGCTGGAACGGTTCCTCAGGCGAGAGCTGTGGCCGTCGCGCGAGGAAGCAGAGGGGTCGAATGCGGGGGCGACGGAGGACCGGTGGTGACGACCAGAGGATGAGGCGCCGGGGTCGCCAGAGCGCGACTCCTTGGCTGGAGTATTACCCATGACTGCAGCAGAGAAGAGATATTCCTGGGCACACCCAGCTCTCGTGGGCACCTCGTCGTCGTCGTCGAGGAGCAGGGAGAGAGACGAGGCAGCTCGGGTGATACGGCGATGCTCCTAGGAGACAATGCCTTGTGTGGGAAGCCTCGAGGTCAATGCCGTGTGCATCAATGGTAGCTAGGAGCAGGGAGCAGCTGGTCAAGGAGATAGGAGGGTCGAATCTAGGACACTTTGTTTTGTGATGATTGAGATAGTAGGAGATACCCTGGGGGGAGTGGTGTGCGGAAGTATGCGTGTGCATCTAAGTGTGTGTGAAAGAAGGCAGCGGATGATTCACGGATGGACCAGCCGGGTTCAGCTAAGGTCCAGTGCAGCTGCGGTCTGGGGCTGGTGCTACAGTGCGTGTTCAGTGGTGTCAGCGGTATCGCCCAGCGCGCCAGCGGGCGATGTGACACTGTGACTGACGGAAAAGGCGGGGGAGGAGAGCTCCACACGCAGGGGTGGGGTGAGAGAGAGAGGTAGGGAGCTCCGTTAGGCACCGCCCAGGGCGAATATTGTGGGGGGGGGGGGGGTGCAATTTAGGCCCAACCTCAATGTGAGGCTGGGGTTATACACACACAGAGAGGTAAGAAAGCAAAAATAATCAAGGATAGACTTCTTGTTCCTGAAGACCACAAGAAGCGAGTATACGGTGTTGATTTCTGGCGTGGTTGAGGTGAGCTGTTGGGAGGGATCGAGAGAGATGTATGTCAGTCAGTCAGTCAGTCAGTCAGTGCGTGCCGCTGTCGTCTGGTCTTGGTAGGGTATCAGTTTTGGTGGTTGGGTGCTGTAGTTGCAGGGTGCTATAGTGGTAGTGCAGAAGGGGTCATGCACTGTCCGATGCGACCGAGATTTACTACGGCACTATCGTACGATCGCACGGCAGGTACCCTGTGTACAGCTGACTGGCCTCCACCTGCTCTTATTTCAACCTCAACCCAGCCAACAAAGACCTGCTGACATTTCTTATCAAGACAGGGGAGATAGAGGGAGGGACGAGGTTGTGTGTGTCCCTGGATCGTCTGGATAGATACAAACATCGCAGCGCATGACCCTCCACCAGCCAGAGCAGGCACTGATAAGTCCTGTGTCCTTCCCCAGCTTCAATCCGCTTGCGGAACCGAGGGAGTCCAGACCCCCTCAACAGAATCTCGTCGAGGTCTGAAACATATCCAATAGCATTAGGCACGGGTAGACGGCTGCCCTGAGCACACCCACCGTGCCGCCTCAGATAGAGCCGCCCACCATCATCCTGGCAACCAGCCCTCTTCAACTCCAGGTCCCATGGTCAGAATGCGTCACTGCCGACCAAGATTTCATCAGCTATCAGCAGAGCATGTCTTTTCTCTTTCTCTCTCTTTTTTTTTTCTTTTTTCTCTCTTTCTAATTTTGTCTCTTTATTTTGTGTGTGCGTGTGTCTGTCTTGGCGTGTGTACCTTTCTCACCTCATTCTAGCCTGGTCTTGCGTGCCTGGGATCAAAACAAAGATAAAGACTGTGTGTTCTGTGGAATATTGGGTAAATGTATTAGGAATGGTATGGGTATTGATGAACAGTTCCTAGCATCCCCATGTCCGTGCTATGGTATCATCTCAGATCGTACAGAACAGCAACCACCCGAAGCGAACATCAACACAACCCGAGACGCCTTTCCGCTGTCGAAGGGGAGAACAAAGAAGAAGAAAAAAATCAGAGGACGAAAATCACTATGCACCTTCCTAGCGGCCGTCACCCTCCGTGCGTGGACTACCTAATCAGCTATGCGAGATGTAGGATCTCTTATACTTCCTACATTGGAATCCAGTCAGCATATCTCATGAGAACATCCAACATTCATAGAGGAGAGAGAGCTCCAAACTTACCCAATAACCCACCACGCGTGCAGCACACCGGGAATCCACCCCAGGATGGTGAGGAGGATGTTGATCCACAGGTCCGCGTGGAAGCCACGCTTGAGGAACACACCGATCTAGTTTGGGTACGGTCAGCAGGAAACCACACAGACACACACACGCTCTCTCTCTCTCTCTCGTTCGTGCGCGCTGTTGGGACGACCTAGAGGCAGGAGGAGAACGGAGGCTGTTGCTTTCAACTTACAGGCGGTATAAAGAAGGCAATAAAGTAGTCAATCATGTCCGACGTGGACGAGACCTCACCCTTCGCCATGGCTGCTGATGTGATCTCTGTAAGCTGTGCTGATGATGATCTTTTTACCTATCGCGAGTATAGGAAGAAGATAAAAGAAGAAAAAAAAGAAGAACGGAGCAGTTTCGCAATGCGCAGGCAGGATGGATTGAATTTAGGTACGTGAGGGTAAACCTTGGATATCTCCAAGCCACATGAAAAACGTACTCTTTCACATTATATAGATCTTGGCAACAACCATGACTGTGGTTGTGGCTATGGCCGTGCCTTGCCATGGGTCAACTCTTGCTTTTTGCTGTTGCCCACATGCTGGGAAGGCGCAGGGGGCTGCTGGAGATGACGTAGTGGGAGGTGTGAGCATGTGCTGTGGACATCCATGGCAAGGCTGGGCTGGGCTGGGCTGTGCTGTGCTGTGCTGTGCTGTGTTGCCCCTCTGATGATTTTGACGTCACAGCCGCTGTAACCCTGGCCCAGCACGCAGATAACCCGCAACAAAAAGCCATGTTGCAACACAGCAGGAGGGTCTCTATTGTGGCTGTCTTGAGAGACCGTCAACCTGCTGCTGTCTTGCTCTGTATACTATACAGTGTCTTGGTCCGGCGTCTGGGTGAGCATGTCTCTGGTACCTGCATGGTCTCAGTTCCCTCGGCATTCGAGTGTGCAGGTTGTCATTCGATGAGAGGCTGAGTTTTGATGGTCACCCCTATCTATGCCGGGTCTACGCTCTGTTGCTTGGTGGGCAGAGTAGAACCTGGGAAGGATTGACAGATCTCGGACTTTTTTTTTTTTTTTTTTTTTTTTTTTTTCAATAATGAAATCCTGAGCAGGCCTCGAAATACTCGGATATCAATTGCTGCTGTTGCTAAATTCCCAACAGGCTCAAGCTGCATTTTCACCAGTCGACTCACCTCCAGCCAAGTCCGTCTTTTAAAAGGTGGAAGATGGAGCCAGCATGTGCTCAGTCTTATTATGCTAAATAACAATGTCCAGAAGTCCTCAATCATCACAGAAACATCTCCATGGCCTCCTGTCCAGACGTCCTGGTGACGGGCTCCTCGGGGCACCTCGGCCACGCCCTCATGCTCTCCCTCGCTGAGTATGGGCACACCGCGCTGGGCATCGACATCCTCCCCTCTACTATGCCCAATACCCTTACCGGATCCATCACAGACGAAGCCTTCGTCGACACCGTCTTCAGAACATATCCCTCGATCCGGCACATCATCCACACGGCAACCTTGCACAAGCCGCACATTGCGACGCACACCAAGGCCTCCTTCATTCAGACCAACATTACTGGCACCCTCAACCTCCTGGAAGCTGCCGTGGCTGCACGGGATAGGATCCACGACAGCAACAGCAGCGGCAGTGGCGGCGGTTCTACCATGACCTTTATCTTCCTCAGCACAACCTCAGCTTTTGGCACAGCTCTCAGCCCAGAGCCAGGCCAGCCCGCGGCCTGGATCGACGAGGATGTCGTTCCGCAACCCAAGAACATCTACGGCGTCACAAAAGTGGCTGCCGAGGATGTCTGCAGGCTCGTTCACCTGCAGACAGGCCTGCCGGTCGTCGTGTTGCGCACGAGCCGCTTCTTCCCTGAGGAGGACGACGATCAAGAACGCAGCAGCTCCATGGGAGCAGACAACCTGAAGGTGTGCGAGCTGGCACACCGCAGGGTCGACATTGCGGATGTGGTGGGTGCGTGTGTAGCTGTCTTGGGAAGGGCTGCAGCAGGTGGGGTGGGCTGGGGAAGATACATCATCAGCGCCCCCACGCCGCTCACCAGGGAGGCAGAGGCTCTGATACTGCTGAATTCCGGAGAGGCACCGAGCGGCGTGGGGGAGGTCATGGAGAGAGCTGTTCCGGGATGCAAGGACATCTTTGAAGGCCAGGGCTGGACGTTCCCGGCCAGGATGGACAGGGTGTATGATTCTTGGAGAGCCGTGAGAGAGCTGGGGTGGGTGCCGAGGTATACCTTCCAGAGGGCAGTGGAACTGCTGGCGAGGGGAGACGAGTGGAAGAGCGAGTTGACCATCAGGGTCGGGAGGAGAGGGTACCACGACAAGCCTACTGGGGTCTACACGACGTGATGGGGCCGGCCGGCCTTTCCTTTCGCCTTCTTTCTTCCCTTACTCTTATCTCAACTTTTATTATGTTTATTTTTTCTCTTCTTTTCTTTTTCTTCCTCTTTTTCCACATCTACACGAACACTACTCGGAGCAAGAAGGAGATAATTCTCTGTTTCAGCTAAACAGCCCCCCCAAGTGGTTGGCTGATTGGTCTACTTGTCTCTTCGGTGGCCCAAACACAGTGTCAAAATCCTGTCATGTCTTCAACCCCCCTCTTCCTTACGGGATCCCCTGTGGCTGACACGATCCACTGCCTCCTGCAACTTCGACTCGATATTGGGCAACATGATGGCGGGTGACAGGCGGTCGTCCCAGCTGCAACATGGGATACCTTACAGTCCAATATTTTCCTCAGGGGTGTGTGGCCTATATGGTCAAGGGATGAGGACGGCTGGGATCCTGTCGTGGCTCTCGCCTGGCATGTGGATGTGGGGGCCCAGCAGGAAACAGGCCACCCCACCCTGCTCACCACTTGTCGTGCGGGGAAGACTTTGTTTTCCCCGGCTTTTTATTGCCCCGAATGTGGCCCCTTATCTGGGGAAGCCCCGCTGGGAGTGCTGCTAGGTTACAAGTTTCAAGGCTATGGCCTGCTTTTGTTTGGTCAATATTGCGGCCTTTGTGTTGTACTATAAGACAACAGTCATCACACCACATCCACAACTACATCCACTTTACTGTCAAAGAAAAGAAGAAAAAGAATAAACCCCCCCCCCCCCCACCTCCCTGACTTTGTTCCCTATCGGGTGTTCTCCTCCTCTTGCCCTTGCTCTTCCCTGTCTCTCTCTCCTGGATCAAAAGCGGTCAATTGTGGGCTCCTACCCAAGGGAAGAGAACAGGAAAAACGGGCGGTTATATCACACGGCTGCCGTCGTCTATTGTACTCTGAGAGATGAGAGCGCCGGCTGGCACAGCAGGAGAGCATTGTGTCTCAGGCCAGAACGACCTCTGGAACAGAGGCCAGTGTGCTTGTCTTGTCAACACTTGGTTCCTGACAGGAGCAACGTTTATTCACGCCAACCATATCCGAACACCGCTTCTATGTGCTGCGTCCTCGTAATTCCAAATGCGAGCTGGAATTAGCGATATAGACGTCTTTTGTCTCGGGCTAGGCCGCTACTGACAAGAAAAGAGGACTACTACAGTAAGCGTCAAAGGGCCGATTCATACTTGACATGGTTCATCGCCATGTGTGCCATCGCTTAGCCATGTGTGAGTGGGAACTTGACCATCGAGCAACAACAAACCCCCCTCCCCCCCCTTCTCCCCCCCCCACGGGGTGCTGTGGGGCACCTCGTCCAGCATCCCGACCCTTTTTATCCAATGGGTTCTCGGCCGTCGCTGTCACGGTACGCGTATGCGTGTGCAGGGGGACTGACTTACCCGGCTATTTGCCCGAGGGGAGCATCAACACAGGCAGTGGGTCGCTGCTACGATTCTGCTGCTACTATGATCCGAGGCGTGTGTACCAATCCAGTACTTTATCCGGACAGCCTTCTCCATAACTATATATCCCCTCCAGCTCTAATCTAATGGTATGTATCATACATATATCATGGTCGTAGACCTGCCTCTCTGTCGCTCCTTGTTCTTTCTCCTCCTCCTCCTTGTACCGCCCTGCCTGCTACCTCCTGCCTCCTCCTCCTCCTCCTCCTCCTCCTCCTCCCCGTCGTGATCTCCTTCGCCCCCCCCCCCCCCCGTCCCGCGCCAACAGAAAGTGCCAGCAGCCCTTGTCATGCCGTGGATCCAAAAGATCATCCGCAATGATGCGGTCAAGCTGGATCCCCCAGAGGTGTACAACTGGAGGGTCTTTGCCCTGGCGGCGGCGGCCTGCTTCGGCGGGACGCTGTTCGGCATGGACACGGGCATCATCGGCGGCGTGCTCACCCTCCCGGACTTCAAGAAGGAGTTCGGCCTCGAGGGCTTCACCACCTCGGCCAGCGCCAACCTCTCGGCCAACCTCGTCAGCACCATGCAGGCGGGCGCCATCGTCGGCGCCCTGGCCGCGCTGCCCCTGGGCGAGAAGCTCGGCCGCAAGCCCAGCCTCATGATCATCGCCGTCTTCGCCTTCGCCGGCGGCCTCATCCAGGCCTTCTCGAACGGCAGCTTTGCCACCTTTTACGCGGGCCGGGTCATCGAGGGCCTGGGCCTGGGCGGCGCCACCATGCTTGCGCCCGTCTACGTCTCCGAGAACTCGCCGCGCGCCATCCGGGGCCTGCTGATTGGGTTCTATCAGCTCTTTGAGACCATGGGGGCCATGATTGCCTTTTTTATCGACTATGGCTCGCTGCTGCATATCAAGGTTAGTATTCTTGTCTTGAAGAAGAAGAAGAAGAAGCAGCTCTTCCTCCCCCCCGTCCCCCCCCCCCCTCTTTTTCATTTTATTGTCACTCTTCTGGGCCAACAATATTAACTGTGTATCTACTTTCTTTCTCTCTAGGGTCATGCGTCCTGGCAGGTCCCCCTGGCCATGCAGTCCCTCCCCCCATTCCTCATCTTCATCACCATCTTCTTCTGCCCAGAGTCGCCCCGATGGCTCGCCAGCAAGGACAACTGGGAAAAGGCCTCGGGCGTGCTGTCCAGCGTGCGGCACCTCCCGGCCGAGCACCCGTACATCCAGCAGGAGCTCCTGGAGATGAGGATGCAGCTCGAGGAGGAGCGGCGGTCGGTGCACGGGACGGGCTTCTGGGCCATGCAGAAGGAGTGCTGGCTTATCCCCGGGAACAGGAAGCGGGCGCTGATGGCCATGGCGCTGATGACGGCACAGCAGTGGACAGGAGTAAGTCACTTATCTGTTGCTCTTGTTTATCTTTTTTTTTTTTTTTTCTTTCTCTTTTCTCTGAAAGTAAAGGAGCTGACAATATAAAAACCTCTCTCGCCGCACAGACCAACGCCATCAACTACTACGCCCCCGAGATCTTCGAGTCCCTCGGCATCACGGGCAACGCCGAGTCCCTCCTGGCGACGGGCGTCTACGGCATCGTCAAGATGTGCTCGTGCGCCATCTTCATCACGTTCCTGGCCGACACCCTGGGCCGGCGCTGGTCCTTCATCTGGACCGGGTACGCCATGTGCATCTTCATGTTCTACCTCGGCTTCTTTGTGCGCTTCGACGCGCCCAAGTCCGGCGCGCCCCAGACCAGCGCCGGCACCGCCGCCCTGGTCATGGTGTACCTCTTTGCCGCCGCCTTCCAGTTCGGCTGGGGCCCCGTGTGCTGGATCTACGTCAGCGAGATCCCCACCAACCGGCTGCGGGGGTACACCGTCAGTATCGCCGCCTCCACGCAGTGGGTGTTCAACCTGGTCGTGACCCGGGTCACGCCCATCATGCTCAAGAACGTGGGCGGGAGCACCGGGTACGGCACGTATTTCCTCTACGGGAGCTTCTGCTTTGCCATGGCCACCGTGGCCTTCTGGATCCCAGAGACAAAAGGGGTGAGTTGGTTTTTTTTTTTTTTTTTTTTTTTTTTTTTTCCACATGGGTTTTACCATCTACTTGTGTGTTTGGCATGATGGATGTGAGTATGATTGTGTCCACCACGACTTGCTAACGTGTGGGTGTCCTAGTTGTCTCTGGAGCGCATGGACGAGCTCTTTGGCACGGCCGACCTGGGCGTGGACGGTCTCGAGGCGGCCACGGAGAAGCGCGTCGAGGCTGGCGATGTCGAGACTTCGCAGTACGAGTACTCTGAGCAGCAACGGGTTTGATTTTGTGGTTGTATTAATGAGGGCGTACACACAAGTCCTTTTTGGCAATGGCCGGTTCAGCACATAAATATGGTAGTCAGTGTGCTCTGAGAGCTTTAGTAGTCAGTTCAGTACTGCTGTATTTCTGCGAAGGGGGGGGGGGGTGTACCACTTATCCCTCTCTGAACACTGCAGACCTATCTATGCACTGCATTCCACAACATCAATGATGATCGGCTAGAGCTACCTGGAGTGCCTGGGCAGTCCTAGTCCACTAATATAGTGTCGACATCGACGCGGCTGCGAGTGTAGATATATATGGTGACGTAGCAGAATCTGTCTTGCGTACCAATCAACAACCTCGGAAGATCCCGAGCGTCACAGCTACGTACGAGACTCGAAAATCCCTTGCATCACCTTTTTTTCTAAATAGGGCAGTTAAAGTCCCTGACGTATGGATAGTGTAGATGCAAACACGGGCCCTCAACTCAGATGCGTTGACTGTTTTTTTTATTATTATTTTTATATATCTCTTTGATATGTGAATGACATACAGTTCTGTTCCGAGCCATACTTGTCTTCGCACCACGACGACAACAATCTGTGTTTTGCGACCTGCCACCATAAACAAACCAATACTAGACTTTGATATACAGAACCAGCCCCAAACATGTCCCCATCAAAGACGGAGGACGGCAGCGGCAGCAGGTCTCCCTCCCACGAGCCGCACCAGCACCAGGCCAGCGCGACCACCCACCGGCAAGAGGACGAGTGGAAACACCGCGCCCCCCTACAAGGTCTCGGACGACAGCGAGAGGCTCCCCGGGGCCCGCTGGCGCGGCTCGTGCCACTGCGGCCGGGTCCAGTACCAGCTGCACCGCGACCGGCCCCTGGCGTCCAAGTACTGCCACTGCACGACGTGCCAGCGCCTCCACGGGGCGCCCTTCCAGTGGGCGGCCGTCTTCCACAAGGACGACATCCGCTTCACGCGCGGGCACCACGACCTGGGCTGGTACGACCCGGGCTCGCGGTCCCAGGCGCACCAGCTGCCGTGCAAGGTGCAGTGCGCCTTCTGCCGGTCGCCCGTCATGGACGAGGGGCGCAACATGATCCTGCTGTTCCCCACGCTGATCGAGGGCATCAACACGCCCGAGGGGCGCAAGGCGTTCGAGGCAAAGTGCCACATGTTTTATCCGCAGAGGGTGGTGGATTTCAGGGGGGGGACGGGGTGGCCAAGTGGGAGGGGCTGGAGGACTCGAGTGATTTGTTGGATGATGATGGGAATGTGGTCAAGAGGAGGAAGAAGAGTGGGGATGAGGAGGGGGGAGGAAGGGGAGGAGGAGAAGAAGAAGAAGAACAAGAAGCAGAAGAAGAATTGAGGTTTTAGTTGGAAGATTTCATGGAATTATATTAATAGCCTTCAAAATTATATCAAGTTCTTTGCTCGTCCAGGTAACCCTAGTATTCAGAGGATTTAATTCAACATTCCACATAATTACACAATAATTACCATACCTAGCTCATGCCTTCTTCTCAGAGTATACTGTCGTGTCTGAGCAAGATGTAGACGAAGAATCCAGAGTCTGGCAAGTGTCTAGGTTGTTGTAATTGCCTCAATATAACGCCGTATAATCGTTCACCTAATCAGTGCCCTATACACGGCACCAAACACTTTTCACATCATTCCCGTCAATCATAGATCAAAGCAGAGTCCTCACAAGTCCTTGTTGATGCATCCTTTCCGACAGTTCCGTCATCTTCCTCTAGAGCTGAGCATGGCCTCTTCCCCCCCCCCCCCAAAAAAAAATCCTCCATGTGACTACTGATAAGTTATTATAACACAGTTTAAGCCAAGTCCAAAGAGGAACTAGTCAAGGTGATCCTGACCACAGACCTACCAAGCAAAGAAACCGCTAAAGGCGTTATAATATAAGTATTCTATTAAGTTTCGACTAGTGGTCCACTTTAAAACGGTCACTGACTGACGGACTCTGTGCGCGGCTGGACACAAAACTTCAACGTGTGCTGAGCTTTGGTCTGGCCTGGCTGAGAGCCCCGTGCTGGCGGGAGCTGCAGGGCGAGAATACTCATCACCACCTTGTACAGGTTCAGTGGCAGTGGGGAGAGAGTCTGTCTCTGTGGAGTAGTAATTCTTCTCATCATTCTACCTGGTCGGAACCGCCAGAACTTTTCAACATGAAATCAATAATATCCCGCAGTCCGTCTCACAAGAACAACAAACTCAAAAAGACATCCCAAAAAATGGATAAGAACAAAAAAAAAAAAAAAAAAAAAAAAAAAGGCAACCTCAGAAGGTATTGATCAAACACCCCCCAATCCAAAACATCAAGAATGCCAAAACCTTAAACAAAGACCTCGCAATAGACCTCGCAATCTGAACAAGACCCAACCAAGGCTCTCTGCCCCTCCAAAAAAAAAAAAAAACCCTATACTAGGAACCATTCACCACAGGAGGCGGATAATTCCTCCTCAGCACCGCCAACAAGGGCTCCCACGCCGCCCTGGCGATCCGGCCCCGGCCCAGGACCCCAGCGAGGGCGGCAAACTGCTCGTCGACGGGCATATCCCCAGGCAGGTCCAGCAGCACCCCGACGGCGCGGTAGAAGCCGTCGTCCTCGCACTGCTGCTGCTGCTGCTGCTGCTGCTGCTGCTGCTGCTGCTGCTGCTGCTGCTGGGCGGCCCTGGCGTCGGCGGGGGGAGCCATGGCGAGCTCGACCAGCTCGCCGCACAGGCGGACCCAGGCGGGCACGACCTCCTTGTCGATGAAGCCCTCGAGGAAGCGGAACTCGATGGTGCGGGGCCCGTCGTCGTCCGGGTCCTCCTCGAGGGCGTGGAAGTTGAAGCCCAGGCGGCGGAACTTGCGCTCCGGGCCGCGGAGCATGTAGCCCAGCTCCCGGTGGTCCCTGGCGCGCCAGATGGCCTGCAGGGCCGGGCGGTGCTCGCGGAGGGGGTGGTCCCTGAGCCGGGCGAGGAAGGCCTCGAAGTCGTCGGCCTTGCCGGTGTAGAGGGCCGGGCCGGGGTTGGTGGTGGTAGTGGTGGTGGTGGTGGTGGTGGTGGTGTTGGTATCGGCTGTTGTTGTTGTTGTTGTTGGTGATGATGGTGATGATGATGATAATGTCGTTGTTGTGGCCTGCTGCTGCTGCTGCTGCTGCTGCTGCTGCTCGAGGGCGACGGCGATGCGGCTGTGTTTGCGCCAGGGGTAGCTCCAGGTGTAGTGGTGGTCGTAGTTTGGCGAGCGGGGGTCCTTGAGGCCGCGGAGGAGGGGCTCGGCCAGCCACAGGAGGGTGGCGAGCCGCTTGAGGGTGTCGAGGGAGAAGAACCTGGCGTCGCGGCGGCCCAGGTGGACGTGGGTCTCGCACGAGGGGTTGGCGGTGGCGTCGAAGCGGCGGTTGATGGTGTCGAGGACGGCGCGCAGGGCGGCGAAGGCGTGGTCCCTGCGCGGCCAGTGCAGGATGGGGGAGCAGACCTCGACGGGGGTCCAGACGTAGCGGTCGTAGTCCGGGTGGGAGGCGTCGAGGCGGGGGCTGTCCGGGTCGTCGCGGGCGTAGGTGAGGTAGGGGGGCACGGCCGAGTTGGCCTTGTAGACGATCCAGTGGGACCGCCAGTAGTCGGTGTGGGTGAGGCTCTGGGCCCTGACGTGGTGGCTCGTGGTGGCGCTGACCCCGGGGAGGGCGTCGATGGCCCGCGCCACGGCCTCCCAGTCGTCCCGCTGCAGCTGCACCTCGGCCTCGGTCATGGAGTTGCGCAGCTCGACGGGCCGGTGCGCCACAAAGGGCCGCACCCCTCGGTACCTGGAGCTGTTGATCTCGGCCGCGCCGTGCACGATCAGGAACTTGAGCTCCACGGCGAACGTCATGTCCTCTGCCCGGTCCAGCCCAGAGAACCTCGACTCCGGGGACGGGCCGGAAGACATGGCTGTCGCCGTCGCCGTCGTCGTCGTCGCCGTCGCCGTCGTCGGTGCTGCTGCTGCTGCCGCCGCTGCTGCCGCTGCCGCTGCCGTTGTTCTTCTTCTCGTCATGTGGTTGGTATGTCTGGAGGATCAAAGAAGAAGAAAAGAAAAAGTAAAAAAAGAAAAAGAAAAAGGGAATTGGCTGCACACAAAAGTGTGAGAAGACACCACAGGAATTAAAAAGGGAAAAAGAGAGAGAGAGAGATGATGAGAGGAAGACAGTAAGTAAATATCGGTAACGACTGAGGAATTTGGGCCGACGAGATCCAAAAGAGAAAAACAAAATAGAGAGAGAGAGAGAGAGAGGGAACAAAAAAAGGGCTGTAGAGTTGATTGATTCTGAAGAAGATTCCCTCTGTTTTTTTATCTTTGGCAGATCCAAGAAGGAGGAAGAAAAAATAAAAATAAAAGGTTATTCACCCTCCCCTCCTCCTCTTTTCAGGTGCTGGCCATGAAAATGGGTCGATGAATCGGTCCTTTGCAATCAATCACTCGGCAAAAGGTTAATCACCAAGTAAATCTCGAGGCCTAAGAATGAAGGCTCCTCAAGTGGAAAAAAAAATCAAAAATAATAAAATCAAGAGCCTATAAAGTGAACTTGGGCTGACCGTCATGAATTACAAGAAGACGTGACGCCACCTGAATTCCCTTTCCCTTTTTTTTTTTTTCTTCTTCTTCTTCTTCTTGTTTTTCTTTTCTTTCTTTTTTCCCCTTCCTTCTTTCCTCTTCCACACCTTCTTCTGCCAGAGACAGACACAGGCCCTCTTCTTTTTAAAGCCCTGCATGAGACACACTACCGTGTCAAGTACGGAATGCTCACTGTGGGCCTGGCTTGTGGAAATCACACGAGGGGGGGGAACACTGGGCTCTGCCCCCCTCGGCGGCTGTTTTGGGTATCACACGTCTGGTCATCTGCAGGTGGCCTATTCAAGGTCGTGCAGATGATTGATTGAATGATACCCTTGTTGCGGCCCTCGGAAACTATGCTTTTTTTCTGCTGTTGGCCGCACAACCGGGGGGGGGGGGGATAAAAAGGAAAAGGAGGAAGGAAAAAAAAAAAAGAGACAGGTAAGAAAAAGCGAACAAGGATTATGTAGAGAGAGAAGGGAAAAAAAAAAAAAAGAAAAAAAAAGAAAACAATGCTGTTGGGACCAAGGATGAAAGAGGTGTGGGAGGGCGGGCGGAAGGGGAGACGGCTTCGACTCTCTCAGTAAATCCTCCTTGTGGCCGCCGGCCTGCATTTCAAAACCATCCAAGGGCCACATTGGGCGCTTCCCAAAATCTTGGTTGCCGGCGTCGCAAAGCCTTTCACACCTGCCAAAGATGGATAGAGACTCTGCCCAGTGCGCACGACAGTTAATTAATTTTCCTCTCAGGTACAGAGAGAACACCTTTTCGGGTGCCTGCCCCAGTATAAGAAGCCGCCAGGTTCACCACCGCAGCCGCCGCCGCCACCCTCCTCCTTTCTGGAACGAACCTATTCATCCGAGTCAGACACAAAAAAAAAAAAAAAAAGTTGTTGTATAGATCAGACACACCGTTTATCTGAGACTAGAGTGTGCCATAATATATCATGTTTTGCTAATGCATGTATGTATTGTCAAGGCGAACCCACCCCCTCTCCCCCACCCCAAGTTTTCTTGTTTTTTTTTTTTTTTTTTTCTTAAAAAAAAAAAAAACAATTTAGTCTCAGGAAAACATCAAAATTAACACCCACCTCGATTCTGCTAAGATGCAAGACACCTCTCGCATCACGTCTCAAACATCGGCGGTGGCGCAAATGAGGAGGGGTGTGTGGCCTGAGTATTCCTGTCCGAGTAAAAACCCCCTCCTCCTCTTCCTCCTCCTACTCCTCCTTCGGCCGGTTTAAGGAGAGAAGAGCCGGGGGGGGGGGCACTGTACAGGGGGGAGGTGGTACATCTGATCTCCGGCAGAATGGAAAGATGCTCCTTTTAACCCTAACCCCGGCCATCTATCATTACACAGTACTAACCTGCTTGGCTCTCTTGTTTTGGCTGATGGGGGAAAATAAACCATATCGAGACCAGAAAGAAGAGATCAGGAAACAGCATCACCTCTTAACAATGTGTGCTGCATGTCATCTGTCCTTACCTTACTTGTGTGGCGGTCGAGCCAAGTATCTCAAAGCATTGCTTATGCCTCCTTCAACCATATGCCCTTCCTTACCAAGACCCGATCTCCGGAGCTTGATATAAGACAACCCAACCTTTTGCTGACACCTTTCTTTTTTTTTCCTCTCTCTCTTCCTCCCCTCCACCCCTAGTCTCGCCCAAGAGATCAGAACAAATCCCGAGACTATCTTCATCAGAACCATAGAATTTTTTCTTTCTTTCTTTCCTTTCTTCCAAGACAGAAAAAAATGCCCGTCACAGAGGTGGGATGCATGACTATCAGGGCTGGCCTTGACGTCATGAACGAGACCACCCGCGAGGGTCAGATCGTCACGACTGCCTGGAAGGCCGTCACCAGCGAGGAGACCGGGCCCTATCGCGTCTCGTGGGGCGTGGAGGAGGAGGACCCCGTGAACTTCTGGGCCTTTTTTGACTTTGCCTCGGTGGAAGAGCACCAGAGGTTTGCCAGAGAGTCTGTTGATCCCACCACTCACTCACTTTTTCCCTCTCTTTCTCTCTGTGGACACAAATATGACGCTCTTTTATATATCATCAATGGGCGAGCGAAAAGAAAGAAAGAAAGAAAGAAAAGAAGAGAAAAAAAGAAGGCACTGCACAGGCCAACAAATGTCTCACGACTGACCACCGTGTCCAGGCACGGAGAGCACATCGTCAAGGACTTCCCCCGCGTCTTCGACCGCGGCCTGTTCACCAGGCACATTGACGTCAGCCCCTACCCAGCCCCCGCGCTCAGGTCGCCCGTCACCGAGGTCATGCTGGCCTTCTTCCCCCCAGACGTCTCGGACCACCTCAGGGCCGCCGCCACCGACCGCGTCGCCCAGTTTTCTGAGACAGGTCTCAAGAGGTGTGCCGACGTCCAGGCGGTGAGCTTCGGCTGGGGGGTCGAGAACGACTTCCCCGTGCGCGGCGCCGGCACCGACGGCCAGCAGGGCTGCCTGCTGGTCGCCCTCATCGGGTGGCCCAGCATCGACGCCCACATGAGGTTCCGCGAGACGGACCTGTTTAGGGACACGGTGCCGCTGCTCCGGGGCATGGAGGGCATGATCAAGCTGGGCATGTTCCATGTCAAGGCCCAGACTATGGAGAATCAGGTTCGGAAGGAGTGAGGGAGAAAGAGGGTGAAAAAAGAGGGGGGAAGGGGAAAAGCAAAAAGAAAAAGAACCAGAAAACATTGATCATCAAGTCAGCCTGCGTGGTTCCGCCCCTCCTCCCCCCCCCCTCGGGGGCCTCCCCCGAAAGGCGCAGAAAAAGAAGAAAAAAAAAAAGCAAATTGTAAATCTAGATAGAAAAACAACTAGTGTCTTTTTGCTGCTCATGAATTTGTCTTCTTCCTGTCTCTCTCTCTCTTGGTCCGTAACCACGTGCCCATTCTAATATGCGACTATACTGTAGTCTGTATGACCTAGGCCTGTATAGTCCTGATCAGTTTCAGATCTCGTATTCACCGCCGTCTCCCTTGGCACGCTACTCCCCTTCGCATACTTTTTCCTACGTATGCAATGGCTCTTGCTGGCGTGTGTACCTTGGTACCTCGAAGAGCCCTACCGCCCCTTCAGCCGCGAGGCCATGGAAAGGAGAGTTGTATCTTTGATATAATGCACACTGTGCATGGAATATATATATATGTTTCAGGCGGCTGCTTTGCCTGCATTGGTGAAGATTGGCTAGTAATTAAAGAGATGGATATTCGAATATAGCACATCATGGACTGATAATTCTTTTGACTCACTGGCTTAGTCCTCTATCAAGACACCACGAGAGTCACTTTAGTCTCTGAGAAGACCGGAAACGTGGGAGGAGAGAACAAAAGGCACGCATCCAGAACCATCACTGCCCAGAAACCATCAATGAATCAATTACCGTCTCCTGGTGATGAGGTATCACTATCCTACTGAGCATAGTATAGCCTCAATCACTCAGACTGACTGGTTCTTGTCAGCCCACTACTCCTTACTCCTCGACAATCTTGGTGACTAGACCTTTCAAAACCACAGAGAAGAGTACAAACCGAGGGGAAAGCCAAGTGTATATCAAGTAGATATAGACCATCAAATCAAAACCTCATCCTCTCGAGATTCCCCCTCTCCACCCTGTTGATTCCCCCCAAACAGACATCTGTCAACCCTCCCACCACAATGTGTACAAAGCTCCTCACCACAGCAAAGATCAAGGAAGCCATGGCTCGGTAAGAAGAAGAAAAAACGCCAATCCCACCACCCTTTTCCAGAGCCCCCAAGGAAAACGGAGCGCAAAAGCTGACGTGCAGTCTCACATCTTTCTCCCCCCCCCCTCCTTCTAGCCTGACCATCAAGGCTCGCCCCAGGAACA
Organism: Aurifilum marmelostoma; assembly: GCA_027559495.1. Taxonomy (NCBI): domain Eukaryota; kingdom Fungi; phylum Ascomycota; class Sordariomycetes; order Diaporthales; family Cryphonectriaceae; genus Aurifilum; species Aurifilum marmelostoma. The sequence goes on along the minus strand of JAMXSV010000010.1, from coordinate 2,154,282 downwards.
CCGACCACCCCCGTCCATCTTCTCCACCGCCTCATTCTCGTCACCCTCCCGACCCTCCATCCCCTCCCTTTTCTCCACCACCGCCCTGTGCTTGTCCCCCTGATGGCGTTCCGGTCATCACCGTCACTGACCCGAGCGGTCTCACAAGGAAGGTGTAGTCAACCAAGCTAGACCCCCCTCCGTCGGGGCTCAGATGTGTGTGTGAGTGGGCACCATCCCTTCCGCAGCTTCGGAGCGGTCAATAGTGACAGGGAAGCCCGCCATGCTCGGCCTGCACTGCAAGTCCTTGAAGCGCACGAGTGAGGTCGCTTAATAATTACTTGCACTCGTACTTGACCTCAGTCACGGGTGTGGGTGGAGCATGAACTCGGGAAGTGCATTTGAATTTTCACTAATGCCGCCCACCCTGTCTATGCTGTGACTGCTACACTTCCAGACACTACTACGATGGTGATGTCTGAGAAACTGGGGACATGCCCTTCACGGGAGGCCAATCGTCTCCCTGATGACCCTGATAGTATAGCTGGCACCTTGTAGCTCAGACCAACATGATCTTCTCGGGCCTGACCCGTCTCCTCCTTCCCACTGCTTCCCGCCCCATCTCCAGCCCCCATGGTGCTGAGGCCTCATTTACGTTAGCCCGATCAGGTCGAGGACCAGCCGCAGCGTCCCCATAGTCAGGACCACGATGGTGTAGGCTCTAGCCACAAACCACAGGATGAATTCCTCCAGCACCACAGCCACGATCCACACCGCTACCAATACAGCCTTCAGAGCGAACCTGCGGATGATGTTCATCACCTGCGCGTCCACCCCAGACCCGACAGGAGCAGCAGCGAGAACACCTATCTGTCCAACACGCGCCGCACCGCGCCCAAAGGCCTCGCGGTTTCTCCCGGCTCGGACCGCATCGTCCAATCTGTAACCCCTAGCCATCGTCCGCGGGGCGGCGCTGCCGAGTCAATGGCCTCCCCCGTTGCTAGACGAGAGTGACAACAGCCGCCGGTTCTTCTTAATCACCGAGTTCAGGCTCTTCTCGATCTTCTCGGCCTCCTTTCTGGCCACCATGAAAGCCTGCTCCACATCGTCCAGCGTGTACCCCGACAGGTTGGCCAGCATACCGCCCTTGGCAGCATTCTGAGCTTGGGGTGATGGGGCCGGCACGCTCTGGGCAAGGCCGGGCCACTCCGGGTCGCTGTCGGCCTCATCAGTCGACGCCCCGGCAGCGCGCGATGAATCGCGGTCCCTGTCGGATTTCTTGCCGGGTTGCTTGGAGGCTGGGGCGGGAGAGGCTACTGCGTCTTTCTTCACAGCTGGCAGGTCCACCTCGGGATCGATCGTCATCGTACCTGGACCTAAGCGTGTCAGCATCGCCCGGCTGATGTTGACAAGGGCACACTTACCATCCAGTGTGTATACAGGTTCGTCGACCGTGGGCAGGAGTAGGTCGGAGGGTGCGTAGACGGCTGAGCCCGAGGCGGAGCGGGGAGTGGTGCGCATGTGTACATATGTCGCAGCACTTTTGCTGGTACCCTCCAGGAGGGTCCGCAGCTCGACGAACCGTTCCTCTTCGGCAGGCGTCAGGTTGCGCACGGCTCCCCCGTTAGACGTAAACAGGTAGCGGATGCCCTCGTAGGTCTTGCGCAGGGTCTTGTTCGCCAGCAGGTTCATGCGGTCTTCCTCGGTGAAGAGGCTCGCGCAGTCCTGGAGAATCTCCCGAGGCACGGGTGCCGTGGTGAACTGATCAGAGCGGTGTGACGTGCTGGAGACGGTCTTCAGGAAGCTGAGGGCCTCGGGGTCCGAGATCAGGCCGCTCTTGATGAGGTCATGGTAGACAGCTGCAGGCGTTGGGGCCGGCCTGTCGAGGGCCGGCTTCGGTGTGTCCCCCTGAGAAGACACGTTGCCCTCCTTTCTTCTCGGTCGCGGTACGATCGGCTCTATCAAGCTGATCGACTCGTTGACGGCCTGCCTGTATGTTGACGCCTTCTCGGCCGTAGCCTTGCCGTCCTTTTCCGGGGTGGATTTGCCGTCCTTCTCGACAGGTCCCTCCTCGGCGGGGCCAGGAGATGGAGGACGGCTCACGGGGGCAGGGGCGGCAGCGGCCGCCGGCTCCTTGGGAGCAGCAGCTGGCTTCTCCTTCTTCTGCTTCTTCTTGCGGCCCAGGATAGGGGCGATCTCGACTTCGGGCTCCGGCTTGGCAGTAGCAGCGATCGCAGCAGCTTCCTTCTTTGTCGCGTCCTTCCTTGCCTTCCGCTGCTGGCTCTTGGTGGTGGACCGAACGGCCGCCGACCCAACACGGCTGACAGGTGGCGGAGAGTTGGTGCGGGAGGCCGAGACAGACGCCGAGATAATCGACGCCGAGTCCGATACATTCTCGCTCCCGGGCGTGTCAGGCCGGCCCAGGCTGCTAAAGGTATGACGAAGGGAAGCCTGGGTAGTGATCGAGGGGGGTATCTCCGTCTTGGGCGTGGAGATGACACGCAGCGTCTTGGGCCCCGTTCGCGCAGCTGGCGAGGAGACGAGCGCTGAGCTCGGCGTGGGCAGGGCCGGGAACGCTGCGTCGTCTGGCTTCTCGACGGCCGACGTCACGGCCGACGGCGGGTTTGACTTCTTGGCCGCCTTGGTAGCCGCAGCGATGTTAAGAGCAGGCATCTGTTGCTTCTTGTCCGCCTTCTTCTGCTTGTGTGCAGAGTCCAGGTCGGCATGAGCCTCAGGGGCGACAGGTGTTGCGACAGGCTTTGTTGGGGTTTCCACCGGGGCCTTCTTGACAACCATGGGCGTCTTGACGGAGGGGACCTTGGCCGGTACCGGGGTTGATGTGCGGGACACGGGTTTTGCGGATTCCAGAGCCGGGAAATCCTCATCCTGGAGCACAGGCTTCTTGCCCTTGGCCGAAGCCTTGGCCTGGGAGGTGATTTCTTTGGACAAACCGCTCTCGACCGCAAAGGCCTTGATGCTCTTCTTGGCCTCTGCGCCCAGAGGTGTAGCAGGCTGCTTCCTGCCAGCCTTGGGGGAGTCGGCGGCGGAAGAAGAAACAGGAGCGAGAGCAGGCTTGAGCGGGGTGACTGGGGTCGGTGTACCGATCATCATGGCTGCCGGCGCGATGGGGGTACCGTGAAGGTTGAGGAGGCCTGGCGGTGGTCTCGTTGGCGTCGCCATCCGGGGAGGATGGCCGTGGGGGTTGAAGCCCAGACCAGGCGGGATAGACGGCGTTCTAGGTGTACCAAACTGGGAGACAGAGTCCAGGGGCGATGTCACGCATGCGTCGTCGGCCGCGTCGTCGGACACGAGGTTGTCGACGTCAAAGGCAGCCTCCGGTGTGAAGCCGTAATCGTCTTCTGTGAGGGGGTCAGCTTTCCGTAACCCTCTCTTGAGTCTGTCTGGGGTGTGTGAGGTGTAGGGGGGACACGGGAAAGGAAAAGGTAGGGAGAGAGAGAGCAAAGAGCAACGCTATTTCGGACTTGAGATGAGTGTCACAAGGCAGCACGACAAAAAAAGCCCCCCAACGCGATATGGATCTTATGTACAAGAGGGGCCCAAGGTTACGTCACGGCCGCCATCTAGGCAATCCTGGGGTCGCTCAGGAATGGAATGGTGAAGGCATTGTTGGAGTAGCTGTGGAAAGCTCTTTATTTTTTTCCGCACAGTGCGTGCGTGCCGCATCAGCCCCCGGGTTGATTGACCGGAAACTGGGCACGTTGGTGTTAACGTACATGGGTGGTGTGACCTTGGGGAAGACGAGATGGCTTGCCTGACTGAGAAACCCTGAGCCCGAAGGATGTGTGCAAGTTGTATAAAATGCGAACCATGTCTGTGTGTTTGTGTGTGTGAAATAACGCCGTGGACGAATCTGTTGACGATTTGTCTTTCTCAACTCCTCTTGTCCAAATGCAGATTTGACGCCTGCGCAACCTTCTCGCCAGCCTGTGTGTGATCCGCCAGTAGTTGCCGAGTGTTGCGATGCTCGCTCAAAGTCCAGAAAAAGCAGGCAAGAAGAAAATCCGCCCCGCTTGTGTCCGTCGTGCTGCCCTGTGACCACCCGTTCGCAAGCCAGAAACGCCTGCATTAAACCTCGTACAGCAAAAAGAAGAAAAGGAGTCGCTTCATATCGACATTAAACAGGAAAGAAGAAGAAGAAAGAGAGAGAGAAAAGGTGAAACCTCGCCAGTTCGGCAAGGAGGTGCCAAGAGAGGAGGAAGGGGAAGGGAAAAAAAAAAACGGTGTGTGATCTACCACCCACGGTACTGTGTCGTATTGTTGTACAACACATTTGGGTTGTACCCACCTGAAGCCTGACCTCCAAACAGTCCCGCCGAACCGACACCGGCATTGCTCTGTTGATGGTGCTGGATTCTCGCCTGCAGTATACTCGGGTCCGCAAGATCTACTAAGCCACCTCCCCCAGAGGAGGAAGTGTTAGCGTGCCTGTGCTTCTTCCCCTTCTTCTTCTGCTTGGCACCGATATCTTGGTGGGCTCCATTGGGATAGAGCGCTGCCATGAGGCCGGCGGTAGCAGGAGCTGGGGTGGAGGAGGTGGAGGGTGGGTACTGGTAGGGGAAGGTAGGGAACATGAACTCACGCTTGCTAGCATCATGAGCCTGGCCGACGCCAGCAGTCCGTCCGCGGATCAGGTTTTGCAGGACCTCGTTGTTGTCCTTGGCACCGAACCCAGAGTTTCCAAACGATCCACCCTGGCCGAACATGTTGGGCGGAGTGCCGGTCGACTTGAGCCCTGGTGGGGGGCCTGGCATCGAGGAATAGTATGGACCGGCAGGCTGCGAGTGGAAGGCGGGGTTGGATGCCTGCTGAGCCAGGAGACGAGGGTTTGTTGCCATCTTCAGCGTGTTGGCAGCAGATGTCTGCGTGTCTGTGCCAAAGTTGAAACGAGAAGTCTGACGGCTGTGTCCCTGGCCCTGGAACAACGATGACGGCGACGGGGTGATGCCGGGAGGGAGGTTGTCGGTGAAGCTGCCCTGCGGACGCAGGTAGGCCTGTTGCTGTGGGGTCAAGGTGCGATTGCCGAGGGCCGCCGCGACGCCGGGTGCGCCCTGACTGAACCCAGAGGCAATACCCGGCCCGTAGAGCCCATCGGTGCTGGAACGCGAGATGGGTGGCTGGGCGATGGCGCGGCGCTGTTCAAAGGCCTGCACCTCACGGCCGTGATCGCGATCCTCTGGCTCGCCGCCCAGCGCCAGACTGCCGCTCTCAGGCTCACCCTCTGACAGGTCCATAGGCTCACCCTGCTCGTCTTGCTCTCCGTTGAGGCGTCGCTCCTCCTCCTCTCGCATGGCCCTGCGCTTCTCGCCACCCCGCGGGTCGAACAGTGGTGGGCAGTTGACGTCAGGGCTGATGGGTCTCAGCTTCAGCTCGCCGGCGCCTAGGATCTTGAGCATCTCCTTGAGGGCAATGTCGGCAGGGTGCTGCTCCGGCTTAGGGGCCTCGGGGGCCGTCGTCGTGTTTGTCGCGGTCTCAGATGGGTCAGCTTCGACGGCGGCAGGAGCCTCGTCTTGCGGCAGGACCTCGACGGCATCCTCTGTAGCTTCAGTAGTCACGGGCAACGACATCGAGACAGCCGGGCTCGATGCTGCACCACTAGTGGCATGACTGCCGCGGCGGCTACGTTGTTGTGGGTTGCGGGCCCAGTTGGCAGAGGCAGGCAGGGCAGGGCCCTCTCCAGCATCTGAGCCCTCCTTGCTGGAGGTGCGAGCCATGGGTTGAGACGGCAGGTAGGACTGGGGTTGGGCCTGAGCCTGTTGTGGTTGAGGTTGTGGTGGTTGTCGCGATACAGATCTCGAAGAGGGCCCTGCGTTGCCACCGGAGCGGTGGGTCTGCATGCTGTTCAGGGACGAAAGGTCCTGCCTCGTATAGCTGTCCTCCTCTTCGCCGAGCTCGTGCAGGAACATGCACTGGCGGTTGGTGCACTGCTCGTGCCTCAGCCAGGCTGAGCAGTATTTGGTCGTGCCGAGCTGGGCCTTGAGAACGCGATCACCGTTCTGCGAGCCGTTCACCGCTTGGATGCAACGCTGCGCATCCTCCTTCTTTTCAAAAGTCACGTAGATGCCGAGAGACTGGTTCTGGCCTTCCTGGTTCTTTCGGTTGCTGATAGATATCTTCTGGATGTTGCCGTACTGGCCAAAAAACTCAGGGCGTCGGAGGGTCTTGAGCAGCTCGTCCTCCTTGACCGTGGGTGTCAGCCCGGTCACGTAGACCAGGTTCTTCTGGACGACGCGAATGCCGACAAGGTTCTTGCGTGCGTCCTTCTCGGACTCGCGTTTCTGGACTTCTCTCTGGCCCTGGAGCTCGGCGCGCTTCTTTCGAGACTTCTGGAGGTTGGCACGAAACTCTGCTTGCTCCTCAGCAGTAACGGCCTTGTATTGTATTGTCTTCTCGTCGTAAGGTCGGCGGCAGGCAGGGCAGAGGCCGTTCATGTTCGACTTGATGTTGTGGAAACAGAACTGGCACACCTAGATGGGGGACATTACAGGTAAGCGAAACGATGGCCTCAGACGCGGGAGGGGCAAACGCGGGACAGCCAAAGGAAGCGGGCAGACGTACCTGGTACCCGCACGGACAAGGCCGAAAGTTCTTGTCCGAAAGGTCGAACTCTTCGATGCACAGAGGACTGTCAAAGGTCAGCGTGGCCTCTCTAGTGTAGTTCTCAGGGGCTAAGGGCCACGGAGAGGGCTGTGGTTCCGGATGGCAGACCAGCTGCACCATGAGCAGAATCAGACTTACCAGGTCTCCTCCTCATCATCGAGGTAGGTATCTTGAGGTGCCATGGTGATGTGTGTGTGGGCTGTTTGCAATAGAAGCAACTGAGGTGCACCCAGCTGCAGAATGTACAGAACACGTTGGCTAGGAAGTGTTTACCCTAGATGGGATAGCAGGTGGTGGGTGGGTTGAAGTGGCTGCCCAAGGTGACAAACAGTCATGCAGATGCAAAACAGAAGAGGGCCCGGAAGAACAGAATGAAGAAGAGTTGAGATCACCAGTGAGGTCTATTATGGGTGAGAAGGACAGGTGATGAGTGTATTTGTGTGGCAGAGGGTGGAGGAGGTCTGAGGTGGATGGGACAAAGATCCGAGGGTAGTCTGACTTGTTGGTGGTGGGAGGGAAGTTGGAGAGGTTGAAGATGATGATCGCGGAATCAAAGCCTGCATAGAAGGTGCTTGCTGGGTTGGTCTGTGCGGAGGACGACACGAGGCTGCTGAGCCCAGGTACCACTTAGTCAGCGGTGGCCAGTCAGGGAACGAGCCAGTCACTAGCCTCCAGGCCTGGTTTGGTTCTGGGGGGTGGGCGGTTGGGGGGGGCGGCGGGTTGGTTGTGACTGCCAGCAACCTGAGAACCCAATGCTGCAACAGGGTGAAACTTGCTTGCAGTCTGAGCATGAACCTGCAGGAGTTTGCAGAAATCCCCACATGCCTTGGAGCCTGTCAGAGTTCACTGCATAAGCCAACCTCGTCAATACAAGTAAAAGACATCTGCTACAGAAGCCATACATTTGAGGTGGGTCATCACGTGACTCGCGGCCTGCAGAGGCAGAGCCGGCTCGGTGCTGACTAGCATTGGATCCAAGCTCCCTAACCATCGACATCACCACTCCCGGAGGCCCTACGAGCAGCCCCCCCCCTACCTGCTGGGAGCTCCCAAAGCACCTCAGGCACAATCTTGAACCAGCAAGGAAGGGCATCCACTGTCAATTGGCCTTTCAACAACCCTCACACCCAATTCAATATGGCCAGCAAACTGTGCAGGAGCAGAGCCTTGGCTCAGGCTCTCCGATCCTCCTCCAAGCCGTCCGTCCCGGCACCCCGAAACGAGACTGCCGCGCGATGCTTCTCGGCGACCGCTCGGGCAGGCACCTATAAAGTCCGTCTTCCTGCGGATGCCAAGAACATGCGGACGGCAGACCGCGAGACGCTCGGCACGCTCGAGGCGCCCATTATCAACCCTGCCGACAAGTACCAGTCGAAGGCCGACAACATGCACAGATATGGCGCGTGGCTGATGGGCTGCCTGCCCAAGTACATTCAGCAGTTCTCGGTGTGGAAGGACGAGCTGACCATCTACATCTCTCCGTCCGGTGTGATACCGGTCTTCTCCTTCCTCAAGTGTACGTATCGCGCGGCAGCCCACATGCTCTCGTCCCCTATGGCCCTATGTCTTTCTCTGTGCTCAGGGCTGACATCCAAGCAGACAATACTGCCGCCGAGTTCACCCAGGTCAGCGATATTACTGCGTGCGACTTCCCCACCCGCGATCAGCGCTTCGAAGTCGTGTACAACCTCCTCAGCGTGCGCCACAACTCGCGCATCCGCGTCAAGACCTACGCCGACGAGGCCTCGCCCGTGCCGTCCATAGTGAGCCTGTACCAGGGAGCCAACTGGTACGAGCGCGAGGTGTACGACCTGATGGGTGTCTTCTTTGTGGGCCACCCCGACCTGCGCCGCATCATGACCGACTATGGCTTCGAGGGCCACCCGCTGCGCAAGGACTTCCCGCTGACGGGATACACCGAGATCCGGTACGACGAGGAGAAGAAGAGGATCGTGACGGAGCCGCTCGAGATGACCCAGGCGTTCCGGAACTTTGAGGGCGGATCGAGTGCGTGGGAGCAGGTGGGGACGGGCGTGGACCGGAAGCCGGAGAGCTTCAAGCTGCCTACGCCCAAGCCAGAGGAGAAGAAGGAGGAGCCAAAGAAATAGACCGATGTGGGGAGTACTGGAAGTACAAGCTGTGCCAATATTATACCAGAAAGCCAAAGCTATATGGAGGCCCGTGTCGTGACTGATGACTTGATGTGTCACTGGGCTCGGCCCTTTGACAAGGTGATCTGCCTATCTTTTGTCTTCCTGGTTGTCTATGCATATCATTTGCTGTCTGTAGTCTCGTATACTCTGTCCTAAAGAAACAAAGGCATCATCGCCCTGATGCTTGTGCCCAGGCAGCCATGCCAGGATAGAGCATCAAGGACAAGCAGTCAACGTGGCTCAAGAACAGCCCATCCAGGTGGCCCACAGGCTCTTCATGCCATGTTGTCATGTACATGCACATTAAGTTGAATGGCTTTCCATGAAAGCATATGTACCTGCTCTAGCATGCATGATGTGTCCTGGGATCTTCCGGCAAGGGTGCAATGTGGATCATTAACCACTCGGGGCTGAAGAAAGATGCTGTGGACCCTTGTTATAGAGGGGGTACACAGAGATCTGCCTGAGATTGTCTGAAAGCACAACCAGATCCAGCTCCTTCTTGTTCTGTCTTGAAGCTGTCCTCCAGTGTCTAGGTCTGTAGCTGAGAAGGATGGTTCAAAGACAACTTGAGCATGTTTTTTTTTTCCCCTTTTCCCCTACCACTGACTCCTGTGCAGTCATGGCAAGGCGAAACTTGGATTGTACCTGGGCGGTCTTGTGACAGGCCCACTTGATCCCTGCAGCCACCAGGCCTGATCTTCCACTGGTCCACGGGGCCCTGGCGCCAGCCTTAGGGCGTCTAAGGCCCTCTTTCACACTGTCTGGAATCACAACTGCCCTATAGGTAAGCAGATATACTGCCTTCCCATTGGCCCCATGCCTTTTCTCCCCTGGCTCTTTAGTTGGTTTTAGGCCTCCTTCAGGCTCCTGTGCCAGCGCTCCCCCGTCATTCTTTCACTCTTCATACACCCTTCACCAGCCAGCCTCCCATCACTTGACACTCCCCCCCAAAACCCATCACCATCCCCGGGGTTGAGCCTCTTCCCATCACCATATCTGACCCTCTTGTCTGCTCTGACTCTTTGCCTGCTTATTCTGGGGATCTGGCTGGGGCATTCCCAGTGCACCTCGCCCCCCCTTCCCCCACCCTGTGGGTTGTCACCTTGTGGGTAGTTTCGATGGCTGGCCGTGGCTGGTGACCACTATATCAGTTGAACCGGCTCCAGGCTAAGGTGCTACCTACCTCTAACCGTCCTTGCCAGCCAGAGGTCCTACATTCGCCTCCCCCATCCGGGTTTGACTGCCTCTGACTCTGGACCATCCACCACGATCTGACTCCCAACTCACATTTTTTCCTCTTCCTCATCTCATGCAAGGCGTCTCACTCCAGGCCAGAACTCATCCTCTGGGGCGAGCATACATACGTCACACGCAGGTCATCCGCGGGAGTTCAAGACTCCCCCAACTTCAACAGCCATGATGGAAGCCAGCGATTACCTTGAGGACGATGCCCTGGACGACGGCCTCTTCCGCTTCGATAACGAACACGACGAGGCTGCAGCCATGGACCACCTCAACGATATGGAACCTATGACTCCTCCGTACGGAATGGCGGGCCCCTCCGCCACGACTGCCGCGTCCCAGGCCGGTGCCGCGTCAGGACGTCTCCACCTTTCTTCGGCGCAGGTCTGGCAGGCGCCGGAGCAGCAGTCCTCACCACCCGCTCTGTCATACTCGCCATCGCCCGGCGGCCCCTCTGCTTTCCAGTACCGCCAGCAGGTCCCACCACCTCAGCGCCAGGACTATGCTCGTCACGAGCAAGGACACTATCCATCGCCTCCCTCCCGGGCACAACCGTCGTCGTCGTCGTCGCATCAGGTCTCCCGTGAGAGTCTGGAGCAGGGATCTGCTCAGCATGTCGACCACTTCACCAACCGCGTATCAGAGCTGGATCTTGGGCGTCAATATCAAGGCTCACAACGGGATGGAGAACGCTCACATGATCGCAGCCGCCGTCAGAAGAAGAAAGAGATGCGACAGGCACCCCTGGAATACGACCAGCCTCCCGGAGCTCACGCACATCGTCGTCGATCTTCTTATGAAGGTGACCAGGGCATCCAGGATCTCCAGCCTGCGCCAAGGAGTAGCTACAGAGATGCAGGGCCCACCAGGTCTGGTGACATTGACGAAGCCGACGATGGCAGGGACCGCTCACGTCCTTCCTACGACACACGCTCGCAGGCGGCACCTCTGGTCCTAGAACATGACCTCGAGGAGCCGGAGCTTATTGCCCCGCCTGTCGAGAAGGACTACGTCGTGATCCCGGAGGAAGAAGTGCTCGAGATGGAGTACAATGGCGACGAGGAGAGCCGGGTCACGGCTGAGAAGCTGAGGGCCCAGGTGGTCCAGGCTGCCATCCAGAACGGCAAGGTAGTACTCATGGTGACCAAAGCCACTGGCCAGTGGTGGACTAGCTCCGAGATGCGGCAGAGAAGGAGGGCTGCGGCGCGCATGGTCTACAATGCTGCAGGCCAGGTCCTGTCCGGTGCCGGCCATGTCATCATGACGAGCACACCCCTCGGCGGCTTCTGCACCTCGGTGTCGACAAATGTGACACGCTTCCGTGCGGCCCCTTTTGCCTATGCCATGACGGGTCTGGGTCTCAGAAAGAGCGACGAGGCTGCGCCTCATGAACCACAGCCTGATCCAAAACCGATAGTCGCGGACGAGGATGCGCTCATTGACGACTTTGAGGACGGCGAGGGGTTCTTGGACATGCAAGACATGTTCAACGAGGAATAAGGTTTGAGTTTCGCATGCACGCAGACGTCAGACGCAACCGCCACTGCCGAATCGTCACATGCTCAAAGCGACCACCATTGATGGATTGTCTCACTGACTTGATGAGATGTCTCGATCATCACTACTATACTCGGATCATGGAGCCGCATCTCTTCGTGCCTCGATCGTGTTTTTTCCCTGCTACCCGCGGCAACGTCCTTCACCCCGCTACCTGGGTGTTTATCAGCGGGTCTTCATAGGTCGGCGACAGATGGGTTGCTCGTATCCAGTGCGCTGCTTCCCACTGTCTCTCTCGACGAATGGCCGACCTTCTGCTACCACCAACCAGAAGACTGCAACTGATGGTTTGCGGTCAAAGGGACCGATCTTACGATCATCATTCATTGTCTTCTGGATTTCGCTTGACCTGCTCTGAATTTTGTTCCTCTGTTTTTTCCTTTCCCTTTCCTTTTTCTGCGACTGGATGCCTTTTTTCTTCCAGACTAAAGCGATTCATATCCTGACAAGTCGGACACTGCCCACACGCGCATATTTCGATACCACGATACCTATATCGCAGCACAGACCTGGGAGCTCGGCGCAAAGAGACAGGTCATTTTTTTTGCATGGATGCACGGTCACCGTGCTTGTGATGATGCCATTGTGGCGGTGATTTCTGTTTTACTTTTTCGAATTTCGGCGTTGGCGGCAAATGTTTGGGGTTCGGATCCCGGTCGGCATCTGGTCAATCACCAAAGGGGGGGGGGGGGGTTTATCATGATTAAGCACGGCAAGACTGAAGGAGGAGGAGGAGGAGGAGGGGGCGGGGGGCGGGGGGATGGGCGGAGAGACAGGAGACACGGAATCTCAGATTTCTCATTGAGTTGTGTGATGAAGACATTGGATATGTCTGCAGACTCTTGCATATTTTGGGCGGCGTGACCGCTGCCCAACAAATACAGCAATTTCTCCAACAAATCGGAGGTCGCAAGATGGAGTCGGCAACTATCCTCTGATGATGACATTCTGAATGATGTGGCACACAGGACTCACCAGTTCCTTGCACCGAAAAAGAAGAAACAGAGGCGCACCCACCCACCTACCCACACACACTGGGTTGACAAACCATACCACGAAAAGTAAGAAGGATTTTTTCCTTTTTTCCTTTTTTCCTTTTTTTTTCCTTTTCATGCTAGTGTGACATCAAAAAATAGCGACAGCATTAGGCGGGCTTGCCACGCCGCGCGGGACGTTCAGAGGCACGCTGGAGAGGAAGAAGGTCCAGCGGCGCAGCTCCCTGCAGCGGGCGCTCAGCTCCTCGAGGTCAAACATCTCGCCGATGGGCAGGCCCCAGCCGGCCAGCAGCCACTGGTGCAACAGGCCGCCACATCTCATGTCGTGCTCCCAGGGCTCGCCGGCCCAGGCGTGGCGGCCCAGGGCGGCGTACTGGCCCTCGACGGGGGCCTGCTCGAAGCTGGGGGCGTCCCCGGCGACAGCGGCGAAGCCGCAGTCCCAGAGCCAGCGCAGGGTGTCCTTGGATGGCTCGACGCCGAGAAAGTCTGGCGTCGGCCTGTCCGGGAGGGCAGCCTGGGCAGCGTGGTCGAGGGCGTTGTAGGCCCTTGTGAAACCGCACCGGATAAATAGGATATCCCCCGGGCGGAACTCCACCTCGGCCTCCCGGGCCATGGCCTGGAGGTGCGCCAGCGGGATGGAGGCGCTGGCCAGGGCGTCGACGGTCATGTGCCGCCTCTCACAGAAGGACACATAGTCCAACAGCACACCGCGTCCCACAATTCCACCGCTGGCCGCCCACGCGTCTATGCCCAGAACGGGCGAGGCCTCGAGGTCGTCCTGGGTGCGGCCCCCGTAGAAGCGCCTCGCCTCCTGGTAGCCAAAGTGGCGGAACCCGTCCCACTGGCTGCTGCACTGGGTGTTGAAGCTGAGGTGGTCGTCGTTGACGAGGAGCCCCGCCTGGCTGGGCTGCAGGGTCCACCGGAAGGCCGGGCGGCCAAAGCTGGGGCGCGAGGGCCTGTCCAGCTGCCAGTCCAGGGCGACGCGCTGGCCCGTCTGGATGTTCTCGCGGGCGGCCCGGGCGACGACCTCTGGGGTGAGGAGGTTCAGGGCGCCCAGGACATCGTCCTGCCCGTAGAGGCCCCAGGCGTTGCCGGGAGGGCCGGACCTGTCCAGCGGCAGCTCGTCGAAGGATGGTCTCGGTGGCAGATGTGGCGATGTTGTTGATGATGATGATGATGATGATGACGAGGATGACGGATGTGGTGGCGCCATCATTATTGGAAAGACTGTTTCCTTTTTTTTTCTTCTTTTTTCTCTCTTTCTTTTTTCTTGCCTTTTTCCCTATTCTGGCGTCGTGGGAACAAAAAGGATTCAGCACTTGCGGCAGCCGGCACAACCGCACAAGGGGGGGGGGGGGGGCCCTTGTGCATTAAGAGGAGTCAGATATGAGGGAGCTATTATACACCTACAACGTGAAGTCAGGACGAGTGCTCCCGCCGAGGAGGAGGAGGAGGAGGAGGAGGAGGAGAGGGGTAAACTGAGGACGAGGTTACACCTTGTCCTGTCCTGTCCTATCCTATCTGATCCACCCTTGAAGTGGCCAACACATGCATCCACGATCTCACACACACACACTCCCACACACTCCCACACACACTCTCTCTCACACACACACCTTGCTCTCGACACACCCACTCACACCTCCTCCTCACATGCAACGAACCACACAGGATTTTAGTACTCGACCAGTCATGCCACCAGGAGATTAGTTTGGGTAAGAAGAGGTAGGGGTTTCCGGAGTAGGATGCGATCGGCATCTGTGCCGGCCGTCGGCTGAATGCAGGGAAGAAAGTAAGGTTTTACTAAAAGAATGCCAGAGACTTGCATGACGCTTCAAGTCTCATTCCCCAGGCTTGCATGGTAAGCAAAGACGCAAATCCCGTTTATGGTTTGCACTGTCTGTCCTCCCTAGCCAGAAAGAAATCTGGAGGGCAAAAAAAAAAAAAAAAAAAGAATGGAAATAAGACAGCAAAGACGAAAAAAAAAAAAACACCCCGGGCCAGCCACACCACAATAGATATCAGGACCCACGGCATTCCGCGGACATTAATATAACCCCTGACACCCGGACGAAGGAGAAATAGAGAATTGGGAGAGAGAGAGGGGGGGGGGGGGAGACACAAGAGGGAGGAGACAAAAGTGTTCAGACCGCCTCCACCGCTCCCCGGGATTTGGGCCCCCTGGTTTTCTTTTTTTTTTCTCCCCTCTCTACCCCGGACGCGCACGCCCACGCACACACGTACTACTTACACGCATGCAAGCACTAAGACGCTGGGAATAAGATTCCCACCTTTCTTATAGCTGGGACAAAAAGACAGACAAAGAGAGAGAGTGTGTGTGTGTGAGAGAAGAGAGAAAGAGAACAAGACTGCGGGGAGCATCCGAGCCGGAGTTTATCTGCAACTTGCTACTCTTCCTCTTGACTCGCGATCCTTTGTTCAATTATTATTATTGTTGTTATTATTTTTTTTTTTTTTTTGATATTTTATTGTATTATCTTGAGACATCTAATAGAGATTCTCCCCCCCCCCCCAGCCCTCTTTTTTTTTTTTTTTTTTTTTTTTCTCCGCCGCGCCGCCCCCGCCACGACCTAGACCGAGCATTGACGGGCGTGCATCCGACCAACTTTTGCGAGCCGACGACGAGACAGAGAGCCAGAGAGCGAGAGAGCCAGCCAGCCAGCCAGCCAGCCAGAGAGGGAGGAGACAAGGCAAAAAAAAAAAAAAAAAAAAAACAGTTACATACTCGCCTCGATGGGCGTCTAACGGGTGTATCCACACACACACACCCACCCCCCCTGACCTGCCAAAAACGCTCGCGTCCTGTCAGAGTGTCATTTGTTGTTGTTGTTGTTGTTGCTGCTGCTGCTGCTGCTGCTGTTGCTGCTGCTGCTCTCGCCCAGCGGGCGGGCTTTTGCAACGGATGTCGTCGTCGCATCACGCAGCAGGGCCCTCCGGAAACCGGCATGGCTCCGCTCGACTGAGCAACCGCTCGTCCATCCGCTCGAGACTGGGATGTCTCACGTGCAAGTAAGGATTACCACTGGTGATGATGATGTTGCATGATGAGCACTCGTCATTAGTTGCCTTTTTTTTTTTTTTTTTTTTTCAACTAATCTTGCTTTGTGTGTGTCTTTATGTGTGTGTGTGTGTGTCTCGATGGTTCTTTTTCATCCTCCTCCTCCTTCTTCTTCTTCTTGTACCGGGCCCAGGGGTGGGGAAAATACAACAACACTCAGCAAAGTGAACATCAATGTGCTGACGAGCATCTCTCTCCTCCTTCTCTCCTGTCTGCTGCAGGCGGAGAAAAGTCAAGTGTGACGAGCAGAGGCCACGATGTAGCCACTGTGAGCGCCTCAACCTGGAGTGTAAGTGGCACCTTGCCATTGTGGGACAGCGCAACCGTCCTGCTGGGTCGGGATCAGGAGGGGCAGCAACAGGAGCAGGAGGGACAGAGAGCATCCAGGACAGCGGGAGCAGTGCGACCTTGATGAGGACGCCCGTGCCCGAGTCAGAACCCTCGTCCAACGGCCCTCTGTTCCAGACGCCACCTCTGCATGCCGTCAACCAGCTGTTCGACTACGCAAGCTTCATGTGGGACATCGGCACCGACAACGTCTGGCAGCAGCTGGGTCCAGATCCCACCGCCGCGGCTGCTGCTGCTGCTGCTGCCGCCGCCACTGCTGTTGCTCCTCCTGGGGTTCCCGGCGCGGACAGGACGGCAGCGACACCGGCGGCGGGCCTGGACGGGGTGTCTACCGTGGAGACTGACGGCGGCGACCGGACGATCGTCTCCGCGGGCACTATCGATTCTTCGTCCTTCTCGCCGCCGAATATCGGGTCTGGGTCGCAGTCAGGGTTTCTCTCGATGCCCACGGGCGTCTCGGAGCCCTCGACGGTGCCCGACACGAGCAGCCAGACAGACCACCCCAACCTGCTCGGCTTCTCGGAGACGGCCGTGGCGGAGAACCACCGGCTGATGGACTACTTCTCGCAGGCCGTGACGCCTCCGATCCTGGCCGAGGTGGAGACGCAGAAGAACTGGCTGGCGATGCGGCAGGTCCTGGTGGGCATGTCGAGCTCGTCCAGGATCGTGCGCTGGGCGGTGCTGGCCTTTGCGAACCTGATGCTGTGCCGCGGCGACGGGGCGTGGATGTCGAGCCAGCAGGACCACTACCAGAACGCCACGGCCGAGGTGACGGCGTGCGACGAGCAGGACCCCAGGGCGCTGTCCAGGCCCGGCGGGCACCGCACCAACCTGCTGGCGACCCTGTTCTTCCTCAGCTACATCGACATCATCGAGGACCGGATCGAGGCCGCGCACTCGAACCTCAAGCGGGCCCACAACATCTTTGAGCACGGCGACAAGGACACCTTCACCACCACCGAGAAGCAGTTCCTCCTCTGGATCCGCCTGCTCGACGCCCGGGCCGTGTCCGCCGGCGGGGAGGGGCTCTTCCTCTCCAAGGACGACGAGACCCTGCTCGTCGACGCCGGCTCGCCCAACATCCTCAAGGACGCCGCCGCCGCCGCCGCCGCCACCACCACCGCGGAGGGTGGTGGCGGCGGCGGCGGCAAGGACGACATGGCGCCGGGGGACATCGAGGACGCCCTGTTCCAGGTGCTCTACCAGCCGGGCATCGTCTTCTTCCAGAAGGTGCAGAGCTTCATGGGCCGCATCTCCAAGATCGACCCGTGGCACCGCTCCCGGGGCACCGTCGAGGACGAGACCGAGGTCATGAACATGGGCCAGGCCATCGCCGTGGACCTGCGCAGGCTGTACGACCAGCGGCCGCCGCTGATGGACTTTGCCGTGGCCGGCAAGCTGACGCCCCCGCACGTGTCGGCGCACCTGGCCTTTGTCATCACCCGGGCGTTCCGGACCTACCTGTCCAACTACTACGCCAGCAAGATCCACCTGCACCGGGTCGTGTACAAGACCTTCCCCCTCACCAGCGAGGCCCAGGACGCCCTGCACCAGATCAGGAGGCTGGCCAGGCTGATCGTCGAGGGCCTCGACCACGGCGACGCGCTGCCCGTGAACATGCTGTGGCCGCTGCTGATGCTGGGGTCCGAGGAGCAGGACGTCGAGGAGCGGGCCTGGATCTCGAGCCAGATCCTGCGCATGGAGAAGGTGGCCGGGAACGCAAGGATCACGGCCCAGGTGCTCGAGGAGGTGCAGCTCCGGCAGGACCAGCAGAAGGCCAGGGTGGACATACGGTCTGTCATGCACGCCATCTTTAACAGGTGTTTTGCCATCGTGTGATTGTGATGTGGAGAGAGAGAATTTTAGGACGAGCATCTGATTATGATTGATGAAGAAGAAGAAGAAGAAGAAGAAGAAGAGGAAGAAGAAGGAGACGATGGATGATTCTTCAACACACTATATATATATATATGTATAAATATATATATGTCTCTCTCTTGTCACTCGTCCAATGTGTCGTCGTCGTCACTCGAGCAGGTGCTTGTTCACCGGCGTCAGCGGCTGCTCCCCGCTCAGCACCGCCAGCACGTTCTGCATCGACAGCTTCTCGAACCCGACCGTCGTGTCCAGCGCGCCCCCGGCCGTGTGGCAGGTCAGCATGGCCCGCCTGTTCCCCGTCAGGCGGGGGCTCGGCACGGGCTCGTTCTCGAACACGTCCAGCCCCACCGCAGACAGGTGGCCCGACTCGAGCGCGTCCGCCACCGCCTCCTCGCTCACCAGGCTGCCCCGCGCGATGTTCACCAGCCTCGACCCCTTCTTCATCCGGCCGACCTGCTCCCGGCCGATCACCCTGCGCCCGCCGGCCTGTGACGGCGCCGCGACCACCGTGCAGTCCGCCTCGGCCAGCAGCTCGTCCAGCGTCCCGCACCTGCGCGCCCCCACGGCCCTCTCCTGGTCCGCCGGCTTGGATATCACATCGTGGTAGATGATCCGCATCCCGAACGCGGCGTGGGCCTTGGCCGCGATCTTGTACCCGATGTTGCCCAGCCCGATGATGCCCAGCGTGTGGCCCCTGGGGTTGTGCGCCGTGAACTGCGCGTTGAGGTGTGCGTCCAGGAAGGTGTCCGGGTCGTTGGACCGGGCCGCCGAGGCCGTCCACTGCATGTTGCGGAACACGCTGATGATGTGCCAGATGGCCATGTCGGCGACGGCCTCGGACGACGCGGCGGCCCCGTTGCAGTAGAGGATCCCGTGCTGGGCCAGGACGTCCACGTCGGCCCAGTCGTAGCCCGCGCCGGCGGAGGCGAACACGCGGACGGAGCGGGGCAGCAGGGGGATGAGCTCTGCGTCCCAGCGGCCCATCTCGCCCCCCGTGCCCCACCAGGGCCGCATGATGGCGCTGAAGTCGCCCCCATCTCTTGTCCCTGAGGGCGGCCAGGAAGGCTGGGCGCTGGCGTTCCTCCAGGGACGGGTTGATGATGGTGAACCGGGAGGCGAGCTGGGCGTAGAGCTCTGTGTTGTACCTGATGGGGTCTCCGAGGTGGAGCACGATTGGTCTGGAGGACATGACGAGTGTGTTTTGTTTTTATATGCTATACGTGCCTTTATTTACTCCCAAAATAAACAAGAATGTGATATGGATAGTAGAATATGGTGCAATCAATAAAATAAAAAAAAAGGGAAAGACAACACCAGAAAGATTAAAAGGTTTCCAGTTTCTCTCTTGGTTTTTCTTTCTTAGCAAACCACGATATTATAAATCATCTACAGAAATGTCAAAACATAAACTCAAGGTTATGTATGTCCCAATTTGATATCCCGAGAGAGGGGATGAAGAGGAGAGTTAGTTGCTCCTCGTGTGGTGGCGCCGTCGTCTTTCGGACGTCGTTAATTGTCCCGATCCTTCGGCGCGCCCTAATTAAACCTGGCTCCGGAACCGGGAGTGGAGACAAGACCATTGATGACTACTACTTACTTAAGTACTCAAATAAGGGAGAGAGGAGGAGGAGGGGTTTAGTAGTGCAGCCCAGTAAAGTCAGTAGCATCATTCTTCTGCCGATGCATGCGGACACGGCCTCTTTTTGAGTCGGCTGGTCTAACAAGCCCAACTGTAGGAGGAGAATACTACACTCACACACACACACACACAGAGAGAGAGAGAGACAGAGAGAGGCGCCCCTCAGTCCAACATACCCGATCGGCTATCGGCTGAGCTCCAGAGTAAGTACCTGCACACGACCCTGGGAGTCACAGCATACGACGAAGGTCAAGGCCCTCCGAATAGCCGACCCCACGGGGCCGGCGGGGATTTTTGAGACCATGGCTGACTCGCGATTCTCGAAGCTGAGAATTAGGCTGCCCCATGGGAGGATAGAGGATGGAGAGAAACTGTTGCTGGCCGGGAAGTTGAGAAGAAGGCCTAGGATGGTTTTGGGGGTTGGCTTCCTTCAACCACCGTGCAATAATCCTTTTGATCAATTCACGTCCTTGATCATCGTTCCTCAGACGAGAGTAGATAGATAGGCACTTTGTATAATTCTTGGGCGGTCCCATCGAAAATCCACCGGGAGTGTGGAAGCCTGCTGAAGGAACAGTCGGGCGGGGGGAGGTCTCTCTCTCTCTCTCTCTCTCTGCTCTCTTCTATTGTGTCTTTTGTCTGGCTCTCCCACTATCTATCTATCTCTCTCTCTCTCCATCTCCACACACCGCCGCTGGAAAGCATATCTTCCGAAACCAGCCAACCACACGTCACCACCCCTTTACAACCAAATTGTAAAGTCAGACCTGCATGAACGACGACGACGACAACAACGGCAGCTACAACAAACAACCATGGCTCTTCAAGGTTTGGTCTTGAGGGTGGTCTTCACCATCTGCTGTGGAGTTAGTTACCTTCTCTATGGATACGATCAAGGTATGTCTAGATATCGAGTTTACCTGCAGCACTGTACAAAGTGAGAGAGAGAGGGAGAGAGAAAAAGAGAAGGGGGTTAGGCGATGATGATATCTCGTGTGGGTTCGAGGCCGTCGACGTACTGACTGACCTGTGACCACCACCACCACCACCATCAACAGGATTCATGTCGGGAGTCCTGCTCGCAGATGACTTTTTGCGACAGATGGACCAGCCCACAACGTTTATGCAGGGCTTTGTGACTTCTGTGTACGAGTTGGGATGTCTAGCAGGTCAGTCTCTCCAGGCTCTGGAGCCATCTCCGGGGCCACTGATCCACACACAACGGGGGGTCCCCCATCACTCTTGGCACAAAACAAAGTGGATAAGTAGTCCAGACTGACTCATAGGGGGAAAATCAACCATATCAAACAATCCACAGGCTGCCTCGTGAGCTTCGTCTTCAGCGAGAGGTTCGGCCGCAAGAAGCCCATCTACTTCGGGACGTGCCTCGTCATCATCGGGGCGGTCCTGCAGACGGCAGCCTACGGCATCCCCCAGTTCATCGTGGGCCGCATCGTCAGCGGCGTCGGCACGGGCCTCAACACGTCCATCATCCCCATCTGGCAGGCCGAGGCCCTCCCGGCCCGGACCCGCGAGAAGTTCGGCTCCTTCCAGTACCTCCTGGTCTGCTTCGGCGCCAGCACGGCCTACTGGGTCAACTACGGCCTCTCGTACGCGGGCGGCGCCCTCGAGTGGCGCTTCTCGACGGGGGCGCAGATGATCTTTGCCGCGCTCCTGCTGGCCATCCTGCCCGTGATGCCCGAGTCGCCGCGCTGGCTCATGTCGCACAGCCGCGCGGGCGAGGCCGTCAGCGTGCTGCTCAGGATGCACGGCACCGCGGACCGGGACGACGACGAGGTGCAGACCGAGATCCGGATGATCAACGAGGCCATCGAGCTCGAGAGCATCTCCAGGTCCGTCGGGTGGGCGGAGCTGTTCACCAGCCACCGCGAGACCCAGAACCTGCGGCGCGTGTGCCTGGCGTGGTGGCTCATGGCCATGGTCATGCTCAGCGGCGTGTGCTCCATCGGCTACTACATCAGCTACCTCTTCGAGACCTCGGTGGGCCTCTCCCACAACCTGTCCCTCCTGCTCTCGGGCTTCAACGGCCTGTGGTACATGGCCTCGGCCCTGCTCCCGCCCCTCATCATCCACCGCCTCGGCAAGCGGGGCTGCCTGATGCTGGGCGCGCTCGGCATGGGCTGCTGCTTCCTGGCCATGGCCCTGGGCATCCGCTCCGGCAGCTTCGGGGCCTCGGTCGTGGTCATCATCGCCTTCTTCCTGTACTACACCTTCTTCGCCGTCGGCTGGCTCGCCATCCCCTGGCTGTACTGCGCAGAGATCATGCCCCTGCACCTCCGCTCCAAGGGCAACGCCGTCTCCACCTCGTCCAACTGGCTGTGGAACTTTGCCACCGTCATGATGACCCCGAGCACCATGTCCAGCCAGGGCTGGAAGGGCTACCTGATCTTCACCATCTTCAACTTCGCCTTCGTCCCCTTCATCTACCTGTTCTACCCGGAGACCTCGGGCAGGCGGCTCGAGCAGATCGACGCCATATTCTACAAGACCAGGCCCGTCGTGGCCGGGACCCAGTGGGCCAGGCGCGGCAGGTTCGAGTCGGACGCCCTCGAGTCCGCACTGGCCGACACCAAGGGCTGCGAGCCGGCGGACAAGGCGGTCCACATGGAGGAGAAGGAGGTGCAGGCAGAGTGACAGTGGTGAGTTTATATGATTGACGGAGATAAGGAAACCCAAATGGATTTGAACTTTGATGGAATATTATTGGACTTGTATTATGAACGGCCCCCCACGAGGTTATCTTTCATTGTAAGAATACTTTAAAAGGAGGACTCACTCATGCCTTGGAAAAGTGATTAATCAATTTAATTGACAAAAAAAAAAAACTCTGTTTTGAATTTGAACAGTCCTCCTGACTGTGTGATTAAAGTTGAATTATTGGCATCGTGTGTCTTTTTTTGAATTTTTCAAAACAAGACAATAGACAAACCAACCATGTCTACCAACTCAAGAAAGCCTTGTACAATGATTTAATATTTTCAAAAACAAGGCAAGTAAAGAGAATCAATGTGTGAAGAATACTTGTCTATAATCAAATTCACATCACATATCTTGGAGGATCTCTGGCTGGACATGACTTGTATTCTCGATCCACCCCCACTCCCCCCCCCGAATCAAGCAAGGACTGACTTACACAGCCTGACGGAAAATCATCGTCGCATCCCACCACAAGGCTACGACTTCCCCAGATTTTCCACTTTGGTCTCCATCCGCCATCTCACACCGGGTCTCGTACCCGTCTGTCTGGGTCGTCACAGAGTGGATTCCGATCGGGTAGCCATGACTCCACAATGTTTACCATAGGTACAACTTAAAGAGTGGGAAGAGAGAGAGAAGAAGAAAAAAAAAAACAAGGAGAGACAGGTTTTTCGAGAAACAAAAACGGTCAATAGTGGGCTCAAGCCACACCCTCGATGCCGTGACATAGTTAGTTTCCCTCAATCAAGACCCACACCCGAGCATCCGGTCGGGTCGAGCAAAACAAGGCGTCAGGGAAGAATGATTAGCCCCCCCCCCCCTTCCCTAACCCCTCCAGGAGGGTATTCGCGAGAGATACGCAAGGTTACATAGTATGTCTCTATAGTGCCATGGCGACATGGCATTATAATCGGTGAAACAAATAAAAGTCCACGCACAACATACGATGGAGAGAGAGGGCGACGTGGCTTCCTCCTACTGAACCCAATGGACGTAGGGAGAGAGGGGAAATTTATTCAAAAAGGAAAACAATTCTCGTCTTGGGAGTTCATCTATTCCTATCCTGACTCACTTTGTTTGCCTTCCTACTCCGCCGCCTAGACTAACTACATCATACTCTCCTCCTCTCTGCTCAGACTGTCTGCGTCTAATTTAGTACCATGGGCTCGATGGCGTCCCCTAGACCATTCCCTCCCGGCATACATGTGCCCAGTCTCACATGGTTCTCGGACGACCAGAACCAGGAGATCGACTGGGACGTCCAGACAAGACACATAGAGTTCCTCGTCAGCTCTGGTCTCCACGGCAGTCAGTAGTCGACCTTCTCGTCCCTCTTCTCCCTCCAATCTCTTCTTCTCCTCCTCCCACTCTCTCTTTTTTCATTCTTGTCTCATGAGGTCCTCTTGTGGTGATGAATGAAACGAGTAAGTAAGTACTGACTGCATCATGTCCCCGACAAGTCGTCATCGCGGGCACCAACGGCGAGTCGGTGACCCTCACCGCCGCCGAGAAGACAAGGCTCATCAAGCTCACGCGAGAGACGGCCCAGAAGCTCGGCCGGCCCGACCTCCCCGTCACCCTGGGCTGCGGCGGCCAGTGCACCCGCGATGTCATCGCCGAGACGCGCCTCGCCAAGGAGGCCGGCGCCGACTTTGCCCTCGTCCTGGTCCCGAGCTACTTCCACTTCGCCATGAGCGAGGAGGCCATAGTGGCCTTCTTTGAAGAGGTGAGCAGGACAAGACGAGCCAGGAAGACAAAGAGAAAAACAAGTCACACACACACCTGACGACGACGACGACGACGACGACGACGACAGACAGACAGACATCAGACCGCTGACATGTTCTTTTTTGTTTAAAAAAAAATCCAGCTGGCCGAGGCAAGCCCCATACCCATCGTCATCTACAACTTCCCAGGCGTGGTCGCCGGCCTCGACGTCAACTCGGACATGCTGGCCCGCCTCGGCCGCCACCCCAACATCGTGGGCGTCAAGCTCACCTGCGGCGGCATCGCAAAGGTGGCCCGCGTGCGGGCTGTGTTCCAGCCAGACGAGTTCTGTGCCCTCGCCGGCCAGAGCGACTGGCTGGTGCCGGCCCTCGCCGTCGGAGGCACGGGGACCATCACCGGCATCGCGAACCTGTACCCAAAGGTGAGACCAGGCCCTTCTCTTCTTCTTGGAGCGCAAAACTCTTCTTTTTTTTATTTCATTTTATTTATCTCCCTTGATTCCCCTTTTCGCCTGCTTCTTGCTGACTGACGCCTTGAGAATAGTTTTGCATCAAGATCTACAACCTCTACCAGGCCGGCAAGACCAAGGAGGCCGAGGACGCACAGATAGAGCTGGCCAAGATGGAGTGGGGGTTCGCGAGGGGAGGCATCAACGGGACAAAGTGGGTGGTCGCCAAGCTCAGGGGATACCCCATGGCGAGCTGCCACTGCAGGAAACCATACCCTCAGTACGCCGACGAGAAGAAGCAGGCCTGGATCCTGGACGTCTGCTCGCCTCTGGCCGAGTCTGAGAAGAATGCATAAGCGCTTAGCGGGTTGGTCCAAGCATACACGATTCGAGGATACATGAGCATCATGCACGGAGATATATGAATAGAGATTTAGGTAATGACTGAAATGACACGTCTCAAAAGTAACAACCAGTTTCGAAAAAGCGGTTCGGAAGCATATTCGCTCCTGACATTGTGATCGGCTTGCACATACAAGGTTTGTTTACGCCAATCCATATTCACAGAGCTATGTTTTTTTTTTTTCAGTACGACGACTATCATGGCGAATTATAGGCTATAGCGAGGAATTCGCCCCCTCCCCACCCCCCCCCTGGACATCAATCAGCGGAACAGAGCCCGCCGGTATTTGAACAGCTGTGGCAGCAGGGTGCAGCCAATGCAACCTCATCGATGAACAGCAACAGGTTCACCGTGTCGGATCGGTCAATGTGCCGACGAATTATGCTCCAGGGTCGGTGAGACGGGGATCCTCCGCTAGGCTCGTGTAGAGAAGAAAGCCACATCGGCCGGTGTCATCGCACGAGGTCTGGTGAGGTCAGAACTCTTTAGCCTGGCTGCACATATATGCTTTTTCCGTAAGCGAGGGAAGCGCCCCCCAGTCAGACCACTGCCGACATGATGAGCTGCCCATGGTACTCCGTACATCATGTGACCATCTAGCTCGGTACGACGGGTGCGAGATCTTAAGACCCAGCGTCGACTTGATCGGGAAACAAGGAAGGCCCGCGGTCCATCGCCAAACGATAAACGCAGGTCTCTGCAGCGTGAGATCCCGAGGGATCAATGTTTTGCAGATCGTGTTTCAGATTGCACCTCTCCCTGAGGATTCCGACCCGGGACCGGTACATGTCATCTTGTAGGCAGGGCGCGAATGCTGCACCCCGACATAGTGCTTACCGTACCATATATACCTTTCCCACACACAACCTTGTGTGTGCCACACAGGGTCTCGGGGTCTGCACCGCTCTGACCATGCAAGAAACCAAAAAAAGGGATCCTATGGTCAGAACTGCCGGCCCAAATATGCCATTTTTACCCACACACCACTATCCCATTAGCCATCAGACGAGCCTTTTTCCTGTGGCACGTATTGCTGCTCTTGGGGGCATCAGCGGTCGCGGGCGTGCTGTTTTTATCGAGATGCACCTTTGTAGAAGAAACGCTGGCCCCAGCTGGGGGGGGGGGAGACGGCGGTGTGGCCTTTAATATGGAATCCCCTCCATCTTCTGTTTGTACGTGCATGGCGACTGCTGAGCCTGCTGGACGACGTGAATCTGCCTCCATAGGACTGATCACCAACAACGACCATGAATTACCCGGTCCGAAGAAGCCGGCCGGTATCGCCATGGGTGTACATCGTCACAGCTGTTCTCATGGTGTTTACCATGGCCGGCTTGTATCTTCCATATCCCGAGCCGAAGTGGCAAGTCGCGCCGGCAGTGTACCCAAAGACCGGCCACGAGCCACAACTGGACAACCTAGTCACGGCAGAGATGATTCAGTACTTTGAGGACTATCCATTGGAGCGCCCATACTCGGCACATTTCGGGGAATTGGGCCAGCGCACTGCATTGCTCCGTGACCTGCTCCATGCCGCCGGAGAGAGTCATGACCTGCCGCAGCAAGAAGCTCTAGTGGCTACTGTCGACCGAGGCGCCGCCTCGCTGTACCCCTTTCTGCATCGACCGCCTGAGGGCTCGCCCCTGAAGGGTGGCCTGTCTCACCTGCGGGCTTCTTTCACCCCCGGCTCGGCAGGCATCGTGATCCCGGTCGGGAACACCAACGTGCGGTTCGCAGCACAGCTCATCGCTTCGATCCGCCATGTACTACATTCCATGCTGCCCATCCAGGTCGTGTACGCGGGTGTGGACGACCTGTCTGCTGCCAACAGGGGACTCCTCGCTGCAGTGGTCAAGTCCATGGGCCCTCCGGTCGAGTTCCTCGACATCCTCACCGTGTTCGACGACGAGACGCTGCGGCTTCGCCACGGCACCTGGGCCGTCAAACCTTTCGCCGTGCTCGGCAGCCACTTCGAGAAGGTGATCCTTGTCGACGCCGATGCCGTGTTCCTACAGAAGCCCGAGGTCCTGCTGGGCCAGCTGGCCTTTCAGAGCTCCGGGGCCCTCCTGTTCAGGGACCGGCTGATCTTCCAGCACGCCTTCTACATGCGGCACAAGTGGTGGAGGAGCCAGATCAAGCACCCCAGCGAGACCCTCAACAAGTCGCGCGCCTGGACGGACGACTATGGCGAAGAGGGCGACTCGGGCGTCGTGGTGCTCGACAAGGGCAGGGCGGACGTGCTGATGGGCCTGCTGCATACGTGCTGGCAGAACTCGTACAAGGTGCGCGAGGAGGCCACGTACCAGATCATGTATGGGGACAAGGAGAGCTGGTGGCTGGGGCTCGAGCTCGCCGGCGCGAGCTACGAGATGGAGGCGCACTACGGGGCGATCGTGGGATGGCCGCAGGAGGCAGTGCTGCCCAGGGACAAGAGGACCAAGGTGTGCAGCTTCGTCATCGCCCACCTGGACGAGAACGACAGGCTGCTCTGGTACAACGGCGGCTTGTTGAAGAACAAGAAGGTGCCGAGGATGGGATATGAGGTGCCGACATCGTGGATGGTGGACGGCGAGTGGCAGAAGGGCTATGAGAAGGAGGATATGAGCTGCATGGTCGGCAATGATATCAATGATCTCTCTGGAGCGGAGATCGAGACGCTGAGGACATCCATCAAGGTTGCCAAAACCATTGACGCTGCACTCCAGATATGAGCCAAGAGCATACAACAGAACGGTGTGGTCATCGCTTCGGCGTCGTGGAGTTTGAGGATAGCATGTCGATACCCTGTCTTTGAATCAGAAATAGGTGACTTCAGGTTGCTGTTGAAGGAGACACGCTGAGCACGGGTACGATCTGGTGAACCCTGCTGAGTCAGCCAAGGCGCAAGCAGAAAACCACTGACTGTAGCCCCTGGAGAGATGACGTTCACGTGCTGACGCGACAGTCGTTGCTTCCTTGTGAACTGTGCCCCTCACGAACAGACCTTTCCGCGCCCAGCCACCTCCAAAACCCCTCGCTGGATCATTCAGCCTGGTCAAGATGGAGGGTTCGGCTTCTTGTCTTTATATTGTGGTGCTCAACGTCCACTATTCCAACTCGCCCAATCCATTGTTTCCAAGCATTGCCGCCTCGAGTCGCGCATCGTGGTGATCGTGAAGCGTGACAGCCATGGCAGGAAGCCGACGAGGTGCTGCTGCTCCCCGCGGTGCTGCGAGGGGTGTCGCCATACGGGCCGAGGCAGCGCGCAACAGAGCAGCCCGCGCGACTACCCGTGCCTCCCGATCACAGGCTGGACAGTCCGA
This sequence comes from Aurifilum marmelostoma, assembly GCA_027559495.1. Classification (NCBI taxonomy): domain Eukaryota; kingdom Fungi; phylum Ascomycota; class Sordariomycetes; order Diaporthales; family Cryphonectriaceae; genus Aurifilum; species Aurifilum marmelostoma. The sequence goes on along the minus strand of JAMXSV010000010.1, from coordinate 2,126,192 downwards.
CGTGCCCAAGGTCTATCGCGAGCTGCTGGCCGAGGCTGGTGTCACCTCGAATCGCGTGACGACTTCGGATGCGCCCGAGCGACCCTTGAAAAAGCCTCGAACGGGACGACGCCCTGTCGATGTTGAAGCACCAGCGGGAGCAGCAGCGGCAGCCTTTGAACCAAAAGCTGACCGTCATGATCCGGCCGAGCCTTCCAAGCCGCAGCAGGCAAGCGTGCACTCAGTGGTGGAGCCTGAGGAGGAAGACGAGGAGATTGAGTTCGAGGATGTTGAGATACCAAAGCCAACCCTCCAAACGACATACCTGTCCAGTGCAGACGAGTCCGAAGAGGAAGAGGAAGAAAAAGAAGAAGACATACAGTTCGAGGACGTAGATGTTGATGCAATAGCTTCAAGACCAGGGCCGGCAGACGAAGGCACACACACGCTACAGCTCAACCTCACGGCCGCCCGAGAAGCCCTCACGCCGTCCAAGCGTAATCGCAAGCAGCCTCTGTCAAAGGAAGAAAAGGACCGCCGTGTGATTATACACCAGATGCATGTGCTATGCCTGCTGGCGCATGTCGAGAAGAGGAATCACTGGTGCAACGACCCGGTCGTGCAGGAGACATTGCGGCCGTTACTTCCGGCCAAGACGGTTCAATATCTCAATCCAGGATCCAATCTGACGCAATTCGGCCAGACCGAGTCCTTGAAGAGGGGCCTGAAAGAAGCGCAGGAGATCTTCCAAGAGAGGTATAAGATCACAGAGGTTGGCCTGCGCAAGGCGCTCTGGGCAGAAGACGTGGCAGACCTCCAGGACTATGAGCTCCCGCGCAACATTGACAACTGCCTGGACAAGGTTGATTTTCGTAAAGCTGCACGAAACCTCAGGGGTTCGAGGGATGTCGGTGCGCAGCTTTTCTGCGCACTCCTCAGGGCCGTGGGCGTCGAGACACGACTCGTCTGCTCCTTGCAACCTCTCTCTTTCGCCCCTGGCGGCCCTACACTGCCCAAGTCATCTCGTCAGAATAAGACGCCCTCGCGTCCACCTCCGGCCTCTTCTAGAGCTGAACCTGGCCCGGCGTCGCCCTCCCCAGCTCGCCCATCTCCCCGTGCTCGACTCGGCCACCCGAACGCCGCTGCTTACCATATTCCCGACATCACTGCACCGCCGTCTTCGAGTGTCCAGCGATCTCCGAGACCCCATGTGAGAATCAACGAGTCGTTTTACCCTGTCTACTGGTCGGAGGTTCTTGATGTGGGCCACCAGAAATGGCAGCCTGTGGACGTCCTCGTGACAGGGCAACATTTTCGGCCTCACCGACTTGAGCCTCCAGCTGCTGACCGGGCCAACGTCCTCACATATGCTGTTGCATTTGAAGATGACGGGTCTGCGAAGGATGTCACGCGACGGTACGCCAAGGCCATGAACTCCAAGACACGGCGCATGCGGATCGATGGTCCCTTGGTCCCGTCTTCTGTTGATGGGGCCAAGTGGTGGCGCAAAGCTCTACGGCGGTACAAGCCTCGAGGGCCGCCAGACGATCTGGACCAGATCGAGAACATCGAGCTGAACGCTGCAGAGGAGCGTGAGCCTATGCCGCGTAATGTAGCAGATTTTAAGGACCATCCCGTCTATGCCCTGGAGCGACACCTTCGTCGTCATGAGGTTCTAATACCTGGCGCGCAAGTCGTTGGAACGGTCGGTGCAGGCAGCAAGGGTCCGCTTGAGAAGATCTACCGCCGCAGAGACGTGCGAGTGGCGAAATCAGTGGATAAGTGGTATCGCCTGGGGCGGGTGATCAAGCCGGGAGAGGACTATATGAAGGTCTTGCCCAAGAGGAAAGCACCCAAGCGGAAGGGGAGATGGCACCTGGGTGATGCCCCGGAGCAGAGCTCTGACGATGACGACGACCCCGTCCTAGGACCTGATCCCGCCAAGGGCAACCCCATCTATACCTTTGAGCAGACGGAGCTGTACGAGCCCCCACCCGTCGTGGCAGGTAAGATACCCAAGAACAAGTTTGGCAACATTGACGTCTATGTCCCCTCTATGGTACCCCCCAGAGGGATCCATGTGAAACATGCTCGCGCGGGGCATGCAGCCCACCTCTTGGGCGTGGACTACGCGCCTGCCCTACAGGGATTCGAATTCAAAGGCCGCAAGGGCACTGCTGTCTACAATGGTGTGATCATCCCCGTCGAGGCGGCCGAGGGCGTGCGGGCCGTGCTGAAGGGGTTCGAGGATCTCGAGGCCGAGCTGCAGGAGGAGAGAAGAAGCATCCGCGCGCTGGAGACGTGGCGAAAGTGGCTGCGGACGCTCAAGATCCGGTGGAGAATCTTCGAGAGGGATGAGTATTGGGGTGATACGGAACTGGGCGAGTTTGAGATCCCTCCGGAGTCTGATGATGAAGATGAGGACGAGCCTCATGGGTATGGTCTTGTTGGTGGCGTGGCTCTCGATGATGAAGAGGATGGTGGTGGTGGTGGTGGTGGGTTCGAGCCTGGTGGATTTGAGCCAGAGCCTGGTGGGTTCGAGCCAGAACCTGGTGGGTTTGATCCGGAACCTGGGGGCTTTGAGCAGATTGGTCTCGGGTCAGGCAATCTCGCGCCCGGTGGATTTGAGCCAACCGACTTAGAACCAGGAGGCTTCGAAAGAGAAGCGGAAGACAAAGACAAGGACGTCAACCGCCCGGTGATCAGCGAACCTTCTGAAGACGAGACTTTTGGAATCACAACGGAGAATCCTGACACCACAGGCCCGGAGTCTGTGCAAGAACCTGGCGGCTTCATCGTGGAAGCAGATGTCGAAATGGTGGATCGCTCACCACCAGCAGTTGAGCCGCCTGATGCCGAAGTTATCCCTGCAGCAGTGGAGGAAAAAGACTTTACGCCGCCTGCTGCAGTAGGGCCTGAGGTTCATATCATGCCAGACGAGCAATCACAGACGGCTGGTGAGAAGGTGTTGTTGGACCAAGGCGGGAGCGAGGGTGATTCTGAGCTGGAAGATGCGCCCAGCGACGTGACGGAGGAGCTGTTCATGGACGAGGATGGTTCTCTGCTCGAGTAGTATATCTCGCCAGGATTTAGGTCACATGGTAGACCCGTGTCTGAAATGTCTTTGGCGAGTTATTATAACTATATAAACGTGTATATAAAATATGAGTGCATCAACTGATACCCACCGTCTGCATTCCGCACCCAAGCCAAGTGTTCCAAACCCATCAGCCCAATCGCTCCTCCAACCACTGCATAGCCAGCTCCTCAGCCCGCCGCCTCATCTCCTCCTCACCTCCCCGCCCAATCTCCCCCGTGCCCACCCGCCTCATAGCCTCCCCCCTCCCAGTCAGCAGACCCATCGTCCCACCGCCTCCTCTCCCGCAGCTCAACCTTGTCCACGCTCCGCCGCATCAGCCCCGCGAGCCCGGCCGCCTGCGACCCGAAGCTGTTCTCGGCGTTCTTGAGCTTCTTCCACAGGGCGGCGCGCCTCCTCTTCTGGCCGGCGGCGGCGATGGTGCTGGGCAGAGGGGGGACGGGGGGCGGGGTGGTGTGGAGGAGCAAGGTGTCGGGGATCTTGAGGGTGCTTGAGCGCGGGGGGAAGGTCAGGTAGCCCTTTCTCGGGGCGGGCGCCATTGCGATCTCGGCCGGGGTGGTGGTATTGTCGCCCATGCTGGCTGACTCGTCGTCTTCCGTCTCGGCCTCGAGGTCTTCTGGGTCAAACGGCATCGGGGGTGGAGGGTCCTCTGGGTCGGAGTAGACATATGGGATATCCTCGCCGCCGGTGCCGTCGCTGCTGCCTCCGGACGGGAAGAACCTGCGGTAGGCATCCCAGGGGCTCCAGCGCTGCGAGAACCCAGGCGGGACCATGACGCCAGCGGAGTGGAAGAACAGAATCGGGCTGGCAAAGGGGTCAAAGAGGTCGGCGGGGTCCCTGAAGAGCAAGGGCATGAGACCCTTCATGAGCCCGATGTCTCGGGCGTCACTCTCGTCGCCGAGCCCCTCGCGGTCGCAGCCCAGCGCGTCCGCCACGGATGCCCGGTGGTCGTTGATAGGATGGCCCGGTAGGAAGGTGGTCCAGTTGTAGACGCCGTTCACGGCCACCAGGCCGCGGACCGCAACGGGCTCGTGGGTGTGTGACTCCGTGAGGGCCAGGGCGGCGCCGAGACCTGCGCCCAGGTGGCTGCCGTAGACGTACACGTCGCGGCGCCGTAGGCTGCGGGAGTCGTTGCTGTCGGCGGCGTGGGGCGGGGGGAGGATGGTGCGGACGAGGTGGTCGTAGGCGGCGAGGGTGTCGTGGAGGGGGGTGGGCCAGTGCACGAGAGGCTCTGGGTCGAGATGGTCGGAACGAGAAGATCCAGTGCTGGGCGGCGAGGCTGGGGGGAGGAGCTGAGAGGGGACTGTGGCCAGCGGTAGTGAATTGTGGCGGTGGGGTAACGGTGCAGGGCGCGAGGGAGGTAGCTGTCTACATCGTTGACGTCCTGGACGGGGAAGTCTGGGAGGTTGATGATGAAAGGGGATGTGGCAGGGTGTCTGTCCACGTCGTGTAGGCTGGATGGGAAACGGAGGAAGGTCAGTCAAGTGGGCGACGGTGGGTAGAGCAGATGGTGAGTCGCGTCGCGAAGGGAGTGTGAGAGGCTCACCTGATGGTAACATGGCCTGCCGATGCACAAGGCACATGGATTTGGTCAGTGTAGTAGGATTTCCTCAGCCATGCTGTGTTGCTGAGTGGTCTCTTATGGGACAATCGGTGTGGTGGTGGTGGTTGGAAGACGATGAGAAGGGCCTTGAGAGGACGAGGCCATCTTGACATGTTATGCTACGCGCCTTTTCCGAGGATTAGACCTGGGCATGACAACGTGTGAGACTGAGAAGAAGCTGTAGTCTTTTTTACTATTTGATTGTTGAATTTAACTGATGGAAATGAAGGAAGAGTATATAGATTGAGGTCATTCTCATCTTGATTCCGACCTGCAATGCCGCGTGAAGTGGTGATGTTGACATTTGGTGTCTGGCTGGTGATGAGATTAGTAACCCTAACCCTCTCGTCTTAGCGTCTACCGTACCAGTCCACGAGACATGGGCGAAAGTCAATCTCAGTCAGGATACTTTCCACGTGCCTTCTCCCGAAAACGAGGCCATCACCTCGAGGATCTGTCAAGGATCAATAATGTCGATGTCGAGATTGAATAACGAAAGCCATAAAATTTCATTTTATTTTTTCTTTTCTCCCCCGCGAACCGGGATGCGAGACAAAATAGCAAGGCCCCAATGAGACTCGGTAATTGAGACTCGCTTATGCACCCCATAGGCCTGGACCACGCTGTACCAAACAGCCTGTAGCGTCAGCTATAGTGGGAACCTGTCAACACTACAGCGTAGTACCACCTCCGGGGGAGCGACGTCATCCTGCGCTGGCCCCTGTCACCTGGGCGGCATGTGGTGCGGCGGCCCTCAATTTCCTTGGCATTGATCGTTGCGTGATGCGTCTTGTTCGACGCCGGTGCTCGATATCAAAGCCAGCGATCTGCCTAGACCATGCTTTATCTCCTCCTTCTGTGATCGACCTACCCTCGTGGGCCTCCTCTGGATTTATTTCTCCATCTCTTAACCTTTCTACATGTCTCTGTAATAATAGACACCCCAAGACGTCCTGACTCGGGTCTCTCCCTCCTCCTCCTCCTCCCTCCTCTTTTCCGATTCCTCCTCCTCTGCTTCCTGGGCCACTATCACACACACACACACACACACATCTAATCTATAATGCTCAATCGGATTACGTGGTATTTTTAGATTTACGCTTAAGGCGGGCATTACTGTACGATATCGACAAGACACTATAGCTCAAAACCCTCAGACCACTAGAGAGAGAGAGAGAGACAACCACCGCCCCTCGGCGTACACACCCACCCCCACAACCGCCGTCAAGATGATGGCCGACAGTGGTGACCACGTCGAGGAGCACGCCGAGTCCTTTGACGAGAGAGATCACTCGCCACAGAAACACGAGAAGGGAGAGAGCCGAGAGGCACCGGCAGAGCCAAGAGGCATCCACAACGATGAGGCCCACCTGGACCCCAGCCGGTTCTGGTTCGCCAGCTCCGCATTCCCAATGGTCGCGGGCACCCTGGGGCCTGTCGCCAGTGCCTTCAGTGTCTGTGCCCTGGTGCGGCCCTGGAGACAGTACTATCCGACAGGGTCTGATCTCGACCTCGCCGTGTTCATCAGTGACCCGATATGGTAGGTTGTCGTTCTTTTTTTTTTCTTTTTTTTTTTTCGCAGTATACAGCAGCAGCAGCAGCAGCAGCAGCAGCAGAGAAGGGAGGGGGTGCTAACGTCTCTCTCTACCCGCCCAGGCTGACCGTCATCAACGCCATCCAGCTTGCCCTGGCTCTGGTCGCAAATGTCATCCTCCTGCTCAACATGGCAAGGAAGATCAGGTGGACCATCGCCCAGCCCATCACCATCACCACATGGTACATCTCCTCCATCCTGCTGATAGCACTGTGCGCCACCGCCGCCGGCCCCCTGGTGCGGCAGCCAGAGATCGAGTACATCTGGTCGGGGGCCTTCTACTATGGCATCTACGCCGCCATCCTCTACTTTGTCTGCTCCACCCTCATGGTGGTCACGGTCTGGGGCGCCACCAAGGGCTACTACTCCAAGGACTTCCAGCTCACCACCAGCCAGCGCACCCTCATGCTGCAGACCATCATGTTCCTGGTCTACCTGCTGCTGGGCGCCCTCGTCTTCTCCAAGATCGAGGGCTGGCCCTTCCTGGATGGTGTCTACTGGGCCGACGTCACCCTCTTCACCGTGGGCTTTGGCGACTTCTACAGCCAGACCCGTCTGGGCCGTGGTCTCCTGATCCCCTACGCCCTCATCGGCGTCATCAGCCTCGGTCTGGTCGTCGGCTCCATCCGCAGCCTCATCCTGGAGCGCGGCCGGAGACAGCTGGGCGCGCGGATACTAGAGAAGAACCGCAAGCGGATGCTGAAGCGCATGATCCGCCGCGGGAGAGACGACATCCTGATCCCCGTGACCGACCACGAGGGCGGCGGCGAAGAGCGTGACGGCTACAGCATGGCCAGCCGCACGCCCACGGCCCTGCGGGAGCTGGAGCGCCGCCAGAAGGAGTTTGAGCTGATGAGGAAGATCCAGGCGCGGTCGGAGAAGCGGCGGAGGTGGATGGCCATGGGCATCTCGACCACGGTGTGGCTGATCCTGTGGCTGGTCGGAGGCGCCATCTTCTGGCAGTGCGAGGTGGCCTACCAGGGCTGGACCTACTTTGACGGCTTCTACTTTGCCTTTGTCTCGCTGACCACCATCGGATACGGCGATGTCACGCCCTCCAGCCCTGCGGGCAAGTCCTTTTTTGTCTTCTGGTCACTGCTGGCGCTGCCGACCATGACGGTCCTGATCTCCAATGCCGGCGACACCGTGGTCAAGATGGTCCGGGACTGGACGGACTGGCTGGGCACGGTCACGGTGCTACCGGGCGAGAGGGGTATCAAGAAGGAGTTCAAGATGCTGGCCCGGGCCCTGTCCATGGGCAAGGTGTTTGACGAGGAGAGTGATGAGGCCGAAATCGAAGAGAGCCCGCCGGGATTCCTGGGCATCGCTCATCAGCGGCATCACGAAGAGGGCGAGACTGACGAGGAGGAGGAAGAGGAGGAGGAGGAGGAGGAGGACGAGCAGAAGCTGATCGCCGAGGAGGAAGAGGTGGGCCGCCAGCGGATGCAGAGGCAAGTCAGCAGATTGGCTGGTGAAAAGGACAGCGGCGATGTCCACGGAGAGACACCTTCATCACCTGACAAGGCGGACCAGACCACCGACAACAAGACGCCCACATCCCCGTCCATCAGTATCCGACGTGCCTTGACAGTTCCGGACCCCAGCCCGAGCGGAAGCGGCGGCAGCACACACCTCTCCTTCCAGGAACCAGCCGAGCGGCCCTCATCATCGCGCAGGGCGGGCGACAACACGCCCAGGCTCAACCGGCCAGGGAGCAAAGGGTCAACCAGGGCCGCGGGCAGACGTGGACGCCCCGAGGGCGATGATCCGGACCCCCGGACGCTCAAGATGACGCGGGCGATGTCCATGCCGAGGATGGCGGCGGACCTGCCGCAGGAGATCCCCGAGGACCGCCACGAGTTCACCATCCTGCTGATCGACGAGATCTCGCGCGTGACGCAGCACCTCCGGTCGCACCCGCCGCGCAAGTACTCGTTTGAGGAGTGGGCGTGGTTCCTCAAGCTGGTCGGGGAGGACGAGTCCAACGCGGGGACGCACAGGAAGCCGGTGCCGAAGCGGCGGCGCAAGCAGCAGGGCGGCAAGGTGCCTGCGGCGGTCAAGGACGGCGTCAGCCTGGAGGCGGCGGGCGGGCACGACGAGGAGGTGGGGGACGACCCGGAGCACCTGCAGTGGAGCTGGGTGGGGTCCAAGTCGCCGCTCATGGGGAGCCAGGAGGAGGCGGAGTGGGTGCTGGAGGAGCTCGAGAAGAGGCTGGCGGACGAGCTGCGGGCGATGAAGGACGAGGCGCTGGCGAGGGTGAGCTCGGCACCCCAGCAGCAGCAGCAGCAGCAGCAGCATCAGCAGCAGCACGCGCCGAAAGAGGAAACATGATGATGATGATGTTGGTAGAGAGAGAGAAGAAAGCAACATGAGAAAACGACAAACAAAACAAAAAACGGCAAAGATGAAGAACACACTATCGAACAAATTTCTGTCGATCGTTCCCTTTGCGAAAGTCATGACAAATAATACGCAGCAGGCTCACGATAGGTCTCTTGTCACATACATACACAGAGAAGAGACAGAAAATCAGCGGCACGATAAGCCGGCACCACGGCGTTCCACGACCAATCACACACCACATTGGGACTGGTGGGGGGGGGGGGGGGAGAATGGGGATGCATAAGCTGCTGACTACATTGCATGCATGCGCCTTTTTTTTTTTCCTTTTCCTTTTTTTTTTTCTTCCTCCTTCTTGCCCTTAGTTCTTATCGGTCCAGACCGCTTGCTGCTGGCGCCCACTGTCCACGTGTGAGTGCAGTGCTTACAGCCGGGGAAAACAAGAGAACTAGCAAGGTGGCACGGCATATCGGGGCGGGCTGAACACGGCGCCGGCATTGACGTGGAATGCGGGCGAGCGGAGTCCCCACCTCGGCAAAACGAATCGTGTGTGTGTGTGTGAGTGTATGTCTTGGGAGAGCCGGGGGGAGGGGGGGAAGGGGGTTGGAGGGGGGATGGTGGCTTACGCGCGAAACATGGGGATTACTAGGTGCGTAGTGGAATTTCTAATACGCACGTGTGTGTGTGTGTCTGTATTACGATGATGATTGGGGACGAGAGGCGATGACTGCATACACGCAAGGCGCTGGGATGGAGGAGTGTGTGCGTAGGAACAAGAATCATAACCAAGGTGTACTTTGGAATGTTTTATTTTTTTTCAATGCTTTCCTGGCTGCATGTGTGTATTGCTTGGGGACATATACACACACGCACACAAAAAAAAACCAAACCACACAACGCATCTCATCGGCCCATTAGCACAGACAGCCGTGAGACATAGCCAAGGTGGGTGGGTGTGTGTGTGTGCCGTATCACAGCACAGGACGGAGAGAAGGAGAAATACAGTAATCCACATCAGCACAAAACAACAGGCAAGCAACAAGACCCCCCTCCCCCTCCCTCCCCTCCCCCTACCTCATCCAAAACGAATCGGGACCCCGCAAGCCTCGGCGCCGAGCCTCCCCATGGTGCAACAAGAAGAGAGAGAGAGAGAGAGAGAGAGAGAGGCACACAAGAGACCTACCTGCCCGGCAATGTCAGCCCTGCGGCCCATGCACAGTGACCACCGCCACCAGGCCAGCCAGCCACCCCAGTTTTTGACCACCACCGAAACCTTTGCGGTGTGTACACTCTCTCTCTCACACGCATACTGAGGAGAGCGATTGAGAGACAGCCCCGCATTCAAGGCCGTCCAGTAGAGTAGGACGAGGAAAAGAAGTTTACAGCTCCTTTTTTTTTTCTTTCTTTTCCTCCCGAGAACTAGGATGGGAATCCTACTACCCCTCTTTTTTTTTTTTTTTTTCCTCTCTCCCTTTTTCTTTTCTCACACTCTGGTCTGGGAGCTTATCTGGTGATGAGTCAGTGTGTCCCGACAGAAATCCCCAGTCATTCGAACTGTCAGATGAAATGTAGTAGCGAAAACAAAGTAGCAGGCAGGCAGCACGGTCGAGTTGTCTTGGCTGAGAACAAGAGAGAGAAAAGGGAAACGGAGGAGAGGAAGGCGGGGGGGGGGGGGTTGTGGTCCGGGTTGGGCTGGGCTGGGCTGGGGCCCGGGTCCCGAACAGGTCGGGTCGTTGTGGTCTGCAGCCTAACACTTGCGAGACACGAAGTGTGTTGAGCTTGAATAATAAAATGAAAGAAAAGAGAAAAAGAGAGAGAGGAAAATAATAGTAATAATAATAATAATAATGCAAGAATTAGACATTGAGAAAACTAAATAATGGGTTGGTAAGGCTGATGCGAGGCAAAAGACCCGAGCCAGAACCTCGCCCAGTCTACTTCTTCTCTCCCCCCCCCCCCTTCCTCCTCCCCCTCACCCCTCCACCCACCTTTCAGCTGAAAAAGAAGAGAGAGAAAAAAAAAAAAAAGTACACTACCGTACTCCCCGACCCAAAACCCTCAATGCACCACCGTCCCATCCCTCACAAAAGGTATCGCTACGGCCGATCCTAGCTGCGACTGAAACCCCCAAGAGGAGAGAAGCAAAGTATCCCCGCCGCCGCCGCCGCCGGGTGCGGAAAAGATTGAACTGGATTTCATTCATTATCACTATACGACTCGAGAAACTCTGAAAAAAAAAACTTCAATTGCAGAAACCGGGTTTTCCACAAAAACAAGAAGGAGGATGGGAGCTGAGGACCTTCCCCCGCATTACCCCAAGCTGCAGAGGAATATAATATGAGCCGGCTGCGACAGGTATTGCCAGCAGCCACCGCGGGACCGTGGAGCAGCGCCGCCGCCCGCGAGGAGGGCGGTGCCGAGAATAAAGATAGGGCGAGGTGGTGGTTGTTGTCGTCGTCGTCAGAGGGGTATGATGGCGAGATCAGCAGCAGAAGTGCCACTATTAAAGATACCACGACGGGGTGTTTTCTCCCGTCTGGGGATGAGACACACCAGTCATGCAGCACCACAGCGACACCAGAGGGGGGCTCTTCGCTGTGCTGTCCCAGGAGATACATCTGTCTACTCGAGGATAGCCTGTGCATCGAAACAGAGTCAAGCGCTCCAACAGACCCAATTCTTGGAAAAGGAGACACACCAGTGGCGAAGAGGGTCTGGACAATACGGGACTGCGACGAGGCGGCATGTGGAAGGATTTATCTTGGAGGTGAGTGAAACAACACTGCATATGACAGAGCCATCACACGAGGATGGTGTTATTACAAAAATCCAAATGACCTAATTTTGCTATCTCCAGGCTCCAAGAAGGCGAATAGGAGGAGGTCGGCAGCAGCAGGCTGCAGACACTCGGGCGGCGACGATGACGATGACGATGGAGACAACCACGACACCAGGACGTGTACGTGCTCAAGAAGTCACAGCATCTCCACAGTGACCAGCATGGCAGCACCACAGAAGGTCCCAAGGAGGAGGATTGGAAGAAGGAGGCGCACGAGACTCGCCGCCACCGTCTTGTCCCTGGCCACAACCACATCAGCGAGCCAGAGCAGCCGCAGCAGCACGACACCAACGACAACAACAAGTCCACGATCGGAACCCTCACCATACTTGCTCGCCCCCCGATCACCATCCCCCTCCTTCACCCTCACCGGCATACAGACCATCGTCCCCACCTACCCGCCCTCCACCAACCCAAGAGCCACCTCGTCCTCCTCCTCCGCCGCCGCCGCAAGGGCCGCCCAGTCCTCCCACGACCAGCTCGCAGCCAAGCTCTCCCTGGGCCTGGGGGTCCCCTTCGCCGTCCTCCTGATCCTCACCGCCGTGGTCCTCCTGCACCGGCGCCAGAGACGACTCGCCAAGCTGAAAAAGTACGACAACAACCCTCCGCCGTTTGACTTTAACGCCCCGGAGATGGCCCCTGTGTCGCAGGCCGATTTCCCACGCCCTGGTGGTGGCCATCATCATCATCATCATCATCATCACCACCAACAACAACAGCCTCCACCTCGTCCTGCTCCAGCCCCTCCTCTCCATTCCACCACCCCTCTACCTCCCACCCCTCCCCCCCGCTCACCACTCCCACGCCAGCACCGTCCTGCCCATACAATCCCAGTCACCACAAGACACCACCCGATACACAGCCATAGTAGATCTATACGACCACCACCACCCCGCACAGCCCCCCACCACCACCAGCAGACAAGCCCGGAACCGCTCCTCGAGCATGTACAGCACCGACCTCCGCCCCCCCGGCCTCAACCTCCCCGGCCGCCACAACCCGCATTCACCACCACTACCCCCCATCATGACCATGACGCCATCCCCAGCACCCCTCATACCGCGGCGGTCCAGCGCCCGGCTCGCCCCGCCACAGGTCATGACCGTAGGAGCAGGGAGAGGCTCCGCCGGGCCCATCTCGTGGATGCAGCGGTGGGGCCAGAGGCCAGGCAACGCCCCCGGCAGCGGGGGGGGGACCCCTCAGCTCGAACCCGGCCCTGGACCTCGCCCGCCAGGGCTCCACGTCCTCGTCCGCGTCCCCCGTGAGCAGTGGTCTAGACGGGCTGGCTGCACCACCGCCGGCATCGCGACCACCAGCAGCAGAAGAGCCACACCCAGGACACGGGACCACGCAGGTAGCAGCAGCAACCGCAGCAGCAGACCCCTACCTGACCCCGTCGTCCTACCCCCCCTGGCGCTCCTTCCACCAGCAGGCCTCCCCGCCCACCAGCCAGACGGACCCCCGCGCCTCCCAGGGAAGCAGCACCACCAGCACCCAGTACCAGCTCTCCCCCTACCCGTTCCCGCCCCCGCCCCCGGAGAGCCCAGCCTACCCTTACCTGAGCCCCTACGGACAGTGGGAGTACTGGCACCCCAGCCCGAGCCCCAACGCCGGGCCCGAGCGGGACCGCGCCGGCCACGCCGGCGATGCCCTGCCTCCCCCGTCCCCGATGGGTTCCGCGTCCCAGTCCACCGTGCCAGATGTGCAGGTCAGCAGCGACAGCAGCGACACGGAGAGCCAGAGGCTGCCGATCCAGCACCCCCCGCCTCTGGCCACGGCGATGCCGTCAACAGCTGCCATGGCGATGGCCACGAGGCCGCAGCAGAGGCCGCAGCATCTCGCGGTCGACGTGAGCGCCGTCCAGGGAGTGGTAGATGAGGTCAGCCCGCTGAGCTCGTCTGGGAGCGGGCCACCGCATCCGGGGAGAATCTCGGCCATCTCGGGGCTGTCGCCGCGTTGACAAGAGAGTGGAGGAGGGATGGTCCGGTCGGTATATACCACCAATAATGAATAATGTCTTTCAATATTGTGTGAACACAAAGAGTCTCGACAAGTTGAGTGATGTTTGGGTATCCATTCACCCTTATTGTGTATAAATGTTATTGATGTTGGTATCTAGACCGTTCATATCACTCCATACTAATGTCCAATGATGACGATGATGATGATAATCAGACTTCGTCACATCATGATCCATACACCAGCCCTGGTTTCCTTGCCCATATATGGTCTTTAGGAAACCTCCCGAAACGCCAAGAACAACAAAAGCCCAAGTATAAAATCAATTACTCCACGTGAGCAACGGCATGCTTCGACTTGTCATGAACAAACTCCTGTGGCATTCCCACCGGCCTGCTCTTGGCGAATCTGACGGTCGACCAGATGGACGGCGAGTCCCTAAACATGAGGTCGATCTCTTCCAGGTTACGGCCCATCGTCTCGGGGTAGAAGAAGAAGACCGTTATCGGGATACAGGCGCCGATGCAGGCGAAGACAATGTAGAATTTCCACCCAATCGTGTCAATGGCGACGGGGGTGATCATGACGACGACAAAGTTCCTGAAAGAGAGAGCATGCTTGTCAGCAAACAACAACCTAGGAGACAAGAGAAATAAGGAGGGGGCGTATCGACTCACCAGAGCCAGTGGTTGGCGGTAGAGATGGAGGACATGGCCATGCGCAGGCGGAGAGGCGCGACCTCGGTACAGTACAGGAAGTTGGCACCGAGGAAACCAATGGGCACAAAGGTGTTGAACAGGTAGATGAAGACACCGGCCGCGATCTGCGCAGCGTGGTTATCCACACCAAACGACGTGGCCACGGCCAGCACGACCATGCAGCAGGCCATGCCTGTGCCCGAGATCAGGAAGACGGCGCGGCGGCCCAGACGGTCGATTGTGAAGAAGGCGATGAAGGACGACAGGAACTTCCAGGTCAGCGCGCCGCCAGTAAGGGCGCGGGCGTTGGCGGAGCTCATGCCGAGGTTGGTCTGGAAGATGATGGTGGCGTAGACGGAAATCAGGTTGGTGCCCCTGCAGAAAAAAGGGACGTCAGCAGGGGATCCTCCTTCACAGAGAGAAAGACAGGTGGATATTGAAGGTCCTGGGTGATGAATACTTACGACATCTGCTGGAAGAACTGCAGGAGCATGCACAGCCCGAACCGGTATAGCAGCTTGTCCTCGCCCATGGAGAGCATGTCGCTGAGCTTGACCTTCTTCCCCGTGCCCTCCTCCAGCGAGAGCTCGATGCCCGACACCTCGGCGTGTACATCGAAGGCGTCTTCCGACTTGGCGCGAAACCCGGCGATGACGTGGCGCGCCTCGTCGACCCTGTTCTTGAGCACCAGCCAGCGCGGCGACTCGGGCAGGAAGTAGATGCAGGCGATGATGACCATGGAGAAGAAGCTGGCGATGGCGATGGGAGGCCGCCAGGTGATTGGGCCCGTCTTGTACTCGAAGAAGCCCAGGTTGATCCATGACTCGAGCGTGTATCCCAGGCAGATGAACAAGCCGTCAATGACAACGTGTCGGCCCCGGTTGGCCGCGCCCGCCGTCTCGCTCTGCCACACGGGCACAATGGAGCTGAGCTGTCCGATGCCGAAGCCCAGGATCACACGGCCCACAATGAACTGCGGGAGGCCGAATGCGGCCGCCTCGAGAATGACGCCGATAAGAGTGCACACGGCGGCAAAGAAGATCACATTGCGCCGGCCAAACTTGTCTCCAGACCACGAGCACGACAGGGCGCCGACCAGGGCGCCGATGACAAAGGTGGCCACCACGAAGCCCTGGAGGGTCGACTTTGCGCTCTTTGTGGCGCCCGTGCTGTTTACCGTGTCGATCGCGGGAAACGTTTTGACCCAGTCTTCCTCAGTAAGCAGGCCGCCCAGACCTGCCTGGTTGTAACCAAAGGATATGTACGCAGGGGCCACGATCAGCGCCGTCTGCAACAGGCTGAGGCGGTGCCCGCTCTGGCCCATGAAGGTCACCGGCCGCGAGCTGCCCTCTTCGGCGGACCCATGGTGGCTGGCAGCTGGTGAGACGCTCCTGTTGGCCGCCTCGTCGCCCACAGCCTCGTTCGTGCTGACCATGTTGGGAGCAGGGTCCGCGGGATGTCTTGTGCTTATTATTGTTGAAGGAAAAACAAAATTGACGAGGAGACGGTGGTGTGGGTGTGTTGGTTTGTGGTTTATGACCTAGGTGGGAAGGTCCAACACGGACAGGTCAAATTACACCCAACAATTGAGGGAAGGAGAGACGGAGCAGAGCGTAAACAACAAATAAAAGGAAGGACCCATGCAACAGGCAGGAGCGAAGGCAGACATCGCTCTTTCTTATACGATGGAGGTAAATATCAACATCGCAATGATTAGCACGATACCTTTTTCACGCCGAGCTCGGTCACCGGCGGTTCAGTGTTTTTCCACCCATCTCACCACCAACTTGGAACAGCGAATCTTTACTACTATGGTAAGAGGAAAAACCAGGCCAGGCGCCAGGGTCCCGCTTCTTGACCAGGCTCAGAACCAGGCAATTAAAAGTCGCCGCCCGGTATGGTCAGCAATGGAGCCAGCCCTTTTTTCTTCCCCATGGCACGATGTCTGACGAGAGGTGTCACCCCACAACGGGGTGATGCAGCCGGCGCTGTGGTTGGATGGTTGCGCCGACCAGGCGAGAGGTCCACACCGGGGCAGGTTGCGTCGCGGCGGAGCTTGTCGTGGGGTGGTGGGCGCCGGTCCTCCAGACCCCGTCCGTAGTATCTAGATCCAGTGGGGGCGGCGCGACACAACGTAGTATGAGGAATTTTGTGACGCGCTTTTGGTTGGGAGCCGAAGGAGGCGAGGTGACATTCTTCGCGGTGTGAACTCGGCGAGACTCCATGGATCAGGGCTGGACCCGGTGGACCTGCGCAAGAGTCATGCGACTCCATGCAGCTCATCGTCCCCGGATTCACAATGTAATAGAAACTGACGAGCCTCCCTTCACCAAGTCTGTTTTCTGTCAGAGAAACATGACACATCTTGGGCTGTGGGTCTGCTCTGTCCCTTTGTGTCTCTGCCAGAGACGGGTTCATCCTGTCCTCTTAGTACTCCTCCAGCAGGACCATCACTGAGTAGTTTGTCGATCACGCGATATCGGTCACGGTCTTGTTGGGGATTCATTTTTTATTTCAATCTTTTTTCTTCTTTTTCTTTGGTCCGAGGTCCTCAGAACGCGAAAGCCGACATAAAAACTTTGGGCATCACCAGTCCTGTCCTCGACACGAGAGGTCTGCATGGTTCTCACCACGTGTCGTGCCTTGCTGAGAATGGACCCTGATACCCATGTACTGTGTACACCGAGTTTACTCCTACAATGGTTATGTAAGTGAATGAGTGCTTTGTTATGTACACCGCTGCTGACCTCGGCCAGCTAGACGATATGACGTACCTTGTGCCCCTGTGGCCCACCTCAAACTGGACTCGACTCGGGTTACTGCCGCTTATTTCCTGGACAGCTCGTACTCAGGGCCGCCGTGCCAGAGATTCTGGCAAGTGTCTCGCGTGTCCGCCATGGAAGAGAGCTGGAGCTCGCCTAACGAGGCCTCTGATAGAAGCAAGCAGAGCGCATCATCCAGAGCGGGCTCAGAAGAGAGGGGAGATTAAGGTCCAAAGAGAACAATGTCGCCCACACGAGGAAGGACCCGCAAGGTCATGTGATCTACCATTCTGTGACCCTGGGCTCCGAATCCTTCTACCATCTTATTATTATTATCAGGACCATGTCATAGGCCAGAGAGGGGATCTGACCTTGCTAATACAAGTAAATCAGGATCCTGAGACGTGAATTAAGGTTGCAGTAGCTTGGGCGCCAGGTTCAAAGCCGTTGTCGGCATCGCCCTCGCGCCGGAGATTACCTCCTCTGGATCGTAGCCAAAGTATAAGTAAATAGTCTGTTGAACCACTGACTGGCATCGTGCCGAAGATGCCGTTGCTCTTGGAGAATGTTGGTTTTCAAAATGGGAAAGATCTGCTAAGCTTCGTCGATCAGGTTCGGTTCGTAGCATCACAACTTCTACCGCCCGTCACTCAGAGGCTTTGCCAAGGAGAAAATTCGGATGTTTTCGGGGAAATCCAGCCAAAGGTGATAGTAACTGGTAAATATTTGACAGTGATTATCAAATTCTGCCAACAGGGGTTAAGTACTTGCGCAGCAAGGACTGAGTTGAGTGGCTCGCCAACACTACCTTGAAGCAGTATAGTCACGACTGAGGAGGGCGTCCTTCTACGAACGTTTTGCCTCTACTAGCCTCCAATCGATGGGGGACATAGGGTTTTGACTCTTGAAAATTGCATCCTCATTTTGCTAGAAACGCTGCCTATGAGTAGTGAGTGCCGATGCTGTCACCTCAGACTTGAGCGCATCGAAACATTCTGGTCAATGCAACACCAAGAAGAAAGAAGAGAAGAAGGAACAGAAAGAGTCCAGTCGATGACTGTCAGTCTACCCCTCACATATCGACGAAACACCCAGATTCTAAAATCAGCGGTGGTGGCCATGATGGCTACGCCCAGAGCCGTGACCACGTCTACTAGAGCCATTGCTACGGCGGGCACCGCTACTATGGCCGGCACCGTTGCTGCCACTGGCACTGCGGGCCTGGCCACCACCATTGGCACTATTGGAGCTGTTCGACAGGTCGGTCCCAATGACTTGATTGAGACCACCATCCGTGGCCTGCACCGTGTGTTCATCGCCTGGACAGTATAATGTCGCCACCGTCGTCCTCCCATCTCCAAGGCAGACGGTGCAGTCCAATACATCCTGCCGTGTTGTGGCGTGCTCCATGCAATGGGCACATGGCACAGTCTCCCATGCAATGGGACCGGGCTCCTGTGCCTTGGGCCGGTGGCACACAGTGCAGAGCGAGGGGTCTCGGTTTGTGACTACCTGGTGTCGGAGTTCTCGATCAGGATACCTCAGAGGGGTCGAATACATCCAGTAATCATCCATCTCTGGAGAGGAGTAGTGGTACAAGTAATTTAGTGACAGTCTTGAATGGGGCAAAGTCCGAAGGCGTATGACAAATGGTCGTGGTGGAACGTGAACCTACTGCTGTTGTGGTGTAGACTTGAACTAGACTTGTCAACTGCAATCCGGCGGCTAGGACGTGAATCTCAGTAGGCTATGATTTCGGAGGTATCGATTTGCTAGCCAAACAGCCTAGCACGTACGTACTAAGTATCGTGTTGGAGAGTGTTGGTGTCTGTTCCCTTCTGGATTCGGAGCACTTTCGCCTTCGATGCGTTCTGGTAATTAAGTATGATGCTATTCAGTTTCGAGAAAGAGGAAGAGGATTTGGAAGATGAATGTGTATTTATAGGCAGCCTTTTAACCTAATGAGTGACATCTTGTTGTATATGTGTGAAAGCTATTATTCTCATGATTGTAGTTGTAGGTTGTGTCCCTCCTGTAATTGAGATCATGGCCAGTGATCTTGCACATTCCAACATTGAACGAGAACCGTGGGTCAGTGTCTGAACTACAGGGTGTCCTTGGCTATTCGTGGCTGTGGCAACACCAGCTTCCAGTGGCAGAGTTCGTATGGTGACTGAGCTTTCACCTCATTTCGCGATTGGGATGAGATATCAATTTTGCAAATGTCTCAAGAATCTTTTCGTTCTCACCGCTTATGCCCATCTTCCATATCTTGCAACTGCCTGTTCAGTTGTTGTGCCTCTGTGCCTGTGCGAGGGGAACCAAGATTCATCTCTACCATTTGGTGATGCTGGTGGCCATGTTCGCACCAAACACGCCCTGCCTTGTGGACTCATTCAGAAAACATTTTTACAGAAGGAGACAAATGAAAGATTAGTGTCAATGACATGGCAGTCTTGGACATGTCATGGAAACAAAACATACAATACCTTGTGGTCAGGAGGTCGAGATACATCAACATCGGGATATGAAGTTCCCTCAGAATATCTGGCCCATTGCCCTGATTTAGACAAAATAAAGGTCAGTGGTGCTCCTACAGGCTCTGAGGGAGGGTGTCTGGCTATGTGAAGAGTAGACTGGACTGGCTGGGGGCTGCTGTCCAAGGGGGCTGGTATTTCCACACTCTCGAGGCTTCTACAACCTCCCAACAGCCAGAATCCCATGTGATGGAAGAGATGGTCTGGCCTGAGATGTCTCCTTCAGTCCAACTAGGCATCCAACCCTAAGTGAGATGCACAGACCAGTTTGTCTGCCCAATGTCAGGCAGCCTCGGTATGTCAAAAGTTTCAACATGGAGGTATAGAATGCCCCAGGCCAGAACTTTTGCCCTAAGCAATGATATCACATCTGCACCAGCACCAGAACTTTTGTTCCAGTACATTGAATCGCTTTTTCCTACCACTATTACCACCTCCAGCACCAGCACCAGCACCGACACCATCACCACCACCACCTCATCCTCCTCTTCTTCCCCCATCTCCATCACCATCATCATATCCTTCCACATCCTACTC
The DNA here is from genome assembly GCA_027559495.1 of Aurifilum marmelostoma. Classification (NCBI taxonomy): domain Eukaryota; kingdom Fungi; phylum Ascomycota; class Sordariomycetes; order Diaporthales; family Cryphonectriaceae; genus Aurifilum; species Aurifilum marmelostoma. The sequence goes on along the minus strand of JAMXSV010000010.1, from coordinate 2,106,247 downwards.
TCGGCCATGTCTTACCAGAACGACATGCAAAAGGCGCGTCAGGAGGCCTTGGGCGCCGCCTCAGGTGAGTCCCCCAGATCACCCTCATCACCACATCCATACTTTCGAATATCGAAACGCGCCTTGTCATTCGAGGGGGCGCGCTCGGCCCAACTATTCTTCTCTTCCAACCAGTCCAGACTGACAATCGGATTCAGGCAGCCCTGGCCAGCCTGACGCGGCCTGCATCTGTTGTGAGGAGCCTGCCGCGCGTGCAGAGATGGCTGCCCTCCCCTGCGGCCACTTCTGTAAGTACTTGAATCTTCCAGACCGGTCCTCCCCAATAGACCATTTCCCTTTGTCCCAGCCCATCGTACCTGCAATAAACAACGGATACATCCTCCCGTATACAAAAACACGTACAACCAGAAACCCAGGAATCCAGATCACAGACAGTCGGTGCTGACCCAGTGTTTCGTTCAGGGTGCCCTAGCTGCCTGGAGGACGGGGTCCGAGAGGCCCTCGTGTCGCGGTTCAGCTACCCGCCAGCCTGCTGCCACAACCTCCCAGGTGGCATCAGCATGCTCTCGGCCCAGGGTCACCTGGACCAGAGTCTGCTTGCCGAGTGGGCTGCCAAGCAAGGGGAATACACCGACCCCGACCCAACCTACTGCAGCAACCCGAGATGCGCCGCGTACATCTCGAGCCGGGACGTTGAGGAAGGCACCCGCTTCATCAAGTGCCAGAAGTGCGACGAGATGACCTGCGTGCGGTGCGGGTCCGCCAAGGACGCCCACGTCGAGCTGCCTTACTGCCCGGACCGTCTGACCGACCTAGACCAGGAGGTCCTCATCAAACAGGGCTGGATCCAGTGTCCCCGTCGCAAGTGCGGTGTCATTGTAGAGCGCATCGAGGGCTGCAGCCACATGACGTGCGAGTGCGATACACAATTCTGCTACTCCTGTGGCGGATTCATTGCTGGGGATGGCAACATCATTGATGAGGATGGAGTCATCTGCACTTGCTCGGGTTCAGTGAGTACATGTAGTCCTCAATTGCTCTTTTGGCATTCTTCCACGTTCCATTGTGTTCCTGCCTTCACACGCATTTTCTCTCCACACCCCCCGCATTCATTTTCGTGTGCTGACAAAATTCTTTTCTTGCTTTGATAGGAGGGCCTGGACTATGAGTCCTCTGACAGCTCCAGCTCTTCTGAGGGCCACGACGACGACGACAATAAGAAAAATACCAGCCAGCCCAAGGACCAATCCTAGACCCACTAGGCTGCAGCCAACAAGGCCCGACACAGAGCGTTGCCTTGGGACATGGTACCAGTCTGAGCATTGATCACAAAGATTTGATCTGTGCTGCTGGTTGCAAAACCCAAGATTCAAGCCTCTGTCATGGGCCTGGATCTGGACAGGCATCTGTCAGTACACCTTTCTCAATCTCTTGTTGCCTACACATCTTCACCCTGCTCAATGCTAACCATTTTCATACAGGGATGCCCACCCTACACCTAATGGTTTTTCTCATGCCACGTCGGCAAACACATATCTTGCACCAGACAGACTTGGAATTGCCAGGACTGTCATAGGGACGGATGGCGGCGAGATAAAAAAAGGGAAGACAGGGCTTGCAAAAGTAAGACATTCCTTAAACATTTTACTACTACATTGGTTCGGTCCTAACAAGACAACAGGGATGGATGCCTTCCTCTTCGACATGGCCATCTGCCTTGCTCTAGCCTCCAAGGGTGGTCCTTTTTCTTTCTTCCTGTTCAATGTGCGATGTTACTTCTTTCTCCATTTTTCTTCTTCTTTCTTTTCTTCCCTTTTCCAGATCAAGACGGGCAGTTCTTCTCACCAATATATTGGTCGGAAATGTGGAGGAATAGTGCAGAGCATGTGCATGCACGGTCAGTCTCGAAGGGGACCTCAGGAAATAGATACGGGTCAAACTTTAATAATATTACTTGGATCCGTCTGGACAGATCTCCATTCCTTACTCGTTGATCATTGATCCGTTATACGCGCCCACGAAAATTTCATACATGCCTTGACGAGATCATGAGACAAGTTCGTGAGCCGGGCTTCACAAGATCCTCACTCTGTCCTACCCCGTTTCCATCCACTCCCCCGCCACCTCGGTATACTTATATATCACATTACATGAGCTTCCTGTATCGAGCAGCATCGACTAGTCTCCATGGGCTGCACTAGACCCAATGACTATTGTAATTGGAAGCAGAGTACAGCTGCTGGGTTAGGGTCAGGGTTCGATCTCTGGCTTAAGTATTTCGACCCGCAGGGGCGGCGGTAATAGGGGATTCCCATATAGTGACCGCTCCATGCTGCCATAGGCTGAGGAATACTTAGACAATTGGCACGTCCTACAGTTTTACCCAGCGTGATCTGGCTCGCAACAGCGACGCATCGCGGCCTGAACGCTCAGGCGCCTGGCTCTAATCCTGCCCGCCGCATGGGATTTCAGCTCGTGGGGGGTACACTAAAGCTCATGGGGGGTACAAAAAAGTTGATGGGTGGTACAGAAGTTCAGGGGGGGTACAAAAGTTCGTAGGTGGTACAGAAAAGTGGGATTAAAATCCGTTAGCTAAGCAACTAAATAAGTAATATAGTATTAGCAAAAGTATATTATGTAAGTTTAATATATGCTTTATATATACTTAGCATATTGCTAAGTATTTTATATAATTAAATATACCTTTATTAGTTTATATTTTATATAGAAACTTTTTAAGTATCGTTACTTGTAAGTAAATAAACTGCAGATTATTTCCTCTTTTAGCACTGTACCCCCCACCAACTTTCGTACCCCCCTGAACTTCTGTACCACCCATCAACTTTTTTGTACCCCCCATGAGCTATAAGCCCGTTTGGGCCGCCAGCTTTCAGATGTGTCTGTCTGTTCAACGCACCGCACGACATGGCATCCTCTGAGCCCGCTGCGATGCAGACCTCAGAAGCACGAGACCCTCCGGCGCAAGCGTCGTCTCCTCCTTCAGTGGACAGCAAGTCTCGTCCCAGGCAGAAACGTTGCTCACCTCCCTTAACGGATTGCACGATGAAGTTCAGCTTCCTCAACGACCAACACTTCCAACCCTCCAGCAATGAAGATTCCGAGCCCTTCCAGGCTCTCTTTATGCGGTTCCCAGACCTGCCAGTCGAACTGCGCCTGCGGATCTGGAAACTCACCCTGCCGCGCCACCGTCTCCTTACTGTAGATATCGCCGCCGCCGACGAGGCTGACCCGAGATCTACGTCGCAGCAGGACGCTTCGGAACCGTATCAGACGCGTAATGCCCTCGGGAACTCAGTCAGCAGTGCTGACTATATCCTGCGTATGCGCTCAACCGGATCTGTTTCTCCGCTGCTACTCGTGAACCGCGAGGCGAACCAGGCCGTCTGCGAGTACTATCGCGTGCATCTGCCTGTCGACGGACGAGGGCTGGGTACTACCGGCAATGACCATGGCATTGGGCCGTGCCTGCGGTTTCGCCCCGAAACGGATACGATTCATCTGCGTGTCGAGAACCAAGAGGACAATGCACTTTTGGTGGACGTCGTCAACGACGCAGCAGCATATGATCCCTTTGGGAAAGGGATCTTGCATATCGCTGTTGGGACCTACTTGAAGCCCCAGAGGCTTCAGCTACCCATCGGTAGGTCTTGTCTAGAAAGAAGACCATTACCTGAGAAGAGTCTGTTAACCAAGGCCTCGGCCATTGTCCAGAGCCCGTTCTCTTTCACGCCCGAGCGCAGGCTGCGTTCGTTCGCGCCCTGAACAATCTACAAAGCATCAGCATTGTTCACATCCCACACACCGACTGCCGTCGCATGTTTACGTCTCTCCTCTTCAGCAGCGATATACGCTTCAACCGCTCTATGCCGGTATGGTCGACCGCAGCCTCCTTCGACGTCCTGCCGTCCGACCCGCGGTATGTGAGCAAGGACCTCGAAAAGGTATGTCTTGGCTTCAGCACCCTCAAGCCGGTACGCGCCTGGCGGGCCATGGAGGCCGCGTTCGCCGTCCCGCCGGCCCCGGATGCCAAGATACGGATACTGGCCGCTGCGTCGCCCGTCAAGATGCCCGATCTGGGCTTAAGAGATATTGCGACTAGGGAGGACGCATGTCGCTTCCGGGCGAGAGAGGAAGCCGAGTGGGAGCGAAATTTCAAGGAGGGCGGGATCTACCAGCGGTTCGGACATGTGAATCCGGACACGGAAGAATGTTTGGAACGTGCGAGAACAAGTACCGCCGTGGGGTTCTGGGTGCTGCCGCTCGAGGTGCTTGGTGATATACACAAGGTGCATTCGATTCTGAATGGGGTCAATGAGTCTAATATGTATGACTTGAGAGGCATGAGGCCGTCGCTCGGATTGTTCGAATTGGCTTGAGGGATTAGAGGAGCAGAATTTATCAATTTGAACGATATTAATATATGCATCAGCAGCGCTTGGACGTGGAAGCCCCTGGGGCGTGCTTTTAACAATGTTGCGCCTTTGAACGGCGAATACCTATGAAGGACGTCTTGATGCGAATATGTGCAGACCAAGTCGGATGCTATATTCGAGAATCATCAAGGGCAAATGACATCGGCTGTACTGGTCAGTGACACTGGTAATTATCAGTTTGGATCTATTTTTGCAGTATGGTAGAAAATGGAGAGACTCATAAGGTACCGTCGAGATCTACAATCACCGAGCAGCAGTCATTTCAGCAGAGTAACTTCTGCATCCATTCCAAGCATGACCCATACTGTCACAAGCACAACCAAAAGCCCAGTGCGGAGGAGAATCGAGGTCGCTCACACAAGCGTAGCAATACAAAATCGCCTCGGAGATGATACCGCCAAATATCAGAGATACTTAAGAATCTGAGCCAGGTGGCTATCTCAACACATGCATGCCATAGGGCCAGTATCACTGTCGACTCCTCCCAGACTTGTACGTAGTTCCTCTGTCCCCGGCAAACCTGACCCGGAGGAATTCGGTGCATGCTTATACACGAGCTAGGTCTTGTGATTGGCCTGTTCAGACCCACAGCTCCAGCATTTTGTCTATATAAGGCGTTGCTGAATTTCCTTCCTTCTTTTTCTTTTCTATTTCTTCTCTCTATCGTAGACGAATCGATCATTGGTGGGTTTCTTTCCTACTCTTGAGATTTGTCCACAAAGTTGCCCCTGTGTATATCCTCAGTCCGAGAAGTATCAGGAAAGAATCATTGCAAAATGTCTCTCGACACGAACAAGTACCCCTCTCTGAGTAAGGCTCAAGATGACGATTACGTCGAGGTACGGTATTCAACCTCTGATCCTTCCTACGTCTCCGCCCTCCATTCACCCATTCTACATGCCCGTCACTGACCAAGGTCTCACGGTATTCAATAGTTCGGCGATGGTCGCGAGGCCCGCGTTCTAGAGTTCCTCCAGAACCACCCTTCCCTCTCCGACCTGCGCGGCAACCCGACCAAGATCCTCGCCGCCATGGACGAGTTCTCGGCCCGGGAAGAATTCCTCATCAGCGTCGGCGCCGACAAGGAGCGCGTGCTCGCGGGTATCCTCGCCGCCGAGGCGCCCAGGGTCCTCGTCGAGCTGGGCGGGTACGTCGGCTACTCGGCCATCCTCTTCGCTGACGCCATGAGGCGCGCCGCACCCCAGGGCAGCCCCCAGCCGGTCGTCTGGAGCCTCGAGTTCAGCCAGGAGTATGCCGATGTCGCCACCCAGATCATCGACCTCGCCGGCCTGTCGGAGAGCGTCAACATCGTGGTCGGCCCGGCGGACCAGTCCCTCCGCTGCCTCAGGGAGGAGGGCAAGCTGGCTGCTGCGGGGGTCGACGTGCTCTTCCTGGACCACGTCGAGGACCTGTACGTGCAAGACCTCAAGGTCTGCGAGGAGCTGGGCCTGCTCAGGCCTGGGGCTCTTGTCCTCGCCGACAATGCGGTCCGCCCTGGAGCACCCGAGTATGTCAAGTACGTTCGTGCTCATTCGGGGCTCGAGAGCCATGGGGTCAGGACCTTGATTGTCCCTGGTGAATTCGAGGTGAGTGTTGCTGCCGGCCTGCTGGTGCGACTTTGTCAATGGCGCGCTGATTATACCGACACTTGGACAGGACGAGATCGAAGTCACTCGTGTCAAGAGATGATACGCTCTTATTGTTCGAAGGGATTGATGGTTCAAATGACCTACGCAAACATACTTCGCAATAGTATTACACTGGACAACACACCAAAGCTGTATGCTCGGCCACGATTCTTCTTGTCCATGGCTGGGCGAAGCTACCTGAGTTCAGTGCGAAAAGGCCCTTGGCTGCTTTGTCTACCGCCGTTGAGGCTGAACTAAGTAAATTATCCATGATCTCGCTCTCGTGGCTAGATTCTCATCATGTCTTCTTTACTTCTCTCAGGGCGTCCTCGCCATCTGCGTCCAGCACTGGCAGTATCCTCGCCCTGGTCTGCGCATTGACCACCAGAAGCCAAGAACCTCAGCCTTGTTCCACTTTCCCTATCCGGCCGTCCAGCCCTGATTTATTGGACGGTGAGTGTGCCCTTTTGCGGTGGCAGGGTTAGCTCCGCCATGGCAAGTTCCTCGTCCGCACAGCGTGATATATGTTCGTTTCCTTTGGAAGTTCTTTTTTTTTTTTTTTCTCTTCTTTATTTTCTTCTTTTCTTCTTTTCCATGTCTGCTTTGCTGTTGTATTGAGAATCTCCTCATCAGGCTGTGCATACATTTTGCCAAGCATCCTCCATCCGGAAACCGACCGACACCTCGTCGCGGCCCACATACAGTCGAGTGAACCTGTGTAGTCATCAATCACCGCACGCTTATAACATTGTTGTTTGAAAGACTCGCCAAGTAGAGACAACAGATCATCTTGTAGGATATTTTTGTCATCTATAGAAGAACGAAAGGTTCGACACACGGCACGCCAGCTCTTTCGCGCCAGTTCAGGTCCCAGATTCTATTCTCCTCTCCTCCTCTCCACAACAGGAAACCTGTCACCAGCAATGAACAAAACACACCACATGTGGCTTTCGAAAGTGTCTTAAGACAATAGCATTTTGGGTATTATGGTGAATAGGTATCATGTACGCTCAGTAAATATATACACACACACACATTCAAGCTGCCTTGACCACGGCGGCACAAAACAAACACCATTAGTTCGACTTCCACTGTCCCGCGTCCCGGGCAGCCTTGCCAACGTCCTGTCCTGTGCCCTCAAGCGACGTGCCCACGTTAGCGACGCCGTCGCCGAGCGGCTTGCCGGCCTGGCCAGTCACGCCGCTGACGGTCTCTCCCAGGCCACGGGAGGCACCTCCCACAGCACCGCCGACGGTGTTGGTCACGCCGGAGAGGGTGTCACCGAGGACTATAGGGGGAAGTTGTATGTCAGTCTGCGTGGTGCATCTCGTGTGTATGTGTTTCATTTGATCAAAGATCATGTAGTTATTCAGACTGAACAATGAGGTTGCTTACTGCCTGTGCCGGTCTTGGCGACACCGGTCGCACCGTCAGTGACGGATTCGGTGTTGTTCTGGTCCTTGTTGTTGAAGAGGTTCGACATTTTGAATGAGTTGGATATCTGATTGATTCTTCTGATTGGAGGTGGTTTCGTTGGTAATACTGATTGTAATGTTGTGTAGAAGTCAAACGTCTCGAATTGTTCTTCTGCGTGATGCTCTGATGAGTATTAATACCACATGCGCTCACTATAAATTGTACCATAGCAACTGTGATGTAATCTTGATGTAATTAATTGAGCCCGGGTTGCTGTGGCTGATGAGGAGGGTGCGGCGTGGCCAAAGGTTGACGTCGTGGCGCCGATCAACTGCCCAGATCGTCATGTCGTGACATGCTGCCAAGTTTCGCTGATGTGGCGGTGCAGGGGTCCTGATACACCCTCACCACTTTCAGGCCTGCCACACCACAGTTGCATTAACATGGAGTAAGTACTATGTTCCCTTTTTCTCTCTCTCGGTCGAATCTGTTGCTACGTTGACGTCCACGGGTGTACAATGCTGATGCTTGCCTGTGATAAGATTGCCTCTCGTCCGAAGAGAGTCGGACAGAATAATGCCTATCAGGTTTGGGATAGCATTGTCAGTCCGCATCCTTGAAAAAGACTCCTAGATTCACTCTGGAGCCTGTAGTCTGACCTCCTCTGTCTACTGTGCTCGATCGATCTTGAAGAACGCAAGGCCCTGAGAGGATCGACCACACCCTATGCAATCTGACCCGATCATGTCGGCAGACAGGCAAGATGAAATGGCCTAGACAGAACTTGCCACTGGATAAGGGTATGCTGCACGATGGTGTACACTCCTTCAGGTTCCTTGGACTGCGGCTCTAGGTCGAGCAAAGCCCAGTCCCAACAACCGTCCTCGGCCATCTCGGCTGCGCTGCCTCGTCTTGGAAACGAAGCAAACAATTCATGCAATCATGGTGGATGCCAACGAACTACGCATATACACGTACTACTACTCCCATCATAATTGATTGTCGGACCCATGGAGTAGGTTTCAGGCGTTTTTGGGAGCTACAGGATGGAGAAGACCCGGAAGAGACTTGGATCCTTATGCTTCAGTGGGTGGCGACGCACTGTGATGACAACCGTGTGAGGGCCACTGTCCGATTTTGGGTGTAGAAGCCTAGGATTTGTCGAGGTTCTGACGCGGATAACCAAGCCAAGAATATGCAATATCTCAGCGGGAAAAATGATAATCAGGACAGTCAGTCATTGTCGCAATCAAAGAAGCCCCACAGTGTTGTACTTACTATTCTGACGTCAAATGCGCCCCCATGTTCGTACATAGTACCTTCTTCGGTGCCAAAGGCGATGCCGCAATTTTTCACTTTGTTAGGACCGCCAGAAACCTGTGGTATAGTGGAAGCATCGAACTCGCAGACGTCTATGCATACCTCGAATGAGGTTTTCCTTTGGTTGACATTTGCCCCGGTGTGCCGTCGTTGAACAACCGCCATCCGGGCACACAGATATGAAGCCTGTATTGAATCACAAGGCTGAAGGTGCGAAAGTAGAAGAGATATGCACAAGATCCTTCTGTCCCCAAAAGAAGGGGACCGGGAGGAGAGAGAGAAGTAGGGATTGAGACGGGGACACCTGTGCTGGATCGGTATCGTTCAGGCAGACTCCTGGCAAACCCCTTCAACGTCTTCTTCTTTCTACTTCTCCAATATTGTCTCTGCTCTTTCAACCTCGAGAAGCTCGTGACGACGAGCTCAGATGCCAGTCTAGCGGTACTTTTTCTAAGTGATTGTGAATAATGAGATTCTGCCCTGTTTAACCCCCCTGGTACCCAGCACAGGGGCCTGCCTCCACCGTATGATCCCCGCTCGTCCTCACCTAAATTTATGAGAAGTGTCGGTAATGCTGAAGATATCCGCATCTACAACGACCTGCACCTCCTAGCGGCTTCGATCATGCCTAGGAGCTTGTGAACCTGGCCCTTATCGAGCAGGCCCGGCGGTTGGTATAGTCTTTGGACAATGGGAGTTTGAATAACTCGCGCCATACGAGAGTGTAGATAATCATCGTCGACTTGAACAAAGCGGCTGCCGTCTGCGTTGCGCAGCGCTTATTCTGAGAGTTCTCAAGTTGTAATTAGACCAAGGACGACACTGAAGCGGCGGGTGTTGGAGGAGGCAGAAGGAAAAGGCAGGAGAGCCGGCTGTTCACCAACGCTGCGCTGTCTCCCGCCTTTCTCAGTAATTCACTGCATAGTTTTTCTTTTTCTACCCCTCTTCCTTGAATTGTTGAGAACATGCTTGCCACTCACGTATCGGTGCCTAGGTAGCGATGGGCTAGAATGATGTGCTACAGTCTGCTCAGTTGGCAAATTACCTCCACTAGAGCGACGCCTCTAAATAGGCCTCTGCATACCGACACCCACGGCTGATGCGCACTTATTCGCTGGTCGTGAACAGTATCGAGCGAGATCTGTAGTCATATATTGAGGTGTTTGCAGCGCTCTCAATCGATACATGACAGCATTGCCATCATGGGATATAGAACGCTCAAAATAAGTCTCAGGGTATTAGTTTCGATGTTAATTTGAAACCCGTTGCCTTTTTCTCAAGGATAATACTAAGTATAGTAACCGCATAGAAAATTGTAGGAGGGGAAAAGAAGACGAACAAAGATGGAACCAGCGTTTCTATACACTAGAATCAAACACACAGCCCACCGCTCGTTAATTAGACCAGAGCGTCCGAAATGCCTGCGGCACGAGCAGATATAATCCAATTTAAAGGTCAAAGTCACTATACCACTACACTACATCGGGTTGTAGGGCCTTGAAGTCAAAAAGTGATGGTACGATTATTGGACTAATTAATCTGCCCACCAGAGCTGAGCGTGTAATTATAGTCTGTTCTTCCAAGTTGGCCTCATGGCATCAGGACACTACACTGAGGTCGGACTCATGGATAGGGTCGTCAAAATGTTGAATCACTTGTCCCCATACATCCTCTTGCACTGTTACGCGTGCAGGCTGAGCTACATTACCTGCTGTGTTGAAAGTTTGATGCAGTGTCTACCGTCGGTGATGTTCATAGCCATGATCAATGTACTTCACGTCGCTTTCAAGGATCTCTGTGTTATAATGACCGTTAAAGCCAAATTTGCCACGGTTTCGTAGAGATCTGTATCAACCAGACAGCCCGTGGTTTTTCGCCTCGTTGTACGCCGTCACTCGCGCTGTGGACACTTTCTGAATTACCCTCAGTCTCCTCGAGCCTGAAAACACCTGTGCCACCTTTAGTAAAAACCTTCAGATTGTGTCTAGACAGGACGAGACCAGGATTCTATTGCCGTGCTCGGGCCCGGTCGTGTGGGCCTCGCGACGGTGGTAGCTACTAAGTCACTTAGGCCTGAATGTATTGCGGTTGATACTCAGGTATTGTCCAAAGGAAGCTTGAGCTGAACAAGGAACTCAGCACAACGCATATGATGAATTCCAAGACGGTAATGACCAAACATCATTAGATAACCCCCATGGAACAGCAACGGCAGCCGAGACCTAGACTGCACCGGACTGACAAATATATTGAAGGACGTTGTCGACTGGAGGCACTGCGGTGTATGTGGCAGACGATGAGGGTATTGATCGTTGTGATGCTCGGCCGATTCGAACGGTGCTGTTGAATTGTGTTGCCACGGGAATGCATCAACCATTGCAGCCAATCGGCTGCTTCGGCCTTCACAATTCTGAAGCTCTTGAAATCGGAGTTATTCTGCCATTCCTGTGATGTTAGCTACTACTGCTGTAGACACGAAGAAGAGGGCGGGGATGCAGCGCTGCACGGCAGGATGGATAATCCACAGGCTCGCTCGCGTCTCAGTGCTGTAGCTTCAGGGCGTGATCATGCGCCACTCATCCTTCTCAACGGCCAAAAAGACGTTGAAATAGAGTTGTATGTGGCACCTGCTCCCGAGCCCGCCTGTCACATCCTGTGCCGAAAAACAGCGGGGCAACTCAGGCACCACGGCGGTCAATTTGTTGTGGATCGCTTCTGCCCGTGGATGGTGAGACGGACCCGGGCATGGATATCGGACAATCCAAGTTTCACGCCGCGCAAGCCGATAGAGCACGTCGTGTCCACCCTTGTTCCCTCTCTTGCGTCTCTGTCCAGTCTCGATGGCGTGGTCAAACTGTCAGGTTTAGTGGCGGTGTCGCTCCATCGGGCGATCCCTGGTCTGTTCTGCCGGTACACCTGTGATGGTGGTGCAGCCTTTTGTTTCATCAAATCGGATAGCATGGTTCGGGCTTCGGGTGGCCAGAGGAGGGTGTGGGTGGAGACGACAGGACGCCTTACTGCAGGTGATGAATGTGTCCTGGAGGCTCGCTTCACCTCGGGTTGCTGTAGTGGAGGGTAGGAACCCGTACTTGGAGAAAGGGTGTGTGTGACCTGTGATGCAAGCCACGATTTCTGGACATGTGAACTCCGACTGGAACCAACCTGCCTCTCTCTCTCTCTCTGTTGAGTGCTGGACTTGGTGCACAGGAAATGGTCATGTGAACAAGCCACTGAGCATGTCAGTGAGGGTGAGCAAGTTTCACACTTGGCAATTGCAAAAAAAAAAAACAGGAGGTCTTCTGTGGTCACAAAACATGAATCTGCCCGTCTGTTGTGTTTTTTTAAGGTCAACATCAGATGCAGGATGCAGTGCGTCATGGAGAGAGGGCTTGAGGGTATTAGCTATCTAGTCTTGAGCAAAATCCACTGCTGAGGTGCTAGCAGGTACTCCCCGGTCCAGCTCTTACTCAGCAGATGAACCCCAGACTTCTCAGCCCTCCCAAACCTTGCGGGCCATTCGGGAAATAAAATATTTGTTCAGGAAAATGCAGGACAAGATGACTTACGTACCACAAATTGAATGCGAGGGATGGAATGCGCCCTTGGAATGAGATGGCACATACTGTATTTGGATGGCTGACGCCAGAGACCCTTGATCAGAGGAGCTAGGCAGCTCTCTGTATAAGTAAGCTATATAGCATGAGCTTGGTGGCCCTCAGCCAAAGGCCCCCAGATCAGAATCAGATAAATTGCCACATGTGATTTGAATGTCTATCCCCAATTGAATTGCCCAGGTAGAGAGACATCAAAACCAGTCCACACCACTCTACATGTTGTCTTATTTTAGGAGGAGACAGGGCTCTTGCCTAAATCATGATGGATTGCTTGCTGATGTTCATTCCTGGGCATGGTGGCTGTGGGCGGCCCCCGTAAGCGGGCCTAAATCCAGCCTGAAGCAGGGGTCCAATCTTGATGCAACCCTGAATCCCTGCTAGACATGCTGCAGTGGAAACATTTGTGTGAAGGGGAACCCCAAACAACAGACCCTCAAAAGGCACAGCTGCTGTACCTGCACCAGCAGCTCGCCTATGACGCAGAACTCCCAGCCCACCTGATCACCAACGCACTCAGCACGCGTCAAAGCTGCATCACCAGCTTGCACAAACACCCACATCCACAGACTAACACTCATTGATTTCTCCAAGACAATCTTGGACAAGGAAATTCCAACAACAAGAGCCTTGAGACCACTGCTGAACTCATAGCGCGTATCCTCTGGAGAGGAGAGGGAGGCATCATGGCTCTGTTCGATGCGCCTGCGTCGAAAGGCGCCATGGCAGGAGGCCCTACACTCTTTGGCCTGCCCATGAAGCAGGCGTCGCTCATCACAGTATGCCATGAGACCCTTCTGACCTACCATCTTCCGAGTCTTGGCTAACCGTGCGCCTCCGCGCATACAGTTGACTTTTCAGAACTCCGCCTTGATTCTCGTGCGTTTGAGACTCAATTCGAGATGCGCGAAGCGCCCCAGCTGCTATCTCTCGGACTGACAATTTTACTGCTGGATAGATCATGCACTACAGCCGCATCATGCCTCCCACGAGCGATCGAAGATACTTTACAAGCACCGCAGTCCTGCTGAACGAGGTTCTCAAGCTCGCCCTGTCGTCCACGTTCGCGATATACGAGGTCTCGCGCAGCCTCGCGCCCCAGACTCCTGCGACCGTGCTCTTCGAGCAGATATACCGATCTGTCTTCAGCGGGGATGGATGGAAGCTGGCGATACCAGCGACGCTGTACACGCTCGAGAACACGCTGCAATACGTTGCCCTGGGCAATCTGGACCCGGTCCACTTTCAGATCCTATACCAGCTCAAGGTTGGTCTGCATCTCAGCAGCGCATGACTTTGCGCGTCCGTTTCCATGAGCTTTTCATCACTAACACGGAGATCTAGATCCTGACCACAGCCGTCTTCAGCGTCTTCCTCCTCGGTCGGTCCCTGAGCGCCAAGCGCTGGGCTTCAGTGATCCTCCTCACCGTCGGCGTAGCCGTTGTATCTCTACCGTCAGGCTCGTCCAAGGATTCTTCGCTCGTTATTCATGACTTCAGCGACCACTTCTTCCCACGGTCTATGCATGAGCTCGGTCAGGCTGCCGGCGGGGTCATGGATGTCGCTCATGAGTTGACGCGCCGGGCCGTCGAGGGCTTCGTCGGAGGGGTCTCGAGCGTGGTGAAGCGGTCGGCAACATACGAGGGAATCGAGGCCGACCTGGATCCTGACCCAGAGATGAACTACTCTCTGGGCCTGACAGCGGTGCTCGTGGCGGCAGGCGTGTCCGGGCTGACGGGGGTGTACTTCGAGAAGGTCCTCAAGGAATCTGCGACACCTGTCAGCGTGTGGACGCGCAACATCCAGCTGTCCTTCTACAGCCTGTTCCCGGCCCTGCTCTTTGGCGTCATCCTGAAGGACGGCGAGGAGATTGCCCGGTATGGGTTTTTCGAGGGATACAACAGTGTGGTGTGGACGGCTATCGTCTTCCAGGCGATGGGCGGCGTGCTCACTAGTCTTTGCATCAACTACGCGGACAACATCGCTAAGAATTTTGCGACGAGCATCAGCATCATCATCAGCTTCATGTTCAGCCTGTGGTTTTTCGGGTTCGAGGTATCGACAACGGTATGTTTCTTTCTTGCCTTTCTTTTTGTCATCACCCGTGTCTTTTTCTCGTCTCGCGGTTGCGGGATTGTTGGCATCCTTGCCTTGCATAACGATACAGCATAGCGCTGCACCACGGTGAAAATACCAGAAACCCAGCTCCTGAGGATGGTCGCATATGGAGTTTGTTCCCTGCTGCTGCAGCAGCATCTTACTGGCAAGTGCCCGTGGTGTTCCCGTTTTAGGGCATATCGAACAGAGTCTCGTCGCACTGCCAGAGACTGGTAGTACTGTGTCGTCGTGGCAGGTCTAGGGTCTACTACGGTCCTAGCCTTGTGATCTAATCCCCGGCGTGTACGGGGCCTCAATTACATGTTCTCACTCATATTATGTCTTACTTCGGGTGGCTCTTGCTGCAGGCCACTGCAGCTTCATTGGATACGTGTTCATACTGTCAGGGTGCGGCGCTAACGGCTTTCACAGTTCATCATGGGCACCCTGTTGGTGCTGTTCTCGACCTGGCTCTACAGTGGACCCGATCGCAAGCGAGGCCGGCCGCCTCCCATAAATATTGTCAACTTCGAGAAGACAGTCGTCGCCTCGACGCCGAGGGTCCCCTCTCCTAACGGCTCGACATTACTCAACCCGCTGGATTCTGCAAACTCTCTCGGCTTGTCGACGTCGAGACCAGCCACCCCATCCTTTCATCATGCCCGAGTGCCGTCTGCCAGGGGCAAGACACGTGATGACTAGGTGACCCTGCGCGAGAGGTGTCTACGACGAGATGACTTGGGGGACAGTGTAAGTCAACCAGAAGCTAAAAGGAGGCTGTTCCTAGGTCGAATACATTACCTGACATCGCACCTGTGATGGGCGGCCTGGTCTGTGCGCCAGGACGGCGCCGTTGGTCTTGGAGTGTCGACGGAGAATGATGGATTATACCCAATAGATGTACAGAGGAGGAACCTTCGAGGGTGTTGTTTTGATATCGAAGTCAAGCAAGGGTTTGGCATAGACGACCTCACAGACACAAACGCAGACTTGGAAAGACATGCTGGGGCACACGTGATGATTTTTCACGTTCAGGTTGAGGTCATCATGGCGTTCAGGTCTACGGCATATACATTCATACATCCTCATGCATTCATGAGAGATTGGCGCTGAGCATATTGACAGAAAATTGACCACAAAAAAATGCAGATGTATTTTCCAGACCGAGGTGTCGTTCTCCAAGCTTCTAGCGTTGTCGAGTCCTAGGCGGCCACCGGACCCAGGACAAGCGCTGTGCACCTTCCCTATCGACTGCACGAAACACAGGCGGCAAGCACGAAGGTGTACCAGACCGTTCCTTCTCTCGATGGTTCCACACAAGACCTTAAAAATTGACGAAAATTACTTATTCCAGGGGTGGACGGCGCTTTTCCTTGCCCTATATATGAAAAGGTCTGCCTCGCCCTCTTCCCCAGGCCGCAACTTATGACTTCCTCCACCCCTATGATCCTCTGAAGCAGATTTTTCCCCCTTGTCTTCATTCTTCCCAGACACACCTTATAGGCTTCTCTTTCCACAGTATCTCAGATCTGTCTGTTTACTCCCGTTGGTCATTACTGGCAGAGCCCAAACCCCGTCCTTTCCGTCGACCTACCTTCAACGGCGACCCCTCCCCCCGAATTCATCACCATCACGAACATCCTCTTCCTTAAGACTCATTGTCTCCTCCTCCTCCTCATTCGCTTTGTTTGCCCTGGTCCAACGATCTCCAAGATGACCAAGGCAAAGGGCTGGAAGCAGGACAGCCATTGGAACAGCCTAAGTCCTGGGGTGCGCCATGAGGTCCTTGACACGATCAAAGCGACGGCGTACAGGGGCACACCAGTGATTTGCCAGGCCAATACCGGTCCTCGCGCCGTTGTGTTCCCCAATGAGCATAACACTCAAGGTTATGCCCAACTGGCGGCACAATCTTTTGTTCCTGTCGCCGGCCCCATGCCACAGACACCACCCCCCACGCTTGGCCCTGCTCAATCCCAGGCATACCCTCAGAGTATGAGAGGACATGCCCAGGAGGCTGGGCCCATTCGAGCGCGCATGTCTTTTCAGACCCATAGCTCTGTCGAGACAGCTGGGCTCGGGTTTGATAATTGGTCAGGGCCATTGGGAAATCCCCAGCTATCGGCATTTTCCCAGGACGTATGTGCAATTCACCCTCAAGAGCGCGTATTTCATGTCTTAATATTTCCTCGCAGTCTCCTCCACAATATCTGCCTGCTGACGGCATGGAGAATGCTCCTGTTTGGCCGGACGAATCGCACCTCTCTCCTCCGTTGGATCACACGCCTGTATTCGGCGCACACTTTCTGTCTCCGCATGGAGGCATTCGCACAACCACCCAGGAGCCGGTGGCACAACAGCCAAGGATTCAATTTCCGTCGAGGCAATCGCCGGTGGAGCAGAACCTGCTGACTTATCGCCTACGAGAGCACGGCCCGACGAAGCATGCTCTGTCCGACCAAGCCCCTTGCAGCCAGGGCAAACGACTCAGGGCAGCTCCTGCTCGGGAGATGAGTGGGATTGTCACACCAGGATCGACCCAGCTGCATGTCTTTGGAGATGATTTTGTCCGTCCGTACATGGGTGCTCCGCCTCATTCTCTAGAGGACCCAGCTGCGCCTGTAGATGGCCTTCGTGAGTCTCGCGGCGACCTGGAGCCTACTTATCTAATCATAACTGATGTCTTTCTGGGGCCTCAGGTTCTGGATATCTGGATGGCAAAGCGTTAAAGCGCGCTCCTCCCGTGGCAAATGGGGTACCTCTCATCAGCCCGGCACAGGCGATCCCCGACAGGTTCAGGACCGCTTTTCCTTATAACGTCTTCAATTCTGTACAATCCAAATGCTTCCATGCGATATACGAAACAGACGACAATGTGGTCGTCTCCGCACCAACGGGCAGTGGCAAAACGGTTCTCCTTGAGCTAGCCATTTGCAAGCTCGCCAGCCAGAGGAGCAATGAAGATGCCAAAGTAGTGTATATTTCGCCCACCAAGGCTTTGTGCAAGGAGAAGACGTTGCAGTGGCAGCAAAGGTTTGGAATGTTGTCGATGCCGGTGTCAGAATTGACTGGAGACACATCGCGTTCAGACGTGAGAAGAGTGCGGGAGGCAAGGATCATCGTCACGACACCAGAAAAGTGGGATTCGATCACTCGAAGCTGGGCCGATCATCGCAAACTCCTCGACCTCGTTAGGCTTTTTCTCATTGACGAGGTCCATATCCTCGGAGATCAGCGGGGCGCGACTCTCGAAGCTCTTGTATCACGCATGAAGACGTACGGCGCCAATATGAGGTTCATCGCACTCAGCGCAACAATACCAAACTCTGAAGATATTGCAACTTGGCTGGGCAGGAATCACACCCAGCATTCCATGCCATCTCACTGTGAGGTGTTTGGAGAAGAGTTCCGCCCTGTCAAGTTGGAGAAGAAGGTTCATGGGTTCAACTCGAAACTGGCCGACCACCCCTTCGACACCTTCTTGAATTCCCAACTTTGGAAGTACGCCGAGATGTATTCTCAAAGGAAGCCTATGCTGGTGTTCTGCATGACGCGCAAGAGCTGCCAAGATGCTGCAAGGCAATTGGCTACGGAGTGGAGCCGGCGAGGGCCAAATGCACGACTTTGGCCGGAGCCAAAGAAGAGAATACTGGTTATTGATGCCAGCCTGCAGGAGATGGTCCGGTGCGGAGTTGCGTTTCACCATGCCGGACTAGACCCTGCTGACAAGATGGCAGTCCACGAGGCGTTTGCGGAAGGAAACATCAGCGTCATCTGCTGTACCTCCACCTTGGCGGTCGGTGTCAACCTTCCATGCCATACAGTCTTGCTGAAGGGGACTGTAGGCTACCAAGATGGTCATCTCAACGAGTACAGTGATCTGGAAGTCATGCAGATGTTGGGACGAGCTGGCCGGCCTCAGTTCGAAGAAAGCGGGCTAGCCATCATCCTCACCAGGGCAAGCAACAAGAGCCGATATCAGGAACTTGGATCGGGGCAGCAAGTCGTCGAAAGTACCTTGCACAGAAATATGGTTGAGCACTTGAACTCGGAGATCAGCCTCGAGACATTTGGGGACATCAATGGGGCCAAGACTTGGCTCAAGGGCACCTTCCTCAGCGTCAGGCTTCGTCAAAACCCTAGCCACTACCGGGGCCTGACCGCGGACTCCCAAGCGACGACATTTGATGGTCAGATGCAGCAGATCTGCGAATTCGCCATCTCAAGTCTGCGGGGTGCTCATCTGATCACTGGCAGCCGTACGCATTTTCGTTCTACCGAGTACGGCCGGGTCATGTCCAAATACATGATCAGATTCAGCACAATGAAACAGATCTTGGACATTCCTCGTGGCGCGAGCATGAGAATGCTGGTAAGTCCTCCTCCTAATAGCTGCCGATTCATACTGATCCCGTCTTGTTAGCTCGACGCTTTATGCGAGGCTGATGAGTTTCGTGAGTTCCGCTGGCAAGCCAGTGAGAAGAAGATCTTTCAGAAGATCAATAGTGACCATTTCATCAAGTACCCGGTGGGCACCAATGTGAGCACCATTGCACACAAGGTATCTCTGCTCCTGCAAATGGAGATAGGGCATGTCGATCCACCAGAGTCCGGCCTCGAGCGGCAGCGTCTTCGAGGCGAGACCAGCCGAATCCTCGAAGTCATGCATAGGATGGTCCGGGCGGTGATAGAATGCAAGCAAGCCGACTCGGACGGAGAGGCTTGCTGGGCTGCCCTCGAGCTGGCCAGGTCGATGACAGCGAAAGCCTGGGAAGGCAACCCGGTCCAGCTCTTGCAGGTTTCACAGCTTGGGCCAGTGCTGATGCGCAAACTGGTATCGAAAAACATCAAGAATGTCGGGAGCCTCGTTAATACAGACACCAGCACCATCGAGAGGATTGCAGGTCGAAACCCGCCATTTGGGAAGAAGATGGCAGATTCTCTGCGCTCGTTTCCAAGGCTGGCGATCAAGGCCAAGACCAAAGACAGCAGCATCGACGCTATGGGAAGGCCAGCAGTTCACGTTGATGTTATACTCTCGTTTACGAGTGCCAGAGGGCAATGGAATGGGAAAATGCCACTTGTCACTTTTTTGGCCGTGACCTCGAACGGCGTCTCAGCACACTTTTGGCGTGGTTCGCTGGGGACATTCAGCGCGGAACAAGGGAATAGCTGTCAAGTTAATTTTGCCTGGTCGCCGACTACGTTTCAGGAGACGCTTTCTTGCCATTTCGCGTGCGAGGAGATTGTTGGAACAGTCGTCTCCGTAGAAGTCGGCCACAATATACCTGCGCCGAGATTCTTGACACGCCCGCAGCACCCCGTACACAGAACGACCAAGCCTCGAGACCTCTGGGCGCAGCCTCTGAACTATGATCACCAGAACATCGACGGTAAGTTTGACGATGTTGAGCTGCTGAACTGCGTCGAGGCCTCGACACACAGTAGCTCGATCGGCTGGAACGACGATGAGCTTGACTTTGACGATGACCTCTTCACGATGATTGATCAGGACAGCAGTCTTATGAAGCCGCGATCAAGACACCTTATGAGGGATCCAGCCAACCTTCCTGATCAAACATGTGTGGCACCGACAGGCGAGGGTGCTGTGAAACATTCCAGAGGACAATGCCAGTGCGCAAATACGAATGAGGTGAGCCTCGGGCTTGAGCCTCGATCGCCCTCTTTTGGGCTTACCAGGCCTTCGAGTCAGCCGGCAACACCGCAATCCAGAAAAATGATAGATTTGGGCGACTACACAATCGATGAGGAGGGCATAATCGATCTCACTGGTGACAATGGGTGGCCTGGGGACCGCATGCAAGGAGAGGTCAATCTCTTTCACGAGGGTAACAGACAAGGCTCCGGCAATAAGAGACAGCAAGGGAGCGCGAAGGACACCTGCGACGATATAACGCCTGATGACCTCTTGGATGATGATTTCGCGGACGTGATCCTCGACGACGATATCAGCGTCACGGGAAAGAAATTGCCGTTCGAGGGGGGAAACAGCAACGTCACTGAGGAGTACGACGACGAATTGGCTACTGCGGCGGTGCTTAAGGAGATTCAAAACGGCAGTGGACGCGAGAGTTTGGGTGAGATGAATGCTTCCAACGGTAGGAAATCCGACGGGAAAAGAGTCGGGTCGCTCACAGGCTTGCCTCAGCGGATGGACAGCTCGGCGAAGGACCAGCTTGTCAACCGGCTGCAGGGAGAGATGGAGACCCCAAAGGTGCAACAGGAAGTTGGGGCTGAGCCAGATTGGCTAAAAGACTTCGATCCTAGCTTCCTTGACGAATTTCGAGGCATTGTCGATTTCGTGTAGTAGCACGGGGCTGTGCATAGATGTGCGTCTCGCTTGCTCAAACGCACCAGCAGCGCTTGGGAGACGGGCTCGGGGCGATTTATTCCTTCATCCGTTACGTCTTTTCTTTTTTAGAAGGCATCCATACCGGCTAGACTGATATTATTTCTTCTTGGGGTTTATCAATCAAGATCAATCACTGTACGAGTGGCCACAGGTATGGGTTCTTCTTTGGCTCGGCTTGTGTTTGTGAACAGGAAGCAAGTGAGTCAACTACACGATTTTCAAAATGTAGATGTCCTTGATCAAGTAGCGGGTGTCTCGAGACGGGGTGTTGGGGCCGTTGTTCTAGAAGAAGAGGGTAGTCAATCACTCGATAGAAACACTGCGGGGGCCCAGAAGGGGTTAAAGTTTTCCTGGTCTCAAGCGAAGCGACATGGGACTCGTAAGGGACTCGTAAGCGAGACACCCATCCCTTGCAACGGCTGCATACAGTTCGGGTCGCCCCTTTTGAGAGGTGGTCATTGCATCACTGCGACATGGCACCATACACTGACGACTCAGAGAGGTTTGTGTTTTATTCTTGTCTTTCTTTCCTATCCAGGTCCTCTCTTTATTGGCTCAACAAACCGTGTGTCCCCCGATGCCCATAACGGACCACCTTAAAGTCGGCGGGGCTAGCAGTAGATGGGCGGCGGGGCCGGCTTTCCTCCGCTCCCGAGCCGGAGCGCGGTGGATCGCCTCGCTTGTGGGCGCCGCCACCGTCGTCTCTGTGCTCTGGGCCCACCAGCACGATGCCTACCCGAGTCTGACCACCGGCCCAGGCACGCTGCACAACCTGCTGCCCTTGGGTGGTCAGCAGCAGGCCACGCCCGCCGACACGGCGCCAAGCAAGTCGCCTGCAGAAGCTGCCGGCTTGGCGGGGGCCTCGCTACCGCCGCCGTGGATCGACACGCCACAGCCGTTCGATACGTCTGGGATCGATGAGCTCGAGCTGGTGTCTGCGGCGCTGGATAGGCCAATCGCCCTGGGCGCAGGCCTCGCCGAGGCCGTGGAGCGGTTCCTGGACCGGCCCGTGTTGAGCCACGAGCAGGCGGCGGCACAGAACGAGGTGGCGTGTCCCCGGAGGCAGCTGGACAGGCAGGTGAATGCAGACCAGCTGGGCGGGGAGCAGAAGAAGTGGGTCGCCGTCGACGAGGCGCAAATTGTCAGCATGAGGCGGGCTGCGGTCAAGTTTCTCGAGGAGAGGGCGCGCGAGGAAGGGGAGCAGGCACTGATGGGGCCTGGGTTTGGGCCGGGCGGCGAGGTGGTGGAGAGGGGTAGCCGGGGCGTGGTCATCGCGGCGGGGAACCGGCGGACCGTGGAGAGGGCTATCGTCTGCGTCAAGGAGATACAGAGGCTGGGGTGGAAGGGCGGCGTGGAGGTGTGGCATTTCGAGGGGGAGCTGGAGGCCGAGAAGGACAGGGACGCGCTGAGGGCGCTGGGCGTTGAGATTCATATGGTGAGCTGCCCTTTTCCCTTTCCTGATGAGAAATTAAGGTCCAAAGGATGAGATGGGACCGGAGGCGTTACTGTTGACTGACGTGATGGACGACGACGATCCAGGTCTCGACAAAGAAGGCGCCGGGCAAGTGGAAGAACTTTGAGCTCAAGGCCGAGGCGGTGCTCCGGTCGTCGTTTGACGAGGTGCTCTACCTCGACTCGGACAACTTCCCGCTGTCGGACGTCAGCGGGCTCTTTGAGGCGTCGCTGTTCCGGGACCCCAGGGGCGGGCAGGCGGTGTTCTGGCCGGACCTGAACCGCGACCATCCGGACAATGCGATCCACCGGGTGCTGGGCGTGCCGTGCCACGACGCGTGGGAGCTGGACAGCGGGCAGATGCTGATCGCCAAGAGCGGCAACGAGGGGCTGAACCTTGCGGCCCTGTATCTGGCGTCGTATATGCAGACGGAGGGGGACTATTGGTTTAGCGGTGGGGATAAGGATACCTTGTGAGTGAGACGCAGAGACACATGTCTCGAGCCCTGCTACGTACACGGAAATTTCCTCCATTTCTCCTCGAATTAACATTACGTTCTCTAGCCGATACGCCCACCTAGCTCTAGGCATCCCCTATGTCCCCGCGCCGCGCTGGCTCGCCGTCGTGGGAAACCGGTTCAAGCGGGGCGGCACCACGGACATGTTCTGCGGAGCCGCCATGCTGCAGTACGGGCTAGTCCCGCCACGGCCCGAGTTCACCGAGGCGTCGGACCCAACCCACCCAGAGCCGCTGTTTGTGCACGCCAACCTCCTCAAGCACCAGGGCGGGGTGCGGCAGGGGCACGCCTTTGGTGTCATGCGGCGGCTGGCCCTTGCGCAGGATGATGTGCGGGTGCCGCAGCCTGAGGGTGGCGGCGGTGATGACCACGAGGGCGAGGAGGAGAAGGCGACAGAGTTGTTGACGAGGCCACTGGACGGGGTTGCTGGTGGTGCAAAGGATATTCCTGGGAGGGGACTCTGTAGTGATATCTGGGCGTTTGGGGAGGGTGCGGATGTGGAGGAGGTGGATATCAAGACGGTGTTTGGGGGTGCGATGGAGTCGTTTGAGGACGTGTATTTTGAGACCGGCATCCGTCCGGGGGCGTGGAGGTAGATATGCACAAGAGGAGTGAGCAAGAAAATAACTGATCATCACAGGTTCCCTTCAGCACGGATGATGACAACTTTCAAAAGCATCTCATGTTATATGGTCATGGTCAATTGTCGTGCTATGCTTGTCTCGTCTCGTCTCTGCGCTGACCGGACCTGCTAACCATAGTATAGATTAGCGCATGTTATAAGGCGATGGCTGCTATAATAGAGCTGCTGATGCTGTGCCCCCCTTGGCATGCCCTCGCTGTACTGTAGCACCCATCCGCCGTGATCCCTCTCAGCCGCACAGACTTTGTCTGCCCTCTCTGACTTTGACCCCATCCTTTCCGTCCAGCAATATGCCTGCAGTAGACTTTTGGATAAGCTACAGGCAGCAGTTGGTACCAAATCTTACAATAGTGGCTTATTAGTGACTTGGATATATACTTGTGTGTGACTGTCCTGCTGTCCTGGTGGCAGCAGAATCCCCAACGGTCAACCCGCCCCAAGCCACACAAGCCTTTTCCCGCATACTACCCAAAACACCACCACCACCACCACCACCACCACCACCCTGCCCTACCTGCATATACAAAAAAATGCACAGGTCAGACGGGTACATCTGCATGCTCCTAGGCGCACTGGCCCTCACTGCCGCCTCCGTATACACCTCCTCGACCATCTCCGCCAAGAGCAATGGCAACACATCAGCATTCCTCCTCGTCCACCTCCCCACCAGCGTCATCCTCTACATCACCGCCCTCGCCGCGCTCTCCGGCGCCGCGGCAGAGCACAAGAGGCTTCAGGCCAAATTCAAGAGACACAACGGCCGCCTGCGGCCCTTCCAGGTCTTCCCCAGCCAGCTCGCGGTCTTTGTGGCCCGCGCGACGGGGCTGACGGCCGGCGCCTATGTCCTCGCCCTGCCCTTCGTCTTCCCCGTGCAGGACCCCCTCGCAAACACCCTGTTCCGCATCCCGGCCTTCTTCTTCAGCTTCAAGATCCTCGACCTCGCGCTCACCAGGGCGGGCAGGCCCCCACAGCTGCTCCACCACACCACCACCGCGACAACACCTGGCAGCCACAACCACACAGCCTACATCTGGCGGCTCCTCACCGAGATAAGATACGCCTCCTTCGACACGGCAGTCGACGAGACCCCCCGCAGGGCCCTCCCCGCGACCAGGAGCACAGCATGGACCTACGCCCTCCCCCTCCTCGCCTACCTCGTGCCCCTGGCCGAGATCCAAGTCCTCGCCGGCCTCCTCGGCCTCCAGCTCGGCCTCGGGGCGCTGCACACCCTGCTGCACCCCCGCTGCGCCAACCCCCTCTTCGCCCAGCCCTTCGCGTCCACGGGCCCGCTCGAGTTCTGGACGTGCCGCTGGCACCAGGGGGCGCGGCCCTTCCTGCACAGCCTCGGGTACGCGCCCGCCCGGGCCGTCGCGGGCAGGGTCCTCGGCGAGGAGGCCGGGCGGGCTGCCGGGGTGCTGGGCGCGTTCGCGCTGAGCGGGGTGTGGCATGCGTGGTGCTGCGCGAGCCAGATCAGGGAGGAGCACGTGTGGGGGGGTGAGCCTGGGGCTGTGGGCGGTGTTTGTGCTGCAGGGGGTTGGCTGTGTGGTGGAGAGGCAGGTGTTGAGG
The DNA here is from genome assembly GCA_027559495.1 of Aurifilum marmelostoma. Classification (NCBI taxonomy): domain Eukaryota; kingdom Fungi; phylum Ascomycota; class Sordariomycetes; order Diaporthales; family Cryphonectriaceae; genus Aurifilum; species Aurifilum marmelostoma. Next base: position 2,081,169 of record JAMXSV010000010.1, on the reverse strand, counting down.
CACAAGGAGGGGGTGGAGGACGGGCAGGGCGCGGAGGGTGCTGACGTTGGTGTTTTGGGCGATTTCTGTCGAGTCGGCGAGTATGTGGTTGAGATATGCACTGCCGCGGTCCAAGCCGAAGTAGCTGTCGGGACAATGAAAGGTGGAACAGGTAGAGAGAGAGAGAGAGAACTCAGACGCAGCGGTTGCATTCAGAAGGGCCTCCTGCAAGACGTCAATGAATACGAAATGCCATTGATAACAATACTTGTCCGCCCACCTACCTCCTAGCCAAATCTCGCCTTGGCAAGCTCCTTCAGGCTCTTCAGCTTCTCCTCCTCCCTCTCCCTCCACTCCCGCAGCCTCTCCTCCCGCTCCTCCCGCCGCGCCCGGGCCTCCGCCTCCCTCCTCAGCTCCCTCTCCGTCTTCTTCCTCTGCTGCGCCGCCGCCGCCCTCTTGAAGTCCTCGATGCCGTCCCCGCCGCCCATCAGGTCCCGCTCCCCGACCTCCTCCATCTCGCCCGCGCCTCCTCCGTCACGGAAGCCTTTCATCTTCTCGTTGACAAGCGCCTTCTTCTCCAGCCGCCGCTCCCGCGTCCCGGCCTCGGCGCGAGGGAGGATCTCGTCCAGGCGCTCCTTCTGCTCGGCCCGGTCCGCCTTGCGCGCGAGGCGCAGGTCCGAGAGTCGGGACTGCTGCTCCTCGAGAGCCGACTCGCGCTGCAGGTCGAGGTCTGCCACCGAGGGTAGCCCTGGTCCGTGCCGGCGACGGTCGACCGGCCCTGCCGAGCCTCCAGGAGGAGGCGGCGGCGGGCCATAGTCATCCTCGTCATCGCCCTGACCCCCGCCATCATTGCTCTCGCCGTGTGGAGTCGGCGACTGTTGCCCAGCAGTATCCCGACGGCTCTCAACCTCCCCCTCGTCTTCCTTCTCCCACGACGAGCCATGCCCAGCGGGAGCAGCAGCGTCCTTCGCAACCCGCTCAAACATCTCCGGGTCGTACCATCCTTCAGCCAGCTCCCCGCGGTTCCACTTGTTCACAAAGCTCTTCCACCGGCCCTTCTGCTCGTGCGCGTCCAGGGCGTCCACGTCCAGCTCCTTCTGTATGTCGAGGTAGTACGCGAACAGCGGCCGCAGGATCTCAGCGTCGTGCTTGTACGACAGCTGTCGCGCAGAAAAGGGCAGCTCGGCCGGGGGGCTGTGGTGGTGGTCGTCGCTGCGGAGGAGTGGTGGTGGTGTTGTCGTCGCCTGTGGCGCCGGGTCCTGTCCTCGTCGTGGTCTCGCCTGCGTCGCTTGTGTTCGCGACGGTCGTTGGGATCGCCTTCTTCTTCTGCACCTCTAGAGCGGGAGCGGTGTCGGCGTCGGTGTCGGCTGTGGTTCTCGTCGTCTCTGTCGTTGTCGTCGTCGTCGTCCTTTCCCCGTGGAGACCTCGACCTCGCGTCGTCAAAGAAGTCCGACGCAACAGGCCTTCGCCGATTGCCTACACGCCCGTTACCCCTCTCCCTCTCTTCCTCATCGTAACGACCCATCGTGCACAGGATAGCCTCTGGGTAGTCGCTATCCTCGTCAAGAGCTACGTCACAGCTCCGTCGGATCGCGGAGAGAGGTGTATGTGCACGCCACTCCGACCAAACCCCCAGCCGAGAGTCAAGGGTTTGTGGGCAACAAAACAAGCGGGGTTCCTCTAGTCGGACAGATTAAAGAGACGTTATTGCTAGAAGAGGTGGCGGGAGGAAGGGAAGGGCTTGGTTGGTTCGCCAAAACAGTAGTTGTTTGACGAATGTTTGGAAGGGGAACGGCTAGATCCTAGCCTAGACCCCCTCAAGGTGCGCTGCTCCCTGTATTTCACGACAAGAGGTGGGGGTGGTCAGTGGGAAGGTACTGTAGCAGGCTAGAAGGGGGATCACTCTTTTCACGCACTAACTCTTGGCTGCAGTGGGGGATCGGCCAGGGGCGTGATAGCGCTAAAGAACAGTGGTGCCCACTGTGGCACGGCCTGTCAGTTTTGGGGGGAGATGACGATCTTATTCCTTACATGTGTGTTCCACTCACTGTAGGCAGATCTCCCGCAGATGCAGGCTGTCGCTTTTAGATTTCATACGATCAAAACGACAAGAAACAAAGTGATGCAAAAGACAGGAGGTTCCCCCCGAAGCCTATGAGTCACTCGCGATCAGAACAGGAAGCACGGTGAACATTGACCGGCTTCAAAGTAGACGCAATTGTGCCTCCCATAGACTTGATTCCGGTACAGACAAAGTGCCTCGCGATGCCTTTTGCCAGGATAATAATACATATGTACACACGTATTTGCATGTGTATATATACAAACATACATGCTGCAGTTACAACAATGCCAAAAGAGGGCGCAAATGGACGGTTGCCCGCACCAAAAAGCCAACAAACGCCTTATACTGTACAGCACCCTTCATCTGTTTCCCCGCAGGGAGAATCAAACCAGTCTTGCCCTCGCCACTGTTGCGTCCTAGTTTTGCTTTTGTGGGTGTGCAAGCAGACGTCTCCGCCCAGGGGTATCAATAATTTTCAAGTACAATCTGTTGGGAAAAACAAACAACTCATCTCGGGCAAATGCCCCTTTCTCCTGAAGGACGACACTGTTCGCTCAGCCTCTTCCTACAAGGCCGAATGCCACCCAGGCGACCCGACCCCTCCTCCACCGACAGCATCATGTCCGTTCCCAAGCCCAAGCCCGAGTCCCATACCGTTCTCGGCGGCGGTCGTGTTAGCGGCGGGCATAGGCTTGTGGATCAGACACCCGATGCACGCACAGTCGTCACCACAGGGACAGCCCTCGGGTGCCCCCCCCGCAGAACCCATTAATGTCCATCAGGTCGTCGGCGGTGATCGAGTCCAGGCCCACACTCATTGACGGGTCAAACTGCTGTTGATGGTGGTTGTGTTGCTGCTGCTGCTGATGATGATGATGGTGCTGGTGCTGTTGGTCTGCGCCATCCATGGGCGGGAATGCAAAGTTGATCATTTCAAAATCTGCCGGGTTAAGGATGATGTCCATGTCCGTGGCCTGCTGCGGCGGCGAGTAGGATTGTCCATTGCCGTTGCTGATACTATTGTTGCGACTCATCATCGATGACGGGTCAACGATGGCATGTGGAGCGCCCATCATGCCGTTACTGCCGTTGATGTTAGGCGGCCAGCCCGGAGGAAAGAACTCGGGCCTGCCGAACCCGCCCGCCGGGTGGCCAATGGCAGGGGTGGTGACGGGCGAAAACGGCGCGCCGCTGGACATCATCTGGCCGAACTCGGTGGCGATGTGGTGCATGGTGGCCGTGTTGTACGGGTGGTCGATGCAGAGCACACAGTTGCACGTCGGCCCGCACTCGCACACGTGGTCCGCCCCGCCACCAGGGGACAGCGGGCTGAACTTCATAACTGGAAAGTCGGGCTGCGGCGGTGGTGGTGGGGTCGTTGTCGTCGTTGATGACTGGAACTGCTGAATCGGCGTGAAGGGTGGTGCTGATATCGACTCGGTCTTGACGTGGCCACCATGTGCGCTATAACCATTCGTGGTTGCGGTCAATGGTGCTGCTGCTGGCGGTGGTGCATTGGACGCGGCAGTCTTGGCTTCCGTTGCTGGTCTAGAACAGCAGGATGGCCGTGCTGCTGCTGTTGCTGGCGGGGGCTTTGACATGGACATCTGTAACGGGGGGGACGGGTGTGGCTTCGGCTGGTCTTGAGGAGGAGCAGCATGACCCCTTCGCTGCCGGCGCCGACGGCGGCATGTTATAATCAACAGGCTCTGTCGTCACCTGTAGCCCCCGCGCCACAAGGTCCTGGTAGAAGATGGGCTGGGTCTCGTCTTCGGGCGTGGAGGCGCCATTGCCATTGCTGCTGCACTGGCACTTCTTGTGGGGACCGTTGCTGCTATTGTTGTTGTTATTGCTGCTGCCGTTGGTGCTCGCACCGCCAGCACCAGAGTTGTGCCCCGGCGATGGGCCGGAACAGGAGCACTTCTGTCTCCTAGGGACGGCAGCCTTGAGCCAGGTCAGCGGGAAGTAGTGTGCGCAGAGGCACAGGTCGCCCGGCCCGTGGATGCAGGCCTTGTTGGGCCTGCCTGCAGGGCGCACTGCCCACAGTGGACCGCCGATGTGGTTGCATGTCGAGGAGCGATGTCCCTTGATGCATGATCGACTGTGCAATTGCGACGTCAGTCAATCAGTCAGTCAGTCAGTCAGTACCAAAGAAAAGGTGATGTTGGGCTTGGACGTAGTAAGCATGCTGGGCCCCCTGGCCTGCCTATCTCCCGCCCCTCCTTTCTTCCTGTCCCGCGGCTGTATGGCTGCAGCTAGCCGGGCCGCGCGGTAGCCACGAAAGACACTGAAAGGTCTATTGTGCTACAAAAGCGGCCTGGTCGGGTTACAGCCATATTGTGCGACGACTTGTGATCTGACTCTCGCTCCACCCAGCTGTGTGCGCCGATGGACATGTTGCGCAGAGAGCGCATGATGATGGCCGAGGGGAGGGGGTGGAAGAATGGGTGAGATGTGGAAGTGGGCTGTCGGCTTAACGGCTTACCAGGACATCTTCTGCTTCCCGACCCAGATGGCCATCTTGCTGGTGTGTGTGGTGAGCCTCAGACCGGCTCGGCTCGGTACAGAAAGAAGGCAAATAGAGGGCGCAGAAGTGGCTCACGGGTTGCGCAGAGCCAAGAGGAGGACGATGAGAAAGTAGCAATGAGGTGGAAGGTGAAAACCAGAATCCCTCTCGGCCTCTCAACCTGCTGCTGTTGGTAATGGTGCCTTGGTTGTGGAAAAGATCTGGGCTGGACTCCAGTTTTGGATCCGAGCCTGGATCACACACACATACACACACACACGGGCAGACAGAGAGAGCGTGTGTGTATGTGCGTCCACCGTGACGTCGAGTGAAACGCTGATACGAGGGAATCGAGAAGATAGGAAAGGCGCAGTGGGTTTGCTGTGGGTTCGTTCGATGCGCGCCGTGTGGTCTGTGCTCTTGCCTGGCTGCCTGGCTTGCTGGCTGGCAAGGGTCTCTCCGGTCTCTCTCTTGGTGCGCTCGGTGCTTCTCTGTGTTCTGGTCTGCCCAAACCCGAAGTGTTTGATGTTTCGCCTCGGGACCCTCTTTTTCAGAAGTTCAGGGGTTGTCGTCGGGAAACAAGAGACATGCTGCGACAGCCGACAAGGCGGGAACTGTAGAAGTAGAAAGGTGAAGGTTATTGTGAAGAATGAAGATTCCGAAGGAAAGAGCGGAAGAGGAGAGGGAAAGGGTTCGGCGGTGTCGGTGTGCGGGAGGGGTTTGAAGGAATGTGAGAGTGAGTGAGAGAGAAGGAGAGAGAGAGAGTGTGTGTGTGTGTGAGGTGATCGAGGGTCGAGCAGGCCAGGGAGGGTCAAGGTTTGGAAGTTAGAAATCAAATCAAGCCTTGACTTGTCGCCCAGTATTTGTGTTCAGGTGGTGCAGCGGGGGGCCAAGGTCAACCCACCCCCTGATCATAAGTCAGGGACCCTATAGTGCAGTAATGGTGGTGGTGGTAGTACCAAGTAGTACTGTAGTATACTGTACTCCTTGGGTGCTAGAGAAAAAAAAGAGAGAAAAAAAAAAGGGTCCAGAGCCGTCGGGTAGGGCCAGAAGGGAGTGGGGCTACAGCATTCCCTTACGCCAAGGGTAACTAGCACAGCACACTGCAGTCAGTACGTACACTAATTACAGCGGGTTGGAGTTAGTGCTATGTACAGCGTAGCAGCAGTAAATGGAACTGTAGAAATAGCTAGTACTGTAGTTACAGTAGTAGGGCCCATAGTAAGCATGCATGCACTCGACAGGGCACATGTGTGTGGGGGGGGGGGGGGGGAGACACAGACACAAGGACCCTGATGGCCATGCGCCTCGTCTCTACCTGCTTTATTCTATACTCTCATTATGAAAATAAGAATGAAAATAAAGAATGTCCCATATCCTGTCTAGGTAGTCCCTGAGACACGAGTTGGGATGAATATTCCCGACTGTGTGGGACAGCAAGAGACGACTCCGTGTCTCCACGGCTCCAAGGTATGTGTACCCGGAAACACGGCAACCAGCACTATTTAAAAAAAAAAAAAAATACCTAGTACTTCTATAGTAATAGTCACAGTAGTACACAATGTCTGGGAACTTTTGACAGGCTACACGGGCTGCAGGCGCTGCTGCATGAGGGTGCACACGCCACCCCCCCCCCCCTGGCCATCACACTCAGCGGTACTGCTACCGTCACCCACACCACGTGGTCAGCTTCCCACCCCCTCCCTTAACCACTTCGGGATCCAATAGCGATGTCGAGTAAAATCAATAGCACGTTTGATGTTATGCTGATCTCTGAGAAAAAGGAGACTATGCACTCGACGGCAGGTTCGGAATCTCAGTGCAGACCGAATGCTGCATAAAAACCTGCTTGCATGTATCCACAGTGACTTACCCTTCACTACTGCTGCTGCTGCTACTACCTCTCCTCGCCTCCAGAGTCAGAGTCCGCAAACATGTCGGCCGCCGTCATCCTCTTTCGCTTGCTTAATGCCGGCGTCTTGGACACACTAGCCTTAGACCCAGAGTCCGACCCGGTATCCTTTGGCGCTGGCTCGGACCCTGCGCCCTGGTCATCCGCCTCTACCATCGCCACGTCGCCTTCGTCGCCCTCCCCGTCCCCTTCGATCGCCAGACCCACAATGTCAATGTCCAGGAGTGGCTCTCCGTCGATGTGGTAGTGTGCAAGCAGCTCATTGTCCGCGTCCTCGTCGTCCGTGTACTCATCGTAGCTTCCGTCATCAGACCACCCCGCGCCGTCGTCGTCGCCAGCGTCCGGCGTGGTCCCCTCGGGCGTCCCAGCAGCAGTAGACGCAGCGGCAGAAGCCGTCTCCACCGTCTTCCATCGCCCCCTGGCCTTCTCCGCCTCCTCGCCTGCTGCCGTCTTCTCGTCCTTGCGTGCCCCCCGGCGGGCTCTCGAAGCTGCGCGCAAACAGCTCCTGCGTGTCGTTGGGGAACACACACCACCCGTCCCACAGGCTCAGCACCAGGCCGATGCTGCGCTTCCACTTTTCCGCCCGCAGCCGGCCCCAGCTCATCCTCTCCGGCAGGAGGCCCAGGCCCTCAAACACATGGTGCGCCTTCAGCGCCGCCTCGAGGAGCTGCCTGTACCGCCAGGCGTGCCGCACCCCGCTGGTCGAGGACGACGAGAGGATGTCGCTGATCACGTAGAGGCCCACCAGCTTTGCACCGCTCGTATCCTGAGAGGCGGAAGGGTCACCTCCTTGTTGTTGTTGCTGTTGCTGCTGTCTCTTTGCTTTCTCGCCTGGGACAGGTGAGGCGTCGCGCGAGCCGTCGGAGGCATCCGGTGCGTCTCTCTGGTAGTCTGGATTGGCACAAGAGAACGACAGGGGCTTCTCGATGTTGGACACGATGAGGTCGACAATCTCGTCTGCGCCGCGGTTAGCGTGCGTGATGGCAAACGATGTGATCCTGGCTATGTCGCCCTTGCGTATCCTGCTGAGCGTCGTAGGTAGTCGTGCCAGCAGGTGCACCAGCTTGGCCTTCTCCATAGGGTTTAGAAAGACCTCCTCTTCAGCCTTGCTGTTTCCGTCCGTGGTGATCTTGGGCTCGTCATCGTCCTCCTCGTCAAATTCAGAGTCATACTCGGGCTCAGATACAAAGCCGTCCACGGTCGTCGTATACTCGTAGGCCAGCTCCTTTTCCGGGACTTTCCAGGCATGGCTCCCCTCGAAGAGAGGGAGATACCTGCCCTTGCCCCTCCTGGACTGCCCGCCGCCCGTCAGGATCTCCCACAGCCGCCAGCGGTACCAGATCCCACCCTGCGACCGCGCATCCCAGAGCCACGCCCATCTCTCTTCCCGCTGCACGTCCGGCCGAGACATCAGGAGGGCCTCGAACTCCGGGCCGTGCTCGAGGACCGACTCTACCACCTTGTGTATCATGCGCAGCTGCTTGATATCCCTTGGCGGCTGGACAGGTACGTGGAGCAGATTCCTGTTCAGCGGCGCGCCTGCAGGCCCGTACGAGCTCGGCGGCGCAAACCTCCCATGACCGCCGTGGTGGTGGTGTCCACCGGGACCTCCACCCCCGGAACCAGGCGCGGCGACAGGCTTCGCCCCAAAGGGCTGTGACCCGGTTGTCAGCCCAGCAGCCACGCTGGCCTCGGAGGCGGTTGCCATGGCCGCTGAGGACAGATGCCGGTGGAGCGAGAGATAGTACCCAAAACCCAGGTAGCGATTCTGCAGCGCGCTCACGGCAGCGTCGATGTCCGAGGCCGCCGTTTCAGGCGATAGCGTGACGATGGCCGCGATGGACTTGCGATCTGTGCCCTGCGCTGGTGGTGGGAGAATCTTGACGCCTTCAACCGCCAGGCTTGTTGGCACCAGCGCCCTGATGACCGCCGGGCTGGTCGCAGGCGGCAGGTTGGCCAGGCGCAGCGTCGGCTTCGAAACCGCCTTATCCTCTGGCCTCGACCCAGTGCGGTTCTCGTCGTCATCGTCCTCGTCGCTTGCGTCGTCGAAAGCCCTGGCTACGGGCTTGCTGCCGCGAGCACCGTCGTCGTAGTACTCGTCGTCCAGCCCGAGCCGTGCTGGACCACCCGCCCCTCCGGCCGCGAAACCATCGTATGTCCTCTTCTTCCCGAAGCCCGGCGGCTGCGCAGGGCCCAGCGTGCCAGGCCCACTGCTCTTCATGCCGCTCAGCCCTCCTGCCGCCCCACCGAAGTGTCTCCTGCCACCACCCCCTCCTCTAGCCCCAAAGCCTGCTGCCCCGCCCCGGCCGTCGAGAGCTGGGCCTCCTCCTCTCCGCTGGCCGTGGCCATGATCGCCGTTGTCCGTATCCGCGTCGAAGCTCTTGACGAAATCCTCATAGACGGCGGCGGTCTCGGCGGCCTCTCGCTGGCGCTTTGCCTCTGCCTCGGCCTTTTGGCGCTCGAAGGCGGACTGCTTGGTCGGCTTCTGGAGCTTGGCTTCAACGTCAGGGAACTCGGCGATCTTCTTGGACATGGTGGGCGGCGCTGTGTTGGGGTCTGTCGTCTCTGCTTCTTCTCTCGTTATATCATGATAACTGCTGGAGGGGAAGTGTCGATTGCACCTTGACAGGTGGTCGAGGAAGTGCCATGGGATGGGACGGGTGTCGGATCGCAGATTATTTGTGGCGATGATGTCTATTGTAGGTTGAGCACGAGTGACCCGTCCTAGCCTGGCCTACTGGAGCTACAGTGGGATGCGCGGCCCCAGTAGTACCAGGGTTAGGGTCACAGGGCCATTGACTACATAATACATAATGTATTCAGCTGACCCCAAGACTCAACTCCCTCTCTCTTTCTCTATGATTCTATTATGAATTCTTCTTTCTCTACCCCCCACCCTCTACATGCTTTCCACCTCTTCTGTATTTCTCTAATTTCTATACAAGAATCTATTGAACGATTGGCTGTTTTTTTCATCATGTCTCAGCTGACTCCCTTCCTACCAGTCCTGAAATCTTGTCGGGACTCTAAACACCCATGACTTCTATTTCTCCCATCAAACTCATCAAGTAACACCCTACCTCTCCGGTTATAAACTTTCCCGCTAATCAGTCTGCAAAAGACGGCTCTTCCCCCGGAGCCTCGCCCCATACATCCTGAAAAGGAACGGGATAGGGACCATGACCGCAGCCAGACAGCCCAGCAGCGTCCCGGCCCACTGCACTCCCATGCCCTCAAACATCTGCCTCGAGAAGAGCGGGAAGGCAGCCGCCACCGCCGAGCGCAGGATGATGTTGGCAGCGACCGTGGAGGCAGCTCTATATGGAACGTGAGGCGGTGAAGAAGTCAGCTCGGGTCTTGTCTGTCTCGAGAGCTGCATAGAGAGAGGGAGATAAGGGCAATGGAGAACACTCACAGCGACAGGTACGCGTCGATGAGGTAGTTGAAGCATGGAAGAAAGACACACAGGACACCGAAGCCGATGAAGACCCCCGCGACGGTGGGTACAATCCAAGGAATCTTGGGCGTGAATCCAGTCCAGCCGAACCTGAAGAAGGAAAAGACGAAGGTCAGCCTGGTCAAGACAGACGGAAACCACGTGGTCCTTTGAAAATATAAGGGCAAGGAAATGAAAATGAAGGGTCTCTCACTCACCAAAAGATGCCAAGCGCAAATATGGGCGCTCCGAGGAGAGTTGGCCTGAGCCGCCACTCAGGCACGGGCACGTTCTCATTGCCAGCCAGCTTCCTCGCGTACGCCCCGTGCTGCGACAGGATATACCCCAAGGCCAGACCCACCCCGACAAAGACGCCGAGAAAAGGCAGTCCGCTGACCCCGGGCTTCATACCATACGTCGCCTCAAAGACGACCGGATACGCCTCGAGAAGACAGTAGACCAGCCCATAGATGAACGACATGTACAGCGACACCAGCAACACAATCGGCTCGCCCACGAGCATCCGCAGCGGCCGCGCCAGATATTTCTCCGCCAACACCGCAGCGTCCACCTCGATCCTCTCGTGCCGCGCGTGAATCCCCCAGATCCCCGTCCGCCTGCGCAGCGCCACGGCCTTTCGGGCCAGGAGCACCGGCGCATACGTCTCGCGCAGGCAAAACACCGACACCAGCCCTTCCGCAAGGGTCAGGATCCCAGGCACATACAGCGTCCACCGCCACCCTCCCGCCTCCTGTCCCGCCACGATGAACCCGCCCACGGGCGCCGCGATGAACGGGCCCCCGAACACGGCCAGCGCGTAGAGCTGCACCGCCACCCCGCGGTGCGTGTTGTCGTACAGGTCGGCCAGCACCCCCGGCACCACGGTGAGCTGACTTGCGCCGCACGCGCCCGCGAAGAAGCGGCAGGCCAGCAGGGTCTGTATGTCGGTGGCGGTGGCGGAGGCGATGGTGAGGATCCCGCCCAGGAGCAGGGAGGCGGTCAAGGGCCACCTGCGGCCTTGGAGCTCCGAGCCGGGTGCCCAGATCACAGGCCCCGCCGCGAAGCCGAGGACGAAGAGGGTTGTGCCTAGGGCGCCCACCTCGGTGGATGTGTCTAGGGCTTTTGTTGCGCTGGAGATGGCGGGGGCGAAGACGGCGCTGTTGAAGGAGACGAAAAATGTGCCGGTGCACGCGAGGGCGGAGGTAAAGAGCCTGGTGGCAGGCAGGCTGTCAGCAGCCAGATAGCAGATGAATAAACAATAATCCTTTGGTGTGACAGATACAGACATACTTGGTAGATCGACTCCAATTGTAAGGATGATCCGGGTCGTCCTCGCCGTCAAATTCGACGGTATATTCTTCTGCATCTGGAAGTGGTGGTGGAAGGGGTCTGCCCGTTCCCATGGATGCTTTTTTGTGCATGGCTCAGAGTACGCGACAAGATATCGATTGGGGGTAGGCCTGTCTGAGGTCAAGACAAAGAGAGCTGTGATGAAGGATAGTCTCTTCTATAATTATAGAGATGTCCAGGTTTGAATACGATTTTCATCAAGCACACGACACACTTCTCATGAGGAAAGGGATGAGAGCCTGCAACTCCTGGACCTTTTCAAGACATTTCATTTCTTCCTTCATATCGTAGGGGATATTCATGGTATCCTTGATGACTGACAAAAGTCGACAGGTTGACGCCCTTCGTTGTCTTGTCGTTGTTATTATCCCAGAGCAGATCTCCGCTAGGACTAGTAGTAATGGAGCCCAGAGACCGTTGTTTGTATGCAGGCCGCAATAGCCGCACGATGCGCACAGGGCGCGCTTGGGTGCGGAACCACGTCAAAGTGCACAAGTATTCGCTTAGGTACATGCAAGCGGATGGCAGCCGTGTGCCGATGCAAATTTAGAAGCTGAGATAATGGACACACTTGTGGGTATACATATAAAACAATATCTGCAACTTATACAGGCCCGCCCATAAAAGCAGGCACATTGCCCATGTCAGCATTGAGAAATTGGTCAAAGTCGTCCCGGGACAGGCCAGGCAGATCCGAGATTAGGGCTCCCAGCCACGAAAAGTCCTCGTCGTTGTCGTGAGACTGTGTTGGCGTGGCAAACTGTCGGTCCGGCTGGTGGGTGTTGAGGACCTGTCCCAGGATCGCCAGATCATCCTGACGCCGTTGCTGGTGCAGTAGGACCAACAGACACGCAGTACTATATGCATCTCGCAGGGTCTCGGTGTTGTATGTCGAGGCGATGACGCTCAGGGTCTGCATGGCCTCTGGGAGCATTGAGAGGGACGAGCGCGTGTCGAGCACCAGGAGCACACAGATGATCTGAAAGGGGACATTGGCAACGTGGTGCCACGGGGCACAGTCGATGATGAGGTTTCGCGAGGCCTCGAGTCCCCGCCTCAGCAGGGCCAGTAACTTTTGTGCCAGGCTAGATGAGATGTCAAGGTTCTGCGTGTGTATACGCCGAAGGATGCAGAGCACGAGGTTGCACTGCGCAAGGACGGACGGCGGCTGGGTATGGGACCCCTCCAGGACCTTGGACAGGGTCGAGGTAAGATCGGTCTCGTCCTTGGTCCTCCCGGGGTCCAGGCTCAGCGAGACAGGAATGAGGCGCAGGAGCTCAACTGTATAGTCTCCAGGCCGCACCGAGGGCAGTGCGGGCAGGTCGGTGTTCTGGAATGAGATTCGGGAGAGGCCCAGGTCGAAAGACGTCCACACGTTCATGTGGTGTGCCATGCCGACGATGCGCCTCGTGAGGTCGTCGTCCCACTGCGCGCTGGGCAGGAGCACGGCCGACGGCGACTCTGGGTAGACACCCGAGGCCTCGACGAGGTGCATCAGGGTGCAGCTGGCCATCCAGGTTGCGTGTGGGGAGCTCGTGAGCCGGAGATAGATGGTCCGGAGCGTCCATCCGGTGAGGAGCTCGAGGCAGGGGGGCCCGGCGAGCTGGTAGCTATCAAGACTTGAACGGGCTGAGCGGGCCAGGTGCATCTCCGTGACGGTAGCGTTCCGCTGGGAGAACAGACATCCCAGGGCAGCCACACCACAAAAGACACTGTCGTAGACGTCTGGTGGCCCTCGTGGTAGCGTCCAGCGTCTTCCCAGGCGCTCAAAGAAGTCACGCTGGTCGATGAAGCCGTAGCACGGGTCGACCTTGTCAAAGTAGACCTGGGCCAGGGCCTTGAGGTGCTCGTACGAGGTGATCTCAACTACAGACAGCGCAGGAGCACTGCTAGGCGGCTCAGATGACAGCTGCCTCGAGCCGACGTTCCACCCAAAGAGGCTGAGCTTGGGGGCCTTTGTAGGGTCGATCCTGAGGGCTAATTTCCTGACAAAGGCCGCCCCAGAATTGGCCTCGAGGCGCCGGACGAGGCCGCCCTGGTCAGAACCAGCTGTGCTTGTGTCTGGGAGATCATCCTGCAGAGGCTTTGGCCGGGGCGCTACTGGACGATCTGGTGTTCTCCGCGGTGTGGCCGCGGTGTTGGGTCGGGCCTTTCTCGCCTGGACCTCATAGTGGCATTTGTATCCCCAGTCCGTGCAGGTGGTGCAGGGCTCCTGGCCGTCACATTTTCTTTTCCGCTCTCGACAGGGCTGGCAGGCTAGTCTGGATCGTTTTCTCTTGAGCTGACTACTAGTGGTGTCCATTCTTATTATATCTAGTGGCAGAAACGAGCGCGGGCGGGCGTATGGGGGGGTTCGGTGGTGGAACTCGGATTGGTGAGGAGGGATACTGTGCGGAATGGGATGGAAACTGCGGCTGCTGCGGGGTTTCTGGACCAATGTTGCTGTCAGCACGTGATCTTGACCCCCAGCGTCATCATTCTTCAAGGGTGTAAGGAACGACCCTCGCAAGCCGCAGCACCCGACAATTGGTAAGGAAGAGGCGAGACAGCGTATAACCCTGGTCATTGACAGGATATAAGGAGCAAGTCCGATGAATGGTCAACACATATTGCCGATATTCACTCGCACGTATGTGCTAGGGATCTCTGCCTGGCACATGATGCCGGGAGCTCTCACCACCAAGACTCAAGAGAGCACCCCAGGGTATCTGTCTGATTTGTTGCTTACATCATCGTCATCATCATGGCTGCGAGGCTGCTGTCCCGTTATCCGTGGGTGTCTCGCCCCTTCATCGTCGGCGCACCTATGAGGGTCATGTCGGGGCCAGCACTGGCAGTGGCCGTGTCTGGCGCAGGCGGCCTGGGGTTCATTGGACCTAATGTCAAGACACAAGACATGAGAGCCGATCTCGAAGAGGCATCGAGACTGGTGGACAAGACCGGCTTCTCCTCATCGGCAGGAGACCGTCTCCCTGTCGGCGTGGGCTTTCAGCTGTGGGCGGACGACGTCAAGACAGCTGTAGAGCTCATCAGGTCCTTCAGGCCCTGCGCCGCCTGGCTCTATGCGCCTCGAGAGGGCCCAGGAGAGCTGGAAGACTGGTCGCGCAGGATCCGCAGTGCCGCGCCCCATACCCAGATCTGGATCCAGATTGGCACGCTGCAAGAGGCAAAACAGCTGCTGGCCTTTTCCGAGGCGCCTGATGTCGTCGTTGTCCAGGGCTCTGAGGCGGGCGGTCATGGCCGGGCCAGTGATGGGATGGGCCTGATGACACTATTTCCAGAGGTGGCAGATGCCATCAGGGCAAGCAACAGCCAGATCCCCCTCTTGGCAGCAGGCGGTATCGCGGACGGGCGCGGCGTTGCGGCGGCGCTGAGCCTGGGCGCAGCTGGTGCAGTAATGGGGACCCGGTTCCTGGCGAGTCACGAGGCGCGCATCAGCCGAGGGTACCAGGACGAAGTTGTACGAGCCTCTGACGGTGCCCGCTCGACGACACGCACCCTGCTCTACAACCACCTGCGGGGTACCTTTGGCTGGCCGCCAGAGTACAGCCCGAGAACCATCATCAACAGGTCACTCGTCGAGCACCAGGACGGCGTGGCCTTTGAGGAGCTCAAGAAACGGCACGACGACGCACAGAAGACGGGCGACAGCGGCTGGGGACCAGAAGGGAGGCTTGCTACCTATGCTGGAGCCTGTGTGGGGCTTGTCCACGGAGTCAAGGGAGCAGGAGACATTGTCCGAGAGGTGCAGGAGGACACCTTGCAGAGAATCCGACTGCTGAATACTTGAATAGAGTAGTAGTTACTGTGTAGTAGGCCTGCATAGTTTGGAGATGTGAACGATATCTAGCCCTGTCTTTTTTTTTTTTTTTTCTTTTTGTATCTTTGAGATCATCGAGGTCTGCACATATAGTTTGGTAGTGCTCATTCCTGGGCACAATACAGATGAAACTACTTTCAATAATTCCATCAAATGCCAGAGTTCACAGCAGTGCACCAACAGCGGTGAATAGCAATATATCTCACCGTATATTTAAGGTTCACTGTGGAATGTCGTCCCAGGGGGCTGTGTCAGCGGCTGCAGCAGAATACAACCAGCCATGGCAACACGAAGGAGATGTGATCAGAGAGATATGCTGTTGCACAACCCTCGAACCGTTTAGACACTGAATCATGCCATGCGGGGGTGGGCTGTGGTCCCATGATGGTGTCGAGAAGGTGACAAGTGCAGGTGGGAGGCAGAGAGAGAGAGAGAGAGAGAGAGGAGGTGGGGGAGGGAGAGGGGCCAGAAGAGAGCTAAGGGCTGGCTGGTGAGCGAGCCGGGCCTGCGCATTTGCGAGGGCTGTGATTAGCTCCGACTCCGGCGAGACCTCCACAAAAAAACCAATTCGACTAGACAAGAGTCATTAATTGTTTTTGTCTCTGACCTCTCTTTATGTGCTGTCTGTCACCACTCTGATCTGATCCTCGCCCTCAACAAGAAACACCTTGTATACTGCAGTCAGTGTATGAGTGCAGGCCCTGAACTGAGACAAGATTCACTGTAGTAGGCCAAGAACTACACCGAAACAGGCCTCACAGCCGGGATTTGCTCTTTATCTATCACACCCACCATCCTCTCCTCAAGACGTGCTCACACATCACACCGCCCACACACAAGAGACAGCCAACCAATCTAGTTCTTGAAGTGACTTGTCAAGAAAAGAAGCAGAAAAGGAAAGAAGAAGCAAACTTAAACCAGCAGGGAGACCACCCTCGAATCCGGACCGGGCATCGCGAGAGCTCAGATCACCACCAGACCCTGGCTTGCAACTCAAGCCAACGCCCCATCCTCGTCTCCCTGGGCTGATCCATCTCTAGATTCACACACGCACACACACCCTCTCTCCTTCTCCATTTTCCCAATTCAGGGAGCCAAGTGTGGTGGAGGGTCCAGAAAAAAAAAGACAAAACCCCTGACCATTCTGACAATAAACATGTCTCTCCTCACCTCGGGCCCCGACCACAATCCTCCTTCCTTTTCGTCCCCCTCAATACCACCACACTCAGCCCCAACCACCGCCACCAACACCACCACCTCCTCTTCCGCTTCCTCTTCCTCTACCACCACCACCACCACCACCACCCACCATGACATCCCCTCCTCCCTCCTCATCGTTGGCGCAGGCGTGTTCGGTCTCTCCACCGCCCTCGCCCTGACCAGGCGCCCAGAGTTCAACCACACCACCATCACCGTCGTCGATCGCTCCGCAGAGCCAGGCGTCTTCCCCTCGCGGGACGCCTCCTCGATCGACACCTCCCGCATCATCCGTGCAGATTATGCCGACCCAGCGTATGCTGCCCTCGCTGCAGAGGCCCAGGAGATATGGCGCCAGCAGTCGAACCCAGACGACCTGGGCTCTGAGGGCCGGTACAGTGAGACAGGTCTCCTGCTCGTCGCCGACGAGTCTCCCGACGCCGCATCGGACAACCACAAGAACAACACCAGTGACAGCGGTCACAACAACAAGTCCGGCCTGCACTACGTCCAGGACTCCTACAAGAATGTCCTCGCCCTCTCATCTGCCGCTGCTGCCCCAGGCTCCTCCGGTCACCTCCTAGCCGCCGACAAGATCCAGGAGCTGCCCAGCGCCTCCGCCATCCGCGAGGCCTACGGCACAGGCGGCTCCTATGGCGCCTACGGCTACATCAACAGACACTCTGGCTGGGCCGATGCCGAGGCGAGCATGGACTGGCTGTTCCGCCGAATCAAGGCCACCGGCCGCGTCGCCTTTGTCAACGGCACCGTCACCTCCCTGCTCCGCTCCCCCGCCACAGGCGCCGTCACGGGCGTGACGTTGGCCGACGGGGCCAGGACCATCGAGGCCGATCTGACCGTCCTCGCCACGGGCGCCTGGACGCCAACCCTCGTGGACCTGACAGGCCGCGCCGTCGCCACGGGTCAGGCTCTCGCCTATATGGACCTCACCGAGTCCGAGCAGGCCCGTCTCGCCCGCGTCCCGACCCTGCTGAACCTGTCGACGGGCTACTTCATCATCACCCCGGGCCGCAACGTCCTCAAGATCGCCCGTCACGCCTACGGCTACCTCAACCCCACGATCCCCCCCACCTCTGCCCTCGGCAGCAGCAGCACCGGCGGCACCGTCTCCGTCCCCGTCACCCACCTCACACAGCCGACCCTGGCCATCCCCCGCGCCGAGCAGGACGCCATGCGCCGCGCCCTGGCCGAGATGATCCCCTGGCCCGAGCTCCAGAACAGGCCGTTCAAGGGCACCAAGCTCTGCTGGTACACCGACACCCGCGACGGTGACTTCATCATCGACTACCACCCAGAGCACGAGGGCCTGTTCCTCGCCACCGGCGGCAGCGGCCACGGCTTCAAGTTCCTGCCCGTCATTGGTGACAAGATCACGGACTGCATACTGGGCCGGTGCCCAGAGGCCTTCAGGGGCAAGTGGGCCCTAAAAAGGAGTTGCTGGACGGGGCAGCTTGGGATGGCGTCTTTACCGAGGACGGGAGCCGTGGCGGTGTGCCAGGTCTGATCCTGAGCGAGGAGATGAGCAAGACGACGACGACGACGGGCCGCATATCATCACGCCTATGAGTACAACGGCACAATAATTGTCGTGGCAACACGGCAGGCGAACACACAACATAAAACGAGAAGTGGGTGCAAATATGTTGGCATCAACGTTTAAGGTGCTATCGAAATGTGGCTAACGAGCTCCCAGGGATGTCAAGTGCGGCCTTGGACGTCAACACCCAGAGAAAAAAAGAGTGCATCAATCGCTTGTCGACTGACCCCCAAACGGGTGTCTCAAGTCCAACCTCAACGTGGAGGCGCTAAGGCCGGTCAGTGTCGATCCATCTCTGCAGACAGGACGCAACCAAATGTTGGGAATGGATGCCTGCAGATCAAGTCACCACCAAGTTTCTGCCTCGCAGCAGTTCAGCCTTCCGTTTTCCACGCAGCACAAACCAATCCTTCACCCACGTCTCCCTCTCTCTCCCGCTCTCAAGAGCCAGTCTGTTTGGGTGACCTTTTACCGATGACCAAACGTGGAAAGACTGTGTGGCAAGCTCCATCATACCCTCCCCCCATACCAAACCTCAAATCCTGCTCAGCACAGGGCGACCAAATGGCGACCTTTTCAGGATCGCCACCCCGATATTACTTCTTTGTCTGCACGCTCAAATCTTTTTGCCCAGGCGCGCTCCGCATCCAGTCTCGGATACGGGTCTATCGTCTTCCGATGTGTAGTAATAAAAAAAAAGGGTAATCGGGTAGCAGTTTTCTTTTTCCCCCTTCGCAAATAGCCGAGCCGACTGTAACCTCTCCGTGTCGAACGCCGATGCAATGCAGTCGCAGAAAAGAAAAAAAAAAAGAGTAGTGAAAAAGGGGAAGAAGAAAAAATACAACAGACAGGCTTGTCGGGGTTTGTTGCTGTCGTGGGAGGAGTACGCAGCAACCAGGAGCCGGTCTCGGGTATGCGTCGTCAAATCATGAATGTGCGTAATCTTACAAGGGAGGTTTGGTAAGAACGGGCGACGAGAGAGTGGGTAGACCAATCTACATCTTGCGGAAATCCTGCAAGACGGGGTAGATGAGCTCAAAGGCATGGTAGATCTCGTCTCGGACCTTGGCGCCGGTGAGGACGATCTTGCCGCTGACGAAGATCAGGAGGACGATCTTGGGCTTGACCATGCGGTAGATAAGACCAGGGAACAGCTCAGGCTCGTAGGAGCTGAAGTTGTGGTGACGCGAGGCGAGACCCTCGAGGCGGATAGGGAACTTGATATCGCAAGAGCCCACAATGTTTTGGATCTTAAAGTCGGTGAACTTGGCGTTGAAACCTGAGCAATAGGGGGGGCACGTTAGTCAATGCCGTTCACTCCGCACCATCTGTGCCACCTGTGATGCCGATGCAACATACCCAGCTTCTGGATGATACGTGCATACTTGCGGCTGGCAAGCTTGGAATCATCCTCAGACTTGGCACCAGTCACGACCATCTTGCCAGAGGCGAAGATCAGAGCGGTGGTCTTTGGCTCGCGGATACGCATGATGACGGCAGCGAAACGTTTGGGGTCTGTATCTGTGTGAGCAACCAGGCGGAGCAACCAAGGCTCCGGATATACTCACTGTACTCCGCGTTGCGGGCGTGCAGGGCAATGGTCTTCAGGTCCAGGCGGCAATCCAAGTTGACAGTTGCCACGATGTTCCTTGAATTGCAGCATAAGCACAAAGGTACTTCAACAGAGCATCTTCACGATACGGGCCAAGCTTACTGGAGAGTGGGAACAAGACCACTGCCGGTCTGCTGGGCGCCAGGGGTCGCAGCAGGGGTCGCAGGGGCAACACCAGTACCCGGAGCAGGAGAACCAACGGGAGCACCTCCGTTAGGAGTGCCGTTGACCTTCTGAGAGGCGTCGCCAGGAGGAGTCAACTCATTATGACCGCCAGGGAACGAGAGAGAGCCAGGAGAAATGAAGTTCTTGGCCTGCGTGGCGTTTGACGGGTGGGTTTGGATAGCCTCCATGATTGCGGTCTCCTCGAGGGGTCTCTGACAATCAGGTCTGTGGAAGGCGAGATGGAACAGGTCTGGAATTTTGGGGGGAACGAATGTTAGTACGTTCGTTGACGACGTTTTGATTCGCAGCAAAAAGCTGGATGTGGGGTCGCGTGTGAGGGCGAGGGTGGGGGCGGGGGTGAGAGAGGCAGGGGTGGCTCGAGAATTCACAGGGTCTACGATGGCAGGTTGGGGGAAGGGAAGTGGGTGGATGAAGGAGATGACAGAGGTGAAAGTAAGGTTGTACTGGGATGGCTTCAGATGATGAGGATGGACAGGCTGGGCGTCATGGCGATGCGATGCGACAACTGCTCAGGCTCCCACAGACGTGTAATGCGACGCGACTCGGGCGCGACCCTCCAAGTCATGATGTGGAAGAACGCAGTGACGTACCAATTGTGGGAGATAAACAACTGAATGTCTCCCCTACAGCGACTGTTCACACAAACAACGACACGACAACACAGGATGCACGACGGCAGGCTGGGCTGGTCCGTTGATGTCGATAGTCGGTATCGATCCTGACCCAAGATAGTCTGTCTGCGAGGACGCAATGCGCTTTTTGCTCGATGCTTCGTCGGCCGAGGAGATGAGGCTCTCTCTTTTTCTTCTTGTCAAATAGACTCGAGGACGGCGACGACGATCGGTGAGATGCGACGCGATGCGAGAGGACGCAGAGAGGTAATGGAGTGGTTGATACCGACGCCTCGAACCAAATCGGGTGCCCGTAAATGGAAATGGTCTTTCTATTCTTTTCTTGATTGTTTCTTTCTCGATATACACGACACCGTGACCCGTGCCAGTGCAGATGGTTCTTCTGTTCTCGACTCGATCTGGGACCTCGAAGGGTGTTTCAGGAAGAGACGAGAGAGAGGGAGATGGACGGAGACGATGATCTTGCTCTGCTTTCTTGTCGGGGTTGGCAGGAATGCACAGACAAGGGTCGAACCTGGCCGAGATCTCCCGAATCTCCTATTGCGGCGATGGTCAGGCCTAGCGGCGGGGCAAGGAACGCGCGAGCGCAGCGACAGGAGATGGAAAGAGATGACGAGACAGTCAGGTCAACAAGCGATGCGATGGAGAATATCGCTGTCGTCAAGAGACGATGACAAAGGTCGTCGTCGAGAAAATGTGTGGTAGGTGGACGGAGTGGGTAAAAGAAAAAAAAATTGATCCAGGCCAAACTCTCTGTTGCTTATGTAACAGGTGCGTAGGGCCAGTTGGATTTCGGGGACAGACTCCGCGGGAGCGAGCAGGCAGCCAGAGGTTTGAAATTTTTGGGGGGTGCGGGCAATTTATAGTCGAGCAGTGTGGCGCCCATGAGTCGGTGCTGACGGGGCTAATTTTCAACCTCGCTAGTGTCCCTCGACAGGGATAGAACAGGGGGCCACGACGTCTGGGACAACCCTTGTCACCGATGTACCGATACTTGTGGTTCAGTTCCAGGCACTAAACCTGTCCTTTTTGTGACCAAGAAGGGCTGGCTGCCTGGCAATTTCTTCTTCCACCCCCGTCCACCCCCCCCCCAAAGCTGGCGAGTTTCCTTGCGGCCAACCTCTCAGGTGCCCATTTCACCCCCCCCCCCCGGCGCAATAGCCAGCCACCCCCCCCTGCCGCCTCCCCGACCAAAACTGCTTGGAATCCATGCATTCCATCAGCTGCAATTTTCCTACCTCCTCTGGGGGGCGCACACACCCTGACACCCTATCACGACTTCTGAAACAATGGCATGCTTTTACCCCCTAGATTTCATGCCTCCTTCAAATGCAGCCCAGGCATCCTATTTCTCCTGATTCACATCCAACCCACATGTTTTCAAACCTATTTGAGGGAGTCACGATGCACCGACAGACGGGCAGACACCAGAAGGTGGATGGTTGATGCAACATGATGAGGTCAATAATACGTGAGACTGACTAACGGAGCCAGCGAACCCAGCGAGAAGGGATGCGGCCAGCTGCAGGACATCACCAAGAGTCACCCCAATCGTCGGACAGACCAGCAACTTCTGCACCTTCAACATTCATGCGACCACTGCGCTGCGCTCAACCAACAACTCTGCCTAAACCATCAGAAAATTGCTCTGGGAACAACGAACAAAGGAAGGTTTGAGTTGTTGTCAGAAATCCTTCTGCGTCACCTCTTCGTCAACCGACGGTGTTTTGCGACAGACAACCCACAACTCTTCGCCCGTCAGAACGGATGATTCCAGTCAAGACAGATAGGGATCTCAGGTATGCGAGCTCATCCAATATTGCGTCTGAGAAGGCTGCGTGCGGCCAGCAGCAGGCCTTGCCCCCCTGGCAGTGGTAGCCCGAACCTCACGAGCATGTTTGCCTCTGGCAGCTCCATCAATCGCCACAAATCGGCCCGCCTGTGCCAACTCTGCCGACCGACCGACCAAGCCCTGCGACATTCGCGCCTCATCGAAAAAATAGAGCAATAAACGAGATGACAGTTGAGACAGGAAGAGAAGGGTGGTCGACCACTCTACATGAAGGAACCTCGTACGGCAACAAAAAGACCGTCTCGTGCTGCTGCTGGGACGCCATGGCACGCAACTACTACGGTGGGACGATAGGGAACTATGGAACAGGCTGTACGGCGTCCCAGGGCCCCCCAGGCCCTGTCAGCAAATACGGCGACATTATCGGCTTTTCCATGCAAAATCCTGGTCCGCCAGCAACCCTGGAGATAAGCTTCTGCCACCCTGCTTGGCCCACCTCAATCGTGATTGGCTGGTCAGAAATGATCACCTCGCCCAGCTTGTGTGGCCGGCCTCGTTCCCTCTCGCGCGCTCTTTCGCGGTGCCGCGCATCCCAATCTTACTTTGGACGGCGCTGTCGGACGAGGTTGTTGGCTCTTGCCCTCCTTCAGAGACTGAACGGTGTCTCTCGCTTTTGCCCAGCTTCTTCTCTTCTGGGTCAACATCGAGATTGCTGTCACGGCGAACAGCCCACATTTGAACCAACACATCATCTTCATCTACTCGCGAGACGGCATCTCGACTGTTGCGCTGTTCAGTCGCCGCCGCATGGATCAACACCAGACCACGACGTCGGTCATACTCAAGATCGACGATGACGTCTGAGAAGCATCACGGCGACTGATCCCTCCACGATCTTGGAGACGCGTCGAGAGAGCCAACCACCCCCCCCCCGGGTCTTTTCCTAAGCCCTCCCCGACACCGAGCCTTGATCTTTTTTTTTTTTTTCTTTCGGTTCTTCTCTCTAAATTTCCTTTCAGCGCGTTCGCGGACCGGCGACACCACCTGAAAAAGCAAGGATAGGGTGCACAGAGCCCAGAAATCCACAATTTCCAGCGGCAACCAACGGCCAGACTGAAGGCCTGTGGGGGCAAGGACCGCCGTAGGTGTGGGCGATTGCTTTCTCCTCCCTCTGTGGCCTACCGACAGGAGCCCAGATTGTTCATGTACCAGTACAAAGAGCTCGTCCAGGATTACCTGGAAATTTTTTTGCACTTGTGTGCCGCTGTGACAGTGCTGGGCCACTAAATCTGTAGAGGGTGGACCGTGGCCACCCCCCCCTTCATCCCAGCCTCGTCCACCCTGCCCTGCCTGCCTTTTTTTTTTTTTTTTTGTCCAGTCATGCACCCGTCGGCTGGCGCAGAGACGCTTCCCTCCCTGAGACTAACAAGAAAAGGAAAAAGAAGGAAAAAATGAGTCATTTCAGGTGGCTTCTTTTCCCGCCCGCGACTGTCACGCAATCATTTTACTTTGTGTTGCCGCTGACCGTTCCCAACCGTTCTGTGCAATGTCTTGGATGCACGCGAATGTTTTTTCCCATGCGACCCGCCGCCGGCACGAGCAAACGTGTCCTCTTTTTTTCCCTCTTCCTACTACTTCCTGTCACCACAACGTGACGTGTCGTGGAAGTCGTATCGGCCCCTCTATCTGATGGGAAAGGGCTCCATCGTATTATTTGTGGGGTACTAAATCCGGAGACGAGGGCCAGGCCTGGGCGCCCAGGATGACGAGATCGGATTTGAAGGATCGCACGCGCAAGGAGACCTTGGTGCAGGAGGGGGGGGATTTTACAAGAGGCTCCAGTGATGACCGCTTGGGTGTGTAACTTCAAAAGTGGCCCAAAGGTCTCCTTGCGCCGGCGGCGTCTCACCCTCTTGCCTTGCACCCCCTTCCCCTGCAACCCTGCTGTACCACCCTCCTGCAGCCCCTTGGTCTAACGCAGCTGACTGCAGCATTGCCTTTTCTTTTCTGTTCTTTGCTTGCAGCGACCCGATTTTGAATTTCTCCTTATCCCGTGCGACACACACACACACACACACACACACACACACACACACACACTTGACTGGCCTCTGCTTTCGGTTTGCGAGCGTCCAGGGCCAATGAGAGCAGGGTCGCAACCTGTGATCCCCGACCCAAGCTGACGGACCGGGCTCTGCGCCGTCCATCTTGCTCTTTGATTTGATTTTCCCGATCGCTCGCAAGCGCTATTCATCATCTCTCCCCCAAAGATGTGGCCAGCCTGACCACACACTCTCTCTCTTGTCGCGTAGGACAGCGTCTTATAGGTAGGAGGAAGGAAGAGGCCGCCGCCACCCCCCCCCTCCCTCGCTCAAAATCACCAACGGGCGCGCACCATGGAATCCTGTCCAATGAGCATGCTTGCGCATCTCAACCTGGCAAAGGGAGTGCGCAATCGGAACTTGAGGGGGGGGGGGGGCGCCTGGAGGGAGCGCGGCAACTAGTGGCGTCATTGAATACGCTCGCACTTTTTTTTTTCCCCACTTTTTTTTCAGTCCTTTTTTCCCGTCTGCGCAGACCGTGTCAGTGTCGCGCACCTTTCGTGACTAAACTGACTGATGGTTCTGACCTCGGCTACGTACTGGTAAGGCCGGAGCCTCGGAACACTGACGGCCTGGCCTGGCTGTAAGGTAGGGGAGTAGCGCACTGCCGACATGCCAAACGTCGAATCAACTACACCACACCGCCAAAGAAGAAGCTGGATTTCTTTTTTTGTTTTCGTTTTTTCCATATCGTCATCCTTATTTCCAACAATCACCCATTGTCGGGCCGTCAGTGCGGTGCTGCAGCACCAAGAGTTGAGGGGATCTCGCCTGCAGCCTGCCTGGTCTCACGACCTTGTGTGGCTGACACATTGCACGTGGGGACCCAAGCGGGCATCTTTTCCCGAACGAACGACTTCAAACATGCCACGGGGCGGTTCAAGAGAGACCGTTGAACGGTTCGCTTTTTAGGTGATGATCTTCTCCAGCTAGGCGATGAAAAGCGTCACAGCGTTATTGAACGGTTACGAAAGGCAGCGGCGACATACTAGACGAGATGAGCTGTTGCAGCCGTCATTTCAGCCTGTTGCGCAGCTGACATTCTCTAAAAATGCAAGCAATATATATTCTTGATGCTACCTTGGCCTCCAGCTCCGTCCTACAATGTTTGTATATATATATATATATATATATGCATAGTGCCAGCCCACCTCCCTCAATGCCCACGATCTCGATACACCATGAACACAACCAACCATTGACGCCTTCCTTTTTTCCTGAGTGCAAGAGCGCCCCCGTTGCCATTTGTCCCCTTTTTTTTCTTCTTCTTCCCTTTTCTTATCTATGTCATGTAGTACTTGGGCCCCTCGCCGCCTTGGGGAACCTGCCAGTTAATGTCCTGATTGGGAGCTTTGATGTCGCACGTCTTGCAATGTATACAGCTGTACGCTCATGGTCAGCCTCGCCCTGCTTCCGTATAGGGAATGCAGCCCGGCAAAAAGAAGGGCACTTACTTTTGCGCATTGATCTGGAACCTCACGCCCTCCGGCTTGGAGGTGTCCTCCACGTACTCATACACACCGGCCGGGCAGAAGCGGTTCTCGACACCCTTAAAGGCCGGCCAGGTCTCGGCCGTGTGCTTCTCCCAGTCCTTGACCTGGAGGTGCACGGGCTGGTCCTCCTCGTGGTTGGTGCCCGTGCGGCTGACGCTGGTGAGGATGTCAAAGGTCAGCTTGCCGTCGGGCTTGGGGTACTCGATCTTGTTGCTCTTGTCCGCGTGCTTGGTCGCCGCGTGGTCCATGGTCTTGTGCTTGAGCGTCCAGGGCACGCGGCCCTTGAAGACAAAGGCCTCGAGGCCGCTGTACATGATGCCGCCGTACAGGCCGAGGGCGGTGTGGAAGGACGGTCGCATGTTGCGGACCTCCTTGAGCTCCTTCCAGATCCAGGACTCGCGGAGTGACTTCTCGTAGTTGTACAGGAACACGGACCCGCCGTCCGCCGACGACGACAGCGCGTTCCACGCCGCCTCGGCCGCCAGCATCCCGCTCTTCATGGCGTTGTGCGTGCCCTTGATCTTGGGCACGTTGACGAACCCGGCCGAGTCGCCGATCAGCGCGCCGCCTGGAAAAGCCACCTTGGGGATGGACTGGAAGCCGCCCTCGATGAGCGCCCGGGCGCCGTACGAGATGCACTTGCCGCCCTCGAGCACGTCGGCGTACACGGGGTGCTTCTTCATCTTCTGGAACTCGCCGTAGGGGCTCATCCAGGGGTTGGGGTAGTCCAGGGCGACCACCAGCCCGACGGAGACGAGGTTGTCCCCAAAGTGGTACATCCAGCCGCCGCCGTAGGTGTCGTAGGGCAGGGGGTAGCCCATGGAGTGGGTGATATCGCCCTTTTTAAACTTTTCGGGCGCCACCTCCCACACCTCCTTGATGCCCAGGCCGTACGTCTGGGGCTGGGAGTCGGAGCGCAGGTCGAACTTGCGGATGACCTGCTTGGACAGGGAGCCGTGGCAGCCCTCGGCGAAGAGGGTGACGCGGGCGTGGAACTCCATGCCGCGCTCAAAGGTGTCCTTGGGCTGGCCGCTGCGGGCCAGGCCGAGGTCGTTGGTGGCGACGCCCAGCACGGAGCCGTCGGGCTTGTAGAGGACCTCGCTGGCGCTGAAGCCCGGGTAGACCTCGACGCCGGCCTCCTCTGCGCGCTCGCCCAGCCACTTGGTGAACTGGTTCAGCGAGACAATGTAGTTGCCCTTGTTGTGCATCTGGGGCGGGGCGGGGATCGGCACGGCGTACTTCTCGGTCAGGAACCGCATGTGGTCGGACCCGGCGGGCGTGGCGCCGTCAAAGGCGGAGGGGTTGTCGGGGGACAGCCAGTCTGGGAAGAGCTCCTCCACGGCGTTGGGCTGGATGACGGCGCCCGAGAGGATGTGGGCCCCGAGCTCGCCGGCCTTCTCGAGGAGGAGGACGCGGAAGTCGTCGTTGCCGGCTTCTGTGGCGAGCTGCTTGATGCGGATGGCGGCTGCGAGGCCGGCGGGACCTGTGGGAGACGGAAAAGGGGGGGGCGGTCTCAGATACGAGGGGCATACAATAGAGGGGAGGGGGGAGGGAAGATGGAGTCTCAGAGAGCATACCTCCGCCAACAATGCAGACGTCCACCTCGTCGCTCTCTCGTTCTATGGTGTTGGGATCAAAGGAGTCATCGGGTGTGGCCATCCGTCTCCTAGTGGTGCAGGCAAAGGTCCTCGTCTGCTGCGGTATCCTGCCTGTTGCTACTACTACTGCTGCTGCTGCATGTGACTGTTGTGATATGCTCGTCCTCGGGATGCATGTTGATATTATTGTCCGCCTCGCAAGCGGTCTTGTGGTCCGGGCAAGGCGCCCAGCCAGTCTGGCGGGCGCAGACATGGCCTCGACTATTAAGCTACAGTTCGTCGGTGGGATAGGTAAGGAGAGAAAAAGATATGTATATACGGTATGGCTCTCTCAATGCAGCCGGCAGGGCATTGAAAGATCTCGAGAGAAGAGGAGGGGTTCAGCCAAAGTCCAGGTATTCGTCGTCGGTGTGCATCAGAGTGCTATGGCATTGTCTTGTCGAATCTGCAGCTTGTTCCGAAAAGAGTGGCAGGGTGGTATTGCAGTCGAGGGCGAGGATGAGGAAGACGAGGAGTATCCTGCATGACGCATAGAGTGATGGTGCGGGCGTGGAGGGGTGGCCAGGTCAACCGACCGACAAGAGCTCCCAAAAAGGTGTACTACTGACGGTGACTGTGCGACCAAAATCTCGCCGAGAGCTCTGGTTTAACCGAGGACCGGCGAGGGTCTGCGCGCGATTCGAATCAGCCCTCTTCTGACTGGTCAGTCTCTTCTTCATCGGCGGGAGAGAGTGGGGCCAGGCCTGAAAGGGACCAGGGCAAAAAAAAAAAAATGATAGCAAGAGGCAAGGAAAGGACAGAGGCCGAACAATGATATGACATGTGCTTCCGGGGATCCTTGATTCCGTGCCTCCGCCATCCGCCTGGCTCTGCATTTTTGCTTGTGATCGGATCGTCCACCGCCCGCTCAAGCAAGCAAAAGCGCCGTCATTATTTATGCAGCCATCTCTTAACAGCATGCGGAGGAACATTGAATGGCATTTCAACTTTGAAAACACTACGAGGACGATTGGAAGCTGCAGGTCGCCATCCTCGTTGGGGCCTGGCTGACAACGACATGGCTGTTTGCCCCTGCACCCCCCCCTCCATGCAAACACCACTCTCCTCTTGTGGTTCTCATATTGCCTCCACGCTGTGCGATCTGTATCCACATTCACTACCTCGGCACTTACAGGTCCACCGCCTTCGAGCAAGACTGCTGCACCGTTCTGTGTAATGACGTTCGAGTTGAGAGCCCGCCCGCCCGCCAGTCTCCAACATTTCACATTGTCCCGAGGATCTGACCATCTCCTGAAATTTGGTGTCATCGGATGAGATGTCAGCAAACCAGCCGTGAAAAGGACGTTGTCCGTGATGGAAACCTGCTGGGTCCACGACAATGGAAATGGCGCCAATCCGGGGGAACTCTCGCTCTTGACCATCACGTCCACATGGCGCCATGATCATGTCCAGTGGGAGGAATCTGTGTCCAGACGGGCCTGTGCCGTCGGCCTGTCTCTGCTCGCCCTTGATTGGAATGTCGATGTGCATTGCGACATGACTTGAGAGCATCGTCACTCATTCCTGTCGTCATAACTCTCTGGGATGCCTTAGAACCTTGCTACCCTAGCATCACAACTTCCTTCGTCTGCCCACGATCTTTGCGTTCTTGGGTGGAGAGTGCGCTTCAGCGGACTACCGGTTCTCTGATTGCTTTCTCTTGTACGCTTGCGGGCAGTCCAACATCGTACTTCATCAGCACACAAGCGAGCATCATCTTGAGCTCAAAGTCCACCAAGAAGCGTCCAGAACACGAGTGTCTCCCATGGCTGAAGGCCAGGTAGCGTGGTCCCGTAGAGACCAGGCTGAGTGATCCCGAGCCTCCCTGGACACCCTCACCACCACCATATACTGAGACAGAGCGGTAGCCCGACACCGCACCGGCTTGTTGCCTGTGAGATGATCCTGGGCATGGCTGCTGTCAAATTCATCTCTTTTCACGCCTCGGTGTCCTGGCCGAAGACCTCGTCGAATACAACACCCAGCTCTTCAATGAGAGCCACGACGAGCCGCTCACGAGGCGGCGTTCATGTCCGTTTTGATGAGCGTACCCTACCAGGCATCACTAACGGGCAAATGAGTTCTCAGAGCGTAGTAGGCGCCATCGATCTCCGCAGATGCCTCTTCGATGTGCAGTACGTCGTCGCGCTGCGACAGAGCCCACTACATGGAGCCCTCGGGGAGTATGAATTCCACGCGAGCGCCGAGGCCAGGCACGATGACTGTCTTTCCCCTCTTCGCTAACTAATTAGGGCAGGGCAGGTGAGTCGTTGCAACTTAACAAACACAATGACACTAGAGATTGGCAGTACTGGTCACTCACATTGTGTCAGGCCTCCTGATACAGCGAGGCGCAGTCTGTATAATTAATAGGCCAGTCTGGTTCGCAGACTGAAGCGTGTCCCCCCTAGTGCCTCGCGCAGCAGTGGTACACCCTTAGGACAAGGCACCGAGGTGGCTGCAACAATAGCGTAGAGCAGGAATATGAAGAGGAGGGAGGTCAGAAATATTGTCCCGTGGGCATACTCCAATGGGAGCATTGCCAGGTCGATGTGCCACATCTTTGCTCGGCAGATTGTATGATGGTTAATACATGAGACGATCGCATCCGACAACTTGCCCTCGACTCAGGATGCAGCTTCCAGGGTTGGAGGCCAGGCCTGTACAGGATTTAATCGTGGTAATTAAGTCGAAGCTAGTTTTTTTCTCTCTTGAACAGGCTCAACCAAACCACATCGGATAGAGATGTTACTACGAATGTCTCACAGTTTGCATGACATTCCCCAGGCAGTGCTTTTGTGTTTATACAAGGCTGAGTGCAGGGAGTCTTGAGTGCATCTGCCCTAATTATAGTGATCCCTGCAGCATTATCATCATTACAAGATCCGGTTGAGACGCTGCGGGTGAGACGTATTAGTGCCCCCGATCAACGACTGTAATTAGATCCGCTCGCGGGCAAAAGAGTCGTTTAATCATCTTGTATTCCACAAGGGCATGATAGGGCCGGGAAACGTGGTCTACAGCCCAGCATGGCTCGACGGGGTGTGCAAGGGCTGAAAACCAGGAAACGCTTTTTGATCCTGCAAAGTAACAACATGGCTAGAGAAGTTGCTTCATCGTCTGCACTACCTAGTGACTGGCTCCAGATCCACATTGACGGAAGAGCAGCTGGGAGCGCAAAAGCCCCTGTGGGAATAATTACTAGGAGGACCGAAAATACAATGTCCGCGAGGTAGGTTGAGGTTTCAACCTGACGCCGTAGTGCGTGATCAAGTGACCTAGGAAGAGCTCCATCAACACCGAAGCGTAGAACCTCCTGGGACTGTTGGTTTGGCCGTGTCAGCAGCGTCTCCAGCATGTACTTATTAGGACCTAGAGTAGCACGAAAAAACACACCAAGAATACCTGCCCAGCCACCAAAGCGGATATGTCATGTCCGCATCTGTGAAGCGGTTGGCGCCTTGTGGCGGCTGTGTCCCTTTGCTCTTCGCATCACGCAGGATGTATCTCGGGAGGTAAAATGTTGTGCAGTTGGGATATCATCTCCATACCTGCTACGGGGTTGTAGAACTGAGAGAGCTGCCCGCGAAGCCTCTCCATGTACTCTGGATTGTTGCATAACTATATCTTCCAGGGCATAGACCATCGTGAGCGCCGGCTGATGTACAGCTGCGAACCAGGTTCCAAGCAGCAGAACCTGTACAATCTTCTCGGCGGTCCATTCGTCCTTGCGGCTGTTTGCGTCCACAAAGAACTGGATGCAGTCCTTGTGCTAAGGGCCCTGAGACTCTGAATCTTCAACATTCTTTCCGCCTTGGCGTGCTGTGCAGGAGGCGCTCTTCGACCACGGGGGTGACATGCTTGGCCTTGAACTTGGACACCCGATAATCCCGCGTCAAGACGGGCGCCATAAGAGGATGGATCGCGGAAGGCGTCAGTCTCTCAATACCTCAGCTGTGCGGAATAGATCCTCAGGGTAGTCGAGTGCAGCCTGGACAAAGCCCGGGACGCTGGAGAGGTCGGGGACGAAGGAGACCAAGGAGTTGGCAGCGGCAATGACTTGCTTGGCCATGGAGAAACTCGGCAGCTGCACCCAGCCTTCTTGGAGCTTGACGGCCTGGTTGAATTGCCTATCAAAGACGGTGGAGATGACCTCGGAGAGTGGGAAGCGGAGAGCCGGCAGGCGAGACCGCAGCATGACCCTGAAGACCCTGGTACACAGACAACCGTTGGCATTCATCTTGTTATGGACTTGGAGCCCGTTCGTGGTATATCTCGGCTTAAACATCTGGGGGAGGGGGGAAATGAGCATGAGAGTCGAGTAGTGGCGGGAGCACACTTACATCTTTGGACAGAACATGGAGTGGGAGCTGTTCCTCGGGGGCATCAACAAGTTCTCTGATATATTCTTCTGACGAAAAATGTGTAAAGTAATTCTCTCGAGTTTCAACGGCCAGCGGAATCCCTCGCACCTAACGTCCGTTTGTGTCAGGTAAATTAAACAGTGTTCTCAAACCACAGCATAGATTGCATACCTGGGTCATCCTACATGGTTCTCGACAACGATCTCAGGGCCTTTCAAAAGATATAGTGTGAAACTGAAAAGTATTTCCCTATCCACCCGTGAGACTTTGCCCTGGTTATCCCCTGGCGTTCTTTTGCCCACCATCAGGACAATAAATAGACGGACTCAAGTTTGCAGGTCTGAACAGAACGAAGAGACGTAATTACCAACCATTGCGTTCCACCGCTTGATTATGAACGATCTGATGCATCTTCCATACAAGAAAAGCATAGAGCAGAAATACCCAGACGCGTATTGTCAATGAAGTGAATAGTTCCATCGTGTCGGTTGCAAGCGTCAATGAAGTGAATAGTTCCATCGTGTCGGTTGCAAGCGAGTGTGAGATAGTCTGCAAAATTGCTTGAAAAGCGAGAAAAATCCGTTGCAGGTATTCCTGGTTGGTAATCAAGTTCCCAACCCCGACGTTAAAAAATATTTTTTTAGAGACCTGAGGCTGATAGATTTTACATGCAGTGCTAAATGGTAAAAATCCAGTCATCAACATCTCGTTGCGTCACGAAAACCTGATCATGCTTCCTCTCTCAGCATCTGTGGAAAAACAAATGCCTAGCACTGTCTGGTTCCGTTTGCTCCCATCCTAGCTCTACCGCAGTGGCGACAACTTGGGCTAAGAGCCCCGGCTCCGCTCGGCGCTGTGCATAGTAATATCAACACCCCATACCACTGCACCGATTGTTGGACCTCCTCCGAGGACATCAGTGAGCCCGCAGCAGAAATCCCATGAGCCACAGCGAGGACTGAGGCGGTGTTCTTCAGCAGTCAGTACGCGCACGAGATCGGATTGCTGTTAAAGTAGTTACATCCGAAGAAAGGAATTGGACCTCAAGGAAGAAGCCCACACTATGCAACTCAGATGGTCTTCTTGGTTTTGGCATTCACGTCCTCTTCGACGAACCACCTGCCCGTCCTCGCAAGCCCTTCGTCCATGGTGACTTTGGGCGTGTAGCCCAGCACCTTCTTGATCTTCTCTCCGCTCAGGGTGCGCTCGATGATGGTCAGACGAACAGCCTCCCGAGTGATAATCGGCTGCTCCTTGCCGAAGGAGCGGATCCAGGTAAACCACTCGGCAACCGTCGTCATAAGATAAGCAGCC
Organism: Aurifilum marmelostoma; assembly: GCA_027559495.1. Lineage (NCBI taxonomy): Eukaryota > Fungi > Ascomycota > Sordariomycetes > Diaporthales > Cryphonectriaceae > Aurifilum > Aurifilum marmelostoma. The sequence continues at coordinate 2,048,214 of JAMXSV010000010.1, read as the reverse complement.
CAGATGGGGATGATCTTGATCTCTTCCGGCCTGACCGGCAGTCCGACGGAGGCTGCAATCGCCCGCTGGAAGTCCCAGAACGGCACAGGCTCCTCGTTCGTGATGTTGAAGCTCTCTCCGTCCACACGCACACCAGGAGCCGGAGGAGGCCTGCCGTACGCGCGCAGAAGAGCTCTCGCAGCAATGATGTGGGCGTCGGCGCAGTTGGACGCGTAGACAAAGTCATACAGGTTTCCTCCAGGGCCGAACTGGACCTTGCCGTTCCCCTTTCGGGCATTCTCGACGATCTTGCCAAAGGTGATGGTGTCGCGCTCCCCAAAGACGGTTGCGGGCCGCATGGAAACAGTAAGCATCGAAGCATCACCGTCCTGACGGCTGGCGGCGAGGATCTCGGCTTCGGCTTCTGCCTTGGTCAAAGTATAGACCCGCTTCTGGGCTGGGTACTGAAGAACGGGCAGGCTCTCGTCGGCCCTGACAAGATCGGAACGATTGTCGTGGATCACAGATGAGGTGGATGTGTTGATGAAGGCCTGGACCGTCTGGACCTTCCTTGCAGAGACAAGAAGGTTGTGGGCTCCCGTCACGTTGACCAGTCTGAACTTGGCAGGCTGCTGGACCGTAGATTCGGGGCATGCAACATGGAAGATGGTCTTGGGGCGGGTCTGCGTCAGGACCTGTTCGACCTGGGACGCACTCGCGATATCACAGCTGTGATACTCGACGCCATCAATGCGGTTGCGCCCGATGTTGATATCGATGACGTGGACTTCGCAGTCTGGCTCCTCCTTGAGAATCTGAGCGATGATGTGGTAGCCGATGAAACCGCAGCCGCCGGTGACGAGGACGGGACTGAGGGACAAGGCGCCTTCATCGCTACCAGCGCCGCTAACGTCTGCCATGATGATGGATGAAAGGATGGAGAAACTGGAGGGCCACACACACAGGAAGAAGAGAGAGAGAGAGAGAAAGAGAGGCAGAGAGGGGCTGGGGGAGAGGATCAATAGGCGTTGCAGAAAGGCGCGAGGTTGTGCAAAAGATTCGATGGGGTTCTGATCGAAGACGGGGGGATAATTGAGCAGCACAGCTCCTCGAGATGGTACTGCAGTAGTAATATGAATGTCTCGAACAGAGCCTGCCAGCCGTTGGAACTACAAATGCTTGCCCCTTTTCACTGCATCCCAACCAACCGTCCACCCGGCAGCGGCTGATTGACCTGAGGTCTGCATGGTGCTGTTGGTGAGGAGGGTACTTACTTACCCTATCAGGAGCCGGGATAGGCAGGCGTCCTGTCAAGACGTTGTTGGTGAGAAGCTCGACTATCCAACGGGAGGGAACGCTAAAAATGGGTGGCGCTGCCCCGCAGGTGATGAGCAGATACCCTCCTGTGGTAGTAGCCCAAGAAAGTCCTCATTTGGGGGCCAATCCATCAGAGCTACATATCATAAAACTGTGCCCCATTGAAAAAAGTCCCGTATGCTTTTATAGGCCGTGGCGTTGGGAGACACCCACCCGTGTTGTGAGTTGAGCTAGCCAGTGGCATTGGCCTCACTGCCCCCCCCCCCCCCAAATATGTCAAATAACACTAGTGGGAACCCGATGCAGGCGGCGGTCCAACGACTAGAGGACCGCCCCTGCAGGAGCGTAATGCACATTTCGCCTCAAGGCCAAATAAAACAATTTACCTACGCTACAGGCCTCGGCCTGGGGATTTTGCTTAGAGCAAATGCCATCATTTGTGGGCAGGGTGGGCGCAGATGGGTGTCACAAACAACTGTTACTTGGGGCTTGGAGTCGGAGGAGAAAAGGCGAGTAACTCTGGCGTTCAAAGGACACATGGAGATGCGATGAGATCGCAAGAAGATGAGAAGAGTGGTATTGAAAGGCAAGAGGAGAGATGGCCATGAAGAGGAATGATTGATCTGATTGCCGGGCATGCCAGCCCGGCATGTGCTTCGAACCCGGACCCGCCAACGTCTCCTCATCTCATGAAATCCATTTTCAGTAGCTGTCACGATCATCGTCTTGAAATGGTGGTTTTGTTCTTGAGCTGCCAACCGATGCATTTCGATATCACGCCGCCAACAGGAACGAAGACTGCGTAATTATCCCAATCTAAGTGCACACAGTCACTGCGTTGATATTGAACCCTTTCGTGCGAAGAACAGCCACTCGCTCGCGAACAGATACCTTCTGTCAAGGGGTTCATCAAGCCCCATCCACCGCCAACTCATATTTTCGAAATGCGAGCTAATTACTCGGTGTCGTATGGTAGAGATATCAATGAAGCTGAGGACTTCGGGGCCATGACAAGGTTTGCGATTGCCTTTAGAGATTTATTCCCAATCAAAGGCACGCACCTTCCTTTACAAACTGACAGACTCCAAGTAATTAACATAAATAGTTGCGTCAGGATTTCTTGAATCTGAAATCCTCTCTAAATCCTCTATTATCCGGGCAGAAGCATTCCCAATAGCCGGACCCTCACTCCATGGCTCTCGATTGAGTTTGCGCTCGGATATATCTTTTGATGTGTTTTATGGATATTCTTATTTTTTTCTTCACCATTTAGTCTCCTGAGGATGTTGTCGATGTGCATTTACGGCACGGAATCTGAAGATGTCTATATAAACTGATTCTTAAAACGATCTTAACAACAATTACCCGGTCTTGTGGTCTAGTGGTATGATTCTCGCTTAGGGCTCACCCTAATCATCATTGCGAGAGGCCCCGCGTTCGATCCGCGGCAAGACCCTTCAAATTAACTTTTGTCTTGTCCTTTTTTTTCTTCATCATCTTTGTGGCGTTGAGCCATTGTCGAAGCTGTTCTGTCCCTTTTCATATAAAGAGTAACAAGGTTGTGTTGTGTCGGTATTCAGACAGCAAAGATTCAAATAAAACATCTGTCGGTCAACAAATGCTCTGTGATGAGCCCCAAACACCATGAATGACCTAAGCGGGCAATTTCCTCCAGCATTCCACCACCCAGGCTTGGGGCATGTGAGTAGGCCTCTCGTCACTTCAATGATGGAAGATAAATGTCAATCTTCTTGCTAGTAGTCTCTTGATACATTCCAAGGGAAGAAATAATAATAATGATACACTAATCCGAGGGGACTCTCATCAAAACCAATGCCGCGAGACCTGGAAGGTCACATAGCCCAGGGCACCCACCACCATCACACGGGTCAGTATCCCCAACCATGCCTTGAGTCCCCTCACAGTCTGCTTGGCGGCAAACTCCTCGATGGCCTTGCCGTCATTGATATGAGGAAACGGCACGCCCTCGGGCACAGGCAGCCCGAGCGCCCGACACAGCGGGTCCCACCCGTCCTTGACATCCACGAAGAACAGCTGGCCCGGCGGCACGACCTCCCTCATCCACTCGACATGCCTGTGGTAGCTCTTGCGCGTCGGCGGCTCCGTCTCGCCGTACAGGGCAAACCACTGGCACCGCAGCGCGTCAATGTAGTCGACCGTCCACCGCAGCGTCGGCAGCGGCCACAGCACGGCCCGCAGGAACCACATGGTCGACGCGCTGCTCACCCCCTCCATCGACCTCTCCCACGCGCCCACGCCCCTCGTCGTGCAGAGCACCCGCGCGCCCGGGTACAGCTCCAGCAGCTCCGGCACGAGCCCCGCCCCGGGGCTGTCCGCGACCGCCGCGTACCCCTGGCCCACGAGGCCGTCCAGCAGCCGCAGGTTCTCGGCGTGGCGCGCGCCGTCGGCGGGCGGCCAGTGGTGCAGGATGTCCAGGGCCGTCTTGATGTCTCGCTCGGGCCCGTTGAACATCTGCGTGCCGCCGTGGTAGACGGGCCCGTCTAGGAGGATCTCGAGCGCCGCGCTGAGCGAGGCCGTCCCTGTGCGCGGGAGGCCGGCGCAGATCACCTGGAGCCTGACGCCAGGCTTGGGCTGGGAGTATTGCTGGCCCATTGAGACGGGCTGGTGATAGGTGAGATTGTGTCTACAAGAGGAGGCGTGTCGCAGGGGAGAAGGTGAGGCAGAGAGGGAGAGGAGAAAGGGGGAGAGGGGCAAGGAAAAAGGTCTCCCAACGTGATTTTAGCGTGCGGCACAGTGAAACCATCAAGCTGCTCTATTGCCTGGTGAGGAATATGGCATGTTCCTGAGAGAGGACGTTGTAGAAGGAGGTTGGTAAGCTGAGAGTAATTCTAGATTCGAACGCGCATTTGATTCATATCATGCGTGTCGTGGAGCATCGCAATACGCTCCGCCCTGGAAACCCGTGTTGCTGAAGCATGTGGACCAAATCCGATCAAGATTGGGCTACAAAAATGCTGATGTGAAGGTCCGTATGATCTAGGAATAACATGTGGACGATGGCTCATTTGATGGCTAGTCTAAAACGAGTTGGACATTTGTCTTCTGGAGCCGCCTGTGCTGCTTGACATGGGTGAGATAGCCGCCAATATCTGAGGGGAGATGGTCAATACCACGGATGCTGAGGAAATGTTAGAGTCGCCTGCAGAGGCATCTCGCTGATGTTTCGCATGACGCTATCCTCCACCTCGGCCATCTCCTCGTGCACCCTGTCTTCAAGGACCTCCTGCATCCCATCGCAGCGCTCGTCCATCTCTCTACGGAGAGAGTCCAGGATCCGAGCTTCGGATCTGTCCAGCAACTCTACCATCTCTCCCCTGAAAGCGGACAGCCTGTCATCAAAGTGTTGTTTGAGCACGGAGAATCTCGTGTCTAGCATGTCCTGCATCACCTTACGGCTGATCGGCTCGTTGGCTTCAGAGCTGCTGTCACTCAGGCGGCGGCGCTTCCTGCCCAGACCTGAGCCCATCTCAGCGGGTTTTGCGCATATAGTTGAATGCCGGCTTGAATGTGACACGGCGTGAGCACGAGAAGAGGAAGACTGCTCTGCAGGCTCGTTATATCGAGGCGGTGGCTCATCTGTCGTGGGAGGATTATCGGCGGCGGACCCAGTGGGGTCATCTGCCTCGATTATTTGCCCACCCTGGCCCTGGTACAGGCTGGCTGTACTCGCATGAGCCTCCAGGCTGGCCAATCCTGAGTCTGCGACTGCGGCACATAGCTCTCGACAGCATGCAGCAGACAGTCCCCTATGAGGCAGATCGGCGTGGATGGCAAAGCAGGTCTGCCTTCCAAGAGCGCGGAACCGATCCATTGAATTCTTGCCCGACTTCTTGCCCGGCTCGCACGGCATCTTGGGTAGGACAAGGGCAGGTGGTCTATCCATCTCGAAGGCCAACACGAGTGTGCCCGCACCGAACATCTTTTCTCTTGGGTAACGGTTTATCGATAACTTCCGTATACGCTCTGGGTAGATGAAGAGGTAGATGCTGGTTCTACTGTCGCGACGTCGTTCCCCTCCAGAGAGGGGAACCCGAGCACATAGCTTGAAGAACGCTTTCTTGGATGTTGGGTGCCAGTGGAGGTCGAGGACAAGGTTGGTCAGAGACTGGTCGTCCCATCTTGCTACGGCAGGGAGCTTGGTCTGGTCGACTGCCTGAGGCCACGAAGGCTGCAGGTCATATCCTCGGTCGCCAGAGGAAGTAGAAGACCCTGGGGACCGCTTGGATTCATCACTATGCCCCGCCGCAGCAGCCTCGGAATGTTCAGGGGTGGCAGATCTTGGGGTATTCGGGTTCGTACTTGAGCCAGTCGACGGTCGCGCTGGCGATCCAGGCGGGGGACTGGCGTTAGACATGGGGGACGAGCCTACAAGTGGTCAGCAGCGATCCAGATACATAAAGTCTACGATCAAAAAATTGTCCTCAAGTCCCACCCGCCCAGGCTTCTTGTCGGGATGGGGAGCAGCCTTGACTCCAGTCGGGTCGTCGAAAGACAGGTCGGCCGTGTCGTCGTGTTCCCGCACGCCCAGCCCAGCCACGTCGCTTATAGCGATCTCCAGTTCCACTGATGTCCCAGCACCCAGGGTCTTTCGCCGGCCGTAGACGGCGAGTAGAAGCCTGTAGGTTGGTGCTGGTCGTGGATGACCGGTCGCCAGCAACGTAGCCGTGAGCAGGCAATGCGCGGAGACTCGCTTCGGTGAGGAGGCGAGCACCTTTGAACCGACTTCAAGAGCGATCTGTCCGTCGACGAGGGATACGTTCTGGTGCACGAGGCAATAGATCGTATCGTTGTGTAGAGAAGAGAGAGAGAGAGAGAGAGAGAGAGAGAGAGAAAGAGAGAAAAATGGCAGCGGCCAAAGACCTGGACTATATGTTGCAGGGTGATGGCTGTGAATGCCGACGCCAGGTCAAGGCAGCCAGGTTGTAGCAGTCTGGTGAAGGGGCTCGCTGGGTAAAGTGAGCCACTGCCCCAGCGGCAGAGATAAATTGGGTGGTTGGGGTGACGACCCTAACCCTCTCCACACCCGCGGTCTGTCGATGCGACGGTGCCGAACACCCCCATTGACAGCTAACAACAGTACTGATTTTCCTCGCAATTTACCACCAAACTGAAGCTTGTTCCATCCACACCCGTTCACATCCATCTCCCCAGTGAGCTCATCATGGCCACAGCCTTGCTCCGCAGAAGGATTTGCGTGGTCATGCCACGCCTGCGCCACCTGGTCTTGAGACGTCAGTGCTTTTATCCTGCAGGCTGAGGAACCTACTGCAACGTCGGTGCTGATCATGGCGGTTGCGCGGTGAATACCTTGCAAAAATCGACGAGGTGAACTGCTTCAGCGCGTCTTCGTGTGCACTGCACTGTCGGTCACGAGGGACCGGCGTCTCGGTCTGCAACCCACAAGGCACTGCAGATGACCCACTCTGACCACCACAACGGATGCTGGAGTGCACCTCAGCCGCAACGCTGGTGTCGATGACTCTGAGAGATGATGGGCAAAGTGGGCTTGTAAGCCCCCCTGCTGCAACGGGGCTGAATGGGTCAGCTCGCAGGTCAGCAACATGCATATATGACAGGCAACCTTGCACACCCGAGGGATGAAAGTACAGCATCGTCGATCCTAGGCATCAACTCTGGCTCGAGTATTATATTCTCTTATTCTTTCCTTCCTTTCCTGCCTTTGATTCTTGTATAGTTGTCCTGCTCGTACGAGTGTCGAGTCGACTGTGCACAGCGTTCTAATATGATCTCGAGATTTGTACGAGTCTAAACCTTGGAGATGAACCGTTAGTCCAAGGCGTGATAATGGAGCGAGATCCTGGCGCACTACCACCGCTTGACGAGACCACCAGGCTTGCAGGCGTTCTTGGTGACAATGAGGAACGCCCTCGGTCTGAGCCTGTCTCGTTTGTATCTCCGCCTGATGAAAAGCCTGGTTCTACGGCTGGTCTGGTTGAAGCCAAAGATCACCAGCTGTCTGCAGCGACAGGTGGCGCGGACAGTATCGATGGCACGTCCAACAGAACGAGCATGTCACACTGGGCTGCAGAGCCTGGCTTTGCTCAAATCGATGGCGAGATTGGAGGCTCAGGCTACAATGAGACAAAAGTCGATATCATCACCGTCCCGTGTCCTGGTGCCGACCCCGTCGAGACGTGGACTCGAGACCCTCTTCCAGACGGATACTTTGGTTCCCACCTCGACGACGCGGAGCTCATGTCGCATCCTACCCTCAAGGAACTCGCTGGCGATGCCATCTTGACTCCAGGCATTGGAGAAAATCTCCCAAAAGCTGCTCATCTCTGGGTCAGGCAGGGGATCCGTCGTTTTGCCAACACAGCGAGGGTCTTGCTGTACAGACACCGGGAGCTCTCAGAAGGTGTCACCCTGGACAGTCTCGCACTGGATCTGCTTGAGAATGTCCTCCTGACACGAGACAGCGAGCAGACATCACGTCCGATCTTCTTTATCGCACACAGTATCGGCGGTCTGGTGGTGAAGAGGGCCCTTCTCATGGCCAGTCTCAATCACAAGTACCGTCCCATCTTGTACACCTGCCACGGGACATCTTTTTTTGGTGTGTCTCTCCGGATTCTATTTTCTGTATTCACTTCCGAGAGGCTAGGACTGACGGGCGAGAGCAGCAACTCCGCACCGGGGTTCGAGCTATATGTCGATGCCCCATCTTTCCGAGAGTATCCAGCTTCTTCTTCACCTTCGCAGGCCGTTGCCCAGATCCATCGCCCGCGAGCTCCGAGTGAGCAACAAGGACTTACTGAAGATGCACGAGGGCTTTGCCGACATTGCAAGTGAGATGCGGATCTGGACATTCTACGAGACCATCGACTCTCAGCTCTCTGGTTCCGCCATGGGCATGGCCAATGAGGTGTCCTTCACAGCACCCCTAGTATCCATCAAGTCCGCACTGGTCGACGCGAGGCAAGAGATCATCTACTCCTCACTCGAGAGCGACCACGCCCACTGCGCCTCCTTCGGCATCTCAAACCCTCGGACGCTGAGAAACTATCTGCTCAACCTTGCAGAGGCAATTGCCAAGGCTGAAACACTATGCCGGGCGACGCACACGCCACTCAGGCTGAAGGACGTAGTCAAGGTGGAAGTCATTGGTTTCTACGAGGATCCTGACGCCGCTACTGAGTCAGATGTTCGACTTTACAATATCAAACATCACCTCTCGGATTTTCTTTCCAAGGGTCCAGAAAGATGTCTTGAGGAGCGTCTACGACGAGTTCGGCACCATGGCGCGGGGAGTCACCATCAATTACCATCGGACCAAACTGACCAGAATCTTGTGGGCCGGGCCGTTGTGGGAAATGTTCAGGAGAACCGAAGCACGGCGTCTCGTTCTTCAGAACATGAACGCCCTGCGTCTCCTGGCATAGTGGTAACTCCAGCACCAGCCAAGCCTGTCACAGGTACCGAAGGTTCAAACACCCCGCCTGGGAAACTACTGCACAGCCAGACATCGCCAGCTTTTTCTCCTCCCGTCTATCAGCGCCCCTCGAGCAAGGGAACAGACCGGACAGCAAGCACAAAGTCGGAGCCGACAGGCCAGGAGCACTCTCCTAAACAAATCCCTTCAGCCGCCCATCATATCATAAACCAAGGTCGAATTCCCGATACGGACAGGCTGGGCCTGGGCATCGCACAGAAAAGTCGATCTGACAGGCTCAGCAAGTCATCGATACTACAAGAACTGACCGCAGGGTTCTCCAGACCGGACCCAAACAGGAGAAAGTTTATGTGGATTCATCTACCATTCACGAATCCGCTCTGGGTCAAGGCAAGTACACACCTCGCTGGCTGGATAATAGAGAGAAAAAGTAAAAAGCTGGGGCTGACAGGTCCGCAGGACATCTTCGACAAGCTGTCGGACACACACAACCAGGATTTCAGCAGGCTCTTTAGCAACGAACACTGGGTATCAAGGCATGTCCAAGGCCGGCACTCGCAAGCGCAGCCCTCCTTCATCAAACCCGCTGTCAACTACATCTCGGATGACCCAGCAACCTCACCCCGACTGTCCCATTCGAGCGGAACGGCGCCCAGCAATGGCCCGTCGCCTAGATATCTCTACGTATATATGCCGTATCTACACTTTGATACATATAGGCATATGATCAGACGCAGGAGACTGATAGAAAAGAGGCTAGCTCATGGCCGGACCAGGCCAGTTCCTGAAGAGATCGCCAACCTTGGCTCCTTGGAACTTCGTGTGATTTGGGAATTCCTGGGACACGACCCGCCTCTCAACGGCCGCCGGACCCTCGACCAGTTCGGCTATCCTTCACTAAAGGACACACATGCTCGGGATGACGACCAGATGTTATACAAGCTCACTAAACAAGAAAAGACTCGTCCTCCACCTCCACCCCTTGATGATGATGCACAATCAATAAGCTCCCTGGCGGAGAGGTTCTCGATCCGCACGAAGCAGCTACATGAGGCTATTGAGCGGGACAAGGGCCATGCAATGGATTCAGACTCGGAGAGCGAGACATTGTTTGATCTCCGGGACGGCAATCTGCTGATGGTGGATCAGCTCTGGCTCTGGGCCATCGATACCAGTGAGTTCAAGAATCAGGAATTTTCACTTGTGTCATGTCTGTTTCTGACAGCCAACAGCTACCCTTACAACCTTCTTCCCCAAGAGAGAGTCTCGCCCGTCAGAGGGTGCCCTGTTTCAACAAGCAGACCTCAGGAACAGCATCTACCACGAACTCAATGGTGATCTCACAGGACGCTGCGAGAACGCTCTAGATCTTGCCGCCTTTGTCGTCCTTCATGCGGTCACGGTGCTGCTTGATCGGTCGTCTCATCCGGATCTTGAGGTATTTCGAATCTTTGAGGAGGCCATAGGTATGCTGGTATGTCACACATGAAATCTGACGTGGACTCTGAACCCATCAGCATCTTGCATCAGGAACCCACTGACAGGTGAGGGACTCTAGACCGAGCGTATGACGTCCAACCTCAAGAAGTTCCGCATGCAGAGTTTCAAGGAGGCCGATGTCGATTCAGATGAAGACCCTGAAGACAACACCGCAGCATCCATCAAGAAGCGGCACAAGCGTGAGATCGAGAGGGCCGAGCGGGAGAATCGAGAGAACACCTCGGCCCTGTTGGAGCTACGTGACATGGAGGACGAGCTCAAGACTTTTCATCGGTTGTTTGACACGCAGGTGACCATGATCGAAAAGATGGTCGAGATCTACACTGGCGACAGTCTCAGGGACCTGACGCATTATGGCCAAGGGTACCTGAAGGAGGCGCTGGCCAAGCTCGCCGAGTACAAGACTCAGACGACTGAGATGCTGGAGCGGGTTATTGCCACAAGAGGCGATGTAAGTGGGAGACGCAGCCCCCTCTCCTGGTGTTGACTAGGTCCCTGTTCGAGAACATCAGGCTTCTGACAACTTCGTAGTATGAGAAACTCCTGGAGATGGCCCAGCGACAAGCCCAAGTTGATGACGTCCGCTGGTCCCGCCTGCAGACCGAACTGGCCAGCTCACAGAACCTGTCGGTCATGATCTTCACCATCTTCACCGTCATCTTCCTGCCGCTGTCTTTTTTCACCAGCCTCTTCGGCATGAACACTCTCGAGTGGGGCGGCGCAGACTCCCAGTACCCAAGCCTGGCCTACATCGGCGAGATCAGCCTCCCCGTGTCGGTGTTTATGATCCTCGCCACGCTGGTCGCAGCCTTCAGCTCGCACGTGCAGGTGGCCTTCAAGTCGCTGTTCCGCAGGCTGTACAAGGCCTGGGTCTTTGTCGTCTACATGCTCAAGGCGCTGGAGCCGGAGGCGAGCCGCAGGGCGCAGGAGATCAGACGGGCGGACAGGGAGCGCGACGAGAAGGAGGAGAGGGAGCGGCGGCGCAAGGAGAGGAGCTATGACTTTTGGGCGACGGTGCGGGCGCAGCGCACCTTTGGCTCGTACGAGATACCGGACCTGAACCGGAACCTTGTCAGGTCGGGGACGGGGTTCAGCAGTTCTGTGGGCGGAGCTGGACGGGGGCTGAGGAAGCTGACCTGGTGGGCGAGGACCACGACGGCGGGGAGAGGACTGGGCTGAGAATATGAGAGACACAGGGTAGACTGCGAGACAAGGCTCTAGTAGGAGGACAAGATAGGGTTGTTCGACAGAGCCGCGGGGCCAACTGCAATCGGATACCTACGAAGCTTCTGTGTATTGGCACATCTAATGGATAGGAACCTAAAATTGTAGGGAAACCCGGTTCTCCTCTCATGCATGCAGAAACCATGGTATCTCAAGGCACATGAGCATCAGACAACTTGTGAACTGTCCTGCTCGATACCTGTTCTCTTGTCCCGTCTTCCCCTCAACCCGCCCCTTTCCCCTGCGTCATGAAAGGCTGAACGGCATCATAAGGCCCTATGCGCCTCTGCCATGACACGGATTCGGAATAATTCAGAACTTCATGCAGCCGTGTCCTACAAGCCCAGGCAACACACACAACAAGTTTTTCCGTTTCGCCCGTCCAGTGATTTACCGCCGGCCGCAGCGGGCCGCCGCCAAGTCTGCGCAGGTAAACAGAAAAGTTGTTTCTTCTGCAGTGCTACATTGTTACCGAGACCCGAACCCAGAGTCAATGATCTCATCTATTATCCTCTCTGGTCCTTTTCAGGGGGGATGCACCCTTCGTCGTTTAGTTTCGGAGGTGGAGCGCATCGCGTGAGACGGACGACACGGCCCCTGAAATCACAGTCAAGGAATAAAGTTCAGATCTTGGCGTGTGACAAAGGAGAGTGAATTAGAAAAAAAGAGGCGCGTAGAATAATAAACTAGTTGACTTGTGGTCTTGTTGAAATATTGCTTATGCATTAAGTTGCTCTGTCTGGGTGTGGTCATCTTGGATCCCACGCCGGCAATCTGTCTGAGACCTCACCACACCACCACCACCTGCCCTGTTGGGTAGGAATGCATAAAAAGCAACAGCGGGAGAGACCGAACCTGGTTGTTAACTTGCAGTGGATATAGGATATATACTTGCTCGGTTGGGGACATGCCCAGGCCTGTAGGTCCCCCCCCCCGCTTCCCCCTCACGGGTGGAGCTCGATGCGTTTCGAGGGGGTGGGTATGGCATGTCTTGAGATGAACAGAGGTTCGTCCCCGGCGGCAATAAACAATTGAGGGGTTCATGTGTGAAACGCGCTTCTAGAAACACTTATTACCACATAGGAGTGAAGCTCAATACTCTGTCTTGCCATAGCAAGGATTTCAGAGATACTGATAGAGTCTGTGATCAGTCTATGTTGAGTAGAGAAAATCGTGGCGCCATTGGTTATATGGACGTAATTTACCTCGTCATTTCTCAAGTAGATAGACTCCAAGCAGCCTTCAAGGATCGCATGGTACTGTATATAGGCTTAAATTGTCGATCACACCAGGATCTGAATAGCCGCATCCTGCATTCTGCCAGAAACAAAACAAAACAAAGATCAGCGACTAAGCCAGACTCTACGTACAGACTATGATATTTGCTTCTACTATGTGACTCGGTCGTCGGCTCACTCAGGGGGGGGGGGGAGGTGGTGTTGTAGCCGACCCATTGATCGCCTGCCCATCCGCCCCATAGAAACGAAACCACGGACGTTCCGGACAGATAGACCGCAGAACATTCCCACCAATTACCAACGAGGGCTAGTCTGCCAGGAACAGGGTATTTGTCTACGTGCGGCTCAATAGGGACACCAACAACTATGCATATTCCCTTCCTCCGCTGCCTCGTGCTCCTCTCCTCTCCCATTTAAGCGAACTTGTGGCTAGACACGCGAGGGAGATGGCCAAGCCATTGCTCCGGAGGCGGAAACAGTGGACAAGGGTTATATTAATTATACCCATACCCAGGGGGGAGGGGGGCCAAAACATCGGGACAAACGACCAACATGGTGTGAAAGAGGCTGAAAGTACCGTTAATGTCCTGATGTGTCTAAGCGAGCTGGGACTCTCGGCAGTCTATTGCCTCAAGTTGGGACGACAATTCACGTGGCGGCTAGAAACATGTTGCCCCTTCGCTGGATTTGACATCCTGGCCCTGACCTGGGAGGACCGGACTGGCACACTATTCCAGCTCCGAGCCCCATCTTGGAAGATTGCAGTGGGAGTGCATTCGAGGAAGTAGAAACGACAGCCGCCCACAAAGCGGGGGAGACGAGATGTCACTCGGCCCCCTGGGTAGGGCCAAGACTGAGGATGGAGAAGATCGTACCTGATGGGGGAACAAGCCATCAAGGGATCCTTCGGAGTGAAGGGCCGTGGAGGCGGTTGGGAGGACAGGAGGGCGAGGAGGAGGGCAGGAAGGAGGAGGAGATGTTGTGATATAAAAGTATAGTCCTCATCCCTCCTCTCCAAAGTAATGTGAGGCTCATCATCACCATCATCACCAGCAACCAGCAAGTCTGTGTTCCCTATCCCTTCCTTCACATTCGCTTCTTTTTTGTCCCTCTTTTTTTTTTCCTTCCCCCAACTATCCACCTTCACTTCAAACACAATGGCTCAGCGAGCTGCCCTTCTTTCTGCCGTCCTGGCGGCCGCCTCCGTGCGTGCGCAGCAAGCCTGCACCAGCACCACCGAGACCAAGCCCTCCCTCTCGTGGTCCCAGTGCACCGCCTCGGGCTGCACCAACACCAGCGGCTCCGTCGTCATCGATGCCAACTGGAGGTGGACCCACGATGTCTCTGGCTACACCAACTGCTACACCGGCAACACCTGGGACGCCGACCTCTGCCCGGACGACGAGACGTGCGCCACCAACTGCTGCGTGGACGGTGCCGACTACGAGTCCACCTACGGCGTCACCTCGGCCGACGACGCCCTGACCCTCCAGTTTGTCACCCAGAGCACCGACACCAACGTCGGCAGCCGTCTCTTCCTGATGGCCTCGGAGACCGAGTACCAGATGTTCGACCTGCTGGGCAAGGAGTTCACCTTTGACGTGGACGTGTCTAACCTGCCCTGCGGCCTGAACGGCGCCCTGTACTTTGTGTCCATGGACGCCGACGGCGGCATGGCGCGCTACTCGGGCAACCAGGCCGGTGCTGCGTACGGCACGGGCTACTGCGACAGCCAGTGCCCCCGCGACATCAAGTTCATCGGCGGCCAGGGCAACGTCGAGGGCTGGACCCCGTCCACCAACGACGCCAACTCGGGCGTGGGCAACCTGGGCTCGTGCTGCGCCGAGATGGACATCTGGGAGGCCAACCTCATCTCCACGGCGCTGACCCCGCACCCCTGCGAGAACAGCACCCAGACCGTGTGCGACGGCGACGACTGCGGCGGCACCTACTCGGCCGACCGCTACGCCGGCACCTGCGACCCTGACGGCTGCGACTTCAACCCCTACCGCCAGGGCGTGACCGACTTCTACGGCGCCGGTGCCGCGGGCGTCGACACCTCCAAGGTCTTCACCGTCGTGACCCAGTTCATCGAGGAGGGCGGCGTGCTGTCCGAGATCAAGCGCTTCTACGTCCAGGACGGCGTCACCATCGCCAACCCGGACTCCACCATGGCCGGCACCTCTGGCAACTCCATCACCGCCGACTACTGCACTGCCCAGAAGGAGGCCACCAACGACACCGACTACTTCACCCAGCGCGGAGGCCTCGAGGGTATGGGCACTGCCCTGGCCAACGGCATGGTCCTCGTCATGAGCCTGTGGGATGACGTACGTATTTCTTTCTCTCCTTTTCTTTCTCTGCTTACCCTTCCCCCCCCCCCCCCCCATCTCTTCATCCACAACACACCAGACGACTCGTTGACCTCATCATAATACTGACTGGAATGTGTGAACAACAGCACTACGCCAACATGCTCTGGCTGGACTCGACCTACCCCACCGACTCCACCGAGCCTGGTGCCGCGCGCGGAACCTGCGCCACCAGCAGCGGTGTCCCCTCCGACATTGAGTCCAACAACGCCACCGCCAGCGTCATCTACAGCAACATCAAGTTTGGTGACATCAACTCCACCTTCACTGCTTAGACTGTTTGTTTTCGCTGGGGGTTTAGACTCGGGTTGGAGAGAGAGTGTGTGTGTGAGAGAGAGAGAGAGAGACACTAGAAGTTTTCCATCCTTCGCATTCCAATCGGCGTCCGGTTGAGGGGGGGGAACAAACACCAAGACGCTTAAGGAAGATGGGTTTCTTTTTTTCCTTCCGACCTTTTTTCTGCAAATTTCTTGCTTTTGGCAAAAAAACGCATTTGCCTTTGGACATATATCATCTATCCTTCTCTTGTATATAGCTGAGAGAAAACGGCTTTCCTGAGCTGTGATGCTTGTAAATTGGGAATCAAACCTTTTTTTGATCAACCACATCCTTGGTGCTCGTTCTTGAACGTGAAGAATTGAGAAATATTGGTCTTGAATGAATGTCAACAACTGCCCCGACAGTAGGTCTGTAAATATACTGCTTTCGGTTACCCTAGCCACACTGCCATATTAGGAAATGTTGTGATAGCTTGTCCATCATCAATTAATTATACACGACAACAGCAACAATCATACCATTCTTTCTCTTGGAACTGGTCATGGGAATCTGATGTACTTGGATCTACTACAACAAATGATTCATTCACACAGCTGACAATAGGATCACAGATGTCAAGGTCAATCATTAACATTGAGTATTAAATAATGAGCTGTAACCGCCCAAGTGAAGAAAAAAATACACAGAGCCCACGACCAACGCCGTATGCAGCAGCAGAGGGTGGCTCCGCGTCCAATTAATCCGGTGCTTCCACGCCTGGGCGCCTCGACATCGAATACAAAAGAGAATTAGAAAAAGAAAAGAAAAAAAAACACAATCCCCATCCTGAAAATGGAAGAAGAGCCTCTTTGGTGGAAGGTACAATTGATGAAAGCTACCTGTAGTTGGGTATCCTTCATGCACACATCATTACTAATTACCTTCTGGGTTGTCCCACCCCCTGCTGCGTGGTGGTGGTCCTGATCAAACCCCCTCCTCCTCCTCCTGCTCCTCCTCCTCGATCCATCAATTAGACGAAGATGAAGGCAAAGAGCGCCAGGGAAATGGCAGAGACCGAGGCAAACGCCTGGCCAGCACCGGCCGTGACGTAGGTCTGCTGCGCAGCCGAGCTGCCCGAGGTCGTGCCCGCCGCGGCGGCAGCCGATGAGGCCCCGGCGGCGGCGGGGGCGGCAGCAGCAGCCGATGACCCTGCGACGGCGGCGGCGGCCGAGGTCGCGACGGGGGTGTAGCCCGCAGGTGCAACGGTCGCGATGGGGGTAGGGCTGGTGACGGTGATGGTGGAGACGGTGGAGGTGACGGCGGTGGTGAGCAGCTGGGTCCAGGTGGAGACGGGCGCGGTGTAGGTGACGATGACGCCGTTCTTGGTGCTGTAGGTGGTGGTGCACAGCTCGGGCGGGATGGTGACGCAGGTGCTGTAGGTGGAGCACGAGGTCGACTGCTCGTAGATGGTCTTCTTGTGGCCGTTGGTCGGGCAGTACGAGACGATCTCGATCAGGTTGTAGATGGTGGCCGTCACGTAGATGTTGGTGGTGATGCCTATGGTGGTGTTGCCAGGGCGAGGAGTGGGCGCGGGCGTCGGTGTGCTTGGTCCGCTGGTGATGGCGCCGGGCAGGCAGGTGCCGAAGTTACGCGAGCCAGGCGTGTAGCCAGGGACGTCAATCGTGACCTCTGTGGCCTCGCAGCCCACGCAGAAGCTGTAGGCGAAGACGGGAGTCGGGTCAGGGACACCGCCGACGGTGGAGGTCTGGTTCGCCCAGGTCAGCCAGATCTGTTTGGTATCTCTCAAGAAACGGGGTGATGGAGGGGGGAAAAAAAGAGGGCCTCAGCTTACAGTGTCCACGAAGAGGGTCTGCTGGCCCGTCGGCTCACCCACGGCACATGGGTAGCAAGGCGAGTCTGGGATCTCGACGTTGTAGATGGGGCAGATGTAGACGGCCTCCACTGCGGCCTGCCTGGCAGCAACACCAGCGCGCTTGGGTCGTGCCGGGACGGTGGCGATCTCGATGAGGGACACAGTCTCGGCGCCGACAGTGGCGGCGGAGGAAGAAGAAGAAGATGTCGGCGAGGGGCTGCTGGACGTGGACAGAGGTGTGGTGCTCGACGACCCCGAGACTGGTGGCACGGTGTATGAGCTGTTCTGGGCAGCCACCACACGGCCGAGGGCCAGAAGGGCGTAGGCGTGCTCGAAACGCATCTTTGCTGACGAGTGAGGAAGATGTGAGATAACCTTGGGTTCTGTGTGTGTGTGTGCAGAGGAACGAGTGTGTGTGTGGAAGAGAGAGAGACAGCGAGAGTGTCAGCCCAAGGTCAGGAAATCAGAGGAGAGATGGTGATCTAGCCTGGTGTAGTCTCATGAACTAACGCCATGTCGTCTTCTTATAGACGGCTGCTCGACAGTGTTTTGTGCGCAAACAGCCGTAAACAAGTTCTGGATGCAGAGCCGAAGCCGTTGCCATCCTGTCACCAAGGCCGAGACCAGCATCCAGGACAACAAAAAGCCGTCACTGGCATGTGGCGTGTGAATGCGATCGCCGGATGCAAGGCTTCCATTGGTCGGCCTGCGTTGTTTTCGCTGTATGTCTTATCCCGAGGAATGTGCACTACTCCGGAATCGAGATCATCTGCCCTCATCAACGTTCGCAGTTTAGCCCTTTTCGGACGACAAATGGCCAGACGTCACTCCACACTTGTCATGTACGTTTTCGTTGTTGCTCTGGCGACTTGATATGTTCCTCTCTCCGTTGACTCGGGACGCTTAGGTCTCAAGCTAAATCGCCTGCGGAGCCTCATCTTCAGCATTCCCACCGTTTCCGGTGATTCTAAATTTAACATTCCGCGGCCATGCCGGTGCCTGGTCCCATTTGCGTCTGCTACAGCCGTATTGTTTGCATATCTCTGCGGCCGTCTTTAGCCTGCCCTGTACGTCCTATGCCCTTGTCTGCAAGACGTTTTCATGAATCGCAAGGGAAATGCTCGCAGCCATATTTCCATAAATATATCTGAACTAGACGCCGTCTCCAGAGCAATCCTGGACGAACATCCCCCTATCACCTGAGTGACATCCGCAAGGTGTAATATGAGTGCATGCTTAGGGCTCAAGCCAGATGGTCATTCTTCACATCGTTTGTGCGGCATAATCTACCTCCTCCAGGCTCCTTCAGCTCCTCCTGCTACAATTTCCATCACTATCCACCTGCTTGGCACAGCTGGTATGCTGCCAGTACCGCATCTCAAAATAAACACCCAGCCTGCCAGCCTAGCTACACAGGACGATTCCTCGTAGGGAGCAAGGCAGGCCAGGGGAAGGAAAGAAACAACAGGACTGGGTTCTCGGATCACACGACACGTCTATGTACATGTAATTAGCTCATGTATATTTCCCAATGCGCATATAACAGAAGAGTCTGTTTTCATCATGGCTTCCTCACTTTAGCTTCCCTTCTGGAAATGTCCTCGTACCCACATAACAATGCTGTTCGCTCAAATGTACAAGGAGCCATGCAACTAATTATTCATATTTGAGAGATATTCATTTGTCTGAACCTTAGACTACAGGGGGAAAAAAGCCTCAGATATTCTTAGAACACGTCCGCATTCAGTAGGCCAAGGGCTGCAGGCCTTCGACGAAAAGGGATGTACCATCGACACTGCTTGCCGTGTCTCACGCACTAACCAGCACCGTCTTGACGAGATCATCCTCGGATTTTATCATCCCGGTAAGTATCTGGTTCTCGAGGCGGTCCGGCTGGGCCGCACACAGCCAGCATCTCTTTTCCAAGTTGTCTCATCCCCTGACACGCCACAAATGCCTCATTGTCGATTCTCTTTTTTTTTCCCCTTCCTTTTTTTCCCTCTTACGGCCAAGAATCCAAGACTACCACCCGAATCGAAGAACTGCGCTTCATAATGGCCGGTCGACACGGGCGCGCCCGAGACTTGCACACTATGATGGTCATTATGCGACTGTCATCTGGTACAAGTATATGTATGTACCCGGATCGTAGCCTCCTATACTGGAACCAATTATCAGGCTGGTATGCTTGAGACCTTGACACCCTCCCAGAAATCCACATGTAGTGATTATGTAAAGTGATGAGGCTGTGCGGCAAGTGTTCCAAGTAGGCATTATGTTATGGCCAACCCTCTGAACTTCGGAAAGCATACCTGATCCCCCTGTCATCCAAGACACCCCGGGTCTGAACATTATTTACCTCTCTCACAGATGACTGTATAAGTTGATCTCACCTTGGCGCGAGATTTACGAGCCGTGGACGTCGTCAGGGGGTGTTGAAGCCTGCGCAGTGATTTCTTCCGGACAGCCCTGGCAGTCGCATAGTGGAGTGCTTGTGTACTCATCACCTCATCCGGCATCATATTGATGAAAATCTGCTTCCCCATATGTATTATATCCTGGAAATGTCGTTTAGCTTCAGCAGTGGAATCTCGATCCTCATATCGTGGTTGACTCATCCATCTGGATGAACTCTTGCTCGTGTCTTTCACTATCCCCAGATGCTTGGCTACCCTACTCTAGGGTAGACGTAATGCGCTGATGGACTCTGCTCTGGATCAATTATTACGATAATGAAAAAAGAAGATTAAAAATATTACTTGCATCAATACTATTGACGCTCTCTTCTGGAGTGTTGCTGATAAAAATGAGCTTGGCTTATAATTATGCAACAATAACGCGGCTTGATAGGCCCACAGTCATTGGCTGGACGAGTCGGAGATTCATATATTGGAGGTTTTCATAACAGTAGCATGTTCAATGCAGGAGATCATCTCTCATGGCATGGAGACATCCCATATAGGGTAATAGCCCAGTGCATAAAGCACTGGCGATTGCTTTTGCGCGACGTATGGAAAGGTGACATTGAAGATAATTTCCACAGACTGAAGAACCTTTTGCCTTATGCTAAGTAATTTCTGCCTTACGGCCCCGGTTAGGAGGCACAGCTGTTGCAGATATTCCATTAACAGGCTAGACGTGTAGCTATCCAAGATGAGCTGACTGGCTCCCAAAAACCTCAGCAGCTGGTCTCACTCTGGAGAAGCCTCGGACTGTTCACTGAAAGATGATTGTTGTATATGATACAGCCTGGGTGCCACTGTGGAAATCGTAAGGGCTTATCCGAGAATACCCTACATCTCACCATTTGAGCTGTCCAACTCCACAGCCCCAAGTGCGTTGGCTTCTGTTTTTGTTTTTATATCAATTTATCGAGATCAGCAACTCTCACCTTCTACTTGATATTCAGAGCCAAAGCGCAAGCATTTACATATCCACTGCGCTACAACAAGCACACCTCCAACCATACTCGAACCATCAGTCACCCCTCCACAAACCATGCCTGACAGAAATTACTCAACTTTCACCCACTCACGATGGGACTGAAAATGCTGCTATTATGAGACGCCTATCCAGTAGTAAAACACTTGAAATATTCGAGGCAGCTTTTTGTTTCCATATCCGCTATCGTTTACCGTCTTGTTGTCTTATCCAGGACACTTCAGATTTATGCTATTTCTGAGAATTAAAATGAAGGTTTCTGGGCTTGAGGTTGAAGGTTGAAATGAACAGGATACAAAAATGACAAGCTCCCGAATGATTGCCCCGGCATCGGAAACATAAACTTCGGCATTCATGAATCTCTAAGCAGGAGTGATGGAAACAGTACCAGGCTGTATCTCACCTGTACTCGCTTTACGAGCCCAAATGGCCGATCAGGGCGGTCACAAAGCCTGACTGGCGGTCACGCTGGAGCCAAACACGTGACCTCCTCAAGTGCTGGTTTTGCTGATCAGGTAAGTACTAGGCACAGGATAGTTCTTGCCACGCAACTCACCACTTAGGCTTCCAGGACACTATGACGACGAGGGTGTATGTGAGGCAAGCACGATCCAGGGTAGGAATCTCCCGGAATCTGACGGAATCTCCCTAGGTGATCACTCGCTCATGTGTCGATTTTGTAGCTGTTGCCCATCTGCTCATCGAAGAGGCGCAGCGTCCTGAAAAATAGAGGCGTAAGCGGTGATGACAGCCACACTCGCAATCTATCGACAGCGCATAGGGAAAATATGCTTTCAAGCATGCAGCCATGTCTTTCCAAGGGTCGATATTCTAACCACACAAAGTGAGACAGACACAGCTGTCGGGAAACGACTCATCTGTACGCTGGCTGTGTAGTGCTTGCTTGCTTGGCCTCGATGCATGCACACATAATGTCCTGGTAAGTCCACCAGTGTTGCAATCTGCAAGAGGCGGAAGCCTTACTTACAATGAATAAAGAGACCCGCTGTCGATGCTACGGGCCGGTCCCCCCCCTTGTTCCTTGTGCGCTAACCGTGATAATCACTGCCGATCTCGAAGCGCCGGCCACCAGAATGGCCCTCTTCCCCCTCCCCCACCCCCCGGCCATCTTTTCTCTTCTCTCTTCTATCTGACTGGCTTGGCGCAGCAACCGGTCAGGATGGGCACACTCTCGACCCAGCCACGTAGGGAACCACTGCACGACCACCTGGCACTGCGACGGCGGGTCAACCCCATGGGTGTCAGCTCGAGGCCCGATGAGGGCTAGCATTATGCAGTCCCATGCTGCTGCGGCTCCCGACAAGGAGTCAGGGTCCGCAGCGCGCAGTCCATGTCAATCCTTTTTTAATCTCTCTCTCCGCCGTGGCCGCCAGAGCCTCATTGCTCGCCTTTTCAGCTCCGTACCTCCCCTCCCCCTCTCCTGCTCTCTCCTTCGTCTCTTTCTGCCGCCCATTTTCCAGGTGTCTCTGTGCGTTGCAGCATCCGAGGTGCTGCTACTACTGCCGGATCTCAAGCCCTTTTCCGTCATGGCCGAATGATCAACGGTCGAGGCTCGCATCAGTCTGGTCGACCTGCTTAGCGACCATGGCTCAATTCAAAAGGCAGGCCACCGAGCTCGAGACGGGCGTCGGGGTCCAGCAATCGCTCAATGCCTACAATATGGGCGATGTAAACAATCCTGAGCAACTCAATGAATGGGCATCAGGCCCTTTCGGTTGGCGCAACGCTTTTCCAGCACTGTAATGCTTGTTTCCCCCTGGGATTCCTTATACATATTTTCAGAGGGGTAAATAGCTAACACGGCGTATCACAGCGACAACTGGCCATATTTGAAATATGTTAAGCAGTTGAGTACGGCTTGGCCTCATCTGCAGCTGCTGGCCGATTTCATGATGGTGGGCACCGCACCTGTGAGGTGGATACCCAATACGATCGGCAGCTACCCCGAGCCAAAGGAGGAGAAATGTGAGTCTGAACCAGCCTATGTTGTGTATGGAACGATGAGCTTACTCACCCGGCCATGAAGTCAAGGAGCGAGATAGACGCATGGCCCGGACCAATGTCACCATTTTGGACTATTCGGATGACACGGAAGGTCCTGCGAGGGAAAATTGTCAGACTCCTTCTGCCCTCCGGGCCCGAATTGCAAAGTTAGACGAGGCCACAGATGCAAACACAAAGTTTAGGTTGTTTGTGGTCGAAGACTTGTCCAGCGAGGTCATTGAGATACTCGGCTCTCGGTACGATGTGAACCCACTCTTCTTCAGGGAGCATCTTTACGACAATGTGTGGTATAATATCAGTACGTTGAGCATCCGACCTCGCCTTAGTGACAAGGCCCGGGTGGGCTGCAGCGTACCGGACTTTACCTTGCTAACATGGAATCTCAAGGGGACTGGTGGCGTGACCCTCCGAATCTTGATATCGTCGCCAAGAGCCAGAATTGGTTCCAGATGCGGTTCCATCGAGCACGATACTTCCAGAACAAGGATGTCATGAGGGAAGGGGATGCTGAGGTATCCAATTTCAACGTCTACCGCCAGCTCCAGGGTGACCGCAATACGAGTCGACGCTGGGATACCTACCCGGATGGTGGCGCCGAAAGAGAGCCCAGGATCGGACATATCCGGGCCCGGGCCACGTTCTGGATCAAGAATCCGGATGAGGAGCAAGACACTCGGAATGACCAAACTAACGGCAGAACCCAACAACAACAACAACAACAGCAGCAGCAGCAGCAGCAGCAGCAGCACGACGAACGCAGGAGCCCCGGACCCAAGATTGGAATTCTGCTGCTAGACCCCACCATGAAGAAAGGACACCCCCTCTGGCGGCAATATCGCAACTGGAACCGCGTGCCGTCCATGTCAGAGATGCCGCCATCTGCGGACTCGAGCCCGCCAAAGACTTTCGAGAGCTCGCTCTTTGAGGATTTCGTCTACTGGGCCTCGCGCCCAGCTGCCTCAGACCAGGCTCCTGGGCACGAGCACGGCGGCGGCAGCGCGGCCGAACCCCACAACGAGCTCTCGGTAGCCTGCCGCCCGGTGCGGGCCCTGCTGCATGTCATATGCAACGAGTGGCTGACAATCGTCGACTACATCAAGACACGCCTAAACCAGATCGACTGGGAGATCGCGGCGCCGGACAGCTTCCTGACAAAGGACGAGCAGATCGAGACGGCCCTCCACAAGCTGCACCTCTGGCGGAGGGTGGTCCCCGTGTACCGGGCCATGCTGGCCGAGACGTTTCTGCGTGTCTTCAGCGAGGCCAAGCATCCCGACCGCATGCACCCGGGCCGCGACGAGGATAGGAAGCACGGCGACGCCGACCGGCAGAGCATGTCCCACGAGGGACGCAGGCATATATCCGTCCAGGAGAGCCGCGTGGCGGGCGGCAGCGGCTGGCAGGGGCACCTCCACAGGCCCCCGAGCACGCTCCAGGACCTTTTGAGCCTCGAGTGCGTCAAGGCATACCGGCACGACTACACGCTCGTGCTGAACTATATGGAGGAGTACCAGGCGCGGATCGACCGGCTGACGGAGGTGGTGACGGCGGTAATCACCATCCAAGACTCACGGCGGGGCTACAAGGACAACAGAAACCTGCAGTGGCTCACGTGGCTGGCCACCTTCTTCATCCCGCTGAGCTTTGTGGCGACCATGCTGTCCATGACGACAGGCCCTCTGGACCAGCTGCACGATGCCGCCGTCATGTGGGCCGAGGTCTCGGTCCCGAGCGGGCTGCTGATTATGAGTCTGGTCATGCTGATGAGCATCGCCAAGGCCAGACGAAGGATCAGGAGGTTCTTTAAGGAAAACTTTCCTTGGTTCTTCAAGCAGAGAAAAGACGACTGATGGGCAAGGAGGGGGCAGAAGAGAGTTACGATGTTATGACCTCACGACATTCGACGACATGGCATCATATCCTGTATTGCATCTTTTTTTCTTCCCTCGGATAATCGTACGCGAGGAAGACATGGAATATTTTGGCAGATTGCATCATGTTGGTCCCTTGTCAATTACCCTTCGAGCGGTGTGAGAATTATTTGTTTTCTTGTTGCTCGGCTTATCATCAGAGCCTGCTTTTATCCCTTGGACGGATATTTGGGTGACATGTATAACACAACAGGGTTCTCATTACTTTGTTTACATCACATTAAGCCGAGTCATTCTCTTTTTATGAAAAAAAACATCAAGAGGGTATCAAATTCCGCCGGTACCGAACCAAATGACCATTTCCTATTGTCCCTTTAATTACCAATTCCATCATCAACAAATGCCGCCCCCTCCAAAAGTCACACAAGCAAACATGACACCTGGCCTGCGAATGCTTGTCCTATGGAGGAAAAAAAAAGTATGTACCTAAAAGAATCGAAGTTTGTCCCTGGCCTGTAGTGGTGATCACCACCTCAGGAATAACACATCACTACCACAATCACCATCCCCGATCAACCCCGTCGTCAACAGTAGACAAGACAAGACACCCCCCTTCCCTTACCAAGGCCGTGCGCGACGAGCCTTGCGCAGCAGGCTGACACGGATCTCGCGCGCCCACAGGGTCTCGCTCTCGCCCTGCTGGCAGGTGGTGCCGGCGGGCAGGGCCTGCATGGCGGTCCAGGCGCCCGAGGCGCACTGCTGGTACTGGCTGCCGACGCAGTTGAACATGCCCTCGTCCGTGCAGGTGCCGGACTTTGTGGAGGCGCTGCTGCTGCTGCCCCCCGAGGAGCTGGTGGAGTTGGACGAGCCTGAGCCGGTGGCGGTTGCCTTTGCCGAGGATGTGGTGGTTGTTGAGGTGGATATGGTGGTGGAGGACAGGGTGGAGGCGGCAGAGGAAGAGGAAGGTGACGATGGCGACGACGAGGAGGAGGACGAGGAGGAGGCGGTGACGGTCTCTGTGGAGGAGGCGACGGTGGTCGTGGTGGCCTCTGATGAGGAGCCGGTGGCCGATGTCTCGGAGGTCTGAGCGGCGGTGCTGGTGCTCTCGGATGCTGAAGAGGAGCCGGTCGACTTGTGGGACCCTGGTGTGACGGGGGAGACATAGACGCTGAGCGAGTCCGAGGTGGTGGCAGCAGCAGCAGCAGAAGAGGCAGCAGTCGTGCTCGTGGCGGTCACAGAAGAGGCAGCAGCAGCAGATGTGGTCGTGGTGGCCTGGGCCGCAGCAGTGCCAGAGGTGGCAAAGCCACCACCAGAGACACCAGCGGCGCTGGTGACAGTCGAGGCGCCCGTCTTGCTGGCAGCAGCGGCTCCTCCGGTGGTCGTGGCAGCAGCCGAGGTGCCGGCGGCCGTGGGGGGTGGGCAGGGGCCCGTTGGTCTGGGTCTGGCTCAGGGGCACGCAGTTTGTGCCCGAGGTGACGCTGGCGAAGCTGGGGGTGGCGCCGGTCAGGAGCTTCTCGACGTTGGGGCCCGGGGCGGGGTAGACGGGGTCGACATCGGGGCCGATGGTGCACGAGTTGATGGAGTCGAGGTTGGCGACGAAGAGCTCGGGGTACGAGACGGCGCGGGGGGTCCTGTCACCAGCAACAGACCTCCTCCTCATCTTCTTGGAAGAAGAAGAAGAGCCGGCGGTGACGGTGATGGGGGCGCAGTTCATGTAGTACTCCGGCTGGCCGGCCTCCTTTGAGATCCAGGTCCAGGCGAAGCTGTACTTGCCGGGCTCGAGGTCCTCGGGCACGGTCCAGTTGTAGGTGGCCGGGGTGGAGCCGTCGGTGGTGGGACAGCCGCTCTCGATGGAGAGGATGACGCGCCAGCTCGTCTGGGCGTCGGGCTCCATGTCGCCGGTGAGGGCCAGCTGGCACGAGCCGCCGCCGTGGACGGCCGAGCCCTTGAAGGAGAGGGTCTGGGAGGAGCCGGCGGCGTAGGTGTTGTCGATCTTGTCCTGCGAGTACCACGAGGCCGGGTCGCTGGTGACCTTGCACGGGTAGTTGGACCCGGAGCTGTCGAGGGGCGAGTTGTCGATGCCCGCGTACGCGCCGTAGGGGACGGGGTTGGCCATGATCATGTGGCCCTGCACGGCGGTGATGCCCAGCAGGCCCAGCGAGAAGAGGATGAGGAACATGGCGGGTATGCTGGAGAGAAAGTACATCCTGATGATGATGATGATGATGACTGTTTGTGTGTGTGAGGTGAAGAGATCAGAGGTGGAAAGAAAAGAAGGGGGGAAAGAAAAAAAAGTGGAAGTGCCCGACTCCCAAGAGTGAAATTAGGTGTTGCGAAAGGAAGAGAGAAGAGAGAGGAAAAGGAAAACAAAGCGCGACCGTGGCGGCTTGTGTTTTTGTTGTACTTGGCTGCTTTTCCTTCTCGACTTGTTGTATAGAGAGAGAGAGAGAGTGATGATCTGCTGGAGAACAAGAAATGGAAGCAGATGCAGGGGGCAATGAAAAGGTGGGTTGGAGCATTGGTTAAATATGGGGAGACTCCGGCTCACCCAGACAAACACGAGGCCATTGAGAGAAATTAGAAAAAGTCGACAGATAAGCAGGCTGTATGGGTGACAAGGCAGGTGAATCACACCAAGGTGACCGTGTCTGTGTCACGTCATGGGAACAGAATGCCTTGTCTCGTCCGTCGTTTTGCTGGATGAAGCTCTGGAGATCTATCTGGTGGATGCCCATTGTTGCCCACTCGGGCTTGTTTGTTTGTAGTCGATGCTGGCGGTGTAAGTTGATTGGCTGAGACGAGCCGTGATGGGTGACAGGGGATCGCTAACTGTGGAACCCCCCCCTCCGGGCACCATCTCTGCTTGCTGGCAAACTTGCGGTTTACGGTCCAGCCCTTTTTTTCCTTCTTTTTTCCAGTGCTTGTCCCCTGCACAGTCGATTGGTCTTTTACCAGCTGGTTTCTGTTTCAATCTAGACCGGGACCCTTGGGTCGGGAATCCTCGCAAACACTAGGCATTGGGGGAGGATAGCCTGTTGGCACCCTTTGGCCTCGGGAGATTGAGCTCTCCGTGCCGTGTTTTCCCCGTTGTTGGTGACAGCAAGACGCAGCCCAGGAGGTCATGGGACCTGTTTTTTTCACCTGGCAGGGCATACACAACTCCACTGCTACTCAGCCCCTGGACGAGGAGGCTTGAGAGTGAGTGGCAGGCAGGTCTATCTACCCATATCAACAGGTTAGGCTCCAAGGGAGGGATGTAATTTTTCTGGTTAGATCTTAACAAGACTGTGCTAGACTGAAGATCGTGTGTCTCTCCTGTCTTTTTTTTTTGTTCTGGTCGTACCAATTCGCTTAGGAGGTACGGGTACGGCTGTCGTCCTGGTCGGGTCGGTCGCCTACCCCATCCGTCTCTTCACCCGTCTCCTTTTGAATGCTGGGGGAAAATAAAGACGAGAAAGAGAAAAAAAAAAGATGATGGATAGAGAGTGTTGTTGGAGAGACGATTTAAGAAGAAGAAGATGAGCTCTCACATTCTGTACGACATCGCTAGTCCCGTCGCCAAAGATACGCGTCAAGCCTTCACCGCGGATCGGACGGGTACCAGTGGTGTCACCGAGCAGCGTAGAACACATACTCTCGATGCATCATCGAGTCAGAGGTTACATTACACGATCCTGCAGCATATACTATACAATCAGGAACATTCTATTCCAAAAGCTGTACTATGTTATGTTGCATGGTGATGAAAGGAAGAGTCGGCCCGGGTGCAGGGGGCCGGGTTCCCACATCAATCGGACCCTCGGCTACAGCTCGCTCGCTCACCCAGTGTTTCACATGAGTAGCCTCAGGTCCAGCCTGATCACAGCTTGCTGGTTTGTGAATGAGAATGAGCTGTGACCTGAGGGTGAGAGTATATTGGCGGCCATAACCCGATAAATGGCATGTGCTTAATTCTGACTGCCCCTAAAATGTGAATCAGATGTCTACCATAATGAATACTATTCTTAATCACCAGAGCCTCAGGCTCTTGGGCCCTAGCTTGGTGGCCGACAATGACTTACTTAAGCAGGCAGTCGGCCCAGTCAACTACAGTGCAGCTTGGAATGTCAAATTACAACAAAGCTGGGAGGTCAATTGTGAGAGGTGAGGGTGAACAATCCATAACAATAACCTTGAATGTGTTGACAAAAGTGAGATTATCAACTGTGAGATCAGTGCCGGGGAAGAAACCTTGTGACTTTATGCATACATGGGACAGACATGCTTCAGTGGGTCTGCTTGACAAGAGCCCTGGAGGTCTTCTGGTGGGTGATTGAACGTGCACGTCAATCAAACACGCCTCACTCCATTCCATTGACCCCTTCCTCATTTCTTCATACTTTGGCCTTGATCATGCCTCTTTCTTGACCTCTCATCTCTCGCTCTTTCAATGAAGGATTCTTGATGACACAGCAAGTCTGTGCACCCAAAGGCTCATTGCCGGCTATCCGCCCTGTTACATCATTTCATATGGCCGTCGTACAGTAGCCAGCGTCACGGAACGGAACGAGCGGCTCATACTTGGTACGTCACAATAGCCAGCTGACATGGGATAGTACACACACCTGCATGGGGGCCAATGTCCACGACCAACGTGTGGCTCATTGAGATGGGGGCCAGCAATGCCCAACAAGCAGGCGGCGACTTGGAACTATGAGAAGGAATCTTGCCAAAATAATTAGTACAGAAAACCCTTTCTCGGCCGCCTTTCCATGTGGCGAATCAGCTACCTCCATTTTAGGGTGACACGTGGACCCAGAAACACGACCAACAAGAGACAGTTACCGTATCATACCGTGCATACAGTACGTATACTACAGACAATCCCACGCCTGCCAGCGTGTCAACCTCTGATTCAGTGACACGTCCCCCCCTCTGGCGTATCTTACAGGGCCCGTGGTAATTTTACAGGCCCAGGGCTCGGACAGAGTGCGGCACCTCGGCGACCAGGCGCATGAAAGAGAAGAGAAGAGAAAAGACAAAAGAGCGAGTGGACCCCGGTCCCTTTGTCTCCGAATTACCCCTTTGCGTCAGTTCTTGCACGGGATGTGTAGACCCAAAAATAGCCACAGTACAGTATGTTGGAGCTGCGGCCGTGGATCGTCAAATCCAACAAGCCAGGCTGGGCTCCCTCAATGCGATGCTCCATATTGCATCTACCCAGAGAGCCAGCAGCAACCACCACCACCACCAGAGATAGCCTCAGCCACGTCGTTGTTCTTTTTCCTCACCCAACAAAACAAGCGCGATGGCGCTTGATCAGGCCTCTCTTTTTTTCTTTCTTTTTTTTTTCTCATCGTCTGGCCTCCCTCGGACCTTTTCGTCTAAGCCCATGTGGCCAATGCGCTGACGTCGCTGCCGCGCGTCCCCGTATGGACGGGAGACACGGAAGCAGAGCACTGCCCATATTCTCTCACAGTTTCCAGTTCTTACTCAGCCTGCCTCAAACGCAGGCAGACCCTGCTGCCGCCTGAAGAGGGCCCCATACCCCTTGTCTGCCCTTCCTGAGGGTCGGGGGCGCAGCGTTGTTGCTGTGGGCCTGGTCTGAGGCACCATACATACATACATACATACATACATAATTATGACCTGGCGCCACTGAACAAGCGCAGCATGCGTCTCACGACATTTTCTTTGAATTGATTTGCACACGGTCATTCTCGTCGCGGCCATATACAATTTTTGAGAGCTAAAGGCTACTCAGAACATCCTTCTCTATTATATTTTCTAAAATCAGATTCTTGTTTTTTTTTTTTTATCTTTTTGGGACCTATTCATTATTATTGGGTGCAAATAATCAATCCATCACCACTCCGGATATATTCACTCCTTGGCGGCACTATCCGATTGCTTACCATGAGACTCGAAAAGATCTCGGCCCTCGCTGCCGCCTACGGCCCGGCCGCGGTGGCTGCAGCGGGCGGCGTCGTCCCCATGAGCGTCAAGCACACGCGCGGCTCAAATCCCCTCCGCAAGCGGACAGACACATACACACAGACCATAACGAACAACATCACATATGGCGGCTACTACGCCTCGATAACGGTGGGAACTCCCGCACAGAGCCAGGATGTGGTCTTCGACACCGGCTCCTCGGACACGTGGTTCCTCAGCTCAGACTCGTCGGCCTGCGCCGAGTCGGACTCCTCGGGAGGTTATGGTGGGGGGTTCAGGCGCAGGGGGAAGAGGCAGAGCTCTTCAACGTGTGTGTCGACTTGTGAGTAAAAGACCTGCTTTGCACCCTCTCTCCTCGGCTGGCCCGTGCCTAGCTTTATATATATATATATATATATATATATATATATATATATATATGTGTGTGTGTGTGTGTGTGTGTGTGTGTGTGTGTGTGTGTGTGTGTG
Organism: Aurifilum marmelostoma; assembly: GCA_027559495.1. Lineage (NCBI taxonomy): Eukaryota > Fungi > Ascomycota > Sordariomycetes > Diaporthales > Cryphonectriaceae > Aurifilum > Aurifilum marmelostoma. The sequence continues at coordinate 2,017,259 of JAMXSV010000010.1, read as the reverse complement.
TGTGTGTATCTATAAATGGGATCAGGTATGCTAACGATGCCGTCAAATCAGTCGACTATTCAAGTTCATCAACATTCACAAACTTGTCAAAGGTGTTCGAGATCGAGTACGTCGACGGGAGTGCGGTAGAGGGCTACTACTTCACAGACACGATCACAGTTGGCGGCGCCACCATCGACACGTTAGAGATGGGCCTGGCAGATGAGTCCAATGATCTCACGTATGGCATCATGGGAGTCGGATTCGAGGCCGACGAGGCAGCCCAAACTCTGTACCCGAACGTTATCGACAAGTTCTATTCAGAAGGCCTTATAGGGTCAAGGGCGTACAGCTTATATCTGGTGAGTTTTCTCAAAAGAAAAACATTGGAAAAAAGGATTTAGTTGGGGGGGGGGGCTGGTGCAAAAAAAGAAAAAGAAAAAGACTAACACCCATCACAGGACGACCTCGATTCCTCCAGCGGCACTATCCTCTTTGGCGGTATCGACACAGACAAGTATACCGGCAACCTCATCGCCGTCCCGATCATCAAGGACTCGGCAGCCCAGAACTACACCTCGTTCCTGGTCACGCTGTCCTCCGTGACCTCCGTCACCAGCGACGGCACCGTGTCGTCCAACTTCACCACAGACGCCGAGGCCGTGGTCCTCGACTCGGGCACGACCCTGACCTACCTGCCCGAGGACATGGCCGAGTCCATCTTCGACGCCTTCAACGCGACCTACGACGACCAGCAGGGCTACGCCACCATCGACTGCTCCGCCGCCGACGACACCAGCCTCGCCCTCGAGTTCCAGTTCGGCGGGGCCGCGGGGCCCTCCGTCAAGGTCGCCCTCAGCGAGCTCGTCCTCTCCACCGGCTCCGGCATGGGCGTCGACGAGGGCTCCGGGGACGGCAGCGGCTCCTCCTCCTCCACCAGCAGCACCTGCGCCTTCGGCGTGTCCATGTCCTCCGACACCTACCTGCTCGGCGACACCTTCCTGCGCAGCGCCTACGTCGTCTACGACCTCGACGCCAAGCAGGTCGCCCTCGCCCAGTCAAACTTCAACTCCACCTCCACCAGCGTCGTCGCCATGACCAGCGGGAGCAGCATCCCCGAGGTCTCGAGCACCGCCACCGCCGTCGTCGCTGCCTCGTCCGAGACGGGCATCGCCGGTGACAAGCATCGGTCTGCCGCCTCGGATATTGCCATCGCGCCGCTGCTGTCTGTGGGCATTGGGGCGGTCGTGGGAGCCTTGCTTCTCGTTGTATAGAGGAGAGGGAGGGTCCAGCTTACAGCAAAAGAAAGAAAGAAAAGAAGAAAAAAAAGAAGGAAAAAAACGGACATATGGTTCTCTATCATTGTATGAATTATTAGACCTAGACATGGCATTATGAATTCTCCGTAGAGAGAGCTTGTCATCAGCGGCATTGGGTGGGTGGAAATACCATGCATCACCAGCGAATCTGTTTCTGAATATATACCATTACGAGACAACTCAAGTTTCTGAACACCTTCTTTCGGTGATAATTAAACACGAAGTCATCATTGAAGACAAGAATGTTAGTCAGGGCCCTCCTCTGACTTGGATGATGTCCTGTGACTTGCCTGTAGAATCTTGATGCAGAGGCTCGTGATTTACTGAGCTCTGGAAATAACAGTTGATTACTTGTGCGACCACAGTATGCATTGCATTCCGAAGAGCAAGGAAATAGATAAATCAAATCCTCTACCGTACAAGTTGACCTCTGGATCAAACATGGCCAGCGAGATTGTGCCGTCTACAAACTGAACACGAACAAAAGCAGGATCAACAACACATATTAAGTCCTGAGTTGTCACTGATTACAACTCGTACTAACCAAAGATCATAGACAAGAATGCCACGCCCTAAATCTCGAGGCCACAAGTCTCGTCGTGGCTACAGACACCACGCGGAAACCGAGGTTGGAGAGTCCAGCCGTCAGGCCTCAGACCGACGACCAGAGCCAGTTATACCTCCTGAGCTGCAGCAGCCCATGATCCAGGGCCCTATACAAGGTAGGTACACTCGCCTCATAACTGTTGCACGGTACGGAACCAAGGCGATATATGACTGCCTGGAGAACACCGAGGGCGCCCTCGAGGATGTGCCCGATGTGGCAGACATCGTCGACTCTGTTTCGCAGCGGTTGATGAGCGACATGGTATCCGCAGCCATCGGGGGCCCTCCGATCGATGGCTGGACCGCGCAGCACTGGCGAAACTATAAGCTTGTCGGTCTACCGGTCATAGAAGCCGGCGGAGAAGTCTTCTCCCGGTCGTGGGTGCCCAACCCTCTCAACTACGCCTTCTCGAGGGACGGCCGCACCTACGCCGTCAAGAACGCCATGGTTCACAATGAGTCGGTGAACATCACCTTTCCCTTTGCCCTTTCCAACTTGATCGGGATGACGTGCCTTCGCCACAACTTCCGTGGAGACCACCTGCGGCATCTCATCTTCCATGATATCTGCAACCGTGATGCGTTGAGGGCGATAGAGAACACGTTCAGAGCAGTGGGTATGGAGTACCCAAGGCACCTCAGCCGTTCATCCGGGAGGGAGGCGCCTGATGTGGATCTGAGGGCCGTGACGAGAAAGAAGGTGGAGAAGCACGCCGCAGAGATAGTCATCCGGGCGCCGGAGCAAGACTACACACAACAGCATGCCTGGGACCAGCTGCACACGGACAACCCCTTCTCAAAGGCAATCGGCCACCTTCGTCATGACGACACCAGGACGTTTGAGAACCTCCCCCCATCACTCACTGCACGATCCTCGTTGTGCCCGCTGCGTCTTACACGGAGTGCACACTAATCTTTCACCTTGAAGAGGCGAGTCATGACACCACGCGTCCTGGGAAGGGAAAGGGGATAGCGCGTGGATGAGACGGTCCGTACCGAACATGCCATTAATTTATCTGCCCCCTCCAGACGGCCTTCAGAAGTATCAGCAGCCCTGCGGTCTGCGTTGAACTTTGGGTACTGTAAATTGGGTATTGATCATTTAGCCATCCATCATCAACCAGTAGAGCTCCCAGCTGTGGGAAACAATGAACAAAGGGCCTTGTGTGTTACTGAAAAGTACCTGGTGTGCATGTCTGGCTATGAATAGTAAGCACTGATAATACGGCTGGTATGGGGGGCCCCCATCAATTTCCACTTTAGGCGTGCCTGCGCCATCGCCAGTGGATACAAGGAGATTGCTTCCCTACTGCGGCATGGCGAGGCCCGTATAGGCCTTAGTTGAACCCTTTCCCACCGGCCCCACGGTATTGTTCAAAAGGGAGCACGTCGCCGCTGCGATCTTCCTTGCTTCTCTCTCGTCCCTCACCGGCGCCGCTCCATCACTACCATCTGCTCACCGGAGTCACTCGTTTACTCCAGATCTGTAATAATCTCGTCGCTCTTTGTTTTGGTTTCCTTTTGGTGTATACACCTTATCTTACCTAACTTTAGTACAAAACTTAATTATCGTTTCAGGAAGGAAACAAAGGGGAAAAAAAAAAAAAAAGAAGCAATATGGTTACCATCCGCGCCTCGCTTGTGGCCGCCCTGGCTGGTGTTGTGCTTCCCACCCTGGTCCAGGGTATCGCCTTCACCTCTCCCTCATCCTCGGACGTCATCACCAAGGGCACCGAGGTCACCGCCACCTGGACCACCGTGGATACGGACCCTAGCGTCTTCAGCCTGTACATCTGGAACTTTGTGCAGTGGCCCCCTTATTACGAGGGGCTCGCCTACGGCATCGACACGACAGCTGGTGAGGTCACCGTCCGCATCCCGTGCCACATCGACAACGGCGAGGGGTGGCAGCTGACCGCCATCAACGACACCAACGTCTACGTCCTGTACGCCCAGACGTCCGAGTTCAACATCACTGGTGACTCCTGCACGGATCCTGTCACCTCCTCCAGCTGCTATGCCCCGACCTCCACCGTCTACGTGACCCAGACTGCTGGTAAGGCTCTTTTTCTCTTCTTTCCTTTTCTTTTTCCTCTCTCCCTTCTTCCTTTGTAGTCTCGTCATCATCACACACAAAGAGGAAATGTTCATGAGCGCTAATAATCCATGTGTGATTCCAGCCGAGGCAGCTCCGGTCACCACCTCGGTCTCCTCCAGCACTATCACCGCCTCGGTGATCCAGCCTGGTGTTGCCGATGGCACTACGACCAGCTTGCCTACTGTGGCCGAGACCACGGCCAGCGCCACCTCCACCGTCACTGTGAAGGACGACATGTTCATCTGATTGGCGGATGACAACCTTGGGAAGGTTAAAGGGACATCCACAGGGCGTACGTACCACACAGTACATATTGCGGGATGTGCTACTAAGCTCAGCTCCGAACCAGGTTTACAGCACAAAAGGTCTATACAGTAGCATCTAGATTAGGGGGGGTGAGGGCTGAATAATAACCTTTTATTGATACTAGTAGGGAGGACACCAAAAAAACCCAAAATCCAGATAACAATCGATGATTACAAGCGTGAGCCTAACATGCGGTGCAACGGTAGTACTTACCCCCCCCTCCCTTTCCCCCCCCCCCCTTCTATCTTGTCCCACCTCGTCTCGTTTCAGGGTCCAGGTGTTTCTAGCTTTGGGACGAGCGTGCACAGGTCTGCAAGGGCCTTAGCTGCCTCCGGATCACCTCGATCGGCCCAGAAGGCCAGATACTCCCGCAGCTTCCACAGCTTGGCATCGCCCGTCCGCCCGTACTCGGCAACATCCCTCACGGCCAGCTCGTGCCTGTGTTTCTTCTCCGCCTCGGCCAGCTCCCTGTCCCTGACCCACTGCGCCTCCTCCGCGGCCACCCTCCTGGCCGTGGCCGTCTGGTCCAGGCGCTTCCTGCGCACGAGGTAGCCCAGCATGGCGCAGTTCTCCATGTCCAGCCGGTGCACCTCGTCCTGCGTGTGGCCCATGACCCGCAGCACGGACTTGTTGGAGCGGTTGTGCAGCACCAGCATCGCGCAGTTGGAGTCCCCGCTGCTGCCGAGGACGTCATCCAGGACCCTGCGTATGCGCCGGTCGACGTCCACATAGGTCTCGCGCATCACCGTGTCGTCCGCCTTGTCCTGCTGCCCGTCGACCCTGAGCCTGACGTCCACGCCCAGCTTCCTCCTGAGCTCCCTGAAGAGCTTGACGATGTTGGCCGTGACGTCCCGCCGGTCGGCCTCGTGGTTGTGGTCGTAGCCCTTCCACTCGCGCAGGCCCTCCTTGACGTGGAGCAGCACCGGCTGGCTGAGGCGGAGCTCGGCGATCGTGTACATGGCCGTCTGCACGCACCGCCTCAGGGGCGATGTGTAGACCGTGACGGGCAGCGGGGCACCCTCCTGCTGGACCAGCCCCCGCAGGATCTGGCCGGCGTGCTGCGCATCCCTCACGCCCTCGGCCGTCAGGCCCGGGTCAAAGGTGTTGCGGAGCCTGCCCAGGAACCGCCACGCGATGGGCTTGGAGTACTCGGACGAGAGGGCATTGTGGTGTGCCTTGCCGTGGCGGATAGTGTAGATGAACTTTTGGGTGTTGCCCGCCGCGTGGAGGGCCTCGTTGACCCGGCCGAACCCTTGGGGCGGCCTGATATTCTCCTTTATCCGGCGGACCTCGCCGTTGTGATTGTTGTGGCTCTCCAGGGGGAGAGGATATGGACTTATTGTATGAATACTCATACTCATGCGCCTTGGGAAGAGACATCCTAGATTGGGGGGTTTTTTTTTTTTCCTTCCTTTCCTTTATGACAATTATTTCTATGGGCCAGAACCCGGGAGGAGCCTTTGATAAGTGGGAAGAGATATGAGGGGGGGGGGGGGTGACCTTGGCAAGCAATAGCAGTCAAGGAGAGCCCTCACTCGGCCATATAAATACTCTCGAGGGCAGCGTGGTGGGAGCCAGTCGGGTGGACAGCCCCCTCAGACCGAGTCAAGACCTTTTTCTCAGTGGTTGTCGTTAGTCAAGAACAAGGTCAGGTACTTTCTGTGAACGTTTTTCAAGACTCCACACCGGTCTGTTCTTGGTGTGAACGATAAAATGAGGAAGCCCATCAGACACCCCTGCTGATCACCAAAGAGCCCAGGCCCCTTCGTCCGCCTCGTCCAGAACCCTGTGCCTTGTTCGAATTCACTCTCCCCTTATGGCTGCTGTTTCACAAGAGAGGTCTCACCCACCTAGGCAGATAGTGATCGTATCGTCTTGTTCCTTTCCCCCGAGTTGCAGGAATCAGCCTGACGGGGCGAAAGATGGGATTTAACAAAACTTCGGTGAAGTGTGTGGCAAAAGATGTCACAAGACGGTGTGTGTGAGAGAGATAGAGAGAGAGAGAGAGTGTGTGTGTGTGTGTGTATGTATATTGCCGCCTTTCTTGCGCCTTCGTTCCCCCCCTCTCGACCTCCACTCCTGCGACAACTGAATGAATATAATACATACCCACGGGTTCTTGGTGTCTATAGACAAAGAAAGACAAGTAAAGGGGGCAGGAATACAACTGAGCTGTTATCATGCCTGATATCCTTTTCCTCTGCCTGAGCTCCAAAAGTTCCCCGACGAAGTTGTCGCTTGCACGTGGGATTGCCCACTCCTCAGAGATTGTGACAACTTGGGAAGAGATAAAATGCTGACTCGTATTGGAGGGGGAGTGGGAATTGACAAGTACTTGCGGGTCCAGGGATAATGTGAACAAGTTGAAGGTATATTGGACTTCTCGCAGGAATCAAACCAAACAGCCTTGGAAATCACTAGTGCTGCGCCACCGTTCCCAGTTTGTACGCAAGACCGGCTTCCAACTCTACACAAATGAGATTTCCAACAGTCATAGTCCCTCGGCAAAGTCCTTACCGCTTCGCAAGCCATGGATTGTGTGATTTTATATATTCTTTCTCCCCCCCCCCGGCGGGCAGGCCCCCTCTCCCTCCAACTCACATAGTTATCTATCTGCATGCACACAGCCTTGTGATGAAGGGGGGCGCTTACGCCCCTCCGGGTAATCCGGTTCCCAAGCATGCAAGTGAGAGCCGATAGTCCAGAAGTGTAGTACTGCAGCACGTTCATGGTCCAGTTAGCCGTAACAAGCTTGGGCCCATATGACAAGCATGGTCCCATGATCACCGTTTTGTCTGTGATTCGACACACTAGGGCCGTGGGAGAGCAGCTCCCGTCATCCAGACTGACTACATGTAATGAGCACTTTTGTCGTGGGTTTTTTTCTTTTCTCCCCGCCCCATAGGGAGGCCGTCTGAATGGTTCGGTAAAGTGTGGATTGTTGCGAGCCCCACAACATGTAAGCCAGAGGTCAACAACCATGGGACGCCAAATTGGTGTTGTCCACTTGCCTATGCTCATGATTACTTCCCAGTCTTGCAACTTGTTTGCTTCCCACGCGCCGTGGAACCCGAGCTTGCCCACAACGTGGGATGAGGTAAGGGTGACACAGCAGCTATGACTACATCTCGGTCTGGGACTCTGCTTTCCAGATCAAGTAAAGTTTCAAGGGGTGCAGAAGTAAGCCTCTTTGATTATGGTATTCAAAGTGCAGGGCGAACTCTCCGGGCTCCAGCCATTTACCACAAGACCAGAGTGACTTCTCTTGTTCGCCTAGGCTCATTTTATTTGCGAATTGACCGGTCCAATGTGTCGAATAATGTAAGCTCAGAAGGGCTGCAACGTAATGGTTGAAATATCTCTGAGATGGACGAATAATTGTGTACCACTACCTAGATAGGGGAAGGCAGTAAGTAGATCTTACGTCTCAGCTTGCTTCTTGTGGACACCCGAGCAACTGGTCGAGCTGAGAAGCTGCCTCATCCGGATGTGCATCACCTTCAAGGGGTGTTATTTGATCACTTTCCACTTGTCAGACCGCCCTGCAGTTATGAGGAGTCGTCAAGTCTGGGTGTCGTGGCGTCGTGGCGTCGTGACCCGCACTTCTGCACCACATCCAGCACCCCATAACATCTGTGTCCGATGTCTCTCGCCCGGAGAGCTTACATGCCTTGGAGATTCCACCTGCTAATTATAGGATATCCACATTTCTTGTCTTGAACTTTTTCATGTTTCCTTCTGTCGGCCGCCCAGACGAATCAGATTGCCACCATCATCTTCCCTCCTCAGGGGCAATTGAATCATATGGCGTCTCGGTCTCGACTAATTACTCCCGAGCTCAGCTGTCCATCCCGTGATTGTGATAGGCCGTCCGGGACGAAGTAGGCGTTGCTTGGCATGAATCGCAGCACATATGAAAGGGACATAAAGAATACACGAAAAGAAATAACCAGACAAGGCGGCCCGAAATAAAGCCACACTTCATAATTTATATCTCTCGATTCAGGTCGTTCGGTTGGCGGGCCCAGGGATATTACTCGGATTTGCCCTGGGCCAGCCCGTGGACGATGATAGATTATTGGCTATGATACGAAAATATGGGCCGTGTCTCAGAAGCTCTTCTCCGTGTGTAAGGCACACTCTGCGGCGCGGCGTAGATAGCTGATGAATGTTTGTACTCTTGGGACGAAGCAGAGGAGCCAACAGTCTGTCGGCATAGCCGACGCCGCTGTCTGACGTACAATGGTGGCTCAAACCACCCAGTGTCGAGCACATGGTGGTACTCCGTAAGTACGTCATACGAGACACTCTTCGTAGGGTTTTCCGGCACCCCCTTCGCTTCGTGTATCCCAGCATGTAGCAGACCACCACGTGCCACTCTGCTACGACGCCGGCAGATATCATCTTGCCCCCCGTTGTGCCGTTTTGACTGACCGAGGTCAACTCGAAGGATCAGAAGGGATCATGTGGAGAGAAGCGATGATGAGAGCGGGGAGGGGCAACAGCAACACGAAGCAACACAATGTGGAAATGTGGGATCCTTGTATCTGGAGCAGCAGTGTTAGTATGAATCGAGTGCATTGCGGCGGCCGAGGCTCTATTATGCTCTGCTCAGATGCGGAGCAGTGGAAAGTACCGTACCTGGCAGATCATGATTCATTGACTGATGATCGCGTTGCAGAAGGCCACACTATGTACAATACGACCCATGTGATGAGTAGTCGAATGATGGGCAGGTTAGCAGAACAAACCTGGGTCCCAACATGCCTCTTCCAAAGCACCTCATCGCGTCGTCAGAAGTCTTCGCTAGCCGTGTGAACATGACGTGTCCGCCGAGCTGGGAAACGGTTCGTAACACAGAAAAGGAGAAACCAGAAAGCAGAGACACGAGAGACAGCAAGAGACCGTCGAAAAAAAGATCGGCTGCTAAGAACGACGATGGCTCTTTTGCCATGGTTCATGATCGTCGGTCATGGAAACCACTTGTATGGGTGGAGAACACTGCCGGCCTCGGTTCTACCCTCGATCGGAGTCGCCCGATGATGAGGTGGTTGCCGGACTATGAGAAGTGCCGATGCGTCAAGAACTGAGATTTGATGACATATTAAGATGATAATTGCAAGTGGATCGAGCCCGTCTATGCCTATCCCGGGGCATCTTTGCTTGATGCTAACCTACTGGATTTGACAGAACCCTATTACCCTAACCCAGAGAAGGCCTGAGGGCTGACTGCAGGGCCTAGTCTGGCCTAAATCTTGGCAAGGCCATGAACACCCCCCCTCTCTAGCTCTAGATCTGTTACAGCAGGTTGCATGGGCGTGCATAGTGCCTAGCAGTAGAGTGCATGCGGGGTGCCAACCGATAAGATAGGCAGCAGTGGCACCGCACCCTAAGTGATCATTAGGCAGGTACCTCATGGTGGGGTTCGCCGGCATGCGCATATCTTGCCGCGAATAGCCTCAAAGAAAAAGAAAAAATTGAGTCCTCTAGCCAATTAAATTTTAACCTCTTGGACTTTCACCCCTCTTCCATGATCTTGGTGATATTTCTTCCATCCTAGACTGGCTACTTTATATTTCCAACCCCTCAACAACTGATTCTGTCTGCTTTCCCCCCCCCCCTCATACATCCACGACTGCTGCAAGTACCCGAGCAGCATCCCTGACGACGCCAACCTCCTGCAACCACCCGCGCAAAACCGAATCAGTAATTAATCCGACCGTCATCATGGCTGAGAAGCTCTATGTCACATACAATGATGTGCGCAGCCCTTTCGCTCTCCCTGCTTCCTCCCTTGAACCCTCCGAATCATCGCCTCCAGCGAGCTCTGCTCTTGTTCCTCGCCACTGACTTTGGTCCGTTGGGCTTTTTTTTTCTTTTTACCTACAGGTCCACAACCTCTGCAAGGAGTCTGCGGAACACATCCTCGCCAAGTTCCAGCCCCAGCTGATGATCGCAATCGGCGGCGGTGGCTACGTCCCTGCTCGCATCCTGCGATCCTTCCTCAAGAAGACCGGCAGCCCCAACATCCCCATCCAGGCGATCGGCCTGTCCCTCTACGAGCAGCTGCCCACGGACGATGTCGTCGAGGAGCCTGGCAAGAAGGTCACGCGTACCCAGTGGCTCGACCTCACCAGCCTCGGCGAGATGAAGAACCTGATCGGCAAGAAGATCCTCATCGTCGACGAGGTCGATGACACCCGGACCACCCTCGAGTACGCCGTCAAGGAGCTAGAGAAGGATGTCGAGCTGGCGAGGCAGAAGCTGGGAGTCGATGGCAAGACCGAGTTCAGCATATTTGTGTTGCACGTGAGTAGAATACCTGGGAGGGGACAGCCAGACGGGTTAATTCGAGCTATGTGACGGGTGCTAACAGGGCTCGCGAACAGAACAAGGACAAGCAGAAGAAGGGCACTCTCCCCCAGGACATGATGGAAAGCGGTCGTTACCTGGCTGCTCGCACCGTCGGCGACGAGTGGATCTGTTACCCTTGGGAGGCTGGTGACATAGAGGAGCACGACGAGCTCGCGCGACAGGCCAAGGCCAAGCAGGCCAATGGCAGCTCATGATCACCACTTTGCGAGAATCGACTGCATCAACACGCTTCAGGGTGTCCATCATGTTCCTGCGGATGACCTCTGACAACGCTGCAGGGGCCTTGATCCCTCAGATAGCGACGGAACTCCGCTGCCAGCCTTTGGGCCCCAACACTTGCGGTCACTAGTCCGTTTCGTCAGTTCTTCCATTTCGCCAGGGCGGTATTTTGATTCAACCGAATAGACACGAAGACCATACAGACCGCTCTCACGGCAGCCATTCTTTCGGCGACTGAGTCTGGAATCCGAGACAGGGAAATACAAAAAGAGGGGCAAAAGCGACAATGAATTTAGAGCTCACCTCTCCGCGAGGAATACATACAGGGGCGGGTGGCACATTTGAAACAAGAGAAATTTGAGTTCTGCATTGACTTCACTCCAGCACTACGGCTTGTGACGTGCCAATCTTGTGACCGCTGCATGTGGTCTCGTACTGTTCAGTGGCTACGAGAGGCTCGTCGCACTCCGGCAATGGCATCATATCATTTTTCAGGGTGATGGGGGGGGGGTTTTTTTTTGACCGAACTCTGCTGACCATTTCAGTAGCCCGCCCTGGCCAGGCTGAAGGAGCGGGCCAAGATCGTGACTGGTCTTCAAGCTTTCGAAGCTCGGAGCAGGTCGACTATTTACCGCCTCGTCAACCTATGCTGGGAGTTTTTCACTGAGTTCTTGCTGCCGTCGATGATCACTACGCCGGGCTACAGATGGTCGGCAAAGAACCGCTTTCGCTCCTAGACAATGACTCATCAGGAATGGCCATTAATTACATGAAAACGAAGTCTGCTCGACACCAGCACCAGCCTGGACGGGTGAGTGAACCATGGTCGGTATATGGAGCTTTCCGATGATATGCACAATGCTGGAGTCGGATACTCCGATTTCGCTCATGGATCCCTACGCATACTGGACAAACAGAAGGCTGGGGCATTGGGTGCCTTAAGCCGGACACAGTTCCACAACGTGATGACATCGTCCTTGAGGAAGTCTCCGGCCGTGTATTGGCCATAGGGCCCATGTCAGTTGCAGTATCAACAAGCTTACCCGCTGCCTGTACATCTCACCTGGAGAGAGATTGTGGCCTTACTGATCATGGGAAGGCTTTTGAATGCCTTGACTCCCAGGCTGAATGGAATAGCGATGAATTCCCGGCCCTAGGAACACTGTTCATCATGATATACGACACCACGCTCGGCTTTTCACGGCCACGAGAGCGCGGAAGTGGCTCTGTATCGCTGCGGGCCGCATTCCGCTCTGGAGCCTCGCCGTTACGGCCCCACAGAGAGGCGCCCCTGGCCCACAAGGCATCCACTGATAATTCGGGCCGTCCAGCCTGAGCCACAGCCTTATAATGACAACGGTCCAGCGAGCGCACCACAGAAGGTAGCAACAAACTTTGGGTCACTCAAGTGAAGAGTCTTTCCTCCGTTGTTTACCGAAGCTTTCCGCTGGATTAAAAGACAACAGGGCCCACCAGAGCCCTCGATTGGGTCTGGCACACCACCGAAGGAGGCTCGAAATTATCGTCCGTATGCAGCCGGTGTCGAGGATGATACGATCTTGACTGCTCTTCGGCCGATGAACGGATCGATAAACAGCGAGAATATAGGAGTAGCATGGTGGGCCCTGATGATGGCACAAGAAAGGAGCGAGAAGAAGGGAGGGGAAAAATCTGAAAATTAAAAGGCGCAGGATTTGATGGTCATGATATATAAATCGCTGTTGAGATTTAGGAAGACATAAGCAGTTTCTAGTAGAGCTTTGTTGAGCCTTCTTCTTGTTTGCGGACAAGGACAGCTTCAGATCGAACAATGCTCCTCCAAAAGACTGAAATCGACGGGTCGGCAACCCAGGTGAACAGCCACGGCCACCGGCATCGCGAACCTTCCAAGCCGCGTGAAGAAGTTGTTCTCTGCCCGGTCTTCCATTTTGCAGAGCCCAGACGGGCCATTCAGAATCTTCAAGCCAGATTTCCACACGTCAGGTTCATATGGCACACACTGAAGGACCGATCATCATGTGTCTACAATGACCGACTGATCCCAGAGGGTAAATGAACTGCTCACGTCCATTGCCATTTTTCCTGGCATGACTATTTCACCCTTTCGCATTCTCTGTACTGGTGGTTTTCGATTCTCACAGAGATGCTAACCACTAAAATCTACCTGAGCACAGCCGATTACCGTGCCGCGACAATATACCTCACCTTCGACCAGTCCCCACCATCCCTCGACGTCCTGCCCAACCTTCGCCTTGTCCAACTGCTCACCTCGGGTCATGACCACCTACGCGAGACCCCGCTCCTCTCTAACCCGTCGATCCCCGTCGCGACGTGCTCAGGCGTGAGCGCGAGGTCGATTGCGCAGTATGTGGTCTTGCAGGTGTTGTCGTGGGCACACCAATACCCGCGGGTGCTCAAGGTCATGGGCGAGAGGAAGTGGGTTGGACCGGAGAGGGACAGAAGAGGAGGGTATCCTATGGCGAATGTGCTTGCTGGAAAGAGGGTGGGCATCTGGGGGTACGGCAGCATCGGCAGACAGGGTAAGCAACGGATCATATCGTCATTGTCCCTTTATCCTTTATAACCATGTATATAGTCCTGCTCATGTTCTGACGTTGCTTTATGAGCCTTCAGCCGCCCGTATACTACACGCCATGGGAATGCACATCATAGCCTGCACCTCGAGCGAGAAGTCCACACCCGAGTCGAGGCGCCTCAACACACCAGCCAGCCTGGCCTCGGACCCGGCCATGGGCGACGACCAAGGTCAGCTGCCGATCGAGTGGCACTCTGGCGGAACACGAGCCGGCCTGCACAAGTTCCTCGGCGCGGATCTTGATATCCTCGCCATCTTCACCCCGCTCACACCGACCACGAGACACGCCCTCGGCAGGGAGGAGTTCGACATCCTCGGCAGAGGGAAAGAAGCCACGGCACCGTTTCTGGTCAACGTCTCGCGCGGGCCGATAATTGTGCAGCAGGACCTCGTCGCCGCGCTCAAGGACGGCCGGCTGTCGGGCGCGGCATTGGATGTGACGGACCCGGAACCGCTGCCGGCGGACCATGAGCTCTGGGGCTTGCCGAACGTGAGCATCACGCCTCACATGAGCTGGTGCTTCGAGGAGTATGTGGAGGACTGTATCGCAGGGGTGCTGGCTGAGAACCTGGGGAGGTTGGCGAAAGGGATGAAGCTGGTGAACCAGGTATGGTGAGGCTGGCTGGACCGGCCATGATGTGTGTGTGATGCTTTGCTATGAAATATCAGCGTTTGATGAACTTTTCTGGGGGTTGGATAGTTGAGACTTTAGAAGACCATTTCAAGGAAACCAATTTCAAAATATGTGTACACTGCCCACTTTGACCAATCTCCTCAAGACGAAATACCTCGGCATCCAGCAATATTTGATCAGGTGATGTGACCATGACAGCCATAATTACGATCACGAGAGAACTTTGAAGCTATTCAGTTACCTTTCCAACAACTACCACCTCACTCACGTCGTCTTTCTCTTAGACAATAGTTGTGACGCAAGAATCTCTCCAAACATATCCGCACCTTGCATAAAACAGGGAGATAATGGACCCCCAAGACGAACTGAACACGCATGCGCATCGAACACCAGAGTGCCAAAACAACATTATGAGCATGTATTTATTCCGCAGTCATGTACGTCCAGCACCCGGACCTCCGTCATGACACCTCTCTTGAAGAGCAGGGCACCCTTCGTCTGCTAGTGATTACTTGAGCACTTGTTTATCCAAGCTACACGTCTGACCTGTGTCATTACCCGTAAACCTTGATAGCAAAGAGGAGAAGTATTCTTGAAGCTAAATGAGGCACAGTTGCTCCACTCTCAGCCCTCGATCCACACATGCTGATCCTATAGTGCCCTGCGGTATGCGCGCGGCAATATGGTGAACTGAAGCAGGTAGGGAGGGTATAATAGCGTCCCGAATTGAGGTTGGTGGTCAACGTCTTATCAATCATCTACCATTTACTCCGGGACCGAATCCCGGGGAGGGGGAAAAGACGTAGATCAACCAATTATCGTGAGGACGTGCCGAAAGCCCACACAGGACGGAATCCACTAAGGTGGTATAGGACGTGTCAAGTCAAGTACTTAAAGTCTGGACATGCTGAAGGGGTGTCATTCTTGAAATGAGAGACTTCATGAGCAAATTGGATGCGCCCTCTATTCCTCGACTTGCTTTCGGTCTTATTCACTTTGCAATAATATCTTTCGAGTGATCTTTGGAGTCTTCAAGTGAAACGATAAGAATCACGTAGACTTCAGTGAACAAACCGAGAAGATGACTGCCACAATCCTCCTCACAGGGGCCAGCGGCCTGGTTGGCTTCCGCATCCTCCTCAATGCGCTCGAGGCCGGCCACAATGTGCGCTTTACGGTGCGGTCCGAGGAGAAAGCCCGGGCGGTGGCGTCGAACCCCGCTGTCCTGAAGCTCGGCGCAGCAGCCGGCGAGCGCCTCGCCTCGGTGGTCATTCCGGATCTGACGGTCGACGGTGCCTTTGACTCGGCGCTGCAGGGGGTCACCCATATCATTCACGCCGGGGCGCCCGTGCCGCTGCCTCATATGGAACCAATGACCCAGGTGTACGAGCCAACGTAAGGCATCTCATATCATTTGTCTTGAAAATGTGTAGATATCCCACATTCAGACCTTCAGACCTGTACATTGACTTCCTTCGGATAGGGTCAAGATTCCGCTGAACCTTCTGCAATCTGCCCTCAAGGCCCCCACCGTGCAGCGCGTCGTGATCACCTCGTCCGGTCTGGCCAATCTCGGCTACACAGTAGGCCCTGAGACGGTCTCGGCGTCAACGCGTGTCCCACCCCCGGACCCCGTCCCCGCGGCCTTCGACAACGGGGTAGAGGCGTACATCACGGGCAAGCTGGTCGAGACGCACAACACGGACGCCTTCATCAGGACGCAGAACCCGCACTTCACCGTCTCCCGCATCTTTCCGGGCTACGTCTTCGGCCGCAACGAGCTGGCGCTGGACACCGCCATGATGCAGACCCAGAACAGCTCCAACAACTTCATGATGGCGGGCATGCTGGGCGGAGAGGTGCCGATTCATCTGCTCGGCGGGTTCGTCCACATCGACGATGTAGCCGAGACGCATATGCGCGTCGCCTTTGATGACCGCTGCGCCGGCAAGGATTTCGGCATCGCGCTCGAGGTCGACTATGACACCATCTTCGAGTATGTGGAGAAACGATTCCCTGAACATGTCAAGGCGGGAGTGTTCAAGAAGGGAACGGTGCCTTTACAGCCCATCAAGTACGACTCGAGTGACGTGGTGGCCCTGCTGGGTGGGGTCAAGAGCTTTGAGGATGCCGTGGCTGATGTTGCTAGCCAGTATCTGGAGAAGCTGGAGGAGGAACAGTAAGTGGCGGGAGTGCACGTGGGCCAGAGCAGAGAGCCTTCTTCATCATCGAGCGTATAAATATAAGCAACGATGGTGAAGATTCAACTGAATGCCTGGGCTATTGGACCTCTTGAATGGTACAGCTGAGAACCGATGAGCACCGACCTGCTTGCTGCCTAGGTCTGATGCAGATGTCGATGACCCCAAAAGGCTCGTCCAAAGTCTCCGTCTCGGGCAAGATGCAGGACGACCACACATTTCAGCCCGGATGTCATGCCTCCCCAATCAAGTCTGAAGTAAATCGGCCTTGCTCCAGAGCGCCGTCATGACAGCAGAAGGCAGGCTGTGGTAGTTGACAGCCGCGACAGACAAAGCCGTGGTGACACCAAACACCGCAGTGCCCACAGCCACACAGCGGTTCCGATCGCGCTCGTCAGGGCGAAAGGCCCTGCTGATGCCCCACGCAGCGACGCCCGCGCCGGCCGACGAGAGCACGCAGCCCTTGTAGTCATCGGGTATCGCGTCGTAGACCTCCATGAGCGCCTTGACGATGTTGATGAGCGTGGAGATATCCGATCCGCCGGCGTCGGCGGTGCTGAAGTTGACGTTGTCTCGGTGCTGCCATGCTTCTTTTATGCGCAGGAGCAGCCAGAGTGCGGCGGTGGTGAGGAGGACAAAGAGGAGCCTTCGATAGAGAGGTTTCATGGTGGTGAAAAGCCAGCCGAAATTCGAGGTATACAGAGTTGCGGCGGCGGAGAGGGACGAGTCTTGTTGGTGAGTAGATTTAATGGTGTGAGATTTTTGGTGTTGGTACTGTGAGACAAGAGGCTTAATGATAGGCTCGCCGCGGCTTTGCTATGCGTTGTACAACCGCGAGCTTTCCAGGCTTCATGTGCTGTGGCGGCGGCTGCTGCTGCTGCTGTGGCGCAGTTGATGCTTGGCGGTCAGTACTTAAGTAAGTACTTAGCGGCTCCTGTATCCGCCTTACAACAGCATGAACAAGGCTCGCAAGACATTGACCACCACCATATCACAGGGCCGTCAAGCAATGTGCAGGTCGCTAGAAATATTATCTTCTACATGTCATGTCTTGGAGGAGACAAAAGCTCTTCTGTTTGCTTATGTCGAGTGCACATATGACAGGCGCGAAACTGCTGGGCCATCATCCGTCGAACCTCGAAGGCGCGTTGTAAGTCGAATATCGTCCTCACACCTCTCGTCTATTTTTCCATACTCGACGGCGCGTTGAAGCGACTTTGGTCCATGTCCACGGAGTATCGGAACAGGGCGTCACTGAGCTTGCAGGGCCCGACCTGTAGCAGAAAGTAAGCCCCAGAGAGGCGGATCATCATTAAAGATATTAGCCTCCAGCGGTGCCCTCCCGCAAATGTTTCTCCTTCAACTTCTTCTCCTGCTTCATAAATTCCCTGATGCCGACAGGAACATTTTTATACAAATCATCGTCCCAGAAGTCCTTGGCGATCTTGCCGGAACCCACTGGTGCCTTTGCGCCCACATCCCAATTCGTCTCTGAGCCGCCGCCGTCATCGTCCATGCTGACCACTGTATGAGCTGCTGCTGTTGATTCCGCAGGCGGTGGCCTCTCTCCTTCTGAAACCGTAGAAATCTGTGGTGTCTCCTCCTCCTCGGCCCCAGACACTCCCGCAGCCGCCCTCTTCTGCGCCTCAGCGTTCGCGAGCGCCCATTCCTCCATCTCGTCACGGTACCGATCCCATACACAGTTGACACATCCACTCATGCAGCAGTTGTCCGGCTCCTCTGGTTTTGGGGGGGACCAGCACGCCAGCCACCATGCTGCTCTTGGCCCGGATTGCTGCGAGGCGCTCGGCGCGCTCGGCGGGGCCGGCAAGGCTCGACCCGAAGATTACTTTGGCCTTGTCCTCAGTGCTTGTCGACGTCGGGGGCGGGGTTGGGATGGGGGGAGAAGACGTCGCCGAAGAGGATGGGG
Organism: Aurifilum marmelostoma; assembly: GCA_027559495.1. Taxonomy (NCBI): domain Eukaryota; kingdom Fungi; phylum Ascomycota; class Sordariomycetes; order Diaporthales; family Cryphonectriaceae; genus Aurifilum; species Aurifilum marmelostoma. The sequence continues at coordinate 1,998,996 of JAMXSV010000010.1, read as the reverse complement.
GTGAAACCTCGCCGGCCGCGCCTGGTCCTGGGGAGGAGGAGGAGGACGGGCTGCTGCTTACCGAAGACTTGGAGGCGGCCTCCTTGGCGGTGGCCTTGGGGCTCGCGGCGGCGGAGGCGGTCGGTGCGGTGGATGCCGTCGCCGTGGACGCGGGCTCGGGCTCCAGCTTGGCCTTGGGCTTGCGGCCGCGCTTCGCGGGCTCCTTGTCGGCCTCAGCCTCGGCAGCTTGTTGTTGCTTCTCCTTGACCGAGGAGGCGGGCTCCTCGGGCTTCACCTTGGGGATGGGCTGGCCAGAGTTGAGAATGGCCTCGTAGAAGCGCCCTATGGGCATGGCCTGCTCTTGCGAGGGCTCGAGAGGAACTGTCGGGTTTGGGTTCTTGGTGGGGATCGTGGCATAGCTCCGGCGGGCTGCAGCGAGGGAGCGCAGCGGGCGCGGGCTGAGGAGGAGGGTGCGCACCGAGGATGACATGGTCGCTATGCTTGTTGATAGAAAGGAAGTACTGGCAAGGCTATGGCAGACGCATTGACTTTGTTTTGCTTGAAGATGATCGCAGAGAGGCCCCAAGAATAACAAGGAAAAAGAGAAGAAGAAACGTTGGCGCTCAAGGTTGAGTTGATAGGTGTTTAGAGAGGATGATAAAACCTTAGAAAAAGAAAAGAAAAGAAAAAAAAGAAGGCGCAAAAACAGGGATTGGTTTCCTCGGTATGTCATCAGAACTACAATGGCGTCGCTTGTTCTGCCCCTGTGGTGCAACACGCTGTGTTCCGGTTTAAGCCGTGCCTATCAGCTCCTTGGTCCCTGGAATTACTGGCGTCATCAGTGCATCGCCCACTGGGCCAGCTGCTAGAGGGGCAGAAGGGACCTCCCCTGTCACTGGGACGGCCCCTGGACGCGCCCGGGATCTGGGGTAAACAATCACCATGCCCGTCTCGTCCTATAGTTAGTAGCTACTTACTTTTGAAGTTTCTCCCAAAACACGTCCTTGAGGAATATCAGCCGAGTTCGGGACCACACGCGTTGTGAACAGGTCTCAACAGCTGGAATTACAGGCATCATGACTGCAATGGCATAGCCCATCCTGTGTGTATAGTCAACAATGGACTCATCAGCGCCAAAAAGGCGCAAGACCTCCCCAACAGCATCGGTACCAGTCGAGTCCACCACCCCTCCAGGTCCTCCACCAGGACAACAATCACAAGCATCACAACAACCTCGATCCTCTCCTTCGCGCTCTCCTCAGCGTCCCTCATTCGCCTCGCCCACGCGATCGAGTCTCGCCCGCCACAACCCCGACATCCTCTCCCGCAGACGAGCAGTCGCGTCGCAAACACAGGACAATCTACCCGCGTCGCAAGCAGGCAGCCAGGACGAAGATGCCGACGTGGCAGCTGCGCTGACCGCGCAGTTGGTACCCCACTCCGAGGGTGGTGGCACAGTATCGTCATCACCTGTCGCCGGGCCTTCTACCTCCCAAGGGCGAGCAGCCGCCGCTCAGAGCGCTCCTCCCGGCCCTGTCGTGGACGCGCCACGATCGCCCTCCAAGCGAGTTGGTGGTAGCACTTTCGGCGCGCAGCCACCCCGCCGCACACCCACTCGACCACAGCCCCGACCACTGCCTCCGCCAGGTCCCGAGAACGAGGATGACATAACAACCTCGCTCCCAAGGCGGAGCTCACGCCGATCCCCCACAAACACGGGCGTCTTGCCGGTCGTAGCACAGGAGGAGCCCAAACTGCCACCAACACCCGAGCATCCTGATCCAGTGGTGAGCACGCCGCCCTCTGGCATACATCACACGCCGTCTAAGAGACGTCGCGATGCGAGCGAGAGGGAGGCTGCGCGCCAGCAGGGCTCGCCATCGAAACATCCTCTCTCACAAGAGGTTGCACTGGGACAGCCGCCACAAAAGGAATCAGAGAGGTTCAGGGCGCGACGGCGCGGGAGCCCAGTCAAGCCCACTACCGCCAGTGCATCCCTTCCCGAGAAGCCTGTGGAGGCCGAAGTCAAACCTGAAAGCGAGTTTGTTTCTGGAACACATCCGCGCCGGAGTATTCGTCTACGTGGACCCAACTGGGAGAAAAAGCAGGAACGGGATGCACTGTTGCGGGAGGTCGAGCACCTCAGGGCGGACCTGGAACTGGCAAGAGGAGAGACTGAGAATGCTGCGCAGGGTCTGCCCATGAAAGCCGGCAAGGACGCCGTCCTCGACCTCTTGCGACGCCATGTTCTACCAGCTGCCAAGGGGACAGATTCTGATCAGGGTTCAGACTGGCTGGAGGTAGCCATGAACCCCATTGCGATGCTTGGTTTCAACGGGTCGCACCAGTCAATTCTTCTACCATCGGCAATACCACAGGAAGACAGAAGAGACGAGAGCCAGCAGCAGCCGCCCATCAGCCATCACCCGATACCCATGACCACGTCCGAGGAGCTGCCGTACCTACAAGTGTTTACACCTCTATCGTATAGTTCGACTGTCGCTACCATCTCGCCCTCAGCTGAAGAACCAGACCAGCCTACAACTCAGAGACACACCATCACCATCCGCTCCGCTTCACCTGCTGGCCTCTTCAGCGCACGCCTTGAAATGACAGTCAACACCCGCACTCTCGCCGTGTCCTCTCTCTCTGTGCCGCGTCTCGATCCTGCAGCTGCCCCCGAGCTCAGGCCTTTCATCGACCGCGCCTCGTCCCCTCAGCCGAAAGTGCCCTACCACCCTGCTCTCACGCGCAACCCCAGCATCGTGTGCTGGGCCATGGCCGAATGGTACCGCATCGCCCTCAAGCGCGCCAAGTTCTGGCATGTCCTCGAGAAACAGCTCGGCGACAAGAGCGGGATAAACGAAGCCGTGCTTGCAACAAGGGCACGGAAGAAGCGGAGGCGGCGGCGGCAGCAGCAGCAGCAGCATCAGAAGGACGTCACCAGTGATGGCGACAGCGGTGTAGGCGACAGCTTTGCGAGCACCGAGGGTCTGGGCGGTCTGGACTCTATGATGCTAAGCAAGGGCGAGTTGTTGCCGCACATGGGGCGGAGAAGCATGGACTTTGAGGTTCCTTATCTTGCCGGTGGGGGGGATGGGGAGGTGTCAGAGCTGAGGGTAAGCTGGGTCGTCGAGTTTGACTGGACAGGTGAGGCGAGCAGTAAGCTGGGGGTGGAGGTTGGTGTGCTGGGCAAATGTAAGCGCTTCTTCCTTGTTGTCCCACTCGATTTTTCATCACTGCACCTTTTTTCCCCCCCGCATGACTGACGCCTATATACTCGCAGGGCAAGCAGTGGACCATCGGAAGAGCATCGTCGGTATACCAAAGCTGTTTGACAAGCTTGTGCAGGGCGGCGAGGACCCGTTGATGGCTGTCAAGACGGTCGTGGCTCTCTTGGCCGGGGAGCCCGAGGCATGATGAGGAGCCAGGAAAGGACGGACTGGTTGTCTGTCTTTGTGTTCCAATCTACCAAGAGACCCGAGAACAAGTTCGGTTGTGTTGCTCCGTGCTGCAAAGCTCGCAGCGTTTGTGTGGTTAGCGCCGTCGAGATTGCTGACGGCGCAGAATTATGTACACAATTTTGTCATGAGAGAAACTGGTATTCTAGGAAAACCAAGAACCCTGAACCGAAGAGAGTGCTCACGAAATCCGTGTTGTGACGTAGTATTTGATTTGTTATTAAGGCCAGCATCTCAGCTCTCCTCCTCGTCGCTTATCTGCGTTTGGAAGTCTCCTCGGCCTTTCTTATGCACATTCTGTACCGACTCGAGACCCCGGGGAAATTGTTGAGGTACAAGGCCAGACCAACGAGGCCTTACTTGGACCCATCTCTTGAAAATGTAAAAGTGGCAACTTAGGCATTTATGACGGTGACGACGAGGACCGAGACGCCAGATATTAGGACCAAAGCTTCAATGCTCGCAAGACGACCTCGCTCCCGCTCCCGACGGCCGTCCCCTTTTGCCTTTCCCTGTTATTTTTGCCTTTTTTTGGTTCTTTTTTTTCCCCCTCAGCGAGCAAGCGTCTCGCCTAATGCTAGGTCATTGTCTGGAAAGCTAGTCCACAGTAACACCCAGCTTGCGCAGCTCCACCTTTGCCGTCTCGATTTCCGACATGAGCTCCTTGTGGGCTTCGGGGCAGTCGTTGAAGGTCAGTACGCCCCAGCCGAGGCGGGCGAGCAGGAATGCGCCGAAGGAGACGACGGCCCAGAATGGGAGCTGTTGGTTTAGTGTCAGCAATGACGGTCGTCAGAGTGTGTCTCGAGGACGATGGTAGTAGTTGAAAGGGGAGGGGGGGGGCAATGTAATGCATACCACAGGGACAATTTCCGTCTGGATCACAGAGGGTAGGGGGATCAGTTGCAGGTAGAGGGAGAGGTACAGCTGTAGATTAACAATTGTCAGTCAATGTTCTTTGTTCTCTCCCTTGCGCTCCCCAGCAGAGAGCTGGTTTGCTATGGTGTGGACGCGAGACGCACCGAGCTCAGGAGGAGAAAGATCGAGACAGTCTGCTGTGCACGCGTCATGATTGTGGTGTTTCGCTGGCGGTGACTGAAACTCTGTTCCTTGGATTGGGTATCAAATTGGTAAATAGGACAAATTAGTCTGAACGCTCAAGATTGAGAACAGAGTAAAGGAGTGACGTGAAGAAGTGTGGGCGGGATGAAGCGTCAAGAGTTGAAGATGAAGAGGACTAGGAGACGTCGCTTCTGAGGACACGCACAATCAGCTGCTTGCTCTGTGCTCTACAAGTGCCGTGGAGTCGCACCTGGCAGTAGCTGCGGGCAGAGCACAGGGGGGTCTCCTTGCAATGATGAGGTAAGCACACAGGGGGGTGCATGCAGGGGGTACTATTGGTTCTAGAAGTACAGCAGCCCATGTCAGTACCAACATTGGATTCAGCATGCACTTTCATCTCAAAACTATGACAATATTGCTTATCATATTGTGATCTTCAGCCCATGACAGCCCAATTGTACTTGATTTCTACAGCCTCCAGAGGTCCAGACACCCAATCTTGTCAAGCCCAAAGTCTTTCAAAGTCTTTATGATGAATTATGCTTTAAATGTAATGTTCTATATGGGTATCTGGTAACTCAATTCTCCATGGAGGAGTCGTGAGCATCTATTTGGGTATCAATTTGTCCAAGTCCCTTGCTTTCCTCCACAGAAAGCCTGTCCTCCTCTGTAACCTTGCACACTCATCTCAAGAGCGCTTCAGGGCCCAGCAGGACCGGCCACCATAGGAGGCGCAGTGGCACTCGCAGGCCGGCCCTCCTTCTCCAGCTGATTCTCCTCATCACTGCTCCCGCTCGCCGTGGATGGCGAGCCATCCTCCTCCGCATCGTCACCGGCATACGCATATTTACTGCTCGCCCTGATCCTCGCGCCGTACTTCCAGAACAGAAACGGGATACCGCAGCACACCAGCGCCATGAAGAACAGGATCATGCTGGCCCACTGGTAGCCACAAGTGGCATACATCTGCTCGGTGAAGAGCACCACGCCCGCGCCCCAGAAGCTGCGGATGAACGTCTTGGCCGCCAGGGCGCTCGCCGCCTGGTGCTGGTAGCTGTCGACCAGGTAGTTGTTGGCGGCGTTGTACAGGAAGATGAAGCCGAAGCCGACGGGGAAGCCGCCGATCGCGGGGCCGATCCAGTGCACGTGCGGGTACGAGGTCCAGGCAAAGATGAGCAGGCCGATCGGGATGAACCAGCAGCTGCACATCATGGGGATCAGGCGGTATTCGGCTGGGGGCTTGCCGTTGAAGCGGGCCGTGATCTTGAGGTAGTGCTTGTTGACAAAAGGAGCACAGAAGGCGGAGGATACGACGCCAAGGGCAAGTGGAATCTGCAAGAACCATGTTTGTCAGTCATTTGTCTTGTATATACTTACAGAGATTGAGAAATGTCAAGTACTCACAAACATGAGACCTGTGCTGCCGGCACTCCATCCCTTGCCCTCCTGATAGATGATGGGGAAGGCTACGAAGAACATGTACAGGAGACCGTACAGGACGGACATGTAGAGCGAGATCAGGAAGACAATCAGCTCTCGGAACAGCAGCTGCAGCGGCCTGATCAGGAAGATGGTCAATCTCTCCGTGAACGGGCGGAGGTCGAGGTCCTGCTCAGTGACGTGCTCGTCCGACCCGGTCTCCTTGCGCAGCTTCCTGGCCCGCCGCGCGAGGATGGTGGGAGCATACGTCTCGGGCACGGTGAACGTGATCAGCACCCACACGATGAACGCGAGGATCAGCTGGATCCAGTACAGCCATCGCCAGCCTGCCGCGTCGCTCAGGTATCCGCCGACCAGAGGTCCGATTGCGGGGCCGATGAAAGGTGCGGCAGAGAAGGCCGCCATGGGGACACCGCGCTCCTCATTGCGCCACAGGTCGGCCAGGGTGCCGCCCACCAGCGTCATGGGCGCAGAGAATGCGATTCCGTCGATGGCACGGCAGACAATAAGAGTGCCGATGTTCTTGGCCACAGCCTCGGGTATGATGAACACCACTGCGAGGAGCAGCGTGCTCCCGTAGATGACCCTGCGACCATAGATCTCGGACAACGGGGCGAATAGCACAGGACCGACGCCGAAGCCCACGACGAATACCGTGATGGTCAGGAGGGCGACCTCCTCGCTCACGTTGAAGGTCTCCTCCACGCCGATGAGATCGGCCGTGATGACGGACGAGGCAAATGCGACGACAAAGCACGTGATGGCGACGACCATCGTGCAGTACCATTTGTAGAGCTTGGACCAGTTCTTGGGGTTCTCGGGGTCGTTTGGCACAAAGGTCACAAGCTTGTACTGCTTTTCCTTGCCGTCCGAGCCGGTGACTATGGGTCCTTTGATGGCACCTGTCGGGTTTTCGGTGGTGAACTCTTCAAAGTTTGCATTCTGAGACAGTGTCCGGTATGGTAGGGAGTCGGGGTCAAGGTTGGGATCCCGGTGCATTTCTTTTGTTGACTGCCTGGATATCTGACGGCTGAAGGAGCCAGAGCGCGGTCGTTGGAAGGCTGAACTGCGTCGGCGATGTTGGGGGACGACGGACTCGAAGACGGGGCCGCCATGTTCATTGCTGTCGACATCACTGTCTGCGATGGCAGAGGAGGATGGGCGGGTCTGTTCTTCGCGGGTTGTTGGATCCATGTCGACTATATTGAGTTATGAAAGTGCGGAAGGGGCACAACTGTACAATACCACGCTGACATCAGGAACGAAATATGCAACTGCATATAAAGGGGATCCATCGACATTTATATTCAAATACCAACAACTTTTCAATTCTTTTTTTTCTCCTCTCTCTTTGTCTTTCTCCAGCCACTGCTCGCGCTTTCGACTGAGGACCCGAACGCGACACGCGAGGGTAGAGACTAAAGCGGTTACTAGTGGGTCTCGGGATGGATTCGTTTCTCAAAACGAAAGATTCACATCTCGCGATCGCCGCGAATGATAAAGATTGACTATCATATCCAATGGAGTTAGCAAAGAACCACGCTGCAGTATGCTTGAGACGTTCTGCCTGACGATGATTCAGTCAACTTCCCCCGATTTGCTGTGCCCAGAGCTCATCAAACCTCCCAAGCAAGGCGTGGAGAAAGACCCTTTCGACCTGGCTGAGTGAGGAGAGGTCCTCATGGAGTACATAGTGAATGGAACTTTCCACCGTCTACTCATGCAGGATCGACGTCTCCTCAAGGACCGATTCTCCACCTCCTCGGGACTTGGCGAGCAGATACAACCGAGACGCAGATGCGTATACCAGTAAGCAGACGAGGTCTTCATGGTGCGGTCCTCGCGATGGGGGGTAAAACTTTGAAACAGTGGCGAAAGATTCAATGTATGGATCTTCAGCCCAAAAACCCAGCGACAGGGACATCCCAACTGTGGATGGACATCGTTCAGCCTTGACAAGCGGGTCTAGGCGCCAAAACTTTATTTTTATCTGAGCAAAGGGGCTCTGGAGATGCGAACCGGAGCGGAAACTGCGGGATTTGCGGCCCGAGCGGAGCGGAGCACCGGGAGATTCGTGATCTAGAACTGATAACACCAACAGGTCTCGAGATTCTTAGTACTATCGATCAGTGGACCAGGAAGATCTTGTGATATTGATGCCTGAATTATCGATCCTTTTATGGGTTAGAGGGACTACAGTATGTTGAGTCGTCGATATTGTTGATATGGGGAGTTGAAAGAGGGACCAAAGAAGAAAAAAAAAGGATGCTGTTGTCGCCGGCCTTGGGTGCTCCGTTGACACACGCTTACAGCGGTGTGCGACCGAGCTTTGACGGACCCAGCGAAGTTGGTCAGATTGGACGTGGACATGAACTTCGGCAGACAGGCCGAATAAGGCCATCCCAACCGTGACACGTAAGCCCAATATTGAAGCCCAAGATGCAGATTTCTTGAGAGGACAGATTTTAGATGGAGGTCCTGGGTCAATATTGCGACATCGGGCTGTCAATGTACAGATAGCTAAACAGACCTTCATTGCTCCCCACATGCGTAGCCATGGCGATGGGCCAAACCTAGATCGGACCTGACCAACTGATGATCTACTTAGACCAGTTTCAAAAGAAAGGCTGAATGGGATCGACGCCATCAGACTGGATCATTGCCCATATCCCCATCTCTACTTATGGACACGCATCCAGCAGCACCCGATGCAACGATAGACGACGTCTCACGTGGTGGTCCCTGCATGCGCGCATGCATATGAAGTGGTGGGCAGGGCCCATTTTGCTTCCCGGAGATTGGTCCGACTCGTTGTGTATTATTGCGCATTGCAACCTCCTGGGCAATTCGGCCTGCTCGTCAGTGATTACTTGCCATTATACGGGTTTTGCATGATGAGATTGGGACACCCTATGCTGTAGAGTATTCTAGGACTAGAACCATCCTGCAAGGAAGAATCGGCCGCATCGAAAATGGCCGGATGGAGGCTCGCCACCACCCCCAATCTGGTATCCAGTGCACAGTATATAGATCTAATGGGATGGTGAGTTCGTATCACTGAGCTCCAGTGCTGGTGCCAGTGTTGGCGTGTATTGCAGAAATCTTTGGAAGGAAAAGCCACCTGCGCTGCCACAAAGCGTGGTGTAGGCTGCGAAGAAGGGATTGCAGATCTAGGAAAATTTAAATGAGGATCCTGGACATCTCTCAACCATCCGCATCTCTATTTCGAGGACTCAAAGTGTGCCTGGAGGGAAAGAGCTGCGTACTCTGTGTTTATGTAAGCGGTCAGGGTCTCAGAGTCGACTTGACGTCATGCCTACTCAAGCAGTCCCTGTAGGCGCGAATATGCGACTTATCATCAGGAGTATTATATTACTCTTACAACAAGTGCGGGTAGGTTGAGGCTCAAGTGAGATCCATGCCACAGCTCACTCTTTATCAACATTATCAGTCGGGAGCATGGCTGTCCCAATGAAGAATGCGTTGTTGCTTGCCTCGGAGCGTCCGGGGCTCTGCGGCGCAGTCCCTGGCCATGATCCTCCTGAGACCCAGCCTGGCCGTCTCGAGAGCCTGCAGTGTGCACTGCCGAGGTTCCGCGTTCAGCTCCAGCACAGAGTACATTTGTGCGCATTGTTTTGACAGAGTCAAATACTCTGGGAGGCTGATCCTCGAAAAAAGCTGACAGAGTGTGAGACGCTGATTAGTGGTGACACTCTGAAGTATTACGCCTATAACAAGTACCGTCTCAGGCGTGTGTGCCTTCCTGATCTCTCAGCGCCACGCCACGCCACGCCTTCCTTCCTTGCGTCTCATAATTCTGGGCCAAATCAGGGGCGACTGTCGCGAAAGGTTCGAATTATCGAATATTTCATTCGTTGTTCATCTTCTCCCTGCCCCGTTCTCTATCACAACCGACCCTTTCTTTCTTGTGCTTGGCCTGGACAAAAAAACAAAGCCATAGAAGACCTGAGACCGCAGCCTTATGATATATCTTGCAGCCCAGCTCCCCAAGCTAGAGTTCACCTAGTTGATTGATCAAGAATCACAATTGACTGAATACCTCCCCCAACAGTCAAGATGCAGATCACCAACAGTATCCTCACCGCCGCAGCCGTCCTCGCTGGCTCTGCCCTCGCCCAGTCGGTCAGCACCACGACTACCGCCTCGGCCACTGCGACAACCGACCTAACGACCCTTGTGAGCGAGCTCCCATCCTGTGCTATCGGATGCCTCGAGAGCTCGGCCAACACCGTCAACTGCTCCGCCGCGGACCTTACCTGTTTGTGTGGCAAGTCGTCGCAGTTCGCGGCCGCCATTGGGCCGTGCGTCCTGACCAGCGCATGTTCGAGCAGCGACCAGAGCAGTAAGTCCTGCCACCCTCCTGACCACCAGTGGTTGGCCACTTTTTATGTAGCGGTGTGTGTCTGACATGGCCTGATGCAATGCGACAGAGCTCATCTCCCTCGCCGAGGACATCTGCGGCGACATTGGCTCGTCCAACTCATCACAGATCGCCGCCGCTTCGAGCTACGTGGCCGGGGCTATCGCCAGCGGGACCGCCAGCGGGACTGCTTCGGCCACATCCAGCAACAACCTGGCTGCGCCAACAGCCCCTCCTGTCGCGGGCCTGGGTGTTATGGGTGCTGCGGTTGCCATTGCTGCTATGATTTTGTAAAAGCGTTGACGAACATGATGCAACGGATGAGTGTTTCTGTACGAGACCCGGTCTGGTGGGTTCATTACATGTGGCGATGAAAGGCGTCTGGATGGGTCCATCTTGTGATTCGCAAAGTGCATGGTATTGCTCTGACGACCTTATGGCTTGCTCCAGGCACGTAGTAGCGCTTTTCTTTGGAGGTTGGAAGACGAACGAAGTATCTTTGCTCATGCACAAATTGCCTGGTCAATTGATGTATTATTACTAGTGCTGTGTGCTGGGTATCGGAAGCATTCGGGGAAAAGGCCATCTTGTCAAGCCCCTCACACTGCATCCGACACACGGCGCAAGAATCAATTCTTTCATGTGCACATTCGAGGAATTACCTTTTCCAGGGAAAAAGGATATCATTTGTGCCCGTCCACGCTATTCCTCACGGCCCTGCTTACAGCCCGACCCATCCGACAACAGCAGCTCCCATCGCCAGCACAAGCGCAACTTTGCTCCCATCCCCAGCGACCCCACCCACCGCAGCAGCAGCACTGCTCGTCGATGAGCTGGTAGGAGAGGTTTCCGAAGATGTACCTGTCGCCACGCCCGACAGGCTGGCTGTCGAACCGCTCGGCTGGATAGCGGTTGTAGTCGAGGCTGCGGAGGACAGGGGTCCGCCGGGGTTGACGGAGGAGGAGGCGGTAGAAGCAGCGCTGCCCGTGTCCGTGGTCGTGGGCACGGTCGTGTCAGTAGACGTCGGGGCGGTCAGCGTGGTGGGGTCCGAGTGGGTGGACGAGACGGTCACGATGACGGTGCCTGTGTCCGGGGTTGCCGATGGCGTGGACGTCTCCGAGGTGGGCACGGTGAAGCTGGACGAGGGGTCGGGCGACAGAGGAGCCGAGACGATTTGTGCTACGTTGTTGCTGGCCAGAATAGTGGTAGGGAGGGCGAGGAGGAGGCTGAGGGCGAGTTTGTTGTTCATTGTGGCAAGGTGTGATTTGTGTATGAATTATGTTTGTGTGTGTGTGTGTGTGTGTCTTGTTGACGATGGGAGGGAGAAGAGGATCTTGATCAAAGAGAAGATGTGTCCTATACAGTTGATGATTGAAGATGCTCTTCAATGTCTTGAGCAAGAGGAACGTCGTTCCAGCTGGGTTTTGTACAATGTTGGTGAGGAGCACAACACTAATCTAATATGTCGTTCTTCTGACGTTGCAAGATCGGGTGGGGCGGGGGGGGAGATGGAAGGAAGAGACCCGCAGTCTTTATAAGAGGAGAAAAGCAAGAGCTGTGACAGGCTGCGTCCGTCGATTCGCCTCGTTACACAGCTTCGACGATTCGCGTCGAGCTTCTCAGGCCGTGATCCGCTGCAGCGTTACATGGCACCAAAACAAAAACAAAACCACCTTCCAGAACCCGCATGGGAGGGGTGGCAGGGCAGGGAGGGGCCACAGAAGATCAGATGTGAAGCTGTCCCCGATGTGTACGGGGATCCGCATGCCACAAACGTCATACTTCAATTTGCCCTCTTCCCATTATGCACTGTAAAGAGAGGGCGACGTGATGGTACTGGCCGACAGTGCGGGGGGTTGCCTGGTCTGTCCTGTACAGTGCTGACTTGGTACAGCCCAGCGCGCTGAGGGGTGCTTGAATCCTGGGGTAAGGCGCAGCGGGAGCAGTGGAACGACACAGCGGGTGGCGGGATGGGCGACCCCTGCTGTGGGGTTCCCTTCCGGCCTTCTACTCTTGGCTCTGCAGGGGCCTGTACAGGCCGTATTCTCGCCGTGCTATAGGAGCATTTGCCGGTCGCCAGCGGTGCTCGCTTACCTGCAAGATCACCAGAAACCCTACACCACCAACCGTAGATGCCCCGAGGCTAGATGCGAAAGAGTGCTTCTGTATGACATGATTGTCGTTTCAGATTGGCTTACCCTGAGCCTATCATTGGTGGGCTTGTATTTAACTGGCGCGGCGGCGCAATGTGACCTGCTAGGTTAAATCATGTGCACGAGCCGATGAACCGCTGAAACTTTCAACCAGGAGGGGCACGTTCGATTATGCGTTCCCTCCTTGCCCCCAGCCCACTCCATTTTCCTTTTCTTTCCTTATGTACTGTGGCTGTCCTATTCTGCCTTACAAGATTGTACTCCATACTATGCGTCCTATAGACACAATATCAATGAATGAGACTGGCCAACCATATTCGTAGAAAGTAATCTGAGCAACCCTCCCGAGCTTACAGCCGAAGACGCCGGTACCTCGTTACATATGCCGTCCAGAAATTTAGGAATGGCCTTTGGGGTGTATATAATGACGGTACACTATGTTGGCCACGTGAACTAGCCATCTCGTTATTTGATACCTGGATCAACCAAGTCGGCCGCTTGGAGACTCCTCCACACCATGCCTACCTTTTCCATATGTGCTGGCTCGTAAGGTTCAAAGCTTTGTCTGAAGCGTGATACTTCTGGCCCACGTGACGAAAAAAAGACGACTGTCCAACTGCTGTCCATAGCCTCAACACGACGGGACTTCGAATACATCAAAGTAGAACCTGACAATGATAGACGTAGAGCGTCGAGTACATCACGGTCCCTAGCTCTGCCAGATTCTACATATCGAGACAGGAACCGTCTCAAAGCTGCCCATGCTAAGGGAACGTCCCGTCGGCCAGGAATATCTTGAGCTTCTCATCCAGCCAGGCCAGATCTGCCTTGCTCGTTCCAGGTCCTCCGGCCCTGCAATAGTATATCGGTCAATAAATATAATGTCAATGGTGTTGTCGTTGACGTTGCAAAGACTCACCAGTGACCCCATATCGAGGGGAACGCAATGCACTTGCCAACACCTTCCGACATACACTTGACCTCGTATTCGGAGTCCTCAGGCGGGAAGTACAGGTCTGTCTTGCCTGGCAGGACCAGCGTCTTGGCCTTGATGCTCTTCATCGACAGCTCGAAATCTTTGCTGTATGGCTCCTGGTCGGAACAGTCTCCGGCCTGCCAGGTGTGCAGCATCACAAGCATGTTCCTGGGGTCTGCAATGATTGGATCTTGGTTAGTCATCTCTTCTTCTCACTCATATCTGAAAGGCATCATACCTTTGGAGCATGCCCAGCTCTCCCAGAATTTAACCATAAAATCCTCCAGGTCCTTGAATCCCAATGTCTCATATACCCTCTCCCGGTAGAAGGCCTGACTGAAGCCCCAGCCGGCGTACACCCTCCCCATAGCCTTCAGCCCCTTCTCCTGCTCCTCCTCCGTCCAGTTCCTGTACCCACCACCGCTCACCTCTCCAGCACAGATCCCAGCCGAGGCAGACCCCTTGCTCGCCAGCAGGGCGCTCTTGACCCCCTCGAGAAACACCTGATTGTGCAGGCTCGTCCTGGCAGCCCCACAGAACGGGATGCCCAGGTCCATGAAGTCAGGATACTGCGTCAGCCACTGGTACGTCTGCCCGGCGCCCATGCTCCAGCCCAGCACTGCGCGCGCGTGGCTAACGCCCAGCGCCTCGGTGACGAGCCTGTGCTGGGCGGTGACGTTGTCCCGGAAGGTGACGTCGGGGAATGGTGTATCCGCGGGCAGGTGCGGCATGTTGGTCGGGCTCGAGGACTGCCCGTTGCCAAAGAGGGCGGGGATGATGATGTAGTATCTCTCTGGGCTGAGGGTCTTGTCGGGGCCGATGAGCCACTCGTTGTCGGCGATGAGGCCCGAGTACCATGTCGGGTAGATGATGGCCGGGGAGGAAGGGTTGCCAAAGGTCTTGTACGCGATGAAGGCTTTGGGCAGGATCTCTCCCGAGACGAGCGGGAAGTCGCCTAGGGCGAAGGTCTTGATCTCTGAGTCGCTCATGGCTGCTCTGCTTGTGGAGTGTGTCTCGATCGAAAATGTGTTTCTGTTGTCGAGAAGAAGAAGGCGGAGAAGTGACTTACTTATTATTGCGCCGTGTTTTCCCACTTATAACCGACCATCGTACTTGGGTGCGGGGGCGATAAGACAACTCGTTCCCTACCAGTCGTATATTGTTGTACTTTGGTGAGAGATAAGGACCTACATTGACTTGTTCGAGTGCCACTCTTGTATGTGTCTACTTTCTTTCTATAGCGATGAGTTAGGAGTGATACCTTCCGTGGCACTGGCCCGAGGCGAGAGAGACCAGGGGTGCATTTTCACTTCCCAAGGTTTCGCTCGGTACATATATCGGCACATGTATAATCATTAATACGAGGTCTTGACATTCTGCATTGATTAATTCTTCTGGCATTTCTTGGTTTGTGAGGGGATATCAAACTATGGGTAACTGCAAAAAGCAAAGCCTCATAATTGAGGGCACATATGGAGAAACGCTCCTCAAAGCTCCCAACATGGCACGCATCAACCAACCTCTGCATTCCCTCGTCATTGCAGCGGCCAAGGTTCCGAGGTTTGAGTGGTCCTTTTGGGAACCTTTTTTTTTTTTTTTTTTTTTTGAATGATTCTATGCCTTTTTGATCCTCCAACTGCTTTCATTGATTTGGTAATTTCTATTTATCACGTCTTTCTATTACACAGTATTATGAGGATTCACTGTGTCATCTTACAGTGAGAGACGTAGTTCCAGGTTGATGGTCCTGGCTCTAGGCCTGTCAATTCCCAATTTGGCAGTATATCACGAGCGCATCCATCGTCTCTAGAGGCTCAAAAAACCGGACCTTATCTGAGGCTGCGGCTGACATCATGTTTTATGATTCTGTTCTTGAGTGCAGTGAGGCTTGCCAATGTTCTCAAAGAGCAGTCTTCTGTGCCGATGCCCCCCCCCCCCCTAAAAACCACCCCTTTCTATCTTGAGCCCTTTTGGGTGCGTACATCGAAGCCCATGCAATATGTTGCTAGCTACGACAAGATTGAGGTGCCTAAACATAGAGACGTCGTCCTGAAGGATGACTTTGCCTACCGCGGAATTGCCTAGCAAGCCCAATTCCGCTCTTCTGACCCGACGGGTGGCCGGCCTAATCATCATCCTTTTGTCTAGCTCAGCCCGCTTGGCGAAAAGCCGCCCCGGTCGCGCCGAACGCCGGTTCCAATATCAACATCGGTACAGGCTGACGACCTCGAGAGAATACTCACCTTTCGTTGTGAAATACATAAGCTCATCCTTTTTCTGTGTTTCTCTCCTCTTTCTCAAACAGTTTCTCCTGCTTCATCACGTCTGATTTCTCGTCAGCTGTCGCACAGCACACTCTTGTATACTCTTGCCGTTGGGCGTCTACATTTACACCGATATTCGATTGAAAGGCTGTGTGCGGGCAACATGAAGCTGATCGTGGCCGGCGGCACGGGGTTTGTGGCCACGGAGGTCATTAGACAGGCCATCCAGCTGCAGGACATCACTTCACTTGTGGTCCTGGCCCGCAAGCCCGTGCCCATCCCGGACGGCCCTGGCTCATACAAGGTCAAGACAGTGATCGTCCGCGACTACGAGGACTATCCTGACGATGCCAAAGCCGAATTCGCAGGGGCGGATGCCTGTGTCTGGTAAGCAGAGGATCCCCTCCCCCCCCCCCCCACGCTGAACGATAGGCTGACCAAACCCCAGGACGGTGGCTATAACGCCTGCGAAGGCTAGAAGTTTCGACCCGGCCGAGGTGAAGCGGGTGTGCCAGACGTGCACACTGGCGGGGATGAAGGCCATGTACGATGCGAAGCCTGCCAGGCCGTTTGTCTTTGTCTATGTTAGTGCGGAGGGGCTACCCGAGGACCCAAAGCAGAAGCCGTGGCTCTTTAGCGAATACAGGCTCATGCGCGTGAGTGTTGGATGACAAACCCCCCCCCCCCAACCCGGCTCGCCCTCTCTCTCTTCAAGATGATGAAGAGTAGCGACGGACTGCTGATGAGCGTGAGCTTCTCCCAGGCCGAAACGGAAAAGATGGTGCGCCAGTCGGCCTCGCAGCACGATGGTCTTGAGCTTCATGTGGCGCGTCCGGGCCTGGTCACGTCCGCAGGGGTGCTCTGGCAGGCGGCGCGTGCCACGAACGTGATCCCGGGGTTCAGGACCATGGCGCCCAACGTGAGCCGGACAGAGGTGGCGGCCGCGATTGTTGACCAGCTCCTTCGTGGGTTTGAGAAGGAGACGCTGTCGAATGCTGATCTGGCACGCATCGGACAGGCGGCGATGAAGGCCAAGGGGGATACTGGGCAATACTGAGCAGGTACATTCAGTCAGCCACTCAGTCTGCCAGTCAAGCCTATACCAAGATACTATGGATATATGAGTAGATGCTCCTTGGCAGGACATGCCATTAATGCCATCCATATTTTGAAACACACTACGGCTGGGCTGCCAAAGAAATCAGCCGCGAGAGTGATACTGTCGCAACCACCGGCACTAGCTATTGATAAGAGTTGCCCGGTCAAGTGGATTCCCGTGGATAGGATCAACCTTCTTTTACCGGGAGGCTATCTTGCCCATATGGAGATAGACTGTGTTTCATGCCTCCGAAACCAAATTCTCTTTGTTCTGTGGGTGTCAAGGAGGGGGAGGGGGGAGGGGTTGATTGGGCACGGAGATGTTTTGTTTCATGGAGATTTTTTTTTTACAGTAGGTCCAGCAGAAGGTATGGACCTTAAGGATCCCTGCTGGACCCTCGGGCTGCCCCGCAAGCCACACGGCAGAGAGGTGCACTGTAAGCTAGCTGGCTAGTAGCAGGTGCTCTGTAGTCTGCCACTGTACTAGCATCCCTTAGGTGTGAGGTGCCCTAGCACATCCTCCAGGCAAGACCCCGGGGCCACAGAAGCAATCTGTTGGTCCCTTCTGTAATTACGTAGTATTCACTTGGTTCAATGTAGTAAGCCTCTACCATAGTATTTATATTCATCAGCTCTTTTCACCTCCCTCCTCCACCCCCTCTACTCCTCCTCGTCTGCCTTATACTTGCTCTCTCTGTCCATACACTCTGCCTTAAGGCTGTACAGCTGCATTCACTCAACTCATTATTGCCGTCCTTCCTGAGACTGTCTCAGAAGTTCCTCTGCCATGGTGAGAGGTAGATTGATCGCCTTTGGGGGCAAGGGGGCTCCTCAGGGTTCCACAGTTTCATCCATACCTAGTTTCCCACGTGCAGTTAATGTAGCTGTGCAGTCCAGGGCCCCCAAAGACAGCAAGCATCACAGGGCAGGGGGGGCAATGAGAGGTGCAGGGCAATCTGTAGGGTCTCCACCCCAACTTTAAATTACACGGCCGATTTTGGGGGTTGGTGATCGTGACCGGACCTGCAAGACCGCCCCCAGCATCACAGAAAACTTGCCCCCAGCTTTTCACCACCCACATGTTCGTATCGGAAGCTGCAGCCGAGTCCCTGTCCCAATCCCCTCCAGACCCTCATGCACAGCATATTGGAAGGAGCAGCTAGGAGGCTCTGTGCGTCGGGCAGCATTCCCAGATGAGGTTTGTGCTTGGCCGGGTCTGCTGCGCTGGGCATATCTTCCTACTAATACAACACGGCACAGAAAGCTCCCAACAGCCCTTCACGACGCGTCGTCGGCCCCTGCGCATGTCAATCACCGCCCAGCTGCACGACAAACGAGCCCAGAACCAGACAAAATGGACGAGAACAGGCCACCTGCTGGGAGATCGGGCCTCCCCAGGCCAATGTCACGCCTGCCCACACCAAGATCCACTGTGATCAGACAAACCCCATCCAAGGATAATCTTGCCAAAGCAGCAGCAACAGCAACGGCAGCAGAAGGAGGAGAAGGAGGAGGAGTGGGAGGAGTGGGAGGAGGAGGAGAGCAAACCGAGGCCAAGGCCCCACGCCTGCGCTCAGCAGCATCAAGGGAACATCTTGCATCAGGTTCATCAGTATTTGGAAGAGGCAACATTACGAGCATTGCCTCCCCAACAGCTGCAGGTTCCAAGCCTGCCACTACTACCACCACCAGAGCCCTCCCCAGACCCCGACCGGTCTCGAGCCTTCCTACCATACGTTCCCAGCCGAGTCTCTCGAAGCCGTCAACTACCGCCAACAATGGCTTCTCGCGGCTGTCCCGAGATCCAATGGCCAGCGTGCACGAGCAGGAGCCCTCTCAAGAACAACAGCCCGCCTCGAGGCTCCCCGGGTTGCGGAAACGGCCCTCCCTGCAGTACATGTCCCAGAAAACCCTGACAAGAACCCGGACCCCGAGCATAACAAACATATTGAGCGGTGGTGCGTCGAGCGATTCGCAATCGCAAAAGAGCCCCATAGACGGGGAAGATACATTCGGTGACGACACGGTCCGAGCCATAGCGCCCAAGTCTCGCCCGTCCCTGGCAGAAAGGACAATCGAAACACTCTCACACCTGTCACCGTCTCCAGCTCTGAGGACCAAGGTCTCAAATTCTAGTTTCTTCGAGCCTGAGCCGTTTGGGTTGGCGTCGAGGCCGGCTAGCAGGCGTGAATCTCGTCCCCCCTCGAGCCGGCGTTCCGAAAGCTCCAACCCCTCATCACGGCGCATGTCTCTCAGCAGGCCTGGATCCAGCTCAGGTCCTGGTCAAGACATGATGCCGAACAGTCCTTTGCGACCGAGACTACCTTCGATTGACGCCACGCCGTCTCGGGGACGAAACACGGGAACCATGATGAAGACACCTTCGAAGATGGGACTGAACGGGACCGCTCGCAGCCAGATGGCGACGCCGTCCACGGTGCGGATGGCTCGGTCTAGGACGCCGAGCATAGACATGTTGAGCCTCGACCCGACTTCGCCTACTGGACCCAGGACGGCTGCTGTTCGCCCGCTGCACCCCGTGCCGTCAGTCAGCAGCCCCCTGAAGAAGCCGGCAGCTCCTGCCATGAAGAAGGCGAACGCGCCGGCTTTAACCCCAAGGAAGGGCTCCATAGCATCTCAGAAATCTTCGACGACTACCTCGGGAGAGGAGACCTTATTCTCTGCTGCATCCACGACATCCAACCAGACGGCTGCGTCCGGTCCAGAGTCGCCTCCGCCGCAGTTCAAAAAGTCATCCGCCGCGCTTCGTGAGCAGATTGCCAGGGCAAAGGCGGCTAAACGTGCCGTGTCTCAGCCGGCTCCAGCCCAAGACGAGGAGGCTCCCCAACTCGATAGAGCATCAGAGATGCCAGTGATTCCCACGGACAACACATTCGATTTCGGCTTGACTGACGATCCCTTCAACCTGAAACGCGACGCCAGCTCGGCCTCCAAGGTCCTCCAGGGCCGTCTCGCGACCGCCAGGACGAGCGGTAGGCTGAACATAGCCGCTCTTGGCCTGAAAGAGATCCCGCCTGAGGTTCTCAACATGTACAGCTTGGAGTCCATCGGGAAGAATGACGGCAGCTGGGCCGAGAGCGTGGATCTCACGAGGTTCGTGGCTGCGGACAACGAGCTCGAGATGATCGACGACAAGCTGTTCCCGGACGCCGACCCGGAGGAGCTTGCTGAGGATGAAGACTTCCAGGGCTGCCTGTTCGCTGGGCTGGAGACGCTTGACCTGCACGGCAACATGCTCATCAGCTTGCCGGCTGGTCTACGGCGCCTCACCTTGCTGACGTCTCTCAACCTTGTACGTTTCTGTCGCCATACGATATTGATGTATATGTGAGTATACATCTGTGCTGAAAATTTGCTAACTTTCGTACAGTCTTCTAATCGGCTTGCCAACAACTGCCTCGAGACCATTTCTCAAATCACACCCCTCCGAGACCTGAAGCTTGGTGGGAATCTCCTATGGGGTACACTGGAGTCGTGCTTCAGCCGCCTCAGCAACCTCGAGATCCTTGACCTTCACGGCAACAATCTACAGGGGCTTCCGCCAAGTTTTGCCGAACTTCGTCGCCTGCGGATCCTCAACCTGGCTGAGAACAGCTTCGAGTCCCTACCATTTGATATACTGTCTGAGCTGCCACTGACGGAGCTTATTGCTCGCAAGAACAAGCTGTCGGGCATCCTTATCGAGGATGGCGTTGAGGGTCTCCCTACAATGCAGAATCTTGATGTGTCCTCGAACCAGCTCACGGGGATCGTGCGCCCGAATGTCATCCTGGCCATGCCAGCACTCACGCAGCTATGTGTGTCCATGAACCGTATGCAGGCTCTACCGGACGTCTCATCGTGGTTCGAACTGGCCACGCTGTCCGCAGACGAAAACAGCATCAATGCTTTCCCCGATGGGTTCACGAGCCTGCAGAAGCTGAGGAGCGCAGAGTTCTCGAGCAATGATATCCGGACAGTCCCGGCAGAGATTGCGCGCATGGACAAGCTGGCCATGCTGCGGCTCAGCGGCAACCCCCTCCGAGACAAGAAGTTTGTCTCTGCTTCGACCGAGGACCTGAAAGAGATGTTGGCGGCGCGCCTGGCGCCTCCTTCCCCCGTAGAAGCAGATGGCTTTGGCGGCGAGGATGGACTGATCGCCGAGGCGATCACGAGCGACGAGGTCAGCCACTTGGGGAGTGCCTTTGAGCTGTCGGCAGCGGATCAAGCCCGAGGGGAGCACGAGGACGACGAGCGGACCGACACTGATGATTTCGCCACGCCACCCACCTCTGCACCAGCCTCGCCTGCCGCGGCTCGCGCTTCAGGTGCCGCCCTGTCGTGGGAGGTGAAGCCTGGCGGCTTGCTCGACAGGTCCAACTCGCAGTCCTCATCTCTTCACCCCGTGGCCTGCTCCAAGCTTGCCAACAACCACCAGATCCGACAGGTCCACCTGCAGCATAATCTCTTCGCGTCGCTACCAGAGTCGTTGACCTTTTTCGCCGAGACCCTGACGACGCTCTCGCTTGCGCACAATCAGCTTGTGGGCGAGGCGTACCTGGGCAGCGGCGAGGTGCTGGAGCTGCCTGCTCTCAAGGAGCTCAACCTATCCTCGAACCACATCACGAGCGTTGCGCCGCTGATGAGCCATCTCGGCGCTGCCAACCTCGAGAAGCTGGATGTCAGCGTCAACCGTATCGCCTCCCTGCCCTCGAGCAGCGACAGGGAGAAGGGAGGGCAGCTCCTGCGGGATGCGTTCCCCAAGCTGACGGTCCTCCTCGCCGCAAACAACCACCTCGCCGAGCTGGATCACGAGAGCATCCGTGGCTTCAAGATTGTCGATGTCTCGAACAACGACATTGCGCACCTGAAACCGCACATCGGCCTACTGGGGGGCCCCGGGGGGCTAGAACGTTTCGACGCTACTGGGAACCGGTTCAGAGTGCCGCGCTTCAACGTGCTAGAGAGGGGTACGGAGGCAACACTCAGATGGCTCAGAGGCCGTGTTCCTGTTGCGGAAATGGCCGCCTGGAAGGCCGAGAGAGGGATTGCCGGGGAGGATGATGCTAGTGATGTGGACTAAAGGCGGCGGCAGCAGAGAGTTGGGCTGCCATGCATCAAGGGCATCTGGACCGAAAAGCTTCGGATCTTGGAATTCAGAAAAAGCGAGCGTGCTTCTTCTTGCTGGTGGGAATCATTGTGCTTTTGAAATCGCTCTGCTTCGCTGAAACCCAGCGTGGGAGGGGATGGGGAGGTCAGATCTTGCTATTCCAAGGGGTCTGTAGGTGGTAATATGTGTTTAAAGTGTAAAGGGTTTTCCGGGTATGGGATCACAAGACTCGGTCATGGCTCATGAGGAGGAGGGGGAAGAGGGGCTGGCAGGTGGCAAGGCGACAAAAGACTCATCCGGGACGGGGTACATGGGACAGGAGACACTCTGGTTGAAGCATTAGTACATATATTTGTAATAACCACACCTTTCATAGTGTATACAAATTACTATGTAATTACATTGCACAAACCACACGTCCCCAAGGTCGTATCACAGGCCGGAACGACCAGACTTGGGACGAACTCATCATGGGTCCGCCCCAGCGTGTGTGTGCGTTTGTCTCGGCCTCGGCAAGGCGATGGAGGGAGGAGGGTGGGTGAGCGACAGGGACAACCTTTTCCTCTGCATGCCTACCCACAAAATACCCTTCCATCCAGCCCTGAGCTACCACGTAAACCCCCGGCTTGCCCAGGAACCCAAGCATGGGGGTTCTATCTGCAATGACACCTCACCAACACCACATCAGGCAAAACCTCCCCCGCAATGACGGCGTGCCTAGCTCACCTTGTTCACCGCAGCAGTAAAATAAAAAGCCGTTGGCCCAAACACTATGTGGATTTTTATTTTCTTTGGATGTTTACGAACAAGAAAAAGCCTACTGCTGCGGCTAAAAGAGGAGATGCAGAGGAAGAGTGAGAAGGAAGCTAGACAGGACAGGGCCGACGGGCCACGGAAGAATTCTGGCCGGTGGAAAAATCCAACGGGGGGGGGGGCACAGGGAAACATCCATCCCCCCCCCCCTTCTCCCAATCCATCTTTGCCCCTTCTTTCTCTGCGGGTGCAGTGTGCAGTGCAGCATGTACTGTAGTGCTTTTTTTAGCTTGTTGGTGCAGGTGGGTATGCATTTTTGGATTGATGAGCGTAATAAGCGGGGATCTTTGCATGGGGAGATTGGGTGGTGGGGGGGAGAGGGGGAGGGGAGAATGGGAAAGATATATAACATCATGATCGGAAGCATGTGAGAGTGTGTGTATGTGCGTGTGGTTGTTTCCTCTAGGCTCAGGAGTTGCCCGTGACTGACGCTGACGGCGACGAAACAATGTTGCTCTCTCGGACCCTTGGCCTGGCGTGGGCCTTGGTCTCGGCTGGACTCTGCGCGGCCCAGACGACGACGACGACGACGACGAACACGACTGAGTGGCCGCTTCATAATGATGGCCTGACGGATCTGGTTGAATGGTTGGTGATCACCTCTTCGAGCTCTGGGGTAATAATGATGTTGACTTGACCTCTTCTGCCTCTGTCTAGGGACCATTACAGTTTCAAGATTAATGGCGAGAGATTGTTTATCTTCTCTGGCGAGGTGCGTGTCTTTGGTGTTTTTTTCTCTTTTTTTCTTTCTCTTCTTCTTCGTCATGATGAGAAGAGGAAATGTATATACTAATTGTTTGATTCAATGGCTTGTATAGTTTCATTACTGGCGGTTCCCAGTGTGAGTAGTTGAGATGCACGGGCAGACTGTTCTGGGAATGCGATGCTGATGATATGAGGATAGCCCCGAGCTCTGGCAGGACTTGCTCGAAAAGATCAAAGCCGCAGGGTGAGTGTGATTTGTTCATCTTCATCTCTATAGACTCGTGATGAGACTCCGGACTGACATGAGGATGCGTCATCCACCAGCTTCAATGCCTTCTCCATCTACTGCCACTGGGGCTATCATGCCGCCTCCGAATCGACCCTCGACTTTACCACCGGTGCACACAACTTTACCAGTATCCTGACGCTTGCAAAGGATCTCGGCCTCTACGTTCTCGTCCGGCCAGGGTAAGTCACACACTCTCTCTCTCGTTCACTGCTGACACCCTAGTCCTCCTCCTTCTACTGCTGCTGCTGCTGCTGCTGCTGCTCAGGCTCTAACACCCCTCCAGACCTTACATCAATGCCGAGACCAATGCCGGAGGCTTCCCTCTGTGGGTGACCACCGGCGCCTACGGCACGCTGCGGAACAACGACTCTCGCTACACAGAGGCCTGGACGCCGTACTGGTCCGGGGTGTCGCAGGTGATCGCGCCGCACCTCATCACCAACGGCGGCAACGTGGTCCTGTTCCAGGTGGAGAACGAGCTGGGCGAGCAGTGGACCGACGTGGCGACGCGGACGCCCGACGCGCCCGAGGACGACTACATGGCCCTGCTCGAGGCCAGCGCCCGGGCCAACGGCATCGACATCCCGCTGACGCACAACGACCCCAACATGAACGCCTACAGCTGGAGCAGGGACTTCAGCAACGTCACGGGCAACGTGGACGTGGTCGGGCTCGACAGCTACCCGAGCTGCTGGTCGTGCGACCTGTCCGTCTGCACCGGCACCAACGGCGAGTACGTGGCGTACAAGGTGGCCGAGTACGACGAGTACTTTGCCAGCTTCTCGCCGACGCAGCCCAACTTCATGCCCGAGTTCCAGGGCGGGAGCTACCTGAGCTACGGCGGGCCCGAGGGAGGCTGCCCGGGCGACCTGGGCGTCGAGTTCGTCAACATGTTCTACAGGAACCTCATCTACCAGAGGGTCACGGCCGTGTCGCTGTACATGCTCTACGGCGGCACCAACTGGGGCTGGCTGGCCACACCCGTCGTGGGCACCAGCTACGACTACTCGAGCCCCGTCAGCGAGAACCGGGTCATCGGGCCCAAGTACTACGAGACCAAGCTCCTGACCATGTTCACGCGGGTGGCCAAGGACCTCGCCGTGACGGAGCAGGTCTGGAGCGGGCCGGGCCTGGCGAGCAACCAGGCCATCAACACGTCTGCCCTGCGCAACGAGGAGACGGGCGCCGGCTTCTACGTCGTCATGCACGGGGACTCGACGTCAAGCTCCGTCGACACCTTCACCCTGGACGTCAACACGTCCCGCGGCCCGCTGACGGTGCCGCAGTACGGCGGCAGCATCACCATCAACGGGCACAGCGCCAAGGTCCTGCCCACGGATTTCAAGTTCGGCAGCAAGAACCTGCTGTACTCGACCGCCGAGGTGCTGACGTACTCGGTCATGGACGCGGGCGAGGTGCTCGCCGTGTGGGTGCCTGCTGGCGAGGCGGGCGAGCTCGTGGTCGAGGGCGTGACCTCTGCGCGCCTGGCCTCGGCCTCCAACAGCTCGTCCTCGACGACGGCCGTCAGCATTGTTCCTGGCAACTCGAGCGTGGCCATCAACTTCTCCAGCACCAGCGGCATGACGGTTGTGGACCTGGGCGATGGGTCGCGCGTTGTGATTCTGGACCGGGACGCCGCGTACGTCTTTTGGGCGCCGAACCTGGGCAATGATCCGATGTATCCTGAAGACAACACTGGTGAGTAAACGAGAGAAAAGAGAGAGTGGGTGTCCTGTGTGATCAATATGAAGACTGACACGAGCAACAGTACTCGTCCAGGGCCCATACCTCGTCCGCTCGGCCTCCATCACATCCAACCACACGCTCCAGCTCACGGGAGACGTCGACAACTCGACAGAGCCAATCACCATCTTTGCGCCGTCCGTGCAAGCAGTTACGTGGAACGGGAAGCCACTCGCCATCGCCACCAGGGACGGCAACATGCTGACTGCCACCGTGGATGGTCCTGAGGCCTTCACCCTGCCGGCTCTCAGCGGGTGGAAGTGGCACGATAGTCTGCCTGAGATCCAGGCCAACTACACCGTCTCCTCAACTACCTGGATCAGTACGTTTCCACGCATGCTCCTCCTCCCCTGAACCCCCCCCCCCCTCACCGAGATAGAGTCCTATAGCTAACCTCTCCTCTCCCTCCACCCCCCACACAGCCGCCAACATCACCAACAGCACCAACCCCATCCCCCCAGCCTCCAACAACCCAGTCCTCTACGTAGACGAGTACCACATCCACGTAGGCACCCACATCTACCGCGCCACCTTCCCCAGCGCCTCCCAGACGGGCGTCTACCTCAACATCACAGGCGGCACCGCCTTCGGCTACTCGGCCTGGCTCAACGGCGCGCTGATCGGCTCGTTCCTCGGCACCGCGGACCTGGCCACGGGCAACGCGTCCTTCTCCTTCGCCAACGCCACGCTTGCCGCGGCGGGCGCGGAGAACGTCTTGGTCGTGGTCATGGACAACTCGGGCCACGACGAGACTTCCGGGGCGGTCACGGCGCGGGGCATCTACAACGCGACGCTGCTTGGCTCCGAGGGCCCGTATGCTTTTACCGGGTGGAAGATCGCCGGCACCGCGGGCGGGGAGAGCAACATCGATCCCGTGCGGGGCCCCTACAACGAGGGCGGGCTGTGGGCGGAGCGCGTCGGTGCACACCTCCCAGGGTACCCGGACGAGGACTGGGCCCCGGTCGCGGACGGCAACACCACCACCACCAGCAGCAGCAGCAGCAGCAGCAGCAACAGCAGCGCTCTCGCCGTGCCGGGGGCCGGGGTGAGGGTCTTCCGCACCGTGGTGCCGCTCTCTGTGCCCGCCGGGCTGGACGTGTCCGTCTCGTTCCTGCTCGCGTCCCCCGGCAACGGGACCAGCAGCAGCACGTTTGTGCCGTCGAGCCCGGGCTCCACCAACGAGGCGCGCGTGCTGCTGTTTGTCAACGGGTACCAGTATGCGCGGTATTACCCTTATATCGGCAACCAGATCAACTTCCCCGTGCCCACGGGGGTGCTGGACTACAACGGGGACAACACCATCGCCGTGACGGTGTGGAGCCAGAGCGCGCAGGGGGCCGAGGTCGAGGTGGACTGGAGCCTGGAGTATGTGCATAGTACGGGGTATGATATGGGGTTTGATGCCGAGTACCTGCGGCCTGGGTGGACGAGTGATCGGCTGGCTTATAACTGAGTTGGTATATATATATATATATATTTGAGTATACATATAGTACCCAAGTAGTATTCAGAGTCTACGGAGGTGGCTCTGAGGCCTGCCCTGAAAAGTGCCTGTGCAGTTCTTAAGTTCGCCGCCTTTCGGGTGAGATGGGAATTTGGCTTTGAGCGTCAATAGACAAATCGAGACAGCTGAGCGAGTGGGTCTTCAGTGAGTGAGGGTCTTTCTCCCATCGAGCAGAACGCTGGAACCACACCCACTACGGATGTCGGGCATCAACCACTGTAGCGTGGTCGGTGTGGATGCGGTGGGACGAAGGACCACTACTGTAGAGGGTCTTGCAGGGCCTCGGATACCCTCCGTTTGTAACAGATCCTGTCTAGGTGCAGGGTGCCTTTCTACAGTCTGCGGGCATGAAGTGTCATTTTGTTTCCCTCGGACGGAGGAGTTGATATATACGGTACTGTACTTATGCAGAGGGAGGGGCAGGATCAATCAGTGATAGGCAGGATGACGAGAAGGCAAAGGAAAGAAGAAGAAAAAGGGTCTCACCACATGGAACAGCAGATCTACATGTAGATGGGGCAGTGGATTGGCACATCACCAGACGTCGTCCTCTTCTCTGGGTGCAGGACAGTCGAGATGAGTAGAGACTGCTTCAATACTCGGGTGCATGTCCAATCTTCCAACCCTCTGAGGCTGCCCGATCGCGGCGTTCTTGTATAATTACGTGGACCTCAAGGAAGACAAATAATGACAATATCGACACCACTGGAGAACCTCGAACTCTATATTTGACAAATTTACCATCCATCCTATCTAGTCTGCCATCTTGCACTTCCTCCACCTCACACCATAGCAGAGAGTCATAGAAATATATAGCACGGGCTTGTCTCGGATCTCGCCGTCGCCCACCAAGCGTACGGGGCACGACACAAAGCTGAGACCCACCTGCTCGGGAACGGACGCGCGTCTTGTTCGAGGAATTTGAATGCGTATCAAGACTCACTCAACTGTGAATATTACAGAAAATGAGGATGGAATGGAATGCGGAAATAGAGAGGAAAGAGGGCAAGGATTGAGACGCCTACAGACCAAAGGACTGAAGAGGAAAATGGGGTTGAATAGACAAGGAAAGACAAGTAATTACGTACAAGACAGAAGGACGAGGAGACGCCTTCCATTCCACGTCTTGGTTTAATACAGTCTCGACCTCGGCGATAAGGCCTACTAGCTGAATTTTGCCCCTCTAGCCCCTACTACGGGGTCTTCAATCTGGGAAGGGTTCTTATTTTGATGCTATGCTTTTCTTTTCCATCTTTGGCTCTTTCCCTTTCTCTCCCTGTCCGTTCTTTAAATCATCGCCCATCTGAAGAGAGAATTGTGGTCAATCGACCTCATCCTCCTGCTCTGATATATAATAACAATAATAATATCTCACCACCCTCACCATCACATCCTGTTTCCATCCGCCGAGGGGCCCAAATGTCCTTGATATAAAGCAAACGTCCAGACCATGGTGTGCATGTGGCTCTGCCGCCAGGCTCTCACGGTCCTCTTCATCCTCACGACTTGTACCAGCGGCCATGACATATTACAGTCCACCCATCTATACGACTGGGGCTTCTACGGGCTCTGGCCGAGGACGTGGTACACAACGTTGGGCCTGGGCGCACCACGTCTCAACTTCCTCCAGTGGCATGACTCCTGTGCCGACGGCTACTTCCTCTTCGCGCCTAGGGGGGAGCTATGTGGCCCATTCGGGCCCTGTGATCCTGGACGCGAGGGGCGATCTGGTATGGATGACTGCGGAGGTGTTTGGAGAGGACGGTCAGGATATTACCGACTTCAAGATCCAGATGTACAAGGGCAAGCCTCATGTGACGTTTTGGGCTGGAAAGGATGGCAACGAGCACCGATACGGCATGGGCAGCTACTACGTGGTATGAGTCTTTCCTCCTGCCTGGATTAGTATCTCATCCCATTAACCATCACTCACCTTCTCTAACCGAGAATAGCTGGACGAGACGTACCAGGTGGTCAAGACTGTCGAGGCCGTCGAGACAAGAGGCCAGGACCTAAAGGGCGACATCCATGAGTTCCGCATCACGGCTGAGGACACGGCACTCATGACCGTCTACTACCCCCAGCCGGCCGACCTGTCTGCCCGAGGTGGTCCCCAGGACGGCTGGATCCTGGACAGCATCTTCCAGGAGGTTGACATGGAGACTGGCAAGCTGCTCTTTGAATGGCGTGCATCTGAGCACATCCCCGTGGGGGACTCGATGCGGACCTACACGGGATCCTCGGACCACGGCAGAGACCCGGGCTCGGGCTTTGACTATTTCCATATCAACAGCATCGACAAGGACCACCACGGCAACTACATCATCTCGGGCCGGCACACCCACCAGGTCATCTGCATCAACCCGCAGGGCGAGACCGTGTGGATCCTGGGCGGCAAGGAGAACATGTTTGCAGACCTGTCGGGGGGCCGTGCCACGGATTTCTCCTGGCAGCACCACGCGAGATGGCACGGAAACGACACGCTCACCCTGTTCGACAACGCCAAGTCCACCAACGGGGGGAGGCGGTACACGGGCGACCACAGCCGCGGGCTGGTGCTCCGGATCGACACCGAGGCCATGGCCGCCGGGGTGGTGCACGACTACTACGACCCGGCGCACCCCAAGCTGGCCGAGAGCCAGGGCTCGGTGCAGGTGCTCGAGGGCGGCAGCGGCAACGTGCTGGTCGACTACGGCTTCTACCCGACCGTGACCGAGTTCGCGGCAGACGGCGAGGTGCTCTGCGACGTGCGGCTGGCGCCCTGGCTGATCTGGCAGCTCGGCATGGTGACGAGCTACCGGGGCTTCAAGACGACGCAGTGGGCCGGCCGGCCGTGGTACAGCCCCGTCACCTCGCTGTCGCCGCCGGAGGGCGTGCTCTACGCCAGCTGGAACGGCGCGACCGAGGTCCGCAGCTGGGTGCTCCAGGGCGCGGACTGGGACGGCGTCAGCGGGGACGTCTTTGAGGACCTCGACGTGCAGGCCAAGGACGGCTTCGAGGCCGCCTTTGCGGTCTCGGATGATATGCCCCGCTACCTGCGGGTGGCTGCGGTCGACGAGCACGGCATGGTGCTCAAGCACTCGCAGCCCGTCGACCGGTCCGTGGGCAACGCGAGGGGGGTCGTCGCTGTGGCTGGCGGTCCTGCAGGGCATCTTGGTTGTCGTGGGCCTTATAGTGGGCATCACAGCTGTCAGGGCTGTGGTTGTCGTCCGCAGTAAGGCTAGGCAGAGCGCACTGCAGAGGACGGGGTTCGCACAGGGCATGACCTTGGCCGACGTCGTGGCTGAGATGCGGAGACCTCTTGTGTGGGCGGGTCTGTCGAGGTTGGTGAGAGAGCCACAGTACACGGAACTACAAGCGTTTGAGGAATAAATTATTGGCATTAGCATCGGGCATCTGGACGGCGTTTGGAAGGGGGCTGGACTTTGGATAGAGTGCTTCGTCTACTCACTCACTCACAATCATCGTTCATCATTATGGACGTGATTAACGAGATGGGTCCCTATATGATACCTTTATGAATAGAGACAAGAAGCCTTAAGAGTTACTTTTTGTTTTAGTTGGACAGGTGATCACCTCGAGAGGCCACTATCAAAGTTGTGGTAAAGGTTAAAGTAATGAAATCAATACGAGAGATCCTTGGAGTATGACACTTCATCCGACCGGGTCACACACTGCGTCCCAGAATGTAACCCTCCATCCGAAAGTACGGTAAGTTTGGGTGCTAGGAGACAGGGGTGAGTACATCGTGCTGCATGTTTTGGGGAAAGGGAGGATGGAATTTGTGCGGGGTTCATTATACTTCCCGCCATGAGGCTGGAGAGAGGGGGGGGGGAGGGGGGGGGGGGGGGAGGGGGCTGAGAGGACACCACCGTCCAGCGTTTCTCTCTTGCTACAGCATGTGTATCTTTTGAATTACATACTCGACGTTTCCCTCGTCTATACAGCAGTCGGTTAATCCTCCAGGGACTCTAGATATCTTCCCATTACTCTGTGAGACTCACACATGCAGAGAGACAATAAGAGAGTACTGTAAAATAGATATCATCACATACTTCACCCCAAATAATGGCACACTCTCCTTCCATCCTCTCCCATCCCCTTCTGGCCTACCAGCCCTTGTCCACAATCTACAAACTCTACCGCCTCGCCACTGTCCTCCTCCGCCTCCCCTTCTGGCTCGTCAAGGCCCTCATCCCCGCCCTCCGCCCGTCCCCGACATGGACCTTCAAACAGACCCTCACCCGCAACCTCGCCAACAACCTAGTCACCACAGAGTCCACCCTGGGCATCACCCAGCCCCTCTCCCTCGCACCGGGCAAGGAGGGATCCCGCTGGACCACCATCACCCCGCCCGCATCCCATGAACAGCCACAGCTCTACGCCGGCCCGCTCGCCAGCACCACGATCCTCCCCGCCGTCATAGGCGGCACCTGGTATCACGGCACCCAATCCGCCGCCCCCAGGACCCCAGACGACGTCCGCGCCTGGACCAAGGTCGCCCTCCACCTCCACGGCGGCGCCTTCGTCATCGGCGACGGCCGCCAGGCCACCACGGGGTTCCTGGGCACCACCCTCGCCCGCCACGCAGGCTTCGACGCCGTCCTCATGCCGCAGTACCGCCTCGCCGGCTACGGGGGCCGCGACCCCTTCCCCGCCGCCCTGCAGGACTGCCTCACCGCGTACCTGTACCTGCTCCGGACGCTGGACCTGCCGCCCTCCCGCATCACCGTGTCCGGCGACAGCGCCGGCGGGAACCTGGCCCTGGCCCTGCTGCGGTACCTGGAGAGGTTCGGCGCCGCGGCCGGGCTGCCTCTGCCCGGGGCGGTGGTGCTCCTGAGCCCCTGGGTGAACCCGTCTGCTGCGGCGTATACGGACCATGAGAAGTGGGGGCTCATGCGGACGGACTATGTGCCGCGGTGTTTCCTGCTGTGGGGTGTCGATGCCTACATCACGCAGGCTGCCGGCGGGAGCGAGCAGGGGCAGGAGGAGATCAGTGAGTGGGTGGATCCGCTGGGCCACCCGTTTGTCACCCGCGTGCCTGTGTTCGCCAGCTGGGGGGACGGAGAGATCCTGAGCGTGGACTGTGCCAGGTGGGCGGCGGAGATGAGGGAGGCCGGGGCTGTGGATGACGGGTGGCGGTTCGAGGTGAGCGTGGAGGGAGGGGGGGGCGCCGCATGATACACTGCTGGCGGGGGCTGCCACTGGTTGGGAGGAGAGTGCGGCGGAGGTGGCTCGCAGGATTGGGAGGTTTGTGGAGGGTGGATGAAGGGGGGGGGGGGTGTGGAAGAGATCAGAGGGGAAAGGAAAGGGATGTAGGGTGTACTTTTTGTGTGTTGCTTGGGAATGGTGATTATATTGAAGGGTGTTTTGCGTCTCTGTAATTATTCACGAATATATGACTTTACGCTTTCTGTGAGTTTGTTCTACATTTGGGCCGTATCTTTGTAATATTGTTATGGTTGTTTGTGATCCACGAGGCTGTTATTCTCCGTCTTGGTGTCATATAATAAGGTGATCTTGCTCGGGTTGGTACAGCTGTATCCCGTTGGATGGGGACCGTTTAATACCCCAGTTTGACTGACCTGAGCTGCCACGGCTGCCTTCATGCCCGTCTTCAAGCTCGCATAATTTTCTCAGTTGTGTTAGGCTTGATTGGCCAGAGTAATTTATATAAACGCCCACCACCATCTTCTAGAAAATAACCCGTCGAGATACAATGGACCAGGGGCAGTCATGGTTGAATCCATTCAGCAGCACCCTTCTCATATCCAGACCTGGTTTGTCTGTATCACAATACCACATGGCCCTCGTAACACGAAGACCAGTGCCACCGTCTATTCCTCTATAGTAACCCCCTTAAAACCAGTGACAGCAAGTCCCTCGTATCACATTCATCTGTGACTGCCGTTGGTTCTCGTCTCAGTGGTCCCACTCGTGAGCAAACAGCTTGTTGCCTCCCAGCCCTTGCCAATAAGAAAAACGGATTACTGCTCTTGTCTTGCCCACACTTATTTGTTTGTGTGTCCCGTTTCCCCTTCAGAGACTTCACCGGTGGCATTCCCAGCACCCATCTTTCAGCAGAGAGTCCATCGTATTCTCCCTCGTCTTGTCAGGATCAAGACCTCTGCCAGGTTCCGAAATCACCTTGACCACATTCTCATCCACCACCATGGATATCCTCATCTCCCTCTTCCTGCTGTACTGCAATCTCCTCTCCTCCTCCACCGCCACCCCGCAAGCCCGCCACGTCAACCAGTCCGAGTTCCTCCCCAAGCGCACCTACTCGGAGCACGTCAAGCTCATCGACTCGGTCCGCAACTGCACCGACGCCGTGTGGACCCTCGAGCCCCTCAACATCACCACCGCCTCCGTCTCCGTCAGAGACTGCCACAAGGTCCTGCAGAACGTCCGCTTCAACCACGGCTACTACGAGGTCTGGGGATTTGACGATGACGACTATGCGCCGATCACGGGGTTCCAGAGCTGTGTTTTTGCCGTGGCGAGGGTGAGCCCTGGTGGTCCTCCCGGGCCTAGAGACTACGCTGTGTATGTTGTTGCTCTTGGAAGATGGCGTCTGATCATGTCTTTCTTCTGTCCCCAAGCCGCTCTCAGCGCTGATTTTATTGTCCAGGATCGGCAATGACGATGTCGTCTCCGTGGTTGTAGAGGCCCTCGGCACTTCCAGAGACAACATCACCGGCGCAGCGGGATCCTTCACCTGCGGCATCAACCAGGTCGTCATGTCGGTCATTGTCTATGACGGGCTGAACGGGTACAACGGCACGCCTTCTGCCCCGCCCATCAACCTCTGGGGCGACATCAACTATACCACGAGAGAGACCGCGACGGCGCCGACGGTGACCAGTGTGCCGACCGAGACACCGACACGTACTGCAGGTGGTGGCTGATTTCGGCCGAGGTAATTGGACATCATTGTTGTCGGTGGTGGTGGGGAGTGGGCTTGTCCCTGCTGTGAGGGGTCGGGGAAGGCTTTGTAGCCACAGGGGCCATCATTTGATTTTTGGTGGTGGTCACATGCCTAAGAAGTGATGTTTGATGGCTTCCGAAGAGACGACAGAGTGGCTATCACTTCGCAATATGACATTCTGTTGATGCATCATGTGCAGACCTTGTTCAGTGACAACTATTAACCGATAGCCTTCGTCAATTACTAGACGACCACAATGATCGGCCAACGTCCACGACACTCTTGTTCATAAACCAGAGACCAAGTGTACACTCTCCGAGGTCAGAATTGAAGTTTCCGTATGCATCTGCTCGGGGCTGGCAAGGCTGCCCGTCGCATCCTCGATCCCACCCCAGTCTTTCATCTGCAGCACACCCATCCCAAGACATACCATACAATATTAACACCGTGTCCACATTCATTTCTTCGACGGCAAGATATCGAGTTGAACGAACATACAAATTCACTTCCGCGGTGTCTTTCAAGAAGCAGAGAGCTTCTCGATGTCAAGGTCCCCAATCATCCACCATCCTGCCAATGAAGCAAGTAATTACATATCAGCAACCTTGAATATATCACATCTCAACCCTCTTACCTCACACGTCCACAAACATCAACCCACACAATGCCAGTCAGAGTCCTCATCACTTTAGGGGCGCGGGCTGGCGGGTGGAGAGGATCCTGGATGGCCTCAAGAGAAGGGAACGATTTTTATGCATACTATTCTGGGCAGATCAAGCTGGACAGGTGGCACAAGGGGCGTGTGGTGCTGATTGGCGACGCGGCATAATTACTGTCCCAGTCCCAACACGGGGATGGGGACGACGGCGGCGCTTGTCGGGTGCTACGTGCTGGCTGGCGAGCTTGCCGAGCGCGGCGTAGGCGGTGTTGATGCTGCGCTTCAGAGGTACGAGTAGGATTTTCGGCCGTTCGTCCAGGAGGCTTAGACGATGGGATTTGGTATGCCGGGGCTGTTCTACTGGGACAGCGCGTGGGCTATCTGGCTTGTACATTTGCTGCTGGGGATGCTGGTTATGTTGAGGATAGACAGGCTGTTGTATAGGATCTTGCCTGAGGACAATGGAGGATGGAAGGTGCCGGAGTAATCCCGGCTGAACTTGTGAGGATGGATGGACGTATAAGCCGGCAGCATCTCTTGGTTGAAAACAGATTGAGTAATGAATCTATAAAGTGTCGAATTGTGAAGGAGTCACCAGATTCCTCCTTAGCGGCGGTAAATGAATGGATATCATGCATCTGTGCTCCTCTTAAACCATGGATTCCACAGAGATCTGGTAGCTAGGCAAAGCCTAGGATAACCTGCTCCTACTCCGTCTGCATTTGGTTTGAGACAAGCGTCACCTAGCTGCAGACGGGCGAGGTGGTAGGGGGAGCAACAGGGTTGTCCGGATTAGTCTGAGAGCACCCGTCGACATATCCCAACAGTAAATCGTCTTCCGCGGCCTCGTACGCCGCACCGCAATTCGGATCACTAGGATAGAAAGGTGTTCAGTTATTTGAAACCAAAAGACACACTGCGGCCAGGAGATGGTCTCTTTCTGGCTGCTGCTTTCACTACGAAAGAGGGGGGAGAGAAGAGACTCACGAGGCTCCATCTGTGGACAGCTCAAAGTACGAGCATATATCATGTGTAAAGCAGTCCTGCGTGTATACGTTGCCTATGGCGGCGCCGTCACAAGCACTGCCGCACCTCCCGTTGCAGGCATAACTATAGATCCATCGCGGTGAAGAGGTCAGCTGTCGTTCTCCTCTCGGGCCAGTGCAGCTCCCACGTCATCACGTACTCGCCACCCGAGGCATTTTCGCCATAGTTGCTGCCAACGACGCCTTTAAAGGTACAGGTCTGGCCCTCGGCGTTTGTCCAGGTCGCTGTGGCTGTGGCGCCAACGGTGAGACAAGTGACGCTTCGCTTGGAGAGAGGTGAGGCTGGGGACTGAGGCATAGCGAGGGCCATGCTGCCCAGCGTGAGCAGGCTGACAAGGTATGTGGCAAGCATTTTCGAGGGAGGGTGTGGAGAGAGAGTTATGTATGGTCAAGTCTGGGCTTTGATCTGCAGCTTTTGAGAAATATTATTTGTCCCACGAATCTATATGTAGCCAGATGACGATCTACGGGGACTATCTCGTCTAAATAGTCCCGCCCTTTTTCGACGGTTCATCCCAATATACACATGTGTTGTATGCATTATACTTCTATCCTCCGCATAGAGAGTATCTGATGACTTGGTTACCTTTTTGAGACATATGGTGGTATCCTGCCAAAAGATGG
Source organism: Aurifilum marmelostoma (assembly GCA_027559495.1). NCBI lineage: Eukaryota > Fungi > Ascomycota > Sordariomycetes > Diaporthales > Cryphonectriaceae > Aurifilum > Aurifilum marmelostoma. The sequence goes on along the minus strand of JAMXSV010000010.1, from coordinate 1,962,762 downwards.
TGTCAGGGAACCAATTAAATTTTATTTCCAGAGTGTTCCGTAATTCCAGGCTTCTCATGTCATCATCGGAACACGGTCTGTTGTGGTAAAGTTGGGCCTTGTTGTGGTTTAGCTGCCGGAGAAATTCGCGGAGTTTGGTGGTCGTCAGTGATGCCTTCAAGCAGTAGGCATGAACAAGCTGAGATTAGAGGGAAGATGAAGAGGCCCTGAGTACGGTCACAAGGTGCTGGCGCGGAATGAACCCTGTGTTGATCATGGGCTAAGGCTCCAAATCAGTGCTGCCGACTATCATGAGCCCATTCTTTGATTTTGAGGTACGATGGAGTTATGATTCCTTTGCGATAGGGAATTACGATTTCTCCAAAGTTCGTCTCAAGATCATGATGAGAATATTGAAATAGTAACCCTCGCAAACAGAATTGAAAGGCCAAGTCTGGCGCTCCCGGGTGAATATTAATATCCCAATTGTAAGCTCAAACAAGCTCAAACGCCCAGCTGTGTACAGATTAGCCAGGACGGCAAACTCTATTATTGGCCTATTCCCGTGGTCGACAGTGGCCATCAATTCTTACCAACCTAATTGTAACTGCCACCGAATGAGAATGAGAAACTCGGGATTGCAAAGTGTGGGCGCCCAAGAAACTGTGAAGATGAGACGAGGTCGAATACATGCCGTTACGGGATCGTCTGCCTGCGTGGGCACCACCTTGGCAGAGCATCGGAAGAGAGAAATACGCTGTAGTGTACTGCTTTTCGGCCAGAGGTTCTAGACCAGTCTCAAGACTCTGTGTGCGCAGCGGACCACCAGTAGCTAAATACGGCGGCACAACGGACGATGGCAGAAACACGGGGTAGTTCTTCAGGGATCCTCATGGCTTGCAATGTTAAGAAGTTATCGTGAGATGGTTGTCCTCGACTACAGAATAATACTGTCTGGCTTTAGGTTTTTGGTAGTGCGACAACTTGCGACATGAAACCCGGACGGTGCCAGATGGTACACATGGCCTGATGGCACCGCGAAAGCTTCAGCATTCCGACTTCTGCCATGTCGCAAGAAAAGAAAACAAAAAAAAAAAAAAACAAGTCAGTCTTCGCCTTAATTATAATATTGAGCACAGAGCCTTTTCAGCCCAAGACCTCGCGATCCCCTAATTTTCTCTCCCTTCTCTCTTCTCTCTTTCTTCTTTTTCTTTCCTGCTCTCTCTATAGCTGTACAATTAATTGCTGGTACTATTTTTGTCCGGTGGCGGCTGCATGGCCGCGCTGAGAAGCAGAATCTGGATACAACCCCGGCCTGCCCAGGGTGATCAGCCTGTAGATCGCTCACGGTATCCTGCTTGAACACGAGTAAGCCCACGTCTTTTTTGTTCTTTCCCCCCTCCTCCGCTCTCAACCACTGCTTGCTCCGGGGGGCTCTAGAGCGAAAATGATGCCATTCGCCTGTCATGAGCCCTTAGCAATGGATCCTATACTCGAGCCCAGATAAACGCTCGTTCTCCCCCCCCCAAAAAAAACGTCATTGCCACTGACGATGTGCCTCCAGCCAGTTTTCCTTGGTTCTGACCCGACCGACTAGCAGCGAGGCTTCTCTCTTGATAAAATCTCGTTCCCTGAGCCTGGCGCTCAGCAGAAGCCAGAGCCCTCAATGCCTCGATAACAGCTCCTCCAGCTTTTTCTCTCGCCCTCTCCCGACCAAAACCGCTTTCCCGAACAGTCGATCGCTTCCATTCTTTCCTTTCCTTTTTTGCAACTCTTCTTATTGACCGAGCCGATTCCTCTAATTCCTCTTCCCCCCCCCCCCCTCGGCAATGTCCCCTCGCTTGTAATGGAAGCACAGAATGGAAAGACGACAGTATGGGTCCCCAAGGAGGCGTTCGAGTCGGTCCGGCGGCTGTGGAAGCCCGAGTTCAACTGGATCCCCGTGCCGGTCGACCGGTCCCTGCCTCCGGACCAGATCGCCTACATCCAGACCGCCGGCCCCGTCTCGCCGCTGCCGCCGGTGCCGCGCACGCCAAAGACCCCTGCCCTGCCCATGCCCAGGACCCCGAGGACGCCCCTGGACCTCCCGCCCCTCGAGACGAGGGCGCTGAGTGCACAGCGCCCTGCGGCGGCGGGGGTCGACGGCGGGTACTTCGGGGCCAGCCCTGAGCTCGAGACGGCCATCACGGCCGGGTTCAGCCCTGGCGACAGCGGCAGCGAGAGGCCCGACACGCCGTCCACGGCCACAGAACCGGAGAGCCCTGCCACGCCCCGAGACGACGGGCCTGGCCTGCCAAAGCCTGCCATCTGGCGACAGTCTCAGGCCGACACCCGCACCGAGTATCCCCAGGAGGACGAGGTTGAAGACCAGGCCCCTCGATCTCAAAAACCGACGGAGCGCTTCAATGCCCTCCACGGCCTGCCGTCCAACGCGCAGTGGAAGATGGTGGACAGGCGCGACAGGTACGGCCCCAGAGACAGGAGCCTTAAGCCGGCCAGCTGGAAGACGCTGGACGGGGCGCGGGACCTGGGCATGCGGGACCACTGGCAGACGTTCCGGCGCGACGAGGCGCACTGGCACGGAAGCGAGAAGGGGTTCGCCGTGCGGCTGGACATGCACCTGAACGTGGAGGTGGAGCTGAAGGGGACTGTGAATGGCGACATTACACTTTCCGCAGAAGCCTTGTATGTGAGTCGCCCTGATGTGGTTTTTTTCTTCTGGTCTACTTATCCATCTCTTGGTCGTGACGGAGAAGCTGATGCGGGATTGCTTGAGCAGGCACTATGATACCGGCAAGTGTCCTTTTATGATGTGATCAGATGTACGATGGATGAGTCTCAAGACTGAGCCAACCTTGGAAGCTCATATTGGTGATATGTAATATAGTAGAGAGGAGCAAGAATAATAATTCATGGGGCGGCGTCGTGAAAGGTCATTAAGGAGCAAAGCGTTCTGATGGTAATATTTCTGTACAACAAAGAGATTCAATGATACCCCATGTAACAAGAAAACGATATAAACTTGCAAGTGACCAGTTTCTTCTCCTTTGATAGTCAGCAGACGACATTCTCAGACCTGACGGAGCTGACCTTGTCTCTCCATAGAAAAACTGAAGCAAGTTCAAAAATACTGAAGCACTTCCTTCCCCAGTAATATTTTTTATTAGCAAGTAGGAAAATGGCCTGCAAAGTGTTTTCCATTTCTTATTGTCTCCTTGAGAATGATCGACCGGATCATGTCGCCTTTAAAGTCTCCACTCAATTGCTGTTTGGTTTCCGCTTGACTACTCATGAACTGCTGGACCACAACATTCAGCATTGCAGTTCAGAGTATACAAAGGCATAGCCGAGAATACTTCGAGGTGACAATTCAAAAAAAAAAAAAAAGGGCACGGAGAAGCCGATAATGAGGATCACGATGAGGATCAAGATATGATGACGATGATGACGATGGAAGAGACACATCAGGACCTCGGGAGCTGGGCGACCAGGTGCACGAAAGCGTGCGAGGTGAACTGCCCGGGAACCCGTTCAAAAGAGAAACGGGAGACTGTCCATCTTTTTTACTCACCCTTTAGCATCACAATATGTCCGTCCTCCTCGGCGGCGAGGCCGGCACAAAACAGAAAAGGTGGGCCTCGCCCTCGCGGTGAAGGGCGATCCGGACCTTCCGCGGGTACACGGGACGCGTCTGCAGTGATTTCAGAGCTTACAGGCACCCAGAAGGCTGCTGACGTCACCGGGGCTGGCGTAGTGCTACAGTAGCGGTAGAGTCGTGCCTGCCCAGCAGCAGGAATCGGACTGGACCTGACCTCATCGGTTGACGAGCTTTTGCGCGAGATACGAGGCTGGTTCCTACATAATGGTCCAATATCGCTTCTTGTCTTGGGGATTATTTGTGTGCGGCTGGTTTCCATGTCACAACCTGGCGGTCCGAAAAGAAGACAGTCCTGCATCTGCTCGCATAGACTAGGATAGACCACTCTCCACTCCATCGTCACCCATCTCGACTGTCCCTTTTGATAATATTCGTTTCGAGTCGCAAGACATAGAACGCCAATAGAAGGAAGAGGGAAGAAAAAGAGAAAGGAAAAGGGGAAAAGAAAAGGAAAAAACAAAACCAGGAGCTTACTGATAGACACGCCCTCCTATCTCACTCGGAGTTGGATACTGGACATTCACTCTGTTGGGGCTGCATCATCTGCGACAATCCACGATACCCACACACTCGTGTCAACGACATCTTGACAACCCTTCTTCAAAATGTCGAAAGAAAACGGCCTGCCCAACTACGGGCCCGCAGACTACGTCAAGTTCTTTGGAGCCGGCGCTCTCGCCGCAACACTCACGCATGGCGTAGGTGCTCTCTCGACCTCGGGGACATTGACTGTTATGCTGCGCCGCACGACACTGACAGAGAGCAATCGCAGGCTGCCACACCAATCGACGTCGTCAAGACCAGGATACAGGTTGATGACGCCATGAAGGGTCTCAACATGATCAAGGCAGGCCGCACAATCGTGGCCAAGGAGGGTGCGTCTGCCCTCCTGACAGGGTTCGGCCCGACGGCCGTGGGCTACCTGGTACAGGGCGGCGGCAAGTTTGCCGGCTACGAGTTCTTCAAGAAGCAGTTCATCAGCATGACCGGGTCGACAGAGGCAGCCACACAACACCGGACGGCCATCTACCTGAGCGCCAGCGCCACGGCCGAGTTCTTTGCCGACATCGCGCTGTGCCCACTCGAGGCAACCCGCATCCGCCTGGTATCGCAGCGCGGCTACGCGGGTGGCCTGGCCACAGGTTTCATGCGCATGGCCCGGGAGGAGGGCTTCCGGGGCTTCTACTCTGGCTTTGTGCCTCTGCTGTTCAAACAGGTGCCATACGCCGTAGGACAGTTCTCCGTGCACGAGGCCGCCAACGAGATGATCTACCGCGCCATGGGCCCCGAGAAGAAGGCGTCGCTCACCCAGCTCCAGCAGACGGGCGTCGAGCTCACCTCTGGCCTGGTCGCCGGTGTCGCCGCCGCCGTCCTGTCGCACCCGGCTGACACCCTGCTGTCTGCCATCAACAAGGGCGCGGGGGACAAGAGCCAGAGCACTACAGGGAGGATGTTCTCGCTGGCGCGCGAGTTTGGGCCCAAGAGGCTAATGTTCACGGGGCTGGGGCCTCGCATCGTCATGACCTGTGGCCTAGTAGCCGGTCAGTTTGTTATCTACGCCCAGTGCAAGACGCTTGTCGGTGCGCCGCCAAGTATTGAGATCCACAAGGAGGAGGCGCTGTAAAGAGAAGGATCGAAAAGCGCAAGGGTGGTTTTTTTTTTTTTCTTCTCTCTCTTTCTCTTTTTTTCTTTCTCTCTCTTTTTCTCCGCTTTTTCTTCTTTACCGGGGGGGGGGGGTTGGGAAGGGTGGGGATTTCTGGCGTTCTGTAAGTAGGAGGACTGCTGAGGTTCACCACGCATGACCGGCTTAGAACACATTTAGATGACCTCTCACGAACATAAAAGAAGAAAGAGACCTTTCTTATTTGTTTCACCACCTCCCACGGCCCCCCCCTAACATTATATAATTCTTGACGACAAGCCCAAAAAGGCTGCACACGCCGAGGCATAATCTCCGGGACGCCGAGGACCCCGGATGATACCAAATCCTTCAGCCTCCTTCAGGCGGGTGCTGGCCTTTCAGCTCTGCATTAAATACAGCAGACCTCATCATGCGCTGTCCAGGGGAGGGTGGGTTTTCTCTTCTATCCACCACAGGCCCCCCCGTCTCCCGCCTCTGATAGGCTCACCTTTAACGTTAAAACAGACTTATCGACAGGCGATGGGATCCTGTCAGACGGGTCCTGCCTAGCCGTGCAGCATCCTGTTTTGGGGGGCCGAGAATCGCTATTCAGCCGTTGCGACGCTGCTTCGCTCTTGTCCGCGGCCGCTGTTCGACCGGTTCCTGTCGCAAGGAGTGGCAGTGGCACGGGCGTCTAGAACCGAGAGCCAAGCCGCAAGAGTCCGAGTGAGAGAGGAGGGTAAGGGAACTAGAGGTAATTAGAGACACACAAAATAGTGAGCGACAGAGAGACGAGGGGGGGGGGGGTCACTGTCCGGATCTGTTGTTTACTCCATCTAAGGATTCAACGACATTGATCCTTTTTTCTTTCTTTCTAGTTGCCTCCCCCCCTTCCTCTTACCAATGTACTGCTCTTTTGATTTGTAGCGTTTTTGCCTTTTCTTCCCTTCAATCTTCATTACTATTTTTCAACCTTAATTTCGTCTTATTTCTCCTCCCCTCCTTTCTTTGTGCGGTCCAGCGTATGGTCGTGTGTGTGTGTGTGTGTGTGTGTGTGTGTACGCCACTAGCCTAGCAGTTCCACAGATCCCATCCATCCTGGCCGACAGGCAAAGATGCCGTCCTGCTCTTCACGGTGGGGGGCCATCGTACTAGCAGCAGCAGCCTTGGTGTCCCTCACCCCGAGGGGGGACAGCAGCAGAGTCAACGCCCTACGCAACATGGATATTCCCGGACGACGACACCGAGACCTTCTTCTACAGAGACCAGATCGAAGTCACGTACGAGTGCGCGTCGTCTGCCGACTCGTATCTCGTGGTGAACTGCAACCAGGGCGTCGGTGATGGTAAGTAGATTCTCTTGTCGATGATAAGATCTGACCCGAGAACAACCGCCCTCTCTCTCTGCAGGGCGGGCGGGCGCTCGTTCTCCTCCTCCACGTTACACATATCTGAGTCATTCCTCCGTAGTGGAACAACAGCAAGTCGTCCCGGGGGGTGACGCCACCGTGGGCATCACGCTGCAGCTGTCCGATGGCAGCTCGTACTCGGAGGACGAGGACCTGAGCTGCTGGTTTGACCTGCGCAATGTGTCGGGCTATGCGCAGGTGGCCAACGGGACGAACTCACCGGCTTGGAATTACATCCACACGACGCGGAGTGGCGGTCCGGTAAGTCCTTGTCCAAGCCCCATCCGTCTCTATTTCTCTTGTATGTAATCAAGGACCCCGTCACATGCTCATCTCTTTGTCTTTTGGGTGCTACAGGCCACTCTCGCATTACCATCCTCCTCCTCCTCCTCATCAGCCTCCTCAAGCACGACATCAACCTCGGCATCATCATCAGCAGCAGCAGCAACCACAACCTCAGCATCAGCGAACAAGGACGACACCTCGGCCCAGTCCTCAGCCACCGACGCAGCAGACGCAGCAAAATCGACACAAACCACAACACCGACCCCGGACAACGACTCAGGCGGCCTCTCCGTGGGCGCGGGCGTGGCCATCGGCGTCTCGGTCGGGGTCCTGGCCGTCGCGGTCCCGCTCGTGTCCTTTGTGATCATGCGCAGGCGCAAGAAGCGCAGGCAGCTGGAAGAGGTCCGCAGGCGGGTGGGCTTCGAGAGCGCCTCACCGCGGAGCCAGCCGCCGCCGCCTGCTGCTGCTGCTGGGCTGAAGTATGGGGCGCCGGAACCACCTGGGTACACGTATTACGCCAAGGACTCTGCGAGGGAGGCTGGCGGCGGGGGGGGACTCGTATGCTCTTGGGGAGATGGGTTCCGGGCGGGAGGTGTATGAGCTTTATGGGAGCCAGGCCGGAGAGGAGCTGGAGGCGCCTGCGGGTAGGAGGGAGATGGTGCCTCCGAGGGAGTTGAGGTGATGAGAGGAAGAGGGAAGAGGAAGAGAGCGGGGTTGGGGGGGGGGGGAGGCGAGAAGAGGAGAGAGAACGACCTCATATATCAATCATGCTAATGGAAGGAATAATTTGACATGCAGGTCAATTATTACTCTTTTTGGAACAGAAACCAGTGGTTTGTTTCCACACTTTTTGTTCTGCCAGCCCTGCAAACTTACATAATATTCTGGACCAGCTGGCTGGTGTTCCAATAAGGTTTTTGTGCATGGTGCAGAAGATGGGAAGGTTTCGAGGATTAATACGGCCCCGTCTTCGATCTTCTCACAAATGACAGAGTTTCAAGGGTGGGTTGGGTCCAACCCCATCAACCTCTCCTCCTCTTCCCCCTCCCCTCCCCCCCCCCCCCCCACACATGACACGACAAACCTTGAGAAAATGCGACCCCGTCAACATGAGAGACACCCCTCCATGATTGTCCTTTGTGCGGAGGGGAATCTTACGTTACCCGAAACAGGTGTGCTCTAACTGCCGGGCCGTGTGCGTCTCCAGTGGCTAGATTGGAGGAAAAACAAGGGGACCCAAAAAGAGGCTGCGAGGCTTTCTTTTTTTTTTTTTGGAGGAGGAGGAGAGTTCCTTGCAGCCCGGGATCCGTTTTGAAACAACGGAGACAAGGACGACAACATGAGTGCCATTTTGGGCAACTGCCGCTGTGGACAATCGTCGGGATGGAGATGAAGGGTGTGTGTTCCATCCACATGGACTGGAATAATTAATGAGGCTCTTGGAGGATAACTATGGGATGTGAACACAGCAGGCATAGAATTAAGAGTAATACCCGTCTCCAAGGCAGACAGACAGACGGTCTCTTGCTTGATCGTGATTAGGGTTTTTGACTATCATTATTATCCCAGGCTGGGACTGACGACAATAAACAATCATCAACAATCCCATCACAGCAACTAAGCACACACAGCATTCAAAACCTCCAAGATGTTGGCCACAGCTACCCTCACCTCAGCCCTCCTGGCCCTGGTCCCCTCAGCAGCCGCCCTCGCCTTCCCCGGCGCCGTAGGCTTTGGCGCCTCGGCAACAGGCGGGACGGGCGGCGAGGTGTACACGGTCACGACCCTCGCCGACTCCGGGACGGGCAGCTTCCGCGACGCCGTCAGCGAGTCCGGGCGGATCATCAACTTCGACGTGAGCGGGTACATCGTGCTCGAGTCGGCCGTGTCGCTGTCCGACGACCTGACCATCAACGGGTCGACGGCGCCGAGCCCCGGCATCGGCATCATGGCCGGCGAGGTGTCCGCCAGCGACGCCGACAACATCATCATCGTCAACATGCGGTTCCGCCAGGGCAGCGATGACCCCGACGACGGCAAGAGCGCCTTCAACATGGGCGACGCCTCCAACGTCATCCTCGACCACTGCTCCGTCGCCTTTGGCCAGTGGGACTCGATCGACGCCGTCGGCGCCGTCAACATCACCGTCTCCAACAGCATCATCGCCTTCCCCATCGGCCAGCAGTTTGGCGCCCACGTCGAGACCGGGCCCGCCACCTTCTTCGGCAACCTCTGGGTCGACATCCACAACCGCCAGCCCCTGGCAAAGTCCAACACGCAGTACATCAACAACGTCGTGTACAACTACCAGGCCGCCTACACCACTGCCGACACCAGCGGGTCCTTCTACCACGACATCATGTACAACTACTTCATCACGGGCCCCAGCACGACCTCTGCCAGCGACCGATACTGTGAGTCATACTCTCTTGCTGTTGCTGTGCGGTTGTCACGCGCGCGTCCTCTCCTCAAGACGTGATCTGACCGCAAACAACTCCAGACCAGATCCAGAGCAACCAGTACGCCTACGCCATCGGCAACTACGGCGACGCGAGCAACGACGGCGTCCTGAACGGCGCCCAGGAGAACCAGATCGGCGACGCCACCGTGCTCGACGCCCCCTGGGAGTCGACCTCCACCTCCATCGTCAAGTGGACCGCCGCCGAGGCCGTCACCAACGTCCTGGCCAGCGCCGGCGCCAGCCCGCGTGACGAGGTCGACGCCCTGGCCGTGTCGCAGGTGGAGTCGTACGGCACCGAGGGCGAGATCTACGGGGACCAGTCTGACACGGGCTTGTCCAATGGAGGATATGGAACCCTGTGATGGGACAAACACATGATGGGTGGAGTTGGCAAGTCCGAGTTCATGCTGAAGGGCTGACAAGCACTGTCTTTGAGGATTGAGTGTTTCTGTTGTATATATTGTCTTTTGTCGGTGTGTATATTGTGAGGACAACTCGTGCCAGATAGCAAATATTATATATTTGCCGGCAACTATGAAAGGTTCTAGTCTGCTAGTTGCATGTTATATGATCATTATTTGTGAGCCTTTTGCCGTGCATAATAGTACTCAGTCACTCTTGAGGTCATATAGGATATGATAGACAACTGTTCTGGCTACCGTATCCAGACAATGCGAGATTATGGGTCAGACGGTGGGTAGGGAATAAGAAAGAACAAGAGATCAGAAGTCGACTTGTGCTTATATAGTATGCTAATTGCTAACTGATCCGAGATGGTCTCTCTAGAAACAAGACTTGTTATAGAACCATCAAGTCACAGTCTAAGTATCACATGAATCAGCCACAACTTTGAAACAGCCGGCCGCTTGCCATTTCACGTTTCAATTTCATCTGCAGACACAGACTTTTGTTACGAGGTTGATTTACTAATCGCTTCTGAGGCTAACTAAGGTATTCACTTGAAAACAACCACAATTCTAATGCAAGAAGACTTCCTCACCCTCGTGGTGACCATGCTCATTCTTCTCCTTCTTCATCGTCTTCCTCGTCGGAACTCGAGTCACTGTCCACGTTTAGATCCGGCATCACGATATCGTTTAAAAAGGTGATCTGTTTGAGGATCAGCAATGTTGGAAAGGGGCAGATAAATCCAGCAGAAGGTCGAGAGGCAGGTCACTCACATATCCAACCATGGCTTGCACTATCGCCATGATCTGATCCTGGGCGTCCGGCGCAGTAAAGACACCATCAGGGATCTTCTTCCCGATGGTAAAGTTCCGCAGCTTCAACAGCTCGATATCCCGATGGTCAGCCTCGTAACCCTGTTGTAAGAAGCCGAGTCAGCAACCACACATATTTTTAATCTGACGCCTTGCCCCTCGCAGCAGACTTGCTCTCCAGAAGAGGACTTCTGAACGAGCCCAACCCAACTCACCTTCGGCTTAGTCTTCAGGGCGTTACTCTTATTATGCTTCGCAAAAGCCTTCAAACACCCCTCGACATCCCCCTGCCTCGTCCCGGCCAGAAACATCCGCCTGAACTCCTCCTCGCCCAGCACCCGCCTCCACCGCCGGGGATGCTCGTCCACGCTCGTCCTCAGCTTGGCGAGGTGCGCCGCATCAGGCATCCAGGTGCCGCCGCCGACGAAGCACGACCCAGGCTCGCAGTGTACATAGTAGCAGGCATAAGGGCCCTTGCGCCCCGTGCGCGAGAAGGCGGCGCTGTAGTGTGGCTTGTAGGGGGTTGGGTCCTTGCTGAAGCGGATGTCGCGGTAGATGCGGAAGATGACGTCCTTGGTGGGCAGCTCGGGGATGGTCGGGTCGGCGGTGATTATGCGCTGGGTGAGCGTCTCGACAAAGGTGTTCCAGTCTCTGAGGGATCGGCGGTATTCATCGTCATTGGCTGTGGTGGAGGAGAGAGTTGCAGGTTAGCCATGGACATACATGAGAGTGATGGCAGAGCAGAGATGAGAGAGGGACCAACATTTGAGCCACGAGCGCTTGTTGTTTGCCTTGAGATCCTTGAGGAACAGCATTGTGTTCTTGTGCACCCTATCGTCCTCGTACGGTACCCCGCCCGTGTCCCTCATCTTCTTGTACGGTATGATGGTCACACGCGGTTCTGCATCCTCATCCAGCTCGTCATCCTCGTCATCCTCCTCATTCTCTTGGTCTTCCTCAGCATATTCATCACAATCCTCTTCCTCGGACTCGACCTTGGCCCTCTTGCGCCCGGCCCTCTTCACAGCTGGCGGCGACTGCTTCTTGGACGGCCTGCCTCTCCTCCTCTTGACCGTGGTGTCGACAGCCTGTCCTTTCGCTTCATCAAAATTGTCATCAGAATCATCATCCTCGTCCTGCGAGTCGCCCTCAAAGTACTGGCTCTTCTTTCCTGACGAGCTGATACGGCCCGATCGCCTGCGACCGGATGGCTCGGAGGGAGGAGTGGTGTCAAGGGCTTTCCGTTTTACCGCTGGCATTTTTGTTTCATTTGTTTTTGGGGTGATGCTTTTGAAAACTTTTATAACAAGACATTCATGAGCAGTGGCCGAGCAAATTGGGTTGTCGATTGGAGGACAAAGAAGACTGAGCAAACAAAAAGTCGCTGAAAATGATGAGGTCATTGCCCCGAGGAAGATCCAACGCGTCGCGTCTTGGAAGGGGCTTACTTAAATTGTTTATCGCGCCATCACGTGCCCACCCCTCCGTTGTAGAAACAGACAGTATTACCACTTCCTTTGAGCTGACATACTTGACTTGAAAGTTATAGTCTCAGGAGAGAACCGGGAGCAGCATGCTCAATTTTAGTTTAGTCTATGTATCCAATTGTTTGTATGTACTTGCGCTAGCGAGCGATGAGGCCCATATGCTACCAGTGAGGTTCTTTTTGATCGTCCAGATTGACAATTTCCATATTGCCAGGAACAGAGCCCTCCGAGACGACCGAGTCCTCGTCTCTAATTTCGGCTCAGCCCTCTACTACTCCTTCACATCCGGCCATGACCAGCTAGGAGGGTAGTCCTCCTCTTTTGTCCCCCAGCTGCTCTCGCCGACGCCAACCACAAACTCCAGCTCACCGCCCTTCATGAAGAAGTCATGCGTGATCCAGCTCTTGGAGTACGGCCTGCCATTCAGCTTGGCGCTCTGGATATACTTGGCCTTGTACGTCGGATCGAAATTTCGCACCCTAATCACGGCCCATCTGCCGTTCCTGGCGCGGAGCTTGACCTCTCTGAAGAATGGCGGCGTGAGCAAGTAGACATCCTGCCCAGCGACCGGGAAGAATCCCATCATGGCGAAGCCTGAAAACGCGCCCATAGCGCAGTCGTCGTTGCCGGGGATCCCGCCATAGGTCGTGTTGAACAGGGACGGTATGTAGCGGTGCGCCCAGTACGAGCTCAACCCCGGACGGCCGGCGTAGTGGAACTGGAAGACGGGGAGGAAGGACTGCTCGTTGCCCATGTATATGATGCCCGACTCGTGGAAGTACTGCAGCCGCTCGATAAAGGGCTTCTTCCCGCCCATGATCTGGATCAGGGAGGCCATGTCTTGCGGCACGTAGAAGGAGTATAGCCAGGGGCTGCCCTCGTATGTGCTCCAGCGCGTGTCTAGATAGCACTTGTGCATCTCGTGCACAGGGCTGCAGAGGCGGGTGTCGTGTTGGGTGAAGCTCCCGTCGAGCAGGCGCGGCTGCAGGAAGCCCTTGAAGCTGCTCCACTTGACCTCTTCGCTCCCCTGGACGTAGCTGTCACTCTGGTCTGGGTTCCAGAGATTCCGCCAGTTCGTGCTGCGCTGCATGTACTTGCGGTAGTCTGCCTCCTTGCCGAGCCCCTTGGCCAGGAGGGCGATCGTGAAATCCTCGTAGGCGTACTCCACCGTCCGCGAGATGCTGCGCGTGTTGCGTCCTGTGCCGTTGCGGTCCACGTCGTCCCATGGGATGTAGCCGAGCTCGTGGTAGCTGACCAGATTGCCTCGGCCCTCGACATTCCAATTCTTGGGCTCAACTACAAGCACCACAACATCAGCTTCTAGATCTTATCAACATGTGGAGTGCCTCCTTACCCTCCGCATCAGAGACTACAGCTTCGTAAGCGGTGTCCCAGTCGACACCATCCGTGATGCTCTTGAGGTAAGCATCGCCAATGACAACGTCCGCGTTACTCCCGCCTTGTATGAAGCCCTTGGAGAAGCTCATCCGGCAGTCCGGCAGCTTGCCTGTCCTTGATGTCAGCTCCTGTGCACAGGTCTACATTGATATCGTCCACATACCAAGAAATCGATAGATGTCGATCAATGTGCGCACCATCCTTGTCTGCGCGACCGGGTCGATGATGGACAGGAGGGGGTGCTGTGCTCGGAACGAGTCCCAGATACAGTAAAATCTAATATGATGAGACTCAGCCGACGATCAACGACGAGGAAGACTGGATATTGACCACATACGAGTCAAAATATGGCTCCTTTGAATCCCACAGTTGGTTTTCCCCGGTGTAATCCTGAGGTGAGAGCATCGTCCTGTAGATTCCCGACCAGAAGGTGACCAGCAGCGCTGGGTCGATGTCTTCCTCGTCAACCTCGATGACTGACATTTTCTCCACCCACGCATCCTCAACCTTCTTCACCGTCTTCTCGAAGTTGAACTTGGGTATCTCCGCCTCTGCGTTGGCGCACGCCTGCTCCCTCGAGATAAATGACATGCCGACGCGTGCGAGGATCTCGCCCTTGGGCGGCGCCTCGAACTGGATCCACCCGCCGGCCGTGCCTGTCGGCACGTTAAACCCACCCGCTGGGTCTTTCTCCAAGTCTTGACGCTCTGCGTTGGGCTTGTCGCCCATGAAAGTACCAGACCGGCGAATCTTGGCGCCCTTGAAGTCTGCACAGAAGTAGGCCTCGTAGTTGCCTGTGCCGAACGAAGGGCGGAAATCGCCATCGCCAGTGATGCGCCCGTGCTTTGCGTCCACCCGCACGCCTCCGCTGTGGCGAGTGTTGTCGAGGTCCTGGAGATCGATGAGTATGAGCGGGCTGTACTCGACCGCGACGCCCTGACCGTTCTCGGAGTCATCCTTGTCCGGGAAGGAGAAGCGGTACAAAGACGCGTGTTCTGAGGCCGTCATCTCTGCTTCGACGGAGTTTTTGAGTCGGATGGAGAAGTAGCCCGGCTTTGCCCGCGCCGAATACGGCCAGCGCATCACGGAACGAGTTGCGGCGCTGTAGCTGCACATGGTAATATCGTCAAGGGGGCATCCCGGATGGACAAAGAGGGGGAAATTGCCCATCGAAGGGCTCTGCATCTTTTGTCAGCTGCAATTGCCAAACCTGTCCACGAACCAGAACAAGACGTACCCCTCCCGTCCCTGAGAATACAGTCAGTCAATCACCTCATATTCCAAAATGCGTCATCAAGAGCAACCATACCTGAATCATGTAGCTGCGAGAAACCCCTGATGAGACTGGTATCCTGCACAAAGCCAGCAGCATTCTCTCTCCTATCAACCGAATCGGCGACAGGCTTCGCCATGCCTTTGGGACATATCAGCTCACACGTCTCTCGAACCTCGCAGATTCCGATGGCCAACTTACCATAGGGCATGGTCGCACCGGGAAAGACATGTCCTGCAATAAGGAGCCAGTCAGTATCATGACAGGCACCACCCAGGCGCGAATGCTGCTCACCTCCATTCGTCGTGCCTATCAACGGATCAATGTATCTCAACACGCCTGCCGCCGGTGTCGACCTGGGGTCGGAGAACGGAGAGAACAGCGAGCCGATGACGAGCTCTCGGATGGAGCTCAGCCCCGGGACTGGTACCAGCAGCACCACGACGACCAAGATGAGTAGATAGAGAGCCAGGCGGCTCCTACCTCGGGGCGCGCCACGTAGGTCCCATCTCCGCCAGAGGGGCTGCTGTCCAGACCGCCTCGGTCTGAACGAGGCTCTGCTGTCCTTTCTGTACCTCGTCTTTGGCAAGGCGCCGCTCGCCATGATGGGGGAGAGGGGGGGTTCTCACCGCGATGATTGAGACACGGGCCTCATCGATGCGGTGGCAAAGAGTGGGTGCGGTGGGGAGAGAGTCTCGCCTGCTTTTCCAGAGATGGGTCTTGTAAAGTCCAAGTAGGTCTAGGGTGATATATATATGTATACGAAGAATGTGGGATCGTAGATGGGAACTCTATTTGGTTTGTTGTCAGTTGAGACAATTCAGGGTCGCGCAAAACGGACACGGTGTTGAGGGTCGAGGTTGGCCAGCAGCACCACAGGATGCTGTCAGTGGACAAGCCATGGCTCACATCCATGTCGTGCCCCTGGCTACAGCAGGTTCATCATTGATCTTAGGGTACCAGGGTTCTGAATTAAGCCCTGCCCGCAGTGCCAAGCTCAGGCTTGGCAGAGGCCTTGTACTGTACAGCCGCCATCCTTGAAACTTGGAAACAGTCACCTGAATTTTGGAGCAGTACAGTAACTAGAGTGTCCTGTACTGCTTCATCCTCATCTTCTGTCCAATGACCTATCAACTATTGAATCGCAATGCTTTGATTGTAACCAGTGACACAGACTGGATGATCATGAAAGCTGATTTCCCATCTCTTCTCAGTCTACTACATTCAGAGCAACTGTGAATATGTTACTGATACCTCTTGTTTTCCAAGGCTCTTCAAGCTTTACCCAATTGTTCTTCAGCACTCCTTCTTACATGTCACACTTCCAAAAAGCTTGTGTCTTAATGCTAAGGATACTTCCCACATCTTGCATTTTAATGTTTGAGTTTGCTCTATGTGACTCTTAATCTTACATCTAATCTTACAGCTAATGTCAATGATAATGTCTAGGGACGATGCAGAGATCGTTAAACCTCCAGTTTCCATCAAGAGCCTGCTGTGGAAAACTGTCATCTGACCCCTCACGTGGACCTACCTAGACGGTGAATGTCTTCATCTCCAGATTCTGTGTCTCATCCGACTGCCGCTCAGTGGGCAGTGACTCGTCAGAGGAGTTCTCCAGCACACTCGTGCTAGAGCCCACAAGCACAGCAGAGCCGTCATCACCCGGGCCATCAGAGTCGTGCCCATTGTCAGAGGTGACATAAGGCCCGCCAGAGAAGCCAGAGAACAGGCTTGAGATCGACTCAAGAGCGGAATCAGTCGAGTCCGTCTCATCATCACAGAGCGGCCACCTGTGCTGCGGGATGTGGACAGGCTGCTCAGGGCTCCCGTAGACAGCAAAGCCGTGCACGCCGGCATGGCTGATCGGCTCAAAGCCAGTGGCGCTGATCCTGAATGTAGATTCAGACGGGCAGCTCTCGGTCTCGGGAGGTAAGCTGGAACCCGCACGCGAGGTCTGCATCGATCTGATATCATCAGCCGAAAAGCTTCGGTGGATTGTCACATCGTCGCGACTCCGGATGGTAGAAGGCCGCGACGTGGCCATCGTGGAGCACCTCTGTACAAGGATCTGCGGTAGGCTCCGGTTGTTTGAGTTGCTCTGGCTGGGAGCGGTGCTACGGCTCAGCCCTGCAGATGGGAACCCTTGTTGTGCGCTTGGACACCGATCAGTGTCAGCGCCATCACAGGCACAAGCCCCTGGAAAGCCCATCTGCTGCTCTGGGTCAATAAGGTTAGTGAAGGCCACTTGATGATGCCCGACGGATGCCCGGCTCATGTCGCGAAGCTCGATGCAGTTGACGCCCCGGTCACGATTCATCTGCCTCGCCCTAAAGCCACGAAGCCAGGCTTCAGCATCGTTCCTCTGCCTCGCCCTCTGCCTCATTCTCAGGAAGAAAAGGAACCAAGGCCTGATGCACATGAAGAAGAGCAACGGCAAACAGACGGCGATGGAGACGACAATGGCGGCGATGACTTTGTGGGGCAGGACATGCTGTCCTCCGTCACTCCGACTGTGCATCGTATGCCAGGTGGTGGTAGTATTGACAGGCGCCATGTTCGCGGTTGCCAGCCCACGGTGTTGTCTGATTCCGAAAAGTAAAATACAACTCCAGACTTTGAGTGTGTACCTTCTCTGTGACTTCTAAATCAGGCTGACCTCGACCTGTCGAGGGAGCTCAGTTTAGAAAAGATGGGGGAGAAGGAGGCAGGTGGGCTGAGGAGCTGTGTCCAAAAACCAGAAGCGCGACCAGAGGAGAAGGATTCCAGTTGCATTAAATACTCGAGCCAAGATACAGATGGTGTCCATTTCCTCGGCCTGCTGTGTGGTGACAATAGGATTGTTGTAAGTTTTCGAGAGGCGTGGCTGTTAAAGGCTGATATTCATCTGAGTTGACTGACCTCCAATGGCAGACAAAGGCCATGACATGAACGATTCCAGACAAGAACTGAATGACTGATGGGCATTGTTCTCATGGCACAGTAAGAAACCTGGTTCAGATCGCAAACTCGTGCATTGTTGTGGAACACGGATGCTTTCTACATTTGAACACAAAGCAGCCATTCTTATGCCTGCAGCCTCATTGTGTCCCAGGCATGCTCACTGCTCACCGAGTCATCGGACCAAGATGAGGATTACTTGTGAACAGTAGTTGAAGTTTTTATCGACGTCAAGTCGTCGATGTAAAAGCTGCTGCTTGCATGTTCGCACAAAGGCGGCCAAAAACCCAAGATCATCAAGTCATGGCCACTGGTAAAAGAGAAGAGAGTAGACATCTTCCAAGGAACTCCAAACTACCAACCCCTGTTTGTTGTTTGCTTCTCGCATCCGAGCAGAGCCCTCCAAACGCATCTTCCAAGTCGCAAATGCTTTTCGCAACCCATTTCCCTCCACGAGACCTGCGTCCCCTTCAAAGTCTCCAGCTCTGAGACTCGCCCTCCTCTCGCAAGACAAGAATCGCCACTCGACGCCGTCGGTCCAGACGAGAAGGCCATCAAAAGGAGGTCCGCACCTAGTCGACCTTGGCATTCGCCAGGCTCCTCGCCGTCGGGTTGTTGATGTTGTTGACCTGCGTGAGAGCCATCTTCTTGTACTTGGATTGCTTCCTCAGACGCTTCCTAGCCACCATCACAGGAACAGAGCTCTTGGTCACCAGGTAGTTAGAGAATGAGCCGAGAATGACGCTAGATCTACCTGTTAGCTGGATGAAACATTCGACGGAAGAAACCGGGGAGCGATGGATGGGTAACATACCCCTTTAGGGCACTCTGTCCACGGCTGCCCAGTATGACAAGAGTTGGGCTGACGACATCGATGATCTCCAAGATCTGGTGCTTGGGATTCTTGCAATGGAGTACCTCGACAATAACCCGGACTTGAAGCCTAGTCTTCCGGAGAAACTTCTTAACTCTCTCGGTGATATCCTGGACGGCCATGTGGCGCTCGACCTCGGCCTTTGACCGGGCTGGGCTGAGCGAAGTCTCCGAGCTGTGGCCAAATGACGGCTTCTGCAGCTCAACAGTGCTGCCGCCGGGAGTGACTGGAGCCTTGCTGGCCGTCATCGTGTTCAGGGCCGCACCTTGTTCGCGCATGGCCTTGCGCTCGTCCGGCACCTGCGACCCATCACGGGGTGCGATGCCGATCTCTTCATCGACACAGTACAAGCAGATCATGGTGTCGCCGTCTCGCATTACCGTACCGACTGCCCATTCCAGAGCATGTGTAGACTCATCGCTGAGATCGGTCGCGACGATGTACTTACGAAGATCTCGACCATCCGCTTTCGCAGCTTGGCTCACCTGATTATAGTCTCCCCGATAGATGATGCGCACTGCCCGAGCTGCATTCGGCGTGTTCATGATCGCGGTCTGAGAGAAGGACAACTTTTGTGCGCGCTTGATGTCGACAAGATCCGCTTCGTCATCAGAGTCCATGGGTGTCCTAGTGCCCGAAGGTGGGCCTTCGTCGAAGTTTGTGGCCGGATGCACCTTTTTAGATTTCGACTCCTTCGAGACCTCGCCCGTAGGAGCGGTGACCGTGATCTCAGGATCGTCAAAGAGAGACCGGTACTGATACTTGGGAGTCTGCTTGGCGACATTGATACCTATATGATCGGTACCTGTCAGTCAAGGGCATTCAAGACTTTTCATTTCGTCAAGCGAAACATCCTGAGAAACTCACGTTCTTCCTCGGCGGCAGCCAGCAAGCTCTTAATCTGCTTCGCCGCGGGGGTCTGGCTAGGCTTGTCGGAGTCTCTAGCTGCCTTACGGCCACGCTGACCCTCCTCCTGGGACGAATAACCCTGCTCGTCGCTGCTATCGTCAAGCAGTTCGTCGCCATCCGGACTCAGGTAGTCTTTGACCAGTCTTCCTCCGCCAGCTTGGTCGTCCGATTTCTTGCGGCCCACGGAGTTGGCGAGGAGCCCGCCGGCTCGTAGGCGGTTGAGATCTGACAGTTTGCGGTACGCATTGTTCATGTCCACCTCCGGGTAGGTCTCCTGGAGCAGCGCTCTACCCGCCGGACTCATGGTTCTACCATGGATCAGGGGGTTGCCTGGCGAGGTGGACCGCGCACCTAGACGCGAGTGAGGAGATCTGGACTTGCTTCCTACACGCATTGATGGCCCCGCCACGGAATGTCGGCCTCTATCACTGGGCAATGGGATAGTGGGTACATCGCTTCCTCGTACAATGTGCGACATTGAGGAAGGTGTCTGGACGTCTTTCTTGTTGCCTTGGTAGACGCGCTTGGGCAACACTTGGCCTTGGCTGGTGACAATATCACCGAACTTGAACTGTGAGGTTGGATCGCGGTTGGCAGAAGATCTGGGGCCGAAGCCGACAGACTGGCCCGAGACATCGGACATGTGTCTGGGATGTTTGGTATTGGAGGCCCTGGCCAGCTGGTTCGACATCAGGACCGGCGAGGATGGGGTGCTGAAGACGGCTTTCGTTGCAGAGGCGGAAGTTGGAGGGCTGTCCATATCAAGCATGCTCCGAACCGGCGCCTGCGAGAGAGCTCTGGGAGGGCCACCTATTGTTGTTTAAAGTTGGCCTGTTAGCTACGGAAGGATTCCCAAGTGTGGGTAGATGGGCGGGCGTGCTCACCTATGTCCAACATGCTCCTGACAGGAGATCGAGGGGTATATGGGGATGAAGACCGAGCGTTGCTGAGGGCACTGGGAGGTCGAGGGGCGGCATTCCGGGCAGCAATCAACTGCTCAACCTCGAGTCTCTCTTCCTCCAGGGCTGCCTCCATACTCATAGTCTTCCTAGTCTGGTTCTTGGCGCCCAGAGAGGCCCCAGGACCTCTGTACGGTTGAGCCATAGTGACCTTTGTAGAAGCGTCCTTCCTTGGGTTGTTGCCGAGGGCGCTGTCGTACGTAATATTTCGAGGTGGGAGCCAAGAAGACTACTCAAGATGAGACAAAAATGTAGGCGTACGATGCAGGACGCGGGGATACTCCAGCGCCGTCAGGTAGAGTCTGTCAGAGTCCGAGGTTGCAGACAAGACCTGTCTCGTTTGTGTCGGTTGGGAGGCACGTCCGAAAATGTAGGAAAGAATATTGGTATCTCTGTTACGAGAGAAGCGTAACTAGCGGGGGATGATTTGTGGTCGTGGAGTGAGAACGTCGTGGTCCAGTCGAGGAGTACAGAGCATCGTGTGTGGACAAGAAGAGGAGGCGGTAATCGCAGGACGGACAACAGTTGAGGCTTGCAGAAACCTCAGATCATTGTCGCACTTGGCCGAGTCTGATAAGAGTCACCACTGAGTTGGTCTGGAGGTTTCTTGCAGACAATGGCCTTGTTCTTTTTCGTTGCTTCTTCTTTTTTTCTTCCCTCCTGGTCTGCTCGGGGTCAGGCAGGCAGGCAGGTAGGTATATGTGGTCGAGAAGAACGAAGTCGTGGCACGGCAGGGTGTGCAGGGGCTTGTTTTGGGACCGAGTGCCGTTCAGTTCAAGGCAGGCTGACCGAGGAGGGGTTGTGTGGATGCTCAGCAATGGCCAGGCGAGATTTCGAGTTCTGCCAAGTCTTTGGCGCCGCACGCGAGCGTTGAAGCACTGCAGACTACGGCAGTGTACCGTGGATCGCGATGTTGGCCGAGGTAATACGGTACGCAGTCGATCTCAATGGATCGTTTGTTTCGTCCACGGTCGGTATGACGAAAATGATGCAGTCGTCTAATTGGCAGAAGTGGCTAAGTCGGGAGGTGGTGTAAGCAGGGAGGTGGTCGAGGGTAAGCAAACTTGCGTGCCTGTTGTTATCATGAGTCCGAACGAGAAGGATCAAGTATTATTTCGTGCTTTTGGGTGATGGTGGTGATTCAAGGCTGAACCGAACCCGACGGACAGGCTCAGCCTCTAGCTGGTCTGTGCTCCGCCAGACGCCTTCCAAGCTGTTCCCTGTTCGGGTTCCCACCTGCTGAAAGGTACTCCGCTTGGGCAGCCGCTTCATCAGATCGCCATAAACCAAGACCTCAGCCGAGATTGAGCGCGTGTTGATAAGATGGAAAGGGGGAGAGAGGCTGGAGGAGTACGAGATATCCTCTTGAAGAAAAATCCTTCTGCCCCTCCTCGCGGGGTAGCCAGCAGATCAGTGAGAAAACCCACGAACGCGGTGACATCTCATATTCGTCTCACAGTGACACTCTACAGTGCATGGTAGGTGACAACGGCGCTGATCCAGCGGGCCCCCCCCAGAACCCCACACACACACAGCGGGAGGAGAACGGTGCTACAAGTACTACAGGTACTGCTGTAGGCACTGCTCAGCTGCTATGAATGTGCTGTGGTACGCTGGCACGCTGGTAGAACTACCCCGCCATTTCGGAGCGTTCCCGCAACCCACGATCCCTGCACAGGTCACCATAGGTGGTCCTGCTGGTGTATCTACCTGGAAGGTCTAGGCCTTTAGGGGTTGTTGGGCGCCTTGAGAGACCACTATGAATTCAGCACCCAGCTGCCCATCCTACCCATACCAAGATCTCTCCAGAGTGCTTTGAAATGATCGAAGCACACATCACTCCAATTTTGCTATGAGGTCTGCACTGCGGAGACCAAGACAGACTTGATCTGTACCTGGTTGAGTCAAGTACACAGTATGACCAGGCCTTGGTAGGGGGTTTTTGCATCACATGCACTGAGGATCAACAACTGACTCTCTGAGGAGTAACCGCTCTCTGCCACTCCAGGCGGCAGAAAACTGACTAGCGCATCTTTACAGTGCTGCGCCCCAAAGCCAAGATTTGCCTATCACTTAATGCGGACGTACGCAGACGCACCTGATCATTGAACCAACGAGGCCCATATCTTCGCATCTATGGTAGATGTGTACAGACAAGTCCTCCACTGTTCTGGCCGTCCACTTCCTCCATCAGATCGACCCGCGCCGCACGGGTCCGTGATGAAATATTAGGCGAAATATAGCCCGCGCGGACGTCACCCGCCCCGTGACCTCTGCCCTGCAACACTTCAACGCTATCCCATAGCAGCCTGGCCCGTCTACAACCTCCTCTTGAGCAAGGCGGGCGAGTTGAGGTTTGCTCTCACGCTTGTGCCGAGCTTGTGCCGCTCGTTTCTCCTGTCCCAGACCCCAGACCGCCCCTCCACCACTGCCACAATCTCCTCTCCGATCTTGTGTGCCAGCATTTTTTTGCCAGACCCCATTGACGGCCTCTTGTTGACCGTGTCCATGATCCACTGCCAGGCCACGCGCCTCCGTGCTCTCTTGGTGATCGGCGTGGGGACTTCGAGCGCCTTGCCTCCACCAGCCAGACCGGTGTACCCGCGAATCCGGATCAAGGGTGCCACAGAGTCGACGGCGAGCATGAGGTAAAGGTTCGGGTTCAGGGGGAGGTGCTCGGGCGGTGGAGAGCCAGGAAGGAGGGGCCGCTGGGGGTTGATCTTCGGAGGAGGTGAGGTTCGGAGGAAGTTGAGGATCATGGCCATATCCTGCATGCTTGTTAGATCTGCAACCGCGGTTACCAGGAGATTGTGGTGCAACTGACACTCTGCGCCTTGCTGAGCTTGCCATCGCGCATGAGCAACCTCGTGATCTGAGAGATACCCTCGTCGTAGCGGTAACGCATGTGATATTCGGCCCGGGGGAGCTTGTCCTTTGGCATAGGTGGCTCCTCGAACTTGTAGCCTGTGAACTTCTTGCCGAAGGGATCCAGACCGTGCGCCGTCATCTGCAGCTGCTCCACGGCAGACTCGTTCGGCGTCAGATCGCGCATCTGCACATCCTCTTCCCTGACCGGAGGCTGTTCTCCCGGTCTCATCATCGAAGCCGGAATGCCGGGTATTCGTGAGCCATCGGCTGTAGAGTTGTTGGACTGCGAATATGGGGTTGATTTCGCGTCGCCGGCGTAATGTCTCGCGAGCGCAGCTACCCTTGGTGACTGCGTCTGTGCTTGTGATCTCGTCTGCCGAGAGACGATGGAGCGGCATGCGCCCCATATGCTGAGTCTTGGAGGCATTGTGTCAAGTGTTCTGGAGAATTTGCTGGTAGCAATCACCAGCAGCCTCGCACGCCGCGACGGAGCTTGATTGAGCGGCTGCGCGGAGAGCACGGCCGCGCCTGCCAAATTTTTGTCCACGTGATCCCGGATCAGTTGCAGGGATCAGCCTATTTTGAACTCCGAGCTCCATCTTTCCTCCCGGCCCCGAAGGTTTTGGTCACCTTGTCGACTTCACCTTTCACAAACCTTCCCTGCCATGACATGCTTCTCTAATCTTACCTGGACCGTTCTTCGGCATGCGTCGAAACTCTCATGCCAATTGCGTCAGCCATCGAAGCTGCGTTGAGATAGGCATTCGATCGTCATTATCGACATGCCTCTGCGGGTCCGCAACGGCTGGTCTGGCCTCTACAAGTTCAGGCGCGGACAGGGGCCCTCAAACTGCTGAACAGGACCCAAGGCTTCCTGTCTTGTTCACCGGTCAGCACATCAAGGGAAGGTTATGTTATCTTCCAACTCGACTCGAGATCTACGCGTGGACACCCAGTCGACCCTCCGCCCCTGACTATTGAAGCCCAGAGATACGTCACCAGAGGTTGCGATCATCGCACGGGGGAAATATCCCATAAGCAACCTCTCACATGGGAGGGCGATGCTAGTGTCTGCAGACAAGCAGGGCATTCTCCTGGTTCTGAGCCAACCGGTGTGACATCACACGAGTTGAGCCTTGTCTCTTGGCGCCTGAGGTTTGAGGGCATTCGCCTTGTGGTCGAACAGAAACGAACTGGCAAGCACACTTGCAGTGGTCTGAATGCAACATCGAATGATGCTAGGCCCGGAATGTATGCCACACGACCGTCGGCGCGACTCCCAACGGCCCGTAAATTGGACCTACTATGCCCGTTCCTTTCTTTGATCGCCACCTGCCGCAGTTACAGGACCCTCCCTCCTCCCCCGGTCCCGGGGGCACTTCTGACATTTGAACAGCTGTCTGGGTATGTCTTGTTTTCATGCCCAACTCAGGTGGATAAATATGCAAGTGATCGAAGCTTGGGCGATACCTGCCTCACTACGGCCGTTAGCCGAATTGGGGGGGGCCAACAGTTCATCCTGCCATGTGGAGGGTGTGCTGATGCAACAGCACTGTCTGGCGCCCTGCGGGCCAACCATGGCACCCATGAAACCGCAGCCTGAGGCTTTCACTTAGTTCAAAAGGGCCGTCTGGCCGGCCTCGGTCCAGGCGTGTGCCTGACAGGGGTCCTTCCTGCAGAGCAAGGCCCCTTTGGTGCCCGAATTTTCCGACGCCCCCCAGCAAACTCAGCCTTGACAGCACCATGGTGCAGTTGCATGCTGCAGTCCGACCTGTGCTGCATTGACACCTGGCCCTCACGGCAGGTGTTGCAAGGGCACCGAGTGTCGCCAGTCAGGCAAGAGTGCAGCATTCCTCTCGATTTTCAGGGCTCTTGGGTTGCATAGGCCCAGAACATGACGAGTCCCCCCCCCGCCCCCAGCCGCGAGCCCATCTTTGACCCCGGCAGTCCGGAGAAAAGGGGAATCCATCGACGGAGCGTCAGGCTGAGAGGAATCCCCCATGTACCCTCGGCGTACCTTGTATCTCATACACGTGGAAGTGTCTGGCCTGTTCCTCGAGCCCAGCCTGAACGACGTCGTCATGCGATTATTCCCGATCTTGGGCCGGATGCGATGTACATCATCGGCTGCAGGGCAAAGGATGACCTGCATGATTGCTTTTTCGGATGACATCAATTGGACCTCGACAGTCAGGCAAGCGAGTGCGAGCGAGTGCGTTGGCAAATACATACTCCCCCAGCGTTGCATTCCTTCCCCCTGTCCGTCGAGGTGGCTTACGCCAAATAGCATCAGGAGACTTGGGGTGTATCTCGATATTGGACTTTTTCCTCCAAGGAGAGCCAGAAGGGGATGGCGGCAGCCGCCCAACCAATTCACAGGTCATCAATGCCTGGCGTTTCTCTTTCAGGTTTTCACCCTTCGCGTTTTGCCCCGTGGTCTGGCTCAATATCGGGATATCAACGATTGATTGTTTTTCCTTTTTTTTTTTTTCCTTCTTTTTCTTCCGGCCCCACCGTCCGCCGTTTTGATGAAAAGTGACAGGTCGCTGGCCCTTGCTAAGAACAGCCTTGTCAATAACGCTCCGGAAGCCGTGGTCCGGCTACGTCCACATCACCTTGACATACCCACCGATGGCAGAAAGAAGCAACCAAATCGCCGGGATTTCTTGTGCTGTTCATCCGTCCATCTTCCTATCAGCCACAGTTTGACAATTCTTTTTTTCCAGTGGCGCGAGGAAAGAAGGGGGGTTGCGGGAGCACAGGGGCGGACACGTAGCTTCACAGGACACGTCACAAAAAATCCCGGCACACGGAGGCGATAGAGTCCATGTAAATGATGGTGATATTGTCGTCTGACACGGCGAGAGCACCCCCTGCGGAGAAACTAAAGCCAGGAGACAGGGAAAAGCATAGCAAGGGAAAGGGAAAAAAATTCGTGCGCCGGAAAAAAAAAACAGATCCTTGATGTGTGAAAGATGTTTCCCCCCTGTTGTGCCCTTCCTTCCTTTCCCGTGTGGTGAAGCCCGAACCCGTCTGCCCGATAATTTTCTAAAGCCCAAACTCCAGCACCTTTGAGAAAAGAAGACCCTCGAGCGAAGTCGCACAAACAGTGTAACAAGAAACAGCTATGTGGCTGGCTGGCCGGAGCAGATCCCTTGAGAAGCGAAAGGGGGGATCCAGTAGAGTACATGGACCGGGAAAAGAAGAGAGTTAGAAAACAAATAAAGAGTGAGCAAAAGTGCTGCAAACCCCAACCCCTCGCAGCGGACCAAGAAAGATAAGAAAGAAAGAAGGGAAGGAAAAAAAAAAAAAAAAAAGTTGTGGCGGGTGTGGCCCCCTCAACTTCACACCGTGTGGCTTGTCACATGTTGAGCATGTGAACATCCAGCCCCTTTCCCCATGCCCTCTCATCCCTCCAAACAGAGACAGACGAGGCAAGGGAAACAAACGCCTTGTACCGAGGCCTACTTCCATGCTGCCCCCAGACTATACCTCGGCCGTCAGCCAAAGCAGGCCAATTCGCAGCATCCCATCAACAGAACGTATTTACCAGACGTTGCGGCTGCTGGTGGGCGACGACGAGGAGGAGGAGGACGGAGCCACGTTCGCGGTCGCCTGGATGCAGTTCAGAGCAACCTCGGCCGCGTCCTCCCTGGCGTTGTTGAGGTTCTTGCCATCGTACCAGTAGCGGGCCGAGACGGTCTGGCCGCAGACGGTCACCCGGCTGGACCAGGCTGTACGGCCGCCTGTGTGCAGGAGTATTGCCAGTTAGTCTCTTGTGGCTTTGAGTCTCGATGGGGAGGTGCAAGAGAGTGAGTGTGTTGTGAGAAAACCTGGTCCTCCCAGACAGGGTCCTGTTATCTACCTCCAGTGCTCCCTGAGTTCTCATCACATCGGAAGGAGACACGGCACTATCTACGGTCGGCTGGTGGTGGGTGAATACAGGAGTAAGATGGCGCGTGCATGTGCGGAGGGGAAACGAGGAAGGAAGGTCCTTTTGGACCACCTGATAGTGAGAACTCACCTCGACGGTCCGAGAAGATATGGAAGACCGGAGCGGGCATGCCGTACTCGCGGCAGGCGCCTGGTCAGTTTTGTCAGCCATGAAATCCGTATATTGACTTGAGAATAAGGTTGTCTGTGTACATGTGTACAAGTCAGGTCAGTACTTACCATCGAGTTTGTTCTGCCAGATCTTGCTCTCGGAAGAGCTGCTGCTGGCCTTGCGAGAGCTGCTGTTGTTGGCGCGAGAGCTTCCGTGTCGGGACGAAGACATCTTGATGGTGGTAGTGTGAGGTTGGATATGTTCTGTGTGAGGGTATGTGTTCAAGAAGACGTCGAGAGCCTGTCTGTGTGCACGGCTGGGGGGTATTTTCGATGTGAAAAGCAGGTCCGATTTGGGTGACTGCCCTGCGTGTGTGGCACAAAATAAAGCTGGAACGAGTGCAAAGTGTGCTTGGACGGAAAAATAAGAAGGAGTTTCTCAGAGAGGTCCTGCGGTCCCAAGAGTCTAGCGAGGGAGACAGAGACGATGAGCAGTCGACGGCTCGCTCTCCTCTTTATACTTGAGAGACTGGGCAGCACAACAAGCCAGGAAGAAGAGCCGGATTGGACAGGCAAGGGGCGCCTTTAGGTACCGAGAGGGTGACAAGCAAGCAAGCAAGCAAGCCAGCGAAACAAAAGAAGAAATAAAAATAAAAAAGATTGAGAGATGGTTTCTTTTCCCAACCTGTAGATTGGAATATCCACCCTTCTGCTTGGGGTTGTTTGCGCGGTGCAGGCCTCGCGGCAAGGACAGGAGGATAATTATTGGTAGCCTCGGGAGGGTGCATCCCATCGTGGCCTACAAGCGGGATGCGGCCTGTATTTCAGACGAGAGCCAGCCCACCCCTCCAAGCTCCCCCCGAGCGGCAAAAGCAATAATGACAGGCTTTCGCTCGCAGGGATGTCTGAGCCACGGAGAGGTTGGGAGAGCGAGAGAGAAATACACGAGGAAGGGGAGATGGAGGAAAAAGAAACGCTGCTATTGCTTTTGTTTGTCTGACATGTCTCCTCCTCCTCTTGACTGGCCAGCAGGAACATGGGGGCCCAGGTAAGGGTAGCAAGGTACCTCAGCAGCAAACTTGAGCCCCCAGGCTGCCGGATTAAATGGACCTCATGCCTTGTGTGTGGGACCAACCGTTTCCCCATTAGGAAGAAGCAGTAGACGGGAACCGAAGAAGCAGGGAGAGCATCCCATCCGGTACGAGGAAGAAAGGGCTTCCAAGGATGGTACGGAGCCTGTACAAGAATTGCAGGTCAGTGTCACCAGGTGCTAGGGCTCGAGAGCGAGGTACCGGACAAGTAGCCAGCTGGAGCAGGCAGGTAGAACAAGGAAGAAGAGAAGAAAAAAAGCGAGAAAAAAGAGAGTGAAAAAAAAAAAAAAAGAATAAGAATAAGAACCAGTGGCCTCAAGGGCAGAGGTAAGGGATGTGGGAACGTCACATCATTGTTGAGGTAAGGGTGTTTAGGTGTGTATTGGATAGTCGTGGACCCAGCCAGGTTTGCCCTTCTAGGCCTTCCTCGCGCACGGGGCTGGTGGTGGATGAGCTGCATTCAAAGTTACGTTGGGCTGAGATCTTGTGGTGACACCTCACCTGCGTCCGGGCTAGGTACAGATAATCCAAAAAAAAAAAAAAAAAAACATGGCACACGTAGACCCACGATGTTAAGATGATGTAGACGAGCGAGCGAAGAAGGGCTGCAAGCGTGGAGGCTTGAGGAGCGGGAGTGGCACATGCAATGCATTCGCCATCCCCCCGGCCGACCTTATTCGCCGTTTGACATGCACGCCCGAGACAGAATCGGGGATCGGGCTGCTGTCGACAGGTTCCACCTCAGCGACCTCCCTCGTTCGGTCTCGACCCTTGATGCTGATTTCACCTGCTCGTCTCTCTGCTCGTCCCTCCTCCTCTTCCGGTACATTCCGGTCGGCATGCTGCCGGATGGCGTCTCTTTTGCTGACCGCCTCGACAAATTGGCTGCTGCTGCGTGTTATGCATGTTTGCTTTTTCCTGCCCCTGCGACCCTGCAGGCCCAAATATTGTCCTGTATTATACTTATTATTTTTATGGGTCTCTACCCGTGTTGACCGGTCAGGGGTCTGCCGCGTCCCAAGTGGTGTGTGTGTGTGTGTGTGTGCGCGCGCGCCTCAGCGTATGAACACCGACCGATCCCACAGCAGGCGAACCTTCAGATCTGAAGGAGCAAAACGCTCCGAACCAGCTACCACGAAGACCTATATGTCTCCATCATTGTTCTTCCTGCTAGGCATAGTCAGTGAATCCCGCCCTTCCTCACGAGTACCGTACCCGATTTCATCCCAATTGGATCTCGACTCGATGGGCCAAGGAGCACCTTGGAGAGACGAGGTGCGCAACCAACAGCATGCCGAAAATGTGAGGCGGTCCACGGCCGGAAAGACGGCACATCTTGGTGTGGTCACTTTCACGCGTGTAACGGGAGACGGCTGCAGGTGTGGTGGTAGAACAAAAGCATTGTTCGTTGGGCAAAATACAAAGACATCTGCAGGGCGAGCTGGGTGTGTGTCCCTGCGTTGGGCGTGCGTGAAACTTGCCATCCTGTCGTGGCACGTCACTTCTGCAGGATACGGGCGGAAGCGCTCGCCTGAACGCCTCGTTTCATCTCGGCCACTGAGGTCCCGGCGCTTCAATGTAAGTGACGTGGAGCTAGACATATATCGCATTTCATCTTGAGTGCGCTGTGGGTCCCCGTGTGGGAGACCGTTGTGTGTTGTCTTTCGCGCCCAACTTGCTTCTGTCGTCGATTGCTTCTCTTCCGCACGGGTAAGGAGGGTGGGGTGCGGTGTGGCTCGGCACTGGTCTGCTTCAACCCGCGAGCTCGATCACACGGGGAGCATGGCGCGTGTGAGTACAGCGTCCAGCATGCCCGACCTGAACCCCCCCCAAAGTCTTTCCACTCCCCCCCCACCCGCTGAGGCCGATGGGCAAGCCCACACGCTTCAGCCGCGATCGAGCCAATCTCAACGGCAGCATGAAGACGTGACAGCTTTGCTGACGCTGATCATGAACACATCACAGGAGATCACTGTCTTGCCTGGACGTCATCTGCTCGGCCCTGCTGAGATATGATGACAGGGATGATACCGCTTCGAGGAGGCTGGGGAGGTCACCGACAGCAGCGGAGAAGGTCCTGTGAGGATATGTCCTTCGCTCCAGGGTCGTCTCGGCTGCTATCCGGCAGATGAGCCCAACAGCGAGCACCACGTCGCCGTCATGGACCATTTCTGCACACGCGGGTCGCGAAGTCGTTGGAAGATGGACCGTTGAGGCTTGCGGCGGCATCGTGCCCGCAGCAAACCGATTGGACACGGCATCTCCTCCCCCCTTGTGCCGCGTAATCGTGACACTTTGGGAAAAGGATGGGCTTGTCTGTCATCCACGGTCTGTGCGGTGAGACATGCCCCTAGCCTTGCAGCTCTTGATTGGAGTTCCCGTCCTGGGTCTCACTAAAAGGGACGACTGTGCGTATCATCCCGCGTTGACATATGCCATGGCTGTCTGAGCAGAGTTTTCTTTTCGTTTTTTTTTTTTCCCTCCTTGTTTGTGTGTCGAGGATGTTGATTTTGTTGCCTTATTCGTTACCCATCATCCAAGTTGCCCGCGGTGGTTTGCAGGAAATAAACGAATCACGGCATGAAAGTCGGTGAGACGGCCCTCTACACTGCATGGAGGCTGAGGTAGCACTGCGGACAGGAGACAGTACGACAAGTTTAGCCGTCAGGTCCAAGGATAGGACGATACGTGATGAAGGGTCCACAGTCTCGTCCAGGTCCCTGCCCCCCCCCCCCCCCTCCCCGTCCTCCTTCTTGGTGGCGTCGATAGGCCAGACCATGGCCGGGCCAGAGATGAGTCTCTTGGGACCAGTCAATTGTGGCTGCGAGGGTCTTCAAGAAGCAGCGGTTAAGCTCTGCCAGACTCATGGAGGGCGCGTGTAAGTGAGCAGACCATTGGACTTGATGACCGGCCTGTTGCCCAGAGGCTGTACTTCTCGTCCGTGACAGGACACGAGCCCTGCGATCTGACACCGTGATTCGGCCAGTACCGTTTCGACAAGCTTTTAGTCACCCCGGAATAGTGCATTGCCTGATGGTGCTCGGCTGACGGAAGGTAGTATCCAGCGTCTGTCGTGGCAGCTGAAGAAGTTGTTGCTTCTCTTTTTGTGGATTAGGTGGGCAGCATCAGTGTGGGAACCTGCTCTAGTCAGAGCTGCGTCCAATGTAACCTGAGTGAAATGAAGGGAAAAGCAATAAGGCCAATGGGATTGGGTCTCTCTCTTGCCCACGAATTCCAAATCTTGTTGGGAGAGGGAGGAAGCCTACAGAGTGGCGTTTGAAGGTCAGACGTGGCACCTGGCACTGCTTCTCCTGATGCAGAAGAGCACCACAGAGCAGGACAAAGAGGTCCGTAGCGAGTCATTACCCGATCCAGAAGATCAGAGGATGCTCATGGCAGGACCGGCGAGTGTGAGTGTCACAAAGCGGGCAGGAGAGGCACAGCGATGATCACTGTCCACCAGCTCTGCGGGGGACCCACCTGCTGCCTAGCAAGACCACTCCTTCCCAATGTAAGTGTCAATTTGTAGTGAGCATCAAGGGGCTTCAGCCAAGGTACCTTGCAACCGCTCTGTACATAGTAGTCTAGATCCAGTACCCATCTCCAGGTATACTCAGTGGGTCCATAGAATATCCATCTATCTCGTGTGCAGTACAAGAAGTCTGGATAGATGGTTAATAACAGGCACTATTTAAAAATTGGGAAGTTGACAGGGCAGCCTAATCCTTGACATGTAAGTAGGTATCCAACATCAGAGAGGCTTGGTTTCAGCCTCAACAGATCTCTACTCCAGTGAGGGCTGGGTCATTAGTTGATTCAGGACAGGTCGAGGTAAAGCCCTTACACATTAATACCTATCCATGCGGTCAGGTTCAGGGCTGTTTACTGATCAAAGTTGGGATTGAAATAGACCACCTGAGAGAGCTCCTGATGTGATACGTTTACATGATGCACCCCGAAGTCTTCTCCAAGGACCATGCTGGGACTATCCACCAGCGTTGAGCTTGACAGCAACATCTGCGGTCCTGATCAGCCATCCATTCTCATGAGTTTGCCCCTGAGAAGACAGGTGGAGCCTGCGGCCTGACCCGAGATCTTATCCACTTGAACCTGGGCACTATTGTACTATGTAAATACGCAGGTGATGGAGTTGATTGCTCTGGAAATTGACAAAAGCCAGACTGCAACGGAGGAGGAGGAGGAGAAGGCCGGGGCCGTTTGCTCGCCGTGAGGGATAAGGAGATCAGCGGGCCAATGTCAGACATTGAATCACTTTACAGAACATTTCGCTCAAGATTGATCAAACGCCAATAAACCCAACGCACGTGTAGCAATTTTTTGTTATATCCAGAAAAGGAAGAAAAGGATCAGGAACAAGAGGAGAGAGGAACCAAAAAAAAAAAAAAAAAAAGAGGAAAAAACAAAACATGCAACACCGGGTATTCGCTAATGGTCACCCACTTAACTACTAATCCGGCCCTTAGTGGCTTATTTAGGGGAGAGCGGACGGGATCCCAAGTTTTCCACTAGGTATGGTCGCATGTGCTGGAATTGGGCTGTTCACTAGTCATATACCCTCAATCAAAGGAGATGTGAAGGCATTTCCAGAGGGAGCTTGGAGAGAGACAGGAGACGGAATGAGAGACCCAAGGAGACAGGGT
Organism: Aurifilum marmelostoma; assembly: GCA_027559495.1. Classification (NCBI taxonomy): domain Eukaryota; kingdom Fungi; phylum Ascomycota; class Sordariomycetes; order Diaporthales; family Cryphonectriaceae; genus Aurifilum; species Aurifilum marmelostoma. The sequence goes on along the minus strand of JAMXSV010000010.1, from coordinate 1,929,626 downwards.
TATTCTCCAACTTGCAGGGATATACTGATTCGTCACACACAAGAAACAGGAGAGGGTTCGAGGCTCACTCAACCTATCATTGAAGTCAGCCAGAGAGCTGTGCAAACACGCCGAGATAGTTTTCTGCATTTTTGGCCTCGAAAAAGGACTGTCAGCTGTAAAAGAAGACTTGATCAGTAACCCCAAGGCCCCCACTACCCCGGATTCGAAGATAGCAGGAGAATACTCCACGTATTAATAACCCTTAGAAGACCCTCGGGACGTGGCCTTGTTCTCCACATTGGACCTCGGCTCATGGACTTGGCTGACCCTGGCCGCCTTCTCCAGCCCGTGGCTTCAACGCACACAGGATCTCAGGGCCTCAATCTGAGGTTGTTCATCTCCTGAAACTCAGCATTTGTTCATTATTTTTGTCGGTAGTGCTCTGAACTTTGAAACGTTCTACTTTCTCGGGAACATATTTGGATATCTCAAATCTATTCAGATCATTTCTTTACCCTGTTGAGATTCACGGCGGCAGACAGCAGTATCACAGAAGATGGCGTGGAATACAGAGCTGACACGGCGGCTGGGTATTAAAGGTGAGTGGAAGAAATCAACCATAATCTCCCTCGAAAGAAGCTGGCAGCTGACTGGGCACTCCCACAGTCCCCGTTGTGCAGGGTGGTATGATGGTACGTTCGCTCTTGATAGACTTTGGGACTGGAAGGCATCTGAACCATGTGACTGCCTTGCCTCATCACCAGACGGCAGAAGACAACAGCGACGTCAACACCAAGAAAGTCTCTTCCTGCTCTCGCTAACCCAGCCAACCAACCAGCACGTCGGCTACGCCGAGCTCGCCTCAGCCGTCTCCAACGCAGGCGGCCTGGGCATCATCACAGCCCTCATCTTCCCGACCCCCGACGATCTGCGCAAGGAGATCCAAAAGTGCCGGTCCCTCACCAAGAACCCCTTCGCCGTCAACATCACCCTGCTGCCCTCGCTCAACCCGCCCGACTATGGCGCCTACGCCCAGGCCATCATCGACGAGGGCGTCCGCATAGTCGAGACCGCCGGCAACAGCCCGGGCCCCGTCATCGCCAAGCTCAAGAAGGCTGGCTGCATCGTCCTGCACAAGTGTACCACCATCCGTCATGCCCAGAGCGCGGTCAAGCTTGGTGTGGACTTTTTGAGCATCGATGGGTTTGAGTGCGCTGGGTGAGTGCAGTTGCCTTGTTTTTCTTTTCCTCTTTTCACGTGCCTTGCCTGTTCCCCCCCCCCCCCTCCGGGCCACAGGCGACCTGCGTCTGCTGGTGGGGTTTCGTGTCGTATCCTGTCGTATCACGGCCGGACGGATGTTGTGTGATGTGGGAACGGAAGCAAGATTTTTTTTTTTTTTTGCCCTTCCTCCTTTGTTCCACTGTCGCACGACGTCTCTCAGCTGGCACAGACTTCTTTTTGACACAAGCATTTGATCCGTCTCGACGTCATACAAGTTGTAATCCCGCAGTGATTATCCCGAAGCCGAACGGCGCGCTGACCATCTCACCCCATGACACAGCCACGTCGGCGAATCAGACATCACAAACTTCATCCTGCTCTCCCGCGCGAGGCAGTCGCTCAAGGTGCCCTTCATCGCCTCCGGCGGCTTTGCTGACGGCCAAGGACTGGCTGCAGCACTGTGCCTGGGCGCCTGTGGTATCAACGTACGTCCGCCCCCACACTCCCCGTAATCTTTTCACCTGCTGCCGACCGGCAGTCTTCATCTTCACAACCAAACTCTAACACGCATACACAGATGGGCACGCGCTTCATGTGCACAGTTGAGGCCCCCATCCACAACAACATCAAGGAACAGATTGTCAAGGCGCAGGAGACGGACACCGCCCTCGTCCTGCGCCGGTGGAAGAATACCACCCGCCTGTACAAGAACAAGGTGACGGATCAGGCGCTCAAGGTCGAGCAGGAGAGCAAGACGGGCGAGTTTGCCGAGATTGCGCCGTTTGTCAGCGGACAGAGGGGTCGCCAGGTGTTCATCAATGGCGACCCTGAGTATGGCGTGAGTGAAGACTCCATCCCTTTCTCCCTACCTCCCAGCTGTACATGATATTTACTGACTCCTTCTTTTCTGGAAACAGGTCTGGACAGCAGGGCAGGTCATTGGTCTTATTCATGACATTCCGACCTGTAAGGATCTTGTGCAGAGGATCAGCACCGAGGCAGAGGAGGCGCTCAAGGAAAGGCTTACCCTTATCTCGCCAACCTCGAGCAAGTTATAAATTTCAGTGAGCAGGAGGGCAAATCAGGTAAACAACACAGTACATCAGATCAATCAGATGAGCACCTGTGCATCATGGTGTTCCCCGATATAGACCATTTCATTATGATTAGAGAACATTGCGTATAAAGGTCTGTCCCTTTTCTATTTCTTGGGAGGGGGGGGGGGTTGTTCTTTTTACGATGGAAATGGTCTACCAAAGAAGTCAGACTGCATTCGATATGCCGCATCGAGACGATGAATGCGCAGGAGTCTCTCCGGCATCGCATCGCACGCTCTTCGCTCCTCATCTCCGCTTGCGCCCCGGAGCCTGACGGGCGGGAACCTGATCATGTTCTCGTTCCGCTCATCATAGAGCCCATCACCCGTCTCCATTAGCGACGCCACGATGTCGTGCCTCTTGTACCCTGCGCCCATCAGTCGGTCGGGAGCACCGCCCCCCACAGTCGAGCTGTACCCGAAGTGCGGGTCGATCTCTAGCCCGGAGGAGCAATTCTCAGAAGAGGGGGCTACGGCGAGGGTCGCCTCCAGGACGCCGCCCCCAATGCCTATGTAAAAGTTGGGCGAGAGCGGCGAGGCACGCGCCATGCTCCATATGGTAGAGCTTCTAACCTGGCGGGGCAGGGATTTGGAGACAAGCAAGGTGGCGTTTGGCCGGTAGAACAGGCTGCGCGACAATTTGTGCCACCGACACATACGCCCGGAGATGTGGTCGCACTTCAGGGACCACGGACCTGGATCATCGCGCGGAGGGGCGAGGAACGCCTGGGCGGTTTTGGGCTTTGGCGCTTCGGGTCCGCAAGGGAGGCCCGCTGTGTGGTAGTACTGGCGCGGCCAGCGGAAGTCGAAGATCTTGACGGTGGTGCCGGGGCCGCCACCGTAGCCGGCCACAAAGTGGGTTGTGCCGAAGGGGAGCAGGGCGTCTGGAGAAGACATTGGGTTGATGTTGTCGCAGAATACGGAGTCCAAGGGCGACGGGGTGCGGATGTCCTGAAGGCGTATTATACCGTCGCGCCAAGCGCTGAGAAGTAGGCTCGACCCTCTTCCTCCAGCAACGGACGACGCATCGATGGGTGTTAGGGAGTTGCTGCAGAGCCTGCTGTCATAGCGCATGGGGCTGGACAGGCGTTCAACATGGAGTGTCTTTACGTCCGTGACATCTGCAAGTCCTGTTGGGGTGAGCCTCGCATACTTCAATGGAGAAGTCGCGCCTGCGAGTCCAATCGCTAGGGTGTCTCCTCCCACCATCCACTTGGCCTGGTGTACAGTCAGCTGAGAAGTGTCTCCCTGCCCATGGCAGGCAGCCAAGTCGAGATAAGATGAGGGTGCGATGGTAGCATCGGGGTCTCCGGGAAGCTGGTACAGAAAAACTCCAGACTTGGAGGTAGAGGCCACAAGATTTCTGCCGGGGAGGACGTCGACAGAGTTGACCATATCCTGCCTCCACGCAGAAGGCCTCTTGTCAAGATATCGAGGGTGGAAGTCTGCGATGCTGTGTCCAAAGTTGTCCGCGCCGGCTCTCATGAGCGTCATTTGGCCATTATAACGAGCCGTTAGAAGACCCACATCGCCCGCCCTGCCACACACATCCTCGACAATGGACAAGGTCTTGAAGTCGTCGATTCCTGCCCTGTGGCCCGTGTCTTTCCCGAGGATCTGGTGCCAGATCGCCTTCTCAGGGGACGGGGACGATCCACCGGGTGCGCCCTGCCTCCTGCGCGCGATGAGGTCCTCGCCCGCTCCCCATACTATGAGCTCCTCCCCTGTGGTGAAATCAAAACGGGCACCCAGCACCGGGTGGAAAGGAGCCGGGGGACGACGTCCGCGGGAACGCGAGTGATCCGAAGGAGTGGAAAACATGGCCTGGAATGCCAGGGAACGGCGCTCCCAGGCACGGTTCTGCCAGGTCAGGGACTCGGCGAGGTGGTGCCATTTGTAGAGGGAGGAGGAGAGCGACGGCAGAGGTATGGATGGGAAGCGGGAGCGGACAAAGATGCGCCAGCCTTGATCTTCGTTTTGGATGGTGTTCCTGAGACGCCTGTTGGTGAGAGACAGAGATCGAATGGCATTCGCCGTGTCTAGATGAGAGAATATAATATAAAGGATGTCGTCGGGCAGAGTGTCGAGCATCTTGCTGTGTACGCGCGAGCCGACAGTCCGCACTGGGAAGGGGCCTGCCTGGTCGAGAATGGAATGTTCGAGTGGAAGATGCTGTTTCGACACAACACGGTAGAGCACCGCTTAGAAAAAAAAACAGAAGAAGAAAAAGATGAGCATACGGATTAAATACCGTAGAGGCCCAGAGCTGATAGGATCCGCAGGCTTCTGTTTTCCTCACCGTCGATGAGTCTTCACAAAGGCACCGTTGGCAGGAAGTGGCTGTGGACTAAGGAAAAAGTGGGGCATCGTCCTTAGCTGTTGCCTCTCTGACACACCAAAGCTTGCGGGCAAGAGCGATGTCATAATTCAGGGGCACACTTGCCTTGCAGTGACACCGTGCACCTGCAGCAGCAATAGGCAAGCCAGGCGAGGGGCAAGCCAAAGATGCCGGTCAACTCTGCCTTATCTGCACCCAAGCATAGCACACTGCTATTGTTTTTTTTGGCATCTCCTTCCACCAGTCACCAGTCTGTTGACCATGTTCTTTTTCATACAAACTCGATGTAGTCAACAATGGAGTTCCTCAGTGTCCGGCCCTGGACAACGATTCTCCTCATCTTCGGCCCTCTGGCCTTCCTCTCCTACCGCTTCTTGATCTATCCTGCTCTCATCTCTCCCCTGTCTCGAGTGCCAAGTGCTCACTGGTCAGCCCCTATAGCGCCCCTCTGGATCTTGTACAAACGTTTTAAGCGGCAAGAAAATGCCACACTGGAGGCAGCGCACAAGAGGCTTGGCCCCTTTGTCCGAGTTGCGCCCAACGAGTTGAGTGTGGATGATCTGGATGGTGTCAGGACAATCTATCAGGGAGGCTTCGAGAAGCCACAGTGGTACTCGGTTTTTGACAATTATGGGTACGTGTGTGACTCGCGGGCGGTTCCCATCTCCACCCGACAGGGCTGACCACTGGCCACCGCGGCTCAGGGTGCCTTGCATGTTCTCCTCCCGGACCTCGAGGGACCATTCTCTCAGGAAGCGCATGATCTCCAATGTCTACTCGAAATCGTATATCCAGTCGTCGCCTGCGGCAGCTGCACAGGCCGAGATCATCATCCACGACAGGCTGCTGCCGGCGCTGGAGAGGTCCCTGGCAGACCAGGGCATCGATGTCTACTCGCTCTTTCTTGCAGTGGTGATGGATTTCATCTCGGCCTACATCTGGGGCATCTCTCGGAGCACAGACTTTGTGCAGAACAAGGGCTACCGTGAGCACTGGCTCGAGCTGTACAAGTCGCGCAACGACTATGCCTTCTTCCCCCAGGAGATGCCACGGCTGACGGCCTTCTGTAAGCGGCTCGGGATCAGCCTGTACCCCAGCTGGGTGGACGATGCCAATAAGGAGCTGGCAGCGTGGAATACCCTCCTGTGCGAGCAGACTCTAGCCTACCTGGGGGCTTCTGCCAGGACCTCAAGGGAGGGGGCCGCTGCCGACGATGCGGTGGTCATGAAGGCGCTCATCAATGGTATCGCCAAGGAGGAGGAGGCACATGGCAACATGTCACCCCTGTACAGCACCTCCATCCTCCAGCGCGAGCTGACCATCCAGTCCGAGCTCTGGGATCACGTCCTCGCCGGGCAGGAGACAGCCGGGCTGGGCCTGACCTACCTGGCCTGGCGGATGTGCCAGCGCCCGGAGCTTCAGGCCAAGCTGCGCGACGAGCTACTGACAGTACAGCCCAGTGCCCGTGCCGAAGACAGCCGCCACAGCTCCCTCCCTGACCCCAAGACATTAGACAGCCTGCCGCTTCTCCATGCCATCGTCACGGAGACGATGCGGCTCCATGCACCGATTCCTGGACCTCAGCCGCGAGAAGTACCTTTTCCATCGGCCAGGATTGGGCCACACACGATCCCGGGCGGTGTCAGGATCGCGGCGACGGCACACACTCTGCACCGTGACGAGAGCGTGTTTCCTCGGCCTGATGAGTGGGATCCGATGCGCTGGCTCGACGAGAGGGACCAAGAGAGGCGGAGAGCGATGAACAGACAGTTCTGGGCCTTCTCCTCTGGGGGTAGAATGTGTATCGGGTCTAACTTTGCTGTACACGGTGAGTGGTGGCCTCATTGATCTTTTGTAAATGTATGCTCATCGACAGGTAGAGATGAAACTGATCACTGCAATGGTGTACCTGAACTATACTACATTCATTGTGGACGATGCAGGTATTGAACAGGGGGATGGGTACACTGGCAGACCGGCGAGTGAGCAGCTGTGGCTACGCTTCGAGAGAGTTCCCTCCTCTCCAGCCCGCCCGTCTTGAGATCCTGCCAATCAAGACGATGAGGTCATGTTGATCGTGTTGTCCCATGCCTCCTCTTACTTTTCCCCTCTCCTCTCCGGTCCCTTCTTTCCCCTCTTCCCCTCAGTGCCTCGAGTGGATCTGTCACATGTGGCCAACTGGACGATGGGCACGGTGGCACGAGGTGGCCTCTCTCAGCGGTCAGACACGTCAACAGTGTTTACTGCATACTAACTTATGACGACCTAAGTACTGTGTACTACCGCATGTACCATAATGTAGGCAGCCGGGGGTGGGCCAATCGATTAAAGTGCTTGCATACGTAGTGCAGGGGCGCCACATAGTCTGTACAGTATGCGCTATGGTGGCCTGGGTGGTAGATTCAAGAGGCCTTGGATTCGACATTTCACATCACATGCCATCTTTGCAGCAACACAACAGTGACGGACCCTCCCGACGACACGACTAGCCTGCCTGCCTTTTCCCTGCTCCTTGTATCACGGTACATAAGTCTGATAAGTAAAGTCACAGGCTTCTGACCCCACACCTCTTTCGACTTGCAGGGAAGAGAAACGCGTACTATGTACTATGTGGTGTCTGTAAACAAACAAAGACTTAGATACGCGGCTGTCTGCCCCTCTCATTGCCTACCAAGCACGTCGCGCTAGAGAAAGAAGGCTCATGCACACGCGTGGAGCCCGTGGAGCGCGAAAGATTGTGAGATGATGATTGGATGGCTTTGAGAGATGTTATTGTCAGTGTGTACAGTGCCAATAGTTACAGTACTCTGAACAAGGTTGTCCCTCTTCTTTTTTTGATTCCTTGACGACGGACAGGCGCAGCCATCCTGCCCCCCCCGGCTGCCCCCCCCCTTCTTCCGCCACCGCCGTGCCGTGCCAGCCCCTCCATTTTTACTGCTATAGCGGTGTTCCTGATCTTTGTCGTCGTGAAATTGACAGTAAACATACAAATGGGTCTTTTGGTCATGCACCCATTCTCCACTGTTCATGGATCAAGGCGGGCGTGAGTGAGTCAATCCACCTGCTGCTTGATCTGACCGCTGGGCCCGAAGTAGCCTTGCATCCATTCCCTCTGTCCCACACGTACGGCGACCAGTTGCGACAGTGGCGGCGCATACACATATAGGTTTAATCCCGAGACAAGCCACTATTCTCATCCCGCCTTCGCGACGAGAACAACACTACTATCGTTTGTCAGAGGACCGATCAGCCCTGTTTCCTGCTTCCCACCCTCCAGATACACAACAGCACCGGTCCATAACCTCCCGAGTGAAGTCCTGCAGCCCCTCTAAAGCGAACGAGCCGAGATCGCCTGGTATATCCTAGGCGCAGAACAGACACCGCCTTCGTTCTTGGTGTCTTGGAGAGTTGCTTGTGCACTCGCCCTCGCCCCCGCTCTTCATCTGTAAACACTTTCGCATCATGACTTGGACCCCTAGATTCTCACCACAACTTATGAGATTGGCATCTACACATTCACCCATACGAATCTACACTTGAGAGAAAGAGAAGAAGAAGAAGAAGCATCAAGCAAAGAGAAGGCGTTTATTAAACCTTTTGTTGTCCTGGGATACGTCTTGTAATCGGGACCTCCTCCTCCATGCAACCTCTTTTGACTGTCAACAACAACGTGAGCCTGTTGAGCATCTCGATCGCCCCGAGCACGTTTCTCGCAGCATTCACCCTATTCCTCGTCTTCCTTGCCCTGTACCTCCCACCCTTGCGCCCTTTCTTTGGTGGGAGACCAGCACCTGCCGCTGTCACCACCACCAGGAGATATCGTCACCGGCGCTACGAGCTCCTCGAGGACGAGGACGACGACGAGGACGAATACGACGACGAAGCCCACCATCAACACCAAATAAGGAGGTTCGACCGCCTCACAGCGTACCTAAGCGACCTCGCGTCTTGGGATCGCCTGCGCCGTCGCGACCCAATCGAGCTCCGCGATCATCCGCCCCTGATCGAAGGCCTTCCCCAGGCAGCCCTCGACGACGTTCGCAGCCGCCCACCCCTGACCTCCACGCCCACGAGAAGCCGGCGCATCACACTGCGCGCCACGAGAGGCAGCAGCAGCAGCAGCAGCAACAACAACAACACAGATGACAAGACCAGGAGAGAAAAGGCAGTTCTTCTTCTTCCACCAGGACGCGCCGGCAGAGACGACCACGACGACGACAACAACCACAGTAGAAGCACCAGCAGAAGCAGCCGTCTTTCGCGAAAGGAAGGAGCAGCAGATGGCGTTCGACCCTCTGGATCACCTCGACGCCTCGCTGCAAGACTTGGTCTTCGAGCTGGACCCGTCGTCGCGCCGGACCAGGTCGCCAGCGGCGGCACAACCGGCCCCCTTCGGCTACCCTTCGGCACACAGCGGGTTCCTGAGGAGGAGCGACCTCGAGACGGCCAGCACCAGCGACATGGAAAGCTCAACAACAGGCTCCACCAACGGCGGCAGCGGTGGGGGTGGTGGTGGTGGTGGCTACAGCCCGCCGGCGTGGAGGCGGCTCGGAAACGGGGACCGGTCGAGCGGGTTCTGGCGGAAGGGCGATAACCTGTTGGGGTATGGCGGACTGCCTCCCTCGGGACCGGCATACCGAGGGCGGGACCTGTTGAGCCCCGCGTACGACAGTGCTGAGGACGGGTACGGCGTGAAAAAGGAAGAGGCCGGCGACGACGATGACGACGACGACGAGCAGGACACGCTGGCTGCGGCCATCCGCACGCGTCTGCCCACCGGCAGCATGAGCCCCGTTAGAGAGCGCAGCCCCGGGCCGGGATACTTTTACGACAGGCTGCGCTCGAGATCGGCCAGCAGGGGCTTTGCTGTTTACAATGAGGACGAGGACGACATGGACATGGGCGTACGGATCAAGAGCGAGGAGCCATCCATGGAGGAGATGAAGGCGATGCTCGCTGCGCTGCCGCCCAGGGATGATGCTGAGCACTGTATGTCTGCTCCTCTCGTCCTCCCGCCCTTGTACACACTTTCTTTCTCCATCGTATGTTCCTATGGTTGACATGGTGCAACTTTGGCCCCAAGCAGACATGCGCCTTGCCTCCCGTGCTGCCTCGCGATCTGCTGAGGCCCGGCAGCGCGCGGCAGCGCACGCCGAGGGACCCCTCAGCCCCGTGCGCAATATCTACCGAACGGCCACCAAGAGCTGGACTTCGCTGTTCCTGTCAGTCCTCGTCGGCTTCATGTCTCTCGCCGCGGCGCGCGTGCTGTTCCAGCCCGTCGACGAGAGACCCGTGCCGGACCTCGTCACCGTCGCCAACCTCGCCGCGGGCTTCGAGCCGCTCATCTACTACTCGGAGCACAACTTCGCCCAGGTCACGGACCTGCGCGACAACGGCATCGCCGTCTGGGACCTGGGCGAGACGGTGCGCTGGAGCAACCTGCCGAGCGCGCCGCTCATCTCCAAGGCGCTGAACGAGCTGAGCGAGAGCTTCACTGCGCTGCCTATCGAGCTGATCAAGTTCTTTGCACAGGTAGACGGGGATATCGACGGGTAAGTCTGCTCCCTCTCCTTTGTTGTTGTTGTTGTTGTTGCTGTTGTTGGCTTGCACTTGACTGACGCTGACCACACGCGACCGCCTACAAGCATCCTCATGGCAATGCACCTGGCCCGCCGCGAGCTGTCCCGTGCCTCCAGCACGCCCTCGGCGCCCCTGGCCTTTGCCTACGACAACCTCCACAGCCGCCTCGCCTCGGCCGGCATCCTCGAGACGCCGACCGGCCAGCCGACCCGCCTCGGCGCCGTCGTGATCAGCATCTTCGGCATGTCGGGCCCCCAGCGCACGCAGCGCGCCCTGCAGCGCGCCTTTGACCGCCTCATGGACGTGGTCGAGCGCGCCATCGACAACGAGCTGCAGCAGTCCCTCACGCCCTTCTCCCTGTTCGAGGCCGTGGACCAGCAGTTCCTCGTGCTGGCCGAGACCGTCGTCGAGGAGACCAACGCCCAGGACGAGATGTACGCCGACCAGCTCAGCTCCCTCTGGGTCCGCCTCCTGGGCACCAAGATCAGCGAGCTCATGAAGTACGAGCGCAACCGCCTGATCCTGCAGGACGTCCGCGGCACCACCCTGCGCACCAGGGGCATGCTCGTCGAGCACAACCACAAGCTCCTCGCCCTCAAGTCCAGCCTCGAGAGCCTGCGCCAGAGGCTGGTCTCCCCGCTCGCCCGCTCCGTCAACAGCACCACACTCTCCATGGACGAGCAGATCCGCGGGCTCGAGGACGTCAGGCTGCACCTCGAGGGTATGCGCAGCCGCCAGAAGACGAGGATGATGGAGATGCTCGTCGGCAGCGGCAGCGGTTCTGGCCGCAACAAGGATAAGCAGAGGCTGATTGACAGCCCATGAGACTGGACCTGGCACCGGCACAATACAGATCAACGCAGAGGCGCTGGGAGTGATTGTGAATACCAATTGATGGCTTTGTCCTCCTTGTGTCCTCACCGGCAAGGCTAGTGGGAGGACTACTACTCACGCCCGACCGCTCCCTGGCCGGATCGTCTGGGTTTGTCCTTTCACTCCGGCTCCGCATGAGAGCGTAGCCCGGCACTGTGGTAAGCTCAAAGTTCACATTCTGCTAACTATCCGTTCCTAAGGACGATTTGGACTGACCATTTGTCGATCTTCTTTAGTTGCATCCCAGGCCGGCTCCGTGTAGCGCAGCATGGCAGTCTAGGTTGTCAGATGGATTTCGAGATATGGGACGGACAACTTGCAGGATTTTCGCAGCGGCATTGCACGACATGAGGAACGCGGATGCTCTGTTGTCACGTTTCTTATGAATTTTTGATGTGTATGGCATGCTGCTGAAGACGCTCCGGCGCGATATTTGCGTCATGACAAGGGAGGCAGGCGTGTCTAGGCGTTCGGGGGCTTCTTTTTTCTCTTTCATTCACTCGCTTACTCGTTAATTTGCATTTCAGTCTCTGTCCTGGCACATGCATCAGCTCTTGAGTTCCCATATGCATAAGTCATTACACTGCTCCCAGGCACACCGGCATCATCAGCAGGTTTTGAATGTATCAAGAACTTTTCCGGGTCTATTTAGCATCCTAGCAATGTCGCCCTAGTAACATCATGATTTGCCGTACCAACAGGCAAGATCCATTTTGTGTCATTCTCTTTCTCCCTTTCCCTGATGAACGGAAGTGGGTCGTCCCAGGCTCCAGCACCATGGGCTGGGCCACAACGACGGGGGTATTTTGAGCTCTGCCACCAAATGTCAAGTCAAACGTGGCCCAGAGCGAGCAGCCTTGATCCGGAAAACCCTATAACGCCTGAACCCTTGCCGAGGATCGCACCAGTTGATCAAAGTCATGCGCGTGGTCCAACTCGAAGAAACGAGCCATCGGTTCCATCCCCAGCCCGACATTCCCTTGGGCAAGAAAGGAAAGAGGAAGAAAAAGAAGGAAATAAAAAAAAGTAAACATATGTAAGAGTACATGGTAGGAGCATGTGCTGCTAGAACCAGGTGGAACACCGAGCCGGATAACATTCCAAGAACGCGATAGAGCGGTGAACCGGTGACGATTCGTGAAGAATGATGAAAAAGCGTCACCACCTGAGGGCGCGAGAGATACCACAATAAGAAATACCGACGTTCCTGGGTCAAACTGCAGAGAAAAATGTCGCAGACCGGGGCAGGGTAGATGGGATAGTTGGGAAGGCCGGGTAAATGATATCGCGCTAAAAGTTTCGCCGTCGCCGCTCTTTAGTGGAAGCGGGCCTCGACCCCCTAGGCCTTGGCCTCGGCCTTATCCTCCTTCTTCTCGCCTTCCTCGCCACCCTGGTTCTTGACGTACTCATCGTAGACGGTCATGGCCTCATCCACCTTGGCGCGCAGAGCGTTGTCGTCGTCGATGCTATGCAGTCGTTAGTACTTCAGATCCGAGGTAAGATCCTCCGAGGGAGAACTTACAGATTGACGAGCTCCTGGTTGTCCATCTCCAGAAGCATACCAGTGATCTTGCCTGCCAGCTCAGGCTGCAGTGCCTGGATCTTGGGGAAGATGGCCTCGCCCAGCAGCTGCTTCTGGGCTGGGGGTGGGGCACCGGCCAACTGGTTCTGCAGCAAGGCACTGGCACTCAGGTCCGAGGGAGCACCCATCTGGGGAGCTGGACCACCTCGTCCGCCAGGACCGCCAGGGAACCGGTTGCCCATGTTGCCACGTCCGGGCATGCCGCCTTCAGGGATGTTAGCAGGTGGGGAGCCAAGATGGGCAAAGGGACCCCCCCCGGGGGGGGGGAATTGGTTTGTTAGCTGCAGTGTTTCACTCACCTGCCATATTTCCAGGCATGCCTGCCATGCCCTGCACAGGGCCACGACCAGGCTGGCCACGGCCGCCAGCGATGGCTGCAGCTTGGTGCTGGACCTGCTGCAGAGCGGCGATGAACTGAGGGTTGTTGGGCTGGCTATACGCGTTTGGTGGGAACTGTCCAGGCATGTACATGTTGGGCGGCATCTGAGGAGGCATGCCACCGCGGCCGCCAGCCTGAGCTGGGTAGGCGTTGGGGAACTGGCCCTGGCGACCTGCCTGGGCACCAGGCATGGGCATGCCGCCAATGTAAGGCATGCCGCCGCGACCACCGGCGCCGGGGAATCCGGGCTGCTGGCCATAGAAAACAGGAGGCTGCATGAACTGACCAGGCACGCCGGGCATGCCAGCTGCGGCCTGCTGCATGCGGAGCTGATTCCGGGCCTGGATGCTAGCCTCGAGCTGTGACTTCCGGACATCCTTCCGCTGCGCGAGAGCAACGTAGAGAGGCTTGCCGTTGATCATGCGCTGGTTCATGTCGGCGACAGCCTTGGTGGCATCATCAGGGTTGCTGAAGCAGACGAAGCCGAAGCCCTTGCTCTTGCCGAACTTCTTCTCGCCCTTCTTCTCGGTCTTCTGCTCGCCACTCTCCTCACCTGAGCCCGTGAGCTCCTCGCCCTCCTTCGTGTTCTCCTTGTCCTTCTCCTCAGACTCCTCACCCTCGACAAAGGTGTCGCGCATCACCTTGGCGGAGGTGATGGGACCGTACTCGGCGAACATGGTGCGCAGCTTTTCGTCGTCAACATCGTCCGACAGGTTCTTGACGTACAGGTTGACACCCTGATACTTGTTGGCCTTCTCCTGGCGGGCAGCCTCGTAGGACCTGCGCAGCTCCTCCTCGCGCTCGTGCTTCTTCTGGGCACGACCGACGTAGAGATCCTGCCCCTTGAAGTCGTTGCCGTTGAGCTCCTCGACGGCCTTGGCAGCAGCCTCGTGAGACACGAAGTTGACAAACCCGAAGCCGCGGTTCTTGCCGTTCTCCTGATCGCGAGCCAGGGAGGAAGAAGTGATGTCGCCGTACTTGGCGAACAGGTCGCGGAACTCGTCATCAGAGGTCTCGGGATTGATGTTCTTGACGTAGACGTTGGTGAAGTTGGCCTTCATCTCCTCAAACTTGCTCTGGCGGTCCTTCTTCGGGATGTGGTGGCCGACATAGACCTTCTTCTCGTTCAGAAGCATACCGTTAACGTGCTTGATGGCCTGGGATGCAGCCTCATCAGTCTCGTAGTGGACGAAACCGTAGCCCTTGGAGTTGCCGTTCTCATCCTGGGCGACCTTGCAGCTGAGGATGTTGCCGAAGGCAGCGAAGGTGTCGTGAAGGGCCTTGTTGTCGATGGCGACGTCGAGGTTCTTGATGAAGACATTGCCAGCACCGGTCTTGCGCAGGGCAGGGTCACGCTGGGACCACATGATACGGCAGGGACGGCCCTTGATGATGGTGTAGTTCAGCTCCTCCAGGGCCTTCTCACCATCGCTGGTGGTGTTGTAGTTGACGTAGGCGTATCCAAGAGAACGACGGGTGACGGCATCACGGCAGACACGGATGGAGGCGACAGGGCCAATCTGGGAGAAGAGCTCGAAGAGCATGGCCTCGGTGACGGAGGGGTCAAGCTCGCCAACGTAGAGGGAAGCAGAGGAGGCATGGTTGGGGGCAGCAGAGCTGGGAGTGGGGCCAGACTCGTCGCCAGTGAACTCGCTGGGGGCGACTGAGGTGTTGATATTGGCGGGGGCCTTGTCGGAGCCGTTGAGATTGGCGTTGCCGAGGTCAGCAGCGAGCTGATCAACAGCGCCAGCAGGGACAGGAGCGGCCATTGCGATAGGTGAAGTTGCGCTTTGCGACACTGCAGGCGACCACCACACGTAGATTGTCAGTAGGAGGATGTCAAAGGTGATCCACGAGATGGGAAGGGTGAGGACGGGGCTGGTTGATCGCTGTGTGAGGTTGTTGTTGAAAGGGGAGGGGAGGGGGGGAGTTGGATATTGCGACAGGGCAAGGTGTCTATTTGCTGGGTTGACGATGGTGAAGGTCGGGAAACTTGGTGGTTCAAGGACGACGACCGAGTAAACACACCTTAGAATTGTGTTTCTAGTAGAGTTCGTGCGGTGAGCGACGAACTGAGGGTGACTGGAGATGACCTGAGTGGGAGCCTGCTTGTGACTGTCGAGGTAACAAAGCAAATCAGCGGGGTCAAAGGAAACCGTTTCGATTCGAGAACCTTTCGGATTCGGATTCGGTGGGTCCTGATTGATGCTGGAGGATCAAAGAAGGGTACCAAGACAAGAAGAACCGTGTTCTCTGGACTTGATAATGATGGAGAAGGGTGAGGGCGGAGGGTCGGGTGTGGTTGTCGTGATTGTTGTAGGTTAGATTGGTGATGTTTTTTTCCAAGGACTGAACCTGGTGGGTTTTTTTTGCGCTGGATTTTCAAATTTTTTTTGTGTGATTTTTCTGATGAAAAAAGTTGGCGAGAACAGGACTCATGTACGATTAAAATCGTACGCTGGGAATCTGAAGCTCGCGCGAACCTTCGGGGTGGGTGATGCCTGGGGATAAGTTCGTTGTTGTTGGTAGCAGGGAGGAAAAAGAAGAGGAAGGACGACGGCGGCCCATTTGATCTTTTTTTTTTTCTACTGAAGTTTTTTCTGCTCAGCAAATTCCTAGCAGCCGCGATTCTGCGCTAGCTAGCGGGTACGTAGTACTGCACTTAACCGCGTCAGGGTCACAGGGGACAAAGTGGATCCGTGCCGGCCTACTGTAGACACCACGGTATGTCACTAAAGGGGCTAGAGATTCAAGGCATCTTGGCTGGAGGGTATCAAGACAAAAGTTAGCTTATGAGGGGGGGAAAAACAACCAAAAACTAAACCCATACTTACACTTTGCTATTGCTGATACTTGATGATGGAAGAATCACAGAGCGAATGAGCATTCATATGTCCTTGTATGTGAGGGCATAATACAAGACCTACCTCCCGTCTTCTGACCCTGGCTGTTGCTTCAGTTTAGGATGTTGGCTGAGAACAGAAGGAGCAACAATTCAACTGATAGGGCAAGTCACTTCCAGGTCTTGAGCAGCTAACAAGAGAAGTCACGATGCGGAGACTGACATAGGTGACGATGACTGCTTCTCACACAGTACCCAGCATTGGCAACAGCCTGCTGAGGTTGTCAGACACACAGATTTATGTAGCAAAGCAGGTTGAGTCAGATGACAGTCAGAGTTTAATTGATTGTTCCCTCTGCACACCACGTCTCACCGTGCCTGCACTCAGGATGCAGATGCGTGTCACTTGGGGCCCCACTAGCGGATTTCTTATCGCCGTTATCAAAGCCAAGCTCGGGTTGGAGGGGCACAAGGCGGGGTTACATGGTGGCACCTCACCATGCTCACCTGTCTTCAGAGGGTAAAGCCCCCCTGGCAGTGAAAGTGCCACAGCCGCTTGGTGGGTACCTGCCTACCATCAAGCTGACTAAAAGCAGTCACTGCGTGCTGAACTTTCCAGAAGGCACACAGTAAGCACCTGCTATCGATAGCAAGCTGGTCTGCCCAGGTTGTTGTCAAGTGTCATAGTAGGACTGTTACTAGCTTGGTAGCCTCGGCGTATGTCAAGTAACCATTTAGCCATCACTTATCACTTGCTCACTTGCCAGCACATCAGCAGGACAACTTTTTGTTTCAAATTCCTTAGACCTGCAAAGTCTTTCCCTGGCTGCGACACCAAGACATCTCTCCTGACCAGACACATCCTTTAAGAGCCTCCCACGTCCCGGACATCCTTCGAGCGACCACAACCCTCCATGTGCTGGCCGTAAGGACCAGCCCCCTCCTCTGCCACCATGTCCTTCCCGACCTTCTCCGGGAGCTCGCGGCGGCCGCGAAACGTCAATATGAGCGGTCAGAAGAATCTAAATCCCTTCGCTGCCACGTCCTGGACACCCTCCGCCTCCTCGAACGCCTCCAAGACAGTCGCCGACGCACAGGCCGAGCGCCGTCAGCGGCAGCAGGAGAGGGCAAGGCTGAAAGCTGCCGAATCAATCCAGCGCACGTGGCGAGGGCATAGGATCAGGAGCGGCTTGAGAGATGAGCGGCGCCAGTCGCTCGACGAGCTCTACGGTAGCTCCTCCCATTCCGACCCTGCTGTCAGGTCTTTACAAGCCCTGCCTGCAGTTGTGGGGTGTCTTGATCCCTCACGATCGGATGACCAGGCAAGGCTGGAGCGATTCGCCACGGATCTGGTAGAGTCTGGCTGTTCGGCCCTGACAGCGGCACGGCCGTCTCAAATCAGGCGGCTAGCATCACAATTGCTTGCACTATTGAGAAGGTATATATACTTACACACAACTTGGACCCTAAGTACAGCATTTGGTGTCATTCCGCATGGCTAACAGGATAATAGGCCAGAAACCGATGATGTACCGCGCTCACTGTTGATCCCACTGATATCGATTCTGCAATCGAACCACGAAATTATACAAGACAGTCTGGATGCTCTCTACAGTGTTGTTGGGTCCTATTGCCGTAATGGAAATATCAGGGATGCAGCAAGTCTGGAGCTGTTGAAAGAAGCCATCATAGTCCCATTGTCGAAGGATTCAAGCTTGCGTGCTCCTAGAGCATTCGCACTGAGCTTCTTAACACAGCCAGATCTTCAGCTGTTCGAGGCCAATGTTGGTGCTTTTGCACAACGCATCAATGTGGAAAGAATATCATCAGCCATTGTCGAGGCATATACAACAGGGCTAGCACCCTCCCAGACACCAAGCGCCCGGCTGTGGCTGCTTGCACACTTCATCGTATTGGCTAACGGCCAGCGGAATGTGTCCTTCGGTTCTTACTTGAACGCAATGTACATTCAACTCTCCAGTTTGCATCTAGAGTTGAAGCGGCACCACATCGGCCCGGCCTCCACAACACCATCCGCCAGAGCGGCAACAGCAAATACATCCGCAGACACTAAGAAGCGACTGCCACCGTTCATAGAGGGGGGCCATCGGGTCCCTGGTCGAGCGAGATGAGATCTCCCTCACCCTGGAAAAGTTCACCGCGTAAGTCAAACAACCGGCCCTAATTGCCGTCGACGCATACTGTTACTGACAATTTTGCAGGAACTTTGCAGGTTCATCTTTGGAGGAGCACAACCAGGGCAGCCTTCTGGCGGCCTACATTCTCACCCTGATCAGGTGCTTCCCAGGCCTCGGAGATGACATTCGTATGAAGCTTTACATGGCCAGTGTGCCCCTGGAGTCGGGCCACTCAAACTCGGTCAAGTTCTTCTGGGATGCAATGACAAAGACCAACATCTTCACGCTCATACGGTCCGATGAGCGAGGGGACACCCTGACCTTGCTCAAGCGTCAGGATCCCAGGCAGTCGAGTGTGATCAGAGATGATTCGCTCTGGGATCGTGAATGGCGGGCAATACTGCTCTTTCTCGAGCTATATGTTTTTGTTCTCAGGCTTACTGATGACGAGGACTTTGCCTATCCTTGGACCTCTGCAGGGTTTCACACTGGATCAACATCAAGACTGCGTCAGTGTATGCTGACCCTCCCTGAGCTGAAAGGGCTATCGCTGTTCCTGAGAAACCTCGCTTTCACACTGTATTATAATGGGAACGAGCTGCAGAGGGGCGGAGGCAGGCTCATGCAGTCCGCTGAACCAAGCACTACCGTGGACAACCTTTTCAGTCCCGCCGCACAGGACGCGGCACAGAAACAGAAGACAGATGACACATACAATGTCATATCTGGCGTTGACTTTGATACCTTTAGAAGCACAATCACGACAGCCATGCGCATGGTCTATGAGCGTGACTCTCGCCGGCAGTTTCTACCTAGAGATCATTGGTTGATGACCTCCAGGTTTGACATGCAAAACTTCATGGACAATGTTGTCATGGAGGTTGAGAGACAACGCCAACTTCATGACGAGGGCATGGATCAGGAGGACGATGTGGACATGGATGAAGATGAAGACGAAGACACCCAACACAGCTTCGGACGGCTGCCAACAGGCTACACGTCACAAGCCCTTCGTATCGAGAAACTCAGGGCGGCACACAAGAAAGAACAGCGCAAGAGGCTGCTTGCCGCTGTTGGGCCGAAGCTTGAGATACTCCGCAACATGCCCTTCATCATACCCTTTGAAGTCAGGGTAAAGGTCTTCCGCAAGCTCGTCACTGTGGACAAGACAAGGCGAAGAAACGGCACTTTGGACGCAGATCAATGGCGAATGCAAGTCCTACATGATCTCCTTGATCCCCACAGAGCCAGAGACAGGCTCGAGAGGCACCATGCCAAGGTCCGCCGGGGCAAGGTCTTTGAAGATGCCTTTGCGCAGTTCTACCAGCTACGGGATGGGCTGAAAGAGCCGATTCAGATCACGTTTGTTGATCAATTCGACATCCCAGAGGCAGGCATCGACGGCGGGGGCGTGACGAAAGAGTTCTTGACAAGTGTCACCAAGGAAGCCTTCACCGACGACTTCAGCCTCTTCATTGCTAACAGCAAGAGCGCATTGTATCCTAACCCCTGCGCCCTGGATCAGCGCCAGGAGAAGCTCAGAGAGGCCGGCATAAAGCCCGAGTCAGAAGCTTGGAGGGACGATGTCTTGGATATTCTGGCGCAGTATGAGTTTCTTGGCCGGATCATTGGCAAGTGCCTATACGAGGGTATCCTCATCGACGTTGTCTTTGCTGGTTTCTTCTTGCTCAAGTGGGCGGCGGCAGCATCAGATGCTGGCTACCGAGCCAACATCAACGACCTGAGAGAGTTTGACGAGGAACTCTACAACGGTATGATGAGGCTCAAGAACTACCCTGGAGACGTCTCGGAGCTCGGCCTCGACTTCACCATCGAGGATCAGATCTCCCTTCCCAACGAGCCCATGCGCATCGCCACCCGCCAGCTCCTGCCCAACGGCGACCAAGTCGCCGTCACAAACGAGAATAAGCTGTTGTACGTCAACTACGTGGCCCGCCACCGCCTGGTCGTGCAGCCCTTCGCGGTGACCCGTGCGTTCCTGACCGGGCTCGGCACCATCATTGAGCCTGCCTGGCTTAGCATGTTCAATCAATCTGAGCTGCAGCGGCTAGTGGGCGGCGACTCCACCGACATCGACATTGAGGATCTTCGGCGCAACACCATATACTCAGGCTTGTACGACCCCGGCGATGAGGGGGAGGAGCACCCCACCATCCAGATGTTCTGGGAGGTCATGCGGAGCCTGGAGGACTCGCAACGCCGTGACGTGCTCAAGTACGTGACGTCGACACCGCGGGCGCCTCTGCTCGGTTTCAGCCAGCTGAGCCCGCGGTTCAGCATTCGTGACGGCGGCAGGGATACCACGCGGCTCCCGAGCGCCAGTACATGTGTGAACCTGCTGAAGCTGCCGACATATGACTCTGCGCAGCTGTTGAGGGAGAAGCTGCTGTATGCAGTCAGTTCCGGGGCCGGCTTCGATCTGAGCTGAATGTGAATGACGGCGTTGTGGTCGGTGAAAATGGCATCAAAAAAAAAAAAAAATACCAGTAGTCACCGTTGAGATCAGGTAGCTTTGGAGTGAGGAACGGCGCCAGTCATTTTGTCTACATCACAATTTCTCAACACTACGGCCGACTCTCCCTCATACGAAGCTTTCGAAATCATGCAACCAATGAAGTAGAGTGAGATAACAAAATCAATCGGTCATGTCTTGTGAGGGTATCATCAAGTCCCTCGCACCTGCATTTGACTCACCCTGACTTGCGCTTGCGGGTCTTGTTCTAGTCTGCCTGTTGGACTCGCAGACCATCATTCCGACGGCTTCGACTTGTTAGTTGTGACTCAAACGTCTCCGTAGGGATCCAAAGCTCGAGCAAGCATAAACTTGTCTTCTAAACCTTGCGAGCCCTCAGTATCGATGAAAGAAAATTACCTCCTTCACGGTTTGAAGCTACACGAAAACTGGTGGAGGCCCGGGGGTTTCATGCGCGATCGACACAGGGGACGACACCGCCACGCCCTCACGAAGCAGGATGAGACAAGAAACAAAGTTCTACACCGGGTGGCCAGTTGCCGTACGGAGCCATGAAAAGAGCTTTTTTCAAGTGTTTTATATAAACTCACTGATCTGGCTCTTGATTCACCTATCGCGTCGCTGGGTTTCTCGATTCCCGGCCAGGTCTCTCTTGATCCATTTCTCTATTTATCTTACGGCTCTGGATTTCATCCAATCCCACAAGATTCATTAGCTCCTTCTCGACGACTGTTTCGACATCGATTCGGATCAACAATATACATCTTTCTTTTCTTCTTCTTTCTCCGTCCTTCTCTGTCTAGAGTATCCGAAAATGGAGTTTCTGCTAGCACTCATGCTCTCCTTCGTCGGGCTCGCTACGGCCTTCCCGACCCTCGAGTACCGCCAGGCATCCAACACAACAACCACGGCGGGCACCACGACGCAGCTGACCTTCCAGGGCGCTGGCGCCTCGTTCACAGTTAACGCTCCTCTCGACGGGAGTACATTCCAGATCCGTACGTTTCGAACGTCACACCGCCCCCAAGACCCTTCCCTCAGGAGATGATGACAAATGAAAACCCCAGAACAAGCCTTGTTGACTCTTGCTCGTATAGCCAATCCCATCTCGGTGGACGCTATCGCACAGGTCGGCGCGGGCAACTGCGCGTTCACAGGGGTCAACGGCGTCAAGCTGACCGTGGTCGGCACGGATAATGGGGCGACGATCGCACCGCCGCAGACTATCGTGAGCGGTAGCTGCTCGGCATGATGGAGCACCAGAAGCTCCTCGGGGAGACAAATAAGAACAGCTGGCTGTTCGTTCTGATTTGGCGGCCAAGACCAGAGGAGTTTTCGGCTTCTTTGGCTCTTTTTCATTTGATACCCCGTTTTGGTGTTGGAGGGTAGTCTTTTGGATTCCAGATAGGAGCGTATCCCAATTTCTTTTCTTTTTTTAAACAAAAGTTTGCCCATGTCCAAGACACTTTGGTGACCCTTTCATTTCGACTTGTCGCCTTGGAAGCTCGTCTTGAGGATATGCGGTTTCCTCTCCTTGAGATCCAGAATCATCTGGCCAAACAGGCCGTTCGCCCACGAGAACCAGCTCCGGGTCCACACGTCCTGGTTGTGAACATTGACGCTCTCGTGGATCAGACCCAAGCCGGCCGTGGAGGACAGGATCTGTGACAGCATGTTCTTGATCTCGTCGTCGTCGTCGGTGGTCATGATGCCGACGATCAGAGACATGGGCCAGACCATGCCGGGCCCGATGTGAGGGCCGCCCGTGCCGTTGATGACGGAGCCGTGGTCGTAGTAAGGGTTGGCGTGGGAGAGGACGAACTTGCGGGTGGCGCGGTAGATGGGGTCGGTGCGGGCGATGTAGCCCGTCAGGGGAGAGGAGAGGAGAGATGGGAGGTTGGCGTCGTCCTGCTGCTTGTTTAGCTCGATTGTCCCCCCCAGTCATGACGTGAAATCGGCGACGGAGTGAATTGTTCTGGTTTGTTCGCACATACCATCATGCTCTTTGATGCAAAACCATCGACCTCGTAAGCGAGGATCTCGCCAAAGTCCGGATGGGCAACCTTGGCGTGCTTTTCAATACCCTTTCGGATCTCCTTGGCAATGCGGCGCATCCTCTCCGTCACAGTCTCGTCGTTGCCCTCGCCCTCCGCACCATCCTTGTCTTCTTCTTCTTCTCCTTGTCCCTCCGCCTCATCAGCCAACACACCCTGGGACCGCTGACTCTCCCGCTCCGCCGCCGCCGCCGCCGCCGCCGCAGCCAGCCGTTCTTCCTCCTTCTCCACCTTGGCCATGATCTCTGCACACTGCTCGAGATACTTGACGAGCATCATGTTGGCCGGGATCAGGAACTGATAAGTGGTGGCATCATCGCTGGGCCTGAACCCGCTCCGAACCAGGCCCGTGCCGCCCTTGACAGGGCTCCCGTTGCCGCGGTTGGCCAGTGTCTCAGTCGGCACCGTGGAGGCCCTCTCGAAGCGGTACGGGCTGTCGGGCACCCTCCCGTCCTCGCTGTACGTGGCCATGCGCATCTCCTCGGCCGTGTCCAGGATGTTGATGACTGCGTCCATCCACCCCTCCGCGCCATGCTTCTGCGTCTTCTTCCTCCTCCTCGCTCCCCTCTTGTCCTTCTTTCCTGTCGTCGTGAAACCAGACCTGCTCGCCTCGACAAAGAACCGCGCGTCCTTGGTCCGGCTGTAGTAGTCCCAGCTCAGCTGCAGGAAGGCAGCCAGGCTGTCCAGCTCGTACTTGCACTCAAAGACCACCTCGGGCTTGTACGGCGGCCACACGCGGTCGTGCCTGTTGCCGTCGTTGCCAGGGGCCATGTCGGCCTCGACGGGCGGCTGGAAGGCATTGCAGTGGGGTGAGGCGAGGATGTAGCGGGCCTGGAGGTTGATGGCGCCACGGAAGAGGGAGGCGAGCCTCGACGATGAGGAAGAGGAAGAAGAGGAAGAAGAGGATGGTGGCTGGGGTGGACTGAGCAGGCTCACGTAGCTCTGCAGCTGGTTGGCCGAGTCACGGAGCCACATGGCGTGGATATCACCCGTCGTGATGAATGTCAACTATAGAGAGAGAAAAAAAAGAAAAGAAAAAGTCAGCCAGTCAGCCACACACACAAAAAGCCAGGCTTTTTTTTTTTTTTTTTGTTCATCATCACACACCTCCTGCTTTACATTTGCGTTGGACACACCCGTCCAGGTGACAGACGTGTCCAGGGTGTTGGGAAAGCAATTCTCAAACAGCCTGAACAGGTCCGGATCCTTGATGGTCTTGTTCATCTCGACAATGACCGCCTCCACCTCTGGGATCACCACCTTCCTGCACTCGTCCGCGGGTCTCTGGTACGGCAGGTCATACCGGCCGCCCGTGAACGGGCCATGCCTCTGTGCGGCGTAGCGTCCATACTCGGGGCAGTTCTCGTGCGTCGACACAGGAACCACGGTGCCTGAGGCCTCCTCGTAGACATAGGGCGGCGTGGTGGCGGCGTCGAGCGGCACCTCGGGGATGATGTCCGCCTCGCGCAGGATGTTCCGGGTGGTGCACAGGACGCCGTACAGGACCAGGGCCGCCACGAAGGTGGTCAGGGTCTGCTGGCGGGACCTCCACATGGCGCGGCGCGGGGAGTTGGCCAGGCCGCCGGGGATGAGGATGCCGTGGGCCGACTGGATCCTGACTCTCTTCATAGCGGACGAGGAGAGGGAGGGAGGAGGGGTTAAGAGAGTTGGGTTACTATTGTGATGAGAGGTCGCTGGTGTTGGTCATCTCGGCGGGCAGTGGTTGGTCTTCCTCTCCTAATTCCCCAATCCGCGGAATGAGGGGCAGTATCTTGCAGCCTACAGTAATAAAAAGGGGAGAGAGAGAGGATGATTGTCTCTTTCCCTTTTGATATCCTTGTTGACACCAAGATTGAAGGCGTTCTTCCTTGAGCGTAATCGATAGGGAATGTTTAGCAGAGTGAGTGGCGCAGAGCAGGTGATTGATCAATTGATCAGTTGGGTTAGGTTCAGGGGTCAAACTTCCGACGCGGAGGAGATGTTGTATTTAAAACCTCCGTGAGGCGTTGTGCTGCGGAGTGTCTGACTCGATCCTGGGCTGAAGAGTACCGGAACAATTAGGGGAGATTTGAGGTTCGGGGAGTCACTGAAGGCAGAGTGATGTGTAAGTCGTAATATATTTATAAAGGCCTGGCCGAGATTGACGACAGATGAGCCAACAGAAAGAGTGGTTATTAATTAGAAAATGAGTGTGGAAGAGAGAGAGAGAGAGAGATGATCGAGGCCGCGGAGGATCGCCGAACTCTTGAGAAGCCTCCCCTCCTTCTAAACGCCATTAAGAAACAAAGGGTCCACCGTCGAAGCATGCCAAGCTGTGCAGACGCCGTCAACTGCAGCAATACATTGGCCGAGCGCGCTCCAGAGAGCCACACCTTTCGAGGGGGGAGAGGGGCCCAAGGACCAAGCTGCAGCTGTGGTGCATGAGCCAGGGGCTGTTTTCTTTTTCGCTTCTAAATCCGGGGCGGGGGCGCTCTCACTCACTGCCATCAGCTGAAATCCAGGGGTCCCAGCCTACTGCTTGCTACTGTACATACTGTAGTACTGTAGTGCCCGAGTCCTTACAGAGAAACTGGCGATGTTGGGAGAGCACCACTTTGAAACATATGACCCACAGAGGCTATGTGGACACCAACAGTTTGGCGCTGTCCCAATCCTGTAATTCAGGGCTTATACTACTACAGATGATAAGAATGATAAAAAAATAAATTCAGAAAAGGCCACCCTGCCTGTCTGCCAGACTTATATAGGATGAACTATGTCAGTGTGCCAGATATTCCAAGGAGCATGCTTAATTTCCTGAAATGGTCTGCTGTCACATTGTCATGTACTTCTCTTCCAAGCCGCCGCTGTGGTATCAGCCCTATGGGGACGACTTGCATCCAGGTGCCCATGTCACCCAGAAAGTGTTGCCGTTCCAGCCTTTGGATCCCATTCCTGCTGAAACTCGCAGAGGACTGACCGTATGTCGATCTTTTACTACAGCGGGAGATGGGACTTTTCCGAGCAATTTCTATCTTACCGCCCACAAAGTCGATCTTCGATTGTCTAAACCAAGGGGAAAGGGGAAAAAAAAAAAAAAAAAAAAAAAAAAAGAGTCATAGTCGTCCTCAACCAGCCTTACAAGTGCCGGGCCTGGTCAGGAAACCTCAGATCTGCGGGCGATTATGAACGGTGATCATTCATGCCCATTGCGTAGATGTCTCAGATATCCCTCAATGGCTTGTATCTCTCTTTGAAAACATTTGCCATCTTCCACTGTGGTTCCTCTTCCAGCGCACGCATACACACACACACACACACACACACACACACACACACAAGGCAGTGAGCGCTGCCCTCGTCATCGCCCGTGGTTTTGAAACCCCCTCCCCCAGCAGTTGCCCCAACCAGAATGACGCAAAATGCATTGATTGCATGAGAAAGGGAAGGGTTGTCAAACAGGGTTGAGCTTGCCACACTCTTTTACTGTGTTTGAAGTGATGGACGTTTTGGACCTGATCTCCGGCAGGGGGCAAAAGTACCGTAGGAGTGGTATGTCGCTGCAGGCCAACATGGTCACAGCGCATCCCGAGGCCCGCATCCGACGTACTGCAGGCCTGCATAATTCACACATCCCCGGTGCAAATCCCCAAGCCGGCTCTCTAAAAGATGAATCCCTATCTTTTTTTTTTTGATGAAGCATCTCATCCTCGGCAGCAAGGGGTGCGGTTGTCAGTTCAGATGAAGTTTCATCCTTGCGAGGCGACATGATCGCAGCCGCCTCGCGCTGTTACGTCCTTGGTCCGGCGTCGGTCAAGATCCGGAAACGCCAGCCAGAGAAGCAGCGCCGCCAGGAGCATGGCCAGGATGAAGACCTGAAAGACACGGATGCCAAGCCACTGCGCCAGCGACCCCAGCGCAAACGGTAACAGCGCCGCCCCGACCTGGCCCACAGAGCAGACAAGAGACACCGCCGCGACGTGGAGGTGCTTGGGCAGCAGGCGGGCGACCATGACGATCCCCGAGGGGAAGATGGGGCCTAGGAAGAAGCCGACGGCCGCTACGGCTGCTACCGAGACGGGGGCCGAGTTGACGGCGGCCAGGAGGGCTTGCGCCAGGACGGCGAGGAGCAGGTACGCCGAGGTGGCCCTGCGCACGCCGAGCCGGTCCGTCACGGTGCCCAGCACGAGGCGGCCGGCTGACATGCTGACCCAGAAGCAGGAGGACGAGATGCTCGCGAGCAGGGTCGATGCGGCGCGGGCGCGGAGCATAAAGGTGACGATCCAGCCTGATATGGCGCCCTCTGTGCCGACGTAGGCTAGAAAGTAGACTGCACATGTCCACAATACTCGGTATCTGAAGATGCTGTCTGGTTTCACCGACCCTGAAGCCCGATCGTCATCTTCGTGGGCCGTGTCCGCGCTTTCCCGCTTGGACGTTTCGAGCTCGTTGTGGTAGCGCGTGCTGTCCTCGAGGCGGAAGGCCAGGCACAGAACGAGGCCCTGGCACATGACTGCTGCGAGCAGGACGTAGTACCATGACCACCACGGACTCTTTGCCACAGAGAACATGGTCCCGGCCAGAAAAGGCCCCAGCCCAGCACCGAGCGAGAAAAATCCGTGAAGAAGACCCTGTACGGTGTTGGTCCTTTGCCCTCCTAGACCTCCTGCCCAAGCACACCATGATCCGTCAAGGAGTCCGGTGCCAACCTGGCCAATAGCCGTTGTGAGCAGGAAGAGCTGGAATCCACCAGCCTGTGGGCGGTGCAGCGTCGCCACTGTCCCTGTGAACACGACCTGACAGATGGGCGCGATTGTTGCGATGCCTCTCTGGCCCAGATGCCGATGGATCGGGGCGTTGAGCCGCGCTCCGACGAGGTAGCCGACCGGGGCCGCGAGAAAGATCAATGAAGCCTGTATGTCGTTGAGGTGGAAGTACGCCTCGAGGTGAGGAAGGATGACGCCGGGCGTGGAGATGATCAGACCCATGACAAAGAAGGAAAGCAGAGTAGCCGAGAATTTGAAGAGGAAATCATAGTGGCTGTTATTGGTCGGCTCTTCTCCAGCAGGGACTCCTCTCTGCGCTCTTGTGCTGCTGCTGTCCTGCACACTGCTCGGATCATCCTCGTATGGTATAGGAGAAATCACCCTCAGCAACGGTTCACTCTCGGGTCGCACACGAGGGGCCATCTCCAATATTTGCTCTGCTCTCCATATGTACCCAGGGAGCGTGCGGGCGATGAAGGACGAACGAGAGCTGCAGAAAGCAATTATCCCGAAAAAGGTTTCCTAAATAGTGCCAAGACTGACGTTGAATGGGGGAGGAGAAAACTGCCCGAGGTTTTCCCGGGTTTGCCAGATTATTGGGGTTCTGCTGTAAGGCGACGTCCGTCTTCGAACGCCAGGTGAGACAATACATGATTATTGTTCGGGTTATTTAACATGTGGCGTATGCAGGACGGAGAATTATTACCGGTATTTTTATGCTCATGTATGTGCTATTTATCAGAATGGTTCTTTATCCTGCGCAGCTCTGCGTATAAGAAGAGGAAATGAATGAATACAGAATAAGAAGGGGGCTAGAACTTAATATGAATGTAGCCTTTAAGAAATAATTGGCTATTTGTTTCGATTCCAGCTCTGGTCAGTCTGAGGTTTGGCCTAATCAGGAATGTCCTTCATTAGAGGAAAAAAGAAGAAATAGTCAATATCTTTGACTATTAGACTATTCATAAGCCGGTAGGTTTGGGGGGTCCACCTTCCTACGAAGGGAAGGCAGAAGAGAGGAAAGAGGAGGGGGAGGGGGAGAAAGTATGGTAGAAGCCATTCACAATTTATATCATCAGTACCCTAACAAATGGCTCCTGCAACCGGAGAAGGCTTGCTTTTTGAGTCTCGAGGTATATATTTGTCTGGTTGCCTGTAATTAGGTCCAATCCACTCAAGTACCCCTCACAGAGCTTATAATGAAGTTCTTTACCACGGCGAGCATTTGCAAACATCTGGTGATCGATCGACCTCCCTTGTCTTCACCAATTGTCTGGAGGCACCATGTGCTCTATTTGTGTCGATACTGTGGCCGTCATGTAGAAACGAGAGCGAATGACTGGTGCTACATTGCAATAGTATGTATTGTTTCTCTACCACAGAAGACAGTGATATGTACAATTATAAAGGTGAAATATGTGAACTGTGAAAGACACAGTAACGTCTCGTCACATCCGCTTCCTCTAGCAGTAGCCTGAAGCAGCGCTGGGCTCGTTGGTGCAGTCAGTGCCCTTGCCGCCAGTGACATCGACGCTCTCCCACGTCCAGCTGGAGCAGGAGCTGGTAGAGCCGCAGTCGATCCACACGCTGTAGGCGGTATCCTCGACAGTGCCAGTGACTCCATCCAGCTCAAAGCCCGTGATGGGGACACCAGTGGTGGCATCATCTCCGTTGTAGGCCTGGGTGACGTAGATGCCGTACTTGGTAATGTCCTTGAGGGTGATGTCCTTGTAGGTAACACCCGTGACCGAGCCCGTGTCGCCCGAGATGGTCTAAAAGTAGTGATGGAACACGCAAAGTTAGTATTACAGTATCTGTGCAGTGCGACGTCTATCAAGTAAAGAGCAAGTGCGTCTACAGGGCTTCGGAAGGGAGATCTCACCTTGATGCGAACACCGTTCTGAGAGTTCTCGATGGTGCTGCTCTCGAATAGTACAGTGTCCACGGTGTCTTTGAAAACGTGTGTCAATGTCAGACCTCTTGTTCTTTACTTTTGGGAACCCATCATGTTATGTAAACTTACTGTCGTCACGACCACCAACGCTGCCGATGGACAGACCATGGCCACCAGAGCAGAGTCCTCCCGTGAAGATGATGTTTGTGCCCGAGTTGACAGCCACGCAATCATCCTGGTTGTAGCAAGTTGCTCCTGTGATAGTTACGGAGTCGGAGGCGCCAATATCGAAACAGTCTGTGTTGGCGCCGAGATCATCCGTATCGCCATCGCTTGCGTCGATCGTGACATCCGCCACGGTAAGCGTATCCGCACCGTTGATCGAGAACACCTGGTGAGGAGGATTCAGGATGTAAATGTTCTCGATCGTCGAGGACGTCAGGTCGTGGGCCTGGAAGAACTTGGGCTTCGAAATGCCATCGTCGCCTTCGCCATCCCACCACAGTGCACCCTGGCCATCGAGGACAGCGCTGCTCGTGCCAGCGACCTTGATGTTGGTCCCCGACACGGCGAAGAGAGGGCCGTCCCACTCCTCATACTCCCACGTCGTAGTGCCTTCAAAGATGACAACCGTTCCCGTCTCGAGATCAGTCATGTCCAGGGTCTCACCGGCGGGCACGGTAAGATCATCCAGGATGATGGTGGAGCAGGAGGCCTTGGACTTGCTGGCCGAGGAGTAGCCCGCGGTGCCTGTGAACGTGCAGGTGGCGGCGCGCTCCTGGATGGCGCGTTCGACCTCCTTCGGGCTGGGAGCAGGCGTGGGCGCGGGAGCAGGCTCGGCCGTGACGGCCAGGGCACCCGCGAGGGCAGCCAAGGAAAGTTGGAGCTGCATTATGATTTCTCGTGTATGCAATATGTGAATAGATGATTTTTTTGGTAAAAGAGCGTGTGTGTGCGTGTGAAGAATGAAATATTATTATATAGCAAGGAGTGACTGTAGCTGATGAGGACCAGTTCTTTCGAGTGATAGTCTAAGAAGGAGGAATGTCGAGCCTTTTAAGGCTTTCCTCCCGTCTTCTTTTCTTCTCTGTTCTGTCCTTCCTGCCTTTCTTCACCTGGCCCCTCTCTGCCTTGCCGTCTATTTGCCTCCCATGGACCGCCGGAAATGACCTCTCGCATGATGCCGTACAGCCTCAGGTGAGAGAGAAGAAAGCCTCGCGGAGAACGCCCCTGAATTTTGTCCTAGCGGCATAGTTGTTGTGGAGCCCGCATCCATTCCAAGCATCTTCTAGTTGTCAGTGCCGATGTATAAGCACGGTGGAAGGATACACGAGGGAATATGTATTCATGTACTTATCTTCAATTTTTCTTTTCTTCTTCTCATCTTCTCTTGCGCCTCTTCGGTCGGTGAGGTAGGTTGTTTGGAGACCTCGGGCTCTCGAAAGACAGCGAGGCAGTTGTATAACCTCGTCTAGCCATGGTACCATAGAAAAGCGTGGCGAACAGGGAGCTGCACACACACTCTCTCTGACGTTGACGTTTGTGCTTGTTTGGTGGAGACGCTGCCGATCCGGAGATGAACCGACCTCCTGCAGGGGCGGTCGACCCGCTGGTCTGGGTTCAACCCCCACAAAGCCTCACTGAATCAGTGCTTTCTACGGCCAGCTTGTAGACAGTTTCAGCAGGCTGTTGCTGGATCCCCGCACAATCTAAAGCTTGGCAGCAGATTGGTGGAATTCTGGTTCATACATGCTTGATTGAGTGGCGGGAACTCAAACGAGGACCACATCATAACACCATCTGTCCACAGGTCAAACCTTGCCATTGACTCTATTGGTAAGGAACAAAGGCGGTTGGAGGAAGAAGGAAGTTGTCCCGCTTCAGGGACAACGCTGAGCGGTGAGTCTCAACGACAGGTATTGTATCTCCAAGGGCTTACATTGTACGCCTTAGAGGCTTGGTCGGCTGATACCCGTGGATGTAGAATGGTGCGGAACCACTGGTCTCTCGACTGCAAATTCCCCAGATCTTCCAAGGCGTGCCAAGGCACTGTCGCAATGCAGCACAAAGCTTGGCCTGTGGAACTGTTTCCGCAAGCCAAGCAAGCGTCTTAACTTACTGTCAGCCTTATGGCAGAAGAACTTCAGAGCCCAAAGATTCACAGATAAACTTGTGAGAAGATCCCAAGAAAGAGAAAATTACTCATAGTCATTAGTGTACCTCGAACGAACACTTGAGGAAAAACCCTAGGAACCCCGGACCCGGGCGGACTGGACGGAGAAATCCGGCGGAAGACCCTCTCCGCCCACCAGACATGGAATATATGTAAGGACATAGATACGACCTGGTCTTAATCTAAGTTTCGTTTAGCAAACACACATTCTGTACATCACGCGTTCTCATGATATGCCCTCTAGATACCGAAGGCAGCTGCAAACCTCGGATAGCCCTCCAAATGTCTCGTGGTCCGGTGGTGGCCGCGGTGAAACGTCGTACGGGTTCCAAATTCTCATCCGCTTATTACCTCAATATCAGAGGCCATGTTGGGATGAGTAGTATTTCCGATGATTAAAGCTAGCTGACAAAATCCTTTAGAAATGACGCTGTGTCTCCAATGTCAAGCTAGGCCACTCACGAGCTCACGTCCAGTCGAAACGAGCAATCTGAACATGTTCAATAGTATCCGCTGGATACACTTAATTAAGGAATATGAGATGTGGCCTGGATCAACGGATTTTGGTAAGCATCTCGGTCTTTTTTTTTTTTCTAGAAATCTAATGAGCGTGTCTTAACAGTGTACGACTGATCAAGCAAGCCACCTGTCTCGAGATTGCATGGTAGTTACGCGCGTCAACTTGCTTTTCTTCCTCCGTTTTCGAAATAGAATGTCTACTCGACTTCCCACAATAATTAACCTGCTCCAAAGAAGAAAGTCCTAGGCCCTGCCCCGTGCATGATCCGGTAGATCCACAGTCTCATTTCTTTTATTTCTGCTTACTTAGATAAGCCGGCTACCTCTCGCTGACTGGATGAGATGTTGCTCCAGTTGTCGCGGTCCAATCGCCGTTGTTAGCCGACACATTGGGTTGTCGCGTACTTCTCGTGGTATTTTGCGAATTAGACCTTGCTGGGGCTTCTTCGGTTAGAATCATGGCGAATGTTGGCGCTATGGTGCCCCTTTTCGTCTGCAACCACGATGGACTCAGCTCTTGACGTACTGGTCTCGCCGCTATGCCGACGATGCCTTGGCATCTCCTCTCCGAGGAGAGGCTGTGGGCGGTCACGGAGCTGCCTAACGCCCCAGGCTGCGAGAACGCCGTAGGCCAGCATAAACGAAGCTAATGTTCCGACGATTATAGATGATTGCCAGGTGATCGAGTTTGGTGTTGGGCACGAGTATCTGGGAATGAGCAGTGGCACGACAACAGCACCCACCACAACGAACCCAATTCCACAGATGCTACTGATGACGAATGCCCACCTATGTTTTGTGACGCCTAAGAATCTGTCCATGCCAACCCCGGCTTTTAGTGTCCAGTTGTTTTGAAGAAACGCTTTCGATGGCTTGAAATAACTTACCCCTCCTTTTGTCGTGCCATGATGATTGTTGACTTAACAAAGAATGGGCTCAAGGATTGCGCACACTTCTTCACGAAGACCGTCTTTGGGAAGTTTCCTGGTGAGCCGAAAAATAAAGAAGGAAAAAAGAAAAGAAAAACCCCCACAGGCTGTCTATGCGTGAGGAAATTGCAAAAGGCAACAAGCCGATCGTTGTTTGACCACCAAATGGTATGTTTATATAATATTGTAGCTTACCCTTTATTTAGAGTTGTAAAACAATGCAAGCTGGCCATCACTGGCTTAATCAGGTTACAAATGCCAATCGGTGACGGGTGTGTTGGATGGGCTTTGGTTAAGGAGAAGATGGAAGTACTGACCTGGCTGGCAGGCTTTTGGAACCAGACATGTGTATCACAAGGCGTTCGAAACAAGGTATTTGGTGAATTTCTGACCTTATAAGAGCAGCGCTGATCGACATAGCTATAGAAACGGGCTGTTCCGAATCAATCAAATTGGTTTCACCTATTTAAGTAGCAACCCTACACAGGCCCTTGAGGGTGATATCGCAGAATCCTAGACTCACGCAAGTCCCCGAGGGATTCACTGCTGTTTGACCGTCAAGACGTTATATGGTGACAACAAAGACTCTTCCAGCAAGTGCACAGGAAAAATGGACGGAGCAAGTTATTCGATGCTGATTTTGCGTGGTGAACGCAAGCCTAGAGCTGCTAAGCTACCTACCTTCCTCAGTTCCCAATTACCCTACTATCGACTCACGCTGCGTTGTGAATTCTTCTCTTGATGCCCTTCTACCTAAGTAGCTCAGCAATTCCGGACATTGTGTTTCTTTTGCTCCCACCAACACGTTACTCATGTCCCGCATTAGACCGCGTGACAGACATGTTCGTGTGAACCTGGTGGGCCGAGATTGTCAGAACCTTGAGTTTGAGGCTGTTTTCCGCAGCTATAGCAAGAAGGATTGTTCTGATTGACCGTCCTCTCACCCTCCTGTGGCTGGACTTCGCTATCTATGTTTTCTTTACGGCGCCGAGAACAATTGAATCCCCATTTGTACCAGAGCAAGCCCGTGGTGATGCCTACTGCCAGAAAGCCCCCGGAGTACGCTGCTATGAGGATAAACGGACCAGCGCGTGACGAACACGTACTGTTGTCCTGGCCGACAACTTTACAGACAAGGTATCCAGCAAGGCTGACGGCACAAATGAGCAGAATCAGTGTGATAGCAAGGGATCCAACCAGGAGCCCCTGCTCCTTCAGAAAAAGTCTTCATATGCCTTTAGATCGTTGTCAGCAATCTGCGTATTTGGCCTCCAAACAAATGCCATGGAGACTCACGCCTTGAGTTGGGGCTTGGAGATATATTGTCTCGGGAGAAGTGTCGAGGACGTTTGATGCTTTTGACTTCGATAATCTATCCACCAGAATCTCCAATGTCGTATCGTTTTCGGGCGACGGTTACTCGATGTCGGATTGACGCTGGAAATAGTGTTTGAGTGAAAGGTATTGAGCTTTTGAGAGGGCGTTTGGGCGCCAGGTGATGGATTGCAGGAGGCATTATGACTTGCAATTTCCACTCAGTATCGATCAAAGCACTAATTACTCATAGATAAGGACAACTTATGGCATCCTATATGCAGATGGATGAGGGCATTGTGGTCTGGAACCTTTGAATCATAGTTTTAGCCAAATCAGCCTATGGACTACCAACGCAGTGAATACACACCATCCCTATGCAGGGAACGCACTGTGCAAGGCCGTTCAATTGCAATCAGGCCTCCTGCTTCTTACTTCAAAGAGCATTTGTTCTTATTGTATAACTTTCGGTCACACATGCGGTTTGCGATCCAGGCCAGATTTGCAGTGTCAAACACAAACACATCTTGTGCTCTATTTGGACAATTGTCTACTTTCAGTGACAATATTGTAAAGGAGCCTTTACCATATCAGTGATTTCATGTGACAATTCTTGAATCTGATTAAAGTTGCTCACACAAAGGCTCTTCCACACGAGTTAACTCACGGGTTCAAGTTACCAAAAACAAATCTACAAAGCTTATCTGATGGGAAAACCCTCTGCCACATCAAGGAAAACGGATGGATCAAGGCGGTGGTGGCGTAGATGGAGATAAAAATTAAAGAAAAACCTAATCGGTCGACAGCCACAGCGCATTATCAATTAGAGTATCTTCCATAAGATTTCAATTGCCGTAACAGGAGAAAATCATAGCGCGCTCCCAGACAAAGCCAAGCCTCCACCGGCAGACGGGAAGTTCTGTTTTCTGGTTCGGTTCTTCGGCGTACCCTACATCAATGGCAACGGATCGTCAGCCTCCTTTGGTTAACACTGCATGACAGCTACGTGGGGTTGCACCAGATGTTGGGTGCTCATGCATTCCCCGGCATGCTTCAGCTAAAGGACCATGATCGTGCACAAGGAGACGGGCCTGTAATTCGGCTAAATTGCTGCAGTCAGATGATCGCGAGGCTGAGACGTGAGAGGCCTGGAGGAGTTGGCCACCCTGCGCAATCGAACGAAGATATAGGGGCGTGGACACTTACTCTGTGAGATTGATGGCCATGATGGCTGAGTGCGAGAATACGTTGTGTTCAACAGCTGACTGCAGCCCACACGAAGCAGATAAGCTGAGGTGTGGTGGTAAGATCTGGTACAGCCAAGGCAAGTGCTTGCATAGTGCAGTGCCTGAGCAGTGACCGATATATTGCTTTCATTTATTTCCCCAACTCTAAATGGCCCCTTCGCCCATCAAGCCTCAGCATAGAAACCGGATCCAAGGACTGCACCTGTCGCAGGATAACTACGCTACCCAAATAAATGATTGCGGGTGATGCTGAGTGACGGCTACAGTTCGGCAGTGAGAAAGACAAGGTGATGACACTTGTATAAAAAGGTAGAGAAGCCCCAAGAAGATATAGACAATCCTTGATCGGCAGTTTGCATCAATTTGCAGAGTCTCAACGTTGATGGAACGTTCACTACAGCTACTACTACACTGTCGTTGACAAGTTTCCCAGCATAGCTCGTGTTAACTAACCAAGATGCAGTCACTCGCCCTCTTTCTCTTCTCTGCCTGTGCAGTCACTGCCCACTGTGAGTCATGTTATTCATATTCTTCCTTACCCTCAACGTAGAACATGATGTACCTGGCTGACACGCGTTGATAACTCATTCTAAATCTGAACAAGATACCATCCCGATTCTTGACAGCAACCCGGAATGGACAGTTGTCCGTATGGCTAAGAATTATGAAGACAATGGGTTTGTTTCCGACGTCACGTCCGACGATATTCGGTGCAACCAGCTGAGCACAGGCAACGCGAGCCTGTCCGTCGCCGCCGGCGCCAAGGTCACCGTCACGGCCAACAACATCTTCTACCACCCTGGGCCCTTTCGTAAGGAGTATTATCAAATTGGCGAAATGCACAGTTGGCTCACAGGAATCTTCATACAGAATCCTACATGGCACCGGTACCTTCGGGCCAGGACATCAACACCTGGGACTCGACCGATGCGGTTTGGTTCAAGATATACGAAGATGCCTTTGACGGCGGGCAGACGTGGGCGTCCTCAGGTAAGGCGGACAACCAGAAGAGAAAAAAAAGAATAATTTCATCGCCTCCGCTACAACAGAGAGACTCGCAACATTGCTAACAGCTCCTGTCCACCGATAGGCGACTCCTCCGTCGACGTGACCATCCCATCTTGCCTCCCGGCCGGGAACTACCTGATGCGCAACGAGCAGATAGCCTTGCACGCGGCATCGACCGAGGGCGGCGCCCAATTTTATCTGTCGTGCGGACAACTCAAGGTCACGGGCAATGGCAGCAAGATACCCTCCGGCCTGGTCGCCTTCCCTGGCGCCTATAAGGCTACGGATCCTGGCATCTTGATTAACATTAACTACCCAACGCTGACAACATACGACAACCCGGGACCGACAGTCTTTACTTGCTAGTTGCACGGAGACTGCTGTTTTAGCTGGTGGCAGTTTGGAGAAGAATGGTTCACTCGTGGCGCGCAGCGTGCAAGGTTGGTGCAAGCGGAAATCAGATGTTGATGGGATGATGATGACGAGAGCATCAGATACCATTATTTGTCGACCTTTGCTTTGTCAAATTGTAAAGAGTCGCGGGCCACAGAGTTTACGTCAAACTATATACCGATTGACCGCTACATGTGCCCCTGCAATCCATCTATGGAATTGAAAACAGACAATGCCGACCTAAGTACTTGAGTAGCAATGAGAGGTAAACGCCATATGCTAGGAACTCCCAAAAGAAAAAAAGAAAAAAAAAAAGAAAAAAAAGGCCCGAACGCCAAACTTGGATATCGTCTCGGGATATCAGAATCGGAGGGAGAAGATAAGTGAACATGAAAGTAGAAAGAAAAGAAAGAACAAACAGGGACGAAGAAGAGAGATTCAACTTCACCGCACATCCGGTCCAAATTGGCATTGATGACCGGATCATGCTGTGCCGTTACTGACAGACAAACGCAAAAGCCTGCAGAAACTAACAACGTTTTCTTGCGAGACTGGCAGCACTTTGGTGCCTGATCATCGGAGGAGCGATTGGTGGCTGCAGGCCTTTGTTCATGTATTACCCGGATGAAAGACCTGGTGCCTTGGAAAGATTCGAGAAACACCTACTCCTTCATCTTGACATAGTTGCTCGGGAAAGTACCATGTTTGGTACCGATCATGCCGGTCCTGCAAGGTGATCAGTCACTATTCCGCACAAAGGAGAAGCAAGGAAGTGTCAGTGCCAGGACATACCACCAGTCATTGTCACTGTCTGTCTTCTTCAACACCGTAATGATATCGCCCTTCTTGAAGCCCAAGTCACCTGGCTGCTCCGCTTCGAATGTGAATAGGGCAACGGCCTCATTCTTCTTCATCAGAGCCTGCTTGCTCTGGAAGTTGGGCTTAGGCGCAGCAGGTCTGCCCGGGCCGACCTTTCGCTCCTCGGGCGACTGGTACTCTCTGGGCACGGTGACATCCTGGAATGTGTTGGACCTCGATCCCGATCCGAATCCCCGAGGGCTATCATAGATATCGTCTTGCCACGTGTTAGCCCTCTTTGGAGCGGTAAAGTCTCCCTGCCCGCTGTTTCCGCCGTAGGTAGCATTGCGCGAGTGGCCGTAACCACTGGAGCTGTCTTCGTACGTGTCGCCATACACCGGCACGTCGTTGTACATGGTGTCATCGTAGTTCCCTGACCGCATGCCATTGAACGCCCTCGAGTTCAGAATGTTGAGCAGGGGCGCGGCCTGAGGTGGCGGCCGCTCGCTTCCCGTAAGCAGCTCGCGCGCGCTGATTGGTCGGCCGTACAACTTCGCGTTGGCATCTTTGCGCTCTATTATGGCAGATCCCTCCAGACTGACACCTGCAAACAGGCCCTTGGTCTTGCTGTAGCTGAAGATGCCCGCGACGCCCTTCAAACTGGCGGCTCCGGCAGCCTCGGCATTGCGACCCACAGGACCTGCAGCAAGCGAGACATTGCCACCAAGCGTGAGAGACCCGGCAGTCGAGAAGGTCTTGACGGCGGACGCATCGTTGAGGATAAAGACGAAGTCGGTAAGCTCGAAGCCGATCTGGCCTCCAAAGCCTGCGCCGCCGGTTGCGATGGCGGAGGGGGGCGGACCAGGAGCCGTCGGGCAGGCGGGCGACGACAAGGCCGGAGCCGAAGCGAGCAGATCCGAGGAAACCTGCCTTAATGACGGTGAGGATAGCAAGACCCTAGAGAGGAGGATAGTCAGTATGGCATTCATGTTGCGTGGCTCGATAGTTGCGCCGAAGGATCCGGATATGAACGGTGGGGGGAGAAAGACTGACCTTTGCAGAGGCAAGCACAGACGGTGGAATGACTTTATCAGGACCGAATGCTTGCCGAGGATCGATAAAAGAGGCGAGGATCTTTCCGCACTTCTTGCACTCCGCTGAATTGGTCCAGGATGTCAGCATGGGGCTTTTCCGCTGAGGAATGCGGCCGGCTCTGAGATGGTGAGGCCTGCCAGCAGTGACGCGTTAAGATGCGGGGTGACGATGATGACGGAGCGGGACTTACACGACAGGGACGACGGGAGAGGATTGTTGATACCCATCTTGACGATTGTAGGCGTAGGAAATCCTCGACTGGAGAAGTGAGTGCGAAGGAGAAGAGTAGGAGAGGGAGGGATGGAGGGATGGTAGACGTGAGGATGGAGAAGAGGCGCCTGTAGGTAGTTTAAGGGCGAGGATTGGAGAAAGATGCCCTCGTATTGAGGGCGCCGGAGCTTGACGAGGGGTCAAGGTTCAGCTCGCAGGTGCAGGCACAGCGGGTCAGGCAGATGGCACGATCCGCGCCAGCCTCCAGGGAACAACCTACAGGGGGGCAGCTCTCAGAGAAGAGGCCGTGTGCCGCTGGCAGGTGGCGATGACAAGGGTTTGAGGCCCTGGCTCTTCCTCCTCCAGGCCCCAACTGCAGTTGGACCCGCAGTAAAAACCCCAGGTCAATCTGGTAGGCTGGGTTTGCCTGTATTGGTGAAGTAAAGAGGTACTTCGCACACTGATGGAGGCGATTTATTTACCCCAATTCTACTATGTAGATCGCCACAGTGACAGCAGCCTATGCAGACCAAGGGCGCACAACCGCCCTGACCATGGCCTCGCATAATTTGATATCTTAGAGACGAACCTTTCTCGGTTGGGTATGTATTGTGCCGTATATACGAAAGACAGCCAAGTCCTACAAGGTACTCGGAATACCCAAGCGAGTACTGACGGGAAGTAACTAGCTGCAATGACACGGCCGCAGTGAGCCACGAGCCCAACTGGGGCACCTGACACCTCCCCTAGGCTGTGCGGCTGTGCACCGATCCAGGGACATTCCGAGGTCCCTTCAGCACCCCCAGTTAGTGGTACTGTATGGTACTATAGCGGCACGTAATCTGCCGCCTCCAACCTTGGCACCTACTGGAGTTACCATAGTACTATGGGAGACGGTCAGCCAACAAGCAAATAGGAAAGCGCAGCCGCAGACTCCGGTTCTTCGAACTCAGCGTCATACCCTTCCGGTCTCGTCACTGGCGCCCCTTTCTTTGATCTTCGTCTCTCGACAGCCACTCTTCTCAAGCACCGCTACAAGCCCCCTTGTCGGCAGCAACGACCTCTATCTGCCTGCTCACACACCAGCAGGACCCAGACTCAGATCGTCTTCGACGTTCAATTCCATCTCGAAATCAGCTTCCGGATCGGTCGTTCGACAAAACATCCGCGACACAGACACCTACCCACACGCGCAACCGCAGTAAAGAAACATAATATAGCCCAACATGTCCGAGGCCTACGAGCGCGAGCGTCAGAACAACAACCGGCTCGATGAGCTGTCAGCCAAGGTCTCCGCGCTGCGTGGCGTGACGATCGACATCTACGACAACGCGAGGGCGCAGGATGTCATTGACAATACCGTACGTACCCCTTCGATCATCCGTTGATGTTCTTCCCATACCTTCTAATTCTGGAATGATGCTGACACGAACGGTGCTTGCCTTGATTCGACACACAGTCCGAGACGTTTTCCAACATGCGCACTTCTCTTACCGGTTCCGCAGGCCGCCTGGGTCGTATGGCTGCCGCCGGCAACAAAGTCGCCATCATAAAGCTGGCAGCCATCCTGATCGGCTGCGTCCTGTTCCTCTACTATGCGTGGAAGCTATTTTTTTGAGCGAGCGAGCGAGCGAGGACCGACAGCGTCTCCAGGCGCCCGATGCATGGCTTCGCAGTCTGTCTTTTCTACCCACGCACAGACAAGAATACTAGGATATACCGGGGGCTGTATGACAGAGATCGCAGGCCAATTGAACATCAGGCGAGGCTGTGCCTTGCTTTACTGGACGATCAATGTAATACGTATGGGTCATCTCTTGGAGATGGTGATGCGCAAGACTCGAGAGATGGGCGAAGAATCTTTGATGAACGAGCGTGGACGGCTGCTTTCGTTTTTTTGCTGGGGTTTTACAACATGCCTAGGTGGGCATGCGCCCGCTCAAGCCAATGGGAACTTTCCAATTTTTGGAATTGTCGTGGACAGGCATAGCAACGGCGTTCAAATGGTTGTTTGATATTCGAAGGGACGTGTGTACAAAAATCTCACGGGTGCAGGAGAAGGTCACGAAGAGGGTAAATAATCATCATTTATTGCGCGCTTCATCTATACATGCGTTCTGAGGTTTCGAGATGCCCACGGTAACCAATGAGTGGCACTGCCCGCGCTCATGAGTTCTTCTATATTTGACAGCAAAACCAAAGCTCCATAGCCATTCTGCCGAGGAGGGGGCCAGTGTGCCGATTTGCGTTTTGTTGCCCGGTGTGCTTCCAGTGTCTGGCATGTTATATTGTTCACTGCCACACGTTGGAGAACAGATCCTCGCTCCCAGACACACCCTTGGATCCGCCGGTGTTGCTGGTCGTTCCCGTGCTGCTGGTCCAACCCCCGAATTCTTCATCAGCGGTCACCTTGGGCTGTGTGACCAGGCCGCCAGATGCCCCAGGCACAATGGATGCACTGGCCAGCGAGCTTCCTCCCATGCTACCCCAGCCACCAAAGTCACTCGAGGCCTGAACCGGTTTGGGGGACGGTGCCTTCGGGGCCGGGTCTGCCCATGCGTTACCTCCCCACACATCGGCACCAGACAATCCGCTGTTACCGCCGACGGCTGCCATGGGGGCGCTTGGCGCAGGGACGGGAGGGGACTTGGGCTGGGTCAGGTTGAAGACGGAGTTGGTCGTCGCTGTAGACGGGGCGGGCGCAGGGACAGGTGCTGGAGACGGTGAAGAGAAATCGAAGAGATCGTTCATGGCAGAGGAGGCTGGAGCGGCGGGCTTCGCTGGTGCGCTAGGGGAGCCGAAACCTCCCAGCCCGCCGAAGCTGCTGCTAGCAGGTGCCGGGGCCGGCTTGGGCGAAGCTGCTGCGGCGGGCTTGGAGTCAAAGAAGCTCCCACCGCCGAGACCTGAGAAGGCAGAAGACTGCTGGGGGGGGCGGTGACTTGTTGCTCGAGATACTGCCCAGTCCGGAGAATGCCGAGCTTGGAGGACTCTTTGGGCTGGATATGTTGGAGAAGCTGAGGTTGCTGAAGGCATCATTCATGCCTCCCATAGACGACTGGGCGGGCTGCTGCTGGCTCATCTGAGGCGCTACTGAACCTGTCGGCGAGTGCATCGACCCGAAGGAGTTGGTATGACCATGCGAAACTTGTGGTCGCGGAGCGGTAGCGTAGAGGGAAAGGATGGACTGCTTCAGGTCTGGGCGCGACTGGGCGGCGGCACCACC
Source organism: Aurifilum marmelostoma (assembly GCA_027559495.1). NCBI lineage: Eukaryota > Fungi > Ascomycota > Sordariomycetes > Diaporthales > Cryphonectriaceae > Aurifilum > Aurifilum marmelostoma. The sequence continues at coordinate 1,887,499 of JAMXSV010000010.1, read as the reverse complement.
AGAACCAGTAGTGCTGGCCGGTCGTGGAGGCGGGGCCGGCTCAGAGCCAAGGAAGTCCAAGCCGAGCAGCGAGCTGTTTGTAGAAGTCGCTTTTGGCGGTGCGGGTTCTGCTTTGGGAGGGACTTTGCCGGCAACTGGCCCTGCCGTGCTCGCGCGAGGAATTGGATCGTCGCCACCGATTAAGTCGATTTGTGGCTGCGGTACAGACGGAGCGGATGACTGTCCCGATGACTGCTTTCGTAGAGACTCCTTCCTCTCGAGCGTCTGCTTTTCCTTGACTAGGCTCAAAGGTACATCGTCGTCTCCGTCCGCGTCCAGTGTAGCAGGGTCGGGCATCGGCCCATCCATCACCCATCTCTTGAGCTCGTATTTGGTGCGAATGAAATTCTCAATCTTGGCCTCGGAGGGCACGTGGCCGGCGGCCAGCTTAGACTCCCAGTATTTGTTGGCGCGCGCATTGCCCCAGTTCAAGATGCTGTTCATCTGTTCGTCGGTCCAGGAATCGAGGTCGACGGATTTGACTCGACTGATGTGAACACCCATACTGCGGTGGATGCCCGAGCATCGGATGCAGATGAAGACTCCGAGGTTCCAACTCGCCCAACGAGGGTCTGTATGGTTATCAAGTTAGCAGATGGGAGAGGCCGCAACAACAGTTTGTTTGTGATACGTACGCTTGTTCCTCTTGCAGTCGGCGCACATCTTGTTGGGTTCCAGCTTGAGCAATGATTTGATGGTCGCCTGGTTCTTAGCGGCCCTTTCGGCAGCAGGATTTGGTGGCCGCCTCGACATTTTGTTGGTGTTTTGCGGGGAAGGTTCAATGCCTTGTGAGATCTTGTGAGCTTGTGAGAGAGGCGACAAACTAAGAAACTGGGAGGTGCGTGTCCGTCCGTTCCTAGGCGCTCGAGCAGAGAGAGGTAGGTGTGCGGTCGATAGACGAGGCGAGCTCGATTGAGAGCCTGTTGGGTGCCGACCAAAGATTAGTGAGGCGTCGAGGTACTCGAGCAGGTGCAGTTGTAAATAGAAAGAGAGGTGAGGGGAGGCCGATGAGGGAGATGTGGTCAACCAGCGGGTCCTTACACACCCAAGACCCGCTACCACGTACTGTGGGCGAGTACTTGCTGCTCAGGCTTCAACGGGGGACCCACCTTGACTCAGAACCTGAAGCGCCACACCTTTGGGGTTCTCAGGTGTGGCTTGTGAGTCTGTGACGTCGATGTAACTGTGAGTGGGGGCAGTGTCGCCGCCTACGGCACTATGTATGTAACATGCATCCTCCCTCGCATAGCCTCAAGTATTTGTAAGTGCAGGGCCGGGCCAGATCTCGTCAACAATATTTCCTCACTTGTAACAGCATTACTAGTCTGCGATAAGCGATTTTGCGAAATCGCCATTCTGCTCCAAGCATCATCCGTCTATATAAAACCCACACTCCCATCCCATCCGCAGCGTCCCTTGACACTGTCAGCTCTGAACCATCTTCTTCATGCGCTTCCAATTTTCAAGTGTGCTGCGAACGCTCTATACCCTCTCAAGTCTCAGTCGAGCCCGAGCCTCACAGCAGATTCCTCTTCTGCAAGCATCATATCAGCGAGCGGCCGCTCTCAGATCTATGCCCTCCATTCCTATCCTAGGCAGTCTCTTCGGTACCAAAGCCGCCGACAGCTCCACAATGTCTTTTCCAGACAAGCGAACCGACGATGAGTGGCGCGCCGTGCTGAACAAGGGTACATGTCACCCATTCCCGCTTCCGCGTCCACCCCCAAATACCCGTTCAGCGGCCTTTATTGCTGACGTGCCATTGTAGAGCAATTCCGGATCCTGCGCGAGAAGGGCACAGAACCCCCGGGCTCCGGCAAGTTTGACAAGCACTACCCCTCTGAAGGCGTATATACTTGTGCCGGGTGCGAAGCCCCGCTATACAAGGCCACGCACAAGTTCAGCAGCGGATGCGGCTGGCCAGCCTATTTTGACAGCATCCCGGGTGCCGTCGTGCGGCACGAGGACAACTCCATGTTCATGAAGCGCATCGAGATAATGTGCGCCAACTGTGGGGGTCACTTGGGCCACGTCTTCAAGGGCGAGGGTTTCCCTACCCCGACTGATGAGAGGCACTGTGTCAACTCTGTCAGCCTGAACTTCTCGCCCCAGGATAAGATCGTGAAGGATGACGCTGGGACAGATGGGGAGGCAAAGAAGGAGTAGGCTGCGTACGAGAAGACTGTCTGTGTGTCTATTGAAGCTTGAAATACACCGAGGCTCAACTGGCTACAATCTTGAAGCTCATTCTTTTCCTCTGACTCTCCTCTCTGCCCTATCAAAGCTCAACTGCGCTTAGTCAAATAGGGCTCTATCCCCTCTATATTCGCTTTAAGCAAGTGGGTGGCGCAGCAAATTGACGCTGCTTTCTCTACGGTGCGATTGACCTTGAGAGGAGATAATCCATGATGGCATGATCGCAGGGATTCTAGGGGGTTATAGCACGCTGTAGAAAGCAGCTTGAGGGGGCCTTCAATAATTTCTCTTTCAATAAATGCAGGACACTAAACACTTCGCAACGATATTGCGTAGATTGAGCAACCCACGGTTTCGCTGGGAATCATTGCTTTCGCAAGGACCAAGTAGAAAGACCCTGGTGTTGAAAAGATCACTTTATCGCAGGTGGGAGGGATAATTTCATGGCCGGGGAAAGCTAGACCAAGAATCACGTCTTACTCGCACTCGGCCAGTCCTTTTCGGTGCCTTTTCTCTTTTCTCTTTTCTCTTTTCTCTTTTCTGTTCTCCATCTTTTCTTTTCTTTTCTTCCTTTTTCTTTTCTTTTTTTTTTTTTTTTTTTTTTTTTTCTCTAAAAAAAGGGTTACCCATTGTCACTACGATTCTGCTGGTCCTAATTGAGCCGAGCCTCCATTCATCCCTTTATTCGTATCTCATCATGCTCAAACTTTCATCGTGAGACACTGAGAAACGTCGAAACAGGTCCAAAAGGCCTTGTTTATACTCGAACCCACATCTTGTCGCGATGAGTAGCCTTTGTCGATCGTCCAAGTCGGAGTCAGGCCTTTTGCTGAGCAGTCGAGCAGCCTTCTCTTGATAGGTTCTCTCCAGCTCCAAACCGCTTTGGAACAAGCCCCTCCACTGGCTCATATCCATCTTGAGTCTCTCAGGACTGTCTGTCTGCATCCCAGCGTCTGAAACTTGAAGACCAGGATGCTTGCCACTCTTAGCAATCTTCATAGTTTCAGGCGCAGCCTCCAGTTCTCGCGTGTGAGCTCCAGGATTCTGTGTGACGGTCTCTGTCGGCTCCGCAAAAGGCTCGACGTCTCCATCATCAGCCACAGCCCCCCTGCCATCGTTCTCTTCCAGACAGACCTCGGGTTTATCAACACGGTGATCTCCTCGGAGGGTGGTGCCAGGTCCTTCGCCGGGATACACGCACACGGAGACAGCGCTCTTGGCACATGCCTCGCACATAGGCATTGATCGCGTACAGGTTTGTCTCTTCCGTCGACAACGTGTACAAGGGGACGGCGCAAGTACTTGGCTGAGCTTGTCTTTGTTCGTGGTCTTCGACGCCACCGTTAGTCTGGGTCTCAAATGCGGACCTGCTGCTGCACGCTTTGTTTCCAGTGTTTGAGACGTCTGCGCCTCTTCTACTGGAGTCATATGGGCCTCTTGGAGGTCCTCGCTGGAGCGCAGAGACACCTTCAACTTGCGAGCTTGTGCCGCCCGATTCGTCTTGCGTGCTTTCTTTGCCGTAGCCCGCAGTCGACCCTGGCGAGAGGCTGGTCGCTTCTTCACGGCAGACTTCATGTCGTTCTCCTGTGCTTCCGGCGACGAAACGCGTTCTGGACCTTGATTCTCGGTAAAGCTCCTGTTGCCCAAATCAATGATCTCAGCAGAAGGTGACCGGGCCATGGGCTTCCTCGTTTGCCGCCGTGACTCACGTCTCGATGCAGGTCGCAGTGTGGCCGCACGAGACGCCGGATTGCTGGAGGACATCGGGTATGAGGTAGCATCATTTGCAATGCGTACCACATTCCGTGGCGGTTCGTCCGGATGTGTGCTACTGACAGCAGGGCCCGCACCGAAACGTGCCCAATCCACCGTCCTATCGTCATCCACATCATACGTGTCGACCGTCCCGCCACACTCTGACCTCACCTGTGCAGGCGGTGCAGGCGATGCAGGCTCATATTCTCCGAGCTGACCGAACGCAGTTGTTTGCCATTTGGATTGCAGGGCATCCTGTGAGGAGTTGTATGAGTTCGTCTGAGCGGGGCTTTGGGGCCTCCAGTGGCTTGTTTCCGAGATAGGGAGCTCTGAATTGTCTATGACATGACCGTGTTCATCCCTCTGCTCATTTGCAGCCAACGTGTTCTGATGCAAGAAGCCGAGTCCCAATTCGCCCTCCAAATAGGGTGTAGAGTGCTCTCGAGCAAGGGCACGTCGGCTCCGCTCCAAGCGATCAAAGAGCGAAGAGGCTACCTCATCATCATCGTGGTCGCGTCCAAGGTATGGTCGAGCTGTTGAAGATCTGCCCAGGACAGGCCTTGAGCCACCGGAACCTCCACGCGTTGCAAACTGGTCCTCAATGGCAGTTGACCATCGGCGCTGGATATGAGACGGGCTATGGGCGAGGTAACTGTGAGTCGGCGGCTGACTGTGGCTAAGAGATTGGTTCGGCTGTGCTCGATTCGGCATGAAATGTGAGAGCCGACTTGGAGGTCGCGGGGGCGGTGGCATGAAAGATTCTTGTCCCGGCAGCAGGAAGGGAGGACGACTCGGCTGTTGGACGGTGGGGAGCGCTGGACCTCGGGATGTAGAGTTGTTGAAGGTCATGAAACCCCGGCCAGGTCGGTGAAAATCCATGGCAGACTGGGCTCTGGGATAGGAAGACTTTCGCGAGGTAGAAATCTGCATCTCTATGTAAGAGAAACCAGCGTCTTTGGATAAGTAGGCGACAGCTGTGTGGAAGTCTTGGTATGTGAGGAAGTAGAGCCGAATGATCTTCGGACAGCCGCCCTATGAACTGTCAGGGATGTGGAGGCGAAGAACGCTCAACGGCTCTTACTGGATATTTCTGGGCGATGGAAGAGGATGATCGTCCTCCCTCCTCTCCCAATGGCAAGGGCAAGGGCAGCATCAGCTGCAGTACTTTGTCTTTGACAATGCTTCGGAACTTGCACGACACTTCACGAGCTTCTTTGGAAAGCTGATTGACTAGCAAATCAAGGTCCCATCGTGCCTTCGGCCGGAACAACATATGGTTAGATAGATCTCACGGAGGATTTTGGAATAAAGTGAGGCAGACTAACCATGATCTTGCCGTCAATGTGTATTTCCATAAGATGACTGCCATGTGGAGCGGACAGGGTCCGGAGCCTGAGGGTTGCATCTCGAGCGATCGGCTGAACTGCGAAATCCACCTCAATGCGCAACAGGCGCAAGTTGTGGCTGATGTTATCTCTATTGAGATTCATCCTGCAAGCACCAGCAGGTATGAGTCTCCAGGGGGATGAAACTGCCCGTTTGTTATGAGTGAGCTGTGTCAGGAAGGAACAAAGGCAGTAGTATGTGTGAGACAGAGGATGCTTGAGCGGCAAGCAGACACTATCAAGACTGTTCGGGAAGAACGATGGCACGAGATGTGCCTCCCACTAGGTAATGTGGTGGTGTCTGGTCAGATGAGTCTGAGAGTCGAGTCTACACCCATGGCCCGGGGCAAAGATGTTGAAGAGACTTGGACAAGAAGGAAGTGAGAATGGTTAATCCAAGGCTGTGGGTCTTAAGGACATCTGAATTTCTGCCCTCCCTTTCCTTGAGAATTAAGAGAGAACGATCTGGAGGAGATTAATCAAAAGAGGAGAGGGTTGTGATGGAAGCTGCTGGCTGGTAGGCGGTGGGGAGAGGGAGAAAGCGAAGGGCATGCAGATCAAGACAAGTCTTGTGATATGCATGGCATCCTTGAGACTAGAAGAAAAGCAAGAATCGAGAGGCCTACCTCGTTGGTTCTTACCCGAGCAACATTTGTGCATACAATCATCCTTGGTCTAGTGTTTGTCCCATCGTGCCTTCTGCAATCCATAATGACTGTGAAGGAAGGAAGTAGTCCGGATGGTGGTTCAGCATTCAAGCACAGACCACCCAACCCCCCTGCCTCTGTGGTCATCTGGTCCGTGCACTGTCTAGCCCCAAAAATTCCCCAGCTGGTCCTTTCTTCGCCCTGGCGCATTTCTAGTTGCGTCTCTCTGCAACTCCAACCCAGGGGGCCACTACTTCACGTCAAGGTCCATTGAGAACGCGTCGCAAGGGAAGGTCTGAAGCTGTGGATGGCGCCAGACTCGACCAACCACCCAAACACCATCATTTTTTCAAGTCATTTGACATCCACTGCCCGTGGCGACTCATCTCATGCCCTAGCCGGGTTGATTCAAAGCTGCAAGACCCTTTGCGCCAGGCTGGCGCGGACCAGGCGACAACCATGGCGCCTTCAAAACCAGTCGCACCGAGCATGGAGCACAGCATTGATCGCACCCCCGAGTACGAGGAGTTCATCAACAAACTCAGGGATTTCCACGCAGATCGAGGCACCAAGTTCGACCCCGAGCCCAAGGTCGGCAATGGCCACATTGATCTCCTGAAGGTTTTCAATCACATTGTCGCGTGTGGAGGCTATGACAGGATCACAGAGGAAAAGCTGCTATGGCGCAAAGTGTCTCAAGAGCTCGGGATCTATTCTCACAACGAGGCAGCTGTCGCCTTCAACCTGAAGACCGCCTACTACAAGAATCTGGCCGCTTACGAGATCAAGACTGTCCACAACAAGGAACCCCCTCCTCCCGAGATCCTCGAGGAAGTTTCGGCCAAGGGCGGTAATCTTCTGACCAGGACCCTCGAGAACTACCGACCTCGCGATCGCTCCACTGCGCAGAACTCTCCACAGCCCTCGGGCGACGATGGCACACCTGCTCGAGACAGCAAACAAGAAGACACGCCCAGCTCAGGGAGAGCCGCGCGTGGTCTGAGGCAGGCCCCGCCACAGAGGGTCATCTTCCAGCCAGACACTGGCCCGACCCGTCCGTCACGTCACGCTGCAGCCCAGCATGCATCGAATACCTCTGCCGCAAGTGCGGCCAGCGTGCAGACCTCCAACGCCAACGCCGTCTCCCATTCGCAAAGCAACGGACACCAGCCACATAGCATGAATCGCTCTTCATCTCACCAGATGCACCAGACTGCTTCTAACCAGATGCTCCCTGCGCACATTGCCCGTGGTGGCGCGTCTGCGAGCTTCCTCCCCCAGAACCACGAACTGCATTCCTCGACGGTCGTGAATTTCCAGCCTCCATCTGTTCAGCCCCTAGCCCTCCGGCCCGTCGAGACTCCGGGCAACGCACCCGGCAAGTTTCTGAGGCGGTACCCGATGGCCGCTCCGCCTGTGGCGCGCCAAGCCCCGATACTTAGCAGTGAGTCGCTTCTCCCTGCACGCAGCTGACCTGTTCGCTAACGAAGTGCCTGCACAGGCATGCCAGCTCAGCCCTCTCCTTTCGATGGCCCGAACATCTACGCTCGATGTCTGTATGCACTGCGCTCGGGGCTGCCGGACGAAGAGGCCTTCGCAGTACACCATCTCATGAAGATATCCTACGAGCGAGGAGATAGATACAAGTTCGAAGGTTTTCCAGGTCTAGCCGAGGGACTTGTTGACGTCGTACTACAAGTGGGGGGAGCTCTTCTACGACATTAAATGGGCCGTGTCTTACGATCCAGATGCGGACGGAGATGACATCGCCGAGCTGGATGGTATCAACGGCACTCAGGATATTCTGGAGCGCATCGCGCAACTGGTGCCCAGGTCTTCACCTGATCAGATTCACCCCGCTGGCTTTGCAGACAAGATGGTCATTATTACGGAGGCTGCCATGGCCATTCGCAACATGGTCATGCTGCCCGAAAACTCGCGTCACATGGCCGACTTCCCGCCCCTGAGGGATCTGCTGTGCATCATTCTTCACCTCCCGTCTGGCGAGACAAGTGTGGAGCTGAAGCACATCGCACTCGATATCGCAGAACAACTCACACCGGAGCTGGCCCTCGAGGCTGATGATCCTCTCTATCGGACGCTGCTGGCCGAGCTCAAGTCAGCCGATCGTGGCTGCATTCTAACGTCGCTCCGCGCCCTCGCACGTATCTCCATGAACTCGTCCGAGACCAACAAGCTGAGCTCCATTCCCCTGGACATCCTGGAACTGATTATCGACTGGCTGATGCTCGACGACGACGAGCTCCTCGACGCATGCCTCGACTTCCTATACCAGTACACAGCTGTTGTATCCAACCTGGAGAATCTGCTCAGCTTTCGCTTCACCAAGTCTGAGAAACCTGAGAGCCTTGTCAAGCATTTGGCTCGTCTCCTGTCACACGGCGCCAAGCAGGTGGTCTACACCCAGACACTTCAACCCGAGGTCAAGATCCCCTGCAGCGAGGATGTTGTGCCTCTACCCCACGACCTGCAAGAGCGCCTGTTGGCTATGGATGAGCCCGAGAGATGTTATATGTGGTTGCGGTGTCTATTTGAAGAAGATGCCGAGGCTTCCATCACACAGATTGCGATCTGGACAGCTTACCAGTCATCCTTTAGCAGCAGGTTGTCCCAGATGGGCAAATCCATGATCTCTCCAGCAGACTTCATCAGAAACGTGAATCATGTGTGGACAACGGCTGGGGCACAAATCATTCGCGGGCCAAAGGGCGAAAACCAGAAGTTTATCATCAAGGGGATACGGGCCCGAAACCGGCCTGTCGACCCCGAGAACGAGGGCAGGGAGTATTTTCGCTGCCTGTGGACCCTGCCTGGCCCCAAATACCAGAAGTGCAATCAATTTTTTGCTAATGCAGAGAAGATGTTTGAGCACATACTGCCTGCCCATCTCGGGGAGTTGCCCGGCGAGAATGGTCTCTTTGCCAACAAGGAAGTCGAGAGTAGATGCTTCTGGGCCGGATGCAACAAAATTCCTACGCCGACGAAAATGGCCTTTAAAACCTTTGCGAAACACGTCAAAACCCACCTGGCTGCGGTGCAACGCAATTTCGAACCTCACAGTGCGACTCACTCCGCAGTCAACGGCAATGGGTCTCCTCATGATGGGAGTGGATCGGGCTCGGACGAGAACGCTGCGAAGCGATCGAAGCGCGCCCATATCGTGCCGGCAAAGGTCTTCTCCCTTGGTTTCGAAGAGACGCTGACCACCCGAGATGAGCGGAATCCTAACTTGATCCAGCCCGCTGGAATACCTCTCAGCGCCGTGTTGGTTCTTCGCAACATCGCCCGCAACGTTGTGAAGACCGAGGCCCAGGACGACCTTCTTAAGGAGCAGGAGAAACAGGACATGGACGAGAAAGCAAGAGGTTGGAATGAGAGGCTCTTCCGATGCGTGCTCCCGCGGCTGCATGAGGTTATGACGACCAACCGCGTGATGGCACATAACATCTCCAGTCTTCTGGAACTGATACAGGAGCAGTGAGAACAAGCTAGTCTCACAACATACAGGGGAAGTCCTTCTATAAATTTGTTCGGACGGAGGAATAGTCATTTTGGCAGCTGAGGCAAAAGGAGGGGGAAAAAAGTCTTTATTTCAGGTCGTGGACGGATTCCGACCAGACCGTCTTCACAGGTGCTATGGTCATGGTAATACCCTCCACATGACGGCGTTGATGGATGGGCACGCAACGGCGTAGAGGTTTTCGGGAGATGCCGAGAGCAGGCAGGCATGAGGTCGGTCATGCCCTGGATTAATTTGTGCATTTGTTTCAGGTAGCTGTTGTCCTGGTACCATAGATAGATACCTGCTAGGGAGATGAATGTATTGCCAACTGGTTTTAACGTTCAGGCAGTGACCCAGAGGGAACCTAACCTCTCTTCCTATCCGCCATATTCCCACGACGATCTCAGCGTCTTGCAGTCAAGAGAGCCATGGATCAGCTGGTAAGTTCTACTCCATCCTTCATTGTATCCTCAGGGCCTTGTTCTCGCCGCCATATGCTATCGCCGTGCGCATCACGTCATGAACTGGCCCTGACTAGTTCAGGGGCGGGCGGGTGGCTGTCCCTCAGCTCGTGGAGCCGACGTTCTCGAGGAGAAGCTTGTAGACGGCGTCTTCGGTCTCGGTGACGGTGTTGCTCGTCTCTCTCTCTTAACTTTTCAAAATAGTATAGACCTAAGTGTAGAGAGCTCATAATCCCAATAGACAGACCAAGGTCGCAGAGTGAGGGAGCCGGAAGGCCGGCTAGGCGCAGCAAACGTAGTAAAAGGCGCTGCGCCATAGCAGGAAGAGATGCCAACAGGACAGAGTACGTCCCCAAGAGCAATCCTCATCGACACCTGCAAAATCTAGGACAGTCACTATTGGGTAGTCAGCATTGCTGAAGACGCGAGGAGCCGTTGTGCTCTCCTGCCAACCAATACATACAATACAAACACATGGGCAATAGGATCGGGTTCTAGGGCCAGGTCGGAGAGGGTCCCGTGGGCCAGCGCAGTTTAGTTTTTTTCTGAGTGCCTGTAAGCCATTGGCATTCATCGAAGAAGTTTATATACAACTTTAGTAATAGAATATAAAAGCCTGGTCAAGACTTTGACCCCACATCTCCTGACAACAAGAACAATGTATCGCTATATACGCCAGAAAAGAAGGCGACACAAAAAAAAAAAAATGGTATGCACACGCAGCAGCAGGTTTGCCGGAATGGAATAAAATCCTAGCCGGATTCTAAGCCTGCTTACTTATGATGTATGGGGTATCAATCGTCTTTTACCCTCGCTCCACTAGACTTCCTCAGCCTGTCCTGAAAGAGATGATGTTGGACTGGTACACGCCCTGGTTGTCCTCCCAGCTGGCAACCTCTGTGCCAGCATTGTCGATCATGCTTGTGGAGCCGATCGTGTTGACCGAGTACATGTTGATGTTGGAGAGCGTGCCCTGCAGCCGGATGATGCGGGCCTGGCACTGTTCGCCCGTTGCGAAAGTGGAGCAGTCTGTTTTCATACCGATGTCAGCAGCTTATTTCGCGCATGGCGGAAGGGGAAAGAAGGGAAGAGAAAAGTATCTGGCTAGGGTAGGGAGGAAGCGTACTCTGTGAGTAGTTGTCGAACCAGGAGTAGTGGTTCGCGCCGTAGACGAAGATGTCCGATGAACTCAGAATGCGCAGGCCCCAGGCCTCGTCGCAGTTGCCGCTGACACCGTCACAGTCGAACGTTGGGTCCTGGAGGATATCGTTTGCAGTAAAGGGCACAAGGGCGGTGGGAAGGGGTTGGAAGTAAGGCGTCTCTGTCTGCAGCTGCGAGGCAAAGATGTTGGTGGTGTCGGCGAACTGGTACTGGTAGAGCACGTGGTGCTCAACGGCGGTGCCGACCAGCCAGAAGGTGCCGGTTGTTGACTCGATGAGCATGCCGCGGCCCGAGAAGATGGTGATCTGTGTGTCGGAGCTGTCGTCGATGTCGTGGTCGGCGGCCCTGAAGGAACGACCGTTAGTGCCATGCGACACACATACAGACACAAAAAGGTCACTCCGTATCTGACTTACCAGAGCCACATGTTCTCCATGTACAGTCCACTGGATCCCGCGGTGGCATGCAGACTCATATAAGCTGCAATGCAGGAGTCGTCAACAGCCGAGCTGCCTGGAACCTTTAGGCACTGCGCAACCTGCAGGTCGCTGCCATCAAAGCCACCAATGCGAGCGTGGACATCCCACATGCCGCTCGGCATACCCGCTGGGGCCACCAGGTTGTATTCAATCAAGATAGCGCCGGCGGTCGGGCCGTGTCCGGACACGATGAAGTCGCTGAATGCGATAGATCCCGACTCGCCCTCAGTGCCAACCTGCAGCAGAACCTGGGGGTTGTTGATGTCCTCAAAGTAAGAGCCCGAGGCCATGAGCACGGGGAAGGTTTCTCCAACGATCTTGGTACCCGCGGGGATAGAGATGGTGCTGGTGATGAGGTAGAGACCGTAGTCGATGAAGACCACCTGGCCTGCGCTCGCGGCGCTGTTGATGGCCGACTGGATGGCTGCCGTATCGTCCGTGGCTCCATCTCCGACAGCGCCAGCAGTGCGCACGCTCACAAAGTCCGACGCCGAGAGGCTCTCGTACTGCGGCTTGGACTGAGTGTAGTAGTTGGTGCCAGATCCGAGCAGGGCAGCAGGGCGGCTGACAGCCGTGATGGTGCCCATGGTGTCGGAGGGTCCCGAGGTCAGCGTATAGGTGTGTCCCTCTGCCCAAGCAGCAATTGTCGTGGTACCACCGGCAAGAACGGTGCCGCTATCATTCTCGATGGCGACCGGGGTGTTGCTCAGGACCACATTTTCCAGAACCAAACTGCCGTTGGTAGTCGATGTGCTTGCGGTGTCATAGGCAGTCTTGATACCCACATCGACGTTGGTGAAGGTGCTGTCAATGACAATGACGGAGCCAACGACCTGGTCGGTGGACGAGTCCAGAGACATGTCGATACCTAGGGGCGCATTGTTGATGGTGAGATTCATGAAAGTCCAGTCCCAGTCCCAAAGCATCTGAATGGCAGCCGTGCCCGGGTTGTTGAACTCAAGGTTACGCATAGTGTACTGCTGATTCCCGAACTGCGCACCATATGCACCACCGTTGAAGGTCACGTCGCTCATGAAGCCACCGCTGCCAGACTCCATGAATATGCCCACGTGGACAACACCAGCCGTTGTAGGCATGTTGAAGACCACATTTTGAAGCGAGGTCGCCTGGGAGACAGGCCAGTGTATGCCAGTGCAGGCCGTCGTGGCAGCAACATTGGTCGTGTCGATGATCAAGTTTCGGATCGAAGAGTAGAAAACATTGGTGGAGACCCAGTTCAGGTCCGAGCTGTAGTATGGGTTGGCATCAATGAGGCCGAAGCCAGACATATCAGCTGCGGCCTTGAGCGTGGGCGGGTTGGTGGCATCACCAATAAGCTGGGTGAAATAGTCGGGGTAGATGGACGTAGAGATGAGGTAGGTTCCGGCAGGGAAGTAAATAATGGCCGGTGTCGCTGTGGTAGATTCCTGTAGAGGGTGTTAGGAAGACTAGACGTATGATGGTGTCACTTCAGTTTGGCAACTTACACAACCCTGTCCACATCGACTCCCTGCATCGATGGCAGCGTTGATGGCTGCGGTGTCGTCGGTGACTCCATCACCTGGTCATACGTAGAACCTGTCAGCAAACACAAAGAAAAAGAAAACATATTGGACCATGTTACAATCGGCACAGCATTGTTGGATGTTTGGACAGACCTGTGGCACCGTAGTCCATCACATTTCTGAAAACAACATAACCAGATCCACCATAGGGAGCCAGGCCCTGATGGGTGACATCTTCTAGCCACCATGCCGCATATGCGTTGAAAGGAAGACTGGCAATAGCCAGGGCAAAATGAATGAACGAACGCATGGTCAACCGAGGACTCAGCATGAAGAAGGGAAGGAAACGAAACACGGGCGAATCCAATCAAGGGATGCGGTCCTTGGCTTGAAACGAGGACGACAATGGGACGAACTCCATGTGGCACAACCAGGCATGTATATACTCAAACATCTCGCCCAACAAGCTTAAGAGCACAAGTGCGTGAGGACTGAAATAAGATGGCATGTCCGCTGGCGTCTTGCCCATCCCTGAGCAAGGAGTGGAGGCCCACGGGGCCAAAGCGACCAGGTGCGGCAAGGGATGGGTACATGACGCTGCGTACATTTGGCCACACCTAGGAACGGAGCATCGTGACATTGCGAGGCTAGCCACCTTCTGTAAGGGGCGCGCAACAGGGACCAGCCACAAATGGGATTTGGCCGAGAGGACCGAGGGTAAACCACCTAGATGTGATCCCTGCCTGCATCTGCCTCTTCTCTTCATGTGTGTGTTTCCGCGTGTTTGTGTCTTTGTATGTGTGTGTGTGGAAACAGGGCAATAGAACAGGCGTGGCTGGTAGTCACAAACCCTTTCCAGACATGGCCACTTGACGTTCGCCGACCAGAGATGCTGATCTATCCATCTTTCACGGGACCTGTGGTCTTGGATGGACGTGTCATGGCACATGGGCAGATGAGCCACATGCCTGCCCCCTCGTCAGAACCGCGGTTCAGTGTTGAGAAGGTGAAGCCCCAAGAGCCCCTACCCAGGACATCTGACTTGTTCATTCCCTCCTGGTTTGCAGCAGCAAATCACCAGAAGGGGGCCGGTGTGGCGCTGGGAGGGCTGCATTAGCGACGCGGCTTCTAAAATGCCAGGGTTGGTTTCCAGATTCGACAGGGCGGCAGTATGTGCCGACGAATGCTTAGGCGGCCCGCGGTGATTCGTCGCCGCCAAATTTCAGGGACGAGGCATTCCAAAAGGGTCTCCAACCACGCCGGAGATTTGATGGTGGCAGGACCAGGAGGGTTGTTGCGCCCCACTTCTGACGCCTAATCGAGCTCGCCAGCCCGATAAACAGATGTTGACAAGGCTCCACGATTCGCGGGACTGAGACGCGCCAACCCCACAGCTCGGTCCTCTTTCCGGCTGATCTCTGCAAGTGATGTGGTCGACCACCTGAGGGGTGGATGGGTTCTGCCAATGGGCAAAAACACTTCATAGCTATTCCCAGGGGGCACAAGGTCAAGGCCTCATTGGGCGACATCTGGATGCTGGCTGGTCGAACAGACAATTCCCCGAAACGCCCCTGTGCCTTGTCACGGAACAATGTCGGCCTTTTTGAGCTGAGGCTTGCATATGCCATGAATAGAGCCTAGAGTCGATTGGGCATGAGAAGTGACGCTGAGCCATGAGCAGTGTTTCCTCCTACACGACGAGAAAAACGGAGGTCATCAACTGGCTCTCAAATGAAGGGGTGTGCTTGCTTCCTCCCAGTCACCATACAGACAGAGCACCACGCCTTTTCGTGGGCCCCAGGGTTTTGGGGGGGGGGCGGGAGGGGTGCGTATGCAGGTGTACATAGATGAATTGGTCAACTGAGAGCTCTTCCAGTTTGAGAGGCGAAGGGGATAAAACCGTTTTCTGTAAGGTCTCGGAAACTGGCTGGCTAAGCAGTGATCAGCCAATACAAGCAATAATGCAGCGACAGGGTAGAACGAATGGCAGCGATGAAGTCGATCGCCAAACGACCTTGGCTCCATCGGACCAGATGAGAATCGAAGGGCTCCATAGTCCCAAGTTATGTGGAGAGGATCATGGGTTGGAACACTCCATCCACATGATCCACGATGCGCACTCGTCTGGGGTACAGCTTACTCTAACTCTCGAAAGAGGGACCTCCGATTCACGGTTACGGAGGCACGCGATGTTGGCGGCGTCGCAGTGGTCGAGGTCCTGGATGACGTGATGCGCCGCACCCCGTATGCTGCTTTTGCTGCTACTGAGAGAGTTCTTGGAGGCTATCGCCGACTGCCTTGCGCCTCTTCTGTTGCTGCACGACTCGTCGAGTGTACCGTGACGTGCGTGGCTCTCCGCCAAAAGTCTATCTTGATCAACACCAGATCACCTATCTCCAGGTAGCCGTGCCCTGAGCTGAATCGTGTGCCTGAACATGGCGTCAGCATGGTGCATCTCGTTTGTCCGTTTGTATCGCAGTGCATGCCGCCGGTGTTTCGATCCTAAATCCTCGACAGAGACAGTGGCTGTCCAGCTAGGAAGGCTGTTGGCACGCTTTGCCACGCTATAGGTATACGTCGCTCAGTGCATCCCACAGGACTTTGCCCTCCCTGCCTCCCTGCCTCCCACCTTCTTGGTTGACGATGATTCTCATCCTTGCTGGCTGGCCTATTGTAACCTGCTTACCTATGTGGCAGCCTGCTCCGCTTCAGTCCTGGTGGATCATCCTGATCATCTTAGTTTCCCCTTCTCTTTAGCCCATCCAATGCACATGTCGTCCGCTGGACCGATCCAAGAGGATAAGATCATCCTGCACGAGCTGTGTGATGTGTCCACGAGTGTCTGGAGCAGGTGTCCATAACTGGACCCAACTCGGCGGTTCCTGGAAATCATGTCGTTAATCATTCGTGCAAAAACTTGAGATGGGTCCAGTCAGCCCCGCGATCGGGCCTTTCCCCAAGGTTCGCTGCCAGGAGGGCCTGCTTCTAGTAGCCGCACATGGCCGGGAAATGAGAGTGAGAGTCAGAGGGTAAAAAGGACCGAGCTGGCTTTGGAAGTATTCGATAATGCAACAATGACAAGGGGGCTTCGCGATGATCTGCGCGGACAGTGTCTGATCGGGTAGGACATAGCATAGTATGTCACCATGTTAAAGGCCTGTATATTTCCAAGGAACTAGCTTAGGCCCCCAGTTAGTCCCGCGACTTCCCCAGATCATTCTCGGCAAGGCCCTTGTGTGCTGCTAAGCACAGCATGTGGAGGCGCTACCAATCGCCACCTGACCACCTGCCTGCCTTTCGTGGACCTAGCCTGATCATGCATACTACATATCACACCTACAGCACTGAGGCATGAGCCAATCAATGCCAGGAACTTCGGCCGCATTTCGTTTCTACTGAGCGATCCACTGGCGTTGCTACACACTGGAATCTGGGCATTTCACGGACAAATGTTGATTCCATAAATTTTTTTTGTTGGTTCTTTTGCCTGTAGGATTGTTTTTTTTTTTTCGGTTTTTTTTCTTTATAAAAAAAAAAATCAAATGAGGTTCGAATGGGTTTCGGCTTGAAACCGGCCGGAGTTGAGGCTGCTTTGGCCGTCTTTCCGCTCTGTGCCAACAGCCTCACTGACCTGATAATCAACAGCGACAACAAGGCCCATCATCGTTAAACAACATTGACTGGCGCCTGTTCTGTTCTCTTTGTAGCCCGCTCTTCCGTGCGTTGGTCGCTTGTTGTTCAATCCCATCTTGACTGCTTTAAGATGCACTCCTTGGTTATGTCTCGCCCGAGCCTGGCCCATGAGTTGGTAAAGTAATAGATCAAAGGTACCTGCTTGAAACCGGCCAGTGCAAGATGTGTTGCGCACTTGGTAGGAAAGAAGAGGAAGAACCCCAGAACCTGATGGTCAGGTACTTTCGAAAGTGACTTGCTCCCTCAACTTGGCTAACTGTATGCGCCTCTATCCCTGCACTCGCAGGGCATAACGCTTGACTCTCAGGCTGAAGCTGCCTACAAGTAGCTCAGCCGGGCTGCCACTGAGATTCAAAGTGACTCCTTACCGCAGGCTGAACATCTCTCACCAGATGAAGCTCGTTGCTCACCGGCCACAACCACATTGATGACCATCCTGGGTGACAGCCGTGCATCACCGTTGTATGGTCCTTTTGATCTGGCCAACCACTTCACCTTCCACGTGTTCTTCGATCTGACCTACATCGAGAATCAAATTTTGTCCCCAACGCGTGCATATCCAGCCCGGCATGAGTTACAGAGGCCGACCACATCGGTATCGAGACTGCCGATGGTGATCTCCAACCTGATGGCGGCTTTCGGATCCTGCTCGCTCAGAATCCCCTCAGCTAATCCTGAAACTCGCGGACGATGCGAAGACATTGTTCGGTATGACCTAAGCCTTGAGCGAACACACAGCGTATATGACCACTTGCTAGAAGCTGGACGAGTCGCTAGCCGATGTGATGTGTGAAAACATAAGGAGACGTCAAGCCCAAATGCACGCAGAATCTTGACTATGAAGCTGTGAAGTTGCGTGCTTCTCAAAGGCGAATTTGACGTCCGATCGGCCCAGCGAGGCCGTTTCAATCGATGAATGAATTTCCAGTCCGTCGTGATGCTCTTAGTTGCAACCTGATGCAGCCGGACCTCGTGCACAAGGCGTAGCCCGCCATCGATATTGGATGGTCGAGCACGGCTCGCCGCCGTATGCTATCGACAGAAGCGCCGAGGATGAAGATGAGGAGTAGCAGGAGTAGGAGGAGTAGGAGGAGGACGAGTGACGGCGGAGATCAGGGCGTTCGGTTCAGGGTACCGATCTGGGTATATGGTTGATCCGCCATTAAGAGGACGAATTGTGCCTATTCGCAGTCAATCTGCCATGCAAAGCTGTATAATTAGCTCCAACACACCTCGGATCTCTAATCAAGGAATTAACGTACGAGAGTTTTCGTTAAATGCATGCTGTCCAGCTCGTCAGGAGATTGCTCGTCGGGAGCTTCCTATTTGACACGGTTCGACGCGTGGTGACAAGAGCCCGATCGGCTAGTGTCGTGAAGCCTACCCATGGTAAACCCGCCTCGCATTTTCTCTCCTTTTCTTTTCTTCCTTCCTTTCTTTCTCTACTCCTTCTCTTCCTATCCCTTTCTTTTGAACCCCTGATATCATCGAGTCATTCGGGATCTATATCAGGAACACCACACTCAAGACTGTTTGAACATGGTTTGTGCTCGGAGTATGGGCGTCCTGATGGGGAAGTGCTAATCCCATCAACATTTGCACTTTGTCATACAGACCTGAGCGACTGCTACCTTCCACCGACGGAGAGTGCTTCACGGCTATACAAGCCATCTTCTCCGCTCTGCATGCTTCTATTGTTGAGGACTTAGATCCGAGTGGCGGCAGATATGTAACGAGACTGGTCGCCGCGTTGGGCCGCTGCAACGCTGCCTCCCAATAGGCGTGATGGTCTTGGGCAAGGGCGGACGTGACGGGTCTGATATTCGACGAGCCAACCAGGAGCTCATCAAGGACTTTAGACCTCATAAGGGTACTAGGTCAAAGTTCATAGTATAAATCCTGAGGTCTTCTCCGCATCTTGCCATGGCACCAGGCGGTGAACCCCAATGTAGGAAATTGGGCCCACACCACCCACCAGGGGCCGTTCCTTTCCCCGGATTTTCGAGGAATCTGGGGGATCATGGGTTCTTCTCCAACTTGGCTTCCCCGGATTCCTGGGCTCTTCCTATCTCTCTCCATCATCTCCACACCACGACCCAGGTACAAGATCGAGGGTGATTCTTGGGGTTGCCTTGAAAAACTTCGACGACTTCCAACGAGGCCAAACCGCAGCACGGATCCTGGAAAAGAGGGCGCAGGCTGTGGTAGACAGTACACGATAATCGGCGTCTTATGATTGGCTGATCGACTGACTCTAATCTGGGTCCTACGACAGCAAGACCGGGCGGCGGGTGGACTTGCATCAGCACATCAGCGCATGGAACCGATCCATTGTGCGTATCTCATTTGCAATGCCGAGGCGAGCGTTGGCAACCCCCTCCTTTTCGCTAATTTAGTCTCGCAACATTTCCGCCCGGGGGTGGCTGAAAGCCTGTTCCTTGCTGCATTCAACCGCACCTTCCCCTTCTCCTTGGCACCCCTCCCGCCCCCAGAAGAAAAAAAAAAAAGCTGTTCTCCAATGCGGAGACAAAGGTTGTTAATGTTATTCATCGCAATTGCTGATCCATGAGGATAAATGGAGAATGTCAATTCATCCCTGGTGGTCGTGGCGGGAAGACGACAAGAGTGCATAGTATCCGAAAGTTACAGCGGGGTAAGGATCTGGGCTAGAGCACCGTGCAGGTGCTGATCGTCTGGCTCCACGCTGGCTGGTAAAGCCTGGTACTACCGCCAAGCTATGGCTACTGACGGTACGGAATTCCCGGGTAGAGAGGCCCGCGTCTCCTGATGCATTTTTGCCCTTCGTTTTTGGCTGGTGGATGCCAGAATAAACCTTGGCCAGAGCATGCAAGTACGTGGTACTACGGCACGTATGGCTAGCAGTCCTGCTGCTCCTCACCATTCATCCTCCTCCCAGAGGCTGTAAGCAACTCTAAAAAGGTAACTAACAACAAAGGCATGACGTCGATCTTCCCTTGGACATCCGCGGCCTGCTGCAGGTCTTTGGTCCCAACGTCTTTTCCTCCACGTTCGAGCTTGTAGGGGTCAAGGGGGGAAAGGGTGCTTGCTCCTGCCACTAAATATCAATGGTAAGCCAGAAAGTCCTACCCGTGCCCCTGTACCTTCCCATGTCCCCCAAACCATGGTACTGTAAGCCTGTGTATCGCCCACCCAGAGTCATTGCGCTGCCCACTGTGCCGTTTTCTGTGCCTTGTCTGCCCACTCCTAGAGGTCCCGTCTCCACCTCCACAAAGCCTCCGCATTTCCGCCCACATTTTATCCTCCACTCCCTTCCCAACCTGCTGTACGATTGCGGAGTACTGTACCGACCGGTCAGCAGCGAAACCGAACAACACACGAGAAGGCGAGAGGCTGCAGGCTCCTCTCTCCACTTTCTGACGCCAGCCAGCAGCTCGAGCGACCGACCGATCTTTCCGCTTCCCTCCCAGACCAGGAGCACCAAGGAAGAAGGGAGGGTATCTGGTGACCTTGCTGCAGCAGACAATTCAGAGATCACCAATGCTCCATTGAATGCTATGCACACTCTAAAGAAGTATTGTTGAGGGCCAATCAAGCAGCAGCGGCAGCAGCAGCAGCAGCAGCAGTAACACCAGCCCCAGTAACATCAGCACCATTTGGCAACAAACTACTCCTTGTCCTCGTCCTGCCGCGTCTTCCTGGTGGTCACCAAACATCTCTTTTTTCCCTCCCTTTCCCACCTCTACACAACCATCTCTTTATCATCATTTGTCCATATTCTTTCTCTCCTCCTTTGTCTCGGGCCATCCATCCCCGCTCTTTCTGCTTTGGGTGCGCCAGACTTCTCTAGCCCTCTCTCTACATCCCATCTCCATCTTCTACACGTCGATCCATCATCATCAGCAACAAACTGCCCCAAGGTCCAGGCCTAGCCCTCATCATCTCCAATCCACACATAGGCTCGGGGTCGGTCCAAGCCATTCGGAGCCTGGGTCTAGCGACCAAGTACTCATCAGGCTGCGGAGAATAATCATTTTCGCTGAGAAGCTGATCAACCAACACTCAGCTGTGCTGTAACAGCCAGCCTGTTGGAGAAGGCATGCTACAAAGAGGAGAGAATACACCAAACGAGATCTACGGTGCATGGTACGTATGAGGCTGATTGACAGTCAACGAATCTAGCCCCTCGCGCCTGGCCATGTGCTGTTCAGTTCTTGCTCTATGCGGAGCAGAAGGGTGACTCACCTCATGCCTGCAGTTGACAGTTGACCTTGGACATCGAGTCTTATGATTTTTTAAGCCTTCAAGTGCAGCATTCCGCGGTTTCAGACATTTTGTCTGCGGGGCGCGTGCGCGCACACTCACACAAAACTTGTCTTGGTATGTAATGTTTTGATTACAATGCGCGTCAATCCTGATCTCTACTGTGATTACTGCCCTGCCATCTCCAACTTCTGTCTCTTTCTCCTCGCCATCTGCAGCGCACTGTTCCCACGATCCTCACGACTCGAAACCAGATTATCTTTCCCCTCACTTGGCCGCATATACACACGGACCGGGTCCTCGCACTCCGTCACGATTTGGGGGCCAAGGTGTGGCTGATGTACACTACCGAGACCTTCACCATCCATGGACCGGCTTCCCCGCGTTTTCATCTCCAGCGTGTTTTCCCCCTCCCCCTCTCCATCGCTCAAGTACATCCCCACGTTTTCTGTTTCGGAGATTACCACCAGCGTCCCAAGCTCGCCTCCAATGCTCCAATGATGCCTAGGGCTAGGCACAGGAACACTCAATCTCTAACCCGCCTCCCCAGGAGCTAACTCGTGTTATTACTGATAGAGTACCACTGCGTTTCTCCACAGTTCTCGGAGACCCCTCGAGCGTCCGTCAACTCTGCGCATCAGAGTTCCGTTATTCGTCAAGGCCGGCCTGTGGCACTCGATATCTTCTCCGCCTTTAGCATCATCTCGTGTAGGCACTGTGCCTGTGCATGTTCTGGTTCTGGAATTCTCGGAGGGAACCTACCCTCCTCTCCGATGACCAATAACGCCCACAACACCGCAGTCTCTTCGTCACCTGCGAGGGGAAAAACCCCAAAGAATTGCACGCAGCCAATTTCTGACCGTGGGTCCTTGTCTCACTTTTGCCCGCTGCGGGCAACCAACAACGATTGTATCAGAACGGGGTTCATCACAGCCTAGTTCTCCGGTGGCAGTATTTTGCGTTCACAAGTTCTGTTGTGCGATCGACCTTATCTCGCCTCGGACGTAGGTGTCCTACCAGACAGTATCACCTCATCTACCGTTAGCACGCTCCGACCCCAACTCTTGGTCTCTAGAGTTCGCCCAACACGCGGAACTCCATTAGCTGGCTCTGAGACGAGGGGTAGTCTCCAAAGACAAAGAAGCATCATTATCTGCGCCTGGACCTCGCGCCCGCCCAGCAACTGGGCAGATAGGACCTGACTGTTGGCTTTGGAGTCAGCCCAGGCGACCGGCCTTCTGGGACAGTGCATTTTGAGATATCCCCATCACTAACCTAACTTGCTCACTCTACTGCGCAACCTCCCAGTCGCGCCCCGTTCATCTGAAATCTGGAGCGCCTCTGAGCCTCAAGACCCTACGAAATGCTTTCTCTTCAGTCCCCGCAAGGGCCTAGCGCCCCAGGCGCTGTCGATGGAGCAGCCGATGTTAAACAACCAAAGCCCAAGACTCTGCCTTGCCGTTACTGCGACAAGTGGTTCAGGTGAGCTATCCGAGCTGGCCCCGCACTGGGGATGATACTCCTGCTTACTTTCTTGTGTCTTCAATTTAGGCGAGTGGAACACGTGCAAAGGCATGAGAGGACTCATACCAAGGAGAAGCCGTTCGGCTGCACATGGGACAGCTGTGGAAAGAGTTTCGGCAGAAGGTGAGCATCATTTCTTCTTTCAGTATTTGATGTCTCTAGGTACTCTGATGCAGGACCAGTCCCCGCGGCCCAGACCCCTCACGCCGTTTCAGGCCTCCAATATATTTCTTTTCTCGTATCGAAGCTACCCCAACGTGTCCTAAAGCTATTTGTCCATCTCTATCCATTCATATTCCTCTGGCCTTGCTCTCTTTTCTTTACCTTCCCCTTCCCCACCGTCCTGTCGCCCGATCCTGCCACCTTCTTCTCTCCCCTAGGCACTTTTCCTCGCCAAAATATGCTTACATGGACATCAGGGATCTCCTCGTCCGCCACGAGAAACTTGTGCATCTCAATGAGGGGAATAAGGATGGCATTCCAACCACCGCCACACGGCAAAGAAAGGCGTCGACAGCGACGCAGGCAAGCCCGACCAAGAGCCAGCCCGACACCGACATGCTCGGAATGCAACCGCAACATGGTCAGCCGCACTTTGCACCAACTCCCGATACCACAATGTCTGCTGTGGTCTCCTCCCTCCCTCCAGAATCCCGCATCGCACCAAGAGCAGCTGCGGCATGCAATCTCGATCTTTTGTCTGACGCGGCGACCCACCTCGCTTCAGCTGGCGATGTGAACAGTATGCAGGCCATGATACCCGATATAAGCCAGGCACCGCCCACCCTAGGTCGAGTCGAAGGTCTGCCATCATATGCTGACCGTGGCCGCGAGCCAGATCCCGCTGTCTATTCCACATCTTTTCCTGTCACCACTGCCCCCTTCACAGTCAGCGCGGCGCCCTTTCCGATCACCACAGCCGCGTTTCCGGTCACGTCGGCCCCCTTTACCCTGAATGCTGGGCCCGCACCGCCGTCATTCGAAAGCTACGATCTCTTCCTGGACGATATCGGATCGCAATCACACTTCTTACCAGCCGGTGTTGACGCGGACCAGCCTTTCGGGGTTTGGGCCCGCGGCATGAACTCGGCCTTCCCGTCCAGATTTCCTTCGCTTGCGCCGGAGGCTTCAACGGATGGCGCCAATAGGATACAGGAGGATGGGATGAAAGCCCCGGCATGGAGGATCTCGGCCAATGATCACGGCATTATCAAGAACCGCCTGGACGAGTTCTCGAGCGTCCTCCCCAACGACTTCGTCTTCCCGTCGCGACACACCCTGACTCGATATCTCGAGGGCTACATCAGCGGATTTCAAGAGCATCTGCCATTTCTGCACATCCCGACGTTGTCGCCGACCGAGATGGCGCCTGAGCTGCTTCTTGCCATCGCCTCGGTGGGTGCTCAATACCGTTTCGAAAGCCATCGCGGCCATGCTCTCTGGTATGCCGCAAAGGCAGTCGCCCTGGAGCAGATCCGAAGGCGCCATAGCCATGAGATTCACACACTGCTTCCCACCCCAGCTGCCTACAGTCCTCACTCGACCCGAGCATCGCCCAGCTCCGGATTCCGACACTCTTTCAATTCCGTGCATTCAGACCGACCAATGACACAGGAGACTCACCGCGAGCCGTAGTACGTCGTAGCCTCCCCCTTTCTTCTGTTGATGCCGTATCCTTCCTCAGCTGACTCCTATATAGTTCACCTAATACCTTTCAATCGCGCCTGGAGACTATCCAATCGCTCTTGTTGTTGTTCTCTGTCGGTCTTTGGGGGGGCGAAAGCCATCCTACAAGACGCTCTGTCTCTGCAGAGCCAGCTTGCCCTACTGATCCGGGATGAAGGACTGACCCAGGAGCCTACCCAGGTTACTGACTGGGACGCATGGGTCAGATACGAAGGAAGTATCCGGACTAAGCTCATTGCCTATTGTTACTTCAACCTCTGCAGCATCGCGTACAACAGTCCACCCGTATTGGTGACTTCAGAAATCAACATGACGCTTCCCAGCCCTTCCCGGCTTTGGCGGGCAGAGAACGGGTGGCAGTGGCGGGAGGCCAAACAGTCGATACCTCATTCCGACATCACCCTCCAAGACGCCCTGACGAGACTTCTCGGTCGACCCAATGGCGGGTCACTCAACGACCTCTCGACGCTGGGCAACTACGTCATGATACACGCTTTAATCCAGCATATCTATCTACTCAAACAGACCACGTTCGCGATCCCCCAAAGCCAGAGTCCATTCATCGCCGCTGTGGCATTTGACAACAGCGGTCTCAGGGAGCAGGATGTCGATCAGATCAGCGGTGCGCTCCGTACTTGGCAGATAGGCTTCGAAGAGCATCGCCTTAGGATTACACAATCTGCCCAGCAGGTGGGCAGTGAGAACACCCCAGGTGGCCCAGTAGCCTTCGACGCCACAGCCCTGTCCCGTCTTGCCCACATCCGTCTACATACCGACCTGATACCCGCTCGAGCCCTCGAGAGCCGCGATCCGTATGTGGCTGCCAGCATTTTCAATAACATGCCACTCC
This sequence comes from Aurifilum marmelostoma, assembly GCA_027559495.1. NCBI lineage: Eukaryota > Fungi > Ascomycota > Sordariomycetes > Diaporthales > Cryphonectriaceae > Aurifilum > Aurifilum marmelostoma. Next base: position 1,862,353 of record JAMXSV010000010.1, on the reverse strand, counting down.
TGCCCCGTGGCCAACGTCTCAACAAGGCTATCTTACAAGCAGTGCACGCGCTGTCAATGCTTGTCAAGGCCGGCATCAACTACATTGCCAGGACAAAGTCTCTCGAGTGGAGTATCCAGCATTCTTGTGAGCAACCTACTTCTTTCTTCCTACTGGACAACAACGTGGCCGGAGATCAAGGTGTACATGAACTATTGCTAACAAGCACCCGTGAAGTATGCAACCTGGAGTGCGCTGTGCTCCTTGCCAAATGGCTAATAACTCTTGCTTCGATGAGCCCCACCCAGATTTTGACAACAGAGGAGAAGACGATCCTGTCTTCTATCAAGACCATAGTTGACGAGACCGAATATGCTGTTCCCATTGACCCCTCCTTGGCTGCAGTCTCTGGGTCCGCTGAACCAATCCAGACAACTCAGCAGCAGCACAGAGGCGAAGTGTCACTCAGTGACTCAGCCAAGTTGCGTCAACTGGCCTCAGCTGTGCTGCGCATCTGGGCCAAGACCTTCAAGGGAGATCACATATTTGAGCTTGTCAAGACTATGGGCCTTGGGCTCGAAGTGTACTCCAACATAATTGACAAGCCCAGAGAGCCAGCCCCCTTGGGACGAATGTCCAATGCAGGGCTGGAGTAGCACAACCAGCGTGTGATCAAGTCGCCTGACTTCAAACGAATGGCAGACATGAGGCGAGTCCGGGATGTGGCGATATAATTGGGATGGAACGAACACGCTGAAGGATTCGTAATGGAAGACAGAAACCTATTTGTCCATCGGAGGAAAGGACCTGCTTTCGTGTTCTCCCTTTTCTTCTTTTTTCACGTCTTCCTTCTTTTTTGAAATGAGATAGTGTTGGTAATGCATGTCTGCTGATGAGGCATACCGGTCAAGTTTGTTCAGGGCGTCAATGCCAGTGGGAAAGCAGGACTGGTGGGGAAAATGCCTAATTTGATATCGGCTGGGACTGGGAAATTGTGACGATGTGCTGCATATCTGTGCTATGGTTCCTGTTTCCCCCTCTTGAAAATGCTGTTGTCACTTTTACCGCTTGATGTGCCTGTTATGATTTTGAAATATTCTTTTCATTCAGTTTGACAAAGATCATCCCATCTGGGCCTATCACTGACAGAGTCCACAGCCTGTCCTTGGATGGGAATGCATAACGTTTGGATGAGCCCGCGCTAGGCCCAGCTCGCTGCTACCAATACGGCGCTCAACTTGGCTACGCATGCCTTCGTAGTCAAGATTGCCGGATATTCCTTGTGGATACGTGACTCCGGGCCTCGCATATGCATGCTTACAAGGTCTGGAGACTGAGGAGTTCAAGGACGAGCTCCCCTTGCTCTCTGCTACACCTCCAGGGCCAGCGTGGCGTCGATGGCTGGATCTGTTTGGTTAGTGGGTGCCATGTGGCCGGAATCAGCGGGTGGGCATACATCGGAGAACGCACACATCAAGCGGCCTCTCCAATCTATAGTGCTCTTACCGTTCTGTTTTCGCTGGTGGATTGATAGGCTGCTGTGTGTGCACAACTTTACCCTGATATCTTTTGGGATTGCGGCGGGTCATGTGTATGAGCCTGCCTGGCAGCCAGTCTTCCGAGGAGGGTCTTTCTTATCTTAGAGACACCGTAAGGGGAAAGGGTTGGGTGAGAGGCACGACGAAAAGAGTAGGTCTTTCAAGTCGCGTTTTGGGGTTGATGTCCTTGGGGCCCAATGATGTTTCCTATCCATTCTGAGGGAGGGAGCCAGGACAGGAAAGATTGGTTCTACTAGGCAAGCTAAAGTTGATCCGTTGGTTCCCAGGAGTCGCAGTAATTAAGCTTATTTGAGTCAGGAGGAAGACGAGTGTGTTGTAGACACGACTTAACCTTATTTCCAACGATATGTACACCTGGGGTGTAGCAGAGTAGCTTGATATACAATGAATTGGACACCTCCTGTCCTTTTGAGGGGCGAGAGTCCCTCTTTTATAAGATTCAGGCTTCAGACGCATACACCCCGAACCGGAAAGGTCAATGAGACACGCAAACCTGGTCCCAGTGGGCCCTAGCTGTTGGCACCACAAGCCTACCCGTATCGAGGCCACAGTTGAGACTATCCTAGATCATTGCTGTCATTTTCTTCGAGAAACCGAGCCTCATCGGGCTGGTTGATGATTGGATGAGATTTGCCTGCCTTTCAATGTTAGACACCGGATACCAAGCCCGAAAGCCCACGGGCTTGGAGACAAGATGCCCGATCAACATATTTGTGTGTATGACGATGCCCAGACCAAGCGTAATGAACGGCTCAGTGTTCCTGTCAGGAGACCGCAAAATTCGGTAGGTTCTATATGCTGGGGAGGTACCCAGATGATTCACTGGTTCTCCTCACACAGAGTGTGAGGAACTGTGGAGGGCGCGGATCTCGTGATGCATCTTCTTGAGCACCGTCTGGGGCAGGAGGCAACCTGTGTTCAACCGTTGGGGACTGATATGTCATGCTGCAGACAAACGTGTGTCTCATTGGTGTTGGGTCTCGGATTGAGCCCGAAAAGCTGCGGAAATTTGGCGCGCGATGTTCCCGAAAGATCATGCGAGAGGCGTATCTGGTCACGAGGCAAGAGAGAACACCTAAGCTGTCAGCGACAGGCCTCAATCTTTGTGAGTTCGGTACCATAAAATGAACATGACTGATCTTGTCGATGAACACGATCGACGAATCAGACCATTTCCGTACCTTCACGATCCAGAGCAAGACGGAGGGCGGTGAGATCTGGGCCGAAGGCTTTCGGGAATGCGCAATTGGGTCGCATTGCCTCACTTGGTGAGGAGTTATAAGAGATCGAGGTCGACCAAGCGGCGAGGTCAGGTTCAAGATCACCCTCATATTACCGAGACGTCCATGGATGCAGTGAGAGAGGGTCCTGGTACAAGGTATTTAATTGCGTGTGGTACGGGGTCGGCGTGCAGTCATTTCTGTCGTGGCACCGCGTATGCACAGCGAATGTTCTGGACCAAGCCTCGATCTCAGCTCTGACGCAAGGCAGGGCGTTACTGATCATCTCCCCTCACCTTATCTCAAAACCTGCCTTCCTGTGGCCTGCTACCCAAAGCGAGAATGGAGTCCAGATCATCCCACCTACCAGCTACCTATTGATCAGGATCCATCAACCCACGACGCAACGGATCGTCCCGTTAACGTGACGTCGAATTTTGACAAGCAGCTCCGGACCCACAACCACATGGCAAAACAAGATCTAAGACGCCGCGGCTCCAGGAACTTTGTCAAGCAGGTGGGCCGACAGCAGACTTAGGGACGAAAAAAAGGTCGAGCGCTGGTGCGGTATGGCCACCTTTTTGGACTGGCTGCAGTCCTGTGAGCTTGCAAGGAACCGTCCCGAACGCTATTGAACGTGTCAGGTGGTTTGGCACCTTATTCATATTTTCTTCTTCATCTCTTGTCTGGTCCTCAGCCTAGCTGTCAGGGGCCCGGCGCGTGGTGGCGCCCCTCTGTAATAGTATGCCGCGGCAGGGAAGCACCAAGGCTCTGGGCTTACACATCACTTTGACACCTAAGACTCGGTCAGACAGGGATTCCTTTCACATCAGGGTGGTCATGATGATATCTTGAAGAGGCTCTTGTCATTGGGAGGTTCTCATGATACGTCGAGACTTACATGTCATCTGCCTGCGCCGCGAACGCGAGAAGACTTGTGTGATGCCCGAAAGGTGTCGGAGAGAAATGGGCCCAGAAGGACCGAGATGTGGACAGGCAGGGCCGGCAAGACAAGCTAGCCCGCAGAGGGATCTGGCATCGTACGATTTTATCGACGCATCGTCTGAGGATGGCGGACCATTTCTTCCCCCTTTTATTTATTTCTTTCTCTTTTCTTCTGGTGATGGGGCTACGTTGAGTAGTTGTGGTCGATCGATGTAGGCTGTGCGGCGCCTCTAGGGGCGAGAATGAAGAATTGATAAATCAGTCGAGGCCCCGCTGGCTGTCCAGGTCGGGAACTTGGGGTGTTGGACGGGGCAGCAGGAGCGACATGTGATAGGAAGGGTCCTTCCCTTTCTTCAACATATAGGTACATATGTAAGAGTCGTTCCTGCCGCACCTCAGGGGAGGCACACAAAGAAGAAAGAAGACAGAAATCAAAGCGCTCAACCTGCGACACCCTGATCTCGATTCGATTTCGATTCCGACTTCGACCTCGGCCCAGCCATTGCTTCAAGCTCGACCCCGACCTCGCGCTGGATCTGAGCGCCGATGCTGACATCGACGTCAATACCAACTTGCGAGTCAAATTACAACACCCAGCCCAGCCTCAAGATCATGAGGAACGTCATAGCCCTCACGATCATGAGAGGTAGTGAGGACAGGAGCAGGCTCGGCCTCGGATGAACTACCCAGTCCATTCCCCCGTTACATGCCGAGGAAAACAATGCCGAAACATGACAAGGCCGGAAGTCGCAACAAATGGAAAGACGACGAGAGCAGGGAGCAGCCACAGCTTGAAGAGCTGTGAGTAAGACCAGAGGCGCACCTCCTACTGTCGTGACGACCACCCACGCCACATGGATCTCTTCGAAGGATGTGGGCAACAGCGGCAGCAGCAGCAGCACCATCACCAGCAGCATCCCGGGAGGCGACACCATCACCATTCCGAAATCAGGCCACATCCAAGCCTCTGTGATGCATGAGTCGCGTCCCCCGGTATGTTTCTGTCCAAACAGCATTCGATTTGGCCTCGTTATACGAGAGATGGTGACCTGAGAGGGGTGCAGACCCTGGGCCAGCTGGGTTCGATGTCAGATGCGTGAGCTCTCGGCGAAGGACTGACTGCTACAGTGGCCCACCACACCCTCTCCGGCTGCAGGCTACCTTCTTCCCCGGCAGAAGCATCGCAGCATCTTGCTGAAACTCTCACCGAAGCACACTTATAGCGCACTCGAGCAAATAGTCAGCCCGATACCTGCAAATCTGCCACCAAGCTCTGCCATCTTACCGCCACGGCGGAAGGGGACCGCCGACCGGCGCACATTTCGTTCATGGCGCCCCAAGCAGTCAGTCTGGATCATACCATGAATCGTGGCTCGAGATGATCAATTTCCCCTGAACGAGAAGAGCGAAAGAACTCAGCCGGGCTTCTTTCGCCCTCGGTCACGTCTCGCCTCCCCCCCCTGTGGGCCAGACCCTTATCAGCCAAGTCGGGAGCTGAGACACCTACATCGCCCCAATCTTTCACGGGAGGGCAGGTCCGCGGAGTTTTTCTCACTCGAGACCTCCACATCGTCTTGGTCAATGGCCAACCTGAGCTCGAGAGGCAATTCAATTCTCCAACTCGAACGCTGGGTGTGCGGTGCAGCCTGTCACCATGTACCATAATACCTATTGGACCCACTCTAATCTCGAAGGCTCCGCTTACGATCTGGTCACCTGCTGCAAGACAGATTCGCGAGTGTAGCTCCCCGTCCCGAGGATCTTGGAATCTTATTTAGCGACAGTCTTAGCGGAGTCAGAAAATCGCTGCACCTTCCCCGATGACTCAGCTCCTCCAGATACGGTATAGCGGCGTCCCCTCCTCTCAGGTGGTCCCGACCCGGCTCAAGCCCCGGCTTCCCGGCCACGATCCCTCGGCCCCCTTCGCTCCCTTCCGTTTGCCTTCCGTTTTGACCTCTCGTCCGGCCTTGCTGGCTGCCGCCTCACTTTCTGCGGGGCGCAGGCCGGGGGGTAGTCCTCAAATTGAAGGGCTTGGGGGGGGGGGGAGGGGGCCAGGCGCCAGTGGCCCAACTGCTATTTGCATTCGTGAGGCCCAGCGGGGCAGGCTTCTGTCTATTAGAAGTACCACATTCCCATCCTACATTCGCACATGCGTCCCTTTGCGCTTCATCTCGTTCCTCACACGACAAGCTGCCGGCCTGTCTCTGCGTCTTGCTACTCTCGCGATACTCTGAGTACATCCCTTCACGCCCTGATTGCGGTGCCCTGTGCCGTGCGTGTGTTCTCCTCCCGCTGCCTCCTCCCCGGGGGAATCCTTATTCAGCTCGCACTCAGTCTAGCGTTCCGAATCTTTTGCCGTCACGTTGACCGGCTCTAGTCTATACGATGGGCCGCACGAAGACTGGTGTATCGCGCTTCAACGCATCTGATATAACGCCTGAAGATGACGGAAGCACATGGGCAAAAGTTCTCCAGCATAACACCCCACACGAGGTGGCTCCGAGTACAGAGGCTGATCGCGCTCGGATATTTTCTAATTGGAACGGGTACGCTTATTTTCTCGTTCTGTCTTGACCCCCAGCCTTCTGAGCTAACTTGATATCAGCTTCATGTCTAAAAGGCATCCAGATGTCGACCGTGAGGAGCTCTGGGTAAAGGTCATTCAGGACGACCACGTGTCTAAAACTATTGTCCTGGACTTTATCAACAATTACATTATGCTCTCGGGCTGTCCTACCCGAGTCTGGAACTCTACTCTCAAGGTGAAGCGCAAAGGCGTAACATGTGTTTCCACAGCAATTGCGGTATTCAAGACGTTGATTGCCGCTGCTGAGGCCGAGATCATAAGGCCTCGGAGGAAGGCTTCTGCCGGTACATTTGTGATGTATCTCGCTCGCCCCCAAGGCATAAATGGTTCTCTCGATGATGGGCCGCTTTGGGATATCACTAGAGTCAGTCCGCGTTTTTCTCCTCCGCTACCTCTTACTTCCCTGCCTGTGCCCTCAACTCGCTCATCCCTTTAAACCATGCTCCCTCCACCCTCCTGCCTGCAGCTTGACTACCCGCCCGGCCTTTGCGACTGGACTACGTAACTAACGTGTCTATGCAGTGGATCGCTACTGTACTGAAGGAAAAGTGGGGTCTGAGAGATGACAGCGAATATGAAAAGGTGTCAGCGACAGTTAAGGATCTTCGAAGACTCCTGCAAGCATTATGGGAGCGTGCAGATCACGTTCCCATGGCGCCACAGAACCGAGTCATGATCCATATGTACCTCCTCCTCTTTTTCCTGACTGGTTGCCGACCTGGAATGCTATCTAGTATTCGGTGGGAGCATGTTGTGTTGTAGTTGCAGCGGGACGAGGGCTGTCCGGGCGGCCGACGTCTCAAGGTTAGCGTAACTCTGGTCCGTAATAAATTGAAGAGAGCCACCATCCTGACCAGGACAGACCAAAAAAGGTACGCGTTGTAACTCAAACATCCAACGGGGGGTTCCCAACGAATCTGATCATAATCCAGTTTCGAGCTCGACCTCGCGCTTCTTCCTACTCCGCTTTTCTGCTTCACCCACCTTCTTGTTGCCCGGGCTTGGCAGCAAGGTGCGTTCCGGACACCCTTCAAGCGCTTGGAGGATGTGATACGTCAGCCGATCATTGGCAGCAATGGCTCTACTATTCTGGAGTGGAAAAAGGAGATGCTCGGCAAACGTGTGATAGCGTTGGACTATGCAGTCTTTAACCCACTCTGGCATCGGCTTTGCATGGTCGCCGGCTACGAGAAGATGGCGCGGCCATATTCATTTCGTATTGGTGCCGGAGAGACTATCGATAGTAAGTCGGCCCTCTACCAACCCCCCCCCCCCCCCCCCCCACTCAACCATGCAATCTCCCCATCTTCCCGCCCTCTGCCTTCTCTCCCCTCATCATAGTGAAGGTCACGGTCTCACAAGCTTCAAATAGAGCATACGACCAATACCAGGCGCTCCCAGGTTATAGGAAACACGGAAGCAACTTTCCGGAAGAATTATCAGAGCCGGAACATTCGGGTCGACCTTCCAAGAATGCACTTCGGCGAGCTCGCAGGATCGGAGGAAGCGACCCCTCTCTACGGCATCTCGCGGCATATTGATCCTAATGCCCCTATCTACCTCACGCAACACCAAATCAGCGAGATTAAGACAGGCCCCACCATGCGACAGCTCCTCAGTGAAGTCGACTCCTTGAAAGCGAAGGGCGCTGACGCGCAAGAGACCAAGCGAGCAAAGGGCATAGTGAGATATTGGCGGGAACGTTTCCACGAACAAGAGCTCCTGAAGCAGCGGGACTTGTACTTCCAACGGACCGCACAGCTGCGGCAGGAAAACGACCACGCCGGCCTCCAAGGTCTGCAGGAGGACCCCTATCGGCACTACACTGGCTCGGGACTACATTTGAGGCTGGATATCGACAGGCTGATGCGCTTATGGGCACCAGCAACTGTGTTCGATAGAGCGGCGGAGGCTAGGTCGCTCGAGGCTATGCAATGGCTGGTTTTCTACATGGAGGGCAGCTATGAGTTGATCTCGCAGCCGTCTCGCGGCCCATCATCCCCGGCTTCTGCGAACTCAGGCCAGGAAGCCCAACCTGCGGCCCCGCAGGTAACCGGCGAGGGCGACGAGACGACCAACCCACGCCAGGATATAATCTCAACACAAGGAGAGCCCCAGGCGCCCATACCTGCCCCTGGTCCTGTGGATGAAAAGGCGACGGATTCCAGGCCTACCTGTTTCATCTGCCGGCTGAGCTTCGGGCGGCGTAACGAACTGACAAGGCACGCACAAGTACACCGAGCAACCTTGTTCACCCCGTTCCAGTGCCCTGAATGCAGGCGTCTCGGCCTACCTCCACCCACTACGCAGACGCCATCTCAGTGGAGCAATCATGTGGAAACAGTCCACGGCAAGCAGCATGCCCCCAACTTTCCCGAGCGCCTTGTCGGCGCCCCCACCCCAAGGGCCAGTACAGCCGTCCAGATCACATGCGCAATCTGCGATAGCCAAGTCTCTCCCGACAGTTTTGTGCGTCATATCAACGACAACCACAACAGCGGCTTTCTTGCTAATAAGTGCGAACGCATTATTTGCCCAGCATCCCCCAGTACAGACAACCTAAGTATCGAGACCTATATCTCCCACATCTCTGCACAACATGGCCTTCAGCCTATGGGTCGTTGTCCGTTCTGTGGCGCCTTTTTGACTCGGAAGGGTCTTATTACACATATCCGTGCTCATTTTCAGCGGTCGTCAAGCCCGCTCTCTTGTCCGCTCTGCGAAAAGCAAGATAGAGAAGCAGCGCACTTTGAGGATTATACGTCCTGGCGTGTACACGCTGTCCAGATCCCTGATCATTTACCCGAGGAGGGCCTTGCCTTGCCGCCAGTCCACTCTCCCGGTGTGGTCCTGGGCGTCAAGCGCAAAGCTGGTGAAGAGCCGACGGGCTTCCGGAAATATCCGCGTCTAACAGCCGCGGTGGCTGCGTCGTTTGGCATTTCCCAGAGTTGATGATACAGAGGAAAATACTCTTGCCAGACCAGGGTTCAGACCAAGAGCCCTTCATATCTCTGCTTTGCATGATGCAAGACCTTACATCTTCGGAGGGGGGTGGGGGTGCGTCGCGGAGTGAAAGGTTTTCTGTGGCCCCTCGTGACTGATCCTGAACGTCTTCGGAGAGAGCAAGACCACGATATTGTGGCGCTGGAGGATCGGGAGGCGAGGAGGGTGACGGAGATCCCTAGTCCCGCATGAGATTACAGATCAGTGAAATAAAATAAACAAAATTAATAGAAAATCACGGACCGAACTAAGTTGTTTATATTCGCTCTATATAGCTCCAGCCACAATCCGTGAGGTGTTCACAGGTGCTCTGGAAAGTCTTTTTTTGATTTTCCGTGCGACGTTGCTTCAACGCTTGGTAGTGTTGCTCCTTGTTGTGCGAGGCGGAGGTTTTGCCACGCGTGAACGCAAGGCCCTCGGCACGGCTGGCGAAGCCTGTCGGATCCTGTCGAAGCGGGAAGTGCGCTGCGCGGAGGTAAGAGCTGGTTCCTTGCGATGGTGGTCTGCTTGAGGAGGCGCTGAGATCCGCTTTCTCGAGGTACTGAGCCCTTTCCCATCGAAATGCTCGACAAGCATCATGGCGGCTGACCAGCGCTCTTGCGGAGCAGTCCGCGCCATGCCTTCCAAGACTTCCACTCGCTCCGCCCTCTCCAAGGCTGCACACTGCGCTTTGTGTGGAGTCTTGAAGTCTCCGCTTTGGTCTCGGAAACCATCGAGATCAAGCGTCCATAGCATAGTAACGAAGAGAGACCAGATATCAACCTTATCCTGGTGCCCAGACAGAGCCTTATCAAATAATTCAGGAGCTATGTAGGGATGAGTGCCAACAAAATTTTTCGCCAGGGCAAGTCGGCTGGAAAGGCCGAAATCCCTGAGCTGAAAGGTGTACTGGCCGCCTGGCTCTTTCGAATAGAGAATGTTCTCTGGTTTCACATCCCGATGGACAACCTCGATCGATATTAGGTAGTCGAGCGCCTGGAGCATTTGAAAAAGAACCTGATGGGCGATGGTCTTATATGATATAATGTTCCTACTTAGCATTAGAGAGTGCAAGCTGCCCTCTTTAAGGCCTATGAATATCGCTCGTTCCTTGTACGGCTGGTCCCAACCTTCTGATCCGAGATAATCGACAATATGCGGCTGAGATTCGATTAGCATAGCAGTTAAGATTCAGGAGCGATAACATACATGGCTGGTGTCTGAGAGGATCTCTATCTCTTGTCTAAGTGTAGCGAGTGGTATAGACGCTATTTGCTTAGACCTGAGTATCTTAACCGCTATAAATTTCCCAGTATCTACATTAATAGCCTTATGCACAGTTGCGAAGGTCCCAATTCCAAGGTTAGTTGTCTTCAAGAACCTTAGCCTTGATTGGCAAGATCTTAGTGCGTATAGTTGGGTTGCTGCTTGAGGAGGCAAGGCAGTAGCTGAATAGCGAATCTCGGTATCGTCGTTAATAGGAAGGGTTATTTGCGGTTGTTTGAGAAAATCGTGTGCGCGCCTCGTTTGATCTTTCCACCACTGTAACTCTGTTGATACTAGATGCCAATGTAATTCAAATATAAGGAGATTACATCTTGTGCCACCCATACCCACAAGAGTATTTACAGATGGCTGTACAAGAACTTTCCGAGGGCGTCTATGCTCGAACGGGTAGGTATGTTGGCCGAAGACCTGGGTCGTTTGATTATGCGATCTGTCGAAGAGCATAATAACGTTTGTATCCGGGTCGACTTCAAAAGAGCATTGCAGCCTCGAGATGCCAGATCCCGTCACAAGAATATCAGCATCTCGGCCGCGTCCCAGCACTGCAAGAGTGTTATATGACCGCGAACGTATATGAAAACCGATCTCGAGAGCGACTTTGTCTTTATCGATTTCCGATACGAGGTGGCTGTTGTCAGGACTATTGACAACTTCGCGGGCGCGCTCGTTCACAGGAACAAGCGAAAACACAGTAGAATGCTTCAGTCCAGGCATTATGAGAACCAAGTATAGCAAAGCACAGAGCGGGGAGAGGGTGAAGAGGTATCAGTGCTTAGTATGCGCTTCTACAAATTAGGGGAGCGAGGGGAATATGCTGGCAAAGGCTTTGTCCAAATTATAATGCTACTAACTCTCTTGCTCTGGTCCTGCCCCCTGGCGCACTGTGCATTTTATGCTATGTGGTGGACCACACTATGCCCCTATGCTGTATAGGCAGAAAATCGACAAGGTGTTAAACAATTGGCTTTCAACCCTTGTTCCCACCATTTGGATAATGGATCATGCTAATCACATTTCAGAGACATTAGCACCATTTGCTCCAGCTCCCACAGAAGGCAGAATATCTGCTCACCTCACCTGCTTTCTCTTCATCATTCTGCCACGCGATACGGTCTTCTCTAGAGCATCACAGACCGCTAACTATATCCTATGACAACATCCGCGGCAACGGAATCCAGACGCTTAACGCTACCCTGCTAGACTATGCTTAAAGTCCAGATTTCTCTCCAGTTGCGATGACACACTTCAACAGCGACTCCTCCTCGTCCGACTCACCAACGCAAGCTGCGAGTCTCGATGTCCCTGACGTAGAGATCTGGCAACTCGAAATGAACCGATTGGCGTCATTACCCAACAAGCAGTTCGAAGCTCAAGCACATGACGAGAAGGATCGCATCGTCAGAGCGGTTGAGCAACAAGCGCTTGATATACCAGTTGGCACAGACTACAGCAAGCTAGCATACGAGAATGTGAGACGAAAGTAGAGTCGTTAAGGCATCTGGGATTCTCGATGGACTGATTTACCCTGGGGACGGTGGCCTCATAAGGCACCGCCTGTGTGGCCATTTTGGCAGCATTCAAAGGCATCGCAGCCACTTAATCAGTTCATGAATCAGATATCAAAGAAGCGCGAGCGGATTCGAGGCGACTTGCTAGCAGAGGAGCGCGGGCGGGTCCAAGGTCAAACGATACGCGAAAGAAACACTCCTTTGGGCCCCCCCCAATGTGAATACAATCGCCTACGAGAACGTGAAAAGAGACTGGATTGAGAGGGGTATCTGGGACGATAGATGGGGGGTTCTTCCTGGGGTGTCGTGGAAGCATGAATGGCCGGTAGAGACACTTCTCCGTGATAACCTTACTGGTCAGCAAGCGGATGGATCGGAGGGTGGACATACTGAAGGGGAGGAACCCTTGCAGCCGTCACGGGTGTGCAAATCTTCCAAAGCAGAAAGGGTAGGGTCTCGCCGGGTTGTTTCCAGGAACCGACAAGCCGAACGTCTTCAACTCGCCACCGGGGCGAAGTCCTACAACGTAGACAACGATATTGCAGCCACATCGCTACGCAGGAGCCAGCGGGTACAGCTCAAGGTGAAGAACTCTCAGACTATTCACACAAGTGGCCCGCCTGGTTGGCTCGGTCGCCTGAGACCGAGAAGCAAGGGCATTGTTGAGGCTGGACGCCTGTCAAAGCATCAGAGAACTTGCAAGAGATAGAATGCTGTTGGATACGGTCCTTGTCAGTCTGATAAGTCGCCAAGTCTATTCAATCTGGGTTTCAGCAAGATTGGATGAGTGATATCCACTTCTTCCTCCACTGGTTCAGAGATTGTAGCGCTGTGCATTGAGAAGAGGTAATGTCTCTCGAACCTACGTCCACCTCTGCTTACAAGGCCCGTCAAGACCGCATCTGGGAAAAAGCAGAGTCATTTTGTCTTCCTGCCATATGTTACCCCTAATCAACAGAAAATGCAGGCTCCGAGCTTCCCGTACGCTTGTGCATGATCCTTTTTCGCTACTGCTAGGCCATCCCTCCCTTACAGTCATCACATTCAGGTCTCTACACGGTGCAAGCGGGGTCTTCTACGACATTTGCGTCCTTCGCGTCATCAGCGTCATTCGTACTCGCGTCTGGCTCCATATTTATCATACGATTTCAGGGCCACCACTCCACTATTCATTCTCACCTTGTCTCCGCCATCTTTTCACCCCCTTGTCTCTACTTCCAACTCAGCTGGCCATTATGGGGCATCAGCTGACTTGGTGAGTCCTGGTTTCCTGCTATAATGCAAAAGATGGACCTAATTTACAAACCTTAGCTTGAGCGGGGCATTTTGGTTGACTTGGTAATGCTGCGTGACGCACTGAGAATTTAGCCAAGGGCGATTACAGAGCAACTCATTAGCCAGGAACAGAAGGTGGCATGGCTAGTTTGAGTGATGTAGCCAACAGGCCTGAGTGGAGCTTGAGATAAGAGCGTAAGCCAAAGCTGGACCATTCAACCTTGAAACTTGCGATGAACTTCTCCCTTCCTGCAGTATCGTTTCCTAGTCAAATTCAACAAGAATCTCGACTAAAACTATCAAATGCTGCTCAGCAAGCAAAGATGCCCCCAGCCAAGAGGGGAAGTAGCTGTACTTGGTGAGAATAGCGCAGGATTAGGCTCTGCAACATCGGCCTCATGGGTGCCTACCATGTAACTAGTCTATCACCCGTCTGCAGCAGCCAGACACCCCACCGTCTATTCTGCATGCTTCCAGTAATAAGAAGCTGTGGATGACAGAGTCGGCAATTGGGCAGGCAAATAAATGATCGCCTGCCTAAATAGGAAGATGAGGTAGGTTCGCAGAGCATTCTCGTAAAGCGGCCTTCCCCTTATAAGTCTATTGCATGAGATTCGGCGTTGGCTGGTGATCTGTAGACAGAACTTGCCTTTACTAGGATTAAATTGGGACATTGCTGAAGATGGAGGCATAGTATAATGAGTACTGCTGTAGCATAAGGAATCTATTTTAAGCATCTTATACTACTGAAAACAGGCTGTTTTCGTTATTATAAGTGATCCAATTCTTGGAATCAGCAATCCTTCGTGCCAACCAAAGAATTCTCTTAATGCGATGTGCTGTTGTAGCTTGTGTTTCCCTGAAGCGATCCTTCGTCGCAAGATTGGTCGCAAACCAATTTTCAGGAAAAAAGTGTGCAGTCCAAGCAAAACCCCGTAGCATCCAATCTTCTGGGAGACAAATGCTACTAGCAGGAACCAGTTCCGATTCAGCTTGATACTGCATTGCATCTTCAGCAGCTATATATTGCCTTGAATTGCTCTCAAGTCTATCTTGGCTTTGAAGATCCTGTTTAGTGAGGAACAATTAGTACTCGACTTCCATATATAATCCAGTTGTACATACCAAAGAGAGTATATTCAAGAAATGTACAAGCTCATTCCACTCAATAAGACTTCCGAAACGCATAGTCTCCTCTTGCGAAGTATTGGATAAAGAAGAATCCAAGAATCGCATAAAGCTCAACCGCCCATATACGAAACTTAAGACCCAGGGATCTGAGCAGCGGAAGTGGGTGATGTCGATCGCTGTAATAAATGGTACAAGCTGTGCTTTCCAAATATCATCCTTTTTCGGAGCCTCTAATGCTGCTTCTGCTGCTCTTAGTGCAAAGTTCAATATGTCATAAAGTGCATTGTTGGTAAGGCAAGCAACTGTTAGGTCTTCAAGTCAGTAATTGAAGCTTTGAGGAATTAAGGAATAGATTGATAGATCTTACCTTGAGCCCCATACCAACAGTAGTCAAACTTCAGTTTCCTGATACCTGAAGCTAAGCCACTCACAGAAGCTTGGCAATATCGTCGAAAATTCCTGAAGTCCCATGCATCTGAATGATGCCTCACAAAATAGTGAGCAAAGGCAGCAATTACAGAACTTGGAGCAAATTGCGCAGACTTGCGATGATGTGTATAGATGATACGCAAGGTCTTCGAGATGACCAAACTATCATCCTTGCGAGCCAGGTAAGGTTTAATAGCAAAAGCAGCTTTCGACAGGTAGAAAAACCTCATAGTCAAATCGAATGGCTCCTTCATCGGACAGAGTTGTGACATAATGTAATAGATTGCGCCATTCGAAATATCACAATCCTCGACCTTTCTCAGCTTCGAGTAGCTTAACCCTGCCCAATTAGGGCGCTGAGGATCATTCTCAACCCTTTCGTAATCGTGCGCAATACAGAACCTAGGTATTAAATTAGCAAATAGATATAGATAAATATAAAAGACCAAGTACAAACCTTAGAAATGCTGTGATTCCTATAGACCTATCCCAATCTTGGTGATATTCAGGCGCTACTTGGTAAAGCTCATAGAACTTCAAAATGCAATCCTCAAGAAAGCATTTCAGTTTCACGATACTTGCCAGCGAAGAGTCAGTAGTCAGAATGGAGAATATTTGAATCACCTTCTCTGACAATTGCATAATCTTTGACCAGCGTTCGTAGTTTATCCTGAGGTCCTCCGACGATTGAGAGTATCGTAAAAGGAAAAGCGCAACCTCAAATTCGGATAGGAAAGCCTGAAAAGAATTGCACAGCTCTTGGATCTGCTTTTGATCACAATGACATGCCTTCCTTTTGCCATTGACGTCGGGCCAGCTTGCTGCAATCTCCTGTCCGAGGTCATTATACTTCGCAACTTCTTTCAGAATGCAGTTCTCGCTTTGTTGAATAGCAAACCCGAGGTCTTTGCTGCCGTCTTGTAGGAACTTTTGCATTCTGACCATTACCTCTGATTCGCCCTCAGTTGGACCAAGCCAGGGTGGCTGAATGCCTCCACAAAACTCGCTCTCCTATGCTGCTTAAAGGGGGGATGCTTTGCCAACCTCGAGAGAGACATTTGGAGAGTCTAAGCGAAAGATGCTTCTGGCTATGGTTGCGAGGTATCTCGGGACGGTTGTTCGGTATTGGGGTTTCAACGATAATTTGTCAAGTTCAGCAGTTTGTGATTGGCTGTGGCCTTGCACCAGATCTGGGAAATTCTTGGGCGATATAGCATTATATGATAGACTTTCACTTCCATACGTACACAAGCAACCCTTTGTAATCGAGTTTAGGTGAGCGCTTCTAGCAGCATAGCAGTAGTTCGCGTACCAGGGTCGCCCACGGCCCAGGGAGCCCCTGTGATTATGTGGACCGAAAGCGGCTTTTGATTGCCCAGATTCTAAATCTCACTTCGCCTACTGAAATGTACTGTCCAGTTTCTTGGGATGAGCCTCTAAACGCCAGTGCGCCTCCAACCTTGACTAATAAGAGAAGTATCCTAAGTCTGGCGACCGCCCTGGACAGAACGATAAGGTGCGGGGGATAATGATGGGGCAGCCGGGCTTGATGGCGCGGTGTTCTTGGTAAAGACTGGAGAGGTGACGAGCGGCACTGCAAGCACGCACTCGCGGTTGAGGAAGGTACTAAGTAGTCATGCTCAATGAGTGCTTTGGCGCTGTACGATGTTTGCATGGCTTCAGGAGGTATTCGGGGAGCCTCTGAGCCCGGCCCAGGACTCCTTCCAAGATAAGCTCTATCAATGTCATTAGTCTAGAATTGAATCCTCGTGTCTCTTGAAGCTACCCAAACTTGCGATTTCTTGTCATCAGTAGATACCCCCTTTGCAGTGTCTCAGCTACAGTTTTCCTTTCTACAAAATACTAGATAGACTAATATTGCACCAACCCTCCGCCCGCCTTATTTCAATCACCATGGTAGCGATCCTGCCTATGTACTATAGTACATAACGCGAGTGCCCGAAACCAGCGTATGCCGCGGCAGCCTACACTGCATTGCTTGTTTTAATGCCTGGCAACCACATCAAGCAGGCGAGCTAAACTCCGAGCATAGGATCGGCAAGAACTGCCAGCCGCGCGTTCCGCTGTCTGATCGTGCCCTTCTTTGCAGCTGATTATAATCCCAGCATATCATTACGTCTAGCTTTTAGCCGAACCTTGGGTTGCACTGGCAAGATGCAAATTCACCCGCACAGTGATCGCTCGAAAAATATGCCTCTGAGGCCAGCGCGCTGACTGGGCAGTGATCTCGAGGGTGGGCCCTCACTAAATTAAGACCCTACAAGCCTCAGAGATACGCCCTGATTTATGCTAGCCAAGTACTCTCTGTGATTCCTGAGGTGTAGTGCATTCCGAGCAGAAATAGCATAACTCTGACTCATTAGAGGTGCCTATATAGCGACATAATTAATGCAAGGACTTTATTTCCAACTTTATATAAACAACTAATATTCAACCGCATAACATTTAAGTTGCAGCCAGGTCACCAGGAGATCAATTGATCGTAGTGGAATGGATGAGCTGCTAGAGAAAGAAGGAAAAGAACAAAAGGCCAGCCGAAAATGGCTGCGGATGATCACTCAGGCGGAGGACAGACACCTGGCAACGCACAAGTCAAGGGCTAGTGTCACATTGGCTCTGTCACACTTTTTCTCCTAGATAATAGAGGCAGGCATGAAAGCCGAGAGGGTACGCTGTGTGTCGTTTTGCAGGCTGCTGACGGAGCAGGGCACCGGACAGATGTATGACTCTAGTAAGGTGAGGAAGAGTCGGCACAAGGCAATTTCTCTGACGGACATAGTCCTCAGTTTACAAACCTGAATCGGCTCACGACTCTTGAGCAAAGGTGAACTAAGAATGATTCGTCATGAGTTCTAGAGATCTATTGATATAGAAGCTGCCTCTTGTACTGCGGGGTCAATCCTCATCAAGCAGCTCATACCTCTCTGTGCTGTCTTTTTCCGGATAGACTGAACAAGTCGTTTTCCTAGACTCTCCCCAAAGATACGGATTGCGCCACCTGCCTTAAGATCCTCCCCCTCCCCCCCCCCAATGTGAGAGGTTCTATTAAGCGTGTGCCTTTTCCAAGAGTACGCCATGAGCCATTATCCCGAATGGTAACTCCGAAAAGCGCTTTCGCGACGGGCGTTATGTACTCGGCAGAAACAGGAATTAGTGCACGGAAATTGCCGTCATTCTTAGAGACCCATCGTGAGGAAATCTTGCAGGTATGAGCTCTGCCTTGGGCATCGATATAGAGGGAGAGGGGATATATGCTTCCAGAAGACAGTGGCAGATCCGGGGGGGCAGATGCCAGACGAGCTTTGTCACCCCGGCTGACTGCAGCTGGCTGAGGGCTTAGGCCCGGAGGCATGGTAGCAACCCGCAGTTTCTTGTGTGGCAGATCTTCTCCATCAAAATCATGGCGCCGTTTCGATGATGCAGCGTATCCAGGACGCGGATACGAGTGCTTCGGGAGTAGGCACGTCGCTGAAGGGGGCCCAAGGCCCATTGGCGACGGGAGCAAAGAGCTCTGTGGGGGTGGGACACTGTGCTGCTGGATATGTGGCGTGCCGTTTCGATCGGGGGGGCAGGAGCGATCGGATAATAGTAGTAAATTGCCTTCAGACATATGTAGAGAACTCGTCAGCCTTGACCATGCTTCTGGTAGAGCATGTAGACCTACCCGGGTACTCGCTGTCGCTCCATTGTCTCAAGTGATAGCAATTTTCGTTGAGCCTATACTCCAGGGTCAGATACAGAATTAGGACATAAGTTGAAGATACTCACGATGCTACAACAGCATGACTCTCCTTCTGGGACTTTGTATGGGCCATGACTTGTATTCTCGACCGAATGCTCTCCTTCGTTATTATTTTCTTAGATCTTTGCAACTGTTTCACTCCATTAAACGGGTGCTTGAGGCATAAGATCCATATTATTAGAATAATATACAGTCCGCCCAGAGAAGGTAGGGTGACTGACGACTATTAGCTATCGCACCTCCTGAATAGTGCGCTTAGGCCCTGTGGCCCCTCTCGCCGAAATGCAGATCATCGGATGAATTGAGTGGGTGATGGTTCTGTGTGCTCAAGTACCGGATAACGTCCGAGGGCTGCTGTGCCTAGTCTACACCTGCGCAACCATGTGTGTAGTAGGACTTCGAGGTTTGCACCGAGGTACATGGTCAATTTGGCAGTTTGGTGATGACGGAACAGCGGGCAATGGAATGTGCGTCAAGCCACTAAGATTTTCCCCCTACCTCCAGATTTACCCCGGCACTGATCTTCCCGTTCTTTTCACTAGTTACCCCGTCCTGCCTCACAGACCTTATGCGTAGTCTTCTCCACTCATCATTCTGTGGGGTGGGCCTTACTGCACACAGTATGCGCTGCGGCCGATTTATATTGCAGCTCTCCTTCCCGTGAAACCCAAGTGCCGAGGCATATGATAGTACATGCATGATGAACACTACATCGCCTCGAGGATACTACCATAGATTTGGTCTCTGGACATCTAGCTTAGTGATGGTCATGCTATATTGTGAATTAGCTAAGCAGAAATCTGGATGCGTGACACGCTTGCTCATGACGACTACTCTCAGCTGTATTACATGAGTCCACTGATGTACCTATTATCTCTGTTCAGTTTTTCATCTGTCATAGGCGTGATCCACTCTTCAGGAGCCCAAACGGACATGGTGCTTGTGTCTGCTTCTGGTTACGCGCCTGCTGCATCGCGCGGTCTTGCTGCATATTCAACCCTTGGCGTACCCGGAATGTTTCTCCATATTGGTAGGTCCAGATTATCACTCCTTGAGGGTTTCGACTAGCCCAATGAATCCCTGCTGCGGGAGCCAAATACCTGGGCGGGGGAGGCAGCAGCGCTATCCAGATTGCCAAGTGCGAAAGACGCTAGTAACGCAGATGATACCAAAGACGCCGAATCCGCCGGATTATTGACCTGGTCGTACGATAAATGTGGAGCAAGGCGCGAGTGCGAAAGACGCTAATGACGCAGATAATATAAAAGACGCCGAATCCGCCGGATTATTGACCTGGTCGTACGATAAATGTGGAGCAAGGCGCAAGTGCGAAAGACGCTAGTAACGCAGGTGACACCAAAGACATCGGACACGCCGGACTATTAACGATCAAGGACTCATAAACTGAGAACGCAATAATAAACCTTGCTGGGCTGGAACTTGGGGATGGGGCTTCACCAAAATGGCGGTCAATGTCTAGTCAAAGCGGCGCTGGCCAATCTTGACGTGATTTTTTGTAGATCATGTGCTCATGCTTGTACAGCTAGATAGCTTGACATTCGGTAACATTTAATCAATTGAAGGTTTGAAAAGAAAAAGAAAAAAACAAAAAAACAAAGCGCCGCCAGTTTACGATGTTGTGTGACAAATAGGAACTTTGGCCAAGGCGGGGCAGGTTCGGGGCTTTAGCTAGAAGTGGAAGGAGGCATAGCCAAATTAGAAATTGGCGGGCCAATTTGAGGCTTCTGAGTGTGTTGGGTGCCAAGATTGCCGGAGACGGATAGAAAAGCACTACAGAAGGATGGGGAAGAAAGGACCACTCGCACGATGGTAAAGGTCAGGTAGGTGGGTTGATCATTACAGGGTAGGAGTGAAGCCGGGCAAGATGGCATGTTCGCCCAGAAGGACTATCAAACTACTCAAGCGTGACACCTTGTGGTGTAAGACTGACGACAATGGGAGATGCGAGACAGTGTTGCTAGGCCAACCTTGAACTTTACACGCAGAACGCTCACGATCTGAGTAGATCAGTGCAGCAGATGATTCAGCAGACAGTTCAGACGGTCCGTGTAGAAACGCAATCTCGATTCCATTCACATCGCGGGTCACTGCTTCTCGCCCTTGGTGGACTTCACGCGAGTGGGGGCTGCCGTTCAAAATGGAGATAATCGTCAATACTGATGAAAGACATGGCTGGTGTGTGGGCTCTGCCATCCTGTAATCATACGCTCCAGTCTTCTGCGGTCCTTGTCCAGGGGCTTGTTGTATTATTCATCTGAGCCTTTGTTCTTCACGCGACTGCGAAGTTGCTCTCGAGTTTCTTGCATCTTAAGAGACCGGTATCGCCGCGGTCTAGTCGAAGGGCCAGGACCAAGGCACAGACAGATTCTTTCCCTAGTTCAGGCGCGCAACCATGGCTTACACATCTCTTCAATCTTCTCCCCGAAGCACACCTGAGGATGATTTCCCTCGCTCCAAACCTACCATCGAAGCGACCCAAGAGAAACTTTACGCCGTGATGCTTGCTCTCGAGGAGCTGGCCGATGACTATTCTGGATGTGAAAAACGTTCACTGTACCTAGCATTGCTGTCCACCGCCAAAGCCTATTCAATGATGTCCGGGATCCGCTACCCTGCTGTTCCGAATGGTAAGCTATTCGTCCTCAACCTAGCACATCTTCAGCTAATTCTCAACCAAGCACTATCGGGTGCCCCCGAAGGAGGCAGGTCATTTTTCGATTGCAGCAGTTCTTCCACGAGCTACTCTGTGACCATCTCAGATCGGGGGCCTCCCTCCTGTTCTTGTCATGAGAATGCAACTGGAGCCAACGGTCGTGATTGGGATACTTCCTCAACAGAGGCATCACCTGCCAATGATTCATTATGGTACGATCCAGCTACTTACATAGCATTAACTCGACCATATGATTGGGCAGAAGATGGAACCAACAATTCGTTCCTTGACCATACTTTCTTCGACGACGCCGACATGGCAGAGGATGACAATTACAATACGATCAAGCGGCCCTGTGCTTTTGGCAAGGACAAGCAAGTTGCTACGAAGCCCTTTGGGATTGCCGCAAGCTCAGCACTAGTCATTAAAGTTTTGCGATTTCCTGCTTGGGTTCCCAGGGTGTATAGACGATTGAAGCAGAAATATTCGAGTCTCTAGAGTATAACAGCGGGCAATTGTTCTCTCTATGCTACGGCTTTCTTTAATATTCTGGTTGAAATTGTTTTGAGACTGATAGACTCTGATTCATCTTAACGGTAGCTGCAGCGGGCACATCAAATACGATTGATATTCATCACCTAACACGCTGCTCTGATTATGCGGAAAAACGCATAAACTATCTAATAAGAGTAAAATCCATTGGGATGGTATTGTTCTGCCTTGCTAGATCCATCACAGATAGTCTATTCATAATCTAGGCTTAGGTATCTGCACCTGCAGTTTTTACTCGTAGGGAGAGAACAGTTGGTCTGGGGTTTGTTCAATCAATCAGGCAAGTAGGCTATGTCTCTCCCGCATTCGAATCTGGAGCCTAACGTTCTATTCTATTCTCAGTTCATTTGCTTGAAAATCTATAACCACAATCCTTACCTGAAGCAAGACTGCGGCTCAGGATCGGCGATAGCAATCGAGTAAACCATCCATTGCGCAGTCGTCCGTTGTAGAGCTGTCTTCTTTTGGAGTCTTCGGTCTGAATCCTGCGCAAGGCGCTTTCCGCTGTAGGGAGTTGGCGCGTCATAACACCCTTGCACGAGATGCACATCCCATTGTCCTTCTTCCAACGGCCACACAGCGGGCATTGATGGAATTCTCCGAGAATTGCCCGAGGCTTTGTCGTTCTCATGGTGCAGTTCAAGAAAAAGGATAGATATCAAAGTCGGGAGGTATAAGAACGACAATGCTTGAAGGTGGGTAGATAGAGAGAAAAATGGACGTCCGAGACAGATGAGCCACCTCGTCCTTCTTATAAGAGTGAGACTCATTCGGCATATACATGAAACTGGCACGACTGTATGTGGCTAGTGAAGCAGGGAAAGGTGGGAGCGAACCCCAGCTAAGGGCAATCACCTCCTCAGCAGAATCATGCCGTTCAGCCCTTATAGGTGCCTTTATGTCTTTCAACATGAGAACGATGAGCTTGTGGGTAATGCCAATTAAGGTTTACTGCCACAGGAATGCCCACTTCACCAGTATATGAAGTGATAAGCGTTCCCATCATCTGCAGATAGTCCTAGCAATCACAGCGGACAATTGATCATGCGCATCCTAGTTCCACAAAGTCATTCATCTTTGCCCCGATGCGACGGAGAGGGTCTCGAACGACAGCTCAAAGGATTGAGATTCAGGTGCTCCACTATGTCTCTGGGAACTGCGCTTGTATCTGTGGGTCTAGCTCCCCCTCCATCACATTAGTACTATGTACGCAATGAGATGTAACCCACGATGGGCTGTATATCGATCTGCAAGCTATAGACTAAACAAGGAATAACAAATCGGCCGAGACTCGGTCACCCCGTCAGGAGAAGGGGCGCAACTATACATGCATAGCATGTATCAGCTGCTTGTCCTGAAAGGTCAGCCCAGACTAAGGAACGAAGATCAAAATGGGAGCTATATAGACTGATATAAATGGGTGCCGAAGTTGAAATTCAATAAATACCGTCGGTGGCCCAGAGCTCAAAGTAACACATTCTCGGATGCTAAGTAGTGAACAGCCTACTTTATCTCTTCTACTGCAGCAAAGTTCTACAATGGTCAGCTTAACTTGGCTGAGCCTCTGTCAAAACCCCTCTCAAATTTGGCTTCTGCTAGAGCACAAGAAGCTGTATTCAAAGCTTCCTACATCAGGGGATTCTCGACTTATTTTGCTTATCCGGGGTCCAAACTATACAACCCAGCTACCGCAAGTCCAGCTTCACATCACAGACCATGCGATTATCGTTGAATCTACTTTGCACCACCAGCATAATCACCCACAAGCACAAGGCCATCATGATCCAGATATCCTGGAGCACCCGCTCTTTAACCCGCCATCCTCGTCCGACATAATTGCACATCATCTCCATTCTCTCGTTTTAGCACCTCTGTATTCTTATATCATCTTTGTTGAAGATGAGTTTCCCCAACCAAGCGACGTATTCTGGATCCCCGCTCTCTGGGCCAGCATTTCAGAAGGCCAGCAGCATCGATACCGTCCACTTATACTCATTGTTTGTCCGAAGTTGCCCCCAAATCCTTCTCTCCTAGGGACCAGTATAACTGGAGAGATTCTTCGCTATTTTAACCCTGTATGCGAGCGAAGTAATTCAAACGCCGAGGAACTATGGAAAGCCCATTTTGCAGGCGTCGAAGCCCGTCGTCTGGACTTCACAACAATGACCGAGCTCGGCAAACATGCTTTCTCTGCAAGCAAACACCTTGAAGCGCGAGGACGGGAACTTGTAACCATCATGGGGGCTGCATGCACTCATTTTTCACACAATTCCAGACTGATTCTTCGTCCTGCACTTGCATCACGAACCCACCCGCTTCCTTCCAAATTCGATCAACAGATAGCCCTTTTCTTTAATTGGGTTCAGAAGGAATCCCTTCGGCAGGATCATGCGGTCAGTCTTGCAACATCTGCATTGATCAGGGACTCACACCACGCCGGGCTCAGTGGTAAGCTCCATTCTATCTCTAATTGCTGAGCTAGAGCTTATGCTACTTTAGGCTGGTCACCTGCTGAAGTCTTCGACGACATATTCGCTGGTCTCAACGCCGACTTAAAGGAACGCTTCCACATCTCACTGCGCAAAGAGTTTCTTAACCATTACTCGGATGCAGATCTGCTACAGTATCACCGGATGTCTTTGCTCCGTATACCACAAGTCGTGGTTCCCAGATCACTTTGCTTAACCTGTTTGGCCCACGAACCATCTTACTTTCTCGACTGCAGACACGGGATCTGCATGGGCTGCGTTCAACATTACGCCACACAAATCAGCGGATATGATTTCCACCTACGCGCTTGTGTGGTATGCAGAACCCTCGTTAGCTCACCAGTCGTCATCAAGCCCCCCTGCCGCGGGTCTCCGAGTGCTAAAGTTAAGCGGCAAATTATATGACGGAGAAGCATTAGCGAAAGATCTTACTTGCCTCAGCAATGTTCTACGCGGACCATGGCATAGCCATTTCGACATTGTTGTAGGCAGCGGCGTTGGCATACTTTTTGCTCTTTTCCTGTTCTGCAAGAAAACCGCAACAATTGATGACTGTCTTTATCATCTCCGACGCACACAGAAGATCCACTGGGATTCAAGGGGACTGAGTTTGGTCAGAAAACAGGAGTCAGACCAGCATCTCAAGCCAGATCTGCACTTCAAACCAGAGGAATTCCACAGCAACCAAGTGAAGGTTATTGTTAATAAGTATGCACCCGGGCTGAGACTGGTAGCTTGGATGCTCAAGCTAATTCAATTCATAGGTCAAGTCAAATATTTCGAACCATATGGCCCAAGTCACAGTTAGCTGTTTTGTTGAGCTATCCATACAAGGAAGCCAATATCGAGCGGGAAGGCCGGATCCGCTATCATGCCCATAAATTGCTCGCATCACTGTTCTACATTGAGCGCCGAGATATTGCACTGATATCAGCAAGCTATCCGCAACAAGTACAAGCAGTCATCAGATGCCGCCTAGCTCCGGGGGAACAATTGGTCAGTATGGTCGAGCGGATGAAAGACATAGAGTTTGAGTGTCGCCCTGGCAAGAATGGACTGAAAAACAAATTCTCTATTTACACACTGGAAGACTTAATCCAGGTTAAACAAGGCCGCCTATTCGAAAAACTGTGTAGCTTCGAGATTCAATCTCATGACACGCGGATACAGGTCAAGCTTGGAGGCGGCGAATTTGCGATACGTCATGGCATAAGCAACAGCCCCTGCTATGTGGCCGACCTCTCTGCTACTTATTTAGCGGGGCATAGTGAAACAGACGAGGGAATGGCATAATCTTACTATGTGATACCTAGAAGTTCTAGAAGTTGCAGGACAAGATATAGCACGGCGCGTGGCAGCTCTGTGATGTTTCTTAGCTGCTGTGTTTGTAGCATTCATTGTTACCTATTAGGATACTTGATGGTAACCTTAGATATCGATTGAGCCGCTTCTCTCCTATTGTGCAACAGTGATGAGGGTCGCTCTTTGTGTACGTGAAGGGCCTGACAGTTGGCCGTGCTTTGGCTTTCGCCTCGATCTCAGTGCACGCTCGGTCCGAGATAGAAGCCACGCATATTGTGGGGTGCCGAGTCTATAAATCAGGGACGAATGTTCTCACTAGTTCAGCGATTACTTGAGTATTAGTACTAGTCTAGAAAGGGCTATCTAGTAGCAGACCTATATAGCGTTATCATATAATCGATCCCGGAGTTCCAGGCCTTCTTTTAGCCTTAACTGTATAAAGATATTAGCACTATCCTCTGCTGTAGCAGAGATTGCCATTGAAATACAACTTGTTAAATCTTTTCTCTCCCGAACTTCTGCCTGGTATACTGGAGTAGCAAAGATGGCATCTGCAACTAGCTGGCCAAAGAAGCTGCTAATAGAATCCAGAAAGCATCCCTGGAGCATAATGCGAGGATAAGGCGCGATCTCTTGACCATTGCCCAAATATATATAACGTTGCCCATATGCTACTTCTAGTTGTGTACGAAATAGCTTGTAAGCGATATGTTCAATCTTGCTGCTTATAACCTTTATCCTTAGCAGGCATTCTGGAAAGCCTTGTGATAGGAATCCCATTGAGACCGCCGCTCCTATAATATTGGGCTTGTTTGGCAAGGCTTGCTTCAGAATAGCTCTAGCGAGATAATCAGGAAAGATATCAGCGCACTTAGCAATAGAAGCATCTATAAGAAGGCCTCGGCCTTGGGCGAAGAATTCGATCGGATCGACGGTCGCAACTGAAGAGGTAGATGTAGCAAGAGAATGAAGGCGTCGTGTTATCGGGGAGGGTAGATTGCGGGAGGTTTGTGTTGGTGTCGCGAGTTGGATGGTCGCGGAATTCATGCTGTTGCTGTGCACTGCGCCGTGGTCGGCCCCGTGGTCTGCGCCGTGGTCTGCGCCGTGGTCTGCGCCGTGGTCTGCGCCGTGGTCGGCCCCGTGGTCTGCGCCGTGGTCGGCCCCGTGGTCGGCCCCGTGGTCTGCGCCGTGGTCTGCGCCGTGGTCTGCGCCGTGGTCTGCGCCGTGGTCGGCCCCGTGGTCGGCCCCGTGGTCTCCGCCGTGGTCTGCGCCGTGGTCGGCCCCGTGGTCGGCGCTGCCTTCTGGCCGCCTGTCTCTTGTGTCCTGGAGACCCTCTGTGGCGCTACGTTCCCTATCAGCACCAATGCTTGCAGGTTTAGATAGCGTATTAAGGCGCGTTTCGAAACGCTCTCGCTGGTAAGGATCCATCTGTTGCGGCAGCTTCTCTGCAAGTAGTTGGCATTGTTGGGGGCCGAGTCGATTTATACAGTCCAGAAGACGTTTGCGCTTTCCTTTTCCTGAGACATGGCCGGTGTTCTTTGTCGCTGTTTCTAGCAGTGAATACGCAGTCCAGGCTGGTATACCGCCATAGTCGTAAAAGATCTTTGGGGTAGTGTTCTCCTTAGCCATTCGCACGCTTTCTAGTTGTTTGGAAAAGCTTTGCGGCAGCTTTCGGCGGCCCTTGAGTTCCTCGAGGATCTCTTTGCAAATGTTATCGCGTTCTTCGGTGTTCATGATTGGTCGTGATCAGCGTCCAAATTTGTTGCACGCTATATTGGTGATAGCAGCTGACATACGAGTGGTTTGAGGACAAATTATGTGTCATGATTAATCAGCGGCAGGGGGAAGGGTGCCTTACATAAGCATAGCGTTAGTGTGAAGAATTTGTACTCGACAAATCCTAGCAGAAATGCTAAAAGCCTGCGGTGAATTATATATGAACTACTCAGATATGCTACTCATGTGCATAGCTGTGTCAGTATCGGAACGATTATGCACTGAACATTCGACGCCCGGTTCGATGATTAGTTCATGCGCCTCAGTCATGAAGTCCGGCCGTTTTCCAACGGATCATATAGCCTCCCGCGGAGAAGTCAACAGATTCTCGTCCCAGTTGCTATAGCCTCCAGCTCGCGCGATGTGCCAGCCTTGACAGTCTTGAACCCAATGGTCATATTGTTTAAAATTGGAACATACTTATGGTTCTCGAGATAAGCTTTCTAGAGAACGATGATGTTGCCCAGCACAAGCTCGCGGCACATACAATGATCTATCTAATCTGCTCGCTGAGGCTTAGTAGTGTTTACTTAGCATCGGTAAGCAATCATGAGCTGACCTAATTGGTCTATCGAGATAACCCTTACCCTTGCTTGCATAACCGCCAGTTTTCATCAATTTTAGATCTGCAATCTAGCGTTCCGACCATTCTTCTGTGTGACCTGTGTGGTAACCTATAATTATGTTGGCCGGGTCATAACACTGTGGCTGTAAGAAGATATTACAAGAAAGTTACTAACATAACAGGAAGCGACGTAGCGTAGTCAGCGTTTTGAAAGTAAAAGGAAGCTTCCCTAAGTATTGTAGAAATCGTTTCTCTAAAGAAGCCAAATTAGAAGGTAATAATTATAGGGACCAAAGTAGGTAGGCACTACAGGAAGGAGCAAAGAACGAAACACCAACCGAAATAGTTTATTAATATGTTTCAGGCCACACAAAATTTCCTTAAAATAAGTTTGAGTTCAGTATCCTCTATTTTAGGATCAAGTTCTCTAAACTAGGTCAGCAGGTCTTCAACATATTAATATTAGGCATTAGCGTTTATAAATAAGAATGCTTTTAGTCACCTTAAAATTGCTTTAGGGTACCATTTCAAATAAAAACTACGGTAGCTGCTAGTCCAATGATTTATAAAGAAATCATATCTATTACCTTTAATCGAAAATGAATTATAACGAGATTATCCTCAATTCTAATAGCATTCCAGCTCAATATAATATTGCAGCTGCTACTGCATTATGGAGTATCCTTGCTAGTATTCTTGTTTTGCCTGGCACTTTTACTTCCCTGCAACAGAAAGAAACCTTCCTTCAACATGTCTCCCTTTTACCTATTGCTGCAATACTCTTTTTTTCTGGAATTATGGGATGCAGCTTGCTTTGGTTCAAATTTCGAGAGAATTATTATTGGGTAATATCACATCTTTTCTTGTAAGGCAGCTTCTTCTATATTATAGCATTCTTATTGTTAATATTGCTTATAGACCAGGAGCTCTGAATGCCTTTAGTAGGTTAATCTCAATTCTTATAAACGTTTATACAGCGAAGGATCGAAGATGGTCTCCTACAGCATGGGTTTCCTTAAGCATTATTTTGATCTCTTTCTGGTTCATGACAATTATGTCTTGTATCTGCAAGTAGAAGCTCTATCTGCTTAAGCGCCAATCTGAAGGATCTATAAGAGCCTGGCAGCGGATAAATGGGTCGTCTTATGAACTTCAAGAAAGGAACCAGATTACAGTTTTAAAGTAAAGGAGAAAGGGGAAAGGAGGATAGAATGGGAGGAGCTAAGCTGAATTTGAATACGCAATTAGTAGTTTTGAAATCGAATTAATTGGTTGATTAGTACCAGCCTTGCAGCAGATAAACTTAAGCAGGAGTATTATCCCCTAAGCTGAATGTATGCACACCCCCGAGGTCGAGGTCGTGACTGATTCCAAAAGAGGCCTGTGACGGAAATTAGGCCCTGAGGGCACTAAGAATGTTGCCCTCGAGGCATAATTCCCGCCCTTCTAATACACATCTACAAAATTCGAGAGTTGCGGCTTCCTCAGCTCTAGAGGAGAAAGAAGCTGAGTATCAGGCTCTTTAGAAAATGAATAGATAGTAGACTAAGCCTTCCAGCATAGGGCAGATAGAGTGTATATAGTAGTAGTAGCCTAAAATTAGCTTAGAAAGACTTGGATTTGCTTAATGTATTAAGAATACTATTAAGACAAGCAATTCCTATTGCATAAGAATAAGCATTCTTGTTATCGCTGAGCTAATTACTATATAGCTTAAACAGGACCTAATGTTTTGATGTGCTACAATTCCAAACAAATATTCAGCAACAGGACGATTGAAACTTAATTCCGCTGAACGTGCGATGGCGATGCGTCACTGCGATGGCAACGCACGGGATGTGGCCCGTATGTCATGGGAATAGCCCATCGCAACGCACACACACCAGCCAGATAGTGAACCTATTCTGTCGTACGTACGTACCAGGCCCAGCCAACACATGCAGCTAATTCTAGATTGCATAATTGCCTTATATATGTATCTATGCATACTCTTGACATAATAATTCAACTTAGGAATTCAATTATTGCTTCTGCATATAAGAAAAGCCTCTGAAAGTGCCTAAGTTTGTGCAATTGCTAAGGATAGCTGAATATATCATGTCTATGCTCGCATAAGTATACGAACTTGGTCTAAAAAGAGGGAATTATTATATGCACTTACACTGAACCAGAACTCGGGCGCTGTCGCACAAGAAAGAGGACAGAAGACCAAGTTGTGGGCAAGGGCCCCGTCGACCCAAGCGTGCTGTATCGTAAGAAAGGCAAACCAAGGCCAACGAAGCACAGGATCAGGGTGAAAAACCTGCCCTAGACCTGCCCAGGTGGCTCATAGAAGATTTGAATCGAAAAGAAGGCAAAAGAACGTGTTGTTGTTGTCTACCTGAAAGCAAAGCTAGTGGTGGCTGTTCCTCTTCTTATATGAGGGATCTTCAGGACCCACTATCCTTCTTCCGCATCCGAGGCTCCTCACACTGGCCACCACAACAACACTACGCCAGCCTTTTGCTTGTCCAGCGGTCGAAAGGGGTCCATGGAGTATCTGCACGCTTCACTTCTTGCCCACGAAGAATAAGCCTATACTCAGTTGCTGGACTCAGTGCCTTCTCTCGGCGCCTCCACCAGCACGGGGCAAGTACGCTTTGTTCTATAATACTTCCACCAGGTATTTTTACCAAAGCTATAACCTTCCACTGCCATAAATGTAGATCATCACTTGTAGCGGTAGTGCGATTGGTAACTAGTTTGTGAATCTCGTACTGGACAGCTGTTTTTAAGGAGCGGAGACGACGTTCTAAATTTCTCGTATAGTCCCTATGCGCAAGTGTCCACCAATGAGCTCGAGCTGCATGTTGAGCTTGTAAAGCATTCTTCACCAGAGCGAGCTCTTCCTGATTAAACTGATAGAACGGTGTGACTAAGATGAGTGGTTGAGAGGGTGACGCTTTGAAGATTCTTTTAGAATAATTTGTAATTGTCCATACTTCATAACATATATTAGACCTATTACCAGGGTTTAGCAGTCTCTACCAAACACATTTATTGAAAGGAATTGGGAGGGTGTTTTCCTTACTTTGCATCCATTGTATAATCTTGTACTTTTCCAAGAAGCCGCTTCGTCGATCCATTGATGTATGTTTATATAATTCTTCAATGCATAAGACTGTGCCTCAGCTTAGGGCTCTTTGGCGGTTTTCAAACCTTATACAAAGATTTCGGAAGGCCCTAAGCTGAATCCTTAATCTTAAAAGAAAGAGGTACCCCCTAAATTTCAATTTCCTTTGCTTTGGCAAGAAATAGACACGGAATACAGAACAAGCTAGTAAGTAAAGAAGATAAAAACAAAAGGTCCGCTCAGGGCGATTAAGTATTCTTCGATTCGTAACACTAAGTTCGAAATGGGTCTGTGTTTCAGCAACATCAGAGGTTACCAAGGAAGTCACCTATACTTCGAACAAAGACAACAATCTAGACGACAGGTAACGCTTGACAACGCCACCGAAATAAGGTCTCATCGAGATCTCAAACGCTTCGGCCCAGTTGAGCCAAGACTTCAGCAGCTAAGACCAGCAAGACGCGAACAGAGAGAAAATTATGGCGCAGCATACGCGCGTCGTGATAATCCACGCCCCAGGTCACCATATCCGAGCTCTTACATGCGAACCTGTAGGAATGAAAGTGGTTTGGATCACGGCACCTATAGGCATGGCTCACATCCATATTCAACCTATCCGAGTTCTCAAGATTGTAGAAAAACACACGATCAACATGGGGGTCACCGTAATGCAACAAATATACGGTTTCGCAGCAAAACTGGGAATGATGGCCTTGCGCTGAGAAGGCGTCGCGTACGCTTCAGTACGGATGAGCAAGACCTGCAGAGGCAAAGACAGATTCAGAATGGAATAATTCGCAGTCGATAGTTAATCTAGTTATATTTTCTTCTAATTCATTCTTACTGTATTTACCAACATATATCTAGGTGATTGCGTCACTTCTTGTACTCGTGAATCCGTGGGCTCCTTCTAAGTGGCCGGATTCTCTGAGGATCTTCAACTGTCAAGTCAATAGGATCCTCCTTCGTACCAATTCCGGTTGAATAAGGAACAGAGCGTGCATCTTCGTATATAGAGTAGTCGCTTCCTTTATGCTTATCGACTTGATTATGTTCGCAAGTATGTTGGCGGCATTGGAGGATGCAGTTCGCATAAGCACTGGTAAGCTCATTGCGTCCTTTGTTCCAGCTCTGAAAGACGATACAGCGGTCGAATGGGTTTCCAGGCTCTCGACAGTTCTTACATGCTTGCTCCTCAATAACCCGTTGTTGAGAGCTATATTGATCTAGGATAGGCATTTCCCTCCCTCGAGTAAAGACCAGAAGAGCGTTGACCACGTTGTCTTTGTTGTGATAGAGGCTATCCAGAAATGGTTTCTCAAGATGCGAGAGTGTTCCCTGGACGTGACGTCTTTCCGGATGCTTGGCTATCTCTTTGTGAGTAGCACGAGAGATCCAGTCTCTAGCTGACGTATCAATTGCCATCATAGTGTGCGGACCGATATCAGTGCAAAGGCTATTAAGGATATAGACGAAGATACTAGGGCTATGATTAAATAGTTTTCGGTGCCCAAAAAGGTTGCTATGTAAGAAGAGCTGGGAGAAATTGTTTTGTCCCATGTTGATGTTTGTTGGCAAGAGGCAGAATGTTAGTGTGTGTAATGTCCGAGCTATTTAATAGAACATATCGAAAAGACACGTTTTCATCAGCAGAATCCGAAGTATTTATACAACTAGTAGCTAAGTGCTTTTTAATAATCTCCCTCCCTCGTATGCCTTCTAAAATAAGTGCTGATTTTCGTAACTCCATAGAAAGTGAAAACTGAGTTAACCATATAGCAAGCTCTGCGGAGAGGTTAAACAAGGTCAGAAAACCAGGTCAGCCCAGTATTCGTGTGACCAGTAAGGCTGGTTGACTGGTCATCCGAATACTGGTAGGAAGTCAGGCTGGTAGGCCGATTAACTGGTCATCCGGAGACTGGTAGGCGGTCAGACTGGTAGGGCTAATTGACTAGTCAACTAATTTTAGTACCAGTCATGGTTTCTAAAGACTGGTAGACCGATTGACTGGTCAACCAGAGACTAGTAGGCGGTTAGACTAGTAAGTAAGTCAGGCTGGTAGGCCGATTGACTGGTAAGCCGATTGACCAGTCGAACTGCCCTACCAGTCTGACCGGGTCGGCCGAGACTTTGGGCAGTGTATTGACGTTGGTTCGCCTAGACCAATCTGAGCGCAGTCTTCTATCTATGGAAAATCCGACACTCAGCATTAATCGGTGGATCCCCGAATCGCATCCGCTAAGCAGGCTGCTATCCCCTGTCCTTTGATTCGCGACAAAATACCCATTCATATATTGCAGCGCTAGACTGATATATGATTTATGCAATTTGATTTAGAACCTATCTATCGTAGAGCTAATATTGTCAGGATCTTCTAAGCTTCTCTTACAAACTCAGTATGCTCGTCAAATTTATTTCCAATCGTAAGAGCATGCGACACCCGAATAAGCCTCCTTGGTCACCATCGCTTCTAACACACATCCATTCTAGCTTCCTTTGTGAAAACTGATTGTCCGCTCGGTTGGGGCAGGGTGGATATCGCCGAAAGTGGCGGCTTCCTGAATCCGCGGAATAATGGTGTGTTCGAGGTGGTAGGTGTTAAAGTCTGTAAATTGGAGAGTAACAGTGTACTCGTGCGTTGGTTCCAGACGGACATCCGCTTTGATTGTTGGCCATGGCAGCGTGTACAACATTCTGAGGCGACTGACCGCGAAGGTCAAAGTAAATTGAGAGCAATCTTCGGCGTATAAAAACTGCGGTCGGGTGCGATCTCTATGAGAAAACCAAGAGCCGACGAAACCCTCGGCATCTGTCTGCCCAGAAAGCACTAGTTATCGAGGTCGGCATGCCGTAACAAAGACGCCTGGTACAGGGCGGTTGGCATGGTCTAGTACGCGACAGATGAATAGAGATGGCATTTTGATGGCGAAAAGAGGTAGTCTCGCTAGTGGTATACAATTGCTTGCTTATAGACTAGCTGGCGAAATATGAACACGAAGGACACAAAAAAAAGGGGTCCGGAGGGCAGTTATCAAGAACGGACGAGCGCCGGAAGGGACGTGATCATGATCCGGCGAACGTGAAGGAGCGCCTTGCCCCGCCGGGCCCCACCTGCGGAATCCAGCGAGACACCGATCCGCGGGCTGTTACTTCCGGCGTGATGTTGGTGCTGCGCCACCCGGGGCTGCCCCACTGAATCATTGTAACCGGCCAGGGCTGAACTGCATCGATAGAGACATCGCACACACCTTTCAAATTCAAACGCTGCCCCCTTGCTCACGATACTCAATATAGCACAGACGATCTTATCAAAGAAAGAGCTATATTTATACTATGGACCGCAGTGCCTAAAATAGCTATCTAAATTTGCTCCTCATCTAGGCGGGGTAGTAGAGGGGGTAGGCTCCTATTGCGCCTTCCTCGTTTGTGCGAGTTACCCTTCCGTGTCCGCTTCCTGCTCGGTCCGTCTTCATGCTGATCGTGTCCCTCCCTACCACTCAAATCGCGCTTCCGGGGGTTTGATCCTGTTGTAACCGTGGTATCTACCACGTTGCTTCCGAAATCTGTGGCTGGGACTAGCTGCGGAAAGCGCGTCGCAATTTGCGAACTCGTTCCGTCCAGCTCCATCGCATCCGACGACTGTGGATATAGAGATAGAGCTAGATCGACCGGACCAGATATCTGTGGGAGTGGGGAGCCATACACTGGGTGGTGAGGCACCAACGCGCTGCCACTGCCATACCCCGGGATACCATTGCATGCCACGAG
Organism: Aurifilum marmelostoma; assembly: GCA_027559495.1. Classification (NCBI taxonomy): domain Eukaryota; kingdom Fungi; phylum Ascomycota; class Sordariomycetes; order Diaporthales; family Cryphonectriaceae; genus Aurifilum; species Aurifilum marmelostoma. Next base: position 1,827,450 of record JAMXSV010000010.1, on the reverse strand, counting down.
ATCCAAAGGTACGGACTGCCCTTCTGCAAGGGGAACAAGGTTCACTCTGTTTGGAATCAATTTTCCGCACATAAGCGCAGCCTTCATGAGCTCGCGCCTGTCTGGCACGGATGTGTCTCCAAAGAGGTGGTATTGCCTTTTCAAGTCTATCACCGCTTCCCAGACTCGGAGCAGAGCTTCCAGCCGCTCCTTAACTTCTTCGAAGAACCTCGCATCATGTCCAAGGAAACTATGAAAAGCAGCAGCTAAGTCGTGATGGCTTTGCCAGAGAACAGGATCGCTGATGCTAGCAACATCGCCCATATTAAGAATTGGCCGATTAGCTGCAAAGGGAGAGCAAGTTTCGAGGAAATATCGATATCTCCAGTAGCGCATAAAGTACACCATCTCTTCCGCACTCTTGCTCGGCTCTCCGTAGCTTGGAATTCTGTTTACCAGTGACATGTTACCGAGGTATTTATGTTAAGTACAGAAGCTTGTTTCGGGATAGTGAATAAGTTCACGGTTTGATACGCGTTGGATATTACTCAAGAGGGTCCAGACTATAGAGGAAATACATGCCAATTTATATGTGAAAGTCACGGTCGCTGGATGGCACTTTGCGCCTTAAATTAATTTACTTGTTTTAGGGTTCTAGCTGCCTAGAAAACAATGAAAAATTCTAAAAATTCTAATTTCGACTCGAGTGCCCCCCCCCCCTTTTCCCTCCGCCTATGTAGACAGCCCAGGCCGAATAGTGGATCGGTCAATCACTCTCGTCTGAGAGTTCAAATTCCGTACTTCCATCATGTCCGGTTCCGCACGACAGTCCGTGATCTAGAGAAATGAGGCAGGCAGCGCAGAAGGTTGGCTGGGTGGTATCTTGCTGTACTTATGTGTCAATAGGCTGGAGTCTCGCTTTTAAAATAGTCTGATCTCTCACCATTCTGGTAATGAGGCCCATAGCAATTTGCTCGATGCGATCCAACTGAATCTTCAGCTCTGCTAAAATGCGACTCGTTTTACTAGAGTACGTTTGGGTTTGGACCTGGTAGGCGTTGTGCTAATGTGCAGCTGTTTCTTGGTAGAAGTGGAGTGTGTCGGCATCAGTGCTGGATGGTCGTAGGCGAGGAAGAGAAGTCATGTTGGATGTTTGATTGGAACAGAGAAGACCTTGATGGAGGATATGTTTGGTTGGTTATGATTTTCAACTGCGTAAGTTTGTTTAACGGGAGCAAGCTGCGTCCGAGATCTCTTATACCACAACACTTCGGTCCCAGAAATACATTGCAAGGGCTGTGCTATTCCAGGTGTCTTCGCAATATGAGCAGAGGCCTGCCCTGAATGTCTCGACACGTAATAATTTCTACGAGATGCAGGGATTTGCACGTCGTTGGTCGCCGATCAGGTTCCTGCCCCCCCTCGCTTCCGTCAAAAGCGCGCAAGGGAGCCCTACAATTTGATGATACTGATTCCAAGGTAGCATCCTGGAATCCTTCAGGACTGTTGGAAGGGTCAAGATGTTCAGCGAACCCCACACGACGAAAACATGGCTGTCTGATCGTGCATAGGATATGAACTATACTGAGTACATAGTTGCGGGTGCGAAGTTGCACCGAAACAGCGACCGACTCCTGTTGGCTGCAGAAGCCTGAGTCGTGTGTACGAGGTTGATAGAATAGATTCCACTGAGACCGTTGTGGTGGTAACATCTTTGATTGGCTAACAAGCTCAATGCCAACTTTGATTGGCTCAATGTATAGGGGTTACAACTGATATTAGAGTTCTGACTCGTGCATATGGCTGGCTTCTGCAAGGTGCAATTTTGTTGGTTGTCCAAAAAGGCAAGATGTGGAAACGAATAGCGTAGAACGCTCAGGCATCAAGCATTCCCCGAGCTTGCCTCGCGAGCCCCATCTCATCTCCAGCGTGTGCATAGGGGTTTTACAGTTCACAGTACTGTCGCATCCCGGGCTGGGGGCGTTCATCCGTCGGTTGGTCACACTTCCTTGTCGGGCCGAAGCCGGACTCTCAGGCCCTCATGTTCGACCAACTCCTCTCAAGCGAGCTGCGTATGGGGATTATGGACGTTGATTACCCTGTCCGCTGATACCGGACGTCCCTTTGCCGGCTGGCTACCAATTTCCCTCGGGACCACGCTCTTAAGACTCTGTCTCGAGCGATTCCCTCCTAAATCATCCAAGCTCCCCCCCCCCCCCCCCGAATAAACAAAGAGAAAGCAAAGAGGAAGAACCGGCGTGCCACCATGTCGACCAAGAGTGCAGAAGTCGTCTCGAAACGAGGACTCTTGATTCGTCTGCAGGAAATAGCAAATAGGGGGGAAGAACGGGACGCAATCCACCGAGCCTTATCGAGATCATCCGGCAGGGCCTGCAGCTTCTATCTGCGTATCTCCGGCAGCTTCTCTGCACTTACTGGTATGTTGACGAAAGTATGAATATTGTAGTTGAATGGTCTAACATCTATAATAGAGCGAACTTGAGTCATTGAAGACGGAACTAGACGTTTTTTGTAGCGGTGTCCCGCTCATTCGCTCCCTGTTACAAAAGTTAGGAAGCTTTCGAGAACAATACGAAGCGCTGCTCCGGGGATACACTCAAACCCTTTCGCAAGTGGACGAAATGCGCGATTCTTGCCGCCGACAAGATGCTGAGTTCTCACGTATCATTACTGCCTATCGATCTGTACTATCGATTCTGCATCAAAAAACAGAAGAGAATGCGCTTTTGCGCCTGCAAAACCTCGAGCAATGGGAGCAGATCTGCCAGCTTTCTGAGCAGCTGGAAATAGGAGTCGCTAGCAACGAAGCCTGGGTTTGAGCCGAAGTTGCTATAGGGAGGAAGGAGTCTGCGCGAATTGGTGAATAATATAGGTTGAGCAATTCACTTCGCGCATTAATTATGCCTGGAATGATTCTTAGACCGTCCAAAGTCAATTTTTCAGATGAGGCTATCAGAGCAGAGAGTCTCTCACAAGTAAAGCTTCACCAAGCAATCTCAAGACCACTGTGTCTACCAGGCATATGCTATCGCGTTTGCGATAAGTCCGAGCCGAGATGAGTCTCGCGCTATCACATCACCGCCCCGTTGGACCCACTTGCGACCGACCTGCAGCACCCCGTTGGACCCACTTGCGACCGACCTGCAGCACCGTGCCCCGGCCGTTCACGGCGGCCGCCACGGAGGGTCGCACGCTGTCCAACGGACACTGAAATCCCTCCGATGTGACGTGGAGCCGGTACAGGCTGAAGATGACGGGCTGAATGCAGAGGGATCGGCATACTGTTCGGTCTCTGCTTAAGGATACGAAATTCGCGGTTGCTCTGATGGTAAAGTGCTAATTTAAACCTCTCTCTCTATATAAATATCTAGAGTGTATATCAAGCATCAGTATGGGGGTAGTCTTGCATTCATTCCTCAGCACGCCCGAATTTCATGCTCATTTCCTTCTTCTACCCTCCTCTGCAATGGCTAGCCAACTCCCAAAGTCACTTCCAACCTCTCGTCCTGCTGATCCTTCTGGCAACTACGGTGACGAGATGCCTCACGTGGTAACCACTCAGTATCGCAGTCCTTCTCCTCCCTTGGCTATCCCGACCTCTCCTTCACCTTATCAGATTCTCGTGACGGAATCTATCGAGATAAAGTCTTCAACTTGCTCCCCTCAGGAGACAGCATCTTGTTTCGCGCAGGTCCATAAATTGTCCGCAGATCAGCTGTCGATGGCTAGCAAGCTTCCGGCAAATCTTAGTACGGGTGGTGAGGATGCCCAAAGCCTCGTTCGTGCGACCAATCGGGCTGTTAAGCAGGGGATCACGGCTTATTGGGCACCGAACACGCACCAGCTCCTTATTATGGCGACTTTGTCCCTTATCTCGCTGATGGTCGCTTTGGACTTATGTGTTATCATTACATCTTTAAATGTATGTTTTCAAAATTCCCATTCTCTTACTTATTGACTTGTGCTAAAAGGTACCCAAAGACAATTGTTATCGATTTGCAACTTTCCATATCTGGTGGCATTTGGATCGGGACCTCTTATTTGCTGGCTAATGCTGTTGCTATGCCTTTTATCTCTGAGCTAAGCAATATTTTTGGCCGGCCAGCTGTCCTCGTATTCGCCCTGAGCTCGTTCGCTGTTGGTACGCTGTTGTGCTGCTTAGCTCAAGAGCTTGCCCAGTTGCTGGCTGGTCGGGTGGTCCAAGGCATCGGCGGCGCCGGAATTATGGCTCTGAGCCTCGTCATTTTCACGGATATGGTCCCGCTCCGTTGGCGACCAAAATGGTACGGATTCGTGTAAGTACATTATGCAACTACAAAATTACGAGTCGAAGAGATATATGCTAATACATAGCAGACTCGGAGCCTGGGCTATAGGTAATTGTACTGGCCCTGTTATTGGGGGGTTGATTGCATAGAGAACGACGTGGAGATGGGTCTTTTATATAATGTTTCCGCTCTGTGCAATCGGCCTAACAATGGTATTATACCTTTTGAAGTTCAGAGGCCCTCCTGCGACTGCTTCCCAGAAGCTGCGGAGAGTTGATTGGGTCGGCGGCATCTGTTTCATTGCTTCCACGACCATTTTCCTGGTTGCCATCTCGTGGGGCGGGTCGCAGTTCAGCTGGACTAGTGCAGGTACACTTGTTCCTCTGTGTCTTGGTGTTGTGGGTGTGATTTGGACAATTCTCTACGAAGTCGAGTTCGCAAAGCGACCCTTTCTTCATTGAAGCCTCTTTCGGGACCTTAGTTCCGTGATTACGTATATTTGTGGCACGATCCAGGGCCTCCTGGTAAGTATCCTCGCATATGATGTTGATATACACTAAAATCTAATAATATCGCACAGATATATGGACAACTCTACTATATTCCGTTTTATTTTCAGAGCGTTAGGGGTTACCAACCCCTCCATACTGGCCTAGCGACTCTTCCTGTTATGGTTGTTTGTGTCCCCAGCTCGATCATCACTGGCGCGATCGTCACGAAAACCGGAAACTACCGATGGCCAATTTGGTCAGGGTGGGTTATCCTCTTGCTTGGCTCTGGTCTCACAATCCTTTTCGCTAGGGAAACACCTACCGGTCTGTGGGTTGTGGTACTGATTATCGTCGGGTTCGGTCATGGAGCCATCCTAAATGCACAGAATTTCGCCTCACAGGCTATGTGCATGCCCGGAGAGGAAGGTTCAGCGGCCGCAATGTACGCTTTCGTACGTCAATTTGGTATGGCACTCGGAGTTGGGGTAGGCAGTTCAATATTTCAGAACACTATGGCCTCAAAGTTGAGGTGGGAGGGACTCGACGACACAATTGCCTCGAGGAGTGAGGCCTTTGTTGAGGAGCTCTGGCAGTTGCCAGTCGGTGATCCTGACAGAGTCTTATTCCTAGATGCATATGTGTTCGGTCTCCGGTCGATCTTCTTATTCTTTGCATGCATAGCTGCTGTTGCCTTGATCCTCAGCTTGTTCAGCAAGCAGCATCACATAAGGGAGGAAATTGACAGTAAACACGTGCTTGAAGAGATACAATTCGAGCTTGCCTAAAAGACAAGCAAGGCACATAGGGCCTTCACACTGAGATCACTTCTGTCTAGCGCAGCAAAGCCAACCCAGAAGTGGTGAATGGAATCTAATTATCGCAAAGAGGAAGAGGAAGATGATGATCTGGAAATCGCGAACACGGAAAGGGGATTCTTCTGGATGAATATACAGCATAGGAAATTATTCAGAAGCAGCTCGAGCATTCTCTTGGCTAACGGTATTCAACGTAATTCTTATTTTATATATCCGATTACTTCACTTTCTTTAGCACGGGTCTTATCTCAAGGCTTTGGTCTGGTAGGCGAAGCGGGGTACCGTGGGCAATGGTTGAGTGATTACAGCCGGTAAATGCAGAAAGCCGTGGACGCGGCATCTTATACATAAACACCCGGAGGTACGATAGGAAGGTGGGTAAGGGCGATGCGGGGCCGCTAATTGCTCGCGCGCTCCATGCGACACATTCCCCTCACGTGCCTTTATCATGCTATCTCCACCAATCATCAGTCATCACTTCTGTTTTTCCCTCCTCGTGATAATCCGAACTCAAGATCACGGATAATCATATAATTGGACAAACTCACACTCGCGTTAGTCTCGAGCGTGATTCCGTTTTCGAAGAGTTGAAAACTTGCCGAGCCCTTCGGACTACAACTGCACCCTCATCGAAACCTCGTAATCGACGGCCCAATCTACATGCCCCTCAACAGCGCTCGAAACACATTCTCTTGCTATTTATCGCCGATAGTGATATTAGATATATAATTTATAGGTACAATTGTCTATAGTCTTCCTTACATATAGCTCCTAATGGTGGTATGTTTATCCTTCTTCGCCGTGTAGCCTAATACGAATCTGAATAATCCCAGCTGTTTTATCCGCAAGGGCTCGACGTCGACAAGGACAATGATCCATTTTTCATCGGTGCTAGATTCGGTGCTCAGACTGTTATCGGCAGGGGCCAAATGGTATACTGGCGGAACTGTATAATTAAAATTTTTGAAACGGGAAAGGAACACCAAAGGCCTGTGGAAAGATATATGGATGCGTTCAAGGGATAGTCCCTTGTGAGAAGCGGCGTCAGTCTCTTGTTCGAAGAGGGTGAGGTGAAGGAAGTTTGAATAGCTTGGAATTTAACCGAAAACTTGTTCTTTGATTCTCGTTGCTCTCCATTCCCCCAGATATACTTTCATCTTGCCACTTTCCGCCGCTTTGTTTGATATTGTCATAGAAAGACCATCAGATACACTAAGTCTCATCTGCTCCTCCCGCTGATATAAGGGAGATGTGCGAACCGCTTCATACAACTCGCCTCGAAAAATACAGTGGAAGTCTCGTGTACATCCCCGTAGCGTGACTGACGCATCTGGTTCTATCTTAGCCCCTCCTAAATAACAGATATATCTGACTCTATGCTTGACTTCAACCTTGACGTGGAAATACTCATAAGCTATTTCTACCACCTTCTCTAGCTTGATACTTATCTCCATCTAGCACCCAAAATGTTCCCTAATGTGTCCTTGTTGAATGAACATCGTTATATCGGCCACCCACGTCCCTTGGACTTTGGTACTTGGTATTCTTTCGATCGCATCCCAGAAACAATCATCGAACAGGTTTTTAGCTAGCTCGAGAGGCGCTCCACTATGTACGCCCTTTGAGGAGGCTCTATTTTTGAGTATTTGTTCTGATATATCATGCTCAATCTCGCCTTGTACCGCGGTCGATGTTGCATCTATCTCGGTAGTGCCTGAACGTTTTGTAAGACGTGAAAATTAGCATTTAAAGGTGTACGTAGGACTTCTTTTGGATCTGTTCCCTAAGTGAGTAGTACCATTATACTTAGCATTGGTTATGCTAGTAGAGGTATTATGCTCAACGTCATTCGGCGTTGCAGCGGGTATTGCGTTGACCTCGGATGTATCTAAGTTTTGTGTTAAAGAGGAACCCATGAATTCGACAGGAAAACGTACAGTGTTTCCTAGCTCTGGTCCTCGCGTTACTAATACTATTGCTGTTCCCTATTTGCAAGGAATTGCTTTTCTCTAATGGCCGGTAGTCCATGACTTTTGCAGCGAGCTGCTCAGCGAACGCCCGATGAAGATCGATAGGGCTTGTTTCAAGCTTATTGACAAGATCCAACAACATTGCTCTACCAGCGGATCTGCGTTTCACTTTTGTGGCTTTTTTCGCGGCGTAGTATGCACGCCAGACCGGAACGCCTTGTTTCAGAATGATTTGCTCAATTGAATTCTCGTCGGCCTGGGTCGCTTTCATCAGCGCTTCCTTTGCCCCATACGGACCGCGCGTCCCTTTTTGGTGCTCCGCCCAGACTAATGTAATAAGATCTGCGAGCTTATCTGAGTCCATTTGAAGATTTAGAGAATGAGCAAAGTATTATAGTTACAAAGTTTGAGGGTGAATTCTTTCTTTCTTTCTTTTTTTTTTTTTTAAAAAAAAAAAAGGCAAAAGTAAAGTTTAGACAGTGCGATTTAGGATAGAGATTTCGGACAGTAAGGTTTGGGACAGTGAGGTTTGGGACAGTGAGGTTTGGGTCAGGTGAGGTCTGGGACAATGAGGTTTGGAACGGTAAGATTTAGGATAGAGATTTCGGATAGTAAGGTTTGGGACAGTGAGGTTTAGGTTAGGTGAGGTCTGGAACAATGAGGTTTGGAACGGTAAGATTTAGGATAGAGATTTCGGACAGTGAGGTTTGGGACAGTGAGGTTTGGGTCAGGTGAGGTCTGGGACAGTGAGGTTTGGGACAGGTGAGGTTTGGAACGGTAAGATTTAGGATAGAGATTTCGGACAGTGAGGTTTAGGACAGTGAGGTTTGGGTCAGGTGAGGTTTCGGACAGTAAGTGGACTGGGCCTTGGGTAGTAGCAATGTTCAAATTCGGCTTTATCCCCGGCCGAGCTGTTGGCTGGTCTTGACTAACGCCATACTGCACTACTACCTTGCCTCTTAGGCGGATGCCTTTGATATTTATAACTAGCTAAGTACCTGCCTTATTGAGTTTAGACGCAGAAGCCTGCACATGCTGATCTTGCGTGGTCGCTACAGCAAGCGAGGAGTTCCGAAAGATAATGCATAGCCGTTCTAGTGAAAGCGCAGTAATAGCCACAGGTACCCTCTCAGGTATTCTCGAGCATCTCGCATATAAAAGGACAAGAAGTAAGCGTTCTGAATGGGCATGCTGTTTTCATAATATCGTGCGCAGATATCTCCCCCCCCCCCCCAATCAACCAAAAGATTATACAAGAGTCCTTTATTAATTGTTTCTATAGTATGAACGCCGATTTGACTTAAGTTATGCTTTAGAGGCTGTATGCTCGAGCGCATAGCTACGACATGGAATTCACTGCCTCTTCCTACTAGCAAGTCAGGTTTCAGGCCGACTTCCCGTTGGGGGAAGGGTTCGCATGTATCTGCGAGCAATCTCCTGACGAAAATGCCTTGTCACGTATTGATCAGATCATCTTCCGGATCAATCCTGACAACCTTGTCCTCTCCAAGGTGTTCATGGTTAAGTCCAAACGCCAGGGCGCAGGCCTTGATCATATTCGCAAAGCCGAAACCCAGCTTCTGGAGGGATGCAAAAAAAGCCTCGAGTTCGATACTCATCTTCAACATGTCTATGGCATAACTACATGGAGAACAAAATATCGTCTTTGGGTGTTCTACAGAAACCAACGCGCATTGATGGCACTTGATGGGGGTCCCGATACTTTCGCCGATAGGACTAGCTATCTCGAGATCGACGAACAGCGCGGGGCGGCGCGCTACAACGATTTCGTTGCCATAGTTAAGGAGCTGCCATCTATCCAGAAAACGTCTTCAAGTGTCCCTCCACCTGTTGGGTCAGCCTATCTGCCTCCCCAGTTATCTTCAGAGCCTGTCGAACCACTCAACCAAGCTTCTTTGAGGGATAACGCACGAGCTGAGGATTGGAGCCTTGATCCAGCTCTTGAACCCGATTCTTGGCAGTCACACGATGTTGCCAGTGGTCACCAGTCTTTCCAAGATACTTCAACATACACTGGCGGTGAGGTGGCTTCCGAGATGCCGCCGGCGACGGCGGTCCCTGGATCAGAGTGGGGGGAGGGCAGTCAACGGACGGATCGCCACAAAGCCTCCGGCTCTCACACCCATGACAACTGGATGGAAGTCAACGTCAAAGTAATACCGCATACCCTTTCGAAGGACGAGTGGACATTCGTGGACGCCAGATCGCGTAAGAAAAGTACATTGCGTACAGATTGGAAAAGAGGCAATATGGAAGGCAGAATCGTATGGATCTACTAAAGAGGAAGAAATACATATTTCACCTCGCAGAACTTGCTGGAATAATAGTTTTCGATCTAAGCTGGTATTATTGTCCTTAATGTTAATATTGTGATTACTATTATTATGCTGTCACAACCTAATCATACATTTTGAACAATAGCTAGTCGATACGTGATAATGACAACGATGATGATAATGGGGATAATATTGGTCTTGGGCCTGGGACATTGAGTAATCGTAGGAATTTAGTAGAAACCCCGTAGAAACGGATTACTTTTTTCCGTAAGTGGTCAAGTTTGCTAGCTGGTTTAGACTATACAGGGGTCCAAGACCTTGGGAGGCGATGCTGACGTAACTACTGTATCTAATAATTTTCGCCCCACACTTCGACTTTCTTGTCTGTACATTTTCGCTCCCTTGAATCAGTCAATCCACGGCAGCTCTTTTCTTTTCCAACTACAGCTATCATGAATCTCTGCATACCCTGGCGTTGTGGTCTCTGCCGATTGATTCTCGAAGATGAAGAAGAGATTGTCGTTGGTAGGTCATTTGACACACGCTCCTGGCCTCCAGCTAATTACTAACAAACCAAGTTCGACACAACGGCGACACCTCAGCCCCTTTGCGCTTCCAGCCCTTGCTTCTCGATGGGGAATACACTTATATAGAGTGCAGTGGTGTTTGTCCACGGGATGAGCAGGCTGCTGCATGCTATATTGGTTGCAATAGAATGCTGTCTATAGACCTCCGCGCAGCTCTTCTCGCAGCGACTAGGTATCAGTACGAGCCGCTTCAAGTCAAAGACCACCAGCGACGCCGATGGCTACTATCGAAGTGGACTTCAGGTGTTCATCAAGCATATCGATTGCCTATCGAGATCTGCCGGCAAATAGCCCGATATTGCGTGAAGCCGTTCGCTATCACAAACGCGATTGTTGCTTTAAATTATCCCCGGAGCAGTGAAGTTGTCAACGTGTCCAGCAGACTCCGGGCGCGCTTCACAGTCTTCGAAGGAGTCCAATACCTTGCTTCACTAACTATAAAACAAGACAGGCGGGGCCTGAATGTCTCTCCCGAGCAAAGTCAAGTCTCGACAATTTATATCGCTGAGGATCATCTCGGCATCCGACATGTGTTTGATAGTTTAAGTTTCAAGCGTGTAAGGACGTTACCAGAGCGCATGGGCGTCTGGTGGCGTACGGTCCAGATCCAAGCCTCAGGCTCGGGTCTCCAATGCCAAGATGATGTCAGTCTCTATCTTGTATTCAGTTTTCTTTGCTAACAATCCGATAGGGCATTAAACTTCGCTATTTAAGCGGACCCGAGTCTACTGCACCGATGCTATGGGCAGTGCCTCATTCCTCATTAGGATACCTACGGTGGGATGCTGTCCAAACGCTCCACAATAACCTTCATGAGCCAAAAATGTCGGTTCTCGAATACAATAAGCCTTGTATCTTCGCCTACTCGCTCTGCTTCGATATAGGCCTTATCTCCATCTACGCTCATATTCGAGGACAAAAGGAAAATTTCTACAAGACTGTTGATAGCCCTAACGCTCTTTAGCTGTACACCCCGCTTAACGAAGACGAGTAGATTTCACAGATATAGAAGCGTCAGGGCTTTCATATTAAAGACTTCACATTAATAGTAAGTTTTATATGCGCGTGTTTTAATACATATACTCATTTTCGACAGCTTCGCACCAACAAGGACCAGTTCTCGTGTATGGGAGCATATCGCAAACGTGCGCAGAGACTTAGCACATGGACTCTGGCAGACGAGCCTTCACCAGGGCCAAGTCGTCTGTTTTTCGAGATGTCCTCGCGCGGCATCCGCTACCTAGCCTTTGAGACCTCCTCTCCGCCTATTCAGCATGATCCACCTCTTCTGGAACCAGAACATTATCCGGAGTTCCAGCTTGGTGAGGATTTTTATTACACATCAGCTGTTCTGGACCATATTACAACTGTAATTCCTTGCCACGGCCGACAAGGTATTATCGGAATCCTCATGTTTGATGCAGTTGGACGTGAGTCTTGTGTTGGGCAGATCCGCTGTGATTGTCTTGGCTGTCCCATTCGGATAGACAGTGATCGGGCACTATGGCTCGCATTCACCCCAGAGAGCCGTCAGCCACGGGTTGTTCAGATTCATTATCTAGCGCCGCGCAACAAGGACGATGGTTTAGACTGGGTTCAGATACCCTGGAGAGGGAAATTGGAATGGTGGTTTTCTCTAGCGCAATGTAGGATATTTCATTCTGGTCGATAAGGTTCCGAGGGTTGATCTCCTTGATCGTACATAGGTCTGCGCACTCGGACTTACAATCCAAAGAAGCGAATAACAGAATTTCCATTTTCCAAGCCGGGTCCCTCGCATTTCGCTTCTCTTGATACGTATTTCGCTTCCTACTGCGAGCCTTTCACCGAATCAGGAAAATTAGTTAGCTCAATGATTAACGATTCGAGAAATATTGTTGCGCATCCACAAACCAATTACTACAGCAAAACGATTTAGAGTTTCAGACCGGACAGTCACATAAGCAGCAACATAATAGATTTGTCGACCTGACATCTGAAGGATCACTGGAACATTGTATCTCAGGCTGCCACTGTTCGTGATTCCTACCTTATATACAACCCTAGACCATTCTGAGAGTAGAGCATAAGCATCTGAGGATAACTAGCTTTGGCCCCAGCTTGAAAGCTTCTGCTACACTTTCAAGTGAGCTTTGACTATATAATTTTTGCACAGAATGTGGGAAAAGTTTCTCAACAGTCAATATCAAGAGCATTGGCTCTTGTCATCCTGATGCCTTGAAAACATCTATTTATATCGGTTTATAACAACGATTAGAAATTGATGGCACTGTGCTCGCTCCATGAATACATAACTCTTGCCACAATGATAATATACTCTATCTACTTACTATGTCTCATACTCCAAGGTGATCAATGCAATGTCTAGACCTCTCGAACAGCTATTCATAGCAAATATGCGATGCGAATCAAGAAAGTCTCGAGTGCCACAAGCTAGGTTATATTATTAGACACGCCATAGGTAACTCTCGGAGATATCAAATAGAATTGACATGCTGAAGGATGGTGCATAGGAGGAGCAGATTCAAACTCATACCTATAATGACTTTCTTGCCTGGGAGTATCGTCTCCCTGTGTATATTATTGTAGACTACCTCCAGTATATTTTGTCGCTATGCTCCACTGCAGTCCGGGATATATGACCAGTAAGGGCAATCTGCAAATAGAATTTTCCTTATTCTTTCATACGATTGAGGATATATCGCCCATACTATAAAAAGCGCCTTGTTCTTCATCAGTATATGCTCAAAGGGTTTTGGCTTTGACACTTACATTCTCTCGGTCCAGAAATTGCAAATACCGAAGTTGTGCCTGTGCCCATTCAGCTTGAGCATCATCTTCTACCCACCAGAATAAGTCGACGCGGCGTGTTTGATCTCGGAAAAATGTTTCGTCCGGGTTGACGCTTTTATCATAGTCCCGCCGGGCAGCTAAAGTAGTCATATAGGGTAGGACTCTTGCAATACCTCGTCCTTCTGCAAGAAGAACTACAATGTCGTAATCTTCTACCGCATCATGTCTATATGGACCGTCAAGCAGCACTTTTCTGCCTGTGGTCAGGTCTCTCAAGTATCCAGAGTGGACATCTGGATCCATTAGGAAAAGTAAGTCTGATGTTGTTTTAGTTAATCCTTTTCTTTCTGAGAGTAGATCTAAGGTTCTCTCAACCGAACTTGGGGTCGTCTTGACTAGACTTATTATCTCAGAAACCCTGTCTTGGTGCCCAATTACTGTCAGGGGATAACTTCGATAGAAATTGTAGAATAGCCTGGTTCCTAGAAAGAAGATATGAAAATATGAGCCTGGCAAAATAGATACAGGCCGATCAGTCTTGACTTCGATCCGTATTAGGTGATTTTGGTTTGCATATAAAGCGACAGAGGCGCTGGTATAAAAGATGAGGATGCGCGATAACCGATATATAAGTGTAAGGCATGGGAGTGAAGCAGCTACAATAGCAAGGATCTTTGGATATGAGCCAAGATGTATTGTATGCCATAAAGTCCCTGCTAAGCATGAAAGTCCGAGGAAGAAGTGAAATTTGGACCAAAGCCGTGTAAAGAATTGTCTCCAGAACCATAACGTAGTAATGAAGAGTGTAGCCAAGCTTCCAGCAGCCTTTTATCCAATTAGATACGCATTGCCAAGATGGTAATTCTTAGACTTACAAGGTAACCTGATATCACTTGTTCGTTTGATTTATAATCTTGCTTTAACATTAAATAGGTGTGGATCATTGCATGTCCCATTGCAACCCGCCCTGTCCAGCGATGAATGAGAAAATAGAGATGAGGAGAAATGCCAAGAAAGTCTGCGAGCGGATTAATGCAATTTCCGAGTGCAGTGGGGATCAAATTCACGATGGCCATTAGTCCTGTAGTGCTTTGAAGGCTCTGATCATTGATGCAAAGAACAGTTATATTCAGCGCCATGTATAAGAAAATTATAAGAGCTTGCAAGCGCGATATAATAATAAAGTGTTTAGAGCGAATAAAGACAGAGAAAACAAGGAAGCGCAGCACTAAGCATTTGCAATAGTGAAAGACTGGTAGGAAAATGAAAGTCAGGATCCGATGCAATAAAAATAAACTGATTAAAACGCTAAGACACAAGATATATAATGTTGTTGTCTGCATTGTGAAAATGGACTGATTCGTTTAAACATTGGATTATTTCAGATCTATGGTCTTTTGTAGCTAAAATTAGGAAGCAATAGATTTGTTTATATAATATTTATCAAAAAAGAAAACTACGATGCATATTAATCAAAATTACGTGGCAGATTTACTATTATTTAATTAAGTTTTAAACTATTCTTGTTATAAACTCTATAACGAGTACTAAGAGGTGGCTTGGTATTCTGGTCGCCTGGCGGTCAACTAACTTGGTAGTGACCCGAGTGGCCGGACGGATTAGTGGTTAGACGGCTTGATGGTCGGATAGCCCGGCATTTGAGCGACCTGCTGGTCAAATAGCTCAGTACTTGACCACTCTACATAATATTTATTCTCGAACAAAATTTAAAGCCTGGAGCTAAGCATATATAAAATAGCAATCCGAACTTCAAAATCTGGTACTTGAATCAGTCCCAGGCTTATTGTTCCTAACACTTTCTTTATAGTGATCATGCCGAAAAGAAGGGGATTCAAGGACGCACAAAAAGGGTTTTGGAATCGGAAGGGAGGCTTGATGAAGAAGGGTAACATGCTTCATTGCTTGACCGGAGCTCATGTTGCCATTCTCATTGAGTTTAGGGGGAACACCTATATATATCAGTCAGATGAGCATTTCGCATCTGCAACTCGTCATCTTTCGCCTAAGCAAAACTTTGGTCCAGACCATTTCGATACAGTTGCTGCTAGAATTGCCAGACCACATGGATCTCAACTTGTTCCAAACCAGCTACCCAAGAGCGACATTGCAACACCTTTATCGTCTGCCTCTTCTACATCCACTCTCGCTCCTTGTATATCAGGAGCCCAAACAGCATTACATTAGTCAAAGGCCTATACTCATATGCAAGAGCCTCAGAAGTATCAGGCAAAGCAAGGAAAAAATAGCAATTATTATCCCTTAGCAGCTGACTTTTTTGGAGTTTCGAGTACGGCTTTGACTTTCAATACAATGGAATTATAAGATTTAGACTTATATAATGGATAAAAAATGACTTAAATTACGAATTAGACTCTGCCTGAAGTTCTTAATTAAGTTTTCGAAAAGTAAATTGTGCGTTGCAAATGAACGTCTTCGACCAAGTCTAGTGGAGAGTATGGTCATATAAGATGACTGCGCATGCCACCACGATTGACGTTTCATGATAGATAATAGTAAAATAAAATGGAGTCAATAGAGCCGTGGCTAGTCGGTGTATTCCGTGCACCCATATCTTGTCTTTATTTCCCGCGAGTTGAGTCTGGAGCACGACTTCCAAATCGGTCTAATTTCGAACAAAAATTAAGGCTCTTCAAAAAAACAGAGTTGTGTAGACCATGGGTATTGGAGAATCAGATTCTGGTACAAATCGACTCGGGAACGCGGGAAAAAATCCTGTCGTTGCTGAATATTCCCCTCGCGGAGCTTCGGGACCCTAATGTGATCCATTCCTTGCCATCCCATTTTCAATTCCAATGCCAAGATGGTCGGCAACGTGTGGAAGCCGCACATAGCCTGTGGGGACCAAACTATCAATAGACTCTCAGGCTCTATTGTGCGGACGAATAAGGTTCGTAGGAAGGCGATCAAAGAGTGCATGCAGGTTTTAGACGCTAATATCGATTCGGCAGTTGGCAGTCAAGCCCAGTTTCAATACTTATTTCGACGCAGGTGTAAAGCCTTCTCCTTTCAAGTGCCGTATAGCGACGGCGAGATTTATCGCAAACTATGCAGCAATGCAAACCTCGACTATTCAGAGAAGAAAGACTGGCTTAAGCGATTGAGTAAATGTAAAGAACCCATACTTCGCACGTTACTTCGCCACAAGACGATCCGGCAATCACTTGATAAATTACTTAGTTTCCCGGGGCTTTGGGCCAGTCTGAAGCTTGGTAATATGCATAAACACATTGCTTTGCATTGTGATGAGGAGCTCCTGAACTATCTTGGATATATATATGAAATATAGAGCAAGATTACGGATAGGGATGATTTCATTGCACAAGCTATAGATGCCGATATAGTTCGACATTTACAACATCGTATTCCCTATAGCTATGATGCAGCTGAGATCCAAGTATTATTTCTACGTGGCGAGATCTTCCCTTCGATAACAGAGCCTCATGTAAGGGACGAATTGCAAAAGAGGGTCCTGGATCTCAGATGCTTCATTCCCAGTATCGAAACATTTCACAAAGACACAGCATACTTTTCACTTGCAGTAAGGGCGATCAAGGCCTGGATAGCACCAGAAATAGACCCGCATGATATCACTCACAGCACCTTGCGTAGCGTTCTGGGTGCAAGTTTCCACCCTGTCGAGCCTGTACCGATTCAAGCCGCTGAATATCGCTGGGAGCATATAGAGGAACGTGCTCACTTGGACCGAGAGCAGAAATTTGTTCTTGCTTATAGACAGCTGTTTATGGCAGCGTTCAGAAGGTTTGCGGACCTAACAAATGAATCACCAATCCAAGAAATCAAAGGACATCGGCTACAAGGCGTTGTCGACGATGGCTATGTACAGCACTTCCAACATACAGCACGATGCCTGGGTTTTATAACTACCAAAGTTGGCGCGCAATCTAGCGAGTTAGACTTTCCAAGTCCCAGAGATACATCTGGACTGAAACTTGGGCTAGGAACGCTCTGGCGGGGTGGAAAGCCGTCTATTAGCACATATTTGCAGCTTCAGTTAAGCTTATTTGATCGGCAAGTAAAACTATCTCCGGACACTCCTACAGCCTCTTCGCCCCTGTTTACCCAAAGGAACATCTTGATCGCATTCCTCGGTCCATTTGAAGAATATGAATTCGATATGGAAGAGAGTTGGGAGACTGCTAGCCGTAGTGACGACCTCTTCGACCCTGCTAATGTTGAGAATCTCAGCGAAATAACTGAGAACAAGATGGAAGGTATTGAGAAACTCAGCGAAACAACCGAGAACAAGATGGAAGGTATTGAGAAACTAGAGAAGAGTAACACGACTTTGAAATTTGAAGAGAGCGAAACGGAACTCAAATTGGAGGAAGAAAGCGAAGTAAACATAAAAGTGGAAGAAGAAAGCAAAGCGAACATAAAATTAGAAGAAGGAGCAGGTACCAAGATTCAGCAGAAAGCAATCGCAAAGAGACATTTGGCCGAGGAAGAATCACTAATCGGATGGAATCCTTCAGAGTCAAGATTTCTACGAATAACGCCGTTGGAGCAAAGACCTCTGAAGAGGCAAAACCAACACGGTCTTGGCTTCTATGGTAGAGGCTTCGGATTAGAGTCTACAAGATCTGTTATCAACCCGACATTCAATACATCATCACTAAATTCGCGACGTCAGGGTATTGTCATGAATAAACCGATAATATTGTCGACAAATCCTTCGCGGACAGTTGCGATTGACCCGATTAGAGGCATGAATAGCACGTCTAATTCAGGCAATCCAAATCCTGTAGGTCAATACAGGAAAGATCTGAAGAAAATAGCATAAGCAGAGGATGAAGAAGTGAGTACTCCAGTGCCCACGCTTTGCCCAACAACGCCAGTCTTTAGTGCAGAGATAGGAGGAAAATCTACATTATTTCACACTACAAAAGATAGAGAGGAGGATATAATATAGAACTTCATAAACCAAATTTATATTCTCAGCACGCTATCGAGATCGAATGTTTTTGTCCATCTTCATAGGTCGGATGGATAGTATATCTCCGGCAGCGGATAAGTAGATTCCTAAGGCAAGTTAACTTTTACATGCGAGTTATGCTTTCGATAAAGGACTTCTTACAATTTTATCCATAAACGGTGGCCAGGATCCGTTGTTCCCTCTTGAAGAATAAATATAAAACTTGCTGTTCTTATATAGCAGGAGGTATACTTCGGCATGGCAGAGCTTATGAAACTCATCGGCTTTCTTAAGCAATGTTCGACGCCGTTTGCGGACCGTCGCGCGTTGAAGCTTGGCTTGTCTATGAATGGGCTGGTCATACATATTTCCGCTTTATGAGTCAAGGCAGATTACTAGCAAACTTGAATACGAATTGCTTTAATTTATAGGTTGACGAAGTCTAAATGCATCTTCCTGCCCGGGATATGTGTCCCTAAAAAAAGGTACCGCGGCCCACTATTCTAATTCGAGCATCACAGGTCTCGATATCTATAAATAAAATCACGTATTCTAAGATTCTCCAACACAGAGTCTAGGCTATTGTAAGGTATGTTGTAGTTGTACTAGTAATAATATATATAGGAATGCAAGAGTAGTTCACAGAACTGCATACGATCGCATTCGCAACCCCAACTTGTAAGCACGCCTGGCAGTGTGTTGTCCATGTGTTTGTTACCGTTTTGAGCAAGCTCGTAGGATTAGGTGCCGTTGTATAATCACAGGACGGTACTACGAATGTTATGGATCCCGAGGTATGCACAGAGAGCGGGTATGTAGCTGTTCCACCACATACACATCCATTCTCATTTCTTCTAATGCCAGGATCTGCAGCTTGATAGGTGCATACAGCGTTGCTCGTTTGCATAATGCTGACTATTGGTGTATTGCATGGTATATCTACGGAGCTAACAAAAGCTGGAGATCGGCTCGAAACGAATGAGTAAGTCCCAGTGACTGGGGTAGTAGTTATGCCTGCAAAAGTTGAGCCAGGGGTTTCGAAGGACGCCGAAAACCTGTTGGATTGGGTCACAGAAAGGGCTGCAGGTGCTGAAAAAGGGTGACTCCCGACGGCTATAGCCCCACCTGACTTGGTCGAATGCTGGGCCGCAAAAGATGAAACAATATAGCTGTCAGTCTAGCTTACAGAGCTTGAAATAGACTTATTCCTAGAGCTTGCAGATGCTTTCTGTTGGGGTTGAGATATGGACACCGAGTCCACCCTAGCGCTGCGTGTAGACGTAGCTGAGCTGGCCTTGACGCCTCCATAGATGACAACAGATACACAAGTCTCATTGCCAGCACACTACCTATTTGCCTTAGCTAGTGAATATATGGAGCGTAAATGCTAGTAAACGAACTATCTAATGCTTGCTTCGCCGTTAGGGGCATTAATAGGGATTGAAAACTGGTCGTCTATGCAGGACTCTTCGTTGAATGTATATTGAATTGGACTGTAACTCTGGTCGGAGAACGCAAGACTTGCATTGCATCTTAGTTAATACGGGCTTGAAGTGCTGCTTACCGGAAAAGTTAGCTCTGATGAACTTGATCTAATATAATTGATTGGGAATTCCATACTCGACTGTTATAAGACCGCCAGCTCGAATAATCAATGGTGGATCAGTGATATATAGAATAGCAGAGCATATATCAAAGAGAAAGAACGAATAGAGTATTGCGGCCATTTTTACAGATTGGACTTTGAAGAATACTTAATTGATTTCTTAATCTCCTTCTTTATATACTTGAAGATCAAAGATGGTCTAATTAAGGATTGTAAAAGAAGGGTCTAGTTTTCTAAATCTAGGGTAGGCGAAGCATATTAAAACCGTGGTGCTCTTGCAGAAACGGTGCTATACTGGTTTCCAGACCTTTCACAACGACAATGTATACCGACAAATCGCTTCCGTTACCGCCGTCTCCGCCCGGCATGCCTCAGGTCCCGCCGCCTGCAAGGCTCGCTCTGCGTCCATATCTCCAGAACGGTGAATACACTACGAACGACCATCTCGCTCGACGAATAACCATGCTTGAGAAGGAAGGGAAGGAAAGAGAACAGGTATTAGCTTCTCTTCGAAAAGAAAACTAGAGGCTTTCTACGGAAATTCATCGCCAAGTGAAGACGATCCATAGAGTGGCGTGTGCTCTAGAATATATCTTTCAAGAACATCTCACCAGCCAAGAACTAAGCACATTATCGACCACCGCAAGTGATATTATTCGGATCTATAATTCAATGCCACTATACAACTCTGAAAGCACAGCGGAAACAGACCCTTTCTACTTAGACCACCGAATCTAAGAATATACCGCAACAGCACACACCAACAGCACCACAAATAGCCTTACGGTGGAATGAAGGTACAGAGTGGAGACTATCCAGATAGAGGTTAAAGTAGTACTATCTATTAATACAATAAGTACCTAACCTGTACCGCACTGGTTTCGGGGGGGGGCTAGCTTCTGCCTCCCTCCGCCAGGAACAGCATTGAAATAGATCCTAGCAATATCTAAATTTAGATATGCAAGCACAAATCCTTTCACAATTTAATTTTAGGTTCTTAAAACAACGAGGTTAATCATATTAATCACATTCCCCCGACCTGCGGACTAGACTGGGTTGGGCCCTCACTTTTGACCCTATACTTATCCTTTAGTGGTTGCCCTAAGCTCTAGTCATTTACACTCCAGTATAGAAAATGCCCCCTCCTCGTCGAGACAGCAAAAAACTCGCTCGGTCTAAAATGCTCATCAAAAAGGGCAAAATTCTTGCTGTCAAAAATGCCGGACCTTGCTATCTGAGGCTTCAAACCGGCAGCCCTCCAGATGACTGCGAATCTGAGCTTGTATTCCGATTCCAGAGAATCGAGAAGATAGGCGAAGAAAATGTAGAGCCAGTCCCTCTCGGTATTCCTTCGCGTGGAGACAATGCGAAATCTCCAGCTAGTACAACGGTCGAGTTCTCGTATCAAGAGCGTACACAGATACCAGTCAGGCGCTCCCGGCAAATAGGCCTCGAGAGTGAAGTGGCAAAAGAATTTAGTATACACGAGGATAGCGCTGGAAACGAGGCTTATGAGGCAGGGTCGGCGGAAGATCCAAAAGAGGCAGGCTTTCAATCAATTAGCGAAGCAAGTCTTTTGCGAAAACTGCTCGGAGTAGAATAAGGATGAGGGTCATTAACAGTCTTCCCACCGTTTGTATACCGTTCGTTACCTCTTCGTTTTTAAGCAATTGTTGGCTTCTCGCTTCTGGAATCTCTTTGAGTAGTAATATTCCTCAATCGTCAGGTGTTCTGCAGCGCTTATGCAGAGGGAAAGCACTCAAGGACGAAGGGCTATGTTGAGGAAGCACATCTGTGCTACGACCCATCCAACATGTAGGTCGCAAACAAAGTCCAACGCCACAGTCGGGACGGAACGCCAGTTGTCAGATGTAAATTCAGGATAAGAGTGACGCTTACGGAAATAGTGGGTGGGTTATGAACCAATAGAACTAGGTACTCGGGATATACGCTCTCCAGAACTATCCGGAAACTCAAGAGATACATTGCTATCTAACATATCCACACCGAGGGGCAAATCTACAAAGATAGATCATCGTACATAGCCCTAGGAATTTAAGCATAGCATTGCATCTACCCGTAAGCACTAGCCCTACTAGCCCACTATAATCGTCACTAACGCGGCATCGGTATCTGAAACTTTGGCTGGAGGAGCAAAGCTAGCGCACAGTTGCTATTTGGTGGCTTTGCGGTGTTCGTTGCTCGAGAGCATCGCAACCAGTCAAAATCTCCTCATCTTTCACCTAATCATTATTAATTACTTATTCTCGATTCACACTCCCTGAAATCTTGCATGTGGCTCAATAAGACATAACTTCAACAATACATAGCATTCGACAAAGTAAACTATCCACAAAACAAATTGAGTGATTATAAGGTGATTGAAGTCATATAATCGCAGATAATCAAATTATTGAAAAATTCTTCCGTAAAGCTCTTGGTCATCTCATTGAGGGTACAAAGTAAGGGCAAGTAGCAACTCATGCGTATTCCCTGGTCTTCCACTCAGTCTGCGAAAACAGAGCCTCCTCGGCAGCCTTAGCTGTGACCTGCCCGTTCAACTCATCCAAATAGTAATTGGCAGTTATGTCCGCCTTGATGACCGCATCACGTCCACACCGTGCTCCGTGCCAGATAGGGCCAATGCTAAACCGACGAGGGAGCTCATGCGGATTCCAGAGCTCGCTCTCGTCCACAGAATTATAGATGAACCCTGACAAAAGAGAATCGCTCAAAGCCTGCAAAGCAAACATAGCATAGCAGTCGCCCCGGATGGCGTGGATGTCAGCAAGCCTAATGTAGACTTGACGAATGTGCATATTAAAACGGAAGCGGCCTTTAGAGTACAGTATCATGCAAGTAATGCCTAATAACACTGGTCAGTAGCTGAATAGGTTCCATAAGTATAGGATATACCTATATAGTACAAATGATACTGCATCATTTTGTTCTTGATTAATAGCAGGAGGTGCTACTAGCGCAGGGTGAAGATGGTCGTTCAGTATGTGGGAAGATGTTTGTTCCTTAATCGGAGTTTCTGTATCATCCACAGTACTCATTGCCGCGGGTTGAGTATGTTCAACATTCAAAATGTAAGGGGGTGCTTCCTCCTTAATCGCAGTGACTGTATTATGCATGGTATTCATTGACGCTCTATGTGTAACGAACACGGAATTGTACTAATAATAATATTTAGATGCGATAATTATATATTTGCGGTGTAAGAAGACTGGAGAAGGGAGACAGGCTTTGAGTAGGCTTTATACTAATTCGAATATTAGATAGAAGTACCCTTTCAGATTGTTGGGAAACTGGAAGCAAAATTAGAAATATGAGCTGGTTTGGGTCAATGTCTATAAATATCTTATCAGGCCTTCTGAATACTTCAGCCTAATATAGCAGCAAACCTCAGCAAGCGAGAAATTGTGCCAAGGTGATAACCTATTCCGGTACCGTCCTTCCAATGGGTTGGCCCGATGGGGTGGAGAACTAGGTCGGCAATTTTCCTTCCTCCTTAGAGAGGAGTTCGGGTACCATTGTTAAAAATAGACTTCGAAGAGCTGTATCTATCTAGAGCTCCGGATCTGCCAATAGAAAAGAAACCAAATTTCAATTTATCGCAAGATCTTGCGACAAGCTCGTTGAGGCATCTATATATGCACTAAACAAAGACACAATAACAGTTGCCCTATATTAAGGCCCATCAATTCCTTATTCTTATACCTTAATATTCGTTTCACGAAACTTAAAACAGGTCGTTAAAGAAAACTTGTTCGTCGCCGGGGCTGCTATATATAATCTAGTCTAATCGCAAAATTAATAACGAAACGGTAATATACTCAACTCAGTCTCGATTTTCTTGACATTATCGATGCCTTATACACAGCGACACCAAGAGTAAGACATAGATTTATCCATCCACCAGTCTACAATAGCTAATATCCTCCTAGCCCATCGCCCTATTATGAGTTATGGACAATTACCCACTATAAGGCAAATACTACAAAAACTTCACAGGATCAATCCAGTTTCCGAGTTACGCTAGTTTGCCATTTCGAGCAAGAAGAGTTAGTTTCAGTTGAAGAAGCCACGTATTATATCCCACGATCCAGCTGGTGGACGCTTAGGCGTAAAACTGGCAGCGCAGAAATTGAACGCCTTCAACCAGAAGTACAACATGAAATCCATAGGTTAATCACGGATCGTAGCGCAGCCATGAGCAACGAATTGAGGGTATGGGACTTCAAAATTGTGATGCTTGTGGAAGTCCCTGGTGGTCAAATTGCAGTGGCTCCCTGGGCGAAATTATCTCGGTGGTATAGACCAAAGAAAGCACCTAGCGCCACGACTGAGTACCGCCTTCTGCTCCGTGGGCAAGAGATAAAGAAGACTAATGTGCCCTGGACCTCCTTCGGCCGCTGGACAAGCTCATATATAAATGGATGAGAATTATGAAGTATATTATATTTTCAATTTAACAGTCGGAGCCGACATTTTATATCAAATCTGTGAAATGTTCTTTTTCAATATACGAAATTTTATGCAAATGAAATCTTATTTGATGCGTCTTTGTTAACCAGCTCATTCTATATTGTCATTGCGTAAGCTGCCTATGTGTTCCATGTCTTTTACATTGACAACTTGCTTCCTAATACGCTCCTTTGCTGGAAGTAGCCACGGCCCTAAACGATCGAGGTGCCGCGGGGCCGGAAGTAGAATGACTTGATGTTGTTAATAGTCCAGACAGACGGAATGTGTAAAGCCTTAGGAATTATCGGGGAGAGTGGACTCCAGCTTCGAAAATCAAAATTGGTACAGATAGACATGATGGAGTGAATGGAAGCTGTGTGCCGATGCACCATAGATTTAAAGTAGATAGTGCTGCTGGTGTACGTCTAAGCTGATATATCATTTTGAAACGGATTGACTGTATTCTAGACGCACTTCCTTGAACCGTCTATGCAATGAGTTGTATAATCGTGAACCAGTGACAGGACATCAGACTGCTTTATTAGGACTGAAGAAAGATATTTATATTTGGCCGCTTTGTAGCAACACTAAATTTAGAAAGTTAGCTGGCCGGGTTTATTAGGCCACACTAGACTTTCTTTAAGTGGGAGACAGCCTAATTATACGTCACGCTCTTACTACATCTAGGCCGGGCTGAGAGCCCCTGTTGAAATTTGTTGCTAGAGATGGGCAGCAATGATGGAAGTAGGCTCTGCAATCACGTTTATATCCAATGTTACCACGCTACAGCTTTGTATTCTGCTTTTTTTCCTCAGTAATTCCTAACCTACCGTATTCTTTCTTGGCACGTTCTGCTACGGTAATAGCCCTTCGAGCTATCCTGGTTCCCACCTTGTCCTAGTCAGATGTTGGGTCGTTAGGTTCGCTATTACTATGATGATTCCCTATAATCCATGTCTCTGCTCAGCCGAAATGGCATTGTTTTGGTTGCCCTCGGGGGCTGGCGATTGTGGATACCGCAGAAGTCCCGGGGCAAAGTTGCCCCAATAATTACTGTATTGCGCCTGCCGGCCGATCACCGAAATAGGAGCGGGCGCATGGGCTAAGGCGCCTAGCTGAAATCTCCGCCCGCAGGCGAAAATGGGATAGGGCACCTCCGTGAGAGCACCTTTGTTGGATTTCAGGGGTTTAAAGCATCGAGAAAGTAGTGCAGCTGCTTTCAAGATAGGGGCAGGAAGCAAACTTCTTTTGACAGATATTAAGTAGCTAGCGCGAAAGATCTATCTCTATAATACTGGTTGGCGCGATTTGGGCACTTTATCGGTTCTTGCTTGTATTGATTTTCTATATGAAAGGAAAAGGCAAAGAAGTCTCATGCACTGACTAGGAAATGAGCAAATACAGCTAACAACTTCCTAATTTACAACTTCTAATTGAATCATTGCTGATGCAAAACAAATCGTCCGTCTATGCAAAAGCTCAATCGCATTCTCCGGCTCAGAAAATGTTACACTTTAGACAGGGTACAGGTCATCGTCTGACAAGTCAAGTTCCATATCTCGAATAGCATTGCCATGGTTAGAAGGCTCCTCGGTCAAAGCTAGGCAAGCGTTGCAAAATCGCTGTCCAGAAATAGTATCATCGCACTATGGCGTAAAATTAACAACCGCAAGATCTTGCTGAAACAAGGTTCTGATCCTATTACCTTTTGCGCGAGGCCCAGAAGCATCTGCTCGAGATAATCCATGTGTATCTTGAGCTCTGCTAGGCCGCGGCCTGTCTGGCTGGAGTAGCTATGTAATTGAGTTGTATAAGCCCGATGCCAATGGGCAGCCGTTTCTTTATAAAACAAGAGTAGCGGGTGTTCCTGAGTAGATGGTCGCAGAGGTGGCAGAGATGCTATAGTGTTGAATAAAGTTAAGCGATATATTCTCTAGGATTTCAAATGTCAATGGTGCATCTTCGAGGTAAAACTTGACGCTACTGTAGGGGCTCAGCCAATTTATATCATTTAATATATTATCCACTAAGGAGCGAAGCATCTAGCGCCTAAGCGCATCCCGAATCTCTCAGCCACACCAGATCCACTGTAGTACATGGATAATATGAAGCTTCCCAAGTCTGAATCACAGCTGAACTTTTCTGCTGGTAAGGCCCCTGTGCCCATGAATCCCTGAATGATTTCGCTACTGCAACCAACAGAAATATAACGAACCTTAATTCGGTTCTCTCCACTCCGTTACGCAATATTCTTGCGCGCCAGCCCCCTTTTTCTTGTCTTCCAGGATCATTTATACAGGGAGGGTCAAATGCGGTCCTCTCGCGTTCCCATCCAAAGGAGATTACTCTTGGTTGTCAATTGAAATAACAGCACTGCTCCCCAACTGTATTCAGCTGCTAGTATGTACCCTGCAATAGGCAGCGGGCATTTGGAACCTGAACTCCACTAACGGAATCGAAGCACGCGGGGCAACTGCTGTGCAAGGACGACCCTGCGTGGTTTGGCAGTTAATTGCCAATCGTGGGCCACTGGTCTTCACAACGCAGGCACATTACTGAATGTGTGAAATGTGAATGATACTCCATACCCTACTTGTTCCTCAACACAAACTGGTTGCTACTTCTCATCTGTTCGCGGCTCAATGATTGTGACGCCTGTCTCCTTCATATATCACCATAGCTTCGTGTGTTGGTCTCCGCCCATAGCTCGCAGAGAGCCCTTTCCCGGCCCCCCACCCCCGCCTTTCCATTTTCTATCATATCATCCTTCAACAGACGGCTCCGAATCGTTCTCAACCGCGCAGTCGGTAGTCTCATAGTAGATCTCCCCACTGCTCGCGGCAAAAGAAGGAGATACTGGCGCTGCCGGCTCTGGGTACTGAATCTGTTCCGGACAGTAGTTGTCTGCCAGGAGCGTTTGGGGCCACACAAGATACTGAACCATAAATGCCCCTGATTCTAGTAGCCGCAGGATTACGCAAAGTTGAACAGATGGGTCCAGCCGTACATCGACGTAGATGCGTTGCCATGCTACTGGCATATCGAAAGGAGGCTGCGCTGTTGGTCTGGTCACGCCTAGGCTGAATGATGGGAGAGTAACGGCGTCGATGAATTGAGGCTGCCGAAGACGTTGCCCAGACCTTTATTCATTAAGAGTTGTCCAGGTGCTTGCGAAGCCATTGGAGCCCGTGATAGCTACGAGAGCCGGTCCTTGGGGAGGGAATGCAGTTACGCAGATGCCCCCAATTGGCTGAGCTTGCGCATCAACTATGCGGCAGAGGAATGGCGCCATAGCGGAAAGGAAATTTTGGAGAGGAAATGGGATCAAGGATGCTGTGCTCAGTGAACTTTTTGACTGAGGACTTGTCTCGCTGGCCTAGCTATGTTATATAGCCAATAGTCGATAGTGGTACGGCTTCCTCGCCGCCCCTCCCCCCCCCCCCCTGGACCATATTACGGGTGGGCTTGGATGTCGTTCGGGCCACCGGAGATTTGAACGGCGCTGGTAGCTAATAATAGTATGGAGACCCCGAGAGTAGAGAATATTTTTAGATCAGTGGACGCCGGTTTAGTAGAGCCGGACACGGAAACTGCTCCGATCCTGCGAGACGGCTATACACGGCCAAACGGTGCGCCTAAAACCAGGATGTCTAAACTTTAATTAAGGGAAGAGGAGATTGCTGCGAACAAAATGATAATAAGACGCAGCATTTTCTATCTCTTTAAGACCCAACCGAAGGGTGCCAAAGCTGAAACCCCCCTCTTCACAATGGATACGATCAACCAAGAAGATTTTCCACTCGTGGGTACAATAACCCCAGACGACTTTTTCACAGACTACAACTTCGATTTTACAGGTGTGGACACCACTTCCCAGTCAGTTCCACTACCTGAAGAAGCCAACTTCGGCATATGGCTCGGAGAGACTGCGGCCCCTTATGAGAGCCAAAATGAGAACGTCTTGTACAATATGAATGCGCGTCTTATTCGCATAGAGGAAACATTAGCATAGCTGGAGGGCAATGCATATCAGCTACGAGCACAGGCACAGCAGACGGGGATGCAAATAACCCGAGTTCTAGACTTGGTTCAATGCCTTCGCAAAGGAATGGCTGCATTCACAAAATCCCTTGCTAAGGTTCTGCAGCCATTACATCGTTGGGCAGGAGAAAAGCAGGAGAGTATTCAGTCAAGTTCGGACAGTACATTCAAATAAGATTAGGAAATTAGTACTCTGCGTATTCTCAAATAATCTTACAGAAATAAGTGAAAATGCATAAGAATGAATGTGTGATGTTAGAGCATCATTTGTTTGAGTATATGAGAGGTACGTTGTGTCGAGACGAAGGCACAGCCTGTATCCATATTTAGAAAATTGTTATAAGAATAGTATCATATTAGTATGTCTAATGTTTATTGAGATTGTGCCTCATTTCTATTTAAAGCCGATACTACACAGCGTTGCACGCCTACGTCTATCCCTTATTTAAAACATGCTCTTCCTCCCATCCTTTTTAGGGTTATCCAACTATGCCGCGCAAGATTTCCCACAGGAAACATGGCCCCTTTCATCATTGGCATTATCGATAGCAGCAATTGCCCCGTCAGAGGGATACATGCATCCTTGGAGTGCGTGCAGTTAGACGACGCAAAGCATCGGCAGAAATCATCACGTTTCACATCCATCACAGACTCTGATGGCTTTATTCACACCTGGTACGAGGCGCAACGTAGACGAAAACACATCTTCGATGACGAAGATTCAGTTCACGCGATGCTTATTATTCCAGGCCTCTGCCAATCCCAATACGAACCATGGCGACAAGTCCAGATCGCTCTCGACTTGCCCAGAAGTCGGAGATACTGCATCTTCATCAAGATCATCGATTCACTTTCCTACCAGGTCAACCAATTTTCCTTCAACCCACAAAGAGAAAGAAGACAGGGGCGATATAATTGGTGGACGGAGGATGAGGATCGGCGCTTATTGCAACTAAGGAAGGATGGCTGGAATTTTGATGATATTCATCATGGTGGTTTCCTGCCTGGAAGGACGGCCATGGCTCTAGAAGCCCGGATTAGGAAGCGTTGGGAAACTATCCAGAAGGAGTTGAAAATGTATGCAGTGCGCTTCCGTCTAGGGATAACGAGAGACGAGGATGGCCTTGGCTTACAGTCATGCATTATAGAGAATTCGAATGGGAAAGGCGGCTATAGCTATGCGAGTATCGATTTCGGGATCCAACAGAGCGTGGAAACCTTTAGCACGACTCGAGCCTTGTCTTAGATTCTCTAGACTTGACTTAAAAAGATCAAAATAAAGAACTTCAATCATCTTTAATTAAAGAAGTCTATTTTTGGTAATATTTTCCTCCGTTGTAGGAACATCGTTGTGTTATATATATGTATATATATATATATATATGTGTATGTATATGTATTCATAGTAAGCTTTAGTGATAAACAATTAGGCCAAGACCAACATTTACGATATCTCTGACAAACCATTGCGAACCAAGATGAAGCGTGCAGAAGCTGAGAAGTTAGCTGCACAAGTCCTCTGGTATATCCAGAAAAATGGCGAAGGGAACTTCACTGCAGATAGTCTGAGACTTTGCCGTTCTATCTACAATGGTGATCTTACACAACTACCTGGTTCCCAGTCTGAATTAGACGACCGGGCGCTCTTCTGGGCCCAGCCCAAGAACCGCGAAGCAACAATTGAAAAGTTGCACAACTGGAGAAGCGGTACTTTTCTTTCTCTCTTTCTTTTTCTTTTTTTTTTTCTTCATAGCACTAATCACTGACCATCGAAACAGCCAACCCACTGCCAACAGAGCCTACCCACGAAACAGAACAAGCAGGGGAGGCTCTCGAGGGAGTTCCTCAGGGAGTTCCTCAAGTAAGAGGTTCTCAGGCAGAAGGCCCTCGGGCAGAAGGCCCTTAAGGTGTCCCTTAGACAGGAGGCCCTCAGACAGTAGTTCCTCAGACAGCAGGCGTTCAGACAGGAGGCTCTCAGGAAGAAGTTGCTCAGACAGGAGGCTCTTAGGAAGAAGTTGCTTAGATAGGAGGCTCTCAGGCAGGAGGCTCTCAAGCAGGAAGCTCTCAGGCAGGAAGCTCTCAGGCAGGAGGCTCTCAGGCAGGAAGCTCTCAGGCAGGAAGCTCTCAGGCAGGAAGCTCTCAGGCAGGAGGCTCTCAGGCAGGAGGCTCTCAGGCAGGAAGCTCTCAGGCAGGAAGCTCTCAGGCAGGAGGCTCTCAGGCAGGAGGCTCTCAGGCAGGAGGCTCTCAGGCAGGAGGCTCTCAGGCAGGAGGCTCTCAGGCAGGAAGCTCTCAGGCAGGAGGCTCTCAGGCAGGAGGCTCTCAGGCAGGAAGCTCTCAAGCAGGAAGCTCTCAGGCAGGAGGCTCTCAGGTACCTATTTCGCTAGGATCATCACCGCCGCCTCCCTATGGATGTGATGGGGAGCAACCGAGGGATATTTACTTCGAATCGGACCCATACGGGATGCACCCAGCCGGGCTGCCCCTCGGGGAAAAAGTGAAAGGATCGATCCTCTTTCTTATGGCAGGCGAGAGGTATTTTGGCATTAAGTTACCGCCGCTTCATTACGGCGGGAAACCACGATTTGCAGTGATCCCAACTTCGGAACACAAGGAAAAGAAAGCCCAATTCGTTAGAAGCTTGAGATCTTCCTCAATCGAGAGCTGCATGGTTTTCAAACTCGAAGATACTTACGAAGTGAAGAATCTCGGTAGGTTATCTTTCTTTATCGCTCTATATACACTCGTATTGATAATCTAATAGGATTCGAGAAATCTACACGCATTCAACTAGACTACGTGGGGTTCGATTTGCCCCATGTGGATACTCTGAAGGAAGAAATTTCAGTCGACGGTAAGGATATCAACTGGAATGTAAAAAGATGTCCAAATGTGTGGGCTATTATCTCAGCACTCGTGCCAGACCCGACGAACCAAGGTGCTTTTTTCCGTAAGCGGCGATTTATCTCAAAGAGCGTATCACTCTTATTATATAAACCGAAGTTCAGGGAGGTCCTCATAGATTGGTTGCGGGATCATGAACAGCCAGTACCACGCCGCAACCAGGCTGGTATA
This sequence comes from Aurifilum marmelostoma, assembly GCA_027559495.1. Classification (NCBI taxonomy): domain Eukaryota; kingdom Fungi; phylum Ascomycota; class Sordariomycetes; order Diaporthales; family Cryphonectriaceae; genus Aurifilum; species Aurifilum marmelostoma. The sequence continues at coordinate 1,796,065 of JAMXSV010000010.1, read as the reverse complement.
GTATATCTATAAATAGAGTTTGCTTTCTTGCGCTTAAGATAGATTGTGGCCCAGTTTCGTTAAGAAGATCGAGAAGAATAAAATTAGTTGCAAGTTCGATTTACAGTATATGCTAAAATACCAACTCAACAATCGCTCCAATAATCATCCCTTTATAGGATAATTGTAGACTCAGATGCGTTGCTGTCTAACGATGCTGACAATGCATTTATCCGAGTTCCTGACCTTGTACTTGGGGTCCTTGACTTCCTTTCGGCGAGGAGGGGATGACCGCTCGGGCGTTCTGCACACACGACGAGGCCAGTAACCATATCTCTATCGAGCAAACCGTTCTCCATACCCTTAACTAGGCACCATTGTGCTGTCTCTCTCTCGCGAGCGTCAACCTTTATCATGTGATTCAGAATGGCTATGACCATATTGGCGTCTTCCTGCTCCTTTAGTGTGGCCAGAAGACAGCTTGTCCAATCGCGGACCCAGCCGTCCAGCGACGAGTCCCTCACATCGCCCGCTGAGGGGATGGGTTCCGGGATGTCGTATAGCTACTCTAGCGCGATAACGCCGAGCGACCAAATGTCGACCAAGAGGCCATGGCCGAGGTTCGACATAACTTCGGGAGCTGCATACTTGAGCGTGCCACAAAGCGTCTTTAGGACGATATCCTTTGCGACTTTCGCAAGGCCGAAATCAGCAATGACGACTTTGAACGGGTTCCTCTGGACAAGCAGGTTCTCTGGTTTTAGATCCCGATGGACTACCCCTGCTTTGTGAAGGCAGACAAGGCCGTCAAGCACCTGACCAAAAGCAGTAACGTATTCGAACTCCTCGGTGATGTTCGAATCGCTAATATGCCCAAGAGGATAGTATTGCATAACAATTGTAGGCTGGGGTATTGACCAGAAGTCAAATGTCGAAATAATGTTTTGCTACAGAAGCGTTAATTTCATTATATAACTTATATAGACACAAAAGCATATGTACGTGGGTATGATACTTCATAATAGCGTGCTCTCGTCGTACTGCAAGCTCCCATTGATTCTGGTCTTCCTCCCGCGGTCTTTTCCTAAGATTGGGAGAGAATACCTTGGCAGCGACAACCTCTCTATCCTAAGCCCGAATGAACTTGCGAACCTGGCCGTACGATCCTGCTCCAATCTGTCCAGCATCATAGTAAATCAGATCCCGGCGTAGAGTTTGAGCTCTAGTAGAGGCTTGAGTTGTGCATGCGCTGTGCAAAGCAAGTCCTCTTATCTCAGGAGGGACTCCCTCGTTGGTTTCCTTTCGTTTCTGATCATTCAAGCACTTCTGAACAAATGCTCGCAAGTTCTGGAGATAAGAAGAAGAAGGCGCCCTGTGGTTTGGAAACTCGATACCCATCTGGAGCTTCCCGCAGAGGATCGTCGTCGGTTTCAACATATCGTTATCAGCATTGCCGGGCTCGTATGCCATGATCTATGTCTCTTTTTTCCGTTTCTCCGTTCCCTTCTGATTATGATGACCGACTGCAGTACCGAATGACGAGGAATCATGCAACCAGATGAAGAGATTTTCATCTACAGAGATAGTGTACTGATTGCAGGTTAGTAGAAGCTAGGTATATATAACAGCTATAGACTTATATGGTTGCCACTAATCGCACCACTTTTTCCAGCGACCCCCAAAAGAATATGGCTTGTATCGGGCTTCGTACCAAATCGTAATCCTTTCTCTAGGTTTTCAAGTAATAGCATTCTGTCAAAAGACAAGACCAGGCAGTCCTTAGTACTGCCAAGTTCATCTGCGTCTTCAGCAGGCGTGCTCTCGCGACTAGGCTCGTTGCCAGCATTCTCAACGGCAGCTGTTAACCACTTCGAATTCTCGGGCATCTCCAAGAGAGTATGCACCAATCCGATAGGGTGGTACGGGGTCAGCACTGCAAAAAGATTGGGGTCGGACATATTGTCAGGTGAGTGTGGTATAAAGATGCTAGTATTGAGATATAACAAAACACAGCCAATAAAAGAGGTAATAACGGGCGAGAAGATTACAGGTGCGGAGATGTTTTTATACGTCGTGCGGGGAATGCAGAGCGGGAGGGTCCTCTTATATAAGCCATTTGAGGGTTAGGGAGATTTGGCATGCTTGCCACTAACCGGGAACCGCTCAGATGATTACGTAGTGTACTCCGTACTACGTGCTAGGTCTCTCGGCTCCCACCCCCTGATTTGTTGCTGTCGAAACTTCAACGGAACCACCACAACGCAGCCAGATATACGCAACATCAACATACGTCCGCCTCTACACCATGAACTCTCCTACGAGCACTTCGATCGAATCGTCTCTTGATGAACTGGCTCAGCAGGCCACGTGCATGAACTACGGCGACAGGACGTACGTAGCCCCACATGAATCAGGGGCAGACGATTGCTAATCCCGCGCATCGGACTGCGACAGAATTATCTCAGTCCCAAGCATCGACAAGCTTACTGATCCCGATCAGATCATAGTTTTTAGAAAAGCAGAGTATGAGTATTCGCGCAAGCTATCTTATTCAGTGGGAGAACTGGCTAACGCTGCAGTGCTGGCAGATAACAACTAAGCGGCCAGCGGCGAATATCAAGTGCTGATTTTGACGCGGACGAGCTACGATCAAGATTAGAGTCTGTTCATGTCGGTTTCTACATTCTCGTATATATGCTAACTTCAAATCTATACAGATGCATAACGCCGCTGCCCGACGAAGAAAAAAGAGCACGAAGAATCACTCGGGCTTGAACTACAAGCGTATAAGGAACTCGAACGCGATGGCTGTCCTCCTTGCTCCCCGCCCTACTATGTTTTCCCTCTGCGAAATCCCTCCGATAGATATCGACCGATAATAGACTGGTGGCTTTTTACCGAGGGGGGGGTGGGAGAGGAGTTTCTCTGCAAACAGTTGCGTGATTGGCAGGCATTTCGCTCATGGCAGTCACGCATCCGGGCATACGAAAGCGACGAACAATTCAATGCATATAAGGATAAGATTCGCGAGCGTCGACAAAAGTTTGGATTGAGCGATGCTCCCTTACAACGGGGTATACGGAGCCAACAAAGCACTTGGATCGAGTTTCAGCATTACCATCTCATACTTCACGACAAATTTCGAAAGGAGTATGAAGAGACCAAAAGAAGAGTCGAGAAAATCCAGCATCAGTGCAATGCAAATAAGGCACGCAGTGATGCTTGGCTTTCTGGCGCTCTAGCATCCGATGAAAGCAAGCTCCGATTGCATAATGTCCTATTAGAGTGGATCGAAGAACGACGACTTGCCATGGAATCACAATCTTGGGCGTCTATGGCGAAAGATGGAAATGGTCAGAACTGCATACTGCTATCAACTAGCAGCAAGAGGAAAAGAGAGCTGGATGATGAGCTAGTGCAAGCTTCTTCCCAGCCGGGAGCCAAGAGGAGATTGGTTCATAAGGGGACAGCAATGGCGAATGTCAAGGTTATGTCGGATAGGAGAAAGCGATCAATACGGATTGCGCGAGGGAAGACTGCGGTTCCCCATACTCAGGATGAGGAGTTGCACATTATTCAGACTGATACGATGTAGATGCCTCGAATTACTCGGGCACAACGCCGGCACCTCTCAGGGACAGATGCTCAGCTATTTCAACTCGGACAACATGGCGAGCTGAACCTACAATAAACCAAACTAGGAGTACCTTCCTAATCCTCTACTGACACCGCCCGCTTATGCAATAACGATTACGTTTAAACTATATGCAGCTTGCAGGGAGAGCGACCAAAATCGAGCTTTTCCTGAGGTAGAATAGAACAAAGCAATTTAGCGACTATCCCATATCTCTATCAACTGCTGACTTGGTATCGTTGGAGTTCTACTCCCGCTGGCCATTCTATAGCCACATTCGGAACAAGGTTTGGACACTATGTAGGAGGAATTGCTCGAGAAAAGTTTGACGAGTTCCCATTTGTGATCGCATTGTGATAAGTATTTACTGCGCTGTTCTGGCTAAAGATTAGATAATATTTGAGTTACATGCTCACTTTACCTGATAGTGCTGGATATGCGAGTCTGACCTATTATTATCTGAAATAGACCGGCCGGGATTGATCACGTCTTTTAGCTGCGCCGCAATAGATACAGTCTTTTTATGTTGCACTTCGACCTACAAAGTCCACTAAGCTTGAGTCATCGCCTGACCATCTCACCCGCAAGGATGCCGTTTCCTCCGGCGCTCTGCTAAATATTGCATATACAGTAGGCGAAGGCTACACTTGCTGACATCGAGCTGGAGGAAGTTGTGTCGGAAACAACTGGTTGGGCAATACTACAGATCCACTAGCTGGCACCTGCCTAGAGCAGAGATATCAAACCTGCGTAGGCAATTTCATGTATATTTGGAATAGTATGTTTGATAATAGCTGATATCAAATTTTGAACGATCTACTTAATCTCCATACGTGCATCACAGAATCAGTATAAATAACATTCCATACCGTTACCTTCGAGCCCGGCTTAAGGAAGAAGAGTTCATGCGTATTGACGCTAAAAGGTTTTTGTCCCTCGCCGCATGCATATAGCCTCCCTTGCATAAGCCAGCAATACCGGTCTTCGTTTGCCGCTATTTCTAGCTCGAGTGACGCGCCCGCTCTGACAGTCTTGAGTTCACAGGCCACATTACCTGAAAGTGCAACAGACTCATGCCTCTCGAAAAAAGACCTGGAATAAGCAATAATGCTACCTTCTTGAGTTCCAACTCCGCGGATAATTCCCGGTGATTCCTCCCAAGCCTCCGGCTCCAGTAATGTTCCAGGCTGGTTCCGGGTTAAGGCAACCTCTGTCATCTAAGATTGTTATGGATTATTAGCTTAAGGCCAAAATTGATACAAATAAGTTCTAATGGGAAGGCAGCTTAGCAGGGAGGCTCTGAGAATCCGTGTTCCTACCTACCTTACCGAGCAGGCGATCAGAACTCATCTGCTCATCCATTTTCGAATCTGCCAACCGCGGCTTCTTGTCACTGTGATTAGGCGGCTGCGAATCTGCGGGATTTGCGACGGGTAGGGATATAGTAGGCGACTTTGGGGATATCGTTGGGGAGGAATTAGTGGTTACGGAAGCAGTTGGTATTGAGGGTCCGAATCCGGCGCTGTCCTTGCTCAGTGTGGCCGCTTTCCTCTTGACCGCTTTCCTCTTGGCCGGATTCGTCTTTGCTTGCTTTCTGGGCGGCATTTGGTAGCTTGAGTCAAAAGTCTTCGATTATTGGGGCTGAATGAGCACTGGTAGATTTTTTCAGAGCATAGACAAGAGAGAAGGAGGGCAGGCGACATTAAATAGCAGAGGCCAAAGGAAGATGGGTATAGGAAGTGGCTGGGCACAAGCGGAGTGTAGTTTAGTATGAGTCAAGCTTGGAAGAAAAGTGGCGAGCCAATTTGGTAGAGTGGCGGACTTAGACGATGATCAAGGTGGGTATAGAAGAAGGTGCGAGAGGGCAACCACAAGGGTCATCTCTAGCTCTTGAATCCGATAGATTTACCAGGAGACGAGTCTCAGAAGTACTTGAAGATGATAATGTGGAACGGTCAGTTGATGATTTTGATGGATATCACAGTGCAGGGCTTCTTGGAATATGGCGATCGAGAGTTGACTGTTTCTCGATTTGTGGGGTCAGTATCTCTGGAAACCCCGGCTGTGCCTGCCGAACGATCCGGCGTAAGCGCTCAGACTAGCATCCCTGTTTCCGCAAATACGGGTCATGTTCAAAGTTTTCCAAATCATTACCTTCCACAGCAAGACACTGTGTCCAAGGATAAGGATATTAATATCTAGCTAATTCAAATATTATAAGAAAACTACAAAAGTTCTTATACAGCTGCGGCTAGATGCTATAATCGGGCCCGAATGTGAATAGATTAAGGAGGGAGAATAGCAAACGCAAGCCTAGGTATATGTTTGTGAAGACCGCATCTTTGTCGGCAGGGCAGCGATCAGCAATTGTGGTTTTGCGGGGATAGTACTATGTAAATCGAAGGTTATGCTTGGGACCCCTGCAGCACCCCGCTCAAATTTCAGGCTACAGAACCACGGCCATGACTCAGTAAAGTAGGTGGCCATGTGGCTAATACATATGCCCAATCCTTTCGCCCTAACACAGCGAACATACCTAATTTGTCCATGCTACACGCTTCTTCCCCACGGCCAGCTGTTGGCGATAGCACCGAGCAATCCTAGCAAACGACAAAAATGTCACTGACGCCGGAGCAGAAGCGCATTGCGCGGCGCGTCGCGAAGCCTCTCATTCCAGACCACACGCCCACCTGGGCGGATGTTGGTGAAGACAGGAGGAAGGACATGTTTCAACAATTTTTGACGCGCCTACGCGGGACCGATAATATTACAATTGCGGATATCATTGAAGACAAGCCAGAGTTAGGCTTCGGACTGTTGCAAGACAAGATCAAGTCTGTGCGGCAAAACCAGCAGAGGAAAGAAAGTATAGTATTATCTTGCTCATCTTCGTGAGCCACTTCAGCAGCTAACGAGCCGCAGAGAGATCCCAAGAGGAGGATTCCCAACGTTAGGCGAATACCATACCAGCAGTCGGAGTATAGGTGGCCCTTCGGCATGAACGCAAGCAGTTTGGTCACCTATAAGAGCGTCGCTGTCATGGCCCCTGCATGTAGCATGCAAAACCTACTTGACAGAGCTTGGGAACCTGTGTGATCGGCATGGTCTGTGGGCCTTGACAAGTAATTGAGACGGCTCGAATTCAACACTGTCATATCAAGATCTACAGCGACGCTTATGCAAAGGATAGGACACTGGATGATAGAAAGACGCGAGTGATTCGGATAAACATGCAAGACGCGGGTGACACAGGTAATGCCAAAGACGCTAGTAACGCAGATCATACAAAAGACGCTGATTGCGCGAAATTATTGCTCCAACACGCCTGTATACCTATGGGAAGACGCTAGTGACGCAGATGACATCGAAGATGCCGATCAAGCAGGACTATTGCCTGGATATCGTATGATAAATATGGAGCTAGGCGTATATGCGAAGACGCTAGTGACGCAGATGACACCGAAGATGCTAATCAAGCAAGATTATTGCCTAGATATCGTATGATAAATATGGAGCTAGGCGCATGTGCGGAAGACGCTAATGATGCAGATGACACCGAAGACGCTAATCAAGCAAGATTATTGCCTGGATATCGTATGATAAATATGGAGCTAGGCGCATGTGCGGAAGACGCTAATGACGCAGATGACACCGAAGACGCTAATCAAGCAAGATTATTGCCTGGATATTGTATGATAAATATGGAGCTAGGCGCATGTGCGGAAGACGCTAGTGACGCAGATGAGTTAATAACGCTGATTGCGCGAATTGCTAGCTAAGTTGGAAGCAGAGAGGAAGATAGAAGATAGCATGATTAAGGGTGGATATAAATTGTGGATAGTGCGTAGCTAAATTGGGAGTGAAGGAGAAGTTGGAAAATGGCGTAATCAAGGTGTGCATATGAATAGTGGCTGTCTGAGTTGGCAGAGAAGAAGTTAGAAGATGGCGTGATCAAATTGGCTTGAGTGGGGCCCTCCAGGTGGGGCAGAGGGCACCTGATCTATGTCAGCCCGCGCCTCCTTTCTCCTGCATTCAGCTTTACTGTGTATTAGAAACGGTGAAGGCAAACGCTGCGTCAAGTCGCCGTTTTGGCCTGCCCCGGGCCGCCAGATCCATGTCCCAACGTCTGAATCCCTGTCGAGCGGCCAGCACTAGGGCTACCCAAACAAGGTTCTAAGGGTACCTTTAACGACTCTAATGGCGCAGCGAATTTAACCTTTATTCGCGAACTCAGCTCACCGTGTTCACTCCGAGGCGACGTGCAAACCGTGGGGCGGGGCCGAGCGGGACCAAGCGACGAACTCACAATTTGTGGCCCACCCGGCTGAGGGTCTCCTCTTGAAGTTCCCACATGCAGGACAATCACACGAGACTCTGACCCACACTCAAGTCTTATTGTTTCCGGGCAAACAAGACTTCGACCACGACAGCGAAGTTCAATAGATCCTCGAAAATTGTCAGCCTGCTATCTACTTTCCTTGATTGACAGACACCACGGAACTCGCCACGAGTCGCCACTCCCTCCTGGCTGCATTGGTCTCAAGAGCTCCCTGTCCAGCGTCACATCTTGCGCGAGCACACGGCTTGGGCAAGCCACAATCCTGCTCCTGCCTGGACCGCTCATACCCTCCCCCCTGGTCCAGTGGCCGCATGGGCACTCTTATTGCTGCGGGACTCGGTCAGTGAATGGCATTCGGCCGGGACGGCGAGGCTTCTTTTGGGAGTCTTTCCTTGATGCACTGGTTCGCGTGCTCTTGGCCAACAGCGCCATGGACCAATCGCCATGGCGCGCATCGATTCCTGACCTTACTTTTGATCTGTGTTCTAGTCCCGACCCGAATATTACACGGACCAGTCGAGGGACTAAGAAGAAGGGGAGAAGGGGGATGAAGACGAAGGCAGTCTGACGTCTTGGACACAGGTCCAGGTTCGGGTCATCCAATTACTCCAGGGAATGGAGTTGACCTGATGGTAAGAATGAATCGCCTCGTCCGGCGGCTGTGAAGATGCCAGAGGTTGTAGCCCAGGAGAAATGTCCCGACACTCTGGGTCCATGGCTGGTTGGCGCGCTGAGGCCGCGGTAAGGGGTGTGGGGACCAAGCCCGTCGCCGGCTGCATCTTGAACTAGAACAAAGTTTGACCCCATGCCGCTGCTCCTCCCCACGACACGGTACTACTTACCTATCGGCTGCTACCTACTATGTACATGCAGACTATACCCTACTATAGATCAGAGTAGTGCCACCACCACCGCTGCAAAGACCAGGAACCCCTATCCGCCAATATCTCCACATCTCATCCGCCTCCCTGCTGGACCAGCCCAAGCTTAGTCAAGAGTGGGATAGGCATCCCGAAGAACAAGGCTCAGTTCATCCTCCCGATCTTCCATGCATACTCACTCGATGTTCGTCAAGACGGTACTCGAGTCCGACCGGCGATCTATTTCCCCCTTCTCGTGGCATCCCCAAAACGAAGAATGCCCAATTCCAACCAGGCCGAGAAGGCCAAGACTGGCCGTTCTGCGACGTCATGCCTCGAGTGCCAGCGACGAAAGCAAAAGGTAGGAGGAGGGAGGCTGTGGTCCTTACTCTCAACTCGACTCGGGCTGATGCACAACAATCGTCTGCCCCCAGTGCTCGCGCGAGTGGCCCTGCAACCACTGTCAGGCCAGAAAGGTTCCTCACCTTTGTCAATTCGCCCCGAGGAAAGTGCCTTCGCCAGAGAGTGACATTCTGAATGGTCCCACCAGGTGCGTGACTACGTATTCTCTTGTTTTGGGTCCCGACCCCGTTGATTTTCATTGACACATATACTCCAGCAGGCTGTCGAGGAAGCGGAAAGAAGACAGTCTTGAATCGGGCTTGCCCAGCCTTGCTGATGAATCTGATCATGGCCTGTCCGACGGGTTGGCCAGGCTGGGCTATATGCCCGGCCACGAATTTTTCGCCCTCGCAGGAGCAGGCGCCGATACGGTACACCAACTATATTGATATCGGATCTCAGATCTGTGACTAACGCCAAATCTTAGTCGTCCAACAGCCGTGGAGGGGGGGCCGCTTCCTCCTCAGTCTGAGGAGGTCGAGACAGCGCTGAAGGCTGTATTGCCAAAGCCCTATACAGGTATGCACGCACTGCTGTCCTCGCAAGCCTGAAACTTGCTGACACTGTTAAGACGTCCTCGTTCAGAACTTCCTAGAAGATGCCAACTACCAGTACTACTCCATCTTCCCAGAGCAGCTTCGCGGACAGACTGCAGCATGGTGGGAGGCAAGGGCGGCGGGTCAGAGGCTCAGCCCTGAGATCACCTGTCTCCTGCTTCGTGTCTGTGCTGTGTCCGCTCAATATCTGGAAACCTCACTCGGCCAGAGGCTCGAGCAGGAGCTGGGTGAGAAGGCTCAGGTCTTGACAGAGCGGTTCCATGCAGCTGCTCAAAAGCTCAGCTCGTCGATCTCGAGAGGCATGGGCGGGGTTGTACAGGTGCAGCAGCTCTTCCTCGAGGCATCTTGGTTCAAATCAGAGACATCCACAGTGGAATCCTGGCATGCCTTGAGTGTTGCGATCCGCGAAGCGCAAGAGATTGGTACACTGCACTTTCGAACACTGTGTTTCCCAGGCAGTCGCTAATATCTCTCTCCACATTCAGGCATGCACAAACCAGTAGAGGGGCTGCCGGACTTTGACCGCGAGCTACGGAACAGGCTATGGTGCATCCTCTGGACATGGGACTGGTGAGTCTTCAGTTGCCAGGAAACCCCTTTGCTCCCTCTGCTAACAATGAGACCAGGCAAATGTCTACCTTGCTTTCTCGCCCACTTATTATCGACCAGGACAACCAGAAACTCAAGATACCCGACGGTCGGCTCGAGAACATCACCGACTCCGATATACCCTACCCTTTGGCCTCGGTCGCCCTACAAGCACAACTTGGTCTCTACGTGTCCCATCTATTTCAGAAGATGGACTCGGACCGCTCTGTAAAGCTTATCCTCGACATAGAGGATGCCTTGGAAAAGTGGATAAGCACGTTCCCAGCCGCACTCCGCGACCACCGGCCCGACAAACGCTGGGACCAGAAATACCATTACGTCCCTTTCATGCGCTGCCAGCTCAACATCATCGCTTACTGCTACCTGCTTGCGCCATTGAAAACATTTCTGTGCGGGACTGCGGACCCGGAAATCATGAATACACAGCTCGGTGCCGACCTCAGGCTCAAGGGCGTTGATTCGTGTCTCGACATGATGAAGGCCGCGGAGAAGTTCTACGACCTCATCTTCCCGCAGAGCATCAAATACTTCTTCATCATCTTTTTCATGTTCGACGCCGCTACTACCATGTGCTCCGCTATATCACACGATACGAAACACACCCTACCCAAGCGCAGCCAGTGCATCCGGGCCCTTCGCACAGCCCAGGAGCTGATGGACGGCGTGGCGGACCTGTCTGAGTCGGCACGGATCTCAGCCTCGCTGTTGAGGAAGTTGACGGCTACGCTGCCCCTGACCGATGCAGAGAAACAAACCCTCGGAATTGGCCAGGTGCCTCTGTCGAAGAAGACAAGAACTTCCGCCCCGCCCGAAGCATTCAGCTCCAACGCTACCACCGGCGCAGAATTCAGTTTCAGTCCTCCTAGAGGTCTTCCCGGAACGTTATCGAACTGCTCGAACGGCACGAGCAGCCACTCCTCGACCGTCAGCGTGACACGCCCAGCAGTGGAACAACCACTACCGCCCTCGTACGCGGCCGCCACGCAGGGCTACGATGCAATACCTGTGCAACATACAGGAGCGGCAGACTGGCACTACATTGACTACGGCGCCGGCCTCGGCCATGGGTTGCCCGTGGCTACTCCTGCCGGACTGGGCGCTGGCATACCCGGGGCATCCCCTGCTGAATATCGCGCTGGCATGCCTATAGGCAGTTCCGCTGAAGGCCTGAGTGCTGGAATCCCCGTGACGACGTCCGCAAATCCCGCTGACGGAATTGGCGGTGTTATCGGTCTACAGCCTGGAGACCCGCTGACCGGAACGTATCTGGATCCGCTGTGGGGGTGGGACAGGTTGAACCTAGACCTTTCAGAGTATTCGGAACCGCAGGTGCATTATCAAAGGTGATTCGGCTAGTGTTTCCAGTTGAGGCAAAGGGGATTGACCAAAGGGCTTCGATGCGATGTTGACGAGGGCTTTTGTTAGGTAGCTGGGTGCAGCTGGCGTACTGCATCGCTGACAGCGTGTTTTCTTTTGTTTTCTTTCCCTATCTTTTTTTTTTTTTTTTTTTTTTTTTTTTTTTTCATTGCCCCTCTTCATCCCGTCCTAACCCAGCCTGGGGCTCCATTACGGACGCGTACGAATTTTGCATTTCAAATTTCAGCGACGACTATATCTAGCTGCGGCACGATCGTCGTCATTACGCTCGTATTTGAGTTTCTCATCACACTAGCCTCGGCAAAGGGGAAAAGCAGATCTCGAATTAGTATTTAGTAGTAAATCGGGAGTGGGGACTGACTCGCCACTGCCGGGGACTCTGCGTACTTCGGTCTCTCCGAGGCGTCTCCTCGGAGATACAGGTGTTTCAAGCTTTTTCAATTATAAATTGCTTCTCAACCAATCAGTAACCGGGAGAACAGCTCCCCCTGTCACTATTTGGGCTTCTCCTCTCTTCTCGAATAAAGTTTCGTCCTTCTCATAGTGAATTGAGTGTCTTAACAGCTGTTGGGGAAGATATGAACAGATTTTTGATGGAGCACCAATGCCTCCCCGGGCCCATAGCAATGGACGGCTCGGTAGCTTGTTCGGGGTAGGCGGGTTCGATTCTCTTCCTTTGCCGTTTCTTGGACAATATCTGATATTCGAGCCCTGTGAGGGCATCTTTCCCATCTTCGGTCAAAATCGGGTTGCTCGTGCTATGTGTCTGACAAATTTTTAAGATTTTCAAGTTGAGCCTGGACCTCGTAGACAGGGAGAGATCATACTCAAGTTGTGATTATCAGCTGGAGCCGCAAGTTAGCCCAATCAGTCGGTCACGAATATGGACGAGAGTCGACAAGACACGGTATTAAAGACAATGTCTACGAGGCTGTTACTTCTGGGAAGGGTTGTGTTGAGGGGTTGCGCTACAGAAGAAAAGAAGGGAGTAAAAGAGCCAGCCGGGTTCAACGGCTGGCTGAAGCTATCTAGGCTGGGCAAGGCTGAGCAAGGCAGGGCAGGCGATTACAAACATGGCATACATAGGCCAGTCAGTCGCTGGCCCACGCTCAATTGTGTTTGTTTCGGGAATAGGAAGGGAAAGACAGACTCTGGTGCGCATGCTGCTCTCGTCCACACACGTAAAGGTGTCGTACGTGCGATAGCCCAGGACTCGTCGAGTTGCTGGCTCTAAAAGCGTGGCTAAATAATGTGGTACTAATTGAGAGCGTTCGGCGTAGTGGTTTGGTTTGGCTGTCATACTTCTGTTCAGTTCATGGAACTGAGAGCAAAACAACCACCTGCGGTGTGTGTTTTCCGGTTCTTGTGGCATGGGATCTTTGCTTACGTTCTGGGACATGAACCCCCCCCCCCCCGGCTTTTGTTCCCATTTTCCTTTCTTCCTCTTCTATAGCGTAGCATATCCTCTGTATTTTTGCTTCTTGCTTTCTTCTCTTAGCTATGCTCTCTGATTTACATGTTTTTTCTAAGCTTTAGTAAATATAAAATAGTCAAATATATTAACTAATTAGGAACTGCGATAATCCCCGCAAACTTCCCCAAGGCCAGATTTGACAATACTATCAGGGTCAATTGATGTGTCTTAGGGGTTGGGATCCCCAGTCAGAATGCTCATATTTTCCGATCACCTTGTTAGAAAACACAGAGTATGGCAGCGAAGAGATGGAGGAAGGAAAAAGCAGCTTACAATAACATCTGCTGGTAATTAGTACCTAGATACCCTAGGGTACGAAAGCAAGCAAACCTGCAAGGCTCACCCAGCCTTGGCCCACAACTCCTGCTACATCTCACGAGCGTGTTAAATAGACAATGTTTACTTTCTTATGTCCCTTCTCTTTCTCTTTTTTTTTTTTGTCTTTTTTTTTCTTTCATTTTCTTAGAGCGAAAAAAAATGATGGTCCCTGGAGTCATCAATTCGCTATTTGGGAGCTGCCTAGGACGATCATATTACGGAAAATGGAGCCAGGGTGGATCTTGAGATGAACTGGAGGCTGAAGCTGCCACGATTCCATCCAAAGGTCAGGTCGAAAATTGGTATACTCTTACCTACCACTTCCGATCTGTGGGGAATATCAGTTGCTGGTCCACTTAAGCATAGTACACTGCCTCTTGGAAGAAGTTACAACCCATGATGCAGAGGAACGACTTGCTGCGCCACAATTCCTTCGGCTTGGGTCTTTTGGCAGCCAAAAAGCTAACTATGTCATCAGATCCGACATCTTTCTCGGAGCAGATATAATCTTGTTTTCCCCCTTTCTTTCCTTAATTTTCCACCAGCTCTAATCAAGGAACATTCGCGCTTCGTTCACGGGCCATCGTCGTCTTTTCCCCCATCTGTGTGACAATGTCTGCCGAGGCACTTGATGAGCCTATCTCATCAGCACTACATGACCATCAGCCTTCGACACCGGACAACCTGCCAGACGGTCAAGACCACGCCGAAGCCTTGAAAAAGAGCCCCGAGAAGTACCCTTTGCAGCCCGTCACGCCACCCCTGCTGATGCTAGAGAACAATTATGTCGCATCCAAGGCGACAGATCTCAACGTGCGGGTTTACGACAAAGCGCAGAGAAAGGTCACAGCAACAGACGGAGACGGCAACGAGCTTTTCAATGTCAAAGGCCCAGCACCCTTCTCCTCGTGGAGTTTCCGCCGCAAGGTCTACGACAGTGCCAGGGAGGACAATGCACATATCTTTGACTTCCACCACAACGGGGCCAAGCTAACGAGCTGGAAGGTGGAGAGCCCCAGCGGCCAGCAGCTGGTGTTCTTGGAGTTCCCAAAGATCTGGACTAGGACCGTTGCCATTCGAGGGACGCTGCGCACGCCGGGTGGGGAAGACGTTGTGGTCATCATGAGGCCTATCGACAAGTTTGGAGAGTTCACGTCCATCACTACTAGTGGTGGCGATCTGCTTGCCATTATCATCCGGCGCATGGATGAGAAATATGTGGATCTTAGTATTTGGGACGTGAGGATCGCACCAGGAGTGGACATGAGCCTTGTGAGTAAACTAAGCAGAACCCCGCCCACATATGAGGAATTATAAAAGGAATAAGGAGAAAGAAATGCCGCTTCTCCAGCTGACTCGGTGGAAACAGATAATGGCATTCACTCTGTTACGAGCCCAATTAGGCCGGGGTTGGAAAATTGTCACGTTTGGAACTTGAGACGCGCACAGTCATGCCTGTGAGATGAAATCCATCAGAAGTACTATTTTGATGAGGACGTTTGGCGGTTGTCGGTATTGAGAAAAGAAATCTAGACTCAGATATTTTGGTTCCACCTTGGGAATCCTCTCCTGGACACCTGATGTCGGACGAGAGAAAGCGGGACGGTCAGGAGACGACGAGGTGAGGAGAAGATCGTGTGTCTGGTATTCACCACGGATGACAACTATCCCGGTGAGGAATGTGTAGTCTTTTTTAGGCCACAGAGGAAAAGACGCCGATCGCTGAATTTATGGGGATTGGAAGAGCAGCCGATGTTGAAGATCATATATCTGTGGCTGTCAAGCTTCATGATACAGGATTAAGTTTCCGGGGCAGAGCAATCCGATTATGTCGACCCACTAAACATTCCCATTTTGCAGGACTCATTCTTGACTCATCTGCTTCACTAAATCTCGAATGTCATTTGATCACTTACCTGGCTAGTAGCATCGTTAAGCTGAGACTTTCGCACCCAGCAAGCCCCATTCTCGACCTTTGCCAGCATCTGGTGAACATAGCCCCAAACTGAGAATGAGGATGTACGGATTCTATGTCCTGTCAATACACTGCATCCAATCCATTTCTCTTTCAAAGACCCTAAGAATTGTGTATCTTGGTTCGTTGTCCTTTGTACTCATCTCTCGTTGCATTATTACTTTCCCAGCACAGTCGCCATCACTTCGTCCCAGCCCTTCAGCCAGTCTTGTCGAGGCATGTGTGCGGTCATCTCCAGTCTTGTTTCTAGTTTATTCCCTCGAATTGTGAGCAGTAAACCTGAATTCTTGTGAAGGAATAAGAGGCGTCTCCAGCCTCCGTATCTGGAACGACAGTGGAGATCTCCACAAACACACTCTGTTTCAGACCCGGGTCGACACTGGTATCACTGTTAAGACAGTATCCTTGCGCGGCTCTTTTAAGCTTCTTTCAAACGTTAACAGCCCCACGACGGGGCTTTCTCAGCGGGTACCCTTTGCGTCCCACAGCCACTCTCAGGCTCGGCTATGACATTCGTTCTGATCACAGAATCAATTCGTTCACATCAAGCACAGAGGAACTGTTGGATCTTCTTGAAAGTGGTCTTAAGCGCCGGTATTCAACCCTCCGTGCAACATCCATCCGGCACTTTCTGACACTGCAAGTCGCGTATATCATCGCTCAGATATCCTGGCTAGGTTCTGCAGGAATCGAACTTCGGAATCGGCGCACTCAGATGAGCCACTTTAGGGTCCTCGTGTGTCCGTGATTGGATTTATCCCTTATGCCATCATAGTGGCGCCAGAGTTGGCATCAAGTTTCTAAACCGATCATATTGTTTGCCACATCAATTCCCCGAAGATCGCTGCTGCATATAGTAATTGCGCTGTCTGGTTTTGTTACATGCAGAGGGCATGGCTTGGAAGTGGAGGCTGTTTGATCCGCAGTTTTGTTCCCCATGTTCTCGCAACAAGCCGCACCCACAGCTCGCACCCCCAACAGCCAATAGCTGGAATGATCCCCTACTTGGGTTTTGGCACTTCCGTCCAGAACCTTACACTTTCTGTATGATTTTCTTCAATCCATTGCCAGGCCAAAACGGGACAGGATGCATATCTGCACTCTCTGGCGATCACTGCACGGGCGGACCAGTGCCCGAGCAGCACCCACGTTTGGTTTTGGAACACCCTCTGACCTGGTAGAACCACTGCGCCCAGCTGCCGGCTCAACAGTTATTGGTATCAGTGGAGAAATGCTCTTACTGATCCAGCTTGTTGACGTCTCGGCGCCCATTGTGCGTCGCCTACGCCTCGTCTCCGCTCTGTCCCGCATCCACTGCTGATGGAGAACCCAGGCGCATGCGCGTGCCACCCCTGCCTTCAACACGAGAGCAGTCTCACCTGCGCAGACTCTTGACGTTCTCTCCGAAGTTGGGACGGGACGTCTGTCAAAATACACGTTACAGTCCTTCAGATCATAAGGGATGGAGGATCAGGGATGTCAGAACCTGTGGAGACACTCAAGACGAGATAAAAAGATTCGTCTCCCTCCATCTCGCCTCTTCTTTCCATCTCATCCCGTTTCGTCTCGATAGCCATCCCATAATCCTCTAGAGTCGCGCTTCGTTCCTGTGGAATCTGTCGCTTCATTTTTCCTATCCTTTACTTTCCTTAGCCGCAGACGGGTTGACCCCACTACTCCATTCTCTCTCTCTTTTGAGCTGCGCTCTTATCGCCTTTCATTTCTCAGTATCCGACCCCCCCCCCCCACACATATATATATATCCATTCAACATGAGAAACTTCGGAAACATCGTCCTCCTCCTCGCGGCTGGTGCCGGCTATGTGGCATCCATGCCTGCCGTTGACACCTCGGAGCACCGCCTGCGGGGCGTTGTCAATGGCGTCTTTGTCCGCGAGGCCCAGGAGAAGGCCGCCCGCGCCGCCCCGACTACTCCAGGTGAGTTGATGCTCCTTTGTCCAGCCTGCTCTTTGGTGCTTGTTGGCTAACGCATGAGATCTCTAGACACCACTGCCGTCGCTGCGGCGACGAGTACCGCTGCTGCTGCTGCCGCTGCTCAGCAGGGTGCTGGCGATGATCAGATCTCCCAGCTCGTCCAGGGGTTCGTCTCCTATCTCCCCCTCCCCCTCCCCCTCCTCCCTCCAATTCGAAGGAAATCTTTGCTATGTTATAGAATGCAGGCTGACTTACTCCTCTCTTAG
Source organism: Aurifilum marmelostoma (assembly GCA_027559495.1). NCBI lineage: Eukaryota > Fungi > Ascomycota > Sordariomycetes > Diaporthales > Cryphonectriaceae > Aurifilum > Aurifilum marmelostoma. The sequence continues at coordinate 1,778,340 of JAMXSV010000010.1, read as the reverse complement.
TCTCGTGGGTGACCTAGGCGGATCCGGTGACGCTGCTGGACAGCAGGGCGGCATTGGATCTCTCCTCTCCGGAGTTTTGGATCGGCGCCAGGGCAAGGTCGGCATCGTTGCGCGTATTCCTAGACAGTGAGTTTTATCGCCCGTCCATCTTGTCCACTGCTTGTCCACTCATGTCCGTGATGTTAATCTGTGTCCTGCTTCAGCGGCGGTAGGGACAACAACAACGACGACGATAACAATAACGACAACAACAACAACAATAACAACAATAACAACAACGACAACGGAGGATCAGCCGCCACGGCTACGGGCGGCAACGCTGCATCGGGCACCGTCAATGCGGCTGCCAGCAACGGGTCCGCTGGTCTCGCGGCTGCGGCTAAGGCTCAGTCTGCAGTGGACCTTGGACCCGGCGCGCTGACAGGTACCGCTGCTGCAGCCCAGGCCACCGCGACAGGTTCTGCACAGGGGAACAATAATAATGATGATGATGACGACAACTAATGATTGACTGAACTGGTTGGTCAATTGGTACTGTTTGGAGATTAGTACGTTGACGTCAGGGGTGGCAAGATGGGGGGAACATTCATCTTGTCCTCATCTAGGGACTAATCGTGGAGGTGTTGTGGTCGACAGGTTTTGACCATGAAAGCACGGATAGGCCAAGAAGCTGAATCCTGCGGCAAGACTTTTTCAGTACAAATGAACTTCTCGTCACTAGTATTTCTTGCCTCCGGAAAGTGATTGTCTTGTGGTTCTGGCGAAGACGGCGCAAAGAGGAAGAGCGCGCCTTCGAACATGTGCCAGAGTCTCCGTCAGGTTCTATTGTGTTGGGTTCATGAGCTTGTCAGTCACCGAGAATTGAGACGATGTGGTATCTCTCAGCGTTGTCTTCATCAGAGCGGTATGAGCGGTACTATACGATCGAGGTCTTGTTGATAAAGTGAGTCGTTATTCAAGAACCAGAAGAAGAACACTTTGTCTGCTCGTTGTTGACATGACAGTGAGGGGTTCGGCAGTGCCCTCCCCTGAAGCTAACGCAGGGCACAATGCAGCTAGCACCCGAGTCCCAGTAGTAGAGCCACCGACCAACTACCGCTGTAGCGTACATAGTACGCATACTGTAAGTGGTCCAAGCCAAAGGCGCCGCCCCCTAGCCCCCACCTTTAGCCGTCTACAACCTCCGCTAGAACATGAGACACGCCCGTGGCACAGTGGAGCAGGGGTTCGGGGTGTGGTGTCGCGTTCCAGAACCAGGTCGCCATAATTGCGGTTGAGGTGGCACTTCTGACCCCGAGTCCTCCACTATGAGGATTCCCAATTCCAGTCCACTTTTGTTGTGCCAACCCAACAATCACATTGTTGTCATTCGCTCGGTCAAAAGCATTCACCGTTGGCAGCATGAGCATGACACCGCCGACAGCCCGTCCAAATCCGCCGAGATCATGAGCCATCTGTTCCGGATGTGCCAGCTCTCCTCCCGGCTGGCCCAATCCCTCCTCCTCGCCCTCGTTGTCATCCTCCTGCTGCTTGGAGAGGCAGCAGCCTATAAGCCTCTGTCCGACAGCTTCCTGCGCGCCGTCCCCGGGCCTGGCGCCGACTTTGACATCGACAATGGCGCCCTGCTCGCCCCGATCCTCATTCCGCGCGTGCCCAACTCGGAGGGTTCGCGAAAGGTGCAGCAGCACTTTGTCGACTTCTTCCAGCGCGAGCTCCCCAGGTGGACCATCGAGTGGAACAACTCCACCTCCAAGACGCCCGCGACCGGCTCGCAGGACGTGCCCTTTCGCAACATCATCTTCAAGAGGGAGCCGCCGTGGACCAGGCCGGGGCAGGCCAACCTGCTGACCCTCGTGGCGCACTTTGACAGCAAGATGACGCCCGAGGGCTTCATCGGCGCCACGGACAGCGCCGTGCCGTGCGCGGTGCTGATGCATGTCGCCAGGAGCATCGACAAGTACCTCACGCAGATGCACGACGAGATGGTGGCCCTGGGCGAGCTGGGCGGCACGCCACCCATGGATATGGGAGTCCAGATCGTGCTGCTGGACGGCGAGGAGGCTTTCGTGTCCTGGACGGACACGGACTCGGTCTACGGCGCAAGGTAGGAGATCATGAACAGTCTATCCCGAGGTTACGGGCGGGACCAAAATTGCTAACAACGCACCGCACCCCACGACAGAGCCCTGGCAGAGGCATGGGAGAACGAGCCCACGATGGCCGGCGCCGACTTCCCAAACCGATTAAACCAGATCAGCCTCTTCGTCCTTCTCGATCTCCTCGGTACCTCAGACCCGCATATACCATCATACTTCTTGCCGACGCACTGGGCGTACCGCGCGATTGCCAAAGTCGAGAAGCGCATGCGGGACCTGGGTCTCCTGGAATCCAAACCGCCGAGCCCGTTTCTTCCCGACTCAGACAAGAAGGCCTCTGACTTTAGAACGGCACGCGTGGGTGACGACCATGTCCCGTTCATGGCCCGTGGTGTCGATGTTCTACACTTGATCCCGACACCGTTTCCGTGGGTCTGGCATACTATGAAGGATGATGGCGCGCATCTGGATATGGCTACGACGAGGGACTGGGCCAAGATCACCACGGCTTTTGCGCTAGAGTGGCTCGACATGATGGAAGTGTGGCCGCAGGATCAGTGAAGCACACATCCTGTCAGCCAATGCAAGGGCAATGGCATTACAAAGCGGGCGTTTTGGACATTGAAAAGGGTTTTGGTCTTGTCTAGATAAGGGACGAATCGAGTCTATTCCCCTCAAAATGAGGATTCAACTACCGGTCTCTGATTTTTTCTTGCTGTTGCTCTTGGGCTCCGGCTCGCCCTTCTTAGGCTCATTCTTTGACCCAGCCTCGTTCTCATAGCCACCTCCCTGCTTCTCGTATTCCTTGGAGAGCTTCGCGGCCTGAACACTGTTAGTTGGACGTCCTCGAGAACCGTCTCGTTCCAGAGACATGGGATGCCTGGTTCTGATTCTCACCTTCCACGCAGACCACTGGCCCTCGCCTCCACCGGACTTGTTCGACTCGCCCTTGATCTCTGTTGGAGGGATGATGATCAGCAATCTTGCTGAGATGTTTACGTTACCGCCTAAGTGGTTTCGCTCGCTCACCTTCTTTCAGCTGTTCGCGCAGCTCAGGATCGGTGGGCTTGCCCTTGGATGACGGCATGTTTGCTTGATTGGTGAGAAACTTCGACTGGCGATGCTGCTATTTCGTAAATGTTTCTGCTATGAATTGGTTAAGCAACGTTACTAGCTCTCGAACGGAGAATTAAGAACGATGGGATCAGGCCACTTTTATCAGCGTCCTCAGGTGCATTATACCCCAAGCAGCGAAGCCAGATCCATGACGACGGTCGAGGGAATGAGCCATGTTTCGTCGTCACGAACAACGATCATGCTGCGTTGCTTGATGGACGACGTTGTGGGGACCTCTGGGCGGGACGGGAGTAGAAGGGGCCGGTGGAATAGTGGCTTTGTTAGCTTTCCGCCTTTTCAATTGCATCACCACTTTTATGGTGTCTGACCCCTGGAGGCAGATGTCATACATGTATGTTTGGAGGACCATCTACTTAGAGCTCTCATACAAGCCACTTTCATATGTTCAGCTGCGAACCGCACGCGGGTGTAAGTGAGGCTGGTCCTACACTTGTACGTGGTGGTTAGGAGATAGCAACATCACAAAAGATAGCTAATGATTGATGAATTACTTCATTGGTTTCATGAATTGCTCGCCATGGTCTGAGTCACTAGGGTAACGTGTAGATTGCTTTACCAGACCTTCTCCTTTGCTGTCTCGATTTGCAAGTGTCGAGTTCCACTCCCCGTCCCGATGAAATTATAGGCCCTATGGCCCTTCCTTTCTGATACTTGTCTCGCCTCGCTTTATGAGACCTTGTGTCATGGCTCCAAATGGCAAATGCATGTAGACATGGATAGATCACATTGACATCCGCTTGCGTCCGGCAACGGTGCGCGCCTTGACCTTCGCGCCTGTCAGGCGAGGTTCAGCCCCTGGGACTAATTGATAGATAGGCTCAGCTTGACATGTCAGATAATGTTGACTGGTTTTCTACGCTGGCCAGGGAATGATGTCTAATTAACACCCAATCATGGGCTGCCGATCTTCCAGGCTGGTCGTACTTATTAGACGCAGCGCGACGCACACAGATCTATCATGGGCTTCTGAGTTCCTGTGATGAGATAGAGACCACGCTCTCTCCCAGTATGGGGTCCTTTTTGCAGGCAGTATGCTTGTCTTCTCATACCCATTCTCCAATGGGATCCGAGAGCTGACGAAACCGTGAGCACATCCTCAGGTGTTGTTATGTCAAGCTTTTTTTTTTTTTTTTCAGCTTGTGGCCCGGGGTTTTCTAGATCTGTCAAGAATGCCCTCATGGGCTAGAAGATGACGATGAGGCGCGAGATAGTACTGCTTGTATCCCCATACTTCCTGGCACCCGCCTTAGCATAGTCTCGAGTGAATTACCAACAGAATCTTTCAGCTCCGGAAGAACGTCGTATCATCACTTGAATAGATCCCGGACCAGGAAAGGACGGCGGTGTGACGATGATGGCGATGCATGGTGGCAGGAAGGAGAAAGAGAGGCCGAGAGGGGCGGCTGGCAGTGGCTGGATATAAAGAGGCATCACATCCTCCAAGTCATCTTCAGTCCTCTGTATTCTTCCTTTCTTTCCTCTTCAACGCACGATGATCATGCAATATCTGTTTACCAGCATGATTCCATAAATCAGCACAGAGAAAGGAAGTCAACAATGCATATTGTCCAATACGCCCTCGCGGGCCTCATCACGGCCGCGACAGGCGTCACGGCGGGCGGTGACTATGACTACCGCGGCCACGCCAAGGTGATCAACAAGTGTCCCTACGACGTGTTCCTGTGGTCCGTCGCCTGGGACACAGACGGCCCCTTCAAGATCGGGTGTGGCGAGGAGTACTGCGAGGAGTTCAGCAAGGGTGGAGGTGTCGCCCTGGAGATTGTCAAGGACAAGGAGGACTACTATGAGGACTGCGACAAGCTAGTCTTCTACTACAAGCTGGATGACTATGGAAAGGTCTACTACGACCTGTACGACAAGTACGGGCACCCGTTCGCCGGCCACAAACTCGTCCTCAAGAGCGAGGACGACGAGTGTCCCAAGGAGATCCTGGATGATGGCGAGTGGTTCCCACCTCTATCCTTTTTTTGTAGGGTCTGATACTAATATCTCATGACAGGATGCGGCAAAGACGATCATGACAAGAAGTGCTGCAGCTCCAAGGAGGATTTGTATCTCATCCTCTGTGCAGGAGACTATCACCCACCCCCAGACCCCCCCTTATAAGCCACATCCTGACCCTCCTTACAAACCACCACCAGAACATTACTATCCTCCCCCCTCCTTCCCATCCGCCTCCCCCTCCTCCTCCACCACCACCACCACCTTACGATCCACCATATGATCCCCCTCGTCCACCTCCACCACCACCTCCTCCACCTCCTCCACCACCACCTCCTCCTCCTCCTCCTTACGACCCTCCATACCACCCTCCTGATCCACTGCCACCTTACCCCCCAACACCTGGCCACCCGCCGTCACCGAAAAAAGTCAACAGCCGTGAGGAAGGCGCCGCCACGGGTAAGGACCTGATCGAGTGGCAAGATCAGCAGTGGGATCTTGACAAGCCCGACTGGGACACGGAAGCCAAGTGTCAGGAGAACTGCGGTTTGCGTGAGAAGGGGTATGTTGCGTTTTATGACCTCGAGGAAGATGAGGTGGACGATTCTGAGTGAGGAATGGAGGCCGGAGGGAGAAGCAGCACCTGGTGAGGTGCCATTCTCTCCTATGTGCCCAATGTCGCATATGGTAATTAGATCAGATACAAAAAGTCGATCCCTCATCATCATAGAACTTTGAATGACATTCGTCCACTTTCACCGGCTCTTTGCTACCAATTATAGTAATTAATTATTAGGCTCTGTGAGCATCGGATCGTAATTCATGTGATTGTCCTATTGACTCTTGGTATGCATAACTGTCCTATGCCACTCTTTGGTATTTTCAGCAATGTACAGTCCCCCTTTTCTATTGTTTGCAAAATCCACAGCACGTCAGCCTGCACAGCCTTGTTGACATGTTTAGTCTACCCATGTCTCGATAACAACAGTCTTAGAAGGCCCCCATAACGTAACGGATACAATGCAACAAGATGTAAAAATAGGAGCCGTACCCCAGAAAAGAATTATTCGTTCCAAGTTCAGAAAGGATGCCTGCCATTGCTCAAGACCATTTCCATCACTGACCGACTTCTTCCACCCACATCACAAGATGACCCCATGAGTCATCATGCCTGGTCGGCGATGGTGGTATTTTGATCCCCCGGGGCCCCTGAATCAAAATGTCAGCCACAGCACAGTTATGGATACCAGGTAGACCACGTACCACAGTCGTCTCGACGACGTAGCGTTGGTCAAGCTGGACCCGTTAACCTGCCGACCGACTTCCAGACCATACTGTCCGGCTATATTTCCACGTGGCCAGTACTCGCAAACGAGAAACCAGCCTCGAGTGCCACAAAGTCGACTGCCACATCCCACCGTTGTGCTGTTCTTCCAGACCAGTTGAGTGAAGTGGCCCGTCTGCTCACTGAAGCCTGGGTTGTTATAGTTGTACTCTTTCACCTCGTCGGCCCCTAGAGAGTCCAGTGTCAGCTCTAGATTGCAAGGGAACAAACACTCCTAGACTCATAATAGAGGTGTACAGGAATACGACGTCTTCAAAGTTAAAGCCATGAGCACAAGCCGCGAGTCTAAAAGGATGGCGCATGGCGCATCCAGGGGAAAAATATTGAGGCTCGGCGAAAGGACCACATGTACTCACACAAGTCAACACATCCCGTCACATCATCACACCCAATGGCCAAATTCTCCCCATACGGCCCGCCGGAATGCGAGAAATTACACTCGGCCCCACTGTCAGGGGAGAAGGATCCCATCGACTGCAGGTAGGACGACGCAAAGTCCGCCAGGGTCTGGTTCCACGAGAGGGAGTCGGCATCGAATTCCTTTCGGACATAATTGGTGCTGTTCAGCACAGCAGATGTAAAGGCGGCATCATTGGTGAACTGCGGCGCTTCAGAGGCGATCACGGGGGTGGCTGTCTCGATGTAAGTAATCGTTGTGGTCGGGGCTAGAGTGATGGTGATGCCGGTGGTGAGGCCGACGAGGCCTGCAAGAGCCAGAGTTGTCTGCATTTAGTCCAGTGGCTTCCGTAGTGTTGGTTTTCTGCTTTCCAGAATCCTCCTTGAGCTGGTATTGCTAGAGTTCTGCACTGGTAATGAAAGCAGAGGCGCATGCCCGAGTGAGGGAAGATAGCCCCGGGCAGAGAACAACACACTTGTCTTTGTGCTTGGCTCTTTTGGTAAGAGAAAGGGGGAAACAAACATCCCCTGTACCTTCTCACCATTAATCAGATTCAAGAGCAGGTGCTGTGACTGCAAGACTTTAATGTACACAAGCAAGAACGATTGGCGTGTAGGGCTTCCTTAGGATGGCCACAAGCGCCAAGAGGTGGGCGCCACGAGGGGGGCGCATCATTGGACAGCCAACGCTCCTTCAAAAAGCGGCTGGAACCTTTGTTCTTGCCATCTCACTCGACAAGATGCCAGGGGTTTCTTTCACGTCAAAATTTTCCTTGGAAATCTAAAAGAAGATCGTGTGGCATGTGCTCTCCCTGCTGAGAAACCAGCTTGGCTCGAGACCATGAAGTTATAGAAAGTAGCGAGTTCGGTTGTTGTCTCCTCTTGATAAGTGACTTACTATGGGCTTACACCCATCTTCCTCTCTGGCAACAATATCACTCCTGCTAGCTCTGATCAATAGGGGTCTCAACCGCCCTTTGGTAATTCAATTCGAAGGGGATCTTGGTCATTCCCTGCCAGTCATTGATATCGTTCGGATCCCCAAAAATACTCAACGCCCTCAGGTAAAGCGCATACCGCCCCTCAGGAACCGCCCTCCCATCTGAAAGCAGGCCGGTGAAGACGACAGACCCCTCATAGCGGCCACTGAGATACTCTCGCGGATAGCCCCACACGCTGCCTGCGATCGTGGTCCCGGCGACGACGGTGGTTGGGCCCGAGTAGTTCTGGGACAACGGTACGACGTCTGCGCGAAGCATGCGGGTGCCGAAGTCGAGGCGAGCCGGTATCCACGGATAACCGACATTGTAGGATAGGTTTGCGGTATTGCCGATGGTTGGGTAAGGGACTGTGTAGGTCACAGCGGCCGCTTCGGCGAGCACATTGTCATCCGGATGAATCGGCAGAGCGTTGTTGCCTTGGTCCAGGACCACGGCGTGTTTCATGCTCCCAGCTACGCCAAGGTACGGGATCGTCAGGTTTTCGTTGTTGGAGCTGTTGAGGACAAAGTATCCGCCGTAGACAGGCAACAATGGACCGTCGTGTACAAGATTTTGTGTTGTCAAGGTGACGGTGATCTCGGCGCGACCACCGGCCGGGATGTTCACCAGCTTCTCTGAAAATGCCGCCCCTGCGCTGGCTGCAAAGATACGGTTGGGGAAGCTCTCAGGGTATGAAGTCATCCAATCAAGCGTGTACATGCTAAGTGCAGGAGAGTGGGAGATGCGGTACGTCACAGTCTCGCCCGCGAGGTTTTGGACTGTGAAGGTAGCATTAGGGGGCTGATTCTCTGTGTCATTGAATGAGATACCAGTCGAGTCCACCAGTGTAGTCGTAAATGCGGCGTCGTATGCCTGTATGAGGCCGGATCCTTGTTGGGCTGTGGGTGCTAGTCCGTTGATGGTGCCGGTCCCATCGTTCCAGAGATTGGCTTTGGAGGTACTGCTTATGATCCTCGCGAGTTCCGCAGGGTTGCGCTTGGTCCCTCGAATCTGCATTAGAAGCGCGTACACCCCTGCCACAAATGGTGTCGCCCTAGAGGATCGATCAGGTCTTGTACTCTGCCTGCTGCCCTTGTGACATGCATAAGATAAATATTGGAAATGGATGCTCACATTGACGTGCCCGAGAATACTGCATAAGCGCCCTGGTTGAGGGGAAAGGTGGAAAGAATATGCCCGCCTGGAGCTGCAACAGAAGGATAGAAAGCCAGTTCCCAAGTTGGACCCCAGCTGGTGTAGTAACTGGCAAATCCGCCTGTCAGACGGTTGGGCACCTGTTTAAAGACGACCTCAGCCTGAGATGGATCACCAAAGGTGAGCTGAACATGTGAACCGTCCTTGAGCAGCTGGACAAATTTGGCGCCTTGCGCAGGCGTGATAGTCGCGACTGACATAGGCGTCATATCTGGAAACCAAACATCGGTAGGACCGAAGCTGCTATCATGTTAATCCAACGCATCGAATTCGAAGTGTGCCAGACTTACTCTTCGAAGATGTCTGCATAGAACAAGATAGAATGTGCTCCAAATAATTGGGCATTCTTAGCCTTGACTGAAGGGTCGCATCCACCAAGGCGAATAAGAACTACGTATTCGGATAGGTCACCAGTGTCTGTTCCGAGGCTCGAGCAAGCGTCATTCGCCACGGCTGCGTTGCTGCTCAAAGCTTTGAGAGCAAGAGTGGCGTTCGGAAAACCAAAAGGGCCAGGCAGCCATGAGAAGGCGCCGGGCTCAGTGGTGTTATTATATTCGGTTGAAGTGATGTAGGTACCTCGCGGTAGGAAATAAGGAGTGAGTGTGTTGTCAAAGGAAGCCACTGCCGTGACGTCGGTCCCGTCTGCAGCATCGCTGGCTGTGAACAGACCAGAATAGCCGTCGTTACCAGCAGCCAGAGTGCATGGGACGCCCTCCTGGAATACAAGTGGTCAGCAGTGCATGGTGAGGACCAGAGCATGGAGGATGCAGATCGTTAGAAATGAATGAGGAATTTGCCCCCTTTTTCCAAGAGAGACTTACGCTGACGATACGACTAACCACTACCCCGAATGGTGTCTCGCTCCAACCCCCAGGGCCTCCAATGGACGCCGTGATGATATCACTGCCGTCATCGAATGCCATTCCAAAGGCCGAGATGAGCACATCTGTTGTTGTTGTGAGGCCTTCGCAGCTGAAAACCTTGTACATCCCGAGTTTGACGCCGGGAGCGACGCCAGTGAAGTTCATCCTGTTCTTTTGAGCTGCAATGATCCCACTGACGTGCGTTCCATGCCCGAGGCATTCGTCATATGGGTCAGGGTCTGGTTCAGGAGTACCAAAACCAGTCCAGCTATCGCCGACCAAGTCATAGCCATATTCAATAAGGCAATCCTTGCCAAAGCATCCTCCAAGGGCGGGATGTCGGTAGTCAACACCTGTATCCACGATTCCGATGCGAATGCTGTTCCCAAAATCTGTAATAAATTGATATCAGACGATGCAAAAAAAAAAAAAAAAAAAAAAAAAACATGTTCCGTGGAGGAGCCAAGAAGTTGGTTCAGTATTGTTTGAGAGAATATTCATCTGATGGATGGAAGGGGAGAAGGCCAACAAATGTTTCTCCAAAATAACTCACAGCCTTCAGCATGGAGTTTGTCGACTTGGGTCATCACATGGGGTGAGAAATCGTCCACTATGCTGACCAAGTCCTCGTCGTCGAGGACTATATTGCCTGATGCCATCGGGTTTGGCACAGTGCTGTTCCTCATAGGTACAGGAAGCGAATACCTCCTCACAGGCCACATCTGCCTGACAGCTGGTAGTACTGAGATCATAGCGACTTGCTGCATCTCGCTGGTCAGGTCCATGATACTGAATGAGGCTCCGCTGAACACCGTGGAATTGATGGTCATCCGCGAAGTGACAGTAATCCCACTGGCGCCCAGAACATGATAGAACGATGTATTATCCTTTAGTACAGTCAGCAAAGCTCTAAAGAATATATTGGTATGTCAGAAAGAACAGACATGGCCATCCACAAACTCTACTATGTAGGCTCCAGCAACAAGGGGGTCCTCAGCCACCGATGTCAAGTTCATACTGTGCCCACCGAGGGCAGTGCTTATGAACGCTGCCGTTACGAAAGCCGCGCGCATCCTAGAGGTCCACGGGGGGGAATAGGTGAGTTTAGGAGAATATTTGATGCTTGGTGGGGCCTAGAATCACGCTATCGACAGTTCATAGAAAGGACTCTGTGGTTCAAGCTTTATATGTAGTGGCTGCTACCAGTTCTCCCTGCTACCAGGCCCACGCATGTCAGCTGGGCGGGCACTGGTATAGCAAACATATCTGCGTGAGGCCGTCGGTGAGCCGTCACTTCCCCGGGGATTTGCAACTCCTCTGGCTTGGGATGAAGAGCGGTATAGAGCGCCGCAAGTGTTATGGAGTCAGAAAATTGCTCTAAGTGAAGTCGGAAGCAACCATGCCAGCTTGCGAGGGAGACGAAGCTGTGGGTGGCACAGTTCCATTTCGTGCATCCCACAAACAATGGACTTCCGCCCGACACCGGCGGTTGATATCAACGAGTTCCAACAAGCCTTTGTCCATCCTGTAAAGAAGTCCATCTCGAGGTCAGATCTGATGTCAAGGTTGAGGGCAATGAAGCAGATGCTTCGCAGCGGTGAGGACACCAGTGAAGCAGCGCCCTCGGGTATCGATTTCGAATGGTAGCACCATCATGTACAACCGTGACGACGTCATTGACACAGCATCTATGTAAGCGGTGACGTGACAGGATCGAGGATCTGGTCGGTTGTTGAAGACGTCAACGCGAAAGAAGACGGCAGCGTTACTGATGTCTGCTCTAGATGCTACCAAGCTGAAATGCATGACCATTGGCTACTGTACTCTGGGTTAGGGTCATTACGTAATCTGGTGCACACTGCTGCCTGGAAAGGTGTCGAGCCCCACTTTCAACCTCCAACCTCGTCTCGAGCAATCCTCCATCCATCGCTGTCTACTGCCTCATCCAGAACCCGCGGCCACCTCGTTCCCCGAGTCGAATTGTGACTGAGAGTTCTGGAGACACCCTAGAGTCTCTAGATATTCGCCGAAGACGGCGCTGTCAAAGGTCTCTCGAGCCTCGTGACTGCCGCATGAGCACGCACGGCACACGTTCTGAACGGTCTACAAACATGCGGGTGTGGCCCTGAGTGCGGGTCGTTCGGGGTCTGACAGATGTTTGCACAACAGTTGCACGTTTTGGCAGGCGACACAACATTCATGACAATCTTGAAAAGGTACATAACACAAACAGCACACACATCAAGCAAACCAGGTGTACCACTCGAATCCCTCGTTCCCACCAGTCCACCAGGATCTTGCTGCTCAAGCAACATCACCAAGACTTAATCATCCATCCCTCGTCGAAGTCTACGTCCTTCAGATCTGCGCAGTATCGGTCCTCCTCGGCTGGCATCTCTTTGATGGCGAGGAGGATGAGAGGCATGGTTGGGTGCTCCACCAATATGAGCAACTGCAGCTTCGACTTATCATTGGTCAGTATGGCTTAGTCATCTTGACCCCGACTCTCCTGCCGACAACGACGACGACGACGACGACGATCAAGGGAATCGTCAATGACGCCAGTGGTATTAGACATACTTTGGGAGTCCATTTTTACACGTCCTTCTTGATAATTTCTCTCACTCGGACAGCAGTCACAGAAGTGACTGGCCTCCTTGATCGGTTCCAGCTCAGGAGACTCGAGCCGGCCAATCAGCGGCGTCCTAGGCGGCGTCGACTGCACCAGGCTTCGTCCTTCAAGGTCAGCCCAGTGCACATTCTTGAAGCTTCCCTCGTGAATTTGGTACTGATGGCTAGACACCGACTCGGCCACGTGAGATGACATGAGCCTTCTGTTGTCGGGTGCCACATAGGACCTGGCAGCAGACGAGAGGGGGGGGACCCAGTGGTCGACCCGATGAGCAGGAGGGGTACTCCGCCGATAGCACGACGTCAGTCACGTCTTCAAGAGGCTTTCTTGTGCCATTGCGAGGCACCATAGGTACTCTTGGACGATGTGTGCCTGGGAGCCTTCTCTTTGATGATGAACGATGACGATAAGGACCATGAGACGTGACAGAGGGGAAAGGTGAAGCATATGTGGAGGATGCCGGGACCAAGTGGTCACGCGAGGGAGCTTGGGACGACATGGCAAGGGGAAAGGTCAAGCGTGACCAGAACAGCCTTGTGGGAGAAGGGGGAGAGTCCTCACTGAGGGCGTGGTGTGTGTTGGGTGGGGAGTTTGAATGGTCCAGTGGCCTTATATGTCTCCGGCTTGATGACTTGTGGGATCTCTTGAAGTTTCGAGATGATATAAGGGACAATTCTGATGGGTTTGTGGCATTGATGGATGAAAGAGGAGGAAAGATGGGAAAGAAGAGTGAGGAGGTGCGCGGCTTTTATACGGGTCCCAACCTAAGGCGTATGTAAGTCAGCCTGACCAATAAGGGGCCGGGCTTTCCTCGACCACCCCTGCTGAATCCAACCTCACCCTATGCACCTCATATGCACCTATGACTTACTCTGAGCACCCCTACCCCGGACTTCCTGTGCAGAAATTCATGGACCATCACTTAGTCCACCTTGTCAATATGGACGTACAACAAGCTACCAAGCCTGCAGGACAGCCCAAACATCGATTTTAGCGTGAGACAGCCCAGCTCGGCTCGAACGCCTTGCTTCCCACTCACCCCCCTCCCCGCCCCGGGAGCCACCCCTCAATCTTTCTCTGCGCAACAGCGGGTCAAGAAGTTGGCAAATCCCAGGAGAAGGAAAGCTCCCCTGTGTTCGATTTCGATGACATGACCCTCCGAGCCGCACAAGCTCTCCGGCAATCGGGGCATGACATGCTGCACGCGGACTCCTGATGCCGGCTCCGTTGTCCCATGTCTTATGCCGTGCGCACGTAAACAGTTTGGATGACCTTCTCTTCCCCACCCTACGCAACTGGCGAGCTAGCAAGCAACTACTTCGACTGGGGAATCACCCGTGCCCGCGATCGGGTTTGATATATGCTATCTTTTTCTCTCGTTGCCGGGGCGTGCATACTCGAAAACCTCTGCTTGGTTAAGGTTCAGGTCACTCAAACTGGAATACGCAGGACTTCCTCCTTATACACACACACCCCTCAGGCGATGCGAGATTCGATACAGGCGAAGAAGCCATTGGAAATGCACGCTAGTGATGAAATGAAGAGCAAAGCTAGTTCACAAAAACTAGTCGCACACCACGAGAGTTGACGCCGCGGAGGCCCCCTGGAACATCCCTGTCGTCACTCCTAACCAAACCTGGTGTGCGACTAGTCTCTACTCTCACACCCTCCCCCCTCTATGGTCTTCAGCCTTTCCATCAATGTTGATCGGTAGCATACAGCCTCAGAGTGGACACTACATTCTATGGTTCCATGATACTTGCTATGATGAGCTATTGTATGAACGTATTCACGTGCTGGACCGGGCGTGGGTGACGACAGAACGGCGACAGGTGGTGAAGAATTGGACAAATGCCAGTTACATGTCAATCACACTGTGGCTAGAGGTAGAGCATTCTCTATGAATAACACAACGTCACGAACATAGTGGCCCTGAGGACTGTGACTGGGTGCGCTGCAAGACGTTGCATTAGTGCAGAAGAATGCGTTAGTTGCCGAGCGTCAGTTTACAGTGACAGTGAGAGACGACTCTCGGGCACTAAATCACTAGCGTTCTGCTGAAAATCCGGTGCATTACTGTAGCATCGACAAGTTTCATGTTAAGCGGTAATATTTGTTCATTGCTTGTCTGGAAACTTGACCCTTTGTGGCCCAAGAAGCGCTGATCAAGGAGCAAGGGCCCGGGAAGAAATGACGAGGCCACCCAAAGAACCATATGACTTGCAAGGCTATACGAGCTGCTGAGGACATCAAGGATCTCTGATCATAGCCCATACTAAATGCGGCTTCTCTACACCCCACTTGCTGAAATCCGTCACCATTTCCTCCAGATCGCGGAAGCCATGCTTCAGATACATATTATGGCCTAGCTCTGAGGCGTTGAGATAGACAGGCAGCCCCTTGTCCTGCGATATTTCAATGCACTTCTTCAAGAGCAGAGTGCCGGCGCCGCGGCCTTGATGCTCGGGTTCTGTGTGGAACAGGCCGAAGACTGTGGTTGCTGCTGTCAGTAATCCCTACAGAAGATTATGCCCTCCATAATTATTTGCTCGTGCCCAGAGCAAGGCCCAGTTTAAAAAAAAATTGAATGGGACGGGTCTAGTGAACGAGACAGAGAAGGAGAAAGGCGTACAGATATGGGGCCTGTCTCCAATATGCTTTGGCTTAAGCTTGTCGAGACCCCCAAACAAGAGCTCACAGGCCTCTGCGTTGGCTCCTGGCGGGACGGTTCGCGGCGATCCCGGCTTGACAGGGTTGTTGTGCTCATATACAGTCCTGATTGAGGAAATTGTCATGTATCAATAAGCCTTGTCGGAACGCGCACACTTCAATAACACGGAGGGGAGAGATACGATGCGCCTCGCAGGAAAAGAATTACCATTTCGCAAATGAGATCATCTGCTCATTTCCATCACCTTCAATGTCTGTATCTATGACCTTGTAGCAAGATACATTTGGATCTTCGGCTTCTCTCTCGAGGTCCCCGGCGCGGTACTTGAGGATATCTGCAGGCAGCGGGCCGGGGAATAAGACGTCATTCGTCTCGAGGGGAGAGTAGGCATGGTTCTCGATCACGGCTGAGCGGTACATGTCGGCCGCACCGGCGGGGACCACCTGGAGAGGCATTTTTATGATGACGAGGATAGTAAATGCGGCTTTTTTTTCTCGGAACGCCTGGACCCTTCTGTATATATTCTGCCCTCTCGAAGTGAGCGGACGTCCAGAGACCATATACTCGGTAAGAGGTGGAGGAGTCCGCGCTTTGTCAAAAAGGTACAGAAGGTGCGGGTGGCCTCTTGCGTTCGAAGGTTATGAGAGTTGAGGTACAGCGCTTACATTTCTCAGAGCCAATCCGAGGCGCGATGACTCACTAAACGGAGGGAGTTGTAGGATTCCACTTGCATTAGTCTTCCCAAATCGGCAGGGCACGCTTGTTTATCACGTCCGCAGCGGTCATCTGACACCTTCTACTCATTCTGAGCCGGCGTTCAGCCCAGGTGAATCAAGACTGAAAATACCAGTTGTTTATATCTTGCCTCTCCTTATCATGCTGTTGCCGCATGGCCTCATAGCTCACAAGTAATTACTCAATATTACCCAGGTAGCCGTATGATACTCTAACTTGTTATTTCAAGACCTTCTCATGCGCGGCTACCTATATCCAAAGCATGGACACTTTGCGAGTAGAAAAAATAAGGGCACGATGATCGTCAGAAACAGAGATATACTTGTAGCCAGCCACTGCTAGAGGCTCGACACATCTTTCAACAGGGCGTGCAGTGGCCTCATTGCAGGTCCAGAACGACACGGCCATTCAGCTTCCCATCATGCATATCCTGAAAGATCTGCGTGAGGTTCTCCATCTTGTCAGTGGTGAAGTGTGTCTTGATGATCCCCCTGGCCGCGAGATCAAGCGTCTCGATAGCCTCCTGACGGTTCCCCACCGCAACGCCGGCAATTTTCTGAGCCTTGGCGATCAGAATCCCAGGGAAGGCTTTTGCTATGGGCACCATGTCGCCCTCTGGAATGCCGACGCAGACGAGGGTGCCCCCGAAGCGGAGGAAATCAAGGGCCCTGTGCGCGCCGCGGCGAACTGGTCAGTGATAGCTGTCTAACAGTAAGATGGTATTCTCCTCTGAGTAAACTTGCATGGCATATGCGCCGTTGGAGGCTGTCAGCACCACGACAGCATGAGCCCCAAGCCCTCCTGTGAGGTCGTTCACCTCCTTGGCCACATCCTTGGTGGCGGTGAAGTCGATGAAGTGCTCCGCTCCAGACTGGAGGACGAGGTCCTTCTTGCTTCCTGCGTCGATGCCGATGACCCTGAGACCAATGCCGCGGGCTGCGATCTGTGTTGCTAGATGCCCGAGGCCTTTGAAGGTGAGAGAATTGATTCAGTTGGAGATCTTGAAAATCGAACCATGGTTTGATGAACATCGGGAAGAGGATGGAAATGGTTGCTGCTCACCACCACCCGCGCCCAACAGAACAACCCACTCCCCGCTCCGCGCATTCGACTTTCGCAGGGCACTATAACACGTCACACCAGCGCACAGCCTATGATTTTCGAGTGAGCTTGTGTCAAGGGACGGGCCAGAATCCAATTTTCATGAAAGGGCAGGGTCAAAGACTTGATTACATCGGCGCAGCAACATCCGAGGGCAACGACTCGGGGATCGGCGTGACATAAGTCGCCTGGCTGGTCACGTATTGTTGGAATGTTCCAGGCCACTATTCTCACTCGCCGAGTGTCAGATGATTCACAGAGGAGGGGCCAATTCTTCACTGAGAAGAAAGAGCGGCGGGGGCCACAGCGGTTCCTCACATAGAAGCCCGAGATTTTCTGATTGAAACAGGAGGCATCGTGTCCAGTCAGACAAGGCGCTGGTCTGCAGCGTCAGCTACGCTGCTCAAATGAGAGGAGAGGAGAGAGTGAGAAGAGGGTCTTGACGGAAATGGGGGTTGTATACATACGACAACTCCCGCAGATGGCGGCGAGCCACTTGATCCCAACCCGATCCCCCACCTTGACACCTGAGTTTTCCGTTCCGGGTCCCAGCTTGACAATGTGTCCGACACCTTCATGACCACCAACCTATGAGAAAACAGTCCACCCCAGAGTGTTAGGTATCATCATCCACCTCATGACTGTTGCGCCCTTGATACACAGCCACCTGTGACAGACATACCTGACCCTCGGCCGTGGGAGCGGGCATATGAACCCATCTGTTCATCATGAGGCCCAAGTCACTGTGGCATACACCCGAGTGGGTACTGCGAGAGAATAGTTCAGTCGTCACATTATGGCCAGTCGTCGGAGGAAGAAGACGGTAACATAAAATAAAATCACGTCCTGGGACACCACACATACAGTCGAATCAGAACATCCCCAGCAGCAGGTTCGGGCATGTCCTTCTCGACTACTTTCGTCGAGATCTGCCCAGGCTTGTCGTAGACAGCTGCCTTATACTTGTCTGGTAGAGTCTCGCCTGCCATGTTGGATGTCTACTGCTGGGTGTATGATCCGATCAAATAGAAGTGATGTTGAGATAGAAATGTGGTCAAACGTGAGACTGAAAGGCGATATACTCTACTATGAGCGGAGGGAAGAGGAGGTATTGGTTGTGTGGGTCATGCATAAATACTCTGGGCCCTAAGTAGTCAGTTCTCCAACTCGGTGTCCCGCAGCTGATGCCCGATGACGATCCTATTTCCCCGCGGGGAACAGGCTCTAGTAAGCCACAGCAACGCGGGGTTGGCCTTGGAACTGGGACGAAGGAAGAGGGGGAGGGGTAGGGAGGAGAAGGGATAGCACCTACACCTGCGATCTCTGATCTAATTCTTTGTTCGTATTAAGGAGGAGAAATTGACCATGTACTAGTATACGCCAAGCACCCTACAGTAAACTCTCTTCTAGTACAGTAGCTCTTCTTGGTCAGACGGCGTCGGCATGTACTTGTTTGCCGACGGACTGTCGCTGTTCTCCTGAATGGATTGTTGTCAAGTGGAATGCATGGAGGAAAGTAGCCGCCACGAAACATGCAGCACCCGGGAACCTCTTCCTCATTCAGTAAGCATTATATTTTTACTCATTATCTATGTACATATTAGAGTGTACAGTGTATGTCGCACAAGAATGACTGCCCCCCTACCATGTCGTTTCGAAAAAGCGTGGTCGACGGAGTCAAAACACCTCTTTGAGCACATTAATTATGACGACCTTTTCACTGGTATCTAGATCAGGTCCGCGCATGTCTTGGGGTACTGCAGGGACTCCTTGATGCTGGCCTTGAGCTTGTCGCCATCGACCTCGTAGATGTAGTTCACCTTCTGCAGGGTCTGGGCACGGGGGAGCAGGGCCTCCTGGTAGCCGACGATGTTGCCGTAGTAGGGGCTGGAGTAGGCTGTGTCGACATCCAAGTAGACTGGACAGAGATATCAGTAGCTTTTCCTTGAAAACATGGAGAGGGAGAGGAGGAGACATACAGGTAGTCGAGTTGAGGACATTGTCCGAGTCCAAGACGGAGAACATGGCAGTCTCATCCCAGAAGGGGAACTGTGAAATTCAACAAGATCAGCATAGCCAGTCTCTATAACATAGAATGTTGACAGGGGTCTTTTTGAGGTCTGATTGATCGAGCTGAAGAACATACAATGGTTCCGTAGTACTGGTGAAACAGAGAAGTGTATCCGTTCTTGACCTCGTAGACCTCGTCCAGGTAGGCTTGATCAGGGAACACCTGGTTGGCAGCGTTGCCAACGATGGCTGAAAAAAAATCACAATGTCTCAGTATATCGATATTCTATCGTCTCGCTCTCTCTTCGGTACGGGGTGGTGTTTGACTCACTAATCTCAGGGAAAGGTGCTGTGAGAGCAGCCTTTGCGCCCTCAGGATCAATCTTCAGGTTGATCTGTAGATGCACATGTCAGCAAGAGACCATTCTTGTCTCTTTTCACCCGGAAATTGCAATTACTCACATCAGAGTTGAGATCAGCCTGCAGGGTAGAGCCAGAGGTCTGCAGAAGGGTGACATCAATGTAGCCGCCCATGATGACCAGTCCCTTGGCCAGAGTGGCGAACTCGGGGTCGAGGCGGACGGCCATGGCGATGTTGGTCAGGGCACCACCGCTGTAGATCATGACCTCGCCAGGGTACTTGCGGACCTGCTCGACCATCCACTCGGCAGCGTGGACGCCGGCGAGGGTGCCGTTGGGGTAGCCCTCGTAGAAGGCAGCCTTGACAACACGGTCAGGGTCACCAGAGGTCGGGTCGTTGCCCAGGGCCTCAAAGGTGAGATTCTCTGGGGCAAATGCACCTTGCTATGCAAGTGACAAGGGCGTTAGTAACGTTATGACTACTCGAGAATATACCTTGTTTTGTCCCCCCCCCCCGGGGGGGGCGGTCTCGGAGAATGGATTCTTGTACTCACCCAAGCCAGGTCACCGTGCAGGTCCTCCCAGGTCTGGAACAGCTCGGGGGTGTTGATGAGAGGGTAGTCCGCGCCCTTGTACACGGGGATACACGAGGACAGGTCGCCCACCTCGAGGGTGGCGAGGCCGTGCAGGCTGGTCTGCAGGGCCCACGAGTTGCTGGTGTCGCCCACGAGGCCCAGGACGTCCCATCCGGCGTTGAGGGCCATCAGGTAGGGGATGAAGCCGGCGGTGCTCCAGTCATTGTCCAGGATGATCTTGGTGCCGGCACAGGTCGACGAGGAATTCTGTCGCGCCTTCAAGTGATGCTTGACGGTGCTCGGGGCCGCGAGGGAGGCCGTGCCCAGGGAGAGGATGACGGCTGTGACCTTCATCTTGATGTATTACAGCGCTGGAATTATCTTGCAACTTTGGCTTGACACACGAGCAAGGCTGGCGGGACTGGGAACAGCAAAGGCGTTGAAAGGAGGTTGGGCACAGCTGTTGGATGCTGCTGGGTTGACACACACACAGAACACCACAACAAGGGAAAAGGACAAAATTACGAGATGGATACTGCAGGATCTGCCTATAGACTATATACACTACCAGCTGGTGTGAATTGCTATCACTGGGATTGATCATAAGCATCGACACTGGCGCCATCTTGGGGTTTCTCTCTTGGCCTACGGAGAAGGCCGAGGCCCCACTGATAAGCTGCCGGCTTGGGTAAATTGGAAATTGCTTGTCCATGATAATCTAAATGATAGTGACTTTCATATTTTCTTTTTCACTCTCTTATTTAGTGATTGTGCTGCAAGGTTTTACGTAGGTGAAGGAGGTTAGTGGTGTTATCACATGTCGGGTTATGGTAGGTGGGGATGAATTGACTTTTACTGTAAAGGGCCCATGATTTGAGAAAGTGGTGGGGCGGCCTTGCAGGATGCATAGCGTGCAGATTGACAGCCCAGTCTACAGACTGATCTTTGGCATGATTGCATGAACCCACACTTTATTCACCAATGAAGTGATAGGAGCCGATGACAACAACTACATGTGTTGATGCGGGGAAGGCTAACGATGTACAGCATTTCTCCCATGGAAGAGCCTCTCCACGTGTGAAGGAGAAGATCAAGGCTACCCGTGGACTCTTTCATGAGCGATTGATGCCACACGACAGCACACTTTGCACACAGCAGTCAGCATGATGGTCCATGGAGCGAGACCAGACAAAGAAATCGTTTGTTACTACTATTATTATCTATTATCAATCCTCAAACGCTCACTCATTGCACATAATTACGCCAAGCTTGGAGCTACTCCGATGCCCGAGACAGATTAACTGGGCCTTCTGCAAACTGTGATCACAATCCACACAAAACAGCAGTGTTGTGAGGAAAACACTGATTCATGATACACTGGCTAGTGCAGCCCAGTGATAAGTGACCACAGAAACCATTCCTACCATGGCAGATAGTACCGGCATTTGGTAAGTAGTCCCCGGGTCTAGGTGACTTATATGGTTAGTAGAGGAATCTTTCTCAAAAATATACCATGGTCAATTACTCAATCTCGTGAGGGAAGGAATCTGTGGAGGCACACAATCTGGAATTACCACTGCCACTTACTCGAGCTCCTTTTGATATGGTTATCAAGAGGGTTGCAGAAGTATTCGGTATCCATGACTGGGGGTGCTGCTGCGCCACACTTGGTGTCAGCCACTCAAATACCGCCACACGCCACACACGCCGCATGAGGCCGCCACCCATTGAGAATAATTTGGGAGGTCACCACCGCAGAGTGCCTGCAGGGGTCACAGCTCGTGTCCCTTTCCCCCAGCCCAAGCCTGCTACGCACGTTCTGAACGCGACGCGCAACGCTCTTACTCTATCTCGTACAACAGACATGTGATTCCTGCCACCCAATTGTGTCACTAACACCTGCGAGCACAGCCGGCTCACGTCTGCGTTGGATCTCTCGCGGATTTACTTTACAATCTCAAGCACAAGCCCATTGACTCAGGTCTCCCTGGCGATCCGGTTGGCCTAACGTATCCCACTGCATGTGGCTGTGTATGACAGGCTTTCGCCCCCTCGCCGTTGTGGAGACGCACATCAACTCGATAGAGGGAGGTAATAACTTCTGTCCGGATACGGAAAATTTGATGGTTCCATCGGCATTCAGCTCTTTCGAGCACGCTCGGACGGCTCGAAGGATCAATAGTGCTCCCTGCGATCTGACACCCGCACCCCCGGGGACAAAAGTGCCATCGACGAACCGCGCCTCGCAAATAAGCAGCTTGAAGGGGCGGGGCTAGGGCAGCCCAGGGCAGCACATGGCATGCCGATCACAGCGATGCTCGCATGCATGGTTTCCGGCGGGCAGCGAGCCTCGCGCGACAAGACACCTCGCAATCCGTGGTTCCGAGCAGCAGACACCTCCATGGAGGCAGGGACAAGCCCAGATCCAGATCGACGAGGGCCGTGTGCAGCGGCTCATTTCCTAGGCAGAAAGGCGTATGACAGTGATGATGCAAGAGGAACCGCAGGCTTCTCAAACCGCTGACAAAGACTTCTCTCGACGGGGGCTGGGCTGACCTCGAAGCGATCTCTGCTATTTGATTTTCCTCTCATGCCCCCCCTTCCCTGTCATGCATGGTCTTGTGTCGGGTCTCTGCTGCTTACTGTGAGCGCATCGCATCGGGAGACTGCCTCGCCGCGCTCGCTCAGTGACTAGCCCAGCGTTTGGAGCGGCGGCCGCTTCGCAGGCCAGATGGGCGGAGGCAGTCAGCTTTTGGGACGTGGTCCACGCGACGGTCGTTGAAATTGTCATACTTGCCTGATGTAGTCCGAATCACGCTGCCACATATTTGTCAAGAAAGTATTAACATCATATCACGGCAGATCGGCAGATGCCTAGTGGGCAGACAGAGAGGTAGAGAGACTTGGGGTCAAGACACTAACTCCTGAGTCGTTAGTTGTCTTGTCTACGGGGTCTGCGCGAATGGCAATGCACGGGATGGGCAGCCTCGAGAGCCAAACGGCGGCGCTTTCCGACCCGAGCCCGATCCTGACGCGCGCTCGGCCTGGGCGCCGGCGCAGTCTTTAGATAAGCCCCTAAGTATATAGTATGTATATGCGGCTAGACCTAGCTGTATGCACCGCGCACGCGCAGTCCGTGGCGTTGGCACCGGCCACTCTAGAACTGGGCGCCCAGGGACTAACTACACATGGTATCATTGGTATCTTGCTGAGACCACTGATCAGTTTCCACAAGGAATATCTTCAGCAACGTCGTCGTGATTATTTAGAATGATCGATGGCTAGCTGGGCTTGTCCTTACGATAGGTATCCGAACTCGGAAGCCCGAAGTTCAGAAGCGCGCGAGCTACCTTTTGCACAGATATATATGTACATGTTACACATATATTCATGAAAAAAATTAATTCAAGGAGGAAGGCAATAGCATATTCGAGACTAGATGCAAGAATACTTGTATACACAGCTGGCCTGCCCAGGAAGTAAACTTGCTCACATGCACCGCCGCCCCTGACCACGTTGAACTCTGTCCTCCATCCAGGACACGCTGCACCCCAACATCAGCCCAATCTAAAGTTGGGAATTTTAATCATCCATAAACCCTCGAGATGCCAGAAATCGTGCCGACCGCGCCACGCGCAGGCTCATGCCCATCTGACAGCATGCAACGACGCCCATGCCAGAACCCAGTCCGTTCCATCCCTCCTGACCGACACTTTGCTATCCCCACCATGAGAAAACCCGCACTTTTTTTCGATTTACCCAGCTGGCCGGCACCCCCCTTCCTTAGCTTGGACGATGCGATTCCCGCTCAAAAGAGGGACCCCTGCGACAAAGGTGTGGAGCCCCTTTGTTCCTCCGGGGGGGGATCACCGCCCGACTCGTACCTACTCGCTGCTCTTCATTCTCTTTGTCCAGATCTTGGACGAGATAAAAAAAAAACAACCGCCCTGCTTGCTTTGTGTGTTCGCGTCTTCCGCTGGACCCAGGTGGGGGCTTGCGCGTCCGTGCTGCGAAACAGGGGAGAGGAGGGGGGTGAGAGGGGGCGGCACTCCCTGGCCTTGGCAGTGAATACGATTTCAATGCGTAACATGCCACCGCCCGTGATCAATGATGTTTCCTCCTCACAGGGATGATGATGTGTTGTACATGTGATGGGACCCAGCATACGAAGGCCAAACGCTATCAATCATACCCTGGCGCAGGCAGAGATAGGGAGCTCCGCCAGCCAGGACACGTAGGCACTGAGTGGCGGGCTGTGAACTTGGCCCTTTTGGCGTTGGGAAAATTGTTGGGGCTGCGTGTATGTAATCACGTCGTTGTGATGGGGACGATGATGATGATGGGATGTGGCTGAATACACGAAATTGTGGGGAAAATACATGGCAGTCGGGCGTCGATGAGCTTACTGGGTTCTGTCTGGTACGTACCTCAGAGTTAGCCACCACGAGGTTGAGTCAAACGTTCACCAGGAAGAAAAGTCACAGTGAAGCAGGTAATGTAGGAGTAGTAATTGTGACACAAACTTGCCCATCAGACTGTTCAGTCTGATGGTGTTCTTGGATTGATGTGAACCGGTCTGGTTTATGCTATCATTCTTCCCCGTCTCTCCGCCTCCCAGAATGCAAATGAGATGGTATCATTGACGCTCATCCGCTCATCCCTCATCATGCCTTGTCCCAAACAAACAACAAGAGAGTTATTAGGAAATTAGTGAGCCGGCCCGGTGTGTATATGTGTGTGCATGATAAACACCAAGAAACGACCCGACACAAATATGCAAAACCGTCAATGAAAAACGCCCAAGCACCACCTCGAACCATTGTTTAGAAACAGAATAATCAACCAGGTGGAATTGTCTTCACCGTCGCGTATTTGCTCCCACCGCCTCGCTCGATCCTATGCGTGTTGTTGAGTGTTGTGGTGCTAAAACAAAAGAGAAAACGCCGCGCTTTTTATTCGTAATGATGATCAAAGACAAGAGAACAAGGACAAAGGCTGGTCGATTCATCGCGCAGCGACGCCCGAGCCAGAGCTGAAGATACGACCAAACATGCCCCGGACGCGGCTCCTCTTGGCACCAGTGACGCCAGTCTCGAGCTCGCGCAGCTCGTCGGGGCTGATCTCGTAAGGGAGCAGCGACTTTTGCTTGACCAGCTGCGGCACGCGAGGGAGTTCGGGCAGCTCCTGGTTGTGGTAGTAGGGCGCCGCCTTGTTGTTGTTGCCTTGCGGCTGCTTTTGTTGCTGCTGCTGGGCGACGATGATCTCCACAGGCGGGTCGTACGAGCTGTCCGCGTAGTCCATGGTGCTGTAGAAGTAAGGGTCCTGGGCGCCGGGCTCTGACGGAGGCGTGGTGGCGCCGGTGCTACCGTTGAGGGAGGCAGCGTAGGAGGGCGAGCTGCTGATGCTGCGGGCGCTGGAGGAGCTGCTGGCGGTGCTGCTGCTCTCCTCCAGGCCGGGCATGGAGTCGGCGGTGTAGCGGGTGTCGCGCGAGGAAGAGCGCGAGTGCGAGTACTTGGTGCGGGGGCTCTCGGGAGGGGTGGCGTACAGTGCCGAGGACGAGTTGGTGATCTCGGCGTGGGCCCACAGCTCGACCATGCGGGCCTCGGCCTCCTGCTGCTCCTTCTGCCTGCGCTCCTCCTCCTGCTGCTGCTGCAGAAGCTGCTGCAGCTCCGCCTCGGCCTTCTTGCGCCTGGCCTCCTCGGCCCGCAGCGCCTTGGCCTCCATGCGGCGCACCTCCCTCTCGTGCTGGGCGGCGACCCGCTGGCGCACGGGCTCGAGGAACAGGTCCAGCTCGCGGTACAGGTCCTCCCTGGTGATGCGGAGCTCCCACTCGAGCAGCATCAGGAGCTGCTTCTCCATCAGGTTGACCTCGGTGCGGGAGAACTGGAAGTCGGCGGGGCGCTCGCGGCCCTTGTAGTCGCGGCGGGGCCCATTGTTGGCCTCGTCCCAGATCTCCGTGTACCTGGCCCAGTGCTTGTTCTTGGGCGAGCTGTCATTGACGTACTTGGCGGTGAGGATTAGGGCGGCCAGGAAGATCCTGTGCGCCGTGCACCGAAGTCCCTTGGCCTCGGGCTGGAGCCGAGACTTGAGACGGTTCAGGTAGACCAGGGTGGACATGAGGGTGGGGACCTGGACGTTTGAGGACCACACCAGGTTGTAGATGAACTCCTCGAGCGAGGGGAGGAACTTGTCCCCAGAGGCGACGGGCGGAGGACTCCTGGGAGGGGTGATGGGTAACCTCGAGCTGTTGTTGTAGGGCTGGTAGGATGAGGGCGCTGGTGCTGCCACCGCGGTGGGTGATGGGGGCATCATGCTCTCGTCACAGCGGATGACATCTCGTGCGGCCTGGGCGAGGTAGCTAATCATGTCGTCCGAGACCCTCTCATAGATGAATTCGTCCAGAGCCCTGGAGTTCAGCTCTGCAGGGCTGAGGGCCGTGTAAAATGTTTGTGAAGCCATGGTGAGCTGTGATGTGTGTGTGAGGGCGGTTGATTGGGAGTGAAGAGGTTTGCTGCGTGTGGCGAGGAGCAAAGTTTCTCTTATGAGTCTTCGCGGGATGATGAGGCTGTAGCCCTGTTGTTTTTCCTCTTCCCCTCCTTTCTACACTTGACCGGCAAGCTGTCGAGAGAAAAGAAGATAGAAGAGAAAGCTGGAACCGTAAGCAGGCTCCGAGGTGAAGTGAAGTGAGCACAGGAACCCTGTTGGTGGTTGGGTTGTACCAGCTGTTGAGAGAGGGAAAGTCGAGGTCAGTTAGTCACTCTATGCCTAGAGGTGTGGCTCGGCTATGTGGAAGGATGACGACTTTGATAAGCCCTGGTGGATGATGATGATGATGGATGGAAGGAGGATGGCGTTGGTATCATATGCTTTGCTGCTGAGAGGCTGTGTGTTGTCTTTTTGTGTGTGTGTAGACAAACAATAAAACGAATGAATGACGATGGAGGGGCACAGGTAGAATCGAGGGTGGTAGCGGCAGATGTAGAAGTATATGAAGTCTTGGGATGGATGTGTGAGGAAGGCTGGTGGGGGTGGGTGTGTGCGGTGTATGTGTCTGGGGTAATAAAAGGAATAAAAAGGGCAACCAAGAGAGAAACAGTCAAGCAGAGAATAACAAGTATTTTGATATAATTATGGGCCAGCCAGTGACTTACTACAAGGTGACTTGTTGTATAATGGGCCTCCTGAGCCGAGTCCCAAGGGGCTTTGTATGGCTTGGGGCTTCTTCGTAAGAGGGTGACGCGACTTTGCCTGTCCACGAGGCTGAGCTGGGGCGGGTTCTCTGGTGGGGACCCTGGGGTGGTTGTGGTACGGGGGGGGTGCCGGGGTGGCCCTGAGACAAGCAGCAGGCAGGGTAGGGGTGTGGTGAGGTGACCAGGGGGCTGGTGGGGCAAGGGCGTTTCTCAATTCTTTCCCTAGGCGCGGCGGGCGAAGGTACGTACCACCGGTGGTAGTGGTGGTGGTGGTGGTGGGGAATTTTTCGGGCGGTTGGGTCTAGTCAGCGATAGACCGTTCTGGCTTGGGCTGGACTTGCGCTGTATCGGCTGGCTGTGGTTGCCAGCAAGAGGTGGTGCAGGGAGGCGAGACCCGGGTCGATCTCGTCAGGGCCCAGCAAGACAAAAGTCGACCTGGGGTACTCTGACTGGCTCAGCGGGCTCGTCGGGCTGCTGCTGCTGGGGGGAGCGAGGGGGGCCACGAGCAACGGAAGCCTGACTCGGGAGCGGTCTGCCTGGACCTTTGCAGGTGATGATTGGTATTCAGCTGCGCAGAACCGTCTTGCGACCTGTCTCAGCGTACTTTTGCCCTTTCTCTGCCTGCTTGATGATATTGATTATGACGCTGGGCTTGAGAGGCGCGACTTTGTGCTGGCTGATTGCCTGGAAAATTGAATGCTCAATGTCGCAGATGTGGTCTTTGTTCTTTCGCTTCGGAAGGCAAGGATGGGCAGGTGCTGTATTTTGATGTTCGGGCCTGGGCCTGGCTGGGCGGTGAAAGTGGCTGAGAACGTAGTCGTATTCCGAAAGCGGGTGCGAGATCGAAGGAGGCTGATGAAAACGAGAAAAAAATCCAAAATTTCTTCAAGAAAGACCAGCTTCGAGTATTGGCCAGATGCTCTCCACAAACAATGAATCAATCAATGCCCAGTAGCAGATATTCCAAACTCAAATCGACGGGATGGAGAGAGTCAAGACTCCGTGACCGTTGTTGAGGCTTGTTCGGAAGCAAGTGGAGCCGTCGTCGTAGGTTCGTCAGTGTCTAAGCCCGTCGCGCGCGCGCTGCACACAGGATCGTCGTCAATGCGGAAGAGGGATAGATGGTGACAAAGAATCCGAATCCAGCGGACGAAAGTAGAAATGAAAGATGGAAATTGAAAAAGAGAGAGAGAGAGAGAGAGAGAAACACGGTGATAGAGAGGGAGAGATGACTCTGGTGCAGCCTCAAGCTGTTGTAGAACACACAGGACAGAGCCACGAAAAGGTTCGTTCTTCACGGGTGCCCGGCGACGACTTAATATTAAGACGAGAGCTGTAATATCGTGCAGTGTAGTACTCAAGTCACCAAACTCCAGTCAATCAATCAGTCGAGTTCAAATCAGCCACCCTCCTCCCCAAATTAAGTCCTCGATGCAGGGTTTCAAGGTGGATCGACTGGACAGGTTTATTCTTGGCCTCGCGGGAGATCTGCTGGCTGGCGTCTAAGAGATTGGTGAAGCGCTGGCGTTCCAGGAGACGCTGGCCACTGGGGCGCTGATGATTCGCTGCCGGCGCCTCGTGGGAGCGACGCGGCTGGACGGCGCAGCTTTCCCTGGGGCAACAAACCCGGTCTCAGTTGTCTGCTTGGCTCGCAACCCCGATCCGGGCGAGCTGGTTGGATTACAGGGAGCGGGAGTGGTTTCGACCTTTGCCCAGTACGTGAGCGGGGCCTTTTTCTTTTTCTTTTTCTCCTTCTTTCTTCTCTTATTCCTGTCGTAGTAGTTACGGTGGATCTTTTTTAGAGTCGTGGGGCGATGGCGATATAGATGTTGATGCGATGCGATGCGCCCAGGTTTAATTATGGAAATGAACGTTTCGTCGTAATAGGCTCTTGGTCGGTTATACGAAACACCTTCCCGTCTTGCCGTGGGGACAGGGTGCTTAGCAAACAACCAAGAATCTGTGCTTCGAAGCTGAAAGAGTGAACGAGTGAGTGCGCAAGAGAAGGGAACGAGTGTGGGTGAACGAGTGAGTGAGGAATGCAACATCCATGGATCAGATCCAGAGCATGGCTGGGCTGGGCTGGGCTGGTGGTACTGGGACAGATATGAAGACGGATCGCCACGAAGAAGAAGAAGACAGTCAAGGCTGAGATAGGGAGCACAGGATGTTTAGCATGAGCCGAACCCAGGGCTGAATTGGCATCGGTCAATTCGATAGTCCCTCGAGTTGATTACCTGCCGCATCTTGGAACTATCATGCATCGACGAAGGGGGGTTGAGGCGATTCGCGGTGACGCTAAACCCCCCTGGGACAGCCACGCCAAAAAGGACAGGGCAGGACAGCCCTGATTTGGAATTTGGGAAGGGGAGGGGGGGCAACAGACTACCATGACACCGTGGTACTACTCGTGCCACTGTACATACTTTACATGGCAGGAGCCGATCAGGGATGACGGGATGAGATAGGGATGTGCAGTGATTGGCAAGAGCAATCAATGCAGCTACCTCAGTGAATACCAAGTCCGTACTACTTAGTATGTACGGTAGTACTATGTACTACTTCATCCTACATTCCAGTTCTCCCCCCCCCCCCCCCAAAACGACGACGACGACGGCCTGCCCACAAATGTACAAACGAAAGCACAGGGAGGATGATGGATCGAATTGGACGGATGATGACTGACAGATGTGGCTCGAACAACCCCTTTCTAATTTGCGTTTACGAATCCTTTTTGGCTACTGATGCAACACTACCGGTCCTTCTATCCATTTTCGGCGACCTTTGCACATCAAGGAGCGCCGCAGTCTGCAAGAGATTCGTCAGCCCTCCCTGTCTTGTTATGGAGGAGGATTCCTCTTTCCGTAATGTCATATCCATGTATTGTGCTCTGCGTTCAATAATTCACCTCTCTATCGACACACTATAGCCTATCCATATGCGGCCCTCATGTGACGATGGCGATAGAACTCATGCAGGCACGCGCGAGAGCACACTCATGCATCACCGGATAAACTCTTTTTGTTGGGACCTGGAGGGGGGGAGCGTATGTCTCCACGAGCCAACCCATGTGTGGCAACAACACCAACACCAACACCAACCCCTCCCTCGTCTGGGCATCGCATGACCACTCATTTGGCCTGCGTCGATGGTTAGTGATGACAGCAGCACGCTGTCGACACATGAAACAGTGGAGTCGGGTGTAAAGAACCCCACCCCTACCGGATGCGTCCCCAGGGGGTGTGCTGTCGGGTTAAGGTCGACTCCTCTTTGAGTTAGCAGGAGGATGAATAAAGAAGAAGGATACTTTGTGGATGTACTACCGTAGTAGTGTTAAGTCCGTAAGCCCTGTGCCCTCAGCCCTGCTGCTGCCATTGTATTGTCGACAGACTGATGCCTTTCCTCAGAACAGGCCGCCTGTCTCGCAACCCGGGCAGCACACGACGTCAACAAGTAAGAGCAGCACAGGCTTGAACTGCCTGATTGTTGGTCCTGGCCTCCGAGAACAGGCCACGTCGGGTTGGAGAAAGAAGGGGGGGGAAAGTATGCCAGGCAAGCAATAACACAATGACAGCACGCAAAGTACAGTCATCATCATCATCAGCCAGCCGCTTGTCAACTTTCTCGCGTTCGTCCGAGCAACAACCTGCTTCCGGGGAAGAGGGGCGTCCCAAGTCAGCCACGTCTCGGCCCCACGGATTACTCTTGTACCTGCCTGCACCAGGAATGTTTGTGTGTAGCAGGTTCCTTGCCGCTGCATCAAGCTCGCAGCAGATCCGGCCACATCTGAGAAGACCCCGTCTACTAATTACTTACTCAGGTACACACAAACGGCTGGATGGCGCCTCTTCTTCTGCTGCTTCTTTTTCTTACGTACGGAGACGGCAGAGCTCTCAATGTCTTCAGGACATTGTTTCATGAGTCGAGGGGGGCGGAACTATCCCCGAATACTTCTGGTCATCCGTCTCAGCTCTCGACGGTTTGAGCATCGTGTAGCGAGCAAGCCTCGGCGCGAAAAGACTCCGAAGATTTAGGTGGTCTTTAAGCCCAGCGCCCGCCCAGCCAGCCCCGGAGGTGCTCTTTTCCCGCCCTCGGCCGTCCAGCTCTCCCGGCCCGGGGCCTTTGTGCGAGGATTCTCAGTATGGTCTAGTGCAACTCTCATCTCGAGAGAGAGAAGGGGGGGGGGGGGGGGATTTGGAATTCAAGGAAGGGTGCAAAAAATTAATTCGCTGAGTATGCACAAAGAAAAGGCACGGTACGTTTACAGGCCTGGGCGCGTTCCCCCGTCATGCAAGGCGAGCCACCCCAATCCGAATCCACACCACCTATCCGAATCCATCATTCAATCACCCACCACCCCTCGCTTCCTCCGCCGTGAAACGAAACAACAATACCCGTCCCACCTGCACCTGCTGCGATCACTAGTTGGGCAGTGGATCTGCCTGTACTTTAAAAGAGAAAAAACTTGCGCAGGAACCGACAGGGCATTCGTTTCTCCGAAGGTCGTCCGAGGTGAGAAGGGAATCTGTCGACCTTGAAACACCAACCCGCCTACAAGCAGGCCTTAGCTACATAGCAGTATGTACTATAGTATGGACTGTTACTATATGCTACCACCACTGCTCCTAATCGCTGGATCAGTGCATTTGCTCCGGGCAGTGGGTTCGGCGATTTTCCGACAGGTTCGCTTCTTCTATCTTTCTCCCTTCTTGATTCTTTATTTAGCGACAGCATTTTCGGGTTTGTACCGTCATGCCCAGCGTTCTTGAAACGCTCGCCGCGTATTGCTGGGCGCCAGATCCAGGGAAAGGAAGGATTTTTTTTTTGGGGGGGGGGGGGGTTGTTAGCAGTTTAAGCTATTGCCATTTCGCGGTTGCGCTGGCGTTTCCTTTGTTGATGCTAATCTATTTGCCGGTAAGGGCTCGGTACCAGCTGGCTGGTACGGTTAATTAGTGAGCTGGTACAAAGACCTCGTTGTCTACCGTGTACCGGCGGTAGCAAGTTTAGGCCATGCGTGCAGCCCTTCAGGCACCGATATGTACTTATACAGCTGGCAAGATGTCCTCCCGAATTAAATTACGCCAATATGAATATGCAAAGCATGGTTGGAGCAAACCTTTTGTGACTGACATGTCACGATATGATAATCCCGTTTCACGGTCGTGGGGCTCGTCAACCGAAGGAGTCCATCTTCCACGCGTCGTCTCTGTCAAGACTCGTCTGACTGCATTACTGCCAAAAGGACGACCAGGCTTGCCTGCATGGCATTGATGGTTTATTCCCCATCCCCTGAACATGCGCATCTACCATTTATGCCCAAGGCGGGGCAAGTAGCCAGATTCCCATTATCATTTATCCGTCACTGTCATTCCTTGTCCCTGCTCTATCTTTGACTGACAGCCCAATGACCATCGGATACGTCGCGTTTACATGCATACTCGCATGGTAATGTGCAATGCCAGCACAGACAGCGTGTCCACTTTTCGTTTCGAACCTCCCTTTTGGATCGTTGACACGCTTTCTTCTTGTTCTTTTCGACAGGGCTATTCTATATGTGCTTACCGCATGATTGAATATAGGCCCCCCCCCTCGGGTGAAACAGACATATTCCCTCAGAGAGCCTCTCCACCAATCGTCGGCTTGATGGGACCGAGGGATGGGAACGATCGCCCACTCAAGCGTGGGTCCACCCTCGGATAAGCTTCTCCAGACCTCTCTCTGTTTTTTGTCTTTTTTTAAGTGATCGACGAGGGAGGGAAAGTAACGTTGAATAATGAGGCCAGTCAACCATGCATGCTCTTCATGCATGCCCCTCCTCCCCTTTAACTCGCAACGTTGATGATCTATTGAACGGGCTAACCGGCCAGCCAGCCGACAGCTGGAATTTTGGTTCACCAGGGCCCGAGATAATGATGATAGTATCAGCAGCGCCAATGGTGTCATGACGGAGAGGATGAGGCCGGAACGAATAGAGAGATAGCCGTCTGCATAAGGCAGGGAAAAAGACTACTTGAACAGAGGTTAAAAAAAAAAAACTTCTTATCTGCCAGAGGTTGACTGACTGCATGCAACACAACAAAAAGTCTCGATCCCCCTCCTACTGCATGGCATATCCACCCTTCCAAGCCTCCCCCTCCTATTCCACACCTTAGCGTACGACCCGATCTGGCAAAAGGTGACAGTGACAACAAGCGTGTGGGTCCAGAGGTGGGCATCCATCTGCAGGTGGCTTGTCTCTGCTCCCCATTTGTCCATGCAAATTTTTCCCCTCCTCCGCAGGCTTGTGGCACTGATGGGGCCTCGAACCGATCAGCAATCGAGTACCAGCAGGTAAGAAAGGTGCCACAATATGCAGTAAGAATGTAAGTTGGGTGAGGGTGAAGACGATCCCAAGCAAACCCTGGTCAGTCTCCGCCGCCTTCGTTCGGAGTGGGCGCCGAGATCTGACGTGGGCGTGCCGTGATTGGCTCACGGGCTTTGTGAAACAAGAGACAAGAGAAAAAAAAAGAAGAGAGTAGAAGAGGCCACCGGGGCGGTGGGAAGAATGTGTTCCGGCTGGCACTGATAATGCTACATACCGGGTGAGGGGGGGGGGGATGCTAACGTTTTGGAGGGAGGGAGAAAGATGATCACGAGCGTAGTAGTGTGAGCAAGTAAGTTCATGGGGCCTCCCTTGGCCTTTAGTGGGTGGTGCTGATGATCAGGTCTCTCTACCATAGTACAGCAAGTAGTAGTATGTATCGCCTGGATAGTCATCAAGTGGCAGGCATAAGGGATGATGGGGGGGGAGGGGGAGGGTCAAATTTCTCGCTTCCATGTCGCTGGTCTGTGGTTGGACAATCGTCACCCACGCTGGTCTTGACAAGGCCAGCCAGCCACAAGCAAGCCCTGGCCTGCGAACGACTCGACGGGTTTGCCACGAGGGTGACATGACCACAGAATAACAGCCCGAGACAAAAACTCTCTCTCCCTCCATACTTACTTTTAGTACCACCGCCACAGCAGATCGCACACATAGTCCTACAGCTGCAGCGTCGTCGGTAGCGCCACTGTCATCATCATCATCATCTACCACCACCACCAGCAAGCAGCAAAATTTCCAAGGCCGAAGCCGGCTGGATGCACGTCTAGTGGGTGACATGTGCAGCTGACATGGAAGTTTCTCGAGGGTCTGGGCACCCTTGGGAACCCGGCAGCAGGTACTGTAACAAGGTGACACGGCATTTCCCCTCCCTCCCCGGACTCCGCCTCGGATGCCGCCCAGGGCACCCACCATCAGCCACACTTGATCCGATGACTGGGTGGTGAGGCCTGCAATTCACGACGAGAGGAGCAGCAGTGTGACCAAAATCTTTTTACCACCTTTTTCCGTTTTGCCCCGTAATGAGGCAGCTCACGATCAGATACGGCAGCCCGCGAGACGACCAACTCGAAATGTGCCCGCCCTGGTGCTTACGGACAAACACTCCAGCCCGCTGCCCGTAGGCCTCGCGATTCGTGACAGAAATAACGAATTGAGACGGTATTGACCGTGAGAGGGTGGGTAGGCCTTTCACAGGAGAGGCCGACCGGAACCCGGGGCGGAGCACGTCAGTACTGCATCAAGTGGTGGCCATTTGATCTTGTCACCTTTGGGAGAGGCTTGTTGGCGTCGAGGCAAAGAAATGTGGCGGATGACACTTGGCTCTACTGCAGCGATGAAACCCGGATGTCACCCACCACACTTCATTTTCTTTCTTTCTTGGTGGTCCGAGGAAGCGGAAGACGCCAAATGGAATAGCCGAAATTAGCTCATGTGTTGATATTCTGATTTGTGTGCATATCTCGCTATCTCTGTGTGTGTGTGTGTATGTCTTGGAATCAGCCACTCCGGGATACTTATCATGCTGATTTTATACCACGACGATCGTCATCATGATGACCACCCAGCTGAGCCCGCACGCACATGCCGAGATCAAGATTTGTTGACGACTCGTGATGCATCCGATGTGCACCCTCCTCGGCGCCGGTTGTGCAGCAAGTAACATCGTGTCATTTGCCAAACCAGTGTCCAAGATTTGCGGCAGGCCAAGCATCAGAGGCAACACACCCTACAACTATAGTATGTACATCCTATGATATTGAACTTCCTATAGTACAGTAGTAGCGATAATAGCAACCCAGGCCATCGCTGCCAGCCGCGGTCCACCGCAGGGAGAGCATGGAAAGCAAGGCCAGGATCCCTCTCCGTCCCAACGTTGACCGCCAGACAGACCGCCTGTGCAGGTCGACCCGAGCGCGTCTCGCGGCCGTTTCTTTCTTTGCTTTTTCACCCCATGACTCACGGCGTAAGTAAACACGCAATGTCACATAGCACGACGACACCAGCCAACATAGCACTATCCCTCCCTAGACCCTGCGACAGAAGGGCAACGCCTCAAACGGCTGCAGCCACCCGGGCCAAAGTCAAGCCTCCTCTGCTTCCCCTTCTGGTGAGGCATCCGCAGCACTAGACCACGGCACGGTACTTCTGTGTCGTTGTATGTGCCCTCTAAGCCTGTGACCATAGTAGCTGCTGCCCGCTTGAGGGTGAGACATGGGCCGCGACTGTGGCTGAGGCGGTTGATCAAACCAAAGCCTGACTTTTCCTTATTCCAATTCCCTTTGACTCGGGCCAGAATTAGGCGCGCGTTGGCCCAGCAGGACGAAATGCAATTTCGTTTGTTTGTTTACTTTGGCGCCGACCGGCCGCAAGTGGCTATCTAGGCGCCCGAAAAAGCCTACCCGTCAGCAACGGAAGGACGGGAGTGGGGGCCGGACGCAAGCGCGCGCTCTCTGTCTCTCTCTGTTGAGGCATGGCTTCCGTCTCCTAAAGAAGAAACAGGTAGGGCGAGAAAATGAACGAGAAGAGGAAATACGAGCTTATGGGCGCTTAATGATTGATCTGTCAACAGCCGCGCGGATGGGGTGAGCCGGCGCCCTTCTTTTGTTCTGCCGGCGGAGATTGGATGGAAATCGACAACCACGGAAAGAGGATGACGGGAAGGGGAAGAAACAAAGAAGGACCTTGCATCATGCCATCGGAATGACCTGCATCCTGGACCCCCTCTTGGGATCTGGGCCTCTTTGTCCGCGACCCAGGGCTGTCCATTTCCTACCATCACCATCACAGCTGAGGCTGGAAGCGCCCCTTGCCGGGACTATAAGGCAGGTCACGGAGAGGCCGCTTTCTCAAGGGTCCGAGAAGGACTGAGGCACCGACCTTGTCTATCGTGCGCGCAGGACGTGTCAGGCTCGCGATTGTTAATCGTCCAAATGCGGCCTCCTTGCTGCCCCTCTTCCTGCCTTCTTGGGGTCGCAGTGTCTCACCAGCATATGCTTGAATCCTGATGGAGCCGTGTGTTGGGCCCGTTGCGTCTTTGTCTCTAGCCTCTCTTTGGCTGCGATTCGCTTGGGGGCGCTGTGCTGACGGGCAGGGCGCATAATATGCACGAATGCGTCTTGTCACGGCCGGAAGATGCGGGTGAGGAGGCTCAGGCGGAGATGACAATAGCACCCGAGGGGCGTGTGGGTGAAAACTGACGGCGGCAGCGAAGAGTATGGAAAAGTAATCAGTGATTGAGGATTGATGCCAGCTTTTCCCTGGACCACGGGATTGCTATATCGAGAGAGGCGGGGGAGAGGTGCATGAGCACGTTGATTTGGCATCGGTCTTTCCGGGTCCATGTTGCTGGTTCAAGTGCATGATGGCTGTGCTGCATGCGGGATAGGGAATTTTGTGTGTGGGTGTGGGTGGGTGAGAACTTTGTGTGACCCGAGAGGTTGTGCTCCTCTCTGCATGCTTCCCTTTGCTAGAGGCTTGCCTTTCTGGGAGCGAGAGGTGATCTTGGCCCCCTCCTCCGGCATTGGCTACGCACGTCTTGAAGGCTGAGCGGTAGATTCCTGATATGGAACCACTATTATGTGCGTGTAACTGAGGGAGCCTGAGGGTCAATCGCTGGGTCGCCGCCCCTCGCAGCCGGCCATGATCAAGTGTTCTGCTCCGCTGGTCAATGGTGATGTCACGCGCAGCCTCCTCGGTTGGGCAAGTAAGAGAAATTCGGCGTGGGAAGAGAGGGAGGGTGGATGTCTGAGACGTCTCGTGTGCGACTTGGTGCTGTCATGTGAATTGGGGCGAGGCCCTTCCACCTGGAAATTACTTCGAGACATGATGATAGGCACGTGGGTAGGACAGGTTCCTCTCGCAATACGAGACCATCCTCATGGGCGGTTCGAGACTGTCTGGAGCTATGAAATGCACGGCGTAGAAAGGGCGAGCTCGCATGTGCTGCAGTGTGAGAGGGCGCCAAGGTGGCGACCATCTTCGCTTAGAGTGCGCCCGCATACGACGCTGGGGTCCCGAAATGACTGCGGATGGGAGGGAATGAGCGAGAGCAGGTGGGTGCTGTAGCCTGGAAGACATCGCCTGTAGCGTTGAATGACCGCAGCGGTCGCGTGTTGGGCGACTTTCAGCACGCTGTTGAGTGTCTTTGTCTTGTTTAGTTGCGTCCATCTCTCTATATCGACAATCAAAACGGTCCCCAACTGCCTATCCCTGGGTCGGTCTCCTGTATGCCATGCATCTCGTGCCTATGATTCCCGTCTGGCTCGTTTCCGGCCAAAGACACGATGGTATGGCCTGCAGCTTCCTACCAAGTTCCATCCATGTATGAACGTCGGTAATCTGCTTGTCTACTTCACCTTCCGGACGAAGTGCGGGCCAGGAGGCAAGTTGTCGATCATGATCAGTGAGACAGAGTCTTCAAGCAGCGTGCCTTGAACAAAGATCCAGACCGGAGGATTTGATACTTCCTATGGGTGCCGATCAATCCCTCATCTGCCTCACGTTCAAGTTGATCCTTTTGTTCTTCATCCAGCCCCGCCACTCCTCGTACTTGCCATCTTCTGCCGGCCAGTCCTCGAGATAGTCAGGACACGTCCCTTTCAGTACCTTGGGCACGCCGTGCCACGCGTAGCGAGCCTCCTGCGTCATGTAGATGGCATCGCCTGACCTGATCCGCAGCAGCAGGTGCTCCTTTTCACCACTGGTAGGACGGTCTTCTTCGGACATCTTGCCGACATCATTGGGCGCGATCACTAGACCGACTGATTAGTCTCACGCATTGGAGGTCTTTCTGACTGCAAGGATAACGTACTGAAGAGCGCGTCACAACCCATACTTAGGCTTACCAGCCCCTTATCCGTCTCCTCAGATACATCGCGGTGCATCATCATAGTGTCCCCCGGCGTGTAGAAGTTCAGGATGGCTGCCTGTGCCAACGTCTCCGGAAACAGCGTCTCAAGGAGACCCGCGACATCAGGAGGGAACTCGGGTGGCTTCTCGCCGGGATACACACGGTTTGTCCAGTCGTACTGGCCTCCCAGCGTAACCCAGTGCAGCTTCCGCTCCATGACCTGCTTGATGGAGAGAGGCTTGTGAATGGTAGGGTCCTTGGGGATAAACTTGGTGGCCGAGTCCGGTGGATAGGCGAAAAATGATGTAGGTTCGTCCGTCGTGTCATTTTCCGGGTAGGGCAAGTCGTAATGTAGATGCATATTTGTCTGGTGGTGAGGTTGGCTGAGGTCTCTGTGGACAAGACGGGACAGGAGAGTCCTCTGGATTTTTGGCGATATGAGGTTGGGGACGATGAGAAGCCCTAATGTGGCATCAGTCGACAGTTCCGAAAGAAAATTCTCCGTGTCTCAATGGTATCAAGTCTCTGCTAACCTGGTAATATTGGATGATAATAGACAATGGCGTCTTCGTCCACCTGGACAGAGGACGGGTCGTCTCCGGCAAGATGGGAAAAGGCGGTCCTTATCCTCTCAGCAGAGATCGTGCCTGCTTTTTGAAACTGTGCAGCCTTCTCAGGCTCCAATAAATCATCGATTGCGCCACCCTGCAGCAATTCCCCCTTGTCTGTCTTTGAGTAGCCCTTCCATACCGCCCTCATATGGTCTGACGGCTGCTCATGCGCATCCAGCGTGGTGAGATCAACCGTCATCCTGTCTTTGTCTCACAGAATATCTTCCAGGCCAGGAATGATGGTTATAAAGGCCTATTCCTCGTTGGAGTTTCCTTCTTTTAGCCACTTTGTATGAGGAGGTTTTGGCAGGGTAGAGGTTCTAGATGGATCTGTGGTGTCTCTTGGTCTGGAAGATGTCTGGACTCTGCACTTTGCGGTGTTCCACAAGTCGATAAGCTGATCAGAATCTCAGCGCTAGTGATACGGGTATCCGTTGTCTGTAAACGGCGAGCATTCGGTGATCTCTCTTCATTTAAGAGCCCTGTGATATGAACAATGAACCACTTTGAAGGAAGTACTTGAATCAAATGTTAAACTCTGTAGATACTCTACAGTACATGGGTTAGGGTCGTTAATCCGCTCTTATCGATAGCCAGTGGCTCTTTTAGCCCCACCATCCCCCTGGAGACAAACTAAACAGGGACTCTCCCCCCGCCCCCCCCCAAGCGCTGAGCCCAGCCCAGGCTGTCCAACGACGCGTCTGGGAAAGTAAACCAGCTTTCGATCGCGTCTTTGTTTGGCCGCCAATCATCCCTTTTTGCAACAACAACAAAAACACATTTACCTCCACCAAATCCAACACCACCCACCCATTCGAGACGGCAACCGATTCCCAGACGACTCGAAGCCCAACCACCACAGCGAAGTGCGGTTCAGGACACTGCTCGTACACCTACCGACTCCAGTTTCACTCGTTTTTCGAGGGCGGACGAGCCCAGACAATCGAGGGGTATCTCCTTGCAAAAGGAGGGGCGCACACAAATACATAACACCACAACAGCCAAGTTGCTGCAACAACAACAGCTCCTGACGGGGCAATAGGAGGTACAGAGCCCAAGGAATATTCCCTTTTTCCCTCTTCCGCTTTCCGGTACGTTCCAGTAGCATTGCCCCTTCGACGTTGCCACGTACCAAGCTCCGGTACCAGATCCATCAGCCTCACAATCTGCACCATCGTGGCTTGCTTGCTCTACAGCAGCCAATCACTACAACAGGCGGCCTCACCAGCTCAACCTCTTGTACGTTTGGAGCGCCTTGCGGCAGTGAACGCTGCATAACGCCGCCACAATCTAGCCATCAAGTGACAGGAGAAACTTGATCAACACTTGCTTTCTACGCAGGGACTTTCTCATCCATACTATCACCGAGTGCTTGGTTTTGGAAATCCACTGAGAACGACTGGCTGACAAGAAATTCGACAGGCGTCCTGAAAACCTCAAGATGGAAAACTACCAGAAGCTGGAAAAGGTTGGAGAGGGTCGGTCCCCCCCTCACCTTGGATTCGACCGCCGAGTGTATGTGATCAAGGCTGATTGCATTGTGCAGGCACGTATGGTGTGGTCTATAAAGCCCTAGACCGTCTCCACGACAACCGCATCGTCGCCCTCAAGAAGATCAGGCTCGAAGCCGAGGATGAAGGTGTCCCCTCGACCGCCATCCGAGAGATATCCCTCCTCAAAGAGATGAGGGACCCCAACATCGTCCGCCTGCTCAACATTGTCCATGCCGACAGCCACAAGCTTTACCTCGTCTGCGAGTTCCTCGATCTCGACCTCAAGAAGTACATGGAGGCCCTGCCCGTGGCCGACGGCGGTAGGGGTCGCGCGCTGCCCGAGGGCACAAGCGACGAGCTCGCGAGTCTAGGTCTCGGGTCCCAGATCATCAAGAAGTTCATGAGCCAGCTCTGCCACGGTGTCAAGTTCTGTCACTCTCACCGCGTGCTGCACCGCGACCTGAAGCCCCAGAACCTGCTGATAGACAAGGAGGGAAACCTGAAGCTCGCCGATTTCGGTCTTGCGCGCGCCTTTGGCGTTCCCCTGCGCACCTACACCCACGAGGTTGTGACCTTGTGGTACCGCGCTCCCGAGATCCTGCTGGGCGGCAGACAGTACTCCACCGGTGTCGACATGTGGTCCGTGGGATGCATCTTCGCTGAGATGTGCACACGCAAGGCGCTGTTCCCTGGTGACTCTGAGATTGATGAGATTTTCAAGATCTTCAGGTAAGTCTTTTCATTTCTTTTGTCCTTTCTTCTTCGGCATGCTCGTCGCGCTATGTGTGTGTGTATATGTCTGTGTGTGTGGTGTGTCGTGCCTTTGGCTGACAATCGACTCACAGAGTTCTCGGTACCCCTACGGAAGAATGTTGGCCTGGTGTTACGAGCTACCCGGACTTCAAGTCCTCCTTCCCTAAGTGGACCCGCGACGGAAAGCCCCTGTGCCAGAACCTTGATCACCATGGCCTAGACCTGCTGGAGGCCATGTTGGTGTACGACCCAGCAGGTCGAATCTCTGCCAAGATGGCCTGTAACCACCCTTACTTTGAGGACTACGTTCCCAGCGGCAACGGCTATTCGTCCTACTGAATACTCAGCTCTCGGTCCCTGACCGACCACGACAGTACCTAGCAGACGACTTCGTCGGGATATTTCCTTTGTTCTCCTGTTTGTAGGATACACTGACGAGCAATGAATTGGCAAAAACAATTTGATGATACCGAAGGCCCTTCTTGATATAATACTGCTGCTGCAGCCTCTTTGAGGATAGTCACTTTGACACGCTGCTGTCTCTCACGGGCTCTTCACTTTTAAAGGTATCGACCACATCGATGGGGGAACGGGCGCCAAGGAAGGGAAATGATATGGGCAGGCCGGATTGCATTTGAGGGGCAGGAAGGGGTGAAATAGATGACCTTGTACAAATATACTTGTTCTTCCCTTACCTATGGGGCTTTCTCTACAAAAAGTTTGCTCCTCACCCACCGACCTTTGTGTAAGTTGTGTCAGCCAACAAGTGCAGGAAGGGAACAAGTCTCCTGGTCTGGCCCGGCACGGGTGTGGGATGCGTAGAGGGGCTTTACTAAGGTAGCCATGCCTGGCCAGCTTTTAAATTCCTCTTCTGCTCTGCCCCTTACGCCCTCGCCCCACGATTCAGTGCCGGAGATACATCGGAATATCGTACACCGGTCTTTGGCTCTCTACTAATCATTGAGATGCCACCGCTCATCCTTTCTCTTGAAGCCTCCTTGTCCGTGGGGCATTCAAGCCTATGTCCCCCGCCGGACAAGCCCCTGCCCTCCGAAAGTCTTGTATGTCATGAGAAGTCCATCAGCTGACTCCTAGTTATTACCAAGTTTCAGTATGCTTTATGCTTTTATTATTTTGTAATCATCGCCGCGAGGTTTGCTTTGCGCAATCCCCGAAGACCAGGCTGACAAGGGACAACAACAACTCCTTACCATGGTGATCTTCATGCAATTAGGTTGATTGACCAACGGGAGAAGATGATAATTATGACTCTTCCAGTTTTAGCCTTGAATCTCGGACCTGGTATTGCAACTACAATCGTCTAATAACGGCGTGTAAAGATCTATACAAGTGATCAGCAAGCAGAATCGATCACTAATCACCAGCAAGGCCTTGGTGGATATCGACAACTTCAATGTCGCATTGTGGCTTCTCCGCGGACCATGCCTCCGTTCTGCTTCGGAGCTTCAGGTTGAGGATGATGATTATTTGCCAAGAGACTTGGTACGGAGTTTGGGTGTTGCGGTTCGACATGATGGTACGGCGCCCTTGACCAACAATTCAGCATGTCTCTGCTGCTCTCTGAAAGGGGTGATGAGGTGTTGTCTGAGGGCTCTGGGTGAAGAAAAGTATAAATAAGAGGAAGACCCTCACTCTTCTTTTACAAGTTATCTTTTGATTATTCTTCAACTTCTCAACAACTCAAAATCTACAAAATC
This sequence comes from Aurifilum marmelostoma, assembly GCA_027559495.1. NCBI lineage: Eukaryota > Fungi > Ascomycota > Sordariomycetes > Diaporthales > Cryphonectriaceae > Aurifilum > Aurifilum marmelostoma. Next base: position 1,735,284 of record JAMXSV010000010.1, on the reverse strand, counting down.
TCAAATCCTCCCAAGCAAGCACAACAAATTGTGACTCCATAACATCCAAAATGTCGAAGCCAATTCTCGTCTACAGTAAGTGTCCATTCACGCAACCATCTGGCGATGCTGCAGTAACTAAGAAACCATCTTCTCTCCTCCCTACTCAGCTCACTTCGGTCCCAACCCGTGGAAGGTGGTCATGATCCTCGAGGAACTCGGCGTGCCCTACGAGACCGTAACTCTGTCCATCTCCCTCCCCGAGAGCAAGTAATCATCAGCTGACCCTGTCGCCTACTGCAGAAACTCCTCAATAACCAAGACGTAAAACAAACAACCTACACCACCAAAGTAAACCCCAACGGCCGCGCCCCGTCCATCGAGGACCCCAACACGGGCATCACCCTCTGGGAGTCCGGCGCCATCATCGAGTACCTCGTCGAGACGTACGACAAGGACAACAAGCTCACCATCGCGTCCCCTCCCGAGAGGTACCAGATCAAGCAGTATCTGCACTTTCAGATGTCAGGCCAGGGGCCTTACTTTGGCCAGGCCACCTGGTTCCGCAAGTACCACTCGGAGGATGTCCCCAGCGTCAAGGCGAGGTATGACGAGCAGCTTGTTCGCGTGGTGGGCGTGCTGGATGGGATCCTGAAGAATAAGACGTATCTGGTCGGCGAGAAGTGGTAAGTTTTTTTCTTGTAATACGTAGAGAGGTGAAACACAAATTGCTCGAGATAATGTTTCCAGCTGACCAAGCTACTACAGCACCTACGCCGACATCGCCTTCATCCCTTGGAATAACATGCTCCCCTTCATCCTTGGCGACGAAGTTGACGCTATTGTGCCGGAGAGCAAGTATCCCGACTTTTACGCCTGGCACAAGCGGCTCATGGCCAGGCCTGCTGTCCAGGCTGCGCTGGCTCAGCAAATCAAGGTCCCAAGCCCTTGAGAGGGGCGAGAGAAGGGTTGATTAATAGCATGGTAAACATGTTGTATTTCCCTCAATCCTGAGAAAAGATGGTAGATGGACAAAATATAGCATCAGAAATAAAACTCCAGTCAGCTTTGAATGCTCTGTCAGGGTAATGGTTGCTATGTGTGGTTATTATGGTAGTAATAATCATGAGCCGGAGAGGGAGACTAAAATATCTTCCTGAAGATCTTTTGGCTTCTGAGACTCTAGGAAATCATTAAGGGAGGTTCAATCCACCATTACGCAATTTCCACATGTCAGGGAGTGCAAGACCAAAGGGAGAGAAACAGTCCAAGAAACCATCCATAATAGTAAGTAATTACCCCTTCGCTATGCCACGCTCGCATTTACTAGAGTTATATTTCAGTCTCCATACCAGCCTCCTTATCGCCATGATGAAATAGCCCGCTGACGTTCCCCTTCAGGTTGCTCAGCTTGCCTCCGACATGATCGACCTCTCTCGCCACCCGCCACTGCATGATGCCCCTGTGCTTGCGGTGCAGCTGCTTGTGGTGATCCTTGTAGTCTCGCAGGCTGTTCCCGAGGCCCCTGGACCCGTCGTCCTCGTCATTGTGGCCCGGCGCCACGACATCTAGTGCCGCAGACGCGGTGCCCTGCACGGGGTTGTGCAGGATCTTCTTGGGCGCCTTGCCCAGCTTCTTGAGGTTATGCAGGGACAGGGTGGAGTGTGAGTTGCTCGACCCCTGCTGCTCGTCGTCCGACGCAGAGCTGGAGTCGTCCGAGGAAGAGTCGTCGTTGGTGTGTACTTTCAGTTTCTTCTTGGCCTCCTTATCGCCACTCCTCCGCCTCCTTCCACCCTCATTCCCATCATCACTATTATTATTACCGCCATGTTCGTCCGAGGACGAGTCGTCCTCATCCGTTACCACCCCGTCCTCGCCGTCGTCGTTTTTGGTAAGATTTTCATCCGTGATCGTATCAAGACACTCCATCACATCCCTCATATTGCCCGTCTTGCTGCGGGACGCAAAGTGCTTGTGGTACCCGGACAGCCCCCGCCAGAACTTGACCTCCAGCTCGACCTCCCCCAGCGGCTGCTCGCCCTCGTCGAGCCCGCAGTAGTCACAGTTCTTCTGCGCCCGGACTAGCCGATCCTTGCCGCCCTTCCACACCTTGAGCGTCCGCACTTCGTTCTCCTCGTCGACGAGCTCCTGCAGCCAGAGCACCGCAAACGCAGGGCTCTTGTCCGGACCGAGAGTGCTTTCGCGGAATTCTAGCACGAGCGCTGAGGCGTATCGCCTGCGCACCGGAAGGAAAGCGCTCTCGCCCTCGCGGTTCTCGCGCTTGCCGAGTGACCACGTGCTATCCCCGTTGCTGTACACCTTGGTCCTGCCCAGGTCGGTGCGGATCTTGATCCTGTTTCCGAGGAGCTTGTCTGGCAAGCCGTCAGACTTGGCGCGTATGGCACCGCGGATCTCGAGCGTGCCGTAGTCCCATCCCAGCAGGTTCGGCGACAGCTTGAGCTCGACGCTGCGCCAGACCATGCTGATCCTCGCACGGCCGTAGCCAATTCCGCCCACGAGCGGGAACACATCCACGACTTGACTCTTCTCGGCAAAGACCTTCTTCAACGGCAGATACACCATGCCGATGAGCGGGTCATTCTCGCGCTCACGGGCGTCGCGCACGGCGACCATGACGTCCGTCGTGCGCCAGTCACGAATGAAGCGTTCGGTGCCCGCGTTGAAGAAGGGCTTGGAGTTCTTGGGCTTCGTGCGTGTGCGGTAGATCTTCTTGTGGTTGAGGATGATGTTGCAGTAGCTGTCCGGCAAGTCGTCGCCCGTCTCCGTTTCGCCGTCGCCGTCGGTGTCATCACCGTCGCCCTTGTCTTCTTTCTGTAGTTTTTGGATCTCGAGGCCGGTGATGTTGTGAATCTGTACCGAGAGGATGCCGGAAGCGTACTCCTGGCTAGGTGGTGCCGAGATGATCATATTGTCCTCGATCTCGGCGTAATCCTGAACGCGTTGCTGGTGCAGTTCGTCGTCGTCAGAGCTCTTGCCAGCTTCCCGCAGCTTGTTGGCAGCCTGCTCGGAGACATGTTGCCGGAGCTGGTCTCTGGTGCGGATGTTCTCGTTGACGGTCTGCTTCTGTAGCTGCTGCTCTGTGATCCTGACCTTGGAGAAGTACCCAACAGACCACTGGAGCGTACCAGGTATCTTCTCATCGGGATCCTGGCCGGTGAAGCGGTCCTCACGGTCCTTCATCTTGTTGTGCGTCTGCTCATCGTGCATCAGCTCCTTCAGGCCGACCTCCACCCGTCCGAGATCGTCGTCTGCCGTCCATTTGTCCGAGTCCCACAGCTGCAGACGCAGTCTCTCGCCGGCATTGAGCTCTTCTGCCGTGACCAGGATCGCGGCATACTCATGCCATTCAGGATCTTGCGATTCGGGAACGATCCGGGTGGATGCAACAGTTTTGCCAAACTTGCCCCAACTCACGGTGCAATATGCATCGCTGGAGCCCTTCGCGGGTCCAACACCGCCATCCCCCTGCTTGAACCCGTGGGCAGACTTGATGAAGACGATAACAACGCCGCGGCTACTCGTGTCCTTCTTGAAGTCCTCGCCCATAAGCATGTCCTTGAGGTTGAGCGTCAGGCTCTTGGGCGCCACGTACTCGGCCAGTGCAGCATCGATGGCGGACTGGACGAAGGACGAGATCATTGGAACGTCCATCAGGTTCGGAGCGTGCTTGGACAAAGGAACGCATGCCATGGAGGCCTTGGGCTGGCCAAGGAAGGTCAGGGTGCAGAGGCTGACAAAAGGAGGATCGGGCTAGATACGATTTGATCAGTTGCAGTTCCAGACTCACTCACAGTATCGTTCCTGACTGTGCGGGTGATCAACTTACCGTCAATTGCAGCCTGAGCCGGAGGGTGGCAATGAAGCCCCTGAGCTCGACCCAGACCGGAAGGGCGACGCCACCGACCGAGTAGAACTTGAGGTAGAGATGGGCGTTCTTGGACTTTTCCTTGATGTTCTTGCCGGATGTGCGGCTGCGATACGCCAGCGCCATCTCGAGGTTGACAAAATCGCCCTCCTCAGCCTCCATGCCTTCACGAATCGCGATTTCGGTCTGCTCTTGTTGCTTGTCCTTTCCCTGCTGACCATCCTCTTTCTGGTCACCGCCACCATTCTCCAGGTTCTTTTCTCTGTCCTCCTCTGTGCCTTGCACCTGGCCGCTTTCAGGGTCGGTACGGTCACTTTGTCCCTGCTTGTCAGGACGTTCCAGCTTTCCACCAGGCCCGACGCTCTGACTAGCCGCACCGGAAGGTAGCCACCTGACGCCTAGAATGCGCACGCTCTGGTTTCCCTGGCCCATGTCATCGATGCTCACCATCTTGACCACCTTAGGCAAAGAGGCCTGCATAATATCCTCAATCTCATCGATCAACGACGAGAACAGGTCAGGGTTGACCAGCGGCCATATGGAGGCGAGGAGGCTGTTGAACCACTGCACTGACTCTGGTAGCTCCGTGTCCGAGTCGAGAATGGCCTCCTCCTCGCGTCGTGACGTCTCCCACGTCTCCTCATCGACAATATCGGCCACCCTCTTGGACAGCCACTGTCCCATACCCCATGCCGTGCCGAGAGTCACAGGGGCGAGGAACAACACACTCATGATGGTCGAAAATGACGGGATCCAGCGGTCTTGGCTCGACCATGAGGCAAAAAGGAACGGTCCCGCGGCAGCAACAGCAATTACCGTGAGCCCGGTCGTCACGGCTTTCTCATAGGCTGCTGCGAGCTCCTTCTTGAGCTCGCCAAACTTGGGCGGCGGAAAGAGCCTCTGAATGCCGTTGAAACCTCGCTGGACCATCTCCTGCTCCTCTTTCAGCTGTTCATCGGACTTGCTCGCCCCCTGTGGGCCCGTTGCTGTGGTATGGTGCTCGCCTGGCTCAGGCTCATTTTCTGGCGCCGAGTTAAGATCCTTTTCCGTCTGGTCGTGGATGACAAGAGGTAGGTGTGTGACCGGATCGGTGACCTCACGGCCTCCTGCATCCCGAGATGCTTTCTTCATCGCCTTGCGTTTCGCCTTGGGGTCTGTCGTGGAGGCGACATGTTCGGTGGCGGATTTCTCTTGCTGCTGCTGCTGCTGCTGGCCGTCCTTGTCATCTTGCTGCTGCTGCTGCTGAGAGTCTCGCTGCTGCTGAGGAAGAGCATCCTGTTGCTGCTGAGCATCCCGTTCGTGTTGGAAGTCCCGTTGTTGTTGATGTTCTTCCTCCTCCTCCTCACCACCTTGCTGCTGCTGAGCATCCTGTCTCAGCCCATCCTCCACAGAATTGGGCCCGCCAGTTTGCTGCCCAGCAGCACCATCACTAGCGTCCTGTCCACCACCTTCCTGCTGCTTCTGTTGCTGCTGCTGCTGACCAGAACTCACAACATAGTGCCTGTTTGTAGCCGGGTAAGGCTCATGGCGATTCTGCGGCGCCTCGTCCTCCCCCTTGAAGATCTTCTTGACCGAGTCGTACGCACGTCGCGGCCTGGACTCGTCCTCAGGCCCCTCCTGAGCCTCCTCGGTTTCCTGAAGCTGACCTTGGAGCTGTCGCCTGTGCTCCCTGTAGCCCTGGATGGTGGGAATGGGGTGCTTTCCCGACCGTGGCTTGGTGTAGGACCGGCGAGCCGACTCGTCGTCGAATTCATCCTGGCCGCTGCTAGACATCTTGCACTCGGGTTTCTGGGCTCCCTCTCGCTCGCCTTGGACGAAGCATAGGTGGGGTGGAAAGTAAATGGTCACGCGACTTTCTATGGCAAAGTCCAGGCACAGCACGAGGTCGACAAATACAGGTTGTTGCTTGTATCCGTCTTGGGAAAACTGAATGATTTGGAAGATATTCCTGTACAAGAGACCAATAAATGAACCTGGAGGGTCATGAAGGAGGAGGATAAACCGAAGGAAAAGAAAGACAGGCCAAGCCTATGCATTGACAAGCTGTCACCTTCCTTCCCCAGGTTATATTCATATTCCACGCCTGAGCTGTAACAATTGGGCAAGCTATGACGGAACTCGCGTCCAGGGGTGGAGCTGCAGGGTATGAGGTCATACTAAACGTACAGTACTAAGTCAGTATGTACATGCTGGCCACCCGTGCAGCCGCTGCGTAGTCCTGGGAGAGGGGGAAAGAATAGGCCTGGCCAGGGCCCCTGTAGGTTCTGTGCTCAAGGTCTGGAACCACGTCTTACTTAAACGCCCCAGGCCTCACCCCCTCTCTGGTTCGTAACATGCGACTATTACTACATAATTGGTGGAGCCAACAGGATGATCCACGACTCGGGAACCTGATTTGTTCTTTGGTAGTCACTCACGAGAGTAAAGTTGGTTCTGTGTTGTGTCACACTACCCAAGAATTCGTGTTGTGCGTAGCTGACTGGCTGAATTATGAAAATACAAGCCTGCATTTATCGTCAAGCCTGGGGTGGAGCCGCTACGAAGATGCTCAACGGTTTCCGGGACGCTAGAGCTTCGGTAGATCGGGTTGCAGGCGGAAGATCTCCAGGGGTACTGATACAGGTCCTCCCCAGACTATCACAATTCACAGGACCAATCTCCTTTGTAGCTGTCGGATATAAATTTAACTGTTCAACAGAGGGGGTGTGTGATGCTTAGTGAAGCGGCCAAGTCAGTCACACTTAAAATCTGCTATCTATTTTTTATGAGAATACTCATCTCTGGACGACAGATCCCACAGACTCACTCTCTTTATAGTACCTACGCCACCGCACAAGAAGACTAGTATCTAACTCACTCCTCTCCTTCAGAGTCCCAGACGACCTCGCCCTGTGTAGGCGGCAGTCGGATCCTCGAGTCGTCCATGAGACTGTCCTGCTCATCCCCAATGCTACCCAGTCCGAAGCCCTGCGACGACCGTAATAGCATCCCCAGTCCGAGAGACGACTGCGTATAGACATCGCTCTTCTCACCAGCAGCCCGCACCTGAACTGGGCTATCGTCCACGAACAGGATATCCTCAGGCAGGCTGGGCAGGCTGCTCGACTCCTCCATCTGTGGCCGTCTTGGCGGGGTGTGACCATGCGTCCCTGGCTGCTGGGAGAGGAGGCGCTGGGACTGGCTTCCTGCGCTGGCTGTAGTCGCCTGTGAGGGGCGCACAGTTGATCTGACGACGTGCTGTAATTCGTATTCCAGGTGTCTGACTGCTGGCGGGCTGTCCTCGATCTGGTCGACGCTACCCTGTGAGCGGCTGGGAGGAGCTTCGGGCTTGGCGGGGGCGACCTGCCTCTGAGAACCGGGCACGCGGCGGCGCGGCGTTGAGGCAATATGGTCCCTGCTTGCTACCTCCTGACTGGATTGAGCCTGCGGATGGTCATGTGGTGAAGAGGGCAGACCCCTCATCAGCTGTGTCGCGCCCTCGATATCGCTTCTCAGCTGTTGGGCCAGCTCCTGGCTGATCGTCGCACCGCCCTGGCTGATCTCTTCTTCATCTTGACCCTCATGTTCACGTTCCTCAAAAAGTGCACACCTCAGGTTCCCCATCAGCTGGCCAAGCACCGCGGGCGGCACGTACTTGAACTTCTGGGGTGCCTGCTCGACCCAGCCATTTTCCTTCATTCGGTCCAGCGAGACCGGGTTGTTCAGTTGGTACACCTGCTGCAGCTCGTACGCGTACTTGCTGCCCTTGCCTTCGTTGAATGCCCTGTTCCCAATACCAAGGTCATCGGCAGAAATCTCGCCGGGAAGCTTGTACCCGCTGATGACGGCCATGTACTTGAGTTCGCAGACAGGACGCGTGATGTAGATCCAGATACGCGCAACCTGGTGGAGACGGAAGTTGCGGAACTCGTGCGTCTTGGTGCCGTCGACGATCTTCTCAACATGCTCTGGGTGAATCGACACAATCACGTCTGAGCGGTCAGTCTGCGGCGCCATCTGGCGGATAATCTCAAATGGAACACGCTGAGACTCGAAGGCTTGGGACCTGTAGCCGAGCTGGGAGACCGGGGGCATCGCTGGTGAGGTCTTCTGCGGCGAAGACAGCGGCGTCTCCTTCTCGACGGCGCTGGAACTACTAGGTCGTCGACGTTGGTGAGTCGGTGTCTCAGGCTCTGTCTCGTCTTCGTCTTCGGCAGGAGCCTCAGGGGTTGGTTGTCGATGTAGGTCAAGACGTGAACGTGGGGTTTGTGTTGCACTCTTTCGGACAGACGATATGGGCGTCCCTGACCCAACGACTCTGACTGGAGAGCGACACGGACGCTTGCTCTGTGGGAGGCTTGATCGATGCCCCTCCAAGGATTTGCTTTCGGCGTTCGAGCCTGCGACCTCCGCTGAAGCCTCCTCAACTGGACTGCCATGTGCTTCCTGATGCGACGCTGTCTGTTGGGTGCTTCTCGGTGCTGACCGGTCGTCGATCCCGGCACCCTGCACATCTGCGTCTTCGGCGATCTGACCAGCCGAGCGAGGGGCTCGTGTGGGCGTCCGAATTTCCCCAATAAGCTGGCTGGACAGCCGAATAGCCGGCTCAGGCGTGCCTGCTGGCTGGGGCTCGCCAGCTACATCGTTGTCACCATCTTCAAAGATTTGGAACTCCTCATCCGAGTCCAAGATGACCTCGTCCTCCGGTGGTGATGAGTCCTGCGAAGGTGCATGTCCTGCCTGGCCCTCCGTATCAGCACCAGACTCGCCTAGTTCAAGACTGGCATCCGCGAAATGAATTTCCTTCAAGGGCGTCCGCTTGACTCTTTGGGTCTGACTCGAGCCCGCTTGCCTGACAGGACTGGACGCCGATCCGCCGTTGACTGTGCTCCAAGAGTCCGGCACCTCAGTTCTTTCTTTTCGGAGTCGAGGTGGAACCCGCCCGCTGGCACTCGGCGTCGGCTCCTCAACGTTCGTTGACTTCTCCTTCAGCGGTGTGCGGTCTACACCCTTTCTCTGAAGGTTCAAGGGTGACCAATAACGTTGGCTTATCTCGAGGTTCGGGGTGAAGGGCGAGGGTTGTGAAGATGGTATTTCAGCACATATGAGGCGCTGGGCGGCGGGTGTTGATGGGGTGGGAGCAGAGGTTGTAGTTCGTCGTGGTGAAGGCCCGGCTTGCTCTTGCTGATATTGCGTGAGCTCTGCCTGGCCTGAATCTGGTGAAGATCGCTTTCTCTTCTTCGATTGAGGCGTGGTGTCGTCGGCATCTGCTTCGTCTTCTATGCCTGCGTCGAGATCGTAGCCGACGATGCCAGGTTCATCGTCTGGATCACCACCCACCATTCCCAAGAGATCACCACTACCATCGCCACCCTCCTCAGACTGCCTCCAAGAGGGCATCTGTGTTAGGGTCTGAGTATAAAACCTAGAGCTGGACCGAATCTCCTCTTCATCCTCGTCACGCTCTATTTCAAGATCACCCGTCGTCTTTCTTCTCTTGCGTCCTCTGTTGGGCTTCTTCGTATCTTTGCCCTTTCCCGTGGTTTTGTCGTTGCTGTTCTCTGCAGCACGTTCGACGGACGGTCGAATGCCATCCCACTCTTGTTGGTCCTCCTGATCGCTCAACCCCGTCAGATCTACCAACATCTTCGCACCCGCGTCGTTGTCGCCGTCATCATCATCGTCATCGTCGTCGGGGAAGGTACTGGGCACCCACCCAATCTGCGTGAGTGTCGACTGTTTCGGATCGTCCTCCACCTTCGGCTTCTTCTTGTTCTTCCTCGCCGCATTCTTCGCCGAATACGTCGTGCCCGTCAGCGATGCAGGTAGGCTTTGTCGCGTTGCCTTCTTCTGCCGCACCGTTTTCCGCCGCGCCGGAAACTTGACCTGTTCAGGCTCGGGCGCGGGTGACGCCTTGCGGTAGACCTTGTCCTTATCGCTCTTGCTGGTGGTAGTCTTCTTGTTTATCCTCGTCTCCAACGTCGTCGACGTCGAGGGGACGATGTCTACATCGTCGCTGAGGGCGGTGTCGTTTGCGACACTGGTTCCTTCCGAGGCGCGTGAGGAACGCGTCGCCGGTGCCATATTGATTTATTATTTCGAGATGTCGTGCTGATCACCTGGAGCGGTTGTTTGCATGAGTCTCGGGCCAAGCAGGGCCCTCGTGCCATACATAATATGTTCTAGGCAGACATGACAAGGTCACGAATAGGGGAAGATTGTGGAGGAAAGTGGTGGACCATGCGCTGGCATGGGCTAACTAACATACGCGACTTGGGACGCGTCGCCCCAAAGCCCCTGTAATGACCACTATAACAATGGCGAAGCCCCTGCCCCCAAATGACATCAGTCCGCTTATGTAAGCACACAATTGCGATACAGAATCTCTTTCCTGTACTATGTAGTTTGGATTCTCGAGCTGTATGCAACCTGAGGCCCTGTATACTGCTACGGAGTTGGGTCACTGAGAGACGTATGAACATGATCAGGTTTCGCTCACATTATGGTGCACCACGAACCCCACCACAGACGCTGTGTTGATAGTCCCAACCCTTAACAACATTCACGAAATCATGCGAAAGCACCATCACAGCGCAGGCTATCGTTCCATGAGCTCAACCTGGATTGACCAATGTAATCGCAACGTACGCCACCGTGCCCTGTCACCATGGATGTAATTTTACTCCTTCACCAACGGTCAAGACACAACGAAAAAGACATAGAACAAACACAATCAACCTCATGGGCCCTGCGTCTCCATGGACTCTGTTTCCCCGTGTTCCATTGCGTGCAGTTGACCCACCCAAACAACCCAAAAAAACACCTTCTATTACCTAGCATGTGATCATCATACCCGAGATCAGGGACGGAATACCACAGGTACATCCCATCGCCAGACCATCAAGTGCTAATGCACTGGCGGTAGGGGCCGACGCGTGTATGTGGCGGTGCCCATGAGTTGATGCATTTATGAGAGGTGGAAGGCACCTTGACCCTCTCTCATGGCAGTATAGAGCTGCTTCTTCAGAATATCGATGTCCGTGTAGTCGGGCAGCTTCAGGTAGTTGACGCAGGTCATGACGCTGGGCAGGTAGTCGTCCGAGCTGTAAGGACCCTCGCTGGGCTTGCAGACGACCGTGAACATGGGCGTCAGACTCTTGAAACCTGTATCATTGTCAGCTCTACGTATATACGAGGTACAAGCACAGACCACACTCACCTCCGATTGGTAGCTTGGGACTGCCAGTGGTGAACTGGAGGAAGTCTCGTCGCTGTGGTGGCGTGAACTCGCTCATCGTTTGCAGCAAGTTCCGCACGCTCTTGCTGTCCATGTTGAACCCGTGATCTGCCTTGACAGCATCCATAAGGGCTGCGACATATGTCAGCCTTGATCTCTTAGTTGCACATAGGGCGGGGCGTAACTTACTGGCAAGTGACCAATCCTCATCAACGCGGCCGAAGAGTGTACACAGCTCCTCGGGAGTGAAGGCGCTGAGGGCCTGGTAGGGAAATACCTGAGAGAAACCAGTACGGAACGCATCCACTTGTCGCCGCACACCACTCCCGAGGGTCATATCGATCACCCGGTCAAGGTAATGATCGACATTGTCAATGGTCAACATGACTTGTGATCCGTTGGGCACGAGCTCGATGTCGGCATAGCCGGGCAAGGTGAAGTCAAGAGAGAGATCCTCGATCCGGATACCATGACGGAGGGTGATATTCTGGATGTCATTGACCTTCTGGGTCGCGGTGCGGTCAGGGTCTTCGGCAATCTCCTTCTTAGCCAGCGCGAACTGCTTCACGAGGTTCAGTGAGCGCGCGAGTCCCGGGTCAACAAGCTTCATGGCTCCCAGCGACGGCTTGATCCCTGAAGACTCGTCTCCAATACGGAAGAAGATGGGGTTCAGGTTGATGTCAATGATACGAGAGTCGATCATCGACCTTGCCACGAACTTGCCGAGGGCCCTGAAGAGCTGCAGGACACGCTCTCCACTGCTGTTGGAGAATCCATCCTCACCATAAGGCCGAGGGAAGAGACCATTGGGCGCAGACACATACTCGTCAGGGTCGGAGTGCAGCCCATCGGCGTCTCGCCACATCTTGAGCCTCTTGGTCGCAAACTCCTTGGACACTGTAGAGTAGAACTCCAGGGTGGGACCGAGGCCGGTACCGACCTCCTCAAAGTATTCGACCTCCAGGATGCTCTGCGAGCTACCATATAGGTCCATGACCTTCAGGGCTGACTCGAGAATCTTGGAACGCGAGATGCGTACCTTTTGCCTCTGGAGGCGCCCCAGGAACGGCCGATCATCGCGGCCCCGACGGGAGTCATCTTGCGGCTGCGCGTTCTGCCAACGGTTCATAGACCTGGCATACCCGAACGAGGTTGACTGCAGGAACAAGTGTCTCGTCTCGAAGGGGAAGAGGAAAGGATACAGACGAGCCAGATCCTCACTCCAGCTTGGCAAGCAGTTGCTGGCGACAATCAAGGGTTCCTCTAGCTGTCGGTTGAGTTTGGCTGTGAGCTTGGTGTTGACGAACTGAGACAAGGGCTCGATGTTCAGCTTCAGTGTGGCGTTGTTCCCGACCACCACATCGTCAATGTTGGCATTGAGGTTGTGCAGGATCTTCAACAACCGCAGGATGGACGCGGTTGTCGGGTGGTTGGCAAGGGAAGCAGGCCCGTTGCCGTCACCGGACTCATGATCTTCACCTGAGGGCGAAACAGAGGACAGCGTCTCAGCCGGCGGGGGACCCGAAACGCGACGAATCTTGATCTCGTGTGTCTGTGCCCAGACGTTACGAATGGAGAGATCACCAGAGCCCATCTTCTGGACGGCCCGGTAGATAGTCGTCTCATTGCTGACAACCTTGCCCTGGTGGCTGAACTCCAGGTGCCAGTCTTGGGGCACAGACTGAATCGCGGCAGCATAAGACATGGGCCGGAATGAGGATCCCGAAGGCGAGTTCATCAAAGCGTTCGCAAGGAGACTAGATCGTTGGGCCAGGGTGCTGCTACCACTAGTCGAAGACGGTGTAGGGACTCGGGTGCCGTCTTCCTTTCGTGCGGTGATCTTGTTGCCCGTAACCTCGAGATTGACAGCGGAGGGGTCTGGCGTGGGGGCATCATCCATCTCCTCATCAAGAATAGCATCCAGAGCACTGTGATCTCCCGAGTCCTCGTCTTCGTCGATGTGCTTCTCGTCCGCACATTCGAGCGCGTCCTCAAGGTCATCCTCATCTTCAGGCGGCGGCCGGCTGGGCTGTGGTGGGTCTGTCGCTACAGCATTACGTCGACTAGACCGCCGCAGCACAACCTTGGATGCGGATGCTGATGACGCAGCTTCCGGGGTGCTTGGTGTGTCTGCTGACGGGTTGCTCCGAGATTTCGCCTTACGTGGAGGACGAGAGCTTGATGCCGCGGGCGGAACCAGTGGTGGAGGGGAGGCAGCGCCCATGTGTGGCGGGAGACGTGAAGGGAGACGGGCGGACCCACCTGGAGGTCCTGCACCAAATGGAAAGGCTCCTCCTGCCATTGCTGCCAAAGCCCTGGAAAGACCGTCACGACCTCCTCTCGTGGGCCGAGGACGGTCAGATAAGCTGATCCGAGGTCGCAGGTAATCCTCCAGAGACTTGAAGGTGGCGATTGCGTGGATGGAAACCATAATATTCCTGTACACGCGTGGAATATCAGAGTCATCGTCAGCAGTGAGCTTGAGGCGGATCTGCTTCGCCAACATCGATGCAGGATTGCTGCGGTGGTTGTCCCCATGGGAGTTGCTTGAGACGGTAAAGACCTCAAAGTGCTCAGAACGGCTGAGCAGGTCTTGCAGCTTGTGTACCATCATGCTGAACGGGGTAGCAGGGGAATCTGCGGTAGCTGTCTTGGGTCTGGACTTGACAGCGTGGCCCATGAACACTTCGATGAAGGCGGCCTGAGCGGCCATGGCGAGGTCTTCGTCAGGGTTGCTGAACACCTGCTCCAAGACTCGGACGATACCTGAGTCCAGCAGCTCTGCGCTTGTTGCGCTCTCAAAGAGGTCGGAGTCAAAGTAGCTGGCCAGCTTGGTGAAAAGCTTCTCACCAGTCTCGCTCGCCGCGCTGGGAGAGGTAGTCGGACGGAGGTAGAAAGCCTCGATGTCACTGGCCAGTTTGGACAGGTCATTCAGTATCTTGGCAGCCTTCTTCTTCATGGATTTGGCATTCTTCTCGGCCTCGTGATCCTCCAAGAAGTCCTTCGCTGATGCGTGGATTCTTGATCGTAGCAGCTGATTCTCGGTGAATGGTGGCGGTGGGGGAGGGGCATCAAGAGACATAGTCGAGCCGCCAGAGCTGCCGGGAGACCCTGAAAGAGCCCGAGGTGGCGCTCCGTGCTCGCTCTCTTCGTCCTCTTCATCTTCATTGTCCTCATCACGCTCACCGTCCGAGGAGTGGTGTGATGGCTCATCATCGTCTTCGTCCTCTTCCTCGTCATGTTCGTGAGCATCGTCTCCATCTATAGAGTCCCCCTCGGATGAACGGTCTGCGGATCCAGCTGAGGAGCGGCGAGACAGGCGCTGCATTCCAGTCGTAACCGTCTTGGCATCAGACTCGGTCTCCCTGGCCAGCTTCGCAATTTCCGAAATGACGCCCTCTCTGTAGAGCTGGTACTGATAGATGCTGCCAAGCCTGCTCATCAAGAGATCGGTGGCATCAAGGGCTGCTGCAACCAGTGTGAGGTCATCTTTTTGAGAGACGATAGACGCCAGGAATGATGCGTAGGGCACTGGGGCCAAGGCTTCCGTGAGGATGTCGACATCCAGGTTGTACAGCATCTTAAGCTGAGCCAACAGGACCTTCTGGCGCACGGTAAGGTTGACCGTGCTGGAGAAAGCATCCGTCAGGGTCGGGAAAAGGATCAATGCAAAACGTCGTACTTCGTTCTTGCAGCCTTCCAGCAGCTGGACGCGCTTCTCGTCTGAAGACCTCCGACGTGGCTGTGACGAGCCGATGTGCCCCTCGTCGACAGCAGAATCAGTGAAGCCGCCCTTCGTCGGGTCGGCCGCGCCGGCCGGAAGCTTGGGCAAGATCTCGCACACAACATTGAGAGCCTCGATGATCTGTTCCCTGGGCCGATGAATGAGTGCCTGCATGATAAGCACGCTGTCGAGCTTGGACGCAACATCGTCCGTCCCATCAGGCGGAGAGACGCCCGTCAACACCTGGTACAGCGTCTCGACCACATTCATCTTCATCAGCTCCACAGACAACCTGGGACTCGTCTTGGCGGTGGATGCCAAGACACGCAGGAACTGGGTGTGGATGCTGGGTCCGATGAGGTTGGTACTCCCCGGCATGAGAAGCCGCAGGATGGAGGAGAGGAGATCCTCGCTGACCAAAGATTCCAGCTTGCTAGGGTTGTGGCGCCAGGTCTCGACGATGCGGGAGACGCAGATCGAGGCTTGCTCCACGACCCGCGGGTCATTGTTCTTGAGCACGTCTCGGAGAATTCGCATGGCATCCTTGACGACGTTGAAATAGTCGTGTGGCAGGTTACGGCAACAATTGGCAGCGGTTGTCACGGCGGTACGCTGGGTGCTGATGGGGAAGAAGTCGAGATACTCCAGGCAGGCAGCGAGGCCGCCCTCCTTCACAATGGAGGATGGATACTCGGCGGACACCTTCTCGAGGGTGCTCAGAGCCTGCTCAGCCAGATCAATAAATTGGATGTCCCTCAGCTTCTCACACAAGACGGGTACA
Source organism: Aurifilum marmelostoma (assembly GCA_027559495.1). Lineage (NCBI taxonomy): Eukaryota > Fungi > Ascomycota > Sordariomycetes > Diaporthales > Cryphonectriaceae > Aurifilum > Aurifilum marmelostoma. The sequence continues at coordinate 1,719,698 of JAMXSV010000010.1, read as the reverse complement.
GCACCCGCGTAGACAACGTTTGTCACGCTGGAGGGCAGTGCCTCCATCAGGTTGGCCAAACAGCGGCAGGCCAGCAGCATGGTCTCAGGGTTGGTCTCTGTGAAATCGTCAGGTTTCATCAGGGAGACAAGCTCTCGGACGAAGGAGTCTGTCGAGAAGTGACCCTGGAGGTTATCCTCATTGGAGATCAGAAGAATCTCAGACAGCTCATTCAGCGCCACCAGTTGCAACGTCGGGTCCTCCTTCTGACGCAGGTTGGACAGGATATCTCGCAGGCGGGAATTCATGCCCGACATCATGCCCGTCAAGGCCGCGAGCGTGGAGGATAGACCGCCCGGTGGGCCGAACCCGCCAAAAACGTCGTCATCCTCGCCATCGTCGCCGTCGTCATCATCTGGATAACGGCGGCGGGATTCATCCTCCTGGCCGTCACTATCTTCGCCATGGTAGTCCTCGTTAGGCGGAGGGGTACGAGAAGCAGACGTCTTCTCGTTGTCGTCGGTGCCAGTCATAGGGGTGTCCTCGTCTGGGTTGTTGGACTTCCTCCGAGGTCGTCGCGAGGAAGAGGTCGAGGCCGCAGCTGTGGCAAGAAGGGGAGGTGTTAGATAATGTGACATGAATTTCGCCCTTGGTTTCCTGGGGCTTACCTGGTGCATTCTTCTTGTTGCGGCTGGACTTCCGACTGGACGAGGCAGAAGGTGCACTGTCTGGAGGTGGTATCGATGGACCTGCAGCAGACCTACAGAAGGGGAAAAGTCAGCTTTCCTGCGTGTGTGAAAGAATCAGGCCTGGTGTGGATCCTCACTCTGGACTTGACATAGTCGTAGCTTGTTTGCCCTTCCTCTTTCTGAGAGAGTATGCCGACTGCTGGGGCTGAGATGCGGCCGATGGGGCGGGAGCTTGATGAGGCTGGGGCTGCTCGGACGCCTTTGCTCGCTTAGTACGGCGTCCGGAGGTGTTGTGCTCGGTAGCGTCCTCTAGGTTCGCGTTGTCACTGGGCTTGCGTTTCCTCGTGGACGGCTCAGCTGGAGCAGGGGTAGCAGGAGGCTCTGGCGGGAAACCCGAAGATGCACCGGCAGCACGAGAAGACCTGGCTGCCTGACGAGCAGAGGAACGAGTGGTTGGCCTATTAGAAGACATGAGTAAATGTCACGACTAGTTTCATCATTTGATGGAGGATTTGTGACTGTCCGTCGAACAGGCAGCCGTGCTGATGGGGCGCGAGAGAGACCAAATCAAAGTAAAAGGAAAGTGACGAGAGGGAATGGAAGTGTGGAGGGTGGACGAGGGCGGAACGAAGGTGGCCAGGTGATTGACGGTGTTGCTGGAGAGTTTGGGATCTTTAAACGGAACCGCCAGAGAGATGGAGGCTCAGTTGGCAGCGAGTGTTGGTGTTGTTGGGTTAGAAGCTGATAAAATGGTGCTTGTGTAGTTGTGCGTGTGCGTGGTGTGCGTGGTTGTGTGGTTGTAGTTGCAGCTTGGTGCTGTTGGATTATTTGGTGGAGGTTGATGTCCCCAAAAATCCACAGACCCCAGCAGGACCCTACTGGATGACGGAAGGTCAAGCCCGGGAGTCACCAGCTTGAGCAGGCACAAGCACCAGCCCGATTCGATCCGATGTAGAACACTGCCTGGTCTGGAACTGCCCACTAACGACTGACAGAGATAGAAGAGGATCTCGAGGCCTCTTCCTGGGTCTGAAGGGCTGCAAGCTGGCAGAGGGAGGGACAGATCTGATCTGGACCGAATGGAGTGCGCTTTTGGAGGTGTTTGGGAGGGAGGGGGGTTCAAGCTTGGCCCGAGTGAGCTGAAGGTGGGGGGAGCCTCCTGATGATTCCGCACGTAAAGACCAACCAGGGATGAAGGAGAGATGCAGGGTGCTTGGTGGCAAGGATGGTACTTGAAAAGGTGATATAACTACTCATGTGTGTGTGTGTGTGTGGCCTTAGTAGGCTTGTGATGTGCCCCTGCATTGGGGTGACAAGAAGGGTACAAGCGGTGCAGTCATGGAGGGTGCCAGAGGATATGTAGGGAAGTAGGTTGATATGTACCTTGGTGGTCTATTGCCGCCAATCACTGGGGCGGCGGCAGCAGCAGCAGCAGCAGGAGCAGGAGCAGCAGCTGAGGATGGCGGGAAGGAGGTGTAGGAGGAGGAAGGACCTCGGCGTGTTGAGCCTAGCGGGCTTGTATGATTGATGTCTACGCCGGGCGCGGCTCTTCTTCTTCCTATCGGCGCAGCTTGGCCAGGCGCAGCGCCTGCGTGCGGATGGTGTTGCTCGTACGGGTTGGAAATGGCAAGAGAGGAGGAGGTCGCGTTAGAGGAGGAGGAGGTTGTCTGGGTTGAGTCGGGCAGCGAATGGGACTGGGACTGTGCTTGTGACAGCGACAAGGACGAGCGGGGCGAGGATGCGGACGAGTAGGACGAGGAAGGCGCTGTGCGTTCAGGGCCAAGTTCAACAGCCTGAGCCTGAGCTGATGGGGACGTGGACAAGGACGTCGACGAGCGCTGGTTCCAGTGGCCGTTTGTGGTACTTCGTTCTGCCATGAGTTATGCCGCCATGAGGGATGGCGACAGCGGATCTTTGTTTATCTTCGCAGAGTTGAGGGGGAGAAGACTATCGTGGTTCGACTGGTGGTCGTCGTGGGGAGGCTCGAAGGGTGGGAAGAAGGACGGATGGTCGTCCGTTGGGGGGGGGGACTGGTTCAATCGAGATGAGGTCCGGAAGCTGATTACTACATACTCCGTGCCGTACAGTACCAGTGCAGCAGGCAGTCCTACGCAGTGCCGCACCACCTACTATGGTGCTATGGCGCGGGCCCAGGCTACTACTGTAACGCACACACACCTCTCTCCCTCTCCCTCTCCCTGTCCACTAGGGCAGGGCCCACCCCCTCACTGAACCAGCCTGAACCAAACCACCCCCCCCCCCCGGTCTGAGATCCAGAGGTTGTCCTGAACCGCGCCTGGCAGGCACTCAGGCATGGCTGGTCTCATGGTTGCAGCGCGGCGGCTACGGCTGAAGGTGCCAGACCAGGTGCCAAGTGCCCTGTCCCAGATGCCTTTGGCGGCCCTGTCCCAGCAAGGCCTGACGGGGGAAACCGAATGGCACTGCGCCTAGCCTCTCCTGGCCGCTGAGACCAGTACTCACCCACCTATCCCCTGGGACCACTCACGCCCTACCCAACGCTATCGCGTTCATCCTGGCCTGTCTTAATTGACGCCACTTTATCAACCCATGTTCATTCAACGATCTCAGCACTACTATGTATAACCAGTACTTATGTACTGCATGTATATCCGTTCACGACCTACGACAGGTTCGGCACAGGTTTCTCAGCTGTTTTCATCTCATACACGCTCACCATAGTAGATGGTCTTCCCCTTCTTGATTAACTCAACCCACACCTGATTTAAAATTTTTATTTAGTCTTGCGACAGCTGGGTGCCTTTCGTCTTGTCACATAGCGCACGTATCGCATATTGGGCATGACGGCATACGCCAACCTCTCAATGTGGACTTTGGTGGGCAGTCACGGCGGGGTGGGGCGGACAGTGGTTGTTTCCGTTGGACCCTGCATGGCACAAGAAGGCAGAGTGGTAGCAAGTCAGGAATCAGAGCAGCTGGAAGGTGAAATGAAAAAAAAAAAAAAAAATAAAAAAGGAAGAAAAAGAAAAGGAAAACAAAAGAGGTCGGTCATCACGTGGGTAGCGCCACTTCCTGACTGTTAGTCGATTAAGGTCGTAGTAGAGCTAGCTGGACTTGGGGGGCAGGACACCTGCTGTCAATTCAGCCTTGTAAGCCACTGAGCTTGATGTTGTGTTACTATACCTGGGATTCGGTCCGAGATCGGATATCTTTCGGGGGGTGCGTAAGGAATCCCAGCTCCTCTCCAGGTTTCGTGGTATTGCAATACTCCTCTCCTTCCTATATCCCCAAAACATAATGGCTAGTATTTCTAGAACAGTAGCCATGTCTGAATCAAACAACTGTTCAGATGAATAGTCAACCTCAAGGCAATACCTGATCATGACCCAGCAGGAGCAGCGTCCGATCTGCATCTGAGAGCACGCGCAGCGGTTTCTGTCGGCCTTAGATGACGTCGGCTTCCACAGCCGCGGCTCAACCTCAACAGTGACAATGCCGTCGGACAGACAACAACACCCTCCTTCCCTCTCTCGAGGGCTAGAGGCTCGAGAGCCTTTATAGCATGCAATTATAGGTCCTCGGTCCCGATTCCTCCTACGACTCCATGTTTTCTTATCTCGTCGGTTCACTCGAGGCCTCGCCATCAACATGAAGATCCGCCGTCTCTCAGGCCTCGCGCCTTCCCTTGCAGGGCCGCGCCCCCTCTTACGATCGTCGAGGGGAGCCGCCATCACGTCCATCCCTCCCGCTGCTCATCGTCACGCTGGATCACTCTCTCAGCGTCCCGACTCGAAATACGTCCAGTTTCCCGGTGCCGTCAAGTCTGCCTTCACCAATGCCCTCTCGTTCGAACAGCCCGCCTCGCACGAGGCCATGCCTACCTACCGAGCCGTCGATCAGAACGGGCACGTGGTCGACTCCTCCTTCAAGCCCGATCTCACTGATGAGGAGGTCATCAAGCTGTATCGAAACATGCTGTTGGTGTCTATCATGGACATCGTCATGTTTGACTCCCAGCGGCAGGGCCGCATCAGCTTCTATATGGTGTCAGCCGGCGAGGAGGCCGTGACCGTCGGTTCCGCGAGCGCCCTGACAAAAGAGGACGTCATCTTCTGCCAGTATCGTGAACAGGGGGTATTTGCACAGAGGGGTTTCACACCGAGAGATTTCATGAATCAGCTGTTTGCCAACAAGAAGGACCCGGGCAGGGGCAGAAATATGCCCGTGCATTATGGGAGCAGGGAGTTGAATATTGTACGTGCCAGTCTAGATAGCCCTCTGCTACGGTACATGGATAGACTGACTGAGCGTTTGCCCGAAACAGCATACCATTTCGTCCCCCCCTCGCAACCCAGATTCCACACGCTTCTGGCGCCGCATACGCGCTCAAGATGCAGCATATGCACAACCCCTCAGTCCCACCGCGTGTAGCCGTTGTCTATTTTGGCGAGGGCGCCGCTTCCGAGGGCGACTTCCATGCGGCCCTGAACATCGCCGCCACCAGATCCTGCCCCGTCATCTTTATCTGCCGCAACAACGGCTACAGCATCTCCACCCCGGTGCTTGAGCAGTACCGCGGCGACGGCATCGCCTCGAGGGGTGTGGGGTATGGCATCGAGACGGTGCGCGTGGACGGAAATGATATATGGGCAATCCGCGAGGCCACCAAGCGGGCAAGGAAGATGGCTTTGCAGGATGGAGGAAAGCCCGTACTGATCGAGGCCTTGACGTATCGCATCGGCCACCACAGCACGAGCGACGACTCCTTTGCGTACCGCGCGAGGGTGGAGGTCGAGGAGTGGAAGAGGCGGGACAACCCAATCTCGCGTCTGCGGAAATGGATGGAGACCAAGGGGATTTGGGATGAGACCAAGGAGAAGGAAGCCAGAGAGGGGATTAGGAGGGATCTGTTGAAGGCATTCCAAGAGGCTGAAAAGGAGAAGAAGCCGCCCATCAGGGCCATGTTTGAGGATGTTTATGAAGAGCTCACACCCGAGATCAGGGGTCAGATGGCAGAGCTCAGGGACCTCATTGAAAGGTATCCAGATGAGTATGATGTGAATGATTTTGATGGAGGTAAAGACAGTTTGAAATAACTGTTTTATGGTCCACTATGATATCTATCAGTGCCTCCTACAATTACTCGATTTTTTTCAACAGTGGCAAGCCTAGTGGTTCATAGATGACAGACAAAGCGGTGACGGATTAGGTACCAACAGATACCACTACACCTATGGGTAGTCAGGACCTACCATCTGTCAAGGCATGCAAAGAGATACAATGGAGATGTGAATCTTGAGAAAGGGCATGTATTGATATCATGATTCAAGAGTGATAATATCTGTGGCCCTGCTGTTCTGCACTTGTCCATATCATCTTCAGACTCATAGATCTTCCCAGGAGCTTGTATGTAGTCACAAACTGAGGTCATGAGATTGTTTCCTGGAAAATCTGAGTCTATATGAATTACTGACTAATCCAGTGACGAACACAGCTTGTGTGAAGCGTGAGCCTTCACCGACACTGTGCCATCAGTCTGGACAAGCAAGGCTATGCCTCATCTCAGGTCCAGGATGACCCGCACATGGCTCTCCAAAAGTTCAAAAGCTGCACCATCTGATGTCGAATAGGCCGAAGGTGCTGAGTGCAAACTTTGGTCCCACAGCCAGAGGGTAGACATTGAACTCTGGACATGGTTTCTCTGATCCTACTCCCTCGCGTCCCATCCTTTCCGCAGATCTCCCAAATCATACAGCCTTCCCTCTCCTACCTGAGCCCAGACTCGAATACGTCTCCGTTTCCATCAAGCTTCAGTGCGGTCAAAAAGCATCAGTACCAAGCCAGCATCTCCAAAACCTTCTTCTCAAAACAACGCTTCGCTTCTCCAGTACATCCCGCGCCCAACAGCAAACCATGCCAGACAATAATATCGCCATCTTCCTCGCAATCCTCCTCTCCATCCTCTTCGTCGCGTTCGCCGCCTACCAGGCGCGCAAGTGGGTCAGCGAATTCACTCGGGCGATGCTGCAGTCCAGGGCTGCGGAGCACGCCGAAGTTTAGAAAAAGGGCAGGCGTCATTGACGACTTTCCCCGGCGAGAGCGTCGGCGCCGAGCTCGGCAGCAGGGGTAGCCCCCTGTCTCCCCTCCGAAGGGGAAATCTACCTCTCCCCTGTCGAAAAGGGTCTACCCCGGTCATGAACTTTCATCATACTCTATTTCTTTTTCCACCTTCACACCCAGCGCTCTTTGGGGTCGATTGGGTCTCCGTCTGTTCACAATGTCCGCACCAAGGCATATTCTCAGAGCGGGGGCGCGGTGCATACGGTCTGTGCCACAGAGGAGGTCCATAATACCATTATGCTCGCGAGCGTTCTCGTCGACAGACGCTGCGCGCGACGGGACGACGACGACGACGAATACGAGCAGCAGCAGTGGTGGTAACGGGGCAGCCGGCGCGAACAGGATGGATCGCGAGACGCACTTTGGCTTCGAGACGGTCACCGAGTCAGAGAAGACGCAGCGCGTGGCCGAGGTGTTCAGCAGTGTCGCCGAGACGTACGACCGCATGAATGACCTGATGTCCTTTGGTTGGCACCGTGTGTGGAAGTAAGCAGCAGCAGCACCACCAATTCACTCCTCCTCCCTCCCTCCCTCTCTCTCTGTCGCTCGTCTTGGCCTCTTTCTCGATCATGTTGCTAACCACTGGCTCCTTCCCTTGAACCAGAGATCACTACGTCTCGACCCTCAATCCAGGCTCCCACCCGCCCAACACCCCACCACCGCCCCAGCACATCCTCGACATAGCCGGCGGCACCGGTGACATCGCCTTCCGCCACCTAGCCCACGCCCACAACCACAACGCCAACCCCAACGTGCGCGTGACCATCTCCGATATCAACCCGTCCATGCTCGCCGTGGGCCGCCAGCGCTCCCTCGCCCTCCCGGCCTCCCAGCAGGCCGCCCTCTCCTTCCTCGAGGCCAACGCCGAGGACCTCCGCGCGGCCGGCGTTCCCGACGCCTCGGTCGACCTGTACACCGTCGCCTTTGGCATCCGCAACTTCAGCAACATCCCCCTGGCCCTCGCCGAGGCCTACCGCGTCCTCAAGCCGGGTGGTGTCCTCGCCGTCCTCGAGTTCTCAAAGGTCGACAGGTACCCGCTCTTCAACGCCGTCTACAAGCGCTGGAGCTTCGGCGCCATTCCCCTCATCGGCCAGCTCGTCGCCGGCGACCGCGACAGCTACCAGTACCTGGTCGAGAGCATCGAGCGCTTCCCCAGCCAGGAGGAGTTCCGCGACATGATCCTCGCCGCCGGCTTCGTCGTGGGCGGCGACGGCTGGGAGGACTTGACGGGTGGTGTGGCTGCCATACATCGTGGGATGAAACCGCTGGAGAAATAAGAGGACTGAGGACAGTATCCTCTCCAAGAAAGAAAATCAAGGGAAAGAAAGAAAGAAAAAGCAAATCAAGATAGAAGAAAGCAATCAAAGGGATCACTCCGCCCTCTCTATTCTGCACTACCTCCTGCTGTGGGCAGTTCCATTTGCGAAATGCCCATCCTCCAGTATGTGTTGAGACCATATAATATTTGTGGGCTTGCATGTATGTCCTGGACTATTTCTCTCTGCCCGTAGTCTCTACTCTCCGTCCCATCTCTGTGTGATGTGCAACCACTCATCGTCCGTTAGGAATGGCTGATGCAAACGACATATCCAATTAATGGCCTCAACTTGATTATACTCAAGCCAAGGGACAGCATATAGCAACATGACCATCAAACTAACGCGTCCACTTCATGATCGGTTCCCGATTGTCCACCTTTAGTATCATGCACACTTAAAATCATAGCAGAACACTGTATCTCGTAGAGGCAATCTCAAGTAGTAACAAACGCGTCAAGTGATATTCTTTTTTTCTTTTACCCCGAAACCTAACAAGAAAACGACCGAAAGAAAACACATTGCTCAGAGCTACTATGTCGTTGAGAAAAAGAAGAAAAGGGCGTCGGAAAAAGAAATGTTTGTGGGGAAAAGAAAAGTACGCAACACGCCTCCCGCCTGCCTCACGCAAACCAGCGTACCTCCCTCCCGAGCCTGACTCTAAGGTAATAGAAGAAAGCCTGTCCTGATCTAAACTATGAGACGATGACGGTTCTTTGTTGGCGAGTCGAAGATGGAGTGTCGTAGTCAGTGATTACGCTTTCCATCTCCATCAGGCCCACCGCCCAAAAAGTGTAATACAGCCGGTGGACGAGGGCCGCCAACATTGCATGCCACATACAACCCAACCGCGGGATATTATGTCCTCCGTTCCTCAGCCCATGCTTCCACAAAAGTATGCTGCAACGCCACGGAGGAGGGAGTGTCTGTTTAGGACTCTGCAGCAGGTGCTGCAGCGGGCGGCGCAGGCGAGCCATTGCCACCTTCACCCTTCAGCCCACCGCCACCCCGGCCTCGGCCGCGTCCACCACGCTCACCCCCTCGTCCACGGGCGCCACGACCGCCACGACGGCCAGCGCCCTCACTATCAGACGCTGTGCCACCGGCGCCGCTGCTCTGGTATCCGCTTCCGCGGCCGGTGGTTGACGCTGCGCCCCGGCTGCTGCCCCATGTGCCTGCGTTGCCAGTTCGGCCGGTGAAGTCCCTGGCACGAGGCGTGAAGAGCTTGAATAGAGGCTTGGACCGGTCGCCTCCCGTCTTGTGCTCCTCCGACAGTCGCTCCAGCGCACCATCTCGGTCTTCTGTGGTCTTGAACTGCACCACCTTGTTGGCCTGGCCCCACTTGATTACCTCCACAACCTTGGGCTGGTCCTCCTGCGCGAACAGCTTTCGGAGCTCCTCATCTGACACGGACGAGGCGTTCATAACGAATAATCCGATGATGTCGCTAGCCTTTGGTGGCGCAGGCGATGGTGCGGCGGCCTCGGGTCCGTGAGCGTTTCCATTGGCAGGCTTCTCGTTCTCCTTGGTATTGTTATCAGGTGCCGGTGTCGTGGGTTTCGCCTGGGCAGGGGCTGGTGACTGCTTGGCTGGCTTCTCGGAAGGCTGGCGCTGAGGTGCGGGTGTCGGAACAGGGGCGGACGATGCTGTGGCAGCAACAGGTGGTGCGGCAGTCGCAGACATTGGCTGCTGCTTGGCACCCCGGTGTGAGAAGTTGAAACCCTGAGCCTTCATTTCCGTTCCGATCCGGCCGTCCTGTATCTCCAGCACCAGCCAGCCGAATGCGGCATCCGCCAAGTTGAAGTTCCACATGTTCTTGAACGCGCTCTCGTCGACCTGGCCCATGGCAGGTGTGCTGCCGTGCGCGCCACCAAAGGGATTGCCGCTGCCCGCCTGGGAAGGCATCTTCTCGACCACACCCAGAGCGTTCTTCAGCAGGCTCTGCTGCGCCTCGTTCTGCTGGATGGCTGGCTCCACCTCTGCCTTGACCGTCTCCCACACGTCGTTGAAGGATGCCTTGCTAGCAGCCAGCTTTCCGCGGTAGTGATCGAGGGTGGGGTTGACGCTGAACTCGTTGTAGGAGCTGCCATAGCGGAAGTGCAGGCCAGCGGATATGGAGAAGTCGGCCTTGAGGTTAACAGAGAGCTGGTTGAGGATACCCTCACGAGCGGGTGAGGCGTGAGTGACAAAAACGCGTGTCTCGGTCGGATCATAAACCCTGTTGGCGGTATCAACTAGCTCACCCATCTGAAGCAACGTGGTCCACATGGTGCCCTGTCCCCCTGCAATGGTCGTCCGGCCCTCGCCATTGTCGAACAGCTTGTGCATGACCACAGCTCCACCAAGACCGAGGAGCCTCAGCTTGACACCGGCCACCTCGAGCAGCATGGACTGAGCCTCGTCGATGATGTGAAGATTCTTGACTCGGTACTCTCTAGAACGAAACTTCTCCAGCACTCGTACATCTTCGCAGGCGCCCCAGACAGTGTAGACGGGGATCTCGAGCTCGTAGGCCGGGCTGCCTTGGTTCGGGGTGACAAACATGGGCAGCTCGGAGAGGGGCAGCTGCTCGGGCCTGTATCGCTGCTTGACAGAACCTGGTCCGCCGTTCGCAATTCCCTTCTTCACCTCTTCAGTTATAAGAGGAGAGTACTGGGCCACATGCTTCAGGGTCCTATGCAACAGAGTTTGTTCGTCAGCCACATGTCCAGATACTCATCTTCAGCTTTTTCCCGTTCTTTTTGTTTTGCGCCGAACTCACTTCTCTGCGATGCGTTCCAGAGAGGATTCATCGTAGAAACCGAAATCGCCGGTATGGATGACATAGTTGGCCTGGGCCTTCCTCGCGAGCTCATTGAATGACCGTAGGTGACCTATTGGAGGCAGACAGGTCGGTGAGGGTCAGCAAACGGAATGGCAGATTATCGGGGGCGGGGAGACGATGGGACAGGCACGAAAGCTTACCTCGAACATCAGCGACACAGAGGATGCGGATAGATCCAGTGTCGATGATACGGCCCTGGTTGGGAAGAAGAGGAACGGCACCAGGGGCTGGGACGGACTGAGGAGGAGGAACACCACCGTTGGGCATGTAGCCACCGGGGTTGTTGTAGTGGCGGGGCGGTTGCTGCTCGTGGGGAGGATGTGAGCTGTTGGGCTTTGTAGAGAGAGGTGTGCGCCAGGCGCCCATGTGCTTGTTGGCTCCAGACATTTTGGACGAGATAGAAGACAGGGGGGAGGAAGGGTGGTCGCGCAAAATAAGGGGAGGGTTGCAGCAGGAGATGAAGTCAGATGGAAGGAGGACGATATGTACGACGGAAGGGTTGGTGGGTTGTTTGGATGGAGCACGCCCAACAATACCAAGGGTGGGGGTGGTTCTTATGTCAGAGAGGAAGGGATACACGGGGAGGGGGAGGGGTATGTTGATAGGCTGGCGAGACGTAAACAATTGATCAAGGGCAGAGGGCGCTCACGTTGGCCATTCTAGGACTCAAGACTTGAGAGGGGAAAGAGGACAGACGGCGTATGGTTGGGAGGGTGGTGGTGGTTGGGAGGTGAGGTTGCGCGAGTCAAAGGTGAGCTTTGTTGCTGCCAGAAAGAGACAGGACGAGATGTCTACCCTCAGCGGCTCAGAAGCTTGGGCCTCGTTGAAGGCTCTCTAGCAGGCAGTGTGGGCGTGTGGGCGTGGTGCGTGTCTGTACGTCTGGGACACTTCTTTTTGAGAGGTCGTGGGTCGCAAAGAGCCTCGCTGGGCAAGACTGTGGGGCGAGCGTGTGTCGGACGGCGGCCTGCAGGCAGAGGAGAAAAGGTTTGGTTGTCAATTTCGGATTCGATAAGAGGCAAAGCGTGTCGGAGACGGCCCTGGGTATCGAAAAGGCTTGTGAAGGTGGTGGAGGGGAGATCGCGATCGATGCCGTCGACGTTGTCGGATGTGGGATGCGATTTTGAATTTGGCGACGACGAGTTGCGGTTCTTTCCCTCGTCCCTTTCTCTTTTGCGCGTTCCGACCTGCAAACCCATGCGCTAACAGCTCTCATCCTCACGTCGAGCTCCTCGCGACCGAACTTTGCCAGCTAGGCACCAGTACTTACCTTTCAGGGTTTAGCCCCTCTCCAACCGCGTTACAATTTATCAACCTCGTCCGCGCACAGGCCATCCAAGAAGCACATGCAAATCAGCAAGAGAAGCTGTACGGGAAGATGCCCGGCACACGATATTTACCGCATATATATATGTAGATACATAAAAAAGAAAGAAAAAAATTCAAAGCAATATATATTGTACACATGTGTGTCATGGTATACGAGCCATCTTCTCGCAACTGCTCTCCTCTGAATCCTCTCAGAACGAGTACTTATCACCGGGTGGCATGAGGCCAACCTCGTCCGCACACGGTCATCATCGCAGATGCAGCATCGCCCTTCTTCTCAAAGGTGCTGTGGTCACCCTCCCAAAAAATGCCGAGTTTCTTTACTTTACTACTTAGGGCTCCAAGAGGAGGTCAACTAGGTATATATGTATCGTATAGAAGTATGGAGTAGAAAGAATGCCTCGCGGGGAAAATATCCAGAAGTGACCTCCTGTTCCTTATCGTCCCAACAGCGCAGCTCAAGCCAGTCACATCCACAAACTCCATGCTTATGCAGATATTACTACGTTAGATCAAAATACCTTCCCCCGCCCTGCCGTCCGCCCTTCCTTCCTTCTGCGGGATAAATGCCATAAACAGACAGCCTTCCTCTATCACCGACTCCCCTTGCTTATGCGGATGTATGCATGGCCACCCGCTCACTCAGCTCACTCAACTTTGTTTCTTTGTTTTTTTTTTTTTTTTTTTTTTTTTGGTGTTAGGTCCCCCTTTCTTTCTTCTTTCACCACATTTCGTCTTCATCTTGATGTCGTTGAGGGTCATGGCCATCATAGTACATCTGCTGTTGCCCGTATGCGTCGTGCCCATATCCATACCCGCCGTCCTGCCCATGGTGTCCTTCATATCCACCGTGCGCCTGGCCCTGATCGTAGTCGTACGGCTCGCCATTTTCATCGACGTATTCACCCTCAGAGTCACCATATTGGTTCGAAGACTGGGAATTCTTGTCAGAGATGTTGGGTGCTGAAGAGTTGAGCACGGGGAGGGAGAAAGAAGAACAAAGAAAGCAAAATGGCAGAAACAATATTTGACGCTGGAGGGTAAAGGAATTCAGCTGCTAACCCTGTGGTACTCAAAGTTGTACTGGTCGATGCTGTTCTGGGCTGACTGCTGCTGCTGCATCTGCTGCTCCATGTAGGCCTGCTGCGCTTCCTGCTCCTTGCGCCGCCTCTCCTCCTCGAGGCGTTTCTGCTGCGGCGACACAGGTACCTGGAGCTGCGGGTGCATAGCCTGGATCTTGGCCAGGTACGAGTACATGAAGTTGCTGAGCAGCACTTGCGAGTGGAGGTTCCGCTTGGGGTTGGCCAGTTTGATATGGGCCATGCGGTAGATGGCTCTCTCTTCCAGGATCGGAAACCGCGTGTATGGGTAGTCAACGTCGGGCTTGAGCTGTCTCGGCGGCGGTGCCTCGGGCGAAGGCGGGCGTAGCTGCTTTCTGCTTGAGGAATCTCTGTCGGACTTCTTCTTGTTCCCAAAGATGGAGCCGAAAAAGCCGTCCTTCTCCTTCTTGCTGTCACTCGATTTCCGACTGCCCTCTTTCTTCCTCTCCTCCTGGAGCTTGCTATCGACTGTGTCTCGGTCCAGGAGGAGGCTTTCCCTGCCCTTTGCGACGACGTTCTCGATCGAGTTTTGGAGCACGTCCAGCCGGGCAATCTCATGAGGCTTCTCGGCGGATTTGGCCGACTTGGATCTCCTCGTCTGTTCGTCCCTGTCCTTGTCTTTCTCCTTCTCCTTCTTTTTCTTGTCCTCGCTCTTGAACCACTTCCAGCCGCTGCTTGACTTGGTCGACTCACTGTCGCTGTCCCTCTTCTTCCGGTCGGATTCTACCGTGAAAGTTGGTACCATCGTGAGGTTGTCGGTTCGGGTGGAGCCATGCCCAGGGATGGCTCCTGCAGAGGCTATATCATTCATGGTCTTCGTCGCGTTTCCTGGTACATTATCGAGTGGCGCGGGTGGCATGGCCTGGCGACCCGACGGCTGTCGTTTGTTGTCTCGAGAATACGTGTGCTGTTCGACTCTTTCCTGTGAGCGGTGCTGCGGGACTGGTGGTGCCTGTGGTGCTTGCGGTACTGGTGTTTCCTGGGTATGCTGCGCTCTCGCTGATTGTGAAGATGACCGTTCGGGGTACTGTCTCGTGGCGTCCAATTGCTCAAACTGGGGTGTCTGCTCAATATAGGGTGCATGCTCGACGGCCTGCATTGTCTCTTCGGGATCTGAAGTACTTCTCCCATGACTCTGCTGTTCTTGTTGCTCTGGCGCCGACTCGAAAGCCTGGTTGGTGGGAGGCTCGACGGGTGGGTTCGTCTCTCGCGAGAAGCCCTGCTGGCGCTTGATTGACTTCTTCGGTCTCGAAAAATTCTCTGTTGACACCGGCTCGGTCTGCACGCGAGATATCCCTGGTCCCGGGGGTACCTCGATCTTGGGCATCGGTGGAAGAGGTTCTTCCTGGGTATCAGACAGCTTCTGGGCCATGCGTTTAGAGAAAGCCGACCGGTCACCACGCATGCTTCCGCCCTTCCGGTATTGCGTTCGTGTTGATCGGCGCAGGCCCATCCCGGGGGCCACGGGTAGGATCACATCGTTTGAGGCCCCCTCGGAGGCATCCTGCGTCAACTTCTGTACGGCCTTGGTCGGGTCCTTGACAAGTTCGTCGAGGCTCAGTTCTGGTGTCGCGTACCCGTTGAGTGACTTCTGGCGTTCCAGTCTATCCGCGCCGTCTACGTAGCCCTCGCCTCCACGACCACCTGAGTTGTCGATCTGGCGTGACAACTTAGACTTGGTGCGTCGCAGGCCGAAGGAGTCATTGCGCTGGACTCCCTCAGCAGAGAGCATCGACTCTCCAGACCTCCTCTTCATCGATGTGACCCTCCTCTCGAGAAAGCTCTTGAACTGCTCTGGGGCCAGTTCAGGGTGCACGTTGGCGGGCACCCAGAGCAGCCGGGAAGGGTCGGACTCGTCATCGTCGCCGGTGGGTGCTATGGAAGGAATCGGGACTATGCCTTGGAAAGGCATCAGGTCGGGATCACTGCCCACATCCATCGACATGCGCCTCAGAGCCTGCAGGTTGCTGAGCTCCTGGGCAATGTCACTCGGGTTGTCGATGTTGGTCATGGGCATGGAGCTCTCCGCGGCCTGGAAGTCACGCAGAGAAGGTGTTGGCGACATGGGCCCTGTGGGCGACAAAGACCCATTCTCGAAGGACGGCATCCTTTGTATAGACATTCTCGACGGGACGGTGTTGGACTTCTTCACAGTGTTGCTCGCGTCGTTTGGCGATAGGTGGGTTGTATCGGTCTGCGAGCGCTGCAGGGCGCGACGGGGGTCGTCAGACTCGCCTGTGTCTCTCGTCCGGCTCGGCAGTTGATCTTCCTCATAAGCGAGGAAGCTCAGAGGTCGGCTCTTCCGGTTCTCGCGAGACTCGGTATCTGAATCGTTGTCATCGGACCCGTACAGAGTACCTATTGCCTCTGTGACGTGGTGACTGGGGTCTGATATGGAGAGCGTGTTGGCGTGACCACGTCGGCTTGCAAAGCTGCCGCCAACATCGCGAGGCCTAGATGAGGTCTAAGAAATGTTGGCAATGTATGTCAGCCGGACTGGGTCTCGTCCCTGTGAGAAAGACGTAGCTGACTTCCACGGGGGGCAAGCAAGCCGGGAGCAGGCTGAGAGGACCACAGCAGCCTATATTGTGTAGCAGCAGCTGTCTGGTCCCCCGCACGCACCAGCGTCCCCGGGTGGGCAATCAACTGCTGCCCTCATCCTCCTCCCCCTCAACAACAACAGCGCAAGACACAGGCGGGCAGGCAGGGGCGCAGGAAGGAGAAAACACACCATCATCTGGAGTCGAGGAGAGGCCTCGTCCCAAGGCCTTTCCTAAGCCAGCAAACTCCCCCCTCTTCTTATTCACCCCTTTATATGCAGTAATAGGCTGAAGTCAAAGCTGGAGAAGGTTTTTGGTCGCGTCACGATCACACGGTCGGGAGGGGTTGGACGACCCGGCGAGGGGGAGAGGGGGTGGCCAGCGTATGTCGAGCAGAGAGGCGGTAGGACAGCAGATGTTGAGGTAAGGACAGAGCGTCAAGCAAGAGTGAAGCGATCCGGGGCGAAATCGATTTCAGGAGATGGGCGATAGAGTGGATCTCGCAGGACTGTAAGAGTGTCTCCGTCGCATCGGGGCTTAACGACGGTACTATTGCGAGACAATATGGCTAAAGGGTCAGGCTGTTAAGGGGGGGGGGGGGAGATGGCTCGCTCGAGGCTCAGTCCAGGTGGCACGGGTGGATCAGGCAGCCGGGGTCAAGTTCGACTTCGTTCCCTTTCTTATTCTTGTTGGACAAGTGCCCAGGGGATCTTGAGCCCTAGGATTCGAGACGAGCAAGAATAAGTCGAGTCTTGGTGACAGGGCTGGATTGCAAGATGCGTCAGGATTGCGCGGGTGACATATGAAAAGGGAGACCGGATGGTAATGTACAGTGTGACAAGGTGACAAGATTGGTGAAGAAGGCGTCACGTATTCGAGGAGACGGTGCGTGCGGGCAAAAGCGCAAATACCAGACGCCGGTGGGTGGGGTGGGGGTTGTACAAGAGAGGAGGGTGTGTTGTCCCAGCGTCCCGAGGTCGTCGTCGAGTACTGTAGCCCAGGTTCACAGAGGTGGGAGTTAGGCTTTGGCTCCAATGGTCTTCTAGAAGAGAACTGGAACTAGGGACAACTGGGGCTGGAATCCACCCCCCATTTCATGGGATCTAGGACCTAAAATGGTTGCCTCTCCCGCTGTCGTCTGGTTAGCCCTGCGTGCCGTGATAGGGGGCATTCATTCTCAATATCGTCATTAGGCGCCTAGGCTGAAGGCCGCTAACTGGGCACCCCCATCCCCTAAAGAATAGTGGACAGGATCCCCCCAGAGAGTTACATTAGCGCGCAGAAAGCCGTTCCACGATTTCGCCCCCCCTCTCTAGGCTTTGTGACATTGGGTTCATCGCAGGGCTTTGTTGATAGGAAGACAAAAGGACACCATGGAATTAGCCCCAGGGGATTCCTTTCTCCTTGTTCAGGAACCAAAATCTTGTGCATGGTATTGCTACCGGGCTGAACTGGACCGGGGTGCGTTGTATTAACTGCTGTACCAACATGATATGCTGCCGAAGTAACGGGCTCAAAATCCCAGTTTTGAACTAGTCAGTCTTTTGCGTCCTTGATTGATGTCTGACAAAGATCTCGAGCCTGAACGGTCCACTGTTCATCTGAAGTGGGCCTTCTCGCGCCTCGCTTTCGGGGCCAGCCATGTCTGCCCAAACCGGGGCCTGTTGACACAAGGACCACCAGCACGAACGAAAGATCTTGATTCGTGGTTGATGTCCTATCATTATCATTATACTGGAGCACTGGTTCACCCTTTTCTCTCCGCACTCCTGTCCAAACGCCGCAACACGACACAACAAGACAAAGTAATGGTAAATAAGGCTTGCAAGTGCGTGTCAGGTTCCCACCCCGTTATTGGGAACCAGCAGAGAAAATCAGCATCACCAACAACAACATTCTGCAAGAATCAGCTCCAGCAACAGAGAGCGTTCGAAAGGCAGATCTGCATGTGTTGTCATAATCATCAACATCATGGCCTGTTGCGTGCCTTGTCGCAGTGCCTCTTGTCCTCCTGGCCCTGCTTTCGCACCATCTGAAGTGCCCCGCTGAGCTGAGACCTCCCCCTCCCCCTCCTTGACCATTTGCAAGGCTCGCAACAGATGATCGTCTGGCGACCTTGAGAAGAAACATGGTATCACTTGATGCTGTGGTACATGAGGCCTTGTGGCCCACTACAAGTTAAGACGCACATGTCCTTATTTGCATTTCTCGTTATCCACTGAACTTCCAGGCCCTGCACTTCTTGATGGCCCGTGTGCTGCTCTCTGCTAATCTGTCACGAGTGGGCGAGAATTTGCAAGGTTGCTGAAGCGAAAGCTGAAATTGTGCAGCAGTCGTGACCCTGAAGCATCATTCAGTCCGAGCCGGAACTATAGAATTTTGCACCTTCCATACCTTGCAGCATTTGGCTAGCTGCTAGAGAGTTATCGAAGTTTCCTTCAATCAGGACGCACTATCCGCCTGAAAGAGGAGCTCGGAATCACCATGCCGCGTAAATGAGGGCTAACAAGGTGGCCTATACGATACCTTGAGTGGGCAGAGAAACGACGAATCATCGGAGGCTGATCACAGCGTTCCCAGAAGCCTAGACTCAGCCTGGTGAGATGATGCTGCCGACTCCCATCTCGATTACACCCACGAGAGCGCCCACACACACGTGTCACCCATACCGTGGCTGACCAGAGAGAATGACCCTCTTTTCCACATCCATTGCGGACCTCGTTGAGAAGGACAGCGCAGCAGCAGCTGAGCTCCTGCTCAAGTATTCCTGCCTGAGGCTGATCGAAAGAAATACTCGTCTTCGGCACTTCTCCGCCTTGTTCCACAGTACAACCCACCGGGTAAGGCCGCCAAGCAGTACTACCTTGGAGTTCGTGGGATAGGGAACACAAAATGGGAGGTCCTATAGCCCTACGAGGCGCACAAGATCTACGGGACAATGTAGCATCGCATCTTGCATCTCAGGAACCTGGGGTCCACCTGGATACATATGTCAATGCTCTAGCGCTTCGATCCTCAGATCAAGTTGATTCAAGGCACCAAGAATCAAGGCTATCGTGATGGTCACTTCTGGCCTCGTGGGCCTCATCACCGCCCTGGACAGGATCTCTAGATGAAACGTGGAATACAGCATGTCCCTCTGTCAAATGTCCTTGGATGTTGACATGTTAAGAGCGAATCAAGTCAAGTCATGCTGAGATAGAAACAGCATGGTGAAGGTCCTCTTTGAACGGCCGGCTCTGGATACAACCTCTATCAAGTAGGTGCAATGATGATCTTGGTGGGAACCTGCGACCTTGTCCCACAGAAACAACCTTAACCTTGGATTTCTTTCTCGGCCCAAATCGAGCGAGAATGCGGGACCCCGGATTTGATGGCGGTTGGGATCGACCCCCCGCATGATCTACAGGGATAATCTCCAGAATCCCGCCTCGCCTCGACGTTGGCAACCAACTTCCTAGACGAGCCTTTCCTGCAGGTTGCTGCCCTTTTCCGCTTCGAAAAGGAAATCTTTCCCACTCCGGATAATTTAGTGTCATCTCGGTCCTGACAATGTACCGAACTGCCTGGCCTCCTCGCCGCCTTTTGCTGCCAATCTTCTTATTGGCCCGAGCAAGCAACGGTGCGAGATGATGATAGACGAGCCTGGCAACCTTATATCAATGTAAGAATTCTCCTCCCACAATGCTCAGGTCTGCCCCGAGTCAACACCTCTGGGTGTCAAGTTCCGATCCCGACAATGTTGGCACGAAACCTGCTCTTTGGCCTGGTGGCTGCTGCTCCTGTCCTCGGTGACTCGTGCTGGCGGAACACCACCTGCAGTACCATCACAGAGGCTGCGTTCCCAGGCGTATGGGATGATGATATCTTCGCCCCTGACTCTCGCCTCGTACCTCCACAGTCCATCCTCTCGGCAAGCGGAGAGCTCATCTCCTCCTGGAACGGCACCGCAAATCTTGCCAGCAATGGCTCGCAGCTCGTCTTCGACTTCGGCAAGGAGGTCGGCGGCATCGTTTATCTCGAGTTCACCGCCTCTGGGAACAGCTCTGGCGCTGTGGGCCTCGCCTTCACCGAGGGGAAGAATTGGATAGGCGAATGGTCTGACTCGTCCAATGGCGAGTTTGTCGGGCCGGACGGCGCCATCTACGCCAACTTCACTGGACCAGGCGATGTCAGCTACGTGATGCCCGACGAGCGGCTGCGTGGTGGGTTCCGATACCTGACGCTGTTCCTCATCGCCGAGTCCGCCTCTGTGGATCTGTCGTCAATCCAGCTTGAGATCGGCTTCCAGCCCACGTGGTCGAACCTCAAGGCCTACCAGGGATACTTCCACAGTTCGGATGCGCTGCTGAATGCCATCTGGTACTCAGGCGCGTATACGCTGCAGACGAACGCCGTGCCTGTCAACTTTGGAAGATGGGTTCCCTTCGTGCACACTGGCTGGGCAAACAACGGTACCCTGGGGCCTGGCGACACTATCATTGTGGACGGTGCGAAGCGTGACAGGGCTGTCTGGCCTGGCGACATGGGCGTCGCTGTGCCCTCGACTTTTGTCTCTATTGGGGACCTCGACAGCGTCAAGAATGCACTCCAGACCATGTACGATAATCAGAATGCGGACGGCTCTTTCCCCGAAGCAGGGCCTCCTCTGCTTCAACAGAACAGCGACACGTACCACATGTGGACCATGATCGGCACATACAACTACCTCCTCTTCACCAACGACACGGACTTCCTCGCCCAGAATTACGACGGCTACCTGCGGGCCATGGACTTCATCTACGGCAAGGTCCTCGCCCCAGGTCTCCTCAACGTCACAGGGACCCGCGACTGGGCCCGTCTCCAGACAGGCTTCAACATGTCCGAGGCCCAGATGATCCTCTACCGCACCCTAGACACCGGGTCGTCCCTGGCCGAGTGGATAGGCGACACGGCCAACAGCACCCTGTGGCTGTCCCGCGCGTCCGCCCTCCAGAACGCCACGATGGAGTACTGCTTCGACTACTCGTACGGCGCCTTCAAGGACAACGCCACGGCCACTACGCTGCACCCACAAGACGCAAACAGCATGTCTGTGCTTTTTGGCCTCGTGGGCGCAGACAGCGACACGGCGCAGAGCATCTCGTCCCGCCTGACAGAGAACTGGACGCCCATCGGGCCCAACAGCCCCGAGCTCCCGGGTAACATCTCGCCCTTTATCAGCAGCTTCGAGGTGCAGGCCCACCTCACGGCCGGCCAGACAGACCGCGCGCTCGAGCTGATCCGCGACAGCTGGGGCTGGTACCTGAACAACCCCAACGGGTCGCAGTCGACGGTGATCGAGGGGTACCTGACCAACGGCACCTTTGGCTACAGATGGGCGCGCGGGTATGGTAATGACTTTAGCTACCCGTCGCACGCGCACGGCTGGTCGTCCGGGCCGACGTCCGCCCTGACCGAGTACGTGCTGGGCCTGAGCGTTACGGGAAGGGTGGGCAGCACCTGGAGCTTTGCGCCGCAGTTTGGCAACCTGACTTTTGCCGAGGGCGGTTTCACCACGAGCCTGGGCAAGTTCAGTGCTGCGTGGACGACTGGTGGAACAGCAGGTGGCTATACGGCGCGTGTGAACACGCCGACGGGGACACTAGGAAACCTGACACTGCCGGTGGTGGAGCAAGGGGTTTTGCCGACCGTGAGTGTGGATGGACAGGAGGTTGAGGCTACTTGGGCGAGGAAGAGTGAGGTGGTGTTTGACACGGTGTTGGTGAGCGATGTTCAGGGTGGGAACCATAGTATTGTAGTGACTTGAGGAAGTGAGTAATGTAGCTGAAGATCCTACATATTTATTGTCTATATTTGGAATTTATGTGTATGTGTCCTTGACTGTTGAGGTCGTCTCTGGTATATATGTATAGCCAAAGCCAGGTCCGGGCTCTCCTCGAGCAAGGACCCTCTGCTTCGTTCCACCTCGTCGTCTACCGTTCTCTGTAACCTCTGTACAGTGAGTGGACATTTACTTATTTACTCAGCACTCCTCCTTTCCTCCCTCGCCAGCTCAACAATATCGACCCACCGCGCCGGCCTCACCCTGTCCTCCCCTCCAACTCTCGCCGCCTCCACTCCAAACTCGACCAACCTCTTCTCATCCGCCCACTCCCCAGTGGCCATCAGCCCCACCGGAATCTTGCCCACCGTCCCCTTCTCAGCCACCTTCAATCCCCTCTTGTTCCCCTTGCCATCATCAGGACATGCATATCCAGCAGGAACACTGATGCTCGGCAGCCCACAGAAGTTTGCCAGCCACACATACCGCATGCTCTCGATGGTCTTGTCGCCGTCGCTCAGGCCGTAGCGCAGCTCCCCCTTGACGTCGTGGATGCGCCAGCCTGCACAGGCCGTGGTGGGCGTGACCAGGAGCATGCCTGGGTGTTTGGACCAAAGGTGAGAGAGGTGCATCATCAGGCAGCGGCGGAGCTTCTGGGCGAGGAGGTAGTCTGTGGCCGGGGTTGTTCTGCCTAGCGCTAGGAGAATGCTGTTGTGATGAGGAAGGTGTGGTCAGCTGCGTTCCTGCCATGCTTGGGCTGCTTGCTCCTCCCTCTTCTTGTCATGGAAAGCGTGGGTGGAAGGTGCGCCTTAGAAAGAAGGAAGGAGAGGCTAGGTAGCCGTGGCTATCTGAGGGGGACAGGTGCCTGGTTGGCTGGCTTGGCTTACCGATTTCCCCATGTGAGGTTATTATACTTTGGCAACAATGTCGATGCATCCGTCAACACCGTCATGGCATGTGCGTTCTGGCCCTCCTTCAGAAACGGGATCTCGACGTCCACGACCTTGTACCCATGTTCCGCAACTAGCTTGTCGACCATATCCTGACACAGCTCCCGCACAGCGGGCGCACAGTCATCAAACCAAGCCCTACAGACCCCCAACACCTTGGGTCGGGCCGGGTGGTGGTCCACCTCAAGCAGCCTCGCGGCAGACGGCACCCTTGGCACATTGGGAAACCCAAAGGGCGACGTCGCGTGCGGCTGGGCAATAACCTCGAACAAGATAGCCAGGGACTCGACATCGCATGCCATGGGTCCCAGCACGGCGCAGGTGTTGCTGTGGTTCTCGCCCGGCCAGAAGGAGATGCGGTTGTGCGTGGGTTTCAGGCCAAAGATGTTGCAGTAGCTCGAGGGGATCCTAATGCTGCCGCCGCCGTCGGAGCCCAGGCCGATAGGGACGAGCCCGAGTCCTATGGCGCCGCCTGTTCCCGAGGACGAGCCTCCCGTGTAGTAATTCTCGTTGAAGGGGTTGCGGGGTGTGCCCATCATCGGCTGGTTACCTGTGGTGTCCATACCAAACTCGTGCATGCTCGTCTTGCCCACTATGACGACGCCTGCCTCTTGCAGTTTCCTGACGCACCACGAGGTGATGCTGTCGTTAGGGGGTCGGATTTCTGCCGTGTAGTCGTTGACCGACCCGAGACAACTCTTGTAGCCGTCCAGGTCATATTCGTCCTTGATGGCACACGGCACGCCGTCCAGTGGGCCAAGGGAGCGGTTCTCGCGATACCGCTGGGTGGACGCCTCGGCGGCCTGGAGCACCAGCTCGGCTTTGCTCTCGAAGAAATACAAGTAGTGAGGTCCCTTGGGCTCGATGTCGCGCCTGATCAGGGGGAGGATGGCCTTAGCTACGTCGGTCGGGGTGAGGTCTCCCGTGAGATAGAGGTTGCGGTAGGTCGAGGCTGAGTAGTAGGTGGTGAGAGACAGAGGTTTGGAAGGTGTTGCTGAGAGAGGGACCTTCGTCGTAGTCGTATCTCCATTGCTGTTGTTATGTAGATCTGATGACGCCGTGCCGTCGGTGGTGTTGTTGTTTTGAGCATCACCATTGCTGGAATGGAGAGTCCCGTGGTCTACAGGAACCACGGTCGGGTCATGCAGCGGCTCAAAGTCCTCGAGATCGGCACGCAGCTTACGCAGAGACGCAAACCCGGCGTTGGCCCAGACCACTTCACGCACGGGGCGTATCAGCTCCATCACGTAGACGGCGAGCACCAGCAGCCATCCTCGTATGGCTGGGTTGTTCTGGTGCTCTGGCTTGTAAGGACGGTCCGGCCTGGTGGAATTTATCAGTATGGGGTGTGCGTCGTTTCACCAGTACGATTGTATTCTTGAGAAGTTTTTCATTTTTCATCACTTACCCTTTCAAGGGTTGTGGATAGCCCCAAAACGGGCGACTGGTGTCTAATGACATGGCTTTTGGGTATTATCCTGGTTTGTTGTCCTTGTGTATAATAGTGCGCAAGAGGTGAGAAGAAGTGATTCTGTCTGACTCGTCACCCCCACTGATGACTTGTTTGTATTTTTCTGTCACTGCCAGGGATGGGCTGAGCGAATGAACAAGAGCTAGACAGAAGAGGAGGTGGAAAACGAAAGAGTGGTGACTGAATAATACAACAGGCCCACGGAAAGGGAAACTATAGGCTAGGGAGGGAAAAGAAACCCGTGACAATATGTGGCTCGGGTGGCTAGCGGATCCCGAACAAAGGATTGTGTGTCGTGGAGGTGGGAATAGCGTCAGTCCTCGGCCGTCTGTGTGAGAGTGTGTGGTGGTCTCCAAAAAGTATACTTTCAGATCAGCCAAAGAGAACACAACTGTTGGTCCGAGGGTGCCGGAGAACGTATGAACGACAAAGGACTTATCGCCCTCTTTCATGCAGTGTCAGCTAAACCTGCAGCTCACCCCAAGGAGCAGTTGTCCTGATCGTCGGGACTCTTCTGGAAATGTTTCGGCTTTGATGACGGTATTTTACGTTAGGGAATAGGGTTCGGTGGAGAGAAGAAGGGTGGGTGGGCAGGTGGGTGTGTAGTCCGTTATTCCCCCCAAGACTCGATGCATCGACCGATACCTCGAGGGCGGCGTAGAGGAAAGAAATGGGACCGTGTTGACTGGAGCTCCAAATACGAGCGAGCGAGAGAGTTTCCTATAAAGAACACGCAATGTCACCCTATTCAAAACAAGCAAGCGTGTGAGTATTAAAGAGAGTGCCGCGGCCCAGACTCTTCACAAGAAGAAAAAAAAAAGCAGTACCAAAAAAAAAAAAAAACATGGATGCGTTATAATCGGAGGAATAAGATCAACGACAAGTAAGCAAGGACAGCACACACCGTCATCCACTTCTTTTTCTCTTATTCGCTTCTCCAAAAGGCCATGATACGCGCCCTGCAGCAAGGGATGGGATGTCGTCTGGAGGCCATACATATATTTATGTGGGTCTTGTCCTGCAATAATGCACCGCTGCAGTGCGGCTACAGTGACCGAGTATCAGGTTTGGCATTTAGGCCTGGCAAATATGCTCCGGAAGGCTCGGCAAGTGGCCCATTGAGCTTGCTATCTTGGTGATAGAATACTGCAGTGTGGTATGATCCGCGGGACCCCGCTCCGGTATACTGGACGGGATCCGCGGAGAGGAAGCATTCTCACTGCTGCAGAGATGAAAAGTACTGTGGTTACAGCATGCTAGAGGATCTCGAGACAATGCTTTGCATGAATAAATTACCTCTTCGGAATGCTTGCTTAAGTACCTTTATTATACCGCGTGGTAGCGTGTAAGATGATTAAAGCCTGAGGCGTTGCTGGTTCAAGCGGGGAGAGAGGATTGGAGGTTGGCTTGCCGACTTACAGGCGCTTCTAGGTCCGCTTTACTTGGCTGCTTACTGTACACCACCCAAAACTAGGGGGCAGGGGGGCAACCTCCCTCGACTTCATCCGTCCCCTCTTCGCTACAACCATGCCAAACACCTCCAGCCTCCAAGATCTTCACTAGTTACATTTACTACAAATGCTGGGCGGGGACAAGTAAAGGTGATGATGGATCACGGAAACCCCGACGAGGCATCACCACCACCACCATCATCATCCACACTGCCTCGAGAGCCCAAAAAGAGGGCACGCATTGGCAGGGGTAACCCGAGGGTAAAGTCAGGATGCCGGACTTGTAAGTAAGTACGTGCGCCTAACCTCAATCCGCACTTCTCTTTCCCTATACACATCCATTCATTCCTGTGCGCAATGCTCATTGCGTTGCCTCCCCCAAGAAGTCGAAAGGTCAAGTGTGATGAAGCTTGGCCATCATGCAATCGCTGTGTCTCGACCGGCCGCGTATGTGATGGCTACGGGATCTGGGGGGGAGGCGGAGGTAGCACGAACACAAGCAGCGCTCTCCGTCCTTCAGACCGGAAGCTCTACCATCCCACCAGCCCTGTCAGATCGAGTCTCATTCCAGCGACGCCCAGACCAACAACCCAGGACGAGCAGTGCTCTCTAGAATGGTTCCGCTCACGCACCGCCGTCAAGATTGGAGGGCCATTTGTCTCGCCCTTCTGGACCACCCTCGTCTTGCAGGCCGGCCTACAGGAGCCGTGTGTCTTCAATGCCATGTTGGCCTTGAGCTCAGCCCACAGGCGTGTCTGCATCGGGAGCTATGAGGCAGGGTCCGAGGTGGCGCCTGACCCTCTGGAGCAGTTTACGCTGCACCAGTACAGCAAGGCCATCGGCCATCTCCTCGAACGACATGCTGTTTTTCCCCACGAGAAATCGTCGATTCGCATCGCGCTTGTTACTTGTCTATTGTTTGCCTGCCTGGAACTGTTGCGCGGTCGATACCATGCCGGCAACATTCACCTGCAAAATGGTGTCAAGATTCTTGCTCTGCTGAACAAGGACCTGGAGCATCAGGAGCAACATGGGTCAGCAGCCGAGTCTGTCTATAACAACACATCTCCAACAAACAGAGACCATGCTGATGACTGGATCACGGATGCTTTTACGCGTATGAGATTGCCTGCAGTGCACTGTGGTCAAGAGGACTGGCTGCCCCCGGGCAGACAACGCCTACACAACAGCATTCCGTCCGTTTTTGATTCTATGTCCCAAGCAAGACGCTCACTGGAAGGCGTCTTTGTTGGTGTCATGCGCCTCAAACAGCAAGTATATCGTGGGGTTGTCGTGAATAACAATAGCAACACTGCGACTTGCATCTCGAGGGTTCAAGATGACCCGGCCGACATGCAGAAGCGTCTCAAAGCAAGCCTGGAAGCATGGCTAGCCACGTACGAGGCATCCAAGGCAAGATTGAAGGCCCAGATGACGGCCATCTCGAGCATCGGCTACGAGATGCTCTTTCTCTACTACCTCATGGCGTGCATCATGGCCGAGACGAGCCTCGAAGTAGACAATGAGATGGTCTATGATTCGCACGGCGCAAGTTTTGAGGCCTTGGTTTCCCATGCAGACGGGGTTCTCAAAGCCATCCAGGCAGTCCACGCCACAGAAGATCCTATCCACAGACTGGGCGCCACACACTGCCTTTTCACTGCCGATGTTGGCTGGGCACCACCTCTTTATTATACGGCCATTCACTGCCGCATCTTTTACGTGAGGCTCCGAGCTATCGAGCTCTTGCGTACCCTCCCGAGCAGAGAGGGCGTCTGGGACTCTTTGTTTGCGGCGCGTGTGGCGCAAGAAGTCTTGCAAGTAGAAGAAAAGAACTCTAGCCCAGATCTTTTCGCAAGGCTGCCAGCATCACGAAGAGTCTTCGATGTCCGTGTCGTCTTGCCAGAAAGAATGGACACAAAGGTGATTCTGACCTGCAAACGCACGAGCGATAGGAGCGGTAATTTTCAACACATTACCAGAGAGATTTATCTCGACAGTCCATTTGGCACGACAAAAGACTCGCTGCAGAGGGCGGGAGGGTGAGGATAGGTGGCTTCTGTGAACCCAGTGTTCCTGGTCATCTGATCTAACCTGACAGCCATACTCATGTTGCAGAGACTACGCAGGTTTCCTCAGAGCTGCTGACCTTCCAGCTCTTTCTCGGTCCAGGTCCAGACATCTTTGGACAGCTCAGCATCAAGCATGAGCCCAACAGGCTCATACTTTCCAATCGGCTCATAGTGCCGCCCGCTGATGAGGTTCTTCACAGGCGTCGTTGCCGCCCAAAGCTGATTTTTGACGCCCTCCGCGACGGGCCTCCACATTTTAGGCGCCACCTCCGTCTGCACCCACCGCATCTGCTCATCTGCCGGCTCGCGCTTGAAGAGCTGGGTCTCGACCTCGCCTGGGTCGACCGAGACGAAGACGAGATCTGGGTAGTGCTGCGCAAGCCCCTGCGTGTACAGGAGGTTCGCCGTCTTGCTCTGCAGGTAGCGAGGGACGGGCTTAACCCCCTCGAGGGACTTGAGCGTGTCGAACTGGATCTTCTCGGGGCCGACGTGCTTGAAGGCGGCCGAGGCAAGGATGACGACGCGGGTGTCCGGGTGGGAGGCAGCTGTCTCGAGGAGTAAGAGGGTCAGGAGACGGAGGAGGAGAGCGTGGCCTATATGATTGGTGCCCATGTGGATCTCGTAGCCCTCTGCTGTCAACGCAGGCGCGGCGCCCATCACTTTGGCCCAAGAAGCATATCAGCAAACTGGAACGATAGAAAGAGAGGGGGGGGGGGGTCAGGGCATGTGGCAGGTTCTCAAGAAAAGGGGAATTTCTCTCACGCCCTGCGTTCAGCATCAAGACATCCAGCCGGGACGACTTGGCGAGCACAGTCTTGACGGCCTTCTTGATGGAGTCGAAGGAGGCCAGATCAAGCTGCAGAAAGGTGACGGCTGCACCCGGCACCTGGCGCACCACATCATCAGCCGCCTCCTGGCCCTTTTCGGCATTACGAGCGGTCATCCAGATCATGGCTGGCTTATGTTTGACCAGCTCCAGCGCGGTCTGCTTTCCAAGGCCACAGTTGGTGCCGGTGATGAGGATGACCTTGCCTTCCAGAGAAGGGATGTCGGTGTTGGGGTTGAAGGTTACACCTGGTGTGGCCATCTTGTTACAATTGTGAGAAGGGGAAATTTAAGGCGAGAAAGGACTGTTGCTGAGCGAATTGGATGGGATGATGATAGCCTTGAGAAGAAGGGGGAAATTCCATCCCTATTTATATTTGGAGGCCTTTCCTCGAAAAGCCCTTTCCATATTACCTTCATGACGCTCAGAAATAAGGGAATCAGAAAATGACCGCGCCCCAAGAAGATCGTCTACATTCTAGATGTGGACTGAGAGCATCTTGTCCCGACAATCCTATGATGTGAGGGTGGTGGGAGTGGGCCCCGAGTCGTTCAACAGGGACTGACAGCCAATGGTTTCCGAGCAAGCCAATGAGAACTCGCGCTTCTTCCCACGGCTGCGGAAGAAGGAGGAGGAAGAGGAGTGCGGACCAGGTATTGAGAAGCTCGAGCCCTTCGGGGACTTATCTTCTCTCTTCAGCTATGTGGATGCTTGTTTCTCGGTCCATAGAATCTGCTCAAGTTGAGGTAGTCCCTATTGCAAATCGGGTCTGCTGTGTCATCTAGAGATGGCAACAACCGGCTCAATGAGGCACCGTGAGGACAGATGCGGTCTCGAACTTAACATTGGAATTTGGAGCGATATTGACAGCCCAAGACAGCTTACAAACTTTTCTCCACGTGAATAGTCTGCCTGAAGTACTCCGTATATATCAATCTGTTGTCTTGCTCCGAAAAAAGCTCCGTCCGGTTGCCCAATGGATTAGGAAGTGAGCACGGGGCACCAGTATGACGCTATGTTGTTGTGCTCTACTTCTTGCCCATCCTTGTTTTGTTTCTCTCAATCTTCCCTTTAAGCAAAGCCCTTGGAGATAAATCCGACAATTCGTGGGACTTGTGCGATTTGGGGACTCTCTCAGGTTTCTACACAAGAAGTCAGTCGTGGCCTAGGCTCAGCGCAAGGATCCGTGTGTTTCTGCTTTACGTGTATCATGTTTGGTAGCCTATAGTATTCGCTGGGGCTGTAAAGGTTAAGTAGGGTACCTAGAGCGAATCATCTGAGGATCGGGATTTAGGTTCTAAGCCCCCTCAAAGATCATAAAAATTTCTCTTAAGAGGTTTGGTAAAGTGTATAGTAGTTATACTTCTGTCATATGAATCTTACAGGTTTTTAATCTAAGGGCCAGTTGTATTATAGAAGGTGTTGTACTTCATCGTAAAATATAACAAGTATGTATAATTACGTCGTAGATTGGCCCGTTTGGGGGGTGTGGTGGGCCTGGCAGCCTGGCAGCCTGGCTATGGACCTACAGCGGGGCCAAGGCACAAGGTAGCGCACTAGACTGTATTCACATTAGTGCTCCGGCTGCTGCTGTGACTGCTGTGGCTCCGATGAGTAGGGCCTGATTCATCACTTTTGGCTTGGACACCACCCAGAACCAGACCATGTCAGCCAAATACCCGAAAACAATGATCTGCAACAGAAGAAGCAGAAGTCGGACACAATTGGCAAGCACCTCACAGCCCTTAGAACTCAACCCAGGTCTCCTTGACTGTTTCTCCGAATCTCCTCGTCTAATTTTCTGAACGGAACAAGGAGAAAATGGGGGAATCATCGCAAGGAAGCGATGACGCTGAGGCGCTCACCCAAAGACTCATTGTGAGTTGACGCTGCGCGGGTCTAAACCCCCTCCCCTTTTCTTTCTCCCTCTCTCTTTCACACCGGCCCTTCATACAGTCTGGACACTTCTGTGGCGTCAGGAATTTGTTCAGCATGTACCTTTTTACTTCAGCCCATATGATACAGAGACATATCCTCTTCATGGTCCTACTATCGACCGGCCTAGGGATACTCACTGAGGCTGACGTATGAGCCAGGATGAATTTCGGTCCTCGCTTGATGACACTCTGATCATAGCCATTATCGGCGACTATGATCTGACAACCCACTTCGACGAGGCCCGAGACATTCTCGAGGACCTGGCTCAGAATGCAAATGCAGAGGAGGGTCTAGGCTTCAATGCCAGTGGATTCGGGAGCGATGATCAGGAGTTGGCCCGCCGCGCCGATGACTCCGCCGGCCTGGAGTGGCCCAGCGACAGCACCAACTCGGCCTCACTTTCCAGCTCCAACAGGTCCCCGGCGAACATGTCGCTCCAGACGGAATGCAGCGACACCCTGTCCGAGAGGTTCGCCGCTCTCGAGCTCCCCAAGGACGTCAACGTGTACGCCCTGGACGAGGACGGCAAGGTGGCTGAGCTGAAGATCATGTTTGCAGATCTGAGCGAAATGGATCTCAGGATGACTTTAAAGAGGTTCAAGGGAGATTTCACCAAGACCTGCGAGGAGCTGTTGAATATTCAGTACCTGGAGGAGCAAGGCCTCCGGCCCAAAGGCATTGAGGGCGCCTTTCGCCTGGATGGCCTTGTAGGTTACAAAGGTCAGTCCATGTGCTCCACCTTCTGTTATTGCTTTGATTGTCAACTCGGCTTCTTTATTTGAGTGTCACACATATTTGTGTTTGGCCTTGGGCAGCCCAGCCGCCGATTTGGTATTCATTCCTCATGCAACCACGGCATCTTCCTAGCACTTGGATAACATGCTGATCAATACTTCAGGACGCTCCGATGCGCCCAAGGACAAAAACAAGAATCGCTTGAATGTAAACTACAGTCTGACACCCCCCAATCTATCCGAGGAAGATGTGACGATAGGGAAGTCGACGACATCCGCCTACAAGTCACAACAACTTCGCGGGACGTCCCTCCCGCGCGCCTCTACTGTTTCGAGTCCTGCATCAACAATCACATACTCTGCGCCCGACTCCCCAGCCCTGTCTCCGTCTGACTGGCGAACAGTGCAACCCCCCAAACGCAAGACGTACAGCGAACGGGCCGCAGAGGCCACCGCCGCCCACGACAGCGCCGCGCAGACTTTCCAGGCTGCTCAGCAGGCCTATCGCCGCGGTGCTTCGGATAAGCACTTTCGCCCCGTCGCCGGCGTCCTGGCCGAGCGTGCCAGGGAGCAGCTCCGGGCTGCCAGGGCCGCAGACTCGCAGAAATACCTTGCACTGGTCGACGAGAACTCTTCGGCCAACCATATAGACCTGCACGGCGTCCCCGTCGCGGAAGGCGTGTGCATCGCGCTCGAGAAGACGCAGTCGTGGTGGAGCAGCCTGGGCGAGAACCGCGCGAAAGTAGCCCGAGAGGAGGGCTTTACCGTTGTCACGGGCCTGGGCAATCACAGCGCGGGCGGCGTCTCGAGGTTGCGGCAAGAAGTCGGTGCTGCTCTCAAGCGAGAGGGCTGGCGTATCAGGATCGAGACTGGCCAGTTTGTGGTCACAGGCAAGACATGAAGGCTACACTGAACAGGAACAAATGTTCAAATACAGGCGGAGTGTCTGCCAATTATCGGCCGTCATGGTGGGCGGTCGGGTGCGATAGCCCGGGCCGAATGACACCCTTTACCGGAGTTGATGAGTATCCTTCTGTTGTCTGGAGCTCAAGCTCTCGCAGGTTGGCCTTAAGGTTGGATGCTGTGGGATGCCGAAGGGCTCAGGAACGGCGACCCACAGCTGTTGTTATCCGGGATTGGACGAGTGCAACTCACGACTGCAAATGACGATGTGCACAAGGATCATGGACAGATCTGGACACGAATATTGTCTTTACGAGCAGTGGGAATCTTGAGATTTGTACGACATCTATTTCAGGAGAAGAAATAGGTTCATGTAGCGTGGAGTCACGGAGTTTATGTAGAATTCAAAGGTCGTGCTGGACTTTGTATTCATGATTGACTTACTGTACGGAGTACCTTCAGCCCAAGAGCAACTGTGTGTCTAGTACATCTCTGCACCGAGAGGGCCACAGTCAAATTTACAGATCGGTAATATACATATCTCGTGGAAATTAAATTAGGGAGGTTCGATTCAATCTGCAGCGAACATTTGTCAAAGTAGCTGGACTTATAACTATTCCTTGTACAAGTGAGAGCTGTGGAGATACTGAAGATTAAGCCAGTGGTGTTGCTTTAAGAAACTGGCTGGATAATACTACGAGCCCTCCCTCCAGAGCCTCCTATAACCATTTGTGATCACTACTAATAATTCGCAAACAATAGGATTGTCTTCGTTACGCCCATGGAATCTTGACGTGGTATTTCAAGGACACGGGGTACACGGGGACAACACAAGTACCAGCCACCCATGCTGCCATGCAGACAAGGGGCAGCAGTGCGCGAAACGTAAGGCGAGACCGGAGATAGCAAACGACCTTGACACACACCAGATTTGGGTACGCAGGCATGTATCTGATTAGCGCCGCGGCCTTGTTATGGTACATGAATGACGCAAGGTAGCCCGTCAACCATCCTCCGTGTCACCAGTCACAAGGGAAGAACGGAAGCTCTCCTTGCATGCGCTTTCCCATCTGCTGTGGCCGGATGATCACGCTCACGGATCACTTCTGACTTTTGTCAGAATTCTCAGAACGTCAAACGTTTATTTGAGTCGTCCTTTTTGATCATATACTATCTCTGAATTCTTTTCCCTCTTGACCTCTGACAGCGACGGCCATCACCACCTGTCTACCCCCGAAATCGTATCGCCGACGCCACCACGGCACTGCGCTTCTCCCATCATCACCTAGTACTCGGCATCATTCGATCTACAGCATAGCCGGAGCCGCAGGGCGGCATCACTTTCGGTCGATATGACCAGACTGTCTGTCCTGGCAGCAGCCGGGACACTCTTGTTTGCTGGTGTCTCCCGCGCAGCAGACGAGCTGTACACACCAATACATGAGGCGGGTCGTTGCGCGATCCGAGATCACTGCGGCTCCAAAAGCTTCTTCGGCAAGCAGCTGCCATGCGTCGACAACGGAAAGGCTGAGGAGCCAAATGAGTCGCTGAGGAAACAGCTTGTGGATCTGTGCGGTTCTAAGTGGAATGATGGGCCGGTGTGCTGTACAAAAGATCAGGTACGTCGTCTTGTCTTGCACCGATCCCTCCATCGGCATTGTCGGCAGGACGGGGAGTCTCGGTGGTTAGCTAACACACATCGTGACCACCCACAGGTTGACGCCCTCAAAGACGAACTCTCGACTGCGAATACCATCATATCATCATGTCCCGCGTGCAAGGACAACTTCTACAATCTGTTTTGCACTTTCACGTGCTCGCCCGATCAGTCCCTCTTCATCAACGTTACCAAGACGATGACCAAGAACAACAAGGTCCTCACCACAGAGCTGGACCAGCTGATATCGGAAGACTATGGCACTGGATTCTATGACAGCTGCAAGAATGTCAAGTTCGGCCCGAGCAACAGTGAAGCCATGAAACTTATCGGCGGTGGCGCGAAGAACTACACCCAGCTCCTCAAGTATCTAGGCGATGAGAAGCTGGTCGGATCGCCGTTCCAGATCAACTTCCCGACAAAGTATGAGGAGAAAAACATGGGCCCTCTTCCAATGACTCCCAAGAAGTGTAACGACGATGACCCGAACTACCGGTGCGCGTGCGTCGATTGCCCTGACGTGTGCCCCGAGCTGCCCGAGGTCAAGGAGAGGGGTTCTTGCAAGGTCGGCGTGCTCCCGTGCCTGTCTTTCGCCTCCATCTTCGTCTACAGCGTCTTGTTCTTGACGTTGATCGTCTCTATTGTCGGTCATGTCTGGTACAGGAAGCGCGCTGCACGTCTTCAGGAAGAAAGAACCCTCCTCCAGGGTGGCATCGATGTGAGCGACGACGAGGACGATGAGGGCCGGCTGGTGACGAACGGAGCCATGCTGGACCGGCCGACTCGTGCTTACCGCATCAACACGTGGTGCGATAAAGCCTTCTTCAAACTCGGTCACTTGGCAGCGCGTTTCCCCGCCATTACGATATGCAGCACCCTTACCCTCATCATCGTGCTCAGTGCTGGTTGGGTACGGTTCGAGATCGAGAAGGACCCTGCCCGTCTCTGGGTCTCGCCAAGCTCCGCAGCAGCTCAGGAAAAGGAATTCTTCGACTCTCACTTTGGCCCATTCTACCGCGCAGAAAAGATCTTCCTCGTCAATGATACGCTGCCCTCGGGTCCAGGACCAGTCCTGAGCTATGACACGCTACAGTGGTGGATGGACGTCGAGAAGGGCATTACGCAGTTGGAGAGTCCGACATATAGGATGCGGCTCGACGATGTCTGCCTGAAGCCTACCGGCACGGCGTGTGTTGTCCAGTCGGTGGCAGCCTACTTCGGGAACGAGCCGGCTCTTGTCGGTAAGAAGGACTGGCAAGACAAGCTGCGAGCCTGTGCCCAGGCACCCGCGGAGTGCCGCCCAGCATATGGTCAGCCCCTTGATCCAGAAATGATCCTTGGTGGCTACTCTGGTGTTAGCAACATCGCCGATGCGACAGCCATGACCGCCACTTGGG
The DNA here is from genome assembly GCA_027559495.1 of Aurifilum marmelostoma. Taxonomy (NCBI): domain Eukaryota; kingdom Fungi; phylum Ascomycota; class Sordariomycetes; order Diaporthales; family Cryphonectriaceae; genus Aurifilum; species Aurifilum marmelostoma. The sequence continues at coordinate 1,684,623 of JAMXSV010000010.1, read as the reverse complement.
TGGTCAATAACTATCCCGAAGGTTCGCCAGAGGTCGCGCGGGCCATGGACTGGGAGCAGGTTCTGAAGAACCGTCTCCTCGACGTACAGAAGGAGGCCAGGGAAAGAGGTCTGAGGCTGTCGTTCTCGACCGAGATCAGCCTGGAAGAGGAGCTGAACAAGTCCACCAACACGGATGCCAAGATCATCGTCATCAGCTACGTGATCATGTTCTTGTACGCCTCTATTGCGCTTGGCTCCACGACACTTTCTCTCCGAGATATGCTCCGTAACCCGGCCGTCTCGATCGTTGAGTCCAAGTTCTCTCTTGGCGTTGCCGGCATCGTCATCGTTCTCATGTCCATCAGTGCCTCCATCGGTCTCTTTTCCTGGGCAAACCTGAGGGCCACACTGATCATCGTCGACGTCATTCCCTTCATTGTGCTCGCTGTTGGTGTGGACAACATCTTTCTCATCGTGCACGAGTTTGAACGGGTCAATATCAGGAATCCCGATGACGACGTCGAGTTGCGAGTGGCAAAGGCTCTTGGCCGCATGGGCCCATCTATCCTGCTGTCTGCCATCACGGAGACGGTGTCATTCGCGCTGGGAGCCTTTGTCGGCATGCCTGCGGTCCGAAACTTTGCCATATACGCTGCCGGCGCTGTTTTCATCAACGCCGTCCTCCAGGTCACGCTGTTCATCTCTCTATTGTCATTCAACCAGAAGCGGGTCGAAGACTCGAGAATGGACTGCATTCCCTGCATCCAGATCAAGGCGGCTCGGGTGCACCTCAACGGCAGCAACGGAAACCTGGGTGCTCGGCTGTACGAGGTCCCTGAGGAGGGCTTCCTCCAGCGATTCATCATTAAGCATTATGCGCCGACCCTCCTTGGCAAAAAAGTCAAGGTTGCAGTTGTTGCCGTCTTCCTGGGTCTCTTCGCTGCGGGCGTAGCCCTCATTCCCGAAGTCAAACTGGGACTCGACCAGCGAGTTGCTATCCCGGACGACTCGTACCTCATTCCGTATTTCAACGATCTCTACGACTACTTCGACGCCGGCCCGCCAGTCTACTTTGTCACAAAAGACCTGGACGCCACTCACAGGGAGAACCAGCAGAAGATCTGCGCCAGGTTCACCACCTGCGAGTCATTGTCACTAACGAATATCCTCGAGCAAGAGCGCAAGCGGACCGAAGTGTCGTATATTGCTTCACCAGCGGCCAGCTGGATCGACGACTTCTTCCTCTGGCTGAACCCTCAGTTCGAGGAATGCTGCGTCGACCACGGATCTGCCTGCTTTGAAGGCAGGGACCCTGCCTGGAATATTACCATGTCGGGCATGCCAGAAGGAGATGAGTTTGTACAATATCTGCAGAAATTCCTGTCTTCTCCGACGACCGACGACTGCCCGCTTGGCGGTCAAGCGTCGTACGGATCGGCTGTTGTGGTTGATGAGGTCAAGGAGAAAATCCCGGCAAGCCACTTCCGCACCATGCACTCTCCGCTGCGCAGCCAAGACGACTTCATCAACGCTTATACCTCTGCGCGCCGTATCGCCGCCGATGTCAGCGCCAGTACCGGTGCCGAAATCTTCCCGTACAGTATCTTTTACATCTTCTTTGATCAGTACGTCTCGATTGTGGGCCTGACGGCAGGTCTGCTCTGCGCGGCCGTCGGCATCATCTTCCTCCTCTCATCTCTCCTTCTCGGGTCCGTCCTCACTGGTGCTGCGGTTGCCATCACCGTCGTGATGGCAATCGTGGACATCATCGGAGCCATGGCTGTCTTTGACGTCAGCCTCAACGCCGTCTCGCTGGTCAACCTGATCATCTGTGTGGGTATTGCGGTGGAGTTCTGCGCACACATTGCCCGGGCCTTCATGTTCCCATCTCGCACATTCATGGAGCGCGCCAAGAACCGCTTCCGAGGGCGCGACGCCCGCGCGTGGACGGCTCTGGTCAACGTGGGCGGCTCGGTCTTCTCCGGTATCACCGTGACCAAGCTGCTGGGCGTGTTCGTGCTGGCATTCACACGCAGCAAGATCTTCGAAATCTACTACTTCCGCATCTGGGTGGCGCTTGTCGTCTTCGCGGCGACGCATGCGCTGATCTTCTTGCCGGTGGTGCTCAGCTTCATGGGAGGGGAGGGCTATGTTGATCCGGAATCTGAGGGGGATCTGGAGGAGGATCTGGCCAGCCGTCGGTACAGGGCCCTTCGCGAGCAGATTGATGATTATTCCGACGAAGACTAGGAAAGTGTTCGTGAAGAGGAGGATGATGGCGTCAACATCGGACATGACAGTCAACAAGGCGAGCCATCGGCGACAGAAGGTATACGAGCTGAGAGGCGGAGTCAAAGAGACGAGCCAGGCAAAAGGCCATCACTGGCTGATGTAGATACGTATCTACATACCAATGCTCTCGCCGCTCTTGCCAATGCTGGAAGGCCCAAGAACTTCGGACTGCACGTCGCTACTCAGGAGATTGTGGGCGTTCTGGGGATGCCTGAGCCAACTGCGGTCATCAGCAAGATTGACACATTGCAGTAAGACACTGCGTCAGAGTGTATCGAAAGAAGGAACACAAAAGCAAGCAGCGGCTTTTCGAGGAGCGGCAGAAACACTTTTTTATACTTCGGTCGACCTGAAGGCACGGGGCCGGCCATGATAGCCTGACCCATCAAGCAAGATGAAGATAAGGATATGGCATCAGTGTGCAGTTGCCATCCAGAGCGTAATATTTGGGGGCGTTCATTCTCATGGGTTCAAGAATAGATATCAAGCGAGGATGTTTTTTCTTCGACACCTTGACATTTTGTATACCCTACTTGTGCTTGTGAGCATATCGTGGCTTAGTGATTACATGAGAGAGCTGACATCCTTTCTAAAGCCCATGTTGGCCTCTCGTCGCCTTGTACAATCCCGAAATATTTCGAACAGTAGATAATTCAGAACATTCTTCCTTTCGATTGGTAGCCTCAGACCATGAATTGACTCGTTCTTAGTTACCCAATTGGTCTTTGTGTCTTAGGTAGGATTAAAGACCAAGTCTAATTTTCTGACTGTAGTTGTGACTGTTGAACGGTATGGGATTCCCGAAATCTTTCCCCTTACACTCCGTATCCACGGAAAGGAAGAGGGGTCGAAAGTTTATGCTCAGCAACTGGTCAGATCATCGCCAGTCAACACTGGCATATTGATACGGACTGACACCTGCGCTGCTAGCTGCTGGGGAGAGGTCTCGGGATGTGGGGGGCCCATTGCAGTTTCACCCGGGAGCTCTCTTGGAGCTCATGCAGCAACCGGCCCTGTAGCTTTGCGACGACGACTGCATATATTAAACAAGGCATTCTTTGGTCTGAGACATCTAAACAGAATACAGAGGGCCGAGACCTGACGTCAAAGACCTCCCCTCATACAACTTGCCTCTTCCTCCCCCAGCAGCCAACACACACGCCACATCAACATCCAAGCGAGAAAAAAAGCCATGTCTTCATCCCAGGAGACGACAATGGCTTCCTCCTCCACGCCCATAACATCCCCCCGGCCTCCACATCAAGTGGCGCGAGTCCACGCCCCGCGACGACTTCCTCGCCTCCTGCTGGTCCCACGTCTTCAACCACCGCCGCGCCACCGAGGCCCGCGTGCCCCGCGCCGTGGTCTTCGCCACCTCGCCCACGCACGTGGCCGAGGCCGTCAGGCTCGCCAACACCCTGGGCTGCCGCGTGAGCGTGCGCTCGGGCGGGCACTCCTGGGCCGGGTGGAGCGTGCGGGACGATGCCATCCTGATCGACCTGGGCGCCCTGCCCGGCGGCAAACACTCGCCGTCCTCGTCGTCGGCGGCGGCCGGGCTGGACTATGACCCCCGCACCAGGATGGTGTCTGCGCCGCCCTCGGCCACGGGCCGGATGGTCAATGGGTTCCTGGAGAGGCACGGGCGCATGTTTGCTGGTGGCCACTGCCCTGATGTCGGGCTGGGCGGGTTCCTGCTGCAGGGCGGCATGGGCTGGAACTGTAAGAACTGGGGGTGGGCTTGTGAGAGCATTGTTGCCTTGGACGCGGTCACGGCGGATGGGAGGGAGGTGTATGCGTCCAGAGCCGAGAATGCGGATCTTTTCTGGGCGGCTAGAGGGGCGGGGCCTGGTAAGCCTTTTCCCTCTTCTTTCCTCTTCTTCGTTGCCTCTTAGATGGTATTTGATGTTAGTATCCGTATGCGTGGACAAGAAAGGCTGACAATGAGAGGGTCCAAGGCTTCCCGGCCATCATTACGAGATTCTACCTCATGACGAGGCCATTGCCAAAGATGTCCCAGAGTATCTACTTTTATCCAAAATCCGAGCACCAAAAGGTCCTTCAGTGGGTCATTGATGTAAGTCGTCTTCTCACCCTCGTCAACTTTCTAACCCTGGCACATCAATCTCATAATTATATTAATCTTTTGTGTGTGTTCAAAACAAGGTTTGCCCCGGAGCCGACCCAGACGTAGAGGTGGTCTACCTAGGCCAGTACATACCCGAGTACGACGAGCCCATCGTTTTCGCCAACTTCCTCGCCTTCAAACCCACCCAAGCCGAAGCCGAAGCCGCCCTCCGGCCACTGCACGAGCATCCAGGCCGGCCCCCCAACGCCCTCAAGGAGAGCTTTTTCGCCCAGCCCACATCTTTACCCGGACAATACGCCCCGCAGGACGCCGCCAACCCGCCCAACCACAGATACTGCGCCGAGAACGCCTACATCTGCAACGACGCCGACGTCCCCGCCGTGCTGGACAAGTCCTTCACCACCGTGCCCAACCGCAAGACGTTTGCCCTGTACTTTAGCATGAACCCCACCTCGCGCCGGGGCCACTACTCGGCGGGCGTCGACGACGTGGGCAGCATGGCCCTGTCGATGCAGACGGACCACTACTTTGCGCTGTACACGGTCTGGGAGGACGAGAGGGACGACGAAAAGTATGTCGGGTGGACGCACGACATGATGCGGGAGGTCGAGAGGCATGCTGAGGGGAGCTATCTGGGGGACGCGGACTTCCAGCTGCGGCGGACAAAGTTCTGGCGGGATGAGAACGCGGCGAGGCTGATGGAGATTCGGAGGAAGTGGGATCCCGAGGCCAGGATCTGTGGGTATCTGGACGAGGGGGACAAGAGTGGTGCCGAAGGTCTGCGGAATGAGTTTGAGTGGAAGGTGAGGGTGTAGATGAAGGGTGCATAGAATTTAACCCGTTCTCTTGTTTTGTTTGAGAGGCATGGATTCTATGAGAGGCAATGTTGGGTGGGTGCTCAGTAGTATAGAATCATAAATCAGACAGTGCATAGTCTTTACTTGGTTCTTCTTGTTCATAGCATCGCGTCTTGATCACAACGAACCTTGTGTTATGCAAGCCATTACCTAGATATTGCGCACCTCGGAATATCGATCTTTCCGTATGTACTCTGGTATAGGGTTGTTATGTCCCTCTCAACCTGCCCCAGGGTGCATATATCACTATAGCATGACCCGTGGCACTAATTTTCAGTTAACTTTGGCAATCATATTGAATGACACTTAAACATTGTGGCCTCGGGAAAGGGTTCACAGTGTTTTGGATCAATGACTAAATATTGAAGTCTGTCTGCCCCAGTCAGCGGGACAGGAGAGGTCTTGTCGAGTTCTGAAGATGTTGGAAAGACGCGCGTGAACTGTTTATAACGCCATGAGAAAGGTAGTTTGGAAATCAAAAATAATTATACAAAGTCTCGGAGCAAGTGACAGTACGTTATCATAACCTCCCCCCTAGAGTGAAGAAAGTGGGACAGCAAGATTCTGAAAAAGAGAAAGAGTCGACTGCAGAATGCCGACTATTGTCATGACAATGCCTCGAACGATCTATTCGAGAGTATTTCATGTGACACGATAAGGTGGCCCGGAGCCAATTACGTCTAAAACATTTGAGCTGATTAAGATGGTACTCAGAGTAGCGCATTGAATGAATCGTGTCGGTAGTATTAATTAATTACCGTAACTTTGTGGTAGCCTTGCGACGAACACACTCTTGTGCTTGAGTCCTGTACATACCTAGGTACTATTTAGTCAGCCTGCCCTCTGTACACATGTCCGTACACCAAAGGAACGATGGAACCCGATATAATCATGACCAAAGACTAGCTTTTATGATCGATAAGATTTATTCGAGCGATAGCCCCGTGACTTGGAAAAGTATCTGTTGCCACAATCTACTAGAGCCTCCACGACATGGCGTGTCAGCCACCGTGGAATGTTGAGGGCCAGACGGGATAAACTCTGGGTCAACTATTCCCCGACATTGATCGCCAGCTGTTGTTGTCTTGTCCCTTGCCTCGCAATGGGATTAAGCCAAGTAACAAGGCCTCGGCCATCATGGCGTAATCTCTCACATGTTATCCACCTTTTATGAAAAGTGAACATGTGTTGAGGGAGTGGCAAGGTTAATTAGTGACCCGGTCCCAAGCCATCAAGATATATTGATTGACGCTGCACGGAGACTGGAAGGTTTCCCGTCTTTTTAAGTTAAATCACCATCTCGCGATTTTGACGGCTTCCATGTACACTAAATTCACCAAAAAAGAAGGGAAAAAAAAGGTACCTTTCCGATAACAGGGCCCCGGATTAATTTTCATTTTTGGCCTTGATATTCTTAAGTCTACCATTCGGGGCGTTTCCAGGGCGGGAATATCGTTTGTGTTTCTGTCATTACTACACGGATGATCTGCAGAATCATCGGGCCTATCGGATCTGGGGGACGGGCCATCTGCACAGTTTATGATAGTAATGCTCTCTTATGTCTATTTTCGTGTCATACGTCTGACTTGTCTCTAGAACTCACCGTCTGGTCCAAGCTGATTTTCCATCCCCATCTACCGGCTCTATTTGTCTCCCGCAATAGTCCGCGGCCACTACCCGTATCCCCACATCCAGAACGGCAGCTGAGCGGTCTGGGGGGGGACTTTGACCACAACCAGGAAATTCCGCAAGAGGGCTTGTCCTTGTTCCCCAAGTGAAGAATGACGCCGACTGCTGCACCCCTAGTCCGTAACAACGTTCTCACGATGTTGACCCCTGATTGGCAAAGGCTCCCTATATGCCGACAGCCCTTTGGCTTTTGGTGGTGGACTGGCTTATCGTCACACAGTGACTATACTATGTGTAAGGGTTGTGTAAGGGTTGTGTATGTGTGTGTGTGTGTGTGTGTGTGTGTGTCTCAGTTAGTTTTTCTTCCATGTTCTGATGGCGCTATTATATGAGCCTCTCCACCTATAGCGGAAAATTGATGAACGTGGGAAGAGATATTCCACATGGGGCTAATTATGCTGGCGCCACATGGCTGTTTTTCCTGTCCGCAGGAAAGTCGTTGCTTGTTTTCTGGGTACCTTATCTTGATGCCGTCGACCAAGTCCTCCCAGCTTTCCTGTTGAAGTCTGGAAGAACTATTTCGAGATTGCGCTTGGAATTTCGTTTTTGCAGAGTGGGTTACTGATCAGATCATGATTTCGTAAATACTTTGTTGACCTCGCTCTGTCTCTTTCTCGACCCGAGCCCATAGTTCACTGTCTCTGCACGCACCTGTTCACTAGAGCTCTGGCTGAACCAGAGCCTTCCTTCTACATTCTCTCCCTCCCTCCCCCCTCCCTTGCCAGGACCGCAGATACACCCCGCCATCTGACTCTTCGGAAGAAGAAGGAAAGCGAAAAATGCACGGAAACACACAGCAAATTGTACAGTCAGTGCTACAGCACTGGCTCGCACTGGTCAGCGCGCTACTGGTCGCCTGGCTGGTGAGGAACCGGTACCGTCGCGGGCTCAACAAGTATCCTGGTCCCTTCCTGGCCTCTCTGACGGACTGGTGGCGGTTCGTTGATGTCTGGGGCCGGAGGCCCGAGGTCACCCACATCAAGCTACACGAGAAGCATGGAGACGTAGTCCGGCTCGGGCCCAACACGCTGTCGTTTGCAGACCCGGCGGCCCTGAAGGCCATCTACGGCCTGAACAAGGGCTTCGTCAAGGTGAGTAGATGATGACGACCTCCTGTCTATATTGGTACCATATCACTACTTGAAGCTGACCTTCAATGCCCCCAGTCGGACTTCTACGTTGTCCAGCAGTCCGTGGTCAAGGGACACTCGCTCCAGAGCCTCTTCAGCACACTGGACAATGACTTCCACCAGCAGTTCCGGCGGTGCGTGAACTCGGCCTTTGCCATGTCGGCGCTGGTGCAGTACGAGCCCTTTGTGGACAACACCACCAAGCTGTTCCTCAACAAGACGAAGGAGCTGTTTGTGGACGACCCGCAGGCGTGCGACTTTACTCGCTGGCTGCAGTTCTACGCTTTTGATGTCATTGGCGAGATCACGTACAGCAAGCGCCACGGGTTTGTGGAGAAGAATGAGGATATCGATGGCATTGTTGCGTATCTTACCTGGCTGTTTAACTATGTCGCGCCTGTAAGTTGTTTCACCCGTTCCCTCACTTACTACACCTTATCATGAATATGAGCACAATCAGACCACCCAGCAGCCGTTGTCACAGACCATTGCAGATCGACATAACCACTGACAACATTGTTCCCCCCAACCCCCCTTTTTCAGGTCGGCCAGATCCCCATCCTCGACAAGATCTTCCTCAAGAACCCAATCTACCTCAAGCTCTCCGACTGGGGCATCGTAGACGCCACCTTCCCCGTAGCCAAGTTCGCCCGCGCCCGCATGGCCGAGCGCCTCGTCCCAGACCTCGACGGCGAAAAGGCCACCATCCTGCCCACCTCCGCCCCCAAGGAGAAGCCCCCGACCCTCGACCTGCTCTCCAAGTTCCTCGCCGCGCAGGAGTCCCGCCACGGGTTCATGACCGACACCCTCGTGCAGACCATGGCCGTGTCCATGGCCTTTGCGGGCAGCGAGACCACGGCCATCAGCCTGGGCGCCGTCTTCTACTACCTCCTGCGCAGCCCCTCCGCCATGCAGCGCCTGCGCGCCGAGATCGACGACGCCGGCCGGCGCGGCCTGTTCCAGGACTGCGAGACGGGGCTCGTCACCTGGGGCGAGAGCCAGCAGCTCAAGTACCTGGACGCCGTCGTCAAGGAGGCCTTCCGCATGCACCCCGCGGCCGGGCTCCCGCTCGAGCGCGTCGTCCCTCCGCAGGGTGCCGAGATTGCCGGGCGGTTCATCCCCGGCGGCACCATCGTGGGGTGCTCTGCCTGGGTGATGCACCGGAACAAGGACATCTTTGGCGAGGATGTGGACGTTTTCCGCCCCGAGAGGTGGCTGGTGGACGAGACCAAGGAGGGCAGGGAGGCTGAGGAGGCGCGGATCAAGGAGATGACGGGGACCATGCTGCAGTTTGGTATGGGGAGCCGGACTTGTATTGGCAAGAACATCAGCCTGATGGAGATCTATAAGCTGGTGCCGAGCTTGCTCAGGAGATTCGAGGTGAGTATTTTTTTTTCCTCCCCCCGTCGGGCTTAGTCTTTGCGCGAGATATGCATGCTAATATTCTCGTCCTCTCTTTCCCCCCCCATACAGCTCGAGTTCCAGGATCCAAACCGGGAATGGAAGCTATGCAATTCGTGGTTTGTCAAGCAGACGGACTTCTGGACCAGGTTCTCTCTACGAGATATTCCACTGCCTGCTCCGGCCGAGGAGGCAGCGATGTGATTAGGAGGAAGATGGCGTGTTTCGAAGAACAGGAAACTCTTCCGTGCGCAGTTAATTTGGGTGGAGTAAGGATCTCTGGTATTGAAGTTATGTGGCATGATATTGTATTCAGATTGTATGGTCTCTTGGTTATGATAGGGCAGTCTCGGGCTTATAGAACAGGTTTGTTGATTAATTACATAAAAGTGATGGTTCATCGACGTGTTTCATTGATCAGCGTGAACAACATGCAATGGCTGAAAATGGACTGAAGGCTACAAAATATATCCTTTATGAAAACACACTTTCAACAGTTCTCACTAATGGACAGAGAGCATAATAACTCTAGGTGAAGCTTCCTCGACATTTCACCACACTCTTTTCGAGACGCAAATCGGACGGAGATTAAGAAGCTCTGTATTGAAGGTTGGAAAACGAAGAAAAGAATTGCCCGCTTTTCGCGGGCACGTGTTGAAATATATACTGTATAAGAAGCGAAACCAGCCGTAGCAGCCCAAAAGTTAGATCATGCCTCGTGACCATAACATAGCAAAAACGCCACTCACCACCACCAATGGGTATAATTCTCCCTGTCTTGCGTGAACAAACTATCTAATAAGAGCACATCGCCTCCATCAGTGCCCTTGTGGCCTCACAGCGACCCAACACCTCTATCCTCAAGGCTTTCATCCCACCCGCCCGTCTCGAGCAGCCACTCTCCGACCCTCTCCTTGACGTGCCCGATCCTCTCGCCCAGGGCGCTCCGCCACTGTTCCTGGACGATGCGGACTTTCTCCTTCAGGTCATCCGTCAGCCGCTGGCCCTCCTCCTTCTTGAAGCTCTCGACACTGTCCTTGCTGTTGTTCCCGCGATCCTCTTCCATCACCCGTGCCTTGGCCACGAGCACAGCCTCGTTGACCTCGTGGAGGAGACAGAAGAGGTTGGTCTGAGACTCAATAAATTGGTATGTGCTCTTCTCTGCGTGCAGGAGCAGGCTGTAGAAGTACTGCAGCGGGTGGTCGACATAGCATGGGTTCTCGACAATTTCTGACTGCGGGATTTGTATGCGGAAGTCAGCCAGAGTTTTCGTCCCTCCTGCTCTGGCATTGTTCTGGCTGCTACCACCGCTAGAGGCCCCCGCGCCGCCGTCGTCGTCCGAGGACGGGTTCGACCCCACCGGGACGCCGTCGAGAAGCCCGCAGAGCAGCGGTGCGATGTCCCAGAACGCAGACAGCTGCACCTCTACGCCGCGCACGACGTTCTCTTGCACCACGTGGCAGAATTCGAGCGTCCTGTTGAGCACCTCATTTGCGAATGCGAGGGCCCGCTTCTCGGCGTCCTCGGCGAAGAACGCGGACGCGTGTGCCAGCTTCTCCTCGTTGCCAGCAAGCCGGTACGGCGTGATGACCATCTCTCGGTATCGGTCGTTGCGGTCCGAGAGCAGGTCGTACACGGCGCGGTGGAGCATCTCGCGGGTCTCAAAGATCCATTTGAGCAGGGTCAGCTTCTCCAGCAGCTCAGGCTGCTCGTCGCCTTCCTCCTGGGGCATGTTTGGGTTCGACTCGCGGGTTTCGACAAACAGGCGGGAGCGGAGATCATCAAATAGCTGCGTGGCCCTGCTGATGCGGCTCGTCAGCAGCTCATTAAGAGGAACCACGACTGCGGTCTGAAACCGATCAAAGTCCTTCTTCTCCAGCTCCTTGGAGGCCTGCTTCTCGCTCTCCGTCGAGTCGGCCTCGATGGCGGCAGCTTCAGCATACATCATGCGCCCCAGGCTGATCTCCTGCTGCAGGTTCTGGCGGAGGGCCTGGCGGCGTTTACTGGCCGCCTCTGCAGCCTCGTCGTGCAGGACGCGACTGTCATGGCTGAAGCGCGTTTTGGTCGCGTCCACCTCGGACAGATCACTCAGCGCGCGGATGGAGGCCCGTATGTCCGTGAGCTCTGGGTGGTTGTTGTTGACAGCTGGGTGATGACGGGGATACGGGGGTGGCAGAGTCACGAGCCTCGAGACGTCGAGATAGTTCGGATTCGGCGTGTTTGGCAGAGACAGAGGTTGTTGCACCCGGTTCACCGTGGTGGGCTGGGCGCTGTAGGTCTGGTGGTAGCTCTGCTCCGCTGGCGACTCATGCCATCCTTGCTTCTCAGGTGGGTATTCACCAGAGTTTCGCCCGGCAGATCCCTCCATGGGATCGTCCATCCACTGCAGGGCCTCTCGAGCTTCTTTAGGAACGCTCATGTACTTGGACTCCCTCTTGGATCTCTCCCACTTTGTTGAGTCGCCGGATGAGACCGACTCCCACCAGCGGCTGGCCGGTCGCCCACGAGAGTCGTCGTCGTGCCTGTCACTGACGCTCATGCTCAGAATTGGCGACAGAGATGGCTGGAAGACGGCATTGTAGTTGGCAGGGCCAGTCGCCGGGCCACTGGGAGTGGCAGGAGGCGCGGCCTCTGCGGACGATGTGGGTGCTGCGCCCGTCTCGGCAAGATCTGTGGCCTCGGCGTGCTGGATAGACCCCACAGAGCCTCGATGTGACCTGTTGGGCTCAGATGACTGCGGCGTCCACTCACTTCCCTGGGAGGTTGTGGACTCCCGTCTGGTCGTCATGGGGCGGAACAGGTCACGCGTCAGATCGAAGATCTCAGACCCCATTGCGCCAATGGCAGAAGAATACCGCTCCCTCCTGATCCTCGACTCGCTGACGATGAACTCGGCAAAGAGCCGTACTCTCTCGGAATCATCGGCGGCTGCGGCCTCCCTCAGAGCAAAGGCCTGAAACCTCTCGACCGTCTGGTGAGAGAACTGTTCAGGGCTCTGCCGGATGATCGAATCTCGACCCGTCGCAACAGACTTTGAAGAGAGCGGAGTGACAAGCCCGTGGCCTACCATCTTGGGTGTCGATCTCGAAACAGAACGGCTGCGAGGCGGAGGTGTGGGCAGCGCCTTGGGTGCGATGGTCGAGGGCTCTCCAGAGGCTTGAGCCTTAGGAGGGACGGAGACCTCCATGCTTGGCGTCTTCCTGGACGAGTCCAAAGCTCTTGGTGTCGATCCGCTATTCTCCTCATCCTTATCATCAGCTGATCGATCGCCGCTCTGTGGTGTAGCTTGCTGTGAGGGTGGCTCTCCGCTCCTGGGCGTCCTCCTCCCGAATGTCGTTCTCCTTGTCAGCCCACTGGATGAAGACGGGATGACAATGTCATGCAGGTCTGTGATGGAAGCATCGATGGACATGCGGGATGCCCTCGTGCGGCTCTCATTCCGCCTCTCGCGCAGAGTCTTGTCACCGCGAGTGGCATTCGTCCTATTTAGCCCAGCACTTGGGCTAGTGGTCAACGGGGTCCGGTCTGGGGTACTAGCATTTCTGTCAACGCTGGGGCCCGGGACAGGAGGCGAGTCCTGGCGCTGAGACTCGTGCACCTGGGCTTGTCGGGTGGACTGGCCCTCGTCAACCCAGTTCGCAGGGGTAGGTGGTACTGGACCGAGGGCCGTGACACCAGTGGGAGGTGGTCGACGAGTAGGTGGGGAGACGATAGGCTCACTCCCGCTCGGGAAGTGCCTGCTGGAGCTCTGCGAGCGTGCATGCGAAGGCGGAGGACCGGGAGGAGGCGGTGGCAGCGGGATGGTCTGATCCCATCTCGTCTGTGAGGCTGAGCGTGACCTGGCCGAGGTTGGCGTGTCGATAGCACCCGTGGACTGGGCTCGCCGAGCAGAAGGCGGGGCACTTGGGGTGAGAGGATCGCCGATCGGCCTCTGAGGCAGAGGAGACTGCGGGATCAGAAGGCTTGGTGGATTCGGACGAGGGGCTGGCGGGCCCCAGGTCGGACGATGACCAGAGCCAAGGGTCTGGGGCGAGGGGGTCGACTCAGGCTCCCTCCGTCTGCTTAGAGACGGAAAGCCGAACCTCCTCTCCCTCGACGAGCCTCTACCGTTGGGGGGGCGGCGGGAAGGACTGGGTGTTTCCAGAAGGCTCAGGTGATGGCCGATGCACTGTGGGCAGTGGGGCTCTTGCGAGATGCATGTTGGCCGTGGGGGAGGTGTCAAAACCTACACCGCCCTGCCTCTGGCTCCGAGGAGGAGAATACGGAGGGGGAGGAAGGGGAGAGTCTTGTATATATAGAAATCTCATGTCAGTCCGAGACAAGTCAGAAATATCGGGTGCTGCTGACATAATGAAAGTCTTTTATGTACCATTTGGGTCTGTAGAGTTCAATGGCTGCACCTGAGGCTGCATCCTCTCGGGGTTTGGTCCCGGCATAGGCGAGGGGATCCATTGCTGCGGGTTGTAGGGCTGAATAGCACTGGCTGGAGTCGACGCGTTGAAAGAATTCGAGCTGTATGACACGGCTGAGACTGGCGTGTTGGCGTGCGGAGAGAAGCCACCCAGCGATGTCAGTAGAGGATTGAGTCTCTGGCGCAGCCGCGAGCCATCGCGGTTGTCACTCATCGTGACTGATCCGACAGACACACAACGATCAACCTCTGATCTCTTTCACTCTGGCAGCACATAGAAATCAGGCCAAGATTGAGGCTGCCGCGCGGGCGGGAGAATAAGAATGGACTGAGCCAAGCCTCGGGACCGACAGGGTCGCGCCACTCGTGAAAGTTGGCCGTCCTCCCTCCAGACACACCAAAGTGTCGTGCACTGCCCCTCCTGGTGTGCTGTCTTGAGATCGACGTCCCCGAGAAATATGCGAGCAGCAGATAAGGAGGAGGAGGAGGGGGAAGAGGACGTAACCCAAACCGCAACGAAGGCGGCGTAACGGTCGTAACGAAAGATGCGAAAGGGTTAAGAGAAAACCAGCCGACAGAGAAGGTCGTATAGAGAGGAAAAGAGGTGGTGAGACTCTGGCCTATGACTGGTGAACCCGGCTCTGGGAAGCCCTTGTTGGGTAAGGTGCAGATCGGCCACACGGTAGCAACGTCCTGGGGTGGCGCTCTCGAATGGGTTTGCTGTGCCTGCGCCGGGGGGCGGGGGGCATTGGGTGGGTGGTCTGTTCCGGTTGTAACCCTAGCTCGAAAGCCACAGCAGCACGAGAGAGACAGAGAGAGAGGAGGAACTAATGCAATGCATGCAAAAGAGACCCTCGCATACTCCTACTCTCGATCCTGCACAGGCCAGAAGGGGAGGGGCCGGGACGATAGGGCTCGTGGTACGCAGTATCGGCCGCCTTGTCGTTCTCGAAAAGCGTCGAGAGGGAAGTCTTGAGTAACTCGGCTGTCGAGAGTGAGCGAACGCAACGACCGTCTCCCCTTTTTTTTTCCCTCTCTTTTTTTTTCCTTCTCTCCTTCTCCCCCGTCGATCAATATCGCCCCTCACGGCACACCCATGGGTCGACTGAGGCTGCAGATAAACCCCGGTACTGTAGTCCTGCTCGAGTCGTTGAACCTTGTCGTAGTAGTAGCAGTTGCTCCATCGCTCGAGCCTTTTCCCGGCACGACCCTGTGGTAATGGTATGCACCTGTGACCAAGGATGAGAGCTGCCCCCGCATTGAGAGGCGTGATTGGGCCTTGTGAGGGTGGCATGCATATGGACCAGATCTATTCTTAGATGCTGTCAAAAGGGTGTAGGTGCTGCCTCATTCGCTACTGCCGTCACGCAGTGGAGAGCGATTGGTGGGCGCTTAGAGGGCGAGATGTCGTTCGCCAGGTGCGACCCCCCAGCTTGTGTGTGTGGTGGTACTGAACCATGCACGCATTGAGCGACTTATCACCCAGCCCTAGCCTGTCCCAGACTAGCAGTCCGCGAGCTCGAGCTATCGCACCCATGTCCCGAGCTAATGAGTATGTATTATCATCTTGCCACTCATATCTGCGTATGTGGTGATAGATAGATACTTGCACAATGTCTTCGCGCCAGGGGCAGGGGACTTTACACCCCTGTTCCTTTCTGCTGCCCCTTGCAAAGCCGTCCTTCCCCATCCCGCCATTTCCCACCGCCTTCTTTCTCAAGCGTACCATAGTTTCTCGTCGCCCTCACCACCACTGCTCAGCACACACAGCAACCAGCCAGTCTCTTCTTCTGGCAACATCCTCTTTCATGCAGACAACTGCCACAGCTTACGGCTCATATGCCAAGCTGTGGAATACAACCACCACAGCGCCGTCAAGCTGCTGCAAGAGCGGCACGTACCGTCTGACTACCCCGCCCACAACATACAGCAGGAACTGGACGGTCATTCATGCATGATGACTCTGACCGGAGAGGTTTCCTTCCGAGATCTGGAGGCTTGACGCCTCTTGCAATTTGTCAATGGGCCTTTCACCTTTGCTTCCTATTCATACCAATGCGTCGGTGTACACTAAGTTCCTATGACGGGCAGACTTGCAGCTTAGAAGACATGTTGCACCAAGAATTTGTCATACACAGGTCGTTCGGCATATAAGACTCATCATGAGGGGGGCCAGATCCTCGGAGCCAAGATAGCCACGGGTCATTCAGTCTCCGCTGCAGGATACCATCCCGCACTGGTATCCTCGTCCAAGCTGAGTGGCTCTAGTTGAGCAAGATATCTGTGCGTTGGTATTTTCGGCTTCAACGCTGGGCATCATTATCACACCACAGTCAAGCATGACAATCTATTCTTAGGGACGTCACAGCAGAGGCCCCATATCGGCAGGTCGATACAGTAGCATACCGCTCGGGACGTAACCCTGGAGCTTAGCCTCCACAGCATCACATCACACAATCTAGCGCTGGAACAGCTGAGGATTTTTCGTAGAGGTGCCTTTGCTGGATCTCCTGGTCAATGTCATTGACGTTGAACTGCACATCATCTCAGCTGCGCTGCGGAATCCTACTAAAATCCTAAAAGCTCCGTGGTCCACAATATGGATCCGCACTCTGTACAATTGTAGGTAGAGGACACACTGTGCAGTACAGCGTTCGGCTGCTGAGCTCTGCTCGACTCGAAACGTAGATGGCCATAGCACGGTCCTGACGTGTGGTAACCATGGATCTGGCAACTGGATACGGACATAATGACATTGCACATATCCATCCCGACAGCGCGGGTCGACGGCGCTTCATACTAAGACCGTTCGGTCTTAAAGTTCTAGAGCACTGCTTTATATAGAACCAACCGCATACTGTGTACGCACTGACTCGACTCAATCCCAATGTCCCGTACTAAAGAGCAAGGCGTGAGGTCGTCATCTGAAGCCTGGCATCTCATCCACTGAAATAGTAGACACTTCAGATGATTCTCGCGAGGCAAGAAAAAGACGTCTCACGCTCGATCAAAAGGTGGATTCTCGAAGTTGTATTACGTGCTCGTAATAGTATGAAGAAACCTGAAATGAGGCGGAACCTTGGGCCTTTACTTCTTGGGCGATATCCTGAAGAGGAATTCTACCGACCCAGCATATGAATAGATGAGATCTAGGGATAGGAGAATAGTACCACGTGGCTAGCCCTCTATCACAGGAGACGAGAGTATGCCTGACGTCCGGTCCGAGTTATAATCATATGCATTGATGTTACCGTAAAGACACCATGTCACGTATCCACGTTTCGTCGGCTTACTGAGCAGCGGCACACCATCTATTGGTGTAAGCAAAGCTGTAGTCGCTGAGAATGTCACATGCAGCACTCAGTGTGATTACTATAAATAATGGACCTTGGCCCAGGTGGCTGACCAATTATCTTTGTCCGATCAAACAATATTGGCCTGAGAATCCAAGTGGCTGACTTTTGGAGACCCCCCCCCCAACCTCTCTAAGACAGACCAGCAAATCGGTCACTATCCCTGGCATTATTACTACCATCGTAAAGATATTTGATCCGTGAGTAGGTAAGCGTAAAAGTGCAGAGGCCAGTGTATCAGCACTGTGTGCACTTGCGTGTCCACACAAGGAGGAACATCCGATGCCAGTTCCCTGTCCTGCCCCATCGTACGATCAAGAGGGTAAGTGCCTGATATCTCCCAAGGGGCGGACAAGGAAAGGCAGACGCCCATCAGGAGAACAGAAATCAAGTCACCTCTTTTTGCGATATACGGTCCGATCCCCGATTATTGTCTTGTGCCCCGCTTGCGTGGAACCTCACGGCATGTACATTATGAGATTATGTGGAGGTACTCCTTTCAGTCATACAAACTTCCACCTGGCAGAAAACCATGAACTAGTCTTACCGGATTGTTGTCACAGCTGTCCTTGCTTCCCATGGATATGTAGTCTGTTGGAGTTGCAGCGGAACATCGCTTGCAGAGGTTAATTATGGCCAGTTTCATAATCAGAGCCTCCGTGGATATTACGAGCAATATCACCACGACAGCTCCAACCTTTGTATGCTCTGTGTCCTCGCCTATGGGGAAAGAGTGCGCACTATCCTTGAGTATTTCCAAGCAAGAAACAAGGTCGTGGAATTCTTTTTTTCTGGCACCACCTGTTAGTCAGTAGCAACCTGAATAGAAATCAACATGAGACGAAATTATGCAGGATCGAAAAGATGAGCCCTGACTTACAGCTCCCGCAGTTAATGTTTCCTGCATCTGTAAAGATGCCGGGAGTCACTCTTCTAGTGCTGCCATCAATTTACTTCCCACTATTTTGTTATTATATGACCAATACAGCTACATTGATTATCAAACACTCTCCTCCGGGCCCTCGACAGGAAGTTCCCATACATTCTCAAACCTGACTTGGTCCAGGCCAATGTGACCGCATTGCGATGGGATGGGATGTCTCTCATATTTATGTCTATCCCTGCTCTTGCATAGTATCAGTATCTGAATGTCACATTGTTTGTAGTGGCTGTCAAATAATTTGCAATCGAATACATCGAGCCAGTTTACTTTCAACCCAAGCCTCAGGCTTGATGCCCAAGTATAAGCTACCCCAGGGTAATAATCAACACTATGCCTGTCGCTATCTTTGACACTGAAAGAAGGAGTGATCATCCATAACGCAATGGGGTCTTGAACTGATAGATGTTGCCTAGGTACGTGACCTATAGTTAACGCTACATTTCACACCACAATGAGGATATATCATGACTTGCTAATGAATCATATACTTGAGTATCTTCTAATCTGATCAGGTAGCATGGTTAACATCTTCAGCTAGTCTTGTTCAACAATTTCTAAAATCTCAACAATCATATGATTACAAACGTCCAAGGAGACTCTTTAACAATGGAAGCAACAATCCCCTCGTCGAGCCATTCGTTGTCCATAAGCCCACTCACATAAGCCGTGCCAACCATTTTACACGTCAACTCCTTACCGCCATCATCACGGCTCACTGGGCGAAGCACAATGGGTATGTTCTCCTTGTGCAGGATGGCAACGACATCGCCCTCCTTGATCTGCGCGACGCCAAGGCCCAACAGGCCAGTGTCAGTGATGAAGGTCGTAAGGCCCGCGAGATCACCAAATTCCCTCTCCAGCCTCATCGGGCTCCACGGCAGGGTGCACTGCGGCCTGCCCCCGGCTTCGAACTGGCTGTGGATACTCTGAACCGTCTGTATAACATTTGAGTTGACATTGCCGCGCCCTACGGCCTCCTCAAGCCACTGGCCCATGTGACTTGACACCGCGGCCGCCCATCTCTCGGCTAGAGTTGACTCTGCGCCCAGCTGCCCTGCGGCCGAGGCGTATGTTGATCCCGACAGCACATTGTGCAGTCCAGCCAAGATTCCCTTCTGCGTCATGGGCAGCGTGCTGGTCTGCGTGACAGTGCCAGCAGAGAACCCGTTGGTCCGCAGCGTGATTAGATTGTCCACGACAGGCTGCGGTGCGTGCGTCCTTTCAAAGACGTCATGGCAGAGGCGTCTGGCAACCTTCTCATCTGTGATGTAGCGGTCGGGATTGTGGGCGGCATCGCCGCGCGAGAAGTCTGGGACCCAGCTGGGGTATTCCTCCTTGTTGTTCAAGTGATCCGGCCGTAGGCCAAAGCTGGAGTACAGGTTGATGTTATGCTCGACGTTGATGACGTACGAGGTGAGCTCGAGAACAAGCTGGCGAAGCGTCCTGTCGTAGTCGACGGGGGAGACGGACTGGGCCGCGGGCACGATGCCGTACAAGGCGTAGAAGCGGTCGTGGGCCATGGTGTAGTTGCGCTCGCTGGTCATGCCCAGGTAGTACGCCAGACTGCGCGACTCGGACCGAAATGCCTTGCGGATGGCAAAGACGCTCCCTCCGCTCTCTGCTGTTGACTTCTGCATCAGGCTTGTCGTCTGCTTGGCCACGGCCTCTGCAAAATCCAGGAACGCCTCGTCCTTGCCTGCGCCCTCCGCGCCGAGCTTGGCGTGCACGCGCTCTTTGATGTCCACAACCGCATCCATCAGACGCCCTTGGGCCTCCTTGACGGAGGTCATGGTGAACTCGTGCGTCCCGCACAGGCACAGCGGGTCCTCCTTGGGCAGCATGTACTCTTGAAACGTCCACATGCGGTACCAGTAGGGCCTTGCGAGGATGTCAAAATACCCGTTCGTGGCTTTGAGCATCATCAGATCCTTCTCCCTCCCGGCCTTTTCCGACGAGAATACCGACTTCGCGCCATGCTTCAGCCATGCCGTGGTCGAGGACCGACCCGAGACGAGGCTCTTCCGGCTGGAGCCGTGGGTGTTGAGGTAGGCCGCCAGGGCGTCGACCTCCTCGTTGGACTCGCCAAACCAGATGACCGTTCTCCTCGCGACCGTGTACAGCCGGCCCATCAGGGGCACCTGGTACGCCTGGTCGCTCTTGTCTTTCTGGTTGATGCAGATTGCATCTGCCCATACTGTGCGGGGCTTCTTGCGCTGGCGGAGGCCGCGCAGTGCCGCGTGGAGGTTAGGCCCGACTGTGAATTTGGCCCCGTCGATGAAGATGTCATGTGTGGGGGTTGTTGGGCCCCAGACGTAGGACAGAGCCTCGAAAGGTGGCTCCTCATCAAGTGATGCGTGGCTCAGTGTGCAGTGGACAGGCTCAGATGAGTCGCTTGAGGGCAGTAGCTCCAAGAGACGTATCTCGGACTTTTTGTGGTCGAGAGGCAGATACTGCAGATCAGAAGAAGCCATTGTTGGTTGGTGTTGCTTTTGATATTGATTCTTAAGTGCCGAGATGATGACGCATGAGGACAGGATGTATGCACATGGTGAAGAGTCATCGTCTAATTAATATCATGTCGAATTTGCTTCTGAAGGATCGAGCCGGGGTGGGGTCAGGCAATGTGAGGCCGGCCAATTATTGACCTCGCCTGCTGCTGGACACAATCAGCTGAAAGAGGAATTCATGCATCTTGTTTTAGCTCTTTAGTCGTATATGTGCTACGCGGTCCCAGTGATCCTCTGAACAGTTTCCTTCCAGTGTTGTGGGGCCTATATCCATTGACAATCTTCTTATGGATCGAGTTCGTTCGTGGTAAGCGAGCTTCTCAACTCGTGTGTGTGTGCACAGCTCATGACGCAGCGGTATTCCAACATGGCCTAGGATGAAAAACGTGGTTAGAAATATATGTATTCTTCTTCCTCATCCCTCTAGTTCGTTGTGGGAAGCACCAGATCAACATTCGCGGAAAACAGATGGGATCAGGAGATCGCAGAATTGCCCCAAAATTGTGCTGACTGGACATATTCATTTCGCCCCTGTTGATAATATAGATGCTTGAGAATATAATATTCTCAGTAATCATCCATCATTGTTAAAGAAACCATGGCTGAAGTCCATCATAGCGGGAATGGCTTGAAGTCTAGAGCTTAGAAGGCTCAGGCCCGCCAGGTATTCCTTTTCTCAAGTGGGCCAACTTTGCTTCTGCAGTAAACAAGATACATTACACTCCCATTCACTCTCAATGAATCGCGTAGTTGCATGTATAGGGCCTTGCGGCTGATACTGTTGACCTCAGCTCTCTAACCCCTTGCGTGTACAGTAATTAATAATCAATCACAATACCCCCGCCACATCTCAGCCTATGTCCGTGATGTCCATCTCAATACAGAAAGCTGCGCGAGGCTTCCCTCGATACTAGCCTCGCAAAGAGGAGGCTTATTAGGAATAACGCAATCTGGACCCACGGTCTGCCCATGATGCTGCTGCTGAGAGGGTCACTGAGCCCTCCCCAGCCGCAGGCCCCCATACTACCAAGGATAGAATCAACCCCCTCTTCATCCTGTTTCCCGACACCTTGGTGCTGGCTGTTGTTGTAATCTCTTGAAACAGACTCGAGATCAGCATCAAATACGAGTTATTGCTTCCATCAAATTGTAGGGGAAAACGGAGCCTTCACCCTTTTTCTGTAGTTCCTGTGGTTCCTCAGGGAGAACAAAAGTGGACTCACATGGTGCTCATATACTCCCGGTGAGCCCTACGCACCTCGCCCGGCAGGGTCATCTCCACGACTGTCCTGGTCTGCGAGATTTGCATCTTCAGCCTGCGCAGCTCGTCCTCCTGCTGCTTGAGCCTTTCTTTGTACTGCTTGTGCTGCTCGAGCAGGTTATGCAGGTTCTGTTTGGCGGAGGCGGTTGACATCTTCAAGAGTCAGGGTACCAAGGGAAGAGAGGCCTAAAAGGATTTGTATAAGAAGGAAGTGGAACTTCGTTGCAGATTTGATGTTGAATCACCAGTGAAGGAATGATTCGAAAGTCGGGCGTGCTGTGCCGTCTGCTCTCTAGCTATGCGTAGATAGCTCTGTGTGTGTGTGTGTGTGTGTGTATAGGGAGAGAAAGCTCTGTTCTTCGCCGATGAATCTCTTGAAGAAGATAGGTGGACGAGGGCCTGCACGCCCTCGAAAACGCTGCCACACTTCGATATCGTGAGCGTGTGTTCGGAATCCGGCGGATGACTTGTGCCTCGTCACCGAACAAGCAAGCCAGGTAGGACGGCGTATGAGGAGGGTGTCAGATTCAGTGACACAGCAGTAAGAGGAGTGGCACTGATGAAGGAGGAGGAGGAGGAGGAGGAGGAGGAAGGGGAACGACGACGATAATGGCAACAGCAACGAGGATAGTAACAATAAGAACAACAGGGAAGTATGAGTAATGACAAGAAAAGTGCAGAATGTTGCGTAGGCAGAAGGCGAAGCAATATATAATATAGACAGAAAAGAGTAACCAAGATCCTTTCCGAAATTGCTTCTCTCTCTCTCTCTTTTCTCTTTTCCCTGAGGCTGAGACCAGAACACCCTCTGGTGCCTTTTCTGGCGTCTCAAGCCACCCTTCAACGCTCAACAGAAAATCCTCTCTTCTCCAAAAGCTGGTCACACAGGTCCCAAGATGATGGTAGACTTGCACGAGAACAAGAGATACTTACACCCGCCCTGTCTCACAACCAGGCGCGGGCCTCCCCGAGCTCCTTTTATAAGTCAACCAAAGATGAGAGGAAAAATGATAAAAGGCCGCCTCATCTCTTCCCCCCCTCTCCCCCCCCCCTCCCTCCCCCACCATCTCAAGCTCGCTTGGGCTGCCACGTCGTCACCACATCCAGCTTTCCCCCAAGAGAATGCCGGAGCGTCTGGCGGTCTGGCGTTCCTGCCGGGCTTCCTGGTGGGATTTTTATTCTTCCTGCCCCCATGGAGTGGTGAGTCAGCTGCTCTCGGCTTGACCACCATCTCTGTCAGGATAGGATTCTGCGGGACGGCTGGGTGAGGTGGTTAGCCTTACTTTATTCCTTGCTGTCTTCCTTTTATTTTCCCAAAGAGGCTTCCCTGGCGTTGGCGGTCAGCTCCGAGTCGCTAGCCTCGGGTTGAAGGAGGGAGGGGCGAGTGAGACTCGGATTCGTGTGGGAAGAATGATGACGGCCGAGTTCGGGCCTTCGTCATAGCTGAGTGGATGGATCTGGTGGTGGTGGCTGAGGGGGATGATGTTCTGTGCCGCTGGTTTTGTGGACTATACTTTTCTTGCTCCACCCTCTTTTCTTTTTTGTTCTTCGAGTTGATAAGGATCGGGAGCAGGACCCGTCTTGTCCCCGGTTGGCTTTGCTGATCCTGACCGGGAAGAAAAGGAAGCAAAAAGAGAAGGAGAGCAGACGGGGGAAATAAAAAAAAAAGTTGAACGGGTACAAAAAAATAGTATTAAACTAATCTCGCCGTGGTGGAACTACTCCTGATGGTCGACCTGGGCCCCTTCATCGACGACGCCTGCGACATGGCGGCAGCAATAGTCGCAGCCGAAGACCGATAGTAGATATGTATGCTACCTGCATCCCCCATGGTGCCGGTCTCGGCGCCGTCGTACTCGGTCTCGGTGCCGTCCATGTCGCTCACCAGGCCCGACTCGCTGCTCACGGCCCCGCTGGGCGGTGGCCATGCCGGGCTCAGAAACCCTCCTCCTCCTCCTCCTCCTTGTCCTGCTTCGCTGTGCGTATCCGAATCTCTGTCCTGGTGCTGCGGGCCCCGACTGCTACCGCTGTTGCTGTTGCTATTGCTGCTGCTGAAATCCCTGGCCGAGCTGGGCCCAGTCGCCTTCACCCTCTTCATCTCCTGGATCACGGCGACCAGATCCGTCATGCTCCCCGCCTGTAGCTCGACCGGCTGCTCCATCGACCCATACACCTCTGCTGCTGCTGCTGCTGCTGCTGCTGTTCTTGATTTCTTCCGTGACCTCGACGACTTTTGCGACCGCTGCTTTGCGCGCCCGTCCAGCTCAGGCCTGTTATGCGGCGTGGGCAGTTCCTGTGGGGGCAGCGAGGGCAGCAGATCCGGGCTCTTCAGCGACCGCCGCGCACCACCACCACCGCCACCACCACCACCCACAGTAGTGGCCATGGACCGGTCGCCCATGGACCGCGCATAGTGGCTGTTGCGGGTGGTGCGTCCATTGGTGCTTGTGCCGCCCTCCATCATGGGCCCACCCCCCTGGATGGTGGTGGCGTGGCTGTAAGCCCTGCTCGGCGCCGTGTGGCGGCTCGGGTGCAGCGAGGCGATCTCTGCGCGCCTCCTGCGGGCCACGCGGCGGGAGTAGCAGAAGAGGGCGAGGGCGAGGATGGCGAGGAGAGCCACGGCGCCGACGACGATGCCCGCGATGGCGCCGCCGCTGAGGTGGTGCGGGTCGGACGAGTTGTAGGATGACGAAGATGAGGCTGCGTCTGTGGGCTCGGAGTTGGACGAGGTCGAGTATACGTATATTAATGATAATGTGCTGCTGGTTGTGTCGAGGGCGCCTTGGGCGTTGTCGCCTCCCGCGGTCGATGAGGGCTCGGCGGCGGTGATGGTCACTGTGACCTGCCCCGCGTGGCCGGTGGAGGTCGCGGCCATATTCTTTGCGGTGGTGGGTGGGGGGTTTATATATATAATTAGATAAGAAGAAGAAAGAAAGGAAGAAAAAAAAAGGTAAAAATTAAGGTATGGTGTAAAAAGAAGAAAAAATGGCAGAGGAGATGAGTTTCAAGAGATCGTGATGGTCGTGACGCCTCGAGGAGGGCGGTGATCGGGTTCCTTTCCGTTGTACTGCAAAACCGGGAAGAATCTTTGCGTACCGGTGAAGAGAGAGCGAGCGAGCGAGCGAGCGTGTGCGTGTCTGTGGCGTTGTTTCGTGGCAAGGTAAGGGAATTAAGGATTAGGAACCGGCCGAGATTTGAAGCAGTCATAGACTTGAGAGATCGTAATTGATGCTCGGCCCAGAGCATGCGGGTATCTCTCTATTTTTGTCGCGCTCTCTCTCTCTCGCCGCCAGAGATCGTTCGACTCGTCCTCGTGGGGCCTAGGCCATCATCATCGTCGTCGTCGAAGGCGGCGTCGGCGTCGCAGTCAGTGAGTGGGTGGACGGGTGGGTGGGTGGTATGGCAGAGGAAATGGCGGCGCCAACTTTGTGGCTTGCACGCCAAATGTTGTTGCTCGCCCGGCTATCGAGTGAGAAGAAGAACAAGAAAGAGAAAAAAAAGATGGAGGAAAGAAGAAAGACCGGACTTTCGAGAGGCGCCAACAGGGACAGAGCTGAACAACCCGGAAGTCTGAGCAAAAGGGCTGGACTGGGCTGGAGCTGGGAACGGGGCTCGAGCGTCGCCACCACGGTCGTCCGAGGGGTGGTGGGTGTGTTTGTGTGTGTGTGTGTGTGTGTGTGTGTGTTATCTCGGGTGGAGGGGGGAAGGTTGCAGAAAAGCTCAAACACCCTAAAGCAAGTAAACATCCACGCATAGACACTAAAGATGAGAATTGAACCAAAGAATGAGAAAGACAAAAAAGAGAGAGGCAGAGAGATGGCTTCGAGCACGCCACTGAGTGGGAAACACGAGAGAGAGAGAGAGAGAGAGAGAGAGAGGAGGGATAAACAGGCCCTGATTCCTCCCGCAGGACCCCGGGTCCGGAGACGAGCATCAATCAAAGCTCTCGCCGGGTGGGTGAGGGTTCCCAGTTCTCTTGAGAGATACAAAAAAAAAAAAAAAAAAAATACACACTGGCGGAAGGAAGGCCTGGGCAGAGAAGTGGAGGAGGACCTGTGCAGGCTGGGCTGGACTAGGCTGGGACGAGTCAGAGAGGGATGGGAACCGTGGGCAAGCGAGATTGGGGCTGTCGTGGGCTCTCCAAGGGTATATCGTGGGCCGTGTCTTTTTTGACGGGGTGGGCCCTTTAGCCTTTGTGGGCGCAGAGCAATCCCTCTCAAACGGATCCCGGAATCCTGCAGGCGCAACAGGTGAGGAGGACCCTACACACCGTAGCTCGTTCAGCTATGCGCAGCCGGGTCACCTCGAGGGAGGAGAGGTGCGGAAAGGAGGGTGTTGGTTGGGCTGTCAGTGGGGCCACCGAACTTTGTGAGTGCTACGTAGAACTCTGTGTACTACATGGTACTATGGTACTCTTTACTGCACTATGTACTGAGTAGCATCGAGTCTTTGTAGGTCTCACCTTGTTGGACGAGTGTCTGCGCCACGCTGCTGAAGGGAACGGATGGTGGGTAGATGCTTCCCAGCCTATATGAACACTATAATAATGGTGGTGGTGGTGATGATGATGCTGACGGCGGTGATGGTAATAAACGGTGGCCCAGGGTGGATAACATGCACTGTTCGACAGGGTGAGATGATAAGGAAAAGGTAAGCAAGCTAGCCGAGTGTCAAGCAGAGTGAGCAGCTGCAATTATTGTGCGGGCATGGCTGCCCCGACCCTTTCTTCTCTTCGATCATTGAATCGCCCAGTTCTCGATATAGCCTCTTTCCTTCATCATCATCATCATCCTCATACTCATCATCAGCTTTTGCAGGCGCTCCACCGTGATCATGGGGCAGACAGCCTGATATAGAAAAGATATCTCCGGTCTGGTGGATCTGATGGGCCTCACCTGCGCTGCTTCTGTATATTCTGGAGGGGGGGTTGAAGAGGGCATAACCTCACTGATGGACAATTTGAGAGTTCCCTCAAAATGTGTCCAGACTGGCAGAGACTTACATGGCCAGGAACCTCTGTCAAGGTAAGTATTGATAAGAAAATGATGACCCAACATTGTCGCTGTCTTCCCCTGCAGCATCTCGGTGTTCCAAGTCCTTCCCCTAAACCTGACACGCCGAAGGAAAGGAAATATATTAATAAAAAAAAAAAATGAGATGTCGACAAGACGAGCAGAGAGAAAGGGAGAACGAAAGGAAAATAAATCAAAACAGACACAATGGAAAGAGACGGAAGAAAAAAGAAAGAAAAGGCATTTCGGCATACAACAAGGAGAACAACACGGCGATTAGTGAACGTGAGCATTCTGCTTACTGATTCATGGCTCGTGAGAGGGAGACTGATCATCATCACATGCCAGCTAGACACAAAGCCCCCTTGTGGCCCTACCAGAAAAATAAAGCTATGGAGCGGCCTGTCAGTATGGCCTATGACGCCTGGCCACACCACCTCTTAGCCTGTCCCGAAGCTGTCCCGACCGAGCGCATGCCCCGGTGCCTCGGCAACTCGAAGGCCCACTTAGGAATCACCGACACATTGTTTGAAGAGCATATCCTCTGGATACTTTTTCTGTTGAGAAAGTCAGTTTCTCCAGAGAATCTTCTCCTACGTCTCGAGTATCCTTTCTAGAGAACATCTTCCAAGTCCTTTGTCCATCCAAGACCGTTCCTTTTCCTCAAGACACCTCGACGGGTCATCAAACAGCAAAGAGATCGCAAAGATGAGTGGTAAGCAACTCTTACGATACTCGACGACGACGACGCAGACGACGATGATGATGGTGATGTGCCGTTCTCCGGACTGACAATTATGCCTCCAGCTCTTGACAGACTATCCTCTATCGGCAGCCAGCTCAGCAGCCCCAAGCTGGGCAAGGCGAAGCTCCTCGAGAAGAGCCCTGATGATGTACGCCTTCTTCCTCCTCCTCCTCCTCCTCCTCCTCCTGCCCCTCCACCACCACCACCGCTGCTGCTGCTAACTCCTCGACCCTTCTTTTCCCTTCTCCAGATCGTCGTCACAGCATGCCTCCGTACCCCCTTCACCAAGGGCGGCAAGGGCGGCTTCAAGGACACCATGGCCTCCGACCTCGTAGCCGGCGCCCTGAGGGGTATTATCGAGCGCTCCAAGATCGACCCGTCCCTGGTCGAGGACGTCTGTGTCGGCACCGTCCTCGCCCCGGGAGGTGGCGCCACCGAGATGCGCGCCGCCGCCCTGGTTGCAGGCTTTCCCGAGTCTACCGCCGTGCGCACCCTCAACAGGCAGTGCTCCTCGGGCCTGCAGGCCTGTGTCGACGTGGCGAACCAGATCCGTGCCGGCATGATTGAGGTGGGCATCGGCGCGGGCGTCGAGAGCATGTCTACGCAGTACGGGTATGTCTTCAAGAAAAAAAAAAAGGGAACAAAAGACAATGTCCCCACCGCCTATCCTTCTCCTCCTTCTTTCAGATCTGCTGACACGAGAGTTGTCTCCAGACCCGGCGCCGTAAGCGAGTTCTCGGAGCTCCTCGAGTCCCACCCCGAGGCCGCCAACTGCAAGGTCCCCATGGGCGTCCTGTCCGAGGACATGGCCAAGGCCCGCAACATCAGCCGCGCCAGCCAGGACTCCTTTGCCGCCTCGTCGTACCAAAAGGCCGTCGCGGCCCAGAAGCAGGGCCTCTTCAGGGAGGAGATCATGCCCCTCAAGGTCAAGTTCGAGGACCCCAAGAGCGGCGAGACCAAGGAGATCGTCGTGGACCGCGACGACGGCGTGCGCGACGGCATCACCGCCGAGTCCCTGGGCAAGATCAAGCCCGCCTTTGCCCGCGACGGCTCCATCCACGCCGGCAACGCCAGCCAGATCAGCGACGGCGCCGCCGCCGTCCTGCTCATGCGCCGCAGCACCGCCGAGCGCCTCGGCCAGACCATCCTCGGCAAGTACGTCGCCGCCAGCATCGTCGGCGTCGCCCCCCTGCTCATGGGCGTCGGCCCCTGGAAGGCCATCCCCAAGGTCTTTGAGCTCACCGGCATCACAAAGGACGACGTCGACATCTTTGAGATCAACGAGGCCTTTGCCAGCCAGTGCCTGTGGTGCGCCAACGAGCTGGGCCTGCCCCAGGAGAAGATCAACCCCAAGGGCGGCGCCATTGCCTTTGGTCACCCGCTCGGCTGCACGGGCGCCAGGCAGGTCTCTACCCTGCTGTACGAGCTCAGGAGGAGGGGCGAGAAGATTGGCGTGACGAGTATGTGTATTGGTACTGGTATGGGGTAAGTGAAAAAAAGTCCTTCTTGTTTCTCTCTCCCTCTCTCCCTCTCTGTTTTCCTGGCTGGTGCTGACCTTGTGTGCGCTCTTCCAGCATGGCTGCTGTGTGGGTTGCTGAGTAGGAGAACATGGGCGGACGTCGAGGTACTCATGGCCGGCGAATGTTTTGATAAAGTCTGTAGTGTACGGGTCTGGAAAATGCATAATCATGTTTTGATTCTGACAATGCTGTATCGAATTGCGATTCAAAGTGGCACACAAGATGCAAAACCTCCCAAAACACAATTTGTCTATACGCACAGGTGGTATCTCTTGTACTGAAATGCAGTGTCATGTTCCTCCCAAACACGCCAGTCCCTGACGTTGGATGTTTCTTGCTTTCTTCTTTGACATTTTTGCTTGCCGCTATGCGAACACTCAAGATACCATCTAAATCCATCCCTGCCCCCTGTCGTATTCATCTTACAGTTTGCCCCGTAGATTCATCAACTTGGGATCTGTGTCAACACCTAATGCATCCCGCAGATTGATATCAATCCCTTCCCTCTTGAGGCGCTCGGTGAGCTTCGTGACGCAGTACCTGGAAGCAAAAATGCTGTTAGAATAACTCATGTCCTACCAAGTCTTTGTTGATCGATGGGTTTGGAGAGAGAGCCTGGTTGTTGGTGTAGCGGGCGAAAAAGCCCAATGCTGGAGACAAGAAGACGTTCTGACAGGAAAGAAAAGGGCTAAAGGATGAAGAGTCTCCCGCACGATAAGCAACGAGTTGATTTACTCAGAGTGCCTCACATAAAATCATCATCTGCCGTTTCCTCCACGTTCTCGCCCAGCGCCATGCGCGCCGCCTCGTCGGCCAGGTTGATGATGTCGTGTAGTAGCTCGTCGGAATGCCCCGGTGCGGACAGATGCGGCTGCGTCCAGTCGATCGACTGGATGTAGTTCCGCATGTTGGCTCGTGCGGTGGCGTTGACGAGCCCGGCCAGTGCTTTGTTCTCACTGCTGCTGCCTGAGGCGGTATTGATGCTCGGCGGAACCAGAGGCAGGTGGTGGATCACACGTCCCGGATGGGGGGCACTGGTAACGCTGGCAGCGCCAGTCTTGTGGTTGTGTCCCGCCATCGCAGGGTCGGTTGGTCCAGGATGCACTACCACTCGCACCTCGCCCGGGATGCCATCGATGCGCAGGTTCGCTGACTGGCCTGGAGCTACAGTATGAGGGGCAGGCGGTTGGGGACCATTGGCCACCAGGTTCCGCAGAAATCTATTGGCGTCTTCGGAGCCGTCCATGAGCCACTTCAGACACAACTGGACCCGCTCCCTCGCGTAGCGATTGTGGTCGTCATAAGTGCAGCAATTCAACAGCGCAACGATACCGTTGTGCTTCACGACCTGCTTCTGCACCGTTGCGTTGCCCGGGCCCTGGACGCCGCGAGGTGGCTGCAGCAGCGTGGCGAGGATCTGCAGGATCTGGCCCTTGATGCCAGCCCACGGGAAAATGTGTGCAGGCGGTGAGTCGCGGATACTGTTTGGAGTCGATTGCTGTTGCGGTTGCTGTTGCGATTGCGATTGCTGCTGCTGCTGTTGTGGTTGTTGCTGCTGTTGCTGCTGCTGTTGTGGTTGCTGCTGCGGCTGCGGCTGCTGTTGCTGACCAGGCGTGCCTTCGTTGCTATTGTTCGATGTCGAGGATTGCTGGTTAGGCCGGTTCTTGGATCGATTTGGCGGGCCCACGAGACTCTTTTTGG
The DNA here is from genome assembly GCA_027559495.1 of Aurifilum marmelostoma. Classification (NCBI taxonomy): domain Eukaryota; kingdom Fungi; phylum Ascomycota; class Sordariomycetes; order Diaporthales; family Cryphonectriaceae; genus Aurifilum; species Aurifilum marmelostoma. The sequence continues at coordinate 1,653,734 of JAMXSV010000010.1, read as the reverse complement.
CGACGCCCTCCTCGAGCCCTCGCAGAAGTGAGATGAGATCGTACGACGCTTCCCACTCGATCAGCTTGGACCGCATCTCGGTGTCTTCAGACACGCTTATCAGGAACTCCAGGAACTGTACCAGCCCGTCCTTGGCGCGCTCCATGTCCCAGTTGTCCACAGGGAAGTCTGCAGGATCAATCCTCTTGTGTCGGATATCTGCCTGCAGCTTCATCAGAGCCACGCACTCCGGGATGATCCTGCTGCGGAAGTTGATGAAGAAGAAGTGAACCAGCCTGACCGCTGCCATCGGGTCCTGGTACGCCTCAGAGGCGTTATCCTTTGTCCGTGCGCGAAACATGTAGTTGATTAGGCGCAGGAGGATGGTCTGAGCAGGTGATACGATGTCCTTTGGGATCCGCAAGCTGTTCCAGGCATACGGGATCAGACCGCTCTTGTGTATAGCCTCCACGATCTGGCTGGTCAACTGGAAGATCAGTGACGTCTCGTCCTTCTCCCAGACGGCAATGAAAACCAGCATTTCTCGAAGCAGGCTCTTGCCGCAGTCTAACGCCAGGAACATCCGGCATCGCGTCAGCTGCAGATTCTCGCCTGTTGGTGATAAACCGCTACCCGCCGCATCGAGTATACATGACTTGACAATCATGTGTAGGGCCTCAATCTGTTTGGGATCCAGGATGTTGGGCACCTCGGTGAGGAGGCCGGTCATAGGACCATCTCCGTAGGACTCGTCATCATCGACGTCGTCATCGTCCGCCATGTCGTCTACATACTCTTCGCTGTATTCCTCAGGTGCGCGGTCACCCACGTCCTCGGCCTCTTGATCGTCCCCTCGGTACTGTTGGGCGTACCTGGTCATGAGGTTCTCCTTGCAGACCATCATGCGCTTCTCGGCGAATTCAACCGAAGGCATTGGCACAACCAGTCTGTGGAGGTTTGGGTCCTGGGCCTTTGCCCACCACTCGTCGACTTCACGAGAGACGCGGCCATAGCGCTTGTCCTGTTCGAATTTGTCTGTCTCGTTCGGGTCCCACATGATGCCATCGTCGTCGTCATCATCTCCATCCTCCTCCTGGTGATTGTTGTCGTCTCCCTCCTCCACTGGCCTGTCGGCCCGGACCCTCACAGAACCCTTAGGCAGCCAGTTCCAGGCCAGTGGGGATATCGGGGCAAGAGGTCCAGGCTGTCTCTGTGTCCGAGCTTGTTCCTCTGCGTAGTTCCTGAGGAGTCGTTGGGCGGTTGGGGTCATGGCTGAGTTTCGCTCCAACCAATTTTGCACCTCGGTCCTGGCGACGTCTACACGGAAGTGGACTTCTTCGTCTGAATCGTCCTGCGGGTCGTCAATGTTGGCATCATCGTCAAACAAGACGTCGTACCAGAAAGACATCTTGTTCCTATCATTCTTGGCGGTCCAGTTGTGTGCCTGTTGTAGGGATGTCACCAGTATTTTCTTGTCTGTAGGCACTGTCAGTCGCCGCGAGGGGCCTTAGAAACACAAATGGCGGTTAGAATCTCACAAAGGTCGGTAATATCATTTAACCTTGTCCGAGAGACGTCGTCCAGCACCTCTCCGTCATAGCCTTTGCTGGTGACATTCACGCACAGAATGATGGTCTGGTACACCATCTGGTCGAAATGAACTGCAGCACAGATATCCTGCGGCACCTCGGGCTCGGTGGTGACGAGCAAATTCCGCGCGATGTGCATCAGCTTGTTCAGAATCTGCAGGTCCTCCTTCAGGCCCTGGTAGTTCTTGAGGATAAGAGCTGTGCTCTCCTGAGGCGTCACGCCCTTGTCGGGGTCGTTGAGGCTGGCCAGTGGACCGACAGAACGGGTTGTGAGATTTGGTATAGCGGCCGCGAATATCCGAGTCATCCACACCCATATTGTCACGTTTCTTGACAGACTCTCGCTGTGGTTCAGGTCAGAATCATGGACCCGTCTACTTGGGAAAAGGCCCGGGTTACGTACCGAACTTCCTTCCAGGCATGCGATTTGTCCAGAGTCTTTGATACCATGGCAACGACCTTGAGAGTCGTCTGGACGCCCATGGGTGGGGAGTCGGTGAAGTGACCCTCCAGGCACATGAGCGCCGCCGTGAAATATCTTTCCTCGATGGTCTCATGTGGGACTAGCCTGTCCGGAACACCAAGGGCGCCAACACCACCGGCGGCTGTAATGGCCGTCATGCCTCCATTTCTGGCATCCATGACCTATCCGAGCAGCCGGCAGCCTGTCTCTCTGTTATTTCAAGGTGATTCGCTCTTGAGATCTGAGGCCTGTCTGCGTGGCGGCTCTGGCAGAGCGGTTTTGGTGTGGGAACTTGGTCCGAAGGGAGGCCGGGTGAGTGTCCTCTAGCGACCACGCAGGCGTAGCAGCGGGGTTCTCCGAAGTGTTTTTAAGAATGCGGAGGCTCAAGAAGTGTCTGCTGCCTGGGGGAGCAGGTTACAAGGACTGCGCAGAACGGTTTCGAGTCGAGGGGGGGCGATGTGTGAGAGAGCTGAGTTGGCTGGCGATGTGAAATTTACGGTGGGTCGCGGGGGTTGAAAGGCGCTGCTGCCGAATTGCTTGCGCTAAAACCCGACTGTCAGGGTATAAGGTAAACCGTAAGATGGTGCACGGCAAGCAAGGGGAGCCAACACAGGCCACTGTGCTACGCTGTAAGCGCCTGAAAACCGGGCTGGTACCACCCAAAAGTACAGGTACAGTGCACCGACAGAGTCACCAAGTACATACATACTGATTAGAAATTGCCCCACCAAAACTTTCGGCATCGTCTTTGGCGGGGTAGCCTGCTTGCTCAGGGACGAATTGGCTGGGCATCGTTTTCGGCCTTTTCTTTTTTCTTTTGCTTCTTGCCCATCAGTAGTCCACCCTTTTGTATATACAATATTGTTCACCATGACGCATGATCTTCCCGACAAGTTCGATCGTAAGTCCATTCGGGTCCAATGCGACCCACGGCGTGCACAATACAATCTTGCCCTACCAGCGCTATGTCCTAACCGTCTCTCTTCATCCCAGGCCCCGTGCACATCGCCGTCATAGGCGGCACAGGCCTCGCCCAGATCGAGGGCTACACGCCCGTCGCCTCCGTCAACCCGCTGACCCCATGGGGCCATCCCTCGGCGCCCATCCAAATCCTCGAGCATAGTGGCGTCCCCGTCGCCTTCCTGTCGCGCCACGGCGCCTACCACGAGCACGCCCCTCATGAGGTTCCCGCGCGCGCCAACATCGCAGCCCTCAGACACATTGGTGTGCGGTGTGTGATTGCCTTCAGCGCAGTCGGGTCGCTGCAGGAGCACATCAAGCCGATGGACTTTGTCGTACCGGACCAGATCATAGACCGGACCAAGGGGATCAGACCCTTTACCTTCTTCGAGAAGGGCCTGGTAGGCCATGTTGGCTTCGCGGACCCCTTTGACGAGAAGCTGGCCAAGGTCGTCAAGGCTTGTGCTGGTGCCATGCAGGGCGAGGGATCTACGCTGCACGAGGGCGGCACGATTATCTGCATGGGTACGTCTTTACCAAGTCCTTTCGGCCCCTTTCTCTCTCTTGCTGCCCCCTAGAAAAACGCTGACACGATGTATCTCTTTTCTTCCCGCCTCCCCACCAACAGAAGGCCCTCAATTTTCCACTCGCGCCGAGTCCAACATGTACCGCACATGGGGCGGCAGCGTGATCAACATGTCCGCCCTCCCCGAGGCCAAGCTCGCCCGCGAGGCCGAGCTCGCCTACCAGATGATCTGCATGGCGACCGACTACGACTGCTGGCGCTCCGTGCCCGGCGAGGACGTCGACGTGGCCATGGTCATGAAGTACATGAGTGCCAACAGCGTCAACGCCAAGAGGCTGGTGGGCGCTGTCCTAGACGAGCTCGTCGCCGAGGACAAGGAGCATGGGGACCTGGTCGCCGCCAAGCACCTCGAGGGCGCGAGTGCCGGCGCCGTCAAGTTCATGACCAAGCCCGCAGGCAGGGACCCCAAGGCTATGGAGAGGGTGGAATACCTGTTCCCTAACTTCTGGAAGGAGTGAATGATGATGATGATGATGCTTCTCGATACAGGTGGACCGTTGGAATGTAGATACCTATATATATGTGTGGCGTTGTGGGCTGGCTGCTTTTCTTGGCTTGATGAGATAGAGATATACCCTGCCTGGCATCAACTGCCAGCGCACTTTTGGTGGAGAGGGATTATATAGGTCAACGACGAGATCTGAGGAGGCATGAGGTATCCTCGTCATTTCGCGTCACCTAGATAAAAAGACTTGCACTCTGTAGATTTAGAAGATGAGCAGTAAAGAACAAAAAGAGAAGGCCGATTATCTGGACCTGTATTATCATTTGCATTTATTTCAGTGGTATCCAGACACCCACACATGCTCGATGCCTGTGCCATGCCATGCCATACGCCAATAAACCGACAACACCGTGAGACATCGCTGACGACAAGAGAGCGGCACGACCGCACTCAATCCAAGGTACACGTCTATGCACGGGTATGCTCGAGCATTCACCTCACATCAGTTGATATAGTGCCCTGAGCCCTTTCTCTACCGCTGCCACGTGCCACGGCCGAACATCGCCGTCCTTCTCCGTCACGGACCTGGCCCTCGCGATGGTACCCAGGCCCCGGAAGACAGACAGCATCTCCCGCAGCAGCAGCTCGAGGACGCGCGGATTGCCCTCAGAGTGCACCACGTTGACCTCCATAACGGTGGGCGGGTCGTCCGCGCGTGATCCGCCGCGCTTGATGAGGTAGCCGCTGATGAACGCCGGGTTGGGGTCTGTGAGAGAGCAGGACGTGTTCAGACGGTGCGAGAGCACGGCACCCCAGGTCGTGTCCGCCACATCCACGAGCGTGGATTCGGTATCGGCTTCGGCTGCGCTGTTGTCTGCCCCAGGGGTAGAGACATTCGTAGAGGTCGGGCCGCCTTTCGGTGTCGACGGATTTCCGGCTGCTTCTGGAGACATGGTTGCGGGCTGGGGCGTAGAGACTGGTGTGGAGTAAAAGGCGGACTGTCCCGTCAAGGATGCCTTGGGGATACTTGGTACCAGCTGCAGCGATGGGTTGGTGTCGACCATCAGCAGGACAAGGCTGAACGAGGCCTTTGTTTCTTTCTGTTGCAGTGTTATCCACTCGTTGATCTCCGACTGATCCATGATTCCCACTTTGGTGATGACGATGCGCCAGTGAACTTTCCATACGGATGTCAGATCATGTGTTGTCACCCAGATCTCGTGAGCGATATCAGCAAAGGATCTCGAAAGCGGTCTGCCTCTCCTCCCTAGACAGTAAGATGCTGTCATCTGCTTGCACCCCCGGTTATCCGTCCATGCTGTAGTGATCCACCGGTCATCGACGCTCTGTGCGTACGCGATGTGCATGACAGAATTCTCTTGGAGCACATTGGGGGATGGCGAATTTCTCAGTTGAAAGTTTATGCCTGATGTGACCGGTTGCTGCTCGAGAACGATGGCTGGCGAGGGCATCGGCCCCCCAAACAATGTGCACCGATCGTAAACCTCAAGACAGATCCGTATACAATCACCTGGCGACAGGACCACCATGGACGTCAATGAAGCAACAGAATTCAGAGGGACGAGCTGTAGCACAAGCTCGTTCTGTGCCGGCTTCTTCCTGTCCGTCAAGGCTCGTCTGTACAGTTCAAACATCCGCTGAAAAGCCAGACATGATTCGACGATCGTGCCAGGGTTCTCAGGCGTGTACACAAAGAACACAACGAAGTTCTTGGACACAGATGTAGTGTTAAATATGGCAACTGCAAGTTTAGCCATGTCATCCACAAGTGGCTGACCAGATCGTGAGCCTTGTGAGGTAGTCGGGGCATTGGTTGTTTTGTCCACCTCAAAGGGCAAAAGCCCATTCGGCACGTTGGCTGATGAGGGCATGCGGTCGAAACTTCCTAGCTTCAACGACTCGTAGACGTTGCTGAGGCGATCCAGAAAGATGCCCGCACTGTCTGCCATGCCGCCCAGATTCGGGAAAACGCAGACCGAATGCACGTCCTTGGGCCCTTGAGATGGACCAAGCCCGAGACTTTCCCAAAAGTTCACCGCGGATGGTAAGACCGAGAGCTTAGTCTCATACCTGCGAAGTTCAAGGTGCGGTGGGGATATCTGCACCAGACTTGGACGCTGTTCTGGCCCGCCGCCTGGTGGTCGTGGCTGTATGCGACTAGGCGTGGCCAACAACGGCACGTCTTGCGTATCCACAAGTTGACGGAGCTGGCATGGTGTAGCGCTCTGCAGGCAAGGTGGCAGTATTGTCTGAAGCGCGTGAACTGAACTGCGCAGACAGCGCATCATCTCGCGTCGCGGCCCTGACAGATCAAAATCAGTGTGCGTCAGCCCCTTCAGTGCATAGTTCAGACTACCAGAAACAGCCTGCTCGGTGAGGATCTGGGCAACCATGATGTATTCTTCGTCAGAAAGCGGTACTCGTGGCACGATAGGCTCCGGGTCTGCAAAGTAGCGTTGGACTGCGCTCTCTGCTGAATCACCGATCGAGAGCTTGGTGAGGTCCGCACTGAACGCGAGCTCCTCCATCATCTCAAAGTCTCTCGCCGAAGCAGCCACAGACTCATTGTCGTCCGCATATCGTCGGCGCTGGATACTGCCCTTTGCGGGAGAAGATGGTTCGTCAGAGAAGTCACTAAGATCGTCTTGATCCGATACAAGACTAATGTCATCGGCATCAGAAGTCGACTCGTCGGCACGAGCAGCTTCCGACGCAGCCATACGGCTACTCACAGCCGCCGCCATCCCTGCGACCTGGGATCCGAGGTTGGCCGGTAGTTCTTTGAGTGTCGTCCGGCCTTTACCATGCCGCCTCAAGTACCCGGTTGTGGGAGGTGAGTCAATTCTATGCGGCGTGTCGCTTGTTGGTTCTTCCTCTCGAAAATCGAAACGCCCATTCTGCTCATATTTCTTGTTGACCGCGGCAAAAGACCTGTCGAAATTGAGTTTGTCGTAGGCGCTTCCTCGACGCGTTGAAGATGTAACAGGGCTTACGCTAGGGGAGAGGGATAATTTTAGCTTTTTGTAGATAGTCGTAGGGTCGAAGGGGCTTGGATGTCTCTTGATGCCGTTCGAAGGACCTGCCTTGGCCGAATCCTTGTTCCGCTCCAGGATGCTTCTGGCGTGCTTCAGCTCCGGTTTTGCAAAAACGGGTTGGGCTGGTGGCGGCTCTAGCTTGACTGGCTCTGGGGGAGGAGGTTGCTGAGGCTCGGGTAAGCTGGGAGGCTGTGAAGTGTCCATGTTTGACTGGCTAGTGTCCATATCGGGCAGCTCTGAGATCTTGGCATCCATCTCAGTGGAATTTTCGTCGTCGAAGAAATTGAAGTCGGCGTCCGTGATGTCGTTGTCAACGAAGACATCATTATTCAGATCCCAGTTCTCTTGGTTGAAAGATTGCTCGCGCTTTATCTCGCTGCTGTCCCAACCATCACCGAATGCATCAGTCAGGCTTCCTGGCACCGTCATGGATGTATCAATGTCAGCCATGGCAGTGGAAGGCACTGCATTTCCAGGACTTGATGTAGTGCCATCAATGGATGGGGTAATGCCCATAACATTCTGCACACCATCTGGAGGAGTAGGATACATCGCACCGCCTGCCGCGCCCGGATTGCTGGTTCGGCGCGGTGCGTTGGGGGACAGCCCGCTCTGGAGTAGACGGGCATCCGCCTCGCCTGACTCCTTCGAGGAGGTTGCTGCTTCTCTTTCCTTCTTCCTGGCGGACAAGATGTCTTCTCTCTCCGTGTTGGTTAGAAACCAATGCTGAGCGTTCTTCAATGCGTCGAACTCATCCTTGGCGCTAGCATGGCCCACTTCGAAATTGTCTTGGATGATGACGGGCTTCCTCGTCCGCTTTCTATAGCATAGCACCGCGGGCCACATGAGTTGCGCGTGTGGCTTGATCAGGGGTGTCCGCTTGCCATCCGTCCTTGAATCATTTGGCCTCCGCCGGAGAAAATGTATATTGATCCAGGAAGATCTGCTCAGTGTTGTCGACGATATGCCTCGCATCTCTAGCAATCTGCAACAAGTGCTGCGCCACTGGCCAGACCTGCCATCCACATCCGCCCTGTATCGCGTGATATGCGTATCGGGAGATTGAACAAGGCTGCCGTCAACTGAGTACTGATCGACGTCGCTCAAACCTGGTAAGGTCCCAAACATCCCAAGGGGCGCAGCTAGCACAGTGCTGCCGCTTAAATGTGGAGGTGCACTCAGCCCATCACTGCCGGCCCACATGCCTTCGATGACAGTCAAGGCGATGCCAATGAGGAGTGATCCGGTTGTGGTTAAGTGTACGCGGAGAGATGCGAAGATCGAGGGAGCCGGAATGTGAGAAGCCTCGGGGTCTACAAACCCTCCGCCGGAAGGAAGGATGAACGATCTGGAGTCGAGGGGAATCGCGCCAGTCTTAAAACAAAACCTATAAGACAAACTTCCAAGAACCGAGGCAATGAAGTATTCGTGGATATCCTTTTGGGGTATAGCGCCATAGTTCTTCAGGTCCAAAGTACATCCAGTGTTCGATTTCATGTCTGTCTCTGAGGCTTGGCTGGCCGAGGCCATGATGCCTCCAGGGGTAGTCGGAGGTCGCAGCCCCGAGTCCAGTCCGGCTCCGCTTGGCGAAGAGCTGCTTGGCGTATTTATTGAGTTGGGAGTCGTCAAACGGTTCTTGAATAGGCTGACAGGTTCAAGAGTGCCTTCGTCAACCATGGCAAGATCGTGGCCGCAAGCGTGGAGGGTCGGTCCAGGCGTCGAGTCCTCGAAAGACGACTCCTCGCCCCGGCCGAGCCAGAAGCACCATATTGCACGGCGTATTGGATCAGCGTACACCAGATAACCTTCCTTTCTTAATGCACTCTCGATGTCGGGAGTGGCGAACGTATACGGGGAGGAGCTCGGCGGCGATGGCTCGTAGATCTTGAAAGCCACGGAGGAGACATTGTTCTGGGACAAGTAAGGCTGGTCAGAAACACCCGCTACACACCGAATGGCGAAATGACGATCAAGGGAGCTCACAATCAACAAGGTGTTAGTCTCATATTCACCAGGGTCCATCTCGGAGGATCAGACGCCGTGAAGGGCAGCCTGTGACCTTGCATGAATGTCGGCCGTGAGGTCTACCGCATACTTCGCGCCCAGAATGATCCCAACGGACAAAGGTTGGTGGTCTGCTGGTCTTGCGCACGCGAGTTCCGAGGAGTAGGGAGATCATGGATCGAGTATTCTTCATTCGTAGCCCTCGAAGGGCCGGATCCCCATCGCGACAACGCTACAGGGCGAGAGACGGAGGGCCAACAGCGGGTGGCGCAAGGCAGCGTGCTCGAGGTCAAGAGAGCTAACGATCGTCGGGGTCTTGCAATTAACTCGGCAAATGCAGGTGGACTGTAGTGGATTGCCTTGAGATTTCCCGGGGAAAATTGGATATTCTTTAGCAAAAAGCCCTCGTGTTGACGAGTACCAGACGTCTCGATCAAGTTTAATGTGACAATAGAACGATGATCAGGTCAGGAAGTGCGGTGGGTGTGTATCCAGATCGGGGCGGGCACTCGAATCACAAGGAGGCTGAATGGCGGATCTCAGGTGTGCACGCCGCCGCTGCTGGAGCTGTTGGGGCAGGGGTCTGTCCCCACGACCCTGGAGACTGCAGCCCAGTACAGATCTGGCCTGGAGCACTACTCGCTGCAGGGGGGCCGGGTGGTGTCTCCAGCAGGGCCCATGCCCGCAGGATACAGGACCCATTGTGTACTACTGTAGAGCGAAGGCCCCCGATAAGAAACCAAAACTTCCTTATCGCCCAAAAAGTTTCCCACGGCTGATGATCCTGCCTGTGTGTGATGAGTTGAATGAGCAGCATTTTAACCCACAACACACAACAACCCAGGTCATACAACAAGCATGAAGGTCACCACGCCCGGCCTTGTGCCGGTGTACACGGTGTCCGGTGCATCCACCGCTAGACCTCTGCCTGACTGGCTCGCCAGGCGAAGAAAGAGGAGTCTGAAGAACGACCCCGAGTACTCGAACCGAGTCGAGCTCTTGCAGGACTTCGAGTTTGAAGAAGCAAGCGCCTGCGTCAGAGTCTCGGGGGATGGCCAGTGGATCATTAGCACAGGGACATACAAACCGCAGATACACGTCCACGATCTCAACCAGCTCTCGCTCAGCTGGGCGCGACACACCACCAGCCTCAACCAGTCTTTCGTCATCCTGAGCCCGGACGCCTCCAAGTCCCTCCACCTCCAGACCGACAGAAAACTAGAATTCCACACCCTCGGAGGATGTCACCATGAGATCCGCTTACCGCGCTATGGTCGAGACCTGATATACGACCGCAACTCGACCGAGGCTCTCGTTGCTGCAGCCGGCGTGGGTGCCAACCGCACCGGAGAGGTCTTCCGCCTCAATCTCGAGCATGGCAGATTCATGAAATCATATGAGGTGGATGTCGGTGGTGATGATGGCCTAGAGGCGGGACTACAGGGCAGCATCGACGCAGGCTGTGTCAACGCAGCCGCTATCGCGGAGAACACACACAACCTTCTCGCCTTTGGCACGTCTAAAGGATCGGTCGAACTGATTGATCCGCGCGTCAGGTCACGAGTCGCCGTTCTGGAGGGCTTGGAAGGAGAGGTGACCTCCCTCGACTTCAACCCGTACACCGGCTTATCTCTGGTCACAGGCACGAGCCAGGGTGTGTGCTCAGTCTTTGATCTGCGACGACCGGTGCCGCTGCTGAGAAAGGAACAAGGTTTTGGCTTTGGCATCAAAAATATCATACACCTTAAGACAGCATCACAGGAGAGGAAGATTCTGTCGGCGGACAAGAAGATCATTAAGATCTGGGATGACACGACAGGCGATGCATGGACCTCGATTGAACCCATTACGGATCTCAACTTCGTCCAGTGGGTGAAGGACACCGGTACCTTGGTGACGGCAAACGAAGGAAAACAACAACATGTGTTCCACATACCTGCTCTGGGATCGGCACCCAAATGGTGCGGTTTCCTGGACAACATGGTCGAAGAAATGACCGAAGAGGCCCGCACGGATACATACGACAATTACAAGTTCCTGACGAAACCGGAGCTCAAGTCTCTCAGTCTGGATCACCTTGTTGGCACAGCTATGCTTCGTCCTTACATGCACGGCTACTTTGTCGACTCCAAGCTGTACGAGCAGGCTCGGTTGGTTGCCAATCCTTACGTATACGAAGAAGAGCGCCAGAAGAGGGTTCAAGAGAAGGTCGAGAAAGAGCGCGCGAGCAGGATACGTGGTACGAAGAAGGTCAAGGTCAACCAAAGACTGGCGGACAAGATCCTGGCACGGCAAGAGAGGAGGGACAAGGTGGATGTCAATGCCGGCGTCCTCGGCGACAACCGTTTCGCCAGGCTTTTCGAAGACGAGGAGTTTGCTGTGGATGAGACCAGCAGAGAGTTCAAGATTATCAACCCCAGCACAAATGTTGAGGCTCGTGCGGACGTTGCTGAGGACACTCCCAACCAGAAGCCCTTTGAAGATGACTCGGAATTGGAGCAGGACGATGAGAGTGACGGGGATCAGCCGATCCGAGAATCCTCAACAGGTGTCTCGATGCGTGTGTCAACGTCCGGACAAGGTGGGAGTGCCAGGGACACGGTACTCGGCTCCCGAGTACAAAAGTCTGGCCGCATCAGCAAGGCAAGGCAAGGCGATGTGGTTGGAGAGCGATCAGTTACATTCATGCCTGAAAAGAAGAAGAAGGCCAGGCCGGAACAGCCTGCTGTGGACAACAAGCGCTCGGCGGCAAGACGTAGCGCCAGCACAAACACCTTCAGGAAGCTATAGTACAACGGACAAGGCAACGGCATACTCCCAGTGGAGACCTGCTGCACATATTACCAAACACCGATCCGTGGAACCCCACCAACGACCAACGCGTTTACATGTGTCGCCTCGCCCCTGCATCTCACTTCTGGTGAAAGAACCGCTTGACATTCGTCTTGGTGCCAAGGCCCTTCTCGACGTCTTCCGGTCTGAGTCGTGGCGTGGGCGGGACATCATCAATCCTGGCATGACCTCTCCGTGACTTGACAGAGCCGTCTTTGACGGTTTTTGGAAACTCGCTGCGTCTTGGGGTCAAAGCGGTGACGACTTTCTTTGCAGATCTGCGGATGGTCTCTTTGACCTTCCACTCCCTCTTCTTTGCAAGGTAGAAGAGCGTGCCGGTACCGACTACAGGCAGTGTCAGCGTGTCTGTCTTCGACGCCAGCCACATGTCCACGGTCAGGAAAGGAGCGGGTATGGCTTACTGCCCATGAGCGAGACGACCACGACCACAACTATGATGGCTATCATGCCTCCTTCTGAGAGCTTGAAGGTGCCGTCACTGCTGGATCCGGCACCGGCATCGCTGTCGACACTGCCGTTCGAGTTTGCAGTTCCGGCGCCATTGCCACAATCGGTGGTGCAGGGGTCCAGAGTGGACAAAGGGAACGTCGAGCTTGTAGTCGACGCCATCGTTCGCGATTTTCGAGTTCGTTGAGGGTATCGAGATACCACCTGGATTTTAAGGTTCAAGAGGCGTGGTCGGTAGTGCAGGTGTTGGTCGAGCAGGTCAGAAGAAATGTGGCAGACGAGAGTTGTTACACCTCCTCAGCAAGGACGAGCAGCATACTATTTAGCTACCTAGGCTTCAGAATAAGGGAACCCATGATACCAAACATTGTTTTAATAACCCTAGAAAGAAAGAAAAAATAGCAGACTGCTGATACCAATCTCATCACTGTTTCCAATGCAGATTGCTCGCATCCTGCACTCGGCACTTGGACGCATCCGACTTTCAGATCCGTCCCAGGGGGGGGCCCCATTGGCCAACCAAGATTTCGCATCCGTCTTGTCGTGGTTCATCACATTACAATTGGTGTGAGATGTTGCCATACGCGCCGTGCTTGAGGCGTCGTTCACACATGCCCTGGGGTGCGTCGGCCAATGAGACCCGGGCGTCTAGGATGGAGGGCTGCTCGCTAAGCGCCGGGAAACCTCCCCTGCCGTGCGTTCTTGGCCGTCTGCTTCTCCCTTTTTTTCTTCCCCCTCCAGGGCGCCCCTCCTTTTTCTTTTTCTCCTGAATTGGAAAATTTCAACAAACAATCGTGACCACTTGAGATGCGGTCTAGCAAGAATCGCCATGGAGTACAACCTAATATAGCGGGTCAGCCCATATGGGGAATCCAGAAAGGCGAAGATGCCTGCTGCTGACGATGTCAACAACCAGAATGCAAGACTAGATGATGTGAGGGGAACGCCATTAATGCCCAAGTCGCAATACATCCCATGCCTTTCCTGGCGCCCTTGGCATTTCGTTTTGGTAGGCGCCATAGACTGTCATCCTCCGCCCATGGAACCCCACACTCTTCAACTAGCCAGCATCTCACATATACGTCAGTATGTCAGCGGGTTGTCTCTGTCGAGAGCATCCAGTCGAGAACGAGGGTCTTGTCGGCTATCTTTGGAATCGCGAATACTTCAGACAAGATCAATGTACAATACAAGATGAGCATTCAATACATCTCCAGGCTCAGTTGCCGTGTACGAGAAGCTCGACTTTGCACTGGCAGCCGGCCGTGAATCGCTCCCTCGGTTGGAAAACTAGACTTGATCGTAACATCTCGAGACGACGAGTTGAAAAGGATGTAGAAGCAGCAGCCACGAGCCTCGAGGTCTTCCAACAAAGGTCTACTTGCAATGCTTCAGTTACGTACTTGGTCTCTGAGAGGAAGTCACGGCAATGCTGCCTTCCCTGCATCGAGCCACCGTCACCGATGCTATACTCTCTTCCTTCTGGTTGGAGAGAGAGGTGCCTTCCTTCAACCACTTAGCCTTCAGGCTGCCAGTTGCCTCCCAAGTCGCTCCAAAATTCAGGGACTTGCTTCTATGTCCCTCCAGATTGTAGTATTTCTGGCATCTACTTGATGATCGATTGCTTCAGTCAATTGTCAGACCCATCTCAGCAACTGTAGGGGACGCAAATGTGCATCCACCGCCATCACTTGCCTTGCTGAGTATGGATCAAGAACCTGACGAGAGCTCTGCTTGTCCGGCCAAATCTGGCGAGGACGCGGTCAAGGGCATCGACACCACTGGGGATCCCGGAGGGTCCACGACCATTCGAGATGCTCCCAGCCCGCTGTCTGATAGTTTCTTCTTTGACAGTCCGGGTCAGATTCATTCCTCCCCCAAGAATTACGAGCATCCCAAGATTCCCCAGCTTGAACTCCTCGCTCCACCGCCCCCTGTGGATGATATTGACCTTTGTGCTGGCTTCGTCTACGGACCACCAATCAAGATCCATCCCGGCCAGTTCAGCGGACCCAAGCCTCCCAAGCCTTCATACCAGAACAAGGAGAACCAAGAGAAGATTTCGACAAGCAGTCATATCGAGATCAACAAGAAGCAGTCGAATGATCTCGAAGTGGCTCCCGACGCCAACCCTGTCAATGTGCGCTTGGCAGCTCTGCCCAACCTGGAGGAGGAATGCCTCCAAAATCGCCAGTCATCTCGAGATCCCGAGTATCTCAAGCTCGCATCAGCTCCAGCTACCCGGAAGGGCCTCGATGCAGACCAAAACCAGGGTGGAATGACCCTCGGTGCTCCGGCAGAGGCTGACCAAGCATCCATTTCCCACAACAGACGACCCCTCGCAGACTATCAGCCAGCGTATCGTCAACCGATTGGCGGTCAATCTCCCCCTGAGGGAAGCCCCTTGCTGGCTCATACCCTCTACAGCAGCGTGCAGGCTTCTACAAGAAGTCAAAAGGCAAAATGTCATCCTCCTAAACCGTCATTGCGGGGCCAAACCCCGGAGACACCATCCAATGGCATACACACGGTCTCTGGCCAGCACCTCTTGGGCCAGCGGCATGAACAGCGTCAGTCACCAAAGCAGATTGCCGTCACGACCACCGCGCAGAAGTCACGGACTTCCCTGCCAAACGACGTCTCAGTGACAGTGGCTCACCCCCCTCGTCGTCTACCCCAGGATGTGTCTCCCCGTCGTCTACTGGTCAACCGTCCCCTCCGAGATGGGCGGGGTCGGTCTTCCGACCTCGACACTCCTCCCTCAGGATGCAAGTCTGCATCGATCGTGGGCTCCAACACCAAAAAGAAGCGCGGCCGGAAGCCACCCACGTCGTCTTCACAATGCTCCCCCAGCCACTCAAGGCCGTACAATCGTGATGAGACGTCGTCGATCCGGAGTCGGAAGCGGAGAACACACAGCCCTTTGAGACACTTTCACTCAATACTAGAGACGACCATGGGCGATCTTGCAGGCTGTCTCAATGACAGGTTTGGGGATATCAAGCACAATGTCAGTCAGCATTTCGAAACGATCGCCAAGCTCAAGCGCACAGTCAAGCAGCAGCAAGGAGAGATGTCTCGGTACGAGAAGGAGACCTCGGAGAAGAATGCCGTGATCCAAGAGCTCGAAGAGGCTCAGCGGCACCTCCATGAGAGACTGGACGCTGCACAGGAAAAGCGCAGGATTCAAGCTGTTGAAGTCTCAAAACTCAGAGAGAAGAGTTCCCTTTATAAGAAGTTCCTCAATGAGGCCATGACGGAGCAGCAAAACTTGTGCAAAGCTAACAAGGAGAAGTGCGAGGGCACAATTCTCCAGGTGCAGGCGGAAGAAAGCCAGAGGCAAATTCAACGGGAACGAAAGTTGCAGGCTGCTGAGGCCGCTCATGATCAAGTGATGCAGCGGGTTCAATCCGCA
Source organism: Aurifilum marmelostoma (assembly GCA_027559495.1). Lineage (NCBI taxonomy): Eukaryota > Fungi > Ascomycota > Sordariomycetes > Diaporthales > Cryphonectriaceae > Aurifilum > Aurifilum marmelostoma. Next base: position 1,637,937 of record JAMXSV010000010.1, on the reverse strand, counting down.
CTGGCTGAATGCAAGCAAATGGAGAAAGGCAGTGAGTGAAATGCTTGTTTCAATCCAGATGGCCTTGGAGACTGACCTATACAGACAACGTTGCCATCGCGTCTCTTGAGCAGAAAGTCAAGGAGCGTGATGCAGATATCCTGCGCGAGCGAGAGATATCTGCGTCCTTGCTTCAGCAGAATGCGAGCATCTCCGCTGTAGAGAATACCCTGCAGAGATTTGGGATACAGATCGAGGAGATCCTGTCCAAGCTTCACGACTTCGATTCTCGTCAGCGGCAGCAGGAGAGTCAAACAGCGAGTGAGACACATGCTAAGTAAGTCTTCAATGCTTTCGTACAGGTGACTTGGTAGGCTGATCGATCAGGCTCGACATGATCATGAAGGATCTCCAATCCCAAAGCAAGCAAGTGTCCGCTGAAGCTGACATCCTCGGTCAGCTGCGGGAGCTCTATGAGCAGGCGAAAACCTCGTAAGTAGAATACCAACAGAACTCAGTCCCATCGCTGACTGAAGAAATAGAATCACCGGCAGGCTCGAGACTATACTGGCGTCGCAACTCCAGACTGAGGAGACTATGTCCTCGATGTGCTCCTGGCTGGTGGAACATGTTGAATACCTATGGGAGGCTATCGATACGTGCCAAGACGATGTTGAGGGGCACGATGAAGATGCGCAGCGGCGAATCGAGGCTCTAGAAGCGGAAGTACGCGAGCGGGAGATTGACGTAGCCAATCAGTCCCGGCAGCTTCTCGACTTTGAAGCGAATGCCAGGGACCACGAACATCTCATCGCCCAACTCCGCAGCGAAATAAATGACTTGGAGCGTGCTCAGGCTGCAAGCTTGCAGCAATCCGAAGATGCGGACCTGCTTCGCGCGGAGTGCAACCAACTGAAGGGTAAGGCTGCAGCTCAAGCTTGTCTGGTGTCCGAGCTCCAAGGCCAGCTCCAGGAAGGTCACGCGACCATCCTTGCGAACGGCAAGAAGCATGAAGAGGACACGGAGCAGCTGCGCAGCCTTCTGGAGCAACAAGTCGCTGAATCTAAAGTCATGCGGACGCAGGCTGTCGAAGCTGCGCAGCATGAAGCAGCGATCCGGACGGATGAACTCAAGGCCGATCTCGACAGACAGCTCGGCAAAGCACTAGAGGAGCAAAGAGTGCTGAATCTTGAGATCAACGCAACGAAGCAGAAGATCAAAGAACTGAACGAGATGGGCGCAAAGGACATCGAGGAAATTACGGCCTTGAAGAGAGAGCTCCAGGCGGCACGAAACGAAGCGATCAGCATCAAACAGGAGTTCATCCAGAAGAAAAAGGACATGGACGCTGCCAAACAGCAGCAGTTTGAACTCCAAGCTCAACTGATCATGGCTGACCAGAGATTCACGAATCTAGCGGACAATGCTAGAGCTTACGATACCGCTGCGAAAGCAGTGCTCCGGAGCCTAAAAGAGTGGACGCAGAACTGCACAACTATCCAGAAGATGGCATCTGAGCTCTCAAACAAAGACCCTGGTTTCGAACGTATCGATCCGAGATTCAAGCCACTTATACAGCTTCAGCTTCTGCAGAAAGCCGTGGTGCAGTACTGCTTGATCCAAGGAGGTGCAAAGCTGCCAGTGACGGGTTATGAAGGTCTGCGATCGGAATTCTTCATTGACAAGACGCCAGGTGTTCGGCGGGTCACTATCAGGAGCCCATCAAGCAACGTGTCTTCACCCGAGCCGCCTTCGGTTCAAACGGAACAAGAGCGCCGGCGCCTTGTAGAGCCGCGAAGATCCATCATGAAACCTATCGTGCCTTCCAATCAGCAGCGAGCTCTTGAGGACAAGCAATCTACAGAGGCTCTCGACCATGAGGAATGTGGTAGAAGCAAGCACAAAGGCATATATGACGGACGACTGGTTAAGACTTTGGATGCGAGCACGACAAGCCGCAGGCATATTCTCCTCCGCGGGCCATACAACCGGCCTGTTTCTGGCACCAGACTTGGGCCCTCGCATCTAGCAGGTCCATCGAGCAACGGACCTCTCACAGGTGTCGAGACGATCCCTACGGACCTGGCAGCGCACAGCGACTTGCGTCTGCCTGCGGCCATTGAGACCCGAAAGCGCCAAGGATCGTCCGGCTCAGAGCAGTCCAGTCAGGAAGCAGAGACACCGACGAAGAGGATGAAACCCACTTTGTAGAGTCTGGGTCCAGGATTATTGACGACCTACACATCTTCCGCGAAGTGTGTTCAAGTATCCGAGGCCCAGCGAGCCATTCGTGCACCACATCGAGCAGACCACAGACTTGCAGCTGAGGAAAACTTGCGGGCTTCTTCGACAAAGACATTTCATTCTTCTCAAGAAGAGCACCAATGCCACACAGACACGGACGATGCTGATGAAAGCCAAGTCAGTGCAGGGCAACTGTGAGCAGTCGCAGTGTACCTTTCCCTGGACGGCGCTCAGGGGGTTCCTTGTGTTTGTCTCATCAGTGCCGACATTGGTTGCATGTCAATGGGTCCCTCAAGATGAAGAAATCTCCACTTGGGACGGCTGAGGCCACGCAGAGGCTCTTTGAGCGCATACGCCTGGCGATCTGGCCGCAACGTGTGGATTCTGACAGGCTGGAACACTGAACTTATCACGTACGATCTCTATATTGATCCCCTTCAAAATTCTAGGAATGCGTCGAATATCCCAGCAGAACCTTCAGGGTCACACGCATACAATTTTTGGAAGAAAAAACAATCAACCAACCATCACTTTCGACATCACGTCTTTCGACACACGAGGCTTAAGGGTTCAAGGGGGGTTTAATTTTCCATTTCGTGAACGGGATGATCTTGAGATTGTCGATTCGCAAGTGCACATGTTGATGTAACTCGACGGCATGTCTTCAAGTAGCTGAGATCTGTTTTGGTACGTAGCATATAATCAAACGCTATCTTCGCACTCATAAAAACTTCTCTAAACCCTGAGCTTGTCCCAGGCCTTGGGAGCCAACAATTGCCGCCTACATGACGATGCCAATGGCTCTTCCTGCTTCTGCCACTACATCTGGTGGTCTTGAATTTATTGTGGTCCGCTGTAACCATCCGAGTACGGGAACAAGGCTACTCGATCCACTGTTTCCGCCATCCTGTTCTCGGGGCCTCGTAGCGGTGTAATCGTGATTGTGTAAGGTAGTATTCTGAAGAAGGATCGAACGCCTCTGGCCCCCATGCAATTGATATCGTACAATTGCCTTCATTGGGGGGATACTGCGCCCGGAGGCCGGCTCGATGTGATCGCATCATTGCATGCTGAGATTATTTGTTCCCTCGTCGCTTCGCCTCTAGGAAAAGAACTTTCCTGCGTACTGTATACCGGTTTGAAAGTCAGCAAGCATGCTCAAATCCTCTCTTTCCCTCGGCGGAAAACGCTTTTGCCTGTCTCGCCATCTTTTGCATCTACGCCTCACCCCTGAGATGGTCGCGCAGGGCCAAAGGTACGACAGAGAACGCTGAGAGCTTTCGACTCGCAATAGACGTACCGACGGGGTCGTATTTGAGCATGCTCATCGGCGGCGAGGTGCGTGGGCGCCGGAACTGGTAGAAGAAGCCCGTCATGGCCATGGAGAGGAGGCGCACCGAGACGATGCGGGATTTGGCTGGGGGGAATGGTCAGCGTGTGCCTGTGTATTTTCGGCGGCGAGGGACGTCACGAGGAGCAAATGAAGAGGGCGTACTTTTCTTGGCCATGACTGCTGCTGGTGCAGGGAGCTCGTCGTCGAGGGGGGCGTGGAGAGCAGTGGGTGACGCGCGATCAAAGCGGAAACGGGGGACCTTGGGGTTGAATTTTGGGCGTGTGGTTGCGCTTGCCGCGGCTAGGGCGCGGTTAAGCTTAGCCGCTGTGTAACCCTAACCCTGTCGCACTCTTCTTTGGCAATTGAAGAGTAGGTGCACGAAAGAACCTCATGCATCGAATTTTTTTGTTTATCACATTTTCTATTTTGGCGTCTATGCCAGGTGTGATTGCAAGTGATAAAAAGGGGGCCACGCCAAAAAATGCTTGTTCACTGACTGATCATAGTTCTTGACACATCCGCTCATGCATGAGACTCAAATCCGCCGACGTATACTGTACTTTAGTCATCGCTCAACCATGACTTCTCACGGTTTTGTAAGTTTGTGATCATATTGTTTCCCAGAAAAAGAAGCACCAAGCCTTCTTTTTTTAGAGAAAAATAAAACAAAAACATTCTACTCTGTTCTTCTTGGTGGAGGCAGCCGGCTTCCGACTCGGCCGGCACCGTCATGGCTGCACCGCACACAAAAGTCCGTTACGGCGGCGGCAAGTAAGCTCAGATCTGAATTGTCTATCGGGATAAGAAAGCATAATTAATTCGCAATTCTGCCGGGCGCAAGGGTGGCCTATTGTCAAGCAGAGCAGTATGCGTGTCCCATTTGTGGCACCCGCCAGCAATTGCCGACTGAGCAAAATGTTCCAACGTCATTGTGGGCGGGGATTAACAACGGGCGTCGGACTTAAGGTGCAGCGCAGTGGTGGTTTGGCGGCAGTGATGCCATAGCGCCGCCCCTCACTTGGGAGTCACATTGTTGCACCGGCAGACTACGGCAAAGGGAGCGCAGTGAGTCAATGATTCAGTAGAGAAGGAGAACACATAAAAGCTGTCGCACATCTGCACCACACTGGAGGTTTTTAGCTGTCTCTCAAAAAGCAGCTTCATATTTTCCCTTCAGGCCCACGACCCTGAGTGCTTTACCCCGAAACGTAAAAGAGGTACCCGGAGCAACAGCCATGGCACCCGAATTCCCCAAGCGTAAACTTGGCGATGAGCTTGTCTCAGCCCAGGGCCTCGGCTGCATGGGCATGTCCTTTGCCTACACCTCGTTTGGCGGGCAGGACGACGAGGAGTCACTGCGGGTGCTGACGCGGGCGGCCGACATGGGCATCACGTTCTGGGACACATCCGACATCTACGGCCCCTTCAAGAACGAGGAGCTAATCGGGCGCTGGTTCAAGGAGACGGGCCGCCGCGACGAGATCTTCCTGGCGTCCAAGTTTGCCAACAAGTTTGTCGACGGCGAGATGGTCGTCGATGGCAGGCCCGAGTACGTCAAGGAGGCGTGCGCCGCCAGCCTGAAGCGCCTAGGGACGGACCGCATCGACCTGTACTACCAGCACCGCATCGACCCCAAGACGCCGGTCGAGAAGACGGTGCAGGCCATGGCGGAGCTCAAGGCCGAGGGCAAGATCCGCTACCTGGGGCTGTCCGAGTGCTCGGCGCGCACCCTCGAGCGGGCCTGCATGGTGCACCCCATCGCCGCGGCGCAGATGGAGTACTCGCCCTTTGCGCTCGAGATCGAGTCGGAGCAGACAAACTTCCTCAAGACGGCCAGGGCGCACGGCGTCAAGCTGGTGGCTTACTCGCCGCTCGGGCGTGGGTTCCTGACAGGGTCGATCCGGAGCCCTGCTGATCTTGACGAGAAGGACGGCCGCAGGATTCACCCTCGGTTCAGCGAGGAGAACTTCCCTGGAAACCTGAAGCTGGTGGAGATCTTGGCAGGCATCGCCAAGGAGAAGGGGTGTACACCGGGCCAGCTGGCCATTGCTTGGGTGATGGCGCAGGGAGACGGTAGGTTTGGATTTTCCCTTTCTTTCTTACTTTTTTCTCTTGGTGTTTGGATGAGCAATGGCTGACTTGTCAATCGTGTATAGATATTATTCCCATTCCAGGCACCAAGAGGGTCAAGTACCTTGAGGAAAACGCCGGCGCTGTCAATGTCCAGTTGTCCAAGGAGGAAGAAATCAAGATCCGCAAGGCTATCGAGAGCGTGGGCGGGTCCAAGGGAGCGCGTTACCCGGTAGCCATGATGCAAAAGTGCTTTGGGGACAGCGTGGAGCTGGAGGAATGAGAGACCTGGTAATAGTCTCCATGTGCAGGATTTGGCTGTGCCAACGCAGACAGCTATGGAATTCAGCAACACTGATCTGCATGAAGGCTGTGTGCAAAGGTGTCAAGAGGGATTCTGCGAATTGTCAGCTGTCATGGTTGTTAGTATCGTGATCACGAGTACAAGTTCCCTGCTATTAGTCGTGAGGAGTGCCCTGAGAGCTAAGATCTCCTCTCCTTGCTGCGAGCCTGAGCCAAATACTTGTGTGTTCTCTTCTCGCCAGATCGCAGAAGGTTTGAGGGCGCTGGTCAAGGTTATGCAGCCAGTCTTCCCGCCATGCTTGTCCATTGCTTGTCGATGTGGCCAACTTCCGAGCCCATCTCACGTTGTGCGCTGGTGGACGGTTCGTATCGACTCGGCATTTGTACCAGAGAGTCCTTCTTGGCCCACTCCACTCCTTCGATTCAGCGCAATATAGCCTGCGATGTGTACTCATGTTGCTCTCGGAGGTGGATGGTGTGCCGCCAATCTGCCGCTTTTTGGGCGCTTTCTTCGGACCATCCTTATTCCACACCGCCCTTCGACTTGCAAAGTGCTTTCGATGGGAATTCCGTATCGTGTCTGTTCAGGACTTGCCAATTTATGAAGGAATTCATCATTCAAGCCCCACAGGTAACTGCCGTGTTGCGGTACGAAGGAATCAGTGCCACTGGCACGACTCTTGTTAGGCGGCGGTGAAGAGGGCGAGGCTGCACTCTGATCTGACAAAGATGCGGGTAGCATAAGGGCCAGCACAAGAAGGAAATCACCCTGTGGACGGGTGGCTGACGTTTTTTTTCTTTTTTTCCTTCCTTTTTTCCCCCCGCCCTTGGCAGACCGGACTGATGGACAACATCCATTGTCCGAGAGAGATATGCTGAATCTGTGGAGGAGAGAGCCCGCCGAGTGCCGAGACACCACTACAGTACAGCAGCAGAGCAGGCACCGGGCCTTTAGTCACAGCCACCACTGAGCACCTTGGCACACCCCCCACGCTCCTTCGAAACAACTCACCCGAGAGCGGGATGTGAGGACGGAACTCGGAGGTTTTCTCAGACGTGGCTGCGGCCCAGCAATGCAGTGCGACGTCATGGCGTGTTATGGATGTACTTACTGCACACCCTCGAACCAGCCTGTCACCCACCTGCAGCGGGAGTTCAAGGGTAGCTGTTGACGAACCAGGTTTTTCGCTCGGTTTCTATCTTTTTTTTTTCTCCGTCTCGGCCAAGTGACGAGACTTTGGGTGTGAGGGCCGTGTGGTACAGGTGCAGCTTTGACACTTGACATGACAAATGACAAGCGACTTTATGTACGACAGTTCGGTACGCGATGCAGATAGGTTCAAACCAAGGTGTGGCTCCAGAAAGCTCTGCTCGCCAGTGGTGGACGAAAGACGCGCAAGCTGCAACGTGAAAGATGTGACGAGCAACCCAGCCTGCGACAGAGGCCTGAGAAGGCATGGCCCAACACAGGCATGTGCATGGTCAATCGCTGTAGCATGGCCTGCTGCAGGTTCAACTGCTATGGGCACGACCCGGTTTTAGCGTCCCTGCCGATGACCCGGTCGCTCGGGACTGAAATTTTTTCCTTCTCTTTCCCGCCCCTTGACAAGTACAGAATTGGTATTTCAAAAGGATTCTCTGGAGAACATTGAGCGGAGAGAAGTAAACAAGCCTGCATTTTGAATGTCGGTGAGAGCTCAGAGAGGTGCACAAAAATGTAACCTGCCACAGGACAGGAGGGGAAGGGGCAGCAGGGGCAAGCAGCGGGACTGTGCCTGCTCGATGGAGACCTCCCCTCCCAGCCAGACGGGACCTACAATTTCCCAATCAAGCCTAGGCCCCTGTCCACACTACCCGCACGTGCTGCGAACCGCTACGGGTATCTTCTGTACTAGTACCCAACGAGTTGCTGAGCGCTGCAGGACTCGTCATCTCCTTTGCCCCTGGCCGTTGGTTCTCCACCCCACGTCCATTGCGACGACCCAACAGGTGCCCCACAGCTTTCTTCCGGGGGGGGGGGGGGGGGCAGAGGAGATTTGAGAGACAGACAATTTTAGATAGGGGCCATGGCGGGTGGACAGGAGAAGGAGGAGGTGGAGGAGGAGCAGAAGGACAAGAGAAGGAGACGGACAGGAAACAAGACCGCTGTTGTGGGTTGGGAGAGAAGAGCATTCATCCAGCCAGCCATCCATCCGTCCATCATCCGACCTCCCTTTCCGATCATTCAATCAATCAATCAACAACCACTCCTCCCTCCCCCTGCTCCCTTCCCGTCGTCACGATTGCATGTGCAACTTCTCGGTCCCCCTGCCCCGGCGGGAACCAGCCCTTTCTGGAGTAGCCCTCAAGGCTTGCCATCATCTGCCGCGTACGTCAAACCTTCTGATGTTCCGTTTCCCCCCTGCCCTTGGCGCAGAAAAGAAAAGTAAAAAAAAGACAAACAGAAAACCAACATGTTCATGCGGCGAGACTGCACTGCCTGATGTTGGTCAGACACATGTTCACTGGCTGACCACCCAACGTCCTCGCGCAGACTCACTCCTCCTCGTCAGGCCTCCTCCTCCTCCTCCACCACCACCACCACCACCAACTCGCCTTCTGTTCCCATCCCGATAGTCATGTTCGATCCGCTCTGTTCTCCTTCTGTACGCCCATTTCCTCTGCTGCGCACAACAAGACAAGCACCATGAGCTCCCGCCTCTCGGACGAGGAGCGGGTTGCCTTCCTCTCCGTCGACGGCCGATCCAGTGTCGCAGACGACGACCTCGACGAGTACCTCCTCAAGACACACAACAAGCACGAGCGAGTTCCGCTCCCGGGGCGGTTACGGTCATGGCTCTGCTCCAGACCGCGCGTCCTGCGGCGCAACGTCCTCCGAAACCCCTTGGTGACCGTCCTGGTCGCCGTCAAATACATCATAATCTCTCTGGCCTTCGTCTTCATTGCGACGCCAATCCTCATCCCCTCCTACACGCGGTTACCATCTCACTACCGCGAGCGCCAGGCCGCCTGCGAGGGACCTGACCCCGTCCCAGGGTGCGCCAACCCATTCCAAGAAAAAATATTCATATCCGTTAGCCTGTATGACAAGGGCGGGCACCTGGCCAGCGGGAGATGGGGCGAACAGGTGCTCGAGCTCATACAGATGCTGGGCCCCGAGAACACCTTCCTGTCCATATACGAGAACGACAGCCCGCTGGGCGAGGCGGCGCTCGAGGACTTCAAGCAGCGCGTCCCCTGCAACCACGAGATCGTCTTTGACCGCAACGTCTCCCTCAGCGACTTCGCCAACGTGACCCTGCCCGATGGCACCGAGCGTATGAAGCGCCTGTCCTACCTCTCCGAGGTCCGCAACCGCGCCCTGCGGCCACTCGACCGCTTCCGGACCGACACCGGCGTTGTCAGGTTCGACAAGGTCCTTTTCCTCAACGACGTCCTCTTCCGCACCGTCGACGCCACCCAGCTGCTCTTCAGCACCAACACCGGCGAGGACGGCCGCGCGCACTACCTCAGCGCCTGCGCCCTCGACTACGAGAACCCGTTCAAGTTCTACGACCTCTACGCCCAGAGGGATGCCGAGGGGTACTCTAACGGGGTGCCCATCTTCCCCATCTTCTCGACGGCCGGGAATGCGTACTCACGCGAGGACATGCTCATGCAGAGGGACGCCGTGAGGGTCTCGGGCTGCTGGAGCGGCATGGTCGCCATGCAGGCCAAGTACGTGCAGAACCTGCGCGCGGAGCTGCCCACGCCGACCTTCCAGGACATTGGCGCCCACGTCATCGAGCCTGCCCTCCCGACGCCTGTCGAGGCACCGGTGCGGTTCCGATACGAGCCCGAGATCTTCTTCGACGCCTGCGAGTGCTGCCTCTTCCTGGCGGATGTGTCGACCGCCGCCAAGAAGGACAACGCCGTGGACCAGGGCACCTTTGTCAACCCCTACGTGCGCGTTGCGTACAAGGAGTCGGTGCTCACGTGGCTGCACCGCGTCAAGCGCTGGGAGCGACTCTTTGTCATCCCGCACCGCATCGTCTCGTGGCTCGCCGGCCTGCCGCGCAACAACCCCTACCGCGAGGTGCAGGAGGGCCAGCCCTTTGTCGAGGAGGTCTGGCGCGAGGACCACTGGGAGCTGGTCAACAGGACAGGCAGGAGCGGTATGTTCTGCGCCGTGCGTGAGATGCAGCTCATTATCCAGGAGGCCAGGACTGGAGATAAGAACTGGATGAACTGGCCTATGCCACCTGGCCAACAGCTCGACTTCCCTACTTAGGAACGCCGGGAGGGATCAGCTCAGGTTGCTTGGTGCACATGCGCGTGCGCCGCGGCGTGTGTATGTGTGCCTGCGACATATCATGTATTCATCATGTCTTGGTCTTTTTTTTTTGTTCCTCCTATTTGACTGGACTTTCAGGGCGTTTGAAGGTGTAATAGATGAGATGCATATCTGGGTTATTTAGGAAGAAGGAAAAGACGACGTAACGTGGGAGGGGGCGAGGGGGTTGTTGTAATAATGAACCCCGGGGGCGGGGAAATAAGAACAAATACCCAGACATGATCATGGGAATGCCACAACAGCGGGCGAGCAACTCTGTTTTTTTCCCTGGTACCGTCATGCCGTGACTCCCTGCTACGCTCTACAAGGTTAAAAGAGAAAGAAATTGAGAGAGGAGAGAAGATTTAATATACCAATTACAAACGAGACCTTACGTTGTCTCGGTACAGCAAAAGAATACGAATCCGAGAAGGAAAAAAAACCGACGCGAAATGCGGCCTGGCTTGGCCCTTGTGTCTTACTACCGGTGTGTCCTAGTGCTCACTACGCCCGCCCGGCCATGCAACCCGCCCACTGCACCGCTTTTCTTTGTCCGAGCTGTGCTTGTGCTGCGGTCCGAGGTTTGTCTTTCCTCCAGATCACGAATGAGGGCGTGTTTTTTCTTTTCTGTTCGTGATGGGTTCTTTATTTTTTTCTCTTCCTACCATCTGAGATGTTAAGGAGGGATCGCGGGAAGATAGTCGGGCCATCTTGTGGTGATGGGCCGTGGGTGATGGCCTCCTGAGAAGGGGGAGACTAGAGGAGGAGGGAGAGGAACGGTGAGACACGATTCAATTGGGGAAACCAATCACTCTTATTTAGTGATCTACCATAGTAGACCTAAAATCAAATCGAAAATGAGGGTCCATACAATAGGACGGTGTTGAAAGGGGTGGCCATGAGGAATACAGTAGCTGGATGAATTCCAAGGTATGCCAAAGAGGGTCCCCGTGGATCGCCTTGACGATGTATAAGTATGGACTGTGAGATCTCTGGTTGAAATTCTACTCAGAAGAGGAAAAAAGAGTTCCTGTTCGTTCATCTCGAGTGGTCCAGCTCTTTGTTCGTTGTAAGGATATACCTGTTTGAAAGACCCCTTGAACACCCTCTGGCAATGACGAGGGAGGAAAGAACCAGGCCTGGTCCAAGGTGGCGGCGGCTGGGAGCGATAGCCTCACGTCAGCTGCACGAGCTTTTTTTGAGTTCTGAGCGGTTCTAACCATGATCCTCTCTAGCTTACATGGCTGGTCTGAATAGCCTCAAGCCGTTTATGAGGCGGCAGCCGGGGGTAGAGTGCCTGGTTAGTGAGTGGGGGGCAGCTTGTCTGGCAGGTCAGGAGGGTCCAGCAGGTATAAGTAAGCTTTTTTTAGTGACAGCAGGAGCCAGACCAGCGGGAAGAGAGGGTCCACTGTGTCTTGGGGGTGGTCTTATTATTTACTTACTAGCACAACCAGCCTAAGCGCTCCCACGTGGCGTAGGAGGGCTCTGAATCATCTCCTGTGTTTGGCTGAGGGATGAACAGGCTCCGTGTCCGTCATGCCAATGACAAGTTTTCCAAGTTTTCCAAAACCTCAGTTCGCGAGGTGTCATGTTGGCGCCGTCTTCGCTAAACAAAGGTGGAGGGTCTGTCCTCGTAGACCTTGGCTGTCCTAAGGAGATTTCTCGGCAGACAGACAAACGGATGGACATGTCAGCCACGTCATGCAGGGCAGGGCGCTACCGTACAAGCTGTAAGAGTCCTGCATGAGGTTCGGCAAGGCCCCCCCCCCCCCCCTCCTCTTCCTCGCTCCAGCCTGGACGCAGAAATACTGTGGTAGGCAACAAGAAGCTGACCAGTCCAGTTTGGCAAGATTGGCCGGGTGTGGCTCGGGCCAATACGATGCACAGGATATGATATCTGACCTGGCAAGGGAACTGGGAAATAACATATGGCTGGCGGCACACGGTAATAAAGGGGACAACGAAGAGATACACCAGCCGGGCGAGATATGGATATGAGGAGGTGTGGGTGGGTGACAGCGGTTGCTAGGGCGTCTACTCTGTAGCAACACCTCGCTGTTCTCTCATGTTGTGACCTCCAACCCCCCCGTCGCTCCCCCTCCCCTTGACTGATCTCGCCTGCTTGGACTGTAGGTGTTGTTTGAGCTCTTACTGGTCCCGGCACTGCCCTGCCGCTGCGCTTCCCCCTTCCAAATTTGGACTTTGTTTTTCTTGTTTCGCATCGCGACGACTCCTTCCCATCCCCGCCTTCCCGCACCCCTCCTCTTTTTTCCCCCCCCCTTCTCAACTTCTCATCTCTCTCTTCTCTCCTCAACCAGATCGCCAGTATTTTCCCATCGTAAAGCTTGTCTTCTCTTGTCAAGATCTGTTCAGTTTGGAACAAACCATCTACTTCCGTGATCCTATTCAGCTTTATCTCCAAGTAAGCTCCCATATAGCACGTCTCAGAGAGAGTACACACGCGACCTGGTGACGGTGGTCTCTTCCCTCTGTCTGCATTTCCCGGCCACGTCATTCCCTGTGTCGACAAAAGCACTAGATTTTTGCGAAAAAGATGATTTGGAGCTCCTCCTGTCTTTATTCATACTACTTGTACAAGTGTCCAGTCGCTGATCGAGCTTTTCATATTATCAAGTTTCCATACTATACCCAAACAAAAATAATGGCACGGGAGGGTACCCGATCCGCGACCGGCAACTCCAAGCCGCGCGTCTTCCCTACCGTCGACACCGCGCCGTCTATCAGCCGCAAGCCCAAGGCTCAGACTGCGACCAAGAAGGAGGGCGCGAAGCCCGCTGGCGTCACGAAGAAGAAGGGCCCTACCAAGAGCAACGGCGTCGCCAAGAAGGTACGATGGTATTCTAGTTCAGGTCACAGCGTTCGACAGGATGGTGCTGGGACAAGATATCCTTGACCACTACTGCGCTGCGCATTTATATCATTTCTGTCGCGTAACGCGACAGACTGCGTGTATTCGAAAATGGGAGCATATATCACAAGACGTTCCCGTGGTGCTTGAGCTGTGGTTGACCGACATGCGCAATACAGGCCAAGGCTGTCGTCAAGAAGGTCGAGGCGAAGGTGAAGAAGGTCACCGCGGTAAGTAGTACTCTCGATGCCCGTTGCGCGATGCTTGTCACTTTGCTAACATACCATGACAGAAGAAGCCCAAGGCCAAGAAGGCTGCGGCTGCCGAGTGAGAGGATGCATCAGGCTCAAACGACTCGCCGGGGAGGACTCTGATCCCGTGTCCAAACCTCATGCGCCGGACTCGTACTTCTGTGTACTGCTTTCTGTTCTTTGGCTTCGTCTTGGAATGAATGTTTCTGCATTCTGGTGTTTTTGTCTGGAACCACAGGGTCTGTCTGGTGTTTGGGTTCGTTCAGGTGGGGTTTGGGTCGTCTGGATGGTAATCTTTGCGGGTCGTTTCTGGGGTCTGGACAACATCAGGTATATGGTCATGTATGGGACACCATACTGGTATGATCATATTGGTCAATGGAATATGAGCATCATCATTGTTCGATTTGAGAGATGCTTGATCTATTGCGACTTTAGGTGTCACTGTTGGACTTGTCTGCCCTCCTGTTCAGCCTCAGGTCTACACTGGTTGACAAAAACCTGCGCTTACTCGGAAATAAAATGGTCGTCATCAGTAGAATCACATTATGTCCATGAGGAGCCTTGAGATGGCCTGAAGTTGCATGTTTCCCATGTCGTGTCAACCAGATGCAGCTGCCCGGGTGCTCGCATATGAGCCCAGGGACTGCGGGGTCACAAGCATACGCTACGCTGTAAGATGACGGGGGATAGCTCGTCTCGGACTGGCCAATAGGCCCTTGCCCGCGATCTTAGCAGCTGGAGATGGGCCCTGTCAGTTAGACCAGGGGTTTGGGGGCAGGGGGGCAGGCAGTGCCTCAACGCCGTCCTGGAACAAAAGTTAACTAAGAGAGTCGCGATCCAAGCGCGGCGCGATTGGCAAGCCGCGACAACTACTTCCCGAGCTTTGACCAAAGCAGCTATTCCGCTCCCCTTCCCAACCCTCCTCGCCCCCTCTCTAGCCGCAATCGATGATGGTCCTGCTGCCTCATCGCATACGACATCATGCAACTCATCAAACCCTCCTGGCTGAGCCATAGCGGTAGGGCCAACCTGAAGGAACCTGTAAGACTGCAGACGATGTGCTGACGCTTGGTGTAATGCGGCAGGCGAGCAGAAGGATTTCGAGGTCTACAGCTGCCATGTCTCGCCCGACGGCTCGAGGCTGGCCACTGCTGGCGGTGGTATGCACACCCAACATCATTCTTTCTTCCTCTCGCTCCTCTCGAGCTGGAGACACACAGTCTGACCGAGTAGTCTAGACGGGCACGTCCGAGTCTGGTCGACCGAATCAATCTACAACTCCAACGACAAAACGTACACGAAACCACGCCAGCTCTGCCATATGAGCCACCATCTCGGTACCATCCACTCCGTGCGGTTCTCTCCCAATGGCAGATATCTTGCATCCGGTGCAGATGACAAAATCATATGCATATACCATCTTGACAGCAGCCCTCCGTCGCAGGCTGCCACGTTCGGTAGGCGCACATACTGGGGGCGTGGGCTGGTGCGGGCTGTCGCAAGAGCTGACTTCTGGAGATGACCAGGTACCAACGAGCCCCCGCCTGTCGAGAACTGGAAGACCTACAAGCGCCTTGTCGGCCACGACAATGACGTGCAGGATCTCGCCTGGTCAAATGACAACTCGCTGCTGGTGTCCGTGGGGCTGGACTCGAAGGTCGTGGTCTGGTCCGGCCACACATTCGAAAAGCTGAAAACTCTCGCGGTACACCAGAGCCACGTCAAGGGCATCACGTTCGACCCGGCCAACAAGTACTTCGCGACGGCCAGCGACGACCGAACTATCAAGATCTTCCGCTTCACATCACCAGGCCCCAACGCCACCCAGCATGACATGGTTAATAACTTTGTTCTGGAGACGACGATCTCGGCCCCCTTCAAGAGCTCTCCCCTGACGACGTATTTTAGACGGTGTTCCTGGTCGCCAGACGGTAATCATATTGCGGCCGCCAACGCGGTGAACGGTCCCGTGAGCTCCGTCGCCATCATTGAGCGGACAAGATGGGACAGCGAGATCAACCTGATCGGGCACGAAGCCCCAACGGAGGTCTGCATGTTCTCGCCTCGTCTCTTCTATACAATGCCGCCGGCCGAGCAGGGTGGCGCGGATGCGCAAGGGGCTGGTAATCTTGTGACAGTAATCGCCTCAGCGGGCCAAGACAGAACATTGAGCATCTGGAACACCAACACCTCGCGGCCATTGGTCATCCTTCAGGACATAGCGTCAAAATCCATATCCGACCTCTCCTGGACTCCCGATGGTCAGACCCTTTTCGCCTGCAGCCTGGATGGAAGCATCCTGTGTGCCATATTCCAAAGTAACGATCTGGGGTATGTGGCTACCGCGGAGGAGAATGACAAGGCCCTGCAGAAGTACGGCGGCGGTCGCAAGGGAATGGGTGTTGCCGAAGACGTAGATGGACTGGCCCTGGAGAATCAGAGCAAGGCTGGCGAGCTTCGAGGGGCCGAGTCAAGAATGGGTGCCCTGATGGGCGACTTTCATCCTGTCCCTGCTCGGGAGTCAGCTGCTGCTACGAACGGCACGAATGCGAACGGTAATGCAGATAAGAACGGCGAAGCTTCGAAAGAGAAGGAGAAGGACAAGGAGGAGAGCGCCGACAAGACAGCGGAGAGGATCAAGGAGCTCAAGTCCCGGGTCACGATCACAAAAGATGGAAAGAAGCGCGTGGCACCCCTCCTGATATCATCATCTGGGACCGGCACCTCGTCATTACCACAGACGCAACTCATAGGATCAAAGACAGTCACCGCCCGGGACGACACGCCGCAAGCGATTCTCGATCTGAACAAGCCTTTCGACGGGTTGCCTCAGGGAGGTATCGCCAGCATGCTGCTTGGCAACAAGCGTAAAGCTGCCGCCGTCGAGGGCGAGGATGAGGATGAGCCGGCGCCGAAACGGCCTGCACTGGGCTTGCCCACACCAGTCATGACCAACGGCGTGGACGGCGTAGAACCAGCCACCCTTCAACCTCCTGCACATGGCGTTGTGCCGACACCAGAGTTCTTGCGCCCAGCGGTCATGAGCTCGGCATTGACGGTATCTCAAGTCAGGCTGGCGGTACCGAAAATCAGATCACACATCCTGAGACCACTGGAGCGAGGCGTGCTGCAGGGACAAAGCACCGCGGAGGAAGCTTCCAAGATACCAGAAAACATCATCTTCGAGGCGAAGAATCCTGTCCAGATCAGGGATCCCTCGCACGTTACCTGCTCAAAAAGAGGGAACCTGTTATGGGAGGACTTTTTGCCACGGGCGGTGATATTGGTCACCGGCAACAAGCATTTCTGGTCGGCAGCCTGCGAGGATGGCAGCATATACGTGTGGACCCCAGCGGGTCGCAGAATTGTCAACCCGATGGTTCTGGAGTCACAACCGGTCATCCTCGAGTGTCGAAACCACTGGCTGCTGTGCATAACAGCCTGCGGCCTGGCCAATGTCTGGAACATTCGATCCATGACCTCGCCGCACCCTCCTGTTTCCCTCGGTCCCATCATCGACCTGGCCATCACCTCTCTGAACCCCCACTCCGCGACTCCCGGGCCTGGTGTCACTTCGGCACATCTCAACTCGACAGGCCACATCGTGGTCACACTATCCAACGGCGACGGGTATTACTATGCCCGGGAGATGTACACCTGGCAACGGCTGTCCGAGTCCTGGTTCGCAGTGGGCAGTCAGTACTGGAACAGTAATGACTCGTCTGTCAGTGCCCTGCAGTCTACGGCCGTGGGTCCCGTCACGAAGCCCAAAGATGCCGTGGACGACGACGCTGTGGACGTATCGGCGGGCATCATTCCCTACCTAGAGCGGCACACAACGACCGAGTTCCTGCTCAAGGGCCGCGCCTACACCCTGCAACGCCTCATCAAGACAATCTTGTCCAAAGAGGGTTTTGAGTCCTTTGAGAGCTCTGTGTCGATTGCGCATCTGGAGAACCGAATCGCGGGCGCGATGGTGCTTGGGGCCAGGGAGGAGTTTAGACTATATCTGTTGATGTACGCCAAGCGTATCGGCGCTGAGGGCTTGAGGGGCAAGGTTGAGGAGCTCCTGAATGGGCTCCTGGGAGGTATACTGCAAGGGAAGGAGGATGACCGGAGGAAAGCTAAGGATATCGAAGGGGAGTCGTTCGGATGGTTCGCCACTGGGGATGAGATCTGCGGCTGGGACCGGAGGGAGTTGCTGAAGGGAGTGGTCATGATCCTGGGTAAGTTCAGTTTCTGTGTCTTCAGTTCGTCGAGTATGCAGAACAAGGATGCTAACCATAATGTGTCAATAGGCAAGTTCAGGGAGTTGCAACGACTTACGGTTCAGTACTCTCGCGCCCTGGATCTCACAGTCGAGGAGGAGGACGGGGACGACGGGGACGGGGACGCAATGGCTGTTGAGGCGACATGAAGAAAAGCCCAGTGCTCCCGTCGGTTTACTTGTAATGCTGAATGTGTGTGATTGCGCTGTTGCGTTATCATTTTTGATTGACGTTTATTCTGCTCGGCGTTCTGGCCATTACGCTGGGGAGGGGAAGGGAAGGGAGCGGGGTGACAATCGGCTTGGCCTGGGCAGTGTACAGCGAGGGCTGGTGTTTGGGAGAAGCTAAGTGGCATGTGGCATTTCATCTTTCGCCCAAGTCATCCTCATTCTAATTCTTATTCTTGAACCCTGCAATCGTGTTGGTGTGTGCCTCCAGTGCTGCTCTTGGGGATACAGCGTCGAGAGACAACATGTCGCGTCGAATGCATTCCAACATGTACTGGATACTAATATCTTTCACATCCAGGGCAGTCTATCATAGCAGACTTATCACTGAGATGTATGCTTCTGGGATTGCTAAACTGTACCTGTTTGTTTTTTACTGCAATGTTTCTGATGTGAGTGGGGTGATGAGACATCACTTTGCTTACCCTCCCTACTTGCACCCCATGTATACATGAGCTGCTTAGTAGGTTTAAGACAAGTATCCGCATCGAAGATTATAAAGTACTGAATCCTACTGAATTCAGCTCATGGATCTTGTGTCGTAAGAGTCAAGATGTCCCGAAAGTGCTTGCCAGTGGTAGACTCTTTGTGCTCACCCTGGGTAACCTCGAGAGGATAGGCGTCAGGTGTTACCTGGAGCAGTCACCTCAATATGTTCTTATGAATCCAGTGTATATGTGGCTGATTTCATCTGAACTGTTGACTGTCTGGCTGAATGACAGTTGTAAATCATAGGACCAAGGCGTGACTGCCACAAACTGCCAGGACCTTTCCTTTTTATCTGATCCCAAATCTTACCTACCTGCGCCAACTCTCAAACAAACACTCGCCAGTCTCCAACCCAACAGCCTCTTTGGCCCACACGACTCGACTTCTGCCATCTACCAGCTCTCAGTATACACATCCATCCTCAGTCGACCATAAAAAGATGCCCAG
Source organism: Aurifilum marmelostoma (assembly GCA_027559495.1). Classification (NCBI taxonomy): domain Eukaryota; kingdom Fungi; phylum Ascomycota; class Sordariomycetes; order Diaporthales; family Cryphonectriaceae; genus Aurifilum; species Aurifilum marmelostoma. Next base: position 1,619,142 of record JAMXSV010000010.1, on the reverse strand, counting down.
CGTCCACTTTGAGGAGCCTTCTGATGGCTGTGCAGTTTCCAAGCTTGAGTCCAAACAGGACATCACAGTCCAGTCACTGAAATCCCTTTCTGTGCCCTTTCTCGACACCAGCAGCAACGAATGGGATCTTAATTCCGCTGCCTACAACCTGCGTGTGCCTTGCATGCCGATCCTGATCGTCCTCGCAGAAACAGACCAGCACATTCGTGATGCCGTCGTGAGTGGTGTTGCTGCTGGTCTGAAGATCAATGCCCGCTGCGGCGGTCATAGTTACGCATCTTTGGGACACGGCGGTGAGAACAATCACCTCGTCGTCGACCTGACTGCCATCAACAGCGTCACTGTCGACCCCGTCACCCACATTGCGACCGTCGGAGCTGGTGCGCGCCTGGGCCACGTCGCCAGCGAGCTGTACAGACAAGGCGGGCGTGCCATCTCCCACGGCAGCTGTCCAGGCGTGGGCATCTCTGGTCATATTCTGCATGGTGGGTATGGCTGGACCTCGCACAACAGAGGCCTCGCGCTGGACTGGATGATTGGCGCCAGTGTCGTTCTTGCAAATGGTACTCAGGTCTACTGCTCCGAGGCGGAGAATCCCGACCTCTTTTGGGCGCTTCGAGGGGCTGGCTCGAACTTTGGCATCGTTGTCTTTTATACACTAAAGACCTTCCCAGCGCCGTCAGTTTCGATCCCGTTCAGGGTGTCTCTAAAGTGGCAGGCCAAGGAGGAGAGAATCAGCGGTCTCCAGGCACTTGTCAACTTTTCTCGCACAATGCCATCTGAGCTGAACATGCGACGTACGTATTCGCCAGTGCTCTTCTAATCATTCAGGCTCGGAGGAAGCTGCTGTCTACGCTTAATGCTGACTGCGTACAATAGTAGGCGCGTTCAACTCCGGAGGGCAAAGTCTTGAAGGTGTATACTACGGCAGCCCTGATGACTTGTCCACGATATTAGCTCCACTGCTGGAAAAGACAGGAGGAGAACTCGACGCGACCCCAGGTACCTGGCTTGAGGGTCTCGAATACTACGCTGAAGGCATTTCTCTCGCCATCCCCGAGCCATATAAAGAGCATGGCAACTTCTATGCGACGAGTCTCACCTTGAAGGATCTCTCTGGCGAGTCCCTGGAGAACTTTGTGAACTACTGGCACACGCAGGCCATTGGCTTCAAGCCAGGTGGCTGGTTCATCCTCTTTGACCTCCACGGAGGACCCACGTCTGCCATCTCTGCCGTTTCCGACTCGGCTTCAGCCTACGCGCACCGTGATAAAGCCTTGCTGATTCAGCTCTACCATTACGTCGATAACGAGATACCCTACCCGCCAGAGGGAATCTCCTTGATGCAGGGCTGGGTCAAGGCCACAACCCAGTCGCTGGAGGATGACGATTGGGGCATGTACTTCAATTATGTCGACTCGGAGCTCGATGGGCCCACGGCTGAGAAGCTATACTGGGGCGAGAATCTGAAGCGACTTAAGGAGCTGAAGAAGAGATATGATCCGACAGAAGTCTTTTACTACCCACAGTCAATCTCTCCTGCGCCCTGAGTGGATGGAGACGCCGATCCGACAAGTGAGAAAAGAAAGACCGACTTCATGAGCCACAAGACCGTTCACCTAGCCATTAATAGTGAACACATGCCCAGCCTTAATTTCATGGTGCCATCCGAGTGTGGAAGCCAACCTGGGTGCAGATTGTGAGGTGCAAACCAAGGTACTGGACTGGTCAGAGACATAGAATTTGACATGCCAGGCGCTTTATTCTCGAGACAGATAACAACTTGAGCTGTATGATCATTGAAGGTCCACCGTCTCTATACATTAAGTGCTAGATCTTGAGTAAATACAAGTGAAAGTAAGTTCTGCTGCGTAATCGTTATCAAGAAAATTAATTAAGGGGGTTTGGAAACTTGTGATTTTCTAATGACCGCGGATTGATATACTCGTGTCCGAGCCAAACCTACACCAGGTACATGGTGACTTTTTGCGAGTCTTGCTCGTGGCTCCAAGCCTCAGTCATATATCCATATGTGAAGCCAACTCGCTCGAACACCCATCTGTGCTCTCGAACCTCCATTGGCTGCCTCTTTCTGATCTCCTCTCTTGCCTCAACCAACAGCAGAGCCCCTTCACTCCCTATTCCCGCGCCTTGGAATGCTGGAAAAGGCTTTGTGCAGTATCGCAGACACCACAGCCTGCGCAACGGAGCTCCCTTTCGAGTCACCCTGCCATCCTGTATGGGCTGTTCCTCGAGACGCAAGAGGCTGTCTACAGCATTCGGGCTCGACACGACCCCGTTCTTGGACAAGAAAACGAGCTTGTCCTGGCCACCGTGGCCTCCGCCAAAGACGACGTGCTGTATTTCGAACTCGATGCTCATGATCTCTCCGGTGACACATAGGTAGCCATTCGATACCGGTCCGTACTTGAAGTTCTTGTTCATGATCGCATAGCCTGTACGATCCAGCTCGAGGTGGAAGTCGACATAATACTTGTCTTGATCAAAATCATGCGAGGAGTCGCGCCAGGCAACTCCCCTTCGGATACCTGCCCAGCTCCAGCTTGCTCCCTCGACCTCCACGATGGGCGACCGCGTGGTGCACAGGGGTGTGTCCCCGTTGGACGAGGACGCTGCCGCGAGGACGAACTGCGCGCCTCCGTAGATGAGAGCCATCTTGGCGCCCTGGTCGAAGAAGTTGGCGTCGTCTCCCTGGACGATGTAGAGCGAGTCGATCTAAATGTAGCGGATGCCGAGGCGCCGGGTGAGGTTGATGGCATCTTGATAGAGCGGAGGTAACTCGATAGGTTATACACACCGGGACAGACAGCAATTTCAAATGGAATGTCTATCCGAAACACGTCACTCCTCTCTACTATGCAGCCTCTTTTGGCCTACGAGATGATGTGCAATATCTCCTCGACAATGACGACAGCGACCAAGGCGCGTGCGCAGATCTGAACGCACCAAGCAGTCGCTTTGGCGGTATCCCACTGCACGCGGCAGCCATCCGAGAGCACCTGGACATCATGGAGGATCTTCTCCGCGCAGGTGCCGATCCTTCGCGCGCCGACTTCAACAAGGTCACAACTCTGCACAGCGCAGCTTCACAGGGCAGCGTGGCGGTAGTTAGGCTCCTTCTTCGTTTGAGCGCCGACTTGAATGCAAAGGACTCGATGACGGCCTGACGCCGCTGGGATGGGCGAAGGACAGCGAAAGACAAAACATTGTCGCCCTGCTCGAAGCCGCGAGCGGCTGTGTTTCTGCAGACTCGGACTCGGCGTCGTCGCCGGCCCTGTCCTCGGTGGTCCGGCTCACACCGGAATCTTCTAATTGATGCTTGCTCCCGTCTGAGTCGGGTGAGCACAGTGTCTTCTAGGGTGACAACCATAACAGAGCAACAGGAGCCAGAGGTCTGCAAACCGGTTCCAGCATTCTTACCGGATCACTATGAGAAACGATCGGGTCTGAACTCCTCCATCGTCATCAGTTTCACGATTGGCGACAAGAGCACGACGGTGTTTTCGACCGTGGAGCTCAGCGGGACCTCGAATGCGTCTGAAGATCAGCGCTGTTGGTGACAAAGGTCGATAACCGGCGTTGGTCATGACTGACTAGTACAGTATACCACCTACCATGGATGTCTTCTGTTGTAGTGTTTCGGGTGGGCCAGTGAACACCAGATATACATAGTACTATGTACTACTGGAGTACTACGTACGGTTGTTGTCTTTGCATCTCAAAGCAGGAAGCCTGTGATCAACAGCAGTCCATATTGTCATTTTCGACTGTGACATGACAATTGATGGGAACGCGCCATAACCTTTCCCGAAAATGATCAACAGATAGACAACATCGTTGTCTAAAAATATCCAAGGACCTGCAACTACTCCATATGTACAGATCAAACTTCCGGAGCACCGTGTTCCACCACAGCAAGCACTTGTCACCTGCGAACCCCAATCAACACAACCCCGGCTCGGGATGTCACGCAATCAATGTCAGGGCACCCACTGAAGCGGTGTGGGAACTCTGACGTGGTCGATGTGACCCACTTTTCTGCGCAGCTCTCTCTATGTTTCCTACCCTGCACTCACTGTAGAGGCCCAATTCCCAAAGAGAAAGATTGTCCGGCGGTCCAGGCGGTCGTTTTTAATTTTTCTGGCCTTGGGCGGAGGAGGAAAATGGAGGAAGAGAAGTGGGCGCAACATTCGGCCTCGGGGGCCGAGCTTCTTCTTTCTTCTTCCTGCACGGAGCCAAAACGTCTATCATGGGTCCGTGATTGGTCTTCCTGGTGGAGATCCTCTCATGCACCGTCCGGCGGGCGTCAAATGAGGTCTCTGTTCTTCGTGTCAGCGTACCTGAAAGCGACGATAGTCCTTCTTGGTGTCTCCTCCCCCCCGCGAGTGGATCCCCCTTCTCCCCTCACCTTGCATCTCTTTGGGCCGCTCCAGATTCTCTCTCTCTCTCTCGCTCTTTCTCTGTGGCACACAAAGAGGGCTTGTTCCTGACTGTTCTCATGATTGTTGTGCTAACGCACCCCAGGCGTCGTGGCATTTGAGTGGGTTTCTTCCTCACATCGTCCCATCCCCATAAGCCACGCGCCCAACCTTCCCTCTTTCTCCTCTTTTTTTTCCCCCTTTTCTCTTCTTTCTTCTTCCTTCTCTCCATCAACAGGGGTTCTTCTTTTCATTTCTTGAGAAACCCCCCTCAGGAAATGCCTTGCAAAGGATGGGAAAAGGCGAATTCTCTCGAACTCTGACGGGAAGCGACTCGGGCTACGGGGACGACGCAAGCGAAAAGGCCTCCTCCTCTTCCCAGCTGCACCCTCTAGGTGCGTCGATCGACGGCCCCCCCAACTCATCAGTGACTTTTCTCATCATAGCCGCCGCGCTTAGCGCCAGCTGACAATGTCGTTTATTCACTCAGCTCGCAAAGGTTATGAGATCGGTCCGGCTTCGAAACTGCAGATAGGAGACGTATGTGCGGTCTTTTTCTTTCCCATTTCTTGCCCTTGAGAAAGAGTGAGAGAAGAAGAAGAGGAAGGAAGAGTAGAGCCAGAGGTGTGAGGAGAGATGAGACATGTTCTCTCGGCTGAGAAATTACAATCAAACAGGTATTCGAGTTCCTCTGGGCTGACTGCCCAGAGTTTGAATGGGAATGGAAATGTCTGGGCTACACACGATTTATTGTCCTGCGACACAGTGACAGCTTTCCTCATTACTGCGCGTGTGTGTACGTTTCGAGTCGTCTCAGATTCTCTCCTCTTACCATCCTCTCACAACCTCCCCCTCAACTTTTTCTTCTTCCGCCTGCCTTCACTTCGGACTCTCGGGCACTCCACATGCTGAACTGTGAAACCCTCCCCTCTCCCTCACAGGCCAATATCCGTGGGAAGCAAACGTGACTTTGCCAAGCCAGGCATCGATACCCTCCAGCAGGGATACGTCTACGCATCTGGCGAAAGGGACCGCGACCGTGACGGGGCGGGGACAGACCCGCAAGCGAACACCCACCAGCAGCAGAAGAACCTGCCCCAGCTCCCTTATTCTTCCGTGGGCCTGAGCCTGCGCAGCGGTCGGCACCGCGTCAAGGATGACTCGAGGGCCAACTATGCCGGTGAGTAATAACTAATTCCATATTCTTTATGTGCCCTTCTTCCGAATGACGAATGATCTTACATTGCTAACTACTTCTTTCCTTTGTAACTCAGACATTGTCGAGGTGGACCATGAGGCTCAGGTCATGGTGATTGGCGATGTGGCCCGCTACTTTGACCGCGTTCGGAAGAACGTCAACAAGGCCTTTATGCGCCAGATGCTGCGAGAGGCCCTAGGCCCGTACTGCCAGCGTAAAAAGAGCGAGTCTGCCGCTGCAGGCGTCCGTGGGTGGGGGAACAGCGCCGTGGCGCTGGTCAAGGCCCCGTCAACGAGTGACGGGGACCAAGGACACGAGCCGGTCCTGCAGCATCAAGGCGGGGGAGAGGCTGAGGGCAGCATTGCCAAGCAGCAGCCCCCACAACACCAACCACAACGGCCGGACGGAGAAGAGCAGACGCCGCTCGAGACGCCCATGGAGAAGGACATCGAGGACTTCTTCAGCGATACGACGCGAGAGGAGGACGACTGGGACGCCGGCAGCGTACAATCGCCCGCGTATTCGCCCCGGCCCTCGGATGATCGCCGCCCTAACAAGGGTTTCTCCCGCAGCAGGACCCTCGAGAACGTTACCGCGGTCAGGCATGGCATGGACAAGGCTGGCCTGAGCAGTCTGCGCAGCCTGAGGCAGGGCCTGCCTGGTGGTGATGACCATGATGACACGATGTCTCTGCGGTCTATAGCCATGGTTGGACGGTCCGATTCGTTCTCGTCGTCCAGAAGATCAAGAAAAGGGTGACGACGATACTTGCATGATGGTTTTGAGCTTCACGGTGTTGGCGTTGGATGGACATACGACGACGAATTATGCTTTCTTTCTCTTTTATCTGGAAACCTATGAGCGGTTCTCATCACGGTTCCGTGTCGGCAACAGGAAATGACAGTACAGCACACGACAGGCAAGTTGACGACGATGAGAGTAACGGTCATAGCGTCTTGTCTGGTTTTGAACCATTTTTCAATTTCTTTTCTCCTTTCCCTCTTGAACGCCAACCTTTTTTACCTTTCGACTTGCCTTTTTTTCCCCTTCTTTTTTTTTTTTTTTTTTTTGAGTTACGCAAACGAGCCCAAAGAACCAATCTATGGGATTTATCAAACAACAGAAATGTTTTATCTTGATATATAACGAGAAAGATCAAATTTGTTCACCAAAGGATTGCGAATATTAGGGTTCTCTGCGTGTGATCCAGCTTGAACCAGTATATCCCTTGGAACTGCATCACGATGAAGCAATTGCGCTCTCTGTATAATGAATCCGGACTGAATGCCTTGGCTGACTGCGAGGAAAGGGGTTGGGTCGCTGTGAACCCGAAGGATGACGCCGTCAGCATGCATGACTGCCCAACTGCAGGTGCCCACCGGAACCCAGTTCTATGGTCTTCATGCTCGTTAGGCACTGAAACTGACTCAACGCATTGGCAGTCAACTTTGAACTCCGTCTCTGGTAGCGACGATCAGAGACATGTGAATGAGCGGTGACCACGCGTTCTCCAGAAAGTTTGTCATCTGGATGTTTAATATGCCGAGAGTGTGGCAGACGGACTCTGCGCGAGTCCAGCCGCCGTTAGCTATATAGACCATTGTTATTTCCAGTCAGATAGTAGTGGTCATTCTATTTAGCTTTCATACACTCCTTAGACCTAGTTTCAAAGGCTTTCACCCAAGTAGTCAGGCAAATATACACATGCTTTACAGTGATTACCGCGTCAGACCCCACATACAGTCAAGTTTAAGTAACGGTGGTTTATAAGATGGATTCATATATGATAAGGATAACTGAGCACCGCTTTTCTCATGGGAAGACATATAAGTGCAGCGCCAATTCTGGGAGACTAGCCATCGTCTCCTACATTTCTCGCCTCACAAGGCTGGGCGGAGTCTATGACTGGACGGAACTTTTCCCTCATAAAACACCTTGATTCCGCTTTGACAAGTCCTCTAGGTCACAATGGCGATTGATTTTAGCTACTGCTGTCACTAGGGAAACATCCTATAGAAGATGGGTTCCCTTGCATGATAACTCTTGACTACCTTGAGCCACCCGAAACCTAGCAGGCGGCTTTTTCAACCTCCAAATCAAACAGCCCCATTACCAAGATGGATCTGACAGCAAGGATTAGACATTCTCATTCTTACAAGTAGAGAACTTTGTAATAGATGTCCTGACGTACCCGCTCTGGCGCTTCATCCATGTCGTGCTCTTGGATTGGTCTGTACCAGGCATGGTCGTACAAAAGGTGACTAATTACGAGAACCTGGACCTTTGTAGCCACAAGCTTTGTTCGTTAACATAACATTATCGTCGTCCTATGCAAATAGCATATGCAAATGGCCCGAGAGGGGGCTTTTGGGACCGGGTGTGACGGTTCTAGGTGGGCTTGCTAATTTGGAGGGGGTAGATGAGGCGGGACAATATGCCCAGTGGTAGTATTATCGAATATTCTCCCTGAAGCCAGTGGCTATTAGTGGCAAAGTATTGATGCTAATTCCCAAATTCATCAATTTCTGGCGCGTGTTTGTGACTGCATAAACGGGGAGGTCTGTACGGAGCACATCAAGTATTGAAAAAGTCTCAAGACTAATTGTGATTTGCTCTTCTTTGATTCCGCCCAGAATGCCTATTCTGTTCATCTTTGAATTTGATAATATAATTGGCGGTGCCGTTCTTGAACCAATAGCAAGCGACGGAGTGCTCGTCCTTTCCAACGCCGCCTTGTCCACAATAATTAGCGGGAGTTTCAACTGCTGGGTGTCAAGATAGCCATAAATAATATGACTTCATGCGGTATGCAGAGAGGATGCGGTACACTTGAAGTGCAGCTTTCTCTCAACCTTTCGTGGAGGGAGTAAGTGCCCTATCTTCGAGGAGGCCTGACTACTTAAGTAACTACATGATTAGTAGCCGGAGAAGTGCAATAGGTCGCTTATTTACATAATGTTCAAAGGGAAAACAGATAGCGCCGGGGGCTCTATTTCTTCAGATTTCGAGAGCTGATGGAGTCTCCAATACTCACACTCTAGATGCGAATTTCACTGCCGCCTGAAAGAAGGACGGGAGGATTTGGAAAAGAAGAGAAGAAGAAAGTTCATTATCTATAGAAAAATGTTGCACAGTCTGGAAAGACAAAGTAACTCTGATTCGGTTCCAGATAACGACCTACACATCGCATTGTGGCCGCCCCGACTTCGAAGACCGTTATGCCTCTGACGGACAATCTACTCCTATTATCATTTTTCCAACCGTGTGCGGATAGTCTTCATCCAACAGAAGCACATCTCAACACCCACAGAGCCCCGAGATGCTGCTCCTCTCTTTCTCTCCCAAGTTAATAAAATTGGGAGAATTCTCCTATCCCCAAGCTTCAAAGCCTACAATTCTATCTATCGACGACGGGCTGTTTCAAAGTACTCCTAATGCTTAACACTGTAAGCCCCGGCAGTATCCGCCCCCCCTCGGCTGGGTCCGTGGCGTCATCAGGTAGTGCTGTGGGTCTCCAAGCACCGCGAGAAGCTTGATCATACATAGGACGGCAGTACTGTGGCGACAAGGATTACAGGAAGATGTCCTGCATTAGGCAAAGCTTAGTTTCGAGAACTGCAAGTTGGAAACGTGCCAGGGATCTATCGCTTGCTTCGGCAGGCCTCCTGCAATTTCCTCGCAAGACGAATCTACTTCCTATTATGCAATAGGCGCGGGAATACGGTCAGCGGTCTCTTACGCAGAGATGAGATGGCGCTGCTGCTGCTGCTGCTGAGCTGGTCACTAGAAGCAAGGAGGCACAGTAATAGTCAAGGACACACGTGTTGGAAAAAAAAGATATATTTTGTCTTTGTGTGTGAATTCATATACAAAAATGAATCGAAACTTTCGCTCTCAGTATCTAACAGTCACTCGGACTGTCAGCCTTTCCCATAGCCCAGGGATTGCCAAGTAGACCGGAATGTACAGTGCATATCGCACGTCATCTTGTCATGCATCAAGTTTTTTGTCATTTACAGAGCGAGCTCACGCGCGTGGCGGCGCTTCTTGCAGCTCTTGGCAGCAGAAGACGTCGTGGCCGCGGCGGCGACAGAGGAGCTGGTGGCGCTCTCGACGGCGACGGCGCTCGCCGAGGTAGCAACGGCAGCAGCAGATGAGGTGGCAGCGACGGCAGACGAGGAGGTGGCCGCGGCAGAGGAGACGGCGGCAGCCGAGGTCGTGGCAGCAGACGAGCCAGAGCCGGAGTCGGAGACGCCAGTGGTGATGGCGGCGGAGCTGGCGGTGATGGAGACCTCAGACTGGGCCAGGTTGGTGCCGGCGGCGATCTGGGTGGGGCCCGGGATGTCGTAGCTGGTGAGGGTCTCGTAGATGTCGACCAGGATGCCGGCGTCGCTCTCGGAGTAGAGGGCCTCACCCAGGGTTCCGGTGGGGGCGAGAGTGCCGGTGCCGGTGACGGCCAGGTTGAAGCACTGGGGGTAGTTCTGGGCGCCATCAGAGTTCTCGGCCGAGTGCAGGGCGATGATCTCGTGGCGCCAGACGTAGTTGCCGGTGGCGAGGTCCTCGGGGATCTTGACGACCCACGAGTTGTTGTTGGCGATCAGCTGGTCCGAGGCCCAGGTGCCGGGGAGGTCCGAGTCGTCGACCAGACCGACGGCGGCGATCTTGAAGAACTCGAGGTCCGTCTTGGTAACCGTTGTGCAGTCGCCATCGCAGTTTGCCAGCATGTCGATCACGGGGCCCTTGTGCGAGGTGGGCCACGCGCTCCAGTAGACCTCAATCTCATCGCCAGCCTGCACGCTGGCATATCCACCGGCAGGGGTGGCATCAACGTGGCAGATGATGTCGCCAGAGGCATAGGCATCGGGGGCAACATAGCCGTTGTCCGTGTCAGAGGCAGTCCTGTATCCATACTGCGTCAGATTCCCAGCGAGGTCACGGTGAAGGGAGTGGTGTAGGTAGATATCACGTACCAGCCAACGACTGTTGGGGGATCACTCTCATACGGATACACCGTAGGATCGTAACCGTCATACCAAACGCCTGCAACATTTATGCCATACGTATGTCCATGCGCCGATACAACAGCAGCACCGGCGGCGGCGGCGGCGGCAGCGAATTTGATAGTGGAAGGCATCGTGGGGGGTTTTTTTTTTGGGGGGGGGGTTCCGATAGACCGGCTTCTTCTGAAAAGAGTGAAAAGCTGAATGAGCAGGCAAACAAAGAGCGAGTTGTCTTCAGTCAATGAAGAAAATGAATGTCAACGAGAAAATCTCGAAAAGTGAACGAAAGGAAGGTGGTCTGTGGACTGGTAGCCTGAGAAGAGGTTAGGGAGAGAAGAGAAGATCAACGACACGGCAGAGACAGGCCACGAGAAGAGGACTTTATACAGAGCGTAGACATACCAACAGTTCCATCTGCGCATTTGCCAACACCCGTCTTGGATGGCATGTTCGGTAGACCCGGTTGCTGAGAGGGTGGGACGGACTTTGTGTGCCCACCTGGACCCCGCCCGGCCCCCGGGGGCCCTGCTCGTTTGACGAGGGCATCCAGTCGGAATGTTTTCACCTGCGCGTTCCGTTTCAGTGAAATGAATCTTTATGAGCCCAGCCCGCTCGCGAAGCAGGAAAAGGGGGGGGCCGAAGATGACCAAGGAGGCATCCTCTGCACCCCCGTGGAACGATTGCCTCGACGCAGTCCCCCGAAAAGGTCGTCCATCCTCACGAGCTTGATCTGGGCAGGACAAGACAGGACGCCGAGACCTGTCAGATCTCGGACGGAGTCTTGGCGATAGTTTAAACCTAGGAAGTATGTCGAGAAGACGGGCACGGGAGTCAATCTTGCTGCCAAGAGACGCTTGAGCCGTTGCCGCCCATGGAGGAACTATGTTGATCTCGGAACCCAGGCCGAAGAACCACGTCGACTGATCATTACACTCATAGTAGGCGCCCAGGGATTCATGCAGGCGTTCAGGAGCTGGGAGGGCAGGGAGCTGCCGCAGAGATGCGACCCAATGACGCCCCCGTGGGCCGAGTGGGAGTCGGCTCGAGGCTGCGGCTACATAGTTCCACTACAAGTACACGAATAGCTCGATACTCAAGCCCTGACTTTGATCACAGTGATAGACAGAGACGTGTGCATGATAGTCGTCCTTGTCACTTCTCAAGACCTTTCAACCTCCCAACCGCCTTGCCTCCTTTCCATTTGGTGCAGGAGGGACGAGTGGGACCAGACCGTCCTGGACGGCCGAGGCTGGCTGTGTGGTGATGGTGTGAAAGAAGGCATGATGGGGTAGATTGTTCAGGATGTGGCGGGGTCTGGTGAGAACAAGCCCTGTACGCCTGGTGGTCGCTTGTGCGGGGCGCGAAATGAAGGGACGGCGGCTGGGCTAGGAGGAGTCAGGGGGTTCGCTGTGTACGATATACACCCTGGTCACAGCTCGAGCATGCGGCGAAATTGTGCCAGGGGATGGACGGAGGAGGTCCACCCTGGCTGTTGCAGACATAGCGTTGCAGATATGACAACACCATCGAGCAGACTTTTGTCTCTGCACCATCACCGTTCAGGGCGAGGCAGGGCGAGAGTGAGCCGCCAGATACGCCTTCAGGATCTGTCTAGATTGTTTCTCCCTGCAGCCTGGGGCCTGCAATGTCATCCTGCCATTCTCTGCAGGCGCTTAGCTTGGCCCTGGATCCGGGCAAGCTGCGAGAAGGACATGGCACCATGCGGCATTTCGGGCAGCTTCCCGTGTGGCTGCTGACTCTTTGCCTCCGGTGAAATGGTCATGGGATGTTTACATGGGCTGTTATACCAAGTATGCCAGCTCGTTGCTAAGACGTCTAACACTCTATACTTGGTTTTTTCTTTCTTCCTTTGAGAACAAGACAGACCCTGGATAACTTGTTCAGGTGTGACCTGGTTTTGATTTCGAACCGAATTTCTCGATCGAGGCGCTGCCGGATTCCGGCTTGGCGTATCGAGTGACGCAACGAGGACAATATTCCCTGCACAGAGCTGTTCTCAACCACCCACTGCACCACACCACGGTGATACCATGTACACAGAATCTGAGATCTGGTATGGGTGCCTCTATCTCGACGGCTGGATCGAGACCGCGGCTTCTACACATTCATGCAGCGAGTACAATAAGGACCTTTGGTCATTGTGAACGAACTTTTCGTTGCAGTCGCAAAGTTCCCTGCTTCTTCCCGCGCGGTGAATGGCGGAGAGAATGGAGGAGAAAATTTCAGCAATGCTTACAATAAATCAACATTTAGCAATCCTATTTTGCCATACCCCACCATTCAGGACCCGGGGGGGTGTGAGTGTCGTAGGAAGCACCCTCGAGTACGCTCGCCACGTCTACAAGGCTGCCTTGCGAGATCGCCTTACTCTAGACAGGTATCGGTGGGCTCTATACCTCTTCGGTGGTGAGAAATGGTTGCACAAACACACATATGTAACCAAAACCCACTTGGGGAGCTTCCTGCAACGACAGGCCGCCCATTGGGATCCCATACCAAGGCCTTTAGAAACGTGAACATCCAGGAGGGATACACGGACCCCATGAACCGCGAAGTAGAATTCAACATCTACGTGCCAAAGTCCGAGTGGGTGACCAGGTCATTGGACGCCCCTGACTGTTGACCAAGGCATGATTGAAAAGATGATGGAAGATTTGGTATTTGAGAGCGCAATGTTAAACATTAGGGAAAGTTTAAGGATTGTATAAGAAACTCAAGACATCAAATCGAGAAACTCCAAGAAACTTTCAAGAATCGCAGTGACTGTTCGACCTCAAGTTCTCAGGTCTCAAACTTTTGCATTCGTCCTGATTGATAAAATGTTTCAAATATTGTAATCTAGCTGTAAGCTCTCATCAAAGGCCATCCTTGTGGTCAAATGGTATAAGCTGCTCCATAGAAACCTTCAGCTCTTTCTCTTGTGAGCCGACAAGTTTCTGTGGAGTGCAAGCATGTCTATTACAGAAAACCCTTTCACCTCCGACGCCAGCTCTCTCTGCGTTACTCGGTTGCAAAGCGGACAGATTATTGATTACTGACTTCGGAGGTCCCTGTCTCTATTCTCCTAGTGATTGTCTTGCGAACTTGAGATGCATGTCTGACTCTGCCCAAAAAGAAGGGGGGGGGGTCCCTGGCCTGGTCCCCTACCAATGGAAGACATCAGGAGGCATTCGCCCACTCAAGTTGCGCGACAGTCGTGTTCTCGATGCGGAGTTTTGCATTCCTCTTTTCGTGCTGCTCAGGAGTCAGGTTCCCGCCGCGCTCTCATGCTCTTCGGACCTCATGCTGTTCCGGAAGTGGTTATGTTTTTGGCACGGAATCTTAACCTAGGGTACATCCTTCACATGTCACTCCTCGCGCTGCCCGACAGTAACGTGATAAGCCCACACACCGCAACGTAGATTTTCGCGCTCTCTACATTATGGAGAAGAATATTAATCTTGTGGGCTACCCCTCGGAATGAGATTGAAGCCTCATTCTTCACTATCCCCAGAGTGTTGCTAATATGCATAATTAGCAAAATGCGTACCATTATACCTAGAAGGAAGCACCATGTTCATATATTAAGGATATTGCGTCTACATGCAGTAAGTAGCAGAGTACTGTACATTTCGAGTCAAGAACCCCAACATAGCGTTTGTCTAGTCTTGTCTCGATTTATTTCAGAGATCATGAGCAGCTAGCCAAGCCACGTAAATGGTGGCTGAAACTAAATTCTTGCGATTCGACTTGTTAATAGTCGTCTACACCTCGCACTGAGGTATGTCTCAATCTTGCCATTTCTATGCCAGTTACGCTGTGAGAATCACTTGGCATTTTGGGGTTGTCTATCTCCGGGGGAAAGTCAAGATTGCCGCTCAATGACACTTCGTCTCGTGGCGAAGCAGATAGCTCGCATGCCTACAGTAATTATATAGCTGTCGGAAACGCCAGCCTTCCCACAGTAAAGCAGAAAATTTTGTGCCTGTTCTCCTGCAGTTTGAGTGGGGAGATGAAGTTCCAAGCAATACTGATCAGCGTCCAAACGTTTCAATGTATTCACTCCGTCCACAGAAAGGTCCGAGACAAAGTTGTTGTTATAACATAAAATCCCATATAATTATTTGTTTTAAGAATTCTTGAGTGTTTGGCCTACTTTGAGCCAAGCAGTCCTCAATCGTCACAAGACAACGATGAAGCCAGCAAGTCATACATTTCGAATTTAATTATCTTTGTTCCTATCTTTCCCGCCGATGAGCATTTCAATAATCAGCACAGTTCATTTCTTCTCTATCCTGGCGGTTCGTGGTCTCGATGAGGCACAGGGTCGGAACTGACCCGAGCCCCACAATGACTTCATTCCGGCGCAGCACACACCTGCGAAACGGCGATCTGCCTTGCTGATGTCACCCCACAGTAGGACAGACGCATGAACCACAACCCCCTCGAATCATTGGTGCACCAGATATAGGACATTTATAGTAGTCTGACGTCTTGTTGGAGAACCTGATAGTCAATGACAGCGAGTTGCAGCGAATCAACCATGGGCGCCACAGATGTAAATCAAGGCAGAAACCTGGTGTGGCTTGTCTCGTGTTAGACGGCGGTGACGGAGGAGGCGAGAGACCATGACGGAGGCTG
Source organism: Aurifilum marmelostoma (assembly GCA_027559495.1). Taxonomy (NCBI): domain Eukaryota; kingdom Fungi; phylum Ascomycota; class Sordariomycetes; order Diaporthales; family Cryphonectriaceae; genus Aurifilum; species Aurifilum marmelostoma. The sequence goes on along the minus strand of JAMXSV010000010.1, from coordinate 1,603,864 downwards.
GATGAATTGATGTTTACTGTACGTGACAGTAAGCGGGAAATCTCCGAGCTTTGTATTGTGGTGGGAGCGAATACAAATATTGCAAGAGTTCCCGTCTTCTTGCACAGTACTTTCAATCCAGATATTTTCATTATCAACAAGCCTTCCAATAGACACCTGCAAAGTCAAACCCAACATCAAACACTTGTTCAACAATATTTTCCCGGGAATCAACAGCCATGGATTTCGTTAAGGACCAGGTCGAGAACAAGATGAACAAGGATGCCCAGCCTGGTGACAGCGTCGAGTCTGCCGCCGACAACAGCGTGAACTCAGGTATGTGGACACCATCAGAGGCTGGATACGTCTTGAGGAATTTGTTCTTCTCGTGCTAATCATCGAATTGCAGAGGTCGACAAGCTGGCTGGTGATGCTGGTGTCCCCCAACAGGCTGATAGCGCCATCAACGACGTCGTTGATGACAAGGTTAACTCGGACATCCCGGGCGGCAACTAAAGATGGAACCTGAGCGGAATCAATGACCACTTGCCATATCATGACGGATGGCATGGTTTCAATGCCACATAATACTCTGTATAATACTGCGCTAGCGTCGTCATAATGATTATACCAACTTTGACCAACATCACCTGTAGTGTAAGCTTCGCAAGCCCGGCCATCGTGAAGCTAAAACAACCACCTTCCTGCCTCACGCCCAAGCGGCGCGCAAGGCGTTCATCATCGTCTCATTGATCGGCAGCACGCTACCATGCCGCAGCCCCGTCGGAAACTCCGCCGTGCTGCTGTTCGCCCAGTCGCTGTTGCTCATCGGGTCCGAGCTCACCAGCGGGAAATACCCGTTGCCCCCGTAGTAGTCCACGAGCAGGTGCACCTCGCCGCTGGCTACGTTGTCCCAGTACGCTGCTGGGCCTTCGGTTCCGGAGCGGATATACGCGCTGCTGCCTCCCGGCCGCGTCCAGGGGCCTGTGAGGCCCGTGGTCGAGTACTCGACGAACACATTCTTGAGCGTCTCGTCTTTCAGGAAGCGCAGGACCGTGTCGGGCGAGTCTGGGTAGGGTAGGATTGTCAAATCGATAATATCTGTGGGCGAGTAGTCGATGTATGTCTCTGGTGCGGTGAACGTCTTGAAATCGCTCGTGTAGGCATAGCGGATCACGATGTTGGTTGCAGTCCCGGTGTGGTCGGTGTCGCTTTCATCGTACTGGTAGCATGTCAGCCACACTGATTAAATGTCCACATCTCGTGATTGTATCTGGTTAGTAGGGCACTGGAAACTTACAAACTTGGACGCCCAGTATGTCATATATTGGCCTGTTTTGGTCAGCTTCAGCATCCTGCGATTCCTCATGGCGAGGATTGCTCGAGAACGCACCTTTACTGGAGTCCCAGACAGCCTCAGGAGCCCAGACCATTCCGGCAGTCTCGTCCTCCACAACCACCAGCCTCTCGCCGGTCCAGTCCACAAGATTCGTGCTCTCCCATACAAAGATACCCCGGGATCCTGTCCTTTCAGATGCGTCCCAGGTTGTCTACAGCAAGTGTCAGCTTCCGTGATTGCACCAACACCAACCGCTTTTGAGAAGCCAGAGCGTTGCTATAATCACATACCTTGCTGATGTCAAGATCGGTCCCCACAATGTACCATTTCTTACCCGCCTCGTCTCCTCCGCCCGAGACAATGGCAGGATCGCGAACGCCGCCCATGCCCACCGTTGGTATGAGGATGGGTTTCCCACCATTGAGTGCAGACAGGGACACAGCATTGTTGTCCTGGCTGAGATAAAAGTAGACGTCGGGCTCATCTCCCAGGAAGAAAGCGCCAAGATATCCCGTCAGACTTGGGTCCGCCCGTCTCGAGGGCAAGGAGGCGAGACCAGGGTTGCCTGGAATAGCAGTGCTGAGGCTTGAAGTTGCCAAGAGCAATGCTGCCATGCCGGCTTTCCTTAGAGAGGCCATCATGTAAATTGATGTTCTGTCAAAACCTGGTATGATATCCAGTCGAGGAGCAAGAGCATCAAACAAGAGACATGATGGAAGGGGTAGGTGAACAGAAGAAGCTGCGGCAACCCTCTTCTAATAATCAGCCATCAAGAACAAACAACCTCTCAGGGGAATCCACTTGGTGTTCTCTGCAATAGGTTCGCGAAATCATAATTACGAGCGCAGATCATGAGTCTAATTTGTGGTTCCGAAACCATGTCGACCCAGATCGGATCCCTAAACCGCAGCCTTTTAATCTACACGAGGTCATATGCCAGCCAGGGGCGACATGGTGTTGCTATTATGATGCTGGCGGCAGTAGCCGCAGATCCTAGATCAATCCCAAGTGTCGTCTGTCGTCGCCTTCGGCATGAATAACCCCAGAGTGGGTTCAGCTTATTTTCTCCGGGACTTCCTTTTAGCGGCCCTATCAGTGAAGGTCAACCTTGGCCGCCGCGCGCTTGGCAATGGGGTACGCACTGACTGGCAAGTGCCAAGCTTCGGGGGGGCGCAGGGCTGTGCAGGGCGTTCATGCGGAGGTTGTGACTTGCAAGCCTTGAAAGAAAGAAAAAAAAAGGCTTCATGGTGGTTCGCCGAGCTCCGCTTCGGCTTGCGTATGATTGTTCGTCGTCGACAGTAGCCCCGGCCAACTGCTGTCGGCTGAAAGACCAAGTGCGGAGTTGAAGGCGGCTCGTCGATTTTCCAACGCCTGGGTGGAGACTGAGCTCCCTTGGGAGTCAACAAGATATCTAGAATCTTCAAAGCTCTCCTTCACGGCATCATCTCGGCCAGAGTTCTCGCCATGTTCATCGAACGGCCTCTTAGCCGGAATTGAGCTTCGGCGTTGCGTTTCCGTGCCCCGGCTTTCGTTCGAATGCGTCAGGTCGATGACTTCCTGTTGGGCCTGAGTAGACCCATGTGCCCGCACCTCCTGCTCAGTCAGGTTGACTGCGCTTGGAAACGAGGCAGTACTTGCTTGGCTGGACATTCTTTCCTTGGATGTTGCAAGGCCAGGTATCGTCTCTTGGTCAACGACAGACTCGGTCGTTGTCTGACTAGAATGGTACGGCTCCCCTATATCAAATGTCGTAGCCAACTCGGCCATATACTCGTCATGACGAAAGACCTCTCCTGTGCAGTAGTCGCCAAAAAGCCTCTGGATGGAGATCCCTACTAGGGATGTCAGTCCAACGGCTAGACAGGAGGGACAGATGGGCTGAATTAGTAGCCTGGAAGCATATCAACCTACCTTCTTTGATCCAGCGAACAGGATCAACAGAACAAGGCCAGACATCTTTAGGTCTCAAGACCTGCAGCAGATGACAAAGCTCGCGGTAAGAGGAGTGCCGCGCATAAGGAAACTTGATCCTGTTGGGAAGAGCACTGGCTGCTTCTCGTCCACGGCTCGCATCGGAAGCTTTTGTGAGCGATGCCAGCGCCCTTTGCAGGTCTGTTGCATCACTTTCATCCTCATTAGGGTCTAGGTGAGGAAGGCTCAGAGTGACCGGGTGTTGTCTCGATGCCGCACTTAGCAGAAAATTTGGTAGTGATGACTTCAGGTCTGGGGAGAGGTCCTTGCTCGCATTCGCACTACTAGACGTCAGCCCAGCCAGCCGGGCGAGCCGCATAGAGTATAATCACCTCTGAAGAAGAGTGCGAGCATCTTCAGGACTCAGAACCAACTCCTCGCCCTGCTCAAGATCACCAGCGCCACCACCAATGCCTATCTCGACCATGTCACTGGTGCTGGTCAGATGAGCCACGATTGGAGTGATGTAGACGATTTCTCCCTGGGCCATGGTCGAACAACGCGTGCCTTTCTCACAACTGTGCAGTCGAACAGTCTCGTCCCTTGTCAGGAGGCCGGGCTGATACCGATTGCCGCATGTGAAGCCAGTGAGGGCTGGAGCTTCCGGACTGAGGTGCGTATATTGGTCATCCTGGAGTGGAACTTGAAGAGTCTTGTATACGTTGTACTTGTAGTCATCAACGTGGATCTGCATGAGACATGAGCCCGACTTAGAGGGAGATTCATTAGACCAATGAGGAAGGATAATTGCAGCGTACCTGCGTGTCTAAAGTTTTGGCTAGGGCGATCCAGACCTCCTCGTAACCATAGGTCCAAGCCGAGAAGTAAAACTTAGTCGTCTTGGGGTACCGTGCCACCTTTTCGATAAGTTCGCGGAGTCCTTCGGCTTTTGTCTGAAAAACGACGTCCTCGGTAAAACTCGTGTCGAGATAGACCCTGTCAAGTGTCTTGAGGCCGGAGGAGTACTCGACCATGCAGGGACTTCGCGCAATGGCATTTACGTGCCAAGGCTCACTCCTGATGTCCCCCGTATAGACGACTGCTTTGCCATTCCCCTCGAAGACTGGACGGGTCAGCCTACCATCATAGAGGCACACATAGAGCCAGCAAGTACGAGATAGCTTACGGAACATGACAGCGCCGGGACAGTGATTGGCATCGAGGAGGGTGACGCGTATGCTGTTGCCAGGCTCTAGCTCGATTTCTGTGGGTGCCTCGAGAGGCAGCGATTTCTACAAGGCCATCAGCTCGAGAAAGTCAGCGGCAGCTTTGTCTCCAGGAGCCGCCCTACCAGCCTTCTCTTTTGATGCTTGTACGTGATCTCCTCCTTCTCAAGCCGTCCTTGGTGGAAGTTGATCCGAGAAGAATATCTCTGCAGCTTCAGAAGCATGGCACGCGTGGCGGCAGAGCAATAGACGCTGTGAATATTGCGATGTCATCATCTGGAGTTCACAATCTTTGGTGCGTGGACCACCCATTTTGTAAACATACTGTCTGCCCTTGTACGTGTCTAACCCTGCCAGATGGTCACTGTGGATGTGACTGAGGAAACACGCCAGAGGTGCATTGCCAGCGATCCCACGAAAGAAATCCACTGAGCAGGGAAACCCGAATTTGGGTTAGCAAGGTGAACGAATTGTTCAGCAGGTCATCCAGGATTGGACTTGATAGCTACCTCTGACCCCCGGGAACTCCCTTATAATTCCATCAAAAGTCGACATCTTCTAAGAGATGGGCGTATTCCGGATAAGAGATGAAAGAAGTGGACCTGGAGTGGTGCAGAGAACCGGCTCCAGCGCTGGGACTGGGCGTGCGACAATCAACTGCTCTCATTTCAGACTGGTATGTGCGAACAGCGACGCGTCAGAAAGTCGACAGTCGTGGTCTCATTACCGTATCCAAATCATGATGACCTTGAATGCCAGAATCGACGTGCAAGAAACAATACAAAGAAGACTTGAATGAGTAATCACTTGTAGGCATCGATGCGTCTTTGGCCGTTGTTAGGGCGGGCGCGCAAATCACGCTGCGGGTGCATTCTGAACGTTAGAGGGTTTTGAGCGAAAGAATCGGGCCTAGGCTCAATCTTTCAGAGCAGTCTCCTCCCCACAAACCAACGAACCATAGCGGGTTGGTAGGCATGGTAGGGCCTTGACAGGGGCAGTGACAGACAGGTCGCAACTGGACAGGACCCTGCAGCTGATTTCCAGAGATCTCGGCTCCCATCAGATCTCGTCTACAATGATCAACGATCAGATCACATATCACATTGCCGGTCAAATGTTGCTATTCACCGTCAATTGTGTCACCCATCCTTCTGTAAAGTAGGTCTCATCCCCTTTTCGCCTTCCCTGAGCGAGCCTGCAGATGCTGTTACGCCCCTGGACCATGTCAAGCGAAATATATGTAAATATATATTCTTCTGCTACATACCTTAACGTTCGGTATGAAGTAGAGCAGTAAAGCCATAAGGGGTTGCTCCGAGAATCATCGACACCACGTTGTTATGATATCTTCTGATGCGACCTTCGGGGGAGCATGGGATACTCGATCAGATTGCGGCAATTCTTGACCATACCTACTCCTCCTAGTAGACAGATAAGATCGTACGATAATTACCAATTCGGACTGGGTTCTGCGGATCAGGCTATATAGAGGCGGAAAACAAGAGCCTTTCAAGGTTGTTAGTGAAGATCGCGGCACAGAGCCCATACTACATGGTATGGTAGACCCTGATGGAAATACGGTTCAACGCAGGCATTATTTCCACTGTTATTGACCCCATACCAGCCACTCAGGAGCGGCATATAGGTGGCCCAGTACGCTCTGAAGGGTAACGCGCCGAGCCCAACGAGTGGACCGCGGGGACATGTTATTTGCCGGCATCAGTTTCAAAAGAAGGAAAGGAAAGAAAAAAAAAAAAAAAAAGAGCTGCTGTCAGGCTTGCCTGCGGCGAGGTTGCAGTCATGACTGTTGGTCGGTCAAGGAGGCCCGCCTTTCAGGCCCTGGCCTTCTTGGCTGACCGGCCTTTTCCCTCCCCCCCCCCCTTGTTCTTTCCAACTCATTCACTCACTCACAAACACCTTCGAAAGAGGTTGTCCAAAATGGATCCTGCGCGCGCGAGCTCGCATAGTCTGCCGCTCAGCATGACTTCGCCAGCATCTAGCCGCAAGTCGGTCTCTGGCAGCGAAAGCGGGAGCACCGGAAGACAATCCACGTGAGAGAGAAGCACCCCTTGACCGTTTTCAGTGTGGCGATCCTCTGGGGGCTCCACAATTAACAGACCTGTCCAGGGGAGAGACAATACCGGACGCATTGTCGGTTGAAGAGCATGGAAGGCATTGGAATGCATATCGAGAAGGAAGTAAGTATCGATTGATCAGTCTTTGCCCCTCTGGGCCCCAAAGTACCTGCTGTTTCTGAAATGGCTCGCTGACTGCGCTGTAGAATACCTCCTTCCCAACGACGGGGTATTCTCAGACCTTCCTCCTGTTTCTTTGCGGCGTGGCAAAACGTTTGAGCAGCGCGCTGACTACGGCGTAAGGATGAGCAAGACCGTCTGGACATGCAGCACAAAATGTGGAGGTTAAGACTGGGCGGGAGGCTCTACCTCGCCCCGGTCAGACACCCCTCACAGGTCCTCGATATAGGGACCGGCACGGGTATATGGGCCCTGCAGTTCGCCGCAGAGCATCCCACGTCAAATGTGACCGGCACCGACATCAGCATGATCCAGCCCAGGGATAATCTTCCGCCGAATTGCTCATTCATACGCGAGGACAGCGAGGAGGAGTGGATTTTCGACATCAAGTTCGATTTTATCCACTGGAGGTTGATGGTATCCTGTTTTCACGACCACAAGGAGATGCTCCAAAAGGTATACGACAACCTCACCCCAGGCGGTTGGGCAGAATTTCAGGAGTGGTCGTGTGAGTTCCTCGGTGCAGATGGCCGTGCCGAGGAGGAGCTGCAGGCTTCCGTCCTGGCCAGATTTATAAACACGCTGATCGCCGGCGGCGCCGCGACCGGACGAGACTTCCGGGCCCCTCGCAAGTATAAGCGCTGGATGATGGAGCTTGGTTTCGCCGATGTCGTGGAGAGACAGGTCCTGACGCCCATCAATGCGTGGCCGATCGACCCTCACGACCGTATGATGGGGAACTGGGTCTGCCTGGACCTTATCAAGCTCGTCCGGGCCACAACGAAGCTGCTTCACGCTGGGGGGATGCCGCTGGAAGAGATACCCGCCTTTCAAGACCAGTGTTGCCAGTGTCTGACACGCAAGACGATGCGCGTCTACTCGCCTTGTAAGTTACTATCCGCGATTCATACTGATACACCTGCCTCAGCGATCGCTCGCTCTATACAATTCTGGTATCATTGACACTTTGCCGTCGCAGCATATATCATCTATGGACGGAAACCTGCGAATTTGCAGCCATCAAGCTTTTCCACACCGGCAGGATTCTTGAGCCCAAGCCCGCACCCGAGCGTGTGAAATCTCTGGATATGGAGATCAGATCCACAAGAGTCTCTTTCAAGAGTCCGGTTTGTGCTGGTAGACTGTCGTACCAAACAACAACCCAGCAACACCGGCTACCAGTTCTTGTCTGGCATGGAGCCACATCTAATGAGATACATGCACCGCAACCCGAAACTCTGTAGATAGCTACCACCAAAACGAACACGAAAGAGAACACAAAGTAGTAGTGGAAGATAGACCCTCACGACAGCCTGAGCACATGCATAATCACGGCATTGCGATACACTTTGTATATGCTTTAGCCTTTGACGAGTTATGATCAACTCTCAAGAGTTGACCCCGAAAGGGAATCTAGGAGTCGGAATCCAGTTGAGAGTGAAGACTCCGTACAGGGGAAGAAGGATACGGATAAGTGGCGCATCAAATATAATAGAATAAACCATTTTCATGATAATGTGATAAAGCGATAGGAGTCAATCCCAAACTACCTGATGGTTTTTGAGACCAAGTCTACCAAATCATCATTGTAGATAATACTCGGCATATCACCTTGAACAGCTTGTGATAAATATGAAGAGAAAAGGTTGGCCTCTTATACCCATGTTGGCTTTCAAGTGTCCTCCTGAGGCTCTACACAACTGCATCTCCTTCAGACTTGTTTGTCACTTGGACTCATCTAGCCTGGTCATAGCTAAGTACAGATCTGTCCATCATATCACGGGCTGTCGTAAGCTCAAGATCCGGATCTTGTTCAAGCCATGAAGAAGGTTGAGACACATATGAGAGAGCCGCCAAATCCCCTGGGAACACGACTGAAACGCAGGCATCGCATACCGATCGACCTAGTACATGTCGGACAATCTTTGCGCAAAAGATCGGAGCACTTTGCAATTTCATCAGTTACGACACTTCTCTTGCTCACTCAGTCCTCGGAATGACTGCTGGGGCAATTTCAAGAAGATAGGGAGCGACGATAACCATCAGGTAAACCTGTAGAGGTGAACACTTCCGAACACGGCGCATTCAAGGTTGGACGTCCACAAAGCCTGACAAGCGTGTGCAGTGTACAAAATCTGGGCCTTCCTACATTAGATTGCATTCAGGGTAATTCGCCTTAATCTATCCTAGGTGAGCCCTCCCCCCCCCCCCCCCCCTAAACCAAGAGGCCGCCCTTCGGGAAAGCAACAGAGACATGAGCAATGCAACCAGTATTCGTTACCCTTAAATACTAAGTAGATAAAATGAATAGGCTTAATGCTATCATCTCATGGACACGAGACAGACCCGGTCAACGCCTTGAAGACTAGCAGTATAAAAACACTTCCACCCAAGTAAGTCCTGCCACGACCGCTGCCAAGCCACGCCATGTATTGCACACGCCCGAGGAATGGTTGCATGCAGCTCGCTTGCATGCACTGCCACCTTGACTATTGCCGCTATTCGTGGCTTCTGTTTAGGTGGCGGCTGACTTGCATACCTCAGTAAGCCGCAGTATTTGATCAGTGTCTCGCCACCTGCGGCACCATTGGGTTTGTTCCCCTCTTTTTGTTTTCCGTTGTCCCAGTTCCAACTTGCTATTACTGTGTGCTTTCAACATAAGATCTTAATTGATCAACTTGACTGATTTGACGGCATAATCCTGGAATACGCAACTCCGATTCAAGTGCTACCGAATCTGGTAATTAATTAGAGCACTCCACAAAATGTCAGGCATGGAGCCACTGGTGGCCTTGGGCCTGGTGTGCAACGTGCTGCAACTCATCCAAGTTGGCTGCGATACGATCAAGCTTGCCAGAACTGTATACCAAGGCAAAAATCCGGACGAGGCGCTCGACGGGAAAGCAGCGGCCCTGGAGTCGATATCAGACGAAGTGAAGACGTGCAAGCGTCCTGCCAAGTGCTCGAAACTTGACAATCAACTGCTCGGCGCGGCTGACAAGTGCTCGTCCGCCGCGCGAGACCTGAGGGAAGAGATCAACTTCTTGATTAGCACCGCGGAGCGAGGAAGCCTTGCTTCTACTCTGAAGGTCGTGGCCAAGACGAATTGGCGTCGGCGACGACTGGACAGGTTGCAGAAGACATTAGATGACGCGGAGAAGCTGATGCAAACCGGTCTACTTGCCCGAATATGGTGAGACTCATTCTCTTTGTGTGTATTTCCACCGAGCCAGTAACCTTCAAACAACACTTGGTTGGGGTTATCTTTCTGATACTGCAGATGTAATGGATTACATTTGTTCTAATTCATCTTTGCTGACTCATGCCCTATAATGGATACAGGTCGAGCACTCACGCAGCCGAGCTGAACCTAGACAATGTCAAGGGAGAGCTGCGCTCATTCATCGAGGAATATCGGAGAGGCAATCACGACACCAAGCAGCTGGTCTCCCAAGAGGCTTTGAGCATCAGGGAACACGTATCCGCTGAGTCAAAGGTCACCAACAAGGCTATAGAGGGAGCTCAGCAGACGTTGGACGGACTGGCTCTGAAGGCAGACGTCCAAATCAACAATGCCAAGCGTGAGCGCTTACTTCACAGTCTGAAGTATCCGGGATTCAACGAACGACGAAACCAAGTTACCGAAGCTCACGAGAATACTTTCGAGTGGGTCTTTGTGGGTGATGAAGAAGGGTCTGATAGTGGCGAATCTGACGGATCTGAAGACACTGGTTTCATACTCTCGGGCTCGGACGACGAATCGACCACTTCATCGGAGGACACGCCGTCAACTTTCGCGCGGTTGGAAGAGTTCAGATGGGACAGTTTCTCAAACTGGTTGCGTTCCACCGAGAGCCTGTACTGGATATCTGGCAAACCTGGCTCAGGGAAAACGACACTGATGAAATATATTCTAAACCACAAGAAAACAGAAGAAAATCTCAATATCTGGTTCCCGAAGGCTTTGGTCATCTCACACTACTTCTGGCGCCCAGGTACCGCGATGCAACAGAATATTAAAGGTCTATTCTGCTCTCTGCTGTACCAGCTGTTGCAGAACAGCGATAAGGCTCTTCAACATGTGTTCTCGCATCTCCGCGCGTCAGAGTCCAAGGACGCCGACACAGACTGGTCCTTCGCTGAACTTGATTCGATCGTGATGCGAGTTCTCGAATCTTACGACCGTCCGGTGTGTGTCTTTCTTGACGGTCTGGACGAGCTAGACCCCCGGGACGGACCTCCACAGTTGCTTGACTTAGTTGAGCGAATGGCCAAGAACAGCAATACAAAAGTCTGTGTGGCCAGCCGATCGGAACCTCTACTGAAAAATCGTCTGGCCAAGTATCCCCAGCTTCGACTCCAGGATCTTACCGAAAAGGATCTCACACGATACGCCCAAGATCACGTCCGACTTCCAACGAACAATGCTAGGGGAAAATCTGACTTAATCGCCTCTCTGGTAGACAAGGCCGAAGGCGTGTTTCTATGGCTTGTTCTCGCCATCAGGAACATCAATAGGGGTTTCGACCTCGGGGACGATGCAGGCGTCATCCAACAAAGAATCAATTGCCTACCAGGAGATCTTAGAGAGCTATACGTGAAAATGTGGAATAGGCTCTGCCAAGACGACCCTCTACACTATCGTCAGATTGCTGCACTCTATCTTCGGCTGCTGCTGCTGCTGCTAGGTCAAGATTCATGGAACGGCTTTGGCGTCTTCATGCACCCAGATATACTCACTTTGACGCTCGCTTCAAATTCCATGGCGGACCGATTGCTGGATGCCATAGATGACCCTACGAACCTGATATCGGAAGATGTCTTGTTGCAGAAATGCAGGGAAACCGAGAAAACAGTAGAAACTTACTGTTTCGGACTCGTCGAGGTCCAAAAGCCCCCAGCGTTACCGAGATTTACCGCAGACGGATGGTACGGGGCCAAATACGCCAGATTGTTACCTTCCTACAACAGGGGAAAGCATTTACGGTTCGTCCACAGGTCTGCTTACGATTTTCTCCTAGATACGACGGAAGGTGAGAAGATCAGAAGCTACGACTCAAACTCAGCAGTGTCTCTGCGTTCACGATGGGTCCGGTCATTCTTGGCATGCAGCCAGCTCTACTATTCTCACATGACAGTTCGCAGCGCAGATATTTATTTTCTTTTTTTAGGCGATGGGAATATGGCAGAGTGGTCGCGAAGCGTCGATTACTGCGAGAAGCTCTACAACACAGGTCGCCTCCTCGTTGGGACACGGAAATTCGCGCGGATGTGTAGGGGAACGGACTTTCTCAAGGCCCCTCCCAGCTTGTCGCGGTACCGTCACAAATATCTTACCTTCCGAGTCCAAGGTGGTCAGATCAGCAACAGTTCGAAATCCGAAATTCTCCTGAACGCATGCGCTGATTACGACAACGAGGAGTCGATCAAGTTCCTACTGAAGGAGGGTGCCGATCCCAACTGGCGTGGAAGCTTTTTCACGCCAGGAATGTGGCATGATCAGTACGCCTGGGTCTCCACACCATTTACCCATCAACTGGAAAGGTTGTTGAGTGTGATAAGCTGCAATTTGCTCCAACCTCTCGAAGGTGAAAACCTTGTATTTCTTGCCCAAGGATTACGCATTCTTCAACTTTTCACTTCCAGTGGTGCGCAACTGGACGACATGGTCCTCATGTATTTCAGCACAGGCGGGCTTAGGAACTTTCATTCAGTTTTTCGCCCGCAATCCCGAAGGTCCGGACTCGAGAACGGTTCGAAAGTTTGGCGACTTATTTCCATGCCAGCACATACTGCCCTGGGCATACTCCTGTCTGTTATTCATCGCGACTACCGGCTGGTCAGCGAAGAGACAGGCTGCGGAGAAGTCTTGGAGTCTCTTGCCGGTGTGTCGACCAAGTGGTGCAAAAATCGGACTGTGCGCGTACTTGGCAAATTCAGCTACTCTGCTGATGCGCATGAGCCAATTTGGTACGAGGCTCCAGAAGAGCAACTGGAACAGGTTGAAGATGAGGTGAAGGATGATCTGGAGGCAATGCTGCCTGTTCGTTTTCAGCGCAAGCCTGTAGAGCGCCAGCTAAGCCAAGGAGTAGGAGAAGAAGACATAGTATCTCGATCACACATATCTTGGAATTTGAAAGCGAAGGGTCTTGGTAGGGCTTGTGCACGGCTGGTGGAGCTAGGGCTTATGGTGAATATGGCTGAAACTTGTGAACTGCATGATGTAGACACGTGGTTCAAGATCAATCGGGGATACTAGGAAGACCTCGAGGGCACATGTAAAGATTGTCGAGATAGACACGAGGTGAACAAGCAATTTAGGCACAGCGATGTTGTACAAATCTCAATGTTTCAGTCCTATAAATGTAACAAGGCTTTATAACAGCTACAAGTTATCCCACTCAAGATTTGAATCGCAGCTTACCGACAAAGAACACTCCAAAGCCTTGCGGAGGCGTCACACATTCAATTGCATCACAATTGTTCAAGATCGCAGGGCCTTGAGGAAGTACACTTTATTACCATCTACGGACATTAATTATATCCAAGTGGGAAGACGGACGTTTTCGCCTTGGACCAAACGGCCGAGACCACTGTTTCGGCGCTGACTGCCTAACCTTGATTCTTGTGTCGTATAAAGGTTCCTCGAGTGATGTTCCGCCTGCCAACTACCAAGGCACTCAGAAGACTGGTTGAGTACCCTGATTAACAGCCGAGAACACTGAACTGGGATGTGTTGAGGCTTCTGCGGTGTGCCATCCCTGAGACGGCACGCCCAACTTCTCACTTCTCTGACTGTGTAGTTGCGACCGAGTGATGCACTGAGTCTCAATATTGGAAACTCTAGAGCTGTGAGCAGACGGAGCAGACGGAGCATATGCCCGTGTAGGACGACTCTTGAGACCCGATAAGCCCACCTGCAATAGCCGTGAGCGGAGCAGACTTCCCAGTTGCGACAGAGTTATCAAGCCACACAGCACCGTCTTGCCTGCCAGGTTGACCGAATGTGGCCTCTTGCGTGCCAGCACAGACTGGCTCGTGAGACCAGCAGAGGCGCTACTGTAAGTGTCCCGCCTCCGTCTCAAGCTCGCGCGGCACAGAGCACATCCAATGAGAGTGTTTGGCCACCACACACCTTTCACGCTGGCGTCGCCGAGAAGGTGAAGGGTCTTTGATGTGCCGCCCCAGACGCCACGTACTGTGGATGAAAGTTGCCCTGCATCGGCAGTGTTAGGAGAAAGACAAGTCAATTCTATGGATGCTTCGTGAGATGTTCTCAGATGCATTCTTAGTCTCGGTTCTATTTCCAATGCTTGGCATGCCTCGGCGATCGATGATGTCAGTCTTACCTGAGGCAATTAATACAGCAATAAATATACCTCGGTTAATGCTGGTGGTCTATCTGAGGATTTGATCGTCTCGTAGGCAGTCTGAAGGATCAGTCGTCAAATATATGACACCCCAAAGACCCCCATAGCCGGGCCATCGAAGGACGAAACTGCCTACAGATATAAAGACCTGATAATAAAATGGCCTCCTACAACTCCTCCGTCGGCCTCGGACCAGCCAAACTCCTGCGTAAGTAATAATAAGAAGTATCTTGACTAGATTCTATAGCACTGATTAACAGACATAACCACCGCGCAGCTGTCACGGGCAGCTTTCTCCTCCCCTTCACCGCCTATCACCTGTGGCTGTCTGCCCGCTGCGTATTGGTGCGGATCCGCCACGACCACTGGATCGGGGACGACTCCTCCAAAAAGAAAAGCAGCGCGGCGGGCGCGACCGAGGCCGGGAAACCCAGCGGGTACAACGACCTCCAAGTCGCGACGCGCGCGCACGCCAACTTTCTCGAGAACGTGCCCCTGGCGCTTGTGGTTGCCGGCACGGCCGAGCTGAACGGGGCCAACCGCACCGGCCTCACCGTGGCTCTGGGAGGGCTTCTGCTGTTCCGCGTGCTGCATGCCGAGCTCGGGCTGTTCAGGCCCGGGTCCGTCGCCGTGGGTAGGCCACTTGGATTCTTTGGCACGTGTGGTGTGCTGGGAGGTCTGGCTGGGTATGGTGCTTGGCTGGTGGGGGATTATTGGGGATTGTGATGGTCTCGTGCAGTAAGTAATTAGGAAGGTTTGTCATGAGGGCTCGTAGTACCATATTCATGTTCTTGACTCATCTGGACAATGGTGGAGGATCAACTCTATTCGGCCATCTAGTAGGATGGCCGTTCATGGTGCAGGTTGGAGCATGTACATGTCACATAGCGGAAGGTGTCTCACAAGACTCATTATCAGCATGCAAAGTATATTCATTTCGCACATTTGATCACTACTCGTGTGCAGCTTTTTGCATGATTATCTTGAAAATAGTTGAAATCATTCGTCAATCGTTGAAGTGTCATTATAGTTGTACAGCGCTCTCTGCCTTTTTACATCATTACATTGCAAACATTAGTCACCTTCCCGTGATATCCAATAGCTCCTTTCCTCTTAATCAGTATGTAACCTTCCTTGGCATCTTTTCCATTGGTGGAGGTGAAGTAAGGTCCTGGAAATATGCCTTGTAGTAGGCACCCTCACTACTGCTCCCTCTCGGCATGGCTGGCCGGACGGGAGCCCGCACAAGGCGATAGGTGTCCAGCCCGTCATCGTCTTGACCCGGGTTCGCGGTCTCGTACCCCATGGCTTTAAGCAGGTGGTAGAGACCAGCCGCCAGGACGGCCCCGAGACCCGGCCCGACGAAGAAGATCCAGATGTAGCTGACGAAGTTGCCGTTGACGACTGCCGGGCCGAGGGTCCTGGCCGGGTTGACGGAGGTGCCGGTGTAATTGATACCTAGTGTTTCACAAGGGGGTCAGCCATGTGCTCATACGGTCCATTATAGTCCAAGAAAAACAGAGATGTAGGCCTCAATTACCGATGAGGTGCGCAATAAAAAGGGCCAGGCCAATAGCAAGTGGCGCGATGAAGGACGTCCGGCTCTTTTCGACAGCCAGCATGAGGATGGTCATGACCAGCTGCGCGGTCAGGATGACCTCCAGAAACAGACCCTGCACAAATGTGGCGCCCGAAGCAAGGGCGTTCTCGGCCTGGAGAGGTCCTGGTAGGATCAGAGACACCAAGGCGGCGGCGGCGATGGCTCCGGCGAACTGCATGGGTACCACGCAGACCAGCCGTACCCAGTCGAAGGCACCTGCGATCCAGAGGGCCAGAGATACCTGTGTGGTCTTTTTGTCAGTCTTCACGACACGTCAAATTCAGTCCGTCAGGCCTCGCTTACCGCAGGGTTGAACATGCCCCCGCTGACACGATAGAATATCCAGACGTTGACACCCAAACTGACTCCAAATACGGCACTGATGTAGGCAATCTGGAGAAGACTGAGTCCTGGCTGCTCCAGAGCGGGGCGAAGAGTGTCGGCCTTTTCATTTCCAATCTGGGCGGCGGCGTATGAGAAGAATAAAAACATGAGGGTTCCCAGGAACTCGGCTATCATGGCCACCAGGTGTCCGCGGAAGGTTGGGTTCATCCTCCCAAAAGCTCGGTTTAATGGCCCATAGGGCGCTGGCTCCACGGCTTCCATCATTGTTGCTTCCCTCTGGATGAGAGAGAACTCATCCTGCTCGGCCACGAGCTTCCTCTTGTAGGTCATAGGAATCGGCATGTTCGGTTAGGGCTTGTCCTCTGGCTAAAAACGTGCTGCACAGGACACAAGCGATCTGCGAGCCATCCAGAAGAAAAGGAAACTCGGCCAGCTGGAGAAGATAAAAGAATACCAATGATCCGAGCCGGACGACACAAAGGGAACGTTGAAGGTTTTCCAGACGCCGGCTAAGTCGGTATCCGCGGTCCTATGGCAAAAGTATAAGGTAGAGAGGGTGGGCACTTTTTTCCCCCTTCTATCACACTCTGAGCGCAGACCCGAACATGCTGGGGTCCAGAGTCAAGAAGTGGGATGTTGTTACCTTGGTGAAGAATAAGAAGGTGAGCCGATGTCAACGGCCAGATATTCATCGTCATCAGACGAGTATCTTCCGGGGCCCTTGTGCCAGCCTAAAACCGGGAAACCTCTGGGCATGGCGAGCGCATGGAGGGTGGCATAGTCTGTTTAACCTCGAGGGGTATAGTAGGATTCGGATCAATATGTGATGCTTCAGATCATGTAGGGTATAACTGCTTCAATGCTGCGGGAGAGGGGCTGCGGTGCTGACCGTGGCTACATGGACCTAGGCCCTGGTTCGACGGATGTTGCCTATGTTGTCCTTCAGCCTGTGTCTGGCTTTAAGGTTCCTCCGGGATCTCCTCCGCTCGGGCCTGTCGACGCCTCATGCACATGCACATATTCGCTGCAGACACAGACAAGCCAAAATCAGTTGATAGTGTTGAGAGCAGTCGCGAGAAATCTTGACATGCTCAGGTGGTTGAGACGAGGCCGTGCGGCTGGGGTTTGAGTTTGGGGCAATCTTCAGTGCAGTCTCAGTTGGCCAAATCCAGATTAGCGATCAACATTCTAGGTTAGAGGCGTCCTGCAGATGACGACGGGTAGGTGCCGCAGTCCGGGGGATGATGTACACGACCGCGACCTGCCTCATGTTTTCAAGATTTTTCTCTCTCGCTTTTTTGTTCTTCAGGTGATTGTTGCGAGATGGAGATTATTCATAAAGATGCAATATATCTTGCTGTGGTTTGAAGCCCCCATTCTGACTCGATCGCGGAGCTAATTCTCGCGCAAGATTCAGAGCCTCATCATGCATAGGGTATTATTTACTTACACTGCTGAAAAGTGGACAAGGACATTAAGCGACACAGAACGTTCCCCTATACTTGCTGACCTCGTGACTGCGATCAGAGACATTTGTTTCATTGTGCCGAGTATTTGCTCACTCATTCAGCAATCTAGGCTAGTCGTTTCTCCCTCTCGTACGATTTCCATCCACACAAAAGTACAGCATGATATTTTCCAGACGGCCGGTCGTTGACTTTCCGGCAATACCACCGTTTCTCGCCAATGTCTTGCTGAGAGGTCTTTTGGCCCCAGCAATCAGTGCCTCTTTCAATCTGATGATACCCCGCACTTGGACATACGACTGAATCGGAGCACCTCCCATGGCGCATGAACTGCGTCATACGACCTCATGCTTGATTATTCCAACATGAAGATCCTGTTAGTGCAATGGACAGACAGGCGGGTCTATGTTGTGTCCGACCTCTGCTTGGCCACACTGTGCGATGTCGGAGGGATGGGAGTAGAACGATGAATATGGGATACCACAGTCTTGCTTCTTTCCTTCGCTCTCACAATGAATCCGAGTTTCATCGTGCAGCATTCACGAGCATGGACCTAGTAAGGGTGCCTTTGCTGCCGTGAGTTGCGATTGGAAATCACACCTGAAGGAGAGGTGATGGGCATGGGATCTTGTGGTCGGACGGTGATAGCCGGGGCAGTGCACCTCCACTAATGCAGGAACGTTGGCACAGTCTCACTTCAACATGCACTCTCAGCTTCGATGAAAACTATATATTGTCTGTGCGGTGACTGAGCAATCCAGGAGTATGTCTTGCGAGCATTTCTTGTCCTGGGACGATTTTCTGCTCTGGTGTGATATACAAGTAATCTGAGAAGCCAGCCCTTCTGACCCTAACCCTCACATTCATACACCTTGTACTGTGTAAGTAAACCCATCCACGAGCCCCTGGAGCGTCGATCTGAATCTTTTCTTTATTCAAATCGAGTAACAAGAAAGATCCAGCTAGGCAACCCTCCCAGATCTTCTCATAGACTTTGAGAGCAAAGAAGTCGTTGCAGCCAGTGGAAGAATGCAAATATGTGTAGAGCAGTGACTGAGCCGGATCAATAATTACCAAATTAAGTGTCTTGCCCTTTTCTATACGCTCCCCGTCGCTCAAGCATTCCTACGAATTTTGAGCCTATAGTTACGTGCCGGGCGTACGACTCTTACTTTTCAAGGGTTCGAGTATGTAATCAATCAGACTCATAGTATCAAGCTGTCCCAGATTCAACAACGCGCTCTCAGGGAAGCATTTTTCACAACATCAAGCGAGACAACAGAGGGCAGTCGGAATCAATCAGCTGCACCACCAGAAAAGCTCAGTGTGTGACTGTGACTTGGGGAGCGGGGGTCACTCTACCGTCTTGGCCACCCATCTCACAAGGTTGTCACCGCCCAATGAGACCAGAGGCGATACCGAAACGAGCACTAAACTCGGAACCTGGAACACGTGAACCACGCGGCGGCTGACAACAAACATGGACCTGTGACTTTGCATCGTTCATTTAATTATTGACGTCGAGGCTAAACGCCTTCTAATTAAGTTGGGAGAGAGCCTCTTTTCCTTGGCTGGATCAAAGCCCTGAGTTGGCTTTCTCCAATTTCAGTACACGGATAATTCAGTACCTACACAGCATTCTGGGATCTGAAGTCACTCTTTTCATCTTCGACTTTTCACCGTCTAATACCTCCCACCACCATCATCATGGAAAGCAACTTCTCCACCGCCGACCCAATCATCAAAAGAGGTCTCCCAAACGCAGTGACATACGACCTATCCGAGGAAGACCAAGTCACCATCACCCTCCCCGTCGGCTCGACCTGGACCAGCGGGCTGCACTGGCACCAAGACCACACCGAGTACCTCCGCGTCCTCAAGGGCACGGTGCGCGTCACCCTCGGCGAGCAGACCCTCACCATCTCGGCACAGGACGACGAGCCGACCGAGGTCAAGATCGACCGCACCGTCTGGCACGAGTGGACCCGCGCCGACACGTACGGCGACGATGAGGTCGTGGTGGTCGAGAGGACGGACCCCGCGGACGGGCTCAAGGCCGTCTTCTTCTGGAACCTGAACGGGGTGATCCTCAGGGCGCAGGCGCTCGTCTGCCCGCCGTACATGCCGGCTTGGGTGCACGGGGTGCTGGTGAACGCGTGGGTAACGCTGGGTCTGTTTGTGATCTTTCGGGACCTGGACAACTTTCCGGTGTTTGTGGATATCCCCGGAGCCTTTGCGGCTAGGGGTTTTGCTTTTGCGAGCGGTACGCTGGGACATGTCCTGCTTCGGGGGGTGGATCGGTTCATCTCGCGCCTTGTGCTGTTTTTTGCGCATCTGGTGGGGTTGGTCTTTGGTGTTTCTTCTGTTCGGGCAGAGTTCACACCGGGGGAAGTGCACGCCAGGTGGAAGTCATCACCAACAAGAGACGGGAGGGAAAAGGGATCCAAAGCTGGATGAGAGTCGGTTCCTGTAATTATTCGACACTGTTGGCATGTTCTCTCGGGATATGCGCAGGACGAAGTGGTGGTTTGTCTTTCGAAGTCATCTCAGACCCGCCTGGAGGAGAAAGAGGCAAGATGATACTGGTTACGGGTGACTGCTTTTACTTCCGTCAAATACGTTTCATAACACCACCTCTTAAGACTAATTGTATTGAATGATAAGAATAAAATCTCTCGGCTCATCGCATGAACGGTAGATCAGTAGCCTTCATCGAACCGAGGAGTATACTCTTATTCTTCCACGCAGTGAGTATGAAACGTGGTGTGAATCAGGTACTGGAAGCAAACCACAGAGCCAAAACCTTCTCGAGTTGATATTGTATGTACAAAGACATGACCAGAATACAATCTCCGACCATCAAGAATATACACCTGAAGAGGAACTACATATGAAACCTCGAAGCCCCCTAATCCTCCCAACTCAGATGCACTGGGAATAGTAGTCATTCTCATACGTACAGGTCGAACCACTAGCACAAGACGCGCACCCAGTGAACCCAGTCCCGCCGCACTGGGCATATGCTGCCGCCGTGCAAGTACTAGCCGGGGCCGAAGATGTGGTGCTCGTCTTCAGCGTGGTGCTAGTGCTACTACCCACAGTGCTCGTGGTCTTGACGCTGGAGGAAGAGGTCGTGCTAACAACAACACTGCTTGTCGTGGACGTCTTGGCGCTCGAAGAAGAAGAAGACAAAGTGGTCGACGACTTGGCAGACGAGCTCGTCGTGGCCACAGCCGAACCCGTCAGCGAGCCGGAGGCATAGTAGACCCCGCGGCCCACACCGGAGCCGACATAGACCTGACCGGCCTTGTTACCGCTGCCGACCAGCTTGGCGCCCGAGATGGCACCAAAGCCCTGGCTGCCCTGGATGTCCGTCCAGGTCGACCCGTCGTCGGCAGAGCCGTACAGCTTGTTGCCGTCGGGGCCGTCGCCAAAGGCATACAGGTACCAGGTGGACCCCGAGGCGGGCAGGCCGAGGGAGATCTGCTGGGTGGCGGTGATGGTGGTCGACAGCTGGGAGAAGCTGGCGCCGTAGTTGGTGGACTTGAAGATGCCCAGGTTGGTGGAGACGTAGACGGTGCCCGCGGTGGTCGGGTGCGCGACGATCTGCACGACCGAGGACGCGCTGCCCAGGGCGCCGCCCTTGGCGAAGGTCGAGCCGGTGTCTGTGGAGACGTAGAAGGCGCCAGAGGCGCCGCCGTAGAAGACGGTGCCGTTGCGCTTGTCGCTGGCGATGAAGGCGCCCGAGGGCAGCGTGCTGACGGCGGCAAAGGTGCTCTGGTACTGGGAGCGCATGACGCCGGACGTGGTGCTGGACCAGAGGATGGTGTCTGCGTCGGCCGAGTAGGCGACCTCGCCGCCGTAGTCTGTTGTGCTGGACCCGTAGTTGATGTTCCAGGAGGCTCCTCCGTCGGTGCTGATCGCGACCATCTGAGCTCCGGCTGCGTTGCCCACGCGGACGATGTTGGCGGGATCGTTTCCAGCGTAGTCTGCATTGAGACGTGTTAGTTCCCCCAAAATAGAAATGTTCTCTTGCCAGACTGAGAGTCGACTCTATCTGTCAACTTACCGACACTTGTTGTGGTGGCCCAGAAGGGCGTCATCCACGTCGTCTGCGGGCTCGTGCCTAGGTCCGACGCGCTCTCAAACGTGAACCCGCAGTCGTCTCCCACGGCGACCAGCAGCTCAGTCCCGCCAGGCACAGAGGTGAGCCACTGCGTGGCAAACTCGTTAATACCGTCTGCCAACGACACGATCGAGATGTTGTGCGTGGTGTCCCAGTCCGTCAGGTCATATCCTCCGTACATGGTCAGCCCGGTGCCATATGCCCAGTGGTCGCTGTCAAAGGGGTCAATCTCGAGGGACTCGATCATCCACCCGAGCTGCTCGGCGTCCGTCACCGAGATGAAGCTGTTGTAGATCCACGGCGCGATGGGGGTCGAGATGCTGTAGTAGCGGTCCATGTCAGGGTAGCTGGTCCACTCCCAGATAGGGGACCAGGTCGCTCCCGAGTCGGTGGACCGCCAGTACTGCGCATCGGGCCACCACGAGTTGAGCGCGGCCACGACCAGCGTCCCTGGGCTCAGCATGTCGAGGCCCAGGCCGCCGAAGCCAAAGTACAGGTCGGAGCCTGACACGGGCGTGATGTCTGTCCAGGTCGCGTTGCTGATGTCGTACCGCCAGACAGCGCCGAGAGTACCGTCGTAGGGTCCGGTGCCGTCAGAGTAGGTGATGTAGAGGGCGCCCTCGTCCGGCTGGATCTTGCCCTTGTGCGGGAAGTAGGTCCCGGGCTGGCCCTCAACCGCGCTCCAGGTCGACCCGGCGTCTGTCGAGACCCAGACGGCCTCGACGCTGCCATTGCTGGCAGATCCGACAAAGATGCGCGAGGTCGCTCCGTTGGTGGTGGAGGAGGTCGGGTCAAAAGTCACCCAGGCCAGACCCTGAAGATCACTCTCGTAGCCGGTGGTATCGCTTGTGTCTGGGGCAAAGTTGCCGACGGCCGTGAAGGATGAGACCTTGCTGAAGCTCTCGCCTCCGTCGGTGGACTTCCAGAGGCCGTTGCCGCTGCGGGCTCCAAAGTAGATGATGTCTGAGTTGGCCGGGTCGACTGCCAGCCTCTCGCCCACTTTGATGAACAAATGCCGGGTCAAGTCAGTCTATATTGCCAAACACGTTTATGAAGCAATTTATAGAAATCCAAATGAAGAGTTCAAAAGCCTTTCGGATCGAGTTTACTTACTTCCCCGGCCGGGCATGTTTCCTCCAACCTTGAAGGTGAGGTTGGTGAAACTCCAGGTCTCGCCCTGGTCGGAACTCCTGGCAATAACCCCATTGTCTGGATCCCAGCTGTTCTCAATGATCAGTACAAGAAACCTCTATGTTCCCATGACAAACTCCTGAACCTGGACAAACAAGAACGCCTGGCTTACCTGTTGGTGTATTCTCCAAGGGCCAGGTAAATCTTGGTATCATCTTGGGGATCCACAGCCATGGCATCAACGCCTGCTCTGTCCCTTTAAAAAGAGTCAGCAACAATACACATTCTGACCAAAGAGTGGCTGTACACATACCAATTGGCATCCGTGATGATACTATCCGTCAGAGGTGTCCACGAATTATCCGAGTTCATCTTGTAGAGCCCACCAATGTCGGTACGGGCATAGACCAGGCCCTGGGTGGTCGGGTGGAAGAGGATCCCATCGACAAAGCCACCTCCTCCGTTGATGTTGACGTTGGTCCATGACGAGAAGGCCGCGCTTACTGGGGCAGCCACTGCAGAGAGCAGCGGCAGCGACTGGAGATACTTCATGGCTGGGGCGCTGGAGTCTGGATGCTGGTGAGAACCTCGCGAGCCTCAGGGACCACCCGTGAGGACCCTCGACCGTATTTCACTTGATCGCAGATGTGGCTCCATGCTTTAATACCCTGAATCGAGTCATGATACTATGCAGAGGAGCGTGACAATTGCGGTTCTTCAGCACCGGTAATCCGAACCTGGTCATAGTTTTGCCTGACCATGGGATCTTTCGTGGCGCAGGATGGGGGCTCTCGTCACGCCCCATGTAACCAAATAAGGACGATACATGGCGGAAGAGAGGGGGAGGCCAAGGGGACGAGACTAGGAACCGGAGATTGCAAAGAGAGGGAAGAAGGAAGAAGCAACGTACGAGGGAGAAGACACTACGAAGAATTTCCCACAAATGATTTTCATTCAATGCGACCTCTTTGGGATGCACGTGGCGCGCGGGCTGTCGTGGCCCTTCCCGGGTTCCCGCTTTGCATGGAGGGTTCCCTTCCGTGGTAGGATTTTGGAAAGTCCATTGTCATTGACTCGTTTCACTGGTGACGAGACCATTTATTTTTGATTAAGCGGCTTCTCAGTTGTTTTCTTTCGTATTTCTACTGTTCTCCTATTTGCCTATTCGAGTGCCCAAAAAATGAAGAGAGGGGAAAACCAAGACAATATAGCAAAGGATAATAGATAAAATTACCCCAAGATAAAGCAGTAATCAATTATTGACAGAGACAGAATCAGTTTCTGCGTTCCCATGGCGTCTAGTTAATTATAGAAAGCATTCAGGTGTGAGACTCACTACAGGTCTTACTGTATGTGATGCATCCCACCGCCAGACCACGGGCTTCACTTTGCCCATTTCGAGATGCACCGCGTCTCTCCACAAGCCAATAGTTCCGGAGTCAAGTTGCCGGGAATTAGGCCAAGTCGATATTCGACTCCGCCTCGCAACACAATCCTCTTCAAGCTCTATGATGACAACGCCGGTGCCAGAGCTACGATTACGGCTCGTTTCATCTCCTGCCTAAGCCAGAGTGGATGCTGGGCCTCCGGGCTGTTTGCTTGCAGGTCTTGTCATGGGAAGTGATGCCTCACAATCATGTCAAGACCTAAGGCGTGAGTCAGATGGTGCTACGCTGTGGGAATTTCCAAGAGGCTGGTGGACAGGTGCATGACAGGTGGACAGAAAGAACAGGGGTAAAGCGATGGAGACATAACAGAAGGAATACGAATCATCACTAATATTCGAATGTCACTGTAATACCAGACTTGGCAGGAAGGCGATAGGGAAGGATTCAATGCATACCCACTCACTGACTTTTGCGTCATTGAAGGGTGGCAGAGGTTGGATTCGATAGGTAAAGGTTGCTATTCCGAAGATATCCATGGGGAGCTGAAATCATGCATACACTAAAAGGATGGCCAACCACTCAACGCAGACTGGAAGTGTGTGGTGTATATAATAGACCATCCCATGGGTAGGCCGAGTATATCATATACTAGTCATTGCCTCTCTCATCACAAAGTGCAGATGACCCATTTCTCCTTTTCTATTGGAAACGAGAATGACGAGACGCTTGACTCCGCAGGTGGGGGGAAATTGCGAAGTGCTTTTATCTTGTTCTTCTGCTGTTTTGTTCATCTTTTTCTTTACATTTTCACCCACTCTCCCTTAACTCATCTATACCACAAACTTTAGTATTTGCTCGTGTCTCATGGATCATGGATCTCACGCTGCTCGGAGAAATGAGGGGCGCGGCAGGGTTCCTGGCAGCAGATCCTCCTCTCTCTCTCACACTGAGACAAGACATCCGCCACAACCCCGCAGCACCCCGACCATATACTTTCCGTTCACTTCATTCAACCCTCCCACCAAGAGCCGACGACAATATCACACATATCTGGATCCAATAAGACACGCAAGGCTGCCTGCCTGCTATAGCTTCACATTGAAACCACTGCTATATTGTTTCCCTCGTCGAGCCTTACTCGTTCCAACTGCAGACCGTCCAAATCACCGCCATTGTCATCACACAAGATGAAGACACGCCCTGATTTCAGCACCCAAAGACCGGCATCACCCGCCATGGAACCCTCTACTGGAGAGCAGGCTGCCACAACCCGAGGCCCTCGCTCAAGATACGACTGGAATAATCTAGAAATCCTCCACCGCAACACCCTCCCCCCTCGCAGCCACTTCTTCCTCTACCCCACCGAGAGGGAAGCCCTACACGCCGCCCGGACCCACGACACCAGCCGGTCCAGGTCCCAGCTCCTCTCCGGCACCTGGAAGTTCCACCACAGCGCCAGCCCCCTCAGCGGTCCTTTGAATTTCTTCAAACACGGCTTTGATGTCTCAGAGTGGGCGGACGTCCAGGTCCCGGGGATGTGGCAGCTGCAAGGGTTCGGGCAGGGCCCGCAGTATACGAACGTGCCGTATCCTTTCCCTTTTGACCCACCGTATGTCCCGCTGGATGAAAACGAGTGTGGGCGGTACGTGCGAACTTTTACTGTCGAGGGGGAGGAGAAGCACGACCAGATACGGTTGCGTTTTGAAGGGGTGGACTCTGCTTTTACGGTGTGGGTGAATGGGGTCGATGTGGGTTATTCGCAGGGCTCGAGGAATCCGTCCGAGTTTGATGTCACGGGTGTGGTGAAGCAAGGAGGTGGCCAGGTGAATACACTGGCTGTGGAGGTCTATCAACGGTGTGATGGGAGCTATATCGAGGACCAGGACCAGTGGTGGCTGTCGGGTATCTTTCGTGATGTCCACCTTCTTTACTTTCCGAGAGACCACCTCCGAGACTTCAGTATCGACACTGTTGTACACGAAAATGGTCCTGCAGAGGTCCGGGTCCATCTGGAAGGGAGCAGTCCTTCCCTACCAGTCGAGGTCAACCTCTACAATCCCGACGGCAGCAAGGCTATACACACCACCACAATGACCACCACCACCACCACCACGACCACAACATCCTCCAACAAACCATCACCCCTCATCCTGACCGTCGACAACCCCCAGCCATGGACAGCCGAGACCCCCACCCTCTACGCCCTCACCCTCCACATCCCAGGCACCGACGCCCACATCTGCCAGCGCATAGGCCTCCGCAGCATCGCCCTCGTCCCCGGCTCCGGCCTCCACATCAACAACCGCCCCGTCAAGCTCCGCGGCGTCAACCGCCACGAGCACCACCCGGACCACGGCCGCGCCGTGCCCCTGCCGTTCCTCCGCCGCGACCTCGAGCTCATCAAGACCCACAACATCAACGCCGTCCGCACCTCGCACCAGCCCAACGACCCGCGCCTGTACGACCTCGCCGACGAGCTGGGCCTGTACGTCCTGGACGAGGCCGACCTCGAGTGCCACGGGTGCCAGATCGCCGCCGAGGGCACCAACCCCGCGGCGCCGCTCTCGGACAACCCGCGCTGGGAGGCCGCGTACCTCGACAGGGCCGCGCAGATGGTGCAGCGCGACAAGAACCACGCCTGCGTCGTCTTCTGGAGCCTGGGCAACGAGTCCTTCTACGGGCGGAACCATGAGGCCATGTGTCGGTACATCAGGTCCGTCGACGGCTCGCGGCCGGTGCACTACGAGGGGGGACCAGAACGCCCAGACGGCGGATCTGTTTTCGAGGATGTACATGCCTGTGGTTTTCCTGATCGCCGCCGCGAGGGAAAAAGAATGGGACAAGCCGTACGTGCTGTGCGAGTACGCGCACGCGATGGGGAACGGGCCGGGCGCGATCAAGGAGTACGTCGAGGCCTTTTACAAGTATCCGAGGCTGATTGGCGGGTTTGTGTGGGAGTGGTCCAACCACGGCCTGAGGACCAGGACGGACGACGGCGATGGTGTCGAGTTCATGGGATATGGTGGTGATTTTGGAGATGAGCCGAATGATGGCTGCTTCGTCATGGATGGCCTGGTGGACTCGAGCCACAACCCGACGCCTGGTCTCGTCGAGTACAAGAAGGCCATCGAGCCCGTCCAGACGCTCAAGGTCGAGGGGAAGGGCGTGAGGGTTGTCAACCGGTATGATTTTCTCACCCTGGACCACCTGTCCTGCAGATACGCCATCATCTCCGAGGACGGAACCGTTGAAGAGGGCAGCGCGGTCATCCCCAAAGGTATAGTAATGCGCTTGAACTAATCCTCTGCACCGAGGATCATTATGGCAGACGAGCAGCTGACACGAATGCCCTCCATCTGCAGGCATCAAACCTCACACAGAGGCCGTCATCTCCCTCGACCCAAAGGCCACCCCGCCGCCCAACAAGGAGCTCTACCTCAACCTCTTCTTCTCGCTCCGTCAAGACACACTGTGGGCAGAGGCAGGACACATCGTCGCTACGGGCCAGCTACAGCTCGCACCACCCAGGAGCATCAATCAGCAGTGCCTGACCCACCGCCGCCCAGTCACCACGCCTCTGCACCGCCAGCTGTCGTCCACAAGCACAGAAGCCCTCATCGTGACCCAACCATCCCCAGATATCCTGCGAATCGCCACCCGCTCGCCCGTAACCACAGCCTGGACCTTCGACCTGGCCTGCGGGCACCTCACCGCCTGGGAGCGTGGCCGTCAGCGCCGCAGCATCCTCGCCTCCCCGCTGACCTTTGAGATCTACCGTGCCCTCACCAACAACGACGCTGGAGGCGACGATCCCAACGGCACGCCCGGGTCGCAGGGTCGCCAGTGGCGCGACGCTCGGGTCCACCTCGCTCGCGACCACCGCATCGCGACACAGGCGACGCCGGGCGGTGGGTTCTGGGAGAGGACGCGCACGTCCGGAGGGGCGGACGTGGTGGTTTTACGGGTCACGTCGCGCATTGCGCCGCCTGTGCTGGGGTGGGGGATCGACGTCACCACCACTTACCGGTTCACTGCAGCAGCAGTAGACGAGCACGAGGGGTCGTCCGGTGGCGGCCGCCGACGACACCGCTCCAGGGCCGCGCTGCACATCCAGGTCGAGGCCAGGATGTCTGGGCCCTGGACACCGCCGTCCCTGCCGCGCTTCGGCCTCGTGGCGGCCCTGCGCGGCTGTCACAGCGCGAGGTGGTTCGGACGGGGCCCTGGTGAGTCCTACCGCGACAAGAAGGAGTCGCAGCTCTTTGGGACGTACTCGTGTGCGACCGACCATCTGGCCACAGACTACGAAGTCCCCCAGGACAATGGCAACCGTACCGACGTGCGGTGGGTTGATTTCCGCGGTGCCAAGGAGGATGGCGTCACGAGCTTGCAACCTGGTGACGACAACCAAGGCGACGACGATGATGACGATGACGACGACAGGGAGTGCCGACTGCTGAGGGCGCGGTTTGGAGACCTCGAGGGGGCAAGCTTCTCTGCTTCGAGGTACACCACCCACGAGCTAGACAGGGCAAGGCACCCTTACGAGCTCAGGGCCCTGGCCAGAACCCGCAAGGACAAGAAGCAAAAGGACATGGAGGAGGGGCGGCAGGTGACGTGGGTGCACCTAGACTGGGTGCACCACGGTCTGGGCACCGGGAGCTGTGGGCCTCAGACTCTGCCGCAGTACACCTTCGACCAGAAGGATCTCACCTTTGGAGTTGTGCTGGACTGAAAAGATATGCAAGGTTTCTCGGACGAGTCCCGGAGACGAACGGCTGCCAGGTCGGACGAGAAGGATGCTTGCTGCAAGGCTGCGGGATCCGCGAAATTGTGGGTGGATTCCGTCCATTGAGGCCCACATTGGCTGTGAAGATCACCGGCTGTCACCACGTACCATGGCACACATTATAACATGATCCTTACTGACTTCATGTGAGCGCGCATGCAGGGTGTGTCCCCCCTTCCCCCCCCCCCCCTCGCCCGGGGGTCCTCGCCCTTCCTCTCCGCTGTGCACACCACTTGGCGGGGGCTATCTGCCTATTCCACATGATACTGCAGCCTAAAACCCTATGGCCGGGTGGTTTGTTTTCTTGCTTGTAGACTCGTAATAGCCTGATATTTGACTCTGCCCATGTGCGCTTGATCCAGTCGGGATCCTTGACCTCTCTGGGATTGCTCGTGGGTCCAGGAGGTAAAATAGTGCGCCTCCCTTCCCCCAAGGGCCGTTGAAAGGTAATCTTGGGATCGACGATTCGACCATGTCTGATAAAATTTGAGAGCCCTCAGGGGCCCGCACAGGTAGGTCATGCATGTGCGGCTCACTGCCGGACCCCCTTCGTCCGTCGTTGCATACGAGTACGTGCGTTGCACAGGTACAAGGTGTGGTGAACTATGTAGAATTCAATTAGGTATGATAATTTACAGCAGGGGACAACAAGCACACAAAAGATCGATGCCGCCAGGCTATGACCAAGGCGGTCCAATCCCGGGTTGTTAGGCACGGCCAGTTTATCCTGACTCGGATAAAGTTACGAACGACAGGGCTCCAGGCCTGCCCCTTATGATGTGCAATTATCGACAAGGGGTTGTGGTGGGAGAAAGAGAGGGTGACAGCTTGCCCAAGCGTCCCTCCTGACAGGCTGGCTCCTGGCCGTCAAGAAAGACCCCGTCTGAGATTGTACCAACATGTTTTCCTTTGTTTGATGACGAGCCTTTCGAAAAGATGCAGCGCCGGCCCTCGCCAGCAGCCCTGGGGATCGCACCCGGAGTGGAGCTGGATTGTAATTTCATTTCATGGCGTCTGAAACCAAGGCATCTTCCGTTCATGTGTCAATTTCGGGCGGTGCTTGGTGAAGCAGTCCTTGCCGCCGAGGCTACCTCTTGAATCCTAGATATAAAATCTGTATGCGTGTGGATGTGTGTGTGTGTGTGTGTGTGTGACGAACAGGACATACATGTGTGAGTCTTTCTGTTTGGCAAAAGTCCCCCTGAGCAATAGTGGAGTCCGTCGTCTGGCAAGTCGGGTCCGCGGGGTCCTTTTTGATTGCAGGCCCCTGCCCTCTTCTGGTGGGCCGCTCTGTCATGTACTGTACATTTCTGAGAGAGTGTGGCCGATGACGGATGACGACCCGGTAGCCTCCCAATGATGGACGGCGGGGGCCTGGAAGGCTTGTATGGCACTTTATGTGGGGACGAATACTTCTTCTAGAACTGCCAGAGAAGGAAGCTCAGTTGTCGGAGGGCCCCCCCCCGGATCGTCGGAGCGCCTTGTGTGTTTCAGCCGCATGGGTCCTATAGGGCGAGATGTCGTGCAGCTCAGCTCCCCAGCTTTAAGACATGTACCGGATATGAGACAGGGGTCTTTCTTCCTCTCGAGTGCCTTGAGTCTTTCCCCATCGCCCGTACGCTCCTTCAAGGTCAATTGCCAGGCTCCTTGATGGTAAGACGTGTCCCATCCGTCTGTTCACATGTAGGTCTCTTTCGAGGGCAGGTCATCGGAATCGCCGACGACAATGCTCGTATGTGGACGGTAGATCTGATCGCACACAACTGAGAGACGACCTACGAGAACAAAGATGGAAGCCAGCGAGGTTGAAATAAATCCAAGGCCTCAGGAGGTATAACAGCAGCCAGCATATTTTCGACTGCTGCAAGTAGGTGTTGAAACTGGTGAGTCAAAGAAGGGGGGGGGGGGGTGCGAGTAGCCTGTCCACCGCGTCACGTCTCCCCCAATGGCGAATTTGAGTCCATCTTGAAGAGTTGATATTATTTGATTTTCAACGGGATTAATTATGATCCTTAATTATTGATTTTGATGGGTACAGGTTCCGTTGTCCGATAGATTCCAATGCGCCTTTTCCGAGATGTCTGTCAGGTGCTGTCGTCCCTGGCATGCCTGATAGCACTTTACTGAAACTTTTCCGAAAACAAATCCTGTCTCGCAAATTTACCGAGTTGTTCTCGACGATAGGGGCTGGCTTTGCGCCCTGCTCGATGGGTCCCAGGGGGCCCCCTTTTGAGACCGCTCCTTTGGCGATGCTTCAGCCGGTTTCGAACGAGGGTCGGAGAGGAACTCCGATGGCAAGTTCCGTTAGCTGGCGGGTAGGATCGGCTGCAAAGACCTACGACTCTAGCAGGAGCATATCGACAGCAAGCAATATATCCTGTTCCAGCTGTGCCGATGTTTCCCAACTAGTCACTGGTCGGCACTTGACTGCCCTCGTGGTCGCCGGCTGATCATCGCATAGTCATTGATTATCCCATCCCATGCTGTGTCCTCCATGACCCCGGCTGAGGTGGTGGGTAAGGTTCTGCATCTGGTGATCAAAGGCCTGTTGGCTCATGTGCACTTGTTGTTGCTGCTGCTGTTGCTGGGCGGACAGGACAGCGGGGTTCGGGTAGTTACTGGCTCTCTGCGGGTACGTGTTGTGCCGAAGCGTCGACATGTGTTGTTGGTCTTGCGATCGCGTGGCGGGCCGCACAGAGTGTACCTGAGAAGAGCCCTGCTGCTGTGGCATCTGGTGTATGCCATGCTGAGTCTGCGTGGTGGCAGAGGACATATAATCATCCTCACCCATCTCAATATCGGCATCGGCATCGGCATCGACGTCCACGTCCTCGTCGGCGTCGGCGTCGGCGTCGGCGTCGGCGTCGGCGTCCGCATCAGCGTCCGCATCACCGTCAGCGTCCTCATCCGAGTCCATGTGTGACTGCGACGGTGTACTTTCCGCTGAAGGCTTGGTCTCGCTCGCAGACCCTATCATTGCACCGGCAGAACTGACAGAAACATTCCGAGCCACAGACGAATGGACATTCGGCGATGATTGTGGATACCGGGACTGCCGGGTTTCAAATCCCGGCTGTTGCCGCGCTGAATTCGGAACATCCGGTGTGACGGGGTAAGTAGCTGACGTGGGCGTCTGCAGAGGTGTTGTAGATGGTTCAAAAGTCCTCTGCGACATGATGCTGCTCGTGGCCCTCGAGGTCACAACCACGTTCTTCCACCTCTCGATGGCACCTGACACTACTGAGCCGAGGTCTGCGTAGCGGCCCTCCATCATGGTCGCCGCAACCCGCTGCCCACCGAGGCCTGCTTCGGTCCATAGATCCACCAGCTTCTGATCTACTTTTAGCGTCATCGGTGGGACAAGCTTGAACTCCTTCGGCTGCTGCTGTCTGTTGAGACTGTCGATCTGGGATCTGAGGTTCGTGTTCTCCTGCCTCAGGGAATGCTGCATCTCCTTCAGGGACTCGAGCTGTTCCTGTTTCCTCCCAATGCTCCTTGCCATCTCCAGGGCCCAGAGCTCCTGCTGCCTTGGGGCTGGCAACTGCTCCCAGGCTTGGAACACGGTGGATAAATGTTCTGCCACCTGCTTCTCGAGCGTCTCTGCCGCCTGTTCAGCCTTTTGCACCAGCTCTCTGGCGTCATCCTGCCGTGTTGTGGCTTGAGAGGGCGGATACATCAACTCGTCTGCCATGGCTGTCGTGATAGCGGAGCATGAGGATTTCCACTTTTGAAACTCCTCCCGGAAATAGGTGGAGAGGGCGGCATTCTGACGCTGCCCTGGAGGTTCGAGGGACCAAGAAGTCACGGTAGAGTAGGGGGTGGAGGAGTACAGCGTCGGTGGTGCCTCCAGACACTGAAGACAGAGCCCAGGGAAGTCTAAAGAAAGCGGATTGAAGTCAAAGGGCATGGACTCAATGTCAGATCGGTGCCTGCTTTTCTTGTCAACGACGAATAATACCGGTAGGGTGGCCGGCGCAAGGTCTCACCTGGCAGCCCTCCACGAGCTGATCATCTCGCGCAGTGCCAGCTCCGCAGCCTTCGCCGTGTCGAGAGCATCTTGAAACCTCTGTCTGACCTCTAGGGACGACTTCATCATCTGCCGGTTGGAGGCCCGTTGGGGGTTCCCCCTCTGGCCGGTTGCCGTTGCCTCATTGCCCTCTTCTGCGCCACAAACATTGGTTGTTAGTATCTGACCCTGGTTGCCTATGCAGGAAGTGTGGGGTGGCTAGTCTCCCGGTTAAAGCCTCGCCAGGCATGACGGAATCTTTTGGGCGTACCTGGGGACCTGGCAGTGCCCGACTCGACATCAGAGATTGCAGGGCTTCCTCTGGGTCCAGTCTGACTGCCAGTGGCCGCCGAGGCTGTAGTGTCCCTCCTGGCGCCGCCTCTCGGCTGGCGGCGTGTGATGCTGCCCCGAAGCTTCCGGATCTCCTCAACATTATGGATGCCGTCGGGTGCCTTTGGATTCTTTTCTTTTATGTAGAGGTCAAGATGCCTGCCAAGAGAGGATGACGTGAAAGCCTGTCGGCAGTAGACACAAGTTTTATCCTTGGGGGCCTTAGTTGTGCTCTCGTTATTCATGATCTTAGCCGGTTGGTGTCTTGGCGGGACTAGGTCGAGCGTCGGGTTATTGCAACCACTGGGGATTTAATTTATCTGCCAGTGTAAGTTGATTCTCCTAGACGCATGCAGATGCTGGCTCGTGGGAGGGTCGAAGCAGGCAGGCTGAAATTTAGGGAAAAGACTAAACAGAAAGAACCAGGGCAAGGCGGGTTTGGCTGTCCACGTCCCTGCTTTGGGCCACACAGAGAACAGAGGACAGAGAGATGAATATATTGAGGAGAAAACGAAATAAAAATCAGGAAGAGGGAAAAAGAAAAGAAAAGAAAAAAAAGATGCCACAAGCCAAAGTGCAAAATTGAAGAAATAAATCAGAGCTGGGGCAAAGATGAAGAAGCGACAAGTGTGTGCGTGTGCTCGAGTGCGTGGGT
Source organism: Aurifilum marmelostoma (assembly GCA_027559495.1). Classification (NCBI taxonomy): domain Eukaryota; kingdom Fungi; phylum Ascomycota; class Sordariomycetes; order Diaporthales; family Cryphonectriaceae; genus Aurifilum; species Aurifilum marmelostoma. The sequence goes on along the minus strand of JAMXSV010000010.1, from coordinate 1,569,951 downwards.
GTGGGTGTGTATATGTCTATAGATGACAAAATGGTAGAGAAAACAAAAGAGATGATTCAGCTGGTCTCTAACGAAAAGCTGATGCTGTGACGATTGCTGGGCGACAAAAATTGAGAGAGAAATGTAATCCATTCAGCCACGGCTGGCTGGGACAGATGATGATTTAATGAAAGTCGTGATAGAATCAGGCTAGAGAGAGCTGATATTCGACAAGAGGCCTGGGCCTTGCAGGATGGGTGCCATGTACCTCCTGGCCCTTATTTCCCGTCCATGGGCCGGGGCCAGGGCCAGGGCCAGGCGGGGACATGGACGAGGACGGAGACCTAGACGAGGAACGGGTCCAGGACAGAAGACCAGATCCTCGAGGGGGAGGAGGAGGGGGAAGGGGGGGGGGGAGACACCGGGTACGAGAGGGTGATCGTGTCCAAGATTCCGTCACGGGTACTGTCCAGGTTTCCCGTCCCAATGACAAGGGGGACAAGCTGCCCGAGAATGGGTACAGGCTGTGTAGATCTGCACAAGAAGAAAGAGGACAAAAAAAAAGCCCAACGGCGTGGAGAAAGCCTGATGTGAGGATAATAGTGGCGTGTGCACGGGGTCGACTGCTGTGCGGGATGACAGCAGCAGGTATTGAAGGTACTGTTTGTACTATACGAGGCCAAGGCAGGCCATGCACGAGGTACACCCCCTTCCCTCACCCCTTCCCCTCCTTCTCTGAATAGGTGTGATATAACTCCTCATCCTGGAGCGCAAGGGGGGGGGGGTCCGTCAGTGTGTGTGGGTAGAGACGAGGAGGAGGAAGAGAGGGGCCAAGGTAATACCAATAAGCAAGACGAGAATTCTCCGATCAAGAATAATTGATGGTGAAGGCGGCGGCGCCTCGCCGTGTGGAGCCATGATGCTGCATCTGAAGGGTACCTTGGCCAATAATCTTCACATGGTGACGTGCCCCGTAACAGACAGAATAAGTGTAAAGCTGAAAAGAAAAGGTTACGCTGCTGTGGGCTTCGAGGAGGGGTGCAAGCCGCAGGAGGAGATGGTTGGTCGGGAGGGAGGGGGAGGGGGGAGGAAAGAAGAGACGAACGACATCAGTGAAGTCAAAAGAGGCAAGGGCAGGGCAGGGCTGGAGGTGATCTTGGGGAGCTACCAGGCGCAGTACCTGCTGTACCCAGCCAGGTACTTGGCAGCGCTGTAATTCCACACGGCAAGAACCCCCCACCCCTGCCAGCTTATGGGTACCCTAATCATCGAGGTGGGAAGCCTACCACGTACAGTACACATTGTCATTTCGCAAGAGTGTTGCTATTTATGCCTACCAGACCGACAAGAGCACTTCTGATGATCACTTCGTAATAAATTCTATGACGATGAGCTTCACGATTCTTCAAATTTGAGTCACTATAGTTCAGGTAAATGACATTTCCAGTGTCAGGGTTTCTGGAAAATGGAACCGGGGGGGGGGGGGCGTGGAGGAGAAGTTCATCTTACTACAATGGTACTGTACATAGGCATGCACCCTGATGGGGCCTCAACCCTGGGCCGGAGAGCCCTGTAGGTACCTGAGCGCGTCGTACCCTGCCCCATGACGCTGTAGCTTCAGGTGTCTGTCTTGGTATCCAGGTGGCGCCAGTGGAGGCTGTCAGTGCTGAGGAGAGTCACGGATAGTATCCACTAGAGCCATTACTACGGTACATGCCGCCGCTGGGGGTTACCGTAGGAAAATCCATAGTAGCGCGCAGTATACATTCTCGTTTGTACACGGATAAGCTCTCTGAGCTTTGGGAGATCATGAACCGCCTTTGAGTCCCCGTTCATTTCACTACAACAAAGAAGAAAAAGAACAAAAAAAAAAAAAAGGGGGAGAAAAAAGCTTCTCCTACCACGAAATAACCCGCGCATGATAGTTGAAGTGCATTGTAATATATTGGTCGAACCCGAAATTTACTCGCATCTTAGATGATACACGATGCCCAGCACGCCGCCAGCATGCTTTGGCATCATCCTGTGGACCATGGTTGTCAGAACCAAATTTGGGCGGAGAGGTACTGAATCTCTCAACCCGACCTTAGGCTCCGTCTTGGGTCGACCTGTCACTTTCCCACAGCGCCTTCCCTTGTGGCACAAACTATGGATCAGCACGACTAGCTTCCTACAACAGCCCTCGTCATTCGTCACGCATGAAGGAAAGTGCTCCTCACTGTTGGCATTGTGTTTATCCTTTCTATTTTCCTTATTGTTTAATATTTTTTTTTCGCTGTCTAATTTCCAGTTCAAGACCCCCCCCCTCACGTTCCAGAAAATGATGAAAATTAACATACTTTTGGCTCCACGACGCTTCTGAATCCTCAGACGCCCACTTTGACCAGTTGAGGCTGTGCCCGAGGTCAACTTTCCAAGGTCGGCTGCGCGTGGCAGCTTCTAGAGATGCTAAACACGCCCTCACTGGCACTGAAGATCGCATCTTTTTCGCCCTCCCGAGCAGACCAATCCAAGAAGGCGTCGTCATCACCGCCATTCTCCTAAACCACTCGCCACCGTGGTCGGGCCTTCAATCCGTCGTCGAGGGGATCTTCCTGACCAGCCCATCCAAGTACGGGAGGCGGGCCGCTGGCGCAATGCCCCTCTCTCCCTACCACCCCCCCCCCTTCTCTCTCTTCCCTCCATCTCCGCAAACTGTGCTACAGGGCACGGAGCCCAGGTGAGGGTCCTAATGTGAGGGAGGGAGGGCAAGGATGGATGCAGCAGCTTCCTGCAGGCGGGAATGATATCACACACCCAGCTGCATGCAGTAATAGTACTGTAACTGGCTGGGGCGGGCTGCAGATGGTGGGAGCGGCACGGTCAGCGTGAGACGAGACCAATGAGCCTACGGTGGCCCTCTCGAGAGGCCTGGAAGCTTCTCTCACACGAGAAAACGCGCGCGACTACGGTGCTACTGCGTACGATATACCCGGCTCTTCTCAACCGCCAATCTCTGCCGTGTGAGCCGAGTTCCGTCGTCCTCAGCCCGGTTCTTTTACAGCAGCATCTGCACATGCTCACGCTCGTCCACAGTCGCCCACCGTCCCGCCAAGTAAATGGAGACTTGACCCCTCTCGATCCTGTCATGCAGAGCGGTGAAAGGGTTCTCGGACACAATGAGCTTGTCGGCATCTCCACACAGTTCTGTCACTCCAGGCTCATTGGGGTATCCCGCGAATGGAATTGTTTTGGCTGGCGGGGCCGGGAGGCTATTATGTATGCACAGTTCCGCCTCCAGGGACCAGACCCCGGATCTTGGCCGTGGCCCTGCCAGGTCCCGACCTTGTCTCTCCAGGACCACCCTCGAGGCTTAATTTTGCCTGCCAGCAACAAAACAAAACACACACAAAAAAAAAAGGAGGGAGAAGAAGGAAGGGGGAGGCCGTGAGGGGGGGAGAGCAAGACGGAGAGAGATCAGCTCCCTCGCCCCCCTACTGAATCGCTCTTCTCAGGCGCTGTGGCTCTCCAGTCGGACGGCGACCCGAAATCATCCCCAATGACGGCGGTAGAGGTACAGATCGTTGCCGCGAGAGTGGGCCTAGGACAGGGAACCCCCATGCTCGGGAGTCTGACAGCTGTCATCTCTCTTTAAAATCCCCTGCTTTTCCACACACTCATCCTATCGTGCATATATGATATGTATGCAGGAGGGGACGAGAGTTGTGCTGTCTGCACAAAATTCATGTGCTTGGGTCCAGCTGTAAGTCGCAGGTATCTGGTAGCGAGGACTGTATGAGCAGATGATCCTCGTATCTCACTTTTCTCAAATCTTGGTATGGTCCTGCGTTTGACAGAAAGGTCCTGGCCCAGAAAAGTCGGCTCTGAACCATGCAGGTGGTCGACGGCGGCACCGCTCGCGTGTAGTCAAGAGTTCCGGGTCACGTCCTTGGGTCCTTTGTCCGATCGACTCGCCCGCAGAGATTGACGAAGGCCAGCTTAGCGAGGTGGCTCTCGCACCTCCACGCGTCCTGTATGTATGTATCAAGGTTCCACTCCCGCCTCAGCCTCCTCACTCGCCGCCGCAGTGACCCCCTTCCCCTCCTCGGGAGGATGAACCTAGGCGCCCATCTCCAGATGACTGGGCAACAGCCGTTGCATTGCGAGATACTACCTGCAGGAGGAAGCTCCGCCGCACTGGGCAGAGAGAGGATCGGCGGCAGGAGAGACGGGAAGAACGCCAGTCGGATCGCGGCAGCTGGCCACGGGTGAGGAGACCGGGAGATGACCATGCTCGCGTTCGCTCATGTATCTAGAGGGGAAAAAAAAAAAAAAAAAGAGAATGGGAAATCTGGCGCTGGAAATGAGTGGATCCCGGCAAATGGGGAAACGGTGAGGCTTGGAGATTGGGGAGGCTGGAGGTGTCTGTGTCACTCATCTGACCCTTACCTCGAAGGGACCTCGTGAGTCGAGCCCAGCTATGTGCTGTAGGTACGGAGGAACCCGCTTTCGCTGTATCTCTTGCATGTGATTCCCTACCTCCCTGCACACGGACATCTCTGCGGACAGGCTACAGAGTTCAGTCCGCTCCACAACCTATCCATTCGAGGGGCAAACTTACTACTGTATGTGCATTCCTACTGCCGTCGATTCTCTGGCAACGGCTGGCCCACATGTCATATGATCGAACTGCAGCTGCTCATCCTCCCTCCTCTTACCCACCCGCAAGCAGGCACAGACATCCTGAGAATCCGGGCTGGCTGCCCTAGGACCCTCATGCCACCCCGTCCCCCTCGCTTCCGTCCCTCTCCTTCACGGTGATTCGTCGATCCGGTACGTACCGGTGAGGCTGAATAACGCGATCATGCCTATGCGTATTTTTATGCATGATGGTCGCCCTGGGCCGTGCTAGGCCGCCAAAGGCAACAAGCTGGACAATGTGCCCCTTCTTCACCTTAGGTGAGAGTCCTAGACCGGCCTGAAGAAACGAGAGAGAGGGACAAAGAAAAGAAAAAGAAAGGCTCTCAAATTCTCCACCAACGGAGGTTTTGCCTTGTATTGCTAAGTCCTCCCCTGGGGCCTCTATTCTGGCACTCTGGTCTCCAGTGTCCCAGGTCCCTCAAGATCTCGGAAATATTCTGCCTCGCAGAGATTATTCTCCTTGGTTCCGAGAGAAGAGTCCTTTCCTGAGATATGCCAGCATAGAGTCTGGTTCTGTGGCGCCACCGTTCAGGTCACATCGTCTCGCCCCCCTTCGGAGAGCCCGTTGTGACTTGTCACCCATCATAATACTTGCCTACTTTTGCTTGTGATCGATCAAGAACGCGGGCTCCCATGTCGAGGCCCCCAGGGAGGGGCAGAGAAACACATGCCCCCCGGACTTGTGGGTATACCTCCTGATGCAGGCCACGTGGACCGTGCAGGGCAATGCAGTGCAGGTGCACTGGTCATGTCATAAGGAACTGCCGAGTTGAGGGCATAGAATTGGCCAGGCTGATCAGCAATGGCCGTAAAAACACAAGAACCAATGAGAATGTGTAGAAACTAGGTTAGAGTTCTGACTACTTGAGCAGTTTACGCGAGAGAAGATGCGATAGGTGACCAAAGGATCATGGACAGAATAAAGAATGGAGGATCATCTTATTGAGAAGGCACCCGCAACATTGACAGGACCTCTCGTCAGGCACAACCAACCGTGGATAGGAACAGAAAGATGACAATTTGGAAATTAAAACCAAGAATTCTCCTCCCGTCATAGAGCACTAGGTTGAAGGGAATGCTGTTAAAGTTTAATGAAGCGTGACTGATCAACTTCATTTCACGAAACTCTGGGTGAAAGACTACACTCTCTCGACGCCAATATGATGTTTCACGGTGGATGTTGAAAGCCAACGATGAGCCTAGCCACAAGGTGGCTTGGCCCCCCGATGTGGCTGCCACTACTGCGTTGATCCCAAGGGTCCGCCTAGGAGCTGGAGCTACCGCAGCCGCAACCCAACACCAAACCCCCCCCCCCCGGGCCCCCCAGTCGGACCTTCCCAAGCAAGCTCTCTGGATCGTGTCAGAGCCAGGGAAGGAGCATATCATCAGACTAAAGACCTGTCGCGACATTCATCACCCACCCACAAGCACCAATTGAGGCATATCTGCGGCCTTGTTCCTATCGCAAACAACAACTTGCTCCACTCTTTTTCTTCCAGAGAACCAAAGCGACCATGCCTCCAGGTACGTGTCGTGTGTGACCCTAGACCACGCTGTCGCGTGTGCCAGCAAGGAAACGCGTCGCATCGTGATGCACCTTTGGAGGACACATGGCAGCGATGACATAGATTTTCGCTGACGTCCAGCTTCTATACAGCAATAAGCGACGACGAAATGTCCGACGTTGGCGTTGTCAGCGATGTCGTTCCCAAGAGGCCAAGAAAATCATACAAGGAGCCAGAAGACGAGTCCGAAGACGAGGACGACTTTCCTGATACCAACAACACCAATGGAACAGGGGGGAACAACGATGGAGAGGACGATGAGGACGATGATGAGGAGCTGGATGATGACGAGTTCGTGGTCGAGAAGATCTTCTCGCATTACATCGCCGACGATGTGCGTTTTGCCTCCCAACAGCTCGTATGGTTGTCGAGGGCAGACAAAGAGTGGCTAACGGCCTGGGCAGGGTCTGCCTCGCTTTGAGGTAAAATGGGAAGGATGGCCCAAGAAGTCTGACCGCACCTGGGAAGAGGAAGACAATCTCAAGTATGGTGACCCCACCTGTGTCTTTCGCGCTGTCTGGCTGACACGAGCCACCTTGCTAATGTTCCTCGCGCTTTTCTTTTACAGGGAGAATGCTGCGCAAGTCCTACAGGAGTATTTCGACAGCATCGGCGGTCGCGACAAGATGTTTGAGGACACGAAGAAGGCGCTCGCAGGCAGGAAGCGCGGCCGGCAGTCAAAATCCGCCACACCTGCCGGGTCGGCAAAACGCACGAAGAAGACCAACGGTCATCCGCTGGACTCGACACCGCCTGCGACCGCCAAGCTGATGGAATGGAAGCCGCCGAGCGGCAGCTGGGAGGACCACGTCGAGTCCGTCGATATGTGTCAAGACGAGGAGAATGGCAACTTCATCGTCTACTTGACGTGGAAGAATGGAAAGAAGACGCAGCATCCAAAGGAGGTTGTGTACCGCAGGTGTCCGCAGAAGGTGCGTCGAACGAGGACACACGGGCGAGAACCACGCAGCGCGCCATGGAGGCACGGCGTTTCAGAGATTTGCTAACACAGCCACAGATGCTCCGTTTTTACGAGCGACATATCCGTATCTCAAGAGACGGTGGGGATCCTGTCCCTATTGGAAGCATGACCCAGTAGGGCGGGTCTCACCATCTGCCATACTGCCCTATCTCGAGCGAGGATGATCCAGAGTCGCAGTTCTGGGAGCAACGGCAGTCAGACGCCATGAGTATCTCGTCGCAGACGTCCCGGCCCCTTCCAACGAGCGACCGCGGAGTTGCGGTAGTCTTCATGCTCGACTACGGCATTGCAATTCTTCTGGTCTTTGCTATTCTGAGCCTGCTCCTTGATTCGTTTCGTAGCTAAGGGACAGGGTCGGTCTGAATCATATGAGTTTGTGTTCTTTCTCGATGTTTTGATTCCCCCCCCCCCCTTCCTCTTTCTTTGCATCATCGGGCCAAGGCCAGCGGTCGTAAAAGGACTAATGAGGCTGGAATTTCTCCTGGAGGGCCGACTGTATTCGCAACAAGGAGTTTTCGTGGAACCAGCGATTGGTCGGATTGCGTGTGGGGGCAGGTTATGAAGGGAGTTTCTTGGGGATTTTCAGCCTTTGGACATTACACAGTGAATCAAATTTGAGGCCTGCCAGCAGGTGTGTGCCCAAAGGAACGAGGCACGGGTCTGAAGTAGCAACTCCTGCGAGATTGAGGTAAGACGACTCCGTTGCCGCATTGGCGGGCTGGCTGGTTGTTCCTGCTCATATTTTCCTCCTCACCCAGGTCGACGGCTGTTTCGTGCTCAAACATGCCGCTGAATATCGCGTCTATGGAAGAGGGAACACAGCAGCCCACATCCCATCAAGGCTGTCTCATGCGAGAGAGGGTTCTATAACGATGCAGAAGGGCGCTGGACAAGAGAAGTGTCACACCAGCTGAGCTTGCTGGGCCCGCAATTTCACGCGTACAGGATTCCGAGAGCGTCGACTCTACGGTGGGACGGTAGTCTTGACGAAATTGGGTGAGTGGGCTTCGGTAAATTTGCTTGAAGTGTGGGCACTACGAGTTTCGTAAATAGTCGCACGGGCAGAAAGACCTTGACTTTGTACCGGAATACTCGTGCTATGTATGGTACTTTATTCAGCAGATCATCTACGGATACTGGCCTTTGCTGTTTTCCCAACGCCACACTGTCAATACTCAAAACTCTCATAGACCACATCCTCGCCATCCAACCAACTCAAAAGCGCCTTCATCATCTCAGGCCCAGTACAGAGACAATATTTCCTCTTGTCCATCGCCTGCACACTGCCTCGTCCTTCGCCCAAGACGTCCTCGGCCCCTATTCTGCCCCTGACCACCTGGCTTCCAAGCATCTTCATCTTATCCACCATGGCGGCATCCACACCCTCTCCAGTCACGAATACCTTGGACCTCTCAGCCAGCCCGTGAATCCTTTGAAACACATCCACAGCAAAAGGGACATCTTCACCTCTTAGACTCCAGAGCAGAGTGATGTTTTCTTGCTTCCCCTTTCTGGTACGCAGGAGGAGTCCAGGTGCCTGAGCCAGCAACGGGGTGATGCCCACGCCAGCCGCAACAAACACCTTGTTCACCTTGTCATCATCCTCATCACCTGCCATTCGGAACCCCTCCTGCCCACCGAACCCCAAGACAGGCGTCTCAAGAGGAGCCTGCAGATTCCACCGCCACAATAACCCCGTCACAGGCCCATGTCGCCTGACAGTAATCTGCATCTCCGCCCCGTCCCTCAGCTCCTCCTCCTCCTTGCCGTCGTCTCCTCCCGAAGGAGGCACGCTGGAAACGGTGAAAGTCCGCACAAAGTCATCATTCAGACTCCCCGGATCATCGTCGCGCATGTGGCTCCAGCCATTATCCAGCTCCTCCGAGAAATCAAGCGTGACGTGTTGCCCAGGCCGCCACCACCGCTGCTGCTGCTGCTGCTGCTGCTGCTGCTGCTGCGCCACTGCCGTCCGCCGCGGAAGCACCAGCCGGAACGTGAACCGCGCCACCGTGGGCGTGATGATCTCCCTGCCCACCAGCACCGCCGTCGCCACCGCCGTCTGCTGATCCTCCTCGTCGTCACCACGAGCCCCACCCGCCGTCGTCGTCTTCTCGGCCGCGAGTCGCCGCACAGGCGGGTTGTAGGGGCTGTAGTCGACCGGATCCCCGCGGAAGGACAGCCCCCGCCGCACGAGCCGCGCAGCTGTGACGCGGATGCGCACGGCGAGTTTGGTGTGCGGCAGGAGCCGGGCTGCGTCTGCGCCGGCGAGGATGGCGGTCTCGCCAGTCAGGTACAGCACGTCGCCCGTGGCATAGTCGGGAACACAGAGGCCTGCCAGGGGCCGGGTGTGGAGGTTGCCCAGGGTCTGGTAGAGCCTGTTGCCCGAGTACTCTGGGTAGACGAGGCAGACGCCGCCGTCGGCGCCAGTGTTGCTTAGGACGCGCACGAAGCCGGGGGCCCCGCCGCGGTGGTTCGTGTCCATGGAGCGGCCGTCTGTGGAGGAGAGGAAGAACATGTCTGCGCGGGCGAGCAGGTCCAGGGCCTGTGGTGGCAAGGGGAGCGTGTCGGACACGAGTTGCGGTGCTGGGATCTGTGGCCGGATGGTCTTGCGGTTCAGGTACTTGGGACAGTTCCCCAGGCTCTCCTCGACGAGCATGGCGACCTGCACGTCAGCCACACCGCTGTCGGAGCCGGGCTCTCCGGCAACTTCGCTCTCTCCTGCCCTGTCCACCCCGCCAGCCACAAGCCGCCCTGCAAGCTTGACCCGGTCCCTCGTCGCGAGGTCGATGCTCAGACCAGCCATGAGCCTCCCGCCACCAGATTCCAGCTCCTCCCGCGAGATCTGATAGCCCTCCCCACCACGCCCCGTCAACAGCGCCTCCAGCACCGGGTCATACCTCCCATCCACAAGACTCCTCGCCCCAATGACCCCTTCTCCTAGAGGCCGCGCGAACCCTTCCTCGCCGCCCCAGACACTCGTCCATGGCCGGCCCTGGCTGTCGAGCGCGCCAAGGGCCACGAGGGGGGACTTGGCGACGCGGTAGGCGAGGGGTGGCGGGAGGCCGGCCCAGGTTGGGTTGCCGCCGTGCTGGGGGATGCGGAGGAGCTTGTGGATGGCTTGTTCGCCTGGGTGGAAGGGAGTTCTCTCCATGTGGATGGCCATTGTGTTTTGGTGATTGATTGGATGGTGGTGGCTGTGGTTGAGTAGTAGTTTGTTTCTCTTTTTTTTTTTTTTTTTAAATATATATATATATATATATATATATAAGATCAAGGTTGAGTGGGTATATATGTATGCGATTCAATGCAAATATGTAAGGATTGATGATTATGTATGTATGTGCTGCTGCTTGGAGATAATTCGGAAAGGTTCGAGGCATGCATGTTGTTGTTATTTGGAATCTCCGCGGCGACGGACGGCATTCCGTATTACATCACACACTAAAACACCATGTTCTTGTTGTTTGTTGCTGCATCTCACTAGAAAGAAACGATCCATTTGGAACAGACCGCCAGACATACTTTGTTGATTATCATTCCGTAGCCTGAATGGGCTGGTTCAGCATCACTCATGTGCGCTGGCAGGAATGCACATCGCATGCAATCCCTTTGCTCACGCCTTGCAACCTCCGAAAGCAGTAGTCAAGTTGTCAAAAAGGCGAGGCAAGGCGTGGTATGCGCTGTGTGGGCTGTGGGCTGTATGTACGGTGACAAGGGTAATAATGTCATTCAATACAAGGGCGCAAGAGGGCGAGACATGCTCGAACATGAAGCGCCTCTTTGTGAGCGCCTTGTTGTGTGATCAGTAATCATCAATTTCGGCAGGGTTGACAAGGCGCGTGGGCTTGCAGAGTGTGGGGGCATCCGTCTTGTCCCGAATGGTATCTCGATATGTTGTTATTTGGTTTTTTTTCCCTCTTTTCAACTCCTCCCTTGATGTCTTCCTCGGGTTCGTAATAATAAAAGATTGTAGGAAAAGAACAAGAAACAAAAAGAAGAACGCTTCAAAATCGCTGGTATCAAATGCTTTCTACCGATCCACACAAGTCATAGTACAAAATGAAAGCCACGTAAATACGTAGGTCATAGTTAAATCGACCAGCCAAATGTCTGTGCAGGTAGATGCAGAGGCAAGGCTTGAATGTTTTCACCTAAGGCTCCGTCCAGTCGGAGCTAGATCGCACCCCAAACGTGTAGATCTCGGCCCGGGGAGGGAAAATGTGATGCAAAGATGGCGAGGTATCATAGAAAGTATGAGGAAGGAAAATTGACAAGTTTTCTTGTCGTAGAAGATGGAAAGACAGCAAAGATTCAAAAATCAACCGCCCTGTCACCGAGGTCCGGGTGTACCCCTCTGAGACTCCAAGTCCGAGTACCCGTTGCGGTACCCTTGGTACTGTGGCTGCATTGGCTGCCGTGGTGGGGGGCCGGTCAAGCTCCGCTGGCTCTGGGCTGTGCCGGGCCGGTCGAAATAGTCATCCAGCGGACTTTGGTAATCAGACTGCTGTTGTTGTACTGGTGCAGTCATGTTTCGCTGCGGCTGCGGGGGCCCTGCAGGTGGCCCACGGTACGGCACTGGACCAGTCTGACTCCGACTAGGATAGCCACCTTGGTTGTTCATAGGACCAGGCGACGGAGAATAGCCGTTGTTGTAGGCTGGGCGAGACTGCATCGAGGGAGCCGGGCTGGCGCGGCCTGTCGAGTAGTTGTCGAACACTCCTGGGCGCGCGTTCATTGGCCCCGATGGGGCAGGGCTGGCGCGCCCATTAGAGGAGTAGTTGTCAAAGGTCGGGCGCGAGTTCATCGGTCTGGATGGGGCCGGGCTGGCAGACCGGCCCAGATATTCGTCGTAGGAGCCCATGGGAGCCGGTGTCGATCTCGGAGGCATGTCATAAGGACCATTCAATGTAGACGTTGGGGATCGGACAGGTTGCGGCATCGGAGGCAGTGCGTCCTCGGGTGAGTAGGAAGAGGGGGTCTGCGTGTAGGGCTGATTGTAGCCCGAGTTGTTGGTCGGCGTACGGCTGAGCTGAGGTGGTCCGCCCATCGTAGCACCGCTGAAGCTGGAGTCGCCAGTCTGGACCCGGCTGAGCTGTGGCGGCGGGCCCATCGTCGACCCGCTGAAGTTGGAGTTGTTGGTCTGCGCGCGCCTGAGAGTTGACGGGCCATAGGGGGGACCTTGACGAGCCCATAGTGCCACTCCGAGCTGGCCCGTAGTTGGGAGAAGGCAGGCCTGGTGATGACATGCCCATCTCCGCACCTGCTGTGAGGAGTGGCGCCCGGCTGGAAGCGGTCGATGTGGTCTCTGTCCTGCTCGGCATGGGCCGTGGCATCTTGTTCAGCTCGAACTCCTGGCCTGGGGTGCCCGGTCGTGAGGTGTAGACCGGCAGCGTGGCCACAGTGTCGTTCCTGAACAGCGGAGGTATCTCAGAATCCTTCTCGCTGTTCTCCGGCATGAGCGTCGGCAGCGTCGCCTTGCGCTCCTCTGGCGGCAGGGCACCCGCTTTCTTGGCCGCCTTGAGGTCCGCCTTCTTCCTCTGCCTCTCCTGGTCGGCCAGGGCGGCATCGACCTTGGCCGACACGATCTTCATGAGCCTCTTGTTGATCTTCCGCTCACAGTATCCCGAGAGACCACCGTCTTCCTTGGGGATCCAACCCCAGAGGAAGCAGACGAAGAAAAGGATGGCGAGGAGGAATGACAGTATCGAAAAGACCCAGATGACCAGGGTGAAAATCATGCCGGACAAGATGAGGGCCTGCTGGTAGTCCTGCGAGGCGAGGGCCTTGATCTTATCAAAGATATCCTCGATGCTCGATTCGAAATCCGAGTCGTCGACCTGGAGCTTCGCAGTATACACCGAGTACAGGGTGACAGCATTGACCAGCTGCCGCGGTCCCGAACAAAAAATGACCCGAATCCACGCTGTGACCATCATGTCAGTTGCCCAAGGGAGCACACTTCAAGGGCGGTGGAGGCATACGGACCTTGAAGACTGAAGTAGGTGAAGAGGGCGATGTACTCAGCCCCCTTCTTACTCTTGGTCAACTCAGCAAACACCAGAAATCGTCGCCACCCCTTGCCATTCCAGATCCGAACACTCTGCAGGCGCACAGCCAGATTGTCCAGGTACGACTCGGCAACACTACCCCTCCGGATGATCATCTGAGCGCGAAGGTGCTCATACGCGAGGTTGATGAAGGAGAGGATGATGCACACGGAGAAGACCCATTTCGTGATGTTGAAGGAGATGGCCGGTTGAATCTCGGAAGACCACTTGTTGAAGGCGAGCAGATTGATAGCAGTGAAGGTATCGACGGCGTAGACAGCAGTCGATATCGTAAGCGAGACATAGAGGTACCCATAGGCAAGATATGTTAATGGGCCGTCGGCTTTGAAGTCATCGAGTTGCTGAAGAAAAAAGAGAAAAGAAATTTCCATAAGATCAGCACATCATCACCACGCATCATGGGACTTGACAGCACGACTCACGATGTAATCCCACTTGGCCTCCGGCCGCACCTGGCCTCTCTGGTTCCCAAAGAAACCCATCTCAAAATTACCAACGATTCAGCCGCGCCGAACGAATGATTTCCTGCCCACTTTTCCGAGGGTAAATGAGGCCGCCGACGCTGTCGAGGCTAAAAGAGAGTCGAGAAAGAACGAAAGGAGGGGAGGAACAGAAGAGTGTAGGGGAATCCTGCCGCCCGTACCCCGTGGAATGAACGAAAAGAAGAGAAGAGAGGTACTGCTCAACGAAGCGTCACAGCACCCTTCATGAGCCAGTCGTAGTTTCGCCAGCGAACGCTCCGACCAAGATGTGTATGTGGTGTGTGTGTGTGTGTGTGCGTGTGTGTGACGGGATGAAAGGAAGAAGGGGTGTAAGAACCCGCGTGTCGTCCTTTGGTAAGAGGAGGACTCGACCGCCAGCAGTACCGAGCAGGGTGGGACCTGTTCGGGATGAGAGGCTGGCCGGGTGAGTGTCTCTATAATCTCTGGTAGGGAGAGACACAATGTCGAGTCCCTGGGGAAGGGGGTGAGACAAGATAAGTGGGTGATGTCTCCAGCTATGGACCGCAGGTCATACTGACACAGCCAAGCCTGCTATTTTGGGGAGGGGCCGATCGGCAAGGAGATCTTTGGAGTGAACACACGCAGCCGCGATGGTCGCTTGTGCTTCTTGTTGTTGCTTTGGCTGTGGGGGGAGTAGGTGAGCGAGCGTTACGGATGGGGATGAGACCGGAAGTCCAGCTCAAGATCTCGAGATGTCGTGGTCTGTCCAACAGTCTGAGGCACCGGCAGGAGAAGAAAACACAGTGCCCGGGTCGTTGATGTCGGTCGAGCGCTACCCGGGATCCTCAGGTTTGATCGTCCTCGCGTCCGTCCGAAGTATTGCCAGGCACGGTGTCAGAGCTCTTTGGGTTGGTGAGGTGTGTGGCGTGGGCCACTGGGAATCCGAGCGCAGAGGATGAACAATATGTGAGCGTATTAAAGTAGTATGGTGATGATGGCGATGATGATGAAGATGATGCGCTGGCTTGTTGTGTTGGGGTGTTTGGGCCTTTTTTTGCCGCCCTCTCCGTGGCTTCGACGGGGTCAACGAATGAGCGTGGGGCCTATTATTGTTCTTCAAGAACAAGAGAGGAAAGGCCAGGTGAAGTGAGTTTAATGAGTGCCGATCGAGGTCGATTCGATCCGCTGGCGGGCCGTCAATGAGGACAGCTCTTTTCCCAGGCGTTGTCTGCGAAAAGAGAGCGAGAGCGAAAGAGGGGAGATTGAAGCAGCGCTGGGTTCACGGCCAGGGAGGAGAGAGGAGGGCCAACGAAAACTCTCGGCGACCAGGCCGTTGCATTGGGAGAGTGAAAGAAAGAGAGGGGGAACGGAGGGAGGGGAGCACAGCTGTCGGGAAGCTGCGCGCGCGTGCATGGGAGGGAAGTGTCTGAGGATGGGAGCCCTGACCCTCAGTTTTGATGGGCTCTACTGGGCTATTGAGTGGAGTGAGGGCCTTGACGGGAAGGTAACTGTGGATAGGATGCCGGCCTGGTCGGCACGAACGTCTGTTAGGGCTTCAGCCTTGACTGTGAGGAAAGGACTATCAAGCCCATGTCAATCATCTGTCACCATCTATCCCCCGATACATCTACACGTTGATTGCCCGTGGGGTTAGGCTGGGCTGCCCTGGGCCCCCAGCACAGAGCCCCCCTGTCTCATGCAGGAACCCTTTGCCAACCGCGATAGCGCTAACTTCCGTTCGCCGCTAGCGTCAAACTCCATTTCATCCTCCCTCAGTCTTTTGATTGGACTTCAGGTCGCTCCTGCTTCATTCTCTCACCCGTCCTCAGGGTATCCCTGTAGGGTCCGCCCCCCGCCCCCTACCCCCCTCCCCTTGACCCCTGGCTCCTGATTCCTGCCTCTCTCACCCACACTCTCGATCCAAATGTGAGGTGATGATCTCTCGACACGGTACTGGCTGGCGGTGCTGGAGCAGAGTGAGGCAGCCATCCCTACTCCCCCCTCCCCCTCCTCCTCCTCCTCCTCCCTCCTGCTCCTCCCTCTCCTCCTTTCCCTTACAGGGAAGTCTTCCTCCTCGGGTTTAGTGCTGCTGTCAAGACGAGACACCTCGCAGATCTCAGATTGACGACCATCTTCAGCCCTGCCCGGGGAAATCAGGAGACGACGACGCAGAACCGTGCAACGTTTCCCGCCCTCGTCCTCACCAATGGCCCTACATAGTACACAAGCGCCCAGTGCGACGACAGAGGTCCAGTGTTGTCTCGAGCTTTGGACGCCAGTTTGTTTTGCCAAGAGCTGAAACAGAACAATCCGACCATCCACTTTTTTCTCCCACTCGCTTCGGCGTCTATGCACGGTCCTGTTCTTTCTTTGGCCATGCATGCTGTCAGTTTTCGCTTTTTCATTTTGATTTTTCTCCCCTTTTGAATTTTGGTTTTTACGCTAAAGGGGAAATGGAGGGCGCCACGGCCGCCATGGCCGCCATACAATTTTACCCGCGGGAGGTGGTGGGCCAGGTCGCAACACTCGAGGCCCGACAATAAACACCACCCACGTGTCCCGTTTCAAAGACCGCGCTACAATCCCTTGGCCATTGGACAAGCTTCTCTGTTTGGCCTTCTTTTCTGGCGGGACGGGACGATCTTGGCAGGTGGAGGGAGGAGAGGGAAAACGGAGGGTGGAGGCGGCCACCTTTTGGCGACCCGGCAGCGGTTCGTCGCTTGTCGAGGGTTCGATATGTTGTCGCGTTTCGTCATGTCTACTATGGCCTCTCTGCGGTCTCGACTCTCCACTCGACCCTGCAGGAGCCTTTCTGCGTCCCTCGTCCAAGGGAATTGCTAGCCGCCCCCCGGTCTGCGCTCCATCTGTCAAGAGTCTAGTCTAATCGCGCGGCTCCATCCATACGGCGTCTTGTTCTCCACACCTGCAGATGAAAAGAAACCATTATTAGGGGGGGGGGGCGCGCATATTGCATATTGACGACTGGCAACGAACGAGTACGATGCCGATGCCATGAGATGACGGCCTGCCGCTGTTCCCCAGCTCCCGAGTCCACAGCTGACAAGAGGTAACGGTGCTCAGGAGTACCCGCCATGCGGAACCCTGTGGTCGCTAATCTGGGAGCACAGGGCACTACAGCTTCTAGAGAATTCCCTTTTGGACGGCAACGTAGCATGGCAGGTGGTTTGAGTGTCCACATTGACAGATACGACAGGCTGTGAGGCGTGACACGAAGCACTGCTGTGCCTCGAGCGTGCCGCAGTTCTCCAGAAGCCCGCATGAGGTCCCATGCCGCGATTACCACGTTAAACGAGGCTCGCAATTCGAAAACGAGACTTGGGCAGATGCGAAAACGCAGCTCAGCTCAGGTTGTGGGGCTGCTTGTGTTTCGTTTCCAAAACAATCCGTCTGCCAGTCGTGGAAAGCTGTCAAGAAGCATGCGGCCATGTGTGTGAGCTGTGACTCGATCTGCATATGCTCGTCCACAGCATTGAATTCCATCTCTCTCTCTGTCTCTCTCACACACACACACGCGCGCGCGCTTTAGAACAAGTTTGACCCTCTTGGCCCAATAAGATTCTAATCCGTGTCTCTAGTCACCAAAAAAAATATCATCTTCCATTTCTGTCTATGTGCTCTTCGTGTATGCCCTCTATGACCAATTGTTGTAGTGCCTCCTCTGCTGTCTATGCCAAGTCTAGCTCCGCGCCAAAGGCCCCAAGAATTAAAAAAAAAAAAAAACGGTCTATGCGAATTCCTCCCAGCATGGAAATCATAACCCCTCGTGTGAACGCTACTATGATTTTCCAGACTTTTCATCGCCGTCATCCTCCCCAAACTGCCGCCGCAGCTCCGCCATGATGACCTCCCGGGCCTCCTCCTGCTCCGTCGCCGTCAGCCGCCCCGCCGCGCCCTTCCGCCTCGTCCAGCTCTCCTCCGTCTCCCGGATCCTCGCCTCCTCATCCGCGCCCTCGGGCCCCTCCACGAGCTCATACGACCGCCACTCGGCATTAGACCACCCCGTGCCCCGCGACAGGTCCATGCCGTCCCAGTCCCCCGTAAGGAAGTGGAGGAACGCGCCGTGCGAGACGGCAGCGACGTGCACATCCCGGCCCTCCCCGCCCAGCGACCGCAGCCAGCGCCGGGCCTCGGCGGCGCGGGCCTCGAGGTTCGCCACGGTGGGCGCAAAGCGCGAGCCGGGCCCCTTGTCGTTCCACCCGTCGCGCACCAGGCCCAGGTCCGCCCGAGACCCGAACTCGCTCGCCAGCACCGCCGGGTCCGAGCCCGTGTCGCAGGGGAGCGCCGACACCTCCTGGATCAGAGGCTGCGCGATGATCCTGCGGGTGGTGCCGGCGTCGTCCTCGGCGGGGGCGAAGCCCAGGCGGCAGGTCAGCAGGGCGCGGCGCATGGGGCTGGCGGCGAGGTGGGTGAGCTTTGCGTGGTGGGGGAAGGACTTGTGCAGAGTCTCGCACTGCGACTCGCCGAGCGGGGTGAGGCGGGGGTCCGGGAGCTTCTCGTTCTCGTGGGAGAGGTTGTGGAAGCCCTGGGCGTGGCGGACGAGGTATATCGTGATCGACATGGCTTGGTTTGCGTTGTGGTGGCTGTTGTGCTTGGGGAGGTGTGAGCTGAGCTGGCAAGTAGTGGTGAGGTTTCTGGTGAGAGATTTTGAGTTGCGCAAACAAAGACGGACCCAACACACGGGGAATTCGCAAGACGTGACGTCCTCTCTCTGATTTATAAAGAAGAACAGACGAGGATGCTTAGTATAGAACAAAAGTGACAGTGGCCCTGGCCTCTGTTCCCACCCCCATGAATCGCCTGTCTACCTTGAATCGCATCAATTCTCTCCGCAGGCGACATCGTGACCCAGCAGAGACGTCATCGCGAAATGAGTCATGACGTTGACCTACAAGATAGGCCAGACAAAGGACCAAGAAAATAAAAATACAAATAAATACCTCTCCCACCCTGCTGAGGGTTGGAAAAGGTCGACAGTCGACCTATCGGTTCTGCTTAGAAGAGACACACGAACATAAAGGTCGAGTGAGGTCCGGTTCGTCGGTTGGGCCAAGACAAGATTTCCTCAATTTGCGTCTGCGGTGACTCGATTTCCCGCACATCGGAATCAGTCTCACTGGGAAGTGGCAGAGAAAGGGCGCGTGTCCTTGTACATGTCCTACTATGAACGGTGTACTACAGAGTAAGGGCCGGGATTTGCGTCGGAGGTCGGCGTGGGCCTTGTCCATCCTTGTTTTGCGGTCCCGGTTCGGCCGCTTTCTTCTCGAATAATCGGCGCACGGGATCCCTCTATTGGGAATGATGGGTCGGAGGTGGTGTGTGCTGACCGACACCTCTTCGAAAGATGACTCTGACCAAGGATGAGTGAAGAGGGTAACGTTGCTCAGGCCCTTTGTTTCTGCGTTTGCAAATAATCCCCTCATGTCGCACCGCTTCCTACAATACATGACTGATCATTTTTCCCAACGTTGTATCACAAGGCGTGGGTCAAGGCAACTTGCGCAAGTTGCTGAAGGAGAGGAGGACATGGGCGACATGTGAATATCTTAATCTCGCTGGTATTCATGTGCAAGCTGCCCCATCTATAATTTTCCACTCGCATATACACTCCGGATTGGTATCCAAAATTCATCCATCATGCTCATTACCATCCACATGCCTCCCACCAGATCGTTGTTGTGGGCAGGTCCAAAAAATAAATCCAATCTCTTGGTGACGCCCAGATCCTCCCCAAAAAAAAGCCCAATACATCAATAGCCCACAAACACTCTTGGTTGCGGGTCTCGAAATGTCATCCTAATCTTCCCCCCGTTTCTTATATGTCCCTAGATGCTGCATGACGACCATGTGCCGTTATGCGCATGTGTCCGCCCCAGACATGCCATGGAGGAAGCCCGAAGCTAGAGCCATGTCATGTACTCAAAGAATTGCCGCGCCGCATTGCTTGTACCGGCGGCAGAAAGCATGGTGCGTGCCGGGAGCGGCCCGAAGAGACAAGAGAGCCAGCCTGGTGATGGTCCAGAGACAGACAACCAAGCTGCTGGATCAGTCGTCGACTATCGAATGCGTGCCGCTGCTACTCGAGCCTGACGACGCGGTCGAGTCTCTCCTCGCGATGGAGACCAGTCTGTAAATGCCGAATGCGATCAGGGCGAGGACCAGGAACAAGACAATGACGATGATAGCGATGGTATCGTTTCCGTTCATCTTGACAGTATTGGTCTTTTCTCGTCCGGTCGGAAGCGGGGTTCAGGGTTGGGAGATGTATCGGGCAGGGTGGCTGCTTGGAATGCAGCGGGGAGGGCCCTTGAGCTGGAATGCGAAACGGGTGCAAGAGATATTATCGCAAGGTAGGTGCTCCGAGATGAGACAAGAACTTAAGGCTGTCTTCGGAGCAGATATGAAGTGCAGCGGTGGGATAGGTATAGATAGACTCGATGCAGGTCTCGTCGTGGCTCGAGGCAGACGAGAGGTCGAGGCGGGATCGATGTCTGGATCTTTGCGTACAGCTTTGGAAGGGCGGCACGAGGAGCTGGATGGATGGAGGAGGAGGAGTAGGAAAGAGAACAGGACAAGAGACTCGCGCGCGCTGTAACAACAAGGCTGGGACCTGGACGAGATGATGGCCTGTGATGTTTTTGTTGCCCCGCCACCGACTTTACCATGGTGGTAAGCAGGATTGATAGGATAAGTCAATAAATCGCAGGGCTGGGGAAGCAGGGCCCCCGCCTACCTGCTGGATCGTCCCGCCCGCTTCCCAACCACCAGCTTCATGCGCTAGGCTGTTCTAGGCCAGCCTGGTAGTACTGTGGCTGCTTGTCCGTCGTCAGCTTGAGCAGCAGCCAGCCTCGGGTTCTGAAAGAGGATTTTGTGCAGGGCATGGTTGGCAGTGGTGTATTTTGTGACTGATGATTGATAGAATTAGTTTGTCCCTCTGATTTGTGCTGGCATTATGTTGGTCAAAGAGGAGAATGAAGAGACCCTGAAATAAAAGTGAGGTCAACACAGCACTGGAGCCGGAGCCCTGGACCCCTGCTAGCCATAGCCAACATTTACGTCACGTCAGGTACAGGCTGATGGATCACCAGCATACCCTGGGGCTCTCCTAGCTCAGCACTAAAGTGGCCCACTGCCAGATTCTGTCACATCAACAGACACAACCTGACAAGCATACCTCAAGTGCGCATTGCAGAAATACTTGCCTGGCATGAACTTGACCTTCAGTTCACCCTACACACATACCCATGATCTCTGCCTCTGTCTTATAGATGCTCTTGAACCAAGAATGTCTACGCCCACAAACATGAGCAGCTGCTCTCTACTCATGATCATGACCCCTCTGTTGAGAGAAGCATCAAGGCTGACCAGTTGTTCAGACTGTCAAATACTGCTGTGCTGTCACCTTCTTGGACATTGATGGCCATGTCCACAGTCACAGTTCAAGGCGATCAGCTATGTCTCTCCGAGGCTCCAGTCAAGCCAAGAGTACTGAATGCCCAAGTTGGTCCAGTGCCGAGTATATGGGAACAGGTACTTGCAAATCACGGGCTGCAGACAATGACTGTTGCGCGTGACCAAAGTACCTTGTGTTTTGTGTCCTTGAACTCTACCTTGAGTTGAGACTCGTCGGTGGTGTTCATGGTGACTAGGTAATAGTCATGACCCGAGTCGAGTCGAGTCGAGTCGAGTCCTCGTTCATTGCTCAATGAACAAACGCTCAAGTTCTTCTATTCCTTCGTTCCCCTCGATCGAGTTCTGCAACTCGAGGAGTACAGACTTTCATCCCTCCCCCCTTTCCTCCTTACAACAGCCTCACCCATTGCTAGAATGAGCCGTGATACACTTCCCAAGAGAGTTGATGTCGAGTTACAGAGTCTTGGGTCTGATGGCCGTTTCAGCCAGGTCCCCTTGAGCCATCCGAACCCGTTGTCCATCGGCGCCGAGGTCTACCATGCCAAAGAATCGCAACGAAAGAGAAGCCGCTGTACAATTATAATCATTGTCGCCCTTGCCGTCTTGTTCCTGGCCATAACAACCGTTCTCGGTACGCTGTACGGTTTGCAAGCGGCCAAGGTGCGTCCAGCGGCCCAGGTAACAACCTCCGCTACAGCGTCGATAAGCCAGATCCTCACCTCGATGTCCACGACTGCCTCGATCAGCACAAAGTCTACCATCGACACGGAGACAGAGACAGTGACGTTGATTGCAGTCAGCACAGAGACGGTCCGTGGCCAGGCAGAGACGACTTCCGTCACAGCCATAGTCACCACAACGCTGTATATCACAAGCACACAGACCACAACACAGGCCGCACCATGCTCGCCTGTCGCAACGCCGCTGAACGACACCAAGTACTGTATTCCGAGTTGGTACTACGGTGGTGAAGAGCTACGCGATATGAACAACGACTACGACCTAGAGATTGTCGGGCGGATACAGGATGCCGTGAGAGAAGGGCTCGAGGTGGGCGACCAGAACTACATGGCGTTGGGCCTGAGGAGCGTATTCGAGTGTGTCACCGAGCACGAGCTATGGCTCATCGCTGTGTGCCGGCTGGGATATCTTCGAATGTTCAACGGCATCCCCTGCTTGGCTGACGCTGACTCTCCGGCGTATACTTACACAACCCACCAGTCTGTAGTGGTGATCACCACGGATTCGACGACGACGTTGAACGTTGATGAATCCAAGACAGTCCCGCCTCAGCCTGTCGTGAGTCTCACGGCTACTACAACTGCGGTGATCCTCAAAACGACGACTCCGGTGGTTTGGAAGACGCGGACATTCACCGCTCCGCCTCTCACGGCGGTTGAAGCGCCCACTTCTTCGTGAGCAGTCGGTATACATGGGACCTTCGAGGCGTGGTCGTCGGCCAGCGTTGTATATGAATTGTAGCATCATTGAATAGAATCCCATGAAGTGAAATGCATTCTTCCCCTCATTCTGCAACATCTGTTGTGAAATTAAACCGAGAGTCCCACGGGTCCCCCGCGTCAAGTGCCACTCCTCATGTAGCCTCATCCACAATCTCCAGATTCCCAACCTTGAACGTCTTGCCCCTCCGGTCCTCATAGTCCGTGCTGTCATGATAATTCTTCACCCTCGCTCGCACATACTCCAGCCCCTTCACCGGCGCAGCATCCTCCTGCCCCTCCCCGATCAGCCCGAGCCTCTTCAGCAGCGGCGACGGCGCCGGCTTGATGTCTACTTCGTCCCCCGGCCTCACGAAATAAAACAGCCCCAGCCTGTCCCCGCCAACCTGGTCCTCGGGCGGGCGCACAACACGGTGCGTCGTGGACCGCAGGTACGACGCCGACCAGAAGTCCAGCGTGTCCCCGACGTTGCACACGATGCCGCCGTCCACGGGCGGCACGTAGCGCCACTCGCCCGTGCTCGCGGTCCGGATCTGCAGGCCGGCCACGTCCTGGCTCCAGAGCAGCGTCAGCGAGCCGAAGTCGGTGTGGGCGCGGGCCCAGGTGTGGTCCACGCGGGCGTCGTCGGCGGCCGGGCGGGGGTGGTAGCACATGTAGCGGAGGTGGTCGTCGGAAGGGTCGTCGTAGCGGTGGCGGGAGGCGAAGAAGTCCGGGGGGAGCTCGAGGATGAGGGCGAAGAGCTGGAAGATCTTTTGGGCTACGTCCAGGGCTTTCTTGAATGGGGATATTGGTCAGTAAGAGAAAGAAAAGGCCATATGCAGATCATGTGGTGAGGTTGAATTACGGGCCCAAGCTGGGCGGATTTGAGGGGATAGTCTGGCGACGAAGCAGATCTCACTCACCCGTGAGAAGGCCTCAATCTCTGGCTTGTAAGGCTCAAAGAATGGATGGCGGGGTTCGTTCTCATAGTGTTTGGTGAACTTGGCGTGGTTAAAAGACTCGACGTTGTCTCTCACGTCCGTGCCCTTGATGGTCTTCTCGCCCAGCTCTCGGTAGCCAAAATAGTTACCACTGGCGAAATCGCACTTGTACTGGGCCTGGCTCTTCTCTGCGTGCGGGAGGGCGAAGAAGGCCTGGCCGATGTCGTATTGACGCTGGATTTCCTCGTCGGTGAGACCTGTTCCGATCACGCTGAAGAAGCCTGTGTTGTGGACCTGGTGCATTTACGAGAGCAACAAGATCAGCAAGGCGTGTGGTTTACATCTTGAGAAGAGGAAGAAGAGATTGTCATTAATTACAGCATCTCGCAACTCCTCGGCTAGTTTCTCTTTGCCTCCCGGCGAGTCAAAGGTCGACAGGTCGAGGACCTTGATCTCAGCCCAGGGCAGGTCCTGTTTTGTCTTTTCTGGTCTCCGCCATTTAGGCAAGGGCAACAATTCAGCTGCATCTAGTGCGATGGGCATATTGTCTTCTTGGACAACGGTAGATAAGTACGACAGGAATAGGTTTCAACGACAGATGTCGTGTTCGTGCAGGTGCTCCGGTGGCGTCGGCGGAGGGGCAGCTTTAATTGAATGCGGGCAAGACGTTGTATCGAGAGACATTGCCGGTAGTCCAACAACGTGATGGTACAGCATTCCGTTACACGTGGGTTCGGCAACGCAGAGTGACGTCTCGATGGCACATCAGGTTGCAGGATGGGGGTCTGTGTGAACAGTTGTTGATCAGGAGCACGTCATAGCGGCTAAGATGGTGAGGAGGTGCATGCAGCTTTGGAGATCTTCTTTCTCTTTGTAGCAGCGGCGGGGACGACTTGCTTGTCACAGATCACAATAATGGCCTGCCTCAGTCTGTATAGAGGTAGGTTTGTCTCAAAATCATTAATTGCCCATCTCACTGTGAGACAAGGAATGGTAAGAACAAATACTGACCAAGGCCACTAGGCTATGGGAAAGAGAAGGCTGGGAATTGTGTGGACTATGCTGTAATGATTCTTTAATTACCTGACCGGTTTGACAGATAGATGCATGGGTGACAGCAACTAAATACTTCAGTCCAGATGAACAGTCAAGTCGAGTAATATGTAGTTACTTGGTAGGGTGGTCTCGACTTGGCCAATTAGGGTGAATGACATGAAAGTGCAATCAAACACATTTTAATCACTGAACCTTCCAAGATTGCTTTGAGTGGCATCTGGCAGTGAGACAGAGGACTTGACAGAGATCATGTACAATTGTGAGCTCAAGTTCACAGCTTCCCATGCTCATGCACAACTGCATGAACAACACCAACTTGGGATGGCTTTGGCCAACATAGAGATTGTGATGCTGGATGTGAGGCTACCAATTCCCAGCCAGAAGACAACACAAGATTATGCTGTTATTGTAATACTTAAATTGGTACTTGGTGATTCACAAAAAGTCAGCCTTGTTCCCAGTCTATGGAATCTCGTTAGGCTCTACAGAGCACACAAGGGGATATCATTCCTAGCTTCCCAGCAATCAACAAGGCCAAATCAACAAGTTGAGTTAAAGTCCTCAGTGATGTATCCTGAACTGGCAAGCATAGAGCCTGATTATGTATCAACAGCTAAGCTGCAAGATGTGACATGGGATTACTTTGTCAGATAGGACTGCAAAACCTATTCCTAACAAAGTAAAAGGGGGCCACAGGAAGTATGGAAATGCAGCTCAAAAGGACGGTGATACTAGGATACTTTCATCTATAGAGCCTGATTCCGTCGACATGAACATTTAGATATGTTGAGCGCAGATGCAACCTGGTGACCAGAAGCTCTAGCATTTGGGTACTTGACCCGAGCAGACTCGGTCTGGCTATTCTAATAATATAGTGGCGCTGACTGTGCTGAGGGCACTGGCACCTCTTGGTTTCACAAGCCTGAGGGGTTGTTCTCACGGCAGTCGGGCAGGCGGGGGAGACCCAGAGGGACCCTGCTGTTGTGTTTCGGAGGGCCCAACCACACACAGCCTCGGGTGAGATGATGACCCTGATCAGTGTCCTGGCACTATGGAATAAGGTTTATGCTACTACAATAGGCATTGTGTATTACCAAGCAGCACCTTGCATGCGATCGGCTGCGGTGCGTGCTCATCGGGCAGCCGGATCTAAATTGCAATATGCAAGTGAACCTGCTGCGATGGGGTCGATAATGTGGGTGTTGGGAGGATGGCCACAGCATGGTTGTTCAAGTTGCAGTAAATGAAGAGGAACAATCGAACGGTATTGTGTTTTCCATTCCTTTCTTTTTCCTTCTTCTTTCCTATCATTCTTAACATGTTCTTTTCTGTCCGATTTCGAGACACACTGTATGAAGCACAGGCTGACCCCCTGTAACACAGGTGCACCCTTGTAGTGGGTTGAAACCGCCCAAGACCTGCTGTAGAAACAGCCCTCAACAGCGCACGGCCTACTAGGGGAACAGAAGGTGGTCACCTGCGCCCTGTGACAGCGCCCCCACCACCCTTCCCATCAGCTTTGACCTAGGTGAGGGGCGGCGGCACAAGGGCAGAGGGGCTTGTGGAAAGCCCTCGGTTAAGCAGTGGCACCAATACCCCCACCCCCGCCCCTCCACACAGGCCTCTTGTTAGTGATTCCACATGTCTTGCACGGTATTCCTTAACACATGCACACACACACACCACAGCCCAGTAGGACCTGGCCGGCTACCCACACAGCCTCAGAAGAGGCCCCAGGCCAGGATCGTGGTCCCCCGCCGTTTGCGATGACCAATTCTTTCTCAAATCGTCGTTTGATTCCAGGCCCGGCCAGTCCAGTCTTCTTTCAGCACCACCGACAACGGACCGGCTTTTCCATATCTCGCCAAAAACAATTCTTGCCCGTTTTCCTACCGATCCTTCACAAAGGGGGAAGGGAAAAAAAAAACCAACCCGAGATAGTTTTACCCGTACACGATTATATCTCCCACCGTCTTCGATTTCTGCCTCTGGCGCCGACTAGACCAGATCGGTCGGCTTGCCAATCAGGCAGAGAAAAAAGAGGGGGTAATCACCACAACGGCGCCAGCCTTGTCTTGCTTTGCTGCAGGTGACGACGACGCAATCCACTTTCAGATTGCGGCACTGCACATCCGCTCCGAGTCTTATAACGTCGAGTCACACGCACTGGAAGCCAAGGTCCGACCGTCCATCTTCACTACCGCACACAAACACACACACACACACACACACACACACACACACGTCGTTACTCCACCACCGGATTCACGACCACGACCTTTCACCGGCTGCCGCACGCACCATCGTCTGGATTCACCCATCCTGCCTTGTTTGGCTCAGCTGTGCCCAGTTGGCTGAGTCATCACCAACACAGAGCCAACATAGGCTGTTTTTGTTCCAGGCCGCTTGCGAGATCAACAAGATCTGTGGGTCCATCGTCGTGCCGATTCTGCAGCCAGAGAGGCCTTGATCACAAGGTACCTCCGACAGATCAGGTCGCACAGCCCTCGACCAACATAGCAGCCGCAGACATGGCCGCCACATCCAATTCCGCGATTGCCGGCGCACCCGACTCGACTCCCCCCACCATGGATTCCCCCGATCACGACCAGATGCAGACTACTGCCCAAGAAGAGGCGGCCGCAGCCCTGAGAAGCATCGTGCCCGAGACCCAACTCAATACCGAGACGTATCAGTTCCCTGCCGAGAGGCTGCGGAGGAGGCAGATCCACGAGGACAGAACCCCTCTCGTCCTCGTTGCCTGCGGTTCATTCAGGTCAGTTCCTCTCTTGTCCTCACCCTCTGCCGCCTGCCCGCACCCGGCGCTCAAGACGACACCTGTGGCTTGCTAACCTGGTCTGTCCCCGTTCGCAGCCCTCTGACCTTCCTTCACCTGCGCATGTTCGAGATGGCATCCGACTATGCCAAGACCAACACCAAGTTCGAGATCGTCGGCGGCTTCCTCTCTCCCGTGTCCTCTGCATACAAGAAGCTGGGTCTGGCCGCCGCCAAGCACCGAATACACATGTGCACCCTCGCCGCAGAGAAGACGTCCGACTGGGTGACCTGCGACCCCTGGGAGGCCATCCAGCCCGAGTACGTGCCCACCGCCCAGGTGCTGGACCACTTCGACCACGAGATAAACACCGTCATCGGTGGCTGCGAGGATGTCCACGGCAACAAGCAGCCAGTCCGGATAGCCCTGCTGGCCGGCGCAGACCTCATCCAGACCATGAGCACCCCCGGCGTGTGGTCGGAGAAGGATCTGGACCACATCCTGGGCAACTTCGGCGCTTTCATCATTGAGAGAACTGGCACCGACATCGACGAGGCACTGGCGGGCCTCAAGCAGTACCAGGAGAAGATACATGTCATCCCTCAGGTCATTGTGGTAAGTCGACGATCCTCACATATTCACATCACAATATGTTGTGTATTTTTTTTTCTCTCTTCAAACTTTTGCTGACACCATGAACAGAATGATGTTTCTAGCACAAAGGTGCGGCTAATGAGAAAGAGAGACCTGTCTCTTCGGTATATTGTGCCGGAGCCTGTCATTGAGTACATCCAACAAAACAACCTCTACCAGGAGTAAAAAAAAAAAAGGGGATCCTTTACCTGGACAAGCGACCACAGATATTGTTAGATCGAGATACCATTGCTGTACAGCGCTTCTGTATTACACATGGACGAAAGAGGGATCAAGCGAGCGGCTAGGAAGAGGACATCGGGATAATAGCCATCGTCATTGCGCGTCTTGGTGCGATTCGAGACTTGCGCCACCATCGTCATTCCGCTTACGATCATTGGTGGCCCCGAGGCAACACTGCACCACCATACATGTGGCTTCACGGGGTGCCACGCGCGCAGGTAGTGGTCATACCATCCATCACCTAGGCAGTGGCGTACCCTGGCCAGTGTGTTCTGCCATGTACAGTATCCATTTGTTAGACCAGGGGGGTTCACCATCCAGTGCGGGCCCAGGTGGACTCTGGGCTGGGCGCCGAGATGTACATTCAAATGTTGCCCGAGAGATGCGCATCCAAAGAGAGAGACCGGGCGGCAAGCACTGTTTTCTATTTTTCATCCTTTTCTCGAATACCCGTTCAGATGGTATTTCTTTGGGGAGATCCAGAGTCTTCTCGTTTCACGGCAAGCCTTGTTAAGCGGCATTGCCAGAGGCCCAAGGAGGCCGTTTCTTAGCGAGAAAACCAAAAAGATAGATAGCCCTGCATTGACAGCGGCATATTTTCCCACCCGATTAAACAGATCCTTCAGTCCCTCCCTATCTTCCCCTCACCTTTTTCTTTCTCTCTCTTTTTGTTCCTTCATCTATTTCATGGAGAAGCCTAACAAACAGATGTCATGACACTTGATCAAAGCTAAACTTGGAAAGCTGAATGCCTCAGGAGCAGGCAGGATTCCTTGTCAAGTTCTGTCTCAGAGATTGGAAGATGAAATCAAAAAGCAGCGGAAGCTCTATCTTCTAAATCACAAGGCTAACATATACTCTATCTGAAGATGTGAACGACGCAGGAGACTGATGACAGGAATAAGAATAAAGGTACAGTAACTAGTCCACGACAGCTTCAGATATTACACAGAATATAGTATTGCTGTGTAGTCAATCTGACTTGGACACCAATCTTGGTCGAAATGACAGAGACAATACCTGGTAAAGCACATCCTCCTGGTTCTGGAAGATAGAGAAAGCAAGAGAACACCAATCTCAATCCATTTTTGCAGCATGAGCAGAAAAGAAAACAAACAAGAAGAGGCAAAAGAAAACAAAAAACGTCGACAGCCGTCGCACTCAACCTCTACTGCCCTCTGCCCAAGCCTTTCCTCCTAGAACGCCGGGTATAGATGGTCCCGCTCCGCGTCCTCAAGCCCCCGCCGACCCTCCCCACCTCCTCCTGCGTCGGCAGCGGCGCCCAGCTCACATTCCTCTTCTCCCGCGCCGCCGCCTCAGCACCGCCCGATCTCCCCACCAGCACCGCCCTCGCAGCCACCGTCGGCCTCCTCTTCCCGGCGGACCTTCCCCGCGCGCCGCCTCCCTCGGTACTCGTCCCGTCCTGCGTGGTGGAGGATCTCCTCCCACCACCACCACCACCACCACCCCTCCTCCTGTCCAGAGCGCTGCCGAGCGCAGCCACACGACGGCCGCCCGCGGGCTTAGCATCCGTGGGCCGGCGGGCGGGCGCGATGAACTCTGGCGCGGACCACGTGAGCCCGTCGGCGTCGGGCTGCTCGTCCGGCCAGCTGCAGTCCGTCCCTTCGGCGTCGCTGTCGTGCGCAGGCCGGCCGGCGGGCCGGTGGGTGGGCGGGATGTACTCTGGCGCGGACCACGTGGATGTGTCGGCGTCGGGCTGCGAGCTGGGCCAGCTGTGGTCTGTCCCTTCGCTGCTGTGCGCAGACTGGCTGCCGGGGCTCTGTTGGGCGGCCTTTGCCGGGGCTGCGGCGTCTGCAGGGCCGCTCTGCGATTTGTTCTGGCCTTTGTGCTGGACTGAGCTGTCGCCAACGGACGCGGAGGATTCTGGCACCGCCTGTGTCAGGGGACGGGCTGAGTCGCCTTCTGGGTGAACCGATGCGCTGGAAGGGCCTCGTCCAATGCGGGTGGCTTGCTCCTCGCTTAGGCTGATGGGCTTGTTGGCGGAGGCGGCGCGGGAAGCGGATCCTCGGCGGAAACCGAGCGTTGCTGGCTGTGCTGAGGAATGCGTCTTTGATGCGGCCGTGGCGGTAGTAATGGACACGTCGTCGTCGTCGTCGTCGTCGTCGTCGTCGTCGTCGTCGTCGTCGTCGTCGTCGTCGTCGTTGTTGTCTGGATCGTTGACGGAGGTGGTGTTGGGCGGGATGGGGTCGGTTGCTTGAGCAGGGGCGCTGCTGGTGGTGGCTCGTCGGCCGCGCTTGGGCGGCGCGTCAAAGACGATGCCGTGCGATGGGCTCCAGATCTGGTCATCTCCGATTGTACCCTCTTCTCCCTGTGCTGGGAGGTCGCTCTGCCGGGCGGACAATGGTGCGTCGAAGACGATGCCGTGCGACGGACTCCAGGTCTGGTCACCTCCCTTGCCTCCGTCTTGTTCCTTTACCGGTTGATCGGCCTGCTCGGCGGCCGGCGGCAGAGGCTCTCGTCCTCGCTCCCCTTGTTTTCGTAATTGCTTGCCTGCCGTGCTTGCCCGGACAGGAGCAGCCCCCAAGCTGAGCCTGGGATGTGTGCGAGGGCGCGAGCCCTCCTCCGAAGTGGCATCTCGGCCGCCCTGCCCGATAGCACTTTGAGAGACATCGCGGCTGCGCTCGCTCGCTGGGCTGGTGCTGATGACAGCGGTGGCGGAGTCACCTGCTGGTGCCTGCAATCTCCCACTTCCAAGGTTGGGCTTCGAGGGCGGAGTCCACGGGCTCTTAAATGGTCCGTCTTTGCTCGTTCTCCGTACCGTAGTGGTGTCCTGGCCCGAGAGCTCATCTCCTCCAGTGTTCTCTCCACTCGGAAAAAGTGATTGGAAACCAGACGTTGCGGTTGTCCGTTCCTTGTCTTTTGTTGTGGCGCTGGGGCTCAAAACCACGCTCTTGCCCGTGTTCTCAGCTCTGTTGTCTGGGCCGGAGAGGTCACCTGCGAGGCTGATCTCATCTGGATCGACGGGAAGATCGAAGATGGTTCTGGAAGTGGTGGCACTTGATGCTGAAAGACGCACAGGCTCGGTCAGCGCCAACACGCACTCTTGAGGGAACAGCCACGGCGTGGGTGGAAAGGTTAGAGGCTCAAAGTGGACTCACGCTGCTGCGCACCAACAGTCGTCGTGGCTTTTGCGCCTGGCGCTGTGCCCCTCTGAGCATGCCGGGAGGCTGGCGTCAAGGGGCTTGAGGTGGACACACCCGATCCTGTGGCTTTTTTGGGAGTTGTCTTGGTGGTGGTCTTGATCGTGGGCTTGTCACGGCCCTGGGCGCTGCTTGACGTGCCGAGTGACGATGGTTGATTCTCTGCAGTAGGAAATGACGCAGTTCGAGGACTCTTGTGGACCTGAGCTGCCTGAGGAGCCGTCCGCGCTCGTCCAAGGATCTGGTCCTGCTCCGACAGCACAGGGGTCTTCGGTGCATGCTTCAGCTCGCTGCGAACAGGACGAGACGGCGTTATGTCCTCATCGCCCCTCTCCTCATCAACAATCGCATCATCATAATCAGCCATCACCACATCTTCCGGGGCCGACTGGACATATTTGCGACCTGCCCCAGCCACTCGCTGCCACGCCCGCCGCCTTGGCACATCCCCAGGCGAGATCCTGTTCCTCCCCGCCCACCACGATCCCGTACTCCTCCGTCCCCTACCGCCCTTGACAGGCCGCCGCGCAATGACAGGCGCCCTGCGGAACGCGATATCCAGAGCCCGCCGCTCCTCAGACTGCAGCTCGTCCAGGTCACACGGCTCGGGATGGCCGCAGGACCCAGAGAGAAACGCCGTGTGGCCCGAGGCGGCCCAGCGGCCCAGGCGCATGACCTGCTCGCGCCACTTGCGGTCCCTGGCATCAGGCAGCACGCCCAGCCTCACGCCCTCGGCTGTGGTGGCGTCGTCGGGCGGTGGGGATAGGGGGTTGTAGGTCGTTCTCAGGCGATACCAGTCGAAGGCGATCTCCTCGGCTGTGCGGGAGCGCATGGGGTAGGGCTGGTATGACTGCCGTGGGTGAGGCCGGCGGAAGGTCGCAGGCTTGGTGGTGGTGGCGGCGGCGGCGATTGTTGCGCGTCTTCCTGCTGTGTCTTCGTCTTTATCGTCCGAGGAGGTGTCCGCGATATTGTTTGAGCTTGGCTGGACAGGTGTGGACCACATCTCAAAGTCCTCCTCGCTCGTTTCTGCTCCCGAGCGCTGACCAGGTGATCTGGGGCTGTTTGGCCTGGGAGCTTCGAAGGGCGAGATCTTTTGGATACTCTGCCTGACCCTGGAGGACATGGTGGGGGGTTTCCCTCTCCGTGCGGAAGGTGGCGTGCGCCGGGTTTGGTAGGCCTGCATGGCTTGATATGTGACAGGTTAAATCGCCTGTATATGATCAGCCCTATATATGACTTGACGATGTCATTCGAGATCTCTGTCCTTACCGCTTTACTCTGGTCGATTTCTGTGGTTGATATTCTCAAACTTGCCTGAGAGTCGCGAGTAACCTTGGCTGAACAGACTATCAACGGAGAGCAGCCCACAACCGATATTGCATGGAGGAAAGGAAAAGCGAATAATCTGATGACGAGACAAGGAGGCCAGCTTTTTCAAAGGACATGTGTTGTTGTTCTCTGTTGTCATTGTTCCACGATGCTTCCCCTGGCACACTCCGTTTCCGGTGGGCGTTTCTTTGTGCGCGTTCGCGCGGGTTTGTCCGCGACTAGGGTCCCTTTCAGAGGTGGGATTTTGTTCAGTGAAAGAAATCCGACTCGTCAAAAGAACAATTCTGGTTGTTTCCACAGTCAGACTGGACAAGGGTGGGATAAAGAAAAGACAGAAGAAAGAATCTGGGATCCAGGTGATTGTTATAGGAAGTGTGCTTTCTACTGCCAGTCACGAATTTGTATTCTTGATCAAGTTGAAGGGTTTTCCTGGAGAATATTAGGCACCTACTTGGTTGATATGATTTATAGGAATCGTGGCCTTGATATATTGAGAAGCTCACTGTACTGGAATATAATAAGAATTGTGATATAATATAGCGGGCATCATGCTTCACATCAGCTGAAGAGACTCTTGTCTCTGGTCTTGTCTCTCTGTAGGCTTCTGGCTTTGGCCCCGTTGCCTACTTGACCCCGACTCGAGCATCCTTTGTCCTCTCTACAAGAGCAGTTTCTCAGCCATCATCCACATGGTTCAAGACTACCAGTTGTTGAAGCTGTACTTGAATGGCTACCGACACCCTTCCTGGCCTGGCACTTATAGATGGCAGTAGGACCTTTTGATCAACCATTATGTAATGAGTAGACAAGATACTTTCAAATTTTAGCTCGGAAGCCTACTTGGGTAGAGGTTAGGTCTAGAGACTGGCTTTACTGCGAAATTGACCTTTGCTTGTGAGGACCAGATCCAACCGACAGCGAAAGCAACAGATTGGAGGGTGAGGGCAAAGCTGTACTTGACCTTTACTCTTGAGAATCCGACCTCGTGATGGATTCAGACACTTGGAATATGAATCTGCAGTATCCTGAATATCCTGACGAGGCACAAAAGATTGGAGCGACGGGGTACGTTGCACGGGTTGTTAAACTTTGGGTGAGACCAGCGAGAATCGGGACATGGCGTACTGCCGAGGATCCCGCACCTTATACAGGAAATCACATGCACATGCACTTCCACATGATTGCGAGAGGTGTAACAGGTCCAGTGCGACTACCGAAGCCTATGCACACCCCCAGCGAATAAGAGGAGGGAGAAAGAGGCTCAGGCTCTGCCATGTCATGCGAGGTTCCAGCCCCAGCCATGACACGTCGAAACGGGCATGCACGCTGGCCGAAATGGAGCGTCGCCGATTGGCCAGAGATCATCTCTGACCAATCAGAGGCTCTGTAATTCCGTGCTGACACCCTCTCGCAGGCTCCATCCTTGCTCCCGCCTCTGCAGCTCGTTCGACGTTACCCAACATCGGCCCACTCACAGCGCCACTGGCTGTCAGGCCCCTAGTGTCTGACTGCCTAGTGGCTCAGTGCTTGACCCGGATCCAGCGGCCACGACCATTCCTCCACCCGACGCCAGCACAGCTTGGTTCAGCTATAAATGCAACCGTCTTCCCCTCCTCTCCTCCAGCCTGGCAATCAGCACTCTCAAGACTCAGCTCAAACTCAACGTATCTTCCTGACACCAGTTCCGCCCGCCCGCCTGCCTGCTTTCTACAGCCGTTAGACGTTCTGCCTCAATTCTTCGTCTCGACCCCACATCCTCAACCATTTAACCCCACCATCACCAACACAATGACCACTATTGCGAAGCCCTCTACCTGCTGCGGCAAGGGCGGCGACTCCTGCGTCTGTGGTAAGTTCTCTCCCGTCCCAGCCAAAGATAACAATCCCCGCCCCCGCCCTCTCTCCAGCTCTCCTTGCCATTCGTTCAATTGCTGATCCTCTCCCTTCCCTCCCTCCAGCCCAGAAGGCCACCTGCTCCTGCGGCGCCAAGCCTGCCCTCCAGTGCTCCTGTGACAAGGCCGCCACGGAGAACGTCAAGCCTGCCTCCTCGGCCTCCTGCGCCTGCGGTCTCCGGGCTGCCGGTGCCTGCACGTGCAACAAGGGCGGGGCCATCGGTGGCAGCAACCCCAACGAGATCGACTTTACCACCAAGAAATAAGCAGAGATGATTCAACTCTCTTTGCTTTTGTTTCGTCAATAAAAGAAAAACCTCCCCATGACCGGGAAGGGAATGGATGCGCGCTGTTTGGTGATCAGAGCGGGATCAGAATCAGAATGACACGACACGGCAGCAATGTCAGCTTCTTTACATGACAGGTCGAGAGGGCATGGACAGCCCACAGCGAGTGATTGATACGGAGCGGATCAGTGGAAAACAAGGCCCGATATATATCTTTACTCTTGTGGCCGGAACAAATCCCCACTCGAGAATGGGCATAATGCCTTACTCTGGGATCCGTACGACTGTCCTGATAGGGATCACAACACCATCAACATAGCAGCCAATTGGGTCAAGTGATGGATTACTAGGCGTTCAACCATGAGGGAGGAAAAAAACAAAAAAGAGATACCCAGTCCAAAAAGAGAAAAAAGAAAACAAAAAACAAAGAATATTTCGCTACGATGTTCGTACCCCTGTCCTACTTGACTTTGGGGCGATTTCTCCCACTGAAATGTTTTCCTTTCCTGTCTCCCTGATGCTCTTGAGTCTTCCCAGAAATGATGTTGCAATTCTGGCCTCCGCCAGATAAATGGCTTGTCTCGACAGTGTTCTCTTGTCCTATGGATAGACTGACTCTCAATATCGATGTGATGGTGCCTTGGCCCGCCGAAGGTAGAAGAGACTAGTACGATCGAAGGATTGACCTGGTCGTCATGGTTGTCTCTCATAATTGCCCTCCCCAGTCACCGAGACCGGTCTCATACATTGTTACTCTCCCCCCTCACCCCCCTCAGATTCTTCTCGGCGCGCGCTTCTCTGGAGGGCATGCAGCTCCTCACACAAGCCCTCGACTGGGTGCTGCACGTGTCGTGGTTGCCGTAGTTTATCACGCACAGCTCGTAGACGGCGGTGCACCGTGTGCGGCACGCCGGATAGGTCATGAGGCCGGCGGATGGTCTTGTGAAGGCGAAGAGGAGGATTGCTAGGTAGAGGAGTATCGTGGGCACTGCGGCCGCGAGGCGTGTCATGGCGATCGATCAATGGTTCTGTATGGGTGTGTGACCCGGGAGGGGGGAGGGGTTGGTTGAGATGACAGGCTCTGAATTATTGAGTACAAAAGATCATAAGGTGGTAGCAGCTGCACTGAGAACGAAAAGATTATCAGCGATGAAGATGAAGAGAACCTGCTCTGGAAGGGCATGGCCTGTGTCTTAAAGCGTGAGGCGTGGTAGAGTTTGAATTAGAGCTCGAGGTCGCGTACTCAGCGAGCCAGTTATAAAACGATGTCAGCTTACATGGCCGCACTCGCATCTTGTCCCACCTCGGGAAAGCACCAAGACCCTTGGTCTGAGTTACGGCTTTCTACGACGGTGAAGGAGAGGAGAGAGGATACTGAGCAGCAGGGCGAGGTGCCAGACGGCATCAGGTGGGCAATGGTCTCCCAGCGTTGGCGATGTCGTTCTGCAGCTATCTTTGTGATGTGGGCGAGGCTCCACCGCAGCGATGATTTGGAGGGGGGATACACAGTAGGATCACCTGAAGGGACCCGATCTAGAGACGTTTAGAAATGGAACTATCTGACTTGGCTCTTACCACCTGGGTATTATATCTGGTGAGGAGGAAAATTGGCTTAGCGATTCGACATTAAACCAGCCAGATGTCGGCTGGCTGATTTGGCTGATTGTTGACGTAAGGGCTAGGAGCAGAGGCCATCGACCCAGGGTGGTGGATATCAATAGAATTTCCTAGTTGGTCGGAAATGTGCGCGTTCTGGAATCAGCCAGATCTCGCGCTGGGTTTCCACGGGTGTGTGTTTCTTGGTTAGTTGATTAATTTCACGTGCTCAAGGTACTGAATATGACCGCAGAGCCTCCCTCTTGCAGCATTTCCACGGCCAAACAGGGGTCAGTATAAACATGGTACTATACATAGTACAAGCACTCATTACACCCCCGGCCCCTGTTCCTACAGGGCTACTTTCTAGGGGACCACGGGCGATCCTCTCACTATTTTAGCGAGCCTCATGGCATAGTAAGACAACTATTAAGTTTTAACAACCATTTAAGTTTGATATTGACCAATGAGAGTGAGCTGTATCCTCGTGAATAGGAAGTCCCTCGACCCTCGAGTAGAAACACGTTGTCTGTGTCCCGCGCTGCTGCGGCTGATCCTGCGCAACCTGCAGGCGGATAATGAGGCTCTCGAGGGTGATCCAGGTGCACTTCGGGGGTGTGGGTCCCCACACTCACGGACTTTTGCTGTACTGTACATAGTACCGCGTACTGATTTTTTGTTGTACCATTGTACTGTACGTACCTCTGAAAAGAGTGGGGCTACACCCCTGCAAGTTGACGGCATCTGTGATCTCGGCCTCCACCTAATGCTACATAATCGTAGGTTTTTTGGGCTGCACCACCTTTTGAGATTCTTCTTTCTTTTCTCCCACCACGAACGCGTTTTCGAAGATTGAACCAGACCTCTTCAACAACATTCAAACTTTGAAAGCTCGTTTACTCAAGTCGATCACCAGATCATCATTCAATTCCCTTCTTCTTTTTCACAGAGAACCCAACACGCGTTTCCTTTCGGACCGAAGCAACAACATCCTCCATCATCACCACCGCACTCATCATTTCCTCGTCTCCCACATTTTCATTTTCAACGGTACACCAAAAGTACGCGTCCTGCACACACTCATCTCACACATACCCTCATCACCAAGTATCACCCTCATCCACGTCTTCCCGCATCAATCAATCAACAATGCCTCCCAAGAAGGCTGTTGCTGCCATCGCGCAGTCCGTCAAGAATCGCGTCTCTCGAAAGAGCGCGACCGAGACCGCCACCACCTCTTCCTCTTCTTCTTCTTCGTCCTCTACCTCTACCTCTGCCGCCCCTAAGAAGCGTGCTGCCCCCAAGAAGGCCACCAAGAATACCGAGTCTGACGCCATCACCGCCGACAACAACCCTGCCGCCGGTACCAAGAAGAAGCCCGTCGCCAAGTCCGCCGGCAAGGCCCCTCTCTCCGTGCCAACATGTCGCGCAAGCGTAAGATTACCGAGGACGACGACGATGAGGATGAGAACGAGAGCGAGGCCCCTGCCCCCAAGAAGCCCAAGACGGCTCCCAAGAAGCCCGCCGCCTCCAAGGCCAAGTCTGCTGCTGCTAAGAAACCCGCTGCCCCCAAGGCTGGTGCTAAGAAGTCTACCACCACTGCCACCAAGACCAAGAAGGCTGCTGCTACCAAGAAGCCTGCTGCCTCTAAGTCTGCTGCTGCCGCTACTGCTGCTTCCAAGAAGCGCAAGTCTGCCGATGTCGATGAGGACGAGAACGAGAACGAGGGCCCTGCCACCAAGAAGACCAAGACGACTGCCAAGAAGTCTGCTGCCGCCACCAAGTCTACGACTGCTGCTCAGAAGCGCACGTCTGCCGGTGACGATGACGAGGAGGACGATGCTCCCGTCGCCAAGAAGGCCAAGGTCACCCGCGAGAAGAAGACCGTCAAGGCTGCTGCCCCCAAGAAGAAGGCTGCTGCCCCCACCCCCAAGGTCAAGATCGGTGTTCAAATCAACTTCGCCCCTACTCAGATCCTTGATGTCTACGTCTTTGGCGAGGGAAGCGCTGGTGAGCTCGGCCTCGGTGCCGCCAAGGTCGATGGCAAGAAGCCCATCGACGTGAAGCGCCCCCGCAAGAATGTGAACCTATCTGCCGGGGTTGTCGGTGTCGTCCAGGTCGCCTGCGGTGGCATGCACGCTCTCGCCCTCACCAAGGACAACAAGATCCTTACCTGGGGCGTCAACGACCAGGGCGCTCTAGGTCGCGACACCCAGTGGGACGGCGGCCTACGCGATGTCGACGCTGCCGAGGATTCCGATTCCGATTCCGACGACGATTCCGGCCTCAACCCCCGTGAGAGCACCCCTACCGAGGTGAACACCAAGAACATTGCGCCTGGCACCAAGTTCGTCCAGGTCGCCGCCACCGACAGCGCCTCCTTCGCCCTGACCGAGGATGGCCGCGTCTACTCCTGGGGCACGTTTCGCGTAAGTCCTCTTTACCCTGCTCCTCTTTCTCGTTTGTTTTGATGTATCGTCACCTACTAACCATACACACATACACACACACACAGGCCTCCGATGGTATTCTGGGCTTCAGCAAGGACGTCCAGATCCAGTCATACCCCACCCTCCTCCCGGAGCCCACCAAGGTGGTCAGCATCGCCACCGGCTCCAACCACGTCATGACCCTTGACAACAAGAGCAAGGTCCAGACCTGGGGTGCCGCCGAGCAGAACCAGCTGGGCCGTCGCGTCGTCGAGCGCGACATGAAGAACTCGGCCCTGCGCCCCGGCGGCCTCAGCTTCAAGCGGGGCGTCAAGATCACCAAGGTCGCCTGTGGGTCGTACCACTCCTTCGCCATCGACGGCGAGGGGCGCGTCTGGGCCTGGGGGCTCAACAACTTTTGCCAGCTCGGCGTGGCGGCCGATGCTGGTGAGGACGACGCCACCCTCCTCCAGCCCACGCTGGTGGAGGGCCTGGCCGGCCACGTCGTCACCAGCATCGTGGGTGGCGAGCACCACTCGGTCGCCGTCACCCGGGCTGGCAAGGCCCTGGTTTTTGGCCGCATCGACGGCAACCAGACCGGCGTGCCCCGCGGCGCGTTCTCTGCGGAGAACTGCGTCTATGACGACCGCGCCCAGCCGCGCATCCTCACGGTGCCCACCGTGCTGGACATCCCGGGCGCGGTCGTCGGTGCCGACTCGGGCACCGACACCTCCCTGGTCGTCACCAGGGAGGGCAAGGCCTACAGTTGGGGCTTCAACGCCAACTACCAGTGCGGCGTCGGCGAGACGGCCGGCGACGTCCTCGTCCCCACGCTGATCGACAACAGCGTGGTGCGGGACGTGTCGGTCGTCTGGGCCGGCGCCGGTGGTCAGTTCGGCATGCTGGCCTCCGTGGCGGCCTCGTCCTCTTAGAGGAGGACGAGGAGGGGGGGGGGGGGGGGAGAAGAGGGAAGGAGGGATTTGTTTTTGTTCTCGGGGAGGTGTTCGGGCTTTCGAGGCCCAAATGTTTTTGTTCGGCGTTTGGGGGCCCGTGTTTCCCCAAAGGGGCGAATGTTTTTTTACTCTCCCATGGAGAGGATTGGGGGGCGGTGACAAACTGCGCCGCCCCCCCCCCCCGGGAAGGGCAGGCGTTATTGTTTTCTTTCTTTTTTCTTTTTTACAATCAAAAATTTGTTAGGGAGGGAGGGGCGTTGGGGGGGTCCAAAGACCCAAAATACAAAATTTGTTTTCTTTTTTTTTCTCTTCTCAATTCTTTTCTTTCCATTTTTCTTCTTCTTTGCATTGATTGGTGACGCTATTCCCACATGCAAGTGCCTATCTAATATCCTGCTCGTAAACATACACAAATCCCGTCTTTTATGATAAAGGCAATGATGAATGATCCCTTCCTTGTCAAGCTAGGCCAGAGAGAGGAGAACACAAAACCCTCAGCAACGCCGCACGCACACACACATAGCAAGCCTACGAGCCCCCCGCACCGCCTACAATCTTTGCCATGTTCCCCGAGCCTCGCGACGAGAAGATGGTCATGATACCGAAGCCTACATAGAACAGCGCTAGCGGGTAGGCGACCAGGCCCCTCATGCTCCTCAGCCGGCCCACGGCGCAGAACATGCCCGAGGCGCTGTAGGTACACCACATGATGGCGGCCGAGGTCATAACGATGCCCATGGGGGTGTCCATGGGCATGAAGACGCCAACAACGCTCATGGCCAGCAGCGGGATGATGCAGTAGCCCAGCACGGACGCGCTCCGGCTCCAGGTGAGCGTCGCGGACAGCTCGTTGGGGTGGTGGTGGTGGCCGTGCTGCGAGGATGGCGGTTGTGGAGACGATGCGCCGGCGTAGGGGGTTGCTCCGGCTGGGGAGGGGTTGCCGGGATCGTTCTCGTCTTGAGGGGTCATGAGGCTGATGATGACGTGCAGGGAGGTCGAGCCCATCAGCGACAGGCCGTAGACGTATCCGAAGTGCAGGGTGCCGGAGAGGGCGAGTAGGAAGCCGAAGCAGATGAGGAAGATCAATGGTCCTATGATGTCGCTGTCGTCCATCAGGTGCTGGTCGATTCGCCGGAACGGGTTCAGGACTGCTATTGTCTGTCGAGGGAGGGAAAGATGACGGTCTCAGTCAGTATTTCGTGCTGCTCAGCTGCGAGAGGATAAGGCGAAGAAGAAGTCTCAGAGAGAGAGAGAGAGAGAGAGGAGGTCATGGTTGCCTACCTTTGCCTGGATGTGTCCAAAGTTGATGTCCAGCTCTTCCAGTAGTGAGGGCTCGCCCTCGTAGCCTTCTGCTGAGAACGCAGCAAGCCACCCCGTCCTTAATCCGCCCTGCTCGCCCATACGGCCCGAGACGCCAGCTGCGGGGCCAAAGCCAAAGTTTGCTCCTCCACCGCCCATCGTTCCTGAGGGTGCGCCGTAGCCGTAGGACGCCTGCGA
Source organism: Aurifilum marmelostoma (assembly GCA_027559495.1). Lineage (NCBI taxonomy): Eukaryota > Fungi > Ascomycota > Sordariomycetes > Diaporthales > Cryphonectriaceae > Aurifilum > Aurifilum marmelostoma. The sequence continues at coordinate 1,528,571 of JAMXSV010000010.1, read as the reverse complement.
GGATGCCGCATCGCCTGGTGCGCCGTATGAGGATGGGTAGAACTGGAGATTCTGGGCGGACTGGGGGGCGTAGGCTGGATTGCCTTGAGGTTGTGCTCCGTAGCCGTATTGTGCCATCTTGGGCCTTTCTGTTCTGTCCTGGGTTCTCTTTTCGTGGGAGGTGGTTTGAGGATTGGCTTCGCTGTCAAGGGCGTATTCGTCCGCCAACTTTGGGGACAAGTCGAGGGGATGCGGCAGACGCTGTCTTTTCTGGTGGCTGTTTTCCCCTTCCAAGGGCAAGGAGTGGTTGTCGAAGTGAATGAGATGGTGATCGGTGTCGTGGTAGCCTCGCTATGGCAGACAATGAAAGAAGAAATCCAGATGTCGGAGGAGGAATTCCTGGACAGCAAATGCAGTTTCCAAGGTTGATGTCAGGATGTTCAGGGGGGCCAGGTTGTCCTGCAGCTTGTCCTTGCAGGAGGGTCTAGCTAGGGTGCCAGGTGCCGCAGGTGCCTGAGCTCTCCCCCTCCCGGCAGGCAAACCTTTTGTACCCCGGTAGCGGCTTCTGGCAGGCACATGGCCGAGCCAGGGTCCTTTTCTCTCTCGGCAAAATTTCATGTCGCCATCTTCGCCTCGCCGGCAGCCAGCTTTCTGGTCCATGATCCCACCTTCCAGCTTCCTCATTACCGCACTCTCAAGACGTTCACTTGAGGGCGCGAAGGTCATTTGGCACGACTGTAGTTCGGATTCACAGTTGTGGGCAACAGCAACAAATCGTGAGGTGCAGCCTAGCGCATCCGGTCCCCCACAATGGTAAGAAGACCCGAGCCCCGAGACACACGGTGCAGAGCATCTTTTTCTCTCTTTTTTCGCTCCTGTTGTGGCTAGGAAACTTGCTCTCGCTCCTGCAATGGAATTCGCAAGACACTGATCGCCACGTTGCTCTCCAGGCGTACCGCCTCATAACCCAAGTCGTCGTCATCGGCACCCGCGTCGTGGGCCGCGCCTTTGCCGAAGCCTACAAACAGGCCTCCGCCTCGTCTTCATACCAGCGCGCACAGCAGAAAGCCGGCGGCGCATCTACCTCCGGACGCGCAAGCATCGCCAGCGGCATGACGCTCGACGAGGCCGTCAAGATCCTAAACGTGAAACCCCCGCAGGGCGGCAAGGCGGATATGGAGGACGTCATGGAGCGGTTCAAGCGGCTGTTCGACGCCAACGACCCGCAGAAGGGGGGAAGCTTCTACCTGCAGAGCAAGATATTGCGGGCAAGAGAGAGGATCGAGGCCGAGGTGCGGCCGATGCAGGAGAAGATGGCGCAGGAGAAGGAGGTCAAGGAAGGGTGGAAGCCGAATATCTACAAGGACCGGTGATGAGGGAGGGGCGGGGAAGGCAGGCTGATGCGCCGTGAACTCTCAAGGTTGGGGCTACGACAAATCTCGCAGATCAAGAACCCGACAGCAGATCCTCGATCCCGCATCGCGACGATACCCCGCTACACAAACGATGAATGGGAAGGAGAATAAATAACAGAAGGACGGGGACGGGGACCATTTGGGTGGCAAGACCTCGACATCAAAATATTCCCCGCTGCATATGGCATTATATATATATACATCTTCACTCGACATGGCATGGCGTTCTTTGGACACGGACCACGGAGCTTGCGGCGTAGAGAGGCTGGCCGGCTCTCGAGAGATTTTCCGAGGGGGGAGGGAGGTGGACGGACGGAAATAAAGGTGGCTCGCGCCGGCTGTGTGTTCTGTCTGTGTGTACAATATTCGGGCGTTTGGACAAGAAAAAAAGAAGAGAAGAAATATCTGAAGACACCGTGGACCTCGAAGGGTATTGTGCTGCCCTAGCTATGCATGCCATGATGCATGCATGTGATGTGGCAGCACTGTGCACCTGCAATTGCTGTTCTTCGACGTTCATGAGTCTCGTCTACACACACACGTCAGAATCGCCGCTGAAAAGCTAGCTGAGCCGAGATATCGCCTCGAGTCCAAAGACCTGCGCCAAGCCACACATCGTACGATGGGAATCCAAGATGCCCCATGACATGTGGCAAAGATCTACGAGCCAAAATGCATAAAAGCCGATAAAAGAACACAATGCTATGTATCAGGTATCCCTCTTCCAATCTTTTTTTGCATAAAGACCCGTTTCACATCTCGTCTGCATAGGGATTCGCTGGTTCTGTCTGCGGAGGATCAGCCGGCCAGGACTTGTGCATGAACCCGGAATCATGCATGCAAGACATGTTATGCTCCTTTCTAAACTGGCTTAAACGGCTCGACCGGGAGATCTGAAATCACGGTGCCATTTGCTGCTTGAAAGGAAGCCGGCGAGTCTACTACAGACGGCAAAAGGATGCTTTCCTGAGGGGCATTTGAGTTGGGTAACGTAGGTTTGCCTTCATTCTCTTCTTATTCTGAGTAGAAAAGACATGGTGAAATGACTTGAAAACTTTGTGACGCTCATGGAATCTAGGCCTTGAAAAATTCCATTCTTCTCCATGCACCGTAATGAATGGACACAACCAGGTCACGACCAACGCCCGCTGCATCCTCTCTTGCAGCCGTCGTCTTTGGCACAGCCGGGCTCTGGAACACAGGAATCCAACGCCTCGACAGTATTGTTTCCCTCTCTCCCAGACTGCAATACACCTGTCTGCCCTGTCTGGCCTTCTTTGTCGTGCCCCTGGATGGCAGGCCATTCCGACCAGACACGGCCCCATCGCTTGTCAGCGGTGGGAAGCTCGCCTTTCGATGATGAGTTATGGACGATGCTCTGAACGTCGCTCGTCTCGGTGGTCTCCATGGTGTTGCCGAGCCCAGAGGCGCTTGTGCTGTGTTTCAGCGGCTGAGCCACGGACAGCGGCGCTGGGGTAGCAGACGGGTGGCTGGATCGAGGAGAAGGCGTGCCGGTATCAGGCAGGCTCAGCTCGTCCCATAACTGCTGGAGGACTTTGTTGCTTGATGGCACCTTTGGCTTGTTCCTGGTGCTGCCCTGCTTGATCGGTCCCCAGCCAGCAAGTCTCCAGTTGTTATCAAGAGAAGATGACGGGCTGTTGGCGAAGCGTACAGCCTTCCTTGACCCTGACATCGTCCGTGGCGTGCAAGATTGGGGTGTTATAAAGGGTCGACGCATGGCACGCACGCTTCTCGATGATGCTGCAGGCCTGTCTGGTGTTGTTCGAAATGCTTCTTGCGGGAAGCTCTGAGCCGTGCCACGCGGCACCACTCTTGTTGGTGGCCCAACGCCATGATCAGAGACTTCTTCTACATATCGGATAGCACCAGATTTTGCAGCCTTAAAAGCGGCCGGGAAGCTGTCTCCATCACCGTTTATGTCGACGACATGAGCGAGCCTGACCCGGTTCCTATACCTGCGGCTCAGGCACCAGGCGATGAGCAGCACGAGCAGCAGGGCGCCAAGGACCGCACCGACCACGAGGCCTGCCAAGACACGCGTACTTTTGAGAGGAGAGGCGTGCGCTGAAGGAGTCGTCAGGGGAGATGATGTGGATGTTGGGGCGGGGAGGACAGTCGATGGGGGTCCAGCAGGTCTAGTGGAGAAGGGGGTTGTTGTGGCCAGGGGTGTGACCGTAGGGCTAATGAGAGGTGGTGTGATTGTGACTGTCGACAGTGATCGAGCGGTGTAAGTCACCAGGACGGGTGAGGGTGCTGCTGTGACTAGAACTCGGGAGATCACGGTGATGACAGATGTGACTGTGGCAGCGTCTTCGTTCTGTCTTCTTTTCCGACTTGCCAGTCTTGACTCTTCACCGGTAACGTCTTCCCAGTCCTTCAAGAGCGTACGGGAGAGACTCTGGCCACTGGTTATGGGAGGATGTGATGAACAAGTATCAAATTCCTCGGTCTGTGAAAGCTTCCTGTTGCGTTCTTGTGGTGGTGGCTCCAAGTCAGACGTCGTGACTCTGGCCTGCTCGGTGAAAACGCTCCTGCCGGGAGCCTGGATTGTCAAGGTGTCTATTGCGTTGACAGTCACTGTCGAGGTCGTGCCCTGCCCAACAGTTGTCGTGAGGCTACTGACGACCGTCGTTGTCGAGAAGATAGTCAGCTTCCGGTGAGAGTCTTGTCTTGCCTCCTTCGTCACGAGCGCTCGACCTGCGAGCCCATATACCGGCTCATCGCTCACTTCAGCCCTTGTGTCCCTGTGTCTCTGAGCAATCGCATCAATGGGGCTGATGTGGGTCTCATACAGCTCGCGAAGCTGTATGGGGCAGCGCTTGACATGACCTTCTGTGGTGCACATCTCAATAGCAAAGGCGTACAGCGTAGTCCGCGATAGTACGAAACTACGCGGCCTCGTATTATGTGGTGGGCAAGTAAAAAAGAGACAATTTAAGAAGCAAACGCAAAAGATCACCAAGTTCATGTGAGACAGGAAGAAACCTCAATATTAAAGGCGCAAAGAAGGGCAATAATGACCAACGTGTCTGGGTTGCTCGACAGCCTGTTCTACCTATATCGGAATCTACCTCGAAGTGAGCGTATGTTGACAATGATCTTCACATTGAGTCTGCAGATTGGACGTGTGAATGTACACAGCAAGTCGGACCACACCCACAGACTGACGCGCCTGAACGAGTAACTGCCGGAGTAGCAGCACAAATGGCCTTCGTCGTGTCTGTGATTCAAGATCTGGGTGATGAATAGGAAGAGTCTCAAACCGCATTTCAGGGACTCGCTCCCTCCTGAGTCCTCGAACAAGCATCTCAAACCTCTGTAGTGGTAGACCACATAGTCTAGAAGGTTGAGGATCTCGAACCCCCAATTTAGGCTGACCTGGCCTTCTGTTTGAGCTGCAAAAACAACCGTGGCGATTCGGCAGAATCTGGAGATGCACGTGTATTTGGCAAGTCTCAAAAGTGTCATAGCCTGCTAATCAAGAGACTGGTCAACTCACCATCTCTCTCGTTTACACTTCTTCAGCCTGAAAGAAGATAGTCTTGGAAGAGCTCGATACATCGATTGAAAAAGAAGAAAACACGCCACTGTTTGCATACGGGGCTGCTAAGCTCCCCCGTTGCTGCTTGAGGTCGGCGACGCCCCTTGCAAGCAAACCTGATGAGATACGTTCCATTCTGGTAGGGTGAGCTGTGACAGACATGCAGATCAGAGGTGGAGCGGCGGGCCCATGGATTCCAAATCGAGCGTCAAGAAGCTGAAGTGCAGTGCTGCAGTGCAACACAAGTCACTGCCAGCTGCCGAGTGCTCAAAAGGAATTGGAACCAGTGGTTCTCGGGGTAAGACGAGGTGGATCTTTTCGATATTTTGATGAGAGATCGGCGATGTACTATGTAGTAAGTATGAGGACTTTTGGAAACCTCAATGTCGCACCTTTGCAATACGCAAGTAAGAGGGGAGAGGCCGGAAATGGAAGCTCTATCCACTCGCAGCAGATTTGGACGTGGTAGAGGCGCAGGGGCAAGATCCATTGGTGGTGTGACGTTGGTAGAAAATTAGGCCTAAAGAGGATGTGATTGACCTCTGAATATAACATGGTAGAGATGGCCCAAACATTCATGTCTTGGTCGTGAATGGCCCCTGGATCTCGTGATCTTGACATACCGGAGCAGAAAGAGACTATTGATGAAGCTGAAATGTGACGCTGATGAGAAGAGGGTCAAGATCATGTGGAGGGTATACAGAGAGTTTCGGTTCGAGTTGATGGGCATTGGCCAGACTGTAATTACGGAGACAATGACCGAGTAGTAAGGGCTGCTGACATGTCCAACCTGCGTAAGGCCAGGAAGCAGAGGTTAGTTACTCCTCCTACTATTATCACAACTGTATACGTCCATTATTACAAAGTCAGGAGGGAAGTCGTTCTATGAGTTGCAATATTTCGTATTTTCCCTGAAAGCTTTCCAATGTTATCGTTATCACTTCCTATAAGATGGTTGTTCTAAGAAGTGCCAGTCATGGTACTCAAAAGGGTGCTATATAGCCAGCATAATGCATTAGACCAGGCTGCTACGGTGGTCTAGAACCTACATTGCCTCTCGAGCTGGTTCAATGTAACGGGCTCAAACCCCCTCCGGAGAATTTTCCTTGTTGTCGTCTTCACATGGGGGAGCACCAGGCTAGGGGCCGGTGTAGATGGTGGCAGCATACTGAGCGTTTCGACCCCCCACTTTATGATGACGGACCGCGATGGTGGGCTTCCCGCGCATGCTGTTCACACAAGCCCAAAGCTTATTTGGCCTGGGGGTTTATCATTTACCAAGACCTTCCTACTGAGGTCAAGCAGTGCTAGCGGGCTTGAGATCCTCCCCTTGATTTCACGGCAGTTCATATCGTGATTCCTCCATGGTTTCACGGCACTTGTATCATCTCTCGACCGGGCCGAGGTTTTGTTCATGATCGGTAGCAGGAGCTGGTTTGCATAGCCGCCTAACCATTTTCTCCCCTTGGTCCGAAGTTGCTCCTCACTGTGAGAATCTGGTACTCTCTTGCAAGCCCTCCCCCCCCCGGCACCCCCTCAACGTCACACCGCAGCAGGCATTTAAGCTCCATCCTAACCTTGATGGCTTCGTAAGTACCCTATGCAGGGAGACTCTCGTGCGCTGCAATGCTCACATGATTGGCTGCAGGTCACATAGTACGGTCTTTCAAAATCTGATAAGATTAAAATGAGCAAGACTATGTGAACTTAATCGTCAAAACAAGTCCCTGAGCCGTTGTAGCCATCTTGCATTTTAGTGAGACCGGTGGCTTTAAGGTTCAGTCGGCACACCCATGAGTGGGTTCGCTGAAGAAGACCTGGTTAGCCGAACCGTATCAATCTGTGATAGCACACGTTGCTTTCGTGATCGTCAGGCACAGTATTGGAAAGAAGCTTAGAGGGCGGGTTTGACGCATCATCCCTAGGGTTCCCTTCACCTCAGAAAGCCAAATAACTCGTTTCTCCCCTCTTCTTCTTGATCTTGGCGACTGTAAGACCCCGTGGCTTCACTAGCATCAACAGTCTTGGTGATGAGTTGCTGCGATGGATGCGGGCATATCCGCAGCCACCGAATGCAGAGCTGACCAACGTGGCGTGTAGATCACTGCGTTTAAGGTCATCGTCGTTCTTGACGACGGCACGAGCCGAGTGTCTCATCCCCCCCCCCCATTCTCCAGACACAGTCAGCTGGCCTTCTCTTCTTGGTGGCATCCTTAGTCAACCTAGATTAGAAAAGGAAAATGCAAGACGGAAATACACAAGTTGACCATTTACTCTCACCATTGCGAGATACACTCAAATGACTCTTCCGGTACTGGGAAGCTGTACTTCGACTCATGACAATGACCTCACCCATTCGTCACACCCCCCCTCCGGCGCATCCGCGGGACTCGGCTCTGGTGCCGTCGCAGCTCCATCTGAACGCTGCGTGATTTGTTACAGCGGTTCGAGTGGAGGATGTTGGGATATTTTTGCTTTCTTTTTTCAGACACCATGCCACATTCACACGTGGTTTTGTTGTTCTTGTCAAGGATTAACACGTTCGCCCTTCCTCTTCAGCCTACCAGAGTCATTCAACTGTCTCAAGTCGAGATCCGGTTCGCTGGTTTCTCTGCCCTGGTCAAAGGCCGTACTCGGAAAACCACACAGGGGAGGGCACTACTATTATTCTCGCGGTCAGACCTTCCAAGTTTCTCACATTTTTGGTCGAAAGAACGGGGTAAAAAAACCAAAACAAAAAAAAAAGAGAATCTCGGAGATTTGAAAGTGGCGATGACGCGGAGCCTGTTGAGCTGAGGAGCATAGTGCCCGGCAAGCCACTATACGAGAGAAGGACTCTCCCAGCTGGGTGGAAAAAAAAAAAAAAAAAAAAAAGACGCAGAGGATAACCACCGGCATAGGCATCGCTCTGTCACCAATTACTTATTTTTTTCTATGGTACACTATTGTGCTTACGGGGGCCCGGAAACAACCCGGAAACACCCTAAACTCAGTCTCACCCTCTCCCTATCGACTCGCTCATTCATGGTTCGTCGGAGCTGAATAATCACCTGTTGTTGTGGTGGAATCCATTCATGTTTACACGGGTAGGCGGGTAGCACGGGAAGTCAACACCTCCTCACAAGTCAGTTGGGGGGTGGGAGGGGCGGCGAACGAATATTCGTATGTCTGCTATAGCATGGCTATGGGAGTCGTCGCCGACAGCGCTTGCGCCGCGGGCGGGCGTGAGTAGGTGCCCGAAGAATTGGAACGGGCGCACCACTAAATTCCCCAGGGACCCTTGATCTCGAACAAGGCGGGGGAAGGGGGATGCTTAATATTATAGCTCTTCTCCCTGCCCTCTCTCTCTTCTCCTTTCTTTCTTCAGGGTCTGGGAAACGATGTTGTTCGAGAGGTGTGAGGGGGAATATCCATGACTTTGTCAGGGTTGGAAGGCTGTGTTTTACACATACATACATGAGCAGCAATTGGCAACCTCATTGTGGATGTTTGCGGCTGTCGAGTTCTTGTCACACCGGTGGGTTGGTCTGGTGGGTACGCTTTCCAGAAAACGAGAATGGCCTGAAGCCCGGGTATCGTCCCGGATGCGCGAGTTTTGAGTACAGAGTGGGCAGAGGAAAATCTCGGCCTTGGTGCCTCAAGAAGCAATTTCCCCCCCGGCACTACATTGGCCGGGGCTAGACACAGTTGGTGCTTCCTTTGCACCATATCCACAGACGTTGCATTCGTTGGCTTTCTCCACAAGCTCTGAGGGACTCAAGGGGAGAGGGTCAGGAAGTCTGCGATGCCGAGCGTCCCAGATTCTTGGGTGATCGGCATCTTTGGGCATCAAGATGTTTTGCCTCTGGAGGGTCCCTGCTGGACCTGACCCAAGGACCGAGACTTGATCGGCAGCTTGGATCTGCTGTATACACTTCAATAGATATTTGCTCCGCTTGATGCCCAAATGATGGCTCCTGTAAAGGGGAACCGTACACATAGTAGTAGTAACATTGAAATTCTTCAGCTGGCCGGGAGCACGAAACAAGGAAAAGAGGAGAAAGGGGCGGGGTCGGGGGGGGGGGGGGTGTGAGGGCCCAAAAGCAAGGGGAAGGAGGGAAAACCACAGTTTAGCCGTCAAGAGGTGGAGATTGACCGTGCAACTGGTAACGCAGCGTGGGTCCAGTCCTTACCTATATCGCATGCCCATACTTAGGCGAGCGATTTGAGCGATCCCATGCTTTTGTGATAGCAGGCTTCTGTGGGCTCCGTACCAACTTTTGCGCGCTCTGTATGTACGTAGAGGTATGCAGCAGGGGGGATATTGTGCAAGATCCTCCTCCCTCAGGGTCCGCGACGCAATCACATGACGAGCGTCTCTTCGGGAAGGCCCTGTAAGCTCTGATTGCCGAAACCTTGTCGGTTCTTGGGTGCCAGCAGCAGACACTATGCATCTCCAGAGCTTCACCTATTTTTGCTTTGTTCTTGTTCTCTTTCTGTGTGAGTGACATTTCAATGGGCGTGTACGTGTGCGAGTTCGTGGGCGTGGGCGCGTCGAATGATCGTTTTTCTCTGCTGACCTACGTGTCTTGAGCTCAAAGAGGCACAGCACAGACTGACTGACGTCTCCGTGCGGGCTGGCTGGAATCCACAAAATGTCAATGTTGGATCAGCAACGCGGAGTCGTGCGATGGCAAGTACTATGGACAGAAGCAGAGAAACTACGGCTATGGCGTTGGAGTGCAATGATGGAGAGTGCGTTGGGACGACGCATGTACTGTGACCGTACGGTGCAGTAGGGCGAGCCAAGAAACTGAGGTTAGGCCTAGCCATAGTTATACTAGCAGTCTTGAAGATCAGGGTAATGCTTACAACTAAGCACGACACTAGGTCACAGTGCACAGGACAGTACAAGACCGGCGTTGCTGGCCCGAGCGCAGCACCAAAATTAACGCTACATCACAACAACAGCGGCAAAGAGGAGACGGGAGCGCAGTAGCTGACACTGTACCGTAAAGCAGAGCCATGCCCGTAGCGTGAAGAAACTAATCATACCACAGAGGTTTGAAGCCGGGCTAGCCTTGCCTCGATGCGACACTGGGGGGTTCCTGCTGTAAAATTGGGTCTCGCAGAGAAAGGACCGGGCAAGCACGAGGGAGGACTGGGGTGAGGGAGGAAAAAAGTCCAGAGCACCCCAGGGGACATGGATGCTGGGTCGCATCTGTGTGTGCGTGTGTGGGTTTCCAGGCCACAGATGTCAGCAATACTGGACACGCCCACACAATTCGCCCACTCAGGATGTCAGAGTTATACCCATAGTTAACTGGCACCGGCCACAGCTTCCTGGTTCGTTGTGTCGTATCCCTTGTGCACGCTCGGACCGTGTCTCAAGCATCCTGTCCGTGGCGCTACTCTGGAGAGAGTACCTTTTTTTTTTTTTTTTTTTTTTTTTTTTTCCTTCCCCTCCCTTCTTTCCTTTTTCTGAGAGGGGGGGAAAGGGGGTCGGGGCCACACAATGCCCTCAATTTCCCATGCCCACAACTCAAAAGAGGAAGAAGGTCGAGGAGGAAAAGAAGGGGTTCCTCTTGCGTGCAAGAAGGGCTGTCCGTGTGTCTGTCTGTCTGCGTGTCTCTCTTGATACTACCTACCTCTCCTCTGGATCTCTCCATCCTTCCTCCCCCTTGTTTCCCCATCCGATCGAATGTGGATTTTTTTTTCTTTTCTTGGGAAAGGACACGAACGAGGCGAGTTTGTCAGGGCTGATGAACCATGGCCAGCGACCCCGTCAAAGCGTTACAGGGCGTTGGGGATAAGCCCTCTACAGCTGTTGAAGATCAGTCCCCCAGTTGCGTTAGTCGTGGTGAGCCCGGGGCTGGCCGGCCCCCCCTTGCCGCTCATATAAGCCATGTACTAGGTAAGCAGGGTAAGGTACGGTGCTACTACGGTACCAGTGGTACCTATGTGGTTTCCTGTGCGCGACCAGGCAAAGGAGATTTTTGATCAGCCGCTAGTCGAAAGATGCGAGCCTAAGCTAGACGAGAAGGGCTGCTAGTAAAGACACACGGCTATTGATCTTCCCTCTTTTCCCCGTCCCTCTCTTTAGTTTCTCTTTTGAGCCCCGACCTTTATCTTTTTTAATCCTGTCCTCCCCCCCCCCTCACGACCAGCTTTCGACACATGTAGCGGATATCTCCGCTAATATCGTGGACCGTGTCCGCGATTCTATCTCGCCTAATCGACAGCATACACGAAACAAACACCACATCATACTCTCTCCTGCGTTCGTGTGTGCGTGTGGTGGGACAGTATGATGATGCAGTCATTCTGAATGCCCTCCTACTACGACAAGTAGACTGCCGGACGGACAGTTCAGCTTTTATTAGAAAGACGACGCCGAACATGTCCCCCATATCGGCCATGGCGGCCATCCAGATCGCCCCTCGCGCGCTCGACAATCGGGGACCCGACGTTGCCGCCGTCGCCATCCTCTTCCTCATCCTGGCCACCATATCCTACCTCCTCCGTGTCTATGTCCGGGTTTACATGATGCGAGGGTTCGGTTTGGATGACTGGTTCATGACCGCAGCTGCCATCGCCTTCACCCTCTACTGCAGTTGTGTCCTGGGCGGTGTTCACTACGGTACCGGCCAACACTTTGCCGCGCTGACTGACACGCAGATCAAGCGAGCCATGCAGGTAATTATCATTTGCCCTCTTTTCCCGGCGAAACTATGGAGCAGGCTGGTCGAATAGATGTGGATTGCATGGTAGGGTGACGACGGCGACGATGATGATATTTCTTGAGGCTAACATCGATTTCTTTTTTTCTCGAATCTAGTTCTGGTTCTTCTGCTATATAGGGTACTGCTGGACTATGATCCTATCCAAGATCTCGATTGGCCTTTTCCTGGTCCGCATCATCGTCAAGAAGATGACGCTGCACATCATCTACCTGGCCATGTGCCTCAGCGTAGTGACGGGGCTCATCTTCTTCTTTGTTGCTGTGCTCCAGTGCTCGCCTGTCTCGTACTTTTGGGACAAGTCACAGCCTGGCAGCTGCATCTCGGTCGACATTATCATCGACATGACCTTTCTGTACACCGCACTGAACATTGTGTGCGATTTCTCGTTTGCACTGATGCCCATCTTTATAATACAGAACTTGAGTATGTTCCCCCCCCCCCTTTTCCCGTGTCTTTTTCACCTCTCAAGAACTCAAGAGACGGGGGTATTTGCTGCAGTTTCTTCTGTATACTAATATATCTACCTTCATATAGACATGCCTAGACGCCTGAAGATGGCCACTATTCCATTGCTGAGCATGGGATGTATTGCGAGCGGTGGTGCGGTAGTGAGGATGGCATACGTAGAAAAATTCAGGGATGGCGACTTCTTATGTAAGTTCTCGCCAAAGATGCCCTATCGACATATATTTCTTCATACATTTGTTACCTACACATACAAAAGATCACTTTACTGACCAAGACATTCGATCTACAGATAGCACGGTCGACATAGCAATCTGGTCCACCGTCGAGGCCGGTCTCGCCATCACAGCAGGAAGTCTGGCCTGCGTCCGCCCGCTCTTCAAGCTCCTCCTGCACCAGCTGGGCCTCACGGGCTCCGGCGAGCTCTACCCCGTCGGCTCGTCCAACCCAGACGCAGTCAGGCTCGCCAACCACAGACAGCAGCGCCTGGAGCCACACATCCAGACCATCGGGGGCCGCCGCTCACGGCATATTGACGTTTTTACCCTGCACACGATCCGGTCAGCGCGAGACCACGAGGGCGACGAGGATTCGGTTCGGAGCCATGGCGGCGAGAGCAACGAGGATGAGATTGCCAAGGTGCGGTCGGCGGTCTCGAACAGCGAGGAGAACACCAACAAGAAGACGTCGAGGTGTGGGGGTCCTGGACTTTGGGGTTCAAAACATCTTTCAGTGCAGGACAGCATTAACAGCAATAATAACAACCACAGGTTGAGTGGGAGGATGAGTAAAGGATGGTCTGGTGCGACAGAGTCATGAAAGAAAAAAGAAAAAGAAAAACGAAAGGGGGAAAAAAAAATCGAGAAACACAAGAAACAGATATGTCTGGAACAGTTCCACAAGAAAGGGGTGGCATTGCATTGTTCAGCGCTACTAGATATCATTTTCCTCCCCCCCTTTTTTTAATACGTCGGCGTAACAGTACCTCGCCATTTAACGCATCATGACACGACAAATTCTATTCCAAAAGGCTTGATCAAAAATTTTGGTCGTCTTTCATAATTTTTGGACCCGTCCCTGAGAGTGGCATCTGGTTGGTGACTTTTGTGTGTGTACACAACAAACAGGATAAGTGATGTACTTGAAAGTAACCGATAGAGTACACATTATTGGATATATCTTTCAATCAAGCCAACCCTTTTTGTACAGACGCCAACCCTACATCTTTCCTTTGCTTATTCATAACACAGGACTGGCATTAGTATCTTGATATGATGGTACGATAGTTTTCATGACCGCTACTTGCTCAAAATGGGGGAGAGAGATGGTGAAGTAATATATTGTCACCTTTCATCTTGTAACGCCATGGGAGAAGTCTGAATAGCCTTTGCTGCCAAGGATTATACTCGTCTCACTTGATGCCTCCCTTTTTACTCTCTATAAGGATCAATCAACAGCAGACCATGCAGGACTGGCCACGAGAAAGCGTCCCGGACGCAAACTGCCCAACAACACGCCATATGCCTACACAACAAAGCAACCACAGAGCGTATCCAATACAAGCATCCTCGGTTAGAAGACATATCGAAAATTTGGATTTTCCTTGTCCGTCATGTCTCTGAACGCCGTCTGGTCCAGATCGGGCTGCTCCTCTCCCAGGCCCTCATCCTGCTCCTGTCCCTCACCGCCTCCTATGCTCCTTCCCCCCCTCCTCTTCTGGTCACGCCGCTTGTTCTCCCAGCTGAGCAGGGACCGGAAGGCGAGGATGACGGCCAGCTCGGCCAGGTGGCAGAAGATCATGCTGTCGATGCCGAGGGTGTACGTCGGGGCCTGGTCGGTCTTGTAGAAGAAGGGGCCGATGATGTTACCTGGTTAAAAACAAAGGAGACGCGAAAGCGTGAGAGCCGATCGGTCAGTCAGGTAGACGGGCGGGCGGGCGGCCGGGTAGGGGCAGAAACAGATGGCACACTCACCGATACAATAACCCAGAAAGAGAAAAGCGTTCGTGACGACCTTCTTGGTGTGCCCGGCCGTGTTGGCCGTGACCAGGCTCAGGATCAGGACGAAAGCGGCGTTGTAGGGCCCCGTCAGGTAATAGCACCACAGCCTGGCGACGTGGCGGTCGGTGGGGACAAAGCGCAGGCCGAAGGCGCCGGCGATGTTGGGCAGGGTGTAGAGCACGGCGAACCAGCAGCGGGTGTCGCGGCGCAGCCTGACGGAGAAGTAGTCGTTGAGGTAGACGCAGGAGAGGATGGAGAGGGCGATGAGGCAGCCGTAGGGGATCTGCATGAGGGCGGTGACGAGGGTGCTGAAGCCGAAGCCCTGGATGATGAGGGTGCCAAAGTTGCTGATGCCGCCGTTGGGCGTGTTCTGCAGCACGCCCATGAGGAGGAAGAGGTAGGTCTTTGGGTCGCGCAGGGCCTCGAGCAGCTGGTAGGGCTTGAAGTGCTTGTTCTCGACGCCCGTCTGGTTCCCGCGCAGGCGCTCGACGGCGATGCGGCGCTCGCGGGGCGACAGGAGCGGCGCGGTGACGGGCGAGTCCGGCAGCACGAGGAACAGGGTGATGCCCCAGGCGCAGCACAGGCTGCCGATGATGATGAACTCGTACTTCCAGCTGGGGAGGCTGCCGCGGATCTGGCCGATGCCGAAGCCCAGGAGCCCGCCCAGGGCGATGCCGAAGCCGTTGGCCGTGTACCAGAGGCCGATGCGGACGGGCTGCTGGCGCCGCGTGTACCACATGGAGGTGATGAGCATGAAGCTGGGGTCGGAGCAGGCCTCGGCGGCGCCGGAGAGGGCGCGCAGCACGGCCAGGGCGGCAAAGCTGGTGGCGCCGGCCTGGGCGATGAGCAGCACGCCCCACAGGAAGATGTTGGCGCCCAGGTAGCGGGCGACGGGCAGGCGCTGCATGAGGAAGTTGGTCGGGAAGGCCCATGCCAGGAAGCCAAAGTAGAACATGGACGACAGCCAGTTGTAGTCGGTGCCGACGAGGCCCAGGTCCTCGCGGATGCCAAAGATGGCCGCATAGGACAGCGTTGTCTTGTCGATGTAGAAGAAGGCGTAGCAGACGGCGAGGTACGGGATGATCATGAAGTCGATCTTGCGAACCAGCCGCTTCTCCTCGTCGGCAGTGTACGTCTCGGGGCCGGAGGCATCGTCAAAGAGGGCCTGTGCCGTGTCGCCGCCGCTTGTTGCTGGCCCAAAGGGACCCGGTCCTTTGGTGTCGGACACGACAGCTTCTTCTTGATGGACGGCAGCCGGCTCGCCATCTTTGCCGTCCAGCAGCCGATTCACGCGCGATGGATTCGAAGAAGACGACGACGGTTCCTGTGAGATGGTGTCGGCCTTCCTGGAAGAGTGGAGCGGATTAGAGAAGCCCATGACGCTGGAGGGTGCCTGTACCAATGCAGGCTGAGGGGTATGAGGAAGGGAAAAAAAGTATATGAGAACTGAATCACAACCAGCCAGGGTCGATGGAAGGGCAGCTCACCATCCAAGGAAAGTCAATATATAACCACAAAGGTTGCGATATCGGCAATTGCTACCCCAGATCTACCACATGAGGGGTGTGGCGATCTTCCCCTCTTCGTTGCTCCATAGCATCGGTCGAGCATCGCGGCGAGAAGACTGCTGGGGAGAGGAGGGGGGGGGGGGCTCCATATGATGATGATGCGACAGAACGTGGGGGAGAAGAAGGCAGAGAGGGGTTTGTTGGTAAGATACTTTGGGGGGAGGTGGGATGCGGGGATTCAGGCTGTCCACGCACCTTCCAACCACCCTCTCCACCTACTGTTTCTATCTACAACTGGACCTGATTGAAAGTAATGAGAAGACGGAGCCTAGAATCGATTGTTCATTGCTGAGAGGATTGTAGATCAGAATCATGAGGGAAGGAAAGAAACAGAGCACAAATGATGGGAAGTCTTTACAAGCAAAATTGATCGACATACATCCCGTACCCCCTATCCGAGATGCTCACTGCAACAGCCAAACCCCATCACACAACGGACCCATACGCCTCCAATTCGGACCAACGAGTCAAGCCTTTGAGTCGCAGTGCGAAAAGGAAGAAAATACATTTATGATCTGCATGGTCACATGTGTACATACGACCTGGCCATGAGCACCCCACGGGGTCATGCACTGTCAGTCAAGTCGCTATATAATCACAGTGCAAGGAGGAGGGGAAGAAGGTTTTGAATCCATGTAAGATGATTGGTTCAGAGAGTGCAGTACCTCGCGCGTGTGGCTGGACGACCGTGGCTGCAATCCTGAATCCTTCTCCCACGAAGGGTGTTGAAAGGAACCTTGAGAAGCATACGCCTGGGGGAGAAAAAAAAAACAAATTAAATAAAACCAAAGGTACGCGGGGACTTGCAAGGCTGAAGAACAGGTTTCCTAGTGAACCATCACATCCAAATCACCACATCAAATCAGATCAAGGCTCTCAAAATATTCTCATGCTGGAGAGTAAAGTTCTTTTTCATCCTTTGAAATTGATGACAGGCCACTTTTTGACCGGTATCTTCCAGGACTCCCGTCGAGGTAAATCGCCCCCCCCCCCCAGGAAGAATCTCTATACTGCTTCATACATCTATGCAACCATCCGGCCCTATAACGCATTATGCTACATGAATTGAGAAAATAAAAAGTCAGGAAGACCTATATGAAAGATATATATATATATGCAAAGGAGAGAAAGAAGGTTCAAAAGAATCCTATCGCTCAGGAGCCTTCATTGCCCACCTCCACCCAGGATTTACCTCATTAGTTAAGTATGTTTTGTTTTTTTCCCCCTTTCTTTCTCTCTCTCTCTCTTCATCATGTGGATCATGGATCAGTCGTCAAAGTATCCTCTCCATTCACTCGATTTGGGCATGACATGGCCTAATCTTCATCTCTCTTTTACTTTCTTTTTTCTTGTTTCTGTTTTTATTTTGTTTTTTCTTCTTCTTTCCTCCTTTCTTGTTCCCCTCGTCCCCTTTTGCAAGCCTACTCCTGCTTGACCTTCTTGCCCTTGGGCACTCTGGCTAGCCAGTACACACCCAGAGCCGCAAAGATGTTAAAGATGATAAAGGCCCACATGATGCCAAAGTTGCGCCAGCGGTCGTCATAGTCTACCAGGATGGTGGACAGGAACGTGTTCGAGTCGCTGATGTAGCAGAAGCTGCAGTCGCTCGTCGCGTCCGGGTTCGTCAGGTATCCGCCCACCCCGTCGATGTATGGCTGCATGTATTCGGCGCACGTCTGGTTGGCCAGCGGCTGGAACGTGAGGTACTCGTTGGCCGCGCACACCACGTCCGTGTTGGCCACGGCCGACGACAGCATGCCCGATACCAGGTACGTAAACGGCGACACCCGGTACATGAAGATCCAGAAGCGCGGGAACGTGTCGGGCGTGGCGAGCACACCGCAGAAGATGAGGGACAGCGAGAATATCAGGTTGGCAATGTTGCCGCCTGCCTCGGCCGTCTCGAAGCCCGCGATGATAAAGTCGGTGAACGTCGAGCTGAAGAGCAGGAACGCCCAGAGGAAGAGGAAGATCAGGGCCCCGCGCTCGTGCACCTGGCCGGCTGCCTCGGCGTTGCGGTACAGGCCGACCGGGTAGTACCAGCACACAAACATAAAGACCGCCATCAGCGTGTTCCAGGGCAGCTCGACGAGGATCTGGGAGAGCATAAACACCTTCCAGCTGTAGGCCTTGGACGGCCGCTCGCGGACCTCGTAGAGATCACGCTGCACGACAAAGTGGGGCATCTGCTGCTGCGTGAGCTGGCCAAAGACGGTCAGGATGTTGAAGATGGCAAACATCTGGTTCTGGAGACCCTGAATCGAGTTGGGCGCGTTGAGGAAGACGAGACCGATGTACAGGGCGATGGAGATGCAGAGGGCGGCCTTGGAGTAGATGTACGAGGGCGTGCGCCAGTACTGCGAGAAGACACGAGTCAGGACCTCGCGCAGCTGCGAGCCGAAGGGCGCGGCGAATTCACGGTAGCTGGCCTTGTCGTGGACGGGGCTGGCATCGACAGCGGTAGCGGCGCCCGCATCCTTGAGGCGCTGCAGCTCCGCATGAACCGCGGCGCACTCGGGCGACTCCTTCCACGTCTTGAACCAATCAATGTTTGTTTCCGATCCAGGCGCGGCACCGATGGCCTCGAGCATCCATTCTGCCGGGTTGGCCTCGGGCGGGCACGGAGGGGCACCGTGGCGTTCAAAGTAGGAGCTCATGGTGTGGGAGTTCTTGCCGATCTCGCCAAAGTAGACTGTCCTGCCACCCTTAGCGAGGAAGAGGAGACGATCGAAGCGCTGGAAGAGCATGGCCGAGGGCTGGTGGATGGTACAGAGGACAGCCTGGCCGCTCTTGGTGAGCTTCTCCAGCAGGTCCAAGATGGCCCAACTCGTCTGCGAGTCCAGACCCGAGGTCGGCTCGTCCACGAAGAGCAGCAGGGGAGGCTTGGCGGCCAGCTCCACACCAATGGTCAGCCGCTTGCGCTGCTCGACGTTGAGACCCTCGCCCGGCACGCCGACGACGGCGTCCGCGTACTCGTGCATATCCAGCAGCTTGATGACCTCGTCGACATAGGCAAGCTTCTCGTGGCGGGGAACATGTGCGGGCTGGCGCAGCAGGGCGCTGAAGTTGAGGGCCTCGCGCACGGTGGTGGTCTGGAGGTGGAGATCCTGCTGTTGCACGTAGCCCGTCTTGCGCTGGAAGGAGGCGTCGCGGGGGTGCCCGTCGACCAGCATCTGGCCGGTGATGACACCCATAGAGGTCCGGTCGGCCAAACAGTCGAGCAGTGTCGTCTTTCCGGCACCAGAAACGCCCATGAGAGCAGTCAGGGTGCCGGGCTTGACCCAGCCGTCAACGTGGTCCAGGATGCGTCGCGTCTCGTTCTTGATCTTGACATCGTAACAGACGTCCTTCCAGTGGAAGACACTCCTCTGCTTTTCGATGAACCCAGCTTCCTTGTCGGAGTCACTGGCGTCGCCGGCGCGGGCAGCGACCACAGGTCCCCCCATTGTCTTGCCGCCCTCGGCATCGTCCGACTGCTCCTTCAGGAAGGCGGGCTTGTGGCCGAGGCGGAAGAGCAGGACCTCACCCTTGGACTTCTTCTCCGAGACGAACTCGGCGGTGAGCATATAGGTGAGGAGGAAAAAGATGACGAAAGCGATGAGGATGCCAACGTCACGCCATTTGTGGGAGTGATAGTAGCTGAACGCAGTGTTGATGTAGGCGTCACCGTTGACAACGTCCTGGCCCGCCACCGAACCGACGGCGGAGCAGATGTGGTTGTGCGGCCCGACATTTTCGTATCCCGAGAAGTCGAGACTGGGCACATAGGCCGTGCAGGTGTAGTTGCGGTTGTGGAACTCGTTGACCATGAGAGCCTCGAAAGCATAAGCCAGGGGATCAAGGTAGTTCATCCAGCGGCACCAGTCGAGCATATAATCGATAGGGATGACGAAACCCGTGAAGATGACCAGACCCAGGATGATGATAGCTGCCGGTACCATTGCCTGTGACAGTGTTCGTGAAGAAGACGCGATGGTTCGGAACACCATGGACATGGCTATCGTGGCGAGGAAACAGGTGAGCAGGTAGAAGAAGAAGGCTCCCGGTTCGCGGCGCAGGTTTGCCATGAAGTACAGGGTCAAGTTGAACACGATCGTGTTTGCTATCTTGTACGGCATATCGCACAGCATGGAGGCTACAGCTTCGGCGGACGGGTGATACATTGCGTAGCGGGCATGTTTCTCCACGATTGGTCTTTGAGCGTACAGTGTGAGAATCTGTCGAGTCTCGGGTCAGCTCATGCCTCGGCGGTGGGGAAAGTCAGCAGAGGGGAAGGGGCATGGATCGTCCGACAACTTACCTCGAGGGCAGAGGCAAAGGCATTCATAAGACAGGCAAAGAAGAGCAGGGCACCGCGCTGAAAGAAACTCGACGTGGTCATCTGGAGGTTAAAGAAGACACTAGAGATGATAAGGGCCATGCTGGTGTTTCCGATGAGGGCGCCAAGGGTGAGACTCGGATCGCCTATCAGCCGCTTCCAGCCACGCCACAGGCACAGCTGAACCTGCTGCCAGTAATCCAGGGTGTATGCCGACTTGGGGCGGTTGCCCTTGGACTGCTGAGCACGCCTGTGCGCACGGAACCTCTCGGCGTCGGTGCCGCCGATGGGGTGCTCTGTCTTGTACACCTCGATCTCGGCCTGCAGCTGCTTGTACTCCTGGCTGTTCCTCCAGCACTCGGCGAACTCGTCGGGAGTCCTGGGCGCCTTGCCCTTGAAGTCAGGCCGGACGATACGCTCCGAAGGGCTCGTCATGGAGGTCAAGAAGTCGGGGGTGGTCTGGCGAGCGGGGCATTCGAAGCCCAGGTTGATAAAGTACTGCTTGGCGGCATCGGCGCGACCAAAGAAGATCTGCCTGCCCTCGTACAGCACGGCAGCCTTGTCGAACAGGTCGTAGGCGGACTGGGGTGCCTGGTAGATGGAGACGCAGGCGGTGCTGCCGAAGAGGTCAGATTGCAAGCGCAGGGTCTTGCAGAACTCGATGGCGTTGGCCGAGTCGAGACCACGGGTCGAGTTGTCCCAGCACTGCAGGGGGGCGCCCGACAGCGTGGCCTCGGAGATGGTCACACGCTTGCGCTCACCGCCCGACACACCGCGCACGTACTCGTTGCCGACACGGGTGTTGATGGTGTGGGAGATACCAAACATGGCCATGACGACGTCCCGCACGTGGTTGGTGAAGACGTTCTTGGGGACGCCTCCCGGGATCTGGCGGGGGGCGCGCGCCCTGGCGGCGAAGGTGAGGGTGTCGCCGACCGTCAGCATGGGGAAGTGGACGTCGACCTCTGCGGTGTAGATACACTCGCCACGGTGGTTCTTGTGCATCTCGCCCGCCGAGACACCCTGGTAGTTGAGGTAGACATCGTCCTCCAGATGGATACCGTTCATCTCGCCAGAGATGGTCTTGAGGAAGGTACTGCAGCCCGAGCCGGGCGGGCCCAGCACGATCAGCATCTCGCCGTTGTTGACGACACCGTCGAACCGCCTCAGGATGTCTATCCTCCTCTTCCTGCTCCCGCCGAACAGCGAGCGCACGCCGTCGGCCACGTCTAGCCAGATGTTGGCAACGTCCTTCTGGAAATCGGTGCCGGCGCCAAAGCCGAAGACGTTCATGTTCTGGAAGGCGATGCCGCTGGTGCGGAACGAGTTACCCTCGTTGGACACGAGCTCGAGCACGGTCTTGGCCCAGGCACGGGCGCTGAACTTCTCGCCATTGGGGTTCAGCGGGCTGTCTGGGTCGTCGGAGGCGACTGCGAAAGGGTTTCCGCCATGGACACCCGAGACGTTGGAGTACTTGCGCGCCAGGCTCTGGACCATGGACTCGCGGCGGGCGACCTCGACGGCATCCGCGTCGCTGTCGGACTCGGTGGTGGTATCCTGCTTGGTGTGGGGGAGGGTGTCATCGTCGGCGGACAGGGTGGTGGCGGTGTCATTGCCGCGAGACTGGGCCTTGGAGGACTCGTCGGCCTTTTCTCCGTGCTCAGCGCCTGTTGCTGTCGCCATGTTGTCAGCCTCGGCCGAGAGGCTGCGGACGAGGCCCTCTTCTGTGTTTTCGTTGACGTCGCGCGACGTGGTCCGGTGGAGGGCTGGCACGCCGCCCGTCTGAGCTGAGCGGTCGTAATTTCCAAAGGCGCCAACGGCAAAGGACATTATGGGCAATGCGGCGCGGGACGGGGGCTCAATCCGTAGTGAGCTCACGTCCGGGAACGCCGCTTGCGTTGCTCGTGGCGTGGAAAAGAGAAGAAGACCCGCCAAGGATGAATACTTTTGCCGCTAGTCCATGTGCACTTGAGACACCACGAGCCAGGTCAGCGATTGTGCACACAATTGGTTCATTTCCTCTGCTCTTCTTTCAAATGTGAAAGGTTGTAGAAACAACAAGAAGGGGGGCCTCACGTGTGGGGGAATCGAGCTACTGGGCTCTATGTCAGAGGTGCCTCGGCAGGAACTCGACAACGGCACGCAGATCAGTCTAGGGCTGTGTGGCGGTTGGTGGGCGTAAATATTAAAGAGACACACGATTAACAAAGAGAAAACCACAAAGGCTGTTTAGCAAGCCTTGGGTGGAGGGAGGGAGAGAGGGAGGTGACGATTAATTTGACGAGCAGCGAGAAGAAGGGTCTAAAAGCTCGGATCGAGGATGCTACGAGGCGGACAGGCAACGACTTTTATCAGTTGCGAGGCCTTCACTCTGACGGCGACAGCGTATTCGCATTCGAAGGGCCCAAACAATCAATGTTAAGGATGCAATCTGGATAGGATCACCCCTGTATTTTCTAGGGGGTGACCCAGACATGGTCCCCCTGTGCGCTGTGCTCTTGTGCTCCGGTTGGTTACCGAGAAGATCTAAGGTCGCCCTGGGAGGGGAAGGTTTGCCTTTTGGAGGGGCTCTGGAGTGGTGTTTGGGGAGGGGGGGAGGCGGCCTTGGGGCGTGGGTGTACCCGTTGAACCGCCCGCCCTTCAGTGAGCAAATCTGAAGCTATGGCCCCACTGGCACGCCCACGACAGGGGCTGCCCAGGGCTTCACAATCAGGCTGTGGGGGTGCCCACGGCCTCGCTATGGGAAGCATAGCCCTAGGGCCTAGAGGCGGAACCTATCAACACCCCGATACGCCCGAGACGGGTTCGTACCCAGGGCCCCAATTTCCAGACAGTCAAGACGCCATGTCCCTCTGAAAAGTCTCCGGTAAAGGCCCGGATTACAGGTGATGCTGACACGGCTCCTCCTCGACGGTACTGACGAGAGCCGCGCCGCGCAATTTGACACGGTGCTATATGCCGTATTATCTTGGCGTCCAGCTCGGTGTTTTGCGCAAAAGTGTCTTGCGCAAAATCATGATGGGTGATAACGTTTCGTTGTCGTCGTATCATCCTGGCCAGCAGCTGCATACGACGGTACAACGTACATGCAATGCAATACGCACATGCGCACTAGTACATGTGACATGATTGGGGAGTACGAAACTGTGGGCACGGTTCGTTCCTTGCTTGCACCTCCCAAGCAGTAAAATTTAAGCTACACACTTGGCAGCCGTAGTCCCGAACGTTGGTAGTATTACGGCCATAGTAGTCTCATTATGGTGAGCCAAAACCCCAACCCAGACTTGTTCGTTGACCAGTAGTACTGCGGATTGTGCTACTTGGTGGTCATCTCCAGCCCACCCAGAAGTGGATAATGGCCGCGCTCCAAGCACGGAGGAACTTCTATCCGGCCCACCGCAGCTAGGCGGCCCCAGCATGGGTCACCATAGGCCCAAAACCGAAGTCATCCCGCAGGTCAGGAGAATGGTGCTTCCGCAGGTGCCCTCCATCATCTGTAGGTATGTGCATGTATTGCGATTCGATTCTGTGCTGCAGACGAAGACTCTAGCACACACAAGCATTCTGCAGACCCTGTCTATTGAGATGAACTGCACAAGAACGGTCGAAAAGATTCCCAAGAATTGCCAAGATCCAAGTACATTATTATGGTGAAGTTTAATAACGAGATTCGAATCATTGATAATTTTTTTTCTTCTTTTTTTCTTCTTTCCTTGCCTTTTTCCCGCCTCGTGCCTGGTGCTACTACAATAGATCGAGGCACAATTTGGTCTCGGACTTGGTTTCCAGGCTCTGTCGTAAGCAACAAGAACCTCAAGTAAGCCACCGTTAAGACAGTCATATTATCATAAGGCGAGAAGAATCCACCATTCCCCACGTCAGCAAGATCACCCCGCTAGCGCGATCCAGCGGATGTCGTCGAAGAAAAGACGACCCTTCCAAAATGTTCTCAACGCAGGGGGGAGAGAGAGAAGATGAAATGAATCGGCACCCTTTGGCTGACGGGAGCCGTCGTCTGAAGAGGAACGTGAAGGGATCTCGCAAACGCGGGCTCCACCCGCAATTCGATTCTCCCTCGCCGCCAGAGAAGGTCTGGCGGCTTCAGCTCTCCCTAGCGGCCACGCGCGAGAACCCGCTCCGCATCGGAGAGCTCCATCTCTCCGAGGACCCGAATCCTCCTCCACGGAAAAGAAAATCCGCAAGACAAGCTGAGAATACCCCCCCAAAAATTAGAAGAAGAAAAAAAAAAGCAAGGCTTTGTCTGTGAGGGGCGATGCCCAATGATGACATTGATGTTCGAGATTCTCTTGGCCGGCGTCGTTCATACGTTGACATCCTACCAGAGCCTGGACCTGGAATCTAGAATTTTGCCTTTTTTCCCCCCGGTTATTGTTGTTGTTGTTGTTGTTGTCGTCGTCGTCCCCCCCCCCCCCGACCCAAACCTCCTTTAATCTGTGGCAGCACCATATAGGTAACAGTTGCGGCACACGGTAGGAGCTTCGCACCTGGCCACACACATCCTTGACGTTCTAGAATTGTATAGGTACCCACGACGGGCAGCGTGGGGACACAGAGCCCCTTTTTTTCCCGCGGCATAGCCGTGGGTGGGTCTTGAATTTGGAGTGTATTGTCATAAGCGACCCTCACGTGTTGGCTCAGGGACTCGATCACCGCATCTGGCGCTTCTATCACTTCGAGATCTGTCACTTTGGTCGTTTAAGCTTCCGATGGTCTCACCAGCAACGTGTTGGTCGAGTATCTACATGCATACCTCTCCTAATGGCCTGCATGCCGATTGCCTCAGCGTCCCAAGGTTGCGGCAGAAGGTACCGTGCATGTGCAGTACTTGGTTCAGGTACAAATAACAATCATGTGCTTGTACATAGTAAACGTACATACTCGAAGGTTACTGCAAATGGTGTAATATTGCCCTATTTGTCTCGCCTCACAAGTCTGGCGTGGCTGCAGCTGACATGGGAACCTTTGCATGAGCCCACAACCAAGGCAACCCCGTGATCGTCCGCGACCACGCATTCGACCCCATACCACACGGACTTTTGTTGCTCTTGGTACTCTGCCTGCCTGCTCGGCTCTTCTCCGCATATTGTTCGCTTAAAGTCTATACCAACGGTGCGGAATCTAGCCTTCCCTTCTCGGAAGGCCTTATGGTTCGTCCTCCGCTTTCAGATAATAAAACATACAGCATGCTACTCGCCACAAGATCTTATCAGGGAAGTAAGTAACAAATCCCATCTGCGGGCTCATAGACGGACCCCGAGGGAGTTGGCGTGCTTGTCGCGCAGCGGGAAGAATGTAGAATCCGAGTAATCATTGCCATGGCTGTCCGGACTTGGTAATCGACTCGAGTCCGGGGCACTGACGGAAGCCGAGTTGTCCAGCAGATTGCCAACTCAACAGCCCGACACCAGTGGGATGAAAGAATACCCATTATTCATTACTAAGTCTGTACCCACACTTTTGTCTGATTTGTGCCTGTTCGCTAAATGGACCGCGTCATGAGTCTGTCCTTGCTGGATGGGCTCCGAACACGAGAAGGTTCCAGATATCTTTGTTATTCCAACTGGTGTAGCAGGAATCTCTCGCCCCGCCCAAAAGCCGCCAAGCAGTTGGACAAGAACATCTTGAACACGCTGCTCCATACTAAATGCAGATCAAGTGGGACGATGAGCAAAGTTGTGGCCGAGGGTACAAGTCCCAGAAACCGTATTACAAAGACATGGAGAGAAACCCCCCTCCCCCGGACAGCATCTTGTTGCGCATGTGTCATAAATGATACTTGTATTATTCTGCAACACACAAGATCAGCCAGACTGAACAACACAGATTGGCAGGAGACAGGGGAACGGC
Organism: Aurifilum marmelostoma; assembly: GCA_027559495.1. Taxonomy (NCBI): domain Eukaryota; kingdom Fungi; phylum Ascomycota; class Sordariomycetes; order Diaporthales; family Cryphonectriaceae; genus Aurifilum; species Aurifilum marmelostoma. The sequence continues at coordinate 1,502,674 of JAMXSV010000010.1, read as the reverse complement.
GGTGGGAGAACCGGCGGTGGGAGAAAGAGGAGGTGAGATGATGGGTGCCAACCATTCCCACCCCCCTTCCCCTCTTTCTCTATCTCTAGTTAGAAGGGAACAATGTTCGGTCTACTTCTATACTACGGAGTAGTATGGGAACTTTGAGTACGTGATAACACTGTCACATGCCTGTCCTTGTCCATATCGAGCTGGTATTGGGCGGACCTGACGCAGGGGCCTCTCTCCCAAGTATGTGATGATGATGCTGCGTGATACTTCCAATACACTCTGCGCTCGTCACTCGAAAGACTAGGTCTAGCCCATCTATAGAATGATAGATTTGAGCTCTAAGCGTCTCTCGGACCCGGGGCCAAGGGGCGCGCCGCTATGCGCAATGGCCAAGAACAGGCAGCAGCTGGTGGACAGTTCGAGAGAAAGAGGTGGGCCAGGGGTGCTTCTGTTGGATAGCAAGGCTCTGACCCCCTTCAACCCCTTCCAGCAGCGGAGCATACGCCTCTCGAGCTTCGAATATTACCCAATATGCGGTCAATACTAGAGCCAACTACGTCTCTTCTGTCTGCTCCGATCGACCCGCTCGCTTTTGGGCTACGATAAGCTCTGTCATGGTCGTGTTCGGCAACACCTTCCAAGCTATCACTTCACCGACAAGACGGAGATTAATCAAATCCCATATTACGTGGCAGGCTTGAGGAGGCATTGGTAATTTGACTTGCTGGCTAAAGACACCCTGTAAGGTCTCCCCGCCCTTGCACCTCTTCTGCATCAAAGTGAGGACGGGTTGCGTCTCGAGCTTCGAAGCCGATGGGACATCGACACCAGTTACTCATTCTGTGCTTTTCCGGGTGACATCCACTCACCCATCGTTGTGTAATATAGCTGCCTTTGGTGAGTGAACAGGACATGATATAGCAAGATTCCTGCCATAAACATGGTTTCTGCAGAAGGCCATCGTGTCGTTTCCTTGATTTCCATAGGATCCCGTTTCGCATGATCATACATGACCGTTGTCGCATCGCATCCCGAGTTTCGGTCCCTCATGTTTTCCAGAGGGCGAAGACTGTCTGTTAAACTGCCATTGCTTGCAACCCCCCATCCACAACACTTTCTGCGACCTCGAACCTTTGTGCGGCCATGTGGGGGTTTCAAGAATGTTCAGGATCTTGGCTAGTTCGTAGCTTGGTCTTTGATCTCGGTGCTATCACCGGCAACTCCGGAATCCTCCTCCAAGGATATCAACGAAACCTCGAAGAGTTCTTCACACTCCTCCCATCCCCACAGATGCTGCGGGAACTCCTCATCGTAATCAGCGATGGCGGTATCGTAGACAGCCTTGTAGTCCTCAAACTCAGGCTTCTCATCGCTGTGGATGCCAATGTGCCGGCCGGTCTGGTACATTGCCACAATCATCTCACCAGAGAGGGGTAGCCAACCCTCGTACTTGGCAATCTTGTCGACAATCTCAGCCTGGCCCAACTTGCAAAGACCGTGGCGCTGTTCATGAGGTGCCAAGCCAGGAAAGTAAAGTCCTCGAATGTCCATAGAGCGGACTTTGGTGATCAGGTCGCCGACCTTTCCTTGGAAGCTGTTGGGATCGGGAATCGGCCACAGATCCTGCTGAAATAGGTTGATGAGCAACGAGCCGAGGAGTTTCTGATTGCAGTCCTGGTGGTGGCTCATTGATTTACAAAAGTGCTGCTTGTCTAGGTTGGCGGGGTTGGTCAGGAAGAGATAAGCCTCGAGCAGACAAGCCAGGATAGCAACGAGGTCTGCGTTACGGACGGCCAGTATGTTGTCCGCAAGGTCGCTGCAGATGGACGCTGCTGTCTGAATGACTTGACCATTGCCGAGGCGCATGGCGCCATTGGAACCTATCTCGATCTCGTGAGCCACCTCTCGAATGTACGACTTGAATGATTTGAAGTCACCCAATTTGTATGCAACTTGAAGGCATTCGAGCGGGGTGAGCGTTGTGGTGGAGAGACCCTTGCGGAAGCCGGCAACCCACGTCTTGGCCCAGGCATAATAGACTTCGTCCTTGACTTGGTACTTGGAGAGGACCTGCAAGACGCTGTAGATCTGCTCAGGCCTGGGCTCTTGGGTGAACAAGGGTGCGCATAGCTTGAGGTGGAAGATGCTGAACATGAACTTGAGGGCAACTGGGTCGTCGTCGAGCGCAATCACCCACTCGGGCTGATTGCCGCGCGTGTGCGTCTTGAATACCATCTCGCTGAGAACAGGAGAACCAGCGGCAATGGCGACAGCGTCGACCTCAAAGACATAGATCTGTCCATTTCTTCCCTTGGCCTTGACGTAGAGATCGCTCGTCCTACAGAACTTTAGGCTGATGCAGCCACCCTCTTCAGCTGGACCCAGGGCCTGCATGTGGCCACCGCCGGTGAAATAACAGTCGACTACAGAACCGTTGTTGTTCTCGTCAAAGGGGTCGACCCCTGGCAAAGTTCGGTCAGATTTGAGTTCGAGGTTGCGTGCTTTTGGGTGGTAACTCACATTGGGCATCGTCGGATGCAGTTGATTGATGGCCACCACGAACGCCAACCGTAACGGCTTGCGTGTCATCTTTAACGGTATCAGAGCCTTGAACACCCGATTTAGTAGGCTCGGCCACATTTTTGGTAGACTCAGCAGAAAGAGCTGATGGGCTGCCGTCGACAGTGAAATCGTTGTCCTCGCCAGCACACTGCGCTTGGACGGCGACAGCCTCTTCCTCGTCCATAGAGTCCTTCTCGTTCCTGCCCGTTGCGACCTCTGTGGCCGTAGTGCTTGGGACAGCGTGTCCACCAGCAACGTCAGCGCAGTCAGAGCCTCCTGGCGTGGTTCCGATAGACGCAGAGTCAGAAACAGCATCGGGGACTTTAGTATCCTCGCCGGAGAGGCAGACAGTCTTGCGCATCTTGGTGAAGCGACAGATGCGACTAGACTCCTGCTCACTACCGGGATTGGACATATAAACAGGCTTCGTCTTGGCTTCAATAGGAGGAGTGGCCGAGGGGCTCTCTGGGAGGGCAAGAGCGGCGGCCTGGGTCGACGCCAGGTCGCGCAGTGTCTCGATGTTAGGCAGCATTGTATTTCTAGGAGACTTTGTGCTCTTGTCAGCACATACCAGGGCAAAGGCTTTGGACAATAGTCAGTCCTCACTGACCTGACAGTAGCCCACGGTACAAGCTTGAGAAGGACGAGGTGGAAGGCAGGACTTGGTGGCTGCTATAGTCCTGTGGCAATCGATGCAAAACGTGCACTCGTCGTAATCGCAGTGATGAATCGCTCTAAGCGCGATGACGACGAGCGTGAGTGAGATGGAAGCGCGTGGAGCCAGAACGCGTTTCCCTTCAGTAAATCGTACCAAGTAATCGACAGGTCGATCGAGATGGCAAGAGACGTGATGATGGCAGGGAAGTTCCAGGGCTTTGGGATCCGATACCCAGATGCAAGGATGGAGGGAACAAGAGTGGAAGGAATCAAGAAGGGGAAGGGTCTGAAGAGGAAGGAAGTGGTGGTGCCCGCTTGCTCCGCTGTTATAGGCAAGCAGGAGTTCGCGAAGGGAAGGCACGATGCATTCGACGCACCTATAGAATCAGCGAAGTACCATGAAGACCAGCTAACAGTCCGAGATCGAAGGTAGTCAAGGCTAGGCAATGAGGCTCCAGCCAATGCCTAGACCTGTTTGGGCCGAAGCTGAGCTTGTCCATCACAACATGATGAGTGATGATGACCAGAAAGAGACAGAGAGTCCAGGGCCCCAAAGCTTGAAATGTTGTTGGCCAGGCTATAGCATCGCATAAACAGGTGCAGATGCTCCGTTAAGGCAGCTCACAGTGTATAATTATATCATCAGATAGAGTGAAATGCATGGATTCTGTCTGGTAGTGAAAGGTCAACAACACTTTGTCTTGCCTGATGGACAGTTGAAAATGAATCACAGGTCACTTTGACAAGCACCAAGTGGCTAACATCAGGAGTTGAAAAAGCTCTTCTGTGGCCTGCCTTTCAAGCTGCCCAAGTGCTGCATCTTCAGGAATCATTGAAGCATCCCTCTGCCATCAAGAGCAGTTTGGCCCCATCCACACAGCCATTCCTCCACAGGCCAACATTATCCCCCTATGCTTGATGATCTGAGATTGCCCTTTGTACCCATCTTCTTAGTACCAGCAACAAGGCCGATACAGAGTGAAGTAGGACTCCAAGGACGCACCCCAGCCTCTATTCTCGCGAAGGGAGCTCCTGGCCAACTGATTAGTCCTTCTGGGCATCCTCAGTGCCGTTGAGGCCGACTCCCTCATCGCCCCTCTGCTCGGCCGGCTCCTTGCCCTTGCCCTTGAGGTCCAGGTTGCGAAAAACGATCATGAGGCGGTCAGGGTCACTCGTGTCCTTGACGGCAGTGACCGAGGACTGCTCAGTAGCACCCTCAGCGCCGTCCTCGGCACCACCCTCTGGGTTGCGGCGGGGGCCGTAGATGGTCACAGTCTCCTGGCTGGCGGCACTGGAGGGCTCTGCCACGCCCTGGCCCTCCTCCTCCTGTTCTTGCTCCTCGGCCTCAGCGGAGCTGTCAGCCGTGCCAGGGTGCCAGGCGAAGGCCTGGACTGTGGTGGCTTTCATGCCAGTGGGAGGCTCAATGGGGCCGTAGTCGTCCTCTGTGTCGTTGCAGTACTCGAAGAAATCTGAAGCAGCGTTCTAGGCGCGCCAGTAGTTCTATTCCCAGAGAAAAAGAAAGTCAGTCATGCACTCGAGTTCTCACAAATTGACAGCGTATCGACGCCGTCGCTCACATACCCACGGCTTGGCAAACATGTCAGGATCGATCTCGGCCTTGCGAGAGCCCCAGGTCAACTCGGAGAGCTTGAAGCCCCACTCGTCCTTCTTCTTGTCGATAATGCCGCTGCCCTTGGGGTCCCAGCGGGCGGTGTAGGTCATGGCGATCTTGTAGACTTGAACGGCGGTGGGTCTAAAGTGGCTCCACCAGACACTGTGAGGGTGAAGACGCTCGGCGGCATTCTGCCAGAACTGGGGCTTCAGGGCACACTCCTGCCAGTTGTCGAGCCACTCGTCGTCGCAGGCCTCGATTAGGTCGGCCAGGCGCGCCGTCAGCATCTGCTGGTTGGCAGCAGGGCGCCACTTGCCAGGCTCGTACTCGCGCTCTACACCAAGCATTCGGAAAATCTCCTTGTTCTCGCGGGCGAAGACCCTATAGAGAAACAGTTAGTGTGTTGCGTAGTCAAGCTGGTGACATGCGCTTCAGGAAGGCAGTCACGTAATGTTCCAGAGAAATCATCATCGAAGATCTGGGCAAGCAACAGACGCGTCTCATCTCGCCTGGTCGCGTCCCCTCGGATGGGACGCGTTGCGCAAGACGATAGAGGAACCTACCAGTGAAGCTCAGGCTCCCAATCGAAGCCAGGCAGGCGAAGCAGCGCCTGAATGGTCTCATCGTTGGAGCCAGGCTGGGGAGGGCCACGGCGCTGGCGCAGGTTGCGCGTATTCAAATTGGTCGCCATGGCGGCAGCTGTGCGTTGTGGTTGAAGAGAGCTGACAGCCTTGCTGATACCGCGTCAAACGATTTGGTCAGTTTCGCGCAGACTCAGAACAGGATTGTGGATGCAGAAGAAAAAAATCACAGACCTGCCAGAAGTAGACATGGTCGCCATGGTGTGGATTGACGATAGACGTCGGTTGAAGAGAGAGCTGGGGTGGTGGTGAAGAGAATGTCGTGAGTGCAGGTGTGTCGTTCTCATAGGAGGGCTGAACATCGTAAAAGTACAACCAATGTGTCTGCAGCGCGCCCTAGTCCTGGGGGAGAAAAAAAGAAAGAAGCTCACATTCACTCCCAGCTGTAGGCTGCCAGCAAATAAGGTTTGTGGGCTCGTGAATTGTTCAACAGCTTGTAGTCCACAGTTCTTTTCCCGCCCCTTCCCTCCTCCTACTCCAATGTTTCGCCTTGACCTACTTGTCCCAGGCTAAGCAGGATTCTTCATTCATTCAGAGGTCATATATAGAAACAAGCTTCTCATAACACCTTCCTTTCTATGCCCTCACGGGAACAATCCTAAAGTTCTCTCAAACCTCCCCTCACCAATTTGAGACGACACAAGCTCTTCAAGGTGCTGGACATTGGCAAAATGATATCCTCCCGTATATCAATGGGGACCACACCTGAATATGGACTTGTTCCTGTCATCTAGGTAGATGCTATAGAGTTGGGTCTCATGAACGCCTTCGTAGATATAATCTGCGGCCCCGTTCGTGCGAAAATGCTTCAAACACGACGTACAGCGTGCTGGCCATTCGTTCATTCAGCACTGCCTCATAATCTATTATCTCGAGAATAATCACTGCACAGCCTCCTCGTTTTGGTAGAAGATGCATCTAATGCATACTCTCTCCATCGGCGTAATTATATACTTAGGGAAAACTGCAGGGTGCTTAGAGCATTTAACGAACCGCTCGAGGGTTCCACAGTAAATTTGCCCGTTCGAATCACTTCTTTCTGGGCCCTTTGCAGGATAGAACCCGAGACGTTATCAGTGAAAGTTTTTTACTAAGGAGTGGTCCAGTAAGAGACTATTGAAGCCGCTTCGAAACCTGTCCTCGCTGACAGTTTGCTTTTGTGCTGACGCCACTTGTAAAAGGGGGGGGGGGGGGGACTAGGTCAGCGAACCTGATAGATATTTGATAAACGGAACCTTCGGCCGTTTTGTTTGGAACGAAAAATTACGTAGAAGTACAGTATAAAGATGCCGTGAGGGTTGGGTAGTGGTTCTAATGCAAGAAAAAGTGCTGCGCCATGTGCGCCCAGCAGCGCCCCCGGCCGGGTTACATAGCAACCTCAAAAGCGAGGCGCAGTGGTGATTGCTGACCGGCGCAATGAATGGCGCTGGGTTGCATTTCGTGGCTTAACGGATCCACACTAGTATGAGGCTGTGTTTAGTGTTTATGGAATGCGATGGAAGGCCTCAGTCCATATATCCTCGAACATGTCTCGAATGCTACCGTAGTCCTCAATTTTCAGGTCTCTGCCCACCAAGCTCTATACAGCATCTGCCAGCAACAATGCATACTCGTTGATATGGCCGACCATCTCCACGAACCCTGCACAGTAGATGGCCAGGTGCCACCGACTGGGCCAGATGATCACGATGACGACGCAGAATCTATTCCGGAGAAGGTCAACGCCGAGCTCTCCAGTGGGCCTGCATCTTTGCGAATAAATCCATCTGGCAGAATATATATCAATTCGAAGCATTCAGATGCCAATGGAAGTAACCAGACTTCTATTGAGGTTCATAAACCCGGAGTTGTTGAATTCCTCCCAGACAGCGTCACCAATCATATACATCATCAAACCAGCAATGCTGGCTTCAGCGGATTCTCATTTACATCAACCAGTATCGAGATAGTCTCGTCTGCAAAAAGGCAGCAGTATGTCAAGAGAAGATGCGTAAGTGATTGATGACCCAGTGTCGCCACGATCTTCTTTGTGCTGGATTGAGCACCCTACCTGGGCATGCTGACAATTTAACAGCCTCAGCCAATACCGGAGGAATGTGACTTCTACACGCCCCATATACGCATCTCAAATCGCACTGTCCGGCAGAAACTCATCGAGATGGCACAGGAATTCAGCTTTCTTGACCAGGTATTTGCCGAGTGCTTCCGAGCCTTTGAGCAAGCATTCAGCAACGATCTTGTCCAGGACCACCTGATACAGATTCGAAAGAGAATTGCTCAACATCAAAACCGGAGTCCTGACCCAGTGAATAGCACAGCAGTCTATGTTGGAGATCTCGGCGAGTTCTGCGAGGACGTCTGTGCTTCTTGGAAGCAGCCGCTTCCAACCCGCAAGGCAAAGGCCTACAACAGCGGCCTGAAGTACGGCAATGATTGTATGATCTACCTGCAAGACGCCCTCGAGATTCCTTATTGGAAGCTCATCATGGACCTACTATTGGAATGGAGGGTTGTCAACAAGAACAACATGCTGGGAACTGCGATTCTACATATGCTGCGATACAAGGCGCTCTCTTGCCAAAAGAAAGCCGGAGAGCTTGGCCAGATGGCTCTTCTAACCACGGGGGATCAACATGGGCTAAGAGTTCTCTTGAAGAGCATCTTGAAACGAATGGAATTTCTCAACGATGCTCTGGAGCTGGTGGTGCCTGATGAAGGGCTGGAACTGACGACTTCGATGATAAGTGGTGCTCAGGTCGTGAGATCGGCACCGGAACCGGCGGCAAGCGCAAGCCCGGCTGCGTCAAAAAGTGTAAGAAATCACCCCCGGTCTACAGTAATACCTTTAAAGTTTAATTGAGTTCTGATACATAATCTAGGATGCTCCAACCCAACTGGCCCTCTTCGTCGCCTTCATTATCCTCGCGTTCGTACCCGGATACCAAGGCTTCGCCATCTCAGCACAGAGCTATGAGATCGGCAAGACAACAGACGCCGATTTCTATTACCTCATACAAAGCAGTCTCATGTCGGTCTTGGGGACCTTTGCCACGGCACTGCCTCTTCTTCGATCAGTGCGGGACTCGAGGCCTTCACGTTTTTTCTGGGCATTTTCAGCTGTTGGAATGCTCTCAGCTGTGGGTGCCGTGTCTATTTACCCATTTGTAAATACAGGCTGGAGTTCCACGGTATCCTTCATAGGCAACGTTGCCTCGGCGGCCGCTGTATTGGTCTTGGCCTTAGCGACTGCGAGGGAACGGACAGCTGAGAGTGATTCGTCCAATCATGGTACTACCAAGACCCAAAAGCCCGCAGATTGGAATGACAAATGCAAGAGTGATTGAGTTACGGCCATGGATTTGGGCCTATCAAATATCAGACGTTATAATCCCTGTTCGACATCGATGGCGGTGGTATCTTCGCCAGTCAGGTTGCCGCTGTCGCGACGACGGTCATAGCCATGATGGGTTGCCCAGAACGAGGCTGGGATATGCTGCAGCTCAGGTCTAGGTCTGAAGTGGGCCTCGTTCAATACGCAGTTCAATACGCAGACGGTGGACTCTTTGAAATATTGTGCTTTGAGGAGGACAGAAGATCCAAGCCCAGTCAGATCTAGTTCATATAGACATGCGAAAACGCTTGAGCAGAAAGGGCAAAGGTGAAGACTGTTGATGATTAATTATCTTGACAGGAGATCTGTTCGCCTGACACCGTATTTTATTTCGTAAGCATTCGCGCAACCTTTCGGTTGTCGGAATTTTGCGACGTCGTTCTCGCTCGTGAGTTCCTCCCTGAGTTCACGCGATGATGGATGAGATTGACCATCAGCCTAGCAGAGAGCATGGGTGTTCAGTAGTGAGCAGACTAACTAAGAGATGAAAGAGGCCTTATGCAGGACTACAAAAGGAGGTGAAGCTACATATACTGTTTCAGAATTTCAGAAGTTCTATATTCACAACACGAAGATTAATTACCCAGACTGGTAAAAATAGCACAATGCTGCAAATGCTCGAGGCTCCCTTGCACAGGTATCAAGGAGGCAGCTTCGAACTTGTTCATCCTTCTTTCAGGTCTGACTCTCTGGCTCGTGTCTTTGATCATCAGTAGACTATACTTAAAAAACTCCGCCTGTCCTCCGCCTTCGCCTAGGACCATCTGGCCGTTGGCTCAAAACATCCCTCAGTGCTATATCATCTTTGTTCTTGTCTGGATGATGGACGCGGACGTGCCTGTTGAGAAACGTATCATTAATTAGGATCTCATTATTTGCACAGTCTCTTGAGCTCGAAGGATTGGAGGAGGATGACCTACCGCTGCAGATTGTCTGGTCTGGGATATTTATGCTCTCGATCCGGGCAAAATGGGCATACGTATCCTGGAGCGTTGTGCATTATACCGTGCCGAATAAGTTCTGTCTTTCTCTCGAAACCTCTCCCGTTCGCACTACGGGGACAACCTTTGATAGGACAATAGTAACTCCTTGCTGAAGAATGAAGCATCGCATGAGTGTTCAAGAGGTATCGACTTTGAAAGGGCGGCGCTTTGCAACCTTCGAAATTGCAGATGTACTGGCCATTCTCAGCTGCATTGCGAAGCGGTATTATGTCATCGATGTTCCTGAGAGTATCTGCCCAAGAACCTGAAGAGGATTCATCATGGTCATGTGTGGCCGCGCTTGACCAGACATCGCTTGAGTCTAGAGACCTTTGCTCTTCATATTGCTGAATCCTGTCATTCTCCTCGTCTTCTGCTACGCGTCTGGCTGATCCGGAAAGGCCAGCAATTCTGGCTTTCTCGGCCGCGCGACGAATGTATTCAGACTGATCACGCAGCAATCGATTGTCCACGTGAGTTTGGTGTGAGTCTTGGACATTTGCTATGCCACGATCTGTATTCCTCGTCAATCGAAAAAAAAAAAAAAAAGGACTGCTTCTAGATGAATTGATGGAAAGAGTAACGATTACTTACCAGACTTGCTCGATGATGCACCGCTTTTAGTGACTGCGCCTTTGAGCGACTTCCAAGCCAGAGATACAGCTCGCTCAACAGACCCGATGTGGCGGATGATGTTGAGAGAAGACTCGCCAAGCCGCGATATAGCAGTAATGAAGGAGCTCTGATGACGTTCAAAAACATGTAGCTCTTCTATGGTATTCAGACCCACCAATATGTCCGCCTGGAGGTTCTCCAGGATGAACAAGTCGAGGAACATCTCTTTGCTTTGGGGAATGTATTCCGCGTGATCGCCGATATCACCAACAGAGAAACTAGCCTTGACTACACCAATCGTGTAGCCTGTGCTGCCATCTGCGAATTCGAGTTCCTCATATGCCTCCTTCACCTCTAATCCTCGAGAAGCAGCGAACTGCGGACTGACGAGGCTCAAGTCCGATCCCGTGTCGGCGCTAGCGCAACCAACACTTTTGTCTACTCGACAGATTATGTTTCTTTTTGGCCGGCCGATGCTGCTCACACGGAGAGTCTGCATCGAGGGGACGATTTGCTCGACAAGACGGTCGCGGTGTTTCGTCATGGTCTCCGTGACGTGGAGAAGCTCCATTCCTATGATCATGGGAACCGCCAATGTTTGGAAGACGTAAAAAGCGCAATCGAAGGTGGCGTAGTCCGGATCGCGTTCGAAACCACATTTGACCATGACCTGGCCGATTGCCGAGACCCTCCTTCCATCTGCCAACGAGAATTCAGGCAAGGTTTTTTCTTGGGTATCTGTAATCAGCAGGCCGAATTGTTTCGCGAGCTCGAACGAAATAATGTTGTCGTCTGAGCCGGTATCAGGACACGCAGTAACAAACTTGGTGCAGCCCTCAGTTATGACAGCCAAGGGCAGCCCGAACCTCTTCCTTGCTCTTCGGGAAGACTGAACCTTGGGACGGTTAGCAGAAGTGTGTTCCATGAAGGCTGGCCTCGTATCAGGTCTTCGAAAATCGACATGATCTGTTTGCACTTTGTCCAGATCCCTGGGCATCGGCTCCCACGTAAACTCTGCCTCAGCGCCATCGAATGACGCCTCCGATGTGACGTGGTTATATAGAGGCTGGAACTATGATGGTAATTTATCAGTACTGATCACCCCTTTTATGCAAATCCCTATGTGTTGTTATTTAGATTCGGCATCCCATATTTACGCACCAAGTCCCATAAAGGCGGGCTATTCGAATCAAAAGAGTGAGTCTCGGCCTCGAAGGACAGGAACGAATCACCAGGGTCAAGGTCCACCTTTGTAGGTTTTAGTAGTGGCGAGTTACGGGGTATGACATCGTCTGGGTCGTAGAACTCCATCTTGATGACATGAGGATTCTCCAATAAATAAGAGACGTCCACGACCCAAGCACAGTTCACGAATGTTACAGTGTCGAAACTGTCGTGTGTTGAAGAGCAGTGGTTCATATATTGAGGGGAAAGGAGGAAGGACAAATTGACGACTGCTGCTCCTTGAGGTCAGTCTGACTACCGGTTTCGCCGGAGTCTAGGTCCCTCTTGTCCATCCAAACACGGAAGTGGAACAATTGGTGCCCGCCTGGGCTGTGCAAAAGCGATGGTGACGTGGCTGAAGACCTGCATGAGTAGTTCTGACAAGTGAACCTGCACGCCCTATCAAGGGGCGAACGGAGGTTTACTATAGTACAATTCTACACAGCCACTACCCATGATGAACCCCGCCCCATTCATCTAACGAGTCCCGCGAAGGAAATGCTATATCCATAATCTTAAGAAAAGCAAACGCCGTCTTGGCTTGAGTATTGCAGCTGTCGAGCGGCACGAGACGATAACGATCAAGATATTCAGAGCCAGGCAGTGACCTTCACCCAGATGCCTAGACGTTCTGAACTTCCACCAAAGAATTTCTCCTGGGGTGTATTCAATTCATACCAAGCCATGATAAGCTGGCCAGCATGAATCATTCCAAGAGGCAGACGTATATTGACGGATATCCGGCCTTGGCCGCATTTATTGCTAGCGATAAGGACCGATCAACTTTCATATACAAGAAATTCGACCGCCTAGCAGCCAGAAACCTGTTGATATTACAGAGCGAACTGGCGGAAATGCAGTCCAAGCTTGATGCCTTCGACAAGGAGGATTGGGCAAGATATGAGAGCCGTGGGCCCGAAGCCCTGGCTGCTCTTCACGATCTCCAGAACTGGGAGTCCTATAAGACCACATACGGGCCAGATTCGGATCGCCAAAAGTTGGTGGTCGATATCAGGAGGACTCTGAAAGAATACAGTAAGCTGCCGCTCTTTATAGCACTTTTATGCTCTACTTGGCTGATCCCAGATGGCTCCTTTAGGAGAGGCTTTGGTATTTGAAAGCACACTGGCCTCAATGCCACCGCCGGATAAGAATGTTCTAAAGGCCTTTCGATCCACCTTCTTCCGCCGATTGTCTCATCGTAGCCTTCCTCTATTGGAAGGCCACAGCGCAAGTGCATACGATGACCCAAATGACTTGGTCGCACTTTATAACGCGGAGCCTCCGGACAGGCTGACTATGTTTGTTAAAAACAAACTGGGATTCCTCTTCAAGGTTGGAACTCTACTATATGAATTCCCCTTTGTGGCGAGATACAAAACTCACAAGAATACAGGACAAGGCAGTGAATAGTCCTTATCAGAGCACGACCGTCGGGTACGCTTCTGGTCATCAGATTGAGGCGTTCATATCATACCTGAGCACGATCCTGGCAACGTTGCTTCTTGTCGGTGCCATTCTTGTATTATATAAGGTCAGCTCCAGTGGCTTGAAGTTGGGGCTGATTGCCCTCTTCACTATCACTTTTGCTGCCAGCGTCGGCTTGTTAACGAATGCGTCCATGGCGGAAGTCTTTGGAGCTACTGCTGCGTCGGTGATTTCCCAAACACCTCGGCCATCAAGGCTGGTCAAGAATCATTCTCACTAACTCTTTGGTAGTTACGCTGCTGTCCTGGTAGTCTTTGTCAGCGGGAACATCAGTGACGGTTGAAGATGTATTGGCTATAGAATGAGGGCAAGACCAATAATAGTTGGAATGAATCCGGGCCGTATTGATTACTTGACCGTTGAACTCATACAAAAAAGGCATGGACCGAGTAGAGAGACTTGTCACAGAATGAGCCAGATTCTCAACTTGTTTCGTTGCGGACAGAAACATGGTATTCTGCCCTGATGAACCCTAGCCAAGGTCTTGATGAATAATTGCCAGCCACGGTGCAAAGCTTACATCCCAAAGCAGGATATCCATCCAACAGGCCTTGAGAGTGTCCTGGAGCACCGGAAAATAGGATACACAAACAAGTTTATGTGCCAGAGGAAAAGAACCAACAGCCTCCAGCCAAGGTATCGCTCATTCCTTTGAAATTCTGAGAGCTTCCGTCCTGATAATGGAGTACGCCAGATCCATCATCCAGTTGGAAGACTCCGGAAGTTTCCACGGGCGTACAAAAGCTCGCCTGCTTGACCCAGCCTGCCCCATTGGCGACAATATGTATGCTGAAAGACCCCAGGTGCGTTGAAAACCCGGCTTCGATATCACCTAGGTCACCTGGCTGGGGCGACACTATCCACGTCGCACCTCCAGCCGACAAAATATGCAAACCCGCAACGTACGTTGTCAGTAAGGTGGTGGGAGCTGTACTCCACCCGTGCGCGTGGCTCACGCGAGAGCTTGTTGTGCAGAGAGAGTAGTTCAGCGTGCCAGAGGTAGAATAGCCTTCGACCAAGGTGCTGTTCGTCATGAACTCGTTGTCGAGCATGTACCTCCACATCAAACGCATCAGAGCTAGGGCTCTCGTCGCATTCCCCGAAAGCAGGTGGCTCTCAAGCTCCAAGCCGCTCACAAAAGGCGAGATGATATCCGGAGCCTCCGGGGCGGGAGCTCCATACGGGTAGATCCATCGTGAGGCAAGTGCCGAAGAGATGGCTTGCTTCTGAGAGTCGGTCTGAGTAAGGTTTGCCTTGACGGCCCAGCTGTTGCCGTCTTGTGGATACACCGAAGTGGTACCGTTGTCGTTGTCAAAATAGAGACCCTCAGATTCAACCCATAAGAGGTTATTTGCCGCAGCCTTGATGTTTTCGGCATATTGTGTCCAGCTGGAGGCGGAAGAAGAGTCTCCCATGACTCTGGCGGCTGTAGTTGCCAGATTCAAGGTGTAGTAAAGAGCAGCGTTGGCCTCAATATTCTGTTGTCCGTCAGATCGTAAGTGAGACGAGCCCACAAATCACGGAAGCCCATGTCGGGCATCAGATGATTCGGCGGTAGGAATTTTACTTACGTGGCCACTCATGTTACTCCTTCCCCAGTCATAGCCTGTAGGGACGTTCATCAAACCTGAACTGTCGACAGAGCTGAGAGACCAGGCCAACCCAGCCTGCACACGGAACCAGGTATTCTCAAGATATTCAATGTCCCCGGACCACATGTAGTAGTACAACAAGTCGACTATGGTGTAGAGGTGATAAGTTGGGGAGGGGAACACGTGAGTCGCTGTGTCGTAAGTAGTTCCGTAGTAGGGAAACATTCCTGTGTATTCAGTGGTAAGTCTCGTATCTGATCTCGGTGCTTGCCAATAAGGACAAATTAGTGTCAATACTCACCATCTGGTTGCTGGTATATTATCAATGAATTGATTGAGTTCAGTGCACTAGTGAGATCGAACGTAGTCAAGGCCGCCGTAGGAATGCTGATGACCATGTCACCGGGCCATATAACCCGATCTCGTTTCGCACCATCAACGAGGCACGTGCTGCCGTTGGCAATTGTGGTATTCTGTCACCATAATGTAAGTCTCATGACATATTTGATATCCTTGTGGAGGATGGATGGTCGTATTCAGAGCAAGATGTGTTTGCTTACCTGCGACCACGTGTACAGGCCACTCGCAGTCAAACCGCCGTCAATGGCATCTCCATACTGAGGCTGAATCGTACATAATTGCACCGTATAAGCCCCTGCGTACCATATCCTGTTGAGAAGTTCATCGTCCTGTCGTGTCACACTGGTCAGCATGGATGTTGTTCCAAGTCCACCTCCCAGGACACGGCGGTAGCACAAGGGTGGCTCTGAATGTAGGCATACGGTATGGAAATACCCAGTATAGGCCTGCAGATCATTCACTGGCGCCGCCGTGAAATTCGTCACCACGGCCTCCAGCTCGATGTCCGCCAATGAATTGCTCCCGACTGTCAAGTACCTGAACCCCCCACGGACGTAATCATCGCTGACTGTGTACGTTCCCGCACCCTCTCCGACTGGCAGATAGAGGAGTGTGCTTCCTGCTCCATCCTGCATAGAGTCGGAACTATCTGCATTGATGAAATAAGACGATTCAGCAAAGGCAAGAGTGACTTTGGCTGAGGGATCTGATATCTCTCCAGCAGTCACAGACACGACTCCACCTATGTTCTTTCCGTAGTCAAATGTAATGTACGAGCCTGGACCCAGAATCGTCGACCCACTACCAGAGGTGGTAACACCATCGGCATTGGTGATTTCTCCGCTCGTGTTGTATACCGAGACTGGAGACAGTGTTCGATTTGCTGGAGCCAAAATGTACTCGCTATAGGGTACGGCAGCTAACACGCGGCCCATTGAGGCGACCATTGGCCAGAGTAACAATAATAACATTGTTAAAGATAGAATAAAAACGGAATATGCCGGATTAGATGTTCTAATTCCAGAGAAGAGTTAGCAGGGTGCTCGTCTCATCACCATAAAGACAACATTGGGAAGTGCCGCTCCCTCATGAAGAAGAGTAAAGTAATTAATTACCTTGAAAATCGTGCTCTTCACGATTGATGTTGTGTCCGCCGAGCTCACTACTCGTTCAAGTAGTAATGCAATGGTGGATGCGTCGTCACGGGGAAAAAATTTAATTACTTGTGACTTTCACGAACTCTCGGCAGTCTATACCAAGGCGAGACGCGTCTGATCTAGAGATAACCAGGATTGATGGATCCACGTGAGGTGTATGCATTCCAGTGTGTTAATACTAATGTACCGCGTATTCGATTCGTTGGCATGCGAGCCGAAGAGCTCCTGTCTAATCATATGCGGGAACAGCTCATCTTGCTCCTGGAAATCTCTGATGATTACTACATGACAACCCTCCCCCGGTACGATCCACTACACACACGCATACACACAAACGAGTCGAGCCCAGTAACAGACTCAGTGTGCTGCTCATGGACAGTGGTAGGCATATCGAATGTATGCGGCGTGGATAACCAGCCTAAGACCCAGACAAAACTGCCACATTGTTTGAAATTAGGAAGGGAAAGGGGCTAGTAGTATTGGCGGCTCTTGACGGATGACGAAGTTGACTCATTTACTCCACGGATGTCCATAGACGCCCCCCATACCCATATGCTATATCAAAGTTTTGTTTGAGTCTTGAAAACCTGACATCCAATCATAATCCCATTCAGAGCCCAGCACATCACATGACGACACAGCAATGACGTTCCTCCTCCATCCCTTCTTGCAGACCCTCTGCCCTGCCCTGTGCCCTGCCATCCCTGAACGCATTTTTCGTACCCTTCGCAACTGTAGGACCGAGTTCGTTAGTTGCAAAAACATGGTGGTGAAATTAGACAGAACACGGATGCCGTAAAGTAGATACTGACATTGCTCGCATGCTTCGCATTTGTCATAACTTCGAGGTTTGTAGTGTGCATGCTCACTACCCCGGCAAGTATCTGCAGTTGATTTCGCCGAGTTAGCAACTTGCTCGAGCAGTCTGGGGCTCACGGAATGGTGGTGAAGGGGTGTACTGACGCATCTCACACCAAGACGACCTATCCGCATGCCTGTCTGCGCATGCTTCGCGAGCACACTTGGTCTGCCCGTGAGCAGCAAGTGATGGCGCGACCATGGTATTATAATTTGATCCGATGTACCCAGTGTATATTCTCACAAGGAGGAAGAAAGAAGAGGGAGTGTCAGGACAGGTCATATGTTACCTTCATATACTGAGAAGGATTCCCGGCATATTTGAATATGTAATAATGACCCAAGGTATCCATGCACTAATTACTATGGTTTTCTGGCCCACTCTGCCCTCTGTGACAACCCACGGCGGCGAGATGCCTTGTCAAATCTAACCTGCAGACACCCAAACATCGATGTGCTGGATGTTGTCTAGGTAACGTCATACAGTTGTTTGGTGGGCCTTCATCGTCTGATTCTAGCAAACAAATATAACATACAGCCCCTAAAAATGGCATGTCAGGCTGTAAACGTGAGGCCTGGATGGATGTAACAACAAACAAAACTGACATGAGAGTAATCAGCTCACCGAAGTTGGCATCTCACGAGTGTCACAGAATTAGAATACGGCCTGGGTTCACTGCTTAAACATGAGACCATTTCAATCTCTACCAAGTGACCATATGATTGGGATCTCATCCGATACAGAGCCCTTACTTTCACCAGCTGATCATTTCTAGGTCGGACTTTGGCGGGATTTCGGGGGAGAGAAGAAGGGTCCAAAACGTGTAACTTAGACACGGTCAAAAATACAAACACAGAAATAAGTTACATCACCGTCAGAAGGATCTCCAAGGTGGTTTGGTGATGCTAGCACCGCAAGGATCAAAGAAAGGCAGGGCGAGAGTGGCCCAGCGGGTCCGCCTATATCGAGGTGCTTCTTGAAGGCGATTCTTTCTATCGCTAGCTAGATTGGTGTCCTGATGTAATCGGGATGAAATCGTGACAGAATATGTAACGGTAGCATACAGGCACTTGGTACATCATAGTCCAGCTCGAGCGAGATGTTTTACTGCCGCCGGTAGACGTCGTGTCTGGTCGACGTTTTGTGCTCAAAGTTCAAAATTTCTGCTGGTCATTGACGACTGTATCGCTGAATTATTGCAAAACTACCACTCCCTCGGGCAGAAAACGAGGCTACACTGGACAGCAACGTGTAGACAGCTGAGCAGTAAGCACTACAGGTCGAGGATGGACGATACATTGCTCGGCCAGGGTAGACGAAGGTGGACTATGATGTGGAATCATTCAAGGCAGCGAGCGTTGCACCGTTACTTCATGACTTGGCAAGGGGAACCCCAGCTGTGCGCGCTTTGATTTCACATATATCAAACCGGCTCAGGCCACTCCAGATCGCCCACATGCTGACCAACCTCAACGGTGTTTGCCCTTTGCGGCTTAGCCTTGGTCGTAACAAGCACCAACGTGCCATCACGCTATCACTGTTATAAACGAGATGCTCTCTGTTAGTCGGCCCACTTTGGGTCTGACAAAGCAAGCCATGTCAAATGTTCAGTAATCATGAAAATAACCGACCCCCTCCTCCCCCAACCCCTTCTTCCCAATGCCTGCTCCGTCCAGCACCGCAACAAATGCACGGCGCCAGCGGTCTCAGTCAGCGCCTGGCAGGTGCTGCAACGTTATGTTGTGGTCAGAAGTCTCTCCAGTATGCATTGCCAACCACCCACCCTACTGTGGAATCTTGGAACCTGAAAGGCTGTACCACTCCCAGGCAACAGGCTGTACCATTAATCAGCCATCTTTAGGCCGAAAGGGCGCGGGAGATATCAGATCGACCGGTCCTGAGTCGGCTTCTCGACGTATGCAAGTGACAACGACGCATTAGCAAATCCCGGGAACCTTCTGGACAGTCGACAATCAGCGTCACATAGGGAGAGACTTGACCGAGAGTGACCTTCGACTGGACTATTTCAACCCTGAGATCCACTCTTGGGGCTTTTGGACAGCAGCCTCAGAAATCAAGACACCTATGTTACATAAGCTTAGGCCTGCTCCGCAACATATTCACCCTTTATTGTTTGAACAACGCCATTCAAGGACACCTGCTAGCCCTATCGGTGTCGTCCCTGCCATAGACAGTTCGAGTTGGATGGGTGGAGAACATATACAGGACCGATACGCCTACAAGCATATAGTACACACATACCGGTCGTTGTCGTTACAAGAGACTGTGGTCAGGGTTGCTTTTCCCCCAAGGCACCTAGATCCATCTATCCCGCAACATCCGCACGCATCCCGCTGCAGTGCCGATAGTCCTTGTCAACACATTGACGAGTGGCAACGGCATTCACATCCCAGCCTCGCCGGCCGGCTCTCCACCTGCTTGATTCCATAAAGCAGCATTCACTAGTGTGAGCCACATACATAATACAGAGAGATAGGATAACTTGTGGGGGTGGGATATCTCATCATATTTTCCTTGGTCATGAAGCTCCGGCAGGACACAATGGTCTCGCCTCTCGCGATCCTGAACGCGGAGCAATATAGCGGGATTCACATCGCTGGAAAGAGCAGCAAGACGAGGAAATCTCCACAGACACCAATGGAGGATGGGCCACGCAAGAAGGCAAAGACTGCCATGGTCTCCGCCGCTGCCGCCCCCCTTGAGGATGGGGACGGTGGAGACGAGAAGGGGAGAAAGGCCAGAGGGAGGCCCAGGCTGGACACGAAAGACCAGACTGCTGTCGACGTAGGTATTCCTGACTTCAGTGTGCCTCTTCTTCTTCATCTTCTTTCCCCCTTCTCCCGGCTTCACCACTCCTTTCCGATATATTTGATCGTGCTCCGTATAGCCAATCTCCATTGCAGAACCCACTCACCTCTCTCTCTCGCGAACTTGTGATCCAGAATAAATCTGAGACATTCATGAAGACTGACTGGTATCCTATGCTAGCGGCGACGTACTCAGATCCGATTAGCGCAAAGGGCATATCGGAGCAGGAAGGAGAATGCCATCCAGTCACTCGAGAAGAATGTTCAGGACCTACAGGAGACCAACGAAGAGATGACCAGTGCGTTCATGAAACTGCATGACTACGCCGTGAGCCATGGCATCCTCAAGATGGCTCCCGAGTTTGCTCGAGAGCTCCAGTCTACGACGGAGAAATTCCTGTCGCTGGCCAGACGATCGAGCGAGAGAGACGAGAACGAGAGCCCAGAGCAAGATTCTGAAGATTCAAGAATCCCACCAAGGCATCACGATGAGGAGTCGTCTAACTCCCCAGAAGTGATCCTGGATGCCCCACAACATCATCTCTCCACCACCAACAACAATACCACCGTCCTGGGATACCAAGTCATGAGTGAAGCTGAGCTGGACCATGCCTTCTCTATGGCCGACCTCTCGATGCCTGACAGCCAACTGGCAACCAGCCAGGCGCCTTTGAGTTTCAACCAAGATGTTTCATCGATGCCATCGCTCGACAGCACCAGCTTCACATTCAATGTGCCCACCACAACCGCCACCACCTCCCATCCCTTCTCAGACTTCTTCACTAGCACTAGTAATAATAACACCAGCGTGATATCTCAGCGCTCCAGTACGCCCACCATATCTCCGCCTCCCCTCTCCCCTTTTCTCTACTCCTTTTCCACGCCCGACTCTTTCGCCTTCAACGAAATAACCTTTGGCCGCCGCCTACAACGCCACGCCATAGAGAGGGCTACCAGCTCATCACGATGCCTAACCCTCCCAAAGATGCATTCGCACGCATCTTTGGCTTCTGCATGCTCTTTGAGTCCGTCGACCAGATCCGCGAGCGTCTGGCGCGGGGTCTCGCCCGGTCCAAGGCCGAGTCCCTGAACAATTGGGCTGCGCCGTTCTGGGCGCTGGGCGGATCGGGTCAGAGGTCTTTTGCCGGCCCTACTACTACTGCTGGAGGTGCGGATGCTCGTGGTGGTGGGAAGCTGGCGCATACGGGGAACAGCGGCACAGAGGACGTCGGCAAACATGCCTTTGACACGTCGTTCGGCTTGGGCCCGTTCGACGTCAACACCACCGACGCGAGGGACAAGCGTGTCGATGGGAAGATGAGGATCATGTTGCCGGGTTTCCAGGGCGAGTTCTTCGACGCAGACGAGGTCGAGCTGTACCTCAGGAGCAGGGGCGTGGTGATCCAGCCTGGACAGGACTATCTCATGGTAGAGGTTGATGAAGAATGGGCCAAAGAGGACCGACAAGACTTCTTCGACGTGCAGGCTGCGTATGATCAGTGGGCTGCGCTGTCGCCCAACTCCGGTTCACCCTCGCTATCTGCGGCCGCGACCGTGGCGGTAGATGACCGAACATGGGATGTGGGTAATGGGTTGGGCGACAGTGTATTTGGAAACACGGCGAGCTTTATGGGCTTTTCTGGCGGCAATGGTCATGCTGGTAAGAAGCTTGTCACGCTGGATATTGACAGATTTGTCCGCGGTAAGTCCCAAACCACCCCGCCCCGTCTTGTCCTTGGAAGGAGACACGAGGTTTGCTGATACTCGAATCACAGAACTTGTGGAGCGTGGTGTGTGCTTAGGAAGGGCGCCTGGGTTCCGCCCCAGTGATGTTTACTATGCCTTCTGTATAGCTACGAAGAGTGATGGCTTGTAGTGCTGGCGGTAGACAGATAGAGCTTGGTCGTTGGATAGTCAGCCACCACAACTTGTCCGGGTGGACAGGAGAACTTCTCTCCAGGTATCAGCCGAGCAGGCCATCTTGTAGCTTGCAAAGCAAAATGTGACCACCTCAACTCCTGCTTTGTGACCTGCAAAAGCTGTTCTCTTGGTCTGTTGGACCCCGTAGCCCTTCGGAGTCACTGACCGAAACATGCCGTAACACTTACACCTGCTCCTGTGTCTGTTCCTGTTCCTGTTTTCTCCTCTCCTCCCAAGCCTTCCGTCTCCTCTCCTTCCGGGCCAGCCTTTCCTGCGCGGCAAGCTTCCGTTCCTCATCCACAATGTCCAACATGGCTGTCGACCGTGCAACCATATCCTCCGCCTCCTCGTTCAATACCTTCCGCAGATACTCCACCCCATACTCCCTAACGGTGCGCTCATAAGGCCCAACCACGAGCTTCTCGTTCGTTTTGCGCGAGCGTACGCGAAGGCTCCTGCCCTCGTCCCCGATATCCCCAGTGATCACACCTTCCTCGAGGGCAAGCTCCTCCAGCCGCCGTTCCCATGCATCCTCCTCCGCTGCCGCGGGCCGCACGTCTTCCCACATCTCCTGCACGGCCGTGATCCGCGCCTGCCGCCGTAGCGCCTTCCGTCGCAGGAAGTTGGCGTGCCAGTGAGACTGGGGTTTGCCGATGCGGAGAAAGGCGAGGCCGTTCGTCTCGTCCAGCATGGGCACCTTGCGCGTGCCGCCTGAGATCTCGGATAGCGGTAGCGGACGGGCGGTGGAGGTATACACGGGCTTCTCGTGCGGCGCGCTTGTCCTCGTAAGGAGCGGCGGTGGCCTCTCCCTCTTGGGGGCCTCAGGCTGTGGAGGGGGCCTGGGCGGCGGGAAGGCTGCCTGCCGCTCGCGCAGGAAGGTGATGATCTCGGCGTGCTGTGGGCTCGAGGCGTCGCGTGCGCGTGTCAGGAGGTTCAGAGAGCGGTAGCCGCTCTTTAGCGCCGAGGTGACGAGCCGTGGAGAGGTATCGTTCTTGTTGCGCTGGAAGCTGGAGCGTAGGAGGTAGCGGATTGGATGCTGCCAGTTGGGTCGCGAAAAGAGGTCATCTGGGAGAGAGATGTGTGGGACTTGACGGAGGAGAGCGCGGTAGAGGGCGAAGCCTGACAGGAGAAGAGACATCGATCAGTCTGTTAGTCTACACCTCGGATCGATGAGCAACAGCACAATGTCAGGATCTCTTTTTCTGCATACATGCTGCTCTGTGCCGCGAGTCGCGGGCTGGGACGAAGAATGAAGGCATTCATCTGGGCCTGAGGGCAAGATGCCTCGAGACCATATAAACCACTCAATCCATAAGTGCCACAACTGGCAGTGTATGGAGGAAATGTTGAAGTTTTGGTGTTGATCATGAGATTTTTTTTGGCGGGGGGGGGGGGGGCGGGCGTCGGGAGCTGCTGCTACTACTGACGTACTGATAAAGGCGCTCGGACCCCGGTAGCCTTCCTCCCTACTCTGGGATAAGGCTGCACGCCAGTGCCAGTCAGTCGAGGACACTGCACAATTACGAGCTTTTCGAAAGAGTCTTGCCCTCAAAATCGTGATATATTTCGAAATGACGAATGATCAGGCCGACTCTACTCCATGTAATCCGAACCGCCCTTGAACCCCTTGAAAATGCACTGTTTCAAAAGAAAATCAAAGGCTCCGTCACCCGCTTGGTCTTCACGACAGGACGCCCCCCCCCCCCATCGTCGGGAATCCCTTCAATTTTTTTGTATCTAGAATTTCACGACTTGCCTCTTTCATTCAAGATTGCCTGTATCGTCTCATAGTCCAGACCAGCCACTCGGAATTCACCACTCGTCTACGAAGTCGTAGGGCCCTGGCGCCACGTCCTACTCGGCGTACTTGGTGCCCTCGGGAGGCTGAGCGAGCTTCTTGTACTGTTCCATGTGGCTGTAAGGACGGAATTGTTAGCATATCGGCAAAGACGGCCCACCGTTCCAGATCAAGCCAGGCGACATGTGTATGCTTTACGTACTGTCTTATGGCACTCAGAGCGGCCTCGATGCTGACCCTCTGCTGGGCCCGTGGTCCTGTGTCATTGGCATTCTTCTCCCAGTCGCGCAACTCGCCACCAATAGTGTTCTTGTCGACAAGGCCGGAATGTTGGTCGACACCGGGGAGGTTGATCTGGGTGATGAAGTGGATAACCGGGGGCTGCTTGGGGTATTCGGGACCGCACACAATCTTAAGCTCGTAAATTCGGTTCTCGAAGTGCCCCTATCACTCATGTCTCGTGGGGTCAGCTTCCACGTCTCCTCTCTCGTCCATCCATCTGGCTTGCGCCAGATAAGCTTGTGGGGGTGAGGATGCGCGCATACGTGAGGAGGTCCCATGATTGTGCCTCGCCAGTTGGTCAGCGAGATGTCTTCCTGGTCCTCCAAACCATAGGAACAAGTGCCTGGAGGTAGATTTCCGATGGTTAGCAACCCACACATCTTTCTCCCTCTTTTATATTTGGCGTTGTTGCAGTCCGGTCGCACCATTACTCAGGCCCTTTTCTCCCTTCTCGAGCTCCTCTAGGAGCTTGAAATTGCGCGGCACAGTCGCAGCCACAGCCATGATGTTTGTGCGAGAATGTCGATAGGGGAGAGATATTCAAGGTGTGGTGGAGGAGGAGAGGAGGTGGAGGAGAGAAACGTTGGTGCGGTAAGCGTTGGCTGGGGAGCTGTTTGTCGTCGTCACAGGGCCAGAGTCCAAGCCTAAGGCGGGGCATTTCAGGTAGAGGCCAGGCAAGTTGGGAGGTGTTGCTTCAGCGGGACCATAGCAGAAGCATGGGACCCCGCGAAACCCACTCCTTCCCGCTCTGCAGTGCGTGTGCTGTTCAACAATTGGCAAGCAAGGGTGACGCTGTACACATGACTAAGCAGACTCAAGATCCCTGCCCTGCTTGAACCCGAACCCCTGGTGCCCCTGGGGCTGCGTGACGACGATTGATGTGGCATCTTCAGTTGCCTGTCAATCAAGATCCCATCATGTTGAAGCGTCTTGACGTCGGCAACAACCATAGGAAACCCACTCCTCCCCGTGGAGTCACACCACGTCATGATACCGAACATCTTCAGAAAAATCTACTAAGGTCTGGACACTACAAGTTGCCATGATCTCCAGGTTCGGCAATAATTTCTCGAAAGGCCATCATGTCCGCCCAGCTTCTTGTAACGGAGCTCAATAACCTCATCACCGAGAGCAAGCGCAAACACCAGGATCTCAGACAGGTAGGCCCTCTCCCTGGGTCTGGCATTCGTCTTGTTTCATTGCGTGACTGATTTCAAAGTACAGGCCGCCGAGAGGTCGCTCGAGGAGCTCAAGAGCCTTCGCGTTACAGAGGCCCAACTTGGCTCAGGTCAGTGTCCCATTCCCTCCCAGGATTCAGCCCAGTCAGTCTGCCAAGGTGACCAAAGAGACCCAGGGAAGCCTTGCTAGAAGTGCCTCCGTTATTGGAAAGATGCAATGCTGCCCGTCGCTCTCTTGAGTCTCATCAAACCAGCTGAATTGGCACCGGTTTGAACCGGCCTGACAGACAGACAGACAGCGTGGTGGGCTCACTGACTGAATAATCCGGTAGAACTTTCTCAAAGAGTCAACTTCGCCAACCCCTTCATAATCGCGTGCGGGACAAAGAATGCAAAATTTACCAGCATAGCAATCGTGTGCCTGCAGCGGCTCATCGTCTCCAAGGCTTTACCTAGATCTAAACTGAGCCCTGTCCTAGAGGCCCTTCGTGAGGCGACCTCTGCCGGCCTCGATGTCCAGCTCAAGATCCTTCAGGCCCTTCCTTCTCTCCTCCAGAATTATTCCACAGATATCAAAAATGATCTCTTGGTGACGGCACTGAACATCTGCTTCATCCTGCAATCCAGCAAGAATGCCATCGTTAACAATACATCTGCTGCCACCCTGCAGCAGCTTATTGTCTCGGTTTTCGAAAAGGTCGTTGCAGAGGATAAGTTGCCTGACGCGCCTGTTGCTGGAGAGGCACCTGCACATGATGGACGAGTTCAGTTGAGAGCAGCCGCTCTCGATGCTTATCGTATCTTCAACGACCTCTGCCTCTTGACGCAGGCTCAGCGGCCAGAGTACCTTCGATTCTCCGGGCTTCACCAGACATTTGGCCTGGAGCTGATAGAATCAGCACTGACCAACCATGCGGGCATATTTGCTACCCATCCAGAGCAGGTGCACATCCTTCGCACCAAGGTCATGCCTTTTATCATCAAGACGCTCTCCGGCAAACCCCAGTTCGCCTCCTCGGTCAGGCTGTTCCGCATACTCTACACCTTACTGCGCAGACACATCGCCCTACTGCCCAAGGAGAGTGGCGAGGCTCTGGATATACTGACACAAATTCTGGACCAAGACACCGCCTTATGGAAGAGGTCATTATGCATGGAGGTGTTTCGGGGCATCTTTGCGGAACCCGCTCTGATCCGGCGGATATTTCGCACCTTCGATGCCAAGGATGGAGGAAAAAACATTCTCAAGAGTCTCACTGCGACATTTGTCCGCGTGAGCACGGAGAAGCCCATCGTGATTGGTCTCGCACACCAGTCAACCATTCCTGTGGCCAACCCATATTCTACATCGGCAGACCAGGCGGTACTCGACGCTAGTGGAGTCAGTGTCTCTGTCATTGCCGGTTCGGTTGGGGGAAATGCACACGACACTGGGATCAGCACGCAGTGGAGCGTAATGCGTGTTCCTTGTATCGATCAGCTTGACAAGACGGACCCGCCTGCCATTCCCGAGTCCTACGTGTACAGCCTCACGTTAGCCTGTATCACCTCTCTCTCCGAAGGTATGGCTAAATTTGTGTTGCCTCTGACGGTACCTGGCGATCGAGGTCGAAGACGTGCGAAGCCGGGCTCATCGGCCGAAGCAGGCGAGGAACGGCCCGACACACCGTCTTCTCTGGAGAGATCCGCATCCTTCAAGAAGAATCCAGTCCCTGTGAATCCTCTTACTCTCAAAGAACACCCTCTGTTTCCCGACATCGAGACATGTGCTGCCATCATCGATGAATGCTGGCCCGCCATTCTTGCCACGTGTTCGACCTTTCTCTACTCTGCTCTCGACTCCGAGTATTACCACGGTCTTGTGAGAGCGTTTCAGCGGTTTGCTCACGTCGCCGGCTTGCTGCAGCTGGCTACTCCCCGTGACGCATTCCTAACGACGCTTGGAAAGGCTGCCGTGCCCGCCAATGTCTTCACAGCTTGCCTAAATGCTGGCCAGTCACGACAGTCATCTAATGCACAGCCCTCTGAATCGATGGGCAACAGCATTCTTGGCAATGCTCGTGGCCTCTTGAGTGTTGAGAGCCTTGTTAGCCAGGGCAATGCAGCAGACAGATCAAGGTCGCAGTCCTTTGACGCCAGTTCAACGGCCCTCAATACACGCAATCTGCTGTGCTTACGAGCCCTCCTCAACCTGGGTATCGCACTTGGGCCGACGCTCTCAGCGTCATGGCAAATCATCCTGGAAACCCTGCAGCAGGCAGACTTTGTCTTGTTCACAACGGGGAAAACTGCGGGCAGGACGCCAATTGCAGCCAAAGGGCCTGACCCAAATGCCGATAAGGAGGCCAGTGCTCTGCTTGCCAATTTTGGTACCGAAATCAAGTCTGTGGAGACGGCAGCATCCCGGCTCTTTGAAAGCACCATCGACTTTCCGAACGATGCCTTCTTGGAGGTCGTCAACGCGGTCTGCGGCTTGCTGGACAAGCGAACCAAGCCTGAACAGAATGCCACTGAGAAAGACGGGCGACCAGAAACTATTCCCGAAGAGAGCAGCTCCCAGCCACAGTCTCCCACCTACAGGAGGATGCCGACTGCTTTATCATCGTCTGGTCCCGTCCAGGCAGACCAGTTTGCACTGGCCAAGTTGGGCGACCTCGCGAGCATCAACCTTGAGCGACTTCTTGTCAACCCACCCGATGTCTCGGGGTGGGAACCTTTGGTTTCAGAGCTGAATCTAGCCTTGAGCTCAGCGTACCCCTCGTCACCGGTGAGAATGAGAGCTGCAGATATTCTCGTCAGACTAATACTCCAAGCCGCCAATGCTACAGCATCTCTAGCAGGCGATGTTCGCGGGCAGGTTCAGCTGCGCCTCCTGGAGGCTTTCCGAGATGCTCTACACCCACTGCAGGCGGAGGATCGTGAGAGATCTGTAGCGAGCCACTCCACTGATATCGAGATACATCGTGTCGTCTTGGAGGGATTAAAGAGCATACTCGAAAATTGCGGCGAGAGTCTGATCAGTGGGTGGGATCTCACTTTCGAGGTCATCGACAGCATCTTCGTCCACAAATCTTCGAGCCCGGGTGGCGGCGCGGACTCTAAGAGTACTCTGACGACTCGATCAACCAAGCTCATCAAGGCATCTTTCGGCTCGCTGCAACTCATATGTTCCGACTTCTTGTCCTCGCTGCCCAACCTGTGCTTTCTTAATCTTGTTGATACACTCTACAAATTTTGCTCTCAAGATGATGATCTCAATGTGGCTTTGACGGTATGTGTTATCATTGTCGGTTTTTTTTTTTTTTGTTTTGTGTGTGTGTCTTCTTCTTTTGTTCGTTGTCACAACTCCTTTGCTATGCAAATGCTCGCTTGTGAGGCATATGGTTTGACTGACATACCTAGACGGTCACCTTTTTCTGGGCTATCTCCGACTTCCTGTCCGAGAAGAGCAGCAATTCGATGTCTATCACGGAAGAAATGATTGGTGGTGCTAAAGACGAGGCTCTGATCGAATTAGCTTCTCACCCCGACCAGGATGGGTCGAGTGCAGCTCTTTGGATGCTGTTGCTTCTACGTCTCACTGCAGTGACGACAGATCAGCGCCTGGAGCTGAGAAACAGTGCCATACACACACTGCTGCGCATTATTCATGCATACGGCAACAACCTTGGATCACAGGCATGGTCAATTTCTGTTAGATATGTCATATTCAGGCTGCTCTCAGCAATCGAGGATAGGCTTCGACTGGTTAGAGATGAGTCTGTCGAAGGTGACATCAGGTCGGAGTGGAATGAAACCGCCGTTGTCGTTGTACAAGGCGTCTCCAATCTGCTCGCAAGTTACCTGGACATTCTGGCGGCGTATCCGGCTTTCACAGTGCTGTGGCAGGACCTCATCCATCACTTTGCAGCCATGCTAGATTTCCAGGCCCTGGATATCAACAGCGCAACATTTTCGAGTCTTGGAGGTATCTTGTCAAAGTGCGAAGAGGGAGGCAAATCGAGCTTTGACAAGAAAACGATCGACCTTGTATGGGACCTTTGGTCTCGGCGCATACCAGTCGCTGGGCCATCTGAGAACGGAAAGCATGAGGACAGCCAGAGGTGCCTGATCTCCTGGGTGGAAGCCTTTCTTGAGCTCTACCGCCTGATACAGACGGACCTCTCAATCGACCGGGTCAGGAGGATGTTGGAACTGCTTCAAGAGGCCATGCTTGAGGCCACACCAGGATCATATGCAAGTGACATCGAGTACATGACACCCTTGCAGGGGCGTATTCTGGAGGTTGTCAAGCTTGTTCGTACGGACATTGCCGGCGTGCCGTCTGCCATGATATCCCAAGTCTCCGAGTTTGTCGTGCTTGCCTTCGACAAGGATCGAGGAGCTACTTCACCAACCTCGAAGCGCACCTATATTGCGATGGCGAAGGAGAGCATGGGCATCCTGCAATATCATGTGCTGTCCAACGCGACGGACGCCAATATCTACGTGAGCGGCGCTTTCTCGAAAGCGCTGACTGCGATAGCGAAACCCATCATCCTCAAGTATAACTTCCCCGTCGTCACGAGGTCTGAGCAGCTGTGGAAGGTAGCAACGACATCTGTCCTGGCGATCCTGGAGTCAACACTTCCACAGGTCAAGGCTGCAAAGATCTCACAGAGCACGGTGCAAGCAATCTGGGATGTGGTAGTGAGTATCTCGAATGGCATCATCACTGCCAACTACGATAATGCCTCGGCAGGGACGGATATTGTGGGCGATCAGGACTTTGACATCGCAGCATTTCGATCCCTCAAGGAGCTCATCATACCGTCCCTGGGTTCCGAACTGATACCCGACAAGACACGGAGAGGCTTCGCAGAAGGACTCTTCCGGACGTCTATCATCCATACTCCTGCGCCGGCTGAAGCGGACATCATCTCCGGCCACGATACCGAAAACATTGAGGGCCTACACCAAGCCCTCAACACACTATGCAAACCACGGGTCGGCAGGACGATTGACCCGCAGCCTACGCAGAGGAGAGAGATGAGCTATGTGTGCCTGGATGAGCTCTTCAACATCGTCACAGCTCATGATGTGAACAAGGCGGGCCCTGATATCGTGCTGCAGCCGCCGACGCCTCGCTTTCCTCCGCCGGGTGCCTCGGCAGCACCAAGCACCCTTGACCCTCTGAAGTCGCCAGTTCCTGACACCACCGGGGGGGCACAGCAGAACGGTGGAGGCCAAACGGACGGCGCGGGCGAGACAACCCACGCATTGCACGTTCGCCTCGCAATGACTGCTGCTCCGTACCTAGTTCTACGCTGTGCTCTGACGCTGCGGGCCTACGTAGCAGACCAACCCTTACGCAGCCGCATGCCGCAGCCGCTCTCCCAGAGGCGCGAGCTGGAGCGTGTACTGAAGTGCCTCATCAATCTGCACAGCGAGCCTGAGGCGATCCCGGGCGTGCGTGCTTCTAATGGCGACAAACCCAGCGCCAGGCACCTATACGGCTTATACTCGCTATTGGTACACGCAGTGATGGTCAATGTCAACAATGGAGACGCGAAGATTGTTGGTCTAGTCGCGCAGGCTCTGAGCGTTGTGGGTAAGGAGCTGGGGCTAGATGCCGGCGTGGTATGAGGGATGATTCATCCGAGTCTGGAGGCATGCATGAATGACACTAGACGTGTATATTACGCGATAGAGTCGACGACGTATGCAGAGGGTTAAATAGAACGGTTGTGTATGTATGACAAAAGTAAGAGAAATACAGAAAAGTTGGCAAATCACTGAACGATGCTTGCTGGCCAACAAGATAAGCACATGAACAAACACTCTCCTCATTTATATGAGGGCAGTGAGGCGTTGCTGCTAATCTGGAGCCTGCACTTCGTCTGCCACATCTGTAGACCCTTTTGAGGGCAAGTCCAGCGATACACGACATTTCCAGCTGATACAATGGTCTTTCTTCAAAACCTCTGCTGCGTAGTCCTGACGTGACCCCTTGTGATAAACCCCACCGCGCAACCGGACAAGAAGCCAGACCATGACCATTCTTCCCTCAAGCTCGACTGTCTAGCGGCCGAAGGTTGAGATGGAGCCTTGTGATCGGCGCTGAGCTGCTCATAGCCTCGATTTTCCCTGCCTTTTCTCCTCGTCCTGTCCATGAGCCCCTCCTTCGCTCGGTGTAGGAACATGATCGGTCGCTTCCGCTTTGAGACTGATCGGATCGCCGAGCTGGCTGGGATTAGCGTCTGGCCCGTGGTGTTTCTTGGTGGCCTTCTCTCGAAGAGTCTCGCCAGATTGAGAAGAGGTGGATGACGGGGTGTCTTTCAGATCTGTTTCTGTGGGCGTGAGGTCGCGGAGCGGGTTCTTGGAGGGCATAGTGGATGATTTGCTAGAGGAAATGTTGAAATACAGGGTCAATATAGGCACAGAATAAGTATCATCTACCGGGTTTCCCGGTGCGAGGGGGCAGAATCTCGAGATAGAGTTTCAGGCTGAATAATGATACTCGAACACAAAAACCAAACACCACGAAAGATTGAGACCGGGAGTCCTCTATATTGCTATGTTCCTCTTTGTTCTTGAGCCCCCCAGTCCCGTTCAAACTATCGACTTGCTGTATCGAAGTCAATGACCTCACCAAGTTTGCACATGAACACGGTCTATCCTACGCCCGAGGTGAGCGAGAAAGGCGCTGCTATGCAGAAGAGCTGCTGAAGAAGCTAGAGCTTTAGCACCTACAATGCCTAGTCGGGCCTAGAGGCCCCTATATCTAGGCTCTTGTTCTAATTGACACCCCCTGATAGGTACGGTGTCTCGCCCCAACGTTTAAACGATGTCAGCGCACTGTACTGTGGTGCTCGGCAGGCAGGGGTCTGCCTAGAACCGCCTGATTGACGTACCTTCTGGAACCCTGGGAGCTTGAGCAGCCATAGCTTTGCCCGACCGTCCTAAACACCAAGCTTTCACACACACCTCGGCTACCAAAAAGACTACTCAGATGCAGCAACGGTGACAATGACCATGGTCTCCATGCAAAAGGGCCTTGCGCCTGTCATGCGTCAGGGTCTTGCTCTTCAGAGCCCAACCACACAATCAGTTCGCCTCCTGTCAGCAGCAGCAGCAACGGGTGCTCGTGGCAGCAGCCTCGTCTCTCAGCATCACCACACCATCTCCGCGGCCGCCACAAACAGACGGCTGCCGACCTCTCAGACCACACGAAGCTTCTCTCAGTCCTCTCAGCATGGCGCGCCAGGCCCCTCAATACTGGGCATATCAGGCCCCGGCGGTCCTGGCATGGCCACCTCGTACTTCCAGAAACCATCACTACCCGCCAACACCATAATCCGCTTCGTGCCGCAGCAAACAGCGTGGATCGTCGAGCGCATGGGAAAGTTCAACCGGATCCTCGAGCCCGGTCTTGCCATCATGATACCATTCATCGACCGCATCGCATATGTCAAGTCGCTGAAGGAGGTCGCCATCGAGATCCCGAGCCAGAGCGCCATCACGGCCGACAATGTCACCCTGGATCTTGACGGTGTCTTGTACACAAGGGTTTTTGATGCCTACAAGGCTAGGTATGCTCCAGAAACATCTCCCCCTTCCCCTCACTATCTTCATCTTCTTGTTCAGCTCCATATACTGACTTATGTACCTCACCGTCAGCTACGGCGTCGAAGATGCCGAATACGCCATCTCCCAGCTTGCCCAGACAACCATGCGCAGCGAGATCGGACAGCTCACCCTTGACCACGTCCTGAAGGAGCGGGCCGCGCTCAACACAAACATTACTGCCGCCATCAACGAGGCCGCGCAGGCCTGGGGCGTCACCTGCCTGCGCTACGAGATCCGCGACATCCATGCGCCTCCTTCGGTCGTCGACGCGATGCACAGACAAGTCACTGCGGAGCGCAGCAAGCGTGCCGAGATTCTGGACTCGGAGGGTCAGCGCCAGAGTGCCATTAATATCGCCGAGGGAAAGAAGCAGAGCGTCAT
Organism: Aurifilum marmelostoma; assembly: GCA_027559495.1. Taxonomy (NCBI): domain Eukaryota; kingdom Fungi; phylum Ascomycota; class Sordariomycetes; order Diaporthales; family Cryphonectriaceae; genus Aurifilum; species Aurifilum marmelostoma. The sequence goes on along the minus strand of JAMXSV010000010.1, from coordinate 1,469,547 downwards.
CCTCGCCTCCGAGGCCCTGAAGGCCGAGCAGATCAACCGCGCGAGTGGTGAGAGCGAGGCGATTCTGCTCAAGGCCAAGGCTACAGCACAGGGAATCGAGGCCGTCGCCAGGAGTATTGCTCAGGGTGAGGATGCGGCGCAGGGTGCCGTCAGCCTCTCCGTTGCAGAGAAATATGTCGACGCCTTTGGCAAGCTGGCCAAGGAGGGAACGGCTGTCGTCGTGCCAGGCAATGTCGGCGATATCGGCGGCATGATTGCCACTGCGCTAAGTGTCTACGGCAAGGTGGGAGATGCGCAGGCGAAAACGATGGCCAAGAAGGCTCTCGAGCAGGGCAAGGTCATAGATGGGGCCCCTGTGGAAGAGGAGGCCCTTTCACAGAAGGACAGCATTGTTGCGGATTTCGACAAGGCCGCGAGGAGATAGGAAACCCGGGTCGCCCAGGCGAAGAAAGTCCGGAGCGCCCTTCAGTAGGAGGATGACGGGGTGGCTCTAGTTGCCAAAAGACCGTGTGACGATGGTTCCTTGCGGTTCAAGCGCGCAATCCTTGTGTAGATTACGGCATCGAGGCGATACAGAGACATAAAAGCACAAGCACGGAAGAAGGGAAACCAAACAACAAAAAAAGTGTGGAAAGGCATTTTTAAAAGGGCGGATTGGTAAAGGAGCAACTCAGTATGCTTTTTTTTTCTCCTGTTCTGTAAAGTGGACAGCATCACGACTCATCAAGAAGACGGGGGACTGCTCCACCACAGCGGTCTCGGAATCCCACACACTCAAAAAGCCTGGTCTTTGAAGTACTTTAACCGTGAATGATCTGCTCTGCCCTGGACACTGCCAGCCGATGAAAAATGATCTTGTCTCGAGTGACATGTTACGATGAGAACATATTGAGCGATTAAAAAAGTATGGGAATAGGAAAAGCGTTAATTCTATTTTTGTTTCTTTCTGGTTTGGCATTTTGCCTTCCGAAAAACGATTGAGTAATCCCCAAGACAGACATCATTGGTATATCCTGCGCTGTTCATCCTCAGTACCCAGCCAACCAGTGGTAACGCCCCTATATATGACAAAACAGTTATCGTAGATCAGTTCATTCATTTAAACCTCATTCCCCCACAAACACCTCATGTACACATTTTCACATTTCAGGATTCCTCGGCTACAACAGCCGTCGTACCAGTCCCGGGCCTCTCAGCAGGCAAAGACTCTCTCGGAGTCACGAAATCCTCACCTTGCAGAACTGCAGGGGGCGGAACATCAAGATCGACGTCTGTCCGGCTCGACGTGCTCGACATAGGAGAAGAAGTAAGGTTGTTCTTGTCGGGCACCTCCTTGACCGCAACCAGCACATCAGCCACCGCGCGCGCCTTAGCCGACGCCGAGCTGTTATCGCGGCCATGCCCGAACTGCGAGCCCACGATACGAGAGATGCGATTCTCCTGTAGCTTGTGCTCGGTGCGCAGATCCTTGTTCATATCGAAGAAGCGGATGAGCAGCGAGGCAAAGAAGGCCACGCCACTGATGGCGAGGTAGACGCGGAACACGCCGCGGAAGCCCGAGACGTAGCCCGAGAGGATGTCATCCTTGGCCTGGCCCGCGGGCATGGCGAGCAGCTGTGGTAGGAAGCCCTCGGCGTTCTTAGCGATCTCGACAGGGCTGCCGAGATGGCGGAGCTGCGAGGCCATGACGTTTTGGAATGCAGTGCCGCCGATGCCGACGCCCAGGGCGGTGCCGAGATGGCGCATGAAGGCGTAGGTAGCGGCGGCATGGGCCTCGTCGCCGGGCCCGCAAATAGCCTGGGCGGCGAAATTCTGCGCGTTCAGGGTAGCGCCGTGGCCGAAGCCCAGGACGACAAGGGTGATGGCCCACACGGCGGCGTGCGTGTCGGTGTCCCAGATGGTGGCGAGCCCGCAGCCGACGGTACAGACAGCCCAGCCGGCCCAGATGGGCCAGCGGTAGTTGTTGAAGCGCGTGATGAGGGCGCCCGTAACAACCGAGGAGGGCACAAGCGTCAACATGACAGGGAGCAGGCAGAGCCCTGTGTGGAGGGGAGAGTAGGCCAGCGCGGCCATGAGGTAGAATGGGATGTAGTAAAGCTGGCCGAAGAGAATAAGACCCTGGGCGGCGCTGCAGACATAGGTAGCGATGGCAGAGGCACAGCTGAATAGCTCGTGCCGCATGAAGGGCTCCCGTGCCCCAAAGCGCTCCCAGACCGCCGTACCAGCGAGCCCAGCAGCGCCTGCAGCCAGGGGCGCGAGGGTGGCAGCACCAGACCAGGAGAACTGCGTGCCGCCCCATGAGATGGCAATGAGGAATGAGGTGGCGCTGGCCATGAAGACGAACGACCCGACCCAGTCAACACGCCGCAGCTTGGCGCCCATTGTCTCGACACGGGGCTTTATCGTGAGCAGGAAGGGGATGGTGATCAGCCCGAACGCGCAGAATGGAAGCATGATGTAGAAGATCCAGCGCCAGGTGGTGTGCTCGGCGATAGCGCCTCCAGCAATGGGGCCGATGCATGTCCCAAGGGCCCACGCGCCCTGAACAGTGCCATACCTAGAATGCAAGAAAACATCAGTATTGCTCACTCATTAAGACAATAGCTGCTGTGCGACCCGTCAAAAGGATAACTCACCATTTAGGCCTGTGCCGCAGGGGCACGACGTCCGTGAATATGACGAGCGAGATCACTACGATGCCACCACCGCCTGTACCCTGTATAGACCGGCCAGCAAGGAGCTGTGCGAAGCCGTGGGAGGTGGCACAGATGATAGTGCCCACCGTGAACATGGACACGGAGAATATAAGTAAGATGGGACGCCCGAAGATATCGGAGAGGGAGGAAAGGAAGGGCATGGCCACAGCTGTCGAGAGGAGGTAGGCCGTGCCGACCCATATGCCCAGTGTTGTGGAGCCCTCGAAGTCTTCTACTATGGACTGGGTCCGAGACTGGTCAGCGGTTGTGTGCTTTGAGCAAGGTTTATACGCAGGGAGGACGGCGCCATGACGGGCTTTCGGAGAAGGCAAAGGAGATGACCTACACTGAGGGACGTGACGATGATGGTAGCATCAAGAGAGACCATGCACGAGATGACGCTCAAGACGATCATGATCATCATTTCGTGGCCGCTAGGCTTCCAGCCCAGCGTCGGCGAAAGAGCCTCCTCGTCCGCCATCTTAGGCCGGACGTCGGACTGCTGTTGCTTGTTGTTTCGTCTGAAACCCATGATGAGCTGTCCGAGACGAAATGGAGGTACAGCAATGAGCTATCAGCGGTGGAAAACATAGAGTGTTACTCGAGAGAGAACCCAGATATAAGGAGCATATATTTCAAAGAAACAAGCAGGTTGGCGTTCGATCACCTATAACAGTAATAGCAAAGGAGTAGAAGCAATCTGAGAAACAATGCAAGGTTTTCTGCACAAGAGCAGTGTGGTGGTCCGGCTCTGATAGCAAGTCGAAGATGAGAAGGTTGAGCAAGAAGGAGTGTCTCTCCCTGTGAGGGATGCTGAAGCCCATGACTTATATTTCCATGCCGGCAGCCGCTGCCAGCCTTGTGGATAAGGTCACAACACATTGCTGTCGTTTGTGTCAATCATCTCTTTCCTTACTTAGATCTACTAAGCGATGCCAACTCACTGAACTTAGCGTGCCTGGCGGGGAGGATGTGTGCGGGCGGAAGCCAGCAAGAGAGCGTCATGTTTCATCAGAGGAGGCTGAGGTTTGCCGTGGTGGGACTTGTGGGTCGACATCGGTAGTTGGTTACCATTCCCAAGAAAGAACGAAACCCAGGAGGAAAAGAACCCCGGCTCTGCCCAGGCGCAGACGCAAGACATGCCAGGAATGACAGGTTACCAAAGGAAGCACACCCTTCGGCGTCTGTCGCCAACAGCGCTTGTGTGAGGCTGCTCGTGGGCGTCAAGGTCAGCACAAGCGGTGCCCGTCTCAGCTCCGAGACTTGTGGGTGCCCGCGTCTAGAGCGCGTGGGAGGCTGACGTGCATGATCCTTCCGTGATTTGTTACTAACGCGCTGGCCGAATCCAACATGGAATCATGATCTTGTTCTGGAAACCAGTAGGTAAGCATGACCAGCCTGCCTGGGATAGCTTCCTCCCCAATGCCATGCCACACACACCCCTCCTCAAATTTCAATAGCCAAAAGCACATGTTCAGCAGCACACCCACTCGATGGTGATGGCACCGTAATCGAGGGGGCGAAGAGGAGGAACAAGGCCCGCAAGTGCTCTCGAAGGGTTCCATCGCCAGGTCGCAATCGCAACGTAACAATGTTGCCACCAGCGTAGCTATCTAGCACTTGCATGCCCGTAAGAGAAGCCCTCTCCATTCATCCCGCCGCGGAGCATCAATGGATCTAGCGGTATGCAACTCTCAGGACAGATAGGTCCAGAAGTGGCTCCATAAAACAATGGTACTTTGCAGCAGAGACCCATCCAAAGGTGGAAAGCAGGGGATTGATGTTGATCAGGGCTTCGAGTATAGAGAGACGATAGCATGAGGCACAATCTGGCCCGGTGTCAACAAGTTCCGGGGCTCTTGAGACATAGAAATGAGGGCAGGATGTCCCGAGCTTTCAGGGTGAGTCCGCAGAAACGAGACTATCGTGATTCAGCATCTCGGTTGGTCCAACGCGGCTGGCATGGGACGGTTGGCAGCCGTCTGAGCCGCTCGTTGACTACCACCATGCACAAGGTATCGGCGATCTGATCGATGCTGTCCTGCAGAGAGAGCAACATGGCGTGGCTTGATTCAGGATCTGCCTTGGGGTCCCAAATACCACATTCGACTTGCTGTATGGGTTGTTGTTGTCCGTTGGTGGTAAGCCCTAGAAAGTGTGGGATGGAGAAGATTAGGAGGGAAAGAACAAGGACCTTTAGTTTTCTGATTGTCAGAGGGCAGTAGCTTTTCGAAGCTGTTTGAATCCCGCTAAGTCCCCATTCGTCCTAGATGAGACCCGCCTGTAGGGCAAGAGCGATCCCTTTGCAGGAGGGAGTGACTGGGATAAACATTGTAATTTTAGACAAACGGCAACCACGACTGCCATAGTGACCGCGCTCACTAAAACGAAAAGACCTGGTCACGTAACACAACCAACCACTGGATAATCGAGACGCGGGCAGGCGGGCACTTCTTGGTGAGACGACAAATACAACTTGTCTCAAAGCCCACAGCTCTGCAAACTTTATCCTCTGAATCAACGAGTCATTTCGGCGACCAATCTGTCCCCAACTGCTGCTGCCAAGCTGCCCTCCTACAGGGGCCCGCGGCTGATGCAGGAGTGGGTGGCAGGTTGCCCGTTCCCACTATTGATGCAGAAAGTACGACCTCACGATGCAAGTCCAAGAGGTCAGCGATGCTGCAGAATCATTCATGCATACCACCATCACAATCAATCAGACAAAGATCTATCATCATTTCTATGTATACGCAAAAGATGACAAGGTCTACCTGTGGTTGGGTGAGCAGCTATAAATCCTGGCTGTCACGTTTACTGTGAGATTCGGTCCGTCTTGCTCCACCACAAAAGGTACTGCTAGCCTTTGCCCTAACAGAATACAGTATCTGCCCGAGCACTAAAAATAGGCACACGTCGAACTAGCGTGGGCGCACATTGCCCACACTCACGATCTCACCAACTGCATCATTGACAGCATCTCTCCCTTTCTGCCCCCACCCCTCGCCGATCATCCAAGTGCTTTTATTGAAAGTTTTCTGATTCCACGTGATGAATTGATGGTACCAGATAGGTTCACTCATCGATACTGTGTATAAAACACCTATTGTCGCATGCATTGCATTATAGCAAGCTTGCAGGCGCGCGCGCACCCACACACACACACACACACACACACACACCACACACCCCCTTACCTCTACAAGAGCCCACACCCCACGAGCCCAATTTCACCCACTGCATAGAGGCGGTCAACATGGCTGACTACCAGGTGGCAAACTAACAAATTTCTGCCTTACGACTGCTGCGCAGCTGGGGGGCACCCTCGAGATGTGTGGGCCGCGTGCGGCACGGGACCCGGGGAAAGCAACCCGGATCGCCTCTTCCACTTCGTGCCATGTTGGCCATCTTACTTCTGCCGTTGCAAGGCAAGGGTGCTAAGCTGTTGCGAGAGGCTTTACAATGAAACCCAGAGAGAAAGCAAAGCGGAAGACTCTCAGCAAGAAACAGCTTGGGTGTTTCGGACAACATCAGTATCTGTCGATGAAGAGTCGTTTCATGTAATGTTGTAGAGACTCGTTTGCACGTCAGAAGTCCAGTTCCAAGCATTGAGATCGTCGACGATGAACAGCACAGGAGACCAATGGAATTGGTAGTGCTCAAGTCATTGTCCAGTTCCTCTGTCCGGATTCGACGGAGGGCACACAACACAAAAGCAGCAGCCTGTGCCTTTTCTTGACATGCATACTGTAGCAGAGGCACGATAATATCTCGGAACTGCCGAAGGGGTTCACATAAGCATGGTGCGCGGAGCAGGGACATCTCCGGAACACAACGGGTTGCAGATGCATCCCGACCCAACCTCTCTCAGCCAGCCAGACCTCGTGGATTTGTCGATGAACATCCCACTTCTCGACCGTTTCATCTATCAATGGGGAAGCCCGGGCCAACGAATCAACCTTCCGGAGATGGTCAGCCCCTGGTGCATTATATCTCAAGAGATTTCTCGACCGACATGACGTTGGGCAGGATGTCGTGCAGCCCTTGGCAGGGCCGTGGTATGGCCCCACTGTCATCTTCCACCACGCCACGTCCATCTGAGCAGCCACAGTCCATCGTGCCACCCATGGTTTTATACTTCGCCATGTGCTTGAAGCTCCGTGACGCTGCGAAAAAGCCAGGGCGATATTCGCCCATTCCGTTGACTCGAGTGAGATGTGGACAATACAAACAGCCTTCCATTATTAGATTGCTAGATGAGCATTTCAGCTATTTAAACCGTCTCCGCTCGACGTGGTGTGCCTTCACGATGGAAAGCAGACCATCATCGCCCACCTTTTACTCATTGACATCAGGCACAACAAGTATCCTGGGTTCTTGACACCGCTACTCGGTGACTCGCCTGTATTTGTGTTTGTGCATAATCCACACGTCTGAATACTGTACATTTACAAATATATATAAACATGACAACCAATTCGTTCGGCGGAGCCCTCCCCAGGTTCGACTACCCCACGATTCAGCCAGCCGTCGCTAGGGCGTCCCGGTTTCAGGGACTGCCCGCCACGACAAGGGTAGTAGCTCTTGCAGCAGCCGCAGGACTTGGTAAGAACATTGCGTCCAATACTCATACCCCCAGAACGCTACATATAGGAATAGCGAAAGAAAAAAAAAAGATGGAATGACTGACTGTTCTCTGAACACACGTACAGCTTACTATGCCTCGTCCCAAGCCCGCGACCGACCAATGCAGAGATCACTCACACCCAACGCACTCGCAAGCTCGTATCTGCGGGATATGAAGCAGCCTGCGCCCGAAAATGGCAAGTTATCGGATCAGAAGGTACGGCTGCGGGAAAGTTGATGGGTGTCGGCGCCATAGGCAGACAACAACCTGCTGTTGGATCTGGCTGGCCACTCCGGAAAGGCTTATGAGGCTGGAACGAGGGGGATCTTAGCATTTTGAATCCTTGTACATCTGTGTCTGGTGTTACGGTGTATATGGCGTGTATTTTATCGATTTTGGGATTGGACATAGTCTAGGGGACAATTAGGTACTCGCATCTTCATACACAGGCGTGGGTTTCAGTCGCTCGCCTCGTTATAAGAACACAATAGCAAAGAACTGCTGTCTTCATCGTGGGATTGCGAAATGATGTCTCCTCCAGAACGAGATTTCAACATCGTCCTTGAATTTTACACTACGACCATGTCAAGATCCACCGTTAGGTAGTCGTTATCGTCGGCACAACTGCAGATTTCTCAAGATCGGCCATCAACGTGGACAGTACTGTCTATATAGATATCAAGGCACGTTGCACAGACTCGACAGGACGGGTCTCGTGTTCCGTCTCCATTCACATGTGGAACTTCAATAATAATTTTCATATGAGAGAGGGAAAAGAAGGGTTTACAGGTAAGCCGATATCATCTCATGAATCCACTGGATCAAATCTTGCCAGGAAAGACTCTAGATGCTAAGATCTCAATTGCAATGTTCCGATGCATTTCCACCGCCAAACAGTGTGCAACTTGCGATTGCTGCATTTTGGGTTTTGACTTGGGTGGAGGAGTGAGAAACCAAAGTTGGAATAGAAAATCGAAATTGAATACAGTTCAATATGTAATGTGCCGCAGTGCTCAAGCTTTCTGGCTGTATTCGCCTGATCACCTTGATGCGGCACTGAGCTAATTGTTGAGGGAGCACGGCAGGTGATTCAGGCTCAGGTCAGGCACTTAACTGATGACGACGTTGGCAGGGGTCAATCACTTTTCCAGAGCAGGCAAACGTGTTACGCGTGGAAACGACATGGATGTGCTATCTTGAAGGGAGTTGAAACGACATGGATGTGCTATCTTGAAGGGAGTTCATTGTACCGTAGATTTTTAATATGTTCAGATGAGCAGGTGTCCATGTCATCAAGACCGGGACGCACACGTCAGGCAGACAGTTGCCTCCTTCGCCGAACACGAATCGGGAAGTCTATAGTCTCGATATGGCCGTGCGAAAAGTAAAGCACAGCAGGCCACACATGTTTAAAAAGAGAGGTGCGCCGTGCCGAGCCGCTGGATACCTGCATTCAACCCACAATGCACTGCATCTGTCGCGAGGACATTGCCGAACACGTGGTAGAGTTTGTGGATACAGTATTACTGTATCTTCGTCCACGATTCATACCCCGAGGGCTGCATTTTTCTGGTTCGTCTCCTGCAGCCCATCAGGCAAGCAACAGCAACTCTCTCAAGTCCAGAATTCGCATCTCGTCCAGAGTTCCTCCTATCGCCTCCTTTCAGCTTCGGAAATCGCGGGAATGGAGGTGATTTATTAGCGAGGCTGGTTTGCGTGTATTTCGCACACCATCAGGCACAACACCACACCACCGCACCATCAGCAAATAACCGGTGCGTCTCTGTTAGCTGCCGTTGGCGCCGCTGTGACGGTCTCTCTGAAGCTGACGACAACACGGGAAATATACAGCACGCAGGTTGCTAGCACGTTGAGGCGAGTGATCTGTCGAGCATCACAGACCAACCGACGACCACCACCGTCACTAGCAGCACACCACCAACCACATCCGAGGCGGAACAGTCTGATTGCAAGCGACCATTAGAGCCATAGAATGGTGTACATACACACACACACACACACACACACACACACACACACACACACACGGGCACACAGAAATACTATCCAATTTCATTTAGATTTGGCAGACACAAACCTGGAACAGGGGAACAGGCCATTGGGCTAATTAGTGAACAGGCTCTGGGCTGCCAATCAGAGTTAGTCGTTGCCGGCTACCGCACGCCCTGGGATCTAGATTCCAGGGTCCAGACAGCTAGATCTCCTCCGAGGCCCCAGGTCTCGACAGCGCTGGAGCTACCCCACAGGGGCTGCCTGAGCCGCGGAGTGGCCAACTCATTAACACTGCAGGTGGGGTTCCGACCCTTGAGTCCAGCGCCTGTCCCGCGTCCCGCGTCCCACTGCAGCTGCAGCTCGCCAACTGACCTCCGCTGTGGGCGACAGACTTGCAGGGGACCTGTTTCCAATGCGGCTGCTCTCGTGACGGAAGCTCCCTGGTGCCTTGCCTTGCCTAAGGAGCCGGAAGCTTAAGCACGCCCCCATCCCAACCCAACCGATCCCAAACCAACAACGTCACGCGCGGCCGTTATCGACTATCGACGAGTCGTCTCGGAAGCCTGCCCGCCCTGCGAAGCTCTCCCGAGTCCACCGAGTCTCGACACATTACGCTGCAGCACATACCTGATCATTCATCAGCCCCCCATAGCTTTCCGGCTTTCCAAGTTGTGCTGCACGTCATCCACCTCGCGTGCGTCTCGTCTCTTGAAGCTGTGCTGACTGAGTGCAAGACCCCTAAATTCAGCCTCCACCTGCTTCTGTCGCTTCTCCTGGCCCCCCTAATCCCTTCGCTGTCTCGACACATCGGCTGTTATCCTCGAAATTGGACCACCAGCTTCTCCTTTTGCCGCCAGCCCCCTCAGGCGTCTCGAGACGCTTCTCTCCGTCGCCCTCTCGGCGAATAACTCCTGGGTGGGCTAGTCGCCCAGAAGAAGCAGCCAGGATGGACGACATACCACACTCACATTCTGCTGCAGCCGTGGCCATGTCGGCGGCTGCTGCTGCGCACGCTTCCCACTTCCTCGTCCAGAACCTTTCCGCTGTCGACACCATATCTCGCTCGACCTCCCCTGGCGTGCCCGTCCTGACCCCAGACGAGGATGACAAGAAGCGGTACCGCCCGAGGACCTTTGCCTACTTCTCCCAGCTGCCGTTTGCTGTCGAGGACGAGAATGAACGTGACGCGGCGCTGGCCGGCATCCTCAAGAACCTTTACATTGCCATCAAGGCTGAGGATTTCTCCCCTGGGGCTCTGCACTGGACCAGAGAGCTGCAGGGATGGCTGAACCTGAAGTTCGAGATGGTTCGTGAGCTGCGCGCCAGCCTTGCAAAGCTATACTACCACCTCGCCCTGGCGCCAGGTCTCGACACCGCCACGGCGGACCGTTTTGCGAGAATGACCATCACCTTGACCAAGTAAGTCTCGTAACCCCCTCCTCGACCGGACCCCTGTTCTCTCTGGCTGTGTGGCAAGCCGACTGACTACGTTGCCCTCCCCACACAGGAAGAAGACCTATGTCAAACCCGGCGACGATCTATATCTGGACTGGCGACCGCTGTGGAAGGAGATCAAGGGTTTGGTTCTCCCACACGAGGTGCCGGCACACCAGGCGAACAGGAGGGGCAAGAGCGGGAGACACCTGCTGAAGCTTGCCATGCACGCGCAGACCTACTTCGATCCTAGCGATCGAAAGGAAATGCTGGAGGAGTTTCTACCCTTTTTCAGCACGTCTGACCTGTCATGCGCCTACACGGTGGTTGCAGCCATCAACGTCATGGTCCCTACCGCCCCGTCTCTGCCTCATGAGGCGCTGTCCCAGCCGGCAGACTATCTTCCCACCTACTTCCACCTCTGGTCGCTCATGTCGCGCTCCAAGGCCTTTGACATCTTCTTCCTCGACATCTTTTCGAGAATTGCTAGAGACTATCTCGGCTGCACGCATGTGCCCTTCTCCGAGCACGGCATCTTCACTCGAGACCAGTCCGACCTGATTTTCACTGCGATATTACGCCTTACGGAGATCCCGGTCGGTCAGGCCAACTCCCCCCTACACGACTCTGGATTATTCTATGGGTGCTGCTGCATGGCTCGAGAGAGACAAGAAGAAACACCCTGTGCCTCACATAATCGCCAGATGGATCGTCCACTCAATCTCGCCCCAGTGCCTCAAGGAGGACAATTCCGTCATGGCCAATCTGCAAGGGCTAATTGAGTCTATTGACACATTTTTCCACCCATCCAACCAGGGCTCGTGGACAAACTTCCTGGCCCAATTCGTCTTCTTCCTTACACACGGCTTCGTGTCCAGGTGGAACCGCGAGCAGACTGGCGAGCTCGATACACCTGCCGATCGAAGGATCAACGGCGACCTCAAGAGGAGCTTTGTCCTGACCTTGAAGGAAGTTGTCTTCATGGGCCTCTTCGCCAAGAGTATGAAGGTTGTCAGCTACTACACAAGTACCCTACAGTGGCTGGCGTACCTCGAACCCGAGATTATATTGCCAGGAGCATTACAGAGGTTCTACCCAAGTCTGCAGGGCTTGGTCGAGGTCCACCGTACATCCTCTAGCCTGAGTGGCCTGATGATGTTGGCGAACGTCATATCTAAGCAGAAGGGTTTCCGCTGTCACCTCACAGCCCTGCTGGCCCTCGCATTGCCTGGCATCGACGCCAATGATCTAGGCAAGACGCAATACACACTGAGCTTCATCCAGAGCGTTGCTTATAGTATTCCCTTTGTGCCACTGAAAAGGGAGGGCTCGGATAATGTCGATACGTCACTGGCGATCCAGTGGGTTCAGGGTCAGATGGAACGCATGGAGCTCGAGGGTCAAGATGTGCAGTTCAACTACAAGGACGAGCTCTCCGATGAGGATGAGGCAGACATTGTGCGGTCCTCAACAGCTGGCTTTGGCGAATTCGTGATCACCCTGCTAGGCAAGGTCTTCACCCTTCTTGAAAATTTGCCGGACGCGTCGCAAGTTCGGGCCAACTCACCCGAGGATAATGTCATCAACAGCTTGCCAGCGGCCCTGACGCCCTTGTTTGCTTCGCTTTCTCCCGAGTTGTTCGACGTCGCTCTCGAGAAGGTGGCTGCATTTGTCTCGTCACATGTTGTGCACCAAGCTCGAGACGCCATGGCCTGGATCTGCAACGCACTCTGCAAGGTCAATCCCGAGAAGACACTCAAGAAGTTCATTCCGATGCTGATTGTGAATATCCGCAACGAGATCGACTACAACGGCGCCGCGTCAGACCGGAGCAGCGGTACTGATGTACTGCCGCGCGACCGCGCGCTCGTATGGCACGTCAGCATGCTCAGCATGACCGTTGTGAATGTAGGCGCGGAGGTGCTCAAGTACAAGTCCGAGCTGTTCAGCATCGCCCAGTATATGCAAGAGAAGTGTCGCGGAATACCGACCATACACATCTCGAACTTCATCCACCACCTCCTCTTAAATCTGACCCACACCTATTCAATCGACACTAGTCTTTACGAGCCCGACGTGGTGAAGGCAGGAATTAGTGCTGATCATTGGGGAAAGACGACGTCGCCCGCCGACCTGACCATCCGGTGGCACCGCCCCACAGCAGAAGAGATACAATTTGCCGTTGAGCTCTTCGAATCTCAGGCTGGGGCGGCATCTAAGAGGCTGGAGCTGCTCATGAGTAGCGAGACTCCGGTCAGCCGCAAGGGCAAGAACAAGGAGTGGGGTGACGAAGTCTCGAGACAGCTCACACAGCTGAGGCTCGTCATCTCGGGAGCCTCTGCCCTGTTCGACCCCAAACGGGCTGCTGGTGAGGCAAACGGCGGCTCGAAGGGTGATGGTCGTATAGAAGCTGATGGTGACACCCTCATGGATGATGATGAGGATTCCTTGGCCGAGGTTGCCGACGACGAGGAGTTGAAGCGGCAGTACCGGTATCCGTCTGGTTACATTCTTGACGCAGTTAGCCCACTCTATGCTCGCCTTCACGAGACCAGGGACGATGTCGGACGGCTGCTCTCCAAGACTCACAATTTCCTGAATGCCAACCAAGAGGATGATGTGACGTGTTTCACAGCACTGTATGCTACATACAGGACGTGGATCACAGATGTTGGTATTGAGCGGTCTGCGCATCCCTTGGAACGGCTCTCGAGATTGTATAAGGCAGATGTCACACCGTTCAAAGTCCCGGGCCTGCGCAAGGTGTACCCTCGCCCGCTTCTCGTCAAACGAGCAGATGCGTATCAGCTGCAGCGTGTCAAGTACAACTCTTCCTACAGACAAAAGAGCGAGCTCGACAAGCAGCTGCTTCTGGATCTCGCCGAATCGTGCGTTTCCTCGTACGCGGATGTCCGAAGGGTTGCCCAGGGAGCCCAAGATTCATCGCTGAAGGTCCTGATAGGCGGTCGGCCCCTGGTCATTCCCGTCATCTTGGACAAGTATCGCAAGGCTTTGGACGAAAACGATCCCGACCGCATCAAGGGAGCTTTGTATACACTACTCTACACTACTTTGACCAAGGCGCTCTTGAAGGACTGGCGCTTCGCCCCCGACATGATGCGGTTGTACATCAGGACTGCCAGTGTTGATAAGGCGTCCATACAGCAGCTCCTTACAACATCCCTCTATCCATTACTCGATTTCGGAAAGCCCTTTGAGCGCATGGTCATCTTGAACGAAGACATTGTGAGCACAATCAAGCCATCCGAGGACTGCTCGAAGGTGATCCGAACCAGGAACGACTTCATCCGCGAGCGCAGGAAGAGGGTGGAGACAAAGAAGCACAGCCTCGGGCTGGAACTTATCGACACGGCCAAGTCGGCGCACTGGAAGATTGCCCTAAAGTGCGCTGTCTTTGCGACTAACATGTGCCTCCGATTCGATACGCTTGCGCCTCCGGCGTTCATCGATCTAGTTGTCAACGGCACGAATGACGACCATCCTGGTTTGAGGGCCAATTACCAGCTAGCGTTCTCTGGCATATTCTCGAGGATTGATGTGAGAGCCATCTACGGTCACGAGTACCGAAAATATCTTCTCGAGGAGGACAACGATGGCGTGTACCTGGATATTGAGGTGCCGACAGACGATCCTGCGTGGACAGACAAGTATCTCAACTCATTTGCGAATCTTGATAAGGCCGAATACTTCGTCGACGCTGATCATCCGGGGTGGCTTGTCTGGGGCAAAAAGCTTGGCGCCTCCAAATCTGATCCAGAACCCTTCCTGGCGTACGATGAGACGGAGAAGGCGGCGCGTGAACAGATCGGCAAGCTCTTGACCAAAGAGTGGTTCGCCAAATGCTTCGATTTTCTCAAGCAAGAGCCACGAGACGCCAACGCAGACAAGTTTCGCATGCAGAACGTCGTTCTTCTGATGCACGTCTTTGACTTGGTGACCTATGGAGTGGCCGCGACCACTTTTGAGGAGATTAAGGACTTGATCAAGGCTGTCTACGGAGATGGAAGTGACAAGCATCAGCATCGGGCTACCGCCGAGATCATTGGAGCGCTACTGTCGGGCGGTATCGACGATCCCAAGGAATACAGGGACAAGATTTGGGCGTTTGCAGCTCCCATGATGCTGAATGTTTTCGCCGAATCCCTGACACCAGACAACTTGCACTACTGGATAACTTGCCTTCACCTCACAGCAGACGCCAAGGACCCACGCCGCTGTCGCCAGATCGTAGAGACTCTGAGCTCCTTCCGGCTAGATATGTCGTCCAACGCTGCCTTCAAGGAAGCATCCAAGGTGCAGCTGCTAGAACTACTCATCAGTGACGGCGGCTGGCACTTCCGAAAGGAGAAAGGAATCCTCGAAGACTTCCTGGCACATATCGACCACCCGTACAAATCCGTGCGAGAAGCCATGGGTAGGGTAATTGGTACAATCTACCGCACTCGTTATCACGAGTCTTACCCCAATGTTCCGGCACTCCTGAGCAGCAACAAGGCCGAGTCGTCCATAGGCATTCGCCCATACCAGCCGTCCGGTGACTTCACTGCGACGATCAAGGAGGTCTTCTCGCGCCTCGAAAAGTGGAGACACGAGCGCACACCTGGGCAACAAGAGCCTTGCAGCTACACCAACGGATCGAAGACGGTTCTCGTCTGGCTAGACTCGATGCTGAGCTCCCAAGAGTGCACACAGCTCGTGCCCTTCTTCCCTGACCCGTTTATTGATCAGCTCCTACACATGATGGACGTCAAGGAAGACCCGGAGCTCATGCGTCTTGCCTACCACGTATACCGCCACCTGGCCAATATCCCATTCCGAGAAGGCGAGGATGCGGATTTCATCAAGGCTCTCATCCGTATCGGCAGGTCCGCTGTCTCTTGGCATCAACGTCTCCGCGCTCTGGTCAACATGCAAGTCATCTACTTCAGGCGCCTGTTCCTCACTACCCCTGCTCACCGAGAAATGCTCTTCGGCGCGGTGGGTGACATGCTTGCAGACCCACAGCTCGAAGTCCGCGACTGTGCGTCAGCCACGCTTGCGGGCATGATCCGTTGCTCGCCGGCGACGATCCGCAACCCGATCATCCAGAACCTCATCGCGCGATTCAAACAGCAGCTTCGCGATAATCCAATGCCAAAACGCAAGCATGCAGGCGGTACAGATACGCCTGTCGACACGCAAAAGCAGATTGTACGCCGGCATGCAGCAGTACTGGGACTTGGCGCCCTTGTCGAAGCATTCCCATATGCGACGCCGCCGCCGCCCTGGATGCCAGACGTCCTTGCGCATCTTGCGAGGAGGCCGGCGACGGATCCCGGCGTGGTGGGCAAGGCAGCAAAGAGTGTGCTGGCCGAGTTCAAGAAAACGAGACAGGACAGCTGGACGGTGGATCAAAAGGTAAGTTCCATTCTCCGGCCGCAGCGTCACAGGACAGCTGACTGACGTGGTATTCTTGTCGCAGTACTTCACCCCTGAACAACTTGAAGACCTTGAAGGTGTCCTTTGGAAGAGCTACTTTGCATAAACCCAACGCGGGGGAAGGTACTGACAAAAGACGATACGGGGCAGTCGGCGAGAGCATCGCCGCTGTCCTCAGATTGAGTATGAGAGCATATGTGTGTCGATAGCAAGCCAAAGGATTCCATAGGCATGTGGCGTTCATGATTGTGGAGGAAAGAGCCACAGGTACGGCGTGTGTTCCATCACCTGATAGCGGCTATTAGGGCAGAGATTGCTCCAACATGCACGATAGCACGGCCGGCGTATTGCTTGAAAATCGGGGCGGACTGAGTATCGCTCGACTATGGATTAAAGATATCCATTGTGTCAACACCGCTTAGCAGCAGTTTCGCTCGCATCGGGCGTGGCTATACGTGTACTTTAAGCAAACGATTGTCCATACACCAGATAGAATTAAGTCGCAAGATTGCTGTTCTTCGTCTGTCTCTGTGCTCTCTTGCCCGCATAGGTCTGTTGTCCTACCAGTAGTTACCTGACATTCGTTGAATCTACATATTTGAGCAAGCCTCCTCCGCGGCGGTTCGACGAAGCCCCTTGTTACAAAACCACCCCGACTGTGAGGTGCAATAGTGTGTGTCCTTGACCACTCATTTTGAGTGTCAAAGTTTCTGCAGGGGAGCGGGGTTCAGGTTGAGGACGGGTGGTAGGGGGGTCTTTGCTTCCTGTAGCGCAAAGCCTTGCAAGACAGAACAGGAGTACACAACTACCAAGCAAAAGGCTGAACTTCCCCTGAGAAATCTTCGACGGTGACACTTGTATTGCCCCAATGTAGGACAGTAGGGTAGGCCACTTTCATAAATGGATATCATATCACCCTTTAGTCTTTAATAGGCTACAATCAATTTAGGGTCTAACTAGAGTGTTGAAACAGGCGCCCTGTTCTACTGGAGAAGACCAAGTTTCAATAATTACGAACCCTGGTATAGGGGCCAGTTGTCTGCCAGCCGAAAACCTCTTCTGTATGCTCGTTCGCCGAGTACAGAGGAGTCAGAGTCATTCCATTGCTGTGTGAAGGCAAAAGAGACACGAAAAGGTTAAAGGGAGGGGACACAAGCATACTATAGGTAGGTGAAGAGAAACGGCCTTGTTGTTTATCCATCTTGACGTAGAATAAATACGGACCTGGTGACTGGTTTACTTGTGGCATTCACTGGAGAGGTGTTGTATTGTTATCAGCGGATTATCAACGATGAAGTTAGGAATACTTTACTGTTGTGCTATCAAGACGACTGTTCTGATACACTGCGTTGTTCACTTAGCACGTACTTCGGTACGTATCCCACCTACCACTGTTGAGATACATGCCGTATGTCCACTTTCAACAGTGAAGTTGATTCTAAGCTCTTTCTTCCACTGCTATTTAATCTTTTCGAGTTCCATCAGGAATTACCTTTCATCCTCTCCCTCTCTCCCTCTCCACCTCCTACCACCATCTCTCCTCCCATCCTACCTACTGGACTCATCTGCGAGCTCCATCGCCTCATCGACCAGACTGTCGTTGAGACACACAATACAACCTTACAACTTCCGATCCCGATCAGCATCAACGATGAGTTCCTACTCTTCCAAGAACAACAAATCGTTCGCCATGCCGAACCAGGGGAGCATCCATCCCAACAGCATGAACATGTGCTTGACCGATGAGGATTGGGATGATGAGACCATCGATGATACTGCTGAAGACGAGGAGCAGTCCCCTCCCAAGACTGCTGATCACAACCACAAAGGCGGCATGAACTTTCGCAACCTCTTTGTCACTCCTCGCGATGCTGCCAATTCTCTCAAGCGCAACGCTCCCAACTTCAGCAAGACCAACCGCAAGCGACTGCTCCGCGCTGAGAAGAACTCCACCCACAACAACGACGGCAATGGCAACCCCGCCACTGGTTATCTTGCCCTCCCCAACAAGGAGACTCTGGCCCGATACCGCGCCCGCAAGATGGCCGGCATGACCCCCTACAAGCGAGTCTGGGACAAGGCCTCGCCCCGCACTCGATTCCACGCCTTGCACTCAAACCACGGCGTCTGGGGCGAGAGAAAGCGCACTAGGAACTGGGAGGAGGTGGAGTGGGATATGAATGACAAGGAGAACGAGGCGGTGCCTCAGCTCGTTGTCACCACGCCTGAGGGACAGACGCGCTACCTGCGCGACCCTCACTATTACGACGAGCAAAGCTCCTACATCGCCTTCTTCTGAGCCGAACAGTGAGCTCAGAGACGAATGAGACAACGGGCCTGTCGTATCCTGATACACTGGCTGGCACTTCTTTGGAGGATGCCGTGATCAACAAGTTGCGGCAGTCGAGTCGAGGAGGCGGATGTCAAAAGGCAATGTCTGATCTCTTGTGGCAACAACACAGTGTGACCATTGAGTCAGGAAGAAAAACGATGGGTAGTCCAGTACGAGTGCGACATGGCAGAAATCATCTATTGGCCCTTTCTTCCCTGGTTGTTGGAGTCTGTCTACATTACACGATGGGGGTGGCCAAATTGGAGGATAGACTTTTGGTCAGGGTTGTTGCTGAGGGCTGAGGCGATACTGAGAAGTTGACATTGAGCAAACCAGAGTATTAATTAGAGGAAATGGAACACTGATGATCATTATTGATGCCCTATGAGCAATTCTGATGTGTGTGAACAGAAAACCAAGATGCTGCTGACATAACAGTCATGTGAAAACTTCCCAGGGAGAGCTGACCAATTTTCACACTGGCTGCTTAGTACACACAGTATCTCCCGCTGTAATCATTGCAGGAGCTAGTAGCCGATTATTCTTTTTTTTTTAATTTTTTTTTTTTTTACTTCAGAAGAAAGAAAGACCCTGGGTAGTATACATCCAATGACGATTCTTTATGTCATAGGTAAGAAACGTATGCAGTAGTAGGTGCGGTGATTGAGCACATGACCCCGTAATAATGACACTGCAGCAACATATACAATAGGTTCCAACCTGCTCGAAGCGTCTCGGCGTGGGGGAAAGTGGGAGGGAAGGGTGCGTCACCACGCGAGCAACCTAAGGGGTCCCCTCACCGCCGGATACTTCCTGAATAGACGAGTAATCAAACGAGGTTTCCGACTCAAAAAAGCAACGAATGATCCTGGTAGTAATATTGACATCCCCCATCAGCACGCTATTCCTCGCATTGCACATGGATTTTGCTTTGAGAATGTGGCAGGGCGGTGCCAAAACAATGACATTACTTTGTTTCTCCCATGCAGGACTAGTAAGAATACGAGGTAGTCCTGGAGAGACAACAGCCATCTCGGCTAGCGATGGACCGAGGACTCCGGCAAGAAAGTCATTCGGTGGAGATTTCACTTGACTTGAAGTAAGCGCTGATGTAGGGCCATGTGGCACAAAGCAAGGGGTGGTGTGTCTGTGTGTGTGGGCGCGACACTTTGTGAGGTAAGATAGGAGGACATGATTTGTTTTCTTTTGATGGAGCGGGCGCATGGCCCCCACGGTCTCTGCATGTGTGTGTTGCAACGCCTCAGCCCTATAGGGCTCGAAGCATAGATCCAACCTTCTCTGACAAACTATGGGCGGAGCCTCAATAAGTCAACACCAGAGCAAGAGGATTGGGGGGGGGGGGGTGTTTGGGGGTTCGAGGGGTCCACTCAAGGATGGGAGGCGACCGCGACCATCTTTGCTTCCCTCGTGTGTACACGGCAGTGGCATCATAATCAGCCCGTACCTAGGTAGTCCCCCAGCCTCGTCCCGTCTTATAGCCTTACTCGTTCGCTAACAAGCCAACCCCACGATGGTTGCACTAGCCCTTCCTGAAGAAGTGCTCAGCCCTATGTGTGGATCCAGGTTGCCGTTGACAGTCGGTTCCATGTAGAATCATCACCTAGGGCCCAGACCGCCTTGCAACGCTCTTCATTCCTTCGGCCGGGCCGGCCATGCAAAGTCAGCGACATGCTCGTTCGATAGGTTTCTTGTCATTAGGCTCCTACTTTCTCTGAAGAAGGGCAATGAACATTCGGGCCGCAGAGCCTCCGCCACCTCGTCCCATACGGAGTGATCAACCCATTTTTGGTTATGTAATCAAAGTATATTCCCTGGGAAATCTGCAATCGTCATCACGATGAATAATATGCGAGCGTGTCCACATCAAATGTGTCCGGGGACCGTTTGTATTTACTTTATGAGCTCATCTGAGTAATATCCCTGCCTGCAGGAACCCACCGCATGGACTTTCCTCTTCTTTTGATGGAAAAAAAAAGTTCCGTACGTGTGCTCCTCCTCACAACAGGGTGGGGTTCCCTTTGGGGGAGGGGTACTGTATATCACCCCCCAGGCTGAGCTGTCTCAGTGGCATCACGCGGAGGATTGCATAGGTGCGCATTAGTTCAGGTGGCCAGAATGTGGCTCTCCTGGAGACGGACCAAGGTTCCCCTCGAGTCACCTCCAATAAGATCAATTTGAATACCTCACATTTGACACATGGCATCGCAGGGTCCACATATGTCGTGGCGGCGGAGCAATTGCGGGCAAGACCAGGAGCAGACAATATCATCGACATCCGGGGGTCCGTTCCATCATGTGCCTGGTTGCCTTGCTTGTCCTATCCGATTGTGGCAGTGGACAATGAGGGGAAGATCCGCCAAGGAATGAGACATGGTGATGCAAGAAAAGGGTTTCCGGTGAGATCAAGTCCGAGGGGGGCTCAGTAGTAATTTTCTAGTGAAGCATCCTACTCACGACAGCCTGTACCAGCAAAACATCCTGAGCGAGGCTTAGCAAACGTACGATGATGGCCCCGAGACCAGAATTGTGCACCGATATCTGTCAGCGCCTACCTCAGCAGTTACCTAGGCACGAAGGGACTAATGAACGAGGCGGCTTATTGAAGGAAGCGTAGGAGAGCCAGGTATAAGTATAAGAGTCGACAAAGTCCAAAGAGCAAGCAGAGTCGTTTGCCTTCCTTCCAGAGAATTATCTCCAGAACACCACAACTAGGTCTTGAATCCTTCCTGCAAAGTCATCTCTCTATTTCTCTCCCTGTCCCTGTCTTTGCCTACACTCTTTCACTATCTACATTGTTGACCTTCTATTCTGAGCCTGGTTGATTGATATATCATCCCCAAACTATTATCCATCATGGTATCTTACAATGTGCCCTCTCTTGCCATGTGGAGAGACCTTACCCCCTACCCTAAGCGTCTCGTCCAGTCCTCAGACTCATCACCTCATGTCCTCATCATTGGCGGAGGCGTGACTGGTCTTGTCACCGCCTGGGTCCTACTGGACAAGGGGTACAAAGTCACAATCCTGTCCAAGGACTGGGCAAGCTACAGCCCAGATAACCGCCCGACGGCGCAGATTGCTGGTGCTCTCTGGGAATTCCCCCCGGCCGTCTGCGGTGCCCACACGGACCGCATCTCCCTCTCCAACTCCAAGCGCTGGTGCATGATTGCATACCACGCATGGGAGGCAATTGCATCTGCCCCGGGCCTGAAAGACGCCTCGGGCGTCAAGATGATGCCGTCGGGGTTTTTCTTCCCCAGACCCGTCGAGAGCGAGCCTGCACAGTTTTCAAAGATGGCCGAGATCATCTCCAGCGGAGTCAAGGGCTTCCGCCACGACCTCAAGCTGATAGAGCAGCGCAGGGTCGATCCCGCTTACGGCGCCGTCGACGCCTACGAGCTCCTGGCCCCCATCATCGACACCGACCAAGCCATGATGTGGCTCACGAGCCTCGTCCTGAGCAAAGGCGCCTCGACCGTCACCGAGGCCATCACAGGAGACCTCCTCGACCAGGAAGAGGCGCTCCGCAGCCGCTTCGGCGCCGACGCCATCGTCAACGCGACAGGCCTGGCGGGCACAGAGCTGGCGGGTGACACCTCGTGCTATCCCATCCGAGGTGCCCTGATCCGCGTCATCAACGACGGCAAGGACTTCCCAAAGGTCGAGTCCGCCCTGACCATCACCGCCGACGCTGCCGGCAGCTCCAACGAGATCGTCTTCCTCGTGCCGCGCAACGACAACATCCTCCTCATCGGTGGCATCGCGCAGCCCAACGAGTCCGCCCTCGACCTGACGCTCGACACGCCCATTATCAAGCGCATGCGCAAGCGCTGCGAGGCCTTCCTCCCCAGCCTCAAGAATGCCCGCGTCGACCCTGAATATCCGCTGGCACAGGGCCTGCGGCCTTTTAGGCAGAGGAATGTGCGTGTAGAGAGGGAGCTGCGGACGGTTCCTGGGACGACAACAAGGCCCAGCAGGATTGTACACTCGTATGGACAGGGAGGTGCTGGGTGGAGTCTCTCGTTTGGCTGTGCTGGTGACGTGGCGATGCTGGTTGAGGATGCACTGAAAGACCTCGTCCCGATGCCAATGGAGTTCGATCCTACCTACTCGGATGATAGTGAGTCTCAGACCACCGCGAGCTCTTTCGAGTCAGTTACGAGGAGGAGTATGGATGAGTAGATGGGGAGCTGAAGCACGTCGATGGCGCGTCTGGTCTGTATACGAATGAGGATGACGACTGATGTTTATTTGAAGCTTTCCTGGGGGGTCTCACACTGGATATTACCGGTCATGCTATGTTCTCATGTATTTGTGTGTATATTGTCAATCATATGAACACTATTAGGTGCCACAGAATGTCATTGTTCATCGACAGCCCGGAGTACAGTAACTGTTCATGCGCAACCTTGGAACAGTTCAACGCCATTGTTGTGTCAAGATTGAGGGCGGATGCCCAACAAAGGCCCAAAGTAATTACTTACTTAGCCAGGGTTGATTATTTTTGGATCTTAATTAATTGAAAACACACCTGTACAAGCATAATCACCCGCAGGGCCTTACGAAGCGCTCCGGCAATGCCAGCCAGTACATGCATCTCATTCCCACTTTTTTTGTGTGTTCTAATCTCGTTGATAGACGTGTCCCGGATGTCACGGCTGTAACCTAGGGTTGGGAACCATGTCCTGTACATTGTGCAAAGTGGTCGACTTGAAATTTCGAGGACGAAAGTTGATGACCAACGTCTCTGGCAACCGAGTTCTGTTTGAGGAATACTGTTGGCGAGAATTGTTTGCGACTAGATGATCTAATTATTCTTTTCTATTCTGCGGCGCATGGTGGTTACAGCCATGTAGTATAAGAGAGTTTCGCTTCGAGAATAGAATACGTGTACCTCTTGACGCACAATTCTACCCTAGCTTGAGGCTGTAATAGGGCTCGCGTGTATAGTCGACCACGGTTTCGAGCCGCTTTATCCGTGAGTAGGATGGGGACGGCCAATTGTGATGACGAGGTCGTTTGAGGTTGAGTGGTATCAGCCTGTGAACCACCCATGGTTCTGCAGTTGCCATTAGAGTTTGGAATGACTGTGGACTGATTACATCTGCCTTACCGCCGGGCGATCAGATTGACTGTCCTCAATCATCCCTTCCAAGGCCGAAAATGGGCACAGAGTTTTGATGTCGACCTGACTTGTTCTTGTATATACTCGTCCAAGGAACTGACGTCGGGCTTGTCCGAACCAAAGACCTCGGAAGTCCGAGTTGATTCGCGCGTCTGAGGAGCGGCAACCTTTCTGGGACCGAGACACACAGTGATAGCAAAAAGCTATGTTTTTTATATATCCCCTGCACCGATCATCATTAGAGACCTGCATCCTGTACGATGGTAGTATTACTTCAGCAGGTAGATTGGATACAATCCACGATCAATTCCCGAAAACTCTCGGATCGCCCCACCGACAGAGGACCCAGCAATCTGACCAGACGATCTAGCCCAGGTATACCTCTCTATCCCTAATGTTTATACCTCCAATTGATAATGCTGGACCATGCAAGAGAGTGAAGAGTCCAGATCGATAAGATAGAAAGTAGGTGGAGCAACGGCGAGGAACCAGCGGCATAAACAAGGGGCTCAGAAGCTTGAACGACAGAGTCCCGTGATCATAAGGGGTCAAGCAGTACTCTCTTGCCATCATGCGGCACATGATCCGAAATTACTACTCCACCAGGAATAAAGGACGAGAAGCTTGTGCAGAAGACCCGGGCTCCACTGTTCTCTCCCTTCGCAATTATGTTGGCTGTTTAGCACCACTCATTGCGACGCGCGGCACAAAGGGCGTGTGGGTTTCGTTTGGGCTGCCAAATGCGTCAATGAAACGGGGCACTTCTGTTCGAGGGCAAGGCGTAGAAGCGCAGGTGGGTGTGAGTGCCGATGCTGTGGCGCTCAACGGACGCTAGCATCGTGGGCTTAGTTTCTCCTCTGGCCTGTTTCCTTTTCTCTGAACTATCATAGTATACTTATCGCCTTAGTTATTTGTACGCAGTGACTATGACGCAGGCGGCCCTTCGAGGTGTCCACAAACCCAGCACGATAGGGTGGCTGGGCTGGGCTGGGCTGAGCCTTGCTGAGACTATAATTGAACTCGTCGTGCTCGGTGCTTAGAACCTTGGCATAGGGAGACATGTGTGGCATGGCTAGCTCTCCGCCGCTGTCGCCTGTCTCGTGGACTTCGTGCTCCGGTGGAAAACTCCACCCCACTTGGGACCCCAGCCCCTGCGTGTTTCTCACGTCGTTGAACGCCACCTCAGTTCGGCCGAGCTGAACCAGGTCTGTCGCCCCGTTGTCGAATGAAAGGGTGCTCGTCGACGTCGGCCGAAACATTTAGTTTCCATTCGAAAGAAGGAGGCACGTGCAGGTTGCGAGGGAGGTGATAATGTATCGGGATGTGGGGACCCGCAGTCCCGCTCCCCAATTTTTTTTTTTTTTTTTTTTTTGAGGCTCTGGGGTACTGTACAGCCTCCCTACTTTTCAGGGGGTTTTATTTTCGTGACTTCCGTGAGAGTGCACATGACCAAGCTGATTTTCTTTCGTTATCTTTTGCAGTTGGTTGGCATAGCAGATTTGAGCCAGAGAGTATCTTGAGTAGATTTTCCTGGCTGGGCTTGGTATTAAAGAGAGAGAGAGAGGCTTGACCGTTTCACCGCTTGGGTAATTCACAAGTACCTAGTAGCCGCCAGAAAGTAAGGTTGAAAGGTATAAAGTTGTGATGGCCGAAGGCCTTGCTTAAGCGAGCCAAAAACGCGTGCGTGTACTGACCCCAGGCTACCCACGAACACCCAACAGCAGCAGAACCCAAGTGTCATACATGGGACCTAAGTAGTATTGTTTCGTACTCAGCCGTAGTATTCGGAACATTCCGTCACTAGGATACCAGTGTACCTGCGTCTCGATTGCTACGTAGTCGTACGCGTATTACGGGCCCACATGACGCAGGCCTCTTGGGCTCGGGATCCATAGAAATTATGGAGCCGTCCACTATTTCTATGTGCCGAAACTATAGGTGAACGCCTTACCTGCTTTGTTTGGTTTCTGAACCTTTTTTCTTCTTCAGTTGACTCCTATCCGTGGCGGAGCGGTGGTGGTTCGTCCCACATTGCATGGGAGGGACCAACACAGAAAAGCACAGCAATGACTAGGTATGCAGTGTTATTGAGAGGAGGGGGGCAGGAAGAGAGACGACAAAGACCATAGCCTTGTTTGTATAAAGATCGGCAGCTCCCAACTCTCACGATGCAGGAGGACCCTTGATTCTGTATCCTCACCAGCATCGACACAGCCGTGTCTGAAGACTTTCTTTCCTTTTTCCTCTTGTAAAAACTTACAGTCGTTCCCTCTTGATCATTCGCTAAATTTCTCACAACCACAATGTCCTCCCTCGCCTCCCTCTGCACGGTGTCCAACGTGCAGGCGGCCCTGCCCGCCAACGGTACCATCCTGGGCGTGGACCTGCTCCCCTCCACCGTGACCGCCAACGCCGTCTACAATGCCACGTCCACCTCCGGCATGGGTTTGAAGAAGCGTGACACCACCGGCGAGTCCTACTGCAATGTCACTGTCTCGTACACCCACACCGGCCGTGGTGACAATGTTGTGCTCTGGTACACCTTCCCGTCCCCCGACGAGTTCCAGAACCGCTTCTACATTGGCGGTGGCGGCGGCTATACTCTCAGCACGTCGGATCCCACTGGAGGTCTGACCTACGGTGCCGTCTCTGGCAGCACCGACGTCGGCTATGACGGTTTCAACAGCGCCACCCTGGACGAGGTGGTGCTGTACGGCAACGGAACGCTGAATTGGGACAACGTCATCATGTTCTCGTACAAGGCGTTTGGTGAGACGGCGCAGGTCGGCAAGGAGCTCACCAAGAACTTCTACGGCCTGGAGGAGTCGGCCAAGGTGTACACATACTTCGAGGGATGCTCCGACGGTGGTCGTGAGGCCATGTCTCAGGCCCAGCGCTACGGTGATGTTTACGATGGCATCGTTGCTGGTGCCCCTGCTTTCCACCACGCCCAGCAGCAAGTTGTGAGTTGTTCTCTTTCTTTCTTTGCTGTTTCTTGTGCCATCAATTTCTTGTGGGAGAACATATCGAAGACATACTAATAATTCTATCACTTTTAGAACCATCTCACCTCAGTCGTTACTGAGCTCGTCACGGACTATATTGCTCCTCCCTGCGAGATGTCCAAGATTGCCAACGCCACCATTGAGGCCTGCGACTCGCTGGACGGCCGCACTGACGGTGTCGTCGCCCGTACCGATCTGTGCCGCCTGAACTTCGATCTGACCTCCATCATCGGCGAGCCTTACTACTGCGCCGCCGAGACCGCCTCTACTCTTGGTTACGGCTTCAGCAAGCGCCAGGCTGGCGCCTCCACCTCCAGCTACCAGCCTGCCCAGAACGGTACCGTCACTGCCGAGGGAGTGGCTCTGGCCCAGAGGCTGTACGATGGTCTGCTCAACTCCAAGGGCGAGCAGGTGTTCTACGGCTGGCAGACTGCCTCCTCCTTTGACGATGCTGCCCCTACTTGGGACAACGACACCGAGGCTTGGGAGGTTTCTTCCCCGTCCACCGGCGGTGTTTTCGTCACCAAGTTCGTCGAGGAGGTCGACATTGACAACCTGGACTCGATCGCCAACGTGACCTACGACGACCTTTACAACTGGATGTACATCGGCTACGAGCGCTTCTACGATAACCTCCAGACCGGCTACACCGACCTGACCCCTCTCCAGTCCCACGGCGGCAAGCTGCTCCACTACCACGGCGAGTCGGACCCGTCCATCCCTCCTCCTTCCTCCGTGCGCTACCACGAGGCCGTCCGCAACGCCATGTACCCCGACTCGACCGCCGACAACGCCACCGAGCTGAGCGAGTGGTACCAGTTCTACCTCGTCCCCGGCGCCGCCCACTGCGGTACCAACACTCTGCAGCCCGGCCCTTACCCCGAGGACAACATGCAGACCATGATCAACTGGGTCGAGAGCGGCGTGCAGCCCAAGTCTCTCAACGCCACCGTCTCCTCGGGCACCTACGAGGGTGAGGTCCAGCAGCTGTGCTTGTGGCCCACCCGCCCCATGTGGACATCCAACGACTCCTCTACCTTCACCTGCTCCTATGACGAGGCCTCGTATGAGTCCTGGATCTGGGACCTCAACGCCTGGAAGATCCCCGTCTACTAAGCGTTACGTCGTTTTCATCGGAAAAGCGCGTTTTTGTCACGAATTTGCGTCTCGACGAGGCAATTTAAGCTCCTCTTGAGACATCTAAATTGTACAGAAATGGACAAAAGGCTTAAGTGCAGGGAAAATATTGACTGCCCCTGACTGGCTTGCCTTTTTTCATGTATATACACAATATAGCTTCCCGAGCACTTTACCCGCTCGTGTAAAAAGAAATTCAAAAAAGCCTTCTTCTACCACTCTATGGTATCTATCCTTTCTTGCACGAAAAGTGCAGTATTACTCTTCTTGCCGTCTTTTCCTCCTCCTTGTCTGTCCTCTGTAACGTCCACTATACTTGGACCCAACCGGCTTCATAGCAAACCAAGCAGGTAGCGCACATTTCCCCACCAGCCCAGCAAAATCCCTCTCACACTCCTCCAGAAACTCCTCGTCCGAGTATGTATTCAGCAGCCTGGTCTGCTCGCCTCCAGACTTGGCATCCACGAGGAGTTGCAAGATCTCCATCAGAGATTCCGACGTCTTGGGTAGGACCTGCACCGTCTGCCCCGTGCGAGACGATACGAGAAATCCCAACGTGGGCTCCCCAAGAAGAAGAATATACAGGGCGACCTGAAGGAGGTGCTCGGGCTGGAGGGACTCGCTATTCTTGACCTCCCAGACGGCCCTGCTGCTGCCTGTGATTCCTCGAGGGCGGCACATGTCCATGGCCCCGGCGACGATGACACCCTTTTTCTTTTCTGGGTTGACGGGTCCGCCTCCGTGGGTGATGGTGGGGAATTTGCGGTGCCGCATAGCCTCGAAGAAGATCCCGCGCCCAGATATCTGTGCCGGGGCAGGGAGGTTGTTGAGGGTGTAGTGCATGTCTCTACAGTGCGGCTCGGCTAGCCATGTATACTCATCCAGCGGAATAGCGAGGAGTTTTGTGATGTCTTTGTCCTTGGCGGCCATCTCAAGGTTCGACAGGAACAGGATGTCGTCTGTTGTCACGAGTCCGTCCCCATAGGCATCCCGGATGTCCTCAAGTCTTCTGTAAAAAGCCTCTGGGAGCTGCCGCAGCGGATTGGGCCGCTTTGTCTGGCGCTTTGGTGGTACCAGCAGCTTCATGGGCCCCGACAGAATGGCCAGCATTCTCCTCTGCCGCCACTGAAAGATGGCGGGGACCGCAGTGCCGGTGACGTTGGACACACCTTCAAGAAGGCCTGCCTTGTCTTGCACCTCAGTGGGCGGTGGTGGTGAGACGCCGTATGCTGAAGCGGCCAACATTTTGACCTCAAGACGCTGCAGACAGGTCGTGATGAGAGTCTCCGACAGGTTTCTGCATAGGGCAGTGACGCTGAATCCAGGCACGGCGCGTCTCGGTCTAGGCTCTTCGATCTGTAGGGGGCGAGTGATGATGAGGTCACACGACGCACCCACGCTGTCGAGATCGACAAAGGGGAGAGGAGGACTTTTGTGCTCGTGGATGAGGACCAGATGCTCCAGGGCCCGCGTGGCAGCGACATACTGAGGGTTGCTCGTCGCTGTGGGAGGGGTAGCGACCTTGTCGTACCAGTTGTGGTAATTTTGGTCGAACCCGAGCACGATCGAGGCCTTGCGCTCTATCCCCTTGGCCTGGTGATAGGTGCAGATGAGCACTTTACCGTGGGCAACCTCAGGGGCAATATCCGACACATCAGAATCTGATCTGAACACGGGTACACCCCTCAGCGCGAGCGCATTGGCTAAATAGATGGCTGGCGACGAGCCGCGCACCGATGGCGCCAGCACGATAATATCCGTGGGGGACAGGTCATCTCTCATGCCCAGGAGCCGCAAGACCTCGTCCAATAGATCTTCATAAGGGTCACATATTACATAACGTGGCTTAGGATATGCGCTGCCGTCTAACTTCTGGTTCCTGACAGCCCGCATGGCCTCGCCGAGTGGCCTTTTGAGCATCTGTTGGTTGATGAAGTCGACATTCTGCTGGGTGATGCGGTTTGAAGTAGACTGGTCGGCAGATTTCCAAGCGTGCTCATTGATGTAGCCGAACACCTCGGGCCTGGCAGCCATCGTGAGGAACCTCGAGTCGGCGTTGTTGAAGCCGTACACCTCTTGTCTCCTGTCGCCAAGCACCACAACCCTCAGCTTCTTTATTTTAGCGGCTGATGTTGGACGATTAGTATTCCTGCTGGTGGCGAAATTTTTATCGCGTATCACTTTGTCCACAAAGCGTTTCAGGATAGGTGTCATGTCTTGCTGCTCGTCCATGACCAGCACTGAGAAATCGGGCAGCTCCATGTTGTCCATGACGGACATGTCGTCTTCCACAACCCGCTTGAGGCCCTGGTCTGTACCACACTCGGTGGTATAGAAGCGTGCCCCAAGGGTGTGGTAATTGAGGACGGTAATGTTCTGAAGCCCAAGCGCCTGCACCCTCTCCTCTGTCTCCAGCATCAGCCGTCGGTTGTAGACGAGGACCAGGAATTTGGTGGCCGGCGCTGACTTGGCGAGATGCAGGATGGTTGTCGTCTTGCCGGAACCTGCACATGCATCTATTATCAGGTTGTCGTTAGAGTGAAGGAGAGCATCGATTGCCACCTGCTGCTCTCTTGACGGCGGCATGAGGACCTTGGGCCTAGGAGAGGAAAATTGCAGTGGTGAAGGATCCGGCACATCCGGCACCACCTCTGCAACCGCCGAAGGTTGCACGTGGGCAAACCGTTTCGTAGGCGTGCTCGCATTAAGTACGATTACTGGAGGTATGACCCTCCCACCCCAGGAAGTGATGTAGGGCAAAGAAATCATCCGTCGAGTGTCACTGCGTTTGGAATGTATCCGTCCTGCCGTGTGAAATGTGCAGACATGATGATGTTTAAAGGCCTTGCGAAGGACTCTCTGAGACATGGTCGACGCTCTTCTTTGTCATCCTATTGAGATGATGTTGTACCTAAGCTTGGCCGTGGGAGGATTGTTCGATCATATGTGTGAGAGATTATGTGATAGAAGCTTCGTGGGTCTCGTTAGTTTACGGTCGTGAACGCCAGGAAGAAGTGCTCGAAAAGACCACATACTTATTGTAGAAAAGGGTCAGCAATAATCTTGTGTCCGCTGCATCTTCTTGCATCAGCATGAACCGCCTGATTAGGCACGAATTCTAGCATGTTTGAGTTTGATACCCAAATCATCGCCCTGGCCAATCGAGAAGTGAAAAGTATGAGACACACACGAAAGGGCGGCAGATCATGAAAACTAGGCGCTGTGTGAGTTTTCCGAGTCGATGATGCCATAGGTCAGTCTACAGTATCAGCCCCAGGCGCTCGGTACAACCCGAACCCTGAGGACGCCTTCCGGTGTGTAAAAGACAAGCACGTATGACTGCAGCAATAATTAATGTAAATAAGAGCTACAGACTCCAAAAAGACTATTCAAAGTTTTTCGACCAGGACGCATAAAGAATGATGTATTTTTTTTAGGATTGGTCTATCTATATGTCTGTTGTGGCATGATTATACGAAACAAGCCTGCGAATTTGAAAGGCAAAATCACACTTGTAGAAGGCAAGTTGAATAGTTGTGATAAGAAGAAGTGTCCTATTACATTCATTTTGGGAAGGATCACTTCTGTTTATTTTCAGAGTGATATTGATACGACAGCTATACATAGTAACAGTTAAGATTGCCACAAGATATGCAGTCCAATCACTAGGTAAGAAATCGATATAACGTCCAGCCATGTGCTAGAAGTTGAAACCAAGATCCCATTGGGTTTCTATTTAATATACTTTGATTTCATATCTGAGACAGCCTTTCCGACCGAACTCTACAGCGTCATGTCTCTTTGTCGGTGTGGGACAGCAGCCATAAGTCCTTAAATCTGCTCACCTCTTTCTGCAGCAAATCCTGAGGTGCACCGGTTTCTACCACAGCGCCCTTCTCCATTACAATGACCTTATCAAAGTCCATGACCATATCCAGTCGATGGCTGACCATGACGGTCGTGTATCCTTCGAACTCGCTCTTGATGATGCCCTGCATAGCTCGGTCCGTATCCACATCTACGCTTGAGCTGATCTCGTCGAGCAGTAGAATGCCCCGATCACCTCCCTTGATCACATTCCTTGACCTCAGCCTCCGCCTCAGTATGGCTCGAGCGAGACTGAACAGCTGCTTCTGCCCCTGGCTCAGGGTATCAGCGCTCATGCCTGCCTCGAGGCCCCCTCTCGCGCTGATGAAGGACCAAAGATCGACCGTCTCCAGGACAGAGCGGCATTCCAGTTCAGAGGACAAGCTCCAAGGGTCTAGATTAGCCTGGACGCTGCTCCCGTCGGGCAGGAAGACAGTCTCCTGTGGAACGGCAATGATACGCTGGCGCAAGGTTTGTCTGTCGATCTGGTGCAGGGGCACATCGTCGACGTACATGTTCTCAGCTGTGAGCGGCATCGGGTCTAGGAGGCGCAGCAGCAGTAAGATGGTAGACGATTTCCCGCTGCCGCTACGCCCGCAAATGGCAACCTTCTCCCCACTCCGAATGACAAGGTTGAGATCACGGATCGCGAGATCGCCTGAGCTCGGCTTCTCGCTCGGGGCGTTGCTTATAGACTGACTAAGAACACGTGATTAGAAATGTTAGCAAGGGGTAAATAATAAAGTCTTATAAATGACCATTTCCAAGTGAACTTACTTGTAGGAGGCAGATACACCCTCTATGCGGATTTCACCCTTCTGCGGCCAAGCCTCGTCAGGCTTGACGTCTTCACCTGGTTGCGACTCAGACTTGACTGTTTCTGAGAACGTCTTCAGCCGGTTGATGGCGCCGAGTGAGGTCTCAAGCTGGGTATACGACCTGATCATTGAAGTGATTAGGGTCCCAAAGGTCATCAAGGTGACCAGGGACGCGCCGGTAAAGCCTGTGCCTGAGGAGAGCTGTGTTGACATGGTGACGACCAGAGTGGCGAGCACGGCGACAACACAGTCAAGTGTGAACCCTAGCCATCGCTGCATCATCGCAAGGAGATATGCCGGGCGCTGGGAGTTGTCGAGCAGGTTATTGCTCTTCTCAATGCCGTCTCGGGTCCAGCCGAAGGCCCGGAATGAGGCGATGCCTTTCATCGTGTCCATGAAATGGGTGCTGAAGCGAGTAATCAGAAGACCAGCTCCGCAAATCTTGCCTCGCACAACAACTACAAGTCGAAAGAAAGGAGTAGACTTACTAGAGAGGACTCTTGGCTTCAAGGTCCAGAAGCCGAAGTTGCCTGCTCGTTCTGAGATAGAATTTCTGGATAAGCCAGAGAACAGCCATTAAGAATGGGTAGGAGATGGCCAGATATGGTGAAGCAGATGCTATCACACCAGCCATGCCTATACAAACGGCCACAGTTATGCTGGTGTTGATAAGAGCCATGGGTAGCTCTCCGTCCATCAGCGTCATGTCTTGAGAGAAGAGATTCGTCACGACGCCGTTGTCTGTCGATGTGAAGAACTTCAAGGGCGCGTTTATAACGGTGCTCAGCGCTGCTTTGTGCAAGGATGCACCTGACGCGGTGAGCATTCGCTGCTGACAGATCCAGACGTTCCAAAACAGAAATGCGCATGCGAGAACTTGGAAAAGAGCAAAGAAGCCTAGATAATACCCTGAGCTGTGGCTCTGTGGGGTTTTCGAAATGCCGTCGCTCCAGAAATTAATCCAGATGCTCTGCCAGCTCCAGAAGAACCCATCTCCCACAGCCGTGAGCAGGAACAGGGCAACAGGCCAGAATCCAATGCTCTTGTAATAGTGCTTGTAGACAGCTTTGTCTCCGTTCATCCTGCTTCTGTCTTCTTCGGTTGTGGGAGGGATTGTCGTGACGGTCGTGTTGACCTGGAGCAGAGGCTCAGAGCCAACCATTTCTTCATTGTACGCCTCAGAGCTGCTGCTCGACCTCGATGAGCTCTGGTCGGCGCTCCCAGCCTTGATGCCAAGGCTGTGGATATAGCTCCTGTTGGCGACAAGGTCCTCGAAGCGACCCTGCTCAACAATGCGTCCATTGGCGCCGATGGCTATAATATGATCAGCCGAGGGAAGATGTCGGACCGAATGGGTGCAGAGGACTGCGGTCGAGTTCCTTCGCTTGATAATACCATCGGGTCCAAACACGCGCTGAAAGACCTGCTCATCGGTGCCAGCATCGAGGCCGCTTAGGACGTCGTCAAAGATGAAAAAGCTTGTCTCCAGGTAGAGTGCTCTTGCAATCGAGACACGCTGCTTCTGTCCGCCGCTGAGTGAGATCCCATTGCTTCCGATTCTGGTCTCGTCACCTTGTGGAAGAGTGAGAAGATCAGCCCGGAGCATGCTTGCTTCGATCACCTCATCGTATCGTGCCTTTTCGAAGGACGAGAACCCTATAATGTTTTGCTTGATGGTGACATTGGTGAGAAAAGGGGTTTGATCGCAATAACCGACCCGCCTCAGGTACCTGCCAAGAGAAACCTGGCCGTCAAAAACTGGGACTTCACCGAGCAGCGCTTTGCAGAGTGTTGATTTTCCAGATGCAACAGGACCGACAACGATGGTGAGCTGGCCAGTCGGTATGTTCATGTCGATGTCTGAGAGGCTCTTACTAGCCCCTTCAGTCCACCCGAATCTGCCTCCAGATATGTCCACCGCCGCTCTCGCATGAACCTTGGAGGAAGCCAACATGGGTGCCCTTTCACCTTCAGAATCTTTTGCCGTAGTGGCTTCTGTGGGTATAGCAGCAATGCGGAAATCCTCTCTGGCATCTGCCTCGAGAAAAATCTGTATCCGATCGAGACACGCAATGGCTGACATGACTTGCGGAACGCATTGGAAGATGTCGACAAGCGGATTGCAGAGGAGATTCAGGTATGAGTACGAAGTGAACATTCGTGTGACAGTGAGCGTCCTCGAAGTCCCTCAATTGTTGAAGCAGCATTAGCATTCGCACACATGAAAAGGGGGCATGACTACACGTAAGAGATCTCCTGACGAAGTGCAATCGGGGATAGACATCCTGCTGTGCCCTCAACATGAGTCCATGTTATTTCATGTACTTACAAGCGAAAGTCACCACCGGCGATATGAACGTCGGCACATAAGACAGCAAAGCCATCCAGCACTCAAGGATTCTGAACCGCCCTCCAACTCGCAGTTCGTCCACCCTCAAACTTTGGATAATGGACTGAATGGGCAGAGCCAGCCCCGAGATTTTGAGGTTCTTCATATGAGAAATGACATTTGCTGTCATGCTGACCCGACTCTGGATCCTTTCCATCCACTCCTTCTGACGCGAACCGGTAAAGCTGGCGATCCCCGAGCTCAATATGGTGACGACGACGACGATCAAGGCAGGCGCTAGAAAAGCAACACCCAGTGAGCGATAAAGTAGGAAGCTCGCGAGTCCAACTTCGATGAAATCAGCCCAGAATTCGCTGATCAAACCCACGTTAGCAATCGCATCGAGGTCTACTACGGTCGCATGAGAATCCTATGCAGTGGAAATTCCTGCATAGTCAGCATCCGCATACGTGGTTATATCAACGACTTACTGAATCATAATCATGCCTGACCTGATCTTCTCAACGTCTGTGCTCATCAAGGTTATCGCAGCAGGATCGCTTGCAATGCTCACTTTTGCCTCTGTCTGTGTATCTGTGAGTACAAGATCTCAAAAACAAACGACTTCTGGCTATCTCACCGTCTTTCTGTATATCGCTGAAGCTAGGGCGCCGCGAACCATCCACAGCGCCCGCTCGTGATAGTACCAATACAATGCGGTCGATACGGCCAAGCCAAAATATGTGAGTATCGTTGCACCAATCAGGCCATATCCTACATTAGGATCTCTTGACGTCGACGGCAGCTCCAAGAATGATAGCGTCGAGTTGATCAAGAAAGGCTGGCAAAACGTGAACCCGATCATTGCAATCCTGGGAGCGACGGGTAACAGGAGGGAGGATGCCAACATCTTCATCAAAGCCTGCATCAGCCCATATTTTTGCCCCCGAGACTTGGACCTGTCACGAGCACTGTTCAGCTGCTTTTCCAGCGCTTCTGCTGCCATTCTGCTGTCCAAGGGAAAGAGATCGTCCATGTGGAGAACCTTCCCATATCCTGCCAAAAAGAGCTTGTTGAGCCAGATGAAAGCTCCCAGGCCGTACAGACTAGTCAGTTCCTCGGGGCTGTGGCTCTTCGTGTCCAAGGTCGCCCATTTGCCTTTTGGTTGGGCTTCTAGAATTGCAAGTGCCAACTTGACTCCCAGCGCAGCCGTGGTGACTTTTGTGATGGCGAAATCTTCGTAGGTCCTAGAAGCCAGCCAAAGAGTGCGGACTTGTGCAGTGTCGAACAGTATTGTAAGAAACAGATACCCGCCTAGCAGTATCGAGGGTCGCGGCGAGCGGCTATGCTCCAGACCGGACAAGAGAAGGGTACATATTGACGAAAGAAAGATGAGAGTCGCCGATGAGATATTCAAGGCTCGCATATCCGCCGGCTGAGCCGCTATCAAGCCTAACAATGCAAGTTGAAGGACTGCATAAAGTCCTATCGTGAACTATTCATATTACGTTGTAAGTCGTCATCAGTGCGCAGTCATTTCAATCTATCAACATTGAGCCCGAAGATCTCTAAACTTACATATTTTGCGATTCGCAATGCTGTGCCTTTCACAATTGGAGATCGACCTGATAGGTAGACCAGTCGGGGAAGCGAGACAGCAATGAAGACTGACGCAGGAATGATACCAAGGAAGATCTTCTCGAATTTCAGTGTGAAGTCGAAATCCGCACGGCATCCTCGCACAGCTGGCCCAAAGGCACTGTCGCTCGGACAGCCTGAAAAGCTCATTGTCGGTGGCACAGTATTAAATGGCACTTCGACGCGCTTCGATGGTCAAATACTTGTCCTTGAAGAGAAGCGCCGCCTCAAAATTGTCCCTCTTTTCGACTGAGAAGAACGGCTGGCGCGTAGGTTTTGTACAGAATCAAAACTTGGCATACAGTCCCGATGAGGTCGGCCCCTATGTATCTGCATCATTCCGAATTCCGGGTTCCTACACCCCGCCTGCTTACTGCAGCTGTGCCACACACAACACCGGTTATGCCATGGGTTCGGAGTTCCCTTATCAACCTCATGTCAGAGTCTCTTGGGCTTACCCTTAGATGATGATTCGCTCGATTGTCGGAATTCTCTTACGCGTACGATGGCGACTAGGCTGAGCATTACGTCTCCCAATACAATTTCTCGTCCATGACAGTTATCGTGATGGTAAGGACGCTTATGAGGGAGCCGCCTGAGCTACTGTAGAGTGGTTGTGGGGTCCATCTAGCCACGATACTAGAGCTGAACACGATGATTGGTGGCATTGCGCAAAGCAAACCGGCTGAATAGTTACCCGTCTGACAATTTCTTGACCGCCACAAAGAGCTCAAACTGGACCCCTCGTGTCTAAAATAATAGTGGATGCTTGCTGCAGGAGCCGTATTGTCGTGGCCTTACGGATTCTATCAGCCACAAGACAGCGCCCAAGACTCAACAGTACGTTACTCATGTATATTCATAGTGACGGCGTAGGACTGCCGTTTTCCAGACTCTGCTATCCGACCAACTATCTACACCTCCATGACACTCTCCTGGGGAGATGAGCCTTTTTCGTTTCCAGCCAGAACAGCATCTCTGGAGTCATTTTCGGCGCGAGCTATTCGCACTGCCTCGGCATCGACAAACAGCTGTGGCCGCCCTGATTGTATTGCAACTTTGTTGGCGAACACAAAGGCCGAGGGGTTGTGTATGAAGATCTGATCCATATCCTCGAGGGTCCTGTTTGCTGTTTCTGGATAAAACAAATAGATCATGGGCGAGATCGCAAATGAGAAGATGGCGAACACTGAAAGCCCGTTAGAAAAGGAGTAACATTCCGAGGGTCCATTCGTGCATAAGAAAGGGGTCCATATCCATAAAGCGTTAAAATGGGTGAATGCAAGGTGAAGCACACTTACTCAAGAAGAAGCGCCATCCCAGGTGATCAAGGCCGACCTTTGTGATCTGTACGACCACGAAGCCAAATATCCAGTTGACAGAAGTCGCTGCTGCCGCGCCACGTGTTCGCCAACCAAGACTGTTGACTTCGGCGCTGTAGACCCATGGGACGGTTGAGAACCCTAGTCCGAAAAAGATATGATATATGAGAATCATTGAGGTTGCAAGCCGACCCATCTGTGTTTGGAAAATTCAGATCAGCCTTTCTACTTGGACTAGTCGTTATATAGTGACGATATAGAGGGTATGATCTTACCACTTGCTTCTTCGACGGATCCATCTCTGCAACTTCGAGGCCAATAGCTGCAATAAGCAAACATGCTCCAATGAACAATGGAGAGTACATCATCATCCTGAAGTCTGTTAGGAAAGAGAACGAATGGAAGGGATCACAGTGCTGTCGACTCACTTGCGTCGTCCCACTCGGTCAATGAGCATCAAGCATGCGAAGCTGCAGACAACATATATTGTACTGCTGGCTGCGGAGATCAAGCGGCTCATTCTCTGATCATATCCAACGAATTCTTGTAACAGAGTTGGGAGATAGAACCCTAAACAAGGTTTAGTCTACAGCGACAGTCAGGAGTTGCAAAAGCTTTCAAGAGTAACGAACCCCAAGCGTTCACACCACTGTAGGATTCGTTAGCAATGCGAAGGAGACATGACAGATGAAGGGGCATCTTACGTGAACTGTTGAAAAAACTGAGTTCCACAACTCAGGAGAAGCCGTCGGAAATTCTGTGTCTTGTCCCGATGACAGAGCACATCCATGATCGGGACCTGATCCTCTCGCTCCATTTGAATCGCAGATTTGATGGAGGCATATTCCGCCAAGACATGTGAGTCTTCGACGCTTTTGTCATGCCCCATCAGTCTGGACAGGGTGAGGAGAGCTTCCTCATCACGGTCCTTGAGGAGCAGCCATCGAGGCGAGTCCGGCAGGATGGCCAAGATTGGAGCCACCACGAAAAGAAAGAGAAGCTGGAAGGCCAGCGGAAACCGCCATTGAAAGGCGTCGCCTCTATAGTAGAGGCCGTATGCTATCCAATTTGCGATGCAGAAGCAGAACACGTTACCAAATGTAGCAACCCCCATCAACATCCCTCGGACGTCGGACTTGCAACATTCTGAGAGATAAACAGGAGACATCGAGGAGACGAGACCGATGCCGAAGCCGTTGACGAGACGTCCAATGATCATCTGTGCAAGATCCCATGACAGAGTCTGCAGCAGGGCGCCGATTGTATTGCACAGTAAGCCAAGAGCGATTGTCCGTCGCCTGCCGAGTCTGTCACCCAATAGGAATGCGGCCAATGCACCCGCGCCCGCGCCTAATTATGCCAGGTCAGTGCCCCGGTGCGATATATCGTGTGTCTTGCACCAGGGATGTCTTCCGTGAGAGACGAAGGCAACGCATGGAAGAGACGGTAGAATTACGTACCGAGAAAGAAGCAGCTAGAAACGATGCCGGAGACATTGGCATCCTGAGTTGTTGGAAACTGGGCTAAGAAATCTGGCGAGACGAGCACTCCAGCGAAAACTCCCTAGTAAAGACAGTATGAGCGGTCATGCCAGACACGACACGTCGAAGAGAGCCACAAAAGCCAGAGGCTCACCTGATCATAACCGAACCAGCAAGAGTTGCCTATAGTTGTCCGAGTCAGCCCCTTGTCGTGGTCATCTTCAAGAAGTCCGGCAGAACTCACCCGCGTCGAGAATGGTAATGAGGGCTATGAGCCATGAGCCCGTGATTTTCTCCTGGAGACCAAGCATCGTACTGGACAAGGCTAAGCCTTTGAAAATTTCGAGAGCGCTCCGAGTTGATCAACAACCGCAGCGCTTGACAAGATGTGTCCGGTCGAGAGCAGCACAGCACCGCTGGGAATTTATGCGCAGCTCAAGGCTGTCTAGTACAGTATTTATGGTCTCCATGACTGGATCCGAATGTCGTGGACATGAGTGGACCGCTGCGGCTCGCTATCAGCCGTGGGTGCAGTTTCGCAGTTTTCCCACATGTGATTCGTAGGAATGTGCAGATTTGGCAACTCCGGGCACATGTAAAAGTTTTCGGTGCCTATGGTTGGCTAAGCGCTCTATCTCTGCTGGAGTATCTATTCTGGGTAAAGTCTAGAGTCGGTGAATGAAACGGCGGTCATATCTGCGAGCTGCAGAAAGTCGGAAGGCAATAGTGGATGCGATAGAGCATGCGAGTTCTTTGTTTTCAGTCCACTTTTCCCACCCAGCTCTAACACACGGCGTGACCGCTTCTGTATAAATAGGCTGGCTGGCAGTGGCCCTGTGGACCAGCCATGAGTTGTTCGTGGACCTCATGGTGGAGCCGGGGGAGGCAAGGCGCATAGCCGCGAATTCGTTTTCTGCATTCCACAGAGAAGAAAAGAAACCAACTGCTCATGACTCGGTTTTGTTGCATTGTAACAGATAACAACTGCGCTCTTCTGGTGCCGAATACACTGGGAAAGTAGCGGACCATCAAGACTACTTCATATAACCACATAATTACTTCAGTTCATTGAGATGACGAGCAGAGTAGCCGAGCTGATTCGAACATACGCACTTCGCAAACCAACATGTAATTTACTATGTATGTCTACATGAATATTATGCACTATTTAGAGAGTACCTGAAGTCTGGACAGGTTCACCTATTCTAAAAAGCATCATGCGCTCTGACAAACAGGCAATACAACACCAGCGGGTATGGTTGTTATCAATTAATATACTTCAATCGGTTAATATACAAAGCCTACTCTTGGCATATGAAAATCAGAGAGATATTGTTACAGTCCCGTCGTCTCCCAAGTTCAGTAAGTCGTCCAAACTTGACATCATATTCTGCGTGTGCTTCATCATTGTGAAGTTTGCACATGTGATCCTGGTGAGATTGGCAAAGTGCAAGACGACGCTTAGATTTCCAATAAAAGACTCTCCATCGCCCGTCTGTGAGTGTTTTAGGTTAGCTCTGGCCGCTTGGGCTTCTTCGCGTCCGCTAAAGCAATGCCAGATAACTTACGGCAGTGAAATCATCAGTATATGACTCTGTGAATGTGGTGCTCCCTTTGGTGGTTACTATAGCACCGTGTTTTCCAGCTAGATCTCCGACCTGACAGGTCTGAGGCAAGTCAGGATCACACGCTGGAGTTTCGCCCCGCTCAAAGGGATCGAGATGGGCTTCCGTGTCGGTGCAATTCCCATCTGATGGCACAGGCTTTTGATGAATGTGATAGACTGTAAAGGGCACCGGCACCTTTCGTCAGCAAAGCTTCGACAAAAGGCACCTCGCATTTTCTCTGGACTCACCAAAGGGGCCTCCTTCGTCGGGAAGGTTCTCCATTTTTATATTGTATGATACCCCTGTGCCCCCTTTATTCGTTTGTGCAAGCACGATGCCTTTCACAGGCCCAGATGGAGTGGGTGTAAATTGTTTCTTGGTAGGGAAGACAGCACGAAACGCCACGCCTTCTGGGTTGTCCTTCACCACCGTAGCATTGCCTTTGATCTGTTGTAGTTACTGTGTTAATAAGAGGACATCATGAAATTCTAAGATTGTCTCGTTAAAAGGCATGGGAAGGCGGCTGAGCTTACTCCAGTTGTGATTCCATCCATCGTAGTCTGAGCGACGGCAACGCTGCATGCTGTCGTGAGCAGCAAGAGACACCGCACGCTGGCGCGGTACATAGTGCCGTGTGCTGGGCGACCCGCGTCGAATTTGTCAATGGCTTGTTATGGTAGAATTAGAAAAATTACGGTGATCGGGTCACTGCTCGTCTGGGCTATCAAAATTTGAGGTTCGGAACGAGCGTACAGCGACGAGAAAGAGGCAGAAGACCGGCGCTCAATCAAGGAGAACCACGGGCAGAGTCGACCAGACTCTTATGACTGATATCATTGTTCACTAGGAGCCCAGACCTGGGATCATTGTTCACTCGGAGCCCGGGCCCAGGTCTGGAGTAATATACTTCGGATAATTCGAGACCGATCCCAACTTCAAGATCCGCGGGTATGCCTCCTAAGAAGTTGCAACTTCTCTTCTTCTAGCAGCATCGTGCTTATTAGCCAATATGTCGCCCTGAAGATTCTTCCCGCCTCAGGGACATAGCAACTCCTGATGGCTTCGGGCAAGGCATAGCCGGCACGATGGACCAAGTCTAAGCGGCCCCTAGTGGTTTCCTTGTGGAATCGAATACGCACTTCACATAGACATCAGACGAGTGACGCGACCCGTTGAGTCTGCCTGTTCGCCGCAAAGCCGTACACTGCTCCGCCTCATTGGTCATATCGGCCGAAGAGGGCTGTGCAGGGGCCCGAGCACTATGACCACCGTTCCAATCAAGACACCTTGCTCAGATGAGTAGCTGGCAACCAGGAAACCAAAATGTCGCCAAGCAGCCATGACAGGTCTTGGCTCGAGATCTTCGACCCAGGGTCGGCCGACTGCGTCTCTCTCATGGCACGGGACAACAACGCTCGGGAATGATGAGAGTTCGGGCACAGCTCAAGAGTCGAGTACCACGGTCTTATGCATTCGCCGTCCGTGATTGTTGCGCAGATGCGTGTGTAAGATCCAGCGCAACGGAATCGTATTTACCTCTGCAAGAGGAAAGAACTGAGATGATAAACTGCGTCAATGTCCATGTGCAACGTGGTGTCGTTCGCCGGCCCGAGGCAATACAGTCGAGAGAGACGGCTCGCGAAGTCCGACGAACGACTTATCTCGCCGGGAATTCATCCGAAGCACCAGAACAGACGCGACTGTTTAGAGTTGGGTTTCGGTGACGGATAGTGCTGCCGAGATGTGGTGTTTCACAACAAAAGCTTGGCTGTATCCGAACTAGAGCCCCCTGAGTGAAACGAAATAAACTCCCATCACGAGAGTGTTGCGGACTCCAATCAGACCAGGGCCCCTCGTCAGTCGCCCGCAGCCCCTCCTTAGCGTTACTGTCTCTTACGGCATTCGGAGGTGCCCCTCTGTCGATAATGTGAATACATGGTCTTTGTGACATCTAAGCAGATAGATGGCTATCGAAGATTCCAGGTTTCCGGCTGACTTGGATTTCTAAAGACGCATTCGATCGGTGGTGATGTATCAAACTACTGTCTCATGCACACTCGGAGTTGGGATTTTTCAGAGCATGGAGAATTGACACCGTGATTGGTCACTTGCGTGATTGTCCTTCAATCAAACGCAGCACACTTGAGAATGCGCATTCATGTACGAGATCATAGGGAGAGGTACCCCAGGGCATGTCCGCATTGTCCAAGAAAGCAGGACTCGAAGTTCGACAATGCCTCTCGCAGGCCATCCTGAACTCCCACCATCCCCCCCGGTCTCAGCAGCATGAAGGGTCGCGAAGTGATCACGAGCACGCTGGATCTCGCGTCGAGGTGAG
The DNA here is from genome assembly GCA_027559495.1 of Aurifilum marmelostoma. NCBI lineage: Eukaryota > Fungi > Ascomycota > Sordariomycetes > Diaporthales > Cryphonectriaceae > Aurifilum > Aurifilum marmelostoma. The sequence goes on along the minus strand of JAMXSV010000010.1, from coordinate 1,426,321 downwards.
TCTTGATAGCCAAAATTGTCGTATGACTTCGACAAGAGGATACCATCAAATAGGACGAAATATTTCGGTGGATGCGCGCCATGAGGTTGGTTCGTTGCGTATCAATAGTATTGTAAGTTAGAATCCGGGCACAAGGTTTTCCCTTTGAACAGGGTCGGGACAACATTCGCCAACAGCAGGCTCGGATTCGATGGTTTGACGTGGCCAACAGCAATAGGTAAGGCTTCAGCTGTACTAAGTCTTCGCCGGTGTACTACGGGATGAGACCCGCGCACCCTGCCACCGTGTCTGTCACCAAGTCGCTCGGAACTGCTCTCATGATGCTGCGGGTGCATTGTTGGGGCCCGATCCCTGACCGCCCTCTGTAGATTCCAAGGGGACTTGATAGGGGGATACTTGTGCCCGACGGGCGGTCTCGATAAACCTATGGGTCTCGTTAGAGCTGACTTGTCCCACATCGATCTAACTAAGGATGGGAGGTACGTGTTCATACTTGGTATGGCTTCCTCGCGCGCACAGGTCACCCTTCTCGTTGAAGAACGACATGCGGGTGAAGGCAAGTGTTCTTCCCACTGTGGTAATTGTTTCCTGTCAGCAACGACATCCTATACTTTACGAGCTGGGACGACTTACTCTTCTCACACTCAGCCAAAACCTTGATCTTATCCCCTGCTTTGCCACCACTGCTCAGATACGTGACTGATGATTACCTCTTTGTGAGCAGCCATGTCAATACCTTAAAGCGAGTTCTGGAGCTGCGTACCATTCAGATCGGTCGAGACTCCGGTGGCGTACAATCCCATAGATGCGACAGCAAGCGAGCCCCCTAAGTCGACCATACTGGCAATGGTGCCTCCATGTAGGATGTTTAACCGGTTCTGGCAGGGAGATTAGACTGAACTCGATGGCTGATTTCTGGGTGTTCATAATCTCACAGTATGTTGTTGGTGGATCTCTAGCTCGAAGTTGACCTGGCCGGGACGGGCATTGAGTATCCGCAGCTGATACCACAGATGAGCATTAGTATAGCCAGCTCATCAAGATGGCTCTGTGAGACCTGACTGCGCCTCTTACGTGCTTGACTCCTAATAATCTGCGAGAAATCAGTTTCTAAAGATAGCTCATGCAGCAGGTGCTTGACCAATACGTACGTGGGCTCAAGGCCAGAGGTGTTCATAAAGTCCTTCAAGACCTGTTGATCTATGGTGAGCTGACTGGTGGCTACCATGCTGGTCGACCACTAGGAATGTATCATACCTTGGTCACGAAGGCTCCTGCCTTTATGTGGTTTGCCATGGTGAGAATTTACTGCAGTCCAAACCCCAGATCATCAATTTGAACATAAGGCTGAAGATGGATTGAGGTTGTGTGTCTGTGGTTCCTCGCCGAGAACCGGACTGGGTAGGAAGCTACTGTAGCGGCATGTCACAGTGCTTATCAGACATACCTACCCCTGCAATCAGCTACTGCGATGAACTGTGACTTTGCCTGCCACCTGATCCACAGGCCCCAACTTCACATGAACCCAAATCCCACCACTGGCAGCATCATCCATTTCTTGATCATCGCTCTGCCTGTTTCTCCCCTCTCCACAGCATCTTTCAAATGCCCTGGTTGCCTCTCAACACCACGACCAGCTGCCTGTGTGCGTGCTGGCTGAAGGTGCAAGGGGCATCTGAGAGCTGATCGATCAAATGCCAGAAAATAGCAGCTTTACAAGTATCGAGTCTTATGATGACAGCTTCCTAGGCATCATCACTGCCTGACAAAGGACCACGATAGTCAAGCTCGACATCTACCATACTCACCATTACCCCGCCTTCTCCTGCTCCATCTTCAGAAACCGTCCGTCATGTCTACCCGAACGCCTTCCCTCACTCTGTCCGACTACCTCGAGAAGCTTCCCGGCACCACCTACCGCCGGCTCTACCAACAACCCTCGACCACGTTCGCCATCTTCCGACGCATGCTGCCCAACTTGGCCAAGACCATGGTGATGGCTTTGCTCTACATGCCGGACCCTCTGCCTCTGGACCACATCGAGACCTGGGTCAAGCCTGAAGCCAAGCGCGCGCGGGATCAAGCTTTCGGTATCCTGCGTCGGCTGCACGTCATCACAATCACCTCGGCAGGCAAGGAGAAGTCCATGCAGTTCCTTTCCCTTACGACTAATTTTCGTGCCTCCATGCGTCTTGCCCTCGAGGGTGGCGGCGATCACCAGAGCTTCGGCGTCCCTAGTAGCGAGCCGGTGCCTGCACACCTCGACATCGCCTTTCTCGACCGAGTCGCGCGGAAGAAATGGGAAGATATCCTGCACTACGTGGTCAACAGTGTGGAGCTGGGTGGCGCCGGCGCCATGGGCGGTAAGGGCGCGGGCCCCAACTCGAGCGTGAAGGATCTCCTCGTTGCCGGGCGGCTCGTGGAGCGGACCGAGATGGGTGGCGTACGCATCACCCAGGCGGGCTTCACATTCCTCCTGCAAGAGGCAAACGCGCAGGTGTGGACTTTGTTGCTGCAGTGGCTTGATGCGGCCGACATCGCCACCGAGATGCACGAGCAGGGTCAGAGGACGATGCGCGGCCATGGTCTGGACAGTGTCGACATGTTGTCCTTCCTGTTCATGCTGGCCAGCCTCGAGCTCGGCCACGCGTACGACACAGCCGCGTTGCCCGAGATGCGGCGTAACATGCTGCCTGATCTTATGGATTTCGGGCTGGTGTTTGTCGACTCAGCCCATGCTGGACAGTACTACCCTACGCGCCTCGCGACAACCCTTACGAGCGGCGCCGGTGCGCTGCGTAGCGTCTCGGCAGGCGTGGACGCGGCCATTGCCAGCAACGCGGATGGAGTAGCGGACAGTGGTCAGAAGACTGGCTTCATCATCCTCGAGACCAACTATCGCATCTACGCATACACCTCCTCGCCGCTGCAGATCTCCGTGCTGGCGTTGTTTTGCGAGCTGAAGCACCGCTTCGCAGGCATGGTCACGGGTCGGCTGACTCGCCGGTCCATCCGCAGCGCCGTCGCCTACGGCATCACGGCCGACCAGATCATCAGCTACCTAGCGACACACGCGCACGACCAGATGCACCGCATGGCTGCTCTCAACAACAAGCCCGTCCTCCCGCCCACGGTCGTCGACCAGATCCGCCTGTGGCAGCTCGAGAACGAGCGCATGAAGACCTCCAAGGGTTTCCTGTTCAAGGATTTTGACACCCCGCAGGAATACGAGAGCGTCTCGCGCTACGCAGAAGAGATTGGTGTCCTGGTGTGGAAGAGTGACGTGAAGCAGAGCTTCTTCGCCAGCAGGCACGAGCAGCTGCGGGACTTCCTGAAGCAGCTGAAGAACAGGCGGGATATCTAGGGAGATTCCGTCCTCGAGGACTCGGATGATGGAAGTTCCGGTCGCTGCTCCACTGCGGCCGGGTCTGCTGCGCGTGCTCTGTGGGTCGAATGGGGTGGCGAGGCTTGCATGTCACGGCCGGAGATGAGGAGGGAGCCCCGGCGTCCAAGGCAAAAATACAAGGTGAAGTTGAATCGGTCGGCTAAGACTGTCGGTGGCGCCCTGCAACTCTGAGTCTGGTTACTAAGATCTTGAGGTGAGGTTTTTTCTTCCTATCGGACGGGGCTTTCATGGATCTGGATGGCATCTAGGCTCCGGCATTTAGGATGTCGATGGGTGGGAAAGGGCAGTAAAAGGAAAACAAGAGCACAGGACGTGATGGGCGCTACATTTGGCCAAGGCGTTGGATGTCATACTTCATTGGCAGACAGACGTATCAGTCTGAGGATATGGCAGGCGTTTTGTTAAAGATCATGATATGCCCCAGAGGCTTCGAAATTGGACGGAGATTGTCGTCTTCAAAAAGCTGTCCTAGTGGGAACCCTCAAGTGGTGGTTATCATTTTATCCATTCACCTATGATTTCTATGGCTCATCAAACGTGAGGTGGCAAGCGGGGCTAACTGTGCAGCAGCAAGTCTAGTCGCTACTTGCTTGTTTCGAATCATGTCTCGCCAAGCTTTCCGTACGGCTGTGAATAAAGAGCAAAGTCTTCATTTTCTGTGAGCTCACAGCTGATAAATCACGAGAGGTTCCTTATCTAAACGATTCAGCTTGGAGGGCCTCCAGGATCCTCAGACACACAAGCAAAACCTGAAGGCAGTGCTGTGTACCCTAGGCACCGCCTCCAGATGGACCTCAAATGATGCTAGCCCGTTTCCCCGCCTTCTTGCCACGAATAAAGCGCGAGATATAGGATGTAGTATCCCGCTCTCCGTTGGCGCCGTCCTGTGGCATGAGCTTTTTGCGTCCCGTCTTGCGCGCATAGTCCTGCTGCCAGGCACGTAGGCTCTTTCGAGCCTCGTCGGTCGCGCAGAACGCCTCAAGGTGCACAAAGACTCGCCTGCATCGTTCATCATCGTCAAGCAGGAAAGCCACGTCGGCGTGTGTTGTAGTGTCGGCCATGTTGCCGCCGGTCTGCTGAAGGATGGCAGCGGATGTGGCAGATGGTGGGAGGCGGGTGTTGAAGCGGGTGTAGCGGGTTTCCGTGGTCTGAGTCTGTCGACTGCGCTGGCTGACATCTTTGGTCCGCTGGGAGTGCGCTGAGACAACAGACTGCATGTTCTTGGGGCTGAGGACTTCGGACTGGAATCTGTCGCGGAGGGATACGAAGCGGCCAGCCCAGTAGGCTGAGGGTTGAGCCTCGAATACAATGCAAGTGTCAGGCGATAGGGTGACCGCGGACTTGTGAGAGCCAAGAGAGCGCCGGCTGCCCTCGGTGTTTGGCTGAAGAGTGGACGAGAGTCCAGTGGGTGTGGTAGGAGCCAAAACGGGCGTATTAACAGAAAGCGATGATGCTGACGCATTTGACGAGTAATTGGTGCGACGGCTGGGGATCAGGCTGGAGCGTGAGAAGGAATGAGAAATGCTAGAGAAGACATTTAGAGTGCGCGACTTAGACAGCGGCCAGCGCTGTGTCAATTTCTCGTGCTGCTTGATGTCGGGGATCTGGAGGCAGGTCGCTGGCTCTTGTCCAAGGTGGTCGGCTGCAGGAGCGATGTCAACGTTGATATTGTGTCTGTCGCGGTTTGGGCTGGAAGCCCCTGTAATGGAGGATTGTGGAGAGCTGGCCCATTTCGCTGGGAGGGGGATCGTGTTGTGTTGGACAGGGCCGATGGGCGCGCTGATGGGTGGACGGCGGCGGAAGGGAATGCGCGGCGTGGGCAGACGGGAGACGCGCGTCGGCGGGTCCATCACTGCCGATACTTTGCGAGGAAGTCTCGGATTCTGTATTCAGTCTCGAATATGACCCTGACACAGAGGACAAGCAGGACCAAAGTCAAGGCTTGGGCAACCGTATACACGAGTTGCAGAAGGACGCAGATGGATTCGATGTAGTTCCTGGGCAGCTCATGCAGAAGGATCCAAGTGCACCTGAAGTTAAGGGAAACGACGTGTATAGTCTGGTGGACGCAAACCAAAAGGGTGACTTTGAGGAAGCTGGCGTATTGTGAGAGAAGTGTGGTGTGCTGATGGTCTTCTCTGCCTTGCCGCTCGGAGGAGGCGGCTGATTCTGAAGATGGATCAGTTGGGAGACGCCCCAATATCTTGAGCTTCGGTTTGCGATCTTCCTTTACAGAACCAACAGTGTTTTCGGCAGGGCAGACAGACTTTTGATCAGGCTGTAAGGGCTGATATTTGGTGGCCATCGTCTGTTCCGAGGGCGATGTCGCGCAGCATGCAGGGGCAAACACAAGGATGTGTCAATACATTGAGGTACTGAAGTGAAGGATTTGGCCTGTGGATCTGTCAGAAGATGGTGAAGAGAATCAACAAACCAAGCATGATGAAGGCCGCAAGCCATGTCCCCGCCCCTTCAGGAAGGAAGACCGGCTATGTGAAGGGGAAGAAGGAGCTTAGCCTCGACAGATGACATGTTCCTTCCATACGTAAGTGAGCATAGAAGAAGGAAAGCTGCAGCCCCAATGAGAAGGTAACTGAACTAGATTCTTAGTCATTTGCCCTCTATCCTCACTTGTCATCCATCTATCAGTGTAGTATATAGGGTTGTTTAGCCATCCTGTTGGCCACCACTATCAAGACTTGCCCCAATAGCAGTCAGAATTGAAAGGGGTATTATGGTGAAAGCAATGTCTGAATGATTACCAGGCGTCCCTTGACTCCCTCCTCACAACCCAATCCAATTCACGCCATCTCCTTATTGCTCGTTAGTGGTTTCATAATCCATCAGGGACGCATAATGTCCATAACCTGAGGCACTGCCTGGATGACCATCATGATCAAGACGACTCCCACCCATCGATGACAAAACGAAACACTGCATCTCCTTTCCCCTTCTCTATTTTATTCCCGTCTTCGTCAAACAGTGCTCTCTCCGTGTACGTCACTTTGCCGTCCCAGTCCACAAGTATGACGGTCTGTCTCTGCGTCCCGTACATGCCCTTGCTGAAGCCTTGGGCGGGTTGAGGGTCTGGTCTCTGCGAGCCCTCCACCTTATTCAATACTTTTTCGAGTTCCGCACTGGCATTTCCATTTTGTTTGGCACTCGAGATCCAAGAGGCCATCTCGTCTTTGTGCTGCTGATCGCCTATGAGCGGGATGAAGATGGACTCCTGCAGCAATTTGAGGTAGTCCTCGAAGCCTGATCCCGGCACTCTGGGCAGGTCATCCTGATCCAGGACGCCGAAAAGACGTTTCCGCAGCTCGTCCTCGTTTGAGTCCACCGCGACGGCCTCCTCAATTGCCTTCTTGAGCAGGGCCTTGCCCTTGGTGATCTTGGGCCACTCGTGAGGGTCATCGTACGCGGCATTGCTTAATCCAATGATCTCGCCTCTCTTTCCAGCAATCCAAGGAATCTGGTCTGGATTCAGCGCCTTGTTCGACAGGATCCCGAGCGGCTCCAGCTCGTCCTCACCCTCCACCTTTCGTAGCCGCAGCTTGCCACAGATCAGGGAGAACCCGCCCACCCCCTGGGTTCCGCCTGACACGGTCATTGCCTCCACAAAATCAGCCACGCTCTGCTCGCTTGAGTTACCTAGCCACGCCGTGACCATACCCCCACGGCTCTTGGTCCCGCTGATGGACGGCGCGCCTGTGCTTGCGTCCAGCTCCCGATAGTTGGTCAGCACGGCAAAGTGGCCTGTTCTGGTGATGCCAAGCCAGGTTCCCTGCTCGGGGCGGATGAGGTCGCGGGAGGAGAGTACGTGTTGCAGCTCGGGCTCCGAGGGGTCGCCATTCTGCGTGACGTGTTCGTTGTTACCAGCTGGCGTTGCTGTCCTTGACGGCTGCCGTGATGCTTTCGTGCTCCACCAGTGAGGCCGAGATGTTGGCCTAAGTATGTACTCGTCGCGGTTGTCAAGGACGATCAGTGCGTACTTGGGGTGCGCGGTAGTGAGGAGAGCGATACACATGGTTGCGTGGTGGTCTAACTGTTTCGAATGTGTAGGGTTGCTAGAATGCTTGTTTTTGGAAAGGGCGGGGCAGAGAAAGTATTCGTGCCAATGGATGTGTGAATAATTGTAGGGAATATGAATGATTCTGCACTCTTGTCTTCTGAACACTTAATTATAGCCCGAGTCTTCTGCTCTTGTCACTGACTCGGTCACACCACAAGCAAAGACTTGAGGCACATCCCAAGGCGATGCGTGATCGGAGACACGTGATGGGAAAAAGAGACTCCGAATAACGAGACTGTGAGACAGCGAAGAAAAGCAAGTGACCAATATTTTGGGGGGAACGATTACAAGGGTGGCAAGTCACCAAAAAGAATGCAGTCTGCTCAGGGAATATTCAAGAGGTCGTCCCAACCCTAAGGTTCTAAACACAGCTGAGAATAACAGGAGATGGGCCCAGGTCTGGAGGTATACGCCCGTATATGTGGAAACCCCCCAACCGCCAGCCGCCCCGTTGGGAGCGGTGAACCCGCCTGCCCGCACCGCCAGAGCCGCCTTTACAGGCATGGCACGCTTTGGGCCGAGCCACTCAGCCGCCTGTGCAGGCAGAAGACAGGGCTGGCAGGCAAGCGGGAGCCCCCGGGATTGGTAGAACTTGATAGACGTCATCGCTACTCTCCGACTCCGGCCATGACTGGCCTACGTAGGTTTCTGCCTGCCCGAAGCAATTTCAAACACCATTTGGTTTGGAGGCTTAGGCTTGATGTTGTTGCTCGTGAGTGGCTGAGCTTGTAGCGTCGGCGGAAGCATCCTTACTCAACTTCGATTCTACTGCTATTGCAAAGACTCTATGATCACCCACTCAATTTCTCTGCATTTAGGTATTGATTTTCTTCGTTCAATTCTGGCCTAAAGGCTTTGCCAAAGCTACTGTCGAGACGCGGCCTCGCCGACCTGCCACGTATCGAGCAGGTTGTGTTCAGATCCCGAGTTCAGAGACGCAGCATCTGTAGAAGACAGGTATTCGGCCGGCGAGGCTGATATATCTCGAATTAGCTCTAATCTATTGTCTCAATTTTTCAATCTTTCATTTTTTTTCTTCTTTCTTTTTCCTCTACCTTAGACCTTCCTCTTTACCAGGCCCTTCCAGAAATCAAAACTGTTCTCGTCACTCTGCAGCGCCCACACCTTTCCAGTGGCCCGTCCATCCACCCCCAGCTCCTGTACCTTCAACAAACCCCAGTCCCTCGTGATGCCCACCACCTTGGCCGTGATGCCGCCTTCGGCCTCGAGCGTGACCACCTGGCCCGAGTGCAGCCACGCATCATAGTACCGCTCCTCCATATCCCTGCTGAAGCCATTCCTGACAAAGTCCCGGTACAGCGACTCGAAGCGCGTGAGCAGCCGTGCGAGCAGCCTCTCGATGCGAAATGCCGGCAGGTTATGCCTCTGCGAGAACTTGGCCAGCAGGACGTCGAGCGAGGTGGTGGGCTGCCCGTTGGTGGTGTTGACACCGATGCCCACGACCGTCTGGTAGTTGCCGGCGCTGTAGGCGCAGTTGGTCAGGATGCCGCCGATCTTGACGAAGTTGGGCACCTTCTTGGCAGCATCACGCCAGGGGTTGACAGGGTCCTGGGCGTAGACATCGTTGGGCCACTTGAGCCGGACGGGGATATCGGCGTAAGCGCCCTCACGGAGGCGGCCATCATAGGAACGGACGGCCTCGACGATGGCGATGGCGGCCAGGTACTGGATGAAGACGATGGGGCGGGTCTGGCCCAGGTGTGCAGGGTGGTTGACGACGGTCGAGAGGATCATACATCCCGGCGGGGCGAGCCAGACGTTGGTGCCGCGGCCGCGCCCAGCTATCTGGGTGGTGGCGGCCATTGTGAACCCTGTGGGGAGGTGCGCGAGGAGACTTGTGTTCTTCTCGAGGAGGGTATTGGTGCTCGTCACCACCTCGCCGTACAGGAGGGAGTCACCCCACTCGTAGGCATCGGGCTCGTAGCGGCGAAACTCCTGGAGCGAGGCGTAGTAGTCTGCATGATTGAAGTAGGGGGTCTCCTTGGGTCCTGGCCAAGAATCTTCATGGGGCACGATGGTCTTGAGGACCCAGTTGTAATCTATCAGCCCGTCGACAGCGGCTGCCTGGCCCGCATCATATTTACTTTTTGCGGCCCCGCCGTTTTTCGTGGAGGAGATGTGTGCGGATCCTAGAGCTGAGCTGAGGTCGTCGTCAACAGCGGACCAGCGTGAGTCCTGGTGTTCGACGAGAAAAGTGTCATTTTCAGCTCGGATGAGCTCGCGGCCCTTGTCATCTTTCTCTATGACAGTATCGAGAGATGTGAGCAGACCGCCTACGTCCTGAGGGTCGAGGGCGGACAGGTGGAGTTTGGAGAGGGAAGGGATGGATGTGTTGTCGTTGTTGACCTCGAGTTCAAACTTGGCCAGGCAGGCCTTGAGAAAGTTGGTCCGGTGCTCGTCATCCTCTGCCAGGGCAGAAATCAGCCCGTCGTAGCCTTCAACATCCGGACGGTGCTCGAGATTAACAGCCGCGAATCTAGTGGTGAGCCAGCCCTCAATCAGTCTTGCGATTTGCCAGCAGCATGTACGAAATGACGATGACGGGAAGAAGAAGGAGAACAAGAAAATCACATACTCTGGATGAGGGCCTGTGAGAATGACACTACCCACGCCCACCTTGCAATATACCAGCGCGGCATTGCCTTCACCTCCGTCCACATTCAGCTCATCCTCATAGCTGGCCAGCACCTCGACCCCAGCCCCGCTCATTCTGCTCGCGTCAACAAAGACGCCTCCCCCGTTGTAGTACGACCTAAAACTCTCAGGCAGCACGCCAGCGCCCGCAAAGGCCTCCTTGCGGACAGCCAGCCTCACAGCCCTCGCCCCAGCCTCACTCGCATATCGAAACCCCGCAAAGGCACCACCCCTGCACGTGCCCGGGAAGAAGCCCAGCTCACGCGACCCGACGACCTCCATCGCCTTGTCTGGATGGCCGACCTCGAACTCGCAGCGCGCGCAGCCGTAGTAGCCTCCTGCACAGAAGCCGAGGTAGGCACCGCCGCGGCGGACAAAGGCGTCGATGATGCGGTTGCCGGCGCCGTTGAGGACGCGGCAGTAGTTGAGATCAGCGCCGCCAGGGACGACGAGGAGGGCTGCTGTGGGAGACCATGGCTCCTTGAGGAGAGCGGATTCGGACAGTGGTATGACAGCATAATTGGGAGATAGCAGGCGGCGGAGGGTGTAGATGCACTGGCGGACAGAGGCGATTGTCGTGCCGGTGCCTGTTGAGGTTGTTAGTACAAGTAGTTGACAGGAAGAAATTAAGAAGACAAAAAAAGAAGAAGTGTTGTGTAGAATCAAGACAGACCTGTATAGACCAGCACGTTGAGTTTTCGAGCCCCCATATTGAAATGTAATTTGTTTGTGTGTGTGTGTGTGTGTGTGTGTGTGTGTGTGTGGGCTTGGGTGTGAGGAAGACAAGGTGGTGAGGTCAAGAGTCAGAGTTCATGAATATTTATATCGCACGCGGTTCAAATTCCAGTGCAAACTTTCCCTCTGACACATCAACCCGACCTGACTTAAATGATGGCAGGCAACACATCCAAAGACAAAACTAAAGCTGCCGTAGTAGAGCAGACAAATCTGGACGACGATGAGCCAGATGAGTGGTAAGTTGAAACCTGTTCTTTATTTATTTTATTCTTCCTCGGGAACGAAGGAGGTGGTTGCGGTTGCTCTCACTTTGTTGAGGGGGCTTGGCTAGTCAGTCGGGCAGACCGGCCTCTTTCGCTGATGCTCGGTCGGGAAATCTCACAACGGGGCCCGAGGAAGACACGATCCGCGTCGAATGTCCCGAACTCCTCAGGGCCCATAGCCTAGGCTAACTTACATGAAAACTTTCTGTTCGTAGGGACAAGCGTATATTCAGCACTGGATGCGCAGGTATGTGGTGATAATTAGGACCAGAGGGGAGAAGGAAGCCCGCTTCTTCAGTAGACGATGGCTGACCTGGGACAACTCCAGACGAGAACATGAAAATGACAGACTGTTATTACGAGAAGAAGGACTGGAGAAAGTGCAAGGAAGAGGTATGTGTCTTGTCATTATAAGTTTCTCATCTCTACAGTCTTTTTCTCGGGAAATACAGCTATGACCATTCTCGCTAACACGACTGATTCGTCAAGATGGAGATTTTCAGGCGTTGCTGGAAGGCTCATGGCAACGACGAGAGGACCTCGACCAAGAATGCTGATGATAAAACAATCAGTTCATAAAAAAGACTGCTGGACCACATATAGAGGGGCAAGGAAATCAAAAGAAGGCTATCAAAGAATAAAATCGATATACCCCCCCCCCCCCAAACTCGATACCACCTCTGACCCTATGTAACTGTCAACTTTGTCTCTCTAGCCAGGTCAGGGTATGGGCCAGATCCAGTATGCACGCAACAAAGCGATGACGCTGACAATCCCTGTAAGTGTGCGGCATCAGGCGCGCCCGCCTGCCGCTGACCGCGTCAAGCTCAAAGCGAACATTCGCCTCCAAAATCTCAATCTACAGGCGACCTCCAATTTTCTATACTGTACCTTTCAATTCCCCTACCCACACAAACGCCAAATTTCTCCCTCTTGCTTTTCTTTTTCTCTCACACACTTCCCCTTCACACAACTCACAGCACTAACACCATCATGACACGCATACTATCCTCAGCACTGCGCCCTATGCGGCTGCACGGCGCTCAAAAAGCCCTCCCAATACGAATGAATGCTGTTGCTGCCAAGGTGCAGCAGTCCCAATGCCTGCGACCAGCCAGCAGAGCAGCGACGACATACAACGGCCCATCGACGACGTCGTCCACCCAGAGGAAGCCAGCAGCCCAGCCACAATCCTCCTACAAGCGTTCCGCCACAACTACGGCCTCCTCGTCCTCATCACCCTCCTCCTCCCCCACCACCAACTCGAGACCAACAACCACCTCCGCCTACGCCGAGAACCAGGTCAACCCCGTCGCCGCGCCGCCATACACCCCGCCTTCAAGCGTGGGAGCCATCCCCGAGGCCTCCTCTGCCGGCAGCGATAACAACTTCGCTAACAACGGCATTGACTGGTCTTCGTCCTTCCATGGCCTGTCCACCACGCCCTTCACCCCGGAGGTCGCCGCCGTGCTGATGAAGGCCATTCCGTACGAGGACGTTGAGATCAAGCCCGACGGCATCATCTACCTGCCCGAGATCAAGTACAGGCGGATTTTGAACCAGGCCTTCGGGCCTGGTGGCTGGGGCATGGCGCCTCGGGGTGACCTGGCGGTGGGCGAGAAGGTCGTCACGAGGGAGTACGCCCTGCTGGTCCACGGGCGGTAAGTTAACTCGGTGGTGTGAGACTTGGGCCGAATGTTGAAAGTACAATCCTGACAATGGTCTTTCTTCTGCTCCCTCCAGATTCATAGCCCAGGCCCGCGGCGAGTGCCAATTCTTTGGTAACGACGACGGCATTGCCACTGCCGGCGAGGGCTGCAAGAGCAACGCGCTCATGCGCTGCTGCAAGGATCTGGGCATCGCCTCCGAGCTATGGGACCCCCGCTACATCCGCGAGTTCAAGAAGAAGTACGCGCAGGAGATCTGGGTCGAGCATGTGGCCACCAAGAAGAAGCGGCAGATCTGGGTGCGCAAGGGCGACGACCCACAGTACCCTTACAAGAAGAGCTAAGCGGCTGGGCTGCGGAACGGTGTGCTTTGCGGCGTCGCTGGCTCGTTTGCTCGTGCATTGTAGAGATTGATACCCGAGGGAGGATGGGGAAGATGATTTCTGAATGATATAGACACTCGCTGGGCTTATTTGTACGAATACGATACGAGGATCTCGACCAGAGACACCGAGACACACTACTCTCAATGTAAACTTTTTCCTGCAAGTCTACAAAGCCAAGTTCTGGCAGAGCAAATTCACCAGAATTGTTGGTCGTGGATGAGTACAACAAATCAAGAGTGACAAAGTATTCGTTCAAAGGATGCGGCCCAGGTCTTGTCTCTTGCGCGTGCGATATCCGTCTAAAAGATTGATCATATACCATGTAAACGCCAATTCGGTCCACCAATTCACCGAGCCAGCCACACAAGTCTACTCAGCCTTGTTTTTGTCTTCCTTGGCTGATGATGACGATGATCCTCCCCAGCCCCAAGGCATCCACGAACCACTCCCGCTCGCCGCAGGTGTTGCCCTTGCGCTCTCGCCGCCCTGGGCCGCGTTGTCCTCTGCGCCGCTCTCGGCCTCGATCTTCTCAAAGTCGACCTCGCTGCGGCTCTTGCTAAGGCCGCTCCTGCCGCTAGCTGAAGTGGCCGGCCTGTCAGCGCCCGAGTCCAGATTGACGTCCTCCTGCGCACCCTGGTTCGAGGACCGCAGCGCCGCGGTCTCGCGATCCAGCGCGCCCAGGACCAAGCTCAGCCGCTCGCGCTGTGCAGCCAGGAAGGACACCTTCTCTGCGTTGTCGCGGATTGTAGGCGGAACCAGCGTCCCGCTAGCAGTCATGTCACCTGCGGGGAAGGCACCCACGCCCGAGATGTCTGCGGACGAAGATGAAGCAGCCGCTGCGTCGGGCCCCGTGGTGGCGCCGCCGGCTCCGGATCCGGAAGCCGCCGCCACCGCACTCGCGAGGAAGCTGTAGAAGTCCTGACTCGCGGTCCCGGCCGCCCCGGGCCAGCGCGCCTGGGGCAGCTGGAAGCGCTCGAGGAGCGACTGAGTGTAGCTACGCGGGCGCTGTGACGCGGGTATGTTGCTCTCGGATGCGCTCTGGGACTCGGGAGACGGTGGCATGCCGAGCACCTGCGTGCGCAGGAGCTCTATGGCACGTTTTAGGTACGCCATGCCCGCGGCCTTCATCTTGTCGTGTGTCGTGGCGATGAGGTCCTCGATCTGGGACTCATTGTCCTCGAGATAAGGGTGGATATAGGTAGTGTATATGATGCGGGCGCCTTGGGTCTGGGGGAGGACGAGGTAGAGGAGGAAGAGAAGCCGGATGTAGGCGTAGAGCGGTATCCTGCGCGCACGTTCACCTGTCAGAGAAGGCTCGCATGTCTAGTGGCAGGATCAGAGAATTCACCAAGGCACACTGACCAGACGAGGAACCATTCTGTCCAGCTCTCAACGAGAAGGGCGCAGGCCAGGACGACCCAGTACATCAGCCATGGTGTCAGCTGTGCCGGGTCTGAAGTCTTGAGGGCCTTGTAGGAGGCGAAGAGAGGGAAAAGGAAGGACGCGATCGAGCTGTGAGTATATCATTTAGCTAAAGAGCCCGAGTTCTCTTGTGTGTGTGACGATCGTGGTGAACGACGCCGGAGCGGTGGGTTCCAACGATCGATGGTGGGGCTATTGCGGTAGTTGGAGACGGGGGATGACGCACGATAAGAGCTTAGCGAATATGTCGAACATGGCTTCACGATGTGCTCAGACAACAAGCCTGGATCTGATGAAATGGATGCAGACTGTAGGTGTCGACGTATGAGAGGAGGAGACGTTCAACTATAGGTTGTTCCTTTGTGTTGTTCAGGTCTGGGCGGGACAAAGTCTTGACGGCTGATGCGGGCGTTTGTCCCTTGTGTCGGAGGCAGCGCACGAGGTCAGAACAGGTGCCCCTGGACCCTGACACCTCGACAGGAAGAACGCGGGGCTTGGCGGGGCTGCAAGCTAGGGGAGCTGACACCCTGACAAAAGCGAAGCCGACGTGGCCGGGTAATAGAATGGAGGATGGAAGGGCCTACGTCATGCCCTCAGCGCTGTAAGAGAGACGGTACAGGGGTCCAAGATATAGCTGCAAGCAGATGTGTTAGTGGTCACTTTTTGGCACTTGACCGTAAGTATTCAGGTATATGATACAGCAACGCAAAGGTGAAGTTGGATACCAACATAGGTCCGACATGTTTGATTGTAAGACACTGATCAAGTCCAGCATGGTTTATATGTTTGACTGCGACTTGATGACAGGTTGTTCTTAGGTCCTCATCGTCACAGCCTGGACTACAAATGTGCTAGTTCAAAAGACACATCATCATGACCACCAGGCAACAACCAAAGGCAACGGTGAACTCTGAGGCTGAGATGTTATAGTTCTCTTTGTGATCAGAATTCGTTTAGGAGATCACGTTGTCTTTGCAAATGCTAGGTGGGTATACTATGACTCACCACTTCCTTCCTCTGCATCAATCTGTCCTTTCTATCTACTCTCCTCTTCCCTCGATTCTGTGTATCGATTTGTTCCCTTGTTCTATACTGCTGCTGTTCTTAAACGAAAAAGATGAACCATCACATCGGCTCATTGTGCTGTGCAAGTCCTCAGAGGTACTCAAGCTGTACAAGTAATCTATTGTCCATCTAAGCAGCAGCAAGTTCCATCACAAAAATTGCCCTATCAGGTTCCAGACTTCTGTGGGTGCTTGGGCCTGCTGAGTCTATGTCTTCGATCATTCCTCAGAAACCATAGAATGACAGCGTGAAGTATGGATATCATGGAACATTTAAATATGATGTCCTACCAGTCTGTTCTGCCGTACGGGTGAACCCTCTTCAATCCGCTTCTGAAGTCAGTTCGAGATGGATCCCCTGGAACACGATACATAACTAGTTCAACGCATCGACGGCCGGTGATAACAAAACCCTACCCTGTGTGACCCGAAGACTTCATGCTCGTTAGGTCAAGCCGGACAGAAGCCCAAGTCCTTATGCCGCATATATCTCGTAGACAAAGTGATTCGTGCTGAGGCTGCAGGTTCGTGGCCCAATGCGAGGATCAATATTGCATTTTTGGGTCAAATGGAAGTCATCAAGGGTTGAATGGCTAGTTTTTATGGCTGTTCTCATGAATTAACCCCCGAGTATGAGCTTGTATCCTTTCGATTTGAGATCCGTCAAGCTTGTTCCTGGATACTTCAGACTCCTTCATTTGTGCTACACCAACAAGCGCTTGCCACAATTCAGTAGGTCCTGTTTTGAAGGCATATCTCAAGTGTCTTTCAAGCTGAAAGTGTAGACCGTCAACCCAAGGCAGGTGTCTTGAAGCCCTTGACACTCATATCTTCCGTCGTCACACGTCTCTCTATTCCAGAATAGAAGTACATTTAGCTGTGGCATGGGACCTTGACCTGAATGAGTCTTGACTTTCAGTGGTAAACATCATCATGTACACTCGTCTACTGCTGACTACATAGTCAGTACTTCATGAGCGGACGCTAAAGAGGTTGGCTGTCCCATTGTGGGCTGAGAATGAAGCGGTTGTTTAGGGGACAGCCGACAGGCCAGGGTTCATCATTGATAGTCAAATTATCCAATTTGTCAGAGCCTTTGGCTCAAGATATTGACCTAATTTGTCACTGAATCAGAAAATCTGAGAAATAGCGGCATCCAGCCGTCCTAACACGCTCTGCTAAGTATCCACCGAGGCTGGCGGGCTTTCAGAGATCCAGCAATTGTATATTTGGAGGACCATATCACGAAGCGTTCACTTGAAAAATGTAGATCTGTTATGAGCGGTCGTCAACTCTGGCCGTCTCATTGGGGTCACTATCTCGATAGGCATCATGCGCCAACCGGTCTTCTTACCCTACGCAAGCTGGAAAACACAACACTCCTTTGGCGTGGCTAAGTGGTCTAGTGTCTGTCGGAAGGCAAATGGACATCCTCGTAGAGATAGGGTCATGGCTCTGCATGGCGGGCAGCTGTAACTTCCAGACGATCATGCAAGGCGTTAGAAATGTGGATAATGTTTGATCATAACCAAAAACGCGAGGCTAGAGGCGACAGATTGCACAGTTCCCTGTAGTTTTCAGATGACAACATATCCCAGTAAACCCTTAGTGAGAAATTACCTCAGTATAGGCTTTCTCTTGATAGTTGACCTGGGGAACTTTGAGTCGATTACCATAATAGAAACACTATGTATAGTATCTATGCGAGGCCGCCCATCAGCCACGTAGACCATTATTATTTCGAGTTGGCTGGGGAGTGATCAATTAAATCAGCTGTGACAGTAATCGCTCCCAATCAATCACTCATTATAGGATCACCCCTTGTCAGGTCGTTGTGCAACTCGCTTGATGTTTCGAAGAATGGGTTTATGGAGACCTCTTTCGGGATGGAGAGAAGGAACTTGGGATGAACCTTGGCTATGTGTATTATAGCGATTCGTCGTGGCTTCTGCATTTAATCCGGTAAGGGTAGGTAATAAAGGCAATTGCTCTCAAGCATGAGCATTGGATTTGGAGTCTGGGAATCAGCGTATGAACGCAAGGACAACAATACGATTCCCGACAAACAGCCGTCCTTCGATGAGTCGCGGAGGCAATAAGCAAATGCTTTGATTCGACCTGCGTCGGAGCACAGTCTGTTCTTCGTTTCAGCAATACCATTCACTTCGATCGTCCATCAGTCCCCAAATGACCCCGTCGGCGAAAGCCAGCAATATTGTTGAGCTGGACTTGGGTCCATTCTTTTCTTTCCAGTGTGATGACTACCATATGCAGGGAGTCCAGAACCAGACTGCTCGTGTCGAAGACCATGGCATGAACTCGCCATGCTGCAACGGGAAGGGAACCGCAGCAATGGGGGTCTTGGCTGGGCAAGGATCGGGTGTTCTGAGCAACGGTGCGATCGGTGGTTGGTCTCGTTTTGAGTGGACAGTGACAATGGTGTGTATGATGTGGATTTGCTTTATGCAACCGTTGCAATCACCAGCGTAGTCCACTGGGGGGTGTTGCGTGACTGGTCATTGCCACTGTGGGCTGTCCTGTAGGTGATCAGTATTTACATGTGCCTGTACTAAGAGCTAAGAGGGCGAGGGAAGGAGAAAAAACCGGCCAAATTCGTGGCCTGGACAATGGTGGGAGTGGGTGGTCGAGATTTTTCGCCGGCATGATACTTATGGGAGAACAAGCCCAAGCAATTCTCCGCGCTCACTCTTCCTGCTCGACAGACCACTTTAGAATTTGCTGCTGACGCCACTGTCGCCGGCGGCTAGCCTCCATAGAGTGGAGGCGGTATTAAGCATATTTCCCACAAATATATGTCCCATTATCGTGTTCCAATGAGGCAGCTCTGACCACGCGATCAGTAGATGGATATCACTTTTTTATCCACTCAATCTGTCGGGAAACTCGGATCTGCTCGAATTCGAGGGCTGTGCCTTTCGGTGATGCGAACATTTCCATCGCCTCCGCTTGAAAGTTCTGGCCTTTCTGAATCGATCGTATCACTCCGTGCTCGGAAGTGCAAGGCAGTGAACTCGGACTGTCTGTGTGAGGGCGTAAAAGGCGCAAAACTAGGCATGCTATTTTTGTTCTTCAAAAGGGGGGAAGAGGTAGGAAACGGACGTCGACCGAGGGTGAAGAGGCACATGCATGAAACTTGTCAACAAAACGACAAAGAAACACACATCAGTGAAGATCCTCGGACCCCAGATCGGGGCGCCGTGCAGCCAAGCTTAATGGAAGTACCTACGTATTCGGGACGCACTCGAGAGCTTCGACTCAGGATTGTTACGATCATACATGCGTGTCAGCCCTGTCACAAACGATCGCACCGCCCAAGCTCCTCAGCTCAATCCTCATCTGTACTGCGAATTACCCCTCATTGAGGTCCCTGCCGGGCGGCCATGCATCCATAATCGAACTAATACTGCGTTGGATTTCTCTGTTTTGCGTTTGGCTCAGCTTCACGGGGACCAGAACTAGGAAACAACGTGGCTGTCCAAATAGCGCCTCCTTTCCATCACGCGCATGTGCTTTAAGTTTTCAAACGTCTACTGTGATAGTACGCGAAATGAGGCGTAAGCTATAGCTTACTTTCAGACGAGGTCGTCGCAACGTGTAGTAGATGGGAAAAGGGGCACCTGGCTGTTCCCTTGTCCTCGCTTCTGAAGTCGGCGCCGAGGTCATCATCAATGAGACTTGTCCGTGTGTACAGCGCCCCCCCCCCAAGTATACCTAAGGATATACATAAAGTAATTGATTAGCATAAAAAGAAATCTCGTGCTATACAGCAATCTCTCCTTGAAGGTGCAGATTCTCTTTGCGACGTAATCGATTTGAAGACAAGTCTACACGAACAAGTTGGACGTAGAGGACCCTAGCGATAGACTGCCAGCTCTCTTGTCCACGCCCAAGCTACTAGTCACTGCCTTTTAGCCTCGTGCCTCGTCGCCGGTGAAAAGCTTCGTCCTCCTTGAAACGGTCTTTCGCTCTACGCGGGCCCCCCCACTTCGCTGCTGAATAGGGCCAGCCAGCTCGAGAGCCCAAGTGGACATTGTTGGGGTAGCCTGGGTAGCAAGCCTAAAAGGTTGGTCTATCCCCAGATTGTCGCGAGGTCCGGCTAAGGGCTGGCGAATCAGATCGCAGGTTTCTACTCCATACAGCGAGCCAAATGTGTACTATGGTACTTAATAATGCGCCCAACCATTGAACGGGTCTAAATTACATAGTACGGAGTACATTCAACAAAAGCATACCCTGGGTGACAAGGCTCCGGGGGTCCACCCCCTATGCCACCGCCTCCTACCTCCAGTGCCGCCTTTCCTCCTCCCTTTTTCTTCTTGACTTTCTGAAGAGACAATGCCGGTATCCCGACGCTAGACGTTTTTATCGCCGAGCTTGCTGAGGGCTGTTGTCCTGGTCAGCAGTGCCCAGGTGCCAGTGTATGCGCCAGGAAAGCTTACCACTTTTCAGCTAACGGTGCCAAGCTGTGAGGCTCACAAGAGCTGTTTGACCTCATCTTCTGGCAAAGTAAGGGATATATATTTTAAGGTCTTCAGACGTGACGTCTTTGGGTTCGTGCGAAGATTTTGGCAGCGTCACAGCCGGAAGTGGGTTACTGGACCCGCGACTGCAGTTCGGTGCAACCTCGGAATGGCTACAGAACCCCGAACAACGCCAGGCAGATGGGTCCTCTCGTCGCGCCGTAGGTGGGTGGACGACGGGGGGGGGGCGTTGGTAATGCAGTCAATTGGGCCTGGTATCACTGGGTGTTGGTAGTGCTGGGAGGGGGACCCGCGCGACTCGAGGGCAAGACGAGGTGGGCACCCTCGTCCTCCACCCCCGCAGATCCTCCCTCCACCCCCGTGCAAGTTAGGTCCCCATCCCAAGATCCATCAGCAATCCATAACGACCCGCTTTCCCCAGAATCTCCTCGTTGGAGTGGCCTGATTGCGCGTACCCTAGATTGAGGCCCATGTCAGTGGACGCATCGAGGTTGCGCCGCCGGTGGATATTTCCTGCTCGGGGCTAGTATTCCGTGTCTCACTTATGCTGTTGAGAATTAAGTAGGTAGCATAGTTGGAAAGTAGGAACGATTATAGGCTGTGACTCTAGCTAAACGCACTGCTAGTGCACACAGCCCTTGGGAGGCGTGGCCTCTGGCAACGAAAGGAGCGAGTGAAGGGTGTGTGAGTATTGTATGTCTATGTGTAATTTTGTGTGTGTTTGTTATTTGTCCCTAAAGTTATACGCACCAACTCCCTTCCTCTTCAAGTAGTATCCCTCGGATTCATCGGCGGAAGCAAGAAATGTGTCCGACAGTCCATGCGTTTTGATTTACATATATTGTCTGGCCTCACTTCACACCCACCAACATTGTGCTCCCCTTCTTTGTTGTTTGTTCCGCCGTTCTGCCCCCTTCCGACCCTCCTCAACTGCACACAATTCCAATTAAGATGAGCCAGGACGAAAAACGCTCGCCTTCCCCTTCCAAGGTGGAGGCGGCGCAAGAGCCACACCACGTCGAGAATGAATACGCCGTGCGTACAATGAACCACACCCGAGAAGAGAACGAAATTCGTCTCTCTTCAGCTACTATGAACAGTGACTGACTCCGGTCCTCAGCAGGACGGTGTCGACCAGCTCTCTGAAGAGCATCGGCAATTCCTTCTTCAGAGACATGGGACATTGGACCTTCAACCAATTCCTGACATGACCGACGCAGACCCATACAACTGGTCGCAGAGGAAGGTGAGAAGAAATGATCACAGGAATCGCCCATGATATAAGATGGAACCATTTCGCTAATCGTGTTCTGTCTGCAGAAAGTCGTCAACCTGATCCTCGTTGCATTCCACGCCATGATGGGAACCTTCACCGCAGCGTGAGTGACACACACCTCGCCCTTTCTAAACAATCCCACATGACACCCTTGTCGATCCCTCGAGACACAGTCAGTTCGGGAGATGTTAATATGGCCGAAAATTAGCGCGATCATGGCTGCCTTTGTAAACATTGCAGAGGATCTCGAGATCGAGGTACAGACTGCCAGCTATCTCACCTCGCTGGTCATCTGTATCCTTGGTATCGCACCCCTCCTCTGGCGGCCGCTCTCGCAACGGTACGGAAGACGACCGATCTTCCTCGTCTCCTTGATTTGCAGCTTGGTCGGAAACATCGGCTGCGCCAATGCCCACTCATATGCCACCATGGGGCTGTGCCGTGCCATTACGGCTTTCTTCATCTGCCCCGCCGCCGCCATAGGATCCGGTGTCGTCGCCGAGACCTTCTTCCAGAAGGAGAGGGGAAGATATATGGGCATCTGGACCATCATGGTCACCCTTGGTGTCCCAGTCGCCCCTTTCATCTTTGGCTTCGTCGCCTTGAGGGTTGGCTACCGATGGATCTACTACATCCTCGCCATCGTGAGTCCCGATAATGATTGTATAATCTGTCTGCTGTACTTGTCTTCTCCTAACATGTTTCCCTCATCCAGACAAATGCGGTGCAGTTCGTTCTTTACTTCTTTTTCGGCCCGGAGTCTCGCTATATTCGTGGTGAGGAGGTCCCCGAGACCGAGAGGAACAAGTCCGACTTCAAGAAGCAGTACGCCAGCTTCCGCCGCATCGACAAGTCCCCCCTGACCTTCTATGACTTCGTCGAGCCCCTCACGCACGCCGCTCACCCCTGCGTCGTCATCCCCGCCGTGGCCTACGCGATGGAGTTTTTGTGGACGAGCATCATGGTCACCGTCGAAATCCCTCAGCTGTTCCCAGAGCTCTTCGGCTTCAACACGCAGCAGAACGGTCTGCAAATGATCGCCGTCATCGTTGGCACCATCATTGGTGAGCAGATCGGAGGTCGCATGTCAGACATGTGGATGTCGATGCGCCGTCGCAAGCTGGATGGGCACAACCCCGAACCCGAGCATCGCCTGTGGGTGAGCTACTTCGGCTTCTCGCTCTGCGTCATCGGCGTCGTGGTTTTCCTGGTGCAGCTGTACTATGCTGGCACCACCTGGAACGTCACTCCCCTCATTGGCGTCGGTATCTGCTCTGCTGGTAAGTTATCATTCCCCTTCCCCTTCATATCATCTATACATTCTTTGGCCAATGCCTCCTAACACATGACCTCGCAGGCAACCAAATCGTCACCACCGTCCTGGTGACTTATGCCGTGGATTGCTACCGAACTGATGCTGCCAGCGTTGGTGTGTTCATCACCTTCGTCAGACAGATCTGGGGTTTCATCGGACCCTTCTGGTTCCCTGAGCTGCTCGCCGTCGCTGGATATCGCGAGAGCGCTGGCATCGCGGTGGCGATGATGGTGGCTGTTTCCATCATCCCCGTGCTGATTGTCCAGTGGAAGGGTCGCACTTGGCGGTGAATTGCTGTCGTTGCTGATTGAGAAGGAGCGTTGCGATTGTTTTGTCTGTAATTGGTTAGGTCATGTTGTTACGGCTACGATACCTCTTATCTTCAGATGACGAATATTAGTTCATGCCATTTGAAGCAGCCGCGTGGCTGCCTGTATATACTGTTTCTATTATTGGATCATTGGAAGTGAGACCCCTGTGCCGACTTGGCAAGCACCTATGACAAGACATCCCGCCAACGATCAGGAAGGAAGCAACAGCTCTCATTTTCTGGAAAGAGCAGGCCTTACCTTCACAAGCTCTCCAATGTCATGTTCGAAAAGAAGGCCCCCCCGCACTAAATCTAGCTCTCTTCACAACACATGCCTGAAGCCATCTCCCATCAAGCAGCGTGATTCCCCGCTTTCACAATTCGGAAACAAACCTCCCTCCCTCAATTCATCCCCACTGCCCACGAGATGGAAGGTAATCAACTATCTGCAAGACTCGTTATGAACTCAATGGCGTCCCCTCACGACGGCGCCAAGGATCAACTTGTCTCTAGCGGCGAAGGAAATGAAATCGCAACGCCTGTCTTCCCAGCCCCCAAACTGTCACAGACGTTCCTCTTCTACCCTCAACTGCCGAGTGAGATCCAGGATGCTATCTTGTCCAAGTTTTAGGATAACGAGCCATTCGCATTTCTCAATGTTCGCCTGTATGACAGAGAATCCTTTGTGCTATCGATCGCACACGTATCCAAGAAAACTAGGTTATAGGTACAGAAGATCATGTAGATCAAGAGTGGGAGACTGCCACGTCTAGGTAGCAGGTGCGTTGGGCCGATATTTTCCCACATGCGTATAGAGCGCACTGCCAGCTGGTTCATCCGTGCAGAGCGTGACACGAGCCCCCATCTCCTTCTGAGAAGCCGCAACATGGCTCTCTTACCAATAAAATTCATGATAGGAAGCCTGAAGGGCATCTCGAAGAGCTGCTGCCAGGAAGTCGGTCACATTGGAGTTGTGTTCCCCGAGTAGGCCGAGCCAGAAAACCCCGAACTCTGTTCATTGTCCATCTCACAGCTCGAGAAGACCAGCCTCATCGTTCAGCTTCCCCCAGAGTCAGTGACGATACGCTGACTTTCAAAGCGTGCTTCGAAAGCCATCTGGCATCCCATTGGTGCGCGGGCCGTGTGTCATTGGCTGTCTCTTTTGCAAGGACGAATAAGCTAAGCCACTAAGTTTATCGCTGAGAACTGGTTCGAGGTTATATTCAACGAAACATCTGAGATATTGGCAGTGATTCATCAACTGGTGGAAAGATCTAGGCAACAGCAGAATGAACCTAGCAGAGGTCTCCAGCCGAGAGGTCGCGCTTCTGCCAGACCGGTCTCGCGCTTCCCCAAACAGAAAACATTGGAGAAGTACGAGCCTCAGTGTACTTTGGACGTGTTCGTGTTGATTGATATCGGCACAGGCTGAGCGTATTGGCAAGTGTGGAGGCTAGTCGAGGGTCTTAGAAGACCGGCCAAGAAATTACAATAATTGAGCACCATTGGCGTCTTGGGCTCGGGCCATGAATGTTGCAGGTCTGCCACGGGATGCATAATCTTCATAGGCTTGCTCATACCGGTCATTAGCTTCAATAGATCAAGAGCCTTTTCAAAAGGGGAGGGTCAAGCAAATTGCTGTTGATTTGGAAGTGGGCTCGGTAATAAAATGACCGCCACGACTACGAAGTGGAAGTTGCAGATTACGCTAGGGCACCTACAACGAAATTATGCTAATACCAACCTGAGCAAGCCGCAGCTTTCTTCAACATCGTAAACTATTCCAGAAATTGTTGGCCGAGTGCTATGTGAGATCAAGGATGACGGCGAGAACTCTGCAGCAACAACGTCCTCCCTGAGCGCCTCGGCCATTTCATACCCCTTGGGGGCCATGCATGGCCTGCTTGGCCGCAAGAGCAGCCTCCTGTGCGCCCTTCCACTGCTTCTTGGCCTGCCGCCGGTCGTCCAGTAGGATGCGGCTTAGCCAGCGCAGGGACCGCCCATGGCGCATCTTGTCGACCTCCATGACGGCGGAATTCTCGTCGATGCCGTCGGCCATGTACTTCCTGATCTGATCCACGACCGCCTTATGCCGGCCGTACCACAGCCGGATTCTGGGACTCAAGCGCCAGCGCGCGCCCCACGCCGCGTCGAGGGACTCCAGCGAGGGGTTCCCGGCGCGGCCGTAGCGGTACTCCTCCCAGACCTCGGCGACCGTGGTCAGGACGCTCGGCTCGACCGTGGGGGCTTGGCCCGGGTCTGGGGAGGGCATGATTCTCAGCTCGACCGCGCTCTGCGGCTTAGGGGCGGGCGCAGAGCTGTTGGGGACGGTCGAGCTTGGTGTTGGGACGGATGGGGATCCGGCGCCGGGTATTCCGGAGAGCGTGGGTGTCGGATTCGGACCTCTCGCGAGAACAGGTGCTGCGGCCGGCATGGGCGTGGGATTGGCGCGGTGAGGAGCGACGATGGACGATACGCTCGCGCCAGCTGTCTCGTGGAGGGTCACTGGTGGCAGCGCAGGAGGTGGGGGGGCCATGATGGAAGCGACGTCCTGCCGGCAGATGGTTGTGTCAGTTCGTTTCAGGGAGGGCTGTGGACTGGAGGAGACTCACACGCTGGAGACATTGAACATGTGTCGCCTGAGAATCCAGATAGGAGTTGAGTAGGCCCTTCATCTGTTCGAGCTGGGTGCTGACGACGGCATACTGATCTCGAAGCTCGGCGACCTGCTGGGTATGGGCTGCTTGCATGTTATGGATGATGGATATCAGCTCATCGGGGCTTTTCCCCAAGAGCGGACTCACTGCGAGCTCTGAAGACGTAGGAAAGGCGGGTTCATGGTCATTGGGAAGACTGCGCTCGACGGCTTGCCGCTTGGGAGGAATCTTGTGCAGATCGACAAGCCCCTCGTCCTCGTCCTCAAGAGGTCGCTTGACAGAGACGTCATCACCATCAGGAGCTCGAGTGGGGTGGCTATATAAGTGATCCATGATGGCCGTTTATTGAAAATCAAGAGCTATGTACATGAAACGATAAGGAGAAGGGCGGGGCGTGGTGGCTTGCCGTTGCCTTACATTCGCTATGCAAAGCTGGACTTCGGGCGACCATTTCGTAACGTTTGTTTGCGTTGACGTTGGCTGCGAGGCCATCCTAGCTCAGAGCGCATGGCACAAAGGTCCGGCCACTGAAGTATAGTGCGTGCGTACTTATTACACCTCTGTGTCAGTGGCTGGGGCCACCTGCGCGGGACTCCAGCCAGGGGCCCCAGTCCCGTGCGGCCGCGGTCACCTGCAATGGGTTCTAAACGCCCAACGACAAGCCAGACATTGCTGCCCAGGCCTCTGTGCACATGGCTAACCTCACTTGTGGAGGTCGGAACTTCTCGCACGTTCAGATGCGCCTCATAATCACCATCTGCGCCTCTTTTGAGGCTTAGATTGCATTGTTTTGTAGTGCTATTCCAACGACAGGCCTTCGGAAGGCTCAGCCACTGGCGCCAGAGCCTGGCTGACCACCCTATCTATGAGGCTACAAGTGATGCTTTTTCCTTTTTTCTTTTTTGTTTCCCCTCTCTTTTCGCCGGTGTTCCTCACTTGCTGTCCCGCCTTAGTCTTCAGATTCCCATTGATCTTCTTCATATCATGTCTTCAACACTTAATGATTTACGTGAACAGTCATGAACTCCCCAGAATTCAACACAGTACTAGCATCGGCCATATGGCAACTGCCCACTGAATCCATATACGCAAAGCTGCCCAAGCCCAATCAGTTTCGTGTTGTCAGCATCTCTCCTGGTCAATGGAAAGATCCGATACAATGCAAGCTTGTTCGCCGTGAGCTTGCCGATTACTCGAAGGCTGGCTCATACAAGACGCTCTCCTACGTGTGGGGTTCCTCTGTCGTGAAAGATATCATCCATGTCGAGGACCACCCAGTGGAGATCACTTTCAACCTGTTCTGTGCTCTTCGCTACCTACGTCAACCCGATCACAGCGTTGTCATATGGATCGACGCACTAGTGGGTTTCTACTTTTCCAGTTATATGTTGTCGAGCCCCCTCGTCCCACCAACGACTGGCTGGCTCTTCTGTATTTTGTTCCTTTCCCTTCATTCTCTCGCTATGATCGCGATCGCCTCCATCTGCTTCTTTGGTGCCTTGCTAATGGAAGCCTAGTGTATCAATCAAAATGATGATGAAGAAAGGAGCCAGCAGGTCAGGCTCATGCGGTTAATATACCAGCATGCAGACGAGGTCATCGTTTTCATGGGTGACGGACGTAGTCACAGGATGCAGCGCTCGGATCTGGCAGAGCCACCAGATTGTCCGAACAGGCAGCTTTTTGGAGACGAACGAGACGAGGACTTTCTCGTCGAATTCATCGAGACCTGTCGCTCTGCCAAGCTGAAGGTACTAAAGGCGCCGGCCATCGCAAGCCTCTGCGCGGTCAGCTTGCTGCGGCTCTACTCGGACGAACACAAGATCGAGCACTTCAGTCGTGAAATTTTAAGACTAGATGAAGCGGTCAGGAGGCACTTATTCGAGTGCCTCAAGTCCTTTCTGGTCTGTCCATGGTGGAAAAGGATTTGGGTAGTGCAGGAAGTCGCTGTGAGCAAAAGCGTCGTCGTGCAATACGGCACCGTCTCTGCGTGCTGGGAGGTCTTCGTCGGAGCTCTTCAAATTATGTCTTCTCGCCACAGAGCTACAACAGGCCTGGCAGAGCTGGAGCCAGAGAACTTGAAGGTCCTCGAACTTCTCAGCATCCAGCTGTCCAGCCTCGAGCGGACGCGACAAAGATGGCATGAATCTGGGGGGACTGATCTCGCCCATCTTCTCCAGGAATTCTCGAACCGCGAAGCTACTGATGACCGCGATAAGGTGTATGGCCTCCTCAGTCTTGCAAAACCGGGGCACACAATAACACCAGACTACACACTCGACGTCTTTCAGGTCTATAGGAAAACCCTCCTAGGTTCTACCACTTCAAGACCCAACCTAACCTGCTGGGCTGGTGACCAGAAACGTAAGAATCGTGGCGACCTCCCATCCTGGATCCCAGACTGGAGTCATGGGATTGACGTGGCCGACAGACGTCGTATCGCCGCCCTCGATACCCACAACGCAAAGACTAGGTGGACACTCACAGTTATTCACGAAGAGAGTGAGTATTGGTCTGCCGTTGCAGACGAAATGGAACGCCTTACGGATAGCTTACGTGAACGACAACGGCACTTACCCTGGACATTGCTTACACCCCTGCACTGGTACACTAGGGGTCTTGAAATGCGATTGACGGCCATAACCCATTTTGGACTTTGCGAACACTGCAAAAATATACTTCAGTGGTTCTTAGAGACCTCAGCTCAGCTACCAGAAAGGAGGTGTTCGAGCCAGTCACGAATTCGAAAATTACACAGTTCGCCCCGAGATCGTTGCATACGGTGCTCCGAGGCCACTAGAAGCCATCGGAGCAGTTCTTGGATGGCCGGCAGTTCTATCCTGTCAAGCATCGGTCGACGTCTGGGCTCGCTGTCGATGGTTCAAATCCAGCCTAAAGTTGACTGGCTTGAATCACTTCTGCTTCGGACCCATCTTTACCCCGACGAGATGTGTGACAGGTCCATACCAATGACAGGAATGGAAGAGTACCACAAGCAACAGGGGGTCAAACATTCTCTTGAGAGCATCATTAACAAGTGCAAGATCCTTGCTTCATTCTGCGGTATGTGTCCCTAAGAGATTAGCCTGGCTGAGATCGTGGAGTTTTGCCTTCGTTGGTCGACGCTGGTCTTGGAGACGTCGAGACAGTGTCTGCACCCGCTTTGCCTCCGTATGTTAGCAAGTCTAAAGATTTACGGAGCTTACGAAGAGAGAACTTATTCACAAACAGACATTCTTCCCCTCCCCCCCCCCCGGGGTTGCCGTGGTCATACTACTCGTCTCGAGATTTTCCGAGTATGTTCTAACAGTGAAATAGATATAACAGAGAACAGTATCAACCCGTCAGAGCTGTTCGGATCTTCCTATAGCTTCCAGGGGAGCGTTTCCTGGATGAGCACTGTTCAGACTATGGATCAGCAAGTGGACATAGAAGACTCATGGAGCGCGGCACCACCAATAGACCTGTGCCTTGATCATCCGGAACGAATCCTTACTTTGCAGACCGTAATTCTTGGTGTCGTCAAGCAGATCGGTCCTAGAATGTTTGGGTGGTCAGACAAACGGGCAGCAACGCACGCATTGATGCAGTGGATGTACCTCATGGGTTCGCGGCCCGAAGGCCCAAACCCGGAAAGATCAGACGAAGTACGGCTGGATTCTCAACGCCTTATGGACTTTGCGCGAACCATCACAGGTGGAACCTCTCTTCCTGAATTTGGACCGCTGATCGACTGGCTTGAGAGCATCTGCCTGCAGACCAACGCTGTGCATATCTCATCACAAAGGGATGGGGACCAAGATGTTAAGACCTTGCGCATTTCTTCGAACTTCGCGGCGTCAGTCTCAAACGTCTCCGAGAACCTTGCGCCACCGAGCCCGTTTCTCGAAGCTATCGAGCTGGCAACGGATGGCCGTGTCTTCTTCGTGTCTGAGACAGGCACAACCGGTTTGGGGCCGGTGTCAATGCAGCCAGGCGATACGGTACACACATTCCCGAGCGGTCCTTCGCCTTTTGTTCTCAGGGACATTGCCTCCCACCACCCAATTTCTGAATTGGAACAGCCATGGTTTAAGGGCAAATATTTACCTGCTTTTGAGCTGATTGGAGACTGCTACCTTAGAAGAGACGACGAGTTTCGTCCCAATGAGATGGGTGGAGACCAGGACGACTTGGAAGGGTCTCTCCCTTATGAGCTACTCGGCGCCGTCTATCTAAAGGATTCTCCTTGGAAGCCGCAAACCATCATTCTCTTCTAGCTTCTTGATGGAGGGCGAGTGGGTTAGTAAAGCCTTGAATGCTTGCATAGCCCGGTCGTGCCCGTGGGGAGATATAGGTACAGCCAATTCTGAGGGACTGGCGATCGTCTGACTTCCCGACAGTCTCAGCTACCCAGAGACCCGCAGAACCTCGGGGACTGCTTATGCTTAGTGGTTCCGTGTCCGCAAAAGCTTCAAAACTAAGGTACTATCACGTTCAGCGGGAATCATCTCGTATCTGCGCAGGCCCAAGACCGCGATGCTTTGATTCCAAATTATCAACCGTTTAGACATCAAACAAATCATACAAAATTCCTCCGGGTCCTTGATTTATGTGTGTCCAGACACTCATCTATTACTGATTCATACCAAGCTCCTTCTCCCATTACTTTGTCCGAACAGACATTCAGGACGAAATCATTATCCTGAGCTTCTGCATGAGGTTGTCGATGATGTCCCTGTGGCTTTGAACCTGCCTGCTCAGCCTTTCAAACTCAGCCTGCTGCTTCTGATAGTCGCGACGGGCTACCTCGCAGTCGCGGAGGAGCGTCTGCAGTTGGACCTGGAGCTCTCTCCTCTGCGCCCCGTTGGAGAAGTTCGAGTCCCGCACCTGTTTCTGGCGGTCCTGGATCTCGCGTGTCCAGAAGTTCAGCTGTGCCTGGCGCTGCTGCAGCTCCAGCCGCCTGTCTCTCAGGAGCGGCTTGAGGTACTCGTAGTCTGAGGCGTGGCTCTGTAGCTCGCTGAGCCACTGAAAGTCTTGGTGGCTCGACCTAACCGACGAGTTCCTTGATGGGATGCTGGGTGGGGGCGTGGCGTAGGATATGTGACGGGTTTGGCTTGGGGGTGTTGGATATGACATGTGTCGGACTTGTGTCGGGGGAGTGTGGCGGATGTGCTTTGTCTCGGCGTGGGCTTGATCAACCCACATTCTAGCGTGGTGGTCCAACATGGTGAAAAAGCGTTCTCGATGTCTATGTTGGACAAACTTGCACCTAAGAGCGGGTCAGAAACTCGCCTAGCAACATGAAGCATACTTGGTTTGACTGACTAGGCTGAGAGAGAAACCCCAGAAATTGAGAAGTTCGTCGATTCCAAATTTGCAGACCAAAATGCGAATGACGGATCGTTTGATGTGCACACAGGAAGTCAAGGGCGCGCGGACCTTGGTCAGGATACTTGGATCGTTGCGATCGAAGATATCATTTCATCGAATTTCAAGGGCTACTCGGTGCAACCTCTTCTACTATATACTAAATGCTCTTCGAATTTGTGTTCTCAATACTATGGGAAGATCGTTGCAGGTCTCTCTCGGCCACAGCACATGTAGTAATATTACTACAGGAGGACGGTCCGCGACCGACAGGGCGGCCTGCCCCCGGGCCACTGTATGGGTCTGATTGTAGTCCCCAACTGATCGAGGCTAGAAAAGTCAAGACTCGCTTTCCCTAAAGCATAGTTCATGAAGACGGAAATTGTCCTAATGGAGGAATCCATTGGGAGTCTATAATGCAACCCGGAGCCCGGGCCTTGTAATCACTTGTGTTCCGTCGATTTGGCAGCTCTAGCAGGCAAACGCGTATTATTGGATCAAGCTTTCCAGGCGAATTGTGGTGACTATTGTTGATCACATTCCCTTCTCTTCTCTTCTTTCCTCTTGTTTTTCCTCTCTTTCACTTTCTCTCTCTTCCCTCGAGTTGAAACTTTTCATGCTATGCAAGAAATGGTCACTATCCCTAACTTCCATAGACTTTGCAATATGAATCTAGAAGTCGGCATGCTCCGCAATCTCACGCTTGGCCGGCCAGAGGCCAGATTCAAAACCCCGGTCAACGAACTGGTTTGCAGGTTTCAGGTCTCCAGAGGGACACGCCGCGAGCGATTTCAGAGGAAGCTTATGTGAGAAGTTATCTTCAATGCGAGTCTTTACGAGGACCGGGGTCAGTCATCCCAATGACACGTTCGAGACCCAACCATAAGTAGACCCAGAGGCGTCCGGGCGAGATTCTGACAATTTCGTTTCAGCCTTGGTCGTTCATCTGAGATGTCCCAAAGCCTCGGGCCTGTGGGTGCTTTATAGGAGGCCAGCGTACTTTGTTCGGATGACTACAAACCGGGCCGGACCCAATGTCTTCAACGAGCGACCACCAACTATAAGCATTTGGCAGTGAGATCAAACCTGCATGCAGTCTTTTGCTTCCAAAACTTCTGCTCGCTGTCAACTCTTATATGTTAACCGATGTTTGTGTACGTGAAGGCTGAGAACTCATGCATTCAACCACTGTTGGCGTACCGCCGACTCCTTCCGTCCTTTCTCAACGATCAATATTTTGGGAGAGATGTTTAGTGGAGCATACTTTTCAGTGCGGGGGTGCTATAAAGGCCACCGGCTTCATGAGGCCCAACCAAAGTGGCCCCGACTAATTAGGGTGATTACCAGGGTAGAAATTATTCCTGTTTGATTTGCATGCGATGCAGCATTGATCGCCCGCTTACGCCCGCCGAAGGAAAATTGAGAGACGTTGGTAGTAATTAGGGAAATGAAGGAAATGCTGAGTCACTCAACTACTTGACCGTTGGTTTGTTACAACGAATACCAGCGCACAGCACAGCAAGGACCAACGCGATGGAGAGAAGTCCACCAGTCTTTTGTATAGTAAAGTGGATGGATGGGTGGGGTGCAGATTCCCAAGCCCCAAAGCAGGCTTGATGAAAGAGAGTGACATTCACTTTGATAGGAGATTTCCTCCCGGAGAATACGTCCAAATTTTCCGACTAGATTTTATCAAGCGACCGACCGGCTGACGATCTTGGAGGTGAGGAGAAAGAAGAAAGCAAGAAGGGCGCGGAATTTACCGTGGCTGTCAAGTCAAGCCAGTGCTTGCATGTGGACCCTGACAAGGACTCGACCGCGCAGCACGCAATGTTGCCATGATGTTGAAGTGTTTATTCCGATTTACAAGCATTGCGCACGTTCTTGTCGGCCTTACTACTTAGTAGGATACCAATTGCGATAGGTCTAGTGGTGAAGAGGCTCATATGTTGATCGATTGATGTTAGTCCAAAATGGTTGGCGCTCACCACGCCACATATTTTCGCCCCCAACACAACTAACAAAGAACGTTGCAGAACTATCAGACCATGCTTATTATTTACCTGCCCTTCCAACCGCTCGTCCCCCCCCCTGCCGCCCTTCCAATTGGGATTTTGTGGCCTTTCAACCCTCAACTTAAAAAGCTCATCATTTGGAACCGACTCATAAGGGATCAGCCAAACTTCTATCAATCTGGTCTCACCGATATTCCTCCCTCCCAATCTATATCTGACACCATGGCTGCTATACCTACCGAAAAAGCTCCGAAGCCGGGGTTCCAACATTTATGGCTGCGTCTCAGTGAATCGGGGCAGTCAAGTTGGTCATCGCGGCGGAGGATCTTGGGTAAGCACTGCTTAACGAAAACTTGGTGTAAAAATCTATATAATTAATCGACTAATGCTCTACCAGCGTTCCGTACAATTATATCCATCTAGATATGGGTGCTCAGGAGCCCAAGGCGGACTGGTATGCGACTATCAACCCGAATGGTCGTATGCCTGCTATCGTGCATGTCAAGGAAGATGGCTCGTCCGTGACTGTGTTCGAGAGCGCCGCTTGTCTGTTATACATTGCGAGTGAATCCGACAAGGAACACAAATGCTCGTACCCGTTCGGTACTCCCGAGTACTGGACGCAGCTGTCCCGGGTAAGACGCCTCCCACCAGCGAAGATGAGTTCTATTGTCTCAAAAGCAAGAAAGACAACCAATTAGTGGGAGAAAGAAAGATGTTCTTCCGAAAAGAAAAAAAAAGACGAACATAATTTGACAGTTCCTCGCATAGCTCTCTTGGCAGGTCGCTGGTTACGGCCCGATGTTTAGGCAAGACTGTTACTTCAATCGGTACGCTCCCGAGCCAGTCCCATTCGCATCATGGCGCTATACAGCTGAATGCCGACGCCTCATCCACGTACTCGACTCGACAAGCAGCTGGTAAGTCTGACGGCAGATATATAAATTTTCACTAATACTCACTCTGAGCATAGTCTGCGTCTCCTTTCGCTGCCGGAGACCGTCTGACCGTCGCCGATATTGCCGTTTTCATCTTCGCGCACTAGAACAAGTGGTGCGGCGTAGTAATCAACGAATATCCTCACGTCAAGGCATGGCATGATAAGCTATTATAGAAATCTGCTTTCCAGAAAGCGCTTCAAGTTCCGGTCCCGTACCTATTCAGCGATGAGGCTGTGTCGAAACACGATCCCGACACTCAGCAGTTCTACAATACAATTCGGAAGTACGGTGGCCAGATGATGAAGGGAGCCACAGCTGAATGGGCAGCTGACGGTGTGGACGTGCCTTCAGACCACGCCAGTTATGAGTAAGCACCTTCTGGTCTGCCAATGCATACTGTCAATCTCTTGAGACGCGGGATAGAAACAAAGCGCGCTGTTGATCATAGCTTTTCGGGATGTGGAAGAAATGCAAAGATACGAACCATCATACTATTCAATCATGCTCGCTGAAGACTGAATAAGTGTAATGCAAATATGAATTTTTCGTTTGTCATATGCCATCTAACATATGAAGTCCAGGTCACGAAACAATTCACTTGAAGCAACAGGGCCAAAGACCGAGTCGGCCAAATCGGCATCCTCAGCATT
The DNA here is from genome assembly GCA_027559495.1 of Aurifilum marmelostoma. Taxonomy (NCBI): domain Eukaryota; kingdom Fungi; phylum Ascomycota; class Sordariomycetes; order Diaporthales; family Cryphonectriaceae; genus Aurifilum; species Aurifilum marmelostoma. The sequence continues at coordinate 1,391,633 of JAMXSV010000010.1, read as the reverse complement.
GACACACACATTTCAGACAGTAACGTACCTGGTCTACGCGTCTTGTTATTATGACATCTCAAACTTGTGGAGTATGCTCAGAGGCTTGCATGACACATGTCGAATCCGATTTGTGCCATATTATCCTCATAAGGTCGTTTTGCCTCTGCAGCTTGAGAGATGGACTCCATCGGGATCCCCGCGCGAGCAAGATCTCTTCCTTTACTCCGGGAGGTGCCCTCTAGGAATTAGCGTTTGATGAGGGTGAGGATTGTGCATAATGTATGATGTCCCTATTGTTGAATTGGACCACAGGCCTGTATGTGGCTGATCAAGTTGTTGCTTTCATTGGGATCATCCTCGCGAGTGACGAGACCCACAAAATGTCCAGAATCTCTACAGCGATCTGCCCAAGTCATGCCCCCTTGGTCAGAGCGTTCAGAAACATTCCCTATTTTCTTGAATCTTGTTGCACATGTTCGGCATCACCGTGGTCAAAGAAAAAGCGGATGGATGCGCTGGCTCCCTGCCCATCAGACTCTACGGGAGATTGGTTTGGGAGCATCACACACCAATTGGGCCCAAAGCCCCCATAGTGACGGAGTTGTCATGTTGGATACAATCGACACTGGCCTCAATGAGGTCATGGAAGGGGGCTTGTTGGGCAATGAAGCAAATATAAATATGTATTGTCTCTCGGCCTTCAGTTGACGACTTTTACTCTCGGCATCACCATCATTTCAAACAATCTTGCACTTTGCATCGATTCTTCACACTCACTTAATAATATATCCCAACTTTAGTCACTCTTTTGTGCTAATTACCACTTCAATTCTTTCAAAACTATCAAAATGAAGGCCTCTTTCTTCTCCCTCTTCTCCCTGGCCGCCGGCGCCTTCGCCGCCAGCACCGGCCGCGTTGGTGCCCTGCCCGTTGAGCGCGACACCACCATCACCATCAGCACTCTGACGCAGTCTATCAAGACCTACACCTCCTCCATCAGTACGTCTAGAGTGACGGTGGGATTCTATTTTAAGAAGCACAAAGAATGCTGACCGTTTTCAACCAGACTCCACCGTCGTCAACGTGGCTGAGAACCCCACCGTGGTGCAGCAGACCGCTGCCATCCAGGCCCTGTCTCCCCACCTGGAAGCCATCACCGACACCCTCCACGCGGCCACCAAGGCTGCTGCCACCAACGAGTTCTGGGATATCGATGGAACTGAGGTCCTGGGAACTGTTCTGGGCCTCGTCTCTGAGATTTCCTACACTGTCAAGTCTGTCGTCAACAAGCTTGGCCTCGGTAAGATATTCATTCCGACCTAATTACTCATAAAGACTGCTGGCTAACCTGATCATCAACAGTTGCCGACCTCCAAGCCATCCTGAAGCCCCTCATGGTCGTTCTCGGAAGCTTGGTCAAGTCTCTGGACGCCGTTGTCGGTGGACTGCTTACTGAGGTTGATGGTCTCCTGAACTCCGTTCTGGGCACTGTTACCAGCGTCCTGTCTGCGCTTCTCTAAGTGCAACGCGCTGCCGCTGATCTTGGGGATGGAGCAGAGGGGATGATTCGGCTCTCGATGCTTATACGCCCAAGATATCTTGCATTGGACTTGCTCTTGATGCAAGTGTGTTGAGCGACAACATAAGTGTTTTGATAATTACTCTGTATATATTAAATATTAAACAACTTCTCCAGGCCCGGAGATCGGTCCTCACCATTTCTCTCTATGGTCCAGAATGGAAACCTCCGCAGTGATCAGGGTCCGAGCCGCCCAGGTACTCGTGTTACAATACATTGTATCGACTCTTACCAGAAGACATCCTGCAACCCAAGCTTCAAACCTCCAGCTCTTACTTGGCTCGTCTCAATCCAGTCTCTTCACCGACAGTCTTGTGCTCCATATTGAAGTGGCTTGGAACACATACATACCTCATCAGCCAGCTCACTTCCCTGCCTCGATGGCCACTGCAGTGCTTGCAACCCTTCCTCGCCATTTCCAACCCAATCGAGCCGGGTCTGTTCCCTTTTGAACCACTCGCAGTGGCGCCAAGTCCTGTCCAGCTCAGTCTCTTCATCTCACCCCTAGTGCTGGTGTGTGTGGCCGAGTCCTTGGCCAGCGCGGCAAACTCGCGCTTCTCGGCAAGGTCTTGGTCGATGTACATGAAACCATCGAGGATGCTGTGGTTCTGCGGATCGCAGGCCTCAGCAGAGAGGTCCGGCTGGGATTTAAGATCAGGGAACAGACAGAACATGTAATCGTTTAGCGACATGACCGAGCGAGACGAGAATTTGGTCTTGACAGATGATGCGGCCGCGATAATCATTCCAGCATCCCTCGATATCGCGTTGTCTTTCGACGATTCGATCCCATGATGAGCTCTGCCCGCACAATTCAACACGAACACGGATCCGCAGAACCGGCCTTCTAGATCCTCCTTGACGCTCCGCAGAACCCCCATCTGCGCAAAAGGATCCTTGGCAAAGGCAAAATGCTCAATATGTGGACCGGGATTCTCGGCTGCAAATTCTGGAGCGTGGATTTGACTGCTTGTTCTCTTAGTCTCGACAGAGAAGCCCCCTAACGGCGTGGGAAAGTCGGTGGCAGCAGCCCCAAAGGTATATATCTCTAGCTTTGATAGATTGTCTGTTGGTACATCTGCGTAAAGTTGTCGGAGGACATGAGATACTGTGATAGCACCAGTATTGTGGGCCATAATGACAGCTCGTTTAGTATTCTTGTTTAGCAGGGCGGTCCGGACCTGTGTATACACTGCACGAGAGGCAGCCGAAGGGACCACGATGTTGAGAGATTGCTGAAGCAGTGCGAACAACAGGTCAAGTGGCAGTCCATATACAGGCGTATGGACTGCCATGATGGTTCTGTTGAATAATCTGGCCATTGTAGGGAGCGTTTCCTTGGTAAGAGACCTCGAGCTGAAGTGTGCGAGACATCAATACAATTATTCTAGCAGTATGGTTGTGTTGTCTTGCCCTACCTCGTGCCAATGCCAGCAACCAGAAACCAACGCTCGTCATCGATTTCTTGCCCAATCATCCATCCATCTGCCGCTGGTGACTGCGAGCGGAGGATCTCGCCATAGGCCCCATTGCGATTCAGATGCCAAGTCATTCCTGTGATCAAGGCGCTGCAGCATCCAATCCATACCATGAACAAGCCGCCAGGGAGACATAACAAGAGCGGAATTGCAGAGATAAGCATGTAAGTCTCAAACAGGGCGAGAACTGCGTGCTGGATCGTCTCAATTACATCCACTCTAGTAAGTACAGCCTCTCGTGTCAGCGTTGGTAGCAGGCGCATGGTGCATGTGATGTTGCTCTGTAGCTGCTGGGCAACAGAACGTTGTATATTAGGTATTGTCCCGCAAGCTCCATCAATCAACGCCGGGATATAAGTTATGAACGGAGGTGAGTCGGTTCGAGCCGCTGGTGGCGTTGGTGACCCGCCGAATCTGGGATTTGTTTTGTTTCGAGGAGAGCCATTCGGCGAGTTTCTTGGAGTGAATAGCCACGGCATGGTCGTCAATGTGAACCTCTCGAGCGAATCCGGTTGATGAATGCTCCAGTGGCCTGGAGACTAGCTGTGCGTTCGAAGAGGCAGACACGCTCGGGGACTGGGTAAGAAGTTGGACTCTAGGTCATATACATTGCGGGTGAAATGAGAAGACGTCCTTTTCATATGCTTATCAATCTGTGTTTTCTCATTCCGGTTCGCTTCTTAATATACACCACATTCCACACAGAAATATGCCCATGCACGCACGATCTACGAACACGGATTCCAAATGGTCCTGTTTCAGGTTGCACGTGGACCAACAATTTCACGTCATTACTGCTGTATCTGCTGCTGTGCAAAAAGTCCCCGTATCATGCAATGCCAATCTCTTGCCTGCTTACTGATTGGTTATGATGAACTGAGAGTTGTACTTTTGTAGCTTTCAGATAAGAAGTCTCATGAGACGCGTTCTGTAGAGCGGGATGAGCGTGTTTTGTTGCTGTATATGCTGTATGAAGAGACAGGTTCATTAGGTGTCTGTGGGAGCTTTCACTCTTACTGTACCCCCTAGAAGAGAGCCGCCATGAGCGTGAAATAGCAGCCTAGGCCCGAGTAGTGAAAACCGAACATGTCGCACAATCGAGGCTCATCCGGGCGCCCGCGCCAGCCCGCCCTCCTAAACGGCGCTAACATTTCCATCCTCTCCCAGGGCCTTCAAAATCATAACACCACAATGACTTCGCACTCGCGAGACTGATTTTTGGGTGCGTGAAGGATTTGCCTGCACAGCCCCGGTGGTCCAGTGAAAAGGGCTGAAGATGCTATTCATTAGGAATAGTGTGGCTGTCGAACCAGCACTCTGGTCAAAAGATACGGGACTTGGAAAGTATTTCTTCTTGTGGTGGAGAAAGGCCACGCGAACGCCTGCTTTGGTTCCAGGCGGGATACCGTGGCCGTCAATGATGAGACAACCGCGTTCCTTTTCACCCTCATAAAGCCCTCGCCATATTGTCTCTGTTACCTGGCGCAACAAACGGATGGTTTCGACGACACAGACACGTGGGTAGCAGCCACTTGCGAGTTGTGGGCCGATTCGGATGTGGCTATTATTTTCGAATGTGTAGTGATTTACGGTGGCGAATTGCGGTATGCGGTATGGTTCCGCGAGAGACAGAAGACGAAGCAGACAGTGCAGCTGCCATGCAGTCATAACTCCTAGGCTCTAAGCATGATCATGTCCAGAGAACGAGTGATATAAAAATGCAGACACTGGATACGGAACATGAAGCCGGACGAGGTCCGGTGCCGTCAGTTTCGCGGCGGGCTTTCGGCAGCCCATCGGGCTTCAGCTGCATGAGTCGGGGTGGGCTACGCAAGCGCTCGTAGATGAGTGCTCACTTGCGCCGATGCATCAGTCAGGAGGCAAGCCAAAACGTTGCACGAGAGATGCACACTCGCCGATCAGAGACACAAAAAGCCATCAGACTCGGCTGTGATGGAATGTGATGCAAAAGGCTCACCTGCCCTCATGATGGTGGTTGCAACCACAAAAAGATCGTCAAAGTGGGCCGAAGCCTAATTTTTTTCAAGGATCGAGCCGCGGTAGGCGACGATTCAGCACACCGAGCGCTGTCAGCTTCCCAGCGCCTGGCGGCAGCGATGTAACACATCCAGCCATTCAAGCTTGACGAGCAGACATGTGAAAAGGCAGCGCAGCTATCCTGTGACTCACGAGTTTCACCGATCAGGAAGTTAATGCTAAACACAATGATACCATGTTATCATAGCAAGGTGGTACCATAGTAATTACGTTCCCCCGGGCATGAGAAGGGGGGTAAGGAAACGAAGAGATGAGGTAGCCGAGGTGGTTCTAAAAAAGGGTCTTCATGTGATGGTGCGCGACGATCCATCTACCATCGAGGACGAGTGATGCTTCTGACTTGAACACATTCCTGAAAGTTGTTTCAAAGCCCGTCCGTCTCTTCCTCCAGCCCCCCCCCCCTCTCTTCTTTTCTTCTGGGCGGGGTCGTGGTTGACAAGTCAGTAAATCCGAAACCATCAGGCTTGACTGTGCAAAGTCGACACCTGAAAAAGGAAGAGAGACATAGACAAATAGCTTTCTAGAGCGCCCCCGGGGCTGGCCGGCAGGGCGTGCATGGTCCTCGCAAAAATGTAGCCGCTTATTTTTGTCATTTCTGCCTTCGTCATGGGATATTTGTCCGCGTTTCTATACTAGGTAATTTATCAGAGCACCAGGAAAGAAGAAGAGAATGATGAACTCCAGCATTCTTTTAGAAGGCAGAAGCTATGGCTTGAGAGTACATACCTAAGGCCTGTTGGTGATATCATCGGATACAGGGTTAGAAGTATTGCTGTCTGTCTCCCCACGATCCGTGAAATATGGAGCGAGCAATTATGCTGGCGAGCCCGACACACAGAGCGGAGAATACGGTATTTGATAGAGAAACATCTGTATTTTTTTTTTTTTTCGGGAAGAGGTTAATTATTCTCGGTTTGTGGTTGGCTTTCAAAGGTCTGCCATGGTAAAGTACAAAAGCCTCGCCTGTATACATTTTCGCAGCGATGTTTAGAAAAAGCAAGCATAAATGTTTGATGGAGATTGGAGAAAGGGACTTGTCGAGCGCTATCAGCGCACGATTCAGGGAGGTAGAGGAGGCCAATCTTCTCGGTCATCGTTTCTGTCTATACCAAGAACTGTTGAGCGGTCGTTCGCCCGCAACCACCACATCAAGGTACACGTCTGGGAACACAGATGCCTGACAGAGGCTACCAGTACAGAAACTACCAGGATGGCGACACTTAGTAGCGGTACCTACAGCCGGGGGGGGCGGGGGGCGGACAGATTGCCGCCGCAACTTGCCGTGATCCATGATCTGGCACATTGGTCGACGGAGCATCGTTCTACGGCAGTGTCTTGCATGCGTCAATGTACAAGTCAACGACTGGTAGAAGAACAGATATGCAAAGAGTATCGATCCACGGTATAGAAGCGTCGGCTGTCATTGATATACGGTACCGTGACCTTTTGTTTGACTCCAACTGGTTGTGGCTCTCGGGGAAGCGATGGAAATGTACTATGCCATGGGGCAAAATGGCAAGAGGTCAAGGGTGCAGTAAGCTTCATGCATCACACACAAAGATGGACAGTATGTCAGAAGAAAAGAATTTGGTTGGACATCTACCCGGGCTCATCAAGTCAATTCCTCTCGCCGTCCTCGTTTTTGTGTGTTCGCTCCTGCGACCCGAACCTTATGGTACCGCTGACTCCACACGTAGGAGGGCCTGGATACGTTTTGCCTGCTTCGTCACCATCCACATGTAGGTCGTAGCCAGCATCTTGATCCACCCATCGGGTATACTGCGCCAAACGCCTGGGTAATGCGTAATACCCATCAGAGGGCAGCACTCGTCGACATAATTTAGTGGGCGCGACGAGACTCGGCGATCATCCGCTGCAGCTCCTCCACCTTAGCCTTGGAGCGGCCGAAGGTTCCCAGCTAGATGAAGGGTTAGCCACGCCGTCAAGACAGTCCTGGAAAGATTCGTTGTGAATGTGGTTGTTGTTGTTGTGGGACGTACCCTCTTCTTGGCCAGCTTTCGGCTGCGCTTGTCCTTGCCGTTGCGGATCAACTCAACGATGCGCTTCTCGTAAGGGGCCAGACCGGCAACCTCCTTGATGAGCGAGCGCACGAAGTCAGTTCGCTTGCTGGAGCGACCCTTCATGCGGCTCACGCGCTTGCTGGCAACGCGGGGGGTGGTTTTCTATGTCATGGTCAGCCGGTGTTCGTGTCGACGTCGGGGTCGGGATCGGTATCGATCGCATGCGTTTATTGGCCTTGATCTGTAATCGAGTGTGAGGAGGGTTGGAGTTGTCTTACGTGTCCATGGTTGATGCCCTATTTCGAAATTTGTTAGCATCACTTGAACATTTCGCTGGGCAGAGGCGGCAATTGGTGATGGTCCACAACACCAGGAAAGCAGAGTTTGCTCGACACTCTCAAGCGCTTGCAGTGAGGCGCAAGGGTCAAACTTACGACGATGAGGCCGGAGCGAGGGGCACCCTGAGCGGCGGCCATTTTGATATGCTGCTTCGAGATGGTTAAAGGAAGTGGTGGATGTCGAAGCGTGCGAGGTGGCAGGTCAAAGTCTGGCAAATTGACGATGGCGGAGGGCAAAATCCTGCACAATTGAAAGGGTGGGTTTCGAAATTCCTGCGCCCGATTGTGGGGCTGTGATCCAGCCACATGTGGCGCCAGCGTCGAGGCACGCGTTGTGTGCTCTGTGAGCAATGGCGCTACTCCCCATACGGTCGTAGATGAGTCAGCAGAAATGGTGCGTTGGGGCGGCACCTTTGCCCTTTGAGGACAACCTGGTTGATCCCAGAAGCCCACCACCACGTGACCAGCTGTTCGACTCGCACCTTATAGAACCAGATCAGCTGTGCGCCTATGGGAATCACACTACTGCTCGTCACTCACCAGTCTTGTACTCCTTCGCCGGCAGTTCTTGCTGCTTGGAGCCTGGTATGGGACCCTGAACTGCTCTTTCTGCTCGGCCATCATTGGTCTTGACTCTGCACAAAGCTCATCACATTTTTTCCATTATGAGTAATACGCCTTTATTTTTGGCGTCTACTGTCAATGATTATCTCAATGTCCCTGGGTCTTTTTTTTTTTTTTTTGCCTGACCGCTCCCGCCGGATTAGCGCCCAGTGGATCATGGCGTGGGGCAGATCTTGGGCCCCGTAGGAGGGGCTCCGGATTCTGTGACCTTTTCAGGCCATAGTACTGCAGTCGTCTTGGTCAGAGAAGCGCCTTTCGTGTGGCTCGAATTCGTCTTCTGTTGACCGCTGGACGCCCAAGGCTGATTGTATGGATCCTTTTCCGATTCATTGGCAGGGCACTGATCGCGCCTTGAAAGCCGAACTGCCGCTTACGACTTCGAATTGCCTTGCGAGGCTCTCGCTGGGCCGATGCTACTCTCAAGTGTTACTGTCGGCTGCGACTCGGTACTCGAATTGCTTGTTTGCGTTACGCCTCAACGTGGACCTTGGCTTCGTCTCATCCAGTCAGAGGAACAGCGGTCACGGAGACTGCTGGTCAGGGGGGTCGGCAGCCGCAGGTTTGCTCATACCTAAACCATCCACCCATCCACACCCAAAACCCCGGCCTAGGTTCAGCCCCCTCCCCCCCCTCCCCAGTACGCATGCAACTTGGCGTGCGACTACTGCAGGTTCCAGTAGCACATGCGCAGCAGTTTCAAGCCTAAAGCGCCAATAGAAGCGCTGCTGTTCTCCGTCTTCGCCTCTCTACTCGGCCAATCTCGTGAACCCATGAACACCCGAGGGTTAAACATGCGACTGATCGCTGGGCAAATAAATATTACTTGGGGGCGCTGCAGTCACGGAGTGGCCTAGGCATCTCGACACGAGATATGACCAGCTCAAGACTCTCTTTCCCCCTCCCCCGGTGAAGACCGGACGACCCGCACATGTCGAGAGGGGGGACATTCACAAATTGCTCTTCACGATCGCTTCAACAATTTTCACAGCCCCTGAGCTCTCGCTATTCCTCCTCAGGACGAGTGATTGACCGCAACTCCCCCACAACGTCAGGAAAGCTTTCCATTCCCCCGGACAGGCTTCCAGAAGCTCCAACTTTCAGGGGTCGAGGTTGATGAGCACTACAAGCGAGGCGGCCGGTGAGCTCCACTGAGAAGTGTGTGGCCGTATGAAGCCAGAGCCATAATAGAGCGACAAAATCTTCCTCCCTGTCTCTGCTCTCTCCCACGGGAGTTCCGGACTCCTCTTGTCGAGAAGTTTCAGCTTGTCCAGCAGAACATGCGAGGGTCCTCTATCGAAAGCAAACTGTAACACAAGGCCAAGATCTTTCCATGTCCCGGCTCCCACCCGCCCCACTCGACTACAGCAACAACAACCACAACAGAAGAGATGGCCGCATCACCAGAATCCAGGTCTCAGTCCAGAGCGAGCTTTTACTCAACGACAACATACCACTCTTTCCAAGACATCGAGTTGTACGACCCGAATCACCGGCCAGAGAACAAAGCTTCGTCGACGGCGAGGGTTCCAGAAGTCCCCTGCTCAAAGGACGCTCTCCTCAGAAGGTCCAGGCCATCCCAGCGAGATAGCCCTGACAGCCGGCCTGGGTCATTCCGGATGATCCGCCAGGACTCTGGTTATGAGTCCGGTACCACTCCTCCACCACGCAGCTCTCAATCGACCAAAAAGAGACGGCGCAGTCCCAAGCAGACCTCGCCCTCGCCGCCGAGGACGGACCGGACTCAGAAGCGGCCGCCACTCAGACGCGCCGGTGCAGGCGGCCCGCTCTCACATGTGCCGTGCCGGTCTAGCCTTTCCTTGTCTCGCCCGACATCGCTCAGCCAGCAACAACAACAGAACCTGAACCGCAAGCATTCATATTTCCAATTTCCATCGCCAGAACACATTGACAGCCAGGAGCAGTCATCATTGTCGGCCCGCCCCAGTATAGACCTCGCCCCCGTCATTCTCAAAGTCAACACCGCCAATGCCAAGTGCAACGACGAGCGTCCAGAATCGTCGTCGTCACAGCATGATCCTTATTGCCCTGCCGAGCCGCCTTCTTCGCCCCTATCTCCTCACGCACCTCCGCAGACAACGCATTACTGGACATCCGATCGCACCCGTCGACTCGAGTACGCCGCTATCGACGCCGCCAGCAGGGGTGTGCGCGGCTGGGTAATGCGCAATATGGTCCCGGAGTGTTTTGTGCCCAAAGCCAATCGGCGCATCGGCTTCAATGATGACAGCGGCAGCGTACGACGGTACCGCCTGGACCTCGAGATCGAATGTCCGGAGGACTCGGTGCCACCGAGCCCTGTGGGCGAGCAGCTCAGGGGTTTCCGGGCTCGCGGTGCGAAGCACAGCTGGTGGGCGAAACTGAAGGGTGGCAAGTGAGAAAGGAGAATCAAATTTTCAGCATTCCATGGAACATAATCTTGCATATCATCGTCGGAACATCCTTTTTTATTGCATTTTTCATTTAGAGTCCCGGCAAGGCCGAGACAGAAAGACAAGACTGCATACAAGCCTCAGCATTTAAGTTACATTTTCATACAGGCGTTATATACCCCACATGGTTTTTTTCCCTTTCGGCATGGGACTGAACAATTAAGGGAGAGAAAGTACAGCAGAGACTTGTCGGGAAGAGAACAGACTGGTGGGAGCATTCACATCATGGAAGCCCAGGCTTAAAGGTCCTCAAGATATACATGCAGGCTCTATAGAGTGGGTCATAACAAATACCAGTGCAAGCATCAAGAGATATACTTTTGAGATATTTGAGTGTGGTTGTGTGAATATGAAGCAGCTGGGATCATCGCAATATTTCATGCCACACAGAGGAAATGAAGCATCATGGAGCTCATTTGCAAGTGCGCTTCCTCAAGTAGGCAACCACGAGAAACAGAACAGGATGAAGAGATGATATGTAGGCAATGAGAAATTCTGCACAGATTTATATGCACTTCCATGCATCATAGCCTGTCAAATGTCAACACAAGAGACAATGTATTTAGAGTCCAAAGCCAGTTCCGTCACACAACAACCTACCCACCCTGCAGGCAACCCAGAACCACTCCATCAATGCTCCAGTGAAAACTTTGTGGGTATTTAAGCACATGTTGACGATGCAAATCGCTGCTGTCAAGAGTCCCGCGCCACTGGGAGAACCTAACTATGAACAAATAGATTGGAACCTGTCTTCTAGATGTCCATGTCAGGATAGTACATTCCTACTGTAGAGAGTTCAACCTCAGACATAACAGTCTCGCATAGAGAACTGACTACAGCCTTCTCCCCAATTTCAAGGGCCTGAGTTAAACAGCCCCCGTGTCGACAATGTGGCTGAGCAGCTCATCGTACTGTTTTAAGGCATAGTGGTTGCTGGTTGATGCAGGGATGGGACAGCGTAGACAATACACTTACTACCCATTTGCAGACCATACCTTGTGACATAGGTCAGTAAGATGAGGACTTCATGACTATGACCTGTGAATAGCCCATAACGGACTTATGAAGGGAAGTACCTGGGTAGCTCAAAGGGCACTTATTACCAACGTGGCCAGGTTCCCATGAAGGATAGCTTAACAAAGACCACTTCAACACAGCGTCTGACAGGACAACGTGTCATCGTCAATGAGACAGGCAGGGTTGGCGGGAAGGCTCAGGCAGTCATATCACTAGACAACCCTTGAATTATCCTATATGAGGTGCTAGACTCGGCACACTTCTTTCCTATAGCACAATGGTGCTCTTGCTGGTACTTGACTATATTGAAAATTGAGCAGTATTGTGATGCTGATTGAGACAAGGCTGATGCATATACCTATCTATAATTGAAAGACAAAAATGTGATCCTCAATCATGTCTACATATTCGAGATCCTATGCGCTTTGAATATCCTGCCTTGCTCCCATACCGCCTAGTCGGTCCCGATCCACATCAGCCAGGTCTGTTCTCATCGTTCATAAGCTTAAGATAGAAATAACCATATGCATACTTAATCTATTCACACCCTTGAGGTACGATCCAATCATTAAAGGGTGTTTAGTGTAGGTCACGATGATTACATGAGCTCTTGTCACTAGTTATATAAAATCCATCTGGAACACAATGATTTGTTTGAAATTTCCTGGTCATCAATGAGCCATGCATTCCAATGCTATGCTCTAGCTGCGTTTATTTTGGTATCTGTCGAACGTAGTGCATCAGACAAGTCTGACTAGCTGTAATTATCTGGCAAGGAACAAAAATGTTCTTTCGGACTGGCGGTGGGCCAATTGGACGATAGAGACACTGCTATTTGTTTCTTGTCATGGAGATGTAAATCGCACTGTCCTAGGTCACATACATAATGTGAGAACGTGAAAGTTCCATGTTGTGGTACTTTGACCTGGCAGGAACTGTAAGAATAGACGTTCGGCCGCACACCTGAGCCAAATCTCACAGTCCTCCTCAGCATAACTGGACCTCCAATAGATCACGCGCATTGTGTCCTGTCAGAAACCCCTGATGACCTCTTCAGAGATCTGAGGATGCATTAGGGATTGGCTGCGTTTTTTGCATGTCTTAAACTCAGCCCCCATCAATGACGGACTTGGACTTGGCCCCCACCATGATGTGAGACTGCACGAATCCGGGTTACAAACCTCAGTGTGTGCCTGAGAGACCAGACACACTCTATTTAGACGTAAGACTATGGTCTATCTATTTTAGGGGTTGCTTGACTGCTGGGTTGCTGCTATGCTCCCTTCATAAATTTTCACGCTGGATTCACCAACACCTGAGATCTACCTACTTGAGTAGCTGACCTTGAGGCCTGTCACTTGCAACTGGAGTTTCGTTATCCTAGGTCTACATAATGCATACAGATGCCAAGTATTAATCATAATTTATGCAAGTGATCATGTGTATCCGAAGAAGCTGTGACTCGTGGGTTTTAGCATAGGCCTCTCAACCCAACAATACGAGGCGTAGGGGTGATTAATATTGTGAGACACAGTTGAAGAACGGTTCGGGTATTTCGGGTAACAAGCAAGCTTCTGCAAATAACCACGGGCAATTGTTACTATCCAGGGTGGCCTTGGGCGGGACATGCTTCTCATCACGATATGGGGCATGCCGTCTTCATAACCCGGAACGGCCTCAAGAGCTTTGGGCCGAAGCGGTCCGGACCCCAAAAAGTTCGGCGATCACAATCTGCCTGTTGAAACCTATCTCGTCTCGTCTGACTCGTATTCCAACCACAATGTCAGGTTGCTGATTAATATTCTAACTCTAATCATACTTGGAGAGAATGATGTTCCACCTGCAGCTAGATCAAGCAGGCCCCCCATAGGGACCTAGCGCTCTACATTCCATACCTAGTTATCAGAATAGGCATTCGCTGTAAAGAATTGCTATCTTCAGGACTTTTCTGAGGATAAAAGGAAAATACAGTAGTCCCACTAGCAAGGCGAAGACTATTGAAGGGGGCACGTTTGGCGGTTCATCCATAGGTTGAAAAGCGATAGTAGTAACAGATATGGTATTGTACATGAACCACGCCGATGAGTCTCGCTGTGTCGCGAACTCAGGCATCAATATCAAGAAGCAGAAATATTCTACATCATAAATATATTAGCGATATTGAGTTTTGTCATGTAATAGCCTGCAACACTGTAATACACTTTCCTACGAGCAGCATATTTACTATAATTAATTATCGAACATAATCCCAGCCCAGGATGTGTCCCACACCTCCCAAAAGAGTATTAATGACGATTTTCCACCTCGGTCTCTAATCCAGCCAGGTTTTGTGGAGTAACAGCAAGTCCGATAAGCGTGGCTTACGTCGGGTTGAAGAAAGTCGAAAGGGACAACTTCCGCTATGATTCACACGACTAGAGTGGGCGAGAGGATGAGACAGCCTGCATTGATTAGGAAGGCGAGAGTCAGCGTGGGCATCTATAGCCGATGCGTAATCGGTAGACTTGATCTCGCTGGGTCGGATCGAAAGGGATCGTATGGTAGGGTTGCCCTGGTAGAGTTGCCGCTGTAGCGACGGTAAAGTACTACCTCTAGTACGTATGTACCTCTGGGAGGCTATCAGGTATGTACTTTGATTGCAGCGCACCTTGGCCGCATATGGGGGCTTGGTTACAGTATTAGCCGCCCCCCGAAACGTTCCCCCCCCGGTCCCCTCCAAATTGTGCGCACACGACAAAGTTGCGTGACGACCAGTTCGGGCATTATCTGCGATGTCACATGCGACATGACGGCTGGAAATCATGATAGATCACTCTGAGACAATTCATTACTAGGAACGGATTCGATCACACGCCATCCATGTATATTGATCGGACATGGCCCCATTTCAGGAGAAGCTTACAACGTCTGCAGGTGTTAGTGGATGGATAGTACATAGTCTTATGGCAGAAGAAAAGGAACAAGTGCCAGAGAGAGATGCCGGCCTTGGAGAAGTCTCTGCAATGAAGAAGAAAGAAAACAAGGGGGGGAAAAAAAGGGAAAATCTGTCAAGGGCCCGGTCGACTGGGGGTTGGTATGTAGGATTCACCTGCAACAAAGGCAACGTAGCAAAGGAATGTACAAACTAACGTACCGTACTATTTTGACCGTCGTACAAGAGGATCCCGAAACTCGCGACAGGCCTGCCATGCTGGCACCTAGGTGAGTAAGCTCTCTACCTTTCTCAGCAAAGGATGCGAAACTGCTCCACCGCTTAAGTCACCTTTACTAGGGTGGGTGAAAAATCCGTATGGTCCTCCTAGGCAACAACATAGTCCATTATTTTCATGCTTACTGGAGAGAAGGATCCATTCGGACCCGGCCGCCCGTATGATTCGCAGGTCGTTCTCGGGTTCGTAATCATGCGCGCAGTGGCCCTCTGCTGAGTTGTTGTTGTGTGATGCTCCACGTGGGTGTGTGTGTGTGTGTGTGTGTGTGTGTGTGTCAGCTTCCCCGACTATCAATCAGCATTTAATTAATTTTGCCGAGAGTTCTGTGTATGGTAGGCTGGCACATGACGTGGTCTTCTATCATGGGCCTTAGAACTCGTACTATTGGTGGTTGGATTATAGTGTGTGTAAACGGGGTTCTTCTATTGTCCGGTGACCCTAAAGATCGTTGGTCCATTTGTCTATAGCCAAATAAAAAAAAACCAATGTCTATAGATTGGTGTGTGGCGTTATTCATGCAGCTGTCGTGTTCGGAACAGATTGGCTGTGAATTAACCTCAGGCCGCCGCTCTCGCAAGCTCCCAAGAAAATAAAAATACTGGGGAATAATTGTCACTCGGACCAAGAACCCCCCTGCCAGAAGACCAAAAACAACCGCCAGAGGTGCTTGCGCACGTACTATGTACTCTAGTACGTGCGATCGGTTGGTGTGGAGTGCTTTGCTGACCTGCTGAGAGCTTTAGAACCTGATGCCCTCGAAGCTCAATAAGGTAAATGCAAGGGCAGAACCGCGAGAGCACAGCAAGTTTGGTGACCTGTCATCTGGAGTCCAGCCAGCCACAGTCGGATGCACCGGTGTTGGCTGCCCTTGGAACCCACCGGCGCATAATTGCGACGGCCACCCTTGTTATGTTAACAAATCGCTACCTGCGCTGACGAGCCAATTTCAGATCCGCCTTAGGATACTTTTGTGTAGGGGTGGGGTCCGTGATTTTAATCTTTCCTGATGATTGAGCTCCTCTAGTGGATTCGTGCATATGCCGCTCCCGCCTTGATGTCACCCGCGCGTATAGCGTAAGTTTTTGCGATAGGCACACCAGTCTTGTTGGCTATGATAGGGGGGAGGGGGGCCAGGAGATCGATGATCGGTGATGGGGGTCCCCAGATGCTGTGGAGATGACTCTGTGCGATAGAAGACGAAAAGTGCCGATCAACATTCTACGGGCCTGGTTTGCCGAAGATTTTAAACTTTCTGCCAGTGTCATGAATAGGAAATGTAGGGCAGAGCGCTGAGTCGTGGTCCAGATGGACCTCAACTCCAAAGGCTGAATCAAGAGTGCTGGCATGTCAATATGGAGAAATGGGCCGTTGTTTCAGATAGCGGTCAGAGGACAGACAGGGCATGCCACTTACACGAAGGAGGAAGAGGAGGAGTCCGGGCTGGCTGTCGACTGGGTAGCTTATTCGGCTCGTAGAGGTGGATGCGCCAGTTTAATCGGAGGAGAGAGAGAAGGAATTTCGGACGTACAGTGTGCCATAGTATAAGCCTGGTGCTGGTTATGCTAACATTCCATAACGTACAGCTGACATTAGCCACCGATAGCTTGCTTACTATGACTCGCCGGGCCAGGATCCTCCTCCCGTGGATCAATCTCGTATCTGGTAGGGTCTGAGCGGTGTAGTTGGTATTACCATGATACAAATTGGCATCAGCTGCCAGCCCATAGCCTGGGACCAGCGTGCGGCAGGACGGAGTACGGAGTAGGTCTCGAGGACGGCCAAGATCCCAAGGATTTGCCGTTAGTAAGAGATCTTGCCGTTAGCACATAGCATTTCGGGCCTAGGGCGGAATTTTTATTTTTTTTTGAACCATAGCACAGCCATACCGTGCGCCTTTATGCCAAGAGAACGTCGCTTGTCTTTTGTATGATGCGAGGGGCGCCCCGTTCATGCCTGACACAGTGACAGATTACCTGGGCCGATTACGCGATAGTGTCGGAGAAAACCGACCTGTGGGAACTTTGTTCCTCTTGGTCATACTTGGATTTCCAGAAGCACCTTCGTTTTCGCCAAGTCCGCCCGCCACCTAGCATATAGATTCAGGGGAGCGACGAGGGAGAGGGGGGCACACTATTTGCAATAGAAAGAATGCAATGCATCATCGATATGCAACAGCACCTTAGATGTTCTTATCAAAGGGCGTGACCAGGAAGGAATACAGTACAGTAAGTAGTTCAGCTTGGCCCCAGAATGCTACAACAGGGCATCACATACTGCAGCCTGGAGGTTGTGGGAGCATCATAGCAGAGCCATAAAGGACGGGACGCGGAGAGACAGGGGGCCAGGGCGTTGCTTTTTATGATCCGACAGCTAAGTATACCTCTGGCACAAAATTTCTTTTTTTAGGGCCATCCCTCCATAATCTTACTTGATAGGTATTGGACTATTTGTCTAACTTTGTCATATAAAACCCAAGGCGCTACGCATCACGTCGCTGCATGTGTGATCCTATCGTGGATTTTTCATTTCTTTTTTTTCTTCTTCTGTTTCTTGATGCTCCATTTCCGGTCCCAACCGCCATAGCAAGGGAGTAATAGGCCTGCATGTGACATGCCGGATGCCACTCACTCTAATTGCAACATACTTAAGTAAGAAGGAAACCTCCGAGCAAGGATTATAGGGTTGTCCTGATTAAAAAAAAAAACAAAGATCGTCATTCGAGGACAGGGAAGTAAGTCGAATCTATATACATATTATTTTCTCCCCCCTTCCCACCCTATTCATATGGAACATCTCCGTCCGAGTACATTATCAAGTTAAGTATGATGCATGTCTCACATTTTTTTTGGCTTCTGCATGGCGGCGTCCACTAGAGAGCTACAAACCGCCTGGTCGTTATTCAGGCTATTGTTTCCCATTACAGCACCCAGCATGGTGTGGGTATCGGCACAGAGCACAACAAGTCCGAGTGTGTGAATGATGTCTTGGGAGGTCTCGGCTTGCTGACTGGCTCTGGCTCTGGCGATATAGATATTCATATTCAGAACATCAATCCCTGCTGTATGATGCCCTGCAGCTGATGCTCCAAGTCTGGATAGATACTCGTGGCACAGTTGAGGGCGGCGACAAAAAGATTGGGCATTTTCTCGAGTCAAGGCTTTATCCAAGAACTGAACAAAGGTACGAGCAATGATGGTCCATATTATCATGCCAACCGGTCGCACGGTATAGATTGACAAACCTAGTCCAAGTGGACTTTTGGTGCATATACTGTACGGCCCTTATGGTTCGATATAGGTACCCTTGTACTTTTTTTATGTATGGACTCGAAGGAAAGTTGTTAAAAGTGGATCCCCACCTCGCTCTTGCTTCTGGTCCAAGTGGGCTCAAGAAGAAAGAGCGACATGACAAGGACATGGACGTGGACACGCTGACCTGCAGCATCGACAAATACATGATGCAGTAACCACCCAGTCAGCTCCTGCACCTAGTCTTTCTTTTTCTCAACGGAATCTCACCACCTCATCCACACCTTGACTTCCCTCGCCACCAGAACACTGCCCGATATCTCATTACAGACCCCTCTCTCATTTTCATCTTTTCTCCCATCTTCTCCTCCTCCTTATTGATACCCTGACATTTGTTTGGAACACAATCCTCGAGGACATGGGACACAAGGGATAACCTCAACTGCAATACATATTTCATCAATCTATCCCATCGTCATTCAAATTACCAGAGATTACTGGCTATACTGTCCTCTCCCCAAGAAGGTAGCGTCTCCTTATATTATACATTGAAGTATTTTCCAATCTTTACATGTTCATCATTTTTGGTAGCTGAAGTCTCCTACCTACCCCACAGTGGTTCTCATCCCAACCAAGAGAGCCCATACCCACAACCAGAGGCCTAGATACTTGCCTCTCTCCCCCCTCACCCAAGCTTTGTCTTTTTCTTCTCCCGGGTCAAACAAGCTCTCATATATGCTCCAGGGCTTCTTTGTCCTCGGGCCAAAGTCATCAAATGTTGTCTTTGCAGAGCAGAGCTGTGTGCACGTGGCCCCGCAACTGGCATCACAGGCCCTTCATACTGTCTGGCTTTGTCTTTTGTGCTCCTTACTCTCAGCACTGAGTATAATTCCTTCAAGCTGACTCCGAATCTCTCTAGTATTTTCTTTTGGGTTTCAGGCAGAAGGCAAAGCCATCGGCCACCCTTGTCCCATGGTGGGAACCTCTTCAGTCAAGCCATTACCTACTCACCAGGCGATGATGGCAAACATGAGCTCTCACCCGGTGAACGAGTTTCTTCCCACACCGACCGGTCCCCGGCCTCACGGGCGCGAATCCGAAGAGGACGAGTTCGATCTAGCCAGATTCAGCGCTATGAGAAAGGAGCAAAAGGATGAGCTAGAGCGGTTGGACCGTCATCATCACCAACAGCAAGCCGCAATTGATGGGCAGATACGTGACCAGCTTGACCGCCTGTTTCAGCATTTCCAGCAAGGGATGCAAAGTCTCTACGCTGGCTTGACGCAGACAGCCCATGCTACCGTTGAGGCCCAGGTAAAACTGCGCATGCAGCAGGAGCGAATGCGGGAGGAGCACGCCGCGAACAGGAAGGATGTCGAGAGGCGGTTTCATAACGAGGCGTCCCGGTTGGTAATGTCGACCGCAACTGCGGCACGTCATCCACAATCTGTTCTCAGCGTGCCCGCAGCTCCGCCACGGGTGCCTTCCAACGTCCCCGTAAGCCCAACTTCCCAACGACACATGTGATAGCTGAGCTAACAATCATGGCAGTCCAACAATGGCGATCGTATCATATCTCCAACAGCCACATCTGCGATCGTGACCCCGCCATTCCGTCAGCAGGTGATGCCGAAGCCCATCCCGAGTGATGCTATCAGGGAATTCATCATCCAGGAGCCCCCATGTCGAGACTACGTGGCTCCATACCCTACGCCGCTTGAACCAACACCCAAACAGCGGAATCCGATTCCTTCCGAGCCTCGTCCTCTAGAGCCGCGCCAGATTGAGCCTCGCCAGATCGAACGTGGTCCTATCGAGCCACGTTCTGCACAGCCTCTAGTGGCCCGGCAGATCTACGACGAGCGCAAATCCACCGATCTACAACAGCGTTCGGAGGTGACTTTGAACCGGCCAGTAAATCATGGCCCGATCGCCCCAGAAGTAACACCTGCGCGCCCCGAAGCGAAGAGGAAGGCTGTCGATTTGTCGGCAACGGAGGATATTCATGGAGGACCATATTCAAAGCGCCCACGGACAAGCGACAGACCGGTCGAGGAGATTCATGGCGTGCTGCCGTCACCACTGAAGCAGAGCCCACATAGTCATATGGCCTCGCCTGTCACCTTGGAGACGCGGACCGAACGTACGGTCACCTTTGACGAGATCTATCAAAATGGCAGGGCTCAGTATAAGCACAAGATCTTTGAGTGGAAGACCGGCTCAGGGAACTGGTATATCGTGAGATGTGACGAGCATCAGGTGCATTTCGGCTTCGGGAACCCGGTCCATGGAGCTGCTAAACACGTGCACAGTCCCCAACACGGAAACATGGAGAAGAGGCATGACCTCGCTATGGAGGTATGCGGCCATCGTGTCTTGGGCTGCAACGCCCAGCTGGCCGAGTTGAATAATCGCGAGTTCGAGCGTGCGCTCAGAGAGGACAAATACCATGTTTTCAACATGAATCTGCTCACCAAGGAGGGCCGCCGACGACTCACGGACGGGCCTGAGATTTTAGCTAGCGGTGACAGCCCTACCAAGAAGAATCCGAAGCCACCGCCGCCCGTCAAAACAGCTGCCGAGGTCACACTACCCCAGGAGGGCAAGTTCTATCAGGGGCTCTGGGCGCCTACCAAGAAATGGTACATGCTAGTCCTGCTGCCTATCAGACCAGACGGCAGCCTCAGGGAGGTGGGTCTGAGAGAGAAGCTCCAGGAAACACAACTGATGAGCAAGGTCCCAAAGTGTTACCGGGTCGATCGCGTTAGTCTCCTCATCAAAGGCTGGCAACCTGCTTACGAGGACGGCGGCCCAAAGGTTGACAAGCGCGAGTATCCGGTCATGTTCTTCGATGGCCACCAGAGACATTCCTTGGGTTGGCTCCCTGCACAGAAGCTTCGTGAGGTAGACCTGGACGACCCTCCAGAGCACGTGGACAAGAGAGGACTGTCGACTGCTCGTGAGTGGTACTCACAGCACATGATGCACCGTAAGAACTGGGAAGACTTCAAGAGACTAGGGCCCGGCGAGCCGACCTCGGCGACCTCAGAAGAGGTCTCAGCTCAGTGGCCATCTCTGCGCTCCGCCAACACCGACAACCAGAGCCCAATCCAGGACAAGCCTGGCCCCTTTGGTTTCGGCAGTGGTAGTGACAGTGACGACGAGGACCCTATGGCCATGAATATTGGTCCTGTCCCTGAGCCTGACGGCTCCAACTATGTCGCAGATTCGGGATCCGACAATTCCGATGTGGAGATGGAGGCTACAGGCCATGAGGACGACAGTGATAAGGATGACGGTGTCCGCCCTAGCCGGAGGACGTCTGGACATCTGGACACCAAGTCTAAATCGTCATCTCGACCAAGCAGCCGACGGGGGCCTGTCAGCGAGATGAGCCTGGATGAGAGTGCAGCTGATAAGGACACGCCCGCGACGGAGAAGTCCGATGTTGAAACAGAAATCCTCCTCTCTCAACAAGCCGACACCAAGAAGCGATCTGGCGAGTCTGAGCTCCTGCCAGTCGGTACTGAGGCAGGAGACCAGCGCGACATCTTGTCAGTACTGTCTGAGCAAGAGAGTCTGCGAAAGAGCGTGCAGGCAAAGGCAGCGGCAGCTGTCAGGGAGGCGGCCAGCCGCAGCAGAGCATCGTCGGAGGTGCCGGAGAGCGCCGCGAAGGCCCCCGCATCCGGGCCGCGTCAAAACAGCTTTGAGCCGTCTGCACAGCCAACACGCTCACCACACGCGCCATTTGCAGCGCACCACCGCTCGAGATCTGATGAGATGCCCCGAAGCGATGCTGAAGCTCCTCGCAAGGCATCAGACCTGGTCAATATCCTCAACACGGATCAGAACTCCAGACAGCTGGCGGCCGGCGACGGCCTCATGGATCCGTATAGACAGTACGAAGCCATCAAGGCGCAGATGGCACGAGACGAGCCTGAGAAGCGGTCTACTTCAGCGCCGGTTTATGGAGGCCATGCAGCATCCTCGTTCCGACCACCCACTGTCCAGTCTGCCCGCCAGCTTCCCAGTAACGCCGCCCAGCGGTCGCCGTCCTTGTCGCATATTCTGTCGCCCCCGAGCCAGTCCACGACGATAACGCCCAGGAGCTCGTCAACAACGCCGGTGCAGGGCGCGGAGGTAGGACACACCTCGCCCAAGATCGTGGTGCCTGGCGCCAGCATGCCGAACAAATGGGAGGCGACGGCCCGCGATACGTCCGTCGCGCCGCCACAACAGTCACAAACTCATCGTGCATCATTCGTCGGCGTGTCCTCGCTTGTCCCCGGCCAGACTTCTCATGACGCAGCAGCGGCGTCCAAGGAGACGATGTCTGTGCGGTCCGAGAGGCCCAGAGACGAGTTGTCAACGCCCACGACTCAGCTGGGCACCCCAATCTCTGGAGAAGGTGGCAAGATTTAACCTGGTCCGGTTTGGCGATCTCGCCTGCCGGCTCACCCGTGACATTTGCGGTGGAGTGGTCGAAGGTGCAGAGGACCAAATGGCCGCCCCGGAAGATAAGACCCAGCAGTGGAGGTACAATATTGATTTCCTTTTCGGCATTGCCAACGTATTTTGCGAGTTTGTCTTGCCCGGTTAGCTGGTGTATATAGCAACAACGAAGGGTGAGACACTGGTATGATGGAAGAAGTTCAGGACCGGTACATAGCAGGACGGAAGAGATGGGCAGAATAGCTGGCACGGTGGGTCTGCGGCATTTGCCTCAAAAGGGATGGAAAGTTGTTTTGCATTTGCTTGGGAGTTTCACAGCTTGAGGGCATACAGGGCATGTATCGACAGAGCAATGCTAAACGAGCCTTGCTTATTTGTTTTCCCCGCTTATTTCATTTTGTACCTCCATGCTTGTCCATGCTTGTATACTTGTATTCCACGCGAAGAGCGTGTTGTAGACCAAGTATTATAGACGACGAGATTGTATGTTCCGTGCAGGTAGAGTTCGTACCTCTCTACAAAGCACGTTCTGTGGTGGGTACAGTAGACCATACCACGTGCGTCCTTGTGCAGTGTCTATCATTTGCATGTGATTGTGTGCAGGGATGAGGAAAGTAAGGCCAGCGCCGCGGCCCCGGAGCTTCTGCTTCGCTGCCTCTCCCGAGCCTGGCACCTCACGTGGCCCCCGTACCTAATCCTCCTGGCAGTCAGGCTTCTTTTTCTTACTTTCATCCGCTGTTGACGACAGATAAAAAACTGATCAGACAGGTCTCATGTCTCGTGCTGCTGCTGCTGCTGCTGCTGGCTGCTATTGTCCCTCTTCCACGAGCCACGCAGTCTATTCCGCCCGTGCCGAGACAGCCTGTCGTGCCTCTTTTTGTTTTCTTCAGGGAGCAGACATCCGATGACGTCGTAGCACCAACACCGTCGTGCTTGGAAGGTGTGTGGAGATCTGCAGTACCACGGCCGCCAGATACGAGAGTTTCAGCTGCAACAGAGCGAGAGGCGAGCCCCCTTCTTCGTCGGCTGATTGAGTGACAGGCTGGGGACGGACAAGAAGATCAGGGCGGAAGAAGAGCTGGAGTAGAAGGGCCATACAGAAAAGCCAAAGGGACTTTAGATGGCTGCATTAGTAAGTCTTGTTTTTCCCCCCTGCCTCTCTCTATTGTTGTGGATTTTTTTTTTTTTTTTGGTGTTCCTTTTTTCTTCTTCTGTCTTCATCTCACTGGCGTTGGATCATCCACACACCTTGGGTAGGAAGAAGATTGAGCGCTGGCGGTGTTGAACGGTGGCGGCAGTGGCCAGCAACAGTGCAGTGGCAGCTGAGGTAGCACCAGGGCAGACGTCAGCGGTGCATGCCCACTCTAAACTATAGCGATCCTCCCCTTGCAGCCTTACATCCTCCCCCCAACCATATCAGATACCAGCCCAAGCCATTGTCATTGTCACCACCACCACCACCACCACCACCTTTGCGCCTGACTTTCTATGTCACCACAACAGCCCCGCCGCTGCCACGTTCGCACCTCCCACCAATACTGCTCTAGGATCTCAAGAAAATCAGTCGTCATCATGTTACCTTGTCTTGATGTTCCCCGTCTGGGCTTCTGAGCTCCAGGACTTCCTCCTCGTTTCTCGTCTTCCGTGTCATGGTCTTTCTGCTTCGTCCTGCCTCCACTGCCCTTCTCCCCGTCGCCGCTCTCCAGCGACAGAAGAGGAACGATACGAGCCACCAGCATTATCTTCTCCAGCAGGCTCAGCTAACGCAAATTGTCACCTCGTTTAGGACACTCCCTGGCTAACACACATGTCCACTCCTCATCGCTCTCGAGGCGACACCCTCGACAGCGCCGCCTCCTCCAGCACTCCCAACCATGACCCACCGGGCGTCTCCTCCTACCTTACGCCCGCCCAACCACCCGTCTACGCTTCCTTCTCTCCTTTGACCCTCGCCTCTTCGTCCACCACCTCCCAGCCCATCTCGGCAGCAAAGCGCCTCTCGACCATCCTCGTTCACCAGAAGTCCCCCCTCCTCCTTGCCACCCCACCTCAGGTCACTCGCGCGCTCGCCTACAGCCACCCATTTCTGCTCCCCCTGAATAAGCTGGCCGGGCTGTTGACCTGGACGACAGGAGACCCTTGGGAGAGCTTTCTGCTGGTTGGTCTCTTCTGGGCTATCGTGCTGTACGGAGATGTCGTCATACGGTTTGCAGGTCCTGTGGTGTTGGTATTACTCCTGATCGGGGGTATGTACGGCCGGCGCTTCAGCCCACTGAGTAGTTCGGGATGGAGCGAGGATGGCGGGGCCGGGGGAGCAGCACCTTCAAAGACAAAGACCAAGGCAAAAGGCAAAGGCAAAGGTAGCAGCTCAGGCACAGATAACAGCAGCGGCGGTGGCGCCACGGGGAGCGAAGAGCCCGCTTCGGGGATGGGAGGCTCTGGGTCTGCAGCAGGGGGAGGAGGGACTGGTGGTCATAGTCGGGCTGCCTCCGAGGTGACCAACACCAAGCACCAAAAGACCCTAGACGAGATTGTCGAGACGCTCAAGGAGCTCACGGCGCGGTGCAACATCCTGCTGGAGCCCCTGCTGGAGCTGACGGATTCCTTGAGCACCCAGCGCACGGCGACCAGCGCCACCACACGACCCGCCCTCATGAGGCTGTTGGTCAGGATCCTGATGTGCACTCCGTTTTGGGTCGCGCTCACGCTTCCCCCGTTCCGGATTGTCACAACCAGGAGGGTCGTGTTGTGCTTCGGGACCATCGTCCTCACGTGGCATGCACGGGTGGTCAAGGCAGGGCGGACAATACTCTGGCGTAGTGCGACCGTACGTCGGCTGGCGGCCCTGCTGACGGGATTGGATATCAGCATCCCCGAGAAGGCTGCCCCGCGAGGCAAGAAGTCCAAGGCGCAGGAGGCTCTGGAGAAGTCGATGAGCGCCAACAGTAAGAAGAAATCAACGGCTCGCGCGGCTTCCGGCAGGGAGTCGGAGCTGGCCAAGGCCATACGCCGAGCCCGCGGTGCCAATGACGCCGGCGTCAGGTTCACATTCATCATTTACGAGAATCAGCGGCGATGGGTCGGACTCGGGTGGACAAACAGCCTATTCGCTTATGAGAGGGCTGCGTGGACGGACGAGCACAACAACCCGGTGCCCTCCAAGGACAAGTTCGAGCTACCCGAGGTAGAGGATGACAGCGCCATGCGCTGGAGGTGGGTCGAAGGGGGTCGCTGGAGGGTGGACGGGGTACCGGATGAGACTGTCTTGGATGGCGACGGCGAGCGTGGGCCCTGGGATTATGATGGAGAGGCGGGGAGGAACGGGTGGGTCTACTATGATAACAAGGTATTTCTACAGCTGCTGGGAACTTTCGCACCACCGGAGACCTTGGGGAGCGCATACTGACTGACATGCTCACTACAGTGGCAATACGGCCGCCGAGGTCAAGATGGCTGGGGCAGGTGGACGCGCCGAAGGAAATGGTACCGCGACGCTGAGCTCGTCGAGATCGACAGTGATGACGAGGCAGAGACGCCAAGCTCCCGAGCAGGCGCAGACGAGGACGCCGAAGATACACCAGTACCTACTACCCCGACACGTGGTGCTGAACGGCCGCCGTCCCTCCCACCACGACCAACATTACCAACGCTGGCACCTCCGTTCACGACAACCTCCGACTCGTTAAGCTCCAAGGACCTCTTTGGGGATCGCAAGAGCGACGGACTACAAGAGATCAAGGAAGAAGGAGCCGAAGCCGACGACGTCTCCTCGGTGCTGTCGTCGTCGTCGCGCTCGATGAGGTTCAGGATGCCCTCGCTGCGGAGAAGAGTGACAGACAGCAAGTCGCAGCAAAGCCTCAACCAGACTGATAAGGATAGCATCACGGGCAGCCCGCGGCAGCGGAGGTCCAGACGTACGAGCGAGGCCCAGAGCGAGGACGAGGCGGCAAGCCTAGAGCGCCTGGGTGTCGGACTGGGCTCGCCGAGTACCAGGGGCGGTGACAGCTGGGGGGTCGGCGATGAGGTTGTCATGGGGCTTGAATAGGAAGTGGGCTGACCAAGGCACAGGCCCACTGAAGTCCGGCAGGAATTCTTCATTACATGTTGAGCTCCGCGAGTGAAAAACGATGGAGACGCACGACGTGTTTAACCAGGCTGTATAGCTAAAATCGTGAATTCGAACTCTTCTTTCACATGATCTGACTCATCTGCTGCCTGCCGTCTTGGGCTGATGTTCGTTCTTGACACTGAGCCGATTGCTGTGTTGTCGACTAAGCTGGCGTGTTGAAGTTGGTCCCTACGGACGGACCAGACTCCTTTGTTCAAACTTATAATTTACGCATAAAAATACATAGTACTTAAATGAATGAACCCAGACCCATATAACTCCTTCCGTACGTATATGTCAGCCAGACTCATGCGCAAGCGAACGGCTCAAAAATACGCCCTTCCTCCTTCATTCCTTAGCAGGCTTCAATACTACGAGGGTCTTAGGGGAAGCAGACATTTTACCTGGGTCACTTGGTGTAAGCGCCATCATCCTACAAGATTTATCTGTATACATGTACTTGTGGATGAAAACGGGAGACTGGTAGGAAACACCCGCCACCTCGTACCGAGCGTCTTGAGAACTCAGGATAGGAAGGCCTTACCAACCTCGGAGCTACGGCGCTGGAAAGGATCTGTGTGGATACGATTTTTATTTTTTTTTTTCTCTCTTCTTTCGTGGGAGTTATTATGCGAGTGTTCTGCCTGGGTAGGGCAACGCCAATAAACCCACCCTATGACCCATGGATCGATCGTCTATATAGGAAACAAGAGTGTGTGATGTGCTATTGGTGTCCCGTGTGGCAGGAGTTCTCGTCCTGCTTGGGACCTCGATTTTCTCTTCGCTTTTTTCTCCTTCTGGAAGCCCTTTATTGACATTCAAGGCAATTGTTTACCTCCAGATAATTACCGGGAAAGAAGAGACCGGATGATACTAGGGTTAAGAAAGGTTTTCAACGTTCCTGTACGGGCACAAAGAAGTCGAGTAATATCAGATCGGAGTTAGCGGATACATACGTAGATAGCTTTCCCAATAATTGCCAAGACTAAAAGAATGCATCGACAGAGCGTGTAGCACGATGTACGCAGAAAAGCCACCTACTTTCCCAGAGTGTGTTGTCCAGGGACGATATTGGACAATCGCAAGCAATACGAGGCTAGTCAATGTGTTGATAAGAACAGGCCTAGCTGTGATCCAGCCGTCATGCAGAACGCAGCATATGACACTTTAATATAAGTGGATGGAGGAGTTGACTATTTTCTTGACGCAATATAAGGGCAAGATCACTGTAAATCACGGGCTCCTTGTTTATTGAACCCTATCAATAATGCTTAAGAGAATATGAGGCTGCTCTCTTAATGTCTATCGTGCAACACAACAATACCTATACAAAAGATGAAGTGGCTATGATGCAGGTGACATCGTCGGGCTTCCTGTTTAGCTTCGCTAAGCTTCTCTATGAAGGGCAATGCTTGAGCTGGAAATGTCAAAAAGATGACTGATGGTCTCTGTAATCATACTACTGATTATTCAAGTGTTCTTTACCATTGGCTGTCAAGCTAACTGAAGTGTAGATGACGATTTCGCAGCGTGTGTGTGGCCTTGGGCATGAAGTGAAGCTGCACGGAGCCCGTGATGTCGAGGGAGTTGGAGCCCCAAGCTACAACCATGTAGCACGCCTGGGCCACCGACTCGAGCTTCGCACTGACAGATCTCCAATCCGCATCCGCATCTGCATCTGACAGCGGAGCGAAGAAGCCAAGGGAGGATGCCGCCGGGTCACCGCTCACGAGCGACTGAAGCAGGGTCCAGAGTGACGGTAGATGACGTTCAATGTCGGCGGCTGTCAGAGAGCGGCTAAGTTTGGGCTTGTCTTCTGTGGCTGGGTCGAAATATCCTGGTTCAAGTACCCGCTGGAACTTCGGACAGGCGACATATTCGTCTAAGGGCATCTTGTCAGAAGATGATCATAGTACCAACTGCCTTGCGTATGCTAGCTTGTTCCACGATGGTAGAGGCTGTCTTACGCTTCAGCAGGGGCCAACAAGCTAATTGCGCGAACGTGATATTTATGCATGTCACTTAAATTGAGGCTGGCTTGGGAGCATAAGGGCATAGTGGCGGTTCGTATGTCACTTGAGTCCCCGCGGTTCTTGTGAGTCAAGATAGTGCAATATTACAGTACACGAGATGACACGGCCGAGACACGCGTGGAAACGTTTTATGTGAGTAGAGAGCCTGATAAGGTCATGAATAACTGGCCAGGGGAAAGGTGATGGCTGGACGGAAATGCATAGTCGTTGTACCTCTTATTGCTGCTGCTCTCAGAACCCGATTGGCTTTCCTTTGTTGAACCGGCAACTAGAAGCAGCCCCGAAACAGCCTTGCATGTTCAGCAAATAAACAAGTAGGCAGAAGGACAAACCAATATTGGGATCAGGGATCATGATGGGAAGGGGAGGGGGTGTTATCTGCTCCTAGCCATGCAAGCCAAGATGATCCGTACAGACCGACTTCAACAACCACAGGTACGAGCGTGGACAGTGCATCCTGCACGTGACGGACAGCGAGTCAGCAAGAGGTCAGCACGACGACCAAGCCTGGGCGTCGTCACTGCACGTCCGGGCGATTGTAAGTTCTGGGAGGTGACTGTCGCGGTTGGAGGAGAGCACTTGGTAGTCCTATCATAACGCCACGGCTGAAAATAGTGGACTGATGTGAAGCCAGGTCAGCATTTCTCCTCACCGCACCTCAACGACAATCTCGATGAGCATGATGTGGAAGCATGGTCGGACTGACGTAGCAGGCTCTCTTCCCATGAGACAGGATGTATAGGGCTCGGATGACGGCACAGGATCAAGAGCCACGCACAAATGTCGCATGCGAGGATCCAGCTTCTGGCCAGCCTGGTGGGTTTCCGTCCGAAGTTCTGGATGGTCGTGGCGGTTTCATCGCATTGACGCCCCGGATGGGACTACCTTTGGTGGTAACGAATGGGCTCACCAGCAAGTGCAAGAACAGCAAGTAGACCCCAAAGACCCCCACCAACCTAGGCTTCGCTACCACACGGGCCCCCTAGAATAACATGTCTGGACCCTGAACACCCCACCCCTTAGTACCCTCTTTCCAGCGGATCGATGATTCTAGTGGCCAAACAGTCAGCGGGCTTAGGGGGGCTACAGCGTCATGTTACAGGGTTCCCCTCCCTGTGAGACTGAACTGGCATGCGCAAACGGCACAATTCGCGCAGCAGGAAAGGACCTTCTGGAAGGAGGGGCCTTTCGGAATATATAAGCCCACGCCGCTTCTTCTTTCGAAGCTCAGATCGAGGAGACAGAATCTTCACTCTCGACACAACCAGGATTCCACAAAGAACACCAATACCAATACACTCTTCCCTCAACCTCAACTCAAACACCATTCAAACATGGCTGGATGCGACTGTGGCGCCAACTGCACCTGCGCTTCTTCCGGAGGCTGTAAGTCCTTGCATAGCAGTCCAACCAACTTTCCAAAGGTACACCGCGCAGTCTCTAACAAAGTCGTATAGGCAAGTGCGGTGACAAGAAATAAACACCAAACTCCTTCTTGAGACCCACCTCACCTCAGCAACACGCTTGTCAAGTTGACCACCACCAATATCACAAGATATGACGCCGACAGCTTGGGCTGCGATGCCAGGCGGAGGATGAGGGCCATGGGAACGGCATGATGGAGAAAATGCTTTGGAGATATTTAGCCCCGTAAAAGGACAGCTATTGAACATTCAATACAATACACTCTGTCTTCTCCAATTCAGCTGACTGAACATTGTCTACATTGTATCATCTCAGTGTATGTGACATGACCTTCGCAGGCGTTTGAAAAGGTATCCCACGCCGCAATCCTCGTCCAGGTTGAATGTGATGCTTGTGACAATGCTATTCGATACATATATGCCTCTTGACCGAGTACCGTAATTAGGCCCTGCAAAGTGTGGTGTGCAGGCATGAGTACATGCCATGTGCTGCGTAATTTACAAACCCGGGACGGGATTTTATGTATTCACTGTGCTATAAAAATATTCCACACTCGTGAATCCGATAGCCCATTATACCTTGCTCACCGTCTCTTCTTCCTATCCTTTGGCTCCGGCTTGGGGCCCCGGAGCCACTCGCGCTCCCTGTACTTGTCAACATGGTCACTGCCCAGCACAGGCAGGCCCCTCTTCTCCAACTCCTTTTGGATGATCTTCCACCGTCCGACCTTCTGAGCCTCGTGCACAGGCGTCTGCCGCTTCGCAAACACCTCCACGTTGGGCAGCTGCGCCAGCTCGCCCCGTCGCTCAATGGCCTGCATCACTGTTCTAGGCGGTGGTGGCTTGACGAGGAAGGAGAGCAGCGACCCGACGGTGTTGACATGGAGCAACTTGGCGTCTGGTATGGCATGGCCGGTCAACTGGAAGATGCGCTTGGTGATCTGTGATGGGCTCGTATGTCAGCTTATCCGTAGTCGAAGAGAGGATACGGGGCATGGTAGCCCGGCTGGTCCGAAGAGGCAGCATACCGCAAATTTGATTCTCGCATCCTCCAGCGAAACCTTCTTCCAGCTCCCGTCCCACGACTTGATAATCTCCTTGGCCTCCTCCGCGGCGATGTCCATCTGCTCAGCTGGAGCCGCAGCAGCACCAGACGCCAGCCGGGCTGACAGGCCCTGCACGACTCCCTTTACGTCCCCTTTGACCAGAGCCTGTCCCTCGGAGTCAACCTCCACCGTCAGACCAAGCACCCTCATCATGCCCTCCCGCCCACCCTCTCGGCTCCAAGCCTCCTTCAACAGACCCCCTTTCTTCTTCGTCCCCTTCAATGTCTCCACGATCGCAAGTGTCTCCAAAACCGCTCTCCGTGCGCAGAGGATCAGGAGTTCGGAATTGTCAATCTTCTGCGCCGCGCCGAATCTAACAAAGGCCTTGGAGGCCCCCCAGTTGTCGTTCGTCTCCGAGAACCAGTCCCCAAGCCCTCCGACGACCTCAAGCTCTGCTGCGTTGGTCGCAGGCTCGTAGTGATCAGCCGTGGAATCAAGGTCGTCAGCGCGCGGAGCGACGGTGGTGTCGGCTGGCGGAAGAACGAGGTCGGTCTGGGTCGGCAGCGGTGCGGCGTAGGAAGACTCGGCTTGGATGGCTGTGAAGGGGTCCTGCTCTTCTGGTCCGAGAGCATTCTCTGGAGATCCGGCCTGCCGCGCTTCTGAAGATGCCATATTGGCCCTTTCGGAAGCCGATCCGCTGCTGCTCGCCTTGTCCGCCGCCCATGACCTCGAGCTGTGAAACGTCGCGTGTGGTGTGGTCGAGAAGGCGCGCGGCCTCGCTATGCAACCCGTCGCAGCTGCGCGGCACGCCGCCGTGTGTTGTGCGGCTGGGGCCGACGATTGTTGGAGGCATTGTGTCAGGACGGCAGAAGGCTGCCGTATTCTCGGTATTCTCTTCATTGTATCGATTGGTCCAGGGGGGTTGGACCTAGATTGTCGCTTTTGGGAGGTTTCACGGCTGTGAAGCTCGTCGAGGAACGAAATTTCGCGGTAGCTCAAAACGACAGGGATGCTCGCGGCCGGCAGCACCTTGCCGCTGCCGCAGCGGCTGTCACTTATTGGTACTGTATTACAATTGTATGTACATACAGTAGTGATCCCTGGACAAGACAACCGAAGATCACCTCCTGGACTTCACAAAGGACAACCAGATACTCCTCCATCCACTGCTTGTCTGCCTTCAACGTATAATCTGGTACGGATACAAGTACTGTTTTGCCAAGAAAACACTATTGTCAACCCTGTTGCTTCTGTAGCAGTCTCCGCGCATTCTCAAAAAGCCCCCAGCGCAATTCGCGAAAGGAGAGAAACCACTCGCTCGGATGCTGGTTATGTGCTCTCCAGACTGCCCAAGATGAATCGTCTCGGCCTCCTTCTCCTGCTCCTCGGAGCTCATGCTTCCCTAGTCGCTGCAGCATGTAAGTGTTGGCCTAGCCAATAAATACAGCTCGTCCCCCGTCCACCAAATCTAAATTACGTAGGAAAAGCATAGACGTACTGAACCTGTCCTCGGTTTCCCACAGCGGCGCCAACATTCTGCAAGTGCACGTGCTTCAGCAACAGCACCATAATAGAAATCAAGTCCAAGTCGAGCTCTTTGGGCAACTCTCACCTCAAAGAACCGGACGACCCCGAAGACCCCTCCGACGAGAACGCCGACCCGACAGATAGCGAGGCGTCCCCCTCCTCCACTTCCTCCTCCTTGGTCGACAGCCTCCTCGCCGACACCGAGGCGGGTGCCGCCGCCGCAGCCTTCCTCGAGCCCCGCGCCGGCAAGGGCCACACCGGTCGCGCCTCACTCTCCCCGTCCTGCAGCCAGTGCAACCGCGCCTTCTGCCTCTCACAGTCGCTGCCCATCTGCAAGGGCGCGGCGGAGACAGATGTCGTCACCATGTGCTTCCAGCGGGACTCGCGCAAGGACATGATCATCGTGTGGGCGTTTATCCTCGGCACGGCGGGGCTGCTCGGCTGGGCTGCGCTGCGGAAGGTTATGGACATGCACGACCGCCCTGGTGGGATCGCCGGTGGGATCGCTGGGGGCCTGGCGAGAGGTGGTGGTGGAGGAGGAGAGATCGGGCTCGGCATTGCGGGCAACGTCTTGGGAAGTACAGGGGCTGATAGCGGGCGGGGCAGATATACTGGCGTTCCTGGGCATAGTAGGGAAGGGAGCGCGGTATCTGGTTGAGGTGGTGAAAGGTTGTGAATGACGATGCATGATTTATTCTGAATACAGCTCAAGTAGATAGATGACTAGCAGGCTGGGGCATGAAATTCACTCTATGTCAGAGAGACGAATACTTCTTCAACTTCTGCCCTACAACACGGTAGGTAACCCAAAGTTGAAAAAGATTGCGCTGCAATCATTAACTTTTGTGAATCTTGATGTTCAATGAGGCTTAGTAGCTGTTCATAGCCTCTATTTCTTCTTCCTTTTTCTCCCCGATGCTGTAGTTTTCTGTGCATCCCTCCCCTACCAGGGGCCAGCCTCCAAAACAAAGCAGACATGCGAACCATACACACCAAGCCAACAACGCCCACCAAAATGGAGTCACTCGGCTTGAAAGACTCAGCGTCTCAATCACAACAGCACTGCCCGCCTGGCTGGTTTAATCTTCTTCAAGCTGGGTGGTCTGGGCTGGGGTGTTGGCCTCGCCCTTGTTCTTCTCTCTCCGCTCTCTGACTGCAGAAGCGAGGTCCTCAAGAACGGACACGGTCGAGTCCCAGTCAATACACGCATCTGTAATGCTGACACCCTTCTTCAGTGCTGAAGGGCCCTCGGCAGGGACCTTTTGGTTGCCCTCGTTGATGTTAGACTCGATCATCACACCAGTGATGGCCTTCTCGCCCTCGCGAATCTGATCGCCAACAACCTTTGCAACCTTGGGCTGGTTCCGGTGGTCCTTGTTGGAGTTGCCTAGACCAAGATCAGTACACAATCAAGAGTAGAGTAGGTTTCCCCTCGGCATCAGAAGTGTGTTAACCTACCGTGGGAGCAGTCCACCATGATCGCAAGCTTCTGGCCCTTTTTCACCAGTGTCTCCTTGGCCTCCTGGACGAACTTCTTCTCGTAGTTGGGACCCTTGCTACCACCACGCAGGATCACGAAACCGTGCTCGTTGCCCTTGGTCCTGGTGATAGCAGCCAGGCCCTGCTTCGTCACACCCATGAAGTGGTGTCTTGCCGCGGCAGCGCCAATGGCGTCAATCGCAACGCCGAGGTTGCCGTCTGTGCCGTTCTTGAAGCCGACAGGGAAGGACAGGCCGGACGCCAGCTCCCGGTGCAGCTGGGACTCTGTCGTCCGCGCGCCAATGGCGCCGACGGAGATGAAGTCGGCAAGGAACTGTGGGGAGATGGTGTCCAGCATCTCGCTGGCAATGGGCATGCCCTTGGCCGTCAGATCAGAGAAGACCTGGCGGGAGATACGCAGGCCCTTGTTGATCTTGAAGGTCTGGTCGATGTCCGGGTCGTTGATCAGGCCCTTCCAGCCGACGGTGGTCCGGGGCTTCTCGAGGTAGGCGCGCATGATGATGCAGAGGTCGTCGGAGAGCTTGTCGGACAGGGCCTTGAGGCGGTCGGCGTACTCGAGGGCGGTGGCGGGGTCATGGAGAGAACAGGGGCCGACGACGACAAGGAGCCGGTCGCTCTGGCCCATGACGATCTCCGCGGCCTCACGGCGGCCCTTGATGACGGTCTCCAGGGAATCCTCGCCGACGGGGATCTCTTCGATGAGGAGGGCGGGCTGGATCAGGGGGTCCTGTCCCTCGACTGCGGACGAGGAGGAGGGAGATGTCAGCCGGAGGTGGCTCAGAGAGCTGGGAGGGGAAGAGAAGGGGGAACATGGCGTCGTGACGCGGTGTAATGGGCGCTTGAGACACATGGTGGTGGCGATACACCTGTAGAAGAGCATCATGGGAGACGTGTTCAATTTAATAGCTAGACATACCTCTGGTGTCATCAGCGATGACAGCTTGCATGAGTCCAGGCATCCTGAATCTGGATTGGGGGGGGGGGGCTCTCGGGGAGTATTAAGATGCTTGTGTGACTGTAAAAGACCGGAGAGTTTGGTAGTTGCTGCTGGGTGTCTGACAAGCACAAGCTCGGACACAACAAGACCAGAGGTTCTTGTAAAAAATCGACAGGACGTGTTCTAGGCGGTGCCAGAGTGTGTGATATGTGTGTGTGAACCGAGAACTTGTCAAGGCAGAGTTGGCAGTCTAGGTTGGGGGGGCACTCCAAAGATGTCCCGAAAAAAAAGTTTTGTGGAGCAGCAAGCAACAACGCCCGATGTTTGTTAGTCACAATGACCAGACTCGTGTAGCCTTCAAAATTACTGATAGGTTTGACTATAGGTGAGGTTCCGTAGAATGATGAAAAAATGGAAAAAATCTGAAGCAGTCAAGAAAGAAGATCAATTGCTTTTTTAATGGGGTGGTGACTCAGAGAAAAAGTACTGTGTAAACGAATTGATTGGGGGGGGGGGGCTCGCTTGATGTAATATTTAGAGTGACAATGCAGCGGAGAAAGGACCCAGGATAATGTCAAGTGGTTGGGTAATTTCTGGAAAATCTAGTACATAGACCGGACGTAGGTCTACTGTAGCATCAGGGTTGTCAACGACTCCAATACAAAGAGAAACCATAAAATATTCACCAGCAGGACAAGTACAATCAGGTCGCCTCTTCATCAAGAATGAATGGATACTTTTGTTAGACGAATCATCGCAGCTGTAATTGGTGACGGCGGGGCAGCCTCCAGCTCCCAGAGTAGAAAGTGGGGGGGAGGGGCAAGGCCTCTGATAGCAAGGCCCTGCCCCACATGTCTGCTGATCTCGGTCCGCTCTGGGTTGTACTGCATCTGGTCTGCCATCTCTCTGCTTCGGAAAAGCTCAAGAAAATTGCCTTCATGTCTCCGGCACTGGTGGTGAATAGCTTTGTAATTGCTTATAACTCGGCACCAAGGCCCAGCATCGAATGACCATGACAACATACAGGGCTACTCTGATCATTTCTGTCATGCTACCTTGTGCACTCTCTAGTAGGGGTTGC
The DNA here is from genome assembly GCA_027559495.1 of Aurifilum marmelostoma. Taxonomy (NCBI): domain Eukaryota; kingdom Fungi; phylum Ascomycota; class Sordariomycetes; order Diaporthales; family Cryphonectriaceae; genus Aurifilum; species Aurifilum marmelostoma. The sequence goes on along the minus strand of JAMXSV010000010.1, from coordinate 1,355,521 downwards.
CTTCATGGTGCCAGGTCTTATTATTCCAGAGAGCTTGAATATAACATTGTGGTGCACCATAAGGCACCTTTATAAGAGAAAGGGCGATGAGTGCTGCGCTGATTGGAGTCAGCAATACCTGCGTATTACCACAGTACACTGAGTGGCAAACAAGATACCTGACGATGCAAGGCGTAGGTACTATCTAGCACTGATAAGGGTTGTATGACCTTGCTAGGGAGCAAGTAATGGGATGTCTTGGTGATGGCCACCTGTAGTATCTGGCGTTGAATTGTCGCCCACAACGCCTTCCCAAAATTCACCACTGGAATTGATTATTGCTGTCCTGATGTCTCTGCCCCAGAATATTCTCGACAGGACAATTAATGTCGCGGCTATGAGACTGGCCTCATCTCTGGTGCTCCAAGAATTATAATAGGAAATCTTGCCATGAGTTATGTGCTGGACGCTTGGGCATTCGAAGTCAGCCGGAGGCTCTTCAATACATATCTTATGGGATTATAGGTAACAGAAATTCAATATTCCATGCATGTAAATGCGTTTCGGAAACGAATACAAAAAGTCTCTGAGATTGCGTAAATAGCCTGGATTGAGTCAAGACTGGCAGCAAGGTCACGAATAGTTTGCCCCATGCAAAGCTGTAGGATGATATGCTTCTGGAAAGGAGTCCGCCCCTCCCGGCCGTGTCTGAGGCAATCCTGAAACCGAGGGGGGCCCTATCCGCGAGAAGGCTGGACAGAAAACAGCGAGTCGAGAAGCGACCTGCGACGGGATCCCTGATGTCGGAAGACCCGGGCGGTAGATGCCGCAAACCGTACGTACGCGTCTTGTTCTTGTTTTTCTCCCTTGCTTGTTGCGAAAGTGTTTTTTATTTCCCAGCGCCTTGAGATGTCCTCCCTACCCACTACCACGGCACGGTGCTACATACTGTTGATGACAGGCAGAAGATGACCTGTCTCGGAGGTCCTGAGAGAGGAGGACGCAGATGCGAGGTCTAGACTCATCACGCGCCAAAAACCCCGACAGCATCTGAAAAGTGATGGTAGTGGTAGTGGTTTGTAGATGAGGGCATCCCCAGCCCCCCTTCCCCCACTGTGACCGGGGTCTTGTGGTTCCCCATCCCATCTCCCAGCCAAGGCACACGCACAGGCACTGGCGGGAGGCCTAGGCTCCAGCACTAAGGCAACGTGCCAGTTAAACCTTGAACCCTTGACTAACAGACAGGGCGAGCGCTAGTTGCTATAGCGTACTGTTAGGCTTAACAGAGAAGCTTGACAGGCACGACAGGCACACCCACACTGCTACACACACACACACTCATCGGGCACCCTTAGCATGCATACGTAGCATGGCAGTAGGCAGTAGTAGTGGAAGAAAGATGGAGATCTTCTCCAAGACAACAAAGATCCCGTCCCATTTGCCCTTCAGGATACGACCTCACACCCTGTTCTTAAGAAAGGCGAAAGTGGATTTATCTTGTTTCGCTGGTTTTCTATTTTTCTTGTTTGTTCTTGCTAAGGGGTCAAACTATTTCCTCTATCTCCTTGCTGATCATTTACTTTTTCTCTTGATGCTGCATCATCCTGTCCACTTCCCCTTCAAAAGCATAAACACCCAGGGATCGTCAGGGCTGACGTACATAGTACATTTTGTACCTCCGCTCCCGTCTCAGCCGTTCTCAAGCTGCGTGCGGCTACCACACCAGCAACAACCGGCTTCTTCCACGGCAGGACGCTCTGAGCTCAAAAGGGCGGGCTGACGCCGGGACTGCACACTACAGCTGCGGAGATACCCCAATCTTTTGCCCTGATCATCACCGCAACGACTTGGACAGCCCCTCGCGTGACCTATTTGCTCCGAGGGACCAGAGCAGGCATCGAGCAGGTCTCTTTGGTCGGCTATTTTGTTTCGCCCGATTGGGAATCCCCTCTTCTCTATCTCTTTTTCCTCTTCCCGTATCCCGTCCCAGCCACCCGTTGACCACCTCCGGTGCCTTGCCGCCCTTACTGTCCTTCTCCTCTGGACAAGAGCCAGGCCTCGGCTCGCACCAATTCGCGAGTACGAAACCGTATCGAGGGCTCGTGTCCATCTACACACTTGCGGGGCTGTCTGTCTCCGCTGCCATCACAGCAAATACGCACCCTTCTCTTGTACTGCACGGCCACAGCGATTATAATTTTGAGCTAGTCATTGGCCTCGACTGTACACTGCGCCTTACCTTGGACTCATCACGAAGCTCGGAGTAGCCCGCCCGATTGCTGAGACCTCGCTCGGTCGGCACTGCCTCGTCAGCGTGACCTCGTGTCCCTCGCCCCTCCCTCTTCCTATCTGCAGACTATTCGCGGCGTAAACACCGACATTTGCCTCCGGGCTGGAAGAACGTCGAGCGCCTGTCTTTGCTCGATAATACGACACAATATCCAGTCAACCACTTATCGACATTCGCTTTTAGACTCTACCTGTCAGCACCTTCACCAGTATCGGTTAAGACCTGTACGGTGTTCTACTGCCCATTTCTGCTTTGCGCCAATCACGATACGAGCCTTGTCAGGGTCGACTTGCTGGGAACATTGCCCACCATGTTCACCCAGGCCTGGGGAGCGGCGTCTAAGAAACGCGGTCGGGACGAGGACGGGGATGGCGATGTCGCCATAGGAGGCACCGAGGGCTTTACGGAGCACCGCAATGTACGCTTCCCGATGATGCGCACGCCCCGTCCGTTCGCTCAATACTGACGTTGCCACCTCGCAGAAACGATTGCAGTCTCTTCCCTTCCGCACATCTCCACCCTCTAAGCGACTCTCGTTTCCACCAAATTTCAACACGGGCGCCTTGTTCAACAGCCACAACAACAATAACTTGTTTGGTGCGCCGCGGCAGTCCCCCCCATACCATCACTCCGGGTGACTCGGACTCTGAGGACGTGAACAATATACATCCCCACCAGAAGACGGCATCTACCGATCAAACTTTTGCATCTCCCGCCCTGGTGGTCCCTCCGCCTGTAGATGCTGCTCCCTTCAGTCATGCCCCGGAGATGGTGGATGGGTATAGGACTGCTGACGTCGATATGGACATGGACATGGATGGCGCTCAGAACGAAGTGCAGGCACAAAGCCTCAGCTACTTGGGACCTGGACCAGCACAGCCAGACCCCATACAGCCCGGGAGTATCACCAGCAGGATGCCTACGCCGATTCACTGCTCCTTTGCAGCACAGGTCCGAGGGAACAACTGGAGCGGGGCAGCAGGGAATATGATGCACGCCAGTCCCTTCAGCCAACCGCCTCCCGACCGTTCTATTCCTCGATCGCTAGACCGGAATGCCATGGTCGACTGGGACCTGGTTCAGAATCGACGGCTGCCCTCGCCGATTAGCGAGAGCGGAGGGGAGGAGCTCGCTTCGCCCAGGATGGTGCTGGATAGCCACGTCCACCCTGGCATGCCTCCGAGAGCGGCGTCTGCCATGGATTTCTCGGCGCCAGCACGAACACCAAGCGCTCTCAGCACCGTCAGCGACGTGACAGGCCACTCCAGCTCTGGTTCGAGCCACTCGGGCAACACCACCAGCATAGATTGCGACGTCAGCGCTCATGCCATGGACGTTGAGCCGGCTGTAGCCCCATCCCCTAAGAAGGGACACACGCGCAGCCGCCACACACTCAATGGCTGGACGCAAGACGTGCCGGGCATGAAGAAGACGTTTAGTATAGGATATCGTGCGGATTGCGAAAAATGCCGACAGAAAGTGCCCGGTCATTTCAATCACATTATCGTCTCCTAGAAGGACATTTCGTATCCGATCGGTCATCCATACTGGGAGAAAGCCTTCGGGCCCGCGATTCTAGGCGGCAAGCTCGCGTGGAGGGCAAGGCAGAAGCGCCTGGCCCGGGAGACTTCGTATCTGCAATCACTGGAGCAGTACGACGACGGGCATTGCGACGGTGGTGACGAAATGGACATTGATGGTACTGCCGCGCCTTCGGATGTGCCCGTCGAACCTTTTTCCGATGCGTGGTTTGCCGAGCTAGACGCATCAATCGACAGCATCACCAGAGCATTTGAGGAACTACAGTCAGCCGACAATCAGCCGGAGGACCACGACTACATCGACAATGCAGAACGCGATCTGGCCGCCGTCGAGAACGAGCTCATGGTGTGCCTCACAACTCTGCAGAACGCGAAGTGTAAACATCGTCTGCACAAGAATAGTGATCCCGGTCGCGAGGATAGAGTTCATGACGTTGAACATTATGACACAGCGTGTGGGATCTCGCCTTTCTTTGCGAAGACGCCAGAGAGTTTTAAAGGACATGCCACCTCAAATACACCAAGAAAGGCCACCGTGGTCCCGGAAGTCGGCCTGACACCGGGAGACAGCGTCATGAAGCAGCTGTTTAAGTGGTGGGGACCACCACGTGGGCCAGGCTGCGTTCGGATGCCCAACCGACTTGGGACAGCCCAGATCACAGCAATTAATAGGCAGCTTATACATTGATGCACAGAGTTACCCTTACCGACAGAATGAGGACTTGGGCCTTGTACGCTTACCATACCTTTTTTCTTTTTTTTTTCCTTTCCTGAATTTAATATGACCGGGAATCAGCGAGCGCCGGTTGATTGGCGTTTACGGTCGGTGGGACAGGCTTGATTTTGAGTGAAGAGAAAGAAGATGAAGCTTTCTTGTATAGGGCAAGAATTACCATGCCACCAGTTGTTGTGTCTCTTACGTCAATAGCATGCACTCCAGCGCAGCAAGTTTGACATTCATTTGGCACGGATACCAGTATCAGTACATGCTCAACAGATTTCGGTTGTTACAAAGTCAGTACTTTATTAGTCCATGAACATACATACAGACATAGCGTCTCTTGACTGTAATGACAAATTAACACTGCAACAACAATCACCTGATTTCTTGTCAGCAAAAATCTGAGCAGAGTCTAAATACGGATCCTGCATTAGAGCCTGGGAGATTCATTGTGCACAAACCTGGGGCCTCAAGAAAACCAGGGAACGTTTTTGTTTCTGACGCCCACCAGATGAAGTGATGAGCACTTGAGTCCTGAGCATCATGATCACCCACAGTACAGACGTATACGTTGTAAAGGATGAATATTTCACATGCCGAAAAAAACAATACTAATAATGGATGTAAACCTCATGAATGACAACAACCAGAAATCAGGAACACCCTGCTAAGTAAAGTTTTTGCTTATTTCGACCTGAGTATGTCTCTATAAATACGATATCCTGAAACTGGTTTCGGGAGTTTAAGCCTACGATAAACTTTTACTAAATTATGCCTGCTTGCTTGACGAACGTGGTTTTCTCTGCAGTGGAAGATAGAACACGTGCCTTGCAAGTAGCCGTCAGAGGTTGATGAGGTCTACTACAGAGGCCAGCTTATAAGCGTAAAACGTATTGCCGACTGTTTGTGCATGATGACTGCTCGACATCTGGAAAGGGAGGTTCTATGGGCTTTCAGTTCCACTGCGTTCTCTACTGAAATCATCATATCTCATGTAGTCACTTGGTGCTATCAAAGTACTCATCAACTTTTCAATTCCCAGGACATGGAGAATGTCGTAAGGAAGAGACGATGGGAAGTGTCTGGGCACAAATGGCACCCAGTAGGTATTGGTCTGGTCAACCAAACATCCAGGGTTTGACTATTGAGGACCTACGCTCTGCTTTCGGTATCTGTAGCCTTGGAATGTCTTCATACAGGTTGATAAGGGGTTGCAGAAGAGTTGATATGATGGATGATGATATCTATGGACATTTCAATGCTATCAACTTTTACAGAATGTGCCAGCTGCCCGTTCTCAACGTCAGACCAAATTATCTCCTTTCACATAATAATCGTTGTCTTATCATAATCGACGCGTGCCCTCTGCGGTACGGGCAGCACCTCTCACAGCTCGAGCTCACTGTTGTCTACCTTGGCCACATCAGCCGCATCAAAATTGCGGACAAAGTCGTAGTAGAATCGTACTAGCTCCAGGTGGACGGTCATGTTGACCCTCTCATCGATGGTGTGTATGTCATAGCTGCCGCCCTGGCGCGTGGGAGACCAGCGGTAGACATTGCGGGTGAAGTCTACGCATTACACAAGGTCAGCAATTACACAAAAAGGTTTCAATCCGACTCTCCACAAGGAACCAGGCCTGAACGGAACTGGCCACAGGGCATAAAAGAAAAGGGAAAAGAACTTACCAAGATAGTGTCTGGTATCGGTATTGCCCGTCATCAACTCTCCAACAGGCACGACCTTGCCGCCATCAAACGCAAAAGAATGCTGGATCGTGCCGGAGAAGACATCCCACACAGCATCATCGCTCGATGGACTCACTGGTGCGGCTTGTGTCTTTTGACTTGCAGACAGGACCAGTGTGGCGTTGTAGTCGACATCGTACAGCACCTCAAACTCATCTTTCATCGTCGCCCACAACCCATGCGCAGAGCCAGCCTCTTCTCCCAGATACTCAGCGTAATCCTCGTCCTTCACAAAAGGCTTGATGGTGACTCCGTACTTTTTCGCCACAGGCGTGATGTACTGTACGATGTTGTGCATGATCTTTCCGATGCTGTCCTGCGGCGCAACACGATAATTGACACCGAGGGTGACGACCTCGGGCATGGCGTTGATCTTCTGGCCGCCGCCGATGTAGTCAACGGCCTGGCTCGTCTGCAGCCTGTAGTGTGTGCTGCGGTCCTGTGACGCCAGCTCCTCAGCCAGGGCCTCGAGGTCCCCATCGTGCAGCAGTCTCGTGACCTCGGGCTCGGCGTCCGGGCTGTATCTGGCCTGGCAGACGTAGTGGTTGTAGATGGGCGAGTTCTTGATGAGCTCGGGTCGGTAGGGGTTGCTCTCGAGGGCGACAACCATCTCGCTCACGATGCCGATGCCGGTGTGCGGGAAAGGCGTGGAGGAGTGGCCGCCTTGGACATGCAAAGTGAACCAGATATCGACGTGGCCCTTCTCCATGACGGCAGGGAGGGCGTAGAGGACGTCGTCGATCTGCTGGAGTCCCATGCCGCCCTCGTCGAGGATGATGGCGAGGGAGTCCTCGCCCAGGGTGTCGCGCAGGTGGTCGGCGATGTGGCCGGCGCCCTTGGCACCGCTGCACTCCTCGTCGAAGCCGAAGGCGAGCAGGATGGTGCGGCGGGGCTGGAAGCCGGGCTGGGCGAGCAGGGTCTCGACGGCGGAGAGGAGGGCCGTCATGCTGTTCTTGTCGTCGGAAGCACCGCGTCCCCAGAGCCAGGTGCCGTCAAAGTAGGCGTCAAAGGGAGGGTGGGTCCAGGTCGAGGCGTCGGCGACGGGGACGACGTCCTGGTGAGCGGTGAGCATGAGCGGCTTCAGGGATGGATCGGAGCCGGGAAGCGTGTAGATGAGGCCAAAAGTGTTGATCTTTTGGCGGGCGAAGCGCTGGTGGACCAGGGGGAAGGTCTTGGCCAGGACATCGTGGAATTCGTGGTACGGCGCCCATCTCGGATCCGTGTCAAAGGGGCCCAGGTCATCGTAGCAGATCGTGGGGACCCGGACGAGGGCGGAGTGGCGCTCGATCTGCGTCTTGAGGGCCTCCTTGGAGGTGAAGAGGGAGGTGGCTGAAGGGAGGCCATCGCGCGAGGGATCCAGGGACGGGGGCAAGTCACAAGTGAAATCCTTGGTCGAGGCGGAAGAGAAGACATCATGACCTCCTGTTCCTCCAAAGAGGAAGCGCTGGCCATCACTGCCATCGTTGCGGTGGTGCACAGTAGCGGCCAGCGCGAGAGGGGCACTGGCGATGAGTCTGGAGAAATGCATCGTGCAGTGCTTATATTAAAATCTCAGGAGAGGAGGAAAGAGCGAGAGACAGGATGCTCAAGTTCCCTCAATCAAGAGGAGTCGACGTGAATACCACCTACCTGCCTGACGATACCTTTCTTTTCCTTTTAATTTTGTCGTTATTACAAAGCCATTTCACGAAACATAGGATGACGCTCTCCGAAAGAGGACCGCGATAGGCACAGCGGGGTAACCACTGATAAGCCGCACACAGCTCCTCATCCTCCATAATACTAACGCGATGTTTGGAAGGGTGCCAGCAATGGTGATGATCAACGTTCAATTGTGACGGCAGATGGGCTTACTGAACAGCCTGGGACCCGAAATTCAAGGTTGAATATCCACATTTGCCGCTCGGCATGTCTGCATTGCAGCCGGTCCTCGGCAGAGATGGTTTTGATTGATTGACAAAAGCCAATATCGCCGGCCCGGTTTCGTACAGTAGTGATACTGAGCTACCAAAAAAATGGTGAGTTTGTTTTAACGTGTACTTGGGTCTTGTCAAGCGCTCCAAATGGTTGTATCGACAGCGAGGTAGTCAGAACTATATATACACATTAATTTGGTATTAGCCAACCCAGCGCACAGCAGCAGTTCTAGGCCGCCAAGTGCCACAGACCAGGGATGGTTGGTCCTGGTGGTTCGTTCATATTGCATGCCAAGGTCTAGGTCTTTGGATTACTTTTCTATTTGTGATTTTTTATGTCTTGACTTCCTCAAAGACCCATTCTTTTCGATTGTACCTTGTCTCCTTTTTCTCCCCCCCTTCTCTCCCCCCCCCCCCAACCTTCTTCCCTGAGCTGTGTATTTCGTGGAAGCTTGACTTTCATTCACTTGATATTGGTCTTTCATCAGCAGACACGCTCACTACTACAAGCTTATCTAAGGAGCCAGGCAAGACCCACTGAGCTCGGCTCTCTCCAGGTCTGGGTGGTTCTGAAATGGGCTTGTGTGGACCCCGTAGGATGGTGCTGACAGGGGGCGTCTTCAAGCATGGTCATCTTATGTACATTCTGTTTTTTTACTTTACCATGTATGCTTACTTGACCCGTGTCAACCCAGGGGGGCTCTTTGACTTCAAACCTTCAAAACTATGAACCACAATCGTGAACCCGAACGAAAACTTAGATCAGGGGATTACCTGCGGATGAATGTGCCACCACCTGCGTCTAGCCTCTGTCATGATGCCCCCCCCCCTCCCGGATCTTCCCCTTGGGATCCTTGATTTTGCCCCTCCAGTCATTGTTTTCTTGTTCTTCCAGGGCGCTTCGTCCAGGCGCTATTCATGCAGCTAAAAACCATGGCTTCCCCCTCCGCGGACGTCACCTCCAGGTGCAGAAAGGGCTATCGGGGGCTGGGCTGGGTAGTAGTGGGAGTGGTTTCCCGTCTTACTCAACCGCCCGCGAGAATGTTACTGAGATCGATCTCTCTCTCGGAAGGCACCACCCCATTGATGAGTTCTCACACCTCATTTCCCGGCCTGCTGTGGCTTGGGAAGGAGGGGGCCGGGGGGCGGTGGGAGGGGGGTTGGCTGCCATCGCTGAGATGGCTGCCAAGATGCCTGATCAGTCGCCAAGAGAAGCAGGAGCAAGGGCGCGGGCTTGGTCCTAGGCGTCATAACCGGGGTGTCCCCATCCCATCTTGCGCCGCCATCTTCCCTATGATGGGATAGACGGTTCTCGCTAGGCCTCGTCTGATAATTACTAGGGCCAACAATGAACGGGTGGGAGCTTCAATGTCTTTTTGACCAACCCCTCATGCTTCGTCCTCCTCTTCATCCTGTTGTGACTTCTTGCCGCGTCCTAAAGAAACAAGAAGGTGAAAGGAAAACGAAAAGCAGAATGCCCTCCTGGCATTCCTCTCGTTTCTGACAAGCCTGTCTTTGTTGTCACAATGTCGATCCTATCAATACACTGATGAACATTCAGTGACGACAACCATCACAGTGGTCTTCGTGCGAGATACGGCTCTCTGCTGTGTGATATCGCGGCCCCCTCCCCCCTCCCTCCTCCAAATTCACCACCGACATCCGTTTGCAGAAGCGTGGATTAGCCACTGCAACCGTCACAGTCACTGTTAGGTCGGTGCCCCTCACACAGCCATTTCCAGGCACAAGTGATACCACATCGCGATTGCCTTTTTCTCATTGCCTCAAGTACGACGAGGCTCCTCAGCCTCGCCCGCTCGGACGCTGCCGTCTAGCCTGTCCTCTTGGTTCGAGTGTCTCACCTCTGGCCCTGGGATCGGATAACGACTTGCCGTGCTGCGGTCGTCCGCAGGCCTAAGATGTATTCAACACTTCAGTCACCTCTGACCCTCACAACTCCCGTCTGGGCCAATTTCCCCCGCCCTCGACGTCGACTCACATCCGTCCCCGCGCTCACACGCTTCTGTGCCGTCGCCGGCGTGCTGACACTCCTTTTTACGGCCTTCCTCCTATCTCACTCTTCACCGAGTGCAACGGCGCTCATTCCTCCAGCGATATCTTTCCCTTTTCGCAAGCCTGCCTCCGAGGCCCAGCTGCTCGAGATCTTCTCCAACGCCACCAGCGAGTATGGTTCCCACCCCATCAGTGAGCTGATTCTCGATGCGCGCCGCAAGCAGGACGCCTTGCTCAAGCTGAGGTCCACCGACCTGCGGAGTGCGGCTGCACGGTATCGCGTGAGAAGGGGACGGCATCCCCCCCCCTGGCTTCGATAAATGGTTCGAGTACGCACTCAAGCATGACGCTATCATCGTTGAGTCCTTCTTCGACAGGATATACAAGGACCTGCTACCGTTTTGGGCCCTGGACTCGTGGCAGACGGCCAAGCGGGCCGCCGACTGGGAGCATGTTGTGCGCGTCAGGAGCGGCAAGGCCAGACCGGTGGGCGACGTTACGGGCAAGGTGCCATGGCTGCAGTTGTGGACCGACCTAGTCGCTGAATGCGCCGAGTTTCTCCCTGACGTGGACATGCCTATTAATTACATGGACGAGTCGCGGATACTGGTGCCATGGGAGGACATTGACCGTATGGTAGAGAACGCGAGGATGTGGCGCAAGATCACACCAGTGGATGATGTCGTCAGGGATTGGCATGGCCTCAGGTCCTTGCATGGCGATTCTACCGCCGAGGGTCAGCAGCCGTACGAGCCGGTATGGCTCTCAGACATTGAACAAATCTGGGACTACACGGCAGCCACTTGCCCACCCGATTCACCGGGTCGCAACGCGTCGGCGCTTGACGACTTTTCCCTGCCGCCTGTATTTCCTAGGAACTGGGATCCTGACTTCAGCGAGGACGGCTATGTCAAGAACCACACAGCCGCGATGGACCCGTGCTACCAACCGCACCTCAGGGGCCTGCACTCCACCTTCATCGAACCCATCAGCATGAGGACGACGCAGGAGCTGATCCCGCTCTTCGGCGGCTCCAAGCTGTCTAGGAACAACGAGATCCTGATTCCTGGCGCCATGTACCTCACAGCAGATTCATTCTATAGCGGTGGTAGCTGGCATGGACCCTCGTGGGACAAGAAGACCACCACAGTAACATGGCGCGGCGTTGCATCTGGAGGCAGGCACAAGGAGACCAACTGGAGGCATTTCCAGCGGCTCCGTCTGATTGAGATGCTGAATGGCACCGCCGTCAAGAACCTGGAGAAGAACGGTGTGTCGGCCATGACTTTTCAGATGCCACCCACTGACCAGTACGATTCCGTCCGCCGCTTGGAGGGGGAGGTGGGCGGTTGGCTCTCGGAGACCGCTGATGCGGGCTTCACGGAGCTTCTTTGCTTCCCTCGCGAGGGCAACTGCTCGTATCTCTCGGATTACTACCATGAGGTCGCTCCAAAGCCGATGGATCAGCAGTTCGTCCACAAATTCATGCCTGATGTGGATGGCAACTCTTTCAGCGCACGGTACCGAGGTCTCCTGCTCAGCACGTCTCTCCCGCTCAAGGCCACAATTTATGCCGAATGGCACGACGACCGGCTGCAGCCATGGCTACACTTTGCGCCGATGGATAACACCCTCCAGGACCTCTATGGGATTCTCGACTACTTCATGCGCGACGATAAGGGCGATGCTGCGGCCAGACTAATTGCTGAGACCGGCAAAAGATGGGGCGAAATGGTGCTCAGGCGAGAGGACACTGTCCTGTACGTGTGGCGCCTGTTGCTCGAGTTCGCTCGGATCTGTGATGAGAACCGCGACAGGCTAGGCTGGGTGGACGATCTGACCACGTTTGTCGAGCATCGATGACCAGTGCCGCAGCATCTCACCATCTACGGCGTTTCTGTCTGAATTCGGCGGCGTATGTATCGGCTTGTGGGGGCGTGGGTCATCTTTTGAAGGAGTCTGGAGTCAAACTTTCTAATTGTGCATCTGGGGCATCATTGGTCAAAGGCGCTGGCTTGATCGGCGTACGCATTGGTTGCATGCAAGGAGAAGATCACGGGTCTCTCCAGTCATCTCACCAGGGCAATCATTTCGAGTCAGTTGGGAGCGAAACAAGATACCCAAGGAAGGGCTGAGGAGTTGGGAGGGTAATGCAGAATTGTGTAGTGAGGTGGCGATGATGACTCCGGCCCGGAGGATGTGTATCTGAACGCAGACTAGGCATATTCCCTCACCTAATCAGCATATGTTTAAGGTGTTTTCCAAATCTCTAATCGCGAACATGCCATTCTTTAATGCGTTTATGTGCTTGACGTGCACAAAGTGTGAGGAAGAAAAGCTGGTAGTAAGCAAATTGGGCAATCATATGAGATGTATCCTACGACATTTCGTTTGCTTCGTAAGACCAGTCATTAGAGGTGGAGTTCTACTTAGAATGGACATAGGTATGCCTGCTACTATGGGTTTCAGTAACAAGGTATTATTTTCATAGCGAATCAATGGGGTTGACCTGAGATTCTCTCATGGAAATTCTTGCACTGGGTGGCAGTTTTGAGTGTTGCGAAACGCTGTCACCACCACCACCAGCAGCCTTGATCCTGGTGCAAAAACACTTGTATGACGGTACACAGCACTTGGGCGGGAGCCTCGAGGGCGGCAGCTGGCGGCAGCTGGCCTCGGCTGAAATGTGGGTTGGCGAAATTTCAAAAGCGCAGGGACCAGCGGCTGCTGATTTTGAGCCAGGAAAAGCGGGTCAATAGCCAATCAGCAAGGGCGGCAAGGTCTAGCGCACACCAGCACCACTTTCAAAATTCTCAACACCAACCTGCAACAACCACCCGGTAGGTTCGCTCTTGACGATACAACAACTTGCCAGCACCCACGACCAGTCGTTGATCGCACCACAGACAAAATGGTAAGGAATCACCATTTATCTCGGAACAGACTCTTGTCATTGTCGAGATGACATTGCTGACCTCAACCTTTTCCATCTATAGGCGATCAAGCACAACCAGACCATCGTCAAGAACCGTTAGTTCTAACCCGCCTGCCATTCCCCTGCGACATCGATTGCGATTTCCCACGACGATAGAAGACTCGATGAAGGATTACGTCTTTGGCGATGGAGATACTGACTGGATTCGATCTCAGACTTCCGCAAGGACTGGCAGCGTCGGGTTCGATGCCACTTCGACCAGGTACGCAAAACAATTGATGGAACTCCCACGCCCGCGACCTGGATGCACGAAAGAAAGAGATGGATGTTTTCAGCAGGATGTGTCTTGGCCCTCCTGGGGCATTTGTCGACAGAAATGAGACTAACCTTGTATTTTGTTCTGGATTATAGCCCGGCAAGAAGGCCTCGAGACGCAACGCCCGCAAGGCTAAGGCTGCTGCTGTCGCCCCCCGCCCCATCGACAAGCTTCGACCTGTTGTGCGATGCCCTACCGTCAAGTACAACCGCCGTGTTCGTGCCGGTCGTGGTTTCACCCTGGCTGAGCTGAAGGTACATAAATCCCAAGAAGTTGCAAGCAGCGCAAGCAGCGACCGCGCATTTATCCTCTACGAGATGTTTCCTCTCGACCCACCCTGGGAACGCATGGAAACTCCGCAGTGGTCGCTTGCAACGAAAGAGAAGCAGAAAAAGAATACAGAATCTAACGAGACATTTCCAGGCTGCCGGTATTCCCCGTCTGTACGCCCCCACCATCGGCATCTCCGTCGACGCCCGTCGCCAGAACCTCTCTGAGGAGTCTCTTGCCGCCAACGTGGAGCGCCTCAAGGCCTACACCGCCCGCCTGATCCTGTTCCCCAAGAAGAGCAACAAGCCCAAGAAGGGCGACTCCTCCAAGGAGGACCTCAAGGCCGTCGAGAGCGCCGTCGCCTCCACGGGCGCCGCTTTCCCCATCGTCCACGCCGACAAGACTATCCAGACGATCAAGACCTCCGAGATGCCCAAGCCCATCGAGGGTGGTGCTTACCGCAAGCTGCGTGTCGAGCGCGCCAACAAGCGCAACGAGGGCGCGCGCGAGAAGAGGGCCAGGGAGCGGGCCGAGGAGGAGAAGGCCAAGCAAAAATAAGCTGTCCGCACGAGATGATTGTGAGGGGAGTTTGTTTTGCTTCTTGTGGGAAAAGAGGTTTCCGGTTCAGGCTGATAGGGCTGCACAGCACTTTTTTACGCAACTGGTACTTCATCTCTGGGTCGTTCTGGTTGGTCTGGCTTCTCTGCGTTAAAGGTTGCTAGGGATGAGGGACACAAAAAATACACATAAAGTCATGATCACATAAAAGGTTCCCCCACTTTTCTCGTTCCCCCAATCTCGACGTAATACTGGGAGTCAGCGAGATGGAGGCTGCACGATGGAGGATGCAGAAAGCCAAGAAAGGAAGGGCAAAATCCTGTGCGAATACTTGGTGGCACCGATGGGAGAGTCCACCACTCCGGTGCATTGCATACCTCTCCCCAAGAACTGCAGACTCAACCAAATACAGGGCGCCACGTCAAGGTCTAACAGAAAACAATCTTAGCATTTCTGTGATGTCTGGTGAGCACTGACAGTGACCCGCAACACATGACGACCAAGGCCCAGAACCATCTTTGCACGTCACAAGTGATTGCAACTAGTTGTTCAAGAACGGGATATTCCCTAGGGATCGGTTGTGAGGGTCAATCGCCCCTCGTCTTTGTTTTCTCTTGCTCATCCTGCTGCCATATGCGACTAAATGACCTTATATTTATGCGACGATTCCACCCTTCATTGGGTATCCCAATCCTGTCTATAGACATCACCACCGCCACTGCCCATTCCCCCGTCATATCCCATGCCCATGTTTGTCATCCCTGCTCCCGCAGGCATCTGCTGCATTTGCTGCTGAATCATCTGACTGGGCGTTAACATCCCTCCAGATGCTCCTCCTGGTCCTGCCACTCCTGAAGCAGAGGAGGCAGCCCGTTCCACTCCGCCCATGTTCATGTCTCCGACCCCGCCGCCGTCCTCTCGTGCGTGCAGAACCAGTTCCCCGCCTGTCAGGAGAAGCTGCTCGTAGATGTTCTTGCGCAGGGGGGAGCAGGTCCCGCGAGTGGTTCTTGAGCAGCTCGGCGACCATGCACAGCCCGTTCTCGCGGTCGATGCGAGCCATGTTGGCCTGTGTGGCTGGGTCGACCTGCTGTGGCTCGAGAGAGCCAAGGCCGAGGCCCTCGATGCCCATGGCGCTGCTGCCCAGCCCGACGCCGGAGGACCCCGGCCCAGAGCCGGCGCTGTCGCCGATGCTGACACGCGCGTTGCCCGGACCATCCTCCTGCCCCTCAGCCGGGGGCGAAGAGCTAGCTGCAAGTAGCAGGTCATGCCCGTCGGCCATGTCGCGGCCCGTGACGCTCTCGACGAGGGCGCGGCAGGCCTCGAAGCTCTGCAAGGCGGTCTGGACGACGCGGGCACCGTCCGGAGAGCGGCACATGAGGGCGAGCACAAACCAGGCCTCAGATCGTAGCGCTGGAAAACGCGTCTGCTTGATGAGGAAGGAGAGCGGCAGGGCGAGCTCGTGCGCACCGTAGAAGCGCGCGCGGCGGGTCTGGCTCGAGGCCGTGGAGGCAGCGCTCGTGGACGCCCCCGACGAGGACGAGTGAGAGGCGGGTGAGTGCGGGTTTGAGGACGCCGAAGGGGACAGAGGTGCTGGGGCCGAGGAGGTGGTCGGTGAGAAGGGAGACATCGTGTGCGCGTCGGGGCCCCTGACACCCAAGGTTCCTTCGTCAACGGACGTGCTATCGCGCTTCGCACGCTTGGCGCTGTGAGTGGCTGTGTTGTGCACCTCGTCGGGCAGCACAGGGGACACGGGCGTGGAGTGCAGGATGCGGCAGACGGTGGCCACCGCCCTTGCAACCTCCATTTTGGTGGGCTCAGCATCGCTGCGCTCGAAGAGCGCTGTGAGCACGTGAAGATTGCTCCTGTCGTGAGCAGGAGAGTCTGGATCGGCGCTGAGGGGGGGCACAAAGACGCCGCACGTTGGGCGGACAGCCAACGAGCAGTAGCCGGCCGAGGGACACGGCTGCAAACTGGGTCTGCGGCTGGCTGTCTCCAGATGTCGACCAGAGCCTGGGCAGCATGTTGGGCTCCAGGAGTTGTCCCAGCTCGGGTTTGTTGACCGCAGGAATAGCGAGGTTCTTGAGAAACGAGAGCACCGCGTGGGTGAGCTGCGCATTGGGCGGCACCTCACCGCTTGTGCAGCGGGCCAGCAGGCTGAGGAGTGGCTGGTGGATATGCGCATCACGAACAAACGTGACACAGGTGGCGTCGCTTCTCGCCAGGTTTCCCAATGCGAGGCAGGACGCGGTCTGTAGGTTTGCGTGAGCCGGCGGGCCGTGCAGCCAGCTCTGCAATGTCTGGAAGACGGGGTGTGAAAGGATGCCCATGCCACCCTGGGCAGACCCAGGTACGAAGTCCGGCAGGGCAGAAATGTCGGCCAGCACAGGAACGAAGGCGTTGCGGACCTGACGGAGCTGGGCCGCGTCGTCTGGATCCGGGGCCTGGCCGGGATCGAAGTGCGTGTAGGACATAGAGAAGGCAGTGAGGAGCAGCGGCAGGCCAGCGAGTATGTACGTCTGGAAGGACTCGTGGCTAAGGTAGGCGAGGGCCACGGATGCGAGGCCGCTGAAATCCTCTAGATCGACGGGGTGCTGCCGGTTTGTGGCGACTGACAGAAGGATGAGAGGCGTTGCAGGAGGGCCGTTGCGTATTTCGGGTTCTGGTCGCGGTCAGTGACAACGAACGAAGCAGAGAGTCGTTGGGTTGAGGTGAGAATATTACAGACCTTGTGTTATCAAGAGGGCTAGAATCTTGCAAATGAGATTGACGTAGAGACGACATGCTTCCAATCGTGGGCCGCCGAGGATCTCCATAAGCCTCTGGCTGAGCCCGGCCTCGCATGCCTGTAATTGGACTGGTTCTGCATTTGAAAGAAAAATCGGATCAGTTCCCAGAATTTCCCCCCCCAAAAAAGATTTTGAATAGCCTTACCATAGTCTACCAAGACGTTATACAAAACGGGTATCACAAAAGGGAGAAGTGAATCATCGTAAAGCAGTTCTATAATGGCATGAATCCGGCCGCTGTCCACCACGCGGGCTCTATTCTCATCTACCGCATCATCTTTATTAGCATACAACGTCGTCCTGTTGCAAGCAGCTCGTGCAGAAAAATTGTTTTGTGGATATACTATCTTACCTGTGTCCGCGCACGAGTTCCCGATCAGACGAAGGGCATGAGACCTGAGAAGAGGTCTTAAGCCAGGGGTTGGGAGGATGCCCAGGAAGAAATTCAGGATGCCAGATGCACCTATTGGCGACCGCCAAAGGGCTATGCGTGCAATACATGTGTCAGTCGAGTGCACGGTTCCAGTTTGATGACGGAAGACGAGGTTGAAGCTCAAGGAGAAGCCGGCAGTGGGAAGGGGCCAGACACAGAAGTTTATAAATCCAGGCCCCTTCCCCTCTCTTGCATCTTTCAGGATACGGACTCACGGTGTCGACTCCCGTCGCCTAGCTTTTCTGCGATGCGGTCGAGATCCTCGGATCCGCTGACCCAGGCATTGTGCGCCTCGAGCAAGACGGCCCTCAGGTGGGCGATGCGGTACTGTCTCTCCTCCTCCGTGAGGGCCGCCTCATCCCCGCCGTCCGCGGTGTCGGGCAGGACGACGCCGTCTGTGCGCCTGAAAAGCTCTTCAATGTCGTCGGGGGTCATGTTGGTCACAGGCCTCTGTGCAGCATGCACGCACCCACACACACTCTCTCGTTTTCGGTCCTCTCTCTCCTTCTCTGTGCATCCACAGCCTGACCTTTCTCGTCTCCTACCACAAGTAGGGCCCCGTAGTTGTTGTTTAGGAAGGCCCCCTTCCCAAGCTTGCAGCGACGTACTCCAGCTGCGGCTTGAATCATGCAACCTTAATGACGGAAATAGAAGGCAAGAGAAGGACCTTGATTCGTAAAAGCTCAGGGGTGTCGTGTGGTGTGGGCGCCTGGAGCCGTCTGGGCCGCCTGCGAGGTAATCTGGCTGCAAGTGTAAGGTTGTTTTTATGATGAAGAGAATGGACTTTTCTAGACTCTTCACTTTTCCCGAAGGAGCCGAATAGGCCTTGCCCGGATGATTGGACGTGCTTTCTGGGGCCTTAGGCTGGCTGGCGGCTGAACTTGTTCTGTGCTGGCTTGGTGAAGGGATGGTGGAGGAAATACGACGAGGAATAAATGAATGTCCTTTGTTGTCGAAGAAAGGAGCTACGACTCGTGACTATACGACTCGTACTTTGCTGCCCGCCTCTCACTGTTCATTTTTTTTTTTGTTGGTCCTCCTCTCTCCCTCTTTCTCTCGGGTGTCACCCACGGCAGCGCCAGCCGATGAGGTGATAGGGTGTCTGACTTGTGTGTCCTGTTGTAACTCGGTGAGAGGGGTGACGATGGGCACTGGTTCGTTTCGGCTGGCATCGGTATCAGCATCCTTCACCCCGGGAATGAGGAATTGAAATGAAAAGAAACAAGTGATGAGTTTGAGCAGTACATACAGTATCCACTTCCGAGTCTTCGTCCCCCCCTCGGCAGCAGGCAACCAGGGACCCGACCTTGGCCTTCTCTGATCGAAATGCGTAGCAACTCCTTCGACAAATAGACACACACACACACACAGTCTCTCTCTCTCTCTCTCTCTCTCTCTCTCTCACTCACACTCGCACACAGCTATTGACTGACATGCAAGGGTTTGATGGTAACCTTGGAACCAACAGAGCTAGCTGCGTTCAACGTTTGATGAACAGAGACGGTGTGGGTGGGTTTGTTGAGCTGGTGTTGGTTGGTGTGCTGCAGTGGTTGTGGGGTACTAATGGTACAGTGAGATGCCTGTGGTGGCGGCGGCGGCAGTAGTGAGTGACCTTGGTTAGGGTTGGAAAGTACCTGCCCTTGTCACTGCGGTCAGTCAGTCAGTCAAACCCTCTTGGCGGAACTAGGCCGCCCCGCCAACCCAGGGTTCGCTGGTACTTGGCGTGCTGGTTCCAGATGGCTTCTCACCACCACCTTCCTACTTCGAGGCATGTAGGTCGACACCCGCGTCGCGACCATGGTCTGTCACTGGGCGTGTTGCAATTGATATGACACTTCTTTTCTTCCTTTGAAGTTAAACTGACAGGCTGACGGATACGATCAAGGCCAACCTCCTGCGCTGCGCCACGAAAATGCCCCGATACAGCAGAGTACCCATGACCTCGACGATTATGGCAGGCTAGTCATCCACCTGAAGGGTCTGAGACACTGACATTGCTGTTGACATAAAAGATAGAATAGCATCTCGGTGTGGCCGAATCACAAGCGAGTCTCAACTCATGTCAAGGAAGGTTTGAGCTGCTCCATCGGTCCAAACAAACTCCATTTCACCTCATATCGTGCAATCCGTCTCCCGCGGTCGATATGGGGATGCTATGCACCTGATTTTAAATCCCACTGCTTTAGATGGTGGTTTTTCTAAGCCGGCCAGTGCCAGACGCCTCCACTTGACTCAGATGCCCTGCTAGAGACGCGGGGGGCCTCGACTGTCCACATGCTCGATGGCCCTCTCCTCTCTTTGCGCAAGAAAAGCCCTCATGAGAAGAGGCACGATGCCGTGATAGGCAGGCGGTAGGGAGAGCAGTTTGGCTTTGCAGCGCCACAGCCCGCATGATAGGGATGGTTCCGCGGCTACTACCCCCATAGTATTAGGGGATCTTGACCAGCTCTCACTCATACCCACCCAATGTGAGATGCTCTTCTGTGCAGCGTGCGTCAGCTTCTGTGCAGCTTCCCAAACCGCAATGAGCCGCGCTGCCGGGCTGCAGGTTGACGCGGGGGGGACGGTTGGCTTGAAAGTGTCAAGTTCTAGAGCGTGGGTGAGAGCTGATCAACAGGTCGGGTATTTCTGACCGGCGCGGAATGATAGGCAAATTACTTAGTACAAGGAAACATGATCACAGGTCCAGAGGTTAGAATGTAAGTTAAGCGTAGTATTGTAGACGAGCAATGTCCAGTCAGAGTCGGAGATGAGTCCATTCTTCCTCATGATCAAAACGACATTTATAGAAAGGAGGCAGCCACATATATTTCTGTGTCCCATCCATCGAGAGCAAACAACTGTGCCCCGGGTTGGCCCTGAAGGTTGATCCTCAACAGAGACTCTGGCCAGTCAGTTCCACGGTATGTGCGCATTACAGGCCCCCTAGCCTGCGTGCCCTGCTTCTTGATCGAGTTGATGTCAAAGGATGCTGAAGAAGAGTCAGTACCCAGACTATCAACAGATGCCATGAGAGAAGGGGTGGATCTGAGGGAAACATACAAGTATGCCAGCAGAAAGAAAGCAATAATCAGGTAAGCAGGATTGACGAGGGGCTGTGAGCTGCTACTATGTATACTCTGAGTGCTGTAGGTGCACGGACCAACTGCTCACACTGCTGGCCGCCTTCTGATTCCATGCGCAAGACTTGGGCAGAAAGGGCAGGGATGAGCCCACCCTGGGGGGTTTCCGGTGGGCCAATTGCAGGGGGGCGGATTTGGGGAGCTCGCCAGGCTAGGGAAAATCTTCTGATGATGCATTCAACTTTTCGAGCCTGTCTGCACACTGCTTCTTGTGATCCGACGAGGTGACACCTTTCTTACCTTTCTCTTCTGCTTCAGACCTACTAGGGAGCTCCTTCTTTGTGACGACCCTATACAATCATCACTGAGAAGGACACCACAGAAAAACAAGAAAATTACCCCAAGATGGCAGGCAAAGAGGGCGAGCGCAGCGCCTCATCTGCAACCCGATTCACCGCGACGACACCACATGCATCTTCCAAGATGGGGTCAGCAGCAGGGACAATCAACTCGAGATTCAACCCTGCAGCAGGCGCAGGAGGCCCAAGGAAACCAATATCAGCAGCAGCGCCGTCAGCAGGCAGCGAGACCCCAGAGCAGCGCGTCGCTCGGTTAAGAGCTGCACACGAGGCCGCGAAAAACGCAAAGGTGTCACGGTTCGACCAGGTGCTCGCCAAGTCCAGACCCTTCTTCGACTCTGCGCATAGGATCACCGTGATAAGTCTGGTTGGCCTGACGGGTATGCTTGGTCCTATCTTGGCTGCTCATGACTGAGAAAAAAAAGGACAAAAAGAGAAAAGACTAACCACGATGTGACTGGACAGCCATCGCCGGTGCCATGACCGCTTACACAGCCTACGATATGCTCCGTCACAACCGCCAGCGCAAGCTCGACTTCCTCGAGGCCCAGAAGAACATGGCTGCCGACAGTCTCGAGGCTGCACGGCTGGCGTATATGCGAGGCGAGGCGACGGAAGATCAGATTGCCCTTGTGGACGAAGCGAATGCGAGATCGGACGGTTTCCAGATGCCCAGCATCCTGAGCGCGCCCAAGCCTCTCTCAAAGTCAACAGGCGAGGAGAGCGCCACACCCACACCCACAGTATTGGATGCGCAGCCGCAGCCGCAGACCACCTCGTCAAGATTTTGGGGAATCTTCTCTGGGTCTAAGAAGGAAGAGGGGCAGGGCGGCGCGGCAGAGGTTGCTGCCACCAGCAGCGAGCACCAGCAACGGTCGCTTGAGGAGAAGAGGGCGATGCTGGAGTCCGCACGGGCGGCTTTCGAGAAGGAGAAGGAGAACCAGCGGCAAGGGGGGGCCGTTGGATCGAATTGGCACCGAAGACGTATCTGCAGGCTCTATACAACCAAAGGACGCACAGCCCAAGAAGAAGGGATGGCTGTGGTAGGATGCGGGGCAAAGCAAGAAAAAGAGGCCTAGTCGCAGAGACACTGCGCTCTCACGGCACAGATTGTCACAGAGTCTCAATGACTGCGTGAGGCGGGTCGAAAAGTTGTATCATAGCTCTCAAGTCGACATCATCCATGCATACATCGGCGTCTGGCTTGTGTATCTAGAGGGCGGCAGCAGGTGCCCTATTCCAAGGGTGTGTATGTGGGTGCGGACATGTTCTCAAATCAAGCATCTCATCATCCCCCTCAGGCCGCCGGCCGGAAAAAAAAACGCTCCAAAGTTCTTATCTTCACCAGTTACCCATCCTCTCGCGCAAGGCTTGCCCAACGTAGCAGCAACATTGCGCCGGCTTGCGCGTCCCACGCAGACGGATTGCACCAAAACCCCGAGGCAGACCATTCCAGTACTCAGGAGGTCTGGGGCGTCGATCGTCCATGAGTGGCTGTTCACTGCCACCAGCGATGTAGCCCCACGTCTCCCAAAAAGTCTGGACGCTTCATGCTGGGGCCGTGGCACCTTGCTACGGTTGCAGCTAGCGGAAAGATATCCGAAATGTCAGAGTTGCAGTTGATACGGACCTGCATGCGGCACTTTCTTTTCTTTTTCGAGAAAGAAGAAGAGGAGAATAGATCGAGAAGCGGGCTGCGTGATTTGGGACACTTTTGCTCACACCTGCCCAAACCAGACAGGCTCGCGAGAACCGGACCGAGAAAGCTGTTGGCCTACGTCACGGTGGTGCAGGTAATAGATATGTGGTTCCTGGAAAAGACGGCTCGGTGAGCGTTTGAGTGCTGGTTTAGTCGTCTGGTTGAGGATTCTCTTGAACATCATGAGAGCCCGCCGTCTCTCCAGGATCACTCGCGCGACGGTTGGAGAACAGAAGCAGACCTGGAGAGCACAAGACCCGGAGCAATAACCACCGCCTTGTCCTCGTAATCCAGCAGAGGTACGAAAAGAAAAGAAGAAGAAAAAAAAAAACCATTACCACACTGGCGCGATGGCACGAGACAATCCAGAGCGGACGAATGTGTTCGAGCGCCTCTTTCGGACGAAAAGGCTCGTCTTCCGGGCCCTCGAGAACAGCCCTGAGCACACAGCCTTCCTTCGCGACATGGTTATGGACGAGCCGGAGACCTACGCCCAGAGCACAGACCGGCTGCTCGCCCCCGTCACCATCGAAGACGTCGAGAACGACGTGGCCGGGCTCGTCAAGTCCCTCCTGGCCGTCATCATCTGCCTGCGGCCCGACCAGCCGCACGGCAGCGGCGAGCGCAATTCAGACGAAGAAGAAGAGGAAGAAGAGGACTCGGACCACGAGTCCCACCGCTCCTCGCCGTCGGACGCGCACCACCACGCCACCAGCCTCACCGCCATCGGCTGGCTCTCGCTCTCGTGCCACGCGCTCACGCTGCACCACCGGTCCTGCACGCTGGGCATCATGATCGCGGCCGCGCACCAGGGCGAAGGGTACGGCACCGAGGCCATCAACTGGGCGCTGGACTGGTCGTTCCGCGTGGCCGGCATGCACGCCGTGCGCCTGTCGTGCTTCAGCTTCAACGAGCGGGCGGTCAAGCTGTACACGCGGCTGGGCTTTGTGCGCGAGGGCGTCACGAGGGAGGCGTACTATTTCGACTGCAAGTGGTACAACCGCATCTTGTTTTCCATCTTGGATCGGGAATGGGCTGCCAAACGGGGTCTAGAGAAGGGCAAGAACAATTAAAGTAAAGGTGTGAGGGTGTACAGGCGGGAGACTGTCAGCGCTGGCATATGTGTCCTTTTTGTTTGGTGAGGTTAGGATGTTTTCTTGTAGATGAAATGGGTGGCAATATGAAATTCAATTCTGCGTGGCATAAGGTCAGTTCATACAGAGAGGCTCTAATGCAATCGACTTGTGATATTTGTTTGTGCCTCTGTAGGTTTCCTAACAAGAGCTCGACACCCAGCAAGACTCAGCCCGAACTATGATCGATTACCCCTGGGCAGCCACGTTGAAGCAGCAAACATATGGTAGTCTAGACTCTGAACTCAAGACAAAACTAGCCCAAGTATCAAAACGGATATTTCCATATTCCTTTCCACTTTCATGGGGTTAAGACTTCCTGTCTTGATGCCATAGTGGGCATGTTAACCCCAGCTTTCCTTTGCAGTAATTACCCATCCACAGAAGAGTGAATATGATTTCTAGCTGCACAGCACTCATTGAAACACTGCTAACCTCTCTAATTATGCACCCCCAAGGATTATGATGCTGGTGAATGTGACCAGCTGGCAATACCAAGTAATTAAGCATGTCTACTACCCGATGTGGTTCAACAAATTATGTCTCGAACTTTGAGCTTCCTGCCATCGTAGTCAACTATTTTTTTATAGTCCCTGGTGTTCACGGGTCATCTCAATCTTATCCAGGTCAAATTGCATTGCCAGCAGCCAAGGTAGATCCAGTAGCTCACATTACTGTACCTAGCTGCTCCAGGGGAATCGACCAGTGTGACTGTCTCTATAACGTTGATGAACGTATCGAGATGTATATCTTCACCTGTTGACCATGGAAGTGAATCAAAACTGTGACCAAGGTCAAGCTTTCAGTTCAATGGTATCTTCACCATGCTATTGCTGAGTTTGAATCAAAAGTCCGGCTCCCGACTGTTAAGGGAAAGTCAAGTATCCACGGCTTGGTGGACAGAAGGAAAACAAACCGACCTACAAAACCCTCTTGGTTCAAGTCTATACCAACTGTGAGATATCGGTCGAGACCTGTTGGTTTTATCTCACCACTTGAGCGTTGTCTGATTCAGAATGGGGGAATTTATTGTGTTTACGCATATGTTCCAGACGACGGCGAGGTCTGAGAGCCCGCACGCCAGCATGGACTTTCAAGACAGACATGGGAGCAGTGTATTCCTCTTCAAGAAAGTAATTGTCATCTGTTCTGCTGCCGCGTTCAGCGTAAGCCCTCGGTCACCTCTCCACAAAGCTGTCTGTAGGTATGGAACAAGCTAGTACTTTTCAGTACACATAGACGAAGTCCTCGTTATTGAGATCCGTCACGTCATGCAGGGCATTATCCTCCTCCAGGGACCGCATCTGCGGCCCCTGCGCGTCCTCCACCTCGACCGCCTTGCTCTCCGCCATCTTGTCCTTCTTGACCATGGACTCGTCGACGATGGCGGCGCTCTTTCCGAGCTCCAGGCGCCTCTTTGCATGGCGCTTGTTCAGATACATCAGGTAGAACGGGATCAGTCTGTGCGAGTGTCAGTTTTGCTGTTTTGAAGGGGAAGAGGACTCATATGGCGATCGTTTTCTTTACTTACGCGGAAACGACGCCGACGACAACAAACATACAGAGGTCAGCGATGAGACCCTTGCGATATCGAGGTGCCTGGTCCGTGGAGTAGAGCCTGTATCCGAATATCAGTGAAAGCCCGCATGTGAACAAGGCGGATAAAGAGTTACTTACAATGGACCGATAACGTTGCCGACACACATGCCGATGAACACCACGGCAGAGGTGCACTTCTTCTTGGTGTCACCTGCCGTGTTGGACGACTGCCAGTTGAAGATCATCGGAGTGATGGAAGCAAGACAAGAGACCTAGTTAGAAGGTTTGTCGTTAGCCTTTCTGGTTTGCATAGATAAACACAAAATCTTGCTCTTCTTCTCCAGTCCGGTAATTTCTGCGAGGTAGTAACAGGAGGGCTCGCGACTGACAAGATAATAACCGAACAACAGCACGCCCTTCTGCTCTCTGGGAACAGTAAGCATCAGGATGGCCCCGATGGTAGGAAGGATACTGTTCACGGCAATGACGAGTCCCTTGCACTGGTACTTCTTAGCGAGCCAGCCGGTTCCGAGAATCGAGATGAGTTCTGTGAGAGATTATCAGTAGGTGACGCCAAGGGCGCAAAGACCTGTACAAGGCAACCCAAGACATACGTATTGCCCCGAACGGGATGTTGAAAAGGATCGTGGTGAAGCTGCTGTAGCCGAAAGACTTCACGATGAGAGAGCCGAAGGTTGTGATACCACCGCTGGCGATACTAATGATCCCGATGATCAGTATTTAGTGCATCTCAAAACAGCAGGAGGAAGAAATGTGTCTGCATCATAGTGTTGACTTACGAGATAGACGTGATGGCTATGAACCACAGATAAGTCTTGAGATCTGTCGCCGTCTCCCAGACGTGTTCCCAACGCCATTTTCTGGAGGCGATGCCCATCTGGTTGGCCCTCAGCCGCTCGGTGGCGATGACTTTCTCTCGGTCCGACAGAAACTTGGCCTCCATGGGTGAGTCAGGGATCAGCCAGAAGACGATCGCCGAGTAGGCGACGGTGAGAAGACCACAGAAGAGGAAGATCTAATCAGTGCAGTGTTAGCTAGCAGACTTCGAAGAAGCAAGAGACAGCAGGGAGAGGGCGTCACGCACAATCTGATACTTGAACAAGGTGGGACTTTCAATGTGCCCAAGCCCATAGGTGAAGAGACTCCCAATCATGAGAGTAACGCCGTTCATGGAAGTCCAGTAGCTGGTACGCATCGTCTGCTCTGAGCGGCGCCACCACGTCTGCGTGAAGGCGACGCAGCACGGTGCGATCATGGCCTCGAAGCAGCCGAGGACGAAGCGCAGGCCTAGCAGGGAGCGGAAGTTGGTGCAGGCGGACATGACGGCGAGGGAGGCGCCCCACAGCAGGATGGCGGACGAGATGACCTTGCCGTTGGGGAACTTGACGAGCAGAAAGGCCGTGGCGGGCTGCATGACCAGCTGGGCGAGGTAGAGGACGGAGCCGAGCCATGAGTATTGGTCGCCTACGAGGTGGGCGCCGGAGACGATGTCAAAGACGGAGGTGTAACTGTTGTAAGGATGATTCCCATTGTTAGTTTTTTTTCCCTCTCACTTTCAAAAGGAGGAATGAGGAGGATGCAATGTGGAAGACGTGCCTCAGGGTGGACTTGTCGAGCTGTTGGAAGAAGTAAGCCCCGAGCAGCAGTGGTAAGATTCGCATGTCCACGCGGCGGAGGACCGCCTTCTCCTCCTCGTAGGTAAAGGAGGTATCTGCATGACTGGCAAGGAACTCGGCGGCCTTCTCACGGCGAGCCTGCTCCTGGCTATCGTCATGGACCGGGGCAATCTCGTCGCCTGCGTTGGTCATCGTGAAAGACCTGGATTGCCTTCAGACTGTGAAGTTATACTACAGGTCTCTGACAAAACCGCTCCGTTCTCGGGGACAAAGAGGGAAGACGACGACAACAACACAACAACAACAACAAGTGCTATAAGGCTGTTTGATTCATCGGGGGGGGAGAGAGAGAGAGTCATTTTTCCTCAAGGCTCTCCTCCCTAGACATTATACTTTATGTAAACGCATCCTATCACCTCGACGACCGGCCAGACCCTCGGCCGAGGTACCCAGTTTACCCCCGCGTTCAGACCCCGGATACTTCTGAGTGAAACAAGTTACTAACAACAATAACTATGGCACGATGGGGTTAGGGGGTTGGGGGAGGACCCTCAGGCTGTGGGACTGGGCGCGGGCAGAAGTGATTGGACAGTCGTACTATGTACTGTGTGGGTGGTACGTACGTCTTATCCATCTCCTCATGCTTTTATCCACCAGAAATGAGACGGCCCGGGTAATAAAGGACGCAGGCAGGATGGCCAAGGCGTTGAGCAGCGGTCACATGAGTAGCCCGCAGTGATAGTAAGGGAACAATTCCTTGTAAAGACGTGGACTTCCTCCTGAGCTCATGTGATGATCGTAGTGGGCCCTTTGATACTATGCTGGACCTGTTTAATAGCCGTGTTTATTCCCCGGATTGCCCCCCCAGATTCTTTACCCCAGACGCTGCTTGCTGACTCGTGTGGGCTTGTTGGTGCGGTGCCCCCGGGTATTTGTTTTATTCTCCTTGAGCAGGTCGGGGGTCTGCTCGGGTCAACGGTGCCCGATATGTTGTGGGTTTCGGCTAAAATGGTTGCACCTCAGAGGCAGACAGACGTATTTATTGCCATGAGGATATGTCGCGCAGATAGGTGGGAAAAGTGAGTTGTGACAGAGGAATCCCCGAGAATCATCAGCCCCGGAAACACGGAACTTGCTGCACCTCCGAAGATATGAGCGGGCAAGCAAAGAAACGCTACGCCCTCGTGGGCACCGGTGGCCGGTCAGGCTTCTACTATACGGCCATCGCCAAGGACTATAGCAACACTTCTGAGATTGTTGCCCTCTGTGATACCAACCAGACGCGGATGAACCATGCCAACAGCAAGCTCGAGTCCCTGGGCCACGGCAGCGTGCCGACATATCTGGCAGCCGACTTCGACAAGATGATAGCAGACCACAAGCCGGACGAGGTCATCATCACCACAGGGCCGGACAGGACGCACAATCTCTATATTGTCCGCGCCATGGAGCTCGGCTGCAACGTGATCACCGAGAAGCCAAGTTAGTAGTACCCTAGGGGATCTTCGGGGTCAGGGACTAGCCTTTGTGCTTTTCACAGGAATTGACTGACCATGTACGTGTGTGTGTGTGTATCTGTGCGCAGTGACCATCGATGCACCGCGCTGCAAGGAGATCCTGCGAGCAGTAGACCGCACAGGTCAGAACGTGCGGGTGACCTTCAACTACCGCTACGCACCCCACAACACCAAGATCTTTGAGATCATCCAGTCGGGCGCCATCGGCAAGGTGACGAGCGTGCACTTTGAGTGGATGCTCAACACGTCGCACGGGGCCGACTACTTCCGCCGCTGGCACCGGGACAAGCGCAACAGCGGCGGCCTGCTGGTGCACAAGAGCACGCACCACTTCGACCTGGTCAACTTTTGGCTGCAGACGCGGCCGCAGACGGTGTATGCGCAGGGCGACCTCAAGTTCTACGGCAGGGAGAACGCCGAGCAGCGCGGGGTGACGGCTTTCTACACGCGCGCCCACGGCAGCAAGGCGGCCGAGGCAGACCCGTTTGCGCTGCACATGGAGGGCAACGCGAACCTCAAGGCCATGTACCTGGACGCGGAGCACGAGGACTCGTACTACCGGGACCAGAGCGTGTTCAGCGACGGCATCAGCATCGAGGACACGATGAACCTGCTGGTGCGGTACAAGAACGGCGCCGTCATGACGTACTCGCTGACGGCGTATGCGCCCTGGGAAGGGTTCCGGGTCAGCTTCAACGGCACGGGCGGGCGTCTCGAGGCGGAGGTGGTCGAGAACAGTTATGTCAACTCGGGCGGCGACCAGTCGCTTGAGGGCTCGATGGAGAGCAGAAGCATCCTGCTGCGGCCGCTGTTCGAGAAGCCGAGGGAGGTCGAGATCGGGGAGAGCCAGGGGGCACACGGGGGCGGCGACGCTGTCCTCCTTCAGGACCTTTTTGGCGAGCCTGTGTCGGATGAGTATCGCAGGGCGGCAAGCCACATCGACGGTGCTGCCTCGATCCTGACTGGCATAGCAGCAAACCGATCCATCTCGACGGGTCAGGTTGTCAATGTGGACGATATCATGACGTTGCCAGAGCGATGATGGCGGCGGCGATGGCGATGACGATGGCTGAGGGGGACGGGTATATATGGAATATAGAATAGAACATGCATTGTCCTTTTGAAATCTGGACGAAGATAGAAGGGAAAGAAGGAATACGTGTTTAAGAAACCGCAATTTCCTTGACCAGAAGGGTATGGTTGGCTCTTGATGTTGATGATGAACAACAATCCTCTGCCGGTAGTAGGCTGGCTGGCCCTGGAAAATTTACTTGCAGACAACTGTGCATCGCTGCCAAGCAATACAGTAGGAGGCGACGGTGCTTACAGGGAGGGCATCTTCCCCAGGCCTGGGCAGCGTTAGGGGTCCCCCCGCCAGGACCCCCTGATCATCAGCATCAATCAGCGACTATTTAATCGTGTATTGGAGGTGGTACTATTGAATTCTACAGTTAGCCTCAAGGAAAATGTCCGAATTATAGTATGCTGGTTACTAGGGTCCTTGAAGAAACCGGCACGACCTGATCGTGGGGGAATTGTGGACGAGGTAGGCGGCCGATCCGGATATGCAGTAAAATTAGAGACATGGACCACTGGCTGCTGTACCACGGCTGGGTTTGCTGCTAGAGCACCCGCTAGAACACCTCTACAGGGGATGCGGGGATGATACAGCATCGACGTAGCACTACTAGCATGTATGTCATAGCGGTAGTTGCCCACAACCCCCTCCCCTGTCCCATCCCATGCCCCACCTCTCCCCCTGTAGCCTCTGCCGCAAGGTCTTGCGCGCCGCATCTGCCCAAGCTCCCCAGGCACTGCCAGGATAACCACGGCCCCAAGGCTCAACCTACCGCCTAATCCAATTCCATCCACTCACTAACACGCACCTCTACGCCGAGTCGTGCCGTCGGGCCAAGGTAGTCGGCCAGAGACAGTTCGCATAGGCCTCCTCGTCAACCATGGCTCAGGGTAGTCGGCGCTGTCATCATCGTGCTTGGTAGCTTTGTCCTCCAGGGCTCTTCACTCCAGTGCCTGAACGTTGAATTCCTTCAAATTCTGGCTCATTCCTCATTGGTTTGGCCGGCCTGTCTCGTGGACTTAAGCTCCCTCGACCTCACCCAGCTTGCCTGCGCGCCTGCTACTGTACTCGGTGCATCTCGAGCGCATACCTCTACAGACTCGAACGCCGCCATGTCTAGGGAGGGGAAAGCCGGTCTGGCTTACAGCGGTCACCCCCCTAGCCAGTATCCCCATAGCAGCATCTTTGACTTTGTGTTTGGAAACCCCTTTTCCAGGAGTGGCCCACATGTTCCTCCTTCTCAGGTTCTACCACGAGTAGATGATGCACATCCCATCTACATCGACAACAAGACCAGTTAAGGAACCCTCTTTCCCTGTCTCTCATGCTCACAGACTATCATGAAAACGAGGACTGACATCGTCTTGTAGATCGTCCCGTCAACTTTGGAAGGGCGAGGCGAGATGCGCTCACCGTAGCTGCCAACCTCCGCATGCTGGGGCTAGATCCAAACGATGTGCAGGCGCTTCCACCGACGCCAACATGTAGGCGCCCTGAGCTGGCGCCTGTGGTGCTCGTTCAGCTGCCCAACTGCCTGCCTTTCGTCCCGGTCGTCTTTGGCGTCTTTGCCTCTGGACTGACAGCCTCACTCGCCTCTCCGGCGCTCACAGCCAGTGAGATGAGCTGGATTCTTCAGAACGCAAGGCCACGGGCCATCGTCACGGCCAAGGCCTGTCTCGGTGCCATGAGAGAGGCGCTCCAGGCCCAGGAGGACAGGGAATACTTCTCCCACGTCCCCATCTTCACAGTGGACGTTGACGCGGAGCTTTATCCCTTCTCAGCGAGCTCAAGCACGGGGCCAGGCCCAGTCGCCCAGGAGAGAGACTGGACTTGCCTCCTCGCCGCACCCGCCTTCCCGGTCCGACCGTACCACATGTCTGCCTCGGACAGCCTCAACAGGACAGCCGTGATCCTGTGGTCGTCTGGGACGTCTGGCCGCTCCAAGGGCGTCCTGCACTCCCACAACGCCCTGGTCTTCGCCACCGTTTCCCTCTGGCACGACGCCGATCTCCACCGGCCGGGCCTTCAGCAGCGCTGGCTCGGCTATGTCCCCTTTTATCACGTCTTTGGGCTGTGCAACATTTTCATCCTGACGCCGTGCACCGGCGCGACAACCTACGTCATGTCGTCCTTCAACCTCGAGGAGGCCTGTGCCTCGATTCCCGCGCGGCAGATCACATACCTGCACATGGCGCCCCCCGTCGTGGTCATGCTTGCTAAGGCGGCCGTCGTGGACAAGTATGCCAGCAACGGTGGCTTCAAGAGCATCGTTGCTGGGGTCACGGGCGGCGCGCCCCCTGGGCCACGAGGTGGTCGAGGAGGTGCACAGGCGGCTAGGCTTCCGGGTGCGCATGGGCTACGGGCTGAGCGAGACATGCAACACGTCCCTGCAGAGAGGTCTAACCGAGGCCGATATGCACGCTGACGCCGGCGACAGCGGCTCCCCGCACTGGGGGGTCGAGCTGATGATCGCTGCCGCCGGGCAGGACTTCAAGCCCGGATCCACCACGAGGGCGGAGAGGCCTAATGTTCCTGGCGAAATCCTGATCAGGTGCCCTGCCTTGATGACGGCCTACCTGCCCATAGGTGGTCTTGGCGGCAGAAACGCTACCAAGACGCCCGACATGTCCATCACCACAGAAGCTCTGACGCCAGACGGCTGGTTCCGGACGGGCGACGTGGGGTACCTGGACGAGAAAGGCCACATCCGCATCACCGACCGCCTCAAGGAGCTCATCAAGGTGCGTGCCTACCAGGTCGCCCCTGCAGAGCTCGAGGCCGTGCTGTGCAGCAGCCAGCTGGTGGCAGACGCGGGCGTGATTGGCATCTATGACAGCGACGAGGCGACCGAGTGGCCGCGGGCCTTTGTGGTCCCGCAGCGCGCAGAGCTGGTCCAGCAGGGGGACAGGAAGGCGCTGGAGGAGCTGGCCGCCGTGATCAAGGCGCTGGTCGAGGAGAGGACGGCACGTTACAAGTGGCTGCGGGGTGGGATCGTCTTTGTAGAGGCGATTCCCAAGTCGCCAAGTGGTAAGATCCTGAGG
The DNA here is from genome assembly GCA_027559495.1 of Aurifilum marmelostoma. Taxonomy (NCBI): domain Eukaryota; kingdom Fungi; phylum Ascomycota; class Sordariomycetes; order Diaporthales; family Cryphonectriaceae; genus Aurifilum; species Aurifilum marmelostoma. The sequence goes on along the minus strand of JAMXSV010000010.1, from coordinate 1,322,950 downwards.
CGGGTGATGAAAGATGGGGGTGTCGAGGGGGGCTTCGAGGTCGCTGTGTATGAGAGGAAGAGGAGGGACGCGAGGTTGTGACGGAGGTGGTGGATGTTCATGTGATAGGTTGTTGCCCACCTTATTATGTCAAGTAAAACGAGCTTATTTTCGTGCCCTCCCCTTCTCTTTGTTTTTTTTTCCTTCTTTTTTTTTTCCTCTTGCAATGTCTTTCTTTCTTTTCTTCTTTTCTAGTAAATAACTGAGTCGGTACGCTACGGAAATATGAATGTCCCTCGTACTATATGTGTTTTGGAAAAATCATTTCGTCAATCCACGTACCAACACAACAAGCCTTACCATCACACAGAGAAACTCCGCATGCAGACCAACGACCCTGAACAGGACACCATCTTGTCAAAAAATGATGATGAATAATCCCATCACAGACTCAGCACGGTAGTACATTTAGACCAAAATGGACGGAGCCCAGGTCGTTACCGGAAGAGGCCAACCCAGCAGACCCCTAAGGCACCGTCTGAACAGCCACACGACCGGACTCATGACCACAAAAAACTCTTTTTGCCCCTGCCGTAATTTTTTTTTTTTAAAAAAAATCAGGAGATCGATTCCTCACTCTATTCGTCGTCCCTTGTCTTCAAGTGACGACAATGCAGCCTGGTCCAGGCAGGGAGGGTCCGCAAGGCCAACAAGCCCGGCCCGGTGGCGACCCCCCCCCCCGGGCCTCAAAGAGCCCTGCCCTCCGCCAATTGAAAGAGAGGGAGAGAGGAAATTACTGTGGTCGCAAGAGCAGGCCGCTATGTGGCTTGACTCGGGTCACCCCAAGGACCAGCCCTCGTGGAGGGGCGGGAAAACAATTACGATTGCCCTCTCGGCGGTCGTTACTGAACGCGCAGCGGACACGTCCGGAGGATCCGGGGGGCTCGTCGTGGCTGGGTAGGATTGCGGTGCCGAGGAGAGGCAAAAGAAGAAAAAAAAAAAAAAAAGGTGCTGGAGCCTGAATGGGAAGATGATGGGATTTTCTGGTGTGAAGGTAGCTTGGATAGATCTATTTTAAGAGCGTGAATCCCCTCATTCTGCTTTGAAGATTGTTCAAGCCTCATACTCGGTGTTGGTTGGATATCATCACAGGCCACCATCGTCATCATCACCACCACCTACAGAAAAACAGACCTAAGCCTCCTCACCTGGCCATCGTGTAACACACTACTCACAAAACATACCATCTACAAACTTCTCATTATTTGTTCAACCTATCTTTCAGCCACAAAAAATACTCAAGCGTTATACACTTCCAAAAAAGAAAAATGCTCTTCGCTTCCCTATTCGGCACAACCCGGTCCCTCCCAACCAAAGTAACCCGCACCACCATCGGCCCAGACGGGATCAAATACGAAGTCACCCTCATCCGGTGGTCTGAGTTTGTAAAGGGCACCCGGTTCGACGTCGACGCAGAGGTGTATCTCGACTTTGACGACTGTGAAACTTGCGAAGACGGAGAGGAAGGCGAGGAGGGAGTGGGCTGGGACGCTGAGGACTGGGATGATGATGCCGAGGACTGGGTGGAGCCACTCGTTGCGGCGGGTAAAATCATGATGGCCGCTAGCACGGGACCAGAGGAGGAGCAGGAGGAGGAGGGGAAGAGGCCCAGCAGAGTTGTGGAGGACGTATGGAGGCCGAATGGTCGGAGAGGGAGTGTGGATGTATGGAGGACGAGATTGGGGTAGAAGTGATAGGGGCAGGATGCACTGCCAGGACATGAAGGAAGTTGATATCCAAAGACATGGAGACTTCCTCATGATCAGGGAACGGGGGCACCGAAAGGTGCCACAGGGGCTTTTGGGTTCCTTTTCTTTCTTGTTTTTTTCCCCCTTCATTCATCTCTTCTTCGCTGAGACTGGAATGGTTCTTCCTTTGCTCAGATTTCTTGGACATATAGTGCTTTCAGCCTCAAAAGCAAATACATACTCAGATCTTGAGCTCTTCACCACTTTCAGGAGTAGGTTCTCGGTGATCATAAGTCTTCAGCCGACAAAAGCACGAAGAATCGATGGGTATATCGGTCGCTTCCAGCGCCTTGGACAGCTTTGCCGCGAGGTCCCGTGCTTCCTCGACCCGGCCCATCCTCACCAGGCACTCGTGGTATCCGTCCAGAGCCCATATGTTGTTCGGGTGGCAGCGCGATTTCGGGACCGACGGGCTCAGACCCAGGTCGTCCTTGTACTGGGCCATGGCCAGCTTGACCGAGCCATATTCCAGCAGCAGTGCCCCGAAGGCGTGCCGCACCGGCTGCATGAAGCCCCACGGCTCATCATACGCCAGGCCGTCGTAGTATTCTACGGCCTGCCCCAACAGCTTGAACCCCTCGATAACGTCGCCGCGGCGGTAGTGAAGCTCCCCGTCCAGCATGAGCCCCGCGACCTTGAGGATCTCGGTGCACGTGTTATTGAAGATTGTGCGCGATTTCGGCACCCGCTTCTCAGCCTCGCGGAACTTTTCTTGTTCCTCCTGGGCCTCGACGACCCGGCCGAGCACAGCGTACGCCAGCGCCCTGGCATAGTGCAGGACAGCTGTCGTGTTGCAGAAGAGCTCCTTGTCGTCGGGGAAGGCGAGATCGAGGATGGTCTGCCAGAAGCCGAAGCGGACATAGGCGTGTATGGTCGTCGCCACGAAGCCCTCGAGCCAGTCGGCCATGGGCGGCGACTCGACGCGGAGCAGGTCGGTGGAGATGATGGACTCGAGCTCCCGGGCGGTGTCGATGGCGACCTGGGACTTGCCGCAGAGCATGGCGGCATAGACGCGGAAGTGGTAGTTGTGGCAGCGGTATAGCGTGTAAAAGTTCATGGTGCCCACGGCGGCGACGTATTTCTTGTCGGCCAGGATGGCGGCCGAGTTGGACTCGATGGCCTGCACGTAGCGCCCGCCCAGCACGTCGATGTGGGTGGGCATGTGGACCAGGTGGCCGGCATCGGGGGCGAGCTTGCGCAGGTCGTTGGCCGCGTGGATGGCATCATCAGGCCTGTAGCTCATCTCCAAGAGGTGTATGAACAGATGCAGCAGGCCCACGTGCTGGTTGCCACCCGACCTCCTCAGGGCTCCCTCGAGAGCTGTCCTTGCCTCGAGCGTGCAGCTTCCCTTCTCGGGCCTCCTCCCTTCATAGTCCCACAGCTGCCACGGCGTCAGATTCATCAGGGCATCGGCGCAAAGGGCGACGACGTCCAGGTCATCGCGAAACCGCTTGTATACGTCGCGCATCTTGTCGGCATACTCGACGTTCCAGGCTGCCCAGGGCGGTGGTGCGTCGGGGTCGGAGCTGGCCGGCAGCTCCTCGACGGGGTAACGCTCCTGGATGGCGTCGATCAGGGCCACCTCGACCGGTTTCGCTGCCGCTGTCTTTGCGTACTCCTGAGCCCGTCTCGCAGCCTGGTGACCCCTCTTGACGATGGAGCCCAGCTCGTTTCCGTCAAACGCCCCCCACGGCTTATTGTAGTTGGGCCCTAGGGCGTATGCGATGCCCCAGTGAGCCATGGGGAACGTCGGGTCCAGAGTGATGGCGTGCTCGAAGCATGCCACGGCCTCTTGGTGGTTGAAGGCATAGCTCCAGATCAGCCCACGGTTGAACCACTTCAGCGCCTTCTTGCTGCTGGTTGTTGCCTTCCGAGAATATGGGCCCAAGTTGAAATACGCCGAGTCGCCAGCGTCTACCAGAGCTGGCCGTCGGTTCGGAAGCCAGAATTCCACATTCGGTGAAGCCATATCTGAACTGATGGCCCCTTTACAGTTGGATGTTAGTGAGTGAGTGGGTGGGCTGGGTCGGCAGGACGGGGGAAGCTTCCTGGGAACGATGGAGATGACCCGCAGGAGGGGGAGGGGTTGGGGGTGTAACGTTGACCTTATCACCGGACTAACACTGAATGGTGCACTGTAGTAACCCTCTGCTTCAGGGCCGTGTTATAGTGCAACGTAGGCCTAGCTAGGGGACCCACTGGCCCCCTACCTCCCACTAAAGTCCGTAGAGGTAGCAGCACACCCTCTATAAGTGACCCAGGTTCTAGAGCATAATCACGTAGTAGGCACTGATTGATCACTGCCACACCGGCCATGAGTACTGCCACACACCGAATTCATCTTTGTTTTGTCCTATTTGATTGGGCAGTCCTCCCTCGAGGCCTTCATGCCATCCTGTTGATGTACTCGAATCTCTTTGGAAACCTCTCCACCAGTCTTTTCCGGTACACAACATCGTGACTGGGGCAGGAATACAATGGCCCTTCCCTCGCATCGCCCCAGATCTTGGCATCGCCCCCCTCGAAACAGACACCCAGCTCGGCCCAGGTGCTCAGGAACTGCAGGACCCAGGGGTGGCCGTCCATGATCTCCCAGTTCTCGTCGAGGATGGACATGAAGTACTGCATCCAGTCGTAGAGGTTCTCGTTGCTCTTGGTCCCGTCGATGTCGGCGATGCTCGTCCAGTGCGCCAGCGTCATGACCTCGCGCACGCTGCCCATCGACTCGACCATCTCCAGGAGCTCCCTCCGCCGCTGCTTCTTGTCGGCGTCGCTGTCGTCGGCCCGCTCCACGTCCTTGAAGAGCACCCTTCGCACTCGGCTCAGCCCCGCTGTGTCGAACTGCGACAGGTCGCGGTGCAGCCACAGCACGTCGTGGGCCGGGTGCAGGTAAAAGGCGCAGTGAGGGTCCTGGCGGTGCTGCAGACGCACGTATGCCTGGAGCGTGTGGTCTCGAGACTCCCGGCATACGTGGAGAGCGACTGGATGGGTATATGGCCGGCACACGACGTCCTCGAGCCGCCGCAATGTCGAATTCCATACTGTGATCTTCTCCCCACCAACCTGCCTGCTCGGCGTGATCCGTCGAGGCGTCTTGCCGGTGCCGCTGCGGCTGTTGCCGCCGACGCTGCCAGGAGGCAGAAGCACCTCGACGAGGCGCGCGGCGGGCCATGTCGCTTCCCAGATCCTGAGACGCAGCTCAGGCGGAAGACCTGCACGTGGTCGGTCAGTGTTGACGAACACGATGACGAGAGGTGCTGCTTACGCTGGAGACCCCAGTCATGGGTAGCTGGTTGGGCCATGCCTTGAATATGGAACCGATTTTTTCGTCTTTCCTTTTCCACCAATTTGCAATCACCTCGTTATCTCAAAAATTTCAATCGTATCTCGTCAAGATGATGAAAATGAGAGAGAGAAAAATACAGACTGAATCACCCGACGGCATGTATTTCCCCGCAATATGAGAGCACGTCAGAACACAAGAGAGCAGACAGATCAAGACGGGTCTCGGGCTTGACATGCCGCTCGGAACTGGGGTTGTATGCCGTTCTTGTTCCACAGCCTGACTGAGCCTTGTGATGCAGTGAGTGGACTTGGGGTAAGGGTTAGGGGTTTACTGTCTGCGGCAGCCCCTAGACCCTGTAGCCACAGTGGAAAAGAGGGACTACCAGGAGAACTCATTATTATTATTATTTATTGTCATCATCATCATCATCTCATGCACCAGCTTCTTGTGGTAACCACATTTGTCCCTGGCAGTAATTTTCTGCTCTCAAATAGGAAGAAACTCTCTACTGGTAAAATGAGAGAAATAATGCTGGAAAGTTGTATTGCCAGGCTGTCTTCCTGGCCATTGGCTGAGGCTGACCTCCCGGTCGAGAGTATCCTCCTTAAAAAAAAAAAATAGAACGGCGAAATTTATATGCATACCATTGAGCGGCCCAGTGACGTGATCGAGCGATTATTGTCCATTATTATCTCGTTCCTGACCTGGACACAAAGTATACAGGTAGCATTGCGGAAATAACAATCCCACACGCTCTTGAGGTCCACTCCAGCGCCCAGAATGATGCCATTCTTCCTGAGATTACATGTTCACCCCGCAGACACTTTACCCGCTTCAGTCACAATAACCACGCAGATCAACAGATACGACCTGACACCATGCAGCGTGCAGCAGCAGGGGCAGCGTCTCTCGGTGTGCGGTCAAATATCAGCCTGACCGCCGTCTCTGCCCTGATGGAGGAGTTTTCCCTCCAAGTTTCCACCTCGCTGGACATGTACAAGGCGTTGTGGGCTCCATAGCAACTGTCACGCCCAGGATGGCTCTGAAAGCACTCATTTCGGCCACGGCGGCCTTCATCAGAGTGCTTGTGCTGGCGAACGTAGCAACAGCAGCCTCGCCCAAGCCTCAGGGTTTCGGCCAGCGACCGGCGCCGTGGATCAAACATGACGTCCCAAGCGAATTTGTGAATCCGACCGGCCTCGCTCGTCCAACGTTTCGATATTGGGTACCAGACGCCGACGTCGACGATGATGTCCTCTACGCAGACCTTAAGGCCATCCACGACTTCGGATGGGGTAGTGTCGAGGTGATCTGCCTCGAGAACTACGGCATCGAGCTGGCCGTGGTCGACCCGGCCGAGTACGGCTACGGAGGGCTCAACTGGACCAGACGTTTCGAGACCATGCTCCGGGCAGCCGAGGACCTCAACTTGACTGTCGACTTCGCCCTGGGCCCGACGCAGGGTGCTTCCATCCCCATTCTGGACCCTGACTCGGAGGGTATGAACACGGAGCTGGCCTACGGCAATGTGAGCATCACCTCTGGCTCGACATTCAGTGGTGTCCTGCCTCCCCCCGGAGAGACTTATGCGGGCTATGCAAATGCTCCTGAATTCTATGCGCCCTTTCAGAACTACACCAACAAGTTTGTCGCGGCTGTCGTCGCTAGGAAGAGCGCAGGTGGGTAATTGACTATATGATTTTGGGCGATGAGTAAGTTGGTTGACATGGACGATGCAATAATAGTTCCCTCCCAAGACCCCAGGGTGACGGCACTAGATTTCGATAGCATCCAGGACGTGACCTCTCTTGTGCAGAATGGAAGCATAACGTGGACTGCTCCCACTGGAAGCGACGAATATGTCCTCTTCACATTCTATCAGAGGCGCACGGGATACCTCGCTGCCCAGGGCGCCTTCAACAATGCCACAGATCCTAATAATCCAGCCTCTTGGTTCGCCTATGTGGTCGATCACTTCAGCCAAGCAGGAACAGACCTGTGGACCAGCTTTACCGAGGACTATGTCATGAACGGCGAGAATGGGGATCTGCTACAACAGCTGGGACTCTACGCGTGGGAGGACTCAGCCGAGTTCAGAGCCACCCTGTTCTGGACAGACGGCTTCCTCAGCTTCTTCAACCAGTCTCGGGGCTACAATCTGGTCCCATTCCTGCCCATCTTGTTCGGCACGACGGGCCTGCCCCCCGAGCACGCTGGCAGACGGATACTTTTACTACTCGTTTGACAGCGGCGCGAGCGTCAACGGCACGGCTGTTATCGATTGGAAGGTTCGGAACGACTTCTACCAGGCCCTCCAGGAGCTGTACGAGACATACCACCTGGAGGGCCTGTCGGCTTGGTCGTCCAAGTGGGGCCTGCAGGGCAGCCTCCAGCCGTACGCAACCGCGCCCGTCCTCGCCCCGCCGTGGGATATGGTCAGCGCCGCCGCCCACATCGACGCGCCCGAGACCGAGTCCAACTACTTTGACGGCGTGATCGACGCCTTCAGGGCCATGGGCGGAGGTGCGATGATGGGCCAGAAGCAGATCTTCAGCTCAGAGCTCGGGGCGCACCGCTACTTTGCGTACGCTGCGACGTGGCCGCTCATCCTTAACGACTGCGCCATCAACTACGCCGGCGGGGTCAACAGGATCGTCACGCATGGGTTCCCGTACTCGGGATGGCGGCCCGAGGTCGAGTGGCCTGGTCTCACCACGTTTGAATGGACGTACAGCGAGATGTGGGGGCCGAGACAGCCCAGCTGGGCCTATGTGCGGGAGATGGCGGACTGGATCGCGAGGACGCAGTTGATACTGCAGACAGGTGTGCCCCGGGTTGATGTGGGTATATACCGTCACAAGTATCTCTCGGTTGATATCAAGCATTACGGGATGGGTGAGAACATCTTTGGCGATCGGTCGCTACAGGACACTGGATATTCATATGCGTCCGTGAGCCCTTCTCTGCTGACCAGGGTGAGTGTCTGTCCTTCATGATTATTTCTTTATTGATCGGTTGATAAAAAAAGAAAGTTACTAAGAGGATTTGAATGGCCAGGACAACGCCGTCATTACGAATGGAACACTGGCAGAGGACGGCCCAGGATTCTCAGCATTCATCGTCGACAACTCAACAAACATCACCGCCGGAGCTGTGACACGGCTTCTCGAGTACGCCGAGCAGGGCTTTGCCGTCCTCTTCGTAGGCGGCGTGCCAGAGAGCAGCCCTTACTATTCCGCTGCAGGTGACCTGGAGGTCAGACAGGACCTGCAGAAGCTACTCACATACCCCACCGTGAAGAACCTCAGCTCAGAGAGCGATGTCGTTGGCGCTCTCAAAGAGCTCAATATCTCGCCAGCCGCAGAGAACCTATCACCATGTCCTATTCTCTACACCCACAGGTGGGACGCCGACAATCTGGTCGACTACTACTGGGTCTACAACTCCGATCTAAATACCAGCCATGCTACCGAGGCCTCCCTAAAGGGAAGTGGGATACCATACGCACTTGACGCGTGGACAGGCACCATCAGCCCGATACTAAATTACACGACAGCATCGGGCGGGCGCTTTAATCTGTGGTTTGACCTCAAGACTAATCAAAGCACCATTGTCGCCTTTGCACCTGAGGGTTTCTTCGCGGATGTCGTGGTTCCCGATGTCCACGTCATCCACACAGATGTCGAGGCCCTGAACTCCTCTTCTGATGGACAGTATCTCATCGCCAAGTCGAGCAGCAATTCTTCCTCACAGGTTGCTCTCAGCGACGGCCGAAATCTCACTTTCAGCAGCAGCAGCGCCACCGCCTCCTTGTCTTCGCCTTTCCAAATCCGCCCCTGGAACCTCACCGTGCAGGACTGGCAGCCCGGGCCTGACCCGTGGACCAACTACTCGTCCGTCTTCACGTACCACCACCTGACCCTGGACGAGCTCATCCCCTGGTACAACATCACCGGTCTGCAGAACACTTCGGGCATCGGCACATACACCGCACAGTTTACCTGGGCGCCAAGCAACGTCACTGCCGGTGCTTTTCTCGACGTGGGCCCAGTGCTGAACGCTGTCAGGGTCTTTGTGAATGGTCAGTGGACGGGACCCGTGGATGTCACCGACGCCCAGAGGATCGACATCGGCTCGTACTTGGTCCCAGGGACCAATCATATTCAAATTGAGACGCCCTCGACGTTACGTAACAGGCTGATCCAGGTCAATGTCACACAGTCCTGGGAAGAGGCTGAGTACTCTGCTAAATATGGGGGCCAGCCATATGGTCTGATTGCTCCGGTGAGTGTCATACCTTACAAGGAGTTGAGGATACAAGTCTAGTTGGTCGAAAACTCCTTTTCCGTTAAACAGACGCATGACACATATGGTTTGCACAGTAATGTGCTCTAGCTATATCTGAAGGTAGCCACTTCTTGGTTGTTCCTCTAAGATGGACTGTAATTATAGAACTAGACTTGTCATTTCTTGTCAATTAGATAGGCAATCCCAAAATCCTCAGCTAAACTGGAGTCAATATCTAGATTAGAGGAACTAGACATCAATCATTGTTCACGCACAGGATGACCATATTCATACAAGCTTTTTTGATATTCTCTCTCGCACTCTATATGCGACCGCAGAAGCGTTTTCCCATTTTATATGCCATTAAATGCTCAGGTGAGTTTTATGCTACAATGCTAAATGCGCTTTTTGTTTGTGTGTGGTGTCAAATATGTCCAGAGAAAAAGCTAAGCTGTTTGCGTGATCCGCCTTTCAGTCTACACCGTTCAGTCCTCCCAGAACAGCCTCGGGCCCCGCGCTCGAAGCGCAGCATCCGAGTGCGTCCGCGACGACTGAACAGTAACGTTCTGTACGGTGCAGCCCGTGGTGGCATAAGTCGCAGCATACGTGCCCGTGAGCACAGCATCCAGCCAAGCAGTAGCGGCCGGGTCACCATAGCCCTCCTCGGCGCCGTGAGTGCCGACCGTGTTGCGCTGGTACAGGATGTTCGCGCCGTCGGCACAGTACTTTGCGACGAGGGCATCCGTGTCGGCGACGGGGCTGATCTGGTCCTGGATGGCCTTGTACGCGAAGACGGGCATCTGCGGCACGCCGTGGAGGCCCATGACGCCGTCCTGGTCGACCACGGCTGTCACCACGGGCCCTGTCAGCGTCGACTCGCCTCCCTGGAAGTACAGGAAGATGTCCTGGAGCTCGTAGGCAGACTCGGCCTCGGACAGGGTGTAGTTCTCGGCCGCCAGGAAGTTGGCCTTGGTGTAGGTGCCCTTGGTGTTGGCGGTGAACTGCGAGTAGACGTATTCCTGGGCTGCGGGCCACTGGCTCAGGAGACCGAGGATGGCGGGCTGGTTCTTAAAGTCAGCAAGGCAGAATCGCGGTATATCCGTGTAGAGTGTGGGAGAGAGGCAGGGAGGTTGGCTTGTTCTCGCTGCCTTGTTCTTCTTACCGGAGCAAGACCAGCAGAAAGCTTCTCGTTGATGTCGAGGAGCACGCTGGTCACGTTAGGGGTGAGACCACCGAGCGCGGCGCCGGCAAAGTCCAGCTCAGGAGCATAGTCAAGCTGCAATTCCGCAGCCCACTCGGAGGCCAGGGCACCGCCTGAGTATCCCCAGACCGCATAGTAAGGGTCGTCGGGCAGATCATACAGGTCAGCCGTGTTCAGAGCAGCACGGACGTTATCAAGCGTGGCGTATCCGGACATGTGGCCTGCGGTGAAGCTCGCGAGGGGTCCCTCGTAGTCTGGCACGATGACGAAGTAGCCCTTGCCAAGGGCGATCTTGATATCCGAGGGGATGCTCTGGTACATGGCATAGCTGGGACTCGCGTCGACCCAGGCAGAGTCGTAGGGGATCTGGTACGAGAGAAGAGCGTCGGTCGCAACATCACTCTTGGGTACGAAGACGGTCGTCACGGCGAACGTGGCATTGCCCTGGCTTGCAGTGGTGCGGTAGAGGAGATTGTACGCCGCAGAGCAATTGGACCCAGCAACGGACACCAGGTCCCCTGGGGCGGTCCGGTTGCGGAGGACATCTCCAGGCGACGCATCCTCATAGCCGTCAGGCGCAGTGTACCAGGGGTCCTCGCTTGGTGGAAGCGGCTGGGCTGTGTCGTCTCGCTGAGCCATGGTAGCTGGGCCGTGTCGCGGCGCTGCGGCAGCCAGAGCAGCATTGGCGATGAGACCCGCGAGCGCCAGCGTCCTGGTGAGGTGAAACGCCATGATTTTTGTGTTTCTCCGTTCCTCTTACCCTTGAGAAGACTTGACAAGAAGGGGCTGTTGTCTCGTTCGAGGAGACGGAAGGGCGTATCAAGGGCCGGCGAGGGAGTGGACAAGAAAGAAGTTCGGTTGAGAAGGTCGGATCGAGAGTGGGCGAACCAGGCAGGATAAATATGGACAACATGGGTGGGAGCCTGCGGGGATTATATACAGTACCACGACTCTGGGTTTTCTTTTTTATCCCTTCTCCAAGATGGATCGTCGGCACCACGAGGGGCAATCATTTGCCCTTTTGGGATGACCTTTGCATGCAACGGCGGAGTGGATGGTGGTGAGCCGAATCGGAACCCGATGTACCCTCGACAGCCACGCGCGCCGCGAAAGCGGGCCCTCAATGCACCAAGCCCTGCAATACGCCCCTAGAGGCCCTGTATTGGGAAGGTGTCTTGAGGACCAGGAAAGATCGAGGCTGGCCCGCGACATATAATATCTCATATATCATCTCCTGGTTTCTGGGCTCGCCGTTCAGCTCTTAGAAACAGCTCCCTCAAGCGGCACCCTGACCCACCCTGCGTGCCACGTGCGAGAGCTCACTCACACCCTACAAAGGAAGCTGAAGGTGTGCACATGGCAGGAGATGCAGGCGATGATCTGAGGCACCGTACCTGTGTCCGTTGCGCTCAATAATACGCGTGTTTATTGACTCGCTTACCTTGGTAACCTTCCCTGTAGGGCTGAAGTCGTTCGTGTTCGTCTAGGAACAGTAACAACTCGTTGCCGAGGCTGTTCACAGGTGTTTGAGCAAGATCCCGGCCAGGTCTTTATTTTGGTCAGATATATTGCAGGCCACTTGCTCAATCCAACGGCCTGTCGCACACCTCTGAATGGCGCGGCTCTCTCTGTCTAGCCAGAGATGCCTGTTCAATTGGAGGGCGGGCAGGGATCTGTCACGTAATTGTGAAGGTGACACCACACTCTTTGCTCTTGCGGATTAGGTCTTGCGCAGGGTCTGATCAGAGGTCGCACTGCAGACATCTAATGAGCTTGTCCCAAGTCTTATGCGGTCTGTAGTTGGTTGTACTCCGTACGGAGTAGATGTGGGCCCGTTCCGGCTCGAGTAAGATTTCTATTTGAGCATGTCTAGTATATATATCGCAGGTACTCGGAGCCCTGCCGAGCGACCATACCCGAAAAGTCTTCTAGAAGTCGGCTAGAAGGGCTGAGGGATAATGGACGAGGATGTGGCACATGGCGGTACCACTCATGGGGAGGTGGGTCCAGACCGGCTGCGAAAGCCTCGAGTATTATCGCATTCGTTTCACAAGAGGATGAGCGGCTGATGACTCGATCTGAGAGGCTGCTCCCGATGTGATTTTGTATATCAGTTCTATTGGCGCCCTGCCTCACTCATACAGCGGCAAGCAACGGGACATCAAGAAGCTCGGGGTGACCGAGGACAGGAGAGGGCCCAGGGTTGTTAGTTCCGAGGCTGTTGTTTGACGCCTGCTAAATCCGTTGGTTGGACAGTCAAAGGGTAGTGATATGACCTGCCTATGTCTTGTCGTCCCCTGGAACCAGTGCTATTATTTGGCCCTTGTTATGCAGCAAGATCCACAGAAAAAGAAGAAAAACAATGCACACCTTACCACGACCGCACCCATAGTGTGTGCTCCAGAGAAGATGCTTCCGTGGTCAGCGATGACTCGTGAGCACGTCGAAAATGTTATTTCTCCACCCCTCGTCCTCTCCTTCCCGAATCCTTTGCTTCGCCTGGAGAGCTTCCTCATTCCAGACTTTGACAATGCTCCCAGGAGCGTAGACACCTCTGAAAACCCCTCTGCCGGGCTCGGTAACACCCACTCGCGTGTAGAGATCTGGATCCTCTTCTGGGACCAGGCGAGCCGAAACAGCCTTGATGAAGGTCCAGAGGTCATTCGGATCGGCAATGCGTGTGGCCCGCAACCTTTCTCGCGCATACAGTAGTTCCCGATTCGCAAAGTGAATCAGATCAGCTATGGCGCTGGACATCTGTGATTCGATAGCCGATCGAACGATGGGTATGATCATGGGCTTGAAAACAGAAGCGGCCAGTGCGAACTTTGATTTGCGCAAGATGTAGTCGAGCTTGTGAATGTGCACGCGTACGGCCTTCAAAGAGAGGATGCTCTCCAGCCGTTCCTTTGCGACCTCGATGTCCATCTCGACGTCGATGCCCCTCTCGTCCAGCTCGAACGAGGCAATGCCTTCATCAGCAAGCTGAAGCAATCCAGAGTGTGCGCGTATCCAATAGCCTATCTCTTGGGCACGAATAGACATGCCATCAACCTTGACAGTGACCAGAGACTCGAGGGTAGAGGTAGTCCTCGTACGTGCTTTGCGGATCTCGAGGTCGTTACGAGTTTCAACTCGGAGGCGGTACGGAAGGAAGGACGTGCTGTTGATGGTGACACCAGGTTCGAGAATAATATTCTCGAGAAGCAGGTCGACTTCTGGGGTTGAGACCTCGACCCGTGGTATTGGCACATACTGGATCGATTCGACCAGCTTCGGGACGAAATGGTGGATAGCGTCGGTCAGCAGCTCTGTATTGGTATACTGATGTGCCGGAGACAGGATCTTGGCTATGTAAGTCGATGTCTGTATCAGCTTAGAGACATCGATGTCGCGGAGCACCGACTTGATCGTAGACTGCAGTTTGGCCAGAAGACCGTCAATGTCTTCTCGGAGTGATGAGTCGGTAGCAAGCTGACGTGATTGTGCCCTCAAGTCCTGGAATCTCTGCTCGGCGTGCTCGAAGAACCCCGGGTCTGTTAACATCTCTTGTAAGGCGTTTCCGGCCTGCTGAACTAGCTTGTCGAATTGAGGATCAGTCTTGCCGTGGTCGAGCACCTGGTTGAATCTGTGCTCCAACTCCTGCCACTCTGCAGGATCTCCAAAAGACTTGACGAAAGCCCAAAAATTCCTGACTGCCTTATCCATCTCCAGGTTTGTGTCAACGTCACGCTCTGCAACCGATGCCGTCTCTTGAACGACATGTGAATAAACAAGGGCATAGCGCTGCAGCAATTTCGCTATCGTGGACACAGATTCGGAGTAGTCTTGTCGCTTCCTCAGCTTTGTCACGGCCTCTTTGAGTCGGTAGAGGAGTGTTGACTTCTCGTCGCCTGTGATTTTGTCGACGAAGCTGTGCTCGGCCTCTTGGGCCACTTCAGCAGCACCCTCTACCACGACTTTGGCGACATCTGTTACGTCTCCCCCGAGCTCATCTGCGCTGGGGGCAGTCTCGCCATCGGCACCTGGTTCTTTCAATGCCTGTTGTTGCTGCAGGGAAGGCTCCAGGCGGTGAGCGGCCTGTTGTGATACTTCAGAGAGAGTGAAAGCTGTATCCCGGAAAACTTCTCTCCCAATCGTACTGAGGTCGGCTAGGAAGAGGCGGAAATCCGAGTTTGTCAACAACAGCGAGCCGACTGTCTGAAGGCTCTGAAAAGCTATTGAGCGTGTCAGTACGAGGAAAATGCACGAGGTGGCTCAACACTGACCAGCAGCAGTCTGCGCCTTTGATTTTGCCTTGGAAGTCCGGTGTACAATGTCTTCCATGTCGACAGACACGCGAGCCTTGGTCAGATACCAGATAAAGTCTTGGATCTGGTCGCCCCCGTTCTTGTGTTGCAACAGATCCATGAACTGTTTCAGCCACACTTTGGTGTAGTGTATGAGAGCCCTGCCCGAGTCGCTGAGCTCGGCGTTATCCACATTGAGAACATCCGAGGCCAGCAATGTTCTCAAGTTGTTGATGACCTGCTCGTTTGAAGGCATGAAACCCTGTGTGAGCGCACGCAGCATCTGGTAGGTATGGAGCTTCTGGTGAAGCTCCCTCTGCAGCACCGTGTCGTCCAGATACTGTGGGAGCAGCGGCTCGCGGTCCTCATCCTCTGCAAGTGAATCGAAGCAAGGAAGGCACCAGCAGAACACACCCAGACACTCCATGATGCTGGCCATGATGGCAAAATTGGGACGCAGTCCCAGCTCTCTTGACGGCGGTCCTGGGGGGAACTTCAGAGCATTGACAATGCAGAGGGATTGAGTAGATGTCAGCAGGTTTGTGTTTGTTGGCAGCGGCCTGTTCTAGGTGAGTCCGTCAACTACAGATGAGCGCCAGGAACGCCCTATGACGTCGGGATTGTTGCAGGGGGGTTATTGTGCCTACGTGCCTACTATTAGCGTGCCTTCTACATCAGGCAAACCAGTGCCAAAATGCTGACATAAGCATACTAGAGACCACATTAGTACCACTATGGCAGTGGCGACCAAGGCACGATTGACCGACTAGTCGAAGAGGAAGGTCAAGTGTCACTGTTGTCTCAGGAAGCGCCTTCTTCCTCCTTATATCAGCCTCGCGAGGGACTTGAGCCTCATGTCGAGTCCAAACTGCTTCTCAAATAAGTAAACAAGCACGATGTCGGAATTGCCTCTCTGACACTCATGTCTTCAAAATGCATTGACCTAGACCCTAACCCTGTTCCTCTGCAACACTTCTCGGCCAGGCCGAGTTCCTGAAATGAAGGTCAGGCAGATCGGATCCTCAGCAACGTGTCCCGAAACCAGCCAAATTACGACGTCTCTTCTTCCCCCTTTCAACGTTCAACACCTCTCCCACGGGATATTGTACACGCAGCACCACCACCACAACAGATGCCCTCCTCCTAGGATAGCTCGACATCTTGGTTGACCGTTCCGCTGTCGTCGTAGCGGCGCCAGGACAGGCCAGATCATGGGCCCACTTCTCTCGACCGCAGTCCGGGCTTTCTTCCTCAAAGGCGCTGCAAACATCACCGCACAGCTTATTGCAAGATGGCACTCGCACGGTCCGAACCCACCTCACTTTGACCGGCAGCGCATTGCTGAGTTCGCCTTCTACGGTTTCTTCCAAGCCCAGCTGGGTTTCTTCTGGCACATCTTGCTGGAGCGCATGTTTCCCAGCCGCCGGCCCGCCGACGGTGTCCTGAACGTTTCAGCCAAGGAGAAGGCTCGGGACGACGAAGAAAGCCGGCTGAGCACGGAGGGAGCCTCGTTCAATCTTCTAGAGATTCTGAACCAGTCGAGGCAGGGGGTCATCTGGCGGAATATCGTTGCCAAGCTCGTGCTTGATCAGACAGTGGGCATGTTCTGCTTCCTGTCCATCTTCCTGACTTGGACCAACATGTTCCGTGTGCAACACCTGTCCGAGATCGCGGTCATCTGGAGAGCCAAAATATTCACCCTCATCTACGCCAACTGGGCTATCTGGCCGTGGGTCATGGTCTTGAATTTCGTCCTCGTGCCGGTGGAGAAGCGACAATTGGTCTCGGTGTGCGTTGGATTCTGCTGGAATATCATATTGAGTCTTCTCACTCATCCGGAGCCACCACCAAAGCATGATTGAGCGGTGGACAGATCTACAAATCGATCATCTTCGCTGTGAGACATTCTGTGTTCACCGTGACCACCTCCATGAAATCAGCCTGAATCAAAGCTACGACGTGGCAAGACCATGGCAGGGCGATCCTGCCCCAACCTCGAGATGGAGCGCCAAGCTGAAGGCACACACACACACACACGCACAAAAGGCGGCGCGCAGAAGTGCTGATCTTTTGTGCATCACCGGGCCGAGAACTTGGTGTTGTGAATCGGGCATGTCACTAAGTTTGCAACGCCAAGCCGTGGATACATTGAGCTCAATGGATTTGCTAATAACGGCGCCAGCTAGCTATGAATAAAAGAGCAAAAAGAGGAAGGGGCCAACTCGTTACAATTGATGTGTGAAGACAACAAGATATTCAAAAAGGAGTGGCAGTCCACATCACAGGCCCCAATCCTTTCACCTTTGCTACGTGTGTCTCGTTCAATTCCGTTCAACTCCAAAGCATCTCGACCTCAAGACTTGCGAGTGCCGCCTGTGAGCCAGGGCTTGGGCACGGTCGATCTGCTCCCGTATTCGGAACCCCCCTTACAGACCCACGGGAGTCTCGCAGAGGACACCCTGGCCAAGCTGCATTCGAGGGTCAGCACCTTTGATCGCCACAGCTATCATTTGTTGAAGGGAGAGGGAGACTCACGAGTGGGAGAACGCAGCACTTGGCCGTGGTGCCGGACTCGGCGCAGATCGACGCGAAGTCCTCGGCGCTGGTGGGGGTCTCGGAGACTATCAAGACAGGGCGGTCAGCTTCAGTAACTCGAGTACAAGTCTACCCGCACGGAGGAATTGCTTTGGTCTCTCCTGAGTTTCCGGGCTGGTGCAGGAGAGCCACGACCAGAAGGAGGGAAGTCAAGCAGGAGGGCATGCTAGAGAGGGTAGTGGACAGCAGCTGCGGTACTCACCAGTCGCGCAACTCAGGTCAGCAACGCCGAGGACGTCGGTAGCGCAGCACTGAGCCTCGCTGTACAGGGTGTCGACGCAGGGGACGTAGCTGGTAGAGCCAGAGCCGCCGTCACCACCGCCGCCGCCGCGCTTGGTGGGCTTGGCCATGGCGATGGAGGCAAGGAAGGAGATGGCAATGATGGAGAACTGCATTTTGGTAATGTTTTGAAGGGGAGGAACCCAAGGAGTTTGCAAGTTATGGAATTGGGACGGTGGACTGTAGCGAAGGTAGCTCTGAAGTGTCTTGTTGTCGATGATGATGAAGGAAGAGTCAGACCTTGAAGAGGGGAGAGGAGGCCACTCTTTATACTTTTTTGTGGACAGTGTTCTGATCGTGTCTCGAGTCCTAGGATGAACCCCCAGCTTGTCCGCTGTCCGCCGTCTTCGTCCACCTCACCAGCTGGATGTCTCCTCCCCTTGTGAGTCCTGCTCGAGTCTCCAGGCTCATCGACCACTAGGAGCTCTAAGCCCGAAGGAGCATCCTATAGTTCCGTGTTTACCAAGCCTCAACGTCGCATCGGGCCTTGCAGAAACTGGGAAAAAGTGCAAAAGATCGTCATTGTGCTGAACAGCCAAGGTTCAGACGGCAGGTTAGTCTGCAGCTGATCGCACCTCGATTTCCGAGTCGTCAAGAATTGTATGATATTCCAAGGACGGAAGTTGATCGACATACCCATGAGCCCGGTCTAAACGCCTCTCTGGTCCTCGTGTTGTTTGAATGCACTCGAATCTGGTTTTTCTTGTGCTACAGAACTTCAGGGATGTGGACCGATGGCCACCCTCTCTTCCTCAGCCTCGAGGCCTCATCTTACCTGGATGACGAGGCGGCGCCTGAAGCTCATCATGGCTACACTGCTCGGGATACTCTACAAAGTTCCCGCTCGTTAATATGCCTTCCCAGTCAAGAGAAAGTCTGAAGACAGGAGGAATCGACTCCTGGCGGGAAGCTGGGCTCCGAGGTGGTCCTCTCGCTACGAGCTTCACAACCTAAGGAGCGACGTGAGGTTGCATTCCTGCACGTACAGCTGTCTCTGGCGGCATGGAGCTGGTGGGTGCTCCTCGCTAAAGTGTCGCCTGCACCAGAAGATTTCCAATATATGAAGTCATGACGTCGGTGGCCTCTTCCGTGCAGCAATTTGTGGTGGTAGAGATGAACTGGACCACGTCTAGGGCTGTTGGAATCGATCCACACGGTGGTGTCCGGGTTGCTTACTTGCATCGCCAGCCCACCTGCACCCACCTCATCACAAGGCGGCAAGTCGAAGCGGAAGATCACGATACCACCACGAATGAGAAAAGACCAAATCACCATCCGATGCTCCCTGGGAAATCTAGACCCAACGGCTACGGCACAAATGGCCCACAAATTCTCGACAGGTCACAGTGTCTGGAACCACGACTTGCAGCTGGATACCCGCTTGCAACTGTGCTCTTCTCCCCTGTGTGAGTTGTGACAGGTTACCTTGACGTTGAAATACGTGCATACTCCTCCCGGACTGGGACGCGTGTTGGTTGGGTGGTATTGTGCAATACAACGCCAATGTGCGCAGCCGACTTTGTGTGGAGACACCTAATTAGCTGGCGGCAAAGGACGCTTGTACCTGTCAATCTAATGACAGATGCACTTGACCTGTCGCAGAATGGCTGTACATACATAGTATGGACGTTTTTAAAGGCGGCGGTGGCCGATCCGAGTTCGTCGCTTGGCGGCGACCTCCCCCCCCCCCCTCGATATTATACTAGTCTGAGCTTAGAGGGGTTCAGTGAGATGATCGGTGTGGTGGCTGGCTAGTCTAGTAATTTTATTTTCTTCACAAGTGACAAAAGTACAGGAAGCTTTTGGTTAAATTACCTACAGTGTGTTTTTTCTTCTTGTTCTCTATTCCGAACCCATAGAAAATGTGATCTGGCACTCCATGATTGGCTTGTGTCAAGGTCTGGAACTCCTCCTGGAGACAATCCATTCCCACTCCCCGTCCGATCCTTCTCGATGCAATTAAGCTCTCGGAACGAGAGAAAGTGGGCCGTGGCTCACAATAAGCTGGTTCGCTTGTACACTCGCATGCTCTTTATGGTGTCCTATTAATATGGCCTTCCGAGAGCCTTGTACCACCTGTGCGGCTGCACCGCATCCCTATTGACGCAAAAGTGGGCTAATAACTTACTTTTCTCGACTTCCTGGCCCAGCCATCCGTAGCCCAGATACGGCCCCCCCCCCTTCCTCTTCCCCACCTGGCCCACGACCCTCTTCTAGCCGTCAGCTCTCGTCGCCGCCGCCGCCGCCTTCCGCCCGAGACAGCCCGTGATAGGATCCCCAGCAACATACGACGTCGCATCTCGGCCTCTAGACGGACATGGAAGGGTGGAGAAGAGGGCGGCACGCTGGCAAGGGCCCCTTTCCTAGATGACCTCTCGACCTCTCATTCGAGCCAGCTCATACCCAGAGTACTTTAGCGAGCTGTGTTGTTCAACCTTCCGCGCCCCCTCCCCTATCTCCTGCCTTGACGGCTACTGCTGAACCAGGTAGTTGTAACCGGCAGAATCACGCTCTGACGCGGTGGCTTTTCTTTGGGCATACGAGATTTGTGGAAAAGTTGACTAGGTCCCAGAAAGTGGTGGAGCGGGTTGTGGGATGCTTGGGTAGCATCTGATGGGCTGGAAAGTGTCGAGAACAAACACTGCACGGCGCCCAATGACCGGCCTCATCGTGACCAGCCCGATTTATTGCAGAACCTTCTGTACTCTTGGCATCGGTCTTTCGAGAGTCAATCTGGCCAAACATCCAAGCTGAACATTATCTCGTCTTGTCGGACAGGATCGACTATTAGTCGTGTTGCTAGTCATGTTCACCACCGCCCTCACGGGCGGATTAGAGATCATGGCGGGCCTCTGCGGCGGGCTGCTGACCAAGTCACGGATGGGACGCACACACACACACACACACACACAATGACCTGGATGGATCCCCATTCGGCATTCACGGGTCGGCCTCGACGGGTGTTTCCGTGTTATCTCCTGCTGAGAGCGCTTCTGGGTTATTGTAATTCCCAATTCAGAAGCGCTGAAGATGCAAGCTTTCGGAAGCCGTCATACTCTGGGGCCACTCTTGTGCAGAAGGAAGATGGAAAAGTGGTTCTGATGGCAACACGTGTAGCCACTCTTTGGTAGCGAAGCCCAACAGAAAAGTGGTGCTTCAGAGATCGCATGTGCAGCTATCGACATCCTCGCCATTCACTTTTGGGCTGCCGGTATCACGGACCGTATACTGTTGTTGCGCTTGGCGATCAGCCCAGCCACACGCGACGTGGTTACCCAAAAGCGGCCGGATGTTGGCCAGGAGTCACGAGAGGGTGGCCGCTAGAGCGGTGCGAGGCATCAGGATATCCCGTGATGTTTGGGTACTGACCTCATAGAGCAGAAGCCTCATGCACGGTGAGGATCATCATCTCGCGCGGGCGGAGGGTATGTTGGTGGGGGTTGTGACACGGCAGCAGCGTTGGTCATGCGGTTAATCTAAAAGACCAAGAAAAAACAAAATCTGGAGGAGGCATCATCGAGAGACTGCATGTGGCATCTGCTAATGAATGGAGCCCTACCTCGTGTGCTGCCTCCTCAAGAAGGGCACCCAATGCTACAGAGAAAGCAACGTAGCGAGGTTTCCGGTTGAGTGGAAATGCTACTGGCTTGGCTCGTGATCAAACCATAATACACAAACTCTCCCCCTTTTCAATCTAAATTTAATCTATGTCTGTGCTTCAAGTTCTGGCCCCTTTCATGTCTTGCCCTCCAATGGATGTATCTAGTCGCTGGGGCAGCCTCTAAGCAGCGAGAACTTCCAACTTTGTCTTCGTGCCTCTTGGCCTGTTACAAGACAAGAAACAGTCTTGAGCCGTCGAATGCAGGACAAGAAGTTGTGATGGCATTTTATCCGCCACTAAGGGAAGCTCGATGAACCCCTAGGTTTAGTCTCGATGGAGGATCGGCGCCCGATTTACCCAAGGACCAGTACAGCTGTCGTAAACTCTGATTGGTATAGCTTGTGTGCCTGCAGAAACGAAAGGATATGAAGATTTGTGCTGGCACAAAAGATTCACAGATAGAGTTGTGAAAACTGGTCCACAGAAGTTAAGCTTTGCATGTATCGTCTTGGCCTGCATTTCCCGAGATGGTCAGCGCCTTAAATGTGCTTATTTCTTGGGGGGGAGGGGGGGAGGGGCGGTGTGTGTTGTGTGTGTGCGCTCTCTCTCTATCTCTCTGTCTCTCTGTGTGTGTGTGTGTATAGAGAGATGAGCCCTGCATCGACTATTCGATATATAGCCATCAATCAGAATGTCAAACACACGCAACGGAGGCCAATCTCGTTCATCTAGACGACCTAGGAACTTGCCCGAGCCCCTTTTGGAGCCCACCTGGGTCTTCATCAGCGCTGACATACCCCAGAATCGCAGTCCAGAGAACCCAAAATGCAACCTGTAGCCCGCACCGACTATCTTCAACGCTATTAAGCGAGCCATTCACTGTTCGCAATCGCCCCGGCTCCCAGGTCTTCCGAGCTGCCAGTCCCGCCTAATAGTGTTTGAATTTCCCGCGCCGCCCGGACGGCAACTTCCAGACGCATAGCAGTGGGGCCACTTGTGAAAGGGAGAGGTGATCTCGCCGCCCGGGGAAGAGAGAGGAAGGGGGGAGGGTGTGTGGGTGTTGGGAGGAGAGAGCTGAAGACTTTTGGGCGCAGGGTTTTTTCTTTGGGGCTGGTCATATGCATCTGCATGCAGTGAGGACACAAGCACCACTTTGCCGCTGTAAGCCATCCAAAAGTGTAAAGTGAAGGACGGATCGTCCGGATGGGTGGGGTACCGGAATCCTTGAAGAACGCCTCACATGCTGAGGAATTATATTATAAGCTTTCGCCAAGGCACCCCCGTTGGCAATCTCTGAGGAGTATGGGATTGTATGTATGGGTATCAACAATGGGCAGGAGAATACGGAGCATCCAGACTGGTCGGGTAAAGTTTCATATTTCATTCCCTTTTCCCCATAATCGAGATCCAGATCCTTCTTCGCATCGCTCCACTGGATTAGGCAATGTGGAGATGTAACGACCCGGGGGGGATGAATCGTTCTTCCTCAGTGGAGAAAAGGTCTTGGGTCATTAGGCATCAGGGTAGCAATGGTCGACGTGTGCTGCAGGACAGCGGACTGGGGATTGGAGAATCATAGCTCGATCCGTGTTAGGTGGTCACCTCGCGTGTCGCCTCGTTTTCTCAAGCAGTGGATCGTTGAGAAAAAAAATTTTGCTGATGCGGAAAAAAGTCGTTCGTTTTGTTGCTCGTCCGAAATTGGGTCAAATATCATACATAGCACTGATCTCGTAAGAAATGATCTATCTGGTACTGCTTTTGACGCCACGGGCATTCAGACTCCACCACAACTCGGTCCGTCACAAGGATCGGACCGGACTGCTTGCCGGTCCCGAGAGTCTTCACAATATGAGCAGTAATAAACGGTGAACAAGGGTTGAGACACTATTTGGTATATCATGGCCAAAAGCGGATTAGCGGGTCCAGCTGAAGGAGGCTGGTTTGGACAGGCAGACAGGGTCATACATGGACCAACTATAGGCCGGGCTTTGTATTATGGACAGTGATTGGCCAGCTGAGTGTAAGTCCACTACCAGCCACTTGACTCTCACCAGCCTTATTGAGGCTTTAACTTTGTGGCTTACCTAATACGAGACTGGCCTTGAACCTGGATTCAAAGGTATGAGGAGCCATGCAGGATTCAAAGGTACTGCAGTGCATAATGACGGTTGTAAATGCTTTGTACTTGATTTGGCCTCCCAGCTGGGGCTACCTATACATTAATCACTTGGCCCCTTCACAGCAGACATATCATGTGCATCTATATATGCTAAGTAATTACTCCAAGTGAGACCATTGCGAGAAAGCATAGCCAATGCAGTGTCCTAGCGTATAGTATTGCGCTATAGGTTGCCTCACTCGCGCAATACATGTGTACTGGATTTTACCATCGCGTCAAATTGATAAACATCTTGTTGTGGCTGTATGCATGTTTCTGTTCTTTGGCTAGGTTTATTGCCATTGGGGACAGAAAAATCAATTGACGATATGGATCAAAATTCTGCTTCGTCAACGAAACAGGCTTTGAACATGTCTAATGAAGAACATGATATACCACCACAGCCTGTTGCCAAATCCCCATCTTGAAGATGATCAGGCTTAGGACTTCTGTGCAGGCCAGTCTTCACCCATACATAGGTATAGACGACCGAGATACCACTCCGCTGGAAGTGGTCACTCCTCCTTGCTGCGACACTTTGAAGCTGTAATATGTCAACACCTACATGGGCCACCAGTCGCAGTTGTCACCACTACCATATTATTGAACAGGCTGGGCTTTCTGTTTGATATCTACAGTTCTTCGCTTCATGAACAATGATTCTATTCGCAGGAGGGAGCAGAATGGAAGCCAGTCCGGAGTATGATCCATTTGACACCATTCAGGTTTCTATGTTCAAGTAATTACTAACTAGAAGTCGCTGATGTCTTCTCTTGCGTGCAGTGCATTCATTATCGAGTCCACACCCAATACTCAATCCATCTCCCTTCCCGCTCTATCGTTTACAGAAACTCTGATCAATCAAAGCAAAGGACAAACTTCCCTGGATTATGTCTATGTTTAGGCTGGATTACGGCACAAGACAGTGAGCGAGGAAAATCTCACCATTTTGATATAGCAGTATCCTGTCCAAGGCTTGCATTTGTTGACCCTTCAAGTCTCAATACCAGAACTAGTTGCACAGACACTAGAGTTATCATGCAGACCTTGCAGAATTCATTGTCTGCCACTCAGTATCTCGGTGTTTTAGTCCTGTCACATTTTCCTCGTAGAGATCATTGTATGACGGCACCTGCAAGCAATTTCACAAGAACCCTGGAGAAACGAGATGCGCCTGAGCTGAGGTCCCACCTGCTGGGGCCAGGGACTCATTCCACCGTCTTGGGGCAATTCTTTCATCCCCCTTTTCAAGACACCTTCGTGGTTAGGTACGGTCTAATTATTGACGAGATAAAGGCACTTGAGGAGCCCCTATAGCTCCAACCTATGAATGTCCTCCATATAGCAGATAGCAGAAAGCGTAGAGTCAACGGCATTCTGATACGTTGTCAGACCTCACGTAGACCATATAACACCCGGCCTTACCGGGCGGGCAAAGGTGGCTAGAAGGGCCACCGGCCGGATAGAAGTGTCGGCTGCATAGGCATGAAAAGTGGTCTTACGGGTTAGACAGATTTCATTCTTCCCGGGCACAACCGATTGGAAGAATAAATGTGATGGGAACGATCTCTGCCTTACACACCGCACATTCATCCACACAAACATCAGACTGGATTCCCATTCAAATCACCGAGATTGCACGCTTTGTCACAAAGGGGACAGTATAGGCCCCAGAGAGGAGGGGAAAATAGTCTCTCATTATCAACCATCTCTATGCAGCGCAGAAATGAAAATGATGGAATACATCGCTTGCTAATATGGGACAACTCAAAGAGAGTGGCATGACCTTTCCCGCCTCAACTTAAGCTGTACGGCTCCGTGGCACTCCGGTAAATGTACACCTCCCCAACCAGAACAGCGCAGCCAATGGTCATGGCGATAGCAATGATGGGCAGGTTGACATTCGCAAACTCGAGGCGCCGCACGTGTATATGTTTCCGGCCGAGGATGTCGCGCCACAGCAGACCCGCGAGAGAGGCGCTGAAGGCGGTGCTGAAGGCACCATAATTAACGCCCAGGGCCATGGCGTAGACGGTCGCCCAGAAGTTGCGATCCGAGATGGGGACACCGCTCCTCTTGTGAATTTCCTCCCAAGATTGGACCACCCGGGATAGCAAGATTGTCGTGCCGATATTTGTGCCCGCAAACTATTGATTTTCGTAAAGGAGAAATTAGCCAAACAGACAGGTGGAAGGGGCAACTCAATCCCTTTCGGAACGAATGATAAACTCACATTACACAAGATCACGGACAGAAACCCCATTCCCCCGATCGCGCCAACGGTGCCCGTCTTATCTACCCAATGATCCCAGCCATAGGCGAAGACAGGCACCCAGCCTTTGGTGACGAGTGCCTCCACCAACACGAACATGGAGAGGGCAAAGGGCACAAGGGCAAACGGGAGGTGTGCAAGCACGGCCGTGACCGTCGGAAAAGTTTCCTGACACCATCGATACCAGAGTTCAAGGAGGGATACGAGTGTCTGCGGTTCTTTCGCCTGGGTAGGCTTCACGACCTCCGAATCACTCTTGACCGCAGGCTCGACATCTGCGTCTGCCCCTGGGGTGTTTTCTTTGTCGTCTAGGTCCTTGATCTGCTCTGCGTATTGTTGTGCCGACGTGACGAATTCGCCGCTTCCAGTCCGAACTGGCTTCTCCGTGGCCTGGCTCTCCTTGGACGGGCGAATTTCCGTGAGCTCTATGTTCTTGGTGTCGTGGCTGTTGTTGATCTCTGCACTCCTTGATGTAGACGAGTCATCTCTCGACCGACCGTCTCGAACGATTACTGGCACATGCTCTGTCGGTTCATCGATATAAGCATCTCCTCCTTCCTGGCCTGAGCCAGACAAGCCTGTTGCGTCAGCACGCTCAGCCTCCTGCGCCCGTATTAACCGCTCAGCACGGGCGTTCTCGATCTCCTCACGGCCTTTTCTTGCTATCTCGCGTGTCTCATGCCGGTGCAGCCACCCAAAACCAACATCCCAGCAGAACATGACAAAAGCCGCTGGTAGGGTCACCCAAAAGACAGGGTGCTCGCCTGTTCCCTGGCTTGCGGCGTTGATTGCCAGGACCGTCACTAATGTCGCCGTCATGATGACAGCGCCGAAGGATGCTCCTCCCTTGTCCAAGAAGGGATTCATGATCTCCTCGAGCGAGAGCAGCTGTTCTTGCTCGCTGTTGGGATCGCCATCCTCCCAGTCCTCGGCCTGTCCCCTGGCATTAGGAATATTCGGGTTGACAGGATCCCTGGTCCTGAGGTCCTCCGGGAGCTCGTGCATCGTGATCTTCATGGGAATGAGCCTCTCATGCGCAAAGATGATATAGAGAAGACAGGGGAAGAGCACAATGGCGGTGATGACCACGGGCACAATCATGTTGGCCGTATAGTCGATGAACTTGATGTTGAAGGCACCGGCCAGGACGAGGTTTGTCGGGTTCGAGGAGACCAGGATGGCCGAGGCGATGTTGGCAACGGCGAACTGGGTGTGGATCCACGCTCGAGGATGTTCAATGTTGCTCGACACGCGGGTCATGTAAGCCAGAAAGGCCGTACCCGACAGGATGATCGGGTCGTTCCCAATGAATGAGCCCAGGGCGAAGAAGAAGGCGTAGAGGTAGAAGAACAGCCTGTGTCCGACCTCGCCACCCCAGCTCAGGACCCTGAAGGCCAGGTACCGAATGAGGCCCGAGGCGTCGATGGAAATGGCGATGTAAGCAAGCGTCAGGAAGAACACCATGATATCGATGGGAAGTATGTTGTTGGAGCCCACGGTCCCATCGTAAACCTCCTCCCGGCCTATAGCCAAGATAGCCAACAAGAATAAGTCTGCTATCAGCGGGGCCGTGATGAAGTTCAAGGGAAAGCGCATGCGAATAAAGTGTGGGCCCCCAGGCCCGGCTCCGGGCGCTGCACTGCCATTACGGGTATCCGGTCTGCTCTTCTGCCTCGGCGGAATTACTCGCAGGCGGCGCAAGATGTCCGAGGTACCATGCACAAGCGCCGTGGGGACATAGATGGGGATGTGGAATGGAAAGAGCACCACGAGATCTAAGCATCAACAACAAATGCGAGCGTCAGTATATGCGGTGGCAGCACGAGTAAGCAGGGGGGGGGGGGGGTGGTAGCCGGGCGGAGCCGGTGGTTGACCTACTCGTCAGGACGAAAACGATGCTGGAGAGTTTCCCGAGTTAGTATCCTGTAGTTTTTTTGTCTCATCCTCTCGGACTGAGGACCAGAGTCGGACAAATTTGTCGAGCGTACTCACAGTGTGACGATGCTTCGCCATGACCGGATGTCATTGACATTGAGATTGATTGTGTCTGACATGTCGAGGTCGATTCCATCCTGCAGACAAATACCCCCCTTATTGTGGATTTCGTATCATGAGCGCCGTGTGTCTGTCGTCTTTTTGAGGGATGCGCAGTCGTGGTGAGCACGTGAGGTCATAGATGAGAGGCCCTAAACGCACCAACCCCCCGTCACTTCGAGATCCTCCAGCCGTCGAGCCAGACGGCAGCCGAGATGCTCTGTGGCCGAAAGAGCTTCGCACGTGGAAGTTGCCGTGCTTATGATTCACTCTTGGCAGCTTCTCGATACAGCTGGCGGATGTGGCTGTGCTTCTGCCTAGCAGATAGATAGGCGGAGGAGGGCTGGCTGGGTTGTGGGAGAGCCGAGAGAGGAAACAGAATGATGCGAGCAGTTACTTGGCACATATTTTTCTTTTGGTGGGCTCTCCAGGGGTTTTCAGTCAGTGAGGTCAGTGAGTCGGGTCAGAGGCCTAGGGTGTTTGTTAGGCTCTGGCTCAGAGATAGTCACTACAATAGGGCCAGGGCCTAGCAGGAACTGGCCAGGGCTGATACCCTGTCACCTTCTTGAGTCAGGGCCCAGGAAGACAGTAGCAGATGGTATCGGAGCCCAATATTGCCTTTGTCTTGGAGCCTGTTACGGTGAGGCTGTACTTACTTAGTACACTGTTTGTGTCTCCTCTCCACTGTGACTCAAGGGGGGGGGGGGGGGGCATCGGTCCATTGGGCCTACCCCAGATCTTGAGATCTAAGTACTGCTGTGTACAGACCGGCACATTATTTCGTGTCATGCCCGACCAATATTATTGGGCACACATTATAGATATAACATGGGCCCGTTCCATATCATCTTTCCCCACGTGTTGCTGTAGGTCGCAATTGCATCTCTAGATCAGTGAGTGCCCTGAGTGCCCTAGACCCACTGGGCTCCTCTTCTTCCCTTTTGCCTCGATCTTGGCTGCTGCTCCACCGCCAGCAGATCTGCATATAATACTACTATTTCGGGGCAACGAGGTACTTTTTTGGCTGTCAGTCTCGACCGAGGCTTTTTTACCTCTCCATTTTCAGGCTGCAGTTGCTTGGAAGCTGATCACGAGCTCTCCCAGCCACTACTTGGCGGAATCTGCCCTCAGCACACGAGAGTCCCGACGAGGGGCGGTGGCTTACAGAGATGCAGCTCTTCCGTCTTCCCAGAGACAAATGAAATGGTTGCCCTGCTGCCGTGCTGACGCAGATTACCCCCCCTCCCCCCCGGGGACATGTGCCAGCTCACGCACAATGGGGCATGGGGGACCTGGTACTTGGGCTTTCCATCTCGGGCCTACTGCTTACTGGAACTCTGACCATAAGAGCTGATCGAGGCATTTAGCGTGCAGCGCACAAGAAAGCGCTCTCCTTTGCTGGTATCCGAGCGGAAGACGGCGTATCTCTTGGGCCTGCCCACGATCGTGACCGAGATGGATCAGCACGCTTCTCATTGTCCGAACGGTGGCTTTGCTCATTCCATCCATTCGACTGGCTGGACATTTTCTTTTTAAGCCGCATCAGGGCTTGTCCTGCATAAGCGGTGCTATAACTATCTGGGGAATGCCTCTTCTCTCACACACACTCACACATACATACACACAATCCGTCTCTCCGTCTGTCAGACATCGCTAAGCCGCTTGCTTTTTTTTTGCAACCCTGAATGTAGTCGACTTGCTCTCGTTCAGGCGGACAATTCAGTCGTCGTCGCCGCCAAAGAAAAATGCGCCCGAATGCCAGCTCTTTCCCCACTCCTTGCCTCCAATGCCTCACTGCCACTGAACAGCACGACTATCAACAGTACTGCTAGTGAGACTCTACAGGTGGTCTGCGCCTGGCCTGTTTCGGGGCAGTACGGCCCGGGCACTAGAATCCTGTACGTTGGTTCTCATTATTCATGCGCATCACACCGCAACTTCATGCAGCGCCTCTCGCTGTTTCCTCAGTTTCGGCTAGCCCTGCAAAGACTAACACACGACATGCTCTTTTTGTCTTTTATTTCAGATACTATGTCTTGGTAGCTGCTTGTGTGCTGGGAAGGGGCTCCGAGTGGCTTAGGGATGCGTGCCTGGCAGCTGCACTGCTGCTCCCTGCAGTGGCAGCACTGCACGGGATCGTCCTCGCCGCGGTTCATGTCGACGGTAAGTGCGACGACACATGCTGTTGAGATATGGTATTCAAGGTCTCTTTGTTAGTCACTCACGCGCTGAAATCAAACAGGTGCCGTCGACATGGACGTTTACGGTGCGTTCCAACTCTGCGCGATAGGCGTGCTGGCCGGCCCGGTCACGGTCCGGATCTCCAAGACGTACTTCAACACACCAGGCCGCAACCTCATCTTCCTCTGGACGGGAATGATCCTGTCTGGGCTCTTGAGTCTGACAGTCGAGTTCTTCAGGGTCAATCCGGTACCCTGCCCGGCAGACGAGTTCAGCTATGGCGAGGACGTCTGCAACCTCAAGTGCTCGGTCGACAAGGGACCCTTTTCACCGCTGCGCGGCGGGTCGCAAAACAGCATCTACGTGATCAAGGCCCCGGATATGCTGGGATTCGGGACGGCCACGCTTCTTGCCGCCGCCTGCTGCATCCCGGCCATCCTGTCGCTCGTGGGCATGTGGAACAAAATCCTGAAGCTGAACTGGAAGAAACGGTTTGGCGATGCGGAGGACGGCGACGGGGAGGGCGCGCAGGGGTCCAGCGCCGTCTCCAAGGCCAAGATGCTCAATGTTAATGACAGGATCCGCTTCTTCCTCAGCATGGTCGAGATACCCGTCTTCAGCGCTGCCATATTGGCTATCCTCATCGTCGGCGAGAGGAACTTTTTCAGTTACCAGGTTGCATACATGAGCGAGCCAATCGCCAGCGTGGGTAGGTAGCCCAGGATACTTGTCCTACAGAAAGACACCGGTGCTTCCAACAGTGCCCTCTTTCTTTCTTTTTTCCTTTTTTCCTTCTTCTTGTGGTGTATCAATATACTAATCTAATCACTTATTGCTAGGCCAGTGGGCGCCCATCGTCGGTACTGGGCTCGCTGCAGTCGGCTCGCTCTATGCTCTCCTGGCGGCAGATGCCGGCAAGGAGGGTGACGTGGGCTCTATGACAGACACGCATATCCATCACTGTGCCTGCTCACAATATCACTATAACAACGAACATTTTCCCGTCAAAACCGCATCGCAAGGTCAAAACGAAGACGGGGCCGAGATTGACCACGTTGAAACCCGGAACGGCCCAGAGATGCCACGACGCCAGACATACGAAACCAATGCCACTGCTTCTCCTCATGCGTCGAGGCGATTGACACAAACCACCACCAGAGGCACCACCTTCAACAACAATGACCAAGACCTGCAGCGGTACAGCACAACAGGGATCACACGGACAGCAGGCGACGCCGGAAACAGGCGCAAGGTGGAGAAGGCCTTCGAATGGATCGGTGACAAACTAGGAACGCCAGCCCCAGATGCATTTGACGACAGTGCGTTCCGGATCGGACCAGCTGCGGATTTCCCCACCGTGCCGGGCGAAGAGCAGAGGAACACGGCCCTGCCGCAGATCAAGGCGTCGTATAACTTACCCCGCGACTCGGACGGGCTTATCACACCTACTAATATGCCCCGGCGCTCGCAGTCTCGCTCACGCGCAGAGAGCTTCACCAGTGCGGTGTCTGGCCTGGGGATCGAGGGCGTCACAGGAAGGGCGTCCCAGGACGACTCGGATACGGTTGCTGGGCCTTCGGAAGAGAGGCCTAGACCGAGACGAGATACATTGGAGGTGCCGAAACAGTCATATCATAGCCCTGTACCGCGCAGGGAAGAGTCGTATGGTTGGGGGTCGGATCCTAATGTGGCAGTGGACGATGCAGACCAGAGTCCTAACTCGCCAACGATCACAGTGTCGCCTGAGCCGGAGTCTTGATTAAAATGAAAAGTCGACATGTGTATCAATCGAAAAAAGAAAAGAAAAAATTCACTTTGCATCGAGTGAGATTTCTGGTGCACAAGGTAGTGCAATGCATCCAACGGGATCAATTGCTCGTAACTGGAATTAATGTCTTCAGCAGCGGCTCTTCAGCGGCTGCAACGGCTCGAGCCGCCTCGATGACGCGCTGCCTGGGTGGTCTCAGAACGGTCTTAACGGTCTTAATAGGGCTGCCTACGCCATTGACTTTGTGATAGTCGTCCAACGCCAAATCAATTAGACTGACATCACCACTTTTCAAGGCTGCTGATGTATATACCTACATATATACATATACACACCCTAGCGTACCGTAGAGACTCAAAGGCTTCCAGGTTCGCATCTCTCTTCTGAGCCTCATCAGTGTAAAGATACAGGACTTCTCCTGTACACAGAATTCAAGAATTATTGTGAACTTGTCTCCCACGGAGCCGTCCCCGTTGACTTGTCATCATTGATCACCCGCGTACTTCATCCAACCGACCAAGATGGGTATCTCTCTGTCCACGGCGCGCTACCTGGCGCCCGTCAGCTTCATCATCGACTTCGCAGCCCAGCAGTACGGCATGCTCAGCACCCCCAACATGAAGGACGTCCACGACGCCAACCTCTCCTTCTTCTCCCCGCAGCCCTACTTCATCGCCGGCTTCTTCTTCCCCCAGCAGCTCTTCCAGCTCGCCTGGCTGTGGCGCCTCTGGCGCTCGACCCCGCAGTCCGCCCTCGAGGACGGCGCGACCAGCACCATGGTCGACTTCAGCCCCTTCTACGCCTTGGGCAACCTCTGCATCGCCACCTGGATGGTCTTCTGGAACGCCTCCGAGCTGGGCCTCAGCAACATCTTTGTCGTCATCAACTCCCTCTCCCAGCTGTACTACGTCTTCGGCCGCCTCCCGCCCATGGACCTGGGCTCCACCAACTCGGTCCTGACGCACGTCGTGAGCAAGACCTTTGCGGGCATCGGCGTGCTCGACCTGCTCCACAACGGCTCCGTGGCGTACTTTGTCAACCAGCAGCCCTCCGCCGCCGTCAAGGTGCTGACCGCCGTGGGCTTTGGCGGCCTGGCTGCGTGCAGCGACTGGATCTTTGGCGGCTGCCTGGTGTACGACCTGGTGGCGCTGGCGGTGGGACAGCGGGCCTATGGAAATCATGGCTGGAGTAACCTGCTGGGACTCTACGCAGCGGGGACCGCTGGGATCGTCGCTTTTCGAAACATTACGAGGTAATCACACGTTCTTCTCCGTTCTCTGCGAATATCCTGTGCTGACACGAGAGCGTTTCACTAGGCCACCGTACCGACGGGGATCGAGTTCTGACTATCAGGCAATTGGAGGAAAGTAGCTGATGATTTTTCAGACTGTGTACATGTGATTGATTTTGTAGTGAGCATTGACTTCGTTCATCGTAAGGGAAAGCAGTAATTAATGATAAGGAAAATTTATGAGTTGAAGTGATTCGAGCGTTGAAGGTTATGCCTTGATATACGAACCAATGTGTTGTCGAAGATTAGGAAACTACACAACTAGATGTCTCTCTCTGATCGAGGAAAGGCTTCAAAGGACAAAACCATATAGTCTGGTCGGAAATGGGAGAAGTCATAACTGCGTTAGATAAATCAGCCTCGCATACCAAGTGACTCCATGCTACTCCGATAACAAAAGGATCATCGACTTCCTTCTGGTTTTCTTTCTTGCTTTGGTGCCCTTGAAGCAGGTTCTTCCCAGAAACCCAAGCACCCTTCGGAAGGGAGCAAAAAACCCACGGCTGCTGTTTGTTATCCGCCACAATTGCACACATCCAGATACGCAAGTCATCGATGTCTTGTAGTCGCTCCGCAGAATCCCGTCAACAGGCCTGCCACAGTACCCACTGCCCACTGCCGTGTATCACATAAACTATGCTCTTTCTCCCTGGAGTTTGATATTCTCCAGCTCTTGTTGACAAAGCTCTCCTCGACACGACGCTACTGGCTCCTCGCACTGCTCTGCTGTTGCTGTTGTTGTTGTTGTTGGGCACCCGAAGCGATACTCGCACCGTCCTCCATCTCCGTCACGTCCTCGATGCTGATGATCCTCCTGCTGGGACCGCGCGTGCTGCGGCGCTGACCATTGTTTCCATCGCCACCGCTGGTGAGGAGCGGTCGTCCCTGTGCATCGTACATCCTCGTCTGCATGACCGGGGCCTCACCCAGATTCTGCTGCGTCGTGCGCACGCCCGAGCCGGCGTTGTTGGAATAGGCTTCATGCCGGTAGGCCCAGCCTCTTGGAGGCTCGCCGTTGCCGGAGGTGGTGGTCACGAAGGAGACGGAGCTGGAGAAGGAGAAGTTGAACGGCATGGCTGCGTCTCTGTTGCAGGATGCAATCACTTGGGTTTTCTTTGTCAAGTTATCTGTTGACCCGACTGGTGATCAGTATCGTAGAATGTCCGCTTGGAGATTTGAGAATGTTGAGTATCGAGAGAGGAGCAACGTGTATCAACGTTTCACCGCATGCCATGGCCACGATATGATAGAACGATTCTGACGTCATTCGCACACAAGTTCATCCGAACCGACCTCCGCGGTGACTGCCCTGACAGCGACACAGTACAGTCCGTAAGCACCTTTGCTGTGCTCACCGACGGTGGCCAAGTCATGTTTCTTTGTTGGACTCTTGTATATCGCAATCGTATCGTACACGATACTGATCAAAATCATGCTTGGAACTCGTGTCGCCTGATCCCGGGAACGTCCACCTCCACCCGATACACATGACCAGTCGAGCCCTCCGACGCGATGGAAGTGATAAACAGCGTCTTCATATCCTCGCCTCCGAAGGCAGGACAAGATGTCATCTTGGCCCCGGGCACGGCGCACGCAGCCACCGTCTCGCCCTCGGGACTAAGCCTCACGAGCTTGCCCTGCGAGTTCGCCGCCACCCAGACGTGACCCTCGACATCGACTGCCATCCCATCCGGCATCCCGCCTCCTTCTAGTTCCGCAAACAGTCTCTTGTTGGATGCCGTCCCGTTTTCCAGATCGTAGTCGTATCGATAGATGCTTCCGCCCGGCGTCTCGCACACGTACATGGTCTGATCATCGGGAGACCAGACCGGCCCGTTGGGCACAGGCGTGCTCACGAGACTGTCCAGCTCGAGCACCGAGGCGTCCTCCGTCTCTTTAACGCTCTTGTCCATGCGCCAGATCCGGCCAATCGCCGTCTCCTCGTCCAAAGCCATGGTTCCGGCCCACCACCTGCCCCGAGCGTCGATCCCGCCATCATTCATCCGCACCTTTTCGTCGAGACCTGCATCGTCACGATGCTTTATCTGTGCCAAGGGCTTGAGCGCCCCCGAGTCCAGCGAGAGGAGCGCCAGACCCAGCCTGGTCTGAACTGCCAACACATCCTCCCGGTCCGCGACAACGTGTAGTCTGGTGACGCACTCTTCAAGCTGGTAGGTTCTTCTTGACTCCCAGCCTTTGTGTGCAGGAACGGCGTGGACGAGCTGAGCTTTGATGTCGACAAGGAAGAATGTGTCATCACTGGCCCGGTACAAGGGACTCTCGCCGAGTCCCGATGCTGAAGGAAGCCATTCTTGGGCGGTATACTCTCTCATGATTGCAAGGTGAGGTTGTTGAGAGGTTGAACGGTTCGCCATATCGACAAGTCATTTGAATTCTGCCCTTGAGAAGACCACTCCTAATGCTGCCAGGCCAACGACGTCACTTCTACGTCACCCCGAAACGGTTACCCCAAAGCACCCTGATGATCGTCAAGACTGATGAGCGTTCATTAAGTGGTGCCACTCAGCAGTGTTACGACTGACAAGACCGAAGTGATCACGGACACAAAAACAATAGACAACTACACTTGCCGCTCACAGGACGCAAATCCATAACAAAGAAATCAATGGATATTGAATGAGAAATGAACTGTATAGACTCGCTGTGTATGACCATAGACGAGTATACCGTCTTTGCAGACAGATCTGCCGACACGCTTGAAGAGCCAACTAGACATCACCGGTCCATAGCTGTCCATGGGGCGCATCTTGATCTTTCATAGGCTGCCACTTCTCTTTTTAGCGCTGCGTGGATGCATTCCGTTCCATCCAGGCATATATGATTCTCTGTAGTAGCTGCCACCGCAAGTCAAAGATTTTCCTCGACGCTGTGTTTGCAATGTCCCAAACCTCTGCGCCAGCCAAGTTTTCAATATCCACCTGTGGGCCTCCCTTCCAATCTACCTGGGGCTCTTGAAAGTGTAGGAACTTGGTGAAGCGATGTACGGCCCGGTAATGGTAGGCCAGGTGATTGTCTGGGGTACTCCTCACGTCGTGACACCGTGGGCTGTCCATAGTTTGTGAAAAGCTGTCGACACGGTTGCTCCTAATATCACTCTCGGTGCTTCTAACCTCGTAGACAAAATCCTTAGGGACGATGCACACTATCGCATGTGTCGGCATATCCACACCGACATTCCCAGGCTCCGGGAACGTCTTGGGCACCACGGCGCCAATGTGTCCGAGGAGGCTGTTCCACTCCACGCGGCACCTCCTTCGTTCCATCTCTTGTCTTGTTGCGGCAACCTGCCTCTGGAGGGCTTGGAGGAATCCTTCGCTCTCGACTTCTTCTGCTATGGGCAGGTGACACCAGAGGTTGACGGTCACGGGTGGTGGGCGTCTGGGGGTGTGCTCATCATTGTCTTGCTCGTTGGTTGGAGTTGCTCGACCGAGGAACAGATATGTACCTGGCGGTACGTTGGCTTCATCGAGCTTGCGCATGCCTGGACACTTTTCGAAGCGTACGAATACTCGCGTCTCTGGCATCGTGGCCAGGCTTCGTTGACTTGTTGCGCTGGTTGAATGTTATGATGATACGAAGATGAGCGTTGTGACTCTTGTTGCATGTATGTAAAACATGAGTGAGTACAGTCAATGTCTAGGACGAATCTCGGCTCATGTTACAAGATCTATAGAGGAGAGAAAAAATTGGTATATCCAAGAAACACGGACTTGCAATGATAACAAAACATTATCGTCGCGCGAGCTGTCAGTGATTCTCAATAACACCTGCTCAAGCGATCGAGCCTTCCGGCATCATTCTTGAAGCTAGGAAGAATTCATCGCAAATAATGACACGAAGCCGCTGCCCAGCTTTTAAGAGATGGTTCCGTGAAGAAAGCATGTCTCTCGCTCTTGCCAGCCTCAACCTAACATATTAGATGTGCCTTCATACACTTGGTCCCATAACTTGTGCCAACGGCAGCGCGACGGTATCTGGCAATCTGAGCTGGTTCAAATTACTTTACTTCTCTTAATTACTTCCCTAATGCAAAAGAGTTCCGCAAGAAACAAAAGTCCACTGTGAAGACGTTAGCAGGGCCCACTACTCCAATGATGCTCGCCGGCAGTTGGATGCGAAGTAATTATGAGTAAGGCCAAGAAGTGAGATCTGATTGAACCCTCTCTAGGGCCGCCTTGTAATTCGTGTTTCGCCTGCTGGGTCTAGACACCATCAGCCCGAACCATCTTGGGGACCCAGATCTGACGCGCCAAGAGCAATCTGCCCCGCTGGCCTCGGATTCTATTTATGACGTTTCTGGATCTCGTAGTGAATATGATCAGACTCCAAACACCTGTTTCCGACCAGGCAGGCGCTCAGCCGTCCTTGGCATGCAGGTTCGTGAGGATAGGCCACTGAAGCCTTCCCATTCGCCTTGGCGGCAAGCTCCCCGCTTGTGCCTCTTGAACGCTTCGACTGACTGTAATGTGGTGATTACCCTATCCTTCGAGATTTTGTTCCTTACACAGGGATGTTCATCCCCGCGGGAAGCTCGCAATAGCGGGTGATCAAAGTTAGCGGCCTCGAGGCCGTCTGACATGTCATTTTCACCCCTTGGATCAACAAATGTCAGGAAGGACAGCTTGGCATGTTTATTTACTCCCTCTTGGCAGTCTGCAGCCTGCTCTGGACCACAGCAGTCAGTCTCCTTGTCCACGTTGAACTCAACGAAATGATTCTTACTCTCCTTACTGCCAAGAAGCCGTGGTGATTCCTCAGCAGCGCTGTTGATGTCCTGCAGGAATTCTTGATATTGCTTGGTCACTAAAAATACGATCAGAACCATTATTCTTTCCTTTAGACTCTGTGCTCAGCAATAGGAGCAAAATTGGGCCCTCGGCTACAGGAGTCTATTCTGATTTCCCCTAATCATAATACATTTTTGGAGTATTCGCGCGGACCAGGCAAGGTCCATCACGTTTTCGATTGATTCAATTGCGTCTGCGAGCCGGACACGCTGCCGGATTACAAAGAGGATCAAACAGGAACAGAGAGAAAAAAGGAATAGAGTTTGAAGACTCTGCTAGTAGACGTGCTGTGACAAGGTACAGTAGGGTGATTGAGAGACAAGGAATTGTCACATTTGCTGGTATAGCTGTAGAGGTCAAACCTGGAACATGTCTGGTGCTGGACGAATTCGAGGTCGTTACTCATACACCCAAACTTGACGAGGCTCTGTTTCTGAGGCCAGACGAGAACGTTGAGTGACATGCTGATTTTCTTGACCTCGCACAATTGTCTGTGACGACTTGGCGTTGACAACGTAAGAAAGACACTGCACCTGGGCTTACATCCTGTCATCTTTCCACCACGTTGTGTGGCCGCGTCCTGACCTACAGACAGACCAAGGCGTAATCGTAGGCCTGTCTGATTCGGCAGACCGAGGATCGCTTTCTTGAACCGGTTCTGGAAATTTCAATTATATATATGAGTGATAGTCGCAGCCTCTCTCTCTCTCTCTCTCCATTTCCATTCATCCTCATTCCATTCAGCAGACTGTGTCTCTTCAGCGTTTCCTTTTCTTTGCATTTCTGTCCTTCTCTTCGGCTTCAGTAGACTGGCTCTGCTCGATTGCCTTTAATTCTAGTTCCTCACTCTCATTAACCTTGGGTATAGACCGGATCTAAACCCTGACCTTCTTTACGCGTGCTCGTTGATCGGCAATTGAACAAAATTCGCAACTGCGTTGCACCATCATCGTCTCCTGCTCTCTTCTTCACCCGCAGTCACGAAACTCAC
Source organism: Aurifilum marmelostoma (assembly GCA_027559495.1). Taxonomy (NCBI): domain Eukaryota; kingdom Fungi; phylum Ascomycota; class Sordariomycetes; order Diaporthales; family Cryphonectriaceae; genus Aurifilum; species Aurifilum marmelostoma. Next base: position 1,284,122 of record JAMXSV010000010.1, on the reverse strand, counting down.
GTCTATAAAAATGCGCTCTGCTCAGATCTTTGCCGTGCTTGTCAGCATTGCTGGCGTCTCGAGCGCCTTGCAACAAGTCGCTCCTCGGTATGTTTAAAAAAAGAAAAAAGAAAAAGAAGAAGAAAAAAAAAAAACGCCGTAGCTCGTTGCTACAACTCTTTAACCAATCTCCAAATGCTGATCATGAAATTGCCACCTCAGCGATGGATCTTCCCACGTCGACCTCGCCGAGCGCGATGAGGCGCTGGCAGACATCCTCGCAAGAGCCGCAGACCTGCTGAGCAGCAACCACCAGCTCGAGGCGCGCAAGAAGAAGCCCAGCAAACCGTCCAAGCCGTCCACGGTGGCGACGCCTGCGAAGCCGTCCTCGTCTGTTGCGGCACCCCAGAAGCCTTCCTCCAGTTCCGCGGCACAGCAGCCGACAACTTCGGCCGCGGCCCCGACGACGTCGTCGTCCGCAGCGGCGCAGACCACGTCTGCCCCTGCTACCACGTCGGTCCCCACGACCATGGCTACTGTCACCACCAGCGCCTCGTCTTCCTCCGAGGTGGCCAGCGAGCCGGCTGCGACGACAACCTGCTCTCCCAATGCCAAGCGCGGGCTCTTTGGCAGCTCGGGCAACGGCTGCTCTAACGAGGACCCTGGCACCACGGACCCTATCATCGACCCTACGACCCTCACGCCTCTCATCCCTATCCCGGGACAAGGTAAGTGCCATTCAGCTCATGAGGACCGGTGTCAAGTTGTTGGGATATGACGCGACATCATGATGATCCTATCTGGCGAATGGTTGCTAACAAATTCTGCTCTACAGAGGAGCCTAGCAACGGAACTGTTCCTTACATAAGGGAGTAAGAGAAGAGAAGGAGAAGGGACGGCGGGGGACATTTGATGGAAACAACCAGTTGGGAAGCTCATGCGCTGCTCTCTTGGTCATTGTGACGGCTGACAATGTCAGCCGATGTCAGGAAAGCAAGCGCTGGGTAGCACTCAAGAAGCCTTTTGACCACGCTCTTTTAGCTGTTAGACGCCCAACTCAATACATTCATTACTATTATATCTGTGCTGCTTGCAATTGCTGTCAATGTGTGATTCACTTAATGTCGGGCATCTTGAATGATTGGTTCTGGCTTGTTTATACAGGCAACTGATAGAGCCTATCACAGTAAAATCAATCGCGCCAGGTCCGATTCCCGGGCCCGGCGATCAAGCATTCGTCAAGTCCCGGCTCCCCGCACTTCGACCTCTCAGGACACCAAGTGCCAAAGTATCATCTAACGATACGATACCTACCTATTGCATACTTGGGGAACGAAAGCTCGATATAAGGTTTACTCTAAATTGAGTTCGCTGTTCTTTGCCGAAGAAGTCGCCTCCCGCAACATCAACCAAGACACCTGTCCGGCCCTCCACCATGGAGTCGAAAGCCCTCGTCTCACGCGGGCCCTTCAGCCAGGGAAAATGGGCAATAGAGAAGGTCCGGCTCCGCGAACCAAAAGATGACGAGGTCGTGGTAGAGGTGGTTGCTTCAGGCATCTGCCATACAGATCTGCACTGCGGCGATACGCCCGACGACGAAGGCGTGCCTGCTGTGTTTTATCCCAGGGTGCTAGGTCATGAGGTAATTATTGATAGGTTCTCCCCTTGGTCGTTCCGGTCTCCAATGCATATTTTCACCTTGCTGACCTTCACGTCTTAGGGTTCCGGGTATGTAAAGGAGATCGGCAAGGCTGTGACCAAGGTGAGCTCAGAAAACAATCGGCTGCCAGACCAGTCCTGGTATAATTATACTTATCCGCGCAGGTCAAACCAGGAGACCCAGTGCTCCTATCGTTCTCGTACTGCGGCGAGTGCCACGTCTGCAGGACAGGTCCGCCTTCGCACTGCACATCATTCTTTGACATCAATTTCATGGGCGAGCCCGCCTTCTTCTCGGAAGACCAGCAGCAGGACAGGTCTGCCGTCATCGGCGGCCGCTTCTTCGGGCAGTCGAGCTTCGCAAAGCACACGGTCGTCAGTGACAGATCCGTCGTCAACGTGGCCGGTCTGGGGCTGTCGCGCGATGATCTAAAGCTCCTCGCCCCTCTCGGCTGTGGACTGCAGACCGGATCCGGCACCGTCCTCAACGTGGCGCAGGCTGGTCCCGAGGATGCCATCGCCATCGTGGGCATGGGAGGGGTCGGCCTGGCAGCGGTCATGGCGGCCAAGAATCAAAAGTGCAGGACCATCATAGGCATCGACAGGGTCGAGGCGCGCCTGGAGCTGGCGAGGTCTCTTGGTGCGACGCACGTGTTCAATACCAGCACGATGTCGGTAGAGCAGCTCATGGCGGCGGTCAGGGACGCTGCAGACGGCCTGGGGGCGACCATCTCCATCGATACGAGTGCGTACCCGCCGCTCGTGGCTGCGCAGGTCGAGTACACCAGGTACATGGCCAAGATCATCCAGGTCGGGACTGGCATGCCCACTGCTCACCTGACGCTGCACATGCAGAGCTTCATGGTCAGCGGCAAGCAGTATTTCGGGGCGGTGCAGGGCCACAGCAGGACCAGCGAGTACGTGCCAAAGATGATTCAGTGGTGGAAGGAGGGGATCTTTCCCGTTGAGAAACTGGTCAAGTTTTTTGACTTTGAAGATTTCGAGAACGCTGTCAAGGTCATGGGCCGGGGGGATGTTGTCAAGCCCATTATGGTCTGGTAGCTCCATGAAGTGGACGTTTCTAGCTTGCTGAGCAATGTGAGCAAGATGACTTCGCACGTACAAGCCTTCCATTGTCAAGCGAACCGTAGTAATCACTCATTTACATTTAAAATGAACAAATATTGTACCGGTAATTATGATATATGAACACTTCTTTACACACTGGAGACACCCCGTGTCGAGCAACTAGCCAAATTGAAACAAGTCGGACACACAGCATCCCTTTTCTCTTCTTCTTTCTTTTCTTTTCTTTTGGTTTTTTTTTTTTTTTTTGGTTTTTTTTTTTTTTTTTTTTTTTTTGGTTCCATTCTCAAGAACATACCCAAAGACTTATGCACTCGACTCCCACAATTCGGAGCCTATGCCGTCTTCACACCCGCACCAGGGACCGCCGTAGTCTCCTCTGCAACCCTCTCCGTCGACGAGGTGCTGTTGCCCAGCCCGCTCTGGCCCAGGATGGTCGTGGTCCGGCGCTTCTCGGTGTCCTCGAGATAGCTCCAGTCGCCAATCTGCTCGTCAAAGAACTGGTCCAGGTCCATGCCCAGCTCCTCGGCCTCGTCCGACACGCGCAGGTGCAGGCCCGGGATGTACTTCATGATGAACAGCAGGGCGAACGAGACGACGAAGGAGTAGGACGAGATGGCGCAGATCTCGGCGAACTGCTTTCCGACCTGGATGCCGTTGCCGTCGATGCCGCCAGACGCGACGGTCACGCCGTCGAGAGCAGAGACTATAGTCATGCAGGAGGTTAGCATATTCCTTCACATCAAGTTTCGGACGAGAGTCAAAATAGTGCTGGGGAAGTGTCCACCAAGGGACGCACCTGAAGCCGTGGCAAATATGCCAGTGAAGAAGGAACCGCACATGCCGCCGATTCCGTGGAGCTTAAAGACCTCGAGGCCGTCGTCCGTGTGCAGCCAGTCGTTGACCTTGTCCATCAGGGCGCAGACGACCGCGGTGAGGAACCCGATGACGGCGGCCAGCCACACGCTGACGTAGCCAGCAGCAGGGGTGATGCCGACGAGGCCGGCAATGGCGCCCTCGCAGGCACCGACCACACTGAACCTGCCCTTGTGGCGGATGTAGTCGACCATGACCCAGCCGATGGCGCCGGTCGAGGCGGCCGTGTTGGTGTTGAAGGCGGCGTACATGGCGCGGACGCTCGCGTTGAGGGCCGAGCCGCCGTTGAAGCCGAACCAGCCGAACCAGATCAGCACGGTGCCCAGGAAGACGAGGGTGGTGTTGTGGGCCTTTCCGTGGGTCCGGTCCTCGGGGTTCTTCCTCCTCTTGCCGAGGACGAGGGCATAGGCCAGCGCCGCCCACCCGCTGGCAATGTGCACGGGGCCGCCGCCTGCAAAGTCGAGCGAGGGGAGGTTGTACAGCCAGCCGCTCGGGTTCCAGGTCCAGCAGGCGATGGGGCAGTAGACGACCGTGGCCCAGAAGAAGCCGAAGACGAGGGACGGGACGATGCGGCCGCGCTCAAAGGCGCCGCCCACCACGATCTGGACGGTGCAGGCGCAGAACAGGAGCTGGTAGAGACAGAAGACGATGTCCGGGATGGTCGAGTTGCCGATGCTGGGGGCGGCGACGACGTTCTTCATGCCGAAGTTGGCCAGGTCGCCTATGAAGGGGCCTGCGGTGCGGCTGTAGGCCAGCGAGTAGCCCCAGAACATCCACTGGAACGTGGTCACTGCGCCAACCATGAGGGATTGGAACAGGAGGGTGAGGGCGGATTTGCGCCGGGCCATGCCTCCGTAGAGGAGGCCGATGCCTGGGATGATGAGCCATACGATGTAGCCGCAGAAGATGAGATATGTGTAGTTGTACTCGTATCCCACATACTGGGCGTTGACGTCGCTGGTCAGGGGATCGCCCCCGTTGGGCATGGAATCATTGTAACTCGGCTTTGAACAAATCGCACAGCATTAGCATCACATAGCCCTTCTCCCATGATGTTTGTTATCAGGCTCGGGTGGGAGACTTCTTACAGCTGCACTCATCGTGCCGACCAAGTCAGTCTCTTTCACTATGCCCCGATCCCGAACTTTCTTGGGCCACAACAAATCTGGGAGCGAGAGGAAGTGAGGGAAAAAAAAAAAAAAAAAAAAAAAAAAAAAAGGGTATTTTCCCTTTTTTAAGAGAGGTCAGACGACGGCGAGGTCCACTTCATCTTATATATGTGAACATCATCTCTCTCTGCATTACAAGGGCTCAGATCCCGGCGACTAACAGCATGACTTACACTGCACATCTCCGGCTTCGTATCTCTCTTATCACCACAAAGCCACTATCGCCAAGGCCCGCCGGCCCAACCTATTCCATGAACATGCCAAACACCATGGTCAGGTTTCCGCTGCCCCGCTGACTTTCGGTGCTCCTCATCACGATGTTGCTTTTCTTGTTCTTTTCTTATCTCTTGGCACTGAAGCAGTACCTGACCGGGATTGCCCTAGCTGTCCTATTTTCCAAGAGAGAGAAGATCCAGGACTCTGGCCAGCCAAGAGTTCTGCCAACACAGCGGCCTGTACTCTCTAAAACTACTCGGCAACGGATGACCCCTGCGAGCATAGATAAGCCCAAACTCCGAACTGCCCCCGAAGCGAGCCCTTTGTGCTGGGGTGCGAGGAAGAGAAAAGGCTGACAGGGAAACTAATGCAGCATTGCCTAGCTTACCAGCCTGCTGGATAAAGCCTGTCTTCTTCTACTGTGACTGACAGCTTGGATGCAACATAAACTGTGTATTGGTTCATGAAGATCATTTATCAGCTCTATCCCATCGCGTGCTGTCAATAGACTTCATGATATAGGGTTGATGGGTGTACATGTGGGCGCTCCGACCCCAGATGTTGTGATATGAAATGGAGACAGGAGAGGGGAAGGGGCTGAATCCATATACAAACTTCAAAGGAGCACAAAGTCACTTCCTTTAGCGCAAGGCGGCGAGAGACCAAGAGCTCCTGGGAGAGACAAAGGCTATTCCCCGTGGGGGGTTCTGAAAACTAGTTGGGTTCATCATGGGCCCACGGTCGTCTTGTCATTCTTGGCAACTCGGGTTATCTCCAGCTGTTAGAATCTTTATCTTATGCCTCTTTAGAAAGTCCCTGGCCTGTCAGCCTGATTTGATACAGGCAAAATCATACCTGGGCGAGGCACTCACCAGATTAGCCTCTCTAGCCCAAATAGCTAGACTTTATGCTACCAGGCCTGTTGATGCGATTGGCAGCAATTTGCAGTGATGAAGTAATACCTTGGTTTGTAGCGGGCAGCTCCAAAACTCTTGTCTTCTTTGTATGTTGCCCATCCCGTCCATGCGAATGCAAGGTCCGCCATATGATATATAAGAACTGATTCATTGTGGTCGAAATATTTCTTCTAGCCTACATACTGTGCTAATCTGAGAGAAACAACTAAGTTTAAGACCAAGATTGTCACGAAATATGACTGTAGTAGCAGTAGCTGATAATTGTCATGTGCGAAGTGCAGAAGGTAGATCTAGCTAGAGTCAAGCTTGCCACTTTCACCTGAAGCATTCGATCGGACTAATGATATTCCTAGAGAATCACTCTGCAGCAAACAAATATCAGTGGACCAAAATCATGGGTGACAAGATTCTAAGGTCAGCTGTAGCCTCGGGGAAGGTTGCCTCTAAGCTTGGTAGTGGACGTTCCTTGCCTGTCAGCCAGGGTACTGTAAGTCAACCCCACCCCCCCCTTCTTCCCCCCTATTTTTGATTTTTCATTTTCTATCTTCAACATATGTGCAAAAAGGTACCTGCAAGAATGTACACCTTTTGAGTCCACTTTTGATGGCTCACTTCTGCCATGTCTAGCACGATTATGGTGCTTCTCTTCGAAATCTTGTAAAAGATCCCTTGTGAAGCGAAGGGCAGACGCCAAAGTCTAATATTTGGGAGTTCCCTTAATAAGCTTCTTAACCCACATCTTAAACCCCTCTATCAGTTGTGCCAGTGGCTAGAAGGACTATCTCCAGAGCAAGCAGGGACAAAGGGCCACTAATCAGTAACTGGGAGGACAAAGTTGGAGTCTGACAAGGTGCAATCTGTTGCTATTCTCGTACTTCGCGCAGAGGATTGACGCCAGTCTCACTGCCTTACCTAGGCACCTCATCGTTACCTGAGAGACCTCTGCCATTCACAACTTCAAGACACCTCCTTGCGGAAGGCCAAATGGCGAATGATGATGTAGTCGAGACTACAGGACTCTCCACTGACTTCGTTCTAGGAGTATGCGGTTGGGCTGACTTGTTCCTCTCCAGTAAGGATTAAAGTGGTCGCTCAGCACGCACTCCAGGGGTCCTGGCCGATTGGATTAAGCAAAGGTTCAATGAGAGAACCAGAACTTTGGGTTGGCATATGCAAATGAAGGAAACTCTGGCAAGGAGATGACCAGGGATCCCTGTTATACAGACCTAGTCTCGATCGGGAAATCAGCTTGTGACGTGCATGCGACGTCAAATGCCCGACGGCAAGGGTGGCGAGGGGGTGGCCAGCATCTCGTTCCCGCAAACAAGGCATCACGTCCAGACACGGGAAATCGCAGCAGCACACTCCCAGTGCATGAACACCTGGTACTAAGAGCTGCAGGCAGGGTACACGATGTCCCTCGACGCGGAACAGCAGCAACAACCCTCGGCACACAGCAGCGTGCTTAGTCTCAAGGATCGGGCCGCCTGGCAAGCCGCCTTGGACTCTCCACGTCCCGTCCTGGCACACCTCAACGCCGACACCACCTGGCTGCTCCAGCTGCCGAATCCGGCCCCCATCACATCGAAATCCGGACCCAAGTCGAAGGTCGGGCCTCCGGGGCGAAAGAGGTACAACATCCTGATCGACCCATGGCTTCAGGGTCCTCAGAGCGATGTTGCCTCGTGGTTTTCGACGCAGTGGCATGTCGTCGAGCCGACCGTGGAGACCTTGAGGGAACTCAATGAGATCTTGGCCGAGATGGATGGCAGCGCCAGCTCAGAGGGTTCGTACCATATCGATTGTGTGGCAATCTCGCACGAGTTCACAGATCACTGCCACGAAGCGACGCTGCGGGAGCTACCAAACACTGTGCCCATCTTGGCGACGGAGAAGGCGGCCGAGCTGATACGCTCGTGGAAGCACTTCGACACCGTCATCACCACTCCAGGCTTCTCAGCCGACACGCCGGACTGGCGCGAGACACTAGTGGACCAGACAGGAATGATACCGCCGTGGTTGGGTGTCGGTAGAGTTGTCACGCAGAACAACGCGCTTTACTACCATTCAGCAGTGATGATCGTGTTTGATCTTGCATACAGTCCGAACCAGCGGTTGACGCGGTCGAGGGACAAGACTGGCCAGAAGGGCCCTGAAGCTGTCGTCTACTCCCCACACGGGATTAAAGATTCGGATCTGCAGTGTGTCAGGACGGCGGGGATCAAGACACTTGCCCTGCTTCACGGCTTGCATGACGTGCGGATATGGATGACGGCGCAGCTGAACCTGGGCGCGTTGAACGGCATCCAGGCCGTGAGGGCGAGCGGTGCAAGGTACTGGATAGCCACACATGACGAGACGAAGAAGGGAGGTGGGTTCATCTCATGGCTGCTGCAGAGGACCACGTATACTCTTCGTGATGCGGTGGATGCCGAGAAGGCAAAGCTGGCAGGAGACGGAGAGGATGCAGCGTATGATTTTGTCGAGCTTGGGGCTGGGGACGGGCTTGTTTTATCGTGACGATCATGATTTGCTTATCGATGACTGGCGGCAAGGTGAGAGCGGCTGGACAGACGTGGGAAACGGTGCAGTTGTTGCGTCTGAGGAAACATCCGTCGGGTTTCCATTTCGGGTTCGGGAGGGGTTGAATAGTAAATAAATAGGAAGGAACATGAAGAAAGAAAAAAAAAAAAGAGGAAATTCAATCATGGGTGGGTCTCTGGGTCGGTCCTGCCACTACCAAGTACAACATAGCCTACTTGGTCATCGTAGGATACAGCTTGAGGCACTAGTGGGTGGGGTGGGAGGAGCACTGACCAAGTTTTCAGCGCGCCTTCTTTGCTGGCAGCTGCGGGGATGAACCCCCCCCCCCCCAAATTCTGCCCGCAGTGAGGTAACCTTGCAAACGAGCCGAGAAAAAAAAAAAAAAAAAGTCAAGAAAAAAAAAACCCATCACGGAGTAGCTGCCCAGTCAACGGGCAACGGTCAGACTTCTACCATCTACGTCCCTGCTCCTCTTCCCGCCATACACTGCCAGTTCGAGGGGGCAGCCAGATCCAACAACAAAACATTGTTGAGGACCTTGGTTTTCAAAAGTTGTTGTGGTGAGCAGTTTGAACTTGGTTCATGACTTCTTGCGTGTCGCCCACCAGCTCCGAAACAGAAGAAAAAGGTTGGCCTTGCGCTGCACTTCTTTTGGGACATCGCCATCTCGAACGGCACCCTTCCGATTCAGACGTCACACAACATCAACAATACGTCTCCCTCTCCCTGACGAGGGGCCAGCACATTCAGGGCTACACTAGTGCCCTCTATCTTTTCAATCTGTCTCTCTCTCTCTTCTTGTCCAGATGGTCAGCAGGTTTTCACAACGCCATCGACCTATGCACGATTCTTGGTGATCCGCACCGTCGCTCCTTTCCACCGCTACGATTCTTGCCGTTGTCACAAACACGGCAGCTGCTGTCGCCCTCGGACCGAGTTGGAGCCTTCACCCTGGGCTCTGTAGCCTATTCATTCACGCATCGTCCACCTTCTAGTTGTGTCTCCTACACGAGGTCACCATGGCGCCTTCGACCGCACCAGCCGCAGTGGTTAACCCCTCGGGCCCCCGCCTCGCCAGTTCAGCGATTCGGAGGCCTTCTGCTGCCACCCCCACCGTCCGCAGACGTATCGAGCCTGTCATCCCCTTGACCTTCCTGCAGCGCCGACAACACACCCCGACTGCTAGCACAGAGCTGCCCCCGTCTCCTCTTCGAACAAGCCAGAACACCCCGTCGACGCCAAAGCAAACGAGCGAGGACCGATCTCAGCCTACCCCTCAGCATACCCCACAGCCCGAGCCCGAGCCTGAGCCCAAGGCCGGACCAGAGCAGACAAAGGTCGTTGCGGACGGCACCACGCTGGAGCAGAGTGCCTCAGTCTCTCACCCGGAGCCCGAGCAGGAGGAGGTCGGTGCCACAACTGTCGATGCTGATCTGTCTCGCCCTGAGGAGTCGCAGCCAGACACGGCTAGCTCTCAGATACAGGGCAATGCTAGCCCATCGCAGACCCCTGGGGAGACGACACCTCCAGGTATGAATACTTGGAAGAACCACACAAGTCTTTACATTTCTCTAACAAACGCCTCCTCTCTAGACACTGCTCCAAGCGCCCCGTCTCCGGCCTCCTTCGCTCCTCCCATCTCGTCACCATCTCCTCCCAACAATACGGGCCCCTCCTCCTACCCCGCCAGCAATCATCCGGCCCACCCGCAGGGTCCCCTCATTCCTGAGCACATGACTGTACCAACATACTCTCTGGGCCAGTCTCGCATGCACCAGCACCATCCCAGCAACGGCAGTCTTGTCTTTGGCGGGTTCGATGGATCCAACACAACTTCTCCTCTGCCTCACCCCGGCAGTGCCTTTCTACCTCCTCCGATCCCCATGGCACCTGAGCACATCCCTGCCACTGGTGTGAGTGCACATGGACGTCCTGTTTTGGCCCCGGCGCCCATTGATGTGCATGTACCGGTGATGATGAACCACGGTCCCCTCACCCCCCCACAGTCTCCATGGGCCGCACTCCTCGCGAGCCGAGGACTTTGGTCCCAAGGTGCTACCCGTCAATGGGGTCAATGGTACAGGGGTCGGACGCCCTGTGCTGCCTCCAGGCCCCAGTCGGCATTCTTACCACCCCAGCAACCCAGCAGCCTTCAATCCCGATGGCTTTGGCGCCGTTAGCGACACGATGGCGTTCTCCGAATTCATCAGCTCCATGTTTGCGAGGCCAGAGTTCGCCGACTGCGAGGTCGTCCTTGCCCTTCCCGACCACCTCACCTCCACGAACTCGCGTTTCCCGGGTGTACAAAATGGACCCTTGCGGCTCCCTGGCCACCGACTTGTCCTGTCTCAACACCACCCCCTGCGCAGCATGATTCAAGAGCAGGCCCGACTGGGCGACGGACCCTGCGAGATACGCATCGAGTCGGACGATCCCTTCCTACGAGCCGACAGCATGTGGCGGGCCATCAAATACCTGTACGGCTGTCGCTACGTCCCCATTCCGCACCACCTCGAGGCGCAGCCAGACACTGAGAAGTTTCATTTCGCGCTGGGCTACGCTGCGGCCGGCGCTCGCCTCCAGGTGCCCGCTGTCTCCATCAGTGCAGTGCAGGAGGCAGCCAAGCTACTAAGCTGGGACACGGTCGAAAAAGGACTAGAGTTTGCCCTGACGGGGCTGCAGGCCCAGCGGGCGATGCATGTCCCGCACACCTTTCCTACTCTTCGGTTCAAGCACGGCATCTTTGCCGGTGAGCTCGTCGAGAAGATTGTGCTGTTCCTCATCACTTGCTTCCCAGCCAACTTTGCGCTGGACACCACTGTGGGCGATCCGACCTACGCGCGTCTGCCCGCGCCATCTGCCACGGCCCAGGATCAGACTCGGGCGGGGCCCAGCGCGGACGGAGGACACGGCGGGTCTCGGATGTCCAACCTCAACATTAAATTTGGCGACATGGACCTGACCGAGGCTAATGGACACAATCAACCGCAGCCCTCGCAGCAGTCCGGCCAGATCCGATCCGCCCTGTCTCGCATGCTGCTTAACCTCCCCTTCGAGGTGCTGCGAATTGTTATGGAGACGAACGGCGTCGGCGAGAGAAACCTTGGCTGGCAGACGGCGCAGGAGCGGCGCCTCCTCATGCCCGAGGTGATTGCCGAGAGGGAGTCCCGCCGCCTCCGCGTCGTCGGAGAGCTGATAGCTGGCAGCTACCACGCACACGTGCCCATCGATCAGCTGCGCAGTAAGATAGCCCAGCCGCTGGAGCTTCCGTGGGGAAATGTTTGCTGGAAGGAGGAATGTGTGCCCTACACGGCCGATGTCTACTCGATGGACCGGCGGTGGGTGCCTCTCGGGAACGCCTTCTAGCAAAGGCGATCCTGGACGATGGGATGACGAGTGACGTTTTTCTTCTTCTATTTCTTTTCCTACGGTTTCTACGGTGCGTTTTGCGGTATTCATGACAAATTGGCAGGCGTCTGAAAAAGTGGAAAATATTTTTGCACAATGGACCCTGGCTACGGCCCTCGTCCTTGCTTTGGGTTGAGGAAACAAAACAAATAATCGGAAAGGAAACAAAAGGCAGAACGAGCATTGCGACGGGTGTTGGAGTATGTTATACTGGACTGGATTCTCAAAGGGGGGAAACTTGCTTGGTTGTCGTGACGGCGGGGTACCTTGCCTTCTCTGAAAGGCGGGGATGATGAACGTGTCGTTCGTCTTTGATCACTACAGAACGGGTTGCGTTTCTGTGAATTGGTTGATCCCTCTTATTCTCAGCTCGTCACGGCCAAGGAGGGGAGGGGCGCGGGATAACATACACCAAAGCAGGGCATACACAAGTGCTCAGGTTGGGGGAGATAATTTTATACGCGAGGTCTCTTAACGAGGCCACAAATAATGACCATACGGGGAATTCGCATTTTGGGGGGGGCTTACGGACGAAGGGTTCCGATTAGTATAAGCCAATAGTATGCAAGTCCAGTTTCAGTTCCTATCTGACCTGTGATGATCAAAACCATATCAGCTTCACTGGTAATGATCTTATTGCGGAAGGCCGAGTGGAAAAGGTAAAGGTTGACTGCCGAAAATGAATGCTGCTGGCTGCTGTACAGGTCGTGGAAGGGGGCTCTGTGCCGGCACGTTGCTAGTGCTACTCAGCCCGGCCCGGGGCATCTCATGACCGCTGAAAGCTCCTTTCCTAACAAGCTAAACCGCCTGAACTCACAGTAGACCGTCAAGACTGATAGGCCTCAGGAGCCCCATCATGGCAGATGATCGAACACCTTCTATTTCGGTCTACAAGGTCAAAGGGAGTGGTCTCCCATCAAGCTGATTCCAAGGCCGAGGCGAACGAACGAAAAAAGAAGTAGGAAAAAAAAAAGTGGAAAATCGAAATGACGTTGAAATATCCGTCCAGGGACAATTTATGCACGGATTGCTGTACTATGCTGCCAAATCCGGGGTAAGGGCCCCTGAAGCAACGCCCAGACCAACTATGTCCTATGTGCATAGTACGCCATGTAAATAAAATAACATAGTACGAGGATGTGGGGTTGTGTTAGCAGGGGACGGGCATGAAACCTTGCAGCAGCCGAGGCACGTGGGAGTGCGAGGAGGAGGAGGACAAGCTCGAGTTCCCGAACACCCTTCAACCCTCACAACTGCCTGACCCTGTTGTCCCTGGACCGACCGGCTCAACGGTTAGACTATGCTATTTCTGCTTCTGCCTTGGTTGGCCACGGATCAGATCATTCCCATGCATTCTCCATTCCGGAGATCACATTCGAATTCGTCGTCGGACCTCCACCAGCCAGCTCGTGACTGAAGGCGAGGTGTTGTGGAGGGAGACGGGACGGTACAAAGATTGGCGTGTGTGGCACCTTCACATGTCTGCTGCTGTCTCTCGTGCCGATACACCCTAGACCATTCTGTGTAAGCCTCGAACCACCTCCCTAATTCCTAATTCGTGCTGTTGTCCTCTGGATCTGTCGTTGCTTTCCCATCTTTTGAAACCCCTCTCAAATCGTAGGAGGACCGCACTCCTCTAACGCAGCCCACCATTCAGCAATACAGCTACCCAGCCCTCGAGCTCCCGTCTAGCCCCGGCGCCTCCTCGACCTCGTCTGGCGGCAGCCCCAAGCTAACCGTTTCACCGAGCTTCAAGACCTTCCGCCACTCCATCTACGCGTCGAGAACCCGTCAACACAGGCCCAAACTCACACGCGCTGTCTCTGACGCATCGGAGCCGCCTACGACGCCGACCGAGAGAGCAGAAGCAAAAGTGTCTTTTGCAGAAGAAGAGGAAGAGGGCATGGCTTCCTCCAGCAGCGGTGGTGGCTCTCTCAGCCCTACCTCTAAGCCTCAGCCGCCCTCTGGTCCTCGTCGTGCCTCGGGCGTCTCTGCCAAAGCCACCTCGGACCCCATCCTGCGCAACACCCTTCGGTACACCATCTCGGCGCGCGAGTACGCGCTGCTGCATCGGTACATTCTCTCGCGCTCGCGACAGGTCAAGAAGCGCGTGCCGAGCGTCGAGACCGTGAACAAGATCATGAACGGCGACCCCAGCGTGAGCAACCCCCACAGCCGCAGGCATAGACGCTACAGCAGCAAGGGGAAGGAGAAGGAGGTTCTTGGTGACGGTGGGAACAAGTCGCTGGACGTCAAGGACGTGGGCAGCACGAGCGCTGGGGCGGGCGCGGGCGCCGGGGCTATGGTCGGCGCCGACGATTACAACGCACGCGCCGTCAGGCACTCGCTTCGGGTGTTTGGCACGACAGCTGCGGCGCTGAAGGTGTATGAACTGATTGCGGAGAAGTTCATGGGAGCCAAGAGGATGTGAGTATCTGCTTTCCCGCGCGCCGGCCCAAGATCACGCCCCCTTCCACAGGAGTACATACTAACAGTGTTGGCTCAGTCCGAATGCGAAGAAACAGCCCTTGTACAAGTCGCCGGTGTTCCGGCTCTCCCTGTCCCTCAGCTCAATCCTCCTGCTCTATCGCTTCCTGTATCGCTTCTTCTGGCGGTTCCGACAGGAGATCCTCGATCCCAACGCCGAGCCCTTCCGGCTGCGCAACCCGCTCGTGACGCGTGCTCTGACGTCCATATACACGCCTGCGATCGGCGCCTCGATGGCGGGCTTAGCTCTGGGTGTATACCCCGCAGAGCAGCTGCGCGTGACCATTGCCATATATGCTGCGTTCCGTGCACTGGAGTTTGGCTGGAACCATGTCGAGGATACTGGTATGGTCTGGGGCCGGGAAAAGAATGGCCGGCTGAGAAAGAGGCCATGGTGGTTCGGCAGCTGGATGGTGCAGCCTTTTGCATTCGGTCAGCTGTTGCACGCTTTCGTCTTCGACTACGACTGCTTCCCTACGGTAAGAGAGCATCGCCCTGGCGGTGAATCATTGTTTCTTGTGGGCAGGAGCTGACAATACGGTCTCGCTCTCGCAGGCTTATGGCGACTTTATCATGAAGAACTCGTCGTCTTATATACACAAGCGGCCAAAGGATTATCCTCCTTCTCTGAAATGGCCTAGTACAAGACAGGTCGTGGACAGCATGGCTCAGATGGCCAAACTGAACTGGCCGTAAGTTGTCCTAGCTCTGCTATGCGCGGCAGAAGAAGTTCAAGCGACTGACAGATTCCACGTCCAGGCCACACGTGTCACCGATCCTCTTCCCAGAGAAGGAAGAGATCCTCCCGCCAACCCTGACACATATTGCACCCATCACCGACCCAGCGCACCCGCTCATCACCTCCCTGAGCTGTGCCCTTCTCCACCCCGACGACCCGTCCTGCGCCAAGAACTTCATCACGTTCTGGGCACGGTCGTTCCCGCTGCTGGCCCGCTTCTTCCTGGTCATCAACTCGGCCTTCATGATCCCGCGCTACAAGGCCTTGTACCATGCCCCCGTGACCACGCTCTACAAGCTCCTGATGCGCGTCCTCAGCATGTCCACGTTCGTGACGGGGTCCATCTCCACCGCGTGGGCCTCCATCTGCTTCTTCCAGAACTGGCTGCCCCGCTCGTTCCTCGCCACGCAGCGCTTCTTCCTGGGCGGGTTCCTTGCGGGCTTCTGGGCCTGGATTGAGCGCAGGAACGGCAGGGGCGCGTTCTTGTACTCCGCGCGCGTCAGCGTCGACTCTCTGTGGAAGGTCGGCATCAAGAGGAGATGGTGGAAGGCGATGCGCGCTGGGGATGTGTGGGTATTCGTGCTCGCGGTCATGGTCACGGGCATGGTCTACGAGAAGGACAAGGAGGCCGTGCGGGAGGAGAGCTGGCGAAAGGGCATCAGCTGGATCAGGGGCCAGGGTTTCAGGGACTGGGCCATGGAGGCGATTGAAGATGCTGAGGAGGAGGCCAAGGAGAGGGAGAGCGGAAGTTTGATGATGGAGGAGGAGGATACTACTGCACGGACGGGCTAGGCGCACCGCTCCGGGGGTCCGCTTTCATGCAGTCTCAGGTTCTCGAGTACTTTGTATCCTATCCCAGAGATGTCGGAGGATGGGCGAGTGCATTGAGAGACGAGCAATGTGCATTCGGCACAGGGCGTGTGTTGGGGGCAAGGGCGGTGGTGTGGCCAGGGGGGCTCAGGGGAAGAGGGGTGGTTCGATCTGATGTGAATATTGACGTTATGCTGTACATTGAGGTATGATGACTTGATTTCCCGCTATAATCAGATGTGCCATTTAAGTCTTGAGCGCAAGACCAGATGAAATTCTCAGAGGACATTGGATCCTGCACACTGGTTGCATGTTACGGGAGGACATCAACACAAGGTTTAATCACCCATTGTGCATCTCTGTACCACAGTGCCCAACCAATATCCACCATCCTCAAGGTCAAGCATTTTCTTTTCCAGGTGTGCAGATGCCACAAAAGCTGGACCGGGCATCCTATGCATCTCTTATGCCTCCCATCTGGTCAGAGGGATATCCACCCTATGGTTCAGGTCAGAGTCAATATCCCTCATCCACAACCCCATCCGTATCTTCCGATGAACCCCCATGTCTCTGTCCTCGTCGTCTAATCTCTGCCACCCGACTGGCCAGGATCTCGAGGTGCCCTTGCTCCCTTTTAACCCATTGTCCGCCTCTACAGGGAGGAAGCTTGTTTCTCCTGTGGACCCCCTCTGCCCCTTGTGAGTAGGTCATAGCGCCTACCTAGCTTTTACAACGTCCTCGAATAGACGTTTACTAGTCAAGGTACTCTGGAATGGGTCCTGTCAGACCTTTTGTCCTCCTTGACCAATCGATTTTGAGAGGCTGGTGGTGTAAGGTTTATGTTGCACGCGCTTTGTCTGTTGTGGACTCTGGTCCGACGACATGTGGTCTATCTTGGTAGCTGTTCACAGCTTGTTTGTTGAGAGGCTCTGTTTAATATCTGGACTGAATGACTGCTGCAGTTCTATGCTACTATCTAGTCCCAGGACGGTCATTGTCTATCCATCTGACACAATCTGTTTGAAGCCAAAAGAGGTCAGTCTAGGTGACAGAGGGTTAGGGGCCTCTACCCAGACAGCCTCCTCAGCACAACCACCAGGGCAATGTCTCGGGATGGCGATTGGCAATAATCAGCACGACAAGGTGGCGCAATACCGAGAAAGCACTCTGAAAACAATAGGACCTTCCCCCCCCCCCGACCCTGCCTCTACTTCCAGGCCGCCATTTGAATCGCAGGCCTTCCTCAGAGCCGAGCAACGCTGTAATCATCCCCTCCCTTGCGATCTAGACCCAACACCCACCAATCGAACCGTTTTCCCTTCCGAAAAAAAAAAGGCACTTTTGCTGTCGCCTGACGAGCTCTGCGATCTCGTCCAGGGCCAATTGGATGTCCCCAGGAGGGTGTAGAAACTTGCAGTGGAGGCGGTGACGCAGTTGCCTCACCAGCTTCCCCCTCTCAGCCGCCGAGTGAGATCGCAGACGGACATAGCTGAAAACCAACTCCCTCGGTGAGAATCCTGGCTTGTGCGATCCTATGCATGGCGGTGGAGAAACCGTGCGATCTCAAAAATTGATTCTTTTTTTTTTTTCTTCTATCTTGTCTCGAAAAGAATCTTGCGTGTTGGGAGAAAGAAAAATAGAATAAAAAGAAATAAGAGGCTGCGTGGGGTGGATAAGCATGGTGAGAAAGAGCACCTTTCTTGCGACTGGCGATGGTGGACCACACCATAATTGCTTTTTTTTTTTTTCCCCCCCCCTTCTTTTTCTCTCTTCCTCTCGTGTCTCAGAAAACATTGGTGGGCTTGGACGGGATAGCGTTGAAGAGTGACTGGTCATCCTGCATGAACGAGAATACTTCCAGCACATGCATGTTATCGAGTACTGTTCCGGCAAGGTGCGCTGTCGGGTCTTTCTCCGCAGGGACATGCATATTCGCTTGCAGCAGCAGAAACAAGATCATGTCACACACCCACCTGCCTGTACTCGAGGGGAAGAAACAATTTCCAGGACTCCGCTTCCCTGCCCCCGTAGCAAGACATCTGCTCCTCCACTCTCTTCCCTGCAAGGAAACATCACTGACCTCACCTTCTCCAAGCGTGGGCCCCCCGGGTGATTTTCCCTTCTTCCGCACATACCTTCCATGGCCTCTCAAGTCAAGAGGTCTAGGCTGGGGGCCACTCAAACCATCAGCCACAAACGTTGCTCCGAAACCCTCTCTGTCTAACGCCATGCTGCAGCAACGCCATCCCACTTCAGGGGGGGGGGGGGGCAGGGTAAAGTACGTTAGAGCTGATAGCCTTCCACGCTTAGGCGACCCCTCTCTTGCTTGCCGTGTGTCGAGCTGTGATACGCGTGCGATCCTGATCTGCAACTTCGGGCTTCTGGGTACTTAAGGTTGGGCTTCCAAGACGCATGCTGTCCGTATGCGCCCCCCCTCTCGACGAGGAGGCTTAGACCTCCTAGTTCCCCAAAGCCTTTTGAGATGCCGTGCGAGCTTGAGCTGCCCTCCAACAAAGACTGCCGACAGTCTCTGCTTCTTCTGCTTCTTCTTCTTCCTCCTCACCGTCTACGCTCGCCTGTCGAACAGGGCAGCCACCTGCAACCGTATCCTCGCCCAGGCATCTCGAGCGAATGCGGCAGTTCACCAAGGTGTGTATCGGCTTGTTCTTCCTTCCCCATGATATCCTGCCCTCGCGCCCTCCCTCCCAGCCTTGCGTCCTTTTCCTCCTTGCTCCAGAGCCAGAGACTACCAACAATGCCTGATCCGCACTGCAGACAGCGTCTATAGGTCCAAGATGGCTAACTCGTTGGGCACCTTGCGGTAAATCAATATAGTCACCTTCTCCTCACTCTGCGTTCGGAAGAGGCCGCATCGAGACTGTCACCTACCAGATCAAGAGATTCCGAGACACATCACCCGCGAGTGAACCCTTTAGCCCTTTCGAGGACTGGCCTCAGACCGACCACAGAAAACGAATGAGAGGGTATATCGAGGAGTTTGAGAGTGTATACGGCCTGCCGAACCCAACTGTCAGACGATAAGAGCCTCGCCTTCAACAGCGTCCCCGTCCAACAGGTTTCAACACTCGGATCTCCTTCACCTTGTCCACATTCTTGCGTTTGGGTATCTCTTTCCGTCCGTATATTATAGCAACGACGAAACTCGTCGCAATGTCTGTTCTCTTCGATCCGCAGGCCATTCTGCAGGGCAACGGGATGGCGTGCCCCTTTGCCAAGATGAATCCTCCGAAATACAAGAAGCACACCACTTGTAACCCGGAGAGGGGTAATGGTAAGGCGTGGGCTGTCAATCAGATCACGTAGGTTGACCCCTCCCACCGCCCCCCTCCTCCTTTTTTTTCTCCCCCCACTGCTCTCAGTTGTCAGCCGTCTAGATACTCCTGCACCGTTCTTGGGATGCGTGTGTGTGTGTGTGTGTGTGTGTCCACTTACTGACCTGGACCTATCCCACAGTCAACATCTCTGGCGTTGCCATTCTCCCTTGTACCACTGTCCTTACTGTACCAAGCGCTGGCCGACAATTCCTCACAAAAACATCAGATCCGAGCGAGAAAAACACTTCCTGCTTTGCCCGGGCTTGGCAGAATCCAACGGCGAGGTACGGCAGAGAGGCGACGACGAAGTTGACCTCATGACCGAACAGCAGCAGACGGCCCTTGCAGCCGTCAAGAAGTTCCGTGGAGACAATACAACGAGGATTACGATGATCTATCATGCCCTGGGATGCGTCAGTCTTCCCGAGACGTACCGTAAGTCATGAGCGCGCCCACGAGCACTTTGGCTGGAGACGAGGCACTAATACCGAGCGCAGACGTGCATCGCCTTGGCGACACCAGCAACTGCAGCAGCGGCAGCGGCAGCATCCAGAGCACTGCACCCGAGCTATCTGTCACCACTGCCGATCAATATGCCGTGCTCGCTGGCCCGACCGGCCCCCTGGAATCCCATCCACGTCAAGGCCAAATGGGTTACAGCGGCAGCATGTTCTGGGGCTTCAGTCAAGCCGGACAAAGGTTTCCAGACGATCGCACCCCCCGGGCCAAATGCTCCCTAAAGACTTCACGGACAGCGGTATGTCCGACGTGATCCAGGAGGCTTCAATGTCTGGTGGGTTGAAGGTCGTGCCCAGCGGTGTGCCCGACTCTGGCTATGGTTCCGAGAGCCAGTCAGTCGCTGATAATGACGCGAAACATGCCTGGGCCAGGAACACACGTGCTCCGCTGGACAGCTCGGACCCGTCTGGCGCCCTGCTGCAGGTGGGAACCAATGGGAGCAACGATGACTACCAAAGGGGGACCCCATACCCAGAAGAGGTGCAGAATGGTGACTTGGAGCCCTCGAACAATGACACCTCGAACTTTGGCGCTTCGAATATGGATACCTTGGATCTGTATCCGCCTACCTTCGACTCCTTTGCCGCGTATTCGCCGCTGCATTGGCCATGGGGCGACAGTCTTGGTTGATTTAGGTTGGTGGTGATGGGTTTTACTTTGTTGTTGAAGCATGGTAGTTTCACGTGGCAAATTCGAGGGAAGGATTGTTGAGCTGAGACGGACGCGTTCTTTTGTACATCCGCCTGCTGCTGCTGCCTGAATTTCTTTTCCTGCCTTAGAAAATTCCATCTTGCTTTTTCTCCCCTCGCCTCATCATCACATGACTTCCCTCGCCGCCTGAGGCCGCCACGGTGGCGACGTGCGTTCACATAAAGTCGATGCCGACGCCAACCGAGAGGCCCTTGCGGCCTTGCTCTCCACGTCTCAACACCAGGGGCAGGCTGAAGTTCAGCTCAAATCTGGCGACCTGTGCGGCGTAGACCAGTCCAAAACCCGCAGACAGGCTGGGCAGGCCGTTGGCCAGCTCGCCGAGCGCCCTCGCCATGCCGCTCCTCACTGCGCCGGGGGTCATGGCGAGGCCCTTGCTCTCTTTTTCTCTGGCTGTCGTCCTGTTCTCGAGGGCAACCAGGCGGCCGCCGTTGGCAAACACTTGTAGTCGTAACGGCGAGTCCACCCCTGTCCGTGGGAGGGGCAAGAGCATGTTCACGCTGCCTGCTGCGTAGACATCGCCACCGACAGAGTCGTTCCCGTCCCGCGGGCCCAGGCCACCGATCTTGAACCCGCGCACATCTGTCGGGCCGCCGAGCTGGAAACGGTCATTGATCAGACTCGGTATGATCTCGCCCTTGGGGGACCAGCCCAGGGGAAGGGGCCAGAGCGCGCCGAAGCGTAGACCGCCTCCGATCGAGATGCCCGTCCGGCTGCTGCTGCTGCTCACGCCAGGCAGCGGCAGCGGCATGGCCCCCGCAACCTCGATTTCTGATTTTGAAAAGGCGACGTCGCCTCGCAGGGGCCCCACGCCCGCCAGCTCCGTGATCGCCTTCACCAGGTAGCCGCTCTGAGGCAGCATCGGGTTGTCCCGGCGGTCGCGGGTGAATGTGTACGTGATGGAGCTCTTCATGCTGTCGCCGGCATCAGCCCTGACCGTGGGGGACGCTGCAGCGCTGAGACCAGTAATCTGCCGCCACGTGCCCGAGTAGGCCAGGTTGTGCAGATCACGGGCTTGTGAGAGCCATGCAGCCCGCACCGTGCCGCCCTTGGAGACCTCCTCGTGGCTCGCCCAGGACTTTTGTGTGTCGGACGACAGGCCTTCCACCGAGAGGCGGACATCGGGGTTGCCTTTGACAGGGGCAGAGAGAGACGCGCTGTAGGCCGATCTTGTGCGTGTCCCAGCACTGGTGTTGACAGACAGCTGCTCGGCCCCGCCAAACATGTTTCTCCATAACAGGTTGATATACCCGGAGCCCTCGGTGTTGCCGAGCTCGGTGCCGGTCTTCAGGAGGAAACGGGACCTCTCGGCAACGCGTATTGAGACATCGATGTCGGTACCCGCAGCGTGCGGGCTGGCTTCTCGAGCATCGGACAGAAAGACTGCCGGTTCGGCCTGAAAGATCTCTGTGCAATGCTGTCAGCAGACCGTCCGTCGTCTTGCATCTCTTGTGCACGGTTTGGCATACCAAAACGTCCCAGCTTGTCCGTGACCTCTTGTATGCCAGCCAGGACCTCGCCTAGTGTGGTCCCAGCATTGCGTTGGCTGTCGACAAGCGGCACAAACAGGGGGTCCAGGAAGCCTCTGCGGGTGTTCTTTGCGCCGTGCACTTCGATAGAATGTATAGTGGCCGGTCTTTGGAGGTGATCGCTCAGCTGTACGGTCACATGTCAGTCAAGCCGACCTCGCTCGCCGCGCAGCCAGGACAGCAGCAGCACCAAGGGACATAACTAACCAACGCAAGTCTCCTCTCCAGGTTCTGCTGGTTCCTGAGGAGTTCTGCCTGGTCCATGTTGTGGGCCTCCCTGCGCAAGACCTCGGCGTCGGTCTCGAGCTTCCGCAGGCTGTCTATGGCCTGAAACGGCAGTAGAAAGGTGAGCACCACGGTCAGCCATTGACTGTCGAGGACCAAAAAAATCAGGTGTCATGGTGGGTGTGACTTACAGACAGGCCATCGGAGCTCTTATTAGAAGCCATGAGCAGTTGTCGCCGGGCGTGGGCGTAGCGCAGGTCCAAGATGTAAAGAGTGAAAGGTGTACGAAAATCAAGAGGAAGTCGGTCCACCGTAGCTGCAGATCGCGACGCGAGAGATCAATCAAACAGCTAGCTGCAGGGGCTACCGCTGGACGTGCCTACTAACGTCCAGGTGCTGTAGCAGTGCCACAGGCATTGGCTAGGTGCTGTAGGCTAGTATGGCTACAGGCTATGTACAGTTGCTGCAGCGCTAACCAAGGACAGTACCGGGTGCATACGTAGCGTGGTAGTGTACTATATATAAATAAAATAAAATAAAATAGAAGGGGGGGGGGTGCCACAAACAACTGTTAGTTACCTTGGGCCCGTGCACATCACAAGCCAGCCCAGCACGACACCTATCGTGCTGGCATTGCCACCACCACCTCATCCACTCTCTCGTCCCCATTCCGTCACTCCCGTCACTTACCCTATCCAGCCTCCATCCCTCATCCTCAACCACCCCTCCTCCTCCTCCCTCCTCCCACCGTCCCCACCACTCCGACTTCTTCGCCCGTACAACTGTCACTTCAGAGTCAGAGAATTATTTCTTCCTTGCTCCATTCTTTCGCTGTCCCGGCGCCATTCCAGGCTGCCCAAGATCGTCGTGGAACCTGAAAACGCCTCCCTTCATCTACGCACAAAGACAAAGGGCTTCCTATCGAAAGCGAACCTCGAGAGCTGCCGAGAAGCGCCCGAGCCCTCTCTCACCATTCCTTTCCTCTCCAGCCTCTCCTCTTCTGTTCCTGGGACGTCCAGCCCTGCAACACAGCGAGGATGGCAACCAAGGCTGCGCACAAGCGCTTAACGCGCGAGTACCAAGCCATCCAGAAGGAGCCTACACCCTACATTGTCGCTCATCCATGCGATGCAAATATTCTAGAGTGAGTGGCTTGTCGTATTATACTGTTGACTTTTCTTTTCCCCTCAGTGCACACGTCGCATGTGTGGCTAACGTTCCTTTCCAAGGTGGCACTACATCCTCACCGGACCACCCGACACCCCCTACCACAACGGCCAGTATTGGGGCACCCTGATGTTCCCACCCGACTATCCCTTCAAGCCTCCTGCGATCCGCATGCACACGCCGTCAGGGCGCTTCCAGCCCTCGTCGCGCCTGTGTCTGACCATCTCCGATTTCCACCCGCGCTCCTTCAACCCGGCATGGAGCGTCTCGACCATCCTCACCGGCCTCCTCTCCTTTATGACCTCGAACGAGATCACTACCGGATCCATATCCGCCAGCACCGAGGAGCGAAAGATGCTAGCAGCCCGATCACGATGGTGGAACTCGACCGGCGGTGGATCGCATGACAGCGCCCGCGTCGCGCAAAAGGGCAACATCAAGGCTGGCGACGGCGGCAAGAAGTTCCGCGCGGAGTGGCCGGAAGAGGACCTTGAGAACTGGAAGTGGATACGCGAGGAGAATATCGACGTCGCCACCGGCCAGAAGCCCGTCGCTGCGGGCTCGTCATGCGGGCCCCAGCTGGTCGGAGGCGGCCTCGCAGGCAGTGGGAACCAGACACAGGCGGTCGTGGATGCCGTGGTACAACAGCGAGAGGCCGGCAGGGGCTGGATGTCCAACCACAAGCTCTTGATCTTTGGCGGCGCCGTCTTCATCTACGTCTTGATCGCCCGGCTGCTGGGTGAGGGCATATGATGCGGCGACAAGCGCCCACGCCACGCACACATATACACAAACGAGCCCTAGTGTTTTGTTTTCTGCTTTGCAGTGACAGGAGAGGAACACTGTAATCCCTCACAATATGTCCATTGCTGGCGTTTTGGTTTGCATGGGAAGGGTTGGCAGGGAGTACTTGTGTATGTGTACAACAGATGGCGCCCATACTCGGCCCAGGGTTGTGTCTGACATAGCACAAAGTAAGAATAATTCCAACACCGTCACGTCAGAGTCTGTTCAGGAAGCTGTACGTTGTGATGTTGTGCGCCTCAAGGTTGCAGCAGAATGTGTCGCCCTGAGGGGGGAAGATGAGGAGCCTGGGCATCGTGAAGGACCCAGGAAGAATACTGTACAGATTGACGGGATAAAGGCAAGTAGAGGGCCAAACATCATTGTCTTGTACTGTTCCGAAATCGAACCACCAGAACATGGTTGTGCCTTGCATCATCGTGCCTTATATACAAGCACAATTACCTGTACATATATATGTACTACGTATATACCACAGTATATATATATCATCCACTCGTCAACTATAATACCATCATCGTTCTCAGACGCAGGGACGGCCATGTGGGGGCCGCCACCAGCTGCGGCCCCAGTTGCGAAAGAGTATGGCTCCCCCCTGCTGTCCATCACACATGAGCCTGTCTCAAACCGAGCCCGCCAAGCCAGCAAGGGTTACTTATGCACGCCGCCTATAGCCCGTGTTCTTCTTTGGTTTTTTTGGTTTTTTTTTTTTTTTTGGTTTTTTTTTTTTTTTCAATGACAAAGATAACACAAACAACACACGGTCTTGATGGAACCCAAGGTTTTTGTTGAGGTGGCGACTGTGGATGATCACACTGTGGTCGAGTATTAACACCCTTCTTGGTCCCTTGGGACGGGCGCACTCTCCTTCAGCGTTCCGACAGACGATCAAAAGCGTTTTGTTGCATCTGCGGTGATTCATTCATGCTCGCCGTCGACACTCCAGGCCGTGCACTTTGCGGGTCTCTTTTCTTTGGGGTCTCTCGTTTCCCCCGGTGTCCCTTGGGGGATCGTGAGGGGCAACGTGAGCCTTTCCCCGTGATCAAGCTCCGTCGGAGAATTTTAATGTTCTCTTAGGAAATGACAGGGCTCAACTATAATTTTGTTAAAAGTATGCGTTGGCACACCGCCTGATTTGATTTTATAAAGCCCGAGGTGATCGAGGTGATCTAGAGGTGGCAGCGGTCACACTGCAGAGAGGGCGGGCAGACTGTCATCCATCAACTGACTGACGCTGTAATTCTGGTACGGTACAAATGCTCGAGAGCTACCTCGTCCCTGGCCCTACTGCCTTGTTTCTATGAATAGTGAATTCTTGACGACTAGCCCTCCTCCCCTGGCCGGATCACCACACAGACCTTGCACGGTTCTGGCGGGCCAAGCAAAAATCTCAAACCAGCCCTGACAGGCATGTCGGGAGTTCTCTTTCTCCTCCTGGCCTGTCCACTTCCAGACAAAGGTCAACATCCAGCGTGCAGAGAGTTCTCCTCGAAACAATCAATCTGCGTCTTTCCGACGTGCCATGGCATATATACTTCCAGCGCATGGTGGATAGCCAATTGAAGAGCGTGTCATCTGATATTCGATGTGGCTGCTACGCTGCGGGAACAGAGGTTGAAATATGTAACCACCACTGTCAATGTCGAGCTGAGGTTCCTGTCCCCGTTCATTTCGTTCTTCTTCTTCTTCTTCTTCTCTCCTCATGGCCTGGTGCCCAATGCTCAATACGCTTTATTAATTCTTCTTTCTCTTTGCTGATCCTTTCCACGCCTCTCATTCAGAAAGGATGGTCGGTGTCCGCCCCAGCTGGCCTCTGGGGAGAGCCGAGACGGAGGCCATGTATGAGGCCTCGAGGTTCTATGGAGACGACGAGAAGAGGAGGCAGTTTGATGTCGAGATGAGTGAGGTGCCAGGGGAGGACCGGAGCAGGGGCGATACACCAACGACGCAGGTCGTGGGCAGCGCGGATATCTTTGACGAGAATGGGGAGATCAGGTTGATCCCGGTGAGTCTTGAGCAGGCACAGCAGTTCTTATAGTTGGCCTGTCCTTGGTTCTAATGATTTACTGCCCAGATGCCTTCGTCAAATCCAAAGGGTGAGTGAGCACTGATCGGTATAACACAGCCGGCACAAGACTAAAGACCGTCAATATACAGATCCGTTGAACATGACGGATATGAGGAAATGGACTGCCATTGGTGTTCTCTGCTTCTGTAAGAAGACTCCTCTTTTCTTGAATCTCACCATTATATCATCACCATCGTCATCATTATTATCATCTTCTGACCATACTGGGACGGCTGTCTCCCCCCCCCCCCCCCTTCCACAGTCGGCTCCCTCGCCCTCTCGGCCGAGATCATCATAGGCTCCCTCATCCCCATCTTCCTACTCGAGTACGCCGGCCTGGACCCTCGCATCATCCGAAACACCAACTTCGTCGCCGCCTCCGGCGGCCAGGGAGGCGCCGGCCTCAACCCGCTCGCCGTCATCCCCGCGGGCGTGGCCCCTCCGTCCCTGGCCAAGGTGTCCATGCTGGCCACCATCCCGCTCATCACCAACGGGATCGCCTCGTATTTTCTGGTGCCTCTCTCAATCGCCATCGGCCGCAGACCTGTGCTCCTCCTGACGGCCGTCCTGGCGTGGGCTGGTGGGCTGTGGGCGGGCCTCTCGTCGTCTCTGGATGAGCATCTTGCTGCGCGGGCCGTGATGGGTCTTGGTGCTGGGGCTGTGGAGGCGCTGATCCCGCTGATTGTCCAGGATATGGTGTTTATTCACCAGAGGAACAAGGCGCAGTCTGCAATCGTGGCCAGTCAGGTGAGTAAGGTTGCGGGCAATGAATATGCGATGAAGAGGATGTAGGAACAAAAAGAAGATGAGATTACTGTTGACTAACATGTCTTCCTCTCAGGGTGTGGTCCTCATCGCCCTCGGCATTGCCGCGCCGTATGTCTCGGCCAACTACGACTGGCGATATCTATATTACGCCACCTCGGGCGCGGGTATCGTGGCCTGGTTCCTGCTCATCGCCTTGCTGCCAGAGACCCGATGGACAAGGTCCAAAGAGATGCTCGGTAAGGATCAGCCAAAATTTCTTTTCTCTGCACGTCAAGATGCTACACATTATGATTATGCTGACATGAATTCCTCGTCGCCATTCTGCAGCTGGTCGGCCCGAGGAGGGAGAGCTCGCGCCGGGCGAGAAACGACCCAGGCTCGACTACAACAAGTACGGCGCCCGAGACCTGTGGACGAACATTGGCATTTTTAATGCCGGCTTCGAGTGGAAGAACGCGGCCTTGTCGATGCTGGACACCCTGCGGACAACACTGTTCCCTGCCGTGGTCTGGTCGGTCCTGGCCAATGCCATCTTCTTGATTGTCAACCAGGCTGCGCAGCAGCTGGGCTCGTTTGTGCTGCTTGCTGAGGGGTGAGTTGACTCCAACCTCACAAAGACAAGCTTCTAGCAATATATATATGCTCACATGAATCCAGATGGGAGTTTCAATGGACCGGTCTGTCCATCATTCCCTTCGTGCTCGCCACGACTGTGGTCTTGTAAGTCAACAACCGACACCACTCCCTCGTGTTTCCTGACCCCCCAACAATATTCCTTCAAAATAATCACTACTGACCACCTACTTGGCCTGCAGCTTCCTGTCCGGCCCCGTCGCCGACAAGGTCACCACCACCATAGCCAAGCGCCGCAACGGCATCCGCGAGGCCGAGTTCGGCCTGGCCAACATGCTGATCCCCTTCGTGGCGGGCATCTCGGGCTGCTTCATCTTCGGCTACGCAGGCCAGACGGACGGGGTGCACTGGGTCGTCCTGCTGCTCGGCATGTTCCTCATCGTCTTCGGCTTCCTGTGCATCATGATCACCATCAACGTCTTCGTCGTCGAGTCGTACCCGCAGTGGGCCGGCCCGGTGCTCGTCAACGTCTCGAGCCTGCGCATCGTCATCGCCTTCTTCCTGGCCAGCCAGGCCACCACCTGGGTCGCCGAGCAGGGCCTGCTGCCTACCTTTGTGATCTACGCCGAGGCCATGATCGTCCTGGTGCTGTTCCTGCCTGTCCTCTGGGTGTTTGGGAAGAGGATCCGGATGTGGACGGCGGGTCGGGTCGGGGCGGGTGGGATGAAGGGGAAGAAGGTGTACGAGTCTGATACTGAGTCTAGGTGGTCCGAGTGATGAGGAGGCTGAAACTGAAGGGAGCAGAGGTTGGGGGGGTGGAGGGAGAGAGAAGCATAACCTCCGATGCTTGGTCTTTACATAGGAGGAATCGTGTTTTCCTCTCAGGGTGCATTACGGAGCAAACACGCTTGGGACGGAAGGTTTCTAGGAACGCTGGGGATTCTTCCAGGCCCTGCGATTATAGATATTGGTTATATCTAATGAATGATGAGTAAATACTAAAGCAGCTAAATAATACCTTTAATGTTTAATTATGGCTGGACGGGGCAACTGAGTAATCGATCAGGTATGAACATTATATAATCAGATATTTACTTCGCAACTCCAGGTCTATAATTCATTCAATAACATACGTTGGGATAAATGTCTATAAAAATAGAAGGCAGGCAATCAATTATTTTCTTATGGGCAAGCAAGGGTTGTCTCATGAATCTACAGCTGCGAGTGTTCAGAACAAAGAACTGGCCACGAGTCATCCAACTACAGTATCTCACCCAGGAGCTGTAAAGGGATAATCAGTTTACACTTTCATGCGGGACCTGGATCTGATAATACCTAAATGCACATTCACCCTCCCTGACGGACCCCGAGGCGGTAACCAAGTACTTCTGGTATGCGGGGAGCAGATCACTGCGTAGAAAATACCCCGCATAACTTGGGCCAATATCCACGGCAATGACAGCATGGAGAATAACAACTTACCGAGGGTCCGTTCATGCTTGAGGATATACAGCGTGTCTGCTGTGGGCACTCCAATGCATGCTAATCCTCTCATTCTGTCTCGTCCATCTCGAACTCATCTCATCTCACAATTTCGTACGTCTGTGTATTGGACTCATTATCCCGTTCACCATCGAGACGGTGCTTGATCCCACCACGACACAATCCCCTTGCAGCAGACTCCCATTGGATCATCATCCAGCAACACATTTTCTTCCTTTCTTCCCAAAATGGCCAGTGTCGGAGTCGTACTGGCCGGCCTGACCGGCCTGGCAGCATACCTGTACGGCCCGGCCGCAAACAGCGTCCTCACCAAGGTGGGCGTCTTCAGGCCGCTGGCCTCGTCCCCGCTGGCACACCCAGAAGACCTCGTCCGGATCCAGGACACGATGCACTGCGAGGACATACACTACTATGCTCCGGCTCACACGCTCTTCACGGCCTGTGAGGACGTAAATGAGACGAGGTTCAAGTGGTTCCCGGGCCTGGCCTTTTTTGACGATGCCAACGCGGCCTGGAATGCTAGGGGGTCGATCCACACCATTGACCCGGAGGTGAGTACCCTTAGTGTTGACCAAGCATAGACCCATCATCACCTCCAATCGGTTCACTTGCTAATCACCCAAGATGCCAGACCAAGGAATCCAAACGGCTTGCGTTTGAGAACTTCGAGGGGCCCTTTATCAGCCACGGCATCGACGTGATCCCCGGCGACGACGGGTCCGTCTACATCTTCACCGTCAACCACATCCCCAACGAGGCCCTCTACCCCAGGGACGGGAGCAGCAGCCCGCAAGCCGCCGCCGCCGCCGCCGCCTCGGGCACAGACGCTCCCCCCAAGGCGGCGTCCAGGGTCGAGGTGTTCCACCACGTGCTGGGGTCCGGCACCGCGCGCCACGTGCACACCATCGCCCACCCGCTCATCAGGACGCCCAACGACATCTACGGCGTGAGCAGGGACGAGATCTTTGTCACCAACGACCACCACTACCGCGAGGGCCTGCTGCGCGACCTGGAGGACCTGTGGCCCGCCACCGCCTGGTCCGACATCGTCCACGCGGCCGTCGTCGGCGGCGGCGGCGGTGCTGCTGCTGCTGGGGACGGAGCTGTCGCCGTCGAGGCCAGCGTGGCGGTGGGCGGGCTGCACAACCCCAACGGCCTCGGCCACGGCAGGACGAGCGACGAGATCCTGATCGGGAGCGCCTCGGGCGGAAACATCTGGCTCGGGTCGCTGGCCGGGGAGACAGATGCCCCCCAGATCGTGATCAAGGGCAGCGTGGACCTCGACTCGACCATCGACAACCCGAGCTGGTTTGTGGATACCTATGCCGACGAGGCCACCGGCGACGACGCGAGCGGGTTCGTGCTGGCGGGCTTGTCCAAGGCCGTGAACCTGATGAGCACGGGCAAGAATCCGCTGGGTCGGGAGGGGTCCATCGTGTGGTATGTGAGGCCTAGCCCGGACGAGCCGGAGGAGAAGTGGGAGAAGAGGCTGTTGTGGCAGGACGATGGGAGCGTGCTCAGAAACGCGGCCACGGCGGTGCTGGTGGGGATCGACCCAAGGAAGGAGGACGGGAGGAAGAAGGCGTGGCTTTTTGCGACGGGGTTCTCGTCTGAGAATGTTGTGGCTGTCAAGGTTGACCTTTGATGAAATGAGCTGTGATGATGAGGACATGTTTTGGGTGGTTTTTGGGTTTACTGTTTTTGTTTTTGTTTTTCCCTTCATCTGCATCGGACAGTACAGCAAATGATTCCATACTATGGATAGCATATCGTTTGAAATAGATTTATATCTTACAAACCCCCCAATGCTAAACCGAGATGGTGACCGATTCCTACGCCATAACTTCTCTTACATGCATCATTACTTATACATACTAATTATACACAAACTGAGGACAGGAGAGTGCTTTCTCCCCCCTCTCTTTCGGGGCGACACTTAGACTCGGAATGTGAAGCCCCTCGACTGATGATACACGGGCTCAGGCTCCGTCACCCGGCTGTGCACAGACATCTGGTCCTCCTCCCCCCTCCTCCTCCTTGCCCATGTCTCGCTGCTGCTGGGCACCACCGTGACCATAGAGGAGCCTGTTCTGGGCCTGGTCCTTGAGCGCGTCCCTCCTGCGCCCGACCCAGGTCTTGATGGCGCCATAGACGCCCGAGACGAGCCAGAACAGCGCGTTGACGAGGTCCAGCCAGGCGGCGGACTTCTCGACGGCGGTGCTGCTGCCCTTGTAGGGGTCATCGCTGCTGCGGTTGTGGAAGATGCCCATGAAGATGCCAAACACGATGATCCACAGCAGAAAGACGGACAGGTCCCAGGCGAACATGTGGTGCGTCTTGCAGCGCCTCGAGACCAAGCCGAGGGGCGCGGTGAGGGCCAGGACGAGGGCCGAGACGCAGGCCAGCACGGCGACGATCATGCCGAACCACCAGGCCGAGGAGGCGTCCTCGCTGTCCTTCTGGCCGGCGCCGACGCGCACGCCGTAGATGCCGACGATGATGAGGCCGAAGAGGAACTGCAGGCCGCGCACGACGAGGCGGGGGATGTTCTCCCAGGCGCGGAGGGGGGGCGGTCACGGCCTTGGTGCCCACCTCGTAGCCCATGTCGGTGGCATCCTTGGCGTGGGCCCTGTAGTCGGTGCCGTTCTTTTCGTAGGCCGAGTGGATCTCCCTGCGGTGCTTGAAGAGGAGCTTGGCGACGTTGGTGAAGGCGGACATGGTGGCTTTGTGGGTGGTGAGAAGGACGACAGTCCCTGATTTTGTTGTTGTTGTTGTTCTTGTTGTGGTTGACGACGATGATGATGTGTGTTTTTATGTGATTGGGAATGAGGGACAGATTTCTTTGTCGTGTCGTTTTGCTGTACCTGCCAGCAGGATCTTGGGAGGAGAAATTACACACGAGCAGATCTGTATGTAAAGGTAATAAAAGCTCGAAGACTAGCGAGCGAGCAGTGACTGTACGAGAAGAATAATAACAAGAGGAAGAGGGGAAAAAAAAAAAAAAAAAGACAGCCAGATGAACGGAATCTGTGAACTCGACAGAATGTTGTGAAGAGAAGGAGGACAATAAAAGCCTTGTTGCAAGAAAACACAAAAGAGCAGAAGTGAAGTTCTTCTTGATGGAGGAATTAATACATAATTACACACAAGCCCTCCCTACCTTGAACCACGCCTCGACAGCCAGCGGTCTTCTTATCAACGCCCTTGGCCTCGTATTCCCTCCCGTTTCAATAAACAATGGCCATTGAACAGACAAGACGTCGCCTGGTGAAACACACAACAAAGACAGCGCCCGTCCTAAATCGGGTATACACAAGAACGGTTGGCCATCGTCGTCCCAAGAGAACAAAGGCATGTTTCTGAAGTCGGGCGCTTGCGAGCCACTGGAACAGGCGAGGGTCTGCGCCGGGGTCCGACATGATTGGCTGCTGGCGGGCGAGAGATGTTTCGTCGACGGGGGCCCTTGAAGCGCCGCAGCCAGGGGCACAGCTGGACCGCGATGGGATGGAGACGCGGGGGCTTACAGTGGCAGGGCTCTCTCTCTCTCTCTCTCTCTCCCTCCCGTGCCTCCGTGGGGCGGCCCAGCAAGCGCCCAGGAAAATCATTACTGTAATACGAACAAATGCAGGGAGCTCCTGTGCAGGGCTGGGCGGACCACAGACAAAAGAACCCTGAGATGAGGACGGCTGAGGATATTTTGAAAAGGATCATGGAACATTTCCTAACTTGCCATTTCCGTGACACACATGGATTGAGGGGAGATAAGATATACTCGGTACCCGGAGAGCCCTAATGCAAATAAGCGCAAACCGCTTAATTATGGGCTGCGAGTGCAGAGCTTTAAATCTGTTGATGCATTCCTTCAGGCCTCCGGAATTGCATGGGAAATCATTTCCCGCGGACTTGTGTCGGCATCTGACGAGATGATGTAGAGAAGGCATCCAGAATCTACTTGTCTAACCGAGTACTTATTGAGCTGCTTCCCACGATTTACCAACTGCCCGGCTGACTCCTTTGAATCAACCCAACAGCGGCACAGTGCTGACGGCATCACCTGATCTGCATGCGTCTTGGTTCTCGCCTTCCGTCATCGTGAAAGAAATCCTGGTCTGTTTCTCTCTGTAGTACTCACCCACCACCGCTTGATAATATCCATCCGAACATGTCGGAGCCAGCAGCAGCAGCAGGAGACCGCACGTTCCGGGACTACTCGTCCCAGGAGGCCCAGAACTATGCCCAGGTCCGCCTGACCTACAACGACGCCCTGTACCAGAGCATCGTCGACTATCACACCGCAGCCGGGGGCAAGCTGGACACGGTGGTCGACGTGGGCTGCGGGCCGGGCATCGCGACCTTCAGGCTCGCCAGGTGCTTTGCCGGCGTGACCGGGCTGGACCACAGCCAGGCCATGATCGAGACGGCGCGCGCCCGCCTGGCCACCGAGGACGAGAAGCTGAGGTCGGCTCTCCGGTTCGAGGTGTCCACGGCCGAGGACATCGATCCTGCTGTGGTCCCGGATGCGAGTGTGGATGTCATCACGGCTGCGACCTGTGCGCACGTAAGTGAAACCCTGATGGTGGGGATGGCCGCCGGGGCAGCCCTGGGATGGATGGGTCGAGAGCTGATTACTCTGGGCTCCAGTGGTTCGATATGCCTCGCTTCTGGCCCAGCGCCGCACGCATCTTGAAGCCAGGAGGCACCGTGGCCATCTGGTGCAGTCAAGCTGCAAGTGCACACCGTACGTAAAGTCCGAATGATCTCTTAGATGGCACGAGATGGCAAGCCTGCAGGGCAAAGACAAAGAGAAAATCTCTCTCTCTCTCCACACACACACACACACACACACACACTCACTCACTCTCTCTCTCTCTCTCTAGATTCGGTGCCCAACGCGGCCAAGATCAACGCCACCCTCGATCACATGACAGACACGGAGCTGGCCCCCTACCTCGAGCCCGGCAACCAGCTGGCCCGCACCCTCTACGCGGACCTGCTCCTCCCCTGGACCATCGCCACCCCCGAGCCGGCCTTTGACGAGGCCTCGTTCCAGAAGAAGTTCTTTGGCGTCCGCGAGGACGACGAGCCCTTCTTCGACGACAGCTACCTCGACCGCGAGTTCGACATGGACATGGTGGAGAGGATCCTGTCCACGTCGAGCCCCATGACCCGGTGGCGCGAGGCCCACCCGGAGCTGGTCGGGACCGAGGACGACATTGTGCGCAGGATGAGGCGCGTCATCGAGGAGAACCTGCGCGAGGCCGGCGTGGCTCCGGACAACCTCAAGGTCAAGGGCGGCCAGCACGGGGTCTTGTTGACGTTGAGGAAGAAGGCTTGAGATGGGAGGCTGATGGACGGTCTGATGTTTCTGTCTCCTCCTATTTCACTCATACGGCTCGTGGGTGTGAAAATATCTGACAGTGGTTTCCCTCATATGGACGACAAAATTTTACCCCGTTTTATTGGTTTATCAATAGTCATTGAGCAACCAGTAATTAATGCAAGCACTTTACTTTCTCATAATATCAGGAAAGATGCGTGTGTCATGATTTACAATCTAATTAAGCCACCTACTATTACCTACTGCAGAGCATGTTCGTAGTCCTTCAAGAACGCCCAGCGCCCCTTTTCCAACCACTTCTTTGCCGCAAAGTCATTAGCATACTTTGGGAAGAAGTCGATGATCGAAAAGAGGTCCTTGTCGTGCGCCGTCACCACAAAGACCCTGTCGTGCGCGTCCGCCTCCTGCAGCTTCTCGATCGTCCTCTCCGTCTCCTCCGGGTCCAGGTTGTTGGTCCCCTCCCCCCTGGGCACCGTCACGAACGGCTTGGTCCTGTCCCCGCCCCGGAGCAGCCGCTCAAAGATCTCGCCCGGGCACGGCGTGGCGGCGCCGTCGTCAGCGCGCAGAGGGTGGGGCGAGATGGACTGCGGCAGGGGCAGCCACTTTGACGGCCGGAACTCGCCGCCGTGGTGAGCAGCGTCGCCGCCCATCAGGATGAAGCTGCTGCTGCTGCTGACGCGGGCGAGGCCGCAGAGGTGGCCGACGGCGTGGCCGGGGCTGTCGAGGAGGTAGAAGGACCCGTCGCCAAAGTAGTCGAAGGCGTCGAAGCGGCCAAACTTCTTGCCCTGGTCGAACTGGACCTCGCGCAGCTCGCGGCCCTCGTAGTCGGACTCGAGGATGGCTGACTCGGGGTTGGCCGGGTAGCCTGGGAGCATGGCCTCTTTGAAGCCGGGGCCTACGATGAGGGCTGTGCTTTTGTCGAAGGTGGATGGGTCTCCGACGCTGGAAGATGTTAGATATTATCCAATATGTACACACACACATACGTATATATGTATATCAAGATTCTCCACAACCTCACAACCTCACACACTCACTCTCTCCGCCTCCCTATGTCTCTCGTTCAATTTAGTTAACGATAAAAAGAAAGAAACTTACTGGTCAAAGTGCCAGTGGCTCCAAATGACAGCCTCGATGCTGGACCCAGGGACACCGTGCTCCTCGAGGATCTCACGGACACCCTGCCTGACCTCCACGACAGCAGGGCTGGCCGCCAGCGTCTTGGTCCAGAAGGGGCTCATGTTGTTCCAGTCCTTGCGCACGCCCAGGTCGAAGACGAGCTTGCGGCCCGAGGGGTGCTCGACGAGGAAGGAGTAGGAGGGTGCTTCGAGGTAGTCGAAGCCCTTGATCTGCTCCTCGAAGAATAACTTGGTGGGGAGTTTGGACAGCCATGAGGTCGTGTCGATGACTGTTCCTTGTGAGTATCGAATGAATTTCCCGTGCCATAATGAGCAGCAGAGTTTCAGGGGGCATTCGGCTTCGCACCTCGGACATCGACTGTGCCTTTGGACGGCTCAATGTTCAGCTCTGGAGCACCAGTCGCCATTATCTCAACTACTCTATGACAATGTCAATAAATTATTGGATAGAGTTGACAAGACTAATGCCAATATTCCGGTGTCGAGAAAAGATAATGTTCCACCTGGAGAATATCCCAAAAATCCAAGTATCTTCACATGATATTTATAATACACAAACAAGATGCAGTGCACGAGATACTCTGCGGGGCTCATCGTGGCACGACATCCAATTAGTCATACCAAGAAAGCATACTTCTTCCTATCAACCCGCCCACGTACGCCATGTCACTCTCCTCAAGGAAGATCTGCAGCACGATAACCACAGCAGCGTAGTACTTGTTTTCTAATCAGACATGGGACGTCGGGACAAAAGAGAGGTTTCATACGTATATCCACAGGTACGCGAGAAGGGCGCGAGGTCGAGGCGAGATAATACCGCCATAGTAAGGGTACCCGTGAGACATGGCTGATGACATATATCCTACTCTACTTTGTCCGTTTATTAAGCAAAGCACTCTAACGATATAGTAATACAACCCCCCCCAACCCCCCAACCCCCCCACAAATTCATAAATTCGCCTCCGGAACGGAACCAGAACCCACCGTCATCCTCGGCCCCCGGCGCCAACAGTCTCTCCGGCGGCACAGCAGTGCAGCCCCTCCCGCAGGGCAGCCCACGCATTCTGCTGAAGAGCCCTCGCGGCCGGCACCTCGCCGGCCCAGTGCCCAAAGGGGTGTCCAACCCCGTCGTACACCACCAGCTCGCTGCGCGCCCCCGCCGCCAGCAGCTTCTCGTGGTACGCCCTGCCCTCGTCCACCAGCGGGTCCAGCGCGGCGCAGTGGATGCTGGCGGGCGCGAGGCCGGCGTGCGAAGACGCTGTCATGGGCGAGGCGCGAAAGTCGGCCGCGTCGGAGGCCCGGCTCTGGCTGCCCCTGCCCAGCCACAGGTTGTAGAACCAGATGAGGCGGTGCACGGGCAGACAGGGCGCGTCGTGGAGCGAGATGTAGGATGCGTAGGGGGTCGTGGCCGGGTCGCACCGGCCGTCCTCCTCTTCCGGCACGAACCGGCAGTCCAGGACGGGCACGACGAGGAGTTGCAGCCGCAGGGGCGGGATGCGCGTCCTGCTGCCGGGAGTATCCTGTCCGCCATCCCCGCTGCACGCTGCATTTTCGTCTCGGACAAGCAGTGCCAGCGCGGCAGCAAGACATCCTCCTGCCGAGAACCCGCCCACCGCCAGCCTGTCCGCGTCAATGCCGAGCTCGCCCGCCTGAGAGACCACCCACCGCAGCGCGTCCAGGCAGTCCAGCACGGGCGTTGGGTGTGGGTACTCGGGCGCCAGGCGGTAGTCGACGTTGACGACGATGCAGCCGACGTTATGGGCCACGCCGCGGCAAAAGGTGGCGTCCGTGGCCAAGGACCCAATCACGAACCCGCCGCCGTGGAAGTCCATGTACGCTGGTAGGAGACCATCCTTCGTCTCGAGCCCGCCGGCGGCGATGGACGTGATGGTGGGACGAGTCAGCTGGACGGCGATCTCGCCTTCGGGGCAATTCACGGGAATCTTGTAGGTAGTGATGCTCTCGATTTCTGCGACAGGACCCTCGATCTCGTGCGTGGGGACTGTATACCCTGGGCGGTTTTGGTTGTATATCTCGTACGGCACCTGGTCGGCCCTCAGTCTGGGCGCTGTTCAGAGGGTTGTGTGTGCGTGTCAGTCAATGTACCCTAGGCCATCGTCTGTTGGGTCTTGGTGCACCCCGCGCGATTACCTTGGTATTTATTGTAAACTCTCGCAAAGTCGGGGTCGACCCGATCGATCACCGAGGGGTGAAGAGGGTTGATCAAGTCCTCTGATGAGGCCATCATGAAAACCTTGAATGAGGACTTGACTTGATTATTATGATGACGTGTAATATGTCAAAGTATTCCCATGTATACGTCTCAGTAACTTCTACAGGACAACTGTTCAGAGCCTCAGCAAGAGTTCCTAATTCACTCTTTCTGTGTAGTCAATGATCGAAAGTAGGACTACCACACTCGTCGTCGTGTAGGATTGTTGTATCTTGACCCTCCCGCCGGCTATCTCTGCCAGTAATTCCTATATCAACCATCCCCGCAGGCCCTTAATCCAACCGCCAGCTCCGATGCCGCCTCTTTCTCCGTTGTCCAAGGATGTGAATTCAAGAGCGGCTATTGACGGCTCACAGATAATTCGAGACCAGACTCGCCCGTATAGATAGACTCTGAACTCTCCAGGGGTGATAGTTTCAGCCAATGCGTGCTGTGAAGGAAACGAGCAGTCACTCTAGGCCTTGTTGACGAGGAGAATTAGCGATTATCACGTTTCCCCTTGCTCGCACAACAA
Source organism: Aurifilum marmelostoma (assembly GCA_027559495.1). NCBI lineage: Eukaryota > Fungi > Ascomycota > Sordariomycetes > Diaporthales > Cryphonectriaceae > Aurifilum > Aurifilum marmelostoma. Next base: position 1,245,809 of record JAMXSV010000010.1, on the reverse strand, counting down.
GCGATACTGGGACCTGGAATGGACTGACTGATATATATATTTCTCTTCGCCAAGTCATCACGAGGTAACTAGAATGCTGGCTACCCTATGTATGCCCTGATCTTCTTCAACAGACATTGGTGTCTCCTCCTGGCCTCGGCATCAAATCAAAGGGATCTTCAGAATACGCACAATATGTATTGCCTATACCTGTGCCTGTCTGTGCCCTTTTTCAAAGATCTTTCCCAGTTCTTTCAACAAGAACGGCTTATATTCATCATTTAATACCAGGAACGCGCTCACGATGCAGTCTGTCCCTCAGGATCCAGACCCTGATAACAAAGGTAACAAAGAACCAAAGAATACCCCAGGCTCATTTTGATGGCCAGAAGCAGGATAAAGAGTCAACAAAAAAAGAAAAACTTTTGATGGGACATGATGATTGGGCAGTCTGTTGTGAATAGCTCAAAGTGATATACGTCCCTGCCAAAGGATGGACAGCACACACAGAAAAAGAAAATCATTGAAAGAATCAAATAAAAGGACATAGTGGTAGTAGTATAGAAGGAAAGGGCCACTTTCTGACCGCGCAATTTTCATCCCCCTCCAACATCATTGCGAAATCAACCAATGTGGTGCTACCTCTTTCCATTCCATAATTACCAAAACCAGAGAAATGAACATAACAACATAATAAAGGTATAGACAGACACCTGACCCCTCGAGTTGTAGTCCACAACAAGAAGAAACAAAGAAGGAGAAAAGAAAAAAAAAAGTCCTGTGAAGGAAAGTCAAAAGCTTATATTTGGGGGGGGGGGGTATCTTTGAAAAGAGGTTCTCCCTGCAGTGCTTCATCAAGTACATTGTTCCATGATCTGCCAAAAGATGTTTTGGGAGTAATGACATGCGGCATTTGGGGCCATGACCTTGTAGTTAAACGACAACATAGGGAACCGAGAGCGAGAGGTTGCAGAAGTTGTCCAATCCCGAAAGACCGATGTTTGAAAAAAGGTTTTTTTGTTTTCAAATAGTCAAATCTCCATGGTGGGGGAGGATAAAATAAAAAGAGGAACAAATGGAAGAAAAGTTCAAGAAAGAAAGATGAAACAAAATGGGCTGAAAAGGAGAATGTATATGGGCGGGCATCTTTTGTTCTTTCGCCGTGCTGTGTCCTTCGCGTACATCAGCCTTCGTCGAAACGTTCAGCGGGCTGGAAGCCCTCTTCTCCGTCAGTGGCCATCCCGCGATCCGTAGTTATAATTATCAAACATGCTGCCCTCGCCGTAGCCGCTGTGACCGTGCGGCAGCCCAGGCTGGGCAATCTTCATGTGCATGCCTCCGGGCCCGACCATGTTGCCTGGCCGCTGCGCCTGCATGCCAGGGAGCGCCCTAGAGCTGTTGTTGGTGGGCATGTAGCCGCTGTTGTAGTTGGCAGCCGTCGTGTAGTTCAGGTCGGGCGACGAGCTGCCGTGTGGCGCCCCGATCTTGTCAACCGGCGGGAGCACAGGCCCGTGGTGGCTGCTGCTGAACTGTCCGAGCGGGCTCGCCCCCGTGAGGAGGCCCTGGGACGATGTCGCGCTGCCGTGGAGCGGGTATGCTGTCGAGGGCGACTGCCGCCCGGGCGATTGATAGCTCGAGCCGGCCGAGGGCGGGCTGTGGTAGTGGCCGACAGAGGTGTCCAGCCCCAGCTGCAGGTTCGAGCCGTAGTGGCCAGACATGGTGCCTATGGGCGCCATGCTCTGGCTCGGCGAGGACGTGACGGCGTGGAAAGCCCCCGGATAGTGTGCTATCGTCGTCGAGGGCGTCGAGTGTCCCGTGTACGAGTGTGTCGTCGAGAAGCTGCCATGTTTCGGGTATAGGGACATCGCAGTGCTGTCTTTGTCGCCCGGCTCGGACCGCACGCGCTTCACCGGTCGGTCCTCCTCCTCCTCGCCGGCCTGGCTCCGCCCACCCATCATCTGCGCGAACGCGTTGTTCTTCTTCTTGGTGCTCATCGCCTTGGACTCTTTTCTGAGGCGCAGGCGGACTCCGGCGTCCACAAGCAGTCTTGTCATTGATGTCGACTCTGACATCCCTGGGAAATGTCTCCCGCTGTAGGTTGTGAATGGTTGCGAGCAGATGGACGTGAGGGCCTCGGCATCGCCGCTCGTCGTGTTGAGCTTGAACAAGCAGAACTTGAGGCGGTACGTCCCCTCCTTCTTGACGGATATGTCGTTGAGGCAAAACATCATGTTGTGCGTTCCCCTGTCGTCCTTGACAACGTGCCCGCTCGTGCACGTGTTTCCCGTCAGCGAGTTCAGCTCTGGCTCCGGGTCCGAAGACGTGGCCCCTATCAGGAACGTCTGCACAAAAAGGTAAGGAGACGTTATGTACACCTGGAGCGGGTCTAAGTTGGGGTCGACGTCGAGCTGTACAATCGGTGGCGGGTCTACTGGCTTCCTGTCCTTGTCTTTCGCGTTGGCTGCTTTTGCTCTCTCGGGTTGTTGCTTGACCGTCAGGCGGTACGGCGAAGGGTGATCCCAGTTCGTCTGCACTGGCGGTGGCCCTGGAACAACTGATGGAAGCATGTTCTGCGATCCCACAGTGTATAGATGTCCCCATTGGGGTCCTCCAAAGTCGTAGGAGGCCATGCTCGCCCCCAGAGTCAACAAACTTGCAAAATTGGTGGTGGCGTTTCGACTCGACACCGATTAGTGTGTGTCAAGACAGCGTTGATTCTTGACTTCTCTTGAGCGCAATTTTTGTCTGTCTGGTCCCAAGAGGATCCAGTGTCAGGACCAAGTCGCACTTTTGTTGTTTCCCTAGGATGCAGAATGTCAGTAAGCTTGCGGTCGTCCACCATTCGACGATAATATCAGTCCCAGAATTGCACACAGTCCTTTTTTCCTCCTCAAAAGGTATCTGAACCAACCAGCCGACCTCTTGAAGAGAACTTGACCCGTTGCTCTCCTAAGAAAGTGGATCAAATGCTGTCCTTCCCCGAAATTGGCCAATGTTGTAGTTCTCTTTTCTGACTTGTTTGATCACAATACAACAGTACCATTTGGGTAAGGCAATCCAAAAATTGTCCAAACACAATACTACAAGACGCTCTTGTCAAGAGATCATCAATGGGACCAATTCGTACTAACCTGGTGCTTGACAAAGTAGTGGCAAGGGCTGTAGTCGTGTGGTTGTTGTCCACACACGTCGCGTATTCAGCTGGCTTCTCTTGCGAGGAACGCTACCAAAGCAGCTGATTGGTGTTCCAGTCTAGATGGAAACAGATCTTCGAGATGATTATTCAGGGCGACTAGCGATGGCGGAGCTGATCTCCAAGCTATCCAACAGCTGGTTGATCTTGTAGGTGCATGCGACGTGGGCCTTGAGATGCGATTGCGTCTTGGCTGTTGTAGTGACGTGGTTTCACAGGTGGTGTGATCTTTCGTCGAAGTCCTAGGGGATTCTGGTATGATGAATGGGCTCCCAAGATAGCGAGTAACGGAAAGACGAGGCTGAGCGCGAATGATCGGACCTGCAAGATTCGCAGGAGGTCTGGGGAAGTCTGGGTTGGGTTGTATCGCAAGGAATGCCTTGGAGGTGAACGGCAGGCCCAAAGATGACGGCTCCGGGAGATCTGATGCCCAAGGCCACAAGATCTTGTCTTCTAAAATCCCCACGTGTCAGCGCACAGAGTCGTCGAGGCTAGTAGTTATTGATGTCCGAATGTGACCAGCCACCGACGAAGCGGCTTCAAGGGTGAAGAGGAAGTGAACAACGATAAATATCAGTGAGCCGCGAAGGCCATATGTGATCGTAGAGGGGATACGGGTAATTCGTGTATGAGAAAGGCTTCATCATCATCAAGAACAACCGTCTTATGGGGGTGGGAATGGCGCGGGCAGGGTGTAGCTGTTATGTGTGTGTGTGTGTGCGCGCGCGCGCAAGTGTGTGTGTGTGTGTGATTACCACCATAGCAGCAGGCTTAGCCGACAGGCAAGCCCACAGCGGCCAAGGGGCCTCTTCTCACTGGAGAGAGCAGGGCCGCCAGGGGGATGGCTAGGCGCGGTATTCCAAAAAGTGTGGTCGAGAAACAAGATTGAGTTTGCGTCTGCTTGGGTTGGATCGCGGGAGTTGACTTGCCTCTCAGTGGACGGGAGCAGGGGTGGTGGAGGAGTGGCCACGGTCGGTACGGCAGATCGGCTGGCACGAGGACTCTGGCAGATGCCAGCAGAGGGAGGCCGCGCCCGGGGAACGAGAGGCCAAGGAGGGGGGGCTCAAAGGGGAACGGCGAGGTGTATGGCACGAGTTGGGGAGTAGTGTAAGGTACGGGCCCAGATTGGGCAGCGCCACCTCCCCAGTGAGCCAATGCGGAAGTCAAATAGTGTAAGCCCCAGGGGGAGAGAAATATCTTGTCCCCTGGCTCCTCGCCTCAGATTTCTAATCCAGTGGCGTCTTGCTCAGTCTGCCACCGGGCGGGATCCCAGCGGTTCTCTTAGAGCCGTCTCGGATCTTGCTTTTGCTCGTCGCAGCCTGGAACGGGATAGGACGCCGGGCAAGAAATGTTGTCTGCACAGGAGACGTCTCGACACGAAGGACGAGGCAGTCGAACAGTGGTAGCAGCCAGTCCAGATCAGGAAACGATGGGTCCTCTCGGTGTGACAAGAGGCAGACCAGGTCTAATGTGATGCATGCAGCAGAAACAACGTCGACCTTGTCTGCCGTGATCGACCACACTTTGGCCCGGCGCGAAGGGTAGGATCGAGGGAAAGCCACCTCAACGAGAAGGGAAAGGCTTCTTAAGCCACGGCACTGACTCTTGTCGAAAGAGCGGGCACGAGCAGAAATCTTCGGACTTTGCCTGCCCAGTCGAGGTGACGTTCCTTCTTTTGCAGCGGCGTAGTGGCCAGCGAAATGTATGGTCCAATCGCGCTGTGGATCTCTGGGCGTTCGTATGTCGACTTGGGGTACTTGGAGGGTAAGGGCGAGGCGTGTCTGTTGCGTTGCCCCTTGTTGATGCGGAAAAAGACAATGGTGGTCAAGTTGGTCAGACTCATTACACCATCAAGCAGCGCGGTAGCAGTTTATGAGCGCTGAGAGGGCAGAACGGCTAAAAGACGCAAGAATGGTGACGGATTATAGACGGCATTATAGGCCGGTTAGCATGGTCGTGGGCCCGTGATGAATGAGTGCCATCAATCTCCCAGGCTCGCAGATTGGCCCTTAATTGCCTACCTCCCGGGAGATGGCGAGTGTCGGTCCTCTGTGTGGTTCTTTGCCGGACGTAAAGGGCTGAGGTGACAAGAAAAGATTCTCAGTCTGGCGAACAGGATGAAAGAAGTCGACAGACTGCTCGAGACGTCTGAGAAACTTCAGAAGCCCATCATCCCAATTGGGGCCCGGCTCTGATTTTCACCAAGATGTTATCCGCATTACGAGGTACGTACTGCCTGCCAATCTGATGGAGACAAGAGGACGACAGAGACCAGGAGCCTCTCCATATAGGCAAGGGGGGGGGTGGCCTGGTGGATAGGTACCTGGATTAAGGCACTTGAACACTGTGGGTGGGGGGAGAGGAGGGGGGGGGGCTGGATTCACAACGGTCTCTGTATAAGTCATCCTCCTGGGTTATTACCCCGGACCCTGGCAAAAGCCCTGCGACCGCCCAATGCCGAGTACATAGCAGTGTACTGTGCAAGTAGCTAGGTTCACAATTTGCCATCTTCTCATTTTGTTTTTGTTGCTTTTTGCTGCCCCTCGACTGGTATAGGCAAAATAAGGTTGAAACGCTTGGTCTGGGCATCGCCTGAGGAAATGCGGGTCTATGATCCAGTAGCGACAACGGCCGGCCTGAGAATCCGGTTTAGCCCACCCAGCAAAGCAGTCAATCACTTTGAGCCTGGTCGCAAGGGGCTGGCAAGTTGGAAGCTTGAAACTTCCCAATACTTCTTCTCACCCGGTCTGGCCTTTTCCCGAGCATGTGGTAGGAAACAAGTTCCAGGCCTGTGCCTCAACGCCGCGTGAAGGCTTTTGGGTGTTGCCAGCTGGCTCGTTTCCAGCAGTGGAGCTGCAGCAGAGAAGCTGCATCTCGTTACCGAACCCGGAGATTTATTCACGGCTTGTGCTGGCGTGATACGCCCCACGCCATTGCTTGTACCACAGTAAGGGACATATAATATGGGTCGGCGAGGTCCGTTTGCAACGGTTGGAGAGTCTGGGCCGGGCAGTCGCCCCGACCCTAGCGGGGGACGCATCGGCCAGGCGTTGGTGCTTGTGTGCACTGTCAGCACCTTGGGTCTATCCGCTCTTGTGTGTGCCGTGTAGAAGGTTGTTGTGCGTCTGCACGTTTCGTTTCGGGACGATGGGATCGCCTGGGTCCCGAGGTTCCGAGACGGTCCAGAGTGAGAGAATAGGCAGGATACGGCATCGTGGGAAGCTGGTGTCATGCAACAATTGGAGGGCGACAGGACCTGGCAGGTACGGTTGAACAGGGGTCTGAGGTCAGAGTCAAGCCAAGTCTTGACAGTCGTTGACATAAGGAGGGCCAGTGGGTCGGCTCCGGATAAGGTCTGGGATCTTGGGGTGGACACCAACAAAGAGGACACAGGGTTGTCCTTTTAGATGTCAATGCTGCAGTGTTTTGACAGAACCCGATTCGTATCTGAGCCTGGCGGCCCCCGTGGGACGCGTGACATGCTTGCCCTGGATCCTCCGACACCTCTAAGCCGTCAGCACCATGCCTTTACTGGTGTTTGACTGCCGCTCATGAAGCACTGCACAGGCAATGCTGTTGTGCAGATTGTACATCCTGCATGCTCTCAGGACGGAAGATCCGGAGGATCAGGCCTGGGCCAAGGTAATTTACCCCGGGTGGGAAGCCTCCTGCTGCCATCGGCGAGGCCCTGCCATTGCATCCTGTCGAAGAGTGTGTAGTAGCATATAGTCCAGTGCATATTTTGTGTTCAATGCTGATGCGCATATTTCCAAAGCATGAATGTGGTGGATGGAGAGCAGGGGGTGGGGTGGAGGGGGGAGGAGCGTGGTAGCTTCGACCTCTGAGGCGCGGGCTGGTTTGTACGGCCTGGGGCCAGCCGTGCGGGTTCTCGACACAATATTCCTCCCAGTGATCAGGCGTATCTGGACATGTGTGATCATCACAGATGCAGTAATGTGTCCGTCAGGCTAATTCTTGGTCCTTCGACTAGACCAGATTCACCTCGGGCTGGTGCATCTCTCGCGGGATTCCAAGTCAGTCAGTGTGGTCTGCAGTCAGTGGGGCGCACAAGAAAGGTTGCAGCCAGTTTCCGTTTATCCCCACCATGGACAGCCGCTGGCGACCTAAGGGGCGCGCCTCGCAGATGGCTGCAGGCAGGTGATGTAACAATACGGGCGGCCAACGCAAGGGCCTGTGCTTCTCGGCAGTCGAGGTCCAGCCCATTCCTCAGCAGGACACATGCAACTCTGCCGCGGCGGAATTGCTATTCCGGAGACCCTCTACCTCTTCCATCCTGGCCGCTTCGGTCCGGCAGTCCTTGCTGCAGGTTAATGGTCATACCGAGGTAACTGCTCCCACGACAACTACTCGATGCTCGAAGCCAGGGAACAACTGGAACGATCGGTTTTCGCTGCCGCGACGCTTGCGCATAAAGAAGATTTTAGCCTCGAGAGACAGCGAGCCAAACAGTATCTGTGTCTCAGCAGCGACAAGAGGTGGGCTGTTACATCATCCACGCGTGGTCAAGAAAAGCAAAGAGAGGGTTGAGACAGGAGGTCTCGGGGGGGGGGGGATGGTTTCTCCTATTGAGCACAACAATGACAGCAATTCAAAGTGTGGGGAGGCAGTTCTAAGACCGAAGCTAGAGGGGGCAGGGTTAGGATGGCCCTCGACACAGTAAAGAGCTTGTGTGGTGAGTAAGTTCTTGATAAGGCACATAACCCTGCAGGGCGAGCCTCTCTCCCTGTTGTTGCGTCTGTTGGCGGCGCCTTCGGGTTTTGGGTTTATCCTTAATGGAATTTGTCGAACTTGTGCAACCTGCCCACTCTGGCCACTACCTGCCAATCAATGACTTCGCGAATACGCCTGGCCCTAAGACCTGTCATGCTAAATCATCACACCGCTGTCATATCTCGATCGATTCCCCTGAGCCGTACCAACAGCCAGCAGGTGCAGATCTTTGTTGTCGACGGGTGAGGATCAGCATAGTGTAAGCTGGTAAAGCAGGAGAATTGTGGCGACGAACACCAGGGACCATACGGATACTGCCGTTGACCGGTCCTGTGAGCCCTTCGTTGCTGAATTGAGCCTTCCAGAACAAAGTAACCTACCATATTTACTGGCCCCAGGCAGACTGGAGAAGGAAGGGGGGGGGTAGAGGAATCACCTGTCGGCGCATGAAGCACCACGCACCTGGAACATGTTCTCCGTACAGGGTACATCCGGAACTCGGCTCCACAGGCACCCGATCGCTATAGTCAGCCGAAAGGCGATGGACCTGGAACTGTTGGTGGGCTGATCGGTCGCGCGCCCCTCTTCTCCCCCCCCCCCCACCCCGCTCTTCACCCCTTCTCCTAAGCTGAGGCCATCGCCAGCCCTGGTATTGGTATGGTTGCTGCCTCGCATTACCTGGGAGGCTATTGCAATAGCTCCAGCTTGTGTTCGGCCAAATTTGCTTGGCTATGCAAGCATTCGATATCGGGTGCACCTAGCTAGCCCCTGACACAGGGACCAAGAGACACGGTGGAGCAGAGATGAAGGATGAACCGCGCAGCTACGAGGGACGGCCCTGCTCCCAAGTCTCGCTTGAAGACACGAGCGCACATCACAATTCGCGTAGACGTCGTTGACAGGCAGGGATACTACCAAGTACGCTGCACGGTTCCCCTGGGGGCTGAGGTGGGGAGGAGGTGGGCCGATATTCTGCTGTCAAAGAACAGTTGATCCGACCGCGCTGGGGCAAGTAGTCGTCAATGCTGACGTCGGCGTTGCTGGAGATGTCTCGAGGCTCTGTTCTCACAGCGCCGTCAGAGTCTTGTCTCGACCAGGCAGCGTCCAAATGTTTCAGATGCTTCAGAGTGCTGAGACAGAGCAGCTACATAGTAGTAGTCGACAGGTCTTTCTGCCCCCCTCCTGCACGCCCCCCCCTTGCGGTGATCACGGGGACTTCCGAACCTCGTTGCGAAGAAGACCATCCACACCCGCAGCGCGTGGTCTGTCACTGCCCACTGAGGAGACGATGGTGCCCTCTCCATGATCCTCTCTGGTCAGCTCCTACGACCTGCCGGATGGATGGATGGATGGATGGATGGATGGATCCACGGGTCGGGGGCGGGAAGGCAATCAGGGATTGACTTTTGGCGGATGGACCCGGAACCCACCCTGCAAGGGGGCTCTTGGATGTCAAAATCGCAGTGCACGACAGGAGAGGGAGGGTCTGGGGCGAGTCCCAGGATTTCAGCTGTGCGAGTAGATGAACAGCGGTTGGTTGGCAGACTGGTTGATGAAGGACGGGACGGGGCCTCGTCCTCTGCTGCCCCGGCTCGCATTGCTCGAGCCCTGTCATCATGCATGTCAAATCTGTCAAACCAAGCAAAGTGTCCCCTGCCCTAGGTGGAGATATGCCGCTCTTTCTGAGGCTTTCAGCCTCCTGAAAGGGGGGCGCAGACGGGGAGACCGCTTCGACCGTGGCCCTGTCTTGTGCTGTTCCTTTGTTGTCTTGTCCTGTCGTCGCGAGAGCACGATGGCGACCAGAAACACTTACCAGGATGCCAGTCAACGACGGTGTAACAGGGCATGTCGTATAGTACTCTGCAGCAGACAGCATTCGCCTGGCAGGGGGCGCGTATCTGGGTACGCGAAGGAGAATTTATCGAGAGCTACCCGCTAATCCATCCATCCATCCACCTGCACGTGCACAGTGACGAGATATGGCTGACCAAGGTTTCGCCGCTGTGGGTCCACAGAGATCGCCGCGAGGGTGACAGGTGCACAAAATTAAGAAGAAAAAAAATAAACAAGGAAAAAGAAAAGAAAACAAGAAAAGAAAAATTGGTCAGGGAAGGACGGACGTGCATAAGCCAAGAGCGGTCCATCACAAGCCTTGTCTCGCTGCCGGCAACGGGTGGGCCGATACGAAGAGAGGGTGATTTTAGACTTTCCAAGCGTGCATGACTTGTCATATTGATGGCCCTCCTATGGCTCACAGTCTCGAGGCGGAGAGGGGTTCTCTTCGGACATGACCTCGGCCGAAGGGGAAGAAGAGATCGAGAGAGCAGCACATGTCATGTGAGCGCCTCAGGAGAGACTCGAGTCCAGACCGTCCGTGACGGGTTGCTGGTGCTCTGCACTGTAGTATCGACAGGGTCGCGCACAAGAAGGCGGCCGGGCGCCGCACCTTGGTGATAGTAATAGTTGAACCGGAACCAGGCACAACCCCCAGATTGTCTGACCAGGCCCCATTACCCGTCAGCGCGCTGATTGCTCCTTGCTCGATTGTGGAGCGCTGTTCAAGCCCGGACTCGAAGGGTCCACCTATATGGATTGTCCAGAATCTATATCAAGACGCTAGGTCGTGGGGCTGAGTTGCGTGACGGCGATCACGTTGGCCTGCTGTGCGGTGAGCCGTGATTGTGGAGGAAGGGCGAGGTGATTGAGATGGACGGCCTGCTGGGCGCAAAGGACCATCCATAGCAAGGCTATAAGATCAGTACTATTGCCCTCTGAAAGCGGCCATATTATCCGTCGATAGTCGGTCCCGAAGAGCGCCTTTTACCACCGTGGTGACATTGCTATGTAAGTACGTGAGACTGGCGCTGATTGTGGTCCTGACGGTGGATTCTGGGGCGTTGGACATACATGTTCGAGACCTCTGCCGGTCACTTTCGTCATGATTGTGACGAGATGAGACGAGACGGGACGGGGAGGGAGGGGGGCCGGCGGAGGAGGGATGGGCTCGCAGGGAGGGCGGGAGCTCTGGTCAGGCAGAAGCAAGCAGGCAAGCAGACAAGCAGACAAGCTGCAGGTGGGTGATGAGAAGAAGGTGCAGTGCAGAGTGCATTGCAGAATCAAGACTAGCAGTCACAAAGTCTAACCCGTTCCAGAGCTCAACAGAGAAGCTCCTCGTCCGTTATAGGCCAGGGAAGTCGCGCCGAACTTCTTCCTTGGGCCTGGTCCCTGGCATCTGAGCTCCTGGTCCCCTGATCCCTGAGCTCCCTTGCGCTGTCCTCCCCTGTCTCTACCCCTGACATGCCACCACGCGCTACTGCGTAATAGGGTACGTACTGCACATTGCATAGTGTCACCACTGCCATGTAGTGCTTTGCTATAGCTCGCGGTACATGACAATACTTTTGACGAAGCGCCTGCCAGAAGAGAGACGGCAGCAAGAGGGACAGCTACAGCACATGCTGGTCTTGGTACCATGGTAGATCACTAATGAGAAGTTTTTTTCACCACTGGGCTTATTACTGGATGTGGTTTAATGCCGTCAAAATGCTTTCTTAATCCTCGGAACTTATCAAGAGTGCTTCTCGATTGGGAGCTCAGTGCGCAGCCGAAATTGCCTGGACGCTCGTGTTGGATGAACAATTGTTGAGGAGGCTTCCTGGAAGGCAGGAGCCCTCCCTCTCTTGTTCCTTCTCATCCTCCCTCCTTCCCCCCCTTCCCTCACTCAGGTTGTTGGTGCCGTCGTCTGGTGGAGCCCTAACCCTGAAGTACGAGCTCTTTCAAAGACTTGGAGAAACGTTGTCGGGGCAGTTGGTCCACAAGGGGGGTCAAGCCCAGGCGGGGGTGGTCGGAAAATAAAATAGCGATCGGTCCTTTCCGTCCTCTCTCACACGGGAGCGGAACACAGCCGAAAAGGTACTCATCACTTTCAGCAACACAGACCCCCATCACACAGGCCTGCTTCAATCTGGGAACAGCCCCCCCCCCAACTCCTTTCCGCCCTTTACCGTTTCACATACTATGTCATGCCACCTTCATCACCCTTCAGGCAGAATCTGGCCGGGATCTCTGCATATCTCCTCGTCCGACACACCGTCATGTCAATGCCATTATCAGCTACCGAGCCTGAATGCCGATGACAGGGTGACCGCATGTCCAGTTGTTCATTCATGCAAATCCTCCCGCAGGGCTGTCGACTGTGGGAACATCCCAACGCCGCGATGTTGATGGTGCGACAGTTCCGGGAGCCGAGCCCAGCCCTTCTGACGTCGGCGCGCTATCCACGGTGAGGAAAGCTCCAGCGCGTCTTTTCTCTTTCTTTTCTCTCCTTCCACTGTCCGACGGGTCATCACTGATCAGGCTTGAAGATTCATGCGGTTGGGTTACAGTCAGCAGCAAGAGGCCAGACGCCTGTCACCACAGGCTGTCCTGTCAGGGCCTCGAGCGGATGCATGGTAGAATGCATCACTCCCCCTCCCTTTCTCCCCCGACCGCCGCGGGTTGTTTAGTGGCTCCCTGTCGGCCCACCTCTGCTCTTGATTCTCCCATCACATATCGTCCCAGTTTCTGGTTTGTTGGTCCACCGGGGAGTGGGATCTGGACCGGCGCAGGTCAGGCTCTAGCTGCTTGAAATCTTCCGATTGGCGTCGAAGCCGATTGTCATGATGATGGCCTCCCAAGCACTCACCTACACCACCATTCCACCATCCCGTGATCAAGGCCTTATCTAATTTGGACAATATTGTCCACGACCACTCGGTCTCGTCATTGCCCCCTGGGCCCCTTGCCATCAATCGCCAATCACGTGTGTACGGACAGGCAGATCTCAGGCCAGCACCACATCTGATGTAGGCTAACCTCGGTCCTGTACTTCCGAGACTGTCGAGTGACGGGTAAAAAGACTGAAGTCTCGTGTGTCCGGGCAAGAGTTCCGAATGTCAAAAGTTCGTCGCATGTCTTCATCTGGCTGTATTACTGATCATCCGATTGCCGTCGTCTCAGGTCTAACTCTGCAGGGTTCGGGGATCAACATGTTTGTCACGGCAGCCTGCATAATCAAAAGAGACCCTTCACTATGTTGTCACGTTTTGCTTCAGCCTTGTATTGCTGTCTGAGTCGCATGAAAGCTTTGGCGATCTGCTGCGCATCACGGCGAATCGGCCTGCGCATGAACAAGTTCAGCGGTTGGAACCGAGCCAAGATCCGAAAACCACGGCGATGCTTCAGACGGTGTTGGGCCGAGATCCATGATCATCTGATGAGAGTTCGTTCGTCTTGAGTCTGTGTTCTTGTCAGAAACCGTGGGTCACTATCTGCGCATGGTTACTGTACTCACTGCGCCGATTGCTGGTAACTCTGACCCTACCCCTAATTCTTTGACCTCGAGTTTGTGAGTCTGCGCGTCGTGCGTGGCATGTGAATCGCTCCATACGCATCTTTCAAGCCACAGCTCTGCATTAACATAGCTCGTGTCCGTGAGGTTCTCGAAGATCTACCATATTGACACAGATTAGTCCCGGAACCATTATGACCCGCAACTATGATCGCCACACCCACAATATATCCAATTAGCTCGAAGAAAGGCTTCCAGGCTTTATTGATGGAATCTGTCTCAGGTTTCATCAGCCTCTGTTGAGGTCACGAACCTGCCAGTGTGACAGCTTATGAGTCTTGAGCTTGAAGCATGGCATGGCTAGCTGTTTTACCTTGAGGCGCGAACTTGTAGAGCACGCACAGTGCTTACTTGTACACCACTCGAGAACTCAGTACGGATTTGTGTTTGCAGGCATGTCCGCAGTTGATAGCAGGATGCAGGGTTGTCTAATCCTCTTCATGTCCTGCTGATATGTCGCAGTCAGAGGGCGTGAACGGAGAGAGGGCAGGAGAGGAAACAGCCAAGCCACTCGACGCCACGTTGTACCCTCTCAGCGTCTTCGGCTTCTTCGATTCACTTTCCTAGCTATAGCTCATGTCACCCGGCCATGACTGAGCGTGCTGCAAAGATTCATCAGCAAAGAATCCTGGCTCGGTGATACAGGGCAGAGACATGCGGAAGGACGGACCGAAGCCAGAGACATGGTCTTTCGAAGCTCGAAAGACAGGCAAAACATGCCTCCAAGGAAAGGCAGCATCCCTGGCTTAGCTTTCTCATGGTCAACCTTGATATCGGGACCCAGGCTCAGTTACCCGGATATTTGGATTTTCAAGTCACAGCCAAGTCTCCTTGGCGCTTCTTGCAACCTGCAAGAAGATTCACAAGGCTGAACTACACAAGCGAAATTGAACGTGCGATTCTCTCAAGATAGACATCCGGAATTTCCAGGGTATTCCCTCGTCTAGCTCCATATCGCAATCACCCATCAAGGTGGATCTTCTTGGTACCTAAGAACACACCCCATTCATCATAATACTGATGCCTTGAGAACAGGGGTTCGATCTCCATGAGCGTCCACAACGGAGTCTCACCAGCCATTATACAAGGCGCAAGAAATTGCGTAATTCTCTCATTTTGCTTTCTTCTCCTGCCGTGGCATGGCAACGTCGGCTTGATGAATTGGAAGGCAAAGCACATGGTCTTCATCCTTCCTATGTAGGTCTGCCGAATAGAGACAGGAAACGTTCGCGAACGATGGTAATGTTTACAAAGGACTGGACTCTTCAGAGGCTCAAACACCAATGACTCCATAACGGACCAAGACTTTTCTGATCTCAACACGGTTTAACGCTGTTTGTTGTCGATCCACCCGTTCTCCTTTGTATGTGCCAATTTCTTTTCGGCACTTGAGGCACCCTCCTCGGTCGCTCAACCTCGAGGAGAGAAGGAACGGAGACCATCACTTTCGGCACGCGCCGGACCAGACTTATCACGACCTTGGTTACGAAATCGAGCCTTATTTGCTTCCTTTCACTGTATACACTCTAGCGGGCCAATTTTCTTGCATCAATAACGCAGACATAGGCGCAACGGCCATCGGCGAATCTCAACGTCGCACCTGGACGACCTGAAGTGGACTGTTCGTCGTGTAGGTTGGCCCGGCAGCATTTCCCGGGCTTAAAGACTGAGGGAGCTCCTGCAACCCGACGGCCGGGACAATACGGTAACCCAAGGGACAAGCAACGACCAGACTCAAAGTTTCTCTGCACCACCCCCGCCCCCCCCTCGAGTAATGACGACGCAGCTCGACGTTCAGCACTACGTGCTACCAGCGTCCGTGGCCTCTGTCCGCGATTCAGAACGACAGGGACGGAGACGGGGCCCCACGTGATAGGCACCGGCATTTGGAGCTTCGGGATCCGACTTTGGCAGAGTCTTGGCTCATTGAGCGATCTTGGCTCCTCTCACCCGACTTTCTCGTCGTCCTTCTTGAGCACTTTTCATCACATCCTACTGCACGATAGTCCACATAGAGGGGGGGGGTCTGTCAACAAAACACCAATTCGGGTGCGGTACCACCACTCGCGGAGATGAGGGTCAACCTCAAGCATGGGGTCATTTCCCGAAAGGTGTGACAATGAACGTCACCTGGCCTGAAATGGACTGGACCTTGGCTGCAGCGTTGCTGCTTTGAACCCTCATCACTGGCAAGGTGGGCATCACTGTGCAGATGGGCGGTGTGCCACGGGTAAGTCCTTCTACCGCATGACGACATGGTGTCAGCAGCCCCCCCCCCTCCCCTTCCTCTCTCCCCCTCGCCTTGGACTGCATGCATTAAGAGAGAAAAAGAAAGAGAAATAAAGACGAAAAGTGCAACTTGTAGCGGTCGAGCAGGGGGGCTTGTGCAGCAGCACAGGGCCCAGAACTCGGATCGACAGAGCCAAGAGTGTGGGAGGAATGTTCTAGATAGGGCCGCGGTGGTTGGGTATGAATTCTTGTGAGCTCAGATGATGCAATGTTACAATTCGACGGCCAGACTCGGGAGATTATTATGCTTTTTGAGTTGCAACGAGTCCGACTGGGGAGTCCGAATCCTCCGGGTAAATCAAGATCGAGGGGGGGCAGAGGGCCCTGGCGTGAGTGGACTGAGGAGATAGTAGGAAAGCAAGCCGTGCGTGCAAGCACACACACACACCACACACTACACACGCACACACACGCACACTCACAAAAACACCCTCCTCATACGCCGCAGCCAGGGCCTCGAGTCAGTAATTGCCATAGTGCAGTATAGTAAAAGTCCTCCCCCCTATAACATTAACCCCCCCGGTTTACTATACATGAGGGTTCAGAAAGAGCGTCTCCACTTCCGAGACATATCGCAATATCAACAAGCGGCTACGGTGGCCTGTAGAAAGGTGAGCCGCGAAGATTAAAGACGGTGCGAATCTGGAAGCCTCCCCCCTCCGAGCCCCATCCCTCCTCCAGGGGGACCGGATGAAGTTGCATGCGTCCAATGCATGTGGTGATCTTCTGGCCGCCTAATTGGCCGCCTGGCCCCGGCATGAACACGATGTCACAGCGGCTCACGGGAAATATGCGGTTGCGCAAGGTCGGTGTGGGAAGGGGTTAAAGAGAAGAGGAAGGGAATAAAGAAAAAAAAAAAAAAGAAGGCCATACGACGAGCGCGTGTCCCCCTTCCTGCCAATCTATCTGTCCCCTGCGATAAAACGGGCTTGATGGGAATTTGAACAACGACAAGCCGGTACAGATTAGCGCATCATGCATCGCCGTGTCAGGTGGGGTTGGATTGAAGTGATTACACGTTGCAGCTTGCAGGAAATGGCCCCTTTGCTGCAGGTGGGATCTGCATCGAGGGTGCAACCAACAAAGAAAGACTCCAGCAGTGCCCTCGCCCTTTGCGGGTCTCTGCAACACCCGGAAGTGGTGGCGCGGCCTCGACACGCCCACTCCCCCCCCCCCCGCGGGGCTCTCCTCTCTGTCCTCCTGCTCCAGGGCATGGGAATCTTGGTTACCAGAGACCATGACACATTGTCAATCTGATGACCAATACATTACGAAATGAAGCCAGTTCTCGAGGGGGGCGACGTCCGCGTACCAGCGAGACTGACCGATCGAGGGTTGGAGCCGGAGTCAACCGATGTACCTCAGCTCTCGAGATTTGGGTCGCGTAGATATATGCCTGCTGCGATCGAACAAGCAGGAGAGAGCCCTACCATGTAGTGTCGATATGCAGGCCTGCATTCACACAAAAGACCAGAGAAGAAGGGGGAGAAACAAAATTCCCGAGGCCACAGTGTCTCTCTCATTGGGCAGAGCCTGGATAACCAAGCATGCACCTTCTACTGCTGCCCAGTGCTCTGCTGGAATCCATGTCAGTGGTCTCCCCCCCCCCGGTCCGCGGGCCCCCCCCCTTCTCCCTCCCCTCACCTCGAGAGTTTAGTTGGCAGCGCAGCAGGACCTACCTGCATGGTCTCCAAATGCATCACACCACTCGAGCTTGTTGGGGTCTCCGCAACCCTGAGCCCTGGGCAGTACATCACGAGCCTCGAGGAGGGTGTACCTGTGCGGGACGAGCTCCGAGAGGCATCCCAGGGGAGCGCTAGCAAACGTTGCAGAAAGGGTTTGGCATCCAAGCGTATCTCTCTCTCTGGCCCCGTGCATCACGTTGCCCACCGTTGCAACAGGTGTCAAGTTTGGGGGGTGATTGATGGGGGGTGGGGGGGGGGGGGAAGGCGTGGGTGTGGTGATGTTTGTGTGGGATGTTGCTGTGTGCATTATAGTGTCCCTGACCTGCCGTGACTCACCGCAACTACTGAGTAAAGTAGGTACGGTGGGACAAGGCGAGCTTTGGCGCCCCGCAATAAATCCCAAAAGACAATTCGGGTCATTAACAAGGGGAGCAATGCAATGAATTAGATAGGGAAAGACACAGGGGAAAAAAAGACAAAGGAGAAAAAAAAAAACAGGGTCAATAAGCAATAGAATGGAAAAGTCCTAAACTCTGGCTGAAGTTTTGAGACTGGGAACTGCCATCGCCCTAGCCAGAGCTACACAAACGAAGCGTGGAGATGACCTTCCGGAAATTGATGCCCAGGTGCAATTTGAGCGGCCACTGCCCGCGACTCGTGATGGGCCAGGGCAAGGGGTGTCCGATGGACGAGTGAGAGCGCTGAACCGGCGCCTGTCCGGCCGCCCTTCATCTCCGAATACCCACATATAGCGGTTCGGGACCGGCATCGATGGTGGTCGTCTTGATCTCGGCACAAGTTTACCCTTGCCAGCCCGTATACTTGGACGTTTTGCCGCTGGGCCACTACGGGGGCGCTTCGAGTACCAAAGAAACGCACATGTCTATTTTTTTATTTTATTTTTGAGTTGGTGTAATCAGCTTTGGAATCATTCTGATTGTTCGGTTTGGAATAAGTGCTGGGTTTCATTCATATTGGGGAAACAAGTCGTGACAGAAGCATGGCCATGGTGCCCTCTTTAGGAGTCTTGTGCTCTTTGGTGGTTTGGCCTTGAGCCCTCTGAGGCCATTGCAGTCATTTCGAGAGGGTAATCACATACAGGACCCAAGCTTCCTGAGGTGTACAAGATAGTAATTGCTGCAAATGAAAAGTGGACATAATTTATGTCAAGTATATGTGTGTATACATATTGAAGGCAGTGGAGGCCTTCTCTAGAGGTTATAATCATTCAGATAAAGCACCCCATCTCGAAGCTGTTGATGCCCTGAACATTCCAAGAAGTGCCTTCCTTTCTTCAGGTGTAATGAGACAGGTATCGGTATTCGGTATTGTCTTTCCCAATAGTATTTGTCTTGCAAGTTTGGTCACAGACTTTGTCCCTCTGTGCACAGTGACTCTTCTCATGCCAACCCAGGCAATGCAATGTTGGGGGGACGGCAGGACTGGCCTAGTACAAGTACAACTAGATGATCAAAGCTCTGCTGAAGATAAGCCACCTCTCCCTCAACAGACTCAGTCTAACAGACCATCATTGTCCAGCCTTTGCCATGTGCACTTACAAGACAGTTCACCAACATTGGCGCTGGCCCTTGTGCAGTTCTACATGACATATGTTTTCAAAACCTATGTAGGACATTGACCATAGAGTAGTTACTGAATGCATTGCTAAAGATATCTTATATATTTGCAGAAAGTAATTACCTTATCGCTCGAGTCATGGCTTGACCTTCAGTATGGTCACTGCCAGCCCATTTGCAAGTGCCAGGAGATCCATTCATCCCAATTGCTGCTGGATTGAAGAAGCATGTTGTTTGTCAGATCACAGAGCACCCTAAACATATATGTCCAGGAGAATCAATGGGAAAGCCAGATGAGGCGCCTTTTCCCAGTCGTGTAACTATGTGATACTGTTGTGCAATTTGCCTTAAATAAGAAAGACACGCTCTTTGATGACTGCCCAGATGGTAATTATGGCATCCACAAGTAATTAGCGGTCAATTACAGCCCCCACGAATGGTATTCGGATGACCAGCCTGATCATTATCGGTACCATGTGTATTGAGAAGACTAATTGTAATTATCACTGGGGATTTTGAGATGAACAATAAAGTGCACTTGCGGTGTTGGCATTGAGCCTGCAGCAATTGGTCGTGACAAAGTGCAAGGCGGCTGTAGACTGGTAGGAATGTGGTTGGTACTTGGCTTGCACAACTCTGGGCGTGACGTTGGCAGGGCATAACACACCAGATGGACCATCAAGGGGAGCAGGCTGGGGAAGTATATCGCCTTGGCAAGCATGTTGTTCGTATAACTAATAGTTTATGGCTTCGGAGGTCAAACCAGCTTCACTAAAGCCACATGTGGCGAACCTGATGAGCCCAGGACTCTGTGGGATAAATCCACTGTGCCCATGACCAGCCTGTAGTCCGGCATCTTATGATATCTCCTGCAAGTCCATCGACCGCAGTATTACATCATGTAATATCAGAATCTGGTGCAGCCTGATACCATCACCTGTGTCATAAACCCGGGAGCTGACAATGTTTCGATGATCCGACCTCGTTGCAGCCTAGGAGATTATTTCTCTACAGGGAGAGTCATCATATCGAGTCTCGTTCCAGATCTTGCGTGGTGACTGGCAAGGCCAAGTCGAGGCTGCGAACGTATCGTCAGGAGACTGGCCTGCTAGGACTTGGCCGGGTACCCGGGAGAGCAATGCTGCAAGTGTTGCAGGGCAGCCATGCTGTAGCAGCTGTATGCGGAGAGAGGCTGGGGAGGCAGTGTTGTCGAGATGAGGTCTTCGGTGTTATTGCGAGGCGTTTCTGGGGAGCTCGAATGTACAAAATAGGAATGGAACGAGGCTTATGCAGGTCGCTGATGGCATAGATGCCATGGCTGCAAGCAACATGACTCTGCTGAATCTGCTCCGCGGGTATTGGGATACCAGAGTGTCAGTAACCACACTGGGAGGCTGGTCAGGAGCAGTGGCGGGGGATTGGGATCTCTTAACGAATGGACAATGCAAGGGTTTGCTGTTCTGTTGCTCATTCTCTGTACTCTTCTCCGTGGCCCTTTGGGAGACAAAAACGCTGACAAGTCGTTGGCCATCTTGAAAAGGCTATCGCCTTCAAAAGAATGCTTCGATGTGCCGTCAGGAATATGTTGCTCGACATGACGGAATGATCTGGCTGTGCTTACTTGTGCTGATACGCGGGAAGGCGCGTCTGCTTTTGCCCCCCCCCCCCCCTGCCTTCCTCCCCTAATTAATGGAAGCCTTGGGGGGTCGCAGCTGTCTTTTACACAGATTCAGCTGGAAATTTTAATGAAATCATCCAAGCCAAAACATCTTCATTGGGCAGGATCCGCTGTCTGCTACCATGGTACGGTCACGGCTGGCCGATATTATTACGAGGCCAACATCATCCACCCTTGATAAGCAACACGCAGTCGACGACAGCGCCAGAAAAAAAAAAAAAATAGAAAAACAAAAGGAAAAACGGCCAAAATCGTCCCAGAGCGTGCATGCATCAGCCACTATTCGGCTTTTGGAAGTCAAGAGTCGAGGAGAGAGGCTCGCTCGCAGCAAAGAGGGCCCTCCTCCTAGCGCGCATCTGGTCAGTGTCAACCCCCGGATCAGTAGTACCTCCTCACCCAGTCCTCAGCCTCATGGGAGTCTAGATGACTTGGCTGTCTGTACATTCATTCAGAGTGCCGAGTCGCTGACTTGGTGTCAGGAACTTCCATGCGTCCAGCTGCATCCTTGTCTCATCCTCTTGCTCGAACCCGAGACTTCTCGGCGGGCTGCTCCCAGATCGTCGCGACTCGACACCCAGCAATAACCCATCACAGTATTTGTGTTCCGATCCAGGAGATCGGGATGCCCGCCCCGAGCCTACTAGTCAGTCGATAGTTTCAGGAAGCTTTCTGGGCATGCAGTGATTGGCTCGATGACGTTTGGGCACTGCCCAGGAGATACTATAACCTATAGTACCAGTCTGTTACGGCGCGCTTGTTATCAGGCGCTGGACACGGCCTGCTGCTGGTATTTGTGTAGTATACAGTCAGAGTGAATCCGGTGGTGGCAGCTTCAGGTTGGCAGACCTGTGCATCTGGACGCGCGGCCAACGACTGCAGCAGCAGATACTCTCGTATAGGTAAGCACGGATCCGGCCCAGGCCATCCGGTTGCAACCTCGTCGCGAAGGACCGTACTCCCGAGGATTAAGACCGAGGCGATCGATCCGGTTGGAGGGGATCGTCGACGAGTAGCTCTCTGCAGGGCAGGTGAGACCTTCATCCCACACCACACGTTGCTGGAAAAGTCTAGAGAGTATCTGACAGCCACACACCGCCCAGCAAGCTGCAGCTCCTCGTGGCCCGCCCACGAACTGGTCACGGCACGGCGGACGGTCGCCCGCGCCAGGTGTCTGGACCGTGTCGCAGGGCCCAGGGCTGCATCGGGAATAGCTGAGGGCGCCAGGGCCTGCGCCTGAGTCGTCCACGGGCCAGCGCTCCCAGGACCTTTCCCCGCAAAGAGGATTTTAGGCCCCTCCGCGTGCGTGCGTGTGGCGGGCCTAGGAGGACAACTGGTACCACCCACCCTCCCGCAGATCTTTAGTGACGCCGTCGCACACCTAAGAGCCCGACTCTGCGGGCCCGGCGTAATCATCAGCGTAAGTCAGGGGTTATGCTTGCTGCATGCGGTGGCGATCGAGAAGCCAGAGGGTAATCATGTGCCAACAAGGGCCTGGCCCAAAACCAGGCATAGCCAGGCAGCCCTCCTGTCTTCCATTCCAGCTCCTGGTCGACTGGGTTGGTCTGACCCAGACAGAGTCCCTTAGCGCATACTGACACACACACGCACACACACACACAGCAAGAGAGAGAGAGAGAGAGAGAGGCGGGGCACGATGAGAACAAGACACACACAGGGAGACAGATAGGGTGTGTGTGTGTGCACTATATTTGGTGGTGGTGTATGCTCAAGTACATCCACCTGTGCGTACAACAAGTCTGAAGCACGACGAGGAGGATCTTGAAACCGAAATCTTATTTGCCGTTCCGGGGCATCCAAACAGCAGCCAAGACGAAACAAAAACTCTACAGGCTGCACAGTGGCCTGCTACAGCACAACACAACGAACTCTGCTGCCGCTCCTTGCTGATCCTCTGACAAAGAATAAACTCCGCCCGAGATCACCCACCATTCAACCCACCTACCCCCCAGCACCAGCAGCACCAGCAGCACCAGCAGCACCAGCAGCGATGATTTGCCTGGGTAATCCCGCTCCCATACAGAGACGACCATGAGCCGGCGACAGAACAGCAGTTGCGATCAGTGCAGGAAGGGCAAGAGAGCATGCGATGCAGTCTGGCTCCGCGACAGACAGATCCAGCGCGCGACGGCCGAGGCGGGCGGTTTAAGGCCGAGTCATGGAGGAGGAGGTATGTGGTGTTTATTCTTGCGGCTCCTGTTGTTTACTTTTTTTTTTCACCCCCCGCCTTCCCTCCATTATCTTACCCGGTCCTGCCTTGCCGGCGATGAGGCGGATCCGCGATCGAGCATATGCGTTGGTGGATGCCCCATGGCGGAGACGTTGCGGGAGCACAACTGTCGTCCGCGGTATCCGTTCACACACACGCAGACATATACTTTGCACCCCTCTCTCGCCCTCTCACCGGCATTGTCACACTGTCACACATGGATGCAGACAGGGGCACACCTAGACATATAAAAACAAAGGCCCGAGGCATTCTGTATCGCGGCTTGCTGACACGGCCATGACCCCGCCTTCGCAGGTCTAGATGATGATTTCGACTTCGTCGGCCCGTGTACGAACTGCGCGCGCACCAATAAGCAGTGCACCTTCGAGTGGGTGCAGAGCCAGCAGCAGCAGCGCAAGGAGAGACAGGCGCTCGCGTCGCATGACGCAGCTGTGCCGCCCACCAGGAGGAGGGCAGCGAGCCAGACGCGGAGCCAGACCGCAGATTCACAGTCTGCTGGTTCGCAGTCGCCCGCATCATCAACGGACATCCCGCTCAGGCCTCTGGGGCCTACCATACCAACGGCGGCGGAGGCCGCGGCAGCAACAGTAGCAGCAGCAGCAGCAGCAGCGCCCTCGTCGTCACCTTTTGATGCTCACCAGGCATATCCTTATCACGCGCGACATGCTGCTACCGACCAGCAGATCCTCCTTGAAGGCTGCGCCTTTCCCACCTCAGGCCCAGAACACTTCAGCCTACCGCCCGACCCAGCGTCAAATGTTGCCTTTGTCGATGGGTCGCTGACGACCAGCGCGCCATCGATGAGCACCGCCGCAGTAGCATGCCTGAACATGAGCACAGCCGACGCAGGTGGCTCTGCCCACCACCAACACCACCCCCACCACCATCACCACCAACACCAACACCAACATCACCCTCCTCCACCTTTTATGGATATCACTGGCATCCTTCCAGGGTACAGCCAGCATGCTGTCGACGACTACAGCCTCAGCCCCTTCGGCGGCACGTCCTATGCCGGCGCAGTCGACATCCACCAGCACCAACACCCTCATCACGACCAAGACGGCGTCTCAGCTGGCGTGTGGCCGAAGCCCCAGGTGTCGTCATCCGCCACGGCTTCTGACGACGGGCCCGAGCAACAACAGATGCGCAAGCGCCGGCGCATGCACAGCCCGGCACGGGCCACGGTCACGATGCCGTGGGCAATAAGCAGCGACCACCGGCTGGCGAGGGCTGCCAACGGCAACCTGATTGGCGAGACCATGATGAAGATCTACCATGACGTGTGGGAGGGGGCGCTGTCGTGCTGGCTGACGGAGCAGTCATGTCCGTACAACACCATCGCCATCTCGTCGGCCCTCCACATCCCAGACCACATGCGCCGCCAGCAGCAGCAGCTGTGGAGCACCCTCGAGGACATGCAGCGCGAGTGGGGTCCCAACTGGTCCAACCGTGTCTACCGCCGCGTGACCAAGCTCGACCAGAAGGCACACCTGCTCGGGCTCCGGCGCCTCCGCCCTGCAGACGAGCGCAGGGTCGCCGCGGCCCTGAACGCGGTCGTCATGGCCTTCACGGCACAGTGGTCGCAGGCCAGCCGGCGGAGCAGCGCCCGGTGGGCCCCAGGGACAGCGCCCGACATGCCGGACCGGCCTCTGGACTTTGACCTGGGTGACGAGTTCGACCGCACCCTGCAGAAGTCGTTCTGGAACCAGGCACGCCGGGCGCTGGACGACTGCGGCGAGATCGACTCGTTCCGGGTGGTGTTTGCCGAGATCATCTTTGGCCTGACGCAGAAGTACGCCGGCGAGAATGGAGCAAGCGGCCAGTATGCCGACGAGATCCTCGAGCACAACGACGGCGACACCGCCCGCGCCGTCGAGGACATCCTGAGCCAGGACACCCAGCAGGTCTGGCTGGAACGCGCCGTCCGCCGCCTGCAGGTGCTCCGGCGCCGCGTCGACATGCACGACCTGCAGGCCCAGCGCGACCAGAAGCGTGGGGGCGATCAGCATCACCAGGGCGGCGGCGGCGGCGGCGGCGGCGGCAGCTACTACGATGCC
Source organism: Aurifilum marmelostoma (assembly GCA_027559495.1). Classification (NCBI taxonomy): domain Eukaryota; kingdom Fungi; phylum Ascomycota; class Sordariomycetes; order Diaporthales; family Cryphonectriaceae; genus Aurifilum; species Aurifilum marmelostoma. Next base: position 1,220,980 of record JAMXSV010000010.1, on the reverse strand, counting down.
GAGTGCAGGAAGACCATCGACCTGCTCTTCTGGCTGGCCGTCATGTGCGACACCATCTCGGCCGCCATGACGGAGCGGCCGCTTATGGTGGCGGACGAGGACAGCAGGAACCTGAGCCTCGCGCACCCGTCACACCACGACGCCTCGGCCATCGCCTCGGCATCTGGCGGTCCTCTCGACACGGCCAAGCGCTGGAACGTCATCCTGGCCAAGGACCTGCAGACAAAGATGGCCTCGCTGCGCTGGCCGTGCTCGGACCACGACATCGCGCAGGAGCTCACCGACGCGGCGCCCGTCAAGGTGCTCCTGTACAGGAAGGTGACGCGGCTGCAGGCGCTGGTCGCGCGGGACCGGGACCCAGCAGCCATCGAGGAGGCGATCCAGGACTCGCTGATGGTGTACACGCACTGGCAGGCCATCTACTCGGGCCTCTTCTCCGACTGCATCGCCAACCACCTGCTGCTGTCGGCGCGCACGCAGAGCTGGTACGTGTGCCTGTTCGGGCACTGGCTGCTGGCCACGCTGCTCCTCGTCGACCTCATCGAGATTGTCGACCAGCGCGGCATGGGCGGCGCCAGGCAGATGCACCAGAGGGCCGACAAGGCCACCGTCTCGGGCATCAGGAGATCCAGCGTCGTGCTCGTGTCCGACCTGGCGAGGGCCTCGACCCCGAGGCACGACGACTACGGCGAGCTCGAAAACTTCCACCATGCCGTCAACGAGGGCGCCCTGCTGACCGAGCCGTGGACCATGATCCTGATCCGCACCTTCTCCAGGGCCGCCATCATCCTACTCGAGGGCACCGTGAAGCTCCCCCCTCCGCAGCCCCCCACCGACAGCAGTGCTGAGCACCCCATGGCGGCGGCGACCGAGGGGGAGAGGGGCCCTCTCGAGAGGTGCGAGAACTGCGTCAGGGCGCTGTGGTATCTGGGCAGGAAATCCGACATGGCCAGGGAGGTGGCCGGTGTGCTGGGTGTTGCTCTCCAGCGGGAGAGGCTAGAGGCTGTACAGTAAGAGAGCACTTGTGAACATGGCTAATCTGTGATTTTCTTGTTGGGCTCGAAAGAAAAGAAGAGAGAGGAAAAAAAAAGAAGACACACACACACACACATTCACAACAAAAAAAAAAAAAAAAAAGGAACCGTCACGAGTTTGGCCTAGCGATGAAATTCTTAAAGCAGATAGTGGTATATACATGTGTATATACATGTGTATATATATAGATATATATATATCCCCATAACATTCGCGCCAATGTTCGAACGCTCAAGCTTTCTGTCGACCTATCTAGTGACTTGATCACAAGGTCCAACATAGACACCACATAAAGTAGAGACGGTGGGTTGAATCCGCCATCTCTCGGATATCGCGTTCTTGATACCAACACTTAAGAGAGAAGCAACATAGGCAGGCCACGCGAGGGAGGGATGGGGGACGTAATGAAGAAAGCTACTGATCGTCAAGAACGCCTTCCCCCCCCCCCCCTTTACCCCATCAATTCCGCACGTTTCTCGAAATAATTAGTTCAGCCACACATCCGTGCGACACTCACTCACTGCTGGTGGCCCCAGAGTCCACCACCACCACCACGGCAAGACCGAGAGGAGGGGGGGGGGGGGAGAAGCGCCAAAGGTCAGGGCGGCGCCGAGCTTCCGGCGCTTTCCACACACACACACACACACCGCGCGCGCGCACACGACGTGCAAGCCTCCTTTCTTTTCTTCTTCTTCTTCTCTACTGGCTGGTTCAAATCAGACAAGGTTCAATTTTCCTGTCTCTCAATTACTTTGCATGAAGATCACGGGCTGACCGGTGGGGATGGTCTAAGGTTTCTAGTGTATATGTGGAAAACAGAGGAAGCGGAGAGAAGAAAAGGAAAAAAAGGAAATTGTGGTTTTTTTTTTTTGGCCCTTTCTTTCTTTGACTTGCTGAGCCGAATAGTTTAAACAGATGTGGCGTTTTGGTGGGGTTTGCGTCCGAGCTCTATCTCCTAGAATAGCAACAGTTTTTAAAATTGCTTGATTGGCATATTATTGCATCGTCACGAGGGATCGGTCATGCACGACTCGTCAGATTAGGGTGTTATTTTATGGTTTCTTGCGCCCTGAATACGGCTTCTCGGGAAGGTGGCTGCGGCCTTGTAATTAACGCTGCTGGATGTATCGTGCATGAAGAATGTCAGTCAGCCCGTCGCTGAATCCGAAAACCTCCACTCCTCCCCCTCTTGAATTTTCTGTCAAGTGTCCTGTGTAATTGTAGTCAGCTGTCTCTGGTGAGGAGAAGAGCAGAACAGAGATGATGATGATGATGTCGTACAAGATAGCAATCACCATCCTCAGCGCTGTCAACTACTCGTAGACGCCCTTGGGCAGAACGAATAGGGGGCTGGTTGGGTGGTGGTTGCATCGAGGGGGACCGGGCCGCGCGTGTCACGGATCATCAAGGACGCCGTTTCCGATCTGGTCGCCATGCGCCGCGTGTTGCTCAGCTCACCACCACCCCTCGAAAAATGTTTGGCTGTTTTTTCCGCTCGGCAATCTGCGTCTTGGCTCCAAACGGCCGGGTATCCTCCCGGCCCCCCCCCCCCTCGTGTGGTGGTGTCGTACACGGTGGCGGTGGTAGATAGGTGACACAGCAGAGGTGCGATGCCCTTTGTGGCCTTCCACTCCCGACCTGGTTGGTTGTGGGACCTGGCGTCGTGATTATGTCGGCAGTCGAGGCTTGTCACACAATCTGGGCAAATCCTTGGTGCGCTACTCGTCTGTATTGCCTCAGGTCTTGTTTTCCCCCTCGCCCCTTCTTCTTTTCTCGTGTCTCTGCAAGTCTGTGCACGAGCAATGCTTTTTCTTGTCCGTCCTGAGCGGCACGCAGTCCGATCTAATTTGGCGCTGGTGCGGGCGCTGTGTTGTGTCCCAGACAAACCCCCCCCTTCTTTCACCGGCGCCGTTGACAGGGCCGTGACGGGACGAGATGAGCTGCACGCGCGGGACGCAGATTTAGAAGTGTTTTGCGGCCCCGAGACCAAGAGTCTGGAGCTCGGCGCCCCGCGCCAATGTTTGATATTGCCTGGCACAAGAGCTAATTGCCAGGCGCGGAACTGATCCGGCGCCACACAAACAATTTTTTGATGAGATGTGCGCGGTGGCGGGCGGGTCGAAACCACTCCGCTGGACCCTGCTTTCTACTTTAGGCCCCAAGTCGAGGCTTGCGCGACCAGAACGTCACACAACCAGACACAGTGCTGCTGGTAGCCCGTGCTCGCTGGTGGGATCCTAGATGCTGGCTGGCAGGCCGGCTGGCTTGCTTGCTTGCTTGCTGTCTGGGATGGTCTACCATGTGTATGACCCAGAGCGGCCTCGTTATCTTGGGGATGATCGCCATGGTCACGGAGAGATGCTCACAGGGAGAGTCAGGAGTCGCGCTGTGTCTCCCCCTCTCTTATCTCTCAGTTAGGCACAGCTGTTGACGATCTCCCGCTGGAGCACGAGTACGAGGGCCAGCGGTGTGTGTGTATGTGTCCGTCCGCCCGTCCCGTCCGGTCTAATCTCTGCACGAGACCCCGCCATTGTCAAACAAGCGATGAAGCGTCATGTTGATTGCAGGCGAGCGTGCGGGGGAGGAAAGGGGAGAAGGGGGGGGGGGGGGGCGGCGCGGCGGAGGAGAGCTGTGGTTGCATTCTGCACCGTGGCGAGGACGAGATCTTCAAGTCTCTTGCCTCTAAAGAACCGATGCTAGTATATTTTCACCTGCTCCTGGATGACATCTGGTGGTGATGCCTTGTCGCGGGTTATATTAGAGGAGACAAGTCAGGTCTGCTGTAAGGAAGCGTCGAGATTTGACGGTCCACTTGGAAGGTAGGAGGAGTCTTCTAGACAAGGTGAAAAGAAGAAAAAAGAACAAGAGCACCATCATATGATTTGACATGAACACGAATCCAAGTCCCGTCCCTTGGTCGTCTGCTACATGTGTTCGAAGCCATGGTTATCTTGCTTGGCCTTGGCCCAGGTCCTCCTCCAGCGCTGTTGGGGAGAGAGAAGGTGGGAGAATGAAGATCCTACTGTGTGGTACAGGCTCCCCCGGGCCAAGGTCGTCGCTGCCGCTTTGCAGATGGAAATGTCGCTAATTCGGCGCCAGGCATGGGGGCGCCCCTGTCGATAACAGAGCTATCCCGGTCTATGCACGTCAGGGGTAAGCTCCAGGCCAGGGTGCACCACCTTCCCCATCCGCAACCTTCTTTCCTGCGTTTCTACTTTAGCTTGGGCGGCAGGTCAGGCCAAGGTCGACCCCTACGGGAGGGAAGGTGAGCACGGTGAGTTTGAGCAGGAGCCACAGGACGACAGAGGGAAAGAGGTGCAGGGACACTATTCGTTCACCCACGAGGAAAGAGAGAGAGAAAGAAAGAGAGAGAGAGAGAGAGAGCGGCATGGGCAACAACAAGCAGGAGGACCCTGGCCTACCACCGCCGAACCCATCCCCCTCCTCTTCCTCCCCTCTCCGCTCCTGTCTGTCCACCTCCACTCTTTTACAACGTGATGTGGCCCACTACTGCTATATGGCACATAATAACGCACTGTTAATATGATATGATACTACTATCAGGTACCATCAGGTACTATAGCTATAGTAGCAGCAGCAGCAGCGGCAGCAGCAGCGGCAGCGGCAGCATCGCGGGAGACCTGCTTGGCTTTCGTCTCTACTGTAGCTCCGAGCCCCCGACGTTCCCCTCCCCGAGTCGTCAACAGACTGGCTCATCCGCCCGCCCACGGACTCACAGACTCTAGTCGCACTTCTCTCCTGGTCGACATGTCAACTTGGTCCGGTCCGTCCAGCTCGTCAATCTCCCCAGGCTCATCAGACAGACCCGACAGGGTGCAAGGTCATCTTATCCTGTCCCACCTTTTGATCTAGCACGCCGCCTCAAGCAGCCAGGTATCGCACGGAAGACTTCCCCTTTCTGATGTTATTTTAAATTTTTGCATACCTGTCTGATTTCGACTTTTTTTTTCTTATTCCCCCTTCCCATTTCTGCTTCTCTTCATTCCAGAACTAGACAGGTCGTAATTTGCACCCGTCCATATCCCCCGGTCCCCGGGCCATAACTGTCACGCTTTGCTGGTTCGTGAGATTGCCAGAGGCCACCAGAGTGGATCTCCTTCCCCGATCCAGACAAGGATTTTGGCTGTCGCTGCTCTGTCTATTCTGGGCCTCTGCTCTGCCTCTTGACGGCGGCGTTACCTCTTGCTCGAGCGTATTGCCACCTGGTCAGGGTGATTTTTCTCGGTCGAGTTGCGTGTCGCCGTCTCGTGTCCGTCGACTTGCTACTACTACCGACCGGTCACTTTTCAGACATCTCGACTCACCTCTCTCGTGGTGCCCTTCCTGTCGCCCTGTCGCCCTGTCGCCATTATCTGGGCCTCTCTGGAAGGGGGCTCTCACATCTCTTTTCTCTCTACAGCCTCTTCTACTTCAGTCATCACAGGCAGGACCCAGGACCTCCGAGGACCGGGGTGGTCAAGGCGAAGACGACCAGGTCCGTGTGGTCTCACTCGACTCTTCGTCCGACCTGATTCTGCACACAAGAGGATTCAGAGCATTTGTCTGTGACAGGCCAGCCAGCAGTGCAGCCAACCCCCCCCCCCCCGGCATACGGGATCAGTCAGTCCACCAGGCGTCTCTATGCGAGAAAGGGTGGGTTCCATCCCCTTGCCACGCCTCACAGCAGCAGCCTGGTAGTACCACAAAGTACAAGACCTCCCTCTATCTCTTTCTGTCTTTCTGCCTCTCCGTCGGTCAGTCGATCCTTCCAGAGACCTCATATCCGGGGTAGGGCAGCAAAAGGAGAAGAAAAACCAAAAAAAGAAGAGCCAGAAAAAAAAAAAATCCGACGTCTCGGCAGAGGACCCTTCCCCTCGGGCGCATCCACACCCATTTTCTGTCCATGCACGATCCGGCAGACCAGGCCCTATTGTCGGATCCACCTCCATGCATGTTTTAAATGAGTCTGCAATCTTCGCCCTTGATATAGCTATCGATCGCCCCGGACCCTTTGCGCCTCGTGCTCTCTGGTGGGTTTCCTCAACTTTCGGGGGGGTCACATCTAAGAGACTTCACCTCCTCCTCGGATGGACTTGGGGCGGGACGTCGTCTCGGCAGAACAACAACATATACTGGCCGCTCATAAGGTCTGCCAGGTCTCTCGAGGGTCACCTGGCAAAGGGGAGAACGGGAGGACAGCACCACCAGGCCGGCGTGCGTGGGAAAGGAAGCACACTCGATATCTTCCCGAGTTGAGTGAAAGACAGAGACAGAGAGAGAGAGAGAGAGAGGGGGCTGGACTAGTTGAAGATGGGCGGCGCCACCAAGTTAAGGTTCCCTCTGCCGCACAGGCGGCAGAGCAAGCACCAGCAGCAACAGCATCACGAGGTCCAGTCCATATCGGCGCCCATGACCAACAAGGCGCAGAAGTTCCTTGGCACGGCTGAGATCAATATCGACTCGACCTCTTCTCCCACCTCGCCCCATGAGCTGTCGAGGCCCTGGGAGACACGGTCCACGGTCTCGGGCATCAGTGGTATCAGCGTCACGGTCTCGGAGTCCACAACCATGGGGACTGTGTCTGCTGCCGAGGAGAGCGGGATCACGGTTGGGCCCAAGACGGGTGCCAGGGCTGCCTGGGATCAAGAGTCGGATATAATACCAAAGGGGCTGGGCCTGAATACCAGCAGTGCAGGGCGCAGCCACAACCTGGACAACACCACCGACGCCTCGAGCCTGCGGAGGCGCCGCTCGAGTTCTACCATCGTCTCCTACTACGACAAGACCAAGCTGCCACTGTCCATCTCCCAGCAGACGTCAAACTCGGCCATGGCCAAGGGTCCACCCAACAAGATACTGGACCCCCTGAGCATGGAAGTGCCACGCCCTGCTCCGTCGCCGCCGACATCTGCAAAGAAGAAGCCCGGCAGGCTGGATCTGGCCCACCTGCTCCCCAACGCTGCGTCGTCCAGGTTGGCCAGGTTCGCCCAGAAAGGAAACATGGTTCTCGGGCCGGACTTGCTGACGCGGTCACCCTCGGTCATGTCGAACACGTCACCTGTCGTCTCGTCACCCTTGGGCTGGGACCAGAAGGGCGAAAAGAAGCTGCGGAAGAAGCTGACCAAGGAGAGCCTCAGAAGCCTCCAGAGCCCACGGCCCGAACGATACGGCTCTTTCAGCGCCGAGTCCAGCAACGGGCCCCTGCGAAACCGCGCAAGCGACACGGGCAACCTGCATCATCTCTATGAGCACTATGAACAGACGTCGTTTCGGGACACGATGCAAAAGGACGACGAACAATCACCACGACCTCCGCCGCCGCAGCCGCCGCCGCCGCCGCCGACGACGACGACAACGACGACGATGACGACCACATCTTCGAGGCGGCCGGGCGGGTACGATTTCGAGGCGGAATCGAAGGCTGCTTCTCGGAAGAACGCACGGCAGAGCGCCCCGACCTCATCGCCATTAGCGAACAAGATCCGGCACCACGTCTCACCGTCTGCCAGCTCCACCGGCTGGAGACCATTCCCAGCCTACTCCCCAGATGAGGACTGTGGTACGATCCCGGAGAATCCTCGCGTATCTGTGACCTCTTCCAACCTGGCCTCGCCCTCGGGAGATTATGCCACCAGCGTGTCGAGCAGGCACACGCGCACCTCCAGGGCGTCCAAGAGGACCGAGAGCTTTGCAGACTTTGACCCCAACGCGACCAGCGTCCTGTCTCTGTCCTCAGATTCCGAGGACGACTATCCCGATCCGCCGAGGACGGGAACGTCGATCCCCAGCGTGGGTTCTCGCGACAGCAGCTTCTGCCCGAGCGAGCACCGAAGGCCGTCCAACTCTTCCATGTCACAGGAGTCGGTCCGCACGCAGCCCAAGAGCAGGTTTCGTACCAGCCTGAGCCCGCAGGCCCCGTTCCTCTCGATCCCCGAGCACGCTCGGAGCACCACCCCGACACAGCCAAAGATCAACCCGCGCACCAGCTCCCTGGTCACCTCGGCGACAACGGACAGCCCGCGACCTTCTATCGTGTCTACAACATCATCGTCTGTCCGCTCGCCATCCAGGCTCTCGCAGACATCTGTCTCGACTGCCGACTCGGCCCCGACTCATTTCTCCCGCCCACGCAAACCGTCAAATGCATCCGGGCCTGGGCAGGCCGCTGAGGTCCGTCATGTTGCTATGCTCCAAGCCCGGAGTGCGACGCCGACACACAGACAACAACAGCAGCAGCAGCAGCCCCAGCCCGAGCCTGTCTATGAGCTGTACGGCAGCCAGCCGCCCCAGGCACCAGCACCCGCGAAGAAGACACAGCCAACACCATCGCCACCGCCGCCAAGGGGCCCGTCCAGCATGGATTACGTCGTTCGAGACCAGCGAGACCCGAATAGCGAGCGGGACGGACCTATCCTTACATTCAGCGGTGCCGACTCTGCGGGCGCGGAACGGTTCATTGCCGTCACCAAACAGGAGGAGATGCTGCTCGCAGCGATGAGAGCCAAGCGGGCCCTGATGCGAGAGGGTGCACCGGGGGCAGATGTGATTGAGCTGGATGCCGGGGTTGATTCGATACAGAGGTCAGCCTCCAAGAAAGAGTCCTTCTCGAGCATAAAGACGGTAAGGCCAGACACGCTACAGCCGCCTCCGCTGCAGATCCGCCCTGCGCACGGCCGCAGCGGCAGCAAGAAGATGCCACAGACCCTGCACTTCCCCCAGCCTCCCTCTTCGAGGTCAGCCGCGGTCGTGTCGCACGGAAAGTCAAACAATGACACCGAGGACCAGGAGCAGGTCCTGATGTATCTCGACCGCACCGTCAGCACTATGAATCCCTATGATGCGGCCGAGCCAAGCCCCGATCTGAGCGACTTTGTGATCGATTTTGACGCGGAGCCAGCGCCTGCTTCCCTAGCAGATGGGGCGTCACACAGCCGGAACTCATCTACAGCCTCGGCCGCCGGGCGCTTGACGCATTCAAAGACCAAGCAGCATCATCGGCAGTCCAGTTTCGGCCGTCCGCGGCCTGATTCCGAGTTCATGCCCATCTACAAGCCGTCATCGCCCGAACCTCTACCGCCTATGCCCTACTATGCCGCTCCTGAAGAGGACATGGCGTGCGAGCAGCGCGATGTACAGGGGCTTGGTGTTGCCGCCAAGAACCGACAGATGTGGGACGTCATTGCAGATGCGTTCAGGCCCGTGTCTCAAAGCACCATCCGCGAGGAGGAAGAGTACGAAGAGGAGGCGGCCCTGGAGCAGGCGGCCCCTCCACCGAGAAGAAAGGCCGTGCGTATCAGTGCTGTCGGTCTACAGCTGCCGGAGATCGGACAATGGGGTGATGATGGTTGAGCCTGTGTGGTTCCTACCTCATGTCCAACAACAAAACGAAGCAATAATCCCCTTAATTACACAGCCCCCCTCAACCAATCCGACAAAAAAATATAGAGATTTCCCATGAGGCCTCGCCAGCTTTTGTCATTTTCCATTTCATCAGGATTTTGGTTCTTTTCCTTGTCACATTCACGCATAGCCATTGGGGGAAACCTGGAGAGGAGTTCATAAGTGGGAAATGTGTCAAATTGCAACGATGTTGATCATCGTCACGCGGGTTTCTGAGGTCTACTGTTACGGAGGCATATGATTATTTGTCTCAAGATTATGGATTTTCCTTTTCTTCATTTTTCCTTCCTCTGTTCTAGCCCTCGTCTGTTCCCTTTTGTCCAACCTCTTTTTTCTTTTTCTTTCTCTGGCGGGTGGAGAGGATATAACCTGGTCGAACGCATGTCTGGAGTGGTTTCTGTGATTTGATTTGCATTACATCTTACATCTCCTCATCTTGCGTCGACCAAAGAAACGCATACATATATATATATATACACACACAACAGGTCAGCGACATGTCTGGGAAAATATCAGGGTGGAGAAGCCAGAGAGGGAGGGGAGGAAGAAAGAGAGATGCCCAGCCTGGGTGCATGTATGGCAGAGATATTCTGGGCACGGCAATGATACCACATACAATAAGTTTTAATACTACTTCGCAGATGACATCTGCGTGTCTGAAGACAGAAACCATGCTATCGAAACAAGATACATGCAATGTGCTTGACACTGTCGAAGAAGAAGAAGAAGACGAAGAAGAAGAAAAGCCGACAAGGAGAAGAAGGAAAGAAAGCTTTGGCCAATGATAGTCTTCCTTCTAGGCATGACCGTATCATACAAACTGGGGGATGTTGGGCATGGGGCTCTGGCAGGGGCTCGAGGCGGAAGAGACGCCTTCCGAGCAGCTCGAAGCAGTACCTGCTGCTGGGCTCAACCCAGACGCCAAAGAGTGCGAGGTTGAAGGCGACGACGATGATGACGACAATGATGACGACAATGGGAAGGAATATTGTTCTTCTTCCTCCTTGACCCAAGACGACGACGACGACGACGACGACGACGACGACGACGGCACAAACACTGCTGTTCCCTTTATCTCGCGCTCGCGCACCCTGTCGAGAAAGTCGAGGGCCATGTTTCTGGTGTCACCCCGGGCCCCACGGGCCAGCATCGACTGACAGAGACGTGCAGTGGCCAGGTTCAGGTAAGGGTCCCGCCTCTCCTCGTCGTCCACGGCCATCAGCATCTCGGCCCGGGCCTGCAGGGCGCGCAGGCTCCTCTCGTCGCCCCGGCCGTACTCGGCGTCGCACCTGCGCAGGGTGAGGTCGACGATCTGGTGCATGATCTCGAGCATGTCGCCCTTGTCGCAGCGGCCGAGCCAGCGGCGGACGCTCTCGGGGGGCAGGACGGCCTCGGAGACGCCCTGCAGCTCGGCGAGGGTGGCCCAGGCCTGGGTGGTGACGGCCCAGGCGCGGAAGGCGACCTCGCCCAGCTCGTCGTCGGGGACGGTGGTCAGGCTGCGCAGGACCTGCTGGAGGGGGTGCTCGGTGGTCAGGCCGAGGGACTGGGCGACGGTGGCGCCGTAGTTGAGGAGGGCCTTCATGACGGCCCAGAACTGTCTCCGGTCCATGTAGGCGTTCTGGTCTTGTTCTTGTTGTTGTTGTTGTTGTTGGTGGTGGTGGTGGTAGTAGTGGTCGTCAAGGTGATGACCGCCGCCGCCGCCGCCGCCGCCAAAATAATTATTGTTCCTCCCGCTGATGCTACCCCTTTCACTACTACTATTACTACCACCACCACCACCACCACCACCAGGCATGAGGCAGCAGCCCGCCTGCAGGATGAACATGTACAGGGAGCACAGGATGGTGGAGGGCTGGGACCTGATCATGGCCTCGACCTCGGCCGGGGCGCTGCGCATGTGCACGAGGGCGCCCGCCATGTCGCCGCGGTCCAGGCTGTCCTTGACGCCGGCGGTGAACAGGCCCCAGCGCACGGCGTGGCCCTTGTCGCGGGCCAGGAGCCGTGCGGCCTGGGCCGTGCTGGTCAGCTCGTCCTCGAGGCTGCCAAAGGTGTAGGTGCGGCTGTGGACAAAGACAACCTCGTATACGCGGAGGGCCTCGGGGGACTTGACGCCCCAGGGAAGCAGGCGGCGCTCTCGTTGTTGTTGTTGTTGTTGGTGTTGGTGTTGGCGTTGGTGTTCTAGTAGTAATTGCTGCTGTTGTTGTTGGTATTGTCGGGCTCGTTGTTGTTGTTGTTGCTGGGTGTTTCGGGCCAACATCACCTGCCGTTGCCTGAGCCTGCTGCTGCCGCCGTGGTGCAGGGTGTTGTTCTTGGTTGAGGTGATAGCGGTAGCAGCGCCGGCAGGGGCGGCAGAGTTGGTGGGAGAGACCCTCCTCCTCCTGCTGCTGCTGATGCTGCTGCCGTTGTCGTTGTCGTTGTCGTTGTCCTCGTCATCGTCGTTCTTGATGCCGGCAAAGGTGGCCCTCTTGTTCCCGTAATACCCCCCAGCCCCGTCATTCGACGCCCGCGCCCGCTTCCGCCTGACATGCTCGGCCAGCCTGTCGACGTCCACCACCTGGCCGTTGGCGAGCCGCACCTGGACCTTCTCGGAGCTGTCGACGGCGTCGACGTAGCGGCTCTTGAAGGCCTCGTGGACGGCACGGTCGTCGGCGCCGGGCCGGATCTGGATGTTCTTGCGCCAGCCCCACGAGGCGATGCGGCGCTTGAAGGACCGCTCGGTGGCGACGAAGCCGTGCTCGGCGCGCAGGATCTCCATGACCTCCTTGAGGGTGCGCTCCTCGTCCATGTAGAGGCGGTGCATGGTGGGCTTGTGCTCGGCCCACCTGGTCCGGCTCAGGCGGGGCTTGGAGCCGGGCAGCCTGGTGCGGAGGGCGAGGTCTGTGGTGGTGGTGGTGGTGGTGGTGGTGGTGGTGGTGGTGGTGGTGGTGGTGGTGGTGGTTGTGCTTGCTGCTGCGGGAGCGGCGGGCGGTGGGGATGATGTTGTGTGTACTGTCGTCTTGTCACTTCTGGCGGCTTCTACTCCTCCTCCTCCTCCTCCTCCTCCTGCTGCTGCTGCTGCTGGTGGCCCTTCTCTTGCTGGAGGTTGTTCGCCCTCTCCTCTGCCTACATGTTCCTTCCCCTCGAGTGGTCGTGCTGACAGGCTTACTGACATCATCCAGGAGATTGCCGAGAATGATGAAGCGGGTTTGGTTTTTTTTTTTTTTTTTTTTTTTTGTTTTGTTTTTTTTGGTCTTCTCCTCTCTCTTGTTTGCCTCTGTCTGCCCTCTCTTCCCCCGTGGTTGGGAATCAAGGAACAAAGACCACTTCTTCCTGTGAGAGTGCGGCTGTAGGGGAAAAAAGGAATGAGATGAATGTCCAAGACTCTAGAGCGTCCTTCCGGGGTGAGTTCTGCCGCAACAGAGAGTAGATCTAGGCCCCAGAGTGGGGCAAAAGTACATGCAGGCGAGGGAGAGACGGGACTGCCGCGGCCGGGGAAGGGATGTAGAGTAAGCGCCGGAGGGGTGGGTTTTTTTGGGGGCGGAGGGTTCGATTACTATGGTACAGTTTCTTTGTCCTTGTCTTGTTTTCTCACATCTTCAAATCTCTGATGGAATACGTAGTGCCAAGGGTGGAGGGGGGGGGGGGGGGGGGGGAAGGGGATTTGATGGTGATTTGCAAGCCTTGGCCTGCCAGTGTCGTCTCTTGGTGTGTGTGTGGTGGAAGAAAGACGGAATAAAGTGAAGAACGTCTCTCTCTCTTTTTTTTTTTTTTTTTTTTTGTCTGAGCCTCTTCTTCCTTTGGTCGGTCTGGCCCTTTTCTTGAGCGAGTGTTTGGCCTAAGGGAAGATGGATACGAACTGTTAGAGACAGACACGCTGAAGTGAGTAGGAGGAGGAAGAAGAGAACGAGGATGCCTTTTCCGATGATGATGATGATGATGATGATGACAATGACAATGACAATGATGATGCTGCTGCTGCTGCTGCTGCTGACTATGGTGGTGGCAGTACCATGTAATATGATCTGACGGGACTGGCAGCTTCAGATAGGGGTGCCCGCCAATCTCGCATTCCAGAGCCACGAGGCAGCGAGACTGAGGTAGGGCAAAAAGAGAGAGAGAGAGAGAGAGAGAGAGAGAGAGAGTGAATGAGCTGCTGTTACTGTACGAGAAAGGAGGGTAGCATGAGGCGTTGATTGGAGACCTCCCCGGGGAAGGATTCTCAACCCTGCTCTTCCCCGATGTCGCACTGCCGAAGGAGCCATTTGGAAAGGAAAGGAAAAAAGGTTCAGTCGCTCTCCCTCCGTCCATGGATGGTCTGGCCCCCAAGGGAAAAATTACAGAGAAAGATGGTCAGCATTATTTTGCGAGGGAGAGGGGGAGGGGGGGGGGGGGGGGGGGAGTGAGTGAGAGGGCTTAGATCGGGGTCGGAGGGTTGGCGCGGGCGAGGGGCCACAGCCACACACCACCACCGTGAGCACACACACCACTTTGGGCTGTTGGGAGTGAGCAGGCTGACCTGTAATATGAGACAGCCAAGGGCGATCGATGGGTAGAAGGAAGGGTAGAAAGCAAGGAATAGAAACAAAGCCTTTCGGTTCGGATGGTCTAGCGAGTGATCATGTCCGAGGGGGTGCCCCGGTGAAGATGATATCAGCCACGAGACATTGTACTAACGTTTATTACACCATCTTATTAAAGCCCTGTTGTATAAGTACGTTCTGTCTGGCACGGGGCGGGGGAGAATTTCAGAAAGAGAGAGGGATGTCTTTTGAACACAGGAAGATGAATTCAAAGGTCAAGCAAGTTCTTTTCTGGTTGTTGACTGACACGGCGTAACCGGTACGGTAATAAAGGTAGAAGAAGAAGAAGAAGAAGAAGAAGAAGAATTGATGTCGAGGTATAGAGAGGAGAAGAAAAGAAAACAAGAGAAAAGAAAAACCAAGAAAAATCCACCATACGTCCAATACACATACATGCCATCCACACCACACACACACACAAGATACGCCAACAAGAGAAAAGAATAAAGGACAAGGGACAACAATACAGAAGAGAGAGAGAGAGAGAGAGAGAATCGTGTGACACCTTGATGAGGAAATAGAAGAAATATAAAAGGACAAAAGAGAAATAAAAAAGAATATACAATGACGACAAAGGAAAAAAAATACCCAAGCAACGCAGTAAAGTCGTCGTCAACAACTTTGGTCCAGTATTTGTTTTGCTGGATAAGTAAAGTTTTTGTCTGGTGCTACAAAATAAACACAGCATGGGCTTTCCAAAATCATAACAGTAACAAAAAGAAAGAGGAAACAAAATAAAAAAAAATAATAACCCAGTCGTCGTCGTTCATGCTTTTTTCTTCTTTTTCTTTTCTTTTTTTTTTTTCCTTCCTTCCCCCCACCTTTCCCTCACTCCCCAATCGTATCCATTGATGACCTCGTTGATGGATCTACCGCGGACCCTCCGTTCTCGCCTAATATGACGCCCCAGGACAAAGAAGAAATCACACTCATCCTGTTGGAGGCGAAAACAAGTAAAGATGGTCAGCACGGTTTTGGGTGATGTTCTGGAGAATCTGTGTTTGGTTTCCATGACGAGGTGGGGGGGGGGGGGAGGTGAGGGAGCAGGAGAGGGAGGAGGGAGAGGAGAGGAGGGGGGGGGGGGGGGGGAGGGTGGTTGTGTACTGTATAGATGAGTTTACAAAACGCAAGGTAACGAAAACCAGCGAGGAAAACTCACAGATGCACACCAGAGTGAGAGAGAGAGAGAGAGAAAAGAAAGGGGAGAGAGAGAGAGTCGTGTGTTTATGGTGGTGATGATGATGGTGGTGTTGGTGGTGGTGGTTTGATCTGTTGATGGTCCGGACAGGGAGAACAAGAAGAAGGAGGGAGAGGAGGGGAGGGTGTGAGGAGGAGGGTGTGATGGATCCCCCCTCCCCTCCATCCGGACCCCCCCCCCCCCCCCTCTTCTTCTCTCATAAGAGGCCATACACAGAGTAGAAACCTACCGCCGGCCGCTCTTGTTGATGATCTGCACGGCCTCGTCCCAGCCGTGGCCGTTGACCACGTCCAGGACGGTCTGGCCGTTCTCGTCCGTCTTGTCGAGGTCGACGCCGTTGCCCTTCTCGACCAGCAGGCGCAGCACGTTGGCGTCGCCGTTCTCGACGGCCTGCAGCACGGCGTTCCAGCCGCGGTACATGAGGTTGATGTCGGCGCCGCGCTCGAGCAGCAGCTCCAGCAGCTCCGTGTCGCCGCCGCGCATGCGCCGGATGGCCTTGATGATGGGCAGGTGCTCGCCGGGGGCGTTGACGTCGGCGCCGGCCTCGTCGATCAGGTAGCGCGTGATCTCCTTGTTGCCCTCGCGGATGGCGCTCGTCAGGGGCGAGAAGACGCCGCCGTTCTTGTCCTCGACGCTGAAGCCGGCCGACAGCAGCAGGCGGATGCTCTCGAGCTGGTCCGCGCACACGGCCATCTCCACCACGCCCTTGAAGTTCCTGGGGTGCGCGATGGACGGGAGCAGCTTCTTGAGGATGGCGGGCCGCTTGACCGCCAGGTTGATGGGCCAGTCCTGCCCGCGGACGGCCGGGTCCGCGCCCCGCGCCAGCAGCAGGTCCACCATCTCGGCCCGGTTGTCGCGGATGGCCGTCGTCAGGGGCGTCCAGCCCTCCTTGGACTTGACGTTGACCCCGACCCCGTGGTCCAGCAGGTAGATGAGCGCGTCCAGGTTGTTGTGCTGCACCGCCTTCTCCACGATGCCGCGCGGCTCCGTCGGGTCCGCCCCGGCCTCGACGAGCTGCGGCAGGAAGTGCGCCCGGTGGTGCGTCACGCACTTGAAGCAGGGGTACTCGGACGCCGGGGTGTTGGGGTCGGCGCCGCTGGCCAGCAGCAGGGTGACGATGTCGCCGCGGTTGTCGCGGATGGCCGAGCACAGGGGCGTGTAGACGCCGTCCTTCTTGGCGTTGGGGTCGACGCCCGCGCCGAGCAGGATGCGCACCGACTCGATGTTGTTGACCGACGTGGCCAGCTCCATGATGCCCGGCGCGTTCCTGTGGTCGGCCCCGCGCGACAGGAGCAGCCGGAGGAAGGCCGGGTGGTAGGTCGACGGCCAGAGCAGGTGCTTGGGCCCGGGCAGGTTGGGGTCCGCCCCGCGGTCCAGCAGCAGGTGGGCGATGTCGAGCCGCTGCACGCCGACGCACTGGAACATGGGCGTCGTGCCCTCGCCGTTCTTGGTGTTGGGGTCGCCGCCGTAGTTGAGGATCAGCTCGATGACCCGCTTGGGCGTGTTGCGGTCGATGGACCGGATCAGCGCCGTGTTGCCGTTGGCCATGATCTGGTTCGGGCTGCCGCCGTACATGAGGAACAGCTGCACCAGGTCGAACTTGTTCTCGAGCACCGCCAGCGCCAGCGGCGTGTCCGCGTTGGGGCCCGCCGACAGGTTCGGGTCCGCCCCGTACTTGATGAGCAGCTTGGCCGCGTCCAGGAACCCGAGCTCGGCCGACGAGAAGAGCGGCGAGCACCCCATCCTGTCCATGGCGTTGGGGTCGGCCCCGAACAGCAGGAGGAGCCGCACCGTCTCGAGGTCCCGCAGCAGCACCGCCTCGCGCAGCAGGTTGATCTCCGTCACCGAGTCGGGCTGCACGCCGCGGTCCAGGAGCTGCTCGACGGCGCTGTGGTTCTTCTTCTGCACCGCCTGCAGCAGCGCCGCCTTGTACTGCGGGCTGCCGGCCCCCGTCGTGAACCGCGGCGTCCACCTGGGCACCGTGCTGGGGTCCGCCTTGAGCCTCGTCACCTGGCCGATGTCGCCGAGGATGTCCTCGTGCTGCTGCTGCTGCTGCTGCTGCTGGTCGTTGTTGATGTCCGTCTCGCTGAGCAGGTCCTCCAGCAGCGTGTCCGTGGCCGTGGTGTGCGTCGAGGCGCTGTCCCTCTGCACCGTGCTGTGGCTGGCGCTGAGGGGGCTGGACATCTCGGACGCGGTGATGTCCACGGGCAGGGCCTGGCTGGGGCCCTTGGACGAGCGCGCGCTCCGGATGGTCGAGGCTGCACGGCCCGGCTGCTGCTGCTGCTGCTGCTGCTGCTGCTGCTGCGACTGCGATGCCGAGCCCGGGCCGTGTTGTTGTCCCTGGAGCGACAGGGGGATGGTGAAGTCGTCCACGAGGCTGCTGCCGCCGCCGCCGGTGAAGCGGTTGGCGCCGCCCAGGAAGTCGATGCTCTGCACGGGGGAGCGCTCGAGGTGGGACAGCGGGGGCAGGGAGGGCGGCAGGGGGAAGTCTGCGTCGTGGTGGTTCATGACGCCCGAGGGGCGGGGGATGTCCGGGAGGGGGGGCCTGGGGCGTGGTCTGGCGGGGGTGGTGGTGGTGGTGGTGCTGCTGCTGCTGCTGCTGGTGCTGCTGCTGCTGCTCGTCGTCGGCACCGCCCCTGGAGGAGGGGGGCGGCCATGGACCTGGCCTTGGCGGCGGCGGAGACGCCGTTCATGCGGTCGAGGGCGGCGGCCAGGCCGGTGTAGCCGATGCCGATGGTGGCGTCGACGTCCTCCTCGCCGATGGACCACTTGAAGACCAGGGAGCTCATGCGCAGGCCCTCGCGGCTCCTCTCGAGGCTGGCCCGGACCTTGTTGACGTCCGAGTCGGCAAACATCATCTTGAAGCCCTTGGAGAAGCGGGCGAAGCCCGACTTCTTGTCGTTCTCGAGGAAGCGCGTCACCAGCTGGTTCAGCACGATGAACTCGTCGTTGGTCTGCCGGAACCGCTTCTCGAGCTCCTGCGTCAGGTCCGCCGGCAGCATGTGCTTGCTGTCGGCCCGGGACGCCTTCATGCCGCTCTCGATCACCCACAGGATCCGGCCCACGTCGAGGAACACCATGGCCAGCTCCCGGATCCCCTGCACCTGGTGCTTCACCGTGCTGAGGTACTCGAGCATCCGGATCGCGATGCTGTTGCCGAGCACCACCGCCTTGTCGCACAGCTCCACCGCCGACTCCTTCTTCCTCGGGGCCATGATGATGGGTCTTTTGTGTGTGTGTGTGTGACAGAGGGAGAGAGAGAGAGTTGTGATTAGAATAAAAAAAATAAAAAAGGGGAAGAAAAGGAAGGGAAATCTGGCGTGGTAGTTGAATTATAATATTGCTGTTGCTGTTGCTGTTGCTGTTATTGGGTGCGTATAAGTCCTGCAGCCCCAGCCTTGTTTAAAACCACCGAGGAGGATAATAGGAGTGAGTAGTAGTAGTAGTAGTAGTAGTAGTAGTAGTAGTAGTGATAATAGGAGTAGTAGTAGGACTTGACCGGACAGGCGGAGACCTCCGCTGCTTGGCTTTCCGGATGCACAGGTAGTAGGGCGGTGGAGAGGCTGGCCTTGTCGCTGCTGTAACGATAATATACTTTTTCTGTTGTTGTCCCCCTGCGTAAAATGAGGGTACCGCGGCAATCGTTTCGGATAGGTTGACCGGATGGTGGTGAGTGTTTGTTGTGTGGGCTATGCGTGCAACCTTTTCTCTCCTTCTTTTTTTTCTCTTTTTCTTTTTTCCCCCTTCTGTTCGATGTCCCGTCACTGCCAACCCTGGGCGGATTAAATAGGTCGTAGTAGTAGTGGAGGAAAACAAGAAGGAAGAGAAAGAAGAAGAAAAAAAGGGTGGTAATAGAGACGTGTGTGTGTGTGTGTGTGTGTGAGGAGTGTGAGTCTGAGGATATCACCAAGAACCAGGCCAGTGCTGGGGTGAGACACAGCTCTGAAATAAACCACAGACCACCGCCGTGTATCTTAGACAGGGTGGTTTATTATTTTTTTTTTATCTGACTGTCTGGTCCGTGACACAGAAGAGAGAAGGAAAAGAGAGAGAAAGAGAGAGAGAGAGAGAGAGAGAGAGAGAGAGAGAGAGAGAGAGAGAGAGAGAGAGAGAGGAAGCAGGAAAGGAGAGGAAACAGATCACGAGTCAAAAAAGGAAGAGGGAGGGGGGAGGGAAATGGGTATTAAAAATAAAAAAAAAAGAGAAGCGGTTCAGGGACCGGCGCATCACTATATACTATGGTACATCGGAGAGGTACAGCAAGTATATGGTGCTTAGGGTAGCTCTGTGCGCACAGAGAAGAGGGAGTCGAGTAATGGAATGACCGTCTCCCGTGTGTGTACGAGAGAGGAGAGAAGAGTAGTAGTAGTAGAAGGCCTAGAAGAAGGCTGACCATGTACTGTGGTACCTTTTTTTTTTTTCTCTTTTTCTCTCTTTCTTCTCTCTTTCTTCTCCCCTTCTTTTTTTCTTTCCCTCGCTGGCTAGTAACATCAGATGGCATCTGACAATTGGGTCCGGGGCCCAGGTCCATGTTTCCCAGGTTCCAGGTCCAGCACAGTACCCTCTCTCTCTCTCTGTCTGTCCACTCTTTTGTTGTCCCCTCTTCATCTGTGCGCTCACTCACTCACCCACTCACTCTCTCTGTACAGGGCGGCGGCAAAAAGAACAAAAAAAAAAAAGAACTGGGATCTGAACAGGATGGCCCCTGGATGTTGCAAGTAGCTGATAACAAGTGAAATAAATGGCCGCTCCTTGGCCACATGGATACTGTGGACCCGTCCTCTCTCGCTGAAGAAGTGAACCTCGAAAAGTAGCACTAAACTAAAGGCAAGCGGGCATGTTCCCACCCGAGCAAGCTGTGGTGGGCCAGGGCCTTAACTTAGGCCCTTTTTTTTTTTTTTTTTTTTTTTTTTTTTTTTTCCTTGTCTCTTTCTCTCTCTCTGTTTTTTTTTCTTTTTCTTTCTCCTCCCTGTCCCACTCTGCTCTCGTGTCCCTGCTCTGACTGGCCTCCAGACCATATACTAATCTTGTATGTCTAAATTATCTCTATAGAATTGAGAGGAGAGTGAGAGAGGGGGGGGGGGCCGGCTTCACATTCTGTGCCGAGGGCCAGAGCCAGAGCCACCTGTAGGCTGGACATTTGTTATCATTAGGTCAAGAAGGTAAGAATCGTAATCCATTATTGTCAATGCCTGCTGCGGTACGTATGCATTACGGTATATACTTTTGGACATAGACACGCGACCACAGCAAGCAAGCGGCAACAACGGGGTTCCCCGTAAGAATTTGATTAAAATATCATAGTACCGCTACTCCGTGCCCAGTAGCATAAATCACAAAGCAGGATGGACGCGTCTGTGCGGAAGGTCAGGACACGGGAATGGATTGGTTTGAATTGATTGATTGATTGATTTGAATGAATGAATGAATGAATGAGAAAATTAAAAAAAAAAAAAAAATGGGTGGATGCTGGGGTGGGTTGGCGAGTGTGTGTGGACACTCACTCTCACTCACCTTGGACGCAGACTCGCATCCAGGAACACACACATCTCTCTCTCTCTCGGGGCCCATTGCCTCTGTTTGGTCTAGTCCCTGGGGCTGCTGCTGCTGCTAATGTCATGTACGATGACTGACAAAATTTCCCGCGATCGATTGTCGGAAGGGGAGGGGGGAGCCAGAGGAGCCAAGCATGACGGATGATACAGGCAGAGTAAATAGCCAGAACAGCCCCGGGGCTGGTAAGCGAATGCCCTGACTCCTGGATCTTGATTTCTCTCTCTCTATCTCTCTGGGTTTCTGGGGGGTGGTTTTCTTTTTCAGCTCGTCACTGGATTCGGCCTTACCACGGTTAGGTAGTATTCTTTCGCAAGTCCAACCCCCCTGGACGAGGAGGACAAGCACACCGGCGGCGGACACGGCACGTAGCGGGCACACTGGCGTGGTCAGCTATTCCCGGCGCTGATAATCCTTCTGGGGGCCCTGAGGCCATTGGGGGCTGAGGGCTGCTGCAACACCACCACCACCACCACCACCTCCTCCTCCTCCTCCTGCTGCTGCTCCTCCTCCTGGGAATATTCCTATTTTGATTATTGCCACCAATGTTCCGACGAGGTGCCCTGGGATCGGTGTGAGGAGGGGGGGAGGGGGTCAGGCTGCCTGGCCAGACCATGGACACACGGTGCGTGCGTCCTGTGTCCGTGTCGATCACGTACATGTACATGCATCTTGGCTCCTCTTTTGGGATCTTGGGAGGAGAGAAGGGGGGGCAATGTTTGGGCAGCAACGAGATGGTGATCTGGTGTGGCAGATGGATAATTCCCATTGCTCCTGATGCGAGAATGAATCGCAAGGAAGGTCGTCTGGGTGGAAATAAGGTTTCGCAGGGTTGGATTGTCCTCTGGGAGGGCGTGGAAGCAAATCTTGAAGTCGAGGAGGAGGAGGAGGAGGAGGAGGAACCACAATGCGGTCTGTTGTCAGGACAGGCTTCTCTTTTTTTTTTTAATTATTTTTTTTTTTTTACTCTTTCTTCTTCTTCTTGCTCCTCTAATTGGGTTTGGACAAACCTAAACCCCAGATTCTCACCGGGTCAGGCCACCTGTTGATCGAAGGTCTTCCTTTTCTTCCAAGTACACCACTACTACTACTCTACATATGTAATGCATGTGTGACAATACGACCTACGTAACAAAACATGTCAACCCACAAGGAGGAGGAATAAGCTAAGAGCTCTCTCTCTCTCTCTCTCTCTCTCTCTCTCTCTCCCCCCCCTCGATCGTCCGTCAACCCCTCCTCTGGGCCACCCACCCCCCTACCCCGATCTTCCTTCCTACCCCTTACCTAGCACAGGGGAGCAGAGAAAGGAATACCTGCATCATGTCGGTGATACTGACTGTCCCGCTACAGTGGCTCTCTCTCTCTCTCCAAATGTGTGGAGCCCCTTGTGTGAAGCCCGTGTGGTTACATCGTCTGGCCCCGGGCCCCCGATTACCCATCCTCCCTCGGCTGGATGAATTTGCCTTGACAATGACAGCCAGAGAGGGGCCCTCTTCTCCCCCCCCCCCCCCCACCTTGTTCTCTCTTGTTTATCCACCAAGACCCTGCAGACGCAGATGAGCTCGAAACCTAAAGCAGTGATAGCGGTGCGCGCACGGGCTATCATCTGCAGTCTGCATAAACCCACCCGATCGGCGGGTTCCTTGATAGCTCTCTCTCCCTCGCAGCCCGTCTGGCCTCTCTCTGCCTGCGCTCTGGTAGACTGTTCTTTTATTTATTTATTTTTTATTTATTTTTTATTCTTCTCTGATGAATTCGGGTCCCCATAGGTTGACTCCTCATATCGATTTGCCGAGTACGAAGCGACGGATGGCCGCGTGTCATGTGGTACATCTGTGGCGTTCCTGATACCAGTCCTGGAATGTCGAGGCTCCGGTCCTTGGCTTTTTTTTTTCTCTTTTTTTTTTTTTGGGCTCTCTGCGTGTTCCTGCCCTTGTCTTCCCTCCAGTCCTCTTCTTCTTCCCACCAGACCTTTTTTTTCTTTTTCAGTAATTAGCATACACACACACACACACACACACACACACACACACACACACCATGGCACAGCTGTTCCGGCTGGTGGCCGTGCCAGTGTAGTGGTAGAACGGCCTAGCCAAGCGCAGACCCGCGGCGCCGTCTCCTTTCCAACAGGGGCCAGCCGTGCTCCCAAGCCCTCTGAAACTAATGTGAGCTATCGAATCGGATCTTGATCCAGGGGGGGGGGAGGAGCAGTTGAGGGACCGCCTGTGGGAACAAGGATCGCCCAAGACAGAGAGAGACAGAGATGGAGAGAGGCGTGTATGTGCAGGTTCGGGGCAGGTCGATGCCGCAGCAAGCAAGCAAGCAGCAGTGCGTTGGTACTCAAAGATGGGATTGAGCATTATTTTGTCTGTCTCTCTCTCTCTCTCTTTCTTTCCCTCATTCTTTTCTTCTCCCTCTTATCTTTCTTCCTGTTTCCTAGGGCCTGAGGGGAATACTAGGCTGTGAGGTCAGGTTCACATCGGGACTCGGCGGGCCCAGGTTGCCTCATCATTAGCTAACTCCCACTAAACATTGTCGTCCCAAGAAACTGGGAACTGATACGTAAAGGATCCGCTGTAGATGCTTCTCTTTGTTCTCTCTCTCTCTACTACTACCTAACCTCCCCATAGCACATACATCCTGCACTTGCTCTGTATCAGTACATGTTAAGATTACCATACACCCAAGTCAGTAGGGCGACCGAGGAAGTCAATCGTCGGAAGGTGGGGGGGGGAAAAAGGGGGGGGGGGGGGAGGGGGGGAGAAGGGGGATCCTCCCTCTCAAGGTCTAGCCAGAGAGAGAGGGGGGGGGGGGCTTAAAAATAAAAAAAGAGAATTTCCCCCACGGGTTCCTCATCCACACGACCACCACCTCTCGACTGCTGCCTCGCTTGCCAGCGCAGTGGGTAATATGAAACAAGACAGGGCCCTCGGAGTGCGCACGGCCAAAGACTGTAACCTGTCCTGTCCTGTCCTGTCCTGTCATATGACATTACCTCGAGGCGAAGGAGGACGAAGAAGAGGGCAGGGTGGATGGGATAGAAAATAAGCGAGAACCCCTCGGGCCACCTTCTGCTGGGTTCTCTTGCTGTATCCCTCTGGTCCGGGCAGCCATCATCGTGATGAAAGTGAAGGGGAACGGGCATCGCCGCCGCCGCCGCCGCCGCCGCCCAGCCGGAAATGACGCCTTTTCCTCGGCGAAACCTGGGATCACACACCACAGCACTGTGTAGGTACCTGATTATGACATTCGGGGGAGGGGGTTACAAAGTGGAGTGAGGAATGACAAGACAAGAAGAGTAGTCGTGCCCAGCCTTTTTTAAAATCAATCCTCCGCCCGGGGAAGTAGGGAACAAGAAAGAAAAAAAGAAAAAAAGAGTCTTCCCAAGGGCTGTCTGGATCCACCGGCGATTGACTTCCGTGACGGGCGATGCAACCCTTTGACGACCAGAGAAAGGCTGGAGTGCGGTCTGAGCGCCCGCCTCATACTTGGTGGTTAGCTGTAAGTAGCATCGAGCCTCCACGGGCCCTCTTCAACACTCTATTGGACGACATGTCTTGTGGGGGTTTGATGTTGATCTTGGTGGATTCGTGTCGATTAGACTGCCACGGTATAATGCACGCACTGGCTGTCTCCTCTCTAGGTTTTTTTTTTCCTTTTCCTCCTTTCTTTTTCATTTTGAGCCTCAAGCAGGCAGGGAGCAAAGAAGGAAAAGAAGAAGAAGAAAAAAAAAACCTGTTTTACTCGTCCTGGTCGTGGGCTGCAGTGCAGTCTGATAGTAGTAGCTACAGGTATGGGCCGTTTAGCTCCAACGCACAGGACGCTGTCAACTGTCATAGCGGGACTTGTCAGACCTGCAAGCCTCGCATGGCGGGTGGAGAGGGTGAGCGAAGAGGCAAGGTAGGCCAAAAGGACCAAGGCTTTTTTGCTCCCCTTCGCCTTGGGGCCCTCCAGCCACGTGGGAATACTCGAGCTTTCTCCAATGCAGGTTCCTTGTTTCTATGTGTGTGTGTGTGTGTGTGTGTGTGTGAGGGTGTGTTGTGTGCTTTTGGGGAAAGAGGGAAAATGGTCCGAGACTCCACACATGACACGGCCTGGGCCCTTGGATGAGTTCCTCCTTGGGATGGAAGAGGGGAGGCTTGTCTTGATTTTTTTTTTTTCTGTTTCGATATTCCTACCCTGGTTGATTCATCTTCTCTCAAGGGGATGAGAAAGACAGAAAAAAAAAGGTACTGAGAAGGACTGTAGGTCTGGCCAGCAGAGAGGCACAGAGAAGGACTCCCCAGTCGCCTGGATCTCACTCAGGGGAAGACCGGACAACATGGGATAAAGTTTCTGCTCGACCAGGGCTATCCAAGGCCATCTGGTGATCATCTTACGACTTTCCAAGTCCAGACGAAGCCCCAGTGACGAAGGAGGCTGACAGGAAGAGGGGCCCGGGGGGGGGGAGGCACCATGGCCCTGCGACGACGATATTCCCAGCTGCTTGATCGTCTTGATGAGGAAAACCAAAAAAGGGCCTCTGCCAGACTTGGCGGACCAGACGGTTGACGACCGGGTCATGGCAGGCTTGCTTCAGTTGACCTGGGCCCAGAGAGAGAGAGAGATGATGATGTTGGTCTGGACCGTGAGAGGGCAGGATCCCATGGTTGTCGCCGCGCGTCCTCCCGGGCGAAGGTGGCAGGTCAAGACCAGACATGGAGATGCCAGCTTCCCATGAGGTGCGGATAGACCACCTGCATGGCTCTGGAGCACGATACGGTTCCGCCGCACTACATTTGCTTGGGTATATAGTAGCATACTAGCAGATCGTCCTCTGGTACACCCTGAGCTAAACCCAGGAACCACAGCATCCGGCACGCAATGGCACTTGGTCAATGTCTGACTCGCTAGGGCTGCAGGTAAAAAGGGAAAGGGAAGAAGAAGAAGAAAAAAAAAAGGGGGGGGGGGATATTGAAAACAGGAACCAGCAAGGCGCCCACAATACCACGTGGTTGGGATATGGGGCCAGCTAATGTGGCTTGCTCAAACGGATCATGATATCGTCATTTTTTTTGGATTTTGGGTTTTGTGGCTTTGGGCCTATATCGAGATGATATCTTTTTTTTTTTTTTTTTTTTTGTACACTACGATGCAGGATCAAGTTTGGGGAGGGGGGGGGAGGGGGGGAACAAGTTGATGTACATTCAGGAGGACCTTGATGCCATGCAATTTTGATAGGATAGAAGAAGTCTGACCCACATAGTCCGAAGAAAAGAGAGATGAAGAAAAAAAAAAAAAAAAAGAAAAAGAAATGGAAGACAGATGAAAAAAGGAGTCGACTATCACGGAGATCGTGATCTTTTTTTTTTTTTTCTCTTCTTCTTCTTCCTCTCTATGGGGACCCTAGAAGCAGGGCCTCGTCCCCGAGCGGGTCTCTATGGTTTGTCTGGGTGAAGGGATTCCAGACAGTATGATCCTTGAAAGAAACCCCCCCCCCCCCCAAGGTGAGATGGATTAAAACTGCTCGCTAAGGGAGCTATACCGTATGGAAGGTCGTTGGGTATACCATGTTTTATCGCACGCGCAAGCTTCCAGATACTTGATTCCCACCTCGTCCCGGGCGAAAATCACAGTGCTGTGACGATACTGTGCTCATCCTTACCCCTCCGAGGCTCGCTGAGCAGAGAGCCCCGAACTGGAGGGTAGCGAGATCAATGGTTCCGCTTTGCCTGACTCGAACACACACACACACGGCACAGAAGACAAGAATAGCCCTGCAAATTTCCCACTGATCCTCGCTCTCTCGGCGCGGGGGAGTGTGTGGTCTTGGGAAGTGTGGGCTGGTTCTGATAAAAAAGGTTGATTAGGGTGAGTATCTGACGCTGTAAAAGTACAATGTTTGAGGTATATCACTGTGTATATTCGTCATGGTCATCCTAAACAACCCCTCTCACCTTTGCTTTCTACTTTATATGGCGTCCATCGAGAGTATCAGAGAATGCAGACAGATAAGAACTGTGAAGATCAGATCCAAAGGAAGGAAAGAAGAAGAAGAAAAAAAAAGGAGAAAAAAAAGAGACAGGAAGACAGAAATCTAAACAAAAAAGAAAGACAAAAAAGACAAATAGACAAGATGCGGTTGTACCGTCTATCCCATGCGCCTGATAATCATTCACACCGACAGGCAACCAGACCAAGTCCCCCCCCATCCCTTCCACTCCCCCCCCGCCTAGTATGTAATCTTTGCAATCTTGTTGACATATCTCGGGTCTGTCCTGTTCACCAGGTTCTCGGCAAACCACCTGCCAGCATCCTCGCGCGAGATGGTGTAGCCGATCGCCGTCGACTCCCGCCCGCGCTCCGGGTCCTCGATGCCGACGCGGACGGTCCTGTCGGACTCCCCGTTGGTCAGGAAGCTGCAGTGCACGACGGTGAACCCCTCGCCGCTGGCAAACAGCCTCTCCTCCATGACCTTCTTGTCGGCGTGCGGCACCCTGAGCATCCAGTGGTACAGCGGCACCATGGCCAGGGGGGATGTCGCGCCCGAACCGGGACATGCCCGTCGTGCCGCAGACGATGATGTGCGGCCGGCCCGCGGCGCCCTGCCCGCGCAGCCGGGCCAGCGCCTCGAGCAGCGCGGCCATGCCCTTCTGGCACACCTCCGGGTCGTCGAGGAACCTGGTCGACATGGTGGGCCTGCCGCCGATGGTGGACACGATCTTGTCGACGATGCTGTGGCCGTCCGGGCCGTCCCTGCGGAGGAGCCGCGCCACGGCGCCGACGTCGTGCGCGTTGCCCTGCAGGACCTCGAGGTTGGGGTGGGAGGACGGGGGCAGGATGGCCGTGAGCTTGGACGGCGTGCGGCAGAGGGCGACGCACTGGTGGCCGGCGGCGAGGGTGTGCTTGAGGGTGGCGAGACCGACGCCGGTGCTGGCTCCGAGGAACGCTACGGTCATGGGCGAAGAAGACATTCTGGGTGTGGTGAGGAGTGATTGTCCCGTTGATGATTGAGTGAGGAGGGAGGATATAATAGGATGGGCTACAAGGTCGAGGGGTTCTGTTGCAATGATTTCCAAGCAATGTCTTTTGTTTGGGAAGGCCTGTCGATTATTGTTGTTTTGGCTTTGGTTTTTTCTCTCTTGGAAAGATATTGTTGTTCTTTTGATTGATCAATTGATTGATTGGTTGATGATTGTTGTGATGGTGATGATCTATCTGATAATTAATTACTACATTCTTGGAAAGCCCGAGATGCATCTTTGCTTTATAGGAAATGTTGCCATCTCACGCCTCAGCAGGCGACTATACCCGCAACCAGCCCGAGGCCTTAGCGAAGGCGACGAGCATGGTGATGTGCCGAGAGAAGTGCGAGGGGGAGAGAGAGAAACAGCCAGTGACAGACAGCGAGGGTGACGAACGCTAGGGGGGATCTGGTATGGTCTCAAGAAAAGGAGACAAAGAAAGGCAAGAAAGAGACCAGAGACTCGGGCCTCAGCCCCCTCGGGTCGGAATTGGTCCGGCCCCTTCAAGCACCGCAGAGGAACGTGGGCAGCCTGCCTTGCTTATGCGTTATACAGGTCATAGTTCTTTGGCTTGCTTGAGGGACGAGACCCCACCACCCCTGATGGATTACGCCGCGGCACAGTAATTAAGTGATAGAAGCCTAGCCTGGACAATTTCCCATGGTTAATGATTCGGAGCTTCGACGGCAGATCCGGCTCACAGTGTCACGGCTGTTGTAAGTCTTCACGGTCCCTACAGGAAATTATTCTAGGAGACTAAGGACGGCACAGGCTATAGCTATACTCACAGCATCAATAGAGAAATATTTAACAAAAAGAATCACACAGGACAACACGATACTGTTACCACCGAGTCCAGAGTCACCGATGCTCAGTGGTACAGCCGATGGGGTCGCGGGCGCCTCGGCCTCGGCAGCCTCCTCCTCCGAAAAAGACGCGAGGCTAGTAAACACATCAACAGCTCCTGCTGCTGCTGCTGCTTCTGCTGCTGCTGCTGCTGCACCCGGCCCTGCGCCGAAGCTGCGGAGCTGTGTCGTCTGCCGGCGCCGCAAGGTGCGCTGCGACAAGGCCAATCCGTGTTCCAACTGCCGCAGGGGAAATATCGCCTGTGTCTTTCCTTCCAACGACCGCCCGCCGAGGTGGGCCCGACGGCTGGAGCGTATCACCAACGATGCCGCCGCCGCCGCCGCCTCGTCTTCTTCTTCTCGGACAGCAGAAGCAGCAGCAGCAGCAGCAGCAGCATCAGGATCCCAGGCCCATAACCAGCCTCAACATGTCATGGAGAGGTTGCGAACCCTCGAGGGCCTCGTGAGGGAGCTGAGCAGCCAGCTGGAGCAGGCCAGTGCCACCGCCGCCGCCGCTGCGAGTGATGGGTCTGCGCCTCCGTCTTCTGGGAACTCGCCAAACAGTGCTGCTGGCAGCCATGGCCAGGATTCTGCTGCTGGCAGTGGTGGCTTGCCGTCTATTGCGGGCACTGCTGGGCTGCAGAGGCAGTTTGGTAGGATGGTCCTCAAGGATGCCACCAGGAGCCGGTATATCAGCTCCGGGTTCTGGTCTCGAGTCGATGTAAGTCTTAGCACCACCCTGAGACCGATTCACCTGACCCATGTATTGATTGACTGGATCCTGTTTTCTGACCTTGAGTGTTGCAGGATGAGGTATGTGTCCAAGTATGCGATGAACTGAGGCTGGCCGTCTGTTGACCACCCTTCCCCCCCAGCTCCACTGTCTCAAGATGGACCTCGCAGGCAACGACTCGGACTCCTCAGACGACGATGAGCAGCAGCAGCAGCAGCCAGGGCTGACGCCCTCCACCCAAGAGCTCGACAGGACACCCTCGGAGCGGCACGCGTTCCTCTTTGGACACAACCTAGGCCCGTCCCGGGTCGACTCGCGCGAGTTCCACCCGCTGCCGTCACAGATCCCGTTTCTCCTCAACACCTACTCGGAGAACGTCAACCTCTTCACGCAGTCTGTGCACATGCCCACGCTTACCAAGGTGGTGCGCGACCTGCGCGGGGCGGATGCGTCGACCCTTGGGCCTGCTGACGAGGCACTGCTGTTTGCCGTGTACTACGCTGCCGTCACCTCGATGGAGGAAGACGACGTAAGTATGATTCATATCTTGAAGATTCTTCTTTTTTTTTTTTTTTTTTTTTTTTTTTTTTTGGTTTCAATACATCTCACACGCATCCCATCACTCCTAGGTGATCAATAATTTCGGCACTACAAAGGGAGAGCTCAACCTCAGGTTCCGCCTGGGCCTCGAGCACGCCCTCGCCCGAGCCGACTTTCTCAACGTTCCCGATCTGGTCACGCTCCAGGCCTTTACTGTCTTTCTTGCCCTCGCCCGCCGTCACGACAGCCCTCGGTTCGTGTGGATGATGGTGGGACTCGCCATCCGGATCGCGCAGGCCCTCGGCTTGCACAGGGATGGGTCCCATTTCAACCATCTGACTCCGTACGAGGTTGAGATGCGGAGGAGGCTCTGGTGGACCATCTGTATGGTATGTGTTTCTCATATAGTGTTCATATATGATGGCGTGTATACTCTCTTTCCTGTTGCTAACACTCGAGAAGCTTGGTAGGTTTTTCTGACAACGAAGTCTTCTCCCCGTCCTTCTTCTCTTTTCTCAGAGGACCAATTACTTCTCTTCGTCTTCTCCTCTCTACTAACAACCACATAAAGATGTCCGAGCATCCGAGGACCAAGGCACAGACTACACCATCGCAGCAGAGAGCTTCGACACCAAGTTCCCCCTCAACATCAACGACACCGACATCAACCCCGAGACCAAAGACCACCCCACGCCCCGCGAGGGCATGACCGACATGACCTTCCCCATCGACGTCTTCAAGGTCTGCGACATCACAAGGCGCATGATGGCCCTGGGCGGCAAGCAAGGCGCCCCGAGCGTCGACGACCAGCGCCGCCTGCTGGACGAGCTCGCCGCCACGGTCGGGTCGGGCTACTTCGAGTACGCGGCCGCGGGCGCCAAGATGGCCTGGTGGGTGGGCACCACCAGCGTCCGCCTCGTCGTGTCCAAGATGTCCCTCATGATCTACTTCCCGGCGCTCTTCTCCTCCCCCAGCGAGCAGAGCTCGGCCGAGACCCGCGACAGGCTCCTCGTGGACGCCGTCCAGATCGCAGAGTGGAACCACGCCCTCAACGCCGAGCCCGGCGCCCGCCAGTGGCGCTGGATGTACCAGACCTACACCCACTGGTACGCCGTCGTCTTCCTCCTCATCGAGGTCGCCCACCGGCCTCTCTCGCCGCTCGTCGAGCGCGCCTGGCTCGCCCTGCACAGCCCCTGGCTGATCCCCGCGCGGCCGGGCGTCGACTTCAAGAAGCTGCAGATCTGGGTGCCCCTGCGCAGGCTCATGGCCAAGGCGCGCAGGCACAGGGCGGAGGAGATTGCGAGGCTGAGGCGGGACACGCGGGCGGCGGAGGTGCTGGAGAGGGAGGAGGGCGAGAAGCTGTCCTCGCCCGCGAGCCCTTGTCCGTTCGGCTCTGAGGAGGGCCTGCGCGAGCACTGGCGTGGCCTTCTGCGCGAGGATTCGCCTGGGAACCCGACGAGTGGCGCCCAGACGACGTCGGCACAGTCAGCCCTCGAGACGGGAACGATGTTTGGTGGTGGAAGTCTCGAGGATACTGCTGCTGCTCAGCACCAATATCTCGGCGCCAATGATCACCTCATGGCGTATCATCAGGCCCAGTCACTTCCCCAGTTCATCGTCGAGCCAGTCTACCAGCACGCAGATCTCCGTGCCGGTATCGATGCTATGAGTCAAGATGCTGCTGCGGCTGCAGGGCCTCCGTCGGTGCTTCAGAATGCAGCGCATGCCTGGTCGGGATCACCTTTTCTCTGGGCCGATACAGATCCCGTGGCCGACGTCTTTGGTGATGTGGACGTGCAGATGGACATCGACAGCCTTGGGGAGAGTTACTGGTTCAACTGGGCCAGGAATATGGAGAGCAGTGGTAATCAGGGCGGGTTTGAGCAGATGTAGTGTGCAGTGCTGTTTAATTACCCATGAGCGAGTTCCCGAGGCCTTTCGGGCGGATGCTCGCCTCAATGTCGAGGGACTGGTCATCGGTGCGCTACTTTTTGCTCATACAACTTTGACTTACAAGTATGAAGTCAAGTCTTTTCTCGTCGAGACAATTTCGCATATCATCGTCCCTATATTCGATATCAGCTTTCTGTCGCTGACCATTGTGTTTTCGAGATCCGCCGTGCTGGACGTGTCTGTTTTGAGGGGTTTCCAGGGGTCCTTCTGCCGACATGATGTACCGCGGACAATGTAGACAGACAATTCAGTAATGTAAACCACCCCTTGTCAATGATGCAGTGAGTAGTGGAGAAATATTGCACGACTTTACCCGGATGACACCCAACTCGGGGTGCGTGCATGCATGCAATAGCGAGGCGGGGGGGAGATATAATGTGTACATCAATATCGAAGAATGCCCTCAACCTTGATTTGTGTGTAGTAGTAAGAAGATAAAATGGCGGTGGCTTCTCTCTAGAGAAGGTGACAATATTTCCCAATATTGCAGCGACAACATCTGAATACTCTCCGCTTTGCTCAGAACGCCCGTCAAGCATTCCGCAAAGCAGCCTGTCCCCGAAATGGCTCCAATACCACCACCAATGCTACGATGTCTGCTCCTCGCTATCCTTTTATGTGTCGTATACGCAGAGAACTCGACCTTCGATAACCCTATCCTCCCAGGCTTCCACCCAGATCCCAGCTGTATCTTCGTCCCTGAGTGGAACGAGACCTTCTTCTGTGCCTCGTCTAGCTTCAATGCCTTCCCGGGCATTCCGATCCATGCGAGCAAAGACCTGCAGAACTGGAAGTTGATTGGTGAGTGAGTAATCAATGGATGTCGGGCTTCCTTGCAGTGGGATAATGACGAGATACATCGTTGATGCATTACTCTGATTGGTTTGGCAGGAAATGTCCTCAATAGAGAAGAGCAGCTGCCGACACTTGCGCTTACAAACAGCTCGACCAGGTAATCAGGTCATGAATTGCATCAAGTTGTTGCATGTCACAAGAAATGGTCCAGATAGCTGACGATATTCATATAATGAAGCGGTATCTGGGCCCCATCGCTCAGATACAACAATGGCACCTTCTGGCTGGTGACGACTCTTGTCTTTGACGACACGCGACCAGCTAATGACTCTTCAAGATGGGACAACGTGGGGCTCACTCTTCCACCGAGGACACTCTCTTCACAGAAGCAAGGCTGAAATGCTGAACGTAGATCATATTCAAATCCACCGATCCCTACGACCCGTCATCCTGGAGCAACGCAGTCCACTTCCCCTTCTTCGGCTACGACACCTCGCCGTTCTGGGACGCAGACGGCACATCCTACATCGTGGGCTCGCACTACTGGAAGGTATTCCCGGCGCTCGAGCTCGCGCCTGTGGACTTGGAGACGGGCGAGGTGCAAGGCGGCTGGCAGATCCTCTGGAACGGCACGGGCAGCTCGGCGCCCGAGGGCCCGCACCTGTACGTCAGAGACGGGTGGTATTATCTTCTCGACGCCGAAGGAGGGACTGGACTGGGCCATATGGTGAACATGGCCCGCTCCAGGAACCTGACGGGCCCGTACGAGGGAAACCCGGCGAACCCGGTGCTGTCGGCCGCCAACACGACGAATTATTTCCAGACGGTGGGGCATGCCGACTTGTTTCAGGACGCCAGGGGGAATTGGTGGGGTGTTGCGCTGTCGACGAGGTCGGGGCCGTCGTTTGTGTATTGTCCCATGGGCCGGGAGACGGTCATGACGGCCGTGACGTGGGAGGAGGGCGAGTTCCCCGTCTGGACTAACATCAGTGGGGAGATGAGTGTGTGGGAGTTCCCCCCCCGTCGACAAGGACGTTCCAGGCTCGGGCCCGTTCATCAGCGAGGGCGACGACTACGACTTTGCTCCGGGCTCGAGCATCCCAGCGCACTTCACCTACTGGCGGTTCCCCAACACGTCCTCCTTCACCGTCTCGCCGCAGGACCACCCAGACACACTGCAGCTCCTCCCGTCCACCCTCAACCTCACCGCCCTGAACGGGAACTACGCAGCAGAGCCCCAGACGTTCATCGGCCGCAGACAGCAGGATACCCTCTTCACCTACCGCGTCACCCTGAACTACACGCCCGCGGCCCTCGACGAGGAAGCAGGCGTCACCGCGTTCCTCACGCAGAACCACCACCTCGACCTCGGCCTCGTCATGCTGCCCGCCAACGAGAGCACGCAGGCCTTTCCCGGCACGACGGGCAGCAACGCCACGCTGACGACGACGGCGGGGCTGATCCCGCAGATACGCTACCGGGGCATCTCGACCAAGCCTGTGCCCGACCCGATCGTCGCGCCTCTTCCGGGTGATTGGGTGGGGAGGCCATTGACTTTTGAGATCCAGGCGGTTAACATGACGCATTTCGGGTTTTCGGTCGGGCCTGTGGAGGCGGAGATGCAATCGATCCTGTATGCTGCGAACAGTGCGCTGAGTTATGGGTTTACGGGTGAGTGATTGGCAATTTCGCTGGATTTCCCGCTTGATATTCCTCTGCTTTTATCTCGACGGGTTCATGTGTAAGTATCTCTTGGCTGACGACGAGTATTCGTGATAAATAGGAACCTTCGTGGGTGTATATGCTACCAGCAACGGGGGTGGTGGAACGACGCCAGCTTATTTCTCCGAGTGGAAGTATATACCTCAGGGCCAGTACATCAACTGACTGGGCACACGTATATGCATACATACTTAAGTATTATTATGCAATAATGTTGTATCTGATTCCCGTAAATATAAGCCATTGCAATAGCCGAACTAAGGTCCGAATTATCTGTTCAGAAAGGGGCTTCGGGAGCCTGTTTTTATGATCATCCTTTTTATATTCCATATTCGTCGCGAAAAACTGTCGTACAGATTTTTCCTGAGGGGGGGAAATTAAATAAAAAAAACAGGAGGAGAAAGACTTACGTTGGGCCATATGCTGTTAGCATGTATACTCTCAATACCACATCGTGAGTATATGTTGACCATGACCAACAGAGTATTGAGCCTCCGAAGTACTCTACTTCGACCGTGTGACGCTGGACAGAGGTGGTGTCCATGTGGTGCGTTGTTAGCGCAAAGTCTCCTTGGTTGCTTAATTTAATTAACAGCGCGGGGTTCCTCGCTTCCTCAGATTTACAGCACTCATTCACCACATCCAGTAGTCAACCAGGTTTCTGAAATGGCCTCCTCCAACGAGAGATACAGGGCAGAGCTCCCAGCAGACATCGCACCCTTCAGACAATTCCTGCAGGAATATAGTCACATGCCTGCAGAGGAGGTCGACTCTCACATCTGCAGAATCGTAAGTTCTCTCTGCCCCATGCTAGCCTCAGTTCCCCAGGAGAAGGGAGGTAAAAAGAGAATTGACGTGAGCGCAGAGGGACCAAGCCTACGCGATCGTGCCCTACCCAGGCTTCGGCCTCTGGGGCTTCACCAGGATCCACATCCTCGAGGCCGACCCAACCTACCAGCTGGTTGTCTCCCGGCTCACGGCGCCAGGCTCACAGGATGTCTTCCTTGACCTGGGCTGCGGCCTGGGCCAGAACATCCGGCAGCTCGTGCGCGCAGGTGTGCCCCCCGCCAGGCTCTGCGCGTCCGACCTGAGGCCCGAGCTGATGGAGCTGGGCTTCGAGCTGTTCCGGGACCGGGATGTGCTGGCCGGCGGCGAAGGACAGGCGACGTTTTTGGCGGGGGACGTGCTGGACCCGGATGATACGGCGCTGGCTGTGCTGGACGGCAGGGTGTCGATTGTTCACGCTGCGAACCTCTTTCACCTGTTTGGCTGGGACGCGCAGGTTAAGATCGGGGTCAGGGTGGCGAGGATGCTGCATGGCGGCAGTGGCAGCGCGGACAAGGCGTTTATCTTTGGGAGGCAGGTCGGATCGCTGGAGCCCGGGGCGCGAGAGGTGCACGAGTCTGCTGCCGAGGAGAAGTACCTGCATGACCAGAACAGTTTTCAGAAGTTGTGGGATGAGGTCGGGGCGCAGACGGGAACAAGGTGGCGGGCCGAGGTTGAGATGCTGGGCAGGATGCCGACTGGGTATGGATATCTGCCATCCACGACCACCAGGTACAGCAGATTTGTTGCATGGAGGATTTAGTAGACTGGGTTGCTGACTATGCTCTATGCTGCTGACTGCAATTGCAGATACAAGGAGGACGTTATATTGACAGCTACCCTGAAAGGGCACAGATGGAAAGATTAACCCAGTAGGCAGCCTGGCAGCCTGGCAGCCTGGCCCTGTAGCCGATGCGTGGCTAGCTACAGTACTGAAACAACCAGGGCTGCCAGGGTAGGTGCCATTGGCCCTAACACTTACACAGAGAGCTGCTGAAAGAGACAGGGGGCATAGGTGCTGTGGGTGGTGCGGGGCACTGGTTAGCGCCAACCAGGCCCCTCCAAAAACAGCCACAAATGCGTGCTAAACAAATGCATTGTTAGAGAGGATACTTAGTACCATAATTGATCGCTCATACACATTTTATTTCCAAGCATTGGAAACACGCAAGAGGCTGCTGATTGGACCGCTGACAAACTTAAGGGCTCAGAGCGGGGAAACAAGACGACATCTCGCGACTCGGGTTAGGAGGCCGTCTGCCGATCATTTTCAACAGAGCCTCTCGAGCACTATAAATCAACCCTTGAACTTTATTTTCGTTTCAAGTTGCTTTTGGATCTGTTTCTACAACCCAACCAGATGATGTTTATCACAGACTAAGATCTACTTGGAGACCAAGATGGCCACGCACTTTGCAACGTATACATTCCCCTCGCCAGCCGCCGGATACGAAAATGCACCTCCGCTGCCAGAGGAGAAGGCCGCGGACGGCAAGAGCATCAAGAACCCGGAGACGGGCGTCCTGAGCAAGGCTTATGAGACCTTTATCGATCCTCTGAGCAAGGGTCCCAGAGGGGGCTTGTAAGTCGGTCTCATTGTGGGGAAGGCTGAGCTTGTGTTCTGGTCTCATACCAGTGTCTATAATTACAGTGTCTGACTGAGAGGTCTGAATCACTGCGCAGTGACATCCACGTCTACTACATGACATCGCAGATGGAATATGCACGGCAGCTCTATGACAGGATCAGGAGGGAGTGTAAGCCATGAATATCTTCACTGTCCGTCCTCATCTGTTTGGACCTGGTCTCACTTCTTCATCTCTGTAGTTCCCGAGTTGCGCATCTACAAATTCTGGGAAAAGGTATGCCTTTATTGTGTCACTTTTCTCTCTCTCTCTCTCTTCTTTGGATGCATTTACACGTAAAGACTATCTCAACGATTCAGGTGCTTACACAGAGAATGAATGACTAGCCTGTTGGTCCACATCCATATGCGATGTTCGAGGTGAACCTGTTCACCCCCGCCCAATTTGGTGCATTTGTCCCCTGGCTGTCCGTCTGGCGCGGGCCCTTGTCAGTGCTGGTCCATCCTAACAGTAAGCCTTTTTTGTTTTTCTTCTTCTTCTTCCTGCACGCGAAGCGGATGCTGACCGTGACCCCTGATGACAGCGGACGAGGATGGGCTGGAGTGGGACAGTGCGATTCGAGATCATACCCAGAGGGCCACCTGGATGGGCGAGAAGGTACCGCTGGATCTAAGTATGATGTATGAGCTGAGGAAGAAGGAGTTGGCGGAGAGGGAGAAGAAGAACTAAATGGGATGTCCATGACGATGGAATGAAATGGGCTATCATAGATTTGACTTCCGAGATCATGCTCGCAATTGTTGCACATATTCTCTCTGTCCAGTAACTATTTTGAATGAATTCACAACCGGTTTGGCTTGCTAACACTTCTTTCATGCCGTGCTCCGTGCTCCGTGCCTCCGCAATCGCCCTCGTGCTACAATACATGAAACTAAGCAAAGGTGCATTCGACCAAGCAATGTTGACCACGTCAGCCAAGTCCAACATTACAAAATGTAGATACTACGGTGCCAGAAATACGAATTAAAAGGGAAAGAAAAGGAGAAGAGGGGGTGGATGACATCAAGCCAAGCAGCCTCAATTAAGTCTGTCTGTTCTTGGGTTGTAGGATCGAATTTGTCCATCAAAAGCCAAAGTCCCAATATAGCTTCCTGGATGGCTAGCAGACCCATTCTGAAGTGCCGTTAGAAGCCTCCCCCAGTGAGCCTCCGGGTGGTGTGGCGGCGAGGGAGCTACCGCCAAACCTGGGGATTGATGGCGCTAAAGCAGTGGCGGATGTGGGCTGTCCCTTGTAAATAGTGTGGCCCCTCCCCCCTCCTGAAAGCGGTCAAATAGGCCCAAAGCGATTGGGCCGGGGCTAGTGGAAGGTTAACGTGCATGTGAGGCGCTCCCTTCCCCCAGCGTGCCGCCCTCGAAAGTCCCCTGTCACGGCCCAACTGTGTATGAAAAAAAGTCGGGTTTCAACATCGTGCCATTATCCTCGTCAAGAAATCCGGACGTCCACTTTCCCTCCTATGCCTCACCGACTTGTCCAACCGCCTCTCGCCCTGAAAGACCATCAGGCGAGACGAACACTCCACCTCGTCTAGAATCCACCCGAAGACTTTGGATCGAACAGCCGGCCGCTCTGTTGAGGGGGAAACTCTGGACCTCAGCAGCCTCTCTGTCTGGACCTCCCAACGTCATCGCGAGTTTGGTCCACCACTACCACCAGCCATAATTGATGTCAAAGCTTTGGACCCCCTGTGCAGAGTCGCGATTGTCTTGACTCGCTGATCGGATATCGAACAAATCAGTCTCAACCACTATTGCTTCCACAGCGCCGGAAGCGACCGACGAAACGTTGGACAGGACGAAATCACCCCCTCGGCCCTGTCCAGCTCCCCACTCCAACTCCTGACACGCGCCTCCACGTCTGATGTCAGTCGTTGTCGGTCGAGGAATTTTACGGGATTAAAGGGGAGACCTCTCTCACACCTTTCCTGCAGGGTCAGCATCTGCTCTCTTGCACCTGACACTATCATTTATGACCACACAGATGGCCTCCACATCAACAGCAGAAGGCTCTGCCTCGGCGGACGAGCCACCACCCTCGGTTGTTACGAAGAAATATCAACCGCCCAACTTTTCCAGACTCGGCTCCGGCGTATCCATCAACGAGATGCAACGGCCTCGCAAACTTAGACTGCTCGTGGCCGCCAATGGGTCCAGGGACGTCGCCTGGGCCCAGACCATAGCAGTCCGCCTCTCCAAAGACTCCCAGATCACCGTAAAAGCCATCGTCGACGACATGACGCACCGCCTCGCCCAAGAGATTGTTTGTTACCAGAACAAGAGCCTCAACACGAGTGACGGGTTCGCGTTCTCCAAGGAAACCGAGGCGCTACACGCCAAGGCGTACGAGCTGGTGGAGTGGGCAGACCTCCTCGTGCTGGCGCCCATCACTGCCGACAATCTCGCCAAGATGATCCACGGCATTGCGGATACGTTCTTGCTCGAGGTCCTGAGGAGCTGGGACACGTCCAAGAGAATCCTCCTGGTTCCGGGCATGTCGATACACGAATGGGAGAACCCGGTCACCAAGAAACAGATGAGCAAGCTCTACAGGAAATATACGTGGGTCAGGGTCCTGCCGGCGATACAGTGGCATTATGATATGACGGAGTCGCCGAACAAGGCGCA
Organism: Aurifilum marmelostoma; assembly: GCA_027559495.1. NCBI lineage: Eukaryota > Fungi > Ascomycota > Sordariomycetes > Diaporthales > Cryphonectriaceae > Aurifilum > Aurifilum marmelostoma. Next base: position 1,181,547 of record JAMXSV010000010.1, on the reverse strand, counting down.
GCCAAAGAAGATCGTCAAGTGGGATGGCCTCAGCGAGGTGCTGTCTGTCATCAAGAATCAGTCCGATCTTCTGTCACTTGGTCACGATGTCGACACTACCACGCAGAATCTGGTTGGCACGGCAGCGGGGAATCAGGCCGCGGGCGGCGGTTTCCACCAGACGGTGAAGCTTCCCTCCGAGCTGTGGAGCATCATCTTCGAGCACGTCGGGGACTGGGAGCTCGCCCAGGCGTGCGGCGTGTACACCCAGCTCCCCATGCCGACGCAACAAGGCTGGCGCCTAGAGCCGCGCAGCCCAAACGACCCGGTCTCTGTCTTTCAGCACGAGCTCGAGTGGACACTCCTCTCGGCGAACACGCATGCCATCTGCAAGAAGCTCTCCGAGGCGCCCGAGTGCTACCGCGAGCTGTCTGCCCTCGCCACCAAGCTCATCTTCAAGTTCACCCTCATCGACGTCCTGCGCTACATCGAGAAGAACTGCCCACACATGTTCAAGTGCTTCGACGGCAAGACCATCCCCACCAAAGCCTCGGCGTATTTCCCCCGCACCGACATCCTCGACTGGTGGCTCACCTCGCCCTCCTTCCTCGAGAAACAGTACGACGCCGAAGCCGTGGATGTCGCGTCCAAGCACGGCTACGTGCACGTCCTCCAGTGGTGGGCGCGGTCCGGCCTGCCGATCAAGTACACGCACGCCTCGCTCGAGCAGGCGTCAGCTCGTGGCCATATCGATGTGCTGGACTGGTGGCGCACCACATACCGCGAGTGCCAGGGCGAGATGGAGCTGAAGCCCGGCAAGTCCATCCTCGCTGCTGCGCAGTACGGCAGCCTCGACGTCATCCGCTGGTGGGTCGGCAGTGGCCTGCGGTTCGCCCACGAGGAGCAGGTGTGCAAGCACGCGAGCCGGTACGGGCAGGTCGGCGTGCTGGAGCTGTGGCGCGAGCTGAAGGGGGACGACAAGATCACGTTCGACATACAGATCCTGACGGAGCCGACGCTGTACTCGCATATCGGTGTGCTGGACTGGTGGGTCAAGTACTCCCACGGCCAACTGCCGGGAATGGACGGCCGGCGGGCCAAGAAGGTGGAATACCGCATGATGGACATAGAGGAGGCGCTGGAAGATGCCTTTGGGGACCAGACAAACATCCGGAGGTGGTGGGCCGAGCACGGCCTGAACCTGGGGATTGGCACCACGGCCTGGATGAGCCCGAGGGAGCTGTGAGGTGCATAATTTCGTCTGTTCTCGCGCTTGGGCGTTGGCATGGGCTGCATTGCATCGGGAAGGATTACGGACATTTCATCTTGACCAACTGATTTTGGGACGCGTACATGCTTTTCTCACAAAGGGCTGACCAATGGCATTGGCAGGGGGAAAAAGGGATGCATTTTCGCAGCATGGCGTTAGGTAGATTCCAGACTGAATCAATATCTGTCAAGCTTTCGGCAATTCTAGATGTGGCCATACCCTCCTTCGGTAGGCAGGACTGCGTTTCCTTCGCGAACGTCCCTGGTATGATTTCTGCTGAAAAGCCTCTTGGAGAGCTGCTCTGTTGCATCCACTTCCCCACGAAGAGTATTATACTTGGACGACGCCGCACGCCTTGACGACCTTCTGTGTCCAGTGCTGCCACGAAAGTCTACGTTGTTCGGTTTGGGGGTGGGTAGAGAGAGGCCGGGCAGGCTTTTCTCGTTTCAGACCGGATGGTCTACCCGGAAACCTCGTCACTGTAAGACATGGAACCCGCCGCGGCTCCGACGTGCGAATTTCCTGTGCAGGATATGCCGGTTCTTTTGTCTTTGATCTGTCGTATAGACTTTTCATCCAAACTTTGCCGGATTGCTGGGTATCAACTTCTGCAGCACCTCCAGCTGCCTGACCTGCTGCCTCTTTCTGATGTCCTTGACATCTCGCTTGTCACGCCGCTGTTGGCCGTTGCCGAAGACGACGGTAAAGTCGTCAATCTGTGTGCCTGGGGGCACAATCGTTCGTGGGGAAATGGTGCACCACTGGCACGAATATGCTCTGGTCAGCGGGGAGGAAAGCTTTACTACTTGGCCCAGTGCATAACGTATACCGTGCCCCGTCTGTGTAATTTGAGTGAGAGACCTTTTAGGGGATACTCACATTGCCAATCCGAGCTCCCCTCCCAATCCTCGCGCCGACACCTACCATGGTCCCCTCGCCAACCACCGTCCCACCGGCCTCGACGACCGCGCCGGCCTGCACGGTGCAGTAATCGCCGATCGTCACGCCCTGCGCCTCCTCGCTGCCGAAGCCAACACTGCCAGCCTCCGGGGCGGTAGGAGGAGCAGCACCGACTTGTGTCCGCTCCTGCACGATACAGCGCTTCCCGACATCGACGGGGCCGAGCTGGGACTCGATCTTGGCGCGTGGGTGGACGAGGCTCTCGGTGCGGAGGGTGATGGTGTGGGTGCCTGTTAGGATGGCGGAGTCGGCGATGACGAGGGAGGAGGAGAAGCGGACGGGGGCTTTGGGACCGGAGTCTTTGAGGGGGTGGGAGGATGGAGTGGCGCTTGTTGCCGGAGGTGGTGGAGGAGGACATTGTGGTGGTTCGGCGCAGGGCTCAAAAGAGGGCGCGCTCGTGGTGAAGCCTTGAAGGTTTGGTTGTTGTTGGCCTGCCTGGTGGGTTGTCTGGGATCAGGTCATGTTCGCGTGCGTGAGTGGCTCTCCGTTGTTGAAGAGCATATGAAGGGAGCTCGGTCGGTGACTGGTTTGTATGGTCGGTCGTGAGCGATTGTCGAATTTGAAAGCCCACAGAACAGAGGGCTGTTGCTGCAACGCGCAGTCTCCGAGTTCTGTCGCGAGACCCTTGAGCCGGCATCGCAGAAGGCGCCCAGGGTTCAGGTACGGCGGTACGTACTGTACGTACCCATGCCGAAAATCTATGACATAGCGGCCTCAGACGGAGCTTGCCATCCCGGTTTTCACCGCACTAGCACACACCCACTGTACATATGCTGAGAATTGCTAAGCCGGCACCGACGCCCTCGGCACCAAGCTAACTTGCCCAATCACACCCGAGCAGTTACCAAAAAGAGACCCACTACACCTCGACACTTGGTCGACTTTCCCAATTGCCTCTCTCTCAACTGCCCTCACGACAGACACAACAAACCTGCTGCCAATTGGCAAACCAAGACCGCTCGCCCGGGCAAGCACCACCCTTTCACGATGTTATCAAGGTCAGCAGCACCGGCCAAGGCCTCGGCCCAGAACCTCTCGAGGGTCGTCGCGCCCGCAGCGACCGGCACACAGCAGCAAGGCCGAGCCTTCGCGACCGTCCAGGATGGCACACCCGTCAGGCATTACGGCGGGCTCAAGGACCAGGACCGCATCTTCCAGAACCTGTACGGCCGATACCCGCCCGACCTCAAGCACGCGAAGAAGATGGGAGACTGGCACAAGACGAAGGAGATCCTGCTTAAGGGCCACGACTGGATCATTGGCGAGATCAAGGCCTCGGGCCTGCGGGGAAGAGGAGGCGCTGGTTTTCCTTCGGGGCTGAAATGGGTACGTCCAAGTGTTGTCGACTGCCGAGATGGCGAAGCGTCTCCTGAGAGTGTTCATACTGACCGATGGCTGTTTTTCCATCACAGTCCTTCATGAACCCCAAGGGATGGGAGAACGACAAGAAGCCCCGCTACCTGGTCGTCAACGCAGATGAGGGTGAGCCCGGCACCTGCAAGGACCGCGAGATTATGCGAAAGGACCCCCACAAGCTGGTCGAAGGCTGTCTCGTCGCTGGCCGCGCCATGAACGCCACTGCCGCCTACATCTACATCCGCGGCGAGTTCTACCACGAGGCTGCCGTCCTGCAGGAGGCCATCAACGAGGCTTATGCGGATGGGCTGATCGGCAAGAACGCGTGCGGCTCCGGCTACGACTTTGACGTGTACCTGCACCGCGGTGGTGGCGCCTACGTCTGTGGTGAGGAGACCAGCTTGATCGAGTCGCTCGAGGGCAAGCCTGGAAAGCCAAGACTCAAGCCTCCTTTCCCTGCGGCTATCGGTCTGTTCGGATGTGCGTCGACCGTGGCCAACGTGGAGACCGTCTCGGTGGCGCCCACAATCTGCCGGAGGGGTGGAAGCTGGTTTGCTGGGTTCGGCCGTGAGCGTAACCAGGGCACCAAGCTGTTCTGCATCAGTGGCCATGTCAACAACCCTTGCACGGTCGAGGAGGAGATGAGCATCTCCATGCGGGAGCTGCTCGAGAAGCACTGCGGCGGTGTCCGCGGAGGCTGGGACAACCTGCTGGCCGTCATCCCCGGCGGTTCGTCCACGCCTATCCTACCGAAGCACATCTGCGACGATCAGATCATGGACTTTGACGGGCTCAAGGACAGCCAGTCTGGTCTTGGCACCGCTGCCGTCATTGTCATGGACAAGAGCACCGATGTTGTCCGTGCCATTGCTCGGTTATCTCACTTCTACCGCCACGAGTCTTGTGGCCAGTGCACACCCTGTCGCGAGGGCAGCAAGTGGACAGAGCAGATCATGAGCCGGTTTCAGCACGGCATGGGCCGTGAGAGGGAGATTGATATGTTGCAGGAGCTGACGAAGCAGGTTGAGGGCCACACTATTTGCGGTAAGTCCTTTCCATTTTGGTCATATCCGGTCTTTATCTTTTTTTTCCCGCCTTGATACTGATCCTCGTGTATAGCTCTCGGCGAGGCTTTTGCGTGGCCCATTCAGGGTCTTATCCGACACTTCCGACCAGAGCTCGAGAAGCGCATGCAGGATTACGCACAGAAGACCGGCGGTCCTGCTCTGGCGGGTGGATGGACACACGATACAAGAGCACAGGGACACTTGGTCGCTCCAGGCCAGTAAGGCAGCGTAATCGGGGGGGAAGGCGAGCGGGGAGGAGGGAGTCCTAGTTAGACTGGTTTCGCAGGCATTGGCGTTGCGTGCGTGGTTTCGAAAAAGAATAAATGACCAAACTGTATATTGCTTCTTTGCCCGGCTTCCATTGGGAATGTATTGTATCTATTGTTGACAAGTCAATTCATGCACCGTTTCTGGTCCTTGGACCTTGAACCTTCAGCCGCCACGCTACAAACTCGGGATCTGCCGCAACAAACTGCCAGCCAGCTTATCACGAAAGAGAAGCAAGACTATGAAATGTGGGCTCTAACACACAAGTTTGCAGAATTACAAGCATGTTGGTCGTCCTGTCATCGATGGGTACTCACTCACTCTCTCTATTGACACAGTTCTATGCTGCTGACCAACTGTGGGCCGAGCCGCTGCATCCTGGCCAGCGCCCTGCCGACCCAGGGCAGCATTCTGACAGCTGCGCATCTCCCATCTCACCACTGACAAATCCCAACTGCTCCAAGAACCGTGAGTCCGGCATGCTTCCTCTTGACGCTACCCTTCCTTTCGCTTTCCCTTTCTCCACTTGTTCATACTAGACTTGTATGAAATCAAGCTATATCCCCAATTGAATGCTTTAGACGGCGGCAATGGCTGAGCAGACGGTCGCGGCGGGTCCATCGACATTGGAGCAGTTCATCCGCTTCGGCACTGATGCTGGTGAGTCCTCACAAATGATACAAGAAGGTCGGGCACAAAAGACTCTTCTAACACGAGCATACGACCCATCACAGCTGGCATCGAGCGGATATTGCGCATGGTTCAGGCCATCCTGATGGTCGTCCTGTCACGGCCACTCTTGACCAGCGGATTCGTCAAGCTCGTCGCCCTCGGCAACCGCCACGTCTGGGCCGAGCCCCGGAGCGCTGACCTCGCCGCACTGGGTCAGCTGCGGGGCAAGGTGGCCCTGGCGAGGCGGTTCTTTCGAATGTTTCGGTTCTTGGAGGCGTTTCATGCGGCTCAAGTGATTTATACCTCGTTTTACGCCTCGAGGCCGGTGCTGGCACCTGCGACGGTTGCACCACCAGATCTGGCTGCTTCTAGTAGTCCAGAGGTAATTGGTGGTGAGGAGAAAATTAACGGCGCTGGGGAAGGTCACGCTGAAGAGACTCAAGCTGCGGCTCCGAGTGTGCCTTCTGATACTGCTGCCGAAGTAGACCAAGGCATAGAGGCAGGAGCAACACCAGTCCAGCAGCCCAAGCATACGTGTAACTGCAAGCACCACCATCACCATCACGACCACGGCAAACCCAAAGACCCCAATAAGATCCCCACCGAGGCCTGGCTGGACATCTTCTCTCGCACATTCAACGGCATGTACCTGCTCCTGGAGACCCTGACGCTCGTGGACGCACTCGAGCTCCCAGGCCTCCCGCTCTGGGGCGCGCACTGGGCCGCAGTCTTGCACGCCGAGGGGCAGCGGTTCTGGTTCTTCGCGCTGCTGTGCGGGCTCGCGGCGGGCCTGCTCAAGATCGTGAAGCTCATCGCGTACGGGCCGGTGCCGCAGAGGGGCGAGGGGTACGGGACGTGGGAGAGGAAACCCGAGGCGGAGATGGAGGAGTGGGAGAAGATGCGGGAGAAGATGCGGCGGTTTGTGCACCGGCGGAGGGAGGGCAGGAAGGCGTGGAAGAGGGAGATCCGGACGAGAGGGTATCGGACTGCTAGGCGGTGTGTGGCGGATCTGCTGGACCTGGCGGTGCCGGGGAGTGTGGTTGGGTGGGTGAGGGTGCAGCCTGGGACGGTGGGGCTGGTGATGGTTGTTTCTACGTGGTTGACAGGGCTGGAGATCTGGGAGAGGTGCGGGTGGTAGACCAAGGCAGTCATGTATTGATATGTATTATACTAATATATATATACATACATTTTATATATAGACTGAGGGTTTGATGATGAATGTCTACCTAGATAGGAACAAAAATTGCATGGTATTTATTCTCCTGCGAATCTCCTGCGAATTGAGCACCGATAGTTCAAGCTGATTGTTCCATTTGACACTTCCAATGGCTGCCAAAAGCATGTCAACTTCACAAGTGATGCCATCCAGAATGAGAACCTCTGTGTCCAGAAACATGGTGCAGTAGAAGACACTGAATAGTGACTAGACAACAATGCACTGAAGATGGCGTTGGTATACTGTACTGTAGAACAAGCATAGGTACATAGTACTTCCAGGGGCACCTGGTTAGTGGGCTGGCGGACTGCCACAGCAACGGCCCCTGGTAAACAGTAGAGCCCCAGCCCTGCCCACCTCTGGCGAACCATCCCCACTCTAAGCCGCAGCAGTGTAGTGCTGCAGGGGTGTGCTGCTAGCTTGAACGCCCTGCTCCCATGTTCTTTCAATGTTCGTCTGCCTTTCTTGGTTCGACCGCTCGACGAGCCTAAACATCAAAGAAAGTCCACCACGATCCTTTTACTTCCCACTTTCCGCTTTGCCAGGCTCACCAGCACACAAGGCCCTTCTTCCCCTCCACCCACCACAGAGCCTCATTCTTCTTTCCCTGTCAACACCACTGCCCAATGGTCTGCAGACATAACTGACCTCACTGCAAAGATGGCCGCCGCCGAAGTGGCTGTGGACTTTGCCTACCTGTCCACGCATCTCGGTGTGCCAGACACCACCCTCTCGACCGTCGCGAGCCAGCCTACTCCTGACCTCGTCACTGCCGTGCTGCAGGCCGTCATCGCCAAGGCTCACGAGTTCGACGCGCTCTACTCCGAGAAGCTCCAGGTCGACATCGAGCTCGAGAACGCCGTCCGCAGTTCCGAGGCGCGATGCCAGACGTTCAAGGCCACCGCCGACAAGGCCCTGAAGGACGTGGAGGAGGTGCGCAGGAAGCTTCAGACCGAAGGTAGGCCGTCATGCTGCTGTGCCACCTGCTTCCCGACGTGTTTGCGATCGCAACTCGGCTCCTATGTTGACACGCGCTCTTGCCTCCGTTAGAATCCTCACGCCAGGCGGTCGAGACCGAGCTGCAGCAGGTCAAGTCCTCGAGCGGCAACAGCCTTTCTGAGATCGAGTCCCTGCGTGCGCGGATCACATCCCTCGAGACGTCGAACCGCGACACCCTGGCCATCATCGAGACCAAGAACAAGACCAACACCGAGCTGCTGGAGGAGCTGCAGAAGCTGCAGGCGAAGAACACCGACCTCGGCAGGAAGATCTCAGAGCTCGAGCAGTCTGTGCAGGCCGAAAGAGCTGCTGCCACCAGCGCGAAGTGGCGCGAGCAGAACCTGCAGCAGGAGCTTCACCTGACCCGGCAGAACAACGAGTGGTTCGAGAAGGAGCTGCAGACGAAGCGGGAGGAGGCGCTCAGGTACCGCAAGGAGAAGGGCGCCCGCATCTCTGAGCTCGAGCGGCTCAATGACGAACAGCGCTCCACCATCGACTCTCTGACGCGGGGCGAACAGCAGCTGCGTCACCGCCTGCAGGAGGCACAGGACAAGGTGGAGGCAGGCCTGAAGAAGATCCAGCAGCTCCAGGAGCAGGCCGCCCGTGCAGAGAACAACTTCCGCCAGGAGATCGAGGCGTCCAAGCGCCTGGCCGAACTCCAGCACCAACAGGCCGAGACCAGCAAGCAGAGACTCCGAGATGTCGAGAACCGGCTCGAGACGGTGCAGGACGACTTCGCCGAACAAAAGACACAGGTCGAGAAGAAGCTGGAGGATGAGAAGGCACAGCACCAGAAGACCTTTGAGCGGGTACAACAGCTCGAGCAGGAGATCAGCCAGTTCCAGGCAGGTGGTCCGGCCCAGGCGCCAGGCGGCTTTGGCTCCCGACCGCAGACTCCTGTCGCCAATGGGTCGCACCTGAGAGCTGGCTCGCCCTTTGCAACACCTGGCTCCGTCAGGAGCAAGGGCATGACAGCGACGCAGGCCCTCGATGAGCTCTGGAAGGTGAAGACCGAGCTGATCACCGTGAAGAGGCGGAATCAGCAGCTGGTCCAGGAGCTGGATGAAACCATGACGATCCTCGAGGCCAAGGCCCCCGAGTTCAATGGGCTGGAGTCGGAGATCGAGCGCCTGCGGGCCGAGAACACCCAGATGACCCAGCTGGCCGACGAGAGCTACCAGGAGCGTGATATCGCCAAGAAGGCTGCCCGCAAGGCAGAGTCTGCACTGAACACAGCCCAGTCAGAGGTCAACATCCTGCGTGCCCAGCTTCGTGATCTGGGCATACAGATCCAGTTCCTCGTCTTCAACCTCCAGGCACAGGAGAAGGGCTGGGATCAGCTCACCCAGGAGGAGGCGTCACGGTTCGAGCAGCTCCAGAAGGGCGAGATCGCCGAAGGTTCTCTCGATGACATGTCGGACACCCACCGGTTCATTACGGAGAAGTTTGTCGCGTTCAAGGACATCACCGAGCTGCAGTCCAAGAACCAGGAGCTGCTTAGGATCACCCGGGAGCTTGCCGACAAGATGGAGAGCGAGGAGGCGCTTGCAGCAAAGCAACAGGCAGTCGAGAATGAGCGGGAGCTCGTGTCCCTGCGTGAGCTCTCCGCCCGGCTGCAGGACGAGATCAAGTCCATCACCGTGCGAATGCATTCTCATATCAAGGAGCGGGATATGTTCCGACGTATGGCGGAGTCCCACAGGCCTGGCCCTGGCGAGGTTGACTCGCCAAGCGGAAGCCAGCGGGAGGTTCTCGCAAGTATCGAGCAGAACGCGATGGAGGAGCCCGAGGTCACGACAATGCTCCGAGAACTGCAGAGTAATTTCGACTCGTACCGACAAGAGGCCAGCACCGACCGCAAGGCTATGCGCGAGCAGGTTGACAAGATATCCTCGGAGAAGAACTCGTTGTCGGCAGAGGTTTCTCGACTTCGTAGCCAATACGAACTGGCACAGGAACGCCTGACAATGCTGCAGTCCAACTACGAAGCCCTGCAGAACGAGAAGTCAGAGCTTCAGAGGAGGAACCAAGGTCTTTCGGAGTCTGCGGCCAAGCAGGATCTGCGGAGCCAGCAACTGGCGGCGGATCTCGTCGAGACGAAAGCTCTGCTGGACAGCATCCAAAGCAAGAACGCAAACCTGACGGCCGAGAAGGAGCTCAGCGCCAGCATCCGGGACCGACTCACCCAGGACAACGAGAGCCTCACACAAGAGAAGGCTCGTCTGAGTGCGGCGCTCGGCCAGCAGCAGAGCCTGATCAATGAGAGAGAGATTTCAGAGTCGGAGAACAGGCGGAGGCTGAATGAGCAGATCGAGTCGCTGAAGGCGGAGCTGAGCACGACCAAGCGGAAATTATCAGAAGAGGTCGACGAGAGCCGGAAGCTCCAGCAGCGGAAGGAGTATGACGCGCAGCAGCACCAGCAGCGCGTCGACGAGCTTATGGCGACTATCAACTCGGTCAAGGAGGAACTGGTTGCTGCTAAGACCAGCAAGGATCACCTGCAGGCTCGTGTTGACGAGCTCACCATCGAGCTTCGCAGCGCCCATGAGAAGGCGGAGCGCCTGCAGCCGCGGCCTACGCCCAGACCCGGTACTGCTGTCGAGTCTAGGACCGCCGACGCAGAGACCGAGGCTCAGATCGAAGAACTCGTCAACGAGATCGCAGATCTCAAGCGCGATCTGGAACTGGCGAACACGCACTTGGCATCCGCTCAAGCGCAGGTCGAGTCGTACAAGGAGATCGCGAACGGTGCGGAGGAGTCGCTCAACGAGATCAACGCGACACAGGATCAGTACCGCGAGCAGATAGAAGCTGATCTTGCCGCAAAGGATGCCCAGATCAAGGAGCTGCAGCAGCGGATCGAAGACGTCTCCACGGAGCTGAGGAACTCTAACGGCGAGCTCACATCCCTGCGGGACTCCCAGGCAGAAGTCACACGAAAGTACGAAGACGAGAAGCGCATACTCGGGGAGGAGATTGCCAGCATGAAGGACGACGCGGAGCGGCTCAAAGAGCGGGCAAAGTACCACCAGCAGGACCTCCGCGCCCAGGCAGAGATTGCCAAAAAGGCACAGCAGGATTATGAAACCGAACTGGTCAAGCATGCGGAGGCCGCAAAGGCTCTGCAGGGCCTCCGGGCGCAACACAACCAGCTGAAGACCCAGTCCGCCTCGTGGCGGGCCGAGGCCGAGTCTACCAAGCACACACTCGAGGACAACAAGAGGTCGTTCTCGGAGCGCGAGCAGCAATTACGCCAGGAGATCTCCGAACTCAAGGAGAGGCGCCGTGACGTGGACCAACAGAACAAGCTGCTGCAGGAGCAGCTCAACAGCTTCACGTCCCAGCTTGCGTCCATCAAGGAGAACCGCACCGCGTTTATGGATGCCGAAGGCGACTCTACCACGTCTGTTCCCGGCTCCGACATCGAGCGGCTTACCGAGCTCAACAAGTACCTGCACCGGGAGAAGGAGATCCTCGAGGTGCAATACAACATCAAGGTGCGCGAGGCGGAGCGCGTACAGCAGCAGCTCGAGTCCAAACAGGCACAGCTGGAAGAGGCGCAGCTGCGGCTCGAGCAGGAGCGCGTGTCCAGGACCGATGACAGCCTGGCCAAGAGCCACGAGGAGCTGATGGCCAAGCTGAACGAGCTCAACCTGATCAGGGAGAGCAATACCACCCTCCGCAGCGAGAACAAGCGGCTAGAGCGTCAACTCGGGGACAAGAACGCAGAGATCACCAAGCTGCGAGCCGAGATCGAGCCGCTGAAGAACGAACAGAGTCAGCTCGAGGACCGGAAGGCCTATCTCGAGCAAGAACTTGCGCAGATGACGGAGGACCGCAACCGCTGGTCGAAGCGGGTGGAGAGCATCGTGAACCAGCAGGGACGCGTCGACCCCGCCGAGATGGAGTCGATGAAGATTAAGCTGTCCGAGGTCGAGACGGAACGCGACACGCTCAGGCAAACCGGGGAGTCACTGCAGGCCAGGGTCACAGAGCTCGAGAAGGCCGTGGAGAACGAGAAGGCCACCTGGTCAACAGCTCGTGCTAAAATCATCGAACAAGCCAAGAACAGGGATAGGGAGAAGGCGCAGAAGAATACCGAGCTGATGGCTGAGCGGGATAGGGTCCAGGGCCTGCTCAACGAGTGCACGGGACGGCTGAACTCGGTCCAGACCGAGCTTGACCAAGCTGTCCAGGAGAAGTCTGTCTTGGAGGCACGCGTCGGCGAGCTGCAACAACAGGTCGAGTCGGCTGCCGCCGCCAGCATCGCACAAGAGGCTCCTGCCGCAGACGCATCTACTGTGCCGGCCGACCAGCTCGTCCAGCTGCAACAGCAGCTAGAGAGCGCCCAGCAGGGGCTGACGGCTACCAACGAGGCCAAGACAGCGGCCGACCAGGAGGTTGCCAACCTTCGCTCACAGCTCGCCGAGGTTACACAAGAACGCGACGAGGCCCGCGCTCAGGCTCAGGCTCAGGCCCAGCCTCAACCTGCAGGCCAGGCCCAGCCCACAGCCGAAGCACCTCCGGAGGTCGAGGTGCAGGCTCCGGCTCCTCAGGACGGCGCCGATGCCGAAGCTCAACCGCCTCCGGCTGCCCTGCCTGATGCTGAGCGGGCCGAGCTTCAGCAGAAGCTGGCTCAGGCCGAGGCCCGAGTCACAGAACTGGAAGCCGAGGTTACCGAGTTGAAGGCAAAGATCACCGAGACCGAGTCCAACATGAAGGAGATCGTGGACAAGCGGTCCCAGAAGATGAAGGAAGCGCTCAACAAGAGGCTGGCTGACGACAAGGCCAAGAACCAGGCCGAGCTCACACAGGAGAAGGAGAAGCTCCAGGGCGAATATACGCTGAGACTCCAGCAAGAGCGGGCCATCTGGGAGGCCGAGAACAAGGGCGCGGCTGCAGCAGCCAACGCCGCACCGGGCACACCAAGCAAGCAAGAGCAGCCACAGCAGCAGCAGCAACAACAACAACAAGCAGCCGCGCAGACGCCGACGGGCGGTCTGCCTGCCATGCTCGTTGCCGATTTTGCACAGCTTAGTGACGCCGACACCCGTCAGCTCCTGAGCCAGAATACGACGCTGAAATCCGTGGTCAGCAACAACATCAAGAACAAGCTGCTCGCGGAGACCAAGAAGATCAAGGAGGAGGCGGAGCAGGCGATCAAGACCGAGTATGAGGCCAAGATTGTGAGTGCTAGGGAACAGGCCACAATGATGGAGTCCAAGAAGTCTGCGCTGCGCATCAACATGACGGAGAACAAGCACAGGCTTGCAAGCGCGAAGCTGTTTGTCGTCGAGACGGCTGCCAAGGCGACGCCAGAGCGACCTGTGGGCGAGGTCTGGGAGGAGGCCAAGACGGCGAAGCCTGCACCACCGGCTACAGCTGTTCCCTCGGGCGGCGCCGCAGGCGCACAAGAGAAGGCGGCTCCCGCCGCAACGACTGGTATGTTGCAAAATATGTATTCCCATTGTCTTTAGAGAAGATATACTGACACTTTCCAAGGCGCGACTGCTCCGGCCGCGAACGGCACTCCTGCGCAGCCCGCACAGCCTCCAGCAGCAGCAGCAGCAGCAGCAGCTCCGGCCGACACACTACCAGCAAACCCCTTTACGACGGCCTCACCATCCCACCCGCCTGGACCGGCCAGCAACCCCTTCGCCCAGGCCCAGCCGGGTGCCGGGCCTGGGCAGCAAGCCGCGGCTGCACAGGGCCAACAAGCGAACCAGCCACTGCGAACCGGCATTCCAGTCCCTACCCGGGGCGGTGCTCCGGGACGTGGTCGCGGTGGGGTCTATCAGCGGGGAGGCAGGGGAGGCGGTCAGGGCCAGAACCGGAAGGAGAGCGGCAGCCTCAACCCCAATGCCGATAACTTCCAGCCCGGCAACAAACGACCTAGCGAGTCGGATGCGGGTGGCCAGAAGGCTAAGCGTGCACGCGGCGGAGGTGGTCCCAATGCTCGGGGTGGCTAGAACCTCTCTGCTGCCGTGGTGGTGATGGCAGCAATCGTGGAGTGATTGATTGGGGAGAGATTTTACAGGTATGAGGGCGCCGGCAGGAGGAGTGGTCTAGTTGCTTTTTTCTTCTTTTTCTTTTCAATTGGCATTGCATGGCACAGGTATGAGGCAGGGCACACATGTAGAATACGGTGGTCAAAATTACAAAACTTTTCTTTTGTCTTGTGAGTTATGTATGCTATGGCTGTCTCGTTGGATTCTTGATCTGTAGTGATGACTGTAGGTCTGCTTTGTGTGTGCCTGCCTGCCTGCCTGCCTGCTGTCATTCAGGCTCTGTATTCTTGTGCGGGTCCTCACTTTGCCAGTTAGTGCCTAGGAAGGTCATGTTGATTTAGGGGTATGTACTGGCAAACAGTTGCCTGTAGATGCCATCTCAGCATCGTGATATGCATGCCAGAGCCACATTCAAAAACACACACATGCACTGTGCTTACACACACGAGACACTATGTCTGTAGAAGTATGTTTACCAGCGTGTCTCCCCAACCACCAAACCGGGCTGACCACACTAGCCACTCTAGTGCTAGCCGCCAGCACAAACCCCACTCTATTGTCTCAACCACACCACACACACAAAGCCAAAACCCCAAACACGTATCCACATACCACAGCTACCTCCGCCCCCGCCTCTCCACTAGCTATATAGGTGCAGAGTTCTCACCATGAATCATCACTCGCTCATCACTGAGCACTGCTGTCTGAGGTCTGCCTAGTATAGTGGTTAGTATCCAACGACGCGGACTGGGAAGTATTTGGCAACGAAGCGTGCTGCCTTGACAAACAGAAAGAAGATACTCTTAACATATTGTAGGAGAGCTTTCTATTCTTAATGTATATCTCAAGTCACTACTTGTAAGGATTCAGTTCCAAGCTTCTGTCCTATTCTAATAACTTATTTAGATTAACATGCAGATTTTAGCTTACACCTGCTTATTTAGACAAGCGACATATCAATATAAATACGCTCTCTTAGTCTAGCAGCATCCCGTATCATAAGCATATTCCTTTCTACTACTTCATCAAGCTTGATTGCAATATTCAGTAATCTAGTCTTTTCATCTTCCTAAACAAAATTTTGTTCATACTTTCTTCATACATACTTGGGTGCGCTATGTCTTCGATTACTACCGACGTCAGCAAGTTCTCTGCGGGAACACGGGCTAGCTACTTTGAGCAGCGCCGGCAAGCAGAAAGGAGCAAAGTACAATCCGAGCCACGAACCGATTACTCCAAAGCAAGCCAAGAACTCATTGAAAGGCGTGAGCGAATTTGGTCATTTTTCCATGAGTATGTTTCCAAGTCAAAGATTTCTGTCTGTCCTTTCTCTCTAACCACTTGCGCCAAATTTCAGTTTCTGTACGAGGGTTGTGAAGACTATAGATCCTGAAGAAATTTGGATCGACTTGTGCGGTCGTCGTAGCAGCGATGCACAAATCGATCTGCAGATATTTCTTGAGTGGATGTACAATACCAACATAGGAATAGCTGCGAATCTTGTTGGTGACGCCGGCGAAGTGCGCAACAAGTTTACAACGGCAGTTGCCCTTGACCACGTATGGTCAAACCTGGTCACATATGCCAACCACAACATTCTCGCGAAGAAGCGTCTTGATGATCCGGAAAATGCCTGGAGATGGACCCTCAAGCATACCGAAGTAAAGCAGGGTCAACGGTGTGGGCCCGTGGCTTTAATTAGCAAGGTACTTGTCAGCCTCACCTCTCTTTGATCGATGACTAATCTGCGATATAGTGGATCATCGAGGAATTCGCGACAGAGAAAGGCCTCACGCTTCACCAGAAATTCGTGAAAAAGGAAGCAACAGCCGAAGATATCCTTCTAATCCTGAGCACACTATGGCTACGGCCCTGGTCAACCAGAATTCTGCCGCGCGTCCGTGTTGCGTTCAGTAGCGTCCTTACAATGGCCGGAGCCGGCGGTTTTCGGATGAACGTACTATTGGAGCTCAAATACCGCCAAGTACAGCTAGCCCTGGTGCGAGTGAAAGGTACTGTTCTGCCAGTCGCATTCATCACTTTGAAGCAAAATAAGAGACAGGAATTGGCCATCAGAAAGGGCCAGGATGAATTGTAAGTTATCGATCTTTCGGCCAATGCTAAAACGAGGATTCGAGGACTAATATCTACTCCGAAGTGTAACTTTGGTTGCTACATACGTGCCTTGCAAGCTCCTGTGTATCCTTACCCAAATCGTTGTCCAAGGCTTGGTTGACGATGCTTTCAAAGTCCATTTCTCATCGTTTGAGGAATTCAATACTCGACCGAAGCTTAAGGATAACGTGGAATACATGCCAATCGAATGGAAAGAGGAGATGCTGGACGAGATGATCTTTCCGATCACGTACCACCAGTATCGGCAGATCTGGCATGAGACGCTCAGAGCGGCTGGTTGTCGCGAAAGTATCCGACCGTACGCTACACGCGTGGGAGCAGGAGGCAGGCTGGATGGTAAGAATCCTCTTTCACTTTGTGCATCTGGCATTGTTCATTGCTAATACAGCTTTCAATAGCTGTTCTTAGCCCAGCTCTTCGCAACTATATCCTGTCCAATACTTAGAGAACTTTTGAGCGAAGCTATGTGCCGCGCCAATGCAGTATAGACTTGATGGCACTGAACTTTGGCGAGGCGGGGACTGCACAGGACAGCCAGGAGCTCTTCTCTCAAATACGACAAGCTTGCCTGCAGCGGGATGCCGACGCGCCACTTGAAAGCTCGCAAGAGGATGCCGAGGCTATAGAGGCTCTTCCCGCTGTACAGACGGCCCGCGCGGAGCTTGCAGATGCCAAAGCAACACATGGCACCAGAGGTGCCGCCACTCGGCGTTGTGATTCCCACCTCCGCTATTTACTCAAAAAAGCTTGCTAGGGAAGCTGTCAACAAGAAACGCAAGGACTATTTCGCTCAAATTGCCGAGCTCGGAGCTCTTGGTCAACAAGCTATTACTAGCGACACAAGCGATAAAGCCGACGGGCTCACATCGCAACGATTTCATACCGATATGGGCGGCCAGGGAACGAAGATCATCAGCGACTTTCTACATCGGAGCGATCTGAGCGGCGAGCGTTTTGGCGGGCTACTTCTCGAGTACCTGGCGCATCGCTTTACAAATCTAGAGATCCTCATGCAGAAGATCATCGCTGAGGCCGAGAACCAGCCCCCTACTTCCTTACCACCGCCAGTTGCAAGCCTAAGAGGATCCCAGTGCATCTTCGGCTGTCCAGCGTCAAATGGCCGCTCGCAGCTCACTTCCCACATTGAAAAGTATCACAGTACCTCTTTTACTACACCTTTCAACTGCCCCGAATGCTATCGCCTCGGCCTCACGCCCAAAAGGATAACCAGTCCAATGCAATACTGCGCCCATGCAGAGCACGCTCACGGGCGTTCAAACGCGCCCTTATGGCGTCACGACAAAGGCGGGCTTCAATTGAGGAGCCAAACTCTCAAGAAGTACGAAAAAGCTCAAATGGTCCATTGTCTTATCTGCAACGCCAAATTCTGTGCTGGGCAGGGTTACTCACGGCATTTCGAAAGTCGGCACCGATTCTTCGACTTTCTCGAGCCCTTCCCCTGCCCTGCATGCACACGGAACAGCCTCAAGGACGCGGATGTGGAGCTGATCGATAGCATTGATGCTTGGTTCCTCCATGCTAATGTCGTCCATGGAATAGATGGCCAGCGCGGCCATCGCATCGACTTGGGGATGATACCAAGGAAGGTTGCGAAGGCGAACCAGCGCCGAAGCCGATCG
Organism: Aurifilum marmelostoma; assembly: GCA_027559495.1. NCBI lineage: Eukaryota > Fungi > Ascomycota > Sordariomycetes > Diaporthales > Cryphonectriaceae > Aurifilum > Aurifilum marmelostoma. The sequence goes on along the minus strand of JAMXSV010000010.1, from coordinate 1,163,974 downwards.
AATCAGGCCACCACACTTGTTGACAGCCTACAGCGGACCGCCTCTCGCCCTCAGCTTCCGTCTGGAGCCGTGTAAATGTCTAGGCGCGACATAGTGTCGCCATGGCCGTTTCCGGTGGTCGGAATTGGATTCTACAGCTCTGATCCCTCCGTCTCAAACCTGATCCCTCCGTCTCAAACAGTCGACCTGTTTGCCAAGATATCTTTTCTGTCACTATGATGGATCACGTCGGCATCAGTCTCTGGGATGTGAGGGCTATCAAGAAGCGGCGAGGTGGACTGGCGTATTCTTAGTGTGTGGCTTTCTGCAGATAGCCTCAGTCAGCTAGCTATTCTTTGGTTACTTTCTTCCTCATTTCTATCTCTCTTTAGCACAGTCCTGAATACATCTAGTCTCTCTATTATCGATCGCAACAGGGGAGAGTGCATTAACAAGTCAACCGTGAGGATCTAGCGATCCTCCTTCGTTTCTGTAAGATCTAGCATATCTCATTAATCATCTGATTTCTCTCCAAGAAAGCTAGTCTGTAGAAGTGAGTCGGCATGCTAAGTTCTATGCGCTGGCAGGAGGCGAGGCTCTTGGCGATCATGCCCAATCTGAGTACTGCATTATCCTGTTGGTCATCCTGATGCCCGGAGCAAGCATATCTTAGAGAATTCTGGAGATATAAATACCTTTGCGATGCCCCCTCTCTTTCCTCCCGGACTGTTCTCCTCTTTCTCCTCTTTCAACCACCCGAGTTTCGTCACCTCAGCATCATACCACACCCCAAGCTTAGCCACCCTCCTCTTCTTACCTTCCAGAGCACATACTAGACGAATGGATAGATCTGCTGCTATCCCAAAGGGAACGATGGCCTCGATCGGTCCTGGTTCTTATGACGAACTGAAGCACATCGCCGGAACTCTGAGCCACGCCAAGCGTATCATTGTCGTAACGGGAGCTGGAATAAGCATAGCAGCCGGGATCCCAGTGAGTGCAAGTAAACATAGTTATGGCTCAAGGCCGTTAGAACTGAAATTAAGCAGGACTTTCGGTCCTCGGGCGGCCTATACGCTCGGGGTGAGATTTTCTTAGAGGCAGCACTATGCAATCCCGAAGGCAGAGCATGACTACGAAAGTCAGGGCTTTAATTTTATTATATAGCCACCAATAGTGAGCCGACTGATGCCCACAAAGTTCTCATTGCACTGCGCAATAAAGGCCAACTTCTTCAATGCTATACTTAAAATATCAATCTGCTTAAGCATAAAGCAGGCCTTCTAAACAATATCAAAAATAGCAATACAGACTGCATTGAGCTTTATAGATCCCATTATTACCTAAGGTATAGCATCTATTAGCATTTATTTACTTAGGAAGCTTTTAAAGCTAAAATTCGAGCTAGTTAAGAGCTATCCTGCCCTAACTGCGCGGCTTATTCTAGCAGTAGAGAGATAAGGGGGAAGCGTCGGACGCTAGTTGGCTAGCTACTGCTAGATATTATACGGCTTGGGCAAGACGACTATCCCTACAGAGAGCAGATCGCTTATCTTATCGCCTGCGATAAGCGTGCTTACCCTGATTTCCTACTGATCCTCAGCATAAGCCTCTAGGTAAACGGCCCTAAATTATTAGTTAGACGGTTTGCAAGGATAGTCTAAGCAAATAGAGGCTTTATAATATATATCAACCTCTTAAGGCTACGGTTTGAGTGTCGCAAATTTATCAACTACTGGATCGAATGGGATTGCGATGCTTCTATGAGGTTTCTGAGCAGCCAAGCTGGCATTGCTCCGTTAGCTTGTCCGCCTGTCACCGAAAAGAGAGCACGCCGTGGAGAGGGGCCAATCCGGAAGAGAGCACGGACGGGCGCGTTCAGCCTGGGTAGCAAATCCGGCTCAAGCTATGATGATCCCATCATTCTGGACTGAAATGGAATTCATAGGTAGTAATTAACAGGCTGATGTCAATCTTGTCAAATATGGATAAGCGGTCGAGCGGATCATGGCCACAGGCTCGGGATTGCCTCTGCGTCACACTCTACCTAGCGGGCAAAGCGCTGAGTCGTACTCTGCTCGTATAAGCTTGCATATTGCAGCATAAATAAAGCCTTCCTCGCTTACCGCAGTCTGATTCTAGACTTCAACTTCTACCTTTCCCCCTAATATTGCTGACTCAGGCGGACGTGCGATGCTGTAGTCGTGAAGCTAGCATAGCCGGTATTTTTGTGCTCCAATCGTCGTGCTCTCCGCTCGCGACCGATCCTGCCTCTGCTTTCATAGAGACACGATCGTCGATCCAGCAGAGAAATCGCAAGGGTACCAGCTCCTATCACGGACACGTCATGCCAACGTCCCCTCTTCTGCACGTTGGATGCTTCGCTGTTCAGAATCGGACCGAATCTTCAGCGCTGCTGCCGCTGAAAGATCTAAGACCAGGGGCCAGCACGAAACAAGAGTTGGTCCGAGGTGATTGGAGCAGCTCCGTGTGCTTTCAGACCTCATGAGCATAGCCTGGTGGGCAATACATAAGGTAACAGACGATCGCTGCCTGGACCCGGGCTGATGCAAGGAGAATGTGAGCTGAAAAGCCCAGCCGAGGAGCTAAAGCAACAGAACGCGCTCGACAGCCAGGTATTCGACCCTCACCCTCTTCGAAGGAGATGAGGTGGTACTTAGTGGAGGAGGGAGGGGGGGAGGGAAGAGGAGGGAGGGGGAGGGAAGAGGAGGGAGGGGGAGGGAAGAGGAGGGAGGGGGAGGGAAGAGGAGGGAAGAGGAGGGAGGGGGAGGGAAGAGGAGGGAAGAGGAGGGAAGAGGAGGGAGGGGGAGAGGGAAGAGGAGAATGCGACAGCATGCTCCTACCATGTGAGCCAATCGACTCTAGTCAAGCTTTGGAAGCGCCCGGCCTCTGCGCCACCATTATGCAAACAAGCTGAGCAGCAAGAGCAGTGATATTCCCTGGCGTCTAGTGTGCAGGCGATGTTCCCTTCATAATTGCACTTACATGATTGGCTTCGATCCGAGGAATGGAGCTGATTGACCCTTGCTACTTTATCAAGACTGGCAGGTGGCTACTATCACGCGCGTCATAAGTTGGACAGCTGTAGGAGAAAAGAGTGATGAAAGCGGAGCAGGAGGGCGCAGGGGCTTTTCATGGGAGCAGGTTGAGGAAAAGGGGATTCAAAGGGCTGGTACACTGCTCGTGGCGTACGCAGGTATAAATATCTCGCTCCTCCCCATGCCTGGGTCTGAAAATACTCAGAACCGCCCCAAATTTCTCATGTGCAGCCTTCTCTACACCTCATCACTTTACTACTTGCGTTTACACAATGAATGAGTCTGGAAGCCCTCCTAAGAGCGTGGTCTCAATCTCAAGCGATGATGAGTCTGATTATGACGACTTCGATAATGAAAGTGCTTCCTTTCCCATGACCGAGGAGCTGCTTGAAGATGCTACGGATGGAAATGATAGTACAAGGGTCGCCGGTATGTATTCAAGCGTCTGGATTTGGAGAGACTTTGAAGCTAATTACAAACAGCTACGCATTCTGGCGCAGCAAAAGACCTTGCCAGTCAGGCCAATACCAGGACGCAGCAGGCTAACACGGAAGCCAATCTGAATTATCCTGAGAATGAATTCCTGATCGACTTAAGCAGTGAAGAAGTATCAGCCTTTCCATCCAATGACAACCGGCATCAGAGCAGCGTACCACTCCTTATTGCACAGAGCATTGCACGATGGAAAGGTCGTAGCAACGACAGAACTCACACCATCACAGCCAAACCAGAGGTAGGCCAAGCAGCAGATACGGACAGAGCCTTCCTTACATCTGGTTTGGGCCGTGATAGCTCCTACGGCATCGACAGAGCCGAGACACAGGCTTCGGACCGTCCCAATGACCCAAACAACATAGAGAGTGAGGCAGGTGAGGCAGCTGGGGGGATCGAGAAGGTCGAGGTGGACAATAGGGAAACGCGTCCACCACGCAAGCGCTGCAAGACGGACATGCCCAAGCGTTCAATGCCGCCCAGAGCTGCTACCAAGCGGCATCCCTACTCAGGTGATGCTAGTCCGCATGCCCGCATAGCTCGAAGATCAGCAGTCCAGAATCATTATGGATTCAGCACCTCCAAGCCCCGAGCGAAGCTTGCAGATCAGTGGGAGGTCTCCGAAATCCTTGGAGAGAAGGCTATCGGAAACAAGATTTACTTTTTGGTCAAGTGGGAGCCGACTTGGGAAGAGGAGAGCAACTTGAAGAACGCGCCGGAACTTATTGCTCAGTGGAAGCAGTCGCATCTCTCTAGCACTGAGAAAGATGTGATGCATAGTGCTGTGGCCAGCTAAGCAAGTCAAGGAGGCTGATATGACAGATGAGCAGACACGCAAATTTGATAAGAGAATAAGATATGGTTTTCATTACTGCATGATATATTGACAATTGCGAGATCTGTGAAGAATGTTGGCCCCAGCTCAAGAGCTGACTAGTATAGTATTATGTAATCCAGACGATGCATTGGTGCCCATCCGAGGTTGGCTGTTTGCAGCTAAGCTGTATTATCTAATTCTCCGCTATTATAGAACCCCACACCAGCTTATCGATAAGTGCCCAAATCATTCAAATCCTGAGAGAACACATGACAGATTTACTTCCCTCCCACAACCACTCACTCCGAAACTTTCTACTTATTTCCTATCCATATCTATTTTATATACAAATTACTCAACTTCTTGAATCAATATCCTAGATCTCTAAGTCTATTGCGAGCTCTGCTCTTCCCAGCCAACTCCTTTCGGATCGCAAATCTTATGACTCATCATCATGCCCGGCACTACTACCTTCTCTTGGGTACCTTTTCCCACCTCCTTTTTCAAAGCTTGGAATGAAGACTGATAACAGCAACAAACTAATAATATCCAGGAGCCCCAAACTCTTAGCAAAGATGCTACATTCTTCGGGCCGAAACGAGCTATCATCTTGATCGAGGCTGCAGATCATGACAGGATGCTATACTATTACCAATGCGAGACACTTGCGTTTCAGACGACTGATGGTAGACTTTTGTCAAATAGCACAGGCAGTGGGGAAGGCATGCTTTCTAAGAACGTTGTTGTTGTGATATTCAAGGGCCAAGCGAAGGCAGTATGATTATCATAGAGAAGAGGACATAAAGGGACATAAGTGAGATGAAACGTTATATGCTGAACCTGGATGCTTAAGAATGTTATTCAATTGATCAAGACCATTAGCCCTAGCTCTTTTTTTTTTTTGGTAGCAAGTCCTAATAAGCCAGAACTACAGCGCAAATTCAAAAAGAACTGATGCTAGAGCTATGAGCAGGAGCTTTCTTAGCTTAAGTGTGCTGGGGTTACAAGAGCAGGAGCAAAAACTGTCGGGCAAGAACATGATCACCAGTCCTCTCAGAACTAGCTGCATCTATATTTTCCCCCCCACAAAGGCTACAGAGCAAAAGATCAGATCGAGTTTTTATTTTGGATCTTAGAGAGCTTCGATTGAAAAGATTGGAAAAGCACGCATGATGCTTTAGTTGTAATGAAATTGGAATAGGCATGCTCTTATATCTATACTCTATCTTCCGAGGTCCATCACTCTGGCTACCACAGAAGTGACACACTACATAAAGCATTTCATCCAAACAATGATTCCACCATCATATAACCCGAAGCCCAACCAATTCTTAACTTTAACATGCCATAGTGCGAATTCGAATCACGCAACTCAAAGCTGACGCATTCGGTTATTTCGCCTACCTTCTTTTCCAACTCCCACTTGCGCAGCTGGCTTTCAGCAATAGCTTGCGCAATATAAGTTCCGAAGAAACCAGGCAATGCCTCAACTGAAGCACCTGTACAAATGTAGCGATCCGGACCTATCCTGTCAGTATCAGAAGTATGACACTTGCAGAGCGTACTTACAATATGAAGAAGAGCATGATGTGCGATGAGCAGCGGGTAACAGCTCAGTCATTACATGCTGAGCTAATCCAATTTCTATGAACAATAGGCAATCCTCAGAACGTGACCATGGTACGTCCATCCTAATAGCTTCTGTACCTATTCCTTGTTTGCTTTTCTCTTTCTCCCATACTCGGATGGGGCTCTCTTCTATAAAATGAAGGAGATGCGGAGAGAGATAAGTTGATTGAACAGCCGAATCTGCTGTAGCAAGTTTATATAAACTGCAAGACCCAGATCTTTCAGGAGGCTTTGGAGAAGTTGAGCTGGGAACGACTAAGAATGTCAGCACTTTTGGATACCAACCAAGCAAACAGTAAGGGGTATAATACTTTGAAGCTGGGGTGCTATATCTTTCAACTCTCCAAGTTGAGGATCGGTCTTGTTCGTTTGGAGTATGTCCAGAAGCATTGAACGGTTGCGTTTGTTCATGCACGCAACGCGAGCTTGCCCGAGGCCGATAACGCAAAGAATGACCACGAGAGGCCCACATCTATTCTGTACTTCGCGAAGGAAAGATCGAAATCGTTTCTGCTTTTTGTTTTGTGGTTGTCGCTGTCTCATCAAGTCTATACTTGATTCAACTTGCCGCCGTGCCAAAGCGAGACCGCGAGTGGGATTGGCTAGCACGTTCTCTAGCCTCTGCCATGCTTGCACGGCGGAAAGAGGGCCTTGCTTACGCCGAGGCTCACATTCTGATGAGGGTTGTTGCGGCCTGCTGTTCTGTGCATCCATGGTGTCTCAAGCAGTCTCTGGGGGATGAAAGGAGGAGATTAGTCTCTGGGGGGTGAAAGGAGGAGATGACTGATGTCAATGAGCAGTAGTCAAAAGCATTTTGGCTCACGTGCTACCGGGGTGAAACACCTAGTAGGATTCCGCAGCCGCCGCCACTGTGGGGCTCGCATGCGATAACCAGTAAGATAACGAGGTGAGCACAGCGATAGCGCGCGGAATTCAGCAAGCGCCAATAAACCCGCTAGATAACATAGCCAGCTCCGAGCATTAAAACTGCTACGCCGCTCAGCTCTCCTAAAGAAGCAGCTGCTTATTCCAGTATTAAACCGAGCCAGCTCCGAAGGGTGTAAAGTTTGAGGCTCGCCAAGGATTTAAGTCGAACCATTGAGCCATGAGATTCGCATACCAGACTGAATTTGAAATCTGTCTCTCTACAGTCTCTGCCCACTTCTGCAAAAGGCGCCTTTTTGATCTCCAACACCAAGAAAACATACATACTTCTGCATGCCGTCAATTATTACGAAAAAATCTCGAGATGACACCTTATAATGAGATGGTTTTGCAGGCAAATGCCATACCTTTTCGTTATAATATTGCTGCTGCAGCAATTTTATGGAGCATCTTAGCCGGCATTACTATGCTACCTGGTACCTTCACTTCATTTCAGCAATCCAGTAATTTGGTGCAGCATATTCCTTTATTATCTATTTCTCTGTTATCTTGCTGCATAGGTGCTTTTGGAGCAGGCTATCTATGGTACAAGTTCAGAAGAAATTATATTTGGCTGATTTCAAATCTATTTTTGTAAGTTCAGAATAGGCTTTGGTATAACAATTTTCTGATCAACTTCTAGATTTGGGGTTTTGGATGCTTGCACAGGACTAATTGTTGTATTTATCAATGTTTATACAGCAAGGGATGGTACTTGGTCACCGACAGCGTGGTTGACTCTGGCAGTTGTTATTGCCTTGTTTTGGTTGAATGCAAGCATGCTTCTCATATATAAAGTACGGATTTTCTTGCTTCAACGTCAACCTAAAGGGTCGATCCGGGCTTGGATGCGACTAGGAGATATGAGAAGTGTTTCTGAATCTCCGAGCGATTGAGATGAATGGAATTTATTGTTACTTTTAGCTGAGTTAGTCTGGTATCTATAGAAAATTTCTATTTCTTTTGTTTTTGAATAAACGAAGTTGCTGCAATGCTTGTATTAGACTATTTAATCAATCTTCAAAGCTTAAAGAAACATATTTGAAGTATAAGGAATGTTATACTACTATATCTTGAGAATAAATTCCCTATACAGCATGAACAGAGATGCTCACCACATCATCTTAATTCTGCTGAACTCATCTCTATTCCAAAACACCAAGCTTCATAAAAATCAAAGATGCTCCACCGACTACGACGTATATTTGCAGCACTGGCTACTCTCCATCTATGGTGTGTAGGCGCACAGCTTCCATCCATTGCATTGTGCCAATCTACACCACTTCTCATATTGAAGGCCAGCACATCACACTCTTGCCATGTTAGTGTACCCTCTCATGAATAGTATTGCAGCTTACAGAGCTGTAGCTTTAGAGGTCCCAGGGATTGCTCACATAAGGCAGTACGCGGTCTCAATACGATCAATCAAGTTTGCATCTCTCTTATTCTTCATTGGCTATCCTTGTTGAACTGCTTGCATGGAGGAACAAATTTGCCGAGGTCAAGGGGCTAGGCCTGTGGATTAAAGCTACTGTTATTATCAAGCATTGAAGGATGATAGATATATCTGGTATATCTCTTTCATCAATTTCTCTCTGCTTTTGTTGAAATGTGAATATTTTAGCTACGTAGGAGATAGGATATTTGTTGGGGAAAAGAGATCGCTAGATCCGTCAGAAATGGCTGCATCTATATCTTTTCCCGAAAAGTCAATTTTGTGAAACAAACTTAAAGGTCAATAATATATTCTTCTTCACAGTAGGCCCCTCTACCTTTCACAGGCGATCGATGCTCTGCTTCAAACCTGACTTGACCTTGCAGCTTCATGGAGTACAGAATAGCTGGGAAAATATTGCAATTACTAGATCCAAACAGAAGGAGATATTCTAGCCCTTCAAGCTATGTTTGACATTATATTTGTATTCCAATCTTATTGAAACTAATGTGATTAATCTGCTCGAAGTTCAAAAGACAAGTTTTCATTTATTAATACAGCTGTGCAGGGGTCTAAGTGATTGAGATAGCGTGATAAAATAGGTGTAGATGGATAGAATAATATAGTGAAAAAATGGGGGTTTAATGTGCCATTAAAAGGGAAGACAGGGGAAGCAAAAAGAGTGTACACGCTGCTAAAGGTGGAGACCCTCCTTCATCAAGTATGCCAAAACATCTGCCGGCAGACGAGGCTCTTTAATCTTCAGCCGATCTTGACCCACTCGTATTCTACTTTGAAGCACCAGCGCATCTGCTTGAGCAGCTCCGTATTTCTGCCTCAGTGTGGATATACTAATTAGCCCCGTCTCCCGTTTTCCCTCCAAGTCGACGTATCCCTCAACGATTGTCATCCCCTTGTCCTCGGTAGTGGCTGAACAGATAATATGGAAGTCCTGCCAGGTACTTTGATCGAGAAAGTCTATAGTCTTGGACTTAGGAGCGTCACCGCCGCCGTTCATGAACCTCTGCTTTGCCTCACTGTAATCTCGCGATCTGACAAGCACACCGCGTTCGAGCTCAGGACTGTCTCTGTTGAGGCTGGGCAGAGTAACGAAAAGATACCCTCTGGTAGCCATGTATCTCATCTTGCCGTCAACCGGAGTATTCCCGAGCCTGTCTGGATCGTACCGTAGCCGAATGTTTCTCCAGCCGGATGCAGGCGCGGCTTGAGCCTCGGCTTGCATGGGATGTTTGCGCCTTTCTTGTCTCGAGGCCGAGCCCCAACCTTCTGCTGACGTCTTTTTTGCTGATTTTTCAACCACTTTGCCGGTCCTTTCGGGTGACTTGTTGGAACGCAACGCGCGGCGTTGGACCCGACCAGTCGAGTCGTTCACGTCCTCCTCCCAATCGATGTCCATCGCTTCAATCCCATCATCTGATATATTTCCGTTTACTGATTCTTCGGCTGTTCCATTCGGTTGATAATCTTCATCGGCTTCTTCATCGTCGCTGGCGGCATCGCTTCTCTGGAGCGCAGATGCGGGTGCAGCCTTCTTGCCATTTCTTCTTCCACTTCGGGTGGTAGGTGGCTCATAGTCGTCACCAGGTTGATGTTTATCCCTCTTTCTTGTCGCTCTGGGACCACTTTCATCATTGGATAGCTCAAGATCTTCATGGCTGTGGTTTTCACGGGATCGGAGAGCTCTGGGAAGCGCTGCCTCTTCGTCATCGTCGCTACTGCTATCGATCGACTGTGGCGCAGCTGAGGTTGCAGCCTTGTTGCCATTTCTTCTTCCACTTCGGGTTGCAAGTGGCTCATAGTCTTCACCGGCTTGGTGTTTATCCCTCTTTCTTGTCGCTCTGGGAACAGTTTCATCATTGGATAGCTCAAGATCTTCATGGCTGGATCGGAGAGCTCTAGAAGGAGCCGCCCCCTTTTTCGCGGTATTTTTGGTCTTGTTACCTTTTCTAGCCATATTTTTGGTTTGGATGCTTCATAGTTCTGAGTCGAAGTCGCTCCACTGCATCCTATATATATACACCCGAACTCGAGAATTCTAAAGAAGACACTGCCTATTATTTGATTCCAGAGTCTTGTGTCCGCATTGAAGACAGAGAATATATATTTTGAAAGCAGGCCAGATGGTATCTATTCCGACAAACTTGAGTTTTATTTTGAAATGTGACATGCGCGCATAAATTACATTATTTTCCGAAGCCACTGGTAATGGACGTTGCGGTAGCATGAAAACTACGTCGTCATTATACTTTCAATTTCGGTGTTCCAGCCCGAAGGCTGGAGGTGAATTCATAATGCTGAGCTTGACTTTAGCACGGTCTCTGGCAGTCACCACAGTGCGTAAAGCAAAAATTATACCTGCACTTGATGAAGCCTGATCTAGTTCACAGTACACTAAAATTAGTCGCATATATAATCTTCTAAAGAAATTCAGACCATACTGAACCCAGAGCTACTAGAAGCATTTCGTGTAATGAAAGATCGATCATCACTCTCCCATCCATCCCACATCACGGGATTAGAAGAGGAGGTAGTGATATTTAGATCCAAGGGCTCCACAGTTCCTGCAGAATCAGCCCGGCTTCTTCTTCGTGGGCGATACTCCACCTCTGAAAAATGAACTATGCTGTCAGGCCTTGTTGCCTTAATTGACGCTTTTCGAATCATGTCTGTGAACAACGCTTCTCCGCAAGCTTGCTTCAACGTCAGCGGGAATATACTCAATAGACGATCAAAAATTATTAACTCACTGACAACAATCACCTGTCCTTGCGATTTTGCTTCGGTCATAATAGTTGAGGCCACCATATCACAAAAGGCTGGTCGCCCAGACTTGGGATAAGAACTTCTCCAATGATGAGACTTCTCAAATAGCGGCGCTACGTGCTTGGTTCTGGGCGAAGGAAAATAACACCAGACCACAAGTAGCTTCTAAATAACAGAAAATTGTTAGTCTCCATCACTATGTGTAATTCTTGTTGTTACTTGCATGAAGCGGATCAAGTCTCTGAAGTTCCCGGAGAAACGGTCTTGCCCATAGCCCTTGATCATTATGGTCTAGCTGCCAGATCAAGTCGATTCTCCGAGTGAGATCAGCGAAGAGTATTTGCGAAGAGGTATCATCCTGATCTTCGGAAATTTTCACTTTCTCCTGCTGTAATCTCTTTTTCTTTCGGCTGATCTCATCCCGTGTTTTCTTCAATGACCTTGTTCCTCTGTCGAGATCAGCCTCCAAGGTTGTCCGATAGACGCCTCGGCGACGGGGCTGTTCTTCTGGATTTCCGTGGCGAGTTGTAGTATGCGTGTTTTCCCATTCCTCGAGAATCTTTTCTTCTTGCACTATCGCTCGCTCAGACTCGGCTAATTCATTTAGTCTTCTTATTAAGTCTTGTGAGGATTTCCGGACAAACTCGTCATGGTGCCACCGTCTCGCCATGTCCAGCGCAAATGGCAATACACCGATGATTCCAAGACCTTTTGCCACCAGGATTACGTTCTCAAAAGTCTTCAGCTGAAGGTCTTGCCCGTAAGGACCCTCAAGGAGCAGGCGAGACGGGTGAGCGAGTCGCTGTATGCCGCGCTCATGACTTCCATGGTTTGCGATAATGAAGCGCACATCTCGGGATCTGTCCAAAGTAGGTTCTGATAACTCATCCCATAGAGCTATCATTGGATAACTGTTCAAGATGTCGTGACGCCAAAACATACCTGGGAGGCGCACATAAAAATACGCTCCTGGAAAAGATCGCATAGTATGAGGTGCATGCACTTGAACCATCGTTATATCGATGTACCTTGTAACGTTTGAAACCTTCACTCGGGACCCGAACAGAAGCATCCATAATATGCGATAAATAGACGTGCTTGCCCAAAGGCCGACACAAACAGAGATCAGAACTTTCGCTGCAATGGACGGCAGAAGGAAAATATGCCATACCGCCCCAATAATAACAGCCAGCGCCGCACATGCGTGAATGGTTGTAAATAATTTCCCTTGAAAGCGGCGACAAAGCCAGAAAGTGGAGCCTATAATAAAAAGTAGGGCGATGAATGTCTGTGTAATATGTCAATAGATATTAAGACATGCAGGGTGGGGGAAGGTGGCGGGCATTTGGCATTACAATAAATCCTGAGGTTACAATGGCTCCAGCACGTGGCCGCAGAGCCAAGACAACAGCGACATGGAGGAAAGCTTCAATGGCGACAACGCGGCCAATCCAATGATGGGCTAGGTAGTATGACTGGAGTGAGACTGCAAGAAAATCTGCCAGAGGGTTGGTCCGACCGCCTAAAAACAGCGGCACCGCATTCGCGATAGCCATGAGTGCTGCTCTTTGTTCAAGTTCCTGCCAGCCAGATATTTGTAGACCTAGTATGACACCGTTGATAACAAGGAATAATAATACACAGACTGCCTGAAGTCTGGTGATGCTGTCCCAATATCGCCGCTGGACAAGAAGTGGGTATTGAATATATCGTGTGAGGGCGAAGATAAAGTACTGCGAAGCCAAGTGTATGATCAGGAGCCAGGATCTGTAAATTCCAATCAAGGCGAGTGTGCCAAAGAAGAATATGAGGTAGTAGTGCATAACATCCATGATGGGAATTTGGCGCGAAGTGGTTGAACAAGAAGAAACCCCGAGGTCTGACAACGGGTTATACACGTCTTCATCGAATAGATCTGAGAGCTAGGATGGTTGAGCAGCCGGCAGTCAAGAGAAGTGAAGTAAAAAGAAGAGGCCCAAAAAGCTAGAAAGAGAGAGAGAGAGAGAGAGAGAGAATGACTAGCACTTCAGAGGGTTCTGCCTGGCAGCATATTTAGACCACGCGTGCTTGTTCGCGTCGCTCATCACTACACGGTTGTCCGTCCACTTACGTCTGAGATGCGACATCTGGGATTGAACTGTTGAACCGCCCCTTCGAAGGGTGTACTTCTGCTCTATTTTAACAGGTACAGCGATTTTTTTCAGGGCTTGAATTGAGACTGCGATGGGCTTGTTGGGCTGTAAGGAGGCAATAAGCGCGGGGCTTGCTAGGGCACATCCTTGCTTTGGTCTAGGCAGGGACAGCGATTCTATACAGAACCTGGACAGAGCATGCAACGATTTCATTGGGCTGCAAGAGCAATAAGCGCGCGGGTAACGCAGCGGCTCTGGCCGTTGCAGCCGCACGGAACCACCATGGTTCCATAATTAGCTGTGTGCCTTTTTCGATGTCTGTCACAGAAATTAAATTCTATTTAAGACTGTGCTGTTCTCGAGATCAAACATGTGTAGCCCAATGTTCTCTGGTTTCTCTATCCTTCTTTCCCTCCTGATTTCTTTCTCCTATGATTCCTGGACGTTGTTTCAACTTTGACGGATCTGGCATTCGTTTCTACTCTCATTTTGAGACTTTCCACTCTCTCCCAGACGACCAACTCTTTGCAAAGTCACTCCCCCCACAGTCTATTCACAATGGCCATGCGGCGCAAATGCAACAAAGACTTCAGGCGCGGTACGATTAATCGTCAGAATGGCCTGTTCAGGAAGGCCCATCACCTCCATAAGCACTATCAAGCGGATGTCCTTGTTTTCATCGCCCACAAAGACGGCACTGAGGCAGGATACGAATCTTGCCCAGGACTCAGCTATCGAATTAATTCTAAGGGAATCACCAGAATGAATTTCAAAGGCCCAGACGAGTTTGACACCATCGCTGACAGGTGTGCGGGCTCCCCTTCCGAAAGGCTCACAAGAGAAAGCACTCTCAGCTCGGGATCGCCGTCTCCTTCGAGCTCATCCGAATGCTTAGACATCGCAACTCTTCGCAGGGTCCCTCACAGTTCTCAGAGCACCCTGTCTTCGAAAAGCGCGAAGACCGAGCCTCAGACACCCGTGGAAATTGAGGAGACACACATGAAGATTGAGGAGGCGCCCAGGTGTATTGAGGATATCATGCTATCACCAGCCGATGAGTGGAGCAGCATGATACTTGATACATCCACGAAACCCTCCAGTCCCAAGACGATTCTTGCTGGCAACGGGGCCAAAGGAAGTGATATTACACAGGCTGTGAAAGCTCTACAGCCCCGGGCTATGAGCAGATCCCCTATCTTCAGATCGCCAAAGCCGCCTAAGCAAGAAGATAAAAATGTTCTCATGTCCTTGGTGGAACAGTTGGAATGGTGAGACATGAAGATGGCTGTGTATGATCTGGGATTGTTTTCTCTCTTAAGCTTATTCTGGTCTATCGATAATTCTGATATTATTTGTTTTCTTTTCATCTTGAAAATCTCTGGAGGAAGCATATATGACTTAATTTAGCTTTGGAAATTTCTTTAAATTATCGTTGCGCTATCTTCCTGAACTTCTCGTAGCACATTGTCTAATTCAGCGAATATACGATCTAACGCGCTTTCGCCTTCTTCTTTCTCTTGTGTAGCTAGTCCATGAGATCGCCTGTCTAGAGGGCTAGAGTCTCGATCGAGATGCTGATCGTGGATCAAATCCTGAATCTTATATGGACAATGACTGATACTGGAATCACACCAATCAAGTCCCCTTAATCTAACATCCAGCATTGTTCTCATAGAACAAGCTCGAAATTCAAGATCCTTGCGGAAACCTTTCCCAGTCCGGCATTCCTGCAGAATTGCTGGCTCAAGTAAAGGCACATCCGTGAAATGTAATTCGTCGCCTCGATAAATCACGCGCACGTGTAGCCGCTGGAGTCGATAGAGTAAGTCCATGAGAGCGTGGCCGGGTGGGACACGGCAACGTATGCTCGCTTGGCATTGTTCAGGAGATCTGTAGAAAGCTGGAGCTTGACACAACTCGATGTAGAACAACGTAGCGATGAGTCTGGCGGAGACAGATTTCAGAAGTGCAGTACTGTAATTGCCACCATCATAGCGAACAAGAACGTCAGAGTATCCGAAGGCAGAAGCATCAGTGTCGATAGATCTTCGGCCAGATGGCTATCAGTAAAACCGCACATAAATATTGGAAGGTATCTTAGCTTACCCGGAGCGACCCGTGGTGGGCAGAAAATTAGAGAAAGTCTTGTGGTTTGCTATGATGGCCGCATTGACACCGTTAGAGAACTTCACCTTATTAAGATCCCAATCCAAGCTGCGTCCGAAGCTGATTGACCCCTTCCTCGTATATTTCGGACTTCGAAGTCGCGGCAGATGGTATTTACAATCTCTCCTTGACCATCTTTCGAGGAATAAGGTGAGGGAAAAGAATATGCCTAGACGTACTATTTAGTCTATAGTGATTGCAAGAATTTACAAGATTATGAGCACTCACCAAGGTCAGTAGCGACGACGACATCAAAATACTCCCTTAGAGGCATTGTAGTCAAGCCTATCTCGTGCTGTAAATCACTTAAGAACTGCAAAGTATTCTCCGGACTCGCACCTCCAAGACGCAGCATTCTTATCCCAGCCGTTGGTGGTCGCAAAGTGAAGGCGGTATGGTTTGGGCGGTGACAGAAGGGACAGGAAGGTAATTGGTACTGCCAGGGCTCTGACAGCTTGCCGCAAAGGGTGACACACGACGAGCAGATCCGATGGAGGCAGTCCAGAGTATGCGAAGGTACTTGGAACAGACAGAAGTAGCACGTTGAGTCACTTGGGATAGACTTCCATATGGAACTCGCCGCTCCAAGGGTTTCCAAGTGTGATTTTACAGGAGATGTTCCGTTTGCTAGATGTTTGTGAACCATTTCTTCGAAGTCGCGTCGCACCTTCCACGCAAAGCGTTTTTGCTTCAGAGCTCTCTGAAGCTGCATTATAGGTTCCTCAAACACGCATGCGAAGACATCCTTCGCACCAAAGTCTAAGCGACATGAAAGTGTAAGCATATTTTTCATCAAGTTTCCGGAATTTACTTACAGTGCAGTTCTGTTGGCGAGATAGTCAATGCCAGAGCGGATGCTATCAAAGATGTCTGCTCTAATTCGGTTTGTTTTGTGAGCTGAGCGAGGTGGAGCACTCGATCTTGCCAACCGAGGGGAAGTGGGTTCTTCGACCTGAATGCAAGGATGGGGTTGAAGACACTCGAAGCATGATCTGCGAAACCTTGGACTGCCCTCTTCAGAAGATATCGAACGTCCTGGGCTGAAAACCTATTATTATAATCTGGCCTGACAAGAATAGCCTTGGAAAGTGCGTGTTCTGAAACGTCTGAAAAGAATTCGAGGTGCATGTGATTCAGCACTTTATCCTTTAAGTGCGCAAATGTATATGCAGTTGTCGGCTCGGCAGCGCGGAGCTGTCGGAGAAGCGTTATAATGAGCTGGAAGCGGATACGGTCGACGGGAGGAACAGACTGACGTTGTCTGCCACCCAAGACCAGCAAGACACGCATGCACGGCTTATTCATGCCCCAGCGCCTGAATATACCGATCCGGGCCCATGACGCAAGCATTTCAATGGTGTTCTCTAGCCCACAGAGATCAGCAACGAAAAGCACAGCGACTGAGCAGAACGGAGCCAAGATCTCGCTATAAAGTCTAGTAGCTATCAGGGACGGAGATGCAATCGCGTTCCCAAGACAGTAATTAGTATAATTTCCGGGACAAGGACCTCCTAGAATTCGTGGTAGGTGACTTTTCAGATGAAGCTCGCCATCTATTGCTAATATAGCCTTTTCTTGGCTTAGGAGACGCAGGCATATTGTTTCTGCTTCGGCCTGCTCTTGATGCAGCCCAAAGCTAGTAGCTAGTCGTTGTCGTTTGTCTTTCCCCCCAATGATGAGAACGAGATTCGGATGCGACCCCGAAATTGCGTCCGAATGTCGATATGCAGCACTGAACTCCTGTAGGTAGGGGCCTGGCAAGCCTGGAGCTCCCGACTTCAAGTCGAGCCAGACGGACGAAAGCATGCTCCGCGAATGGGCGGCACCGGCAGGGAAGCCTGTTCTCGTGATGGCGCTTGTCATGGTCAGGGATCTTTCGCTTAGTGTGGGGGAGGAGTCGTAAGCGCCCTCGAAGGTTTTCAAAGTTGTGCTTCAGCGCCCCGTAATTTGTGGCAGGCCCCGACCTATGTAGTAGCCGGAACCTGTGTCTTTAAGCTATTGGTGCTTCATCCAGCTTCTGGCACTGGATCTGTCAAAATTGACTTGCGTGAGGTCAGAATGAGAATATGACCTATGTGTGGTGCAAAATCATAAATATTGCACGTGTATTCTACTAAAGCCGTCCTGGATTCCGACTGAGCTCCATCAGCTGCAAGTCATCTTTCTCGCTACAACAATGCAACCCTTTTCAGAATACTTCGTCGGTGTGGTGCGTATTCCCGTAGAGAATCTTGTCTTCCCTCCCACTCGCTCCTGTGGCACAACCCGCGTGGGTAAAGCCGAGGATGTTCTCCGGCTAGCTCGCGTGTTTCAAGATACCGGGCTTGACCCATCCCGCCTAGCCCACCAGATTTTTGGCATCATCCATCCGCGTGAGCTAAAGAAGCTCCGCAAAGCGGCCTGCATCTCCCCCGACGATCTTCTGCAGACAGCGCTCGCCGGACGCATTCCCTTGGTATCGGGCAAGTTTGAGGTCCTATGTGTCGAAGGACGACGTCGCATCGAGGCTGCCAAGATAGTTTCTCCGAACAATGCGTGGTGGACAATTCGGCTGCATTGCATACCGGATGGTAAGATTTTAGCCTATCCTTGTTGATTGTGTCCTAATTCCATCCTCTCTAGATGACGTCCGCAAATCCGTGATTCGGTCCTTTTCCGGCAGTCTTACCCATGAGGCAGCCTACTCAGATGGAGAAATTTATTATAATCTCCGAAACCACCAGCAGCACGACGACGACGCTGCGGTACGCGGGTGGAAGACCATGCTCAGCGAGTGCAAAGCAAGAGCATGGGATCATCTGCTCCCAAGAGAGAATATCCTGGCTGCTCTTGATAGGGTTATGTCTTTTCCCGGCATGAGAAGTGGTTTCAAGCTTGGCAATATAGACAAGCACTTGGCTACCCATTGTGACGAACAGATCGTGTGTTATCTGGATCATATTTACCGGGCTTGGGACGGTGTTGTACGTGGCGGCGGGGTAGACCCTCTGGCTGTTGGTGATAGCACAGTGCGGCTCTTGCAGTATCGGGCCCCGTCTGTGAGCAGAGCTGACCGCAACTTCATATGTTCTACTATGAATGGAGGTCAGCTCTTTCCCACTATTTCCGACCTAAGAACACGAAGGAGACTACTTCAAGCAGTCATTTCCCTGAATTCGCTTATCCCAAGCCTGGAGACATTCCATGAAAACATGAAATATATCGCTATCGGAGCCAAGGTTCTCAAGAGATACCTGGATGTCCCTCCGGAGAGAAGAGTTTCCTGCAGCAGAGACACAACACTCTATCAACGTCTGACTTGTCACTGGGACGCCAACTGCCCACCTTTGATTGAGACGAGTGATGGGTATTTTATGCATCTACGGGGGTCCACCTCTCCGGAGCTGGTTTTCAAGCAGCTTTTTGTCTCTGTCCTCAGGCAATTCCCGTTCCTCTCCACCGACGCTCCTCTGCGTGACTTTCGAACGGAAACGATGCCAGGGTCTATAGACCAGCATTGTCTGCGACAGTTATTGAGACGGGCAAGAATACTGGGATACGATAATGCAAAAATCTGCGAAGGCTTGCAGCAATCTGAGAGCCATCTCGACCCGCGACATAACGTTTTCGATGCCGTGTTACCAGTCCCTCTGGCCGATTGGCGGGGGGGAAAGCCCTTTATTAGGACCCTTCTTACCCTGAGAAAATCGTCGTTTTTGCCTACTCTTGACAATATTGATGCTTCTTGCGGAGGTGTGACCGTCAACTTCGTCCAGAACGACATCATTACAGCATTCTTCGGCACATGCCCATATCAAATCGATGATTCTCAACCCGGCATCGCCTTTTGGGAAGACACTCCAACAACCGCCACTGCCGAGCCCAGTACGTCTGAGAATTTAAAGCCACCACAGGGGCAAGGAAGAACCTGCGAAACAAAAAAGAGGTCCAAACACGAAATCCCCAGAGATGATGCTCAAAACAGAAATAGAAAAATTCGGAAGGCAGTTCTCTCCTCTTTCATCTCGGTTCAGCGGCAGACGGACACTCAGCCCACACTTGGTCAACCATCTCTCCTTGGAGATTCGTCAAATCAGGATCTTCAACATAAGATAAATGTCGAGTTGCCCCAAATTCCGCAGTCTGAACACCAAGACCTGCCTGAAGCACTCGAGGACGACTCGAGTGCGGACGATACATCAGTGATCGTAGGCGAGGCGCCTCTGCATCTAAACTCCCAAGTCGGAGGACTGCTGAGACCGGCGAGTCCGGCACGCCCTGTGCCTCCTATTCTGTCCAGTTATGACACTACTGAGGTAGTTGCGCCCTCGCCGCTGGAAGATGGACAAGTAACAAGAGCTGTCGTTCTGAGAAACACGCCGAGGCCCAAAAGAACGGCAGCGACGATTGATTCGCCTGTTGAACTATGGACTAGGGATCAGGACGACTACAGGGAGCCCAAAAGACAAAAGCAGGACAAAACTGGCGAGACTCAGTTCTACAACGTATCTCTAAGTTCTCCAGAATTGCCTGAAATGAGTCTCCATATAGTTGATTTTGGCCCTCGCTCTCCTATCCCCTTTCGAGGGGAAATTGAAGAAGATCTTTGACAGATGCACAATCTTGTTCCATAGAGGCTGCAAGTTGTATTTACGACGTTGGAATTTGAGATTAGGGCCGGAGCAATATCAAAAGGTTTTTCTAGCATGTTATTTGTTTAATTAAGTTATATAAATGTCCTAGGCAGTGAAAATTGGGAATCTTGAAACTGAGAGCCTAGAATCAATGTTATACGATATATTCACGACAAAATATAAGTCTCATATTTACTCGAAGCGGGCCAGCCGCCTATGCATATCATAATTTACTTGATATATTTAGAAGCCCAGTTCCGTAAGTCATCAATGTCGCATCTCACAAACCCAATATTCATGTAATCCTGAATTGATGGCCATAAACAGGAAGAACAGCGATACAGTTCCCAGTGTAGCCCAAGCTGTCGGTGACCACGTCCCTCCTTGTGCAGTGTAAACGTTCAAGAGTATTGTCAACACCCCGCTCACGCCGTTCAAGAGACCAGGGCTTGAGCACTCGTAAGCTTCATTTGGACACAGTTATGAAGAGGTTGCCTTACAGAAATATATGGGCCAGGAGCCATATGTGATTGGCTCTGAATTTCCACCAAAGCATGGCGAGCCCGATAGCGCCGATCGCAAACAAGACACTCGCGAGAGGGATAAGGGGAATATTCTGAACTGCACTCTGGACCGCTTGACCTTCTTGTGAATCTTCTAGGAACTGTGATTGTTTCAAAGACGTGAAAGTGCCTGGCAAGATGAAAAACCCGGATAAGATTGTCCACGATGCTAGAGCAGCAGTAGCGTTGTGGCAAATGGGCACCTCATTTGCTTGAATCACCATTCGACGATATCGAGACGCCATAGCTAGAAGAAGATGTGGCAGTAGTAGCCTTGAGAGTTTGAAGGCCTAGGACTAATCAGTTGTCAGTGTTATATGAGTATGAACTACTCATTATCTGTTCAAACTATGTGTAAATTGATCCTTCTATTCATCTTAAATAAGCGTAATACAAGAAATTTTGATATTGCTTGAATAAGCGCCATTGATGTTGAAGCTTCACTTAGACAAGTCTCTATTCCGATTACTCGTTTAGATCAAAACACGCATGTGCGTAAAGTGGCAATATATATTCTAAAAACCTAATGTAATATTATGAAAATGACATCAGAGGAGGTATACATATACATATATATGTGTGTAATGTGTCAGCTAATATGGTTATTCCTGAGTCCGCTGGGACAAGTCTCCTCGCAATCTCATTATATCAGAATGGCATATGTCAGCACAGAAGACGATGATGTGGTGATGCTTTCCCCCAAAAAGAGCAATACAAGCGATCTCGATATAATTATCACTAATGAGATGATATCCAGCGAGGCACAGTGGAACCCAAGGATTGTGGCACAAAATCTGCTTAACGCTGATGCGAAGCTTACATTCGCACAGAACATATTTGATATCTACAGATTCTGGCTACAGCTAGTCCATAGTACTACGCTGTCTAGTAATATGACCTGCAAAGATATCGGCGTCATCTCTGCATTCCAGGCTATCGACGATGTAATTGATGGACACGCATACCAGCTGGCCCGATAGCACACGCCCGGCTTCCCACAGTGATGTCAGCTCTCCAGTCTATCATCTCTGTTGATCGAAAACAAGGCAGAATCTATACTTCTGTTGGATACAGAAACGCCAGTGTCGCCTTGGATATCTACCTTGCCGCGCAGCGCCATACTACAGGCTCAACGCGTAAGAAGCTGGCCAAGCGTACACGCCTTGCTACTCGCTGGGCTCACCTTGGAGGCAATCATCCTCTGATGTTGGTCTGTTACCCAGACCTAGTGGAAAATCTTGTGTAAGCACTGTACACCCTTATTACTACTGTTCCATGCCTAAGATCTATTCAAAAGAGGAAGCCATGCAGTGACGGACGAAAACCTCAAGAGCCTTGCCAACGAGATCCTCCACACCTTCCCTTCCGAGCTGATCCGGGCCTCAGCTTGTCTTGAAAGCACCGTGGAACTGGTTTTGTCGTCTGATACTGAGTACGATGTAAACCAATCGCATGATCGTATCGCGGAACTCGGACAGACACTACGTTGAGGGGAGGAGAGAAAGCTGGGCAACACTGACAGGAATTTGAGGGTCGACCTGAATTGAACGTAGACTAGAAATATGACACAATACGTCCCTTGCTCTGATTGTGCCTTAATCTCGTGTCCTGACCTTGTGTCCTGACCTTGTGTCCTGACCTTGTGTCCTGACCTTATGTCCTAACCTTGTGTCCTGGCCTGGTGTCCTGACCTTGTGTCCTGACCTTGTGTCCTGACCTTGTGTCCTGACCTTGTGTCCTGGCCTTGTGTCCTGGTCTTGTGTCCTGACCTTATTCTACCTTAGTTGAAGCTCACTTCAAAACCGAAGATTCATTAGCGTGCATGCCATTTTCTAAACCCGACCTCGATGCCCCATTTCATTATTCGTTTCATGGCCTTCTATGCATCCATATGCTTGAAATTATGACCTGATGACTCCACAATTTCTTTTGTATATATCTGGGTCTGTACCTCGTACGACAACAGTATTTGTGCTTAAGACAATTCTATTCGTTATGCTTCGCAATGCAATCGTTTTGTCGATGGCGAAATGATGAATTTTTGCATTCGCAAAAATCAAAAAAGGGTGGAAAGGTCTATTGTTAAAGTTGGTGATATCTTGCTCTCGAATATAAAGGCGCCATTCGCCATGGAAATTGGTCTCTTTCAGATTGTAAACATGGACGGTCTGTTTTAGTTCAGGTATCGAAATAGCCCGAGATCTAATTTAGAATTACGCACCTTTCACGGGTACTGATTACCACTATATAGCATCGCGAAATCTGACAACTAATACAATTTGAGCTAGTAGCGCTACTTACTTCACATCCTCACGACTGGGAATAAAAATTGATCCCCGACCGTCTTTTCTCAGCGCAGCTTTCCTTCGACATCTACCCACTCGGCGGCAGTACAACAAGCACGGCATCACACAGGTTTCTTTGGCTATTACTTTCGGACAACCCACAGATCGGAGACCATGTAAGGCAAAGACTATTCACAAATGGAGGAAAAATCTATAGCAAGTCCGAGGTACGTGCTTCTAAACACATATCATCTTTACACCAGCTAACATATCACAGAGTCTGCCGGAGCACGTATGAGTCATGGACGATTCTATACCACTGTGGCAGCTCCAGACCTGTAAGCAGTATCAACTGGTTCGGAGTCAACATATGGCAGAGGAACGTGTCCATTGGTCCCTCGATCATTAGCGTGCAGCAGAACCCGCAATTCAAGCCCAACGAGCTTCATGAGGTTTATAGAACGGAAGTCGCTATTCAGCAAGGGATTCTGCCCATTTCATATGAGAGGCAGCTGTTTAAGCGTTTCAGCAAGCTTGACTGGACCGTGCAGAGTACGATCAACCTTTTACTCCGTAACAGGGCGCAGGTGGCGGGCAGCGGTGATTCTTGGAAAGTCGTAGTATTGGTGGAGGTGCCTGGTGGGGATGTGGTTGACCAGCACTACCACCATCGCTTTTGGCGGCGCAAACCGGCTTGTGCTATCACGGAGTATCGGCTGATTATTAGAGGCTCTCAGGACAAGGAAGTCGGCAACAAGAGCTAGCTTGTCACAGTCATCATGCTTCAATAATGCATATCAATCCAATTTATGCTCTTATTCAGTAGCGTTTGTTATCACCTGTTTTTGCCTCATTCTCAAAATCTTTTGAGGATATCTCACCTTCGTCTTCTTCTCTCTTTTTTCTTTTTGGCGGGAGGAAGGGGGGCTTTAAACAAGTCAAACCGAATATAGGATCTGATCAACAGGAGCTTACAAGGGGGCAATATCATACTCCGTGTTGTCAGAAATAGAGGCTTAAAATAAAGGACAGTTCCCTTCGATTGAAAAAGAAGATGCTGACACAGTGGAGAAGAGCACGACTGAAAATCACGTAATATTGCAGTCATGGCACCAATTTCAAATCTAATCCGAGATCTTGATAATATTAAGAGCTTCTTTACTGGCACAAATGTCTTCTTGAGGACCTTCCAGACTACTTCTTTTCGAAATCCGAGTCCCGAACATTTTCTTGCCCAGATACCAGCCCACTTATTCATCTATAATCTCGTACACAACTTTCTGAGTATCTCATTAGCAGCATGATTGGTTGTTGCATCAACTTAGATGACTCACAGGCTCTGTGGCAGTGAGCGAGGTTGAAGTGAAACTCGCAGGAGGGTTAATCACGGCGATCCCTCCCGGACCGAGGAAGCCCTGGGGCCGGGATTGCGCAAGAGGAGTTGAAAGACGGCTTTTCATCTCGGCCACAGTCTCGAAATCTTCTGGTCCCTTCTGTAGCTCTGGATGGTATCTGATGGCTCCGGCGTCCTGCGGATGGATCGGCCATCCCGTATGAGACTGAAAGCTACGCAGGTCTCCTTTCCTCTCAATGAAGACGCTGACTCTGACAGAAGGATCCATCATGCTGAGCTTGAATGCCTGTCTTTCCAGAGTCGTGGAGCGCTGTAGGAACGCCTTTGGGCACTTCTCGGGTTGAACTCGCGACATGGCTCTCCGTAGTGCGTGTGTACTTTTTCAACACATAAGAAAAAAATGAGGTGTTCTGCTCACCGGAAGAATAATAAGTGAAGTCTTGCGAGGAGGGGTGAGAGGAATACACTTAAAAAGACAAAGTCCGAAGACAGAAGATGAGTAGGAATGGCACTGCTCTGAATCTTGAATGGATTGGTGCGTAATTAAGCCTCACGTACGTGATGAGGGCGCTAGATCAAATATTAGACATATACAGGGATTCAGCGCTAAAATAAGCTGGCCGAGAATGATGTGCGTGCTGAATCTGATTGAGCATCGGGTAAACAGAAGCTTGAAACCAACAGAGGTCCGACACTAAAATAAGCTGAACGTGAAAATGTCCTTTTCAAACAAGAGACTATGAAGCAACAGAATTTTAGCACTGGTTCAAGGGAGCTTGGCCACCATGCTTCGACCATACGAGTATATATTATGCAACGCTAAGAACCTGAAGTGTTCTTTCTGCAGGATTGGTGCATCGTTAGCCGCACACCATGAACCACATACACGATGGAAACTACTATGAACATGGGTTCCCAGTCCTACTGGTAAGAAGCGCTATTTAACGGGTTTAGTTACGTACTGACATTTGTGGCCATAGCCAATCGGATACCACTCAAGTCGCCTCAGTGACCAAAATAAGCGTGCCAACCGCTGCGAATGTTCTCGCGTCCCGCAAAGAGCGTCACCGAGACCTCACACAGTTCTCAAGAAGACGCAAGACCGTATTCATGAAAGTGGACGATCTTCATCGTGACTGCCAGGCAGATGTCTATCTGGCAGTTCGGAGAGAGGGGAAATGTTACTTGTACATTTCCAAAGAGGCTACTGATTGGCCGCCATCTAAGCAAGACTTTGTAAGTCCGTCTCGTGAAAAAGGAGCATCAGATTTCTTGATTGCTCATATCGAGATTTCCTCAGACTATACCAGGGCCCCTGCCTGAATTTCTGGGACCGGAAAGATTGGAAGAAATACGAGTACGTAAACGGAAACGCGAAGCACAGAAGGTACATCAAGTTTGTAACGAGGGCGATGTAAGCTGTGTTAGGAGCCATGATCACGGCACTTGATAGTCACAAACTAGATATTCGTTCTTTCGTACGCATAAGTGAAGTAGGGGAACTCTAAAGCGCTCGAATCTGTGTGATAACTATATCTATTGTTACTAGCAAGCCGTAGATGATGATTTGGTCCACTGGTGGTCAAAGTGAACGCTAGCAACTGGACTTATCAGCAACTGTTTGTGCTTATTCTGACGAAGGTACTGATTGCATCAATAGCCGCTTTCATTCGGGTACCATTCACCCGTTCCTCGCCCTTCCTTCTAAATCCCGTTCTTCATCACATCGGACCCACCCTCATCATCTGCAAGGACGTGTGGGAACAAACGACGGCTCATTGTCTGTGCGACAGGGAAGCGTCGGTCCCCTTGCTCTCCACATTGCGACTTGCTCCCGTTCTTATCAGGGTTAGTCTGTGATGGTGTCGTGGGGTAGTATTGAAACATCGTATTCGAAGCTTACTTGATGAGAGAGATGTTCAAATGTGGCGCAGATTTTTCGAAGATCGGCTAATTCGCGCGATAAATTCTCATCTCTTCGAGGATTGTCGTCAGCAATGCCCGGTCCGCCAGATAAGCAGACTGCCATCGAGCTGCGCATTCATTTACGGAGCGGTGAGGAGAAGCGCAACCGTAAGGACAAAAGATTTGAGCACTCGATTGATATTGCTTCGGGTTGACATTTTGAACGCTAAGAAATGAATAGGCCTTGTATTTGGAATAAGAATCTGGAAAGGAAAAAAAATCCACAATATAATTCGTTCCTTGAAGATGAAGAATAGCTATTTACAATTTTCAAATGGAAGATATATGAGAGTCCGTACTTTATATCATTATCAAACTTCGATCACACGCTAGTCTCTTTCACCGGGCTATTCCAGATGCCCACTCTCCAGTATTATCACACCGTAGGTGTTGCATTGCATGATGCTCCCGTTTTCGTCTTCATAACAGTGAGTGTGGAGAGGACCGATATCACGATGGCTGGAGCAACAGAGGAAGGGGTTCGAGAGGCTGTGCTGCTCTGAAATAGAGAGGCACCGGAGCTTGTTGGTCTAGCCGCTGTCGCCGTTGTTGGCTGCGTCGAAGTGGAGGTTGCAGACAACTTAGGTGTAGAGGGTGCGTTGGTTGGGGTCAGACTAACCATGCTCGTGTTGGCAGCCCGGAATGTGGATCCCGGCCCTGTGATCGATCCTGCAGTGGAGAATGATGGAAAACTGGTTGTACGGGTAGTGACTTCAGTTGTCTCCGTCTCTGCAAAGCTCATGCCAGACCTTGTGGACGTGAGTAGTGTCGCGATATTAGTTACAAACTCAGTCATACAGCCGACCATCCCAGTCTGCTGTAACGACGAGTTCATATCTCCGGTGCCGCCGGATACGTTAGCATACGTACAGGTACTCGATAAACCAGAGCACTGCCTTGAAAGATGTTAGTATAGTGGCGGCGTATTTCTAGATCGTGGTATGTTACCAGAGAATGGAAGCCTCCCCATTAGGGGAGCCTTGAGGCAAAATAAACTGAGCAATTTCCGCTTGTCCCCAGCATTGGATTGGAGGAAATACGATGGAGATGGGCGGGAAATCAGCTGCAGAGAAGATGATAGTGGCCTCGCAGGTGACATTGGGAGGAGGGTCAATGCTAAAAATTGTCAGCGCTTATTGATCAGTAGTCCAAAAGGAACGACCAACGTTGCAGAAAGGACCGAAGTGCCAGCCTGAAGAGGTGTGGCTGGGCCGGAGAGGCATAGCGAAGGGATCCTTGACTTGATTGCTACTACTATGGGTAGGAACACTGCTGCAACGCCGAAGAAATGAGAGAGATGTCGTATGAACTTCATTTTTGCAAGAGTTTGTGCATGAAAGCCTTTGCAAACAACTATGATTCGAAAGTCATCGCATGGCTCTTCTTTATAATTTCTTCTGCATGAGAAACAGTCTGACGACTGGTTGGGGGATCTATTCAGGACCGGGTGTGAATCTGAGCGTCACATTTGGCCTTTTTAAATCCAGAAACAACATGGGGGGCTATCGACTAGGATACACGCACTGTATGTGACTTATGACCATGCGGTTAGTAAGGCAGTTTGATCTATAAAAAGGCGGTTCATCTTTGGCAACGAGCTGCTCTAAACGCTCTTCAAACTTCTAACTAAGCATAGCAACATCCGAAAAGCAAACATGGACTTCCAGAACGCAAGTGACTGGGACCACCAGATCGAGACAGCCAACATGGGAACCATTGAAAGGACTGAAGACCCTCCTGTACTCGGATCCTTTAATTTGGGTGATATCGACTTCTCCAACATCAATTTTGATGACTATAGTCGTCATGCCTTTCCATCAACCGCCGCAAGAGACCACGCCATCCAGTCTCCGCCTGCGGAGACCAGCTTGACGGCCCGCGTGGACGAAATACATAAGTATGTCTTTTCGCACCATACAGAAACAGAGGCTGGCTGATAATCTGACACAGAAACCCAGTATTCTTATTGAGAGTCGAGTCCGCCTCGATCGAGTGGAAACCATTGTGACTCGAATTGACAACAGAACGAGTGCAATGGCAGATGCTCTAACAAAGCACGGAGAGGTTCTTCTTGCAATTTTGCCCGACCTGCGCCAGATTAGTCGTATCCTTGACAATTTCAAAAAAGTCCTTGTTCAATATCTAGCCCCGGGTTCCGTGGCAGAGGATGAGCAGTAGAGCAGATGTGGGCTTGCGGAGATGACGGAATTGATGATAGCAAGGTGGCACAGTCAACTGATCGGCGATGAGGTTGAAAGGGAGGGTTGCAGTCATGTCTGATGCAGAATTTCGAAACAGACTAGTTTATTGTTAGTCAAGTTCAATTATTCTTGTTTGTTTGTTGACCATGGGATCCCTGATATAAAATGGGCCTGTCGTCTGCAGTAGCTGCGCAACTCCAACCTCATCAACAAGCCAGAGACAAGTATGATGTACAGAGAGAAGTCACTGCCCCCAACGCCCTCTCGACTGCCCCGGTTGAGGCGTAAACAGGGGATTGTCCCTGAGTCATTACTAGGTGCTAGTCGCCAACCCAGAAGACAGTATGACCGGTGTCATTCTCCTACCGAAAACCGCGCGTCTCAGACAATCATTCAAAAAGATACTCTCATCCAACATCTTCATAGAGAGGTTGAAGATCTACAGAGACAGCTGTTGGAAGCTCAGGAAGAGAACCACCAGGGAAAATCAAAAATGATTGCAGAACTTCGCGAAGAAAATGAGAGCTTACGGCGCGGCATTGCTGAGCGGAGAGCAAAGGTGAAGCAAATTGCGAAAACGATCAGCAGCGCTTTTCAGGATTATCATCGCCGATTTCATAGCAGCGAGACATTAGAAACACAGGCACATGAGTCAACGATGGGAGAGATCCGGATCTACACGGATCAGAAAACAACACGTTTCCCACTGATTGAAGACAGTGGGGAGCAGGACACCAATTCAGAAAGCGAATACAGTACCGAGTACTTTTATATTGATTTTAGAATGTTGGACATCAGTGGCATCAATCAACTTTCATGGTAGGCAAGCTTGACGTGCACACGTTCGCGAAACGGAACCAGATGCTAGTCTCCCCGATCCCTGTGAATGGTGGTATCGTTCAAACAAAGTGCCGCTCCATAGGTACTTTTGCTCGCTTTTTGCCCCTGGGTCCACATGGAAGCACAGTGCTATCTACGATACGGGACGAGCTCTTCAAGACAAGCGCTTGAATACACCAAGCATAGTGAGGACACTGTTGGTTACGCCTCCCAACGCAAGCTTATGCAATGTGAGGACATAAATCACCAACTCGAGCCAGAGCATTATACTCGTTACAGATTCGAGACTTTGCCACAAGTTCAGCACTAGACAAAAAAAAAAGCAGGTCTCTAGCTTCATTAGCGTTCCAGCCAGTTGGTAACGGGTTTCATAGGCTCAATTGCAGTCACATGACATTCTAGCCACTGATCTAGACTTCATAGCAGCTCAGCTTCATCCTTCCACTAATATGATGCCTAGGACCAGGCTACCAAAGATGCAGCTTCCTACCAGCCTTGCCCCAGCAAGTCCACAACAGGGGTCTCATCCTTCCAGTGCCAGACTGAACATGAGTTCATTGGTATGTGTACGAGTAGATTTGCTTCTTCACATCTGCCGCTGGTGGGGCCCAGGCAGGGTCCTCCTCGCTCGAAGATAAGACAAAATATTTTTGGTCTTTTTTGACCAGCACATAGATTTCTACTTGGTGATTCCGAATCAGTTGCTTGGCTTTGGAGAAAAGCGCCCGACGGGTTTTGTTGAAGTTTGGGGTAGCCCTTCCCCGCCTCTTCCCCTCTATCCGGAGCTGCGCTGGCGTCACCGGGATCGTGGTGGTTGGCTGAGACTCTGTCGAAAGATGGCCGCAGTTTGGTATGCTCGCACTCATGTTCGCCTCAGCTTCACTTACGAAAGGCAAGAACAAGCGGAGACATCTGTTCATATACTGTTAGTGAAAGATCCTGTTTGGCAAGGGCGCATTGTGAGCGTACCGTGAACACGGACTTTTCGACATATTGGATAATATCCAGCGCTTAGAATCAAGGTCATTAATACATAGAAACTGCTGGGAGTTGTGCGCTCCCACGCCTTCATATTTCAAGCTCAGAAAAGCGGGCGACGCTAGGCAGTCTACGAGACAACATGTAATGTCGATTTAGACGTGCCCTCCGCTTGATGCCTGTTTACGACCCTCATCTGTGGAGTATTTATCTCTTCTTGCTTTCGCATTTGTAATTTCAATATTTTGTCTCAGGCAAAGCTGAGACTTACGAATTATTTTCTCTCCCTTCGTCTTACAATGCATTATGTTCCTGACGAACTGCTGGCATCTATCGTGTCCGAACTGGACTCCGCCCCAGACTTACAGTCATTCAGGCTCGTCTGCCGTCGCTGGGCAAGAATTGCATTTCCAATCATTGCCGAGAACTTCGCCACACTGAACACTTCTGGGTCCTTGGCAGCATTCACGGCCTTTCTTCGCCAGTCGCCGAGCGCCGGGGCATTCACAAGACAATTAACAATCTATCACGGTGAATGGCCTCTGTGCTCGAGGGAA
Source organism: Aurifilum marmelostoma (assembly GCA_027559495.1). NCBI lineage: Eukaryota > Fungi > Ascomycota > Sordariomycetes > Diaporthales > Cryphonectriaceae > Aurifilum > Aurifilum marmelostoma. The sequence goes on along the minus strand of JAMXSV010000010.1, from coordinate 1,133,201 downwards.
ACGTTCGCGGTGCACCCCCTGCTATTCAACGGAAGGGAGAAGTGGGTCGATTCATCAAGCATCGAGGTTGATGAGGCCTACGATACGTACTGCGAATTCACTGCCGGAGAAATGAATCGATCGGCACTATCGGACTATCATCGGTTTTCGCTCTTGCTTCAATTACTGCCACAGCTTACGACACTGTACATCACGTCAATGAAGAAGTTTGCATGGCGTCCAAGAGCGCAGCACCAACTTTCCAGCTTGCTCAAAAGGATTTGGCTCAGTCCGATGCAGAGGCCAAACTTGGACAACCTGCTATCTCGAGTTCTACCCACTCTCCAGGACTTCCCACAACTTTCTAGCCTCCATATCACCGGCAGTATCCAGCCTTTTCCCCTGGATTACGCAATTGAGCACATCACTCACCTCCACATCGAAACCCTCGAGGTCCCACACCAGGAACCCAGTTCTGTCACGACATTCTTGTCTGCCTTTACCGGCGTCCAATACCTCACTCTGGGCTTCAATCACTTGGGACACAGCAGTATAATTCCCTTGCGGTCACTATACCTCCCGAAACTTAAATCTTTCGACTTCGATAACATTACCACAACGCAAGAACAGATGGAGCAGTTCGTCAAGCAATACAGATCCGTTCGTGTCAGCATCAGCGAAGTTTCATTATTTCCCCGTCGGTGAAATGAGAACTGGAGCACTAACGGTGATCCGAGGTTGTCTACTCTCAAGCTTAAATTTTCAGGGCTGTGGAAGCGCTGTGTGATGAGACAGGGTACTATGGAGCGTCTGGAATTGGTTGCCGCTACGAACGAAGGATGCACCTAAGTATATTCTGCAGGGTTGTCCGAGGTTCTATATGCACCCACCGCTAGTTTAGCCTCAATTTGAGCATCACTATCCATGCAAGACATCTAAAATTAATCGGGTCTAATATGAAATCAAGATGCGCCTATATTGAACCAACACGACGTACTCTCAATACATAGGAACGCCCGCCCTGCCTGAGATCAGAGAAAAGCTTCTTTCCTTTGCCTTTTACGACTAAAACACTTTTGAACTCATATTTCAAGTTTCTCGTTCTACTTATATTGTACTCTATTCAAATCGTCATCCGAACGTCACCAATTTGTCACCCACGCAACATGTCATCCAGCCGCCACCCGACCAGCACCAAGATAGCCCCCATGTTGACGTGGGACTACGGAATGAGGCTGGACTGCAACGATCCTTCTGACCTTCGAGACCGCTGGATCAAAGCAATTTCAGAAGGCTCTGCTCGCCAGATGCTGATGCCCATCGAGGTTGATAATATCAACGATTCCTGCGAGATGTCGCAGGCGAATCGGAAAATCGCTGTTGATAAGCTCCTACAGAGGGATCTCCGAGTTTTCCTTAAGATCAGAACACAGCTCCACTCTCTGATGATCTTCTGGGAGCGTATCATCCACGAGAAGAACCGCTTCGATGCCGAGGGGGTGGACTACCGCGGTCCAGCTATGGATTATCAGACGTGCTTGCTAGGGCTTAAGATAATTCCTCGACGTTGTAGTATTGGTCTACCAATACTGCAAGAAGTGTCAGATTTGGCTTCCAGCCCGTCCTCGAAGAGGAAAGTGTCCCCTCCGAAGACCCACGAAGCCGATTCAGAGTCAGAGGACTGCAAGCCGTCACAGGAGACCAAGCGAGCTAAGATGCGGCGAGGAAGGGCAAATGACACGGAAAGTGATGAGGAGGAGGAGATTGATTATGACGAGGATAGTGAGGATAGTGATGATGGTGGGGATGATGACTTCGAGAATGATTCGGAGACGACGGACGAGGAGCCTCTAAGGGGGAGGACCAGACAGAGAGCTGTGCGAAAGAAGACTTCCATTGCTCCAAAGAGCAAGCAGCTAAAGAAGGGGGGAAGTCACGGGGCGCGAGGGGGTTCCGCGCCTTAACACGAAAGGCAGAGTTAAGGATTTTGATTCGGAGGATGAGCAGCATAAAACCAGGCTGGTAAAGTTTCTGCGAAAGTAGCGTATGATCTGTTCAATGCTTGCTCAGTCAATTAACTGATGGAGTGTCGCTGCCGCTGGTCGGTATCTCTACCAAGTCTTTCTTTTTGTTCTCTCCTGGCTTTTACAGATAGAATTTCCTAGAACCTGGTCTATATGAAAGTTTGATTCATGTCTCAGCTATTCCCGATCTTTCAAAATGCCTTGCAATAAAAAGGGATGTGTGCTCCAAGTTCTGTGAGGTATTCAAGAAGGTATTATTCCTACTTGCTGAAATGTAAGGATAGACATGATCGCCGCTTACCTATCATTTCTAGATGGGTTTTTCCGTGACTTCTAAGAGCGATGAAATCCTGCAGCTTGGTCAACGAAGGTACTCATAATGAGTGAGATGATGCTCTGGAGATGGTCTATTCCGTACTTAAGCCAGTTCAGTGCTAGAATAAGGAGGTGAAATCGGTCAAATGCCGTCAACACAAACGCAAAGGATCCGACATCCCACATTCATACTTATAAATAGCGAGTGCGCAACCTGGGACATATAATCGCTGAGCGCACACTTCAATCCTTCTCCATAAACAAGCCGATTCCTCTCAATTGATAATCTAGACTCACCTCCGCTCTTTGACACGCCTTTTTTATGATGGCCCCTCTTCAATTCCGGATCCTCGACCAAAATAGTCACCCGATCGACGCGGCACCTATTATCATAGAGGCCCTCGATATCGAGAGTGGGCAACGGTTGACCGATACCACTCTCAGACTTCAGCGTTCAATTACACCCTCCTATGTGTCCCCGAGGAACCTGATATCTTCTACGGATTCCAGCCCAGACCTGTTGAAGCATACAATTCCGAGTTGTGGCGCTTCATATTCTGCGCCGACAAATATTTCGTCTCACAATCTATTCCTTGGACCAATATCTGCGTGGACGCACGTCTTCCAGGTCGCGTTCAGCACCTCATTACCCTTTCATTTGGCCCGGACAAGTTCACTTACGAGGTTCAACACACTTCTGCACCTCTTCCCATGGACTTCATACTTTTTGACGACTTGGAACTCGAAAGGGACTGGACCGGGCTTCCAGTTAGGGCGCCGCAGTCTCACGAAGACAACGATATGTCAGTACCCATTTCGCCAGATAATAATGAAGACAACAAGTCCTCGCCTGTGTCTCCAAAGGGCTGTGATACAGGTGCGGATTTACACGAGGCCTGCGGGAACTCAGGCAGTCCCCCTCCGGTCCATGAATCAATAGGACAGAAGAGAAAGGCAGTTTTCAGTAGCGACGATTTGCCTGCAACGAAAAAAACCCAGTAGTGGTCAAATTATTTGTTATATTTATGAGTTTAAGAATATTCCTTATACACCTGTAGCCTGTCTTGCTTTAATTTGTTCTGTGGTCTACTTAAATTAGCGAAATCTGAAAGTCTTGTCGTTTCCATGGACTGTACCCTTGGCAATCATTATATCTGTGATTATGAAAATGATTGCATTTAGATTATAACAGACTATCAACGACAACCTATGAAGCAATCTGACAATAATGAAGCAGTTTCCATACATTTTTGGCATCAAATATGGAATTTCAAAGTCAATTGCATACGTTATATAGAGGGAGGACAATGTTTCTTACTAAAGAAGTACCGCAAGATTGACACCTCGTCCAGCGCTTTTCGAGCAGCTTGAAAAGGAAAGCACTGTAACAGTCAGGAATCAGAGATTACCTGCACTGACGCAATCGCTCTAACACGATCATAATACTCTTGAACACATCGGACAAGAGGGACATTTGGGAGAACGTCGTGATATCGAACGAGTGTCCAGACTTCCACTGCGACCATGAGCACATCCTGCCGTACCATAAAATTGAGAAATATGCTCAGTACCGTTCCAGGAATGCCGCGGATGTCGTAGTGCGGAAGATGAACGCCGCGAGGCACTTGCAGGACGTCTCCACCCTCATTACGGGCGGGGGGATGTGGCAGTCCATTGACGCCCAGTCTGATTGCTTCTTCATAGCAGCAGACCACCGGTCGTAGCTTGCATTCAAAAAAGATGCCATCAACTCTGTTATAGAGTCTCGCAAGTGACCAGACAGGCTCTCGCATTACTAATATCTATCAATATGGGACATTTTGGTATTTTCGGCGTTGTTCAAAACTCACGTTCACCCCAAGCAACCCGGACAGGTGGAGGAGGAAGAAGACTGGATGCTTCCGTCTCATCTGAGACAATCTGTGGTGACGGTGGCTCGCTGGATAATGTAGGTGACTCCAGAGCCTGTGGGCTGCTAGGACCCGAATGATGAACTGGAGAGTTGGTGTGAGGTGATGGCATCATTGAAGTCAAGAGATGCGTCCTGGCGTGATTCTACTGTAGAAACTAGGAAGTATGAACAGCTTGAAATATGATATTAGGTTAGGGAAAGCTCTTTGTGCTTTATAGGTCACGCATCAACAGACCCTCCTCTCCCAATTTCACTACACCCCTAACCTGGTATGTCATCATGAGTTCATGCTATGATTGCTTTTTCTCTTGTATATTCACAAGATCGAATTTTGGCAGGGTACTTCGGTGCAATATGATATCAATTGGCCATCTGGAGCCTAGATCACTACCCTTGCATTTCATCAATCGACAGGTCAGCTAATTTCGTCCATCCATCATTCAATTTCATGAAGATAGCATATTATGACCTCATGACTTGTAGCTATTACATAGTTGAACAGTGCCTATTGGAGGAAAAGCGAGTACAAAAGTAAATCACCAGCAACCATATTCCATCACAGCTAGAGACTATGCATTCGGGATCATAGCCAGGGACCATAGCTGGGGACCATGGCTGGGGACCATGGCTGGGGACCATGGCTGGGGGCCATGGCTGGGGACCATGGCTGGGGGCCATGGCTGGGGACCAGGGTTGGGGACTATAGCTGGGGACCACGGCCGAGGACCATGGCTAGGGCCCATATCTAGGGACCATAGCTGGGGACCATGGCTGGGGATTATGGCTGAGGAATTGTGTATTCAAGACGGGCTAATTTGAGCAGCAACTTTCTTGAAAGGGGTTGTACAATCTTCGTAGTATCAGGAAAGGCAAATCTGTTTATTTAGATGCATATATGAAGGAGGTAGGACAATATTATAAAGGTGCGTTCTGAGCGCAGCCACGAACGGATGTTCTAGCAGTCAATGTACCAACTCCACCCGTCACCCACAGCAAATATGTCACAAACTTCGTTCAGTGATGGAGAAATTTCTGAGTCTGGGAGTTCGCTGCCAATCTTGTCAGCTCTGAAAGTCCCCATGGACTCACCTCCACCGACAATCATCAACACAAGGATCGCGCAACCTCTTGACACAAAGACACATAATTTTGGAATGCTACCACTCTCAGCACTACCATCCGCTCCCATCAGTCCTGAGGTTGTACCTCCTGTCCTTGAGACCCCATTCCTTCATCGTCTTGCCCGGTGGCCCAGTAAGTCTGCAGTTGTGCATATGAAATGTATCTTCCTGCTAATACTTCCAGCCTCTACGGACGATCCAGAGCCAGCCGAATGGAGGGTACTTGGCCGAGCTGGAGAGGACAATGGCGTATCTTCGTTTCATGTTGAGCTGGGCCCAATAATTTGCAAGAGCACCACCATGGCTAGCAAAGATACCAGCGGATTTTTTCAATTCTGCGGTCGGCGCTCACATTGGGAGAGCATTCCCGTCATACCAAACCATCGCTTACTTGCTATTAACCACTTGAGTGCCATCTCTTCATTTGCATTCCGCGACATAGAATATCTAGATATGATGATGTGGCGAGGTGATTGGGTGGTATTGGTGAATGTTATTTATATAGTTCGGTTTGATGATTTCTGTAAGCATCAACCTCTTCTGCGGGTTATATGGAAGTTGGTAGATCAGTAGGATTCCGGATGTGTTAAGGTGCGGCTGAATTTTCTGAGCTGCTAAGTAATAGTCTTGAATGCAATATTCTCAACTCTCATGACAGATATCTCTAGTTCTTGCTGTTCGACAGACCCTCCAGCTGCATGCAATGATATCAAAACAAGCTTCATTTTGCGAGTTCTGGAAGAAATTTCATTGCTGAGGAGACTGAAATATGATAGTCTGTTTTGAGTATTAATTAATCAGAATGCTATGTAATCTCACTTCATGGTCCCCAGGCATAATCATCACCCCCGGGAGTCTTGGTCCAAATCCACGCTTCCCGGTTCCACCCCTAGACCCATGCTCCCGGCTTTCATGGTCTCATTCTTAGCCATGGTCCCCAGACATGGTCCCTATGGTTTTGGTTTCGGGTTAGACCGGCTTTCTAGCTTACCGATGAGTTCAGGACGCAACCCATGGTTAGACTTCGTTGCAGGCCAGCAAGACGCGAGACAATGGATCAATACACTAGCAGCCTGCACTATTTTCAGAGCTAGTTATGTACATGCATGAGCTAGAACCCGGATCTAGGGGAGTAATCGATACGACATGGTAGCATGATGATTCGGTCATCTGCAAAAATCCCTTCCTATATTGAACTGCTCGCAACCTGCTGTCTATCTCTTGCACATGCTTCCTGTCTCACAAGCGCTCTTGAATACCACCTTGTCAAAGAATATCGGACTTCACGCTCGAAGCAATGGAGGGAACGACTGCAGGCCCAGCGTCTCGATTACCGCTCCGCAACGAGGAGATCCTGGACAGCTCATACCAGCCCCTGTATGAATCCGACTTCAACCCTGAGAGCATAGAGAAGTATGTCAGGGCATACCAAACATACATCCAGAATGTATATCCCTTGCTCCCGCCGCGACGTTTGAGCAGAATAATCGCACATCTGCAGAGCGAAGTCAAAGCCACGCACAAGTGCTCAGATGGTTCCCTGCCACGTCGCAGACCTCTAGAGTTCAAGGATTGTCTCACCAATGTGCTAGCTCTTTTAGTTTTGGCTCTGGGCAGTCTCTTTGACTTTACTTACTCGCCCGCAGCGTCTCTTCCGGGGACGGCACGTATTGGTTCGTCTCTGTCATGGTGTAGCCGCATTATCTTGATCCCGACAGTCATCTAACCATTTGTTGGGCAAGGAAGGCTTCCCTGGTGATTATTATTTCTTGAACGCAAAAGCCTTTTCTTCTTTTGGATTCAAGGAGTATAATCTTGGGGTTTCTGGATTTGATTACATCTGCACGCACATTCTTGCTAGTCTCTACTACAGACAGCTTGGACAGATAGGGCATGCTCTGAGGCATGTCAGGTTTGCTCAGGATATAGGTGGAGGTATATTGTAAGCTCCCTGCTCAGTTACTCTCCTATTTCTTTTTCTCTTTTTGCTAACAAATACAGAAACTCATCAAAACTTCTCTATGGAGATCTCTGGATTGAGTCACTTGCTACGAATCCTCATAGCAGTTTGATTCTCATTTCTTTTTGGTGTTGCAGGATATTGAGAAGGTATGAATCATATTCCATAGAAAGGTATCATTGCTAACCTGTGTAGTCATTGCTATACAGCTTATGACTTGCGCTCTGACGCGCTTCTTGCACTTCAAGAAGAGGTACCACATCCGCATAAGACAACGCTACAAAGAGGGGGATTCTCGGAGACTGTCATAGCATCTTTTACCCTCCATGTCTGCGTTGAGACATCTCGGTCATCAGTCATGAAGGCCTTGCATCTATCGCACCGCAGCGATTTCTGGAGAAAACCTGAACAGCCAATCATAAGGGGATCCATGATCTCATGGGCCAAAGAGGATGAGGTGATCTACCCAGATGGCCTCAGTGCTATTGATCTGAGTCGTATTCAAAAGTGCCTGACCGCACTACTTGCAAGCCTTACTGCCTCAGACAGTACTGAGGGTGCGTTATCATATATGTATGGATCCATTTCATCCCGGAATATCTTTTCTTTATGATTAACTTCGCGCTTAGAAGATGGGATTCTCTCATGCTGCTCACCGCTATATATTAGATCCCGCACTTGGGAAATTATGTTCAACGAAGACAATTGCAGCGATTGTATCATCGAAATAAGGAACTACTTCAGAAATCAGTGTTTGGAAGTAGGTTGGATGTTGAAGTACAGATGGAAGTCTTGAAGAGTCTTTTAGTCACAATGCCCTCTAAACCGGATTTATAGCCTCTTGGATTATCAAAAAATATCATCAAGCAGCGATCAAACAAGCAGTGCTGCAGCAACTGAGCTGATTTGCATTGCCAGCTTTTTCTATTGCATATGGTGCTTTCTTGCTCCTCGCTCTGCAATGCTTTGAAATTGCAAATCTGAAGCAACAGTAGAACCCAACATCTATAACCAAGGTGTTATGACCCATTCAACATGCAGGTCACGAAAACAGGCCACGGAACAACAGGGAGGCGCCAGACCGCCCACCAATCAGTGAACACACCGCCTACGATGTTCGGAACCCCTCGCGTACGTAATCAAGGGTTAGGGTTAAAAGGGGCAAGGATGGATCATTGGATCACCAAATGATCCAGTGAGCCTGGATCATCAGGATCACTAGTGATCCAAGTGAGCCATACTGAAGAGCCGGATATATAACCACAGTCATTACCACCATTAGATGAGATCTTGTATATAGCTCTTCAGTCGTCAATCTAAGTATTCAGTCTTATATACTGAGTAGCCCCAAAGGCAGTGAACACTTGCATCATTCATTAGGACTTGTACGGTTCCGTATTCAAGGACTTAGCACTTTGATATCGCTCTTGTTAGCATAAACCCAATCAGTACTTTGGTATCTTCGGATTACTGCAGTGCTCATTACACAAGGCCTACACAAGCATTGATTTCAATGACATATAGTTAGACTTGCTGAAACCATAGCTGGAAACCATAGCTAGAGACCGTAGCTGAGGGCTATGACTAGGTGCAATAGCTAGGAACCATGACAAGAGACTAGAACTCAGAGCTATGACTGATACCATGGCTGGGGACCATAGCTGGGGACCATAGCTGGGGACCATGACTAGGGACCATGACTAGGGACCATGGCTGAGGATCATGGCTGGGAACTATAGCCGGGGTCTTGTTTCTTACTACCTGAGATCTTTCTGTGAGGATTCTACACTGGTCAACTCCACTTTTGTCAAACCTACTATTATAGTGTATATGTATTATAAGCTTTATCTTGATTTCAGTCTGGTGATTCCCAATGCTAGCTGGCGGAATGTTCTGACCGTGCATCCAGGAATCGCCCAAGCAATATGGGCTAGCCTTAATGCATTCTGCATCTGCAATGCAACACATAATTTGACTAGTTGCTTGGCCTAATGCTTGCTAATTGCAACAGGTTATGTGAGCTGTAACATGGCCTAGCGCCAAAGTCCAAATTTGCATAACTGCAGCGAGCCCAACTGCAAGATGCTTTTTATCACAAACAAAATTTCGGTGCTGTTGTCATCACCTGGACACGAAGAAAGTTGGGGGCGCAAATTTGTGCTGGCCTCTAGGTCTGCTTCGATAATCGGAATCTGTTTAGAATATTAGAAAGACACATCTCGCAGCTTGAAAACTTTCTCCAGCAATGTAGATTATACATTCAGGTTCCTGTCAACTCCCTTATTATCTAGTATGGATTCTTTAAAGTGGACTCTCAATTCTGTTATTGCTTACATCGCTGCAAACCCCGAGTCAATAAATGACCTAGCTTTGACAACTATCCGACAGGGCCGCCGAGAACGTGGCTGGCCCGAAGAGACCCATCCAACTCTGCCTATTTCCCTAGGTCTCAGTGGTCTTTTCTTCTCTGGATTTTCGATTGGGACAACAGCAACATGTGATCTTAGACTTCCTGATCTAGATGGGATTGCGCCGAAATGTTGTTCTCTTATATTTCAAGGAAGTAAACTAATCCTGCAGGGCCTCTCTCCTGCCGTCAACAGAGATGATAATGCAGTCGACATGCATAGTCAGACAGCGGACGAGGCCTGCGGATCCTCTCGGATCTTATGGGATAGTTTCATGACTGCTACTCATGTGGAGCTCAACTTCCATCCGGAACTTCGATATATTCTTCGCCTTCACCCTGGCAGGTTGAAGGGCTTCTACAACTTCATCAACCGTGTCTCGAATATCCCCGCAGATCTTCGGTTGCAACACTCCAATTCGCAGATGGCGATCGAATCCGAGAACGTATGTTGCCCAAATCTTTTGTTGTATATCATGTTCTGATAATCTTTGCAGAATAGTGTCGATCGATTGCGCGGCTCTAGTAGTTCTCACTGTAGCGGGTACTTTGAGAGCAATGAGCAGGTCAATATGCAACACTGTTCTCCAGACAGAGATGACAACAGGGATGATGATCCCATAGCATCAGTTTCGGATTCTGAAGCAGAGGCTGCCCAGATGGCACAGATTCGAGACTTGAAAGCTGGTTACATACAGCCTGGCATAGTTGGTGGAGTTAGTGGCCTACTACAAGTCGATTCTCTGTGCTCTGTCTGGGGTTACAGTTCAACAGCAAGTTTGAGACTTATGCTTGCTGAGGCAGGCTTTCACGCTGTCTTTGTGAAAGACACGGCATATTTCTCCCTACACCAAATCATTCTCTGTTGCCGCCATCTATTGTTCAGAACAAGGGAGGAAAACAGCAACACGGCTGAGGAAGCCATCCTCAGGGTTGCGGAGAAGCTTCACCCAAACATCAGTGAGGTCAATGCTGAGTTTGCATTCAAGAGGCTCCATGTTAAGGACAAGACTGTTCGATACTTACTATCTCACAACCTGATCCATCTAGAAGACATTATCTGGGCAACGGGCTGTGCGCGATCACTTCGAGAGGTGGTTGAGATGTTGGATGAGTCCGATGTGCGTAAGATTGACTTCTTTCAAATGGGTCCAGTCATTTTTATCACAAGAGATACTGCTCAGCGGCTCATTCAACAACACCACGAATTGGGAGGAATGCTTATCATGATAGAGTAAGTATTCTAATTATAAGAATTTTGATTCTATTCAAGTTGAAAACTTCCATTTTCGCACTTTACTCCTATCCCATGTCTTCTTTGTTTATTTGCGAAATCATTCTATTAGTTTTTTTTTGAAGCATTGAGATCAAGCTATTTGTCTAAAGACCGCTTGAGTAATATATAGCGCGCTGAGCTATGTGCAATTTGAATACATAAAGCACGCCTGTTCGGTTTTCGATGTGAAGGGGAAAGCCCAAAGTCTCAGGCCAAGTGTTCTGTTGCAGCGCCAGAGCCCGCTAGTGCAGGCTGCTGAAGCAGGGGAGCATGCAAGCAGCTGGCTTCAGTCAGTGTTGCGAGACAAAAGGCTACATAGGCTTACTGCTTTTCAAGAAACTTGTATTTGTCTACTGAAGAATATTAGTAGAATCATGCATACACGGTGCATTCTCCCACTCAGGCCAACCAAGGGGCTGTGATTCTGCCACCTTCTTCAGAGGCTTTTCAAGCAGTTCAGAAAACTCTGTATAACCCTCTTCTTTCATATGTAAGCCATCCTCTAAAAGGGACTCCAGGTACCCGCTTTTCCCTCCTGGAGCACCAAAGGGTATATCCTTATCAAAAACTTCAAGGGATTTATCCTTGACCCGATCTATTAATCTCTTATTAAGATCAACCAATTCCACATTGTGACCATCCTTTGAGGGCCACAGAACAAGCTCGCGTAGACAGTCAGCATACTTTTGTGTTAACTCATAAGTCCTTACTAATCCCCTCCCTTTGCCTAAGTCCCATGTAGTGCGGCGAATCTCATCAAGTGGTGGCATTGTTGTGATTAATATGCTTGGCTTGGACTTCAAGCATGCAAAATATTGGATGATTTCAAGCATGTTGTCTCTGAATCTCGGCAATGGTATATGTTGTTTGTGTCCCGGAATACAAGCATCATTAGCACCTAGAACAATGATCTATATAATTAGGGCGTTAGATCAAAGAATAACGAAATTATAATTGGGATGAAGTGAAATTAAGAAGAACAGTAAACTCACAACGCATGCAATCTTGACAGATTCTTTGCGGGGAACAAATATTGGTAGCCTGGATTTCATCTGAGACGTATTGTAACCAATACAGCCTCGGAGAACAACATCAAAGCGACCACGACCTACTGTACAATACATTAGTATCAAATAGTTCTAAATTGAAAAGTCACACCTACTGTCTCTAATTTTTCTTATAGCAAGAGATTTATCGTAACCATCGACATGAGAATCTCCAAGTATTACTACTTGAGGCAATGATGTCTATAGCAGGTCAGAATCTGTAAATGCACAATTTGCAGGACCACATACAGCCATTTTTGCAATAGGAATCAGTCTTGAATAGATAAGTATAGGATGGGACCTGTGCTGAGATTATTGGAAGAGTTCAAGGCGTGCTTTGAATAGTGATTGTAGAAAAAACTCGTATTGAAAAAATCAGGTTGCTTCTCCTTAAATATATATACTCAAACCCTCTTTCAGATTAACGTACAATCACACACCTAAGTTTTGTTTTAGAGTCTCCTTTCCGATCTGCGGTTGAGATCTAGTAGATTTTGCAGCCTCAGTACAAGTCCGTGATATTGCATATACTCAGTGTCTACTCCCTCCAACCAAAGCAAACAAATCTACATCAAAAGCATATTTGCAATTTGCTGCGCAGAAGCATACCATCAAAATAAGATTATTTTGCTGCAAGTGCGTTGGACCGCCTACACTTCTCAGGACTAGTCTGCCGGTAGTCTCAGTGTGGATTTTTTGCCGCAAGCGTGGAATTTTTGCCGCAAGCGTGGAATTTTTGTCGCAAGCGTGAATTTTTTGCCGCAGGGGCGGCAGACCCTGTCTCTTAGAATTCCCGAGCTATCCTCTACCCCGCCCCTCCCTTATCCGTTAAGCAACGAAGAGTAGGTCAGAAGCAAGTCTGGCGATACGATACTTGCACAGCACTTGCTATTCATTTTACATTATGCTGTGAGATCTGGGGCACAGGCAAACGTCATTTATATCACACGGTCTAGACCAGGTCTGTTGCAGCTTAGTCAATATGGCGCAGCAAGTATATGAGACCTTTTCAAACAATGAAGTCAGCGACGAGATGATGGTTGAAGCTGCCAGACTCTTCAGCGAGAATTACGGCACTTGGGGGAGCAAATCCGACAATCCAGGTGAGTACCAATCACAGTATTCATACGCTTAATCTAATGCGCTTGAAGGCACCCCTGTCAAAATAAGTGCACGACGACTTCGATATCAGTACCTGTCTACAGACACAGCCAGTTCTTATACCAGAGTTCTTATTAATGGAAATCTTGCCGGGAACGTCTTCGTCTGTCGTTGGGAGCATAATGGCAAGATAGTGTGTTGGATTACACAACTTGTTGTCCATAAAGCTTACCGCGAGCGAGGGCTTGCCCGTAGCCTCCTCATGTCACTCAGGCAGGAAACTGATGATATATTTGGGGTTATAAGCTCTCATCCAGCTGCTTGCTTAGCTGCTGCATCAAGTTATGGAAGTATGCTCGATTCTGTTGGCTATTACCTGCTAAGATCTCGAGCTAACTTTGGTTAGGGGGGATTGAGCGAGTCTCGGTTGACTTTATTGGAGAATACGCCGAATCAATCCTGGCGACGTCGCCGATCTCGTATATCAGAGACGCCAAGTTACGAGGTAGTCTCTTCGAGCAGACTCCGACTGGCATGGTCTCAGGCGTGGATACCAACTTCTTTGTTGATCACGAGGAGCCACTCCAAGCCCTGGAGACTGTCAGGGAGGAATTGAATTGGCCGCTAGGAAATCTTCCGGATGGATTCGAATTCCTGATCCTTCTACCTGGTAGCCAGCGCCGTCAAATGGCTCTCAAGAAGCATTAATATCATTCAGTGGTCTAGACAGTGGCTGTCCTCATTCATAAGGCCGCAACGGTTGATAAGATCACGTAGTATAGCCATTCGTTTCTGATGCTGAAGCTCCGGACCCATTGACTGCGCTCGGAATAATAGATAATCCGGTTTAGTGCTGCACGTGATACCAGCATTGAATCCGGACTTTTCAGCTTTCCGTGCAGCCCCGCACTTACCATGCGCATCGCAGGTACCAATGTCAACCTTGCTGTGGTGGCATAAGCCAGAACACCCTCTCTATGTCTCCGGCCAATCCGTACCCGAACCAATGCTCTGATTGTTCCAAACCATTCAAGCGATGGCACACATGTTATGGATCGTCTCATCGAAATGGTCCTGCTAGCGCAAAGTATGCCCGGGACATGACTATCCCCGTGATCCCAACGATGATAGCGCCGCTCCAACGCGACATAGCCAAAAAGTATGTACGACTTGAGAGCAGTCTTTCATTACATTGCTAATATTCATGGTATCAGCGTGGCAACATCTTCATTTCAGCCACAAGATGGCCCGGACAAGACCCAGGATACAACTATTCCCGTACAAATATCCCTAGACAGTGAAGTGTTCAAGTTGTATGTACTTTTTATCAACAATGTATCCTATTACATTGCTAATATTGCTTAATTCTAGCATAGCAAACTATCCAGTGCAGTCACAAGCATCGGAAGCACTCAGTGGTCATGTGATCAAAGCGCTGCTAGCTGCATCTGCTTCCAAACATCTTAGTCCAGGAAGCCGCGAGCAAGCCGTTGAAGCTGCCACTCTTTGGGTCTCTCAACAAGACATATCTTGGCTCGAGCCGGAGGTAGTGTATCGAAAGAGTGTTCTCCTACGTATGAAAGGGGACATTGAGGGCTCTCAGCGCATTCTCCAAGCTTGTCTCGCCAAGAATATTGCGTCTGCCGAGTGCGCATCCCAGGCTTCTAGGCTCCAACGCAAGATTACGCTCTTACATCTTTCACAAGCAAACAATTACGCCTACCGCTCTCAATTCAGAGAAGCTCACCATCTACTTCGGCAATGGACCCCAAGTGAGATTACGTCACAGGAAGAGGATGCTCTGCTGTGGGATCAGACGATGTGCGTCGGCCGCGTCTTGAGAGGGCAGGGTGACTTTGAAGCTGCAAGAGTATGCTTCAAAAAATGCGTCGAAACCACCCTTTTACCCAAGTACAAGCGGTACATTGCTGTGTCAGCCTTTGCTGATGTGGAATGTGAGTTGACAGCCCTGCATAGCAGAGCACATCCTCCTCTAGAGCAGGTTGAGGCTGTGACTCGACTCGAGCTTGAATCGATTCCTCTGTCTGGCCGGATCCAAAAGGGGTATCGGAGACTTCTACTATCTCTTATTGAGATCAAAATCTTACAGGGTGATCTTTGCGCTGCATTCACTCTGACGAAAGAGAGTTTGGCCAGATACTCGGAGCTAGCATACCCAGATATTGTCGACCGAGTTGGTCATCTCAGGGCACTTATCGCGTTTGCGCGCCTATCACTGACACCAGCAGAAGAAATCGAGCGATGGGATAAAGTCTTGGAACAGGGACGTGCCTATAATCCTGGAGAAGAAGAAGTGTTTCTTTGTGGTGTCGTTGGTCTCTTTCTTAGCTCTGCATATAATCGCCTTGGGGAACTCGAGTTGGGCCGTGAGAAGCACTTGCATTCAATCAGGATCCTCGACACGCATCGACCTCAATTTTTGATCCCTGGACTTGGGACTTATTTGTTCCATCACGCACAAGCCAGGGCGAACACTTCATTCCGTTCATCATAAAGGCAAATGCAATGATAAAATCATTTCCAAATTTTACACATTTGATCGACATGCTCAGTGTGCGCGGTCTCTATGCTGCTCGTGACTCTTTTGTAGAATTATATCAGCACTTGACCGGGCCTCGATGACTTTGTGCATTACAGAAAGAGTATACAAGTAAGAGAATCTGCTTATTGAAGAAGATTCTGCTGCCTAAAGGGCCTTAAGCCACTAACAATTGCTGTCAGTAGACCAAATCATCATCTGCGGCTTGATAGTAACAATAGAACAAGTCATCACACAGATTCGTGCGTCCAGCCAGAAAAGTTGCGTCCGGTATATCGAGTTCCCGATCACGGACTGTTACCAGTATATGAGAGACTGGGCACCAATTATGACTCACCATTCAGAATACTGGTCACAGATTTAGTTGGTCATATTGGGGACTGGTCACAACTTCCTGGCCGGGTATGAAGGACTGGTTACAACGTATGACTGAGAACTCGAAATACTGATTACTAGCTGGACATGAAAACTAATCATAACCTATGATTTGGACCAGTCATAATTTATATTCAGTTACTTACATTTAGCCAGAAAGTTATAACTGATAGCCTGAGTAATAAAGAGTTAATCATCATTGAACTCGATGCTAATTCTACCCTGAGTAATCTGATTCTTGATAGTTTCAACTGCGTCTCCAAGTTCATCTTTGACCCATTTCTCAAGCTCAATTTTCGCACCAACCATTTGATCGTCTATCTGGCAGTCCAGTTCCGCTCCTGCCCGTTCGATTTGTTCGTCCAATCTGGCTACCTCGCTTGCGATATCATCGCACTTCTCAGACTGCTCCCTAAACAAGTTGTTGACATGGTCTAAGATTCGAGCCTCCGCTTTCGCCAGTTCTTTATATAAGGTGTCTGTGAGGCTCTTCTGTTGTTCACTGATCATTTTCTTGCACACAGCTTCAATCAGTATTGTCTCAGGTCCAGCAGAGCTCGCACGTCGCCGCTTCTTAAACCTTGAGGATGCATCGGACGCTGCGATCTGAATCAGCATTATGACAGGAGATTCTACAAGCCAGTACTTACGGAAAGATTTCTCCAGCGTAGGTGGGGATGGGTCTTCTAGTTCCTCATAAGATGGCGGGCTCGGAGGAACGGAAGCCAAGCTGGTGAAAATCCGGCCACCTCGCCCACAATACAATGCAGCAAGTCGCGCAGTCAAATCCTCCGATTGTTGAGACTTTTGGCTGGAGAGGACTTGACAAAGCTGCACTAATGAATTATTGGACTTTAAGAGGTAGATTGTTAAATTAAGTGTCTTTGGAAGCAACAAGACAGAATCAAGAATATTGCCTTCAGCTTTATTGGCCGCACGAGGAGCGAATGGCGGCCCTACCAGATCAGCAGGCCTGGCTAGTACGAGGCGCAAGCACCTTGTATTAGTGCCTAGACTGTTGCAAATTTGCTCCGATGTACAATCTGGAACAAGCGTAGCGGAACGTATACGATCCAACTGGATCCAAAGGTAGAAGGGCGTCCTGACTCGAAGGCCTTCATTCTGTCGCAACTGGATCGTGAGTCGGAGTTCTAGCAGGACCGTCCTGCCTGATGCATCAGAGACCGCAGAGAATATCAGAGGACGGCTCGCGGAATGGACTAGATCATATTGAGTACCATCGTCCAGAACCCATTCGATAGCTGCAGGCAAGCCTGTGAAAGAGCTCGATGGTATGTGCGCCATTGACGTCTGCTCAGCCATAGCCAAAAACTTTCTGTAGCAAGAAATAATTAGTACACCGAGCAACAGTTCCCAACTGGGAAAAGGGAGACGTATCAGACAAGATGATGTGTAAGACGGAACCCTTGCGCAAGTAAGCAAGATCCCGCCCACCCCGGCTTTAGAGCAGCCTTGACTCGTGATTTTGAAGAAAAAAAAAGTCAAGAAGGGAAGGGAATAACTAGCCATCTAAAGTGAAGCACAGTGGGATAGATAGGCGTTCGCACGTCCAGCAACTTTTTGAGGATTCTTCCTATTCTCTAGGTCCGCAAACCTAGCGTATAGGTGCAAAGTGAAGCGATAAGTAACCTGATACAGGCACACGATCACACGCAAAACAGAAACGCCTCGAAAAAGTCCCACTCAGGTCCAGGTCGGTAGATTCCTGTCGCTTGACTACTGAGAGCTAGCCACAATATTCCATAGTGCTACTCCAGATGTGCAATGGAGTATTTCAATGTAGATGAGAAGGGTCGTGGGTGCCAAATGGGGTCGTGTAGCCTGGCGGCTTGATAATACGGATGGTGATGGTGGCAATCAGGGGTGCGTAGATGAAAGATGGAAGTCAGAAGATTAGGGGATCGGGATCCTCTATATGTATGTCAGAGCACCATAGTAATATTACCTCGGCTAAGGAGGTCTGGCTGATTCAGCAATGTGGAGCGTGTCTAAGGGGGGTTTGTGCTCCGGACTCGGGATTTCGGATCTCCTCAAGGCTTGCCCAGTCCATTCATTTGCATGAGGTTGCGGTACCTAGACCAACGTGTAATTGGGTAGGCAACCTATGTACTTCAAAATATCAAATACTGCGTCGTATTTACGTAACAGCTGTCTAATTAAAGACTGTTTATTGGCTAAAAGAGCTATGATAAGAATTGAGTTTCAAGCCATTCTTATCGCACCAATGTCAGATGTGACATTTCGTAATAAGGACGAACGAAGGAGCAAGCTCAAACGCGAATATCAAAACTAAGACCTAAAAGGCAGGAGCCCCATATAATTGATCGAGTTCTGAACGCACCGGATACTTTACAGTGACAAGCCAACTTTTCAGTGTCTGTTAGTAGGTACCTGTGCGGCCATATTTCGTGCCTTTATGAGTACATTGTCTAGACTTTCTTTCATCCAAGTTTGTATGCAACGGTCTGCCTAGTATAGTGGTTAGTATCTTTCGTTGTGGCTCTAAACCCAAAGCGGAATAGTCAAAACTTCCTCTTCAGAACCAGTTCCGAAAAGACCCATGTTCGATTCATGGGGCAGACACATTTTTTGTCTTTTTTTCTTTTTCGTCGTTTGGGGTGATGATTTGGTTGTGCAGATGCACTTGGGGCCATGCTTTCTTTTCTTTTCTTTTTTTGTCTTTTCCACTCTTGCTCATCTTCAATGTTGGAGCTCTTTCTTTTTCCACCGGAGTTCTGGTGGAAGTGTGCCTTGGTGAATGTCATCTGGGCAGGGCACCTGCTGCTTGGGATTCATCTAAGTATTCTGGCTGTACTGCTCAAGCTGCATCTTACCTGGTATGAATTTGATTCTAGTTCTAGTCGAGGTAGGAAAGACCAAAAAGTAAAAAAAACATCTGGATATTTCGTTATTTCCTTATATCTTTCGATGTTCTTTTCTTTTTCAAATAGAGAAAAGGCGGGCAGTGGCTGGAATGCAATGTCCCTTCTGAGCAACCAATTCTGTTGTCGTGTGCTGTCTACCTAGTATAGTGGTTGGTGTCCAGGAGTGTGGACGACAGACAGGCATCATTAGACGACGCTGCTACTTGATCAACATGGGATCTGCCCCCCTTTCGCCTCTCACTTCTTCCCCATTGTTTTCTCTAGTCTTCGCATTTCTGTTCTCTTCTCTTTTACATGTGGCACACCTGTATTGGGTAAATGGTATTGAGGCTTACAAATGTGAGCGGCTAGTGTTTGAGGCAAATTTCGAGGTCAGTCAGGGCTGTATGTAGCCTCTTTGTCTATAATTTTATATATCCCATCTTCCTTTTTGTTTTCTTCCCCAACACATGCAGCTGTGCCAAGATCCACCTCCCTCTTCATCCCTATCATGTACAGTAAACATAACACCCGATATATATCTCGTTGTTTGACGCCGTACAGTGGATGCTGTGGATGTCTCCATACCCCGGCTTGGAGCTGACAGACATATTCGGCTGCCTGGCACTTTGTAGTGTTTGTGTTCGTCAGTACATGACAGTATGAGTGTGTAGGGTTCGATTACCCAGGCTCTCGACCCCTCAGCTTGTCACCACCTGACCCGGAAACCCTTTCCCAGCTATTACTCAATTGTCCCTCCAAAGTTTGGTACGGAGGTAATAGTAGACAGCTGAGGAACCCGGTTTTGGACAGTCCGGAATAATTACGGTCTGCGAGCACAAGCCATGGCGGCTAAATTCCACGTTTGCGCTCACGGCTGAATGCACGACATTGCATGTGTGCGTGCGCGCCTGTCTGCCGGGCTTTCTCCTCCCTGAACTACAGCCTACTCCTTCCAGAAGAAGCAATAGCCACGGTAGGTGATGTTACATTCTGCGGCTCGGGACAGCTGTGACTACCGGGAAATGTACTCTGGCGCAGCCTTGGTCCATGCCATCGTGGTTGACAGTCATGCCCTGGGGCCAGTCCTGGTCAGCTTGACTGACCACTATTATTAGTCACATGGGTGGGAAACCTGAGCGTCTGTAGTTACCGCGCGGCCTCGTAGCTGCTTAGATCTTGTCGGCCGAAAGGATCTCGAACAGGTAATGACTACCTGATGATTTGGGGTTGTGAGTTCCTGTCAGGCTACACAAGGCTTGCCTCCCTTTTCAGGTCTCGGCTTTCAGCAACAGTTAACGGAAGTGAAATCCCGGGTGTGGAAGTAGGAGGCAGCCACCAGACTCAGGTGGGAGGAGGGTCTCGGAGGAAAGGCGAGTTAGACAGCGTCCCTTCGGTGGTGATTACCAGTCTGTGAGTAGGTGAGATTCGTACTCCGCACGAGGGCATCTCGTCGAGACCTCGTGTCGGCTAGTTATATAAGAAACCTCGTTGCCCAACTGTCTTGGCAATTACTGGGCCCTTGACCATCCTCTCGATCCTTGAAATAATACCATCCCAACTTGATGATTCTGCACAACATGACACCAGCCCAAACAGCTCTCCTGCTTCTCTCCTCCTCCTACGGCGGCCTGCTCACCAGCGCCTCCCCGGTGGACCACCAGAAGCGGACGACCTGTTCGAATATCCACATATTCGGTGCCCGCGAGACCACCGCCAGCGCTGGGTATGGTTCCGCCATCACCGTGGTGGACGAGATCCTCAACGCCTACCCCGGGTCCACCGCCGAGGCCATCAGCTACCCGGCCTGCGGTGGCCAGGCGTCCTGCGGCAGTGTCAGCTACTCCCAGTCGCTGATCCAGGGCACCGCGGCGGCTGCGGCTGCTGTCAATGCCTACAACGAGGCATGTCCCAGCGCAGAGCTTGTTCTTGTGGGGTACTCGCAGGTGCGTGAATACAAGAGGGAATAGACATCAGCCATATACGTCTGACTACAAGTCTTGTTTCTGACACAATGTCGAAATTATATAATAATAGGGTGCCGAGATCTTCGATAATGCCTTTTGTGGTGGCGGCGACCCAAACCAGGGGCTGACATCCACGGCTGTGCCCATCTCTACCGCTGCCCTTGCCCAGATCAAGGCTGTTATCCTGCAGGGCGACCCTGAATACGTCTATGGACTGTCTTATGATGTGGGAAGCTGTACAGCTGGCGGCGTAAGCCCTCTCTATCTTGTCCCTGATGCAGAGACCTCCCTTTCATAACATCTTTCAACTCTGATTCTTCCTCAGTTCGATGCTCGCTCGTCGAGTTTCGTGTGCGCAGGGGCTTCCAAGATCCAGAGCTACTGCGATGCAAGCGACCCTTACTGCTGCAACGGAGACAATGCCGCCACCCACCAAGGCTACGGCAGCGAGTACGGCTCAGCGGCGCTCGCCTTCGTGCAGAGCAAGCTCGGGTCCGGAACAGGCACGGCGACCACCACTGCTCCAGCCACTACGTCGACGACACCGAGCACTGGTTGTTCTGCGCTGTACGGCCAGTGCGGTGGAATAGGCTATACGGGGGCGACTTGTTGCTCTTCGGGTACCTGCCAGGTCGCGAGCTCTTATTATTCTCAATGTTTGTAACCGACAGAAGAAAAAGTCGGCATCCAAGTGACCAACTATCTGTGAATAGCATATTTGTATATATCCTCTTTGTGTACATACGTAATTACCTTAGGCAGACTGCACATCTATATTTGGTGTCTCGTTCCCTCTTCCCGTACCATCCTCACTTGCCCATGGAGGCTACATATTCTCTCACCAGGCTCTCGGCGCTCTCATCCCGCTTCAGACCCAGCTTCATAGCCGTCGAGTCGTCGACCCTAAGCGGCCAGCTCCTGAGGATCCGCTCCATGACCGGATCCGTCTCCTCCCGCACGTACTGCAGCTTGTCCTCGCCCCCGACCCTGGCCAGCGCGTCCAGCAGCCCCTGCACCGTGACCGAGATGCCGGGGAAGTTCATCCACCGCACGTGCGGCGGCAGCGCCTCGCTCGGCAGCTTCAGCACCGCCAGCAGGTTCTCGACCAGCGTGCCGGGCCCGGACAGCACCGCGCGGTAGGCCCTGTCGCGGATGGGCACGACGCACTCCTGGCCGTTCATGGGCTCGCGGATGATGCCCGACAGGAACGAGCTGGCGGCCTGCGTGGGCTTCCCCGCGCGGACCGACACCGTGGGGAAGCGCAGCGAGAAGGCGTCGATCTCCCCGCGGCGGTGGAGGTCGTTGACGAGGAGCTCCGTCATCAGCTTGTGGGTCCCGTACACCCCGGCCGGCGTGGGCGTCACGGCGTCCGTGATGACCTCTGGGAACGGCGCGCCGTACACGGCCTGGCTCGAGGCGTAGAGCACGCGCACGCCGCGGTTGGTCTCGGCCAGCCGCAGGAGGAGCGCCCGCGTCGCGTCGAGGTTCACGCGCAGGCTGAGCGCCGGGTCGGCCTCGGAGCCGGACGACATGATGCCGTGGAACACATAGACGGCTGCCAGGGGCTGGGACCGGGCGATGAGGTCTGCCAGGGAAGCTGGGTCGCTGAGGTCGGCCTGGATGGTGGCGATATCGTTGTCTGGGTTGGGCACGCCGGCCGGGGGTGAGGGGGTTGCGATGTCGGTCATAACGATGCGGTATTCCGGGTGTTTCTGGAGGAGGGCCGAGGCCAGCCGCTGGCCGAGGAAGCCGGCGGCTCCCGTGATGAGGATTGTCTGTTTTGGAGAAGCCATGTTGACGAGGTGTTTCTGTTTCCGAATCGGCTTTGCATGTAATTTAGCAAGTCTGTGAAATGCAAGTCGAGAGATGGTCTGCAGAGTTACACAGTAATTAGCAGCCGAGCAGGAACCGGATAGTCCCCAGCAGCTACTCGCTAGAAAGCAGCCCGAAGTGGAAAAAAACATATGCTGTACTCCGTAGTTTGTGAGCGTAATTACATGCGGGGTCTGGTGCTGTAAGTTGTGGGCCCCGGTTGATCATTCATGTCCAGCACAAGAGTTTTGAAGAGAGTCTTGCGTTGATCTAATTACTTGACAATTGAGTGTCGTATATAATACAAACGAGCGAGTCTGCAGAGAATATTGTCATAGATTTTCTAATATAAACAAGGGTTTGCAGACAACGAAATTACCAAGATAGATAGACATGGGCCAGTAAATACTCCCATCCTATAGTTTCCTATAGTTATAGTAGTGGTTTCAGTAATCACTAATAGGAGCGAGACTTGGTGTTCTTCCATCATAGAAACCATAATTAATCCACGTGCTAATAGCAGCGGTTTCTTATAATTGTAGCTATTCGTGTCGAGATCTTTTCGAGCCCTTTACTTATTACTTTAATTCCTTGCATGTAGAACAAGCCCATGCTTTCTTTCCGATTCGGAATGTAGAACGTAAAAGAAGGACAGTGACCCATGGTGAATATCGGAAACGTCCGCGAGTGATGAGATAGAGCATAGATTAATGGAATAACTCTGTGAGGCCGAGCCCAGTTCGGTTAATTCCTTAACATGTATGAACCTTTCGGCCCGCTGTCTTTTCGCCCTTCACACTTCTTTCTCGGGAGATCTGAAAGACTTCTCTTGATTGGAGACCTCATTTCGATTTTTACAGTGACTGATATCCCAGTACAGAAGGAAAGCAAAAAAAAAGAATCATGTTGCCCTGTTAACGCCGCCCTCCCAGCCCAAGATCTAGATCTTCATGGAACCTTCATACCATGATCACCTCTAGATACCATCATCGTCATCGTCCTCGTTCTCACCCGACACTTCATCCCAGGCATCCCAGGCGTTGCAGGCATCGCGGACCTCGGTCTCGTTGTACAGGGTCTTGAGCTCGTCCCTCCGCTCGATCCACTGCAGGGCAAAGCCCTGGTCGGTGTGCCAAGCAATGTGGCCTGGTAGAAAGCGAGGAGTCGTCAGTAATCACGTCAAACTTGCAAGAGAAACGAAACAAAAAAAAAAAAAGGGGGAGTTCTCACAGTGGGTGAGCCAGATGCCAGGGTTATCAGCAGGAAAGGCAATGGCCAGCCAGCCGTCGGCAGGCAGCATGGCAACGTCCCGGCGAGGGGGGTTGGAGTGGTTCATGGTGGAGTTGTCGGTGTAGGCGCTGTCGCCGGAGCCGAGGACATAAAAGTCGTGGCCGTGCAGGTGGATGGGGTGCGCCACGGCGTTGGTGTTCTCGATGAGCAGGTAGGTCCACTCGTCGGCGGTCGGGATGTCGATGGCCACGGAGCTGTTGGAGAAGGTCGTCACGTTGTCCAAGATCTGCAGGATCGTGGGGTCGTCCCAGTAGACCTGGAACGAGGTCGCCCCGATCGCCCACTTGATCCAGCCGCTGGTCGTGGAGATGGAGATGTCGAGGTCCTCCGTGACCCCGTAGCTCGTCGCGGCGTCGAGGGACAGGTAGGGCACGAGGCTCTCTAGGGGCTCGTCCTCGCAGTCGTTGGAGTCGATCGTGTAGCCTGTCGTTGTGGGTGTGCCAGTGCTGCCTGCTTTCTTGTTAGTAATTCATCTCATCTTACGGGGAAAAAGAAGAGTGAGGGTGGTGCAAAAGTACGTACTGCCGTAGTGGATGATGCCTTTGATGTTGTCGGGGTTGGCATTGTCACTGCAGAACTCATCTGGGTACGCCCTCAGCCAAAAGTCGCTGGCGACGTCGGCCTGGTCGGCCTTGACGATCACATCGTAGCGCTGACCCATGCCGATGGCAATGTGTGTGGCCGTGTAGGGGACAATGGGGACAAAGTCCATGGCGATGACCTCGAGGGTGTGGTTGTCGATGGAGAAATCAAACATGGTATCAACGGCCGAGTTGACAAGACGAAGCAGGTATGAGGAGCCCGCTTCAAAGGTCGTCTCCCAGCGGGACCCGACCGTGGTGTTGTCGCTGGTGTAGCTATTGGTGCCGTTGATGAGACCATTGTCCATGGTGGGAGGGCCAACGGTGTCACCGTAGGTGGACAGCTGGTCGATCGTCTCGTGCGACCAGTCGAGCAGGAACAGGTTGCCCAGGTCGTAGTCGTAGTTGGCCGTGGCCGGGCCGTGAATGACAATGCCGCCAAAGACACCCTCGTAGGCCTGATAGGCAAAGTGCGAGTGGTACCAGCTGCTGCCATACTGTGTCGCACGCCACTTGTAAGTGACGGTGTCGCCTGGCGCAGTCGGGCACTGGGTGATGGAGGCGACGCCGTCAGAAGGGTTGGTGTAGTTCTGCCGGATTCCGTGAAAGTGCACCGTGGTCCCGTTCGTGCTGAGGCTGTTGGTGACGTGGACGATCACTTCGTCGCCCCAGTCAGCCTCGATGGTTGGGCCGGGAACAGAGCCGTTTATGGTCAGAACGTTGCGGGCGATGCCGTCTGGGGACGCTGTGATATTCTGCAGCTCGAACCAGTATTCGCGTGTCACACCAGTATCCGGCACGACATTGTAGTACTGGAAGGAAGATATCGGTGTGAATAAGTACATCTACACTCTTTCATGCAACAAGGCTTGTTTGGGTGAGTATTGGGGTTCCTATTCCTTACATTCGTGTCGATGCTATAGTCGCACCAGACAGAGCGGTTGTCTGCCGTGTTTCCCTCGCAAGGAGATCCGCTGGAAGCTCGTGGCAAGGGAGATAGATTCTGATGAAGGAATGAGACGGGCTGTGGGCTCGCCGTGACCAAGGAAGTGCAAACCACCAAGGCTGTCAGGAATAGCGACGCCATACTTGCGCTTATGGGTAAAGCTCAAAAAGAGGGAGCGACGACTGAAGAAAAGTAGAGAAACAAAACAAGGAGTTAAGGAATGAATGCCCAAGTACAAAAAGAATGGCTATCAGGTGATACTCAGACTGGGAAGGAGAGCTGTGATGGTGATGTCTATATTGACTGAAGATCTTGCGCTGGCTTCGAACTCTACTTTATACCGCTATCATGAGTCTATTCCAACGGCGGTGCAGGGACGAGGATCAACAGAGTCAGCCGGACTTAGTCTCGTGTCCAACTGCTGTCGTCGTCAACATTGTCGTCAACATTGCTTTTGCTCCATTGGATCCATCCATCCATACGGCAAAACGGCGCATAGCCACACAAACACATACACACTGACATGAAGACTCAGTAGCCATACTGTCTCGGTTTGGCAAGAGTCTCTGAGAGCTTACGCAATGAGGGGGACAGACGACCGTGCGTTGTATCTCCAGCCGCATTGATGGAATCCACAAGCATATCGTGGATCTGTACTCCTCCCAAAGAAAAGAAAAAAGAAAAAAAAAAAAAGAGGACCCTGAGGGTCCCAGTGTACAGAAAGGGGCCCCCTGAAAGGCCAATAGTTTCGGCACTCAATCAATAGAAGACTTTTGTGGAAGAGGCTAAGACCATGCATCTGCTGGGAATACGTATTACTAGACCAGGAATAGGCCTCTTGTCATTGGGCCAATCGTCCAGATGGAGGCTTCTCACAAGTAATTTGTAATTAAATCGCTCAAGACTAGTGGAAAGAAGGCCGCACAACCCTTTGAGATTGTATTGGAATGGAATGACTTCGTATGTATTACGTCTCCTTGCAGCTTCTTTTGGCCCCTGCATTTGTGCACAAAGGAGGAACTCAAGCCCGGCAATGCACAATTCTGAACATATCATGTTGTACTGCATGGGCATATGATCCGGGTTGTTCTTCTCCTTTGGGAACTTTGTCGTATGTTCTAACAGACTTTACACAATCCTTCTACCCCGGTACACCGGTTCCAAAGCTTGGATCTATATCTAATTGTGACACTTTGTCTGCACCTCAATCATGCCCACTTACCCCCGCGGGCTTGCTGCTGTTAACTACTATTTACAGACAATATGGGTCTCAGCACATTCTATTCTCCTCATGAGGAAATATGGAGAAGAACAAGCAACAAAGAGTGGAAACGGTCCCAAATTTATATGTGGGACTTCCATGTAATCGAGATGGCCAAGTTAACGGTTCACCGGCAGGTTTACCAAAGTGGCCGTGTTATGCCTGCCTCCTAATCAAATTTCCGCAGAGGGCACAAGCCCACAAAAAGCACTCCGCAGGTTTTCAGGCGATTGTGATTCGTTACCTGGCTGGATTGGTTGCTTATGCTTTTACTTAGTGCTTCTATTAAGGATACCTATTTTAGGCCATGACCCCGGTAGTATTGATTTCTTCCAGGTCTCTTACCACTTTGTTTACATTGGTAATCATGTTGGCCCTGGGCTTGATACTGGATTCCCAATACAGTACTCAGACATCGCAGCAAGCCATCCTTTCGATATGCTGTTGTGAGCGAGCCAATGACGGATAAAGCACAGCCCACACTAGAGCCTTTTCTATATATCAGGTGCTGTATCACCGCATCTCGACCTCATGAGGTTTGCGTGAGGCTGTGTGACCGTTGAGATCCGGAGAATTAAGAGTCCTTGGCACGGACGGCCCGGACCTGTCAACAGGTGGGGCCGCTGGGCTCGCTAGAGCACTTGGAACGACCGTGGGTCGGATATCGGCTCACGACGCGCAGCAAATGGGCATCACAATTTCCGATGTTTCGTGTTTCGTGGACTTACGCGTCGGACTAGTCAGTAACTTCGGAACCGAAGAAAAGCTTCGTAAAGCTTCGCTCTCGCACCCTTGAGGGCGATCTGGAGAACTCGTTCAGGGTCGTTTGTTTTTTCCCTGCCCCGCTGCCGAGCCTGCCGTTCCCATAGCCTGGAATATCTGCTGAAGTGCCGGCCATGCACACAGAAGCATGATGGTGGTGGGTCGTGACACGAGGCTGAGTGAACGGAATCCTCCCCCTCACCCTTGATCCATGACAGCATCGTAGAGACTATTGATAGCTTCTCCCGCACCGCGTCTGCCGGGCGGTGGACCTGAACAGCGGAAGCCTCTTTACGAAAATAAAAATGTAATTCCGAAAGGCTGACATCTTAGGCAAGTCCCCTGAGTAGTACGCAAGCATCTCCATGGACTGTGTTTCCTAATGTGTGCATCGCCAGCTTACGCAGCCCTATGCGTTGGGTGCGAGCGGCAGATGCGTGGAACTGGAGGGGTAAGTAATGTACACATATGATCAGCGTCCCGCCCGTGTCTGTTCGTTCTCTACCAGACTTCGGTTTCGATTCTCAACCCAGCCAAACCAGAAACACTCTCATTCCCAGCCCTGCTGTACTTTCTTTGTTCTGAGTTCCCTCTTCATACAAGCAAACACTTCAACAACAATCATGGTTCCTCTCACGTATCTTACAACGCTGGTGCTCAGCGCCGCCCTCACCACTGCTAGCCCGGCTATCAACGCCGCCCGCGCCTCGTCCGATGCGGCTGCCAGCTACTTTGCCTATGGCTCCGGTGTCGACGGCCTGCCCTTGTGGTACGGCAACGGCGTGGCATATGTCGGCAGAACTCATCCGTCCAACGTCACCAACTCTGCCAATATAACCCGTAAGTCTCACCTATCTCCATATCTCACGCCGGGACCCCATCTGAGGCGACAAAGACCAAGCAAGCACTGACACTCCTCGAAATTCCCCCCTAGTCTCCATCTCGGACAAGAGCGTCACGACGGTGGTCAACAAGACCAACAGCATCAACCCTGACGTTGGCTCGTCCATGCTCTACATCGACACCGCCAGCGGTGCCTTCTCCGCCGTGGGGTTCACCAATGACAGCGACACCGACGAGCACACCACGACCGGCTTCGGTCTCTTCGGCACCATGCTCATCTGGGAGAACGCGGAGGGCAATATAGACTCCAGCTGGTACGCCGAGCCGG
Organism: Aurifilum marmelostoma; assembly: GCA_027559495.1. NCBI lineage: Eukaryota > Fungi > Ascomycota > Sordariomycetes > Diaporthales > Cryphonectriaceae > Aurifilum > Aurifilum marmelostoma. Next base: position 1,104,450 of record JAMXSV010000010.1, on the reverse strand, counting down.
TCACCGAAGACAAGTCTGTTTACAAACTTCTGTGGAATACGGACCTTGTCAGCTCTGATACTGCTGTTGCTGTCGTCCTGAAGAAGACGCCGCCGCCTTCTTGAGGAGCAACGTTTTATCGGGAATCTAGGGTGTTAGGGTTGGAAAGGGTGATTGGTCGGATGGGTCTGTAGATGTCTTTACCTTTCGTCGTCAGCTCAGTTTTGTGGAATGTCATTTGGAATGCTATTTGTGATCTTTTTTTTATTTCTGCCTGATTGAGTATATAAAATCACACGGTTGTTTTGTGTCCCTACTACTTGCCTCACTTGCTTTGAATCATGGATGGAAGGGAAGGGGAAGAGATTCATTTACGGACGAGACAGAGACAAGAAAAGGAAACGGTGGAGATTAGTGCAAAATTGAAGCTTTCGCGTGCACGCACTGACATTAATTATTATGATGTTGACAGTGAGAGTCTGGGAAGCACTAATACATGATGCGCGATGGGAAACCGTCCACTTCTCAGCCCGGGCCTTTCATTGTCCTTGGTTTTGTCTCTCCACGTCCTCCCTATCAAACCTTTATAAGTGAAAATTGATCCTATATTAAGCCCTGAGTATTGAACTATGTCTTCCTCTCATACTGATATTGGACGCTTGATGTGTTGTGGCTGGTCCCCCCCAATCTTCAGTACGCCACTCTAGTCACCAACAATCATCTCATATGTCCAGCGCTGAGTCTTGATAGACGACTTCTCCATCACTGGCTTCAGTTAACCTCATAGAGGCCAATACATATTCACGGCCCAAGCCATAATCGTAATAGATCTCGCGTGATCGATTCAAGTCTAGATTACTTGAGTGCCAACATCGTCCCTGATGAGTAGGGATATATTTCGTTCTGGGATACGGAGGGGAGCGCAGTTATTAATTATATCTTTTCATTTTCTTAAAAAAAAAAACGAAAGAAAAAAAAACAAATAAACAAGAGAAAGCATCAGCATAGCCTTGATTACTAAATAGGTTCACTTTTGTATTCTGTGCATCATCAGAAGAATACTAGGGTCGTTTCGATGCAGTCAGAATCAGGCGTACGGTCCAATCTCAAAAATAAACCAGTAATTACACTGCTCAGTGTTAAGCTCGATCAGGCGAACATTGAGATGATAAATAAGACCAGATGGCAGTTACAGCAGTTGAAAAGTTTAGGATCTATACAATTAGAAAGGGGTTAGATTACAACCCTAATTAATTTAAGAGAGATATTGCACCCTTTGAAACTTTTCCCAGAGTTCCCAGCTGGTCTGATGCTCTCCCCGCAAGGAAAGCGAAAGAAACCAGAATCCGCTCTAAAAATGGTTGGCTCCATCTGAAGGTGCTCTGCATTACGCTCCCAGTGTCAGTCCTCTTCAAGGCAACAGCAGCAGTGGCTGCTGCATCTCTAGAGAGTTCTACAATGAATATTGTCATACCGTTTCGGTTCTTTGCCCATCTCTAGCATAAAGGTCGTATACTTAACAGCTTACATCTCCGATACTTCCATCATCTCAACGCTCTTCTTGCCTCGTCTCCTTCAATAGTAATTCTCGCAGTATTTTACACGTCGAATGCCGGCGTTACTGCCAAATTTTCCAAGCTGTCTGAAACCACCAAGAACCATACTGAACTGAAATATTTCTACAAGTTTTAAGCAATTAGATGAAGGAATTACTTGTATCCTCAGTCCATAACATGCGCACATCGCCTGTCAGCCTTGCGAGTAGCCCCGTCTAAGCTGAGACGGCTTAATACCGAAGTCTCGCACCCGGATCATCCGAGAATACTACCTCGGCACACTTTTATTCTGCGGCCTGTTTCTCGCTCACGACGCTGTACAAGGAAGGGTTGCACTCGCTGCTCGGAAGGCTCTATGTCATCCTTTTCCTGCTGCGAGGCCTGTTGGTCGTCTTATATTCGGGGCTCCACACTGGGCTCTCTGGCTAAGAATTCATCCGGGGGTCCATGACGACAGTGCCTGCACCTTAGAAACAGCGCTGACCCAACCAATACTGTTCCAAAAGAGACGTCTACTCGATAGTGGATAATTAAATCTCGGATCAGCAAGCGAAGTCTGTGTGCTCGTCCGCCTTGTTTTCTCGGACTCCTCGGAGACTTGGTCCTTTCCACTCAGGTCAATAGGTCAATAGTGGTACTTAAGTCGTAGTTGATTACAACATGAATCAGATTGGTTCAAGGTACGGTACTGAGACTGGTATCAGCCAAATATTCTCAAGGGCGCATAGGAAGGCACACGTACATTGGATAAACATGATGCAAATGTTGCCCCTCGACAAAACTGTGACAAGAGGTCCATGCTATAGTTAGTTGCAATCTGCAACGACTCCAGCAGAATTGTGGACATTTCGTCAATCTATTGTGGATGCAGAACTGTAAAGGAGAGTATCGTGTTCACAAATTCAAGATGAAAAGGCAGCGTGTGACAAATATACCGCCGACCATTCGCTAGTCCCGGCTGAACGCTCCTCCGGGGAAAACACTACCCCGGAGAGAGTTTCCGGCTCCAAGGAGATCAGCAATCACAACTCCTTCAGCAGTTCTCGCAGAAACTCGAAGCCTCATCTGTGAATCCCCGGATTGGCCCCCGGATTCAGAATATGGGGGTCTGCGGCGAGGGCGACGTGGATCGTGGGGAGGACCCAACGAGCAGGAATTGGCGCAAATCCAAGACCCACCAGGAAGCAAGAGATATCACTCTGGAGAACCCGTCCCTGGGGTCAAACTACTTCTTCTTGCCATCTGTTCATTGTCGACAACCTTTTCTTGTTGAGCCTCGACACCTCAACCGAGAAATACATCCTATTCCCTTCTGGCTGGCCGCAAACAACAGCAGCAATGGGTCTCCTAACACTTGTTGAGGACCGGCCAACGCCCCCTTGCGTCTACAACTGGCGGGTATACGTGCTCGCCGTCGTTGCATCATGCGGTTCCAACATGATTGGTTACACGAGCGCCTTCATCGGCACGACCGTCACGCTCGCCTCGTTCGAGGACGAATTCGGCCTCAACAACATGACCGAGTCGGAAAGGGGCTTGATCTCCGAGAACGTCGTCTCCCTCTTCATCGCAGGAGCCTTCTTCGGCGCCATCCTGACGTACGGCCTCAGCCACTGGTTCGGGCGCAAGGTCTGTCTGTCCATCGCATCGGCCACCTTTGCGCTGGGAGCTGGCCTTCAGTGCGGTGCAAACCACGACCGCGGGCTGGGGATTCTCTACGCCGGCCGCGTCCTCTCTGGGCTGGGCACTGGCGTCGCCTCCAACATTATCCCCATCTACCTCTCCGAGCTGGCGCCGCCCGCGATCCGAGGCCGCCTGGTAGGATTGTACGAATTGGGATGGCAGATTGGTGGTGTTTTGGGCTTCTGGATCAACGTGAGTCATATTGAACGATTTGGCGATGCGAATTTTTCTTTGGGTTTTCCAATAAAGGCCGTGCCCTGTGTGCGCTTTTGTGGGACCTCGAAGGGGCTTTTCCGACCGATGTAAGGGTTCCTGACCAACTCTTCTCTAGTATGGCGTCGAGGCACACATGAAGCCAAGCCATGAGCAATGGGTCATCCCATTTGCGATTCAGCTTATCCCCTCGGGCCTGCTCTTCGTCGGCTCGCTATGGATCCGCGAATCACCCCGCTGGCTCTTCTTCAAGGACCGCCGCAGACAGGCCATGGAGAGTCTCTGCTGGATCCGGCAGCTCGAGGCCTCGGAGATATATATCGCGGAAGAGGTCGCTGCCATTGACAATGCTCTCGAGTCTCAAAAGGCAAGCGTCGGCATGGGCTTCTGGCAGCCTTTCAAGGCGCTGGCCGGACGACCAACCATGCAGTGGCGTCTTTTCTTGGGCTGTATGCTGTTCTTTTGGCAGAATGGCTCGGGGATTAATGCGATTAATTATTATTCGCCCACAATATTCTCTGTAAGATGTTCCCCCCCCCCCCATTCTTTCTTGCTGGGCTTTCTTCGGGTGTGAAAAGAGGAATAGGTCATTCTCGGCAAAGCAATATCTAACACGGAGTCATCATTTAGAGTCTCGGCGTGCAAGACAACACGGTCAGCCTGTTGACTGGCATCTTTGGCGTGGTCAAGGCAGTCATGACCATCTTGTGGCTGCTATTCCTCGTCGACCAGCTTGGCAGACGGAAGCTCTTGCTCATCGGAGCCATCACGGGATCTATATGCATGTGGGTCATTGGCGCATACATTTGCGTCGTCGAGCCAGCAGAGCACCCAAGCGATCACCTGAACGGAGGTGGCATTGCCGCCATCTTCTTCTTCTATCTCTGGACGGCTGTCTACACTCCTACGTGGAACGGCACCCCTTGGGTTCTCAACTCTGTAAGTACTCATCTCTTTCCCCCTCCGTTTCACCGTGCTAACCACGCCATCCCATGATTAGGAATTCTTCGATCCCAATTTCCGCTCCCTGGCCCAGGCGGCCACCACAGCCAGCAACTGGCTCTTCAACTTCCTCGTGTCTCGGTTCACAGAGCAGATGTTTGCTGCGATGGGATACGGCGTATACATGTTCTTCGCGGCGCTGTCCTTCTTTGCCTTCTTCTATGCCTTCTTCCTCATACCCGAGACCAGTGGCATTCCTCTGGAGAAGATGGACCGCCTCTTTACCATCAAGCCGATCTGGAGGGCCAACGAGACGCTCAAGGCGGAGCTTCAAGACGAGGAAGTGCAGTTCCGAACGGACATCAAAGGCCGGGCTGTCCACAAAGAGATTGGAGGGGACTCGGGAGGAGAGTCGGAGGGCGGGATCCTTTAAAGAGAGATGATTATACGCGCATAGACATAGACGATAGACATAGACTTAGAAAGGTATTGAATTTTTGCTAAGAGCATCGTACGTCTTGACCATCTCTATACTTGGCGCATTAAGTACCTTTACCGATGCGGTAGAGAATGAACATATCCTGACAAAAGACCTTCAGGTCTAGGTTTTGACTCTCGAAAGGAAATCCCGTCTCGAATTTCTGTCCCTGCATGTGATGAAAGTATCTGCCTCTCTCGGCGCTTAGAGCATATTGTTCTCTCAATCCCAGGTACAACGTAATTGTTTACGAATCTCTCTAAAAGCGCAGATCACAGCCCATCTCGGTGCGAAAAATATGTAAACTGCGCGGTATGCTTCTGCCGACGTGGCAGTGGAGTATCGCTTTGGCATTTAGAAGGGGGCCACTTTGTTCATCAAAGGTGCAAGGGAGAAACAATCATCCAGGTGAAAGTGCACTAGGAAAAGAACTTCACTGTCGACCAGTGCCGATACCCGGACTACTAGTGATTTGTACGGCTGCTTTGTAACAGTGAAGCTTTCAGATACTATTCAGGCTTCAGCCTCTGTGAATGAAGATGCAACGGCTTTTTTTCCTCACATTGGTGATGTACAATGTATCGTAAAGCACAGTACACATATCCCAGATGTGCCGTTGACTGAAGCCTCAAGGATAACCTGCCACCCTTAATCCCATTTTATTCTGAAGGTCAACCGCCCGAGGATTGCATGAAGAGTTTTGGAGACTCCTTATGACGTCCGGTCAAGACTCGCTGTGCATAGCTGTTGCGGAAGTGAATGACCGGCCGCCGAACAGTCTGGATGTACCTCTCTCCGGGTCAACGTTTCCAATCTACGAGAACATTGGGATGTCGAATCATATCTACGCGCAGGACTCGATTGCCTCTCGATACTGTTGACCCTCATTTGGATCTATGGGACAGCTACTATCTCCGATCACCTGAACCCATTAGCCTGACGAAGCATAACTTTTCCAAGCTGGCCTATTCCGTGTCTTAACGTCCAATTTTGACATGTCTGGCAGTATAAAGTATTGCATCGTACACTTCTGGACACAATCAAAGCCCTTCAACATCGCGTCAGCCTCAACTGCAACACGCCCTTGTGGCATCCGCTCAAAATACAACGCGCATTGGGCCAGAACGCCACCATCCTTACCGACGGGTCCTTCAAGCCTCTTAACCTCGAGACTCTTCCCCCCTTGGTTGAACCAGACACTATTATGACTCTATCTGACGCCCCAATCAGCCTCCTCGAATCGGGCGACGTAGCACACCTCGCCGTGCGGGCTCGTCAGCATCGTCACCAGCTGTTCCATGCCCGCTCCCCGGAAAACCCGAGCCGGCCTTCGACAGTACACTCACTCCTGAGCGGCCCTGGTGCCGAAGGGTCTGCTCTGCTGTTGAACGCACAGGCGTCTCTTCTGGCCCTGTCAAACAATGAGCTTCACCCTTAGACGCGTGCTCTTCAAGTGCGCCGGGATTTTCAAGATTTGTCTGACATGTCTGGACGAGAGATCGTGGTCCGCGCAAAATAAACTTATGTAGGGGAAGTTCACAGTTGCTCCGCTCAAACCCCTGAACCTTGTCGTCTTCTGTCTGTGGGTCATGATGCAGTCACAGTACTGTAAATATCATCTTGGTGTTGGTTTGCGCAGGCCTCGACCATCTCCGAACCCATTTGCGATGATTAAGTCGAGATACATGTTGTCACCATAGGTTCATGTTCATAGGCTATGACCATCCTGTTGAATGCCGGAAACTTTCATAGATGTAACTCAAGCAATCTTGAACATTTCCAAACCAGGTCATCCCTATCTGCTCATGACTGGCAGCAGCATCCTCGGCCGTGATCCCCACCAGCGCCGCAGTCCGTCTCGCACTATCGACTCTCGACATACAATAGAGCGTGCCTCAGTCCGAACACATGCATTCCAGCGGGAATGTTTTCGGAAAGGCCTTCCAAACGGGCCGGAGCGCGGAGGATCAGAATAGAGCGACTAGAACACCGGCACCTATGCCCCATACGGAATGCGACCCCGTCCAGAATGGCGACATGGATCGCCTAAATTTTCGTTCTGACCAAGCATTTGACTTAATTATCAATTGGAACCTTCCATAGCGGCCGATGACAAAAGTCTACTTTCAGCTGAATCATCACTCGAGATTATCCAAGTGGGCAACAGTGATACACGACTCTTAAATACATCGGATCCTGTGCTAGATCTTAGTTTCGCCTCGGTCTATCGTTCAGCTGTTGCTGTATGGGGATCTGATACCCACACAGCAGTCTATCATGGCGGTCCGAAAAGACGACGGAGCCCTCGAGGTGATCGCTGCGAGACAAGTCGGCCAGAGTGGCCGCCGGGGCTCTGACTCAACATCGAGCTCCTCTGGCGGCGGCGAAGTTGATAATGCTGGTATGGCAGACAACATCTCTGCTGGCAGGGCGAACGCGACGCTGGACAGCCGCATCGTCCGCAAGATCGACCTGCGCCTCTGTACCATCGCGGGTCTACTCTGTGCCCTGGACCTGATCGACTCTGGCATCATGTCGTCGGCATCCGCGACGTCCATGCCCACAGACCTTGGTCTGACCGGGGATCGCTACTCGACGGCCATCTGGATCGTGGTGTTGGCCCAGGTGATCTTCAAGCTGCCGGCCACCATCATTATGCGATTTGTCGGCCCTCCCGTCTTCTTCACAGCCACTACTGTCCTCTTCGGACTCATAACGCTGTGTATGGGATATGTTACGGACTGGAGACAGATGATTGCTCTGAGATTTCTCATGGGCCTGGCCATGTCTGGTATCTACCCTGGCCTGGCATACCTCATATCGGCCTGGTATGTTTCGTATCGTGATTAGACGTTGTTACTAGCAGGCTGGCCCGCTGACGAGATCTGATCAGGTATACTCGCAAGGAACAACAGCTGCGATTTGCCTATCTCCAGTCAGGACAGGTCATTGTAGTCGCAACCGGCAGCATTGTGAATTACGGCCTGGACCTGCTGGACATGTCTCACGGCCTGCGAGGGTGGCAATGGATGTTCATCGTGCAAGGCGCCATCACCATGTTCCTGGGGCTTGTCACCTTCCTATGGATACCCGATTTCCCAGAGAATGCCGACAAGACGCTCTGGTTCCTAACGAAAGACGAAGTAGGCCAGGTGCTCGCTGCCATCGACGAGGACCGCCAAGATGCCGGACCGCCCGAGGCGTTCAACTGGGCGGCTGTACTGAGGCCCTTTCTCGACGTCAAGCTCTACGCATTCAGCATCCTCTTCTTCCTCCAGAACGTCGTCTCCACCGCGCTCTCGTACTTCATCCCCACCATCCTCAAGGGCATGGGCTTCACCTCGGCCGACTCGATCCTGCTCTACGCCCCGCCGTACTACTACTCCGTCCTCCCCGTCATCATCACGTCCGTGATTGCAGACCGCCTCGCGCTACGGGGTCCGATGATCGTCTTCAACGCCCTGTGCCTCATCGCAGGCATGTCGATGCTCGGGTTCCCCAGCAGCGTGGCGGTGCGCTACGTGGGCGTCATGCTGGCGACAGGGGCCTACGTCTCCAACTGGGCTGCCATGAACGCGTGGCAGATGAACAACGTGACGGGCCAGTGGAAGCGTGCCACTGTCGCTGCCGCCGTGAGCGGGTGCAATGCGCTGGGGGGCATCGCCGGGTCGTACATCTTCAGGGCGTCTGAAGCACCTCTGTATCCGACGGCGATATGGATCAGTATCGGGAGCCATATACTCATCATTGCCGTTGTCATGGCGTGTGGGTGGCTGTTCTGGAGGGCGAACAGCCGGGCGCGGAATGGCAGGGAGGTGATCGAGGGTGTCGAAGGCTTCAAGTACATATATTAGAAGGTTTTGCGTATTTTTTGGTGCTTGTCTGATAGAACCAAAAAGTTTTAGAATTTTGTAGAGATATCTTTCGAATAATCTCGTAAAGGCGAGCTTACATTTAGTGTTGGACATTGTCCCTCGAATCTTTTATCTTTATTATGGTCACTAGCACTGTGGCACCGCACCGTAATAAAACTGTTTAAGATAACAAGATCAAGTCAGGCAAACGATCTCCAGACTGGATATAGGGGCTGCTATAGCGGAGATGAGTACTGCTATGATGATCCAGTTCTGCTGTATCCTCGCTGTCTGCTTCTAAGTAGGGTTGTTGTCAAGGTGCTCAAAGATGTAGGTTGGATTTCTGGTAAGCGTTCCATGAGCCCTGTTGAATCCCAGCCCAGCAGCAGAAGGAGTTATTTGTCTCAGCACTGATAAAAGTCATGAGTCTCTCTTATCTTCAGTCAACCTCATCGAGGCCTAACCCGGAGTCACGTTTCAAGCCACGGTCATAAGAGACCTCACCAAAGTCTACCACGTCTGTACCATCCGAGTAACACCATACTTCCCGGGTCAGAAAACCACGACCCCGAATAAAGGAATACAGACTCTGGGCAACCCAGACAATGTCCCAGGCTGCTCTTGTGAATACATGGCCTTGAGGTGACTCACATACCCTGCAGATGTAGGGCTCGCTCCGGAATGCCACGTACAGTGTGCCGACCAGGCCTGCAGACACAACACCCCTGCATATGGTTATTACAATGCCTGGTGAGACCAAATCTGTTTCTTCTGGCCACCAAAAGTCCATCAATCCAGACGCAGTGTAGATCCCTAGGAGGCTGAGCTCTCCGATGCATACTTTGCATGGCGTGATGGCATCAAGTCTGACAAAGCGCGGTTTTATGGCTGCAGTGGCCTCTGCAGTATTTTTTGATCCCACTCGACAATCGCTGACCATTTTGAAAGGTGGTCTAGAGAAGGTAAATCCGTGAAAGAATTATCTCAGGGCTGGCGACTTATGACAGAGGTTTGCGCTGTATTAGTAGATATTTTATTAATCATTTAGAGTTTGAACCTCCTGTAATAATCACTTACAAAGCCTGTTTATTTGTTCGCATAAGGCTTCAGTCATGCGTGTGAGCGCATGCGTATAATGACCTACTTATCATGTAGGCATAAGAAATCAAACTAGAGTGCTTGTTGCAGTCTGCTTGCTGGAGGCCTTGCAACCTGGGCCCTGGAGCGGGGGGCGCAGCTCATATTTATATACAATAGATTTCGCACTAGCCAGTCCATACTTGAAGATCTACGCTTTAGTTTTCTGAACTTGCACTAAAAGAATTCTACTCTCAGATGTGTCAAGCAAACGGCCCCGCTCTTAGACTTTTGGTCTCCATGCCTTTAAGCTAAAAACAGCTCTCATTGAGCCAGAACTCGGGCGCTGTCGCATGTAGAAGAGGACAGCGGACCAAGTCATGGGCAAGGAGCCCGTTTACGCAAGCGTGCTGTATCGTAGAAACGGCAAAGGAAGGCTAACGAGGCACAGGATCGGGGTGAAAAACCTGCCCTAGACCTGCCCAGGCGGCTCGCAAAAGATCTGAATGGAAAAGAAGGCAATGGAAAAAGGTGTCTTGTTGTTGTGTATCTGAAAGTAGAACTATCGCTGGGTGGTCCTCTAAAAACAGAGCTAACCACTTGATTCAAATGTATCTTAAGAGTAGTGCTATTCATCAAGCGGCCTATGAGATCATATATCAGGTGCTCGGTCATAGCTATCTTGACTATAATGATTATGGCGCAAAGTGGAAAGAGTCATCGTGCACTATTAGAAGCTCCTACCTTTCATACCAGGTTGAACATCAATAAATAAACTCTGATCTTGGTCGTCATTTGTATTGTGATCTTCTCTTCTCCCTCCAACATCAAAATTTATCATTCGAGTAAGTCTTGCCTCCCCCAGTCTTGCCTTTGCATGAAGCAGCACTCAGACACTGGGCTTCAATCAAGATACTCGCATTCCTGGCACACACAAGTTACACACATTTACTTACCAAAGTGTTTACCGAATCCTGCTCCTTGTCCAACACGCTCATGACTCAACCTGGCCGTTTCATTTGACCATACCAGTTTGACTACTTGAGACATGTGCTAACATTTCATTTGATATAGAGAGTATACACAGATATCCACAATGGACAACAGTGAGTTACTGTATACTTACCTAGGCAGTATGCAGGTGCTATTGCAGTTCAAACACTGACAAGAGGACCCGGCTCATAGCTCGCTTATATCACGCTCGCTTCCCCCCCCCCCCCAGCGGCTATTCTCACTCCTCTTTTTTTCTCGACCAACCCCAGGCTTACTCAACAACATCTCAACAAAAATACTCTTATGGACTGCTGGTTTTGGGTTCTTGGGGTGGGCCATATAGTGGTTGGCCGGAGCTCCAGCCGTGCAGCGGCTACGACGCATTTGTCGTGTAGCGTGGACGTTCCGACGTCCTGCCCTTTTTGTGGCACGAGGACTCTGGCGCATGATTTGCTTCATTGATAGTATCCTATGAAATTAAGCGAAGTGAGAGACACAGATAATGAGGAATAGAATTTCATAAGGGGTAACTGTCTATGTTGTCCAGCCCAGTCCCTGTTAGCTCGTCGTCTTCGCCTCAGTCTGGGCCTAGGCCTGCGGCAAATTTCCTTGCAACCCAGGCAGCACCATTCTCCTCATATTCTTGTTTCGTGACCGCCAGCCTCTCCACGTGCTGGTGCCTCGCAAAATTGGCCGCGCCGCGCCACGTGGCACAGATTGAGTTGGCGGGCCGGGCGACTCTGACTGTGCACTCGTCCGGCACGCGGGCGACAACCTCCCTCTGGAGGCGCTGGATGAAGCCGTCGAATTGAGTGTTCCCGCCGACCACGAGGATGTTGGCTAGGAGGCCGGGCCAGAGCCCCACGGGCAGCACCTGCAGGACTTGGTGAACCAGGTCGGCGAGACCGGGGGTCGGCATGCCGATATCTGAAGGATTGAAGAGGATCTCGGGAATGGCGAACCGCTCGTTGCGCAGGGTCAGGATGTCCTCGTTCGAGGCGGCCGCGGCGAGCTTGCGCTGCTTCGCGGTGGATGTTGCATCGAAGTCGCGGACGATGCCAGAGGCGCGAGCATGAAAGTCCGGGAGGACGTAGTCTTTGGCTATCCCCGCTCCTGTCAGGTACGGCTCCCTCCTCTCGCCGCGCGTGCCCTTCCATGTCTTTTCTAGGTCACCCTTGAAGTCGAGCGAGACGTAGCATGACTTTTCCTTGATCTCGTTTACAATGTATGTGTCGTTCCGCATGTCGTAGTGTCGCAGGGAGAGGAGTCGCGTGAGGTAATTGGTGAGCAGCTTGCCGCCGACGTCGAGCCTGCGGATGGCGGACTGCAGCGGTCGGCCCTGGAATATGGGCGTGATGGTAGTGAAGGAGTAGCCCGAGTCGATCAGGAGCATCAGCTCGACAGGCAGCTGGGCAGAGGACTTATCATGTCCAGGCGTGCGGAAGGTGGTCTGTATGTCCTCATACGCATTGAAAGTGGGCGCTAGCAGGCAGTCAGCACCCTGTCCTTGAGGTCGTGGGTTCATCCTCGTTACCTATTCCCCTGTAGTAGCTCGCGAACCCAAACTCCTCAAACACCATCTGGTCACAGTTTGCCTGCAGCGCCGGCAGAGAGTTGGGTTGCTCTGTCAGGACAAGCCTCGTTTCGGTGGGGTCGCATGGCTGCGGCGCGTCCTTGGAGAAGAACTCGTGGTCCCAGATCTCCTTCTGCACCTCCCAGTTGACAATGTAGCCCTTCTCGACGGGCCGTCTGAACGAGATTTCGCCAAAGTCTTTGCACCCGTCGAGTGCTGAGGCGACGTAGATCTTCCTGGTGCGGTCGCGTGCGATGCAGTTGGGAATGACGCGCGGTTCGTCGACAGCGTCGGCTGTCACGAAGCCAGCCTTGATGGTATGTGCGCCGTTGTCGAGGACGAGGGTGCGGGAGGGTGCTGGAGGGGGCGCCGGCTTGGAGCGTCTTGGTGCCATGTCGCGGGCGAAGGGGAGGCGTGGTTGAGGTTGAGACCCAGGTTGGACTCGGAGATCGGCATCGTTGTGTGTTGTGAGAATTTCCCGAAGTGCTGATCCTTTGCACGGTACGTCACTACGGTGGGCATTGCACCAGCACCGCAGCGGGCACCTTACGGTACAGGGGACCCTGGAAGCCGTGTAGAGGGCTATGACCCCCTGTCTTTCAGGGTCGTTGCGGCTAGAGATCCTGGTCAGCAGCTGCAGAGGGACCCCGCAGCGACCTGTGCAACGCCCCCGAACCAGAAGGACCATGCGCTCCGGCCCAAACACAGTTGCTTCCATCTCATCGCTCGGTTCTCAACCCACACCCAGGCATCTTCACAGCGCCCAGGTAGAACTGCCACAGTACTGATATGATAACGTTTGAGAGTTGCTTTTCAACTTCTATGCTCTGGCTCAAGAACTCTGTCGAGCAATGTTGAACGTAAGTCCTACCCCTAGGCGAACAAAATTCAAACACGCTGAAGCAACAGTCCCCCAACTGCTTCATCTGGTTTTTCAGCATCCTAGACCTGCGAGTCAATACAGACCTGCGCCCCTCACTGCGAAAGCCCAAAGTTGCCATAGGTAAAGTATCTTGTATGGTAGCAGCCTGGTCAACTGATGCCGGATGACGCTGGCAAGAGGCAAATGAGGCGGCCCCAGCGCACTCCCACATGGATCCATCCTAGCATCTACAATGAGTGAGCCTATCGACTCGGCTACTATAGTAGACCCTCTTGGGAGGCTCACGTGTGTCGCTTGTTCTGATATACATCATCGTGCCGTGGCGGTCAAAGCCAAGTTGACAGGGTCAACGTCACCCCTCGAGCCGTTTCCGGTGTGTCTTAGCAGCATTGTAGTAGGATGGAGGGGGATTCCCATGATAAATAGCCAGTGCCTCTACCTCTTATCCTGTTTTCGAACGAGTTTCTCATATTTTCTCTATTGTACACACACACACACACACACACACACACAAGCATCACATACTACCCTCTCGAAGCTCTTGACGACTGATAGCATAATTTCCAACATGCCTCCAGCTGGCTGTGGATGTACGACTTGCACCTGCAAGAACTGCGGCACGGACTGTGCCTGCTGCGTACGTATCTAGACGACACCTTGCCGTCTCCCGGCTCTCTTTGTTTGTCCCGCACGGTCAGACACTGATGGAAGAATTTGTGACTGATATTGGGCGTAACAGAAGGACAAGCACTAAAGCAGCACCCTTCGAGGGGCGGTGTATTGGCGAGATTGACGAAGAGACATGTATTCTAGAGAGGGCAAACAGTCCGTATTGAGGTAGTCATTTTCTTGAATTTATATGAGTTTGTCCTGGAATCATGCAGACTGTCATAAGTATGTCCCAAATCCCGTGATAATAACAGCCAATTCTGTCTTTTGTCTCTCTCTCTCTGTAAAACATGGCACTTGGGATGTCATCATCTTGATCTAGGTCTGAAATTCAATGTTAGGGGGAATCTGCCTAAACTGGCGCCCCCTTCACTGGCGCCCAGTTCTTCAACCACTCCCGCGCCTTGTCGAGATTCGGCCCCTCAGACTCGGCAGCAGCAACACACCACTCCAGCCCCCAGATGCCCTCAGAGGCTAGCACATCCGCCACCATCCGCCGCTTCTGCCCGCCCTCGTCCACACAAAAGAACATTGGCTTGCCCTTGTCGTCCACCTCTGCCACGAGGGGCTTCACCGCGGCCATCAGCCCTGCCGTGCCCCCTGCCACGGTCCTAGCCTCCAGGCCGAGGTTCTTCCGCCCCGTCTTGCACCACTCGTTCCCGCACCAGCTCTTGCCGCAGCCCGACATCACCTGGGTCAGGTAGCGCCGCTCGATCCTCCGCCGCAGGGCCTTGCCCTCGGGATCGTGCATGGATGCGTACAGCGGCGAGAAGCAGATGGAGCAGAGGCCTAGGTCGTTCCCCGGGCCCTGGCCCATGCGCAGCCCGGCGCCTATCTGTCCCCGCGACCCGACACCGTGCAGGGTGCGCCCGCAGAGCTTGTCGCGGCAGATCTGCGGTGCCTCGCGGTATTTCTTATCGAGCTCGTGATTCGCCATGTGTGCGGGCATGTCGCGGAGCCTGATGATCTTGCCGCAGAGGTGGCAGTCCGTCGTGCGTGTACCGTCTACCCGCTCGTGAGGTGTGAGTCCCGTGATGGCTGTCTCGGCCTCCGACGCAGGGTCGGTAGGGTCGCCTTCCTGCGGCACTTCGAGGTGACAGAACTGGCACAGAATGAGCTTTGATGGGCACACGGTTGTTCGATGGCGTGCCAGGAGAGGCAGTGAGGGAAATGTCTGGTCTGGACCGCAGCTGGGGCAGGTGCGTGGTGTGTGGAATATCGCGTCGTGCTTGGCTCTGCTCGCAGCACTACTGCCGAAGCCGTCACCAGAGTCGCAATGCCAGTGGTTTTGCCATTCCAGAGAGCGCTTCTGGAACACGTTCCTGCAGTGTGGACAGACGACATTGTTGCGCAGACAGAAGTTCTCGTGCAGCATCATGGTGCGTTTTGGTATCCACTGGAGACAGTTCTTGCACTGCTCTTCGTCTGCTGCATGTTCCACGGCATTTTCACCTGCAGCACTTGCTATTTCATCGTCCGAAGCAGCTCTCGCGCGCAGTATGAAGGGCCGTGGTCGAGCCGTAGGCGGCGTGGCGTCCGCCGTGGCATACCCGTGCACCGATATCCACAGACCCTCTGCGCCGTCCAGGTCCGCGTTCCGCGCAGAGAGACGAAGCTCCTTGCTCCCCTGCAACGGGCTCGACAGCTCCCCAAAGACATGCTCGGAGTCGCGCGGCGGAACACGAGAGCGGGCGGAACGAGGGCTGACAAAAAGATCAATCTCATCACCATCTTGTATGCCGCTCAGTGCTATCACCAGATCCCTGCTCTTGTCCCATGAGTCGAGCTCGTAGACGACATATTCCCCCTCGAGCACTTGACCCTGCACGGCCTTCCATATGTCAATCGGACCGCCGGCCGAGCTTCCATCGGCAGTGCCTGGGGCCCTCTGCGCCTTGGCCATGATCTGCCGCACAGTCTCCCGTGCCTGCTCCTCGTTCAACGCCTCGATATCGACCTGTAAGTCCGTATCCACGACGCATATGCCATCACCTTCCGGTTCGAACTTGTCCACCAAGAACTGAAAGGTCTCGCCCTTGACACCGCGAACCGACAGCACCGCATCCTTGGTCAGTGTAGTGAAGGCGCCACGCATGTGCCGTTCCAGGAGCGCTTTCCAGTCGTCTGGATTGTACCCAGCCTCTAGCGGCCGTAGCCTCACATATGTGCCCTTTGGTAATGCCTTTGCCTCTACTCGTATCTGAATCTGACCTGCAGACCCGTTGGTGCCGGTCGAGCCCGCAGCCTGCTCCTCTGTTGCGTGGCCATCGCCTGAGCGACCGTCTTCTTTGATATCCAGAGCCTCAATGAGGTACGGGCTCAGGGCAATCTCCCCCTCTTCGGCAGAAAACTCCCGTATGCCGGCGTAGACCATGTTTCCATTGATGGGGTTGACGAGGCGGAACATGAGGGGGGTTCGGCAGCTGGCCGACATATCCGGCCAAGGAGTCGGAGTACTCGGGTCTGGCGGAGCGTATATAAGGGTTCGAGGGGTCGTAGGCAGAGCCGAGGTTGGTCGTCTGCTTGGCAGACTCGGAGAGGAGGTTCTCGAGGGCTGTCTGTGGCAGACGAATCTTGTCGCCCTCTAGACCCCTAGCAGCCCGATCCGAAGAAGGAACAACGCTGTAAGAGGCTGACCACCTCAGAGATATGGGTTGGTCCGCCATGACATGGCCTATGCGAAAAGGAGAGAGAACGGCAAGTGTGCAGCCGGTAATGGATCGTGATGGGCGTGTGTGGGGGCGACGAGGAGGTCGAGCAGGCGGCAGAGGGTTCGAGGCTTGTCTGTCATAAATAATACAACATGTTCAGAGCCTTGCAGTAGGCTGAATAGTTCTCTGACCGTGACGAGGCTTGTATGGATTTTCAAATCATCGTGGCAAAGGCTGGACTGAGTTGCTCGGTCAGCACGGTCGACGGAAGTAATAAATTCTGCGCAGTTCCATGTGAAGCAGTGGAATAGCGCCGCAGCGCAGGCGGCCAAGAGCAATCGTCATCGCTGAACCCTTGCTTGCAGCGGGAGCGGCCGGCAGGTACTGATTGAGCTTGCCCCGGAAGAGATGTACTAGAAGAAGCCACTGCGGGCGGGGCAAAGCGGGCCTACAGCAGTACCAAGCAGTCAACTGGCACGCTCCTATGAGGCCTAAGCTCCGGCAACCGAGCGCTGCAGTCCTTCAGGCCTAGCTAGTACGTACATAGTACAGTACTTGTGTTCCCGCGCCCCATATCAACCCACCGACAGCTCTAAATCTACTCAGTAAGTCATTGCCGTGAGCAAAGGCGACAATACATGTCTCACCTCGTGTTGCACTACATCAACCATCTTGGCATGTACTGGCATGGGACAAGATGCTATACGGCCCGCCGGTCCAACATTTCTTCTGCCGTCTGGTGTTCCATGTACTATTTTTGGCAAGGCCACATCACTCTGCATGGTGTCAGATCGTCCAATAAGTCAAATGCGTCTAACGACAAAAGATGCGCCAGAGGAGGGAAGATCCCGACATTCCCGATTATTGCTTTTCTGGGAGATCTGCGGTCGATGAGGCGGTCAAGAAGCCATATGGACGTGTAGTCTTTGGTAGAACAGAAACAGCAGAGACCTCACCCGCCTTCAAGATGATAGATAATACCTCAATATACCTATGCTACGAAGAAAGGTGATGTATAATAACTTCAGTACAGACACGCTCAGGGCCACTACATAGTAGACCTATCGTGGAGTCCGTGGGTCTCGCTGAGGTGACATCCCGCCTGCGTCAGTCCTCTAGCGTGTCTCTGTCATCCACCCAGGCCACCCTATCGAGCCTTTTCTAGTGGGGGGCCGCACTGGGGTGGGGGGTTCGAGGGTTCTATAGAGCACTAATTCCGCACCTAACTAGGTGCCGCAGCATATCCAACCACCACCACCACCACCACCACCAAGCCCCCCTGGTCCGCACCGACTGGTATCAGTGGCTCGCTTACTTGGTAGTCACTGCACCTTCCCGTCTGGGGCTTGTTCACTATAAAGCTCACGCAGCAGCTCTCACCCGTCCTCCTTCCTCGCCGGAGATGTTCTCCAGCTTCCTCAATACTCCTCTCTTTCTCCTCCTCGAGCGACATCCGCCGGTCTGACGGCAACTTTTCAAAACAAAGAAAGCCCTTGACGAAGGAGAAGAAGATCGATCGCAGTCTCGACCCCGAGGCTGGCCATCATGGCCCCGAACGTCGAACAAGGTGGCGGCAACAAGCATGTTCAGCCAGATGAGGCGGAGATCGAGACAGCAGCTCCCTCGCTTCTCTGCATACTCTCAAACCCCCTCTTGCTCTCACATACTGTTGACTACCTGCCCATCGCTGCCACGCTGAACTTGGCTGCGACTTCAAAGACCTTCCAAGCCCTGATATACCGGACCACAAACGTGGTGCGCCGTCTCGACCTCAGCCCGGCCGTGTCCCCGCTCTACAAGCAGCGTGCGTCCAAACGCCAGCTAGAAGAAATCCCAGTGAGAACGTCGTGGGAGGATATGAATAGTAGTACCATACTTAGCGACTTCCACACGCGACATGTGTATGTCCTGCACAGCTCTGTCCTTGTTCTCAGCGATGCGCGCGTGCTGATTCTGCTTTTATAGCCTCAGGGCCAGTGCGCCATTGAAGGCCGCTCTCGATACACTGCGCAGCCGTGACTTGCTGCGCCATGTTTCCACGCTGGTTCTTGACCACCTTATCGTGGCGGCCGAGCTTATTCACGACATCGTCTCTGACCCTTCCTTCCCTGTGCGCATCCTGTCCCTGCGCCAAATCAAAGACCTAGACGGACTAAAGCTCCGCACGACGCTCGAGACGCTGGCTGGCTCCAGTCGACCCGGACATCCCCCACAGCTACAGGGACTTTACTTCTTTGGCGGGAAAAGCCTGCCAGATCCACCATACTACGGGCCGGCGAATATCAGTTGGATCGACATCAATCCGCGCCGGGCTCGGCGTCGCAGGGCTGAGGAGGCGAGCGAGGCGGAGAATGATACTCACTCGTGGTACGCCGGCAGAGGAACCGTGCTAAGGCACAATCTGGAGGAAGGTTGGCCTGCTACCATAATGGCCTGCGCAGGAGTCATCTCCTTTGACGCTGTTCTGTGCCGGGGACCCGAGCATCCCAATTCGCCGGCGTACCAGACGATCAACATGGCCCCCAACGCTCCCGCTTGGCCGCCGTTCGCGCCTGGGGAGCCGGCGCGGATCGCCATCGCGAGCTTTTCCCTGGGCGGCTGCGCAAGCTGTGGCTCTGCACCCGAAGGCTGGACCGTCTGGGGCGATTTCGCAGGAGAGGGCGCCAACCACGAGACCTGTCGCTTCCCCTTGCTCACGCCGCTGCCAGCTCATCCCTCCAGCATAAGAGCGGCCAAGTGCCCTGATGGGGCGAGGACAACGCCTTCATCGGCCCAGGATCTCGGGCCCGACATGCAGCTGAAACGCTTCATCGCCCGGTGCGCCCGGTGCATCCAAAGCCGATGCTGCCGGACCTGCGGCAAGTGGTGGTGCGAGACGTGCTACACCCTGGGGTCGAGGACTGCCGTTGAAACTGACAATCTCGACGAGAATGAGGTGCGAGACTGCGTCTCTGTATTGTGTGCAAGTTTGGATGTGTGGAGATATGCTGACTTCTCTCTCTCTCCCTCTCAATTTTCAGGGCCATCTCATCCGCTGTTGTTGGGAATGCGGCGTTCAGGTGCGATCTCCTTATCCAAAATACTTGCTCAGCTGAGGATCTGACGTCTTGGTGGAAGTGCCATTCATGCATCAAAAAGACAGAGCGCATCTGCACAAACTGCGGTCTCGGGTATTGTAGCGTTCACATTCGTGCATCCCATCGAGGTGCATGCGACTGTACGTGGCTCGGCGCCATTCGTTCTCGCTCCGTCCGCTGATCTCCTCTACTCTCCTCGTCTTCAGGGTGCTCTTCGCGCCAGAGTTCTGCCCTGGTCCGCTCCTTCACCCGCCGATGATTGGAAGAACGACCGGCCAGCGACGTGATATTGCTGACTCGGAGTATGGGACCCCACGAAGTGACGAGTGGCGAGTGGCGCTTGGAAGATTTGTTGGGAGATACTCACAAGGCCTCTCTTCACCTTGCTCAGGTCTGAGGGACATGGGGCAGCATCTGAATTTTGGATCTTGCTATAGGTCACATTGTTCTTGATCACACTGGAGCATCATCGTCATGTGACTGTTCCCCTGTGCTTGCAGCTCCTGATTTGTGCATGCTTTTCACTGACTATGCTTCCTCCTGGAGCTCAGCCAACAGCTTAGGAGAACCCTCTCTGATCACCCGCCCATCAGCCATCGCAAGCACTCTATCAAAGCCCGCCACAGACTCGAGGCTATGCGTCACGGCCACTACTGTGTAGGCCCTAAAGACCCTTTCGATCACCCCGATGATGGCCTTCTCGGTCTCTCGGTCTACATTCGCCGTGATCTCATCGAGAAGTAGTATGCCACCGGCGATACCTTGCTTCTCGCGATTTCGTGCGCGCAGGACAGCAACAGCCAGGCTCAACAGCTGCTTCTGGCCCTGGCTCAGCGCATCCTTTCCACTCTTGGCGTGGATTCCGCCAGCAGCTTCCACGGTCCCGAGCAGGCCGACGTCTGCCAACGCCGCCAGGCACTCTCCCTCGGTGCTTCGTGCGTGGGGATCCAGAGCAAGCTTGAACGTCTCACTCGCCACAGTGACCGCCCTATCCTGCGGCACAGCTATGATTCTCTGTCGGAGGGTGTCTCTGTGAATGCGGCGGAGCGGCAAGCCATCGATGGTGATGTTATTTTCGGTTTCAGGAGTCGGGTCGAGCAGACGCAGCAGCAGGAGGATCAGCGAGGACTTTCCGCTACCCGTCCTCCCAGCGATCGCAACCTTCTCGCCAGCCGACAATCTCACTGACACGTCTCGCAACGCCAGAATGCTCACATCCTCCGCAACGACATCCTTATACCGTCCCGACGCAACATACGAGGCATTCACCCGCTCGACAACGATCTCGCCCTTGACCGGCCACGTCTCGTCGGGTCTCAGATCGTCCCCAGCACGGTCCTCCCTGCCAGCCTGCTCCCCAAACTCCTTCAGCCTCTTCACGGCGCCCATGCTCATCTCCAGCTGTACCCAGCACTGCACGACAGAGTTCAGCCAGTCTCCAACAGACATGAGCGCCACGAGCCCCCGCGCCCACGAGCCCCGCGCCATGCTCACCCCGTGAAGCTGCCAGCGCCGTAAACACCACCGCGGCGGCGGCGACCACTAGCTTCAACACGAGACTGAGCCATATGCCCATGACCTGTCGCAGGTACAGCGGCCGTAGCGCGTTGTCCAGGCGCCGGCGGTTCTGCGCTGCACACGCCGCGACCCAGCCTAGAGCGCGGACAGAAGCAAGCCCGCGCACGGCGTCGGTGAACTGGGCGTACAGGGGCGACTTGTTCTCGAGCTCCAGAAGGCGCAGCTGGCGCGAGGTGCGCAGGTAGTACCTGGTGACGGCACCCAGCACGGCGGCGGCGAAGGGGTAGGCGAGCAAGATCGGGGGCGTTCCGATGGTGATGACGAGAGCCTGGCCCAGAAGCAGGCACGCGACAGCAAAGGTGTTCATGACCAGGGCTGGAAGGGCGGTGTCGATGAGATTCATGTCCTGAGAGAAGTAATTCACAATCACACCGGCGTCGGTCCCCGTCAGGTAGCGCAGCGGCGCGTGCATCAGCGCGGTCACAGCACGGTGGTGTAGCACCGAGGCTGAGGTCCTGGCCATGCCGATGAGGGTGACGGCGATGTAGGTGCCCAGGCTTATAAGCGCCATGCTGTTGATGGCGGCGTAAATGCCGAGGTAGAAGGCATTGATGTGGCTGCGAGGGCCCGGGATGGAGTAGGTGTTCTCGACCCAGGTCTTGAGCCATACTGCCCCTGCATTTGCGAAGAAGCCAAACCAGAGACCAGCTGTGATGGCAGCGATGATGAGGGGCGCGCCAAAGGATGAGAAGTAGTGCACATAGACGTCTACTCCATTCAGGGCACGGGAGGGGTCTGTTTGACCCTCTTCCTCGGCTGCCTCGTGGCTGTCGGCGGCATCATTCTTTACACCTTCATTCCCGTGTTGCTGCTCTTGTTCGTCCTCTTCTGACCCCAGCGTCACCTGTAGTTCCTGGTGCACCTGTTCGGGGCCACCTTGGTGAAGTACCCAACCATCTGTGCCCAGGGTGATCACGCGCTGAACCAGGGACAGGTACCGGATGGAGTGCGTGGCCCAGACCACAGTGGCTCGTCTGCGAGCCAGAAAACCCTCGGAAGGCCGCAACAGGCGCCTGACAATCTCATCAGCGGTTGGCGTGTCCAGACCTACTGCGAAATCGTCTAGGATATAGGTGTCCACGTTGAGGTACAGGGCGCGGGCGAGGGCGACTCTCTGCTTCTGACCTCCGCTAAGAGTAACGCCCCCGCTGCCGATGGCTGTCGCGTCACCCCTTGGCAATTTTTGAAGGTCGGCTTTGAGCAGAACAGTGTCCAGGACCTGGTCGTACAGGACACTGTCGAAGGCGTCGAATCCGATAATGTTAGACCTGATGGATCCGTTGATGAGGAAGGCCGTCTGGTCACAGTATCCGACCCGGTGTCGCTGCTGGTGAATGGTGACGGTGCCTTGGGTGAACGTGGCCTCGCCCAGGAGCGCCTTGCATAGTGTTGATTTTCCAGACGCCACTGGGCCCGTGATGATGGTGGTTTGGGCCTTGGGAATTGTCAGGTTCAAGTCGTGGAGCTGCCACTTGTCCCGAGTCCAGCCCACATTCAAGCTGTCGAGCGTGATAGCAGGACCAACATCTGGCCCGCCCACGGCAAGAGCAGCCGATGGCGACGATATTTCCTCGAACACGCGGTATTCCAAGCGATGCTGTCTGTCCAGGAACTCCTGGACCCGGCCCAGACTCGTGAACGCAGTCACCATAGACGGCACCCTCTGGAACAGCTGACTCAGGGGCGAGGTGATGAGCCTCAGATACGACAGGCTCGCAAAGACCTGCGCCATGCTCAGCTGCCGCCCAGCAGCGAGGACAAACGTTGCGACGGGGACCAGGTACTCTGGCGCAAAGGCGTTGACCACCGAGAACACCGTCATCATCCGATACGAGGTCCCAGCCGCAATCTCTTGCTCCCTCGCGCCCTGCAGCGAGGTCGCGGTGGCCTCTGCCAGGCCCGCGATCTTGATGGGCTTCATGCTCGACACCACGGCGCTCGTCAATGTCACTCTCTCCTCGGTGTGCGCCGTCCACCTGGCGATCCTTCGCCCGGCGAGGCTGCTGATCCAGATCGTCACTAAGGCACAGACCAAAACACCGATAATGGGGGCCAGGAAGGCCGTGCCGAGCTGCTGCTGCAGGAACCATGCCGCGAGGACCACCTCGAGCGTGTTGGCCCAGATATCGTGAAACACCCGCAGACCCTCGTCGATGCGCTCTACGTCTGTGCTCATGAGGGTCAGCACGGCCGTGTCGAGGTGCGTAGACTTGAGCTCAGTGGACTGTTGGAAGATGGCGGTGGCGAGAGCGCTGCGGATCTTGGTGAAGGCGCGGTTGTTGAGGTATTCGAAGGACGTGGTCGATAGGGCGATGCCGCCGTATATGCAGATGCTGGCTAGGATCAGACCTGTTTTGGTGGTGGTATTGTCGTCATCAACGACGGATGCCGGGTCGTCCTGCAGGAAGCAGACGAGTCTCTGGATGAAGAAGGGTTGGCAGAAGGTGAAGATGAGCACGGCGGCACGGCTGGGGACGGGGATGAAGAGGGACCACCAGAAAGATCGGACCAGTGCTGTGATTAGCCAGTTCCGCGACGATGCAAGGCCTTTCTCGGCGCCGCCCTGCCATCTCTTGCTGAAGCTTCTTGACACTGCATCCGCCGAGAGCTGGGTGTCGAGAGGGTACAGGTCCTCCGTGGCGAGGATCTTGCGGCTGCCCAGGCGGATCAGAGGATTGAGCCAGGCGAGGAGTGCCAGTGAGAAGATGCCGCTTGTCTCTTCAGGGCTGACCTCTTTTGGGTCTGCTGTGTCTAGGCGTTTCTTTGGCATAGCCTCCAGGATTGCAGTGATCGCTGTGAGGACGAGGCTAATGGTGAACAGGACGGTATACATATCGTTTCCAAACACCAGCCAGGCTGTCCGAACCCGAGCAGCTCCCAGGCACAGTGAAAGGATGAGATATCCGTTCAGCAAGAGCGATGTTCTCAGCTGCCTTGTGTGCTCGTGATATGACAGTATGCTCATGGGTGCAACAGCCAGGATGGACATTGCTGCGATAGCGATCCTCCAGTTGTGTGGTGGAGTGTCAAGGTTCAGAGCTGTGAAAAGAACAGCCACATTGACAAGTCCTAGTGTGAGGATTGTAGACTGACGTTGGTTGTTAGACATTTTTGGGTGACACTCCGCTGGAGGGAGAACCTTGGAATGTGTAATGATTATCTTACAAGCTTGCAGAGCTTCAGAGCTGAGTTTTGGATGTTGTCTTGCAGTTGACCCCTTCTCAGGGACAGTATTCGAAAGGATGCGAATATAATGAATAAAGTTGATGGGCCAATGGACAAAAGGCTCTCTTCGAATAACAGTGTGAAGTCGAACCCTCTTGGGCAATCCTGTACCAGTGGGCCGAGACTCCAATCGGCAGGGCATGTAGTAGAGGTGATGGTTTCACGGTGCAGTGTGGTGCCTGAAGCAGCGAGAGGGTTCTGGGGGATTGGTGACTTGACCAAGCCCTCATTTAGCAATGCCCAGGTGTCCATGGTAGTTGATCTTGTGGATCAATTGGAGGCTTTGGTTGAGTATAAATTGAGGAAGCCTGTTTAGAAGCAGAGGGGAATATAGTATACCCTCTATATATAATGAGTTGAGAGGACAAGATATTGGGATGTGAGTTTGTTGCCTATACTAAGTCCTTGTATGCAGGTCCCAGAGGCTGTCAATTACTGGTGATCTCTGACTCTGAAATGGACATGTCTTGTGAATAGCACGTGAGCGTACGAATACACTGCCCATATAAGTTGACAAGATGTACGGGGTTGGTAGGCAACATACAGGCGCGTCTTTGTCGGCGAGCTGGATTTGGATAGTGGGTGTTTTTCGGGCGCTGGTTTGGTTCGTCAGCATATACACTGCCTAGGCCAAAGGATTCGATGTTTCAAAATGCAGTAAATATGTACACACACCTCAGGAAAAGAGCCCTCACAATGCGTTGAACTGAATATTACGAGAGGTTTTGATTTATTCAGGACAGACATTGGAATGATGACTTGCCCAGTGCCAGAACATTTGAGAGGTATCATTCCTTTTTCTCTGCCTCCTTCTCTGAGTTGGGTTTTGCATTTCTCATTATTTAATTTGCAATATGCATCGAAGTGGACAATCTTGACATATAATGAGGCTGGTCACAGAGGAAAGCAACATAGAATTGGTTTGGACAGATAGAAAGTTGTGATTGGGACCTCTTCCCATGCTACGCCAGCCTGGAAGCCTCCTCAATTGATGTACTTGGTTTCTTCAAGCTGAATAATATGAGGATTGTCCTTTGTTACATATTATTATTTGTGGTTATGAATTAATAACTTTGGTGCTGGATCTTCACGTCTCAAATCATACTGTCTGCACATCTTCAAGGTCCAATTCAGTTATGTCACAAACATGTACTGTGTCTCCATGTTCAAATTAGATAACACGATCATGGGAACAATTTCTTCACCCTGCAAGAGTCA
Organism: Aurifilum marmelostoma; assembly: GCA_027559495.1. NCBI lineage: Eukaryota > Fungi > Ascomycota > Sordariomycetes > Diaporthales > Cryphonectriaceae > Aurifilum > Aurifilum marmelostoma. Next base: position 1,078,801 of record JAMXSV010000010.1, on the reverse strand, counting down.
TATTATCACCTAAGCACATGGAGAAATCCCGAAGTTTTGCCTGGCCCTCCTTCTCCTTATGTGCTCCTGAATTAAGGCTAAATCCTCCGACAGGGACTGATCTCTCTGGTGCTTCTATAACCGGCTCTTGACCCACGAGAAACAGACTCTCGTATGGCTTATACGGGAAGATCTGCCGTTAGTCCCTCCGGCGGCATACCGTAACTAGGTAATTACAGTAATGGACAATGCTACACTGCCTTAAATATCCCCGGCTGAGGGTGTCAACCTCTTCTCGCAACTCAAGGCTTATCCGAAATGCCATCGGAAGCACACACCACTCCCGTTATGACCATGCCTTCTTCATCAGACAGAGAGACTTCTTCTCTCCTCGGCCCGACCGACAATGGAGACCGCTACGAGCTCACCAGCCCGACCGCCCTCCCCAAGGCGGGCGGCTTCCTCTGGAACAAGAAGATGATGATCCACGCCACCTGTCGCGGCCACGCCACCGCCCAGTTCATGCAGCCCGAGCCGGCAAAGTACGCCCACGCGCCCAACATCGAGGCCAGGACGTTTATGCAGCCCGAGCAGAACTACTACGCCCACCACCCGGGCCGTTTTGTGTACGTCAAGGACGAGGAAAGAACCGAGGGTTCGGTGTTTTCTGCGCCGTATGAGCCTGTGCGGGCTGCTGGGCTCGAGCGCTTTTGTTTCTCGGTGGGGAAGAGCGATGTCTCTTGGACTGTCGAGGGGCTGGACGGCATCAGGGTGGAGATGGTGCTCACGCTGCCGACGAATGATGTGGTTGAGCTGTGGACCGTGAGGGTGACGAACAGTGGCAAGAGCAGGAGGAGGAAGATCAGCCTCTATCCCTACTTCACGATTGGGTACATGTCGTGGATGAACCAGAGTGCAGAGTACAGGGCGGACCTCGGCGGGATCGTCGCCAGCAGCGTGACGCCGTACCAAAAGGCCGAGGACTACTTCAAGAACAAGAAGCTCAAGGACAAGACGTATCTCCTCTGCAGCGCCCCGCCGACGTCGTGGGAGGCCCGACAGGAGGCGTTCGAAGGAGAGGGCGGCCTGCACGCGCCCTCGGCGATACTGGAGGCGGCAGAGCTGAGCAAGAGCGACGCGCGGTACGAAACGCCTACCGCGGTTGTGCAATACCGCCTCGACCTTGCGCCGGGTCAGACCCAGACATACCGTTTCCTGTTTGGCCCTGCTCTGGACCACGCCGAGATCCAGGGCGTGAGGAGCAAGTACTTTCACGACGAAGACGGGTTCTCGACCGCCTCGGGCGAGTACCAGGCCTACATCCGCGAGGGCGCAGGCTGTCTCGGCATCCAGTCCCCCCGACCCTCACCTCGACGACTTTGTCAACAACTGGCTCCCCCGCCAGGTGTTTTACCACGGCGACGTGAACCGCCTGACCACGGACCCGCAGACGCGCAACTATCTCCAGGACAACATGGGCATGGCCTACATCAACCCGCCCGTGGCGCGCAGGGCCATCGTCACGGCCCTGTCGCAGCAGGCGGAGACGGGCGCCATGCCGGACGGGATCCTGCTGGACCCCGACGCCGAGCTCAAGTACATCAACCAGGTCCCGCACACGGACCACTGCGTCTGGCTGCCCGTCGCCCTCGAGGTGTACCTCAGCGAGACGGCCGACTTTGGCCTGCTCGGGGAGGAGATCTCGGTCGCCCGCGGTGACAGGTCCACCACCCTGACGGTTCTGGAGCGCATGTGCCGCGCCATGGACTGGCTGCTCTCGGACAGCGCCCGGGACCACCGCGGCCTGAGCTACATTGCGCAGGGCGACTGGTGCGACCCGATGAACATGGTCGGGATCAGGGGCAAGGGCGTGTCCGGCTGGCTGACGGTGGCGACGGGGTACGCGCTGAAGCTCTGGGCGGACACCTGCTCGCAGGCCGGCAGGGCCGACCTGGCCGCGAGGTACACGGAGGGGGCGAGGGAGGTGAACGAGGCGGCGAACAGGCACCTCTGGGACGGGGACTGGTTCGCGCGGGGCATCACGGACGATGGCGTGTCGTTTGGGGTGAAGGGCGACCCGGAGGGCAGGATCTGGCTGAACCCGCAGGCCTGGTCGATCCTGGGCGGCGCGGCGAGCGAGACGCAGATCGGCAGGATGCTGCCGCGCGTGGACGAGATGCTGGGCACGCCGTACGGCGCGCTGATGTTCTGGCCGCCCTTTAGCGGGATGCGCGACGACATCGGGCGGGTGACGCAGAAGTTCCCCGGCCAGGGCGAGAACGGCGCCGTGTATAACCACGCTGCGGCCTTCTACGTCCATGCTCTGTACAGCATCGGCCAGGCGGACCGTGCGTTTCAGGTGCTCAGGCAGATGCTGCCTGGCCCGGACGAGGACGACTACGTGCGCAGGGGTCAGCTGCCCGTGTATATCCCGAACTACTACCGAGGCGGGTGGAGGGAGTACCCGGACAGGGCCGGGCGGTCGAGTCAGCTGTTCAATACCGGGACCGTGTCGTGGGTGTACCGGAGCTTCATCGAGGGCCTCTGTGGGCTCCGTGGGGATGCCATGGGGCTACGGGTGGAGCCACAGCTGCCGTCTGGATGGGAGGGCGTGAAGGTGGAGAGGTCGTTTCGTGGGGCTCACTTACACGTGGACATCCGGCGGGGTGATGTGAGGGCTGTTGAGGTCACTTTGGATGGTCAAAAGCTGCCTGAAGCCCATATCACCAACATCCAGGCTGGAAAGGAGTACCAGGTATTGGTCACTGTGCCCAAAGAATAAAGTGTCCGTTATGAGAGATCATGACGGGTGACCGTCTGGGCATCGACAGGTCTGCTTATTATTAAGGTACAAAAAAAAAAAAAAGAAGGTTCGAAGAAAGCCGAAAAAAGAAGCCATAGACAGAAAAGCCTAGTCATCCCATTTGATAATCGGTTTGATGACCTGCGCAGATGCGTCAGTCAGGAGATAGAAAAAGATTCAAGAGGTTGGGTTGTTGCTATACCTTTCCCTCGTGCATATCCTGAAGGGCCTTGTGGAAGTCCTTGACCGAGTAGACTTTGCAGATCTTGTCGATTGGAAACCTGCCGTTCTGATGAAGTCTGATGAGTTCTGGGAGAAACTGTCATGAGGAGATAAAAAGTCAGCACGGCACTACACGAAGCCCCCCCCATTTGATCTGATCTGTACAGGGAAATGGGGTCTCTCACCTCTGATGGCGTTGATTCCCCTTCTATGACCGACCGAAACGTCTTATTATCCAGGAAGAACGGGAGAGCCTCCAATTTGAGTTCAAAACCCGGTGGAGGCACGCCCACAGAGACAGCCGTCCCGCCGTAGCCGATGCAGTCCAGGGCAGCCTGGAGAGCACGAGGGTTCCCGCTGCAGTCGACGGCCACATCTGCGCCTCCGCCCGTGATCTCCCTGAGGCGAGCGACAAGATTGTCCCCCTCCTCGGTGGCGTTGACGGTGTGCGTGGCGCCAAAGTCTGTGGCCAGCGCCAGCTTGCTGTCGACGATGTCCACGCCGACCAGCTGCCTGACCCCGAGGTGGGCGGCAGCCATGAGGGCGGCGAGGCCGACGCTGCCCAGGCCAAAGATGACGACGCGCGCGCCCTTTGTGGGCCGGACGGCGTTGAGGATGGTGCCGGCGCCGGTCTGGAAGCCACAGCCCAGCGGGGCGTAGCAGGGGAGCAGGTCCGGCACGGGGCACCGGACGACGCTGTAGCCCTCGACGACGGACAGGCGGGCAAAGGAGGAGTGGCCAAAGAACTGGCCGCGGACGGGGGTGCCGCAGTCGCGGAGGCGGGCGGGGGTGCTGCCGTCCGCGAGCCGCACGGCCCTGAAGTTCAGGCTGTTGTGCTGCATGCAGAAGGTGGGGCGGCCCTCGAGGCACGGCGTGCACTGCTGGCAGATGGTCCAGGAGAGGAGGACCTGGTCGCCCACCCGGAGGGACTTGTCCCCGACGTCGGCGCCGATGGCCCTGACGATGCCTGCGCCCTCGTGGCCGAGGATGACTGGATACTCTGGGATGGGCAGCTGGCCGCTCTGCACGACAACATCCTATTTTGCCTGCTGTCAGTATCTTAAGAGAAAGAAAGAGAGAGAGAAAGGGGCTGAGGATATTGAATATATCACTGACCGTGTGGCATATTCCTGAATACTTCATCTCGACCAGTACCTCGTTTCCCCTAACCTCGTCCAGGACAATGGGAACAAGCTTGAAATCATCTCCAGGCTTAGCCACCAACAGGGCCTCTGTCTCAATATTGGTAGGTGACATCTTGTCCAATTCTTAAATATGCCCCTGGTGATTGTTTCCTGGGAGAGGAGAAGGAGGAGGAGAAGAAGGATTATCAAGCACCCAGGTCTTGTCTCTTTTCAATGTCCAAGGCACTTGATTTGAGAAGGAGGACAAGAAGACCAAGGCTGGGCACACGTGTGTGTGTATGTGTGTGTATATTTATACACGGTCATTCTGATTCTTGCATCACCAGCGATCATCCCTTCCTCTCCTCCCCCTCCCCCCCCCCCCCCCCGCATATTTTGACTCGCCCAACCCAGTCAAGGGCTGCTGCTCATGCGGGGTCATTCTGGATGAACCATGATAGTCATCTCTGCATCCGAGAACTAGGGGCAGCACCACCAGGTCACGAGGTCCCATTGATATGCCGGCACTTTTTGTGTGATTGTTTGCTTGACTGATGGATGGATACCTTTCTTGGACACTGGAGTTGATTTTGACACTAAATGGCTCGGTAGTTCTCTTCGGCTTTTCTGGTCAATGATTGATGATTGTCTCTGAGAGGCAGTTCTGGGAGGGTCCTTCTGGGATCAGAGAATAAACCTTTGAGTGTGCTGAACCATGTTCAGATTGGACCGTCATAGAAGGACAAAAGATCATCTTGATGCAAGGCTGACACTGTAGTGGAGGTGGTGTGTGGCGGCAGTTGAGCTTGATGGCCTGGGGAGAGAGGTCAGAGGGGTCGAGAGGCCTGGATAGTGTACTATTATGTTCTTAGCACTGAAGCGGGGTCTGTTTAGTGGGTGGCTACTGGGCAGTCCTGGCAGTGTACCTGTCATGGCAGCCTGTAGAAAGTGCTGACTGCTGACTAAGTAAGCTTCATTCACCCCTACAGTACTGGCTGACCCCATTTTTCTGGAGACAAACCCGCAAGCTTGGGCAAACCTGGAGGCCCGACACGGTCCTCACCCCGCCTCTAAGCAACCTAGCTGGGACTTGTTATGTCCTTTTTGCTGCAACAAAAGTGCACACCAGCTTTAGCATCGACGCCTTTCTCTCCCTTGCACACATATTAATACCCTTCCTCCTCTTTTTTCTTTCTCTTTGCCTCTCCATATACATATATCACAACTGGAACCTGCCCTAGATATTGCCTGATCAACACACACAAACAAAAAAAAAAACACACACACCTCTGCATTCCATCCTTTGGCTTATTCATTCACAGGATCTATACCCCTCCATCCATCCAAACCAAACCAAAGTCAACAATCAGCAACCATGGATGACCAGTTCGGTGGACGCACTGATGATGACCTCTTTGCTGACGAGTTCGAGCCCGTAGAGGAACAGTATGCAGCACCACCACCAGCTGCTGAACCTGTACCTGCGCCAGCACCAGCTCCAGTACCAGCTGCTGCAGCAGCTGCTGCCCCAGTCCCAGCACCTGTCACCAACACCACCACTGAGCCTCTTGTGCCCGAGACCCAAGAGCCTCCAAGCATCCAGCCTGCCAGTACAGCTGCTGGTGCTCCTGCTCCTCCTCCTCCTGCCAGCTCTGTGACCTCACCAAAAGGTCCTCCAAAGGGCCTCCTACAATCCCGACACGCCACACAGGCACCACCTCCATCCACACCTCGTGCCCCGCGGAACCACAAGTCCAACCAAGCCCACAACAACAACAACAACAACAATGCCGCTCACAATAACAAGAACAATGCAGCCCCCAGCAGCAGCCCCAAACCCTCGAGCCCCGCGTCCCATCCCGCCAAGGCAGAGCACACCACCACCACCAACAATAACACCAACAGCACCAACACCGAGCAGCAGCGCCGCCACCACGGGTCCAAGCAGGGCTCCGACGCCCGCATGTCCTCGGGGTCCAACCCCAGGACCAAGCTCACCGAGGACGAGCTCGCCGACAAGATGAGGAAGATGGCCGTCCTGAACGCCGAGCGCGCCGCCAAGTTCAAGCAGCAGGAGCAGGACAGGCAGTCCCACGAGATCGCCGTCGAGAAGGCCACCGAGGACGCCAAGAAGCGCCGCGCCGAGGAGGCCGACCGCAGGCGCCGCGAGGCTGCCGACCGCAGGCAGATGGACGACGAGCGCGAGCGCAACAGGGAGCGCAAGCTCAAGGCCATGGAGGCCAAGGCCGGCGGCTCCTGGGACGAGGGCAAGGAGGAGCGCGCCGCCGAGGAGGAGAGGAAGAGGGGCGGCCTCAACTTTCGTGGCGCCAACGGCGGTGTCCGCGCTTCTGCGACGGGCCGGGGTGGGGGTGGTGGTGGTGGTCTGTCGGGCAGCAGGTTTGCTGTGTCCGATGACACGGACTTCATGAGCAGCGGCCGGGGAGGACGTGGCAGGGAGAGAGGCAGCGGCGGCAGGGGCCGTGGCGGTCGTGGGGGAGGTCGTGGAGGTTTCGGCTCCAGGGAGGATTACTTTGACGGGGCGCAACAGCAAGCTGGCACCCCGGCCGCACCTGCACCCAAGGAGCCCGTACTCAAGACCGAAGACTTCCCGGCGCTGCCCACCTCGTCGGCCCCGAAGGAGAAGAAGGCCGAGAACACCATCAAGGCAGACCTCGCCTCCCCGCTCTCACCACTGGGCAAGTGGGACGAGGAGATGGAGTCTCAGGACGAGAGAAACGCCGCCGCTCAGTCTTAGCTGGGGGAACCACACACGGCGCAACTTCGCATACAGCGGCGCGTAACGTTATCGAGGAATCAGCATGATCATACCAGGCGTGGCGAAAGAAAATAAAAATAAAAAAAGAATCATAAACAAAAGAAAAGGGCGCAGATTTGGGCGGAGTATGATTGTTGGGGCATCTGTGTGGGCTCAGACTTTCTGTCTACTTTCACGATGGGATGAACCAGGATACCAGGGATATACACATACACACGAAGTAGTCATCATAGCTTCAGTAATTGCTGGTAGCGGTCTAATAAAGATGTGCGTACCAACTGATATATTATATTCAAAAGACGAGAGACGTGGGCAATGTTGATGGACTCTATTACGATAGATACTGTAGGATTCCATAGGATGTATCAGTCCTCTAATTCATGTAACTGTTGGGTCTCGTGGCGCCGAGCAACCTATGATTGCGCCGCACAATGACCTTTGCTTCTCAGGCAACCTTTCGCCACGCGTTTTTGTGGTATCAATAAAAGATGAGAGGTCGAACCTGCACTTGTATCCCCTGCTAGAACGCCCAAGACGCCTTGATAGTTCCCGATTCCGACCACTTTCTCAATAGTCTTTAATCCTGCATCACCTTTCCAACTCGCCCGTTATTCTTGCCACAAATGCCTGGGAAACATGGCAGGACGTGAGTCGGGTAGGCCTTGACCTGTATGGTGCCATCGCGAGCTCTGGAATAAACATCCAACCCGTCCTCTGGGGCTGAGTCCACGAGCCGATGATTGTCGGTCCCGTTCTTGAAAAAGGACCACTGTCATACGGCTCGGCTCTACCAGCCACCACGGAACCGGCCACGGCCTCCTCTGTACCCTCCCCCACCACGAGGGCCTCTTGGTCCGCGTCCCCAGTCACCGCCTCCGGGACCGGTAGGCACACCGCCCATATCCATATCGTCACCACCAGAGCCACCACCCGGAGGACCGCCGCCGCCGCCCATCATGGGTCCTCTTGATCGTCCCCTCATCTCCTTGGGGAAGGCCTCGTACGTCTTGCGCATCTGTGCATAGCCCAGGTGCATCTTCCCGTAGAAGTGATCGGCCAGCCTCCTGTCGTTGTCGAGCCGCGACAGGTAGGCGCCGCAGACGTCGCAGACCTGCAGTTTCTGGTGGCCGCTGGGCCCGCTTGTGTCGCTCAGCGCCTTGAGCTCCTTCTCCCTCTCGACCTTCTGCTGCATGGCCTGGCGCACGCGGAAGAACTCGTCGTAGGCCCGCCCCACCTCGCCCAGCTCGCCCAGGACCTCGACCTCGAGCAGCCCGTTGCTGATGCTCGCCGTCAGGTCGCTGATGGCCTTGAGCAGCACGTTGGTCTGGCGGATCTCGTCGGGCGTCTTCTCTAGCCGCCGCTGCGCCACGTCGATGCGCCGGTTGCACTCGTCAATGTACTTTTGCAGGTCGCGCATGTAGTCGTACTCGAAGCCGTGGCGCCGGCGCTCCGCCTCGGGGAGGGCCTCGTACTCGGCCTTGAGCGCCTCCGAGTGGATCTTGGCGCAGGGGCCGAGGTCCTGCTTGGTGTTGGTGAAGAGGTCGTGCGGGCATGTGCCTGCGATGTAGGACCGGCACGCTTTCGGGTCGGTGAGGGAGATCTGGGAGGAGCGGGCTGCTATGCCGCCGCCCATCAGCTGCTCTGGAGTTTAGGGTTTGGATGTCAGCGTCCTTCCTGCGCAATGCATCGTACTCAAGGTCATGGGTTTGTGGGGGCATACCGAGCAGCTTTCTCTGCTCTGCCGCCATCTTTAAGGCTGCGCGTGCTCTGCCAACACTCTCAGCAAGTCCACTCTTTCTGAATTATGCAGGTCAAGGTTTAGATAAAGTCGTCTTGCGAGAAAGGAATAATGACGATTTAGTCCGACGTGGCGTACAAAGAAGTGGCAGTAGGAGGCGACGGGCAGGAGAGGGACGATTCTCGTCCGTCAAAGTCAGGTTTGTTCTTCAGTGTTGCGATTCGATTCAGAGTTCTAGGCCTACAATAGCCTGACTCAGCAGCCTGCAGCACCTATTGTACCGCCTACCAACAAGGTTGAGGCTCAAATTTAGCGCACCCATCCCTTCCCCTGTACCTGATCGCTTGTCCTGCTCCTTAGCTGCCTAGCTAGAACCCCCCTGTAAACCCTGCCCTTGCGTCCCTTGTCTTCCCCAGGTTTGTGGTGGTTCAAGCTCCACGTTAACAAGATCAGCCTCGTTTCCACCGAAGCAACATCAAGACAGTTCATCCTCCCAGCGACGAAGCCCGCCGCGCAAATGGATGGTCACTAGCCCACAATGCGCCATCAATTGACCCTCTTTCTTTCTGTGCTCTGTTCCTTCTTGATTCCCATATACTCCGCGTCCGACTACCATGAACAGCTGGTCCTGAAGCCGCTGCCCCTGTCCGCCCTGCTCGCCAGCTTCAACTTCCGGTCCAACACCACCGTCTCCGAGTTTGAGGCGCATAACTTTCGCTTCTTCCCACGGTCGCTTGGACAGATATTAGAATACTCGGGCGCCAAGGAACTACATCTGCGCTTCAGCCTGGGAAGATGGGACGCCGAGAGCTGGGGCGTAAGGCCCTGGGGCGGCACGAGGGAAGGGGGCACCGGGGTTGAGCTGTGGGCGTGGCTCGATGCAGAGACTGAAGAGGAGTATGTCTCGAAACAAAGCGGTGCCGTGTTTCCCGTTAATAAAGTCATGTGCTGACACGTTACTGGTAAAATAGGGCCGATCGCAAGTGGCTGACCCTCACGAACGCGCTGTCGGGCCTCTTCTGCGCATCCCTCAATTTCATAGACGGAACACGGACGACACGGCCCGTCATGTCCTTCCAGCCTGAGGGCGACCACTCCAATGCGACGACTTCGAATCTACACCTCCTACACGGGACGCTGCCGAGAGAGGTGGTCTGCACCGAGAACCTGACCCCTTTCCTCAAGCTGTTGCCGTGCAAGGGAAAGGCCGGCATCGCAAGTCTGCTTGACGGACATAAACTTTTTGACTCGTCGTGGCAGAGCATGGCTATTGATGTGAAGCCAGTGTGCCCCGACGGAGGCGAGTGCGTGCTAGAGATTGAGCAGTCCATCGACATGGTGCTCGATATCGACCGGTCGAGGCGGCCAAGAGGTTCGTGCGGTACTCTTGTAATGTTGCACACTTGGTAGATCTCACTGACGTACGACACAGACAATCCTATCCCTCGTCCACCTCCAGGTCATGAGTTGAAGTGCAACACCTCCAAACCATATCACTCCGACGATACATGCTTTCCCATAGAGTATAGCGTGGGCCAGGAGTGGTCCATATCCAACATCTTTGGGAGGAGCATCCAGGGGACCTGTCCTCTGGCTGATGCAGATGTCCCGCCGGTCTGCCTCGAGCTCCCAGACAGCCGCCCTGTGTGGGTGTCGGAAGGCGTCCATGAGGTACGCATGGGCGATGGCCGGTCTCGGTGCTACAAGGCCAGTCCTGAGACCCCGATGGAGCTATACCTCCCACAGGTCGAGGGGGGAAGGTGAACAGGCTCGAGATGGGGCAGATCAGTTCCTTCAGCCCGATGTGCCGCCTCTCTATGCCGAGCGCAGCTTGACCGGCCACGGCCAAGAGCGCGGCGGCGTCCAGACCATCCTCACAAATCCCAGCGAAACAGAGAGCGTCGAGTTCGTCTACATGGAATCGCTGCCCTGGTTCATGCGCATTTATCTGCACACACTCGAAGCCCGTGTCACCGGCACGTCCAGTGGCAAACACGAGAACGTCATCCAGGATATCTACTACCGGCCCGCCCTGGACCGGACGCGAGGCACGCAGCTCGAGGTGAAGCTCCGCGTCCCGCCCAAATCCATCGTCTTCCTCACCTACGACTTTGAGAAGTCCATCCTGCGGTATACCGAGTATCCACCAGATGCCAACAGGGGCTTCGACGTCGCCGGTGCAGTCATCACGATCCTTGGCGGTGCCTCGACCTCCAATCTTCGCACTACGGCGCTGCTCCTCAACCTGCCCACGCCGGACTTTAGCATGCCGTACAATGTCATCATATTCACATCCACGGCCATTGCGCTGGCATTTGGCGGCATGTTCAATCTTCTGGTCAGGCGCTTTGTGGCTGCTGACGAGGGCCCGGAGATGACCCTGACCAGGCTGAAGAATAGACTCAAGGAAAGGTTTGCGAAAGGCAAGGGAAAGAAATAATCAAGAAGAGTTCCCAATTGATTCAATACACAGCGGGCGCGGTAAATTTCATCTCTCGTCTAGACTTGATATTCGAATCGAAGTGGTCTACCGTCAAGACCTGAACTTGTCCAGCGATATCTTCTCTCTTGTCAGCACCCCTTGGTGAGACCATGGTTCGAAGCGTACAATAGATGTGCCAGCTTGATACATCATCACACGCGCTATCCACAAATTTCGGGACTGCTCAGTCCAGTCAGGTGTAGCTGGTGGACTCTCTGGTTAGTCTGTCACTCAATACCAATACGGTGGTTCAGTATCAAAACAGTATGCTATTGCGAGGCTACACAGACCATATCAGGTATCATCTACTCCCTCTGTTGCACGTCGATAGAACTCTTGTGCCATCCTTATAGACGGTATCTCTACTGTCCTCCACACCAGGTCCGCTATGCAGATCAGAAGCGCCGTCACCGTGGTAGACGCCACGAACAGAGCCGGGACCGCAGCCGTGGAGGCGGTCTGCTCGCCATTCAAGAGCCAGCCCGTCAGGAACCAGCCCCAGGACTGCAGCACAGGCTCGTGAACCAGGTACAGAGACAGCGAGATGTGGCCCAGGTACTGGACAGGCTCTGCGCGGAGCAGGCTCCTGACCAGCCTCGGTCTTTTCAGAGACCATACCAGCAGAATCGCGCCGATACTGTGCCACAGCTCTTTTGAGATCCCCGTCGCAGCGAGGAGCTGGAACCCCGGAATGTCTCGCGCCGCGTCGTAATCATATGAGGGAAACGAGAGGAGCCAGAGACTACTCAACCACGCCACATACCCCAGCAAGGACCGCGGCCGATTCATGTCATCCCAACCTACCACATGCAACCGAGGGCATCCATCCACACCCTGCTGATCCTCATCCTCACTTTCTCCACAATCAAAGTCGTGCATCAGCACCCCGGCCTCCTGGTGAAGCGCAAGCAGATGCCCTGCCAAGAACAGCACAATATCCCCCCTCTCCCACACAGCGCAGTACACAATCACGCCGACGACCAAGCCAGCGCGCTTGAGCGCCGACTGCATGCGCAGTGTAACGGACATGATGGCCATCAGCACTAGCGAGCAGCGGAACTCGTACGCGACGACCCACAGGTGCTGCCCGTACAGGCTCACGGGCTTCATCCACATGGGCCGCCAGTCAAAGGGGCTGAGAACCTCGCGCGAGAGGAAGCCTGCCCAGTCGCGGAGGGCGGTGCCCAGGCTGCCTGGGTGGTCGGGAGGGAGGAGGGGCTGGGAGAAGGCCGGGAAGACGGAGCGGGGTTCGAGGGCTCGGTCGGGCCCGTACCAGTGCAGGCTCACGAGGACAAGAGTGGCAAGGGAGATGAGGAAGGCTGGAAGGAGGAGATGCATGGTGCGCTTGAAAAAGGTGGCGGTGAAAGTGCGGAGGAGGTCGTTGTGGGCTCGTCTGCGTGCGAGGCGGGCGGCGGGTGCGGTGAGGAGATAGCCGGATGTGACGAAGAGGATGGAGATCATGGCCGGGCCGCTGTGGAAGAGACGGAGGATGGGGAGTGAGAGGGGCGGGTAGGAGAGGACGGGGTTCCTGGCCATGTTCTCGCCGGCCTCGCCATCGTCGCTGTTGTCGATGGACCTGAAGATGGAGGCGGTTGGTGCGAAAGGGTTTAGAGGGAGGCAGAAGGCGGACGTGTAGATCAGGAAGACGGCCAGGCCCCGTAGGCCGTGCAGATATGCTAGAGAGGGCGGTGATCCATGTTCTTGTTGCGCAGCGGTGGCGCTGGGCGGCGGGCGGGCCCGGCAGAAACTGGGCGTGAGGGTGTGGATGAGGTTGAGTCTGGACGAGTATGTAATACGCATGATTTTTCAGAGATGATGAGGTTCAACGTCGCAACATCAGTCACCGAGAGGGGACTCGGAGCCCCTCAAACCGTTGCAGAAAGCATCTCGTGAAAAGCAACGAGAGCCGAGGCTGAGTAAGGTTATTATCTTTTGGAAAATAAGCTTAATGCCATCTGGTTTGCTGAGCAGAGTAACAAGCTTTTTTTGACGGGTGGTGTACAGTAGGTAGGGTACAGCAAGTGACTTATCTTTCCTTAGAAAAGGGGAAGAATAAAGACAAGAAGAGAGAGGTAAATGGCAATTAAGTGTCCTGTTCTTTTTGGCGCCTTCTTATCTTGGTGCTCCTCGCTTGCGGAGAATTAAGCAGGTGAGCCTTGCCTGCTTATGGACAAGTTGCAATGGTCCTTTCCGAGGGGTGAATAGTGCTGATTTACGACCAACAAAAAGAGTGCTAATTATGCCGCTGTGCCAGGCGGAATGTGGCGCGCTAGGACAGTGACTTGGGTAGCATCGTCGTCGCTTGTCTGATCCCATCCGGCCACAAGACCGAGGGGGGCTAGAAGTGCGCCTACATAGTACTCCGTATACAGTTGGCTGGATGGGTGAGGAAGAGAACCCCTGCCCAGCACTGCAGCCCAGATCCAGGGAGGATGGGATAGCAAGTGGACCTTGTTTGTGTTTGTTGTTACTTGAGCCTTTGGTTGTGTTTCTTGTGCAGCCATCGTCGGGTGTTGCGCAATAGCTCAAATATTTTCATAATCAACGCTTCAGTTGGACAACCTTGAGAAATGTGAGGTAATTATTCATGCGTCTATCAATATTGAACGTGAATACTACGCATTGATTCTGCAGATGACCTTGATGTACACATGTCAATAACGCAGATCCTATCATGGCAATATGGTTATTTCCTTCTCGATACCTGGCACCGAGCGTGTACTTGATGTGAACAGAGCACTTGAATCTGGTTTATTTCTCACCAGGTAAAAGATATGGGATTACAAGGGCCGAAGCATCGGAACTCCGAAAGGGTATGCGATCGTTTCTGGACGGAAGCACGCAGACTCGTTTGATATTCTGTAGATCCTGATTGTTTCCAGGCAACTGAAAGTCTTTTAGATGTAGCATAGAGTTCAGATTTGGGCACTCTCGAGCAAGATACAATGGAATGTCGGCTTCGATAGCAACCACCAGATGCCGTCGTTCCTAGTCTCCGCTGTTCGAACAATTCATGCTGTGATGCGTACACCGAAAGCCATAGTTGCCATGAAGAATAGACAGCAGACCGTCGCAGAGCTATGCCGGCTGGGGAAGAATCGGCTGGCGAGCCATATATAAGTGGTTGAAGATATTCATTATTCAGAGTGGTGGGGCAGAATACATACTGGAGAAACTGAATGGAAACCCCGTATTCAATTCCCTCACCCCGCATTCTGAAACCCACCTTTGACCCCATACTTTGGCTCCATTTCCCCACGTTTTCCTTACTCGGCCTTTGTGACCGCTTCTCCAAACTTTCTTCTCTGCATTGACAGTCGTCACTCAACGAGGCCGCAACAGGCAGCAAGCCGAGAGATGGCGTCGAGGAAGCGTTCCTGGGTTGAGGCCAATGTTGGACCCATATCTGAATCCAGGTTTTCAAAGGATGGTACTGGGTCAGAACCAACATCTGGTAACAACGACAGCATCTCATCACCGCCGAGGGGAGGGCCGGCAGGGTATCAACGCACTGCTAGCGATGGGTTGATAGCTCAGCATACACCAGCAATCTCTCGCAAGATCCGTGCATGTGCTGCTTGTCGAAAGCAGAAAGTGCGTATGGATGTCTCTAACTGATAGCCTCAAGTCCGGCAGACTGCTTACATGTAGCAGATTAAATGTATCATGGACGAAAACGCGGGACCTCCTTGCCGGAGATGCGTTGAAAAGAACCTCGTAAGCACTGGTCTTGCTCGCATTACCAAAGAAAACTTCTGATCCCATGCTTTGAGGGGAAGGCTTACACCGTTCTCAGGGCTGTGTGCTCAACAAGAGCTTGCAGACGCTTATAAGCGAAAGGTCACAGTGCGTGCAGCCCTCGAGGTATCTGTGGATAAAATGCACTTCGAATGTTAGCTAATCAATGGGGTTTCAACATACAGGTCGACTGTAACTATGGTCCAGGATCTAGAAATGCTGCATGCAAGCCTCCAGCATGTGCTGAAAGCAATGGATCTTCCTCCCTTGTCGACACTGCGGAGCTCCAAACGCTTACAACAAACATCACTATCCGAGGAAGAGCTCGGACACCCACGTCCTCCCGAGGAAGTCGGACTATCTCGCGACAATTCTCCTGGCCTATGTCCTGATGGCGACCAGGAGCTCCCCAAAGTGCCCATCGACTCTGTATACCATCTGACGAAGCTGAGTGCGCTCCGCTCTCCAGACGAAAGAGAAGCGAGCCCATCATCGAGGCCGCGGGTGGATGAGGTGGACGACCTCATATCAAGAGGGAGTCTGTCTCTTGAGGATGCCGGACGCCTCTTCCACCTCTACATTGATCACCTAGACTTTTTCATGTATAGAATCGGTGGTCGCTACAGGACCTTGGATGCGCTGCGCAAGAGTTCCCGACTCCTTACAGTCTGCATTCTTACCGTCTCGGCGCTACATGATGCCTCAAGTAATGCCATCTACGGAGGTACGTGATGCTTTCCAGTGGGGCTGGGGCAGTCAACCTCGAGTGTCCTTCTGCGCAACACTGCGCACGAGAGCCTTCAAGCCAATATGACCTGGAACTTCGACATGACATTCCATATTTAATGACAAATTTGCACACTAACACCATCGAACTTTTAGTCTGTAACAAAGAATTTAGGCGTCTCCTCGCCGCATCTATTTTCAACCGTCGAATCGACTCAGACTACCTGAGGGCCATGTGCATTGCATCCTACTGGCTCTCCGACATCAGCTGGGTCGTCTCTGGCTGCGCAGTGCGACGAGCAGCCGAGTTCAACCTGACGGGTCATTACCGAAAGGCAGTGAACGAAGGGAATGAGGACTCCGCTGACTACGTGCGGTTATGGTATGTCCTACATATATGTGACCAGCACTCCTCGACGCTGTATGGACGCCAGCCGGTGATTCGCGAGGATCACGCGATTCGAGGCTGGAAGGCTTTCATGGATAAGTCTGCTCCTGCAAGTGCGCTCGAAGACACGCGACTTGCCAGCCAGGTCGCCCTTGTGAACATCACGCAGAGCATACGCGATCTTTTCGGCCCTGACATGGGCGACCCGGTACCACAGATTTATGTGGTGCAGATCGCTAGCTTCGCGCACCAACTGGATCAGTGGGTAGGGCATTGGTCCGCGGTCGTAACAGGTACGCTTGTTGTGAAGGATACTGAGGGATCAGACTCGGACTGTTATAACCACTGACTGGGCTCTCGCAGACCATCACAACCAGATTGGCAGCTTTCCTCGCAAAGGTGTCATGTTGCACTTCCACTTTGCAAAGCTGCATCTCTACTCGCACGTATTCAGGGGGCTGCGCGACGGGTGCATACCACCGTATTTCCTGGAGGCGGCCTCCTCCGCTGTCTCTGCTGCCACCTCCATCGTCAACCTCCTGATCACAGACCACGACATCCGAGCGGCGTTAGCAGGTATGCCTTCATACATACACTCGATGACAGGGTTTGCATGTATGTTTCTCGCCAAGCTGGCCATGATCTACGGCGGATTGCTCATCGAGAAGCCGGTTGTCATCGAATCGATCTCGACACTTGTCGAACTCTATCGATCGACGCCCGTAGGAAATTGGCATTTGATCCACCTCATGGCTGGTGGGCTCAAGAGTATTGTGGACAGGCTACAGGTTCCGACGCCAGGCTCGCAGACGCGTCAGGACGCAGTGCCTGCTGACGACACCGATGGAGAGGACAGCTCCAGATTCCCCGGCCAACCATTCCCAAATGACGTCTCGGTGAATAATCTGGGCCTGGATTTCCTGTTGGACAACAATATGAGCTTGGGAGCTCCCGAGCTGATGTATCTAAGCACCGGCCCAAACATGTTCGAGACGACGGATAATCTGAGTCCGACCTTCTTGTGAAGGAACAGTCGCCGGTGGCTCACAAGATCGATCATGGAAGATGAGTGGTAAATATAATGTATTCCTTCGAGATAAGGTAGCTATAGTTCAGCGTCTGATAGTAGAGCAGAGGGCTTGGGCACAAATCTACTTTGTACTATGTTGTGCTGCAGTTCTGGCTAATAATACCTGTTCGTTGTCGGGTGCACCAATGACCGTGATATCGCTCACGGGCTGATGAAGGAATGAAATTGGTTTTCGATGTCTGAGGCAGTCAGTATGACTCCGACATGCTCACAATCTTCCATGGAAATGAAGGAACCTGGCAGCGCGTATTGGGACGGGTCGGGACACTATTGTTCCTCGACTCTAGACGTCAATGATATTGTACCGAGAATTTGTTCAATATATTTGCTCATAGAAATTTATTGTCTAAAGCCACGTTAGACATAGCCCGTGGCTGTCTTTTATAGATTAGGTAAAGGACTGAGAGACCAAATCCAAGACAGCAAGCTGCAGAAGACATGCATACGTGAAGCGTCACACCCGCATACCCTATGCCAGCTCCCGAGGTCATAAGGCAAACATGTCGGCCCCATTTTATCTCAACATTGGCACGACCTCCACGTTCCGAGCGCACTTTTGATTTCTCAATAGGAATAAACAAATTTTGAAGTCACTCAGAGCATTCCTCTTTCTCAAGCTGAAGCACCTTACAAGGAAGCTAGGAGCAGGTAGCCTCCTATCAACACCGCCATCAGGAAATGGTCACGTCAGGCACGCTGTTTTGGACTTGGCATGTGTGAGAAAAGCTGGCTAGTCAACCTTTGAGAACCGTCTGGACTTCTTCTTGGTTGACTACCATGAATTATTCTCAATTATTGACAGGCCACTGAAGATAAGTCTGGCAAGTCATGACCCATAGCGTCGAGTGGAACCCCCGGACACAGACCTCAGACTGCTGGTTCCGCTGCTTAGCTGACCTTTGTTGAATCACTTTGCAGATCTAAAGCAAAAGTGCCTGGAAGAGTAATAAGCTAGCTTTCAAGTTTGCCGCTAGAAAGGCACTGGTCAATTGTATGAAGTTGACGGAGAACTATTGCAAGGCCTAGTGTTGGCGCCGCTTCATGCACTGTTGCGAAGGTCTGTGATATGCTCTTCTTGTATTATTATAAGAGGCCGCAGGTATCCTGTTGTTGGTTCTCTTGCCCCTCACCCTTCCACAGCAAGCTTTTTCAAGAAATATCACCCAGAGACTTCTTTCCAACACCACGACCGTACAAACACCGCAGCCTCCCAAACTTTTACGACAAGCTCTACCCACAACAACAAGATGTTGCAGCGCTTCAGAGCTCGTTTCCAGCGCACTGCTAAGGATGTTCCTGGCAAGACCCCAGAAGGCCCAAAGGAGTCTGCCTCGGCTCTCCAGCAAGACTTGAGCAGTCCGCCGCCACCGTACGACCCCCCAGCAACCGAAAGGCCCCGTACTTACATCGTCTCGTGCCCTTGTTGTACCGATGTGGACGGGCCATACGTCTCTTGTTTTTGCTTCCGCTGCGCTTCCGTCCTTCATCGCAAGCTCTGTTGGAAGCAGGCAAGTGCTGGGGGGTTTTCGAAATCTTTTAGAGAGTATCGTCGCCTGCAGAGGGCCGCCAGGCTACGACAAGAGAAGCCAAGATGAGGTTGCCCTGCCCTTTGAGGCTCTTCGACGAGACCCAATCTGGCCTTGCCACCCTCGGCCCATGAATTAAGATTTCGACTGCATCGGCGCAGCCAGAGCCTGCTCTGCAAAGGCCTCACTTGTTTCGTTCAAGGACAACACTGGCTAAGCCAGAGTTGATTCTGGGGATGCTACTGAAGAGAACACTCTATAAGGTACTTAGACAAGATATTTCCCTGTTCTTCATTGACTGGTCGATGTACAAAATGCTGACAAAGTAGACCTCAGTTTGCTCGGCTCGACCAGCCTGCCACCACCTGGCTGCTCACGACTGACTGGCCTGCCGCCCAAGATGGTACATCACCAGCCTCGCCTGCACGCCTTGGCTCTGTCTCGCCAGTAATATTGCGAAGGCTTCTTGGGGTCCTCTTTTGTTTTGTTTTTTTTTAAAATGAAGGAAAAGGGTTCAAGCTAGATACGATATAAGTCTTCTTTATACTTCGTGTTTATCATTTAGTCCATAATATGAAAATAAGTCTTCTTGAGTATAATTTACACTTTATCACAATCTGCTTCCTCATACTACTCCAAGTGATATAATCTTCCACGCTGGAAATCGATTCATATCTCAAGGTTGCGAAACGGAACCATAGCTACCAGATGATTCCTATCACCCAGGATGGCGATATTGATAGGTCAATTTCAGGCTTCGCAGAACCAAGCAGTGGACCACAGGCGCGTTCCTTAGGCTGAATCAGGTCTAATGCTTATACTTAGGTATGTTTATTTGCATGATTGATATGTAGTAAGTCCTCTAGACTTAAGAAGACAGTCAACCGAGACCCACATTCTAGGCTTCTCAGCAGGACCGTCGGAGCTGCGCCGCCGATATAATGAATGCACTCAATGCAGCTTCTCTTAGAAAAACATGTATGTACGTAAATATATACCCCGTCAGAATCGTACATTTCCCGGCCGTATCTCGGAGTACATAGAAAAACTCAGATCTGGGTTCGAGAGGCCAGTGGACACCCAGTAGTAGTTCTGCCTGGGAATTGCTATGCTTTCCGAGCCCCGCACTCGATACTCTCTGTGTCGGCTGCGCAGAAGGTTGTTTATACAACTTTATATCCTGTAGAGAATAAGTCACTGAAATTGGAACTTCCAAACGCTTTCGAATATATGTATATACCATATACTGTATGAAAAGCATTGTAGTGTAGTAAGCATCTAGGGACCAGATGTCCCGAATTTGTGGGTCAGCCGGCCTTCGGTCTTCTCTCCGACTCTCGGAAGGGGACCGCTCCGTCGTTTAGCAACCCATATATACTGGATCTTGTTCATGATCTCAATGGTCACAATATCCCATTCATATTGCGATATGCTCACATCGACAACCTGGCGCTGCCTGAGGACCGTGCAACGCAAGAAGTGTCTTACCTACAAACATAACAACACCCCTCGTCCAATTATCGGAGCCAACAAAGGCCTCAGTATCAAGATGCCAAAACCAATTGTGCTGCATATTGGCGAACCGATCAAGTACAACCACCAGTTTTACGAGAATGAGTTTCTGAGCCGATTTGAGGTTAGGCAGAACGAGGATCTCGACCGTGCCTCGTTTATTCAGGCTCTAAAGGACAAGAAATATGGCGACTTTTCAGCCATCTTCCGCCCACACTTCCAGACAGGCGGCGAGATGGGTCAATGGGACGATGAGCTGATATCGCTCCTCCCGCGATCGGTTCGGATCTTCGCATCGGCTGGCGCGGGCTTCAACTGGGCGGACGTCGACGCGCTGGGCCGGCGAGGGATCTGGTACGCCAACGGGGCGGGAGCTTCTGACGAGGCTGTGTCTGACACAGGGCTGTACATGATCCTCTCCGTGTTTCGCAACTTCACCAGGTCGCAGCTCGCGGCACGGACCTGTGACCCGGAGGTATTCAACACCACGCACAAGCTGATTGCGACCATCTCTGCGAATCCTCGGGGTCATGTGCTTGGGATTGTCGGACTGGGGAACATCAGCAAGAAGCTGGCATACAAGGCACGGACGGCACTTGGCATGGAGATCCACTACTACGACGTCGTTCGGTCTTCCGAAGAGACGGAAAAAGAGCTTGGGGCGACATTCCACGCCGACCTTCACAGCCTCCTTGCAGTCGCGGACTGTGTCAGCCTACACACCCCATTAAACGCGCACACTCAGGACCTGATCAACGATGAAGCCTTCGCGGCGATGAAGCAAGGGTCACGGCTCATCAACACGGCCAGAGGGCAGGTGGTGAACGAAGAAGCGCTGGTCAAGGCTCTGAAAAGCGGCAAGATCTCCGCTGCTGGGCTCGACGTACACTACCACGAGCCACAGGTGTCAAAAGAGCTGGCTGCCATGGAAAATGTCACCCTAACGACCCACATTGGCGGCGGGGCTCTCAACACTCGCATCAACTTTGAACTCAATGCCATGAAGAACATCCTTGCTGTGGTTGGAGAGCATGGGGATTTCGTTGGTGAACCACTGACTCCGGTCAATAAGAAGGCATTCGAGGCAGCGTCCGCTCTGGCATGAAAGCAGTGCTA
This sequence comes from Aurifilum marmelostoma, assembly GCA_027559495.1. NCBI lineage: Eukaryota > Fungi > Ascomycota > Sordariomycetes > Diaporthales > Cryphonectriaceae > Aurifilum > Aurifilum marmelostoma. The sequence goes on along the minus strand of JAMXSV010000010.1, from coordinate 1,057,581 downwards.
TGATTTTGAGTTCATATAGTACTGATGAGACAAAATCATATCCAGCATATCCATGTACTGATCTAGTAAACCCGCGGTACGTGATTCAGTGCGTCTATATACTGTAGGGGTGGAGTGGATCTCTTTCCCCTCTGGGATTGCCTCCTGAATTTTCCCCGTGGGGGGAGGGGGCAGTGGAGTACTTCTCCGCATTGATTCGAGATGCCATGTCGGACTTGTCTCCGAGATCTTTGGCCGCGAGACCTACAGTGTAAGGGAAAGCAGTGCTTGCGCTCTCTGTTGGCATCCCTTTTTCCTAGATCAAATTGTAGATGAAATGCCTCAGAAGTTTGGCCCTATAATAATTGATCCTCTCCCTCTCGGGTCTCGAGCCTGAGGGCTACGAGGTAGTACCTGATCAGAAGTGTCCGTACTTATCATTGTCTGTGGGCAAGCAGAATGCGCATATGAGTATATATGTGTGTGAGCCTTTGAGTAGGCCGGAAAAGCGGCATGTAGGAGGTACGCTCCTCGCCTTAACCCCTCCTCGAAGCACTGGTATTACACATACCCATTACTTATAACTGTGTCAGCTACAAGTCTTGTCCCCAGTATTGCCCCCCAGCAGCTCTTGCACATCTTCACCTCAAGTGGAACGTCGGTTAATTGTACTCCACATGAACACCAGTTGGCAGCATCTCGGCTTTCTTCCCGATGCATCGGCTGTTGACAGCTCGGCAATACTCCTTCAGGCATCTGCCCATAATATAGTTGTCTTGCCCCGTACCCTTCGTAACAAGGCTGTCCTCCTGAACACAGAAGCGCATCGTCACATCTATTCAGTGAGATCGCATCGCCGGCCGGGTTCGCTACAATGTCTGATACGATCGACCAGTCCAAGCACAGTGTTGAGCACTATGACAAGCCGCCAAATCTCCTCGCAGACGATCTCCCTCTGCCGGAGGAGATCGCCCACCTCACGCATGATGAGCAGCGACAGTTGAATAGACACCTTACGAGGAGGCTGGATTGCACCATCATGCCTGTAGTCTTTGTGCTTTTCCTCTTGAACATCCTGTACGTCAAAGACTGAGCCTACCTACCATGATGTCGATCAGTCCAGGAGAACTAATCAGTCTCGATTATTAGCGACCGTAATAATATTGCTAGTGCCAAGATCACCGGCTTGACAGAGACATTGAACATCACCAATGAGCAATACAATACATGCTTGTTGATGTTCTACCTGGGCTGTAAGTAATACCTCCGCATAAAAGATAACATTGCAAGACTACTAAACGGTAGATAGATTGTATCACTCAGGTGCCGTCCAATCTGATTATTGGCAAAGTTCGCCCGTAAGTCTTCTCGATCACTTGCACGGGAAACAAGAAGATTCACACCAGGTCTCACAGATCCTACTACATTTGTATGCTCACCTCTCTGTGGGGAATCCTGTCAATGTGTCAAGGCTTCGCGAAGAACTTCGCCCAGCTTGCATCAATCAGAGTCATCCTTGGACTCATCGAGGGTATGGGAATCTATTCCGGCCAGCCCTTCATCTGATTATATCTAACAAAGCAAATATCTAGCACCGTTCTTGCCAGCTGTGTTTTTCCTGCTGAGTTGCTGGTACACTCGAGCAGAGCTGCCACCTCGCATTGCTATCCTCTATGGAGGCAACATGCTGGCGACCGCTTTCTCGGGTCTCATCGCGGCCGGAAGTACGTCAGAACCACCTTCTCACTAGGTTCCCAACAGAGGGTAATGCTGACGGAGCCTTGTTGAACAGTCACTGCTCGCATGGATGGCGCTGCTGGTAGACCTTCTTGGGTAAGGACTCCCATTACACCTAGCCGGCGTTGTGTTCCATCAGGAACGGAAGCTGACCCGAGAGGCGTAGGAATGGCTTTTCATCATTGAGGGCTCAATGACTGTAGTCATTGCTCTCCTGTTCCTGCCACTTCTTACAGACTATCCCCTCCAGAGCAAACATCCTTTTATCCCGAGAGAGATGCAGCTCTTTGCGGTACGTTACCATGATGTCTTGGGTCTGGAGACAAGTGATACTGATCATAGAACGGTGTTCAGGAATGGCGGATCCGGAAGGAAAATGCTGGCATCATTGACGAGGATCACGAGTCTGTCTTGTGGGGCCTCAAGCAAGCCCTAATCGACCCAAAACTGTACATGTTTGTCGTCTTGCAAATGTCACTCATCACCTCCCAGTCGTTCAGCAACTTCTTCCCTTCCATCGTCGGCACCTTGGGCTACGGGGACACCACGACCTTGCTCCTCACGTCTCCTCCGTATTTCTTCGCCTTCATCGTGTCCCTGGCTGTCTCGTTCCATGCCGCACGCAAGCAAGAACGTGGTTACCATATCGCGGTTCCCATGATCTTCGCTTTACTCGGCAATCTTCTTGTAAGTTTCCATACGGTATCCTCGTGAGGTTCTTCCTCGGCACAGGTCTTGCTAACCTATCATGCACAAGGCTATGTTCGTCCCTACAACTGGTGGACGCTACTTTTCAATGTTCCTGATGACGAGCGGCTCCTACTCGCCGTATAACCTGTGCGTGAGCTGGGTGAGCGCATCGCTGCCCCGGCCGCGTGCGAAACGCGCTGCTGCTCTAGCTATCATGAACTTCATGGGAGCTGGCGTCGCTCACTTCTACACCGCATACATGTTTCCGGACAGTCAGGAGCCCAGGTATTACGCTGGCGGTGGCGTCATGAGCGGTGCGTGCTTGCTTTGTGCCGGCATGGCCCTCTACATCAAGTCCTATCTCAAGAAGCAGAACCGCAAGTTCGAGGAGGAAGAAGAGCACGGCGTCGTCAACCACGCTCAGGTGTCGGGGTCCAAGGTGGGCCATGGTGGAGACGCAGTGGTTTCATTCAGATACGTGCACTAGGAGTCCATAACTGTTATATATTTCTCGGAGGCTATCAACAGCTACGAATCAGCATCATTTACTAGCATTGGTGACATTATATGTAAGCTCAGACGTCTAGAACACTGTGATACCTATCTGAATGGGGGGCGGGGGGACTTGCTCAGCGATGTCGAGGCAGTCATCCACAGAACCGGGAAGAAGATAAATGACCTTCATCTTGGCAGAATAATGGACTCCACTTGCGATTGGAGGGCTGGCGTAAAGGTTTGGAGCCATGGAAGATATTTCGGACGGTCGTGGAACAGTAAATAATGAAATTTTGTTCATATGTCAAATCTGATACTCGTCCATAGCCACAAGTCCACCTACGGCACTTATAGGAGCCCTCCCCTCACTTCATCTCCGCGTAGGTCTCTATCCGCTCCATCTGATCACGAAACAGGGGCCTCAGAATCATGATACTTTCCTAGCTTTAGCAACGCCTTTGCATTCTCCCTTCCAATTTTCCTGTAGTTATCCAAGCCGCCTACTGCAGCCTTGACTTCCTCAGCCTTCCCATCCCACCACGCAGAACAGTTCTCGATCGTTTCGTAAGGGTAGTCAACGCTGAAGAGGACACGATCCGCACCGATGGCGTCGACCACGAACTTCAGAGACTGCGTGCAGAAGTGCCCGCTGGTGGTGACCCAGATGTTGTTTTTGAAGTAATGATAGATGTCTCGCTTGCAGATCCTTTCGTAGCCCTGCTCCAGCGCGATAGGTCGCTCGACATCCTCGATCCAGTGGTTGATACGCCAGAAATCGAAGGGGATGTGCTCTCCCAAGTGGCCGACAATGACCTTGGCGTTGGGGAAGCGATCAAACACCCCATTGGTGATGATGCCAAGAAGGTGCAGATTGACGGCATTGGCGAATGACAGGGGCGGCCCGATCAGGAACTTGCGCTGGGCGTACAGCTTGTCATAAATGACGTCCGCAGGCGCTGCAGGGTGGATATAGAGCGGGACGTCCAAGTCCTGGAGGGTCTGCCAGAAACGGTCGTATGCCGGCTGGTCGTAGAAGAGATATGTCTCTCCGTTGGGGCCAGCGTGCTGGAAGTCACAGAGCAGGGCACCATGGAAGCCAAGCTCCTTGACGCACCGCGTCAGCTCCCTGGCGGCCTGGACGGGGTCATGCATGGAGAGGCAGGCAAAGGCTCCCAGCTTGTCGGGCTTGGACTTGATCTGCTCGGCAACCCAGTTGTTGGTCTCTGTAGCACGCCGTTCGGCCTCAGCCTTGTCCCAGATGCCCTGGATGCCGGGTACAGTGAGGGACACGATGGTATATCCGATTCCGTGCTCGTCAGCCAGCTTGACGCGCTTTTCATTGATGTCGCTGATTGCGCTCATGTAGCGCTCCCTGTCGGACGGGTTGATGTACAAGGAGGCTTCACGCTGGGACTTGGCCTCCATGCCGGCCGTTTCAAAGGCTTCTTCCAGCGCGATCTTTCCCAACATCATAGTGAACGATAAAGTCTTGGAGAATGGTTGCTTTAGAGAATGGCCCCACGAGCTGATTCAAAATAGAGATAAATGGTATTCCCGAAGTGCGTTTTGATTCTGGATAATTAGCAGATAACATTACTTGGGCTTTCTCTAATTCCTCGCTACTTTATAGATCTCCAGTCTGCTTAATTCTGGTACTTGGAACGGTCCTCGCGTCTTCCATGACGCCGGATGCGTAGCAATGCACGCCTGGCATCGACACATGTGTTGCAGTTATCTTAAGAGGTTGTGAAACTTAATGACTACATGTCGAGATCCATCACCTGATGTCTTGCAAAATCTCGAGAGGTCACGAAAATGATCGTCATTGTTCACTGTTCTAGAGGCCTCAGCCCACGCCGATCGGGATTTCCGGCAAGAAGATCCACCGCGAAAGCACCACTGCCATGCAGGCGTGCGAGAGAAGTTTGGGCTTATTGCAATCTTGCAACATTCAGTCCAATAAGACATGATCCAACATGGCGATGAGATCGTGACTGAGCAGTGTCGCGCATTTTCGGAACTGGTTCAATCCGTGTAGCCACATCGATTGATAATTAAAGAGTAGGCCTCCGAGCAAACGTCATGTCTCCGCAAGTGATCACTGGGAGAGAAGCCCACGGTTCAGCTACCACAACGAGCTACTTGCGATGGCGGCGTGTTTCCGGTTCTTCTGCTTTTGAAAGTCCCCGGAAGTGTTGATGGGCCCTTTGCAACCAGTGATTAAGCCAGACAATTTGGCATGGTATACACTTGGAATGAACGAGTTCATGTATTCGGGATTAGGCAACCTTTTGCGTATCTACCTATAGCTACAAATACCAGGCAGAGCAGTTGTTATGATCGGGCGAAGCGAAAGTACTCATCTACTTTGTAATTATCCTGGGAAAGATGAGCAACAGCTTCTACAGGACATACTGCAATCATGGAAGTTGGAACACTGAGATTCGGATTCATTGCAGCTACAAGTAGGATAAATATGTGGACTAGCTATGCGAGGCGAATCGCCAATAGATTGTACAGGACGTTCCCATGACATCTCGTCACACAAGGTCATTCTTGCATGAGCACTTTGCTTTCTTGGTCAAACAGTCCGTTTCTGACACGTCACTTACAGCTGGCGTGTCAATGTTCAGCCCTCTGCAATTGGGGGGCAGCTTTTTGGCCCCCAAAACAGCTTTAACAAGTATATTTTTGGCGGGGCACATGTACTGGTCGAACTTTATTATACCAGAGGAGAGAAGCCTGGGACTGCTCCTCGCTTGGCCCCTGCAATAACCTAACGACCGCGCGCAGACGGAAGTGTGCTGCGACGACTGTGCATGATCGCGGAGGTGGCGCAGCAAGTTGGCAACCAACGTCCGCACTAGATTGATGTTGTTGGTTGCCTCAGTACCACCAAGTATTTATTATATAAGCTTTGTTTCTCGAACAAAAGGCAACAGGTCGTGGGGACATGTTCCAAGGAAAACAATTGTGAGTATCCATCTTGGAAGCAGATCAGTCTTCACATTTCACCGCTTTCATAATGCCAACGTTGACGCCTACACAACTGGTGCATCTGCAGGAACTTTGCCAGAAATACCGCATTGAGTTTGTTGGCGAGGTTGACTCATCCGATTGGCCTGAGTGCCACGAGGACACGCTGAATGGTGCCAAGGAGGTTGCCAGCAAGAGATACGATGCTTATGCTACTAATCCAGAACTTTTGGGAACGGATCCCTGGAAGATGGAGAGAAAATCTCACGCAATGGTCCTGGTTAAGAGTGCAGATCGCTCTCGTGGCCGTAATGAGAGCACCTGGAGACATACTTGTGAGTCCTTTATACTCAGCAGGCTGTCATCTGAAGTTTGTTGGTAAGTAACAGCAGACCCGTCTCTATGCCTCTCAAATAGAGCTGCCCATGCTGACCTACCCACTGCCGCGTCTGTCGGAAACGAGTATGGCGTTCGGAGATCGAGGTCAGACGGAATGAGCACAGTAGCACTGCGATGGCTCTAAGGAATCGTCAAGAAGCTCGGCAGCCTTGCCGCTGTCCGAGAGCAACACGATCTCTGGATCAGTAAGTACACCTCAATGAAGCAATCTTGAACTCAAGCCAGGCTCTAAGCAGTTACCTAGGCTTGAGGCGGTAGGTTTGAACCAGATATTCAACTTTCGAGCGGATGAAGAAGTGCACCACGATCCAGAAGTCACCAAAGATTTAGGGAAAAAAGAGAGTCCCGATCGGGTGTATGGACTCCGGAGAACAAGGAACATTGAGCTTCTCTTGTATGACATAGCTGCTTCAGAACCAGAACCTGAGGTCAACCCCGATGTGGATGAGACAAGCAAGGCACCAGGATTTCCTTTCGTTCATCAGCCAATGAGTGCAAAGGGAGACCGCCAGTTGTTCCCGTTTCTGGTCCTTGAAGCAAAGACGGGCTCCTCAGATGAGTGGCTTGCGATCGATATGCAAACAGCCTTCTCAATCAGAACGTTTCTTGAGACTCAGAGACAGCTCTTTCTTGCAGCAAGCACACGATCTGACTGGAAGGCAAGACCTTTGGTGTGGTTCTTCTCAAACAAGGGAGAAGATTGGCGTCTGTGTGCAGCATACACGGAAGACGCTCCCGTCGAAAGGGGGCGCGTCGGTGCTACTGTATATGTAAGTGTCACGCCTTCGTATATTCTCATATCTGTCTTGGGACTAAGAATATATTCAAAGCGAATCATCGATGTATGGCGCGGCTGCATCACGTCTCGTGACGGAGCTTTGCAACTGCTCCTGCTCGTCGACTACATCTTCGACTGGGCGAGGGATAGGTATCGGGAGGACATCATTAGCGCTCTAAGAGTCGTCGCCCGTGGTGAAAGCGATGCCGCCAGCGGAATCTACCCAGACACCGACATCTTTTCAACAAATCCCCTGGAGAGCATTTATCGGCCATCCCAGGTGACTGAAGATGACCGTGATCACAGCAACTACCTTTCGGCCCAGTCAACCTTCCTGGCCCTGGACTCACCTGCAGGAGTGATTCGTCATGCTACCTTTGTGGAATCGAGATTCTACTGCCTCTACATCACCGGGGACAACGTGAAGACGTTTCTGCAATCTGCAGCACAGAATAGAGTCCAGCCCCTTTGTCGACTCATTCTTAGACATATGTCTGATTCGCTCTTGACAGATCCGGGCACTCTAGACGCAATTGAAGAGGAGTGGACTGGAGTCTCTCGGCGATCAGCGCCTTCATATCGCTCACAAGCCCAGGATCAGGCCTATATAGTTATGTCGATCACAACATACCTCTCAACTCAATGGCATCAGATCCGAGAGCTCTCCGCTATCGCCATCACAAAGGATGCCTGGCAAGCTGTTAGAGATGCATCCGGTCTCAAAAGAATGGGAAAGCTGAGGGGACCTGGAGAATACAACTACTACGATTCAGCTGCATTTAGCAAGGTTCTGAAGAGTTTGCTTTCTGGGTCCCCTGGGCAGGTCCTTCATGCTGCTATAGCAAGGGCGGCTTACAGGATCGTGGGTTGTGGTGAAAACTCACTCGACATTACCCTTGACAGCGGCTCTTTACGAAGCATTGTGTACTTCATCTACACCTGGCTCAAAAGAGGGGGTTCTCTAGAGCCCGATGAGCCATTCTTGAGATCGTCCAAGAATTTCGACCAACAGCACTTACGGGAAGACCCCGAGTTTCACTTGGTCGAGCCCAAGGAAGGCACTCTTGAAGCTTCGAGAGAGGGCTGCGTGTTGATCACGGCGACATGCGATCCTAAAGACTCAAAAGGCAGGCGCGGACCGCAATTCTGCGCATATCTAACTGAGGGTGATCCGGCTGCACCAGAAATTGAAGTGCTGGCTGCTATTGTCAAGGAGGCACTCGAGACTTGCGATGTTTATCACACGACCAGAACTTCCACTGAAGGTCCGAATTTCACGGCACTGTTACAGCAAGGGCGATCAGGCGATCGATTATGGAATATGAGGGGGCTATACGGGGTCTACAGTCATGATTTCGGCTTCCTGGGTCTGCTGCAAAAGCTGGGATCTGAACCACCTGTCACCCTGGGAGCCTCACGGTCGCCTGATGCATGTGGGTCGCAGCTTTACAAGAGGAATCTTTCGCCATGGCTCGATCCACGCTACACCGATCTCAACGCTCAGTCGCGAAATTTCATCCTGCACAAGCTCTTCACCAGAGAAATTCTCTTCTGGAGAAAAATCGCGAGAGAGCGGGGGGCAAGCGGCGTATCTTGCTGCCAATTCTGCGCAGCATTGGGAGAGCACAGAATTTGCATGGCCTGTAAAGCGTTCTTGGCAGATGATAACCAATACAAATGGTTCAAATATGCTGTGCTCGGGGGACCATCAGTTCATATGAAGACTCTTTCGGACAACCAAGTCCGGGCAAGGCTGTTTACCATCTGTATCAAGTGGAACCCGGCGTCCAGAAAAGACCTCGTATCTCGACCATACGATATTCGCAACCATGAAGGCAACGTCCTCTGTTCTCAAAGGCTTGACTTCTATCCTAAGCTAGACGAACCTTTCGATGATATTGCCCAGCTGGCTCGACAATGGCGGCAGTTTCTCGAATATTGTGATAAGCGAAATCCTTTGGTCAGGTCAGCCCAGAAGCGGAAGCGCAAGCATTCTGAGGACTCTGATGCTGAGTCGACGGATGACTCCTCTAGCGAGATGTCCGATGAGGTTTCTGCCTATGAGGACTGATGAGGGCAATCCGATAGGGCTATTTTTGGTAAGAATCCTCTATATCAGCCAGTTCCCAACCAGGGATATTCCTGATGCTATCAAGGCGAGCCAGCATTCCGGGCAAGAGCCCTAATAAAGGCGTGGACGAAGATCTTGGTTAAAAAGGTGTTTCAAAACATAAAGATCATGAGGAGTCTGTCTAACTTGAAACATAAATTTAATGATAACTAACTATACTCGATATATCCGCCTATATTTGGGTTGATCAACAGGTCTAGGCATAGCAATTATAGAAAAAATTGTGTTTGACGGGCGGCATCGTGCTCTCCGTACTGGGATTCCATTGAAGTTGGTGATAGTCACTCTGGTATCGAATGAAATGCGGTGTGTGAACTAAGATCAAAAAAAGGAGATGAAAAGGAGACAGAGGGACGGGGGAGGCGGTCACGCGAAGGATTAGGACCATAAAGGATCTATCAGAAAAAGTTGACGTCGAGATCAACCAGCTAATCCCTATCTACCCAAACAGGTTATACTTAAAATTCTTCTTCGAGGGTGAAAACAAATCCTAACAGTGGGTACATGATTGGAAGATGAGGGACATTGTGCGTGGTGAATAGAGGAACCACAAATCGGCATAACTGCTCGATGGTGACAATAGATGGTACCTACGTATCAGTTCCGGCTGAAGAATCTCCCCGAGCAGTCATTACGCCCAACTCTCCAGTCAATATGAAAATGACTTATACACGACCTTGAGTTTGAGTCGGATACCTAGGTGCCTACCGGAATAGCACTGGCAGTTAATCCGAAAATGCCTTCAAAAGTGTTTAAATCATTTCGGTAAGAGAACGGTGTAATATCTAATTGGATGCTGAAAATACCGACAATGTGCGTGTGGAACCAAGTTGGGAAGACAGTCTGAGCATCTATGATGAGTAGTTCGTGTAATTAATCGATAAATACGGTGAGATCACAATATAAAGTCTAATATATGCTCATACAACGGACACGCACAAATGATAAATTGAATCGTCATGGCTCTTGCGTCAAATAGCGGTTCAGACTACTCTCCAAGACAATCCGTACTCGGCTCTGCAGATGTTCTAGTCGAAAGGTAGAATCGGCACATACATAAGACTTACGCAACTAATGACAGAACTTGTGGAGTAGTCCAGCTGATCAGCAGCTCCTATTTGCTGGCGTATCCCCGAATGCTACCATCAAATCTCGCTTACCCATGCAAAGAGAGAAAAAAAGGAAAGCGGTTGTATATATTTTATATATCTGACTTTTATATCTCAGCGCGCTCCTCACAGTGAGATAGACTCTTATCCCGGATGACAGAAGAAACCTCAAGCCAAGTCTCCGTGAAGCCTGCGCGTATATCTCTCGTCATGCATGCACTATCTTGCACTTGTTGTCTACTGTTGACGCTAGGGGGCCCTTTGGTCCTTGCTGCGCCGCCGCCTCCAAGCCTGCAACAGCGCAGCAATGCTCACGAGGCAAGGTCAACGTGCCGTACGACCGAGGTGGTGGTGCTCGGCGCTGGTGTTGCGGGCATAACAGCAGCCCAGGCTCTCTCCAATGCCTCCATCTCGGACTTTATTATCGTGGACCGCAATGATTATATCGGCGGACGCATGTACCACACTACATTCGGAGACCAGGGAGACGGCACGCCCTATGTGGTCGAGCTCGGGGCCAACTGGATCCAAGGTCTGGGCGCCGAGGACCCCGACGCACCCGAGAACCCGGTCTGGACCTTCTCCAAGAAGTGGAATGTGACGAACACCTACTCTGACTACGACTCGATCTTGACGTACGACGAAACAGGCGCCAGCAATTATACCGATCTCTTGGATGAGTACGACGACGCTTCGGATGCCGCCGTGGCGAACGCGGGTTACCTGTTGTCGGAGAACCTGCAGGACCCTTCGGCACGCACTGGCTTCAGCCTGGTGGGGTGGAAGCCGAAGCAGGACATGAAGAAGGTGGCAGTGGAGTGGTGGAACTGGGACTGGGACTCGGGCTACTCGCTCGACCAGAGCAGCTTTGTGTTTGGCGTCACAGGCGACAACCTGACCTTCAACCAGTTTGGCGACAACGACAACTTTGTGCACGACCCAGAAGGTTTCAACAAGTGGCTTGTCGGTGAGGCGTCGACCTTCTTGAACCTCAAGGCCAACGACTCCCGCCTGCTCCTCAACACCAACGTCTCCAGCATCGAGTATTCCGACGAGGGCGTGACGGCCCACTTTGAAGATGGCGAGTGTGTCTCGGCCTCGTATGCAGTCTGCACATTCTCCCTCGGTGTTCTGCAGAACGACGTCGTCGAGTTTGAGCCGCAGTTACCACGGTGGAAGCAGGAGGCCATCGAACAGTTCCAGATGGGCACGTACACCAAGGTTTTCTACCAGTTCAATGAGACCTTCTGGCCCGAGGACACGCAGTATTTCCTGTACGCCGACCCGACAAGAAGAGGATACTTCCCGGTGTGGCAGTCCCTGTCAACCCCTGGCTTCCTACCCGGCAGCAATATCATCTTCGGGACCGTCGTGGACGAGGAGTCCCACCGGATCGAGAAGCAGAGCGACGAGCAGACCAAGGCGGAAGGGCTCGAGGTCCTGCGCGCCATGTTCCCCGACGTGGACGTCCCGGAGCCCATCGCCTTCATGTATCCGCGCTGGACCACCGAGTCGTGGACGCACGGGAGCTACAGCAACTGGCCCATCGGCATGACGCTCGAGAAGCACCAGAACCTGAGGGCCAACGTTGGGTCGCTGTGGTTTGCTGGGGAGCACACGTCAGCTGAGTACTATGGGTTCCTTCACGGGTCCTGGTTTGAGGGCAGGGAGGCTGGCGAGCGCATCGCTGCACTGATCAAGGGGAACGGCACCTCGATGGAGTCTTATGAGATCCTGCACGGGACCACTGCGCTGTCTGAATACGATGCCGCGAATGGGTGGGCTGTGAGTAGTTTTGTGAATTACGATGAGTAGGGAAAAAAAACGTATACGGATGTCAATAAAATATAGATAATTATGTCACCCACTTAAGCGATGAGAATAATGCAATTATAAAACTTGACGGGATATGTCGGTGCAGAACTATCGAAAGGACACTGGGCCAATATCCTTTGACCAGATAATCACCGAGATGACTGATCCAGATTGAGTTCCAATAGTTACATAAGATGAAAGATTAGGCAGGTATCGAGATCTTTATGTTGGCAAAAACCTCCGAGTGACTGGGAACATGTAAAGGGTATCTACAGCTGTCGGAACTGATAGTCTCTCCACCAATTTATCTCTTTCGCTCTTTGCTCTTCTCGGACCTCCGAGTCAGCCTCGTCTCACGAAAAGCATGCCGTATCATATGAAGTTAATGTAGCAATTCCCCACGCGCCCCCCCTCCCCTCCTCTTCTCTTCCCCTTATTGAGGCGCTCTTGGAATGTTTTGAAATATCGAGACAGGGGATATTGTGCCCATCGTGTCTAGTTGGCTTCAATAATAGGAGAAATAGATGCAGAAATGCTTGCCTCGTGTAGAAAGTCGACTCCTCTGTCCCGCTTAGAAAATGAGGGCTGGCTACGCACTCTTGAGATATGTGCAGGGATATCCATTGACGGAAAAACTCAAGTGGATCGTCCTCGGCGAGAGTGTGGCGGTCGCTACGTCTGAGATATTGTTTTGTCCATACTTACAATTACTACGGTGGGATTGTGTGGTAGCTTGTTTATGCAAGGCACCGGCGCCAGCCGCAGCTTGCATGTGTGCAAGCGAGAAAAGGCCCCAAGCGCCCGTTAATAAAACATGAAACTTTTAAGGAACCGGCCGTCATCAGGGGTGGTGTGAGGCTCTTGATGCCTGCAGGATCGTTTTGTTTCTAGGCTCGATCTGGTTTCCAAAGGCCCCATTTCCTCCCCACTTGTATCCCATCTAGACGCTGATGCCCGAGGAATTGTGGATCTCTGTGGCCCCGTTGGCCGAGGAGACTAGCCCTGAGTAGATTGTTCCTGGGTGAGGCCATCGTCACTAGAGTATCAATCAATACTATGCATGCCACCCTTGGACATGTTTGTTTCAAATCCACCTCCGCTCCACACCTGTCCCTGCAGTGTCATCCGAGATTGATGCTTCGGCACCACGCGCCGAGGATGGATGGCATCGCGAATGTTCTCGAGAAGAGGGGGGGGGGAGAGAGGGGGGGGAGAAGGGGGGGGAGGGCAGCTCTGACCTACAAAAGTCATTGCCAAGCACGTCAATAGAGACCAGGAGATGGCTCTTCTCTTCCTCTTTCTTCTTCTTCTCCTTCTTCAACCTTCACAGGCACTTTCGTTCTCTATCACTGCTTGCTTTCTGGCATTTGTGTCGCTTGCGCCACGTCCTTCTCTTCGCATCAACTGTGTTGATACGTCATTCATTCTTTTTGCCCTGGTGGACCGACGCTTTTGTCTCTCTTTACGTACAGATCATCTTTTCATTTACTCAAAAGACAATATCGTCTGAAGGACTCTTTACGTCGACCATTCTCTCACACATATAAGCCGAGATGCACTCTTCTACCACCTTCCTGGCCGCTGCGGCCTTCCTCCCCGCGGCGTTTGCCCACTACAACTTCGAGGCCCTCATCGTCAATGGCAACGTCACGGACCCGTACGAGTATGTTCGTCAGACCAACAACTCGAACAGCCCCATCACCGATATCACATCCACCAACATGATTTGCAACTCGGGTGGTCTGCGTAAGTACTAGTCTCGACTCGTTCTGTTGAGTTCCTAGCCAGTGATTTACTTGTTTGGTCGTTGCTAACAAGGTGAATCACAACAGTGGCTTCAACGATGGCTCAGACCTCGACTTACACGGTGGCTCCTGGTGACAATGTCGGCTTCACTGTCGATATGTCCATCTCTCACCCTGGCCCTCTGTCCGTGTGGATGAGCAAGGCTCCATCTGGCACCACTGCCGACCAGTACGACGGCTCTGGCGACTGGTTCAAGGTGAGTGTCAAAAATGCCCGTAAAGAATTAACAATTCAGTGCCTCTAACATTATGTGTCTTAGATCTACGAGCTCACGACCTACGAGATCACCTCTGCCGGTCTCCAGTGGGCCACCTACATCCCCGGCACCAGCGGCATCCAGAACTTCACCGTGGATCTGCCCACCGAGCTGCCCGCCGGCGACTACCTCCTCCGCGCCGAGCACATCGCCCTGCACGCCGCCGAGGAGTTCGAGGGTGCCCAGTACTACATTGGCTGTGCCCAGCTGACCGTCACCGGCTCTGGCGCGGGCTCCCCCAGCCCTGTGACCTCGATCCCCGGCCAGTACACCGGCTACGAGCCCGGCATCGAGATCGACATCTACTATCCCATCCCCACCAACTACACCGCCCCTGGCATCTCGACCTGGCCTGAGGCTTGCGTCTCTCACTGGCCCAACCTGGTTGACCAGACCTACTACGGAATGTGCTACAACAGTGAGTTCCCCCCGTGATTCCCTCCCGAAAAGCAATCCTGTATTGTCATCTCCGGAAAGCCAGGCTAACAAGTTTTCTTTCTTCTTTCAAGGCACTGCCGCCGAGGACGTGACCGTCTCTTCTGACGGCTCTACCTCTGCTGCCTCCTCCGGCTCCGCCACCACCGCAGTTGCTGCTTCCAGCGCTGCCGCTGCCACCAGCGCCGCTGTCGCCTCGTCCTCTTCCAGCGCCGCTGTCGCCTCGTCCTCTTCCAGCGCTGCTGTTGTCGCGTCCTCCAGCGTCGCCGCCGCCTCCTCGTCCTCCGCCGCTGCTGCTGTGGCCACCACCCCGGCCGCTGTCTCCTCCAGCGCTGCTGCTGCTGCCACCTCGACCGCCGCCGCCGTGGCTGCCGAGAGCTCTGCCACCTCTGCTGCTGCCGCTGCCGCCACGCCCTCTTCGACCAAGACCTGCTCCAAGAGGAAGAAGCGCAGCAGCCAGTTCAAGGCTTAGATGGTTTGAATACTGGGAATGGAGCTGATGTGGTTGCCGTTGGGCTTTTGCCTTTGTGCCAGCGTCTATGGGGAAAGTATTGTTGGCTTGAGAGACTTTTGCTGTATATAGTTTGGAGTTGATATTGTCCAAATGATGATGATCTGTGAAAAGAGTAAACTTGTCTGTGTCGTGCTATCTCTGATCTCTGTTGCCACAATATGTTCATGTTTTCTTGATTGGTGTAAAGACGATTATAGTCCATTGTTGGTACATTTATTCTGAAGCCTTGCTATTCATACAGCTACTTGCTCTCACAACCTCTTCACATTCTCGACTTCCTTTGCAACTGATCTCCACATTCTCTTCTCACAGCGTCTCAAGTCTCCTTCCTCACTGAATAATATAACAACATTTTCGGCTACCGTGGATCTTCCGATCTCTGCATCGAGTACCCGACAGCCACATAGTGCTGTCCCACAATCACTAACTCCACATATAAACATTATTCATTCCTTATTTTCCCTTTTAGATAAACGCCGGCTGTGCCATCGGAACCATAGGCGACCGTCGATCCATCATCTTCCCCTCCTGCCCCAACACCTCCTTGGCATCCACCGGCCCCCGCGCCGTCAGCAACCCCCCATTCGACAAGACCTCATCCACATACTGCGCCGCCCAGTCCATATCCTCCTCATCCCCCTCGCTGCCTCCATGCCCGTACGGCGACAGCGTCACGGGGGCCACCGACCCAGGCACCGGCGTCAGGAACGCCGACAGCTTCTCGGCGTACGTCTGGCACTGGCAGGGCTCGGCGCCGCAGTCGTCGCACTGCAGGGCGAGCCCGGAGTCGCGCTGGCCTGCTGTCGACGGTGGCGAGACGGACGAGGCGGAGGTGGAGTTTGGGTTGAGCTTGACGCCCTGGACCCAGTCGCGGAAGGGGGAGGCGGGGGGCTCTCTACGCTGAGGGAGCTGGAGCGGGTGATGGAGCGGGCGCGGAAGTGGCTGTTCTGGTTCTGGGAGGATGAGGTCGAGGAGGTGAAGGAGTAGACGGAGGAGGACGGGCTGATGGTGGTGGTCCTCCTCGACAGGGTCGGGCGGTGTTGCGAACCACGGGGCTTGGTCGCAGTGGACTGGCGGGGAGGGTGGTGGTATGACGACCTCTGACTTCCAGTCACGGGGTTCTGGTTCCCAATGCTGACGGAGAACCGAGAGAGCCTGAGCTTGCTCCTGTCCTGGCCAGGTCGTCTGTCGGTTCCTCCTGCGGCGACGCTGTTGCGGCATCTGCGGTTGACCTTGGCCCTGTGCTGCTCAAAGACGAGCTGGATCTGGCCGGCCAGGACGTTGTACACCAGGGCGTCTCCGGCCTGGTCGGGGAGCACTCGCCTGAGGCACTCGCACAGGTCGTCTTTGAGCTCGGCCGCGCTGTCGTCAAATTCCTCTTCTGCCTCGAAGATTTCGACAACGGGTAGTATTTCTGGATATGAACCACGTTAGCTCTTTGATGGTCTAATGTACTCAGGAGAATTTTAAAAAAAAAAAAAAAAAAAAAAAGAAAAAGTAAGAAGAGAAACCACGAACCTGGATCAAGTACAGCAGCATCCTGCGGAAAGAGGAGCTGCCACATCTCCTCCCAGGTATGAATCCTACTACCAGACAGAGCCCTCTCCATCTCATCCGTGATCCCAGCCTCGGCAAAATTATCTGGTTCCATGGGTCGAGGCTCACACATGTCCTCGATAGGCACCATAAGGTGGTCACTCAGCCCATTCTGGCTGGGAAACGCCTGCTGGCAGCGTGGACATCGATATGATGCCCTCTGGTTGCGGTGCTCAGACCTGATGTGGCGCCTGTTTGGACGTGTTAGCATACTGATCATGTATTCGAAGTCAACTTCTCATCTTCATGAAAGCGACTGCACGTACCTGAGCTCCGCAATATCCGGAAACGAGCGTCGAGCACAGCTCTCGTGGTCACGAACATTGAAAACAACAGGATTCCTCCTCCTGAACGGGCACGGGTAATAACTCTGTGCGGTGCTGCTGCTGCCGTTCCCGCCGCCAACTTGAGACTTGTTCCTCCCTGGGCGGCCCTCGGCTGGGCCCCGGCTCCTGCTCCTGCGCTCATCCATGGTGTCGTCCCGTCGCCGGTCGTACTGGAAGGGATCGTCCTCGTCTTCAGGCGTCCGCTGGCTGCTGCTCTCCGGGATGCAGGGGATCCCCGAGCGGGACCTTGGCCCCGAGCTTCTCGACGAGGCCCTCGAAGAAAAAGACGAGGTTGTCGCTGTCGTTGTCCTGGATGTTGATCTCGAGTGGTTGATCCACGACCGCGGGTTGCTGGGCAGACCCCAGCGAGGCGGCGGCTGCTGCTGCTGCCCCTGTTGGTCGCCCTGGGCTGTGTTGTTATTACTACTAACCGCCATGTCCTGGGCAGCCCGTCGAGGAGGAATAGCGGCAAAAGAATCTGGGACTCGTTCAGCAGGCGCCGTTGCCTCGTCTGCCCGTCTGTTGCCGTAGCGCTCGTGCAGGACAGAGGAGGCAATCTGCTTGGTCAGGGCCTCGCTCGGGTTGGCGTCGACGCTCTTGCTGGATACGTGCTCTATCAGGGCTTTTTGGCTTCTCTTCCTGCCTGGCGGTGGAAGCATGAGACTGAATGCTGTGTCAATCAATGTATTCTTGAAAGAAGAAACCGATACATTAAAAGTAAACAAGGGGGTGTGTAAGAGGTGAGGGGAATAATTCAAAAAAAAAAAAAAAAAAAAAAGGGGGTTCCTCAATACTGCCAACTTACTCAACAGTTCTGTTTCGGATATGACCCAGGTTGAAAGGCGCTACAGAAGTCTTGCTGTTATTGCCAGACTCCTGACCAGACGCCTGATAATGGTTCCGCAGGGGAAGATCGAAACTCTGGCGCCGCGGGCTCGGGGAGTACACGAATTTAGACCGGTTCGATCTCGAGCTGCCGCCCACAATGATGCCGGGATCGTCCAGCTGCTGCTGCTGCTGCTGCTGCTGCTGCTGTTCCTTTGGCGGCGGCGGCGGCGGCGGTGGTGGTACCGGCTGAGAATCCTTGGTGGGGACCTGAGGAGGACGGCGGCGGCTATGTGGTAGTATATGAACGGAATCCGAGGTCGGGTCGTAGAGGGCTGTGTCGAAGCCTGCAGAGCGCGAGGACGAGATGTTTGCTGGTGTTTCTGTTTCTGGGATGCCGAGTGGGTAGGAGGACAGGGTGGCGGCGGATAAGGACATGAGCTCTGAACTGTTCAGCGGGACGACCACGGACATTTGCTGGTGCTTCTTTTGTCTCCTCCTGCTGGTGATGGGCTGCGACCCACCCGGGCGCGTCGCTGCCATCGTGGTTGCACCATTGCCGCCTGCTGAGCCTGGCGCGAGCGGTGGTGGTGGTGGTGGTAGTGGTGGTCTTGCATAGGGTGTTTGGTGAATGTTGTATGGCTGGTTTGGTTGGGGATCCATCATTTCCCAGCGGTTCGTAGCCGCCCGATGGCACGACGGGAACGTACAGTAGTAGTGGTGGTGGTAATAATAGTAGTACAGTAGATAGTAATAAAGCCTAATTAGGAATTCTGGGGTATACAGGTGGGAGGTATGCAGTGAACCGGATGCAGTGGACGGGGATTACACTGCAGTAGTCGGTCGGTAAATAATACTTTTCCTGCTTAAACCCGGCACAAGAGATACTGTGCAGCAGTAGAAGGATGCAATGAAGCGAAGAGAGAAAAAAAGGACAGATACTAAAAAAGGCAAATGAAGAGACCACCACTTCAGGGAAGAGAGAAAGAGAAAAAAAAGAAGAAGAAGTGGGGAGGGGACATGAAGAAACAAGGCCGCAAGAAACATGCTTAACAACTGACCACGGAAACAAAACACATCTTGCACAGCATTTCAAAACACAATATAAGCCTTCTCTGGTGGCCAAGAAACAAAACATT
Organism: Aurifilum marmelostoma; assembly: GCA_027559495.1. Taxonomy (NCBI): domain Eukaryota; kingdom Fungi; phylum Ascomycota; class Sordariomycetes; order Diaporthales; family Cryphonectriaceae; genus Aurifilum; species Aurifilum marmelostoma. Next base: position 1,038,575 of record JAMXSV010000010.1, on the reverse strand, counting down.
GGACTCTCCGCCCCTGGCTGGCCATGCATGACCTGGTCATCATCATCCATCATCACTCGACTCGGACCGGGGGCGGAGAGAGGGGCGGCGGCGGTACAGCCGGCGTTTAAAAAGAGCAAAAGCCTCGCTCGTCCAATGAGGCTGCGCCCAGGCGCCCTCCCAGGTCGGCCCACGGCGGGTCCACAAGATTGGGCCCTGCGCCTGGCCGTGTCATTGGCCTCTTGCGCAGGTTGCCTCTACTGCTCGGTAGGCAAATCAGAGTCGTGCAGCTCGCCTTCAGCTGTTCGGTCACGCCCGCTGCGGATTGACTTTCCACTGAGGCGAGTTCTTGATCTGAGTGGCTGGCAGACGTCATGATTTTATATTGTTGTTCCGACGCGTGATACTGGAAATTTTAAACTTGGAAGATTTGGGTATGGTACAAGCGAGAGGAGCCGAGAGGCTGGCGGGAGATCGATCCTGTCAGTGGTCGAGGGTGATTATTGTTATTATTATTTGTTTTTTGTGTTTTTTTCTGAAGAAAACAAGGACGAATCTTAATTACTCTCGGTCGGCTGAAGGGGCTCAAGAACGTGCACGACCTCCAATTGACCACAGCATGTCGTCATAAAGGAGAAAAGTCCTGGTTGGCAGTGCTGGTCAAGGTGGACTTACACGGCCATCGTCCTCGGTGTAAGCATGGGATGCCAGAGGGTTGCGACGCACTGTAAGCAATAGTGCGTTGGTGGTGCTGAGGCGGGCCGCGGTCGCAGGCCTGGCCCACCCCACCGCACTGAGACTCGAAATAAGCCTCGTGTATTGTATCAAAACAAAGAGGAAGATGATTCGTTTCTCAAGTTTTAGGGTTGTACCGTTTGTAGATAATATAAACATGGACAGGGCCACAATCTCAGTCTGTGTACAGACAGCCCTTCTCTTTCTCTTCCTCCTTCTCTTCCCCCTCACTTCGGGACTGTCCTCGGAACATGTACCTTTTACGTTGCAAATATGACAAGGACGTCCTTTTGTCCTCCCCAACACTAGCTAGTCTAGACAAAATAATAAAGTACAGCTGCTCATGACGCAAAATCGTCTCCCCACCACTTATCCTCTCCCCAGGGCCCAACACCAGGCCCCTTGTAGATCTTGCCCCCCTTCCACACCCACTTGATGCGGTCCTTGTCCTGCAGGATCCTCACATCGTCGACCGGGTTCGCCGTGAGCCCAAGCACATCAGCCTCGTAGCCGGCCCTGAGCTGACCTGTCTTGGGCGCCTGGTCACCCACCGTCAAGGCCCCGTTGACCGTCGCGGCCTTGATCGCCTCGAGGTTGCTCAGCCCGGCCTTGACGGCATACTCGAGCTCCATGGCAGCGTTGACCCCGGGGGCCGTGTCCGTGCCCATGGCGATGGTACACCCGGACTTGACGGCCAGTCTGTATGCCGCCAGGTGGTGCGAGGCGGCGAGCTTGGCCTTCTCCCAGCTCGCGGGGTCCAGCCCCTCGCCGCCGGTAGAGAGCAGGTACTCGGTGATGAACCGCGTCGGCACACAGATGGTCCCCCTGGCCCTGATGAGATCAACACACTCCTGGTCCGCAAACGAGAAGTGCTCGACGGTGCGCACCCCGGCCTCGACCGCGGCCAGGATGCCGGCCTTTGCATGCACGTGCGCCGCCACACACCGCCCCTGCCTCGCCGCCTCCTCCACGATCACCGCCAGCTCCTCCCTGCTGAACTGCGCCCTCTGCACGTCGTCGTCCCGCGACATGACCCCTCCCGAGGCGAGCACCTTGATGCACCTCGCGCCCCTCCGCAGCTGCAGCCGCACCGCCCTCCGGCACTCGTCCACCCCGTCCACGATGCAGCTGACCCCCGCGCCGGGCTGGTGACCGCCCGTGCCGGCGTGCGCGCTGACCCCCAGGTTCTGATACACCACCCCCGCCGGCATGTTGAACACATCGCCGTGCCCGGCCGTCTGCGACAGGCACGCCCCGCTCGAGTAGATATTGGGCCCCACGATCTCGCCCTCGCGGATCGCCTTGCCCACCTCGCAGCCCATGCCCGCCACGTCGCGCAGGCTTGTGTACCCGCGCTGCAGGGCCTCCCAGCACCCGCGGGCCAGGCGCGCTCCGGCTGAGGCCGGGTTGGTGGTGATGAAGCCCATGTAGCCTGGTCCGTCTTCGCCTGTCATGCTGCCGCCGGCGCAGTGGACGTGGACGTCCCAGAGGCCGGGCATGAGGTAGGGGACCTCGTAGGCGCGGTGAGGGGCGGAGGTGTACCTGGCTGGGATGTCGGGCTGGGGGCCTGTCCAGGCGATGAGGTTGTTCTCTATGACGAGGGCGGCGTTGCTGAGGGGTGTGCCGTCGCCCGGGATGAGAAGGTCTGTCCTGATGATGATGTAGGTCTTTTTCTTGGTGCTCGTCACCTCGCCGGCGTTGGTTTGCCGGATGGTCATGCCGTAGGCTGTCGAGTAGAGCTGTCTAGGGAAGCCGGGAGGTGGCGATGGGTCAGAAACGCCATCCTCGACCTGTGATCGGATGGGCAATTCTGTGGAGAGCGACGATGGCCCCTCACTTTGCTTCTGTTCGGCTTCATGCTGCGCAGCGGTCCGTCTGGTCATCTTGGAAATGCTGATAGAGCGATTGGGTCTTCTCTTCTTTGAAACGCACCGTGATGACTTGGCTTCCAAGGTTCTAAGACTAATTGTTCATGTCATCAACAAAGGTGGAAGAGAAGAGGATGTCGAGGATCGGAGGCCATGATAAGAAAGCCGGGTCCGCGGACGAATCAGCCGGAGGATCTCAAACCCATGTCAACACACCCTTGCATGTGTCAATACACTCTCGATAATAGAGCCGATACGGTATTGATTTTTCCTGTGCTTCCATTTGCTGACATCAAGTAGTTGCCCAAGTAGGCGATGTGGTCTGAAGCACAGTGTGGTCGCGGAAACTTGCCCCCAATGGCCCCTGGGGTAGATACTTGCATGTGCCATTCTGGGGGTGCCTTCTTAGGAAGGTGGGTAAAAGATTGCCAACTGGAGTCTAAATTGATCACTGCCTCATCTGTCTTTTGCTTATCACTGTATTAATATAATCATCTTAACAGACAATTCACCTAGAAGAGCAGATAACTCTGGAATATTTTGTTAGTTCCACATCCAACCTCGCATCCTTCTAGTTGCTCGTCTTTACAGTCCTGGAGAAACCTTTGCTCTTCCAATGCTGCTCTGATACAAGCCTTTCCCTGTGTTGCGTTTGTGACAGATATCCTCCACTCAGAGATGTCTGGCCAGGCCCTTTCACTGGGCCAATGGCATGTTGCTAGTCCGAGTGACACACTTAGAACCATGGCCAGAAGAATCCATTGCTGTACTGATAATTTCTTACGCTGGCGTGCACTGACGTGAATATCAACAATTGTCTCATAAGGACATGACGAGTTGCCAGATGTTGTCAGTGTCAAAGAAGACAAAGCTGTTCCAGTGTGAATTGCTCCTGGTGACTCTGAGACAAAGACAAACACGGCTGCGCGTGATACAAAGGCAAGCACCTGACAGAGAAAGAAAGGCAATGATTACAACTCCCTTAATTACAACAGAATATAACACTTATATTGAAACCACGCATGTATTCTTCAAGTATATGGAAGGCATCTATGGTTTGTCCTGATCAATGAAGCCCCCAAACGAGCCTTTTCTTCCCTTCCTATTGAGCGCAGAAAAATGGTCAAGCCACAAACACAGAAAAGGATAAACAGACGTGGAAAAACGAGTAAAAAGAGTCCCTTTATTTCAGCTGAACGCAAAAGAGATCAACAACCTGAATTGATCCTTCCACGGGGTAATTTTCACTTGACAGCGATCACTATTCATACACATACACACCTGTCCACCATGTTCTCCGACACAGAGCTCTGCCCCTGCATATACAACTCCCGCTGGACCAGCCACGAGGTCAGCTGCGCAGCAGCCAACCACAACTGCATCACATGTCACTACTGCATGGCCAACATCAACTACTGGGGCCAGGTGGATGAGGTGCTCGCGGCAGCAGGGTTGCAGCAGACAGCAGCCGGAGCTCAAGAGCAGCCACAGGTGGAAGGTAGTGAACAACATCCTACAGAACAGAAGGGAGCACGAGAGGGTTGAGCCTAGGTGCTTGACGTCCGGGCAAGAGCGTCTCGATGACTGATGATGAGTGATCATTAGGTCCTTAGTGTTTGCTAGGCCCACTCGCACTTGGACTATAATTCGACACTCAAGGTCGTGTGACATGTGCTTTCTCATGTTATCTTCGGCTTTGTCCAGATTATCATCTCGTGTATTTCAAGACATAATCTTTCATGAAGTCACCACCCGTTCCTCCGTGTCAGGTGAACGATCCTAAAACTTGTCCCTGTGAAAGCCACCCCAAGGTATGTTCGACTCGACGTATCGCTCCTCTCTATGTTTAGACTGTTGCCGCTCCGGCCCATGCCCCCGCTGATGTTCTGGTGGCTCTTGACGAACAAGCCTCTCAGAATTCCATCCCATTTGCTTCATCCCGTCTGGATATCGAAGTGCAGCAAGCCATGAGGCCTGACCCCGACGCAAGTCCTCATCATTCGCAGGCGGTGCCCCGGGCGCGGCGCCCATCTTGACGCGCCGCGCGACTACGTGCTTGCGGAAGGTCTGGTCCATGTAAGTCGCCCTCGATTTGGTGTCGAACCGCTCCAGGCCACGGCTGGCAGGCGGACTCGAGCCGCGGTGGCTGGTGTGCAGGGTTGTCTCCAGGCGCAGGCGAGTGTCGCCGCCGTGGAGCTGCAGGGACTGCGCCGCGCGGTGCACCTCGAGGGCCCCGATGTGGTTGTGGAACTGGACGTACATGACGCCGGGGACCGTGGATCTCACGTCCACCACGCGCGAGGCGCCCTGCGGGATTACATTCCTCTCGCCCGCCACGCTGATCATGTTGAGTACGGCTGTCTTGGTGGCGTCCTTGGGCAGGTTGTGGAAGCAGACTATGCAGGGCCGGGTGTCTGGGGCTGGCGCGGCTCTTCGATCCCCGTTTGAACCCTTGCCCGTGAGGAATTTTCTGATCACAGGCTGAGTTTCCTCTGGTGGTAATGTGGTCTCGTTCAATTTGGATTCACCAAACAACCTCTTCTTGACGTCCATGTGCTTATAGAAGCCGTCCAGCTTGACCTTGCGCAGTACATCATGCCTCAAGTGTGTGACTGCTGGCAGTTCCTGTAATGGATCTGCGACAGGGTCGTCCAATCGTTGCTCTCCCTCCGGTCCCATCTCATTATCGATAGCATGCGCCTGTCCGTCATTGTTGCTCACGAACGGCTTTCGGTCTTGTACCGGCGTGGCCTCAATCCGTGTGGAATGAGGCAGTGGGTTCATCCGCACCACGAGAGTCTTGCCCGAACTGGTCCCGGCCGTGCCCCTGTCTCCTTTGCCCTGACGTCTACTCGGCTGTGGTTGAGACCTGACCACTTGGTCGGCGAAGGCATCTGGCGTCAACGTGTCTGTGCTGCTGCTTGATCTTCGGGCTGTCGGAGCTGCGGTGCCAAGTGCTGAGAGGGCTGTCGATGGCCGCCAAGGCATGACACCAGCGACGCCTCTTGCCGCCCGGGCCGCGGAGCTCATGATTGCGTGTTGTTGGAACCCAGCGATTCGGACAGCGCGGTTGAGGATCTGATATGGCTGGTGTGTTGTGCAATGGGAGCGAGGGTGAGAGTGCCTGCGAGGGTTTGTTGATGAGTTGCGCGTTTCTGAGGCGAGACAAGGTCAAGCAGGAACACTAGTCCATATGAGGTGCCCTGGAACCCTAACCCTTGCCCCCACCGTACGAGGATAGCCACGGCGCTGGCAGGGGCGTTTATCCCAGAATCAAGCGTGCACTGGAAATTTATGCCCCAGAGAAAATATCCTCTTCACGCTGCATTCTGTCACTATATGTGGTAGCTTCAGAGCCTCAACTACCTGTGCATGGGTTCCAACGACACAGATAGTGATACACACAGCTATTGTGGAAAGTTTACTGCCAAATTCATCTTTCAATCATGCAGATAACAACAGTATCATTCTCGTCCAATTCAATCATGAGTAGAGTTCAAAAGAATGTTCCCAAACATCCCACCGATTATTGAGAGCTCTCTTTCTCCATTCACATTTTCATCAAGCATCAACACCATCTTCATCTCCCACCCCCCCCTCTTCCTTTCCGTTCAAACCTGCTTCTCAGGCGTCATGCCCGCACCTCCAACAGCAGCACCCCCGGGAACAGCCTCCTCATGAGCCACCTCAGCCTGCCCCGGGTGCTCCCGCTTGCTCTCCACCCCGCGCACCCGATCTTCAAACGTGACGCCCGCATGAGCACTCTTCCACGCAGGCACCTTGGAGTCAAAGAGATAGTCAATTTCCTCGAGCGACTTGCCGGCCGTCTCGGGGTACAGCAGGAAGGCGAAGACGGCCATGGCGGCGCAAAAGGTGCCGAAGATCATGTATGTCTGCCACTGGATGTTGGTGAAGGAGCTGGGCACGAAGAGGGCGAGGGCGAGGTTGAAGATCCAGTTGCCCGCGGCCGAGATGCCTACGCCCTTGGCACGGTAGCGGAGGGGGAAGACCTCGGAGGCGTAGATCCAGGCGACGGGGGGCCCAGGTTAGGCCGTAGACGCCGACAAAGATGTAGCACACTGCAGAGGAAGGTTCCACCAAGTCAGCTTGAAGGAATATCTCAAAGGTGTTTTACAGGCACAAATATGCAGTTCAGAAGGTACTTACTGGCGATGATGGCCTTGGCTGCTTGCGGGTTGGTCAGTTGCCACTTGAGGATAGAGTTGCCATCGACAGAATCTACGTGGTGGCCATACGAGGCCATCAGTGCTCCAGTGATGAAGTGGAGGATACCGCAGACGATGGCGCCGTAAATGAGCAGTGGCCTCCGTCCCAGCCTGTCGACGAAGGGGAGGACTCCACCGGTGGTGACGAGGAAGATCTGGATGATTCATGTCAGGTCCAATGATGACTCCTTGTGCCTTGATCATTTGCAAGAAATGCTACGATTCCAAGAGGTACTTACGACGTATTGGATGATGGCACTCGTGAGACCAGCATTTCCACCCTGCCGTATGGTTAGTATGAAATTCCGACCACTAATTCGAACAATGAATGACTTGCCTCGCCCGCCATCTGTCAAAAGGTTCAAGGTCAGCAAATACTCCCATAAAGTAGTAGAATGCAAAAAAGCAATAGCAGCATACCTCAAAGATGTACACAATATAATACAGCATCACATTGCCGCCCAGAAGCTGTTGCCTGGAGGGGGAAAAGAATAAGTCAGTCCTCTCTACTCTCAAGTTTATACAACAAAGACAACAAGTGCAAGAAGTATCCCACGGGTAGCACACTCACCAAACCTGAACGCTGAATCCGCACATGGTACGGTACCACGTCTTCGGCGCAAAAAGACCAGCATACCCGAGGTCTGCCGACTCTGCCGCGATCCGGGCGGCCTCCCTGACTTCCTCAAGCTCGACCAGGACAACGGGATCCTCGCGGTCTCCGCCGGCGTGCAGGTGTGCGAGGACTTCGATGCACTCGTCCCAGCGGTCATCTAAACTCACCAACATTTCACTTATCAGAGAAATATCTTCAAAAATCCCCAGAACGTGTAGCAGGTCTTTTTCAAAAGGATCAGGGGATTGTATTTCACATACGGCTGGCGAGCCAACGAGGAGACTCGGGGAAGAAGAACATGGCGATTCCGAGCACAATTCCCGGGATGCCCTGGACACCCCAGGCGATGCGGAAAGCTGCTGGACCGGAGACGGAGACGGAGCAGCCGTAGCTGATGAGGTACACTGCAATGAAAGAAAAGAGACGATGCGTCAGCTACTGAAGAGATAAACGAACGGGCATAATCTTTGTTTGAGGGCCAACTTACTGATCAGGATGCCCCAGTCAATGGCCCACCTGGATATGATCAGCATTCTGCCTAGTCAGTTCTGGCCAAAAAGGGCATATGCTCACTGTTGGATGCCGACAATCTGGCCACGGGTCTTCGCAGGGGCAAGCTCAGCCAGATACACAATGACCTGGGAAGACGTGAAGCCGACTAATTCGAACATGATACAGTGTCAGCAACGAAAAGGCCACAGAACCAAGGCGATCATGAATTGTTGTGAGGTTCCTTACTCGCAAGACCGCTGATGACTCTTCCGACGCACAGATGAGCCACATTCTGAGCACTGCACTGGAGAACGGCACCAATCACCCAGATGACCGAGGCGAGCTTGAGAATGCCCCGACGTCCGAGGCGGTCGCAGAACCAGCCGGCGCAGATGGAACCGACGAAGCTGCCTGCGGACATGGACGCCGTGATGCCACCCTGCTGAAGAGAGCCTGGGTTGTTGAAATACTCGAGGTACTGGTCGCTTCCTGTATGAGACGAAAGAGCTCGTGTGAGCGAGAAGTGGACGTCAAGCACAGCCGTGAGGGACTAGAAAGGGAAGGATTGGTGTAGGGTAGGTCGAGTCACTTACCAACCCAGGCTGACATGGAGGAGATGTCGAAGCCGAAGAGGGCTCCTCCAATGGTGCCGAAGGCGGCGAGAACCTGAACGAGAAGACATGTCAGTTACTGTCCAATTGGCTGGAGGCAAATCGCCCCTTTGTGAGATAGTTGTAAACAGTTGCCAGAGACATGCAGGCCTTGCTGAGGGTATGCATGGGCAGGTCAAGGGAGGGGCGAAGGGGGCCAGGCACGCACATAGATGTTCCAAATTCGATACATGGTTGCGTTGTTTTCGAGGACCAACGCAATGTGAAGGTTCGCTCGTTGCTGGGCGAGTACAGTCGAAGCGCAGAGAGAGGCGACAATTTCTTACGAGGAGCCCCTTGGGGTCATGGGGCTATATATCGTCCATCTCCTGCACGCTCACCTCGGGTCCCGGCAACCCCTGCTATGTCGCGAAGTAGTATGCCTCTGCCCCGGTTCCTCGTTACCAAACCGCCCTTTCCCACGCGCAAGGCGGCGTTGCAATGACGGTCGGCACCAAGGCTGACCTTGGTGGGTCCCGGATTTAGTATAGCAACAGCACTGAAGTCTTCCTGATTGAGCCGCCTACAAGAAATGTACGTCGTGTGCCGGGATGACGACTCTTGGCGGGGAGCTGACCGCAGCCGTCGTCGCAAAGCACCGGGGTCCCACTACCCCAAGGGGAAGCGGAGGTGGTGATCTGGAGGTCAGGGAGGGGAGGGGATGGGGCGATATTTGCAGAAGTAGCCCACTCATTCACGACCTCCCAAAGAGATGAGTGGTCCAAAGGAGGGTCGATGGAGCATCCATGCATGTCCAGTGCTGCCTGCCTCGCGTCTAGTTGACTCCGATTGTGTGCCCCCTCTCATCTTGAAAACCATTACTCATTGTCTCTGTCTCTCTGCATAGTATCTGTTTAGGCCTCGAGCATCAAATCCCATCATGACCAGCTCGGTTAGACGGAACCTGGGATCGGCACTTGCTGGGCTAAACAGAAATGCGCTCTTTATTTCGTTCATAGGATCATCATCCTTTCGCTCGGAGCCACTCGCCTGGGGCCTCCACACCCCAGTGCCCAGCAATGCCGTGGGTGGAGAGACATAAGACAAGAAACCAACTATGCCATGTTGGGTCCACTCTAGACGTCATCCCGAAGCCAGACGAGCCCATCTCATTGGAGCGCTTAGAATATGAAGCGTTTGGGCCTGCGAGCACCTCTTGCGGCTAACATGGTGCCATAGCACATACCGCAGTACACGAGACTACAAGACTACTACCCATGGCAGACACATGCTCCAGCATGGTAGTGGCGAGCGCGAGGAGGGCTCGTTAATGGAGCCGCATCGGAAAAAAAGAACCCCAGCCACTGAACCGCAACTTGGTGCCTCCACTTCCAAAACATCGTATCATGAATTAGTTGTACAGGATGTGGGTTAGTATGCTTGATTCTGGAGTACTGATGGGAAGAGGAGCAAGAATTGTCCCCAAGGGAGGCATGATCGACGTATGCAAACTCAAAAGTTTCCATCCTACTGGATACTGTAGTTCTGACACAATGACAAGAAAGAGAGTAATAGTACTTGAGCGCAGGTCTGTCTTGTGACCCTCGTATTTGCGCGCCTAGGCGGTGACCTCCATCCTTCGTTCTCCATGTCACTGCGGCCATATGGAGTTTACCTGGATGAAGCATGGATTGGACTTCTCCGCTTCGCCTCCAGGCAGACACTTACACAGTCACTCCTGGGCATGTCTATGTCTACACGCTCAATTGGTTCGTCCTGCGTAAGCATTTGTGTGGTCAGCCTATATGGCTACACGATCCCAAGACGTAATGATTGGGTCAGATGGAGCAGAGAGCCTTTCAGATATTACATGATCATGGCTAGGCTTGACACGCCCGCAAGAAAGAAAAGAAAAGAATATTCAAGTGGTTGACCCGGGGTCGTGTTGACTTATGTGACAGGAAAATTGTGAGGGTCAGGGCAAGAAGGGCCGATATTGTCCAGGCCATGTGTGATACAGACTTGCGAATTCTCAACAGCTCTCGGTCCTTTTCACAGCTGACAGAAAGCTGTTACTTTGACGAGACTAGCTGTCTATTGAGGTTCTCAGGCCGGCGTCCGGTTGTTTTACACAGTCGATACATGAGAGCTTGTGTAGAAGGGGAGATAATATGACTCCAGGCATGAGCAACACATAGGTCGTCGATTCTGACCAGGTTCTAGCACCGCTGGTGGAAGAATGCATCTTCATGCTGATACTGCAGATCGCAGGCATTCGAAAGCTTACATAATACATGAGCAGGGGAAGGCCCCACCTTCACACCATGGCGCGTTTCTGATGTTGTCCTCGGTTAGTCAGCATGATTTTTCTTGACCAAAATTGCAAGCTCCAAATCGCAAACACACGGCGACTCCTCCATTTCGATCTCGTCGGCTTTCAACTATTCCACCCACTTCCACGCCCTTCGCGTCCCAACTCCATCGTGAGCGTCGCCTTCGAGATATATTTCCAGTTGCTGCGCAGAAAGAAGGGCTCCGATTCTTCTCGAAAATGTCGCACTACCCTCCACCGCCAGGTACAAGACCAGGCGGGTCGCAGTATGGCCTCCCACCGCCGCCCGCCCCAGTGTCCTCCAGCATCCACCGTCCACCTCCCCCTCCATCCTCTTCTCTCCCTCCGCGCCCGCCCTCGAATCATCACGATGCCTATTCTAGCGACAGGTACGGCGATCGCAGTCGTGACCGTGGCCGTGATGACCACTTCAGTCGCCAGGACCGCGATGACCGCTACCAATCTTCGCGCCGTGATGACGGCTATCGCCCCTCCTCATCAGCGAGATTTCAAGGCTCTAACGGAGATCGAGACTCCCGCGGTGGTGATTCGTTTCGCCCTCCCCAGAGCGACTTCACATTCCGCAGTGACAAGCCCTCAGGCGTTGGTGATTCCTATCGTCCAGGGGGCTCAGACGCTCCTCGTGGGGCTCCTCGCGGCCCTGCTCGGGGTCCATACACCAACGATCGCCGGTCTGGAGGTAGAAACTTCAGGGGCCGTGGGGGTGGCAACCAAGAGTCACGACGTCCCTGGAGACCCTTCAGACCCGCTGAGCGCGCTATCTTGCAAGGCAATAACAACGCCCAGCCCGCCGAGGATTTTGCTGATGACGAGACTGGCGTTCAATACAGGTCCATCGATCAGCTTTCGGACAGTGACGAAACTGACATGGACATTTCGGACTCTGAACATGAGTCTGGTGGCCCGAGTGCCAAACGTACCCGCACCACCACAGGTCGGGCCGGCGATGGCGACGATGTTCCAAAGTGGAGCAACCCCGACCCATACACTGCATTGCCTCCTGTTGATGAGTCGGAGAAGAAACGAAAGGACATGGTGCAGCTGATCCGCAAGGCTCGCGTCGATGCCACCGCGAACACTCGGGCCTCACTTCCCGCCCCTGCCGAAGACCTAGACTTCATCCGATGCGACTCCGATAGTGGCGAGGAGGACAAGAACGAGGACGAGGAGGTGTTTATTGATCCTCTGACCTACAACCGTGGCAGTGGCGGCGCCCAAGGGGCTACCGCCGCAAACACAAACCATCAAGCTCCCTCGAAGGACAGCAACAAGTCTTCTCTACCCCCCGGCCCGATTTTGCTGCCGCGTCCCACACGAGCCAAGTGGCACCCCAGGCGAGCCAGCCTGCGCTGAATGGCCAAGGCAGGCAACGTGCGGTCAACGGTGGGGATCTACAAAACTCATCCGGCCTGGCCTCGCGCAAGCGCTTTCATGATGACGTTCTTAAGTTGCCTGACCATGCGAGGTTGAAGCCTGCGCCGAGACAACCCAGTGGCGGTTCCATGGTTAAGGAATGGCGACCGAAGTCGGGCGAGCATTCTTGTCCCTGGGTCCAAACCCCGAGCTCCAAGGTCCATGTCAACGTCAGGTAGGTAACGCCCTCGTTTCCTAAGATATGCCTCGGCAGCACTGACAAGTGCCTCTAGATTTCATATGGAGGTCCGAGATTTCTATGAGCATGTCAAGCCATGCCGCTTCGAGGAGCGCCTGCGCAGTAAGCTTGTGGATGACCTGAACGAATATCTGAGTGCTTTCAATGAGTGGAAAGGCTGGCAGATGTACCCTTTCGGATCCTTCATGTCCGGCCTCTACCTGCCCACTGGAGACATGGATCTCGCCTTCTGCTCGCGTGTCTTCGTTCAGGGGGGTCCTCCGAAGGTACCAAGCGAGACCCAACTAAGAGCCCTGACCAGGGTGTTCCGGAAGAGTCCCTTGGCAGTCCACAGGCATATCGAACCGGTTCTCAAGGCGAGGGTTCCCCTGATCAAATACGTCGACAACACGACCGGTCTCAAGATCGACATCTCTTTCGAGAACAACAGTGGTCTTATTGCCATCGACACGTTCAAAGCCTGGAGGGAGCAGTGGCCGGCTATGCCGATTCTCGTCACCGTCATCAAACAGTACCTCCTGATGCGTGGTCTCAACGAGCCAGTAAATGGTGGCATCGGCGGGTTCTCTGTCATATGCATGGTCGTCAGCATGCTTCAATTGATGCCTGTGGTGCAAAGTGGTGACATGATACCGCAGCACGACCTGGGGGCTCTACTCATGCATTTCTTTGATCTGTACGGTCATAGGTTCAACTACGAGACCACAGCACTGCGCCTAAACCCACCAGGCTATGTCAACAAGGTACGTCTTTCAAGATCTATGATGTCGCCCTCGAAACTAACATGTCACGCCTACCACCTAGAATCGTGTCCGGGAACTCACATACAGGAACCCCAAGCGCCTTTCAATCATTGATCCAAACAACCCTGCGAATGACATTGCAGGCGGGTCGGCCAATTATCCGCAAATCAGACAATGCTTCCGTGAGGCTCACCGACTTTTACAAGACCGACTGGTGCGTGTCGCAGCAGGCGAGCGCCATGACAGCATCCTGAGCGTCATCCTGGGAGGCAACTATTCCACGTTTCGAGAGCAGAGACAGCACCTCCGCAAATTACACTTGAAGGTCTTCGGCTTCACCGACGAGGAATAAACACCCTTGCTCCAAAACAGTGTTACCTACAGCCACTTGTTTGCGTGGCCATGAAGATTTCTTTGGGGGGGGATGTTGAGGGCGTTACGAGGATTGGTGTAGCCTCTTCTCTTCGGAGGCCCTCGTGGTGGATCGGTTTTGATCATATGGGCGATTCGATTTCGGCGTTCAATATCTCGGCGGCGGTCTCCTGCTTCGAGATACCCGGCAGCAGCTTGTCTGTTTTGCCATGTTTTTATGCTTCCTGTTTGATCCCCTGCATTGTTTTACCCCAAAAGCATTTTCTGCGAATCTGAGCTTAACTCTGGCAGATTACTGTACGATAGTAGTTATGGCTGGTCTTGCCGACGATGTGCCCTGGTGCGTCAGAGCTGGTCCACCATGGCTTTCCAGTGGCTTTTGACCTGTTTTCTTCAAGGCCCATGACCTCTGTTCAGGTCAACATGACTGGAGTGTTGTCCCATTCCCACGGGCGTCACCTCGCCTCAATGCAGACAGACATCGATTTCAACGTTTTCACGACTCCCTCGCAAGCACACAAGTTCACGCGGAGGATGGCACCGGTTTTGGACTTGGTATTACTGATTCTTCATAAGTGATGTTCGTCTCGCCACGACCCGTGTCGTCGTCACACCCAAGACCGAACAGCAGAAGATGTGCCACATTTCACAGCCTCAATAATCGGGACAGGAAATATTCACACACAAAACATACACACAACACTGACTCAACTTTGCGGCGGCGGCCTACCCCTGTGCGTAGTCCGCCGCCACCTTTTCTCACTGCAGACCAGGCTTGATGTCTGGCTGTGGAGAGGAAGTCTGCTTGTATGGCAGGCAGCTTTGGCTCTTTTTACATGACCTTGATGAGATGACTGTTGATTGTCAGAGTCATCACCAACCTGTCCCTGAGATTTCAAGCCCTGGCTACAAAACTCATGATCCAAGGGCTAGAGCACAGACGCTTTTTCAGCTGTTCCTCGACAGGCATTCTAAAAGTTTCAGGCTTGACAGATCCTCTGTGCAGCCACACGCCCTAAGCATACTTGCAACTCCAGAAAATCTAGTATATTCGCTTAGCTGTTGCGCCCACGGCCCATCTAATAGAGATATACTCGATTGGTATCCAAGATATCCAGTTCCTCACCTGTCTCAGGGCAATCTATAGTCAAATCTTGAAGCCCCGCAGGTCTGACAGGGCAGAGTCATCCCGTAAGTACACTTGTTACAATTCTCACAATGCCACTGTCGCTGGTCTCTGCACTCGCCACATACACGACAGTGCCAGGTGAGGTCCTCGCTCACCCAACGCGCTGGCCTGCAGAACGAGTAGAATAGACTCGTGCCGGGCCTGCGCTCGGCGGCGAAGGCCAGCCGGTTCAGCTCCTGCTGCAGGGCCACGCCGCGGGGAGCATCCTGCTCGCACTCGGGGAGCTCATCCCATCGCGCCTTCCACGCGCGGTAGGGCTCGGCATCCCAGTCATCGTGGGACTCTTCTATGCAGCCTGCGGACTCGAGGGCTAGGTTGAACAGGTGACGTCTCGTGGTGGTGCTGGTGTCGTCGAGATGTCCTGCGGGTGAATGCTTCTTCTTGAGCATCCAAGAGATGAAGCACTCATGCGGGAGAGCCATGGGCCCTGTACTGCCGAAGATGGCTCCCGTGTCGAAGTCGTCGAAGAGGCCGTGGCAGGAAGAGCCGCCCTGACGGCCGCTGAGGGCGGGCTGATAGCTAAGGCCCTGTCTGCTGCTGCAGGTGCAATGTATACAGTCGTGTCTGTCATTGTTGGTGGTTCTTGTTTGACATGGAGGGTGAGTGTCGCTTTTCACCATGTGATGCCTGGGATCACGAGTGATCTGTTCCCAGAGATCAAGGTCGTCGTCGTCTGCACTGTCGAAAGGCGTAGACAGTCTGCCTGGTCTTGGCGCGAATTTCTCAATATATACGTCCTGGTCGTCGTCGTCGTCGTCATCGCAGTCCACACTCATATCGGATGACCAGTCCAGATCATCGTAGTCCCATTGATCCTCGTCCTCCTCCTGGGAGGACCCGGCGCCATCGTCGTCATAATAGTCGTACTGCAGCCGTGACCGTTTGGCTGAGGCGGCAGCAGCTTTCGACGGCGAGGCAGTGGGCGTCTCGGCTGGACGTTTGGAGCCGGCAAGGCTTGGCATGATCCTACATCTGTGTGAAGCAATGGTGGTGGTGGCGGTGGTGTTGGGGGGATATTGCTGGGTGGTAGTTTACTTGGCAAGACGCGTAAATAAGTTGTAGACGCGTCGTATCAGTGTAGGAAGTGTACGGGGGGGCGCCGTTGCTGGAGAGGGTTAGGGTTTCGGGGCCACGCCTTTGTGTCCAGATACAGTACAACCTAATCAAGTCCACCCAAAATTCGCATGACTGGCAGATCGCATCACCATCAGTACATTCATAGTTCGGATTATCTCTCAAAACCTGAAGTCTTCATTAACGGACGCGGTCCATTCTATGTTTGTCTCAAATAAAGGTATTCCGAAAAAGGTATATATGTATATATGTTCAGAACAAGACTCCGTTCCCTACAAACATCATGCGAAGACATATTTGCATGCCCTGAAAGGTAAAAATTGAACCTCTCTCCTTTCAATAAAAGTATAAAGCTGAGCCGATTCTCAGTCCCAAACGCCTCTCGAGATCCATGAAACCATTAGGATATGATCATGCATCCATCAGACTTTCCCCCAAGACCATGCAGGACTCAATCCTTTTCTTTGTCTTTGTCTACTACTGGAAACCCCCCCTCGTGTGACTGTCATTGTCATCACCACCGATTCCGCAGGCTGCTCTGCCTTGTCCCTTACAGAACAGCGACACCGCCGATGAAGGCAGCAACGATGGAGCCGACGACAGCCATGGCGCGGTAGTCGACAGAGACGGCGGCGGCGGCGCTCTTGGAGCCGCTGCCGCTGCTGCTGTTGGAGGAGCCCGAGGTGCCGGCGGAGTCGGCGTTGAGGGCGAAGCCGGTGACGGTGGCGCCGGTGTAGTTGTAGACGGTGGCGGGCATGGTGGTGGCGGTCACGCTGGTGATGGCGCCGGTGGAGGCGCTGGTGACGCCCGAGGTGACGAGGGAGTCACCGCCCGAGGGGCGGGAGGGCAGGTCCCAGTCGGCGAGGAAGGTGGACTCGGTGATGAGGGAGGAGGCGCAGGTGGTGACGGCGGCGTTCTCGGCCGTCTTGTTGACCGAGGTGATGAGGCTGGTGTCGATCTTGGCGAACTGCTCCTTGAGGTAGTTGTAGTCCTGCAGCAGGGTGACCTCGGTGGACGAGTTGATGGCGACCAGGCCGTAGTTGTCGCTCTCCTGGGAGTACTCGTAGACCAGGCCGCCCGAGAGCTCGGTCATGTCGGAGCCGTACAGGACGGGCACGTTGGTGAAGGTGCGCGGGGTGACCAGGTTGCAGCCGTACTCGCTGAAGAAGACGGGGATGTCGGTGCCCGAGAACTCGGTGATGAGCTTGTCGTAGCCCGAGGAGGTGAAGGAGCTGTCGCCGCACCACTCGTAGTCGTTGAGGCCGAAGAAGTCCATCTTGCTGAAGGTCGAGTTGTCCAGGGTGCAGCCCAGGTACGCCCACGTGTCCTGCAGCATGGTCGACACGTCGGCGGCCGAGTAGCCCACGCCGATGGTCCGGGGCGCGTGCAGCGAGATGTACTCCTTCATGTCGCGGACCACGGCGCGGATGTAGGCCGGCGCGTCCGTGGAGCTGTCCTCGTTGAGGATCTCGTTGCCGGCGAAGAAGCCCAGCAGGTTGGGGTAGCCCCAGAAGGCCTCGACCATCTGGAAGATGTGCTTCATGTAGGCCAGCGTGTAGGTGCTGGACGGGTCAGAGCGGTCAATGTACTGGCCGGTCAGACCCGAGTTGACATCGATGATCATGTAGATGCCCGCCTGCAAAGTGAAAAAAAAAAAAAAAAATGTCAGCCTTCACCACATCCCCATCTTGAATCACGGGGCTCTTGTTTCTTTCTCTCTGGCAAGGAAGACCCCGGGGGTGGACATGGGACATACCGAGTTGAAGATGGAAACACACTCGTCGTGGTTCAGGTCAGGCGAGAGGTTGTAGACACGGATGGTGTTGGCACCAAGCTGCTGCAGGAGAATGGCATCCCGGAGGCAGGCCGAGGCATCGCTGAGAGGGTCAGACGTGCCGTCGAATGCTGCCGAGCCACCAGGCTGGTATCTGTGTTGCTAGCCCGTCAGTCTCATGATCAAAGCGTGCTGGCTGCATCTTGAAGGAGGGGGGGGGGCGGCCGTACGTGACTCCAATGATGTCGAACCGGTCGCCTGTGGAGTTGTTGATGAAGTCTGAGCCGGCAATGCTGAGGTAGTCGACAGCCGAGGCCAAGGAGGTGAACAGCACGGCCGCTGTGGCCAAGGAAGCTTGTGTCTTCATTTTCGATGGGGGTGCAGAAAGCTTGTTTCGAAAAAGATCGGAGTGGTAAAAGAAGGAGAGAAAAAAGAGGGAAGGGATACTATTTGAAAAAGCCGAGAAATATGTCAAACGAGCGACGTGAAGATGTTGATCTGACAAAGACGAACAATGTCGTTCTATCAATTAGAGAGATGTCTTCTTGAAGAAGAAGAAGAAGAGTAAAGATGAAGAACAAGAAATCAAGAAAAAGAGACTGGCGCCAAATACCAGGAGGGATCAAAACAAATTTGTTTGTCCGCTACAAGGAGGCCAAGTCCCTATCTTGGACCACGGCCCCATGATTAAGGGGGTGGGTCCGTGGAAGATTACGAGTCCCGCAGCCCCTTTGCCTTGTTTGAGGATATGGTCCTGCAGCTGGTCGATTGGTCGGCCGTGTTGCCTGATCCACTCTACGCGGCTTTGACGGCTCCGCAGAGCCCAGCAGCAATGCCCACAACTATAAATAAGGATGCAGCAGAAGGCGATCCTCAGCCGCTGGGCTTGACATCATCGAGGCGTCCACACCGGGGGGGGGAGGGGGAGGGGGGCATGGGCAGACCAAGTCTTCCAGGCTTTCTACTGGATACCTGGGCTAGATTCTCTTTTGTGCCTCTCTGCCGTGCTTGTCGATTGTCATTGGTCCACACGGGTCAACGGCCAACAGTCCTCACTTTGTCTGGCACGCCTGTGGTTGTGGCTGACCCCACAGACCCTTCACCTCGGTTTGCACGGCACCCAAGCCGTCCTTCAATCGTGTGGAGGCAGGAAGGACGGCATCTCAGAACCCGTTCGTCTGAGACTAACTCATTCTTTGACATTCTTTTTTGGCGCGTCTGATGCCAAATCCAAACCATCACAAAATCCCTTCACCTCGGGGGCCGTAAGCACTCTGCTATTCCGTGCCGTAATTAACACAGATCCTAATGCACACGCAAATCCTTCACACACAGGATCGTAGCCATTTCTTAGTCAGAGCAGCGGATGAGACTTGAGGGATTCAATGCAGAGGAGCAGGAAGACCTATAAAAACTTGTCCTCGACAAAGCAGGCATTGCAGCAGGCCTCGATCGCATTCAATCCTCATGTTGACATGAAAAGTTCGCAGAAATCATCGCCCTCATCAGTCAGTCAGTCTACTTTAAAAATGATCCCCGAAGGTTTCATACAGGGTGAGTAATTTATACCCGCTCATTCTAGCCACCGCTCTTCGGATGCTGATCAGCCATAGTGCAAGCCTGAACCTTAACTGTGCTCGCGGGAGAACACACGCACCCTGCTGCAAAGAGTCTCTATGTACATGCAGAGTACAATTACGAGGAAGATCGTCACGGAGGAGAACAAGTTCCACAGTCTTGATTTGCAATCCAACAGATTTGCCCTGAAACTCTCACAGATCTACCTCCCCTTTTCTTTTCGGATTTGGCGACAGTCAACCCTGGCATTCCATATGCAAACCCCCTTGTCGACAGAAACCTAGCCAGGTTTTCAAACTTTGGGCGCTTCTCGACGGTCGTTACATCGCGTCCGATCGACACTGACCTGCATGAACCTGTCTCAAGGTGTGATTATCTAGCCCATCGACACAATCTCTGCATGCGACTGTTACAAAGGCTCTTTGCTGTCTTCATGGTTGAACTACTGTTCCTATATCTCCTACAAGGAGTTGTGATTTTTGTGTCGATTGGTATCTCGATACCAACATCCTGGGCCAATTGCCTTCTTCGAGATATGAGATGGGTGAGCACACAGAATAATATAACCAAGTCAAGGATTCCGGTATCGTATTCTGGGTTGACACGAGTTTTTCATTTTGAGAGCAAGGCGTCAACCAACGACATATATGTGGAGTTTGCAACACGCACAAGTCAGCGCAGCTCACTGCTGTATTCCAGGTGCCGAGCACGCCTTGTGATACCATGATCATTATGTCCTGTACATCCCATATCTTGGTCGTGACCGTCTAAAGCGAAGACCATGCTCGCAACCAGAGAACAGCCAGTGGTCTTACATTACGCTCCTCGCACACTCGTGTGTACCAAGAAGAGAGGTCACGACCTGACTCTCTTGCTGCTTTTGGCCTCCTGGGCTGCAACTCGAAGGTCGTACAAAGCTGCCTCAACAATAAGGGTGAATACTATCAATGAGTGAGTTTGCAGACGGTACACCTGCCAGTCTCAACACCTCAGATCATATGATGTGCCACCCCAGTGCACATGGAAACTCAAGCCTTCCCCGCTGCTTCTAACCTCGTTAATCGGTTCCGTCCGCGGAAAAGTATGTGGTTCATGGTATCACCTATTAATCGTACGAGTTTATGGAAACCATGAACCTCGTGGTTTCTTGGATTTTATTCTTTTCCTGGCACTTGAAGTGGTACACTTGAGCTGAGGCCATTCCGACCTCCATCAGCCATCAACATCTCTCTCCGCCTTCCACAGACCCAGCTCTGCACTTGAGACTTTTATGCCGATGCTTTCCAGATACATCGTCCTGAGCAAGACGAGGGCTGGGTCGAGTCAAGACCCATGACGCGGCAGGAACAGGTTTGTGTCCCGTTCGACGGGTCCGGTGTTGGGGGACGAACTGGTCAGCCTTGGCAGGTGGTTCTGCCAGGATAGCAGGCGATACTTATCGAGCACGGATTTGACAGACACCGCATAGTGGGATCGATAGGAAGATACTGTATAATTTTACTATGGCAGGGGCACCAGGGATTAAGCTTCCCGTGCCCACCGTTTCCCGATTCCTGAAAGAATGGCTCCTCCTTTTTTTCTCCTGCGTCCGGCCACGCGCGCGGGAAGCTTGTCTCGTGGGCTGACACGAAGCCAATTCTTCCCGATCCTCTTGGCGATTCGAATATAAGATGATCAAGAGCAGGAGGTGGATATTGACCGTGAGCGGGCAGAAGCCTTGTCACTCAACGCCAGAGACACAACCCGCTGCGTCGAAGAAGAGATACACACACACACACACATATATATATATATACATATATTAAAAACCAATGTCAAAATGACACCTGGTGATCACATCCTCGTGGTGATAAGCAACGATCATAATGCAAGATATGAGAAGGAGAAAAACGGCCAATGATGTTATCGTTGCTTCACGATGGCTGACTCGTCTCCACACTATCCCCAAATGCGGCCATGTGCTGTGACAACTGACGGAGATGGCGCGCAGACTAGGCTGCATGCATATGAGACGGACGGGACAGACGGCGATTTTAGACCAGAATGCAGGATTGCCAGAATGGCTGGGCGCTGACTTTTCTCATCAAGATTATGAGCGAGAGATGGATGTCGTCGTCGCCCTGAGGGGGAAAAAATCGGGTGATTTAAGTATATACGCCCCGTACGTACACGAACCAAAAAAAAAAAAAAAACCAACCATCACCATGTCATTCTCCGCGACAGTGCTGTGTTATGCCATGAAATTAATCGTCACTTCAGAACAGAAATAAGCCTCGAAAACCCACCATCCATCTTTCAGCCGCGAAGGAGGACCCTCAGAACGCCATATACGAGGAATCACCCATGTAGCCTTCCCCATCCTCCTCGTATGCCAGTCACACGCTATATACCCCGAGTAATAGCAACGACAGAATACGAACCATGTCCGATATATTTGCTCTGATCGGAAAGGTTGACAACCTCAATGATCCGGAGCCGGCCCTGAACCGTAGGCCTTTGGCATTCGGCCTGACCATTACCTTCATGGTGAATATCTCCTCTCAATCCTCGTCTGGTGCTGCAGGATTCTCGGACTAACAAAGATGGGGACTTTGTTCTTTACAGGTCATTTCTGTCATATGTGCTTCTGCCAGGTTATATGTCCGGTTCAGAATCACGAGGTGCCAGGGGTGGGATGATGTGTTCGTCATCCTCTCTGTGGTGAGTGTGCACACAACTCATTCAAGCTGCATACAATCGTGCAGGAACAAGCTCGTGGCTGAGGGAATCATCGCTTTTTTACATGTAGATCACAGGGTCGGCCCTGGCCATCTCCGTGCTGGTCAGTTTCAATCATCACCTGGGACAGCATTTCATCACATTTGTCACCCAAGATCCCACCTCCGTCGCGGATTTTGTCAAGGTGAGCAAGCAAGCAGGCATCCTCCGGCGCGTGCAGTGATCACGAGGAGCCAAGCCCAGAGCAGACAAGACAAGACGTTAACACACACGCCCCTCGTCGCTCCACAGACCATCTACGTCTCGAGCGCCCTCTACACCACCGCCACGACCCTGATCAAGATCGCCATCCTCCTGCAGTACCTGCGCGTCTTTGCCGACCAGTCCAAGTTCCGCACCGCCACCAAGATCCTGCTCTTCATCGTCGCGCTGTGGGGGCTCGCCTTCTCCTTCATCTCGTGGTTCCCCTCCTTCCCCATCTCGGCCGTGTGGAACTTTGAAGACACGACCGCCATCAGATACGGCATCTCGAGTCCGGACGCCAACCAGGTCACCGGTGCCTACACCGCCCTCTCGTCGACCAACATGGCCATCGACCTCGCGATCCTGGCCATCATCGTGCCGTACCTCGTGCTGAGGCCCATGGTCTTCAAGACAAGGCTGTGCATGCTGTGTCTGCTTCTCGTGGGGGCCTTGTAGGTTGCGAAATGGAACCCCCCCCCCCAATCCGCAAAAGAATAAAAGAAAATTCAGCACCACCACTGACAACGTCCCCTTTCTTTCTCCATACAGCATCAACTTCATCTCCCTCATCCGCCTCATCGAGATCATCCTGTCCAAGGGCGGCACCCACCCGACCCTCGACCCGAGCTGGTACCTCTGCAGCCCCATCGTGCTGTCCTCCTTCGAGGTCAGCCTGGCCATCGTCGCCGCCTCGATGCCCGTCTTCTGGCCCGTCCTCCAGAGCAACTGGGGCAACATCTTTGTGACCACCGAGATCACCGTCACGCAGGAGGACAGCCACGAAAGGGACCACAAGGCGGCCTGGGAGGAGATGCACCCGTGGAGCGCCGGGCCGGACCCCGAGGAGCAGACCGGCATCACGAAGTCGGTCACGCCGCCGCAGAGGACGACGATGAGCACCGAGACGGATCGGGAGACGCTTATCGGGTCCAGAGCGTCGCGGGGGTCGGGCAAGTTGATGTTTCATTAGTGTTTTTGTTCTTCCGGCTGATCTGGTGTGTTTCCGGTGGGAGAGCTCAAGTTGTCTTTGTCGTTGCGAGCGGCACAGGTATATCATCTGAAATGAATGTGATAACAAGAACCTCTTCGGACATTGGCCCTGTGGTCAAGGGTCTTGTCGCGCATCAGTCAGTCTGCAAAAGGCATGGACATACAGAGCCTGATATAGAATTCTCCTCGGGATCGTGACGGTAGCAACAGCGATCTTGAAATCACAACCGTCAAACTGGAAGGCCAAGGACTTCAGAGACGACACCACGCAGGCACTCGCTTGACATAATTACAGCAACACTTGTAGACTGACGGAAAGCCCTCTACCAAGTCATCCAGACACGCCATCAACAGGACCAATCACTTGAGACTCCTGGGACAGCTATGGAACTCCCAACACCTAGGGAAATGTACCTGAGCTCGTCGATGCAAGTCTAGGACCCCATCCAGGCAGACAAGCAGGACATCGAAACCCGGCTCAGACCTATTCATGCAGCGATAAGCGACATAATCGCAGTTTCCAGGACGGCTTCGTCATCCTCAGACAAACGCGCCACCCCGACGCGCACCGACGCGAATGTCTCAGTATCCTTCCCCAGATCCAAAATGACCGCCATCTTTATTTTCTCTTTTCATTTCTCTGTCAGGCGCACGAGACATGCAAAAATGCCTGTGATTGGCCCCGGCCTAACAGCAGGAGTCTGCGTCGGTGCCACAAAGACGAGATCAGTGTGACAAGAAGCGGAACTGTGCGACTGGAAAAGAACAACCGCAGCAAGCAATCCACTTTCCTGCCCTGAGCCTTTTCTCCGTTCCCGCAGGAGCAATTGCTGATCCTGCAATTGAATGGGTGAAGATCCGAGCAGAGAAGTCGCACACAGTAATGAAGCTGGAATAAGGACGGACACAAACGCGGGTCCATCAAGGCGGGAGGGACGGCCAAAAAAGACACCCCCCCCAAAAAAAAGGACTGTGTGTCATAAATTCCAGACCGGCATTTGCGACCTAATCGACCAGGGCAATTTAATGCATCACACCTGCCGGATCTTGACGGGCGCCCGCTGTACGCCGCTCTCCACGACACACACACACAGACAGGGCCTTGCCTACTCTGGAATCGTTCAGTCGCGCCACCTACGCGTCCTACACAGCAAAGTATGTGTATCATCTAACGGGAGTGGCGTCGCTGTGGTCCCGTCGGGCTCGCTTGCAACTGCGGTCGTTGCGCGCGGCCATTCACCAAGCGCGCAAAGAGATGGCCCCCGTCGACCAGTCGCATTTCCGGAACAAGGGGGGGGGGGGGAGCGCCCAGTACTGTAGTATCGCAACAGCCGATAGAGTCCTCTTGCCTGATCACCGTGGTGGGACACCATGGGCCAGCCTCAAAGGCTCGGTACCTGAATTATTGACAATGGGCTCGTCAAATGACAGAAATACACAGAAAAGAAGAAGAAGAAAAGGGCAAGGGCCGCCTCGGTAGAAGCAAATTGGTTCATACAATGCAAACCCCCCCCCCCCCGGCGTTCCTTTGAGAGCTGAAAAGCTGTCGGGAATTGTGTCTGACGATCAAAACATGTCCGCAGCACAGAAAAAGGACAAGGACAGAAGAACGTCATTACAGACAGCACTGCTCAGCGTCATCTAGATAGAACAAGATGGAGATTTTCGCATCTCCAAAAGCCGAAGCGGAAATTACTCAATTTGGCCGTGGGGCAAAATTTCATTGGAGATGATTTTTTTTTCTTTGTTCATCTGGAATGCATTCGATCCGGCCTTGTTCATGGAAACTTTATGAGTCCCCCTCCCGCCTTACACTGCGGGTCTCCAATGCTCTCTGCGGGGCCAACAGGTTCCACTCCAGGCTCGATCTGCCCCCCCCCAGGGAACATCATTCCGGAGTTGGGTGGAGCCAGTAGTCACTGAGCCATGGACCATGGCAATGACTATGGAGTAGTCGTGTCCAGTGCGTCGTTCACGGACAGTCCTCCCTGCTGTGGTCAAAATGTCGAGGAAGACTGACTGACTGACTGACTGACGCCTGGCCAAGCTTGTACCTTTCTCCTACCAGATCTTGTCCTGCAAAGTGCAGTGGACTGCAATGGTAGGTTCACCTTCTGGCCTTTTCTTTCTCTCCTGTTTTTCCGTTCTGTTTTTGCGCAGACTGGCGTGGACCTTGGGCGAAGAGGGTCGGCGGACATTTCCGAATCCTTTCACGGGAAGAAATTCACACGTGTCTGGAGGCGGAAAGAAAGCCTCCACCGGCCCGCCGGTGTGGGTGCGCATTACAAACACAGGTGAGTTCATCAAACTCATGCAGTGGCTGACCGGGTCAGCGATCCTGTCACATCCCGTCACAACATAGGGCACCTCCAGCAGCCTCTTGTCTGTCGGCCAAGCCCGCCTCTCAAGGAGTGTAGGGTCCCAAGGCTGGATGTTTATCAGCAATCGTAGAAGGGAACAAAAAAAAACGAAATTAGAAGCTGAGAATAGCGATTCTTTGAGCTGCAGTTGAAACACCAAGGCCGCCACCAGCAGGTACTCTTTATTCTTGTCCGTCTGATCGTCAGCACCTGAAGTATCTGCGACTTCCCGATCCGGACGTCTGCGGCTGCCAGGGTGCGAGGAGCCTGAAAGTCGGGGGGGGTCCGTACAGCCGAGCGAGCGAGCGAATGGTCGGACGGCATTGGATGGTTGTGCCTTGTGACGGATCAGATGTTTTGGTGGCACGAAAGGGGAAAAAATGATCAAAAAATCCTGCTGCACGCCGGCTGCTGCCCTCCAGCCTGTATGACATAGCATTGGGTGGCTCCTGAAATTCCGGAGCTCATTTACGGCTGATGTGTTTCGATTCCAGAAGATGTGGCCTGGATGGCCTTGTCTCCGAGCGCATGAAATCTCGACACTTAGATTTTAAGACTGTTGTTAAGGTTTGCAAGCATGAGCTGGTAAAGGAAAAGGACGCGGTGCTGCCCATACACACATCATTGGATAGTTTCGCACCAGGCCCCGATCCCAGGACACAAAGAGTTATTGTGAGCTGCTTACTAAATGAAGATGCGATCGAGGGGGGGCCGACAAATCAGATGGGATGCTGCAGCACGACTATTCCTGGTTATGCAGGTCCCTGAGAGAGAGAGAGAGAGAGAAGAAGAAAAAAAGGGGTGGGGGTTAAAGGAGGGGGAGAGTGTGCCGCCCGTCACGACAACCTGGTACGCCTGGACATGCGCCCCCAAAGGCGTTGTGGTGGTAAGGATGGTTGGTGGTGGGGTCACAACGGCGTGCCGCAGCAGCAGCATTCGAGGTCCTTGTCCCCGTACCTGACGCTTGCTCAGGCACGGATTCCCAATTGGCTGCGCGGGACCACGCGTCTACAACCCGGCCAAGCTGGCCGCCGGCCAACTACTGCTGCACGGACACGACGCAGGTCCCAGGGGCGCGGCACACCCACTGAAGTCTAAGAGGGCGGCGTTAACGCTATAAGATGGGCTCTGCCTTGTGTCGCCCCAGCAGGGCCAACCAATGAATGCGCCAATAGAAAACTTGTGCCTCGCGCACTCGAGAGCAAAAGAGGAAAATGTTATTGCCACCACATGTATCGGATTCAACATATCCTCGGCATGGAGTGCCAAGTGCGAGCTGTCTCTGCGGTGGCTGTCGCGTGCAGAGACGCAGCTCCTGCTTTGAGACATGGCAATTTACCCTCTGAGGCAAGGGACGCCTTTTTGTGGATGCAAGATGGCTGCCAAGTTGACTCAGGACCAGGATCCAGGACGGGTGAGACGGCGTACAGGATGGACAAAGCGTAGGTCGAAGCGCAATTGACGAGGAGCCAATCCCAAGAGGAAGCGTTGGAAGGACGGAAAGATGACGGCTGGCGACAGAGTCTAGGGCTCAGGCTGGGTGCTCGAATGAGAGAAGGCCTTTCGTCTGTTCAGCCTCGGATTCAGCCCAGCTCGTTGCCCCTGCCATGGGAATACGATGCTGATGCAAAGCCCAATGGGAGCCAGTCGACGAGCCCGTATTGTAGCGACCATCTGCCGCGCCACCGATGAGCTGCATGATCTTGACATGCTGTGGCGGCTTTGGCGGCGCCGTGTTGCCCAAACACCTGCAGGCTTTTTCTGCAGGGCACTCAGGACGTGCGCTCCTTGGTCCTCTCTCAGCCAATATCTTTTCTTTTTTTCGTTCTTTTTGATTTCTTTGTTTAGCTTGCCGCTGCCGGAGGTCGCCTGGACCTTTCAGCCCCTCCCCCCTGAGTCCAGGGCATATACGCAGAAGCGAGCTGTGTAAGGTGAAATGGTCGGAGCGTTTACCGATCCAACGTCATCAGATCCCGATCCCGCATCTGCAATCCACCGTTTCAGGAGGTAGTAATCCTGACGGCTTGTGGGGGACAAGTC
Source organism: Aurifilum marmelostoma (assembly GCA_027559495.1). Classification (NCBI taxonomy): domain Eukaryota; kingdom Fungi; phylum Ascomycota; class Sordariomycetes; order Diaporthales; family Cryphonectriaceae; genus Aurifilum; species Aurifilum marmelostoma. Next base: position 1,011,023 of record JAMXSV010000010.1, on the reverse strand, counting down.
TGAGAACATCACGCCGCGTAGCCGTGTCTGGTAAGTGGGTGAGAACGTGTGCCTCTATGTGTGTGTGCCTGTCATAAGCCATTGCGGTAAGAGCAGAGCATCGCATCGCCGTGGCGAAAGAAATCGGGATGTGCTGGGGGTCGGAAGAGGATATTAACACACCTTTTCGTTCAGACCATGGCGGGGGCCAGGATCTTTGAAAGGCATGTACGTAGGCAGAGGTGGACGCCATGTGTTTGAAGGATAGGGGGGAAGGATTGAGATGGTGCATGAGGGGCGTTTTCATGTAGAGTTACCAGAGTACCCGGGTCCAGTGCAGGTGCGGGCACGTACATTGTATCATCACTTTGTATCTTGTATGGAGTAGTACTTAGTACTCTACATACTACCACTTAGCACAGAGAGTTACTGTAGCAGTGGAGCGAGCGAATGGCAGGCGGCAGGAGGTTTGGTGAAGGTGCTAGGCAGCCCTGGTCCTGGCACGCACCTCCCCCTGGGCGTGATCCCTGTCCCCGAAAGAGACCTGGGGGAGGGGGGTGGGCTCAGGTTTTTTTGCTTCTTCTATCGATTTTCTGGCTTTCTTCCCGCCCCAGGAAAGGCGGAACCCCTTTGTCCCCTCCCCTGGCGACCCTGTCGTGCCTGTCTCTGGCCTTCAGGCCCCCCTTAACACCCCCCCCCCACCGGCTCGAGGGTGTACAGAGCACTGAAGACGTTTGGTTTGCTGTTGTTGTTGGGGGAAAGGCCCCGTCTCCTGGAACGTGGCGGCCTAAACCCTCTGTAGAGCAGCACTACCGCGACAGAACAGGGCGTACCTTGCGCTAAATTGGCACTGACAGGGTCCCGCCCCTCTCACCCCTGCTTAGACCCATTTCTCCCGCCAGGGTGCCTGAGTGTCCAATGATCGTGCCCCTTCACCATGCGCAATGTCCGGACTTTCTTCTGTGTGTCCAACAGCCAGAAGCCCTTTTCACAAGGCGATCTGAGCTTGACTTTCGACCCTGCCTCTGGGGGTCTCCAGCTCCTTCTCCTTCACCACCTCGTCGCGTTTACTCCATCTGCATCAACATTCCTGCCCTCCTCTCCACCACCACCACGACGCCCACGTGAGATCATCAGGGCCCCATTCCCTACCATTCTTTATTTTTCCTTTTCCCCTCCCGCTCGTTTCTGTGTGACGGCCCTGGTCATTTGTCTGGTGCCTTGTCTTTCTCTTCTCTCCTTCATTTGCCGCTGAAGTCCCTTCGGGTCTCGCCTCGCCTTTCTTTTTTATTCTCGACCCTCGCGGCAGTAATCTTCACCTGGACGCCGTCCGAGCTCGTCTCTTCCAAGCAGATATTCTTAGCCGGGCTTGAGACACTTGATCTGAGCATCCTCTCAAACCAGACGAAAAGTCAAACCCACTCGCTCCACTCGAACCAGTCCGACTGAAATTGATCAATCACTATCCAACATAGCAACTCGATCACGCACCGACCAACACGTACCCCAGACAGCGAGACACAGACAAGAGATCGGTCCCCTCTTCCCCCCCCTTGAGGATCCTCGGTTCACCTCTGGCACGTGAGGATCTCAGCACCGGTCATTCGATCCAATTATCCTCCATTCCTCAACAACAGTCGCGGCCCAATTGACGCCCAGAAGTCCTTCCGGGAATTACTCCTGCCAGAGTCTTTCTGCAGCGAGCCACCCTGCCCTTGCGCGACTCAACCACCATCACAGACGAAGACAGGACCTGGACTCCGACTTGGCTTCTCTCTCGAATCTTACTACCACAATTCCCCACCTACTTTGCGGCTGTCCGCCAGTCGATATCTCTTGAGCAGCGTGGGTGACATTCCCAGCCAACCCCAAGGATCAGGACTTCGTCGAAAATTCATCTGAAACGCTTCCAACACCCGCAACGACCAAGAGGTGAGCAAACGTCTTGCACGGGCGACATCCCTGCGCCTTAACAGTCTGCTGGAGCAGCCACCACTTCAGATGCATCACAGCCTCTTCCCACTTTAACGTTCTTGAGCACGGTCACCCCTGGCCGATCTGATCCCATTCACACCCTCCAAGCAATTGTGGCCATACCGAGAGGACAAACCCTACGAGGGCTCGGTACTTTGGTCTGACTGGAGTTCTTGCAGCTGACGTCAATGTGCCTCAGAGTCTCCCAGCTCATTCGAACTTCCAAGAGATTGCAACAGATACGACTGTGCGTTGGCTGGCTCACTGCGAGGCCACGAGTGCTCTGATGGACGCGAGCTCGTGAAGGATCCCTCGCCATACAATCGCCCTACGTGGCTCATATCGTCCGAAGGCACCCTCACCGTTCGATCTGACCAGCAAACAAGACGACCATGAATCGCTTCAAGACCAAGAAGAAGGGTGTGAAGGACCTAGACTCGGCCGACCCACGCCCATCCCTGGAGTCCGAGTCCTCTTTCTCCCTCTTCCGCCGCGGAAAGAAGAACCTCGAACAGGAACCAAAGACAGAAATCGACCTATCATTGGCGCTACCTTCCGAAAATGACTTTCGTACGAGTCTCCTGATGAACGGCCTCTCGGCACGCTTCTCGATGCTCCGCGAGCAAGACGACCCGAACAGCAAGATTGGCAAAGCTAGTGACGACAGCGTCTTGTCACCGAAACGTCAGTCACGACTCGCAGATTTTGGTTTCAGCGGCGGTAATGCCCTTGGCGATATAGCCGAGGTCGAGTCCATCAGGGCCCCTCCATTCCTCCGGACGGACTCGATGGCGTCCACCGAGTCCGGTGGCGTCATGACCCGCTCAAGACCGTTGGAGAGCAATGTCCTGTTTGGCGGCAGACAGAAGATCTACAAGATTCCAGGTGGCACTGCCTCGTCCAAGAACGTTGCTGATGGTATGAGTGGCCGTGCCCTGTACGATGATGATGTATCCATGTCTGCGTTCCAGAAATGGAGACAGGCAGAGAAGGAAAAGGAGGTGGCGATGATGGGCGGCGACCAGGAAGATGACGGCGAGAAGACGTTGAGCGACGAGGCCAGAGGGACTGAAGATGCATCTTTCATCACAAGATCCGAGTCCCCACTGCCGCCTGGCTACAACAAGAAGAGGGAGACTTCTTCGACAACCTCGTCCACCCCGTCTGGAGGGCGGAACTCGACAGCTGCCACCTCGATTGTGTCACAGTCCAACACAGCCTCCAAGGACATCCACTCACAGCAGACAGCAACATCCTCGGCAGCTTCGACGCCATCACTAGACCGCCATGTCACCCGAACTCGGAGACTGTACGAGCAGGGCCTGACCCAGGATCTGCAAGAGCAGCAGCATTCGGTCCTTTCACGAGTGGACACGCTGGCCCGTCGTCCAGGAGGCGCTCGCACTCCCGAGCTGGGCCCAAACTCTCCCTCTCCCACCATGCAGACTTTTACGGATCGGTGGGCGGCCTATGGGGGTGAGCGCCGGACCGTCGTGACAAAAGGTAGTGCCCCGAATCTGCGGTCCATCAGCCCACCAGCCACTGGTCCTCTCAACGGATCCATGACCCTGAATACTCGGGTCTCAAATGCTACAGACGGGAAACCTGGAGTCTTCACGCCACCGCCCCTCAGCCCTCCGATCAGTGATGCCGGTACAGGCGAGCAGGTCCAACTCAACATTCAGCCACAGGACGTCGGCAAAGCTACCGCCATGAACATGTTCCAGAAGCCACACACGACCTACGACGATTCCAAGTACGCCGAGAGGCAACGTCAGCTCCAGATTGGCCGAGAAACGCCCACGCGTAGGTTCCATGACGACCCCGAGCTCTCGTTCTCCGAATCTCGTTCTCAATCAATAGCTTCAGACCAGAGGCAAGACCCGGAAATCAAAACCACCAACATATCAGGACCAGACCAGGCCAAAGCAGATCCACAACAGGATGACGGCATCACTCAATCTGGCGAGGCTGTCGAGTCGCCGATTCTGAACGAGCATGTCTTCTCCACCCATACTTCCCCCGAGGTCAGACTGGAGCGACCATCTGATCAGGACCACCCCGCCTTTCGGAGCCCAGCAGCCTCAACACAGATGCTCTCGTCCAAGATACAGGAGCAGCCCTGGCATGCAAAGACCGGCTTCCTTTCTGTTGGCCCCCAAGCGCCGACTCTGGCAGACTCTCCCACATTGGGACCTAATGTGGGCCTGAGTGGCATGGTGCGGCAACACTTGCGCTCAGAAAGCGATGTCTCATCCATCTATGCCCCACACAACGATGCGCAGTCTCCGCCCAGTCGACGCGACGATGCTCACAGGTCAAGGAAGCCCTGGGAGGAGTCTGCATTGACTGCATCCCCGGAGCATAGTCTTGAGCAGAGCCCTCCCGACTCAACAAAGCACGCGTTGTCCAAGGTGGAGGAGTCAGCACCGACGCAGACCTCACCAAGAACATTCTTGGACTCGCCACGTTCTCCAGACGAGGAGGACGAGTTTGCTAGCCAACTAGCTGATGCGCGCCGGCGTGTAAGAGAGAAGCTCACCTCATTCGTGGAGACCGATGCACAGCCCTTCTCGCCGCCAACAATGGCAGCGCCCACAACTGATCTGCCGACCCCGCCTCCGCGGACGAATCCTCTGGGTATTCTCAAAGTCAAGAGTAGCCGCGGGTCTCTGATCGACCGAGGCCGGGGAGGCTGCACCGCATCCCATCAAGGAGCACGACGAGGCAAATGATTTTGAGGCGCGGCTGAACGAAGAAGAGGATGCGCATCCCAGCCTGAGGGCCTTCCGGCAGGTAAGGCGGGAAGTTCAGAGACAAAAGGAACTCGAAGCAGGAGCAAGACCTTCGCCGCAAATGGGACGACCAATGATACCAGGTCCATTCGAGCAAATGTCTGGCGTGGCGGCTGGGGCACGACGAGGGACATCGCGCACTCCTAGCAGTGAGCGTCCACCCACCAATCCCCGACAGTATCGCCAGATGAGAGAAAACTCCCCGCAAGATGCACCTCGACCACCACGATCGCAATCGAAAGTGGCTCGAGACCGTAGCGGGTCTGAGAACAGTGAAGGTTCAGGTCGGTCACGAAGCAGGCCTCCACCACCAAGATCGAGAGATCGTCCCGAGTACAGAGAAGGCCAGCCCATGCCCGGGGAGAAGCTTGGTGCTCCAGGCCAGCACAGCCCCATGGTTCGGTCGCCAGGACTCCCTGGTACCGATATTCGACGTTCACCTCATATGCCGCCTGTCGGTGCCTTTCCAAATGGTCCATCACCAAGCATGAGAAGCCACCCAGGAAGGTCAATGACCGGGCCCATGCCTTCTGGGTCTTTTCCCATTTCCCCCCAAGGCGGAAAGTTCGACCTCCCTCGTGGGCCTTTCCAGCCTATGCACGCCCCTGGCTCAGCTCCTTCGACACCTACCGTCCCGCTCCCGAGGCGTCCGTCTGTCCCTACCAATCCCCATGGGACCACGACCGGCTCGACGCTTACCGATTCTATGAAGAGGGTCGTGAATAAGAAGGACATCTCAGAGCCGACGTTCGTGATGTCCACTTCTCGAGTTCCCACGACAAACCTACCGTCTTCTGCTGCTGCTGCTGCTGCAGGAGGGAACAGGTCGAGGAGTGGAAGCATCGCTGACCCTGGCTCACCACCACCTCTTCCACCAGTCAACCCGAGGCGGAGGCGTGATAGTTCCCGAACAAGGACAATCATGGGAGGCCTTATGGGCAACCGCAGGGGTGAGGAACCAGACAGTGCTGCTTTTAGTGCGAGCTCGCCACAGCTGCCTCTCGTACCACCCCCGACGGCTCCTTTCGCCCAGCCCGCTGAAGGAGACCGGAACAGCGCTGTTTCAGCCAACGACGAAGGCCGACGCAGGCTGCGAAAGGCCAGTTCCGAGATGAAGATGGACGCGCGAGCCACCATGGGCCCTGGCAAGCGGATCAGCCCACCACAGGTTGCGGTTGGTCCGCCGGCTGGCAGAGCCGTGGTGATGGGATCGCGCGCTGGGCCTCCGCCCAACCTGCCTGGCGGCATGTTTTAGCCGAATGGGCTCTACACCAGCAACATACTTAACAACAAACAACTTATTCGATTCATACCGATCCGACCTACCAAGTCGCTTCAGGTGGCTGCTTTCCAGTCAGCATTTTCCCCTCTGCAAATGGCATCAAATTTGGCATGATCGGCGTAATTTGGCTCTCATATGAGATCGTGGGTGAGAGGGGACAACAAAAAAAACAAAGAGAGCGAGATACCTTTTTGTATAATACATGTGTTCATGTCGAGGATTTTCGGCCTCTGTTTCTTCTCTTTGTGTTGTCCTTATTTTCCTTCTTCTACTGGACATTTTCGTGGTGACAAGAAGTTTTGAGGTGGTTCCGAGGTATATCAGGAAGTCTGTTCTTGATGGATCTGGAGGCGGTCGCGAAGTCACGAAAGATAAGGGGGTCAGGAGCAGGCGACCAGATCCCATATCTTCACAACAATCCCCCCTCCGCGCTGGACAGGAGGAATTTTGAAGGGGGCGGCGCTCAATCATCTAGGCCTGGCTTAGCAAGGTAGATGAAATGGGGCATGACAGCGAAGTTAATATCTAGTCGGTAGTGCTCGCCAACGTGCGTTATCAAATCACAGTGACCAATCAGTCTCAAGAACGTGTCTACAGTGATCCAACTTACTGTGTTTTGAAGGTGTAGGAAAGATCGCATGTGTACATTATACTAGATGGGACGAAGTCTCCTTCTCAGGCCGAGAGGGTGATATACTGATAAGATGGGAAAGACGTATAACTATAGGTATCATTCAGAACCAATTCCTATCGGACCGAGTTCCTGACCGCGTGCCTAGACATCCCCCTCCGTCACGCCGCCGCCCCGACTCCTCACCTTCACAAACACAGGCAACCCCCCTCCATCGGCAGCGTAAGGCTGCTCTTGCTCCTCCTCTCTGTCCCCTCGTACGCAGGCACAAAGTCAAATGACCACACCACGGCGGCGATGACCTGCACAGCGACCAACTCAGCCATGCGCCTGCCCAGACAGGTCCTAGGCCCACCGTTGAAGACGGGGAACTCGGGGGCGGGTCTAGTGGTGGTGGTGGTGGTGGTGGTGGTTGTTGCTGGTGGACTTCCGGCGCCGGCAGGATGTTGGTGGTTGCTTTGTAGCCAGCGCTCGGGGCGGAAGGTATCGGCGTCGTCGCCCCATGTGAGGTGGGAGCGGTTCATGGCCCAGGGGCACCAGACGATGACGGAACCGGCGGGGAGGAAGGTTCCGTCGGGGAGGGTTGTGGCGGACTGGGCTTGTTTGATCTCGAAGGGGGATGGGGGGCCGGAGGCGGAGGGATTCGAGGAGGACGGCGTGGGTGTAGGGGAGGGCGGAAGGGGTGAAGAGGTTTGGGTTGAAGGGAAGGCTCGACTTGTCGTGTGGAAAGGGCGAGGAAGAGGGGGAGGAATCCAGCAGGGACTGGACCTCGCCACGAACTTTGGCGTAGACGTAGCGGTGGTGCATGAGGAGGTGAAAGGTCCATGTTAGGGCCTGGGCGGTCGTGTCGCGCCCTGGAAGAGTGTTAGTGATGAGAGGCCATCATCATTGGTGCAACATATGCTCAGATGTGGTGGCAAAGATCTCACCGGCAGAAAGGTAATTCAATGCAGCGTCTGCAACTATGCGCTCATCTCCGATAGAGTCCAGGAGCGACTGGATCAAGGTTCCTGAGATCTCGTCGAGTTTCTCGTTTCCGGATGCTGTGGACGACGCCGACCCCAGTCCTCTCTTGCGGTCGTCGACGGCACTATCGACGATTCTCTTGCCAAAGGCCCTGACAATGGCGACGGATTTTTTCATCCTCGAGCCCAAGAAGACCTCGGTAACCTGCCAGAGCGGGTTCTGTACTCGCTCGGCACAGACCCCAGAGGCGTAGTCAAAAGCGACGCTGAAGTCGTCATCGGCGTGCATTTCCATCTGTACAACAGTCAGAAAATGAGATAAAATCTACACTTTCATACACACAGAGAGAGGGGGCATACGTTGTATGCCATCTTGCCCATCAGTTGGCTTGTGATTTCATGAAACAGGGCCTGCAGGTCTGCCTCGCGACGACCACCACTGCTTGCCTTGAGCTTGCCGATGCTCTGGGCCAGGTACTGTGGCAGGGCGACGTCTGTGAGCACCTGCAGGTTCTTGTTGTTTAGGAAGCTCAGGCCGGCTTTGCGCTGGACCCGCCACAGCTCGCCGTCTGAATTGATAATGCCATGTCCTGCAGCAAACGCCAGTCATGATCAGCCAATGAAGAGAACAAGGCCTCTTCCGCATGGTGGTGGTGATTGTCAAGGTCACTAAGATCTTCTCATGTGTCCTGCTCACCGAACAAGTCCCACAATGGCTTTTTCATAAACTCCCCCTTTGCGAAGACGCCCTCGTTCTTGAATACAAACTCGAGGTTTCTGGGATCGTTGATGACAACACCAGGCGGCAGGCTAGGGACGTAGAGCTCAAAGGTCTCGCGGCCAAAGAGTCGCTCACACCTGACGAACCAGCCGAAGAGCTTCTCGCGGGCCTGGAGGAAGAGCAGGCCGTTGCCCACCAGGGGCAGCGTGTTGGGTGGTTTTCTTTTAGGATGCGCAAGCAGCCATGGGCGGGGGTTCGATTAGTCAAGTGACTCCGATTGATTATGATGATAATGAGTGGCGTGATGTGATTTGAGCGCGATAGTTGCTGCGGGAGAGAAAGCAAGAGCAGGGGAACGCAGACTCACCTGAGGCACTGTCCATCTCTTGTGATGCCACTCTTTGTCAGGATAGAGGAGAGGATGAGGCCGACGAGCACGACTGTCGCTGCTAAGGTGAGCCACCCTGAAGAGATATTGCTGAGGCTGGCCATGGCTGCTGGTGCTGCCTCATCTCAAAACATCATGTCTTGGAAGTGTAAGATGGTGGTTGTGGCGTTTATCCTGGAGTGCAATCAGTGCCCCGAAATAGTGTGTGTCCTAGTAGACTGTAGCTGTGAATTGTGTGGGCGTATAGTACTGTAGTAACTAACTGTACAGCTGCTAACAGCGCATGGGTCATGGTGAGTTTCAGGGGATGCACCCCCTGGCAAGGGATCTAGCGCAGACGCAGCGTATACCGCTATGGTAAGTAGCAGCTGAGAGCTGGGCCCCTCGGCCCCTGAACCGAGCTCCCGAAACACTGCACGGTTACGGTGGCTCATCATCGTCATGGATGGATAAAGCTTGTCTCAACTGTCCGTCTCAACGTCTCAAGAGCTCATGATACACCACAAAACCACACACGCCGCAACGGTTCAATTGCTCTCCTCTACATTCTGCTTCTACTCCTTCCTCGTCAATTACACAGAAGCGCTATACTTACCTTTCTAGTGAAGAAGACCTGACAGCATCACTTAGTTACCTTCTCATAAAGTGACACCAATTAATTGAACCAAGCAGCCTGCCAGCTTGGTCGAGAGACATAATACAGCTTCCCTCACTCTCCTTCTCCTTCTCTTCTGTCTACTGCTCCCAGACAGAATACCACAAGCCAAAATGGCTCCCTGGCTCCCCTCGTATGGACGTTTTTGAGATCCACGATCAGCCGTGGTAAGCCCAATTACACATCTCATGGAGACCACTTCCTCCATTCACTCCCCAAGCTATCAACTAAACCTCTCACAAGAACAAGACAACTAACCACCTCCTCCAGGTTCCATCCTTGGTTCCGAGCCAAGGTTCAGGCCGCCCTGACAGAAACCTGGCTCATGAGTCTCCGCCCCCTCCAGCCTGAATCCCCGGCCTCCATCGTCGCCAGGGTCCTCGCAGACGACCTGGGCGGCAAGGTGGGAGAGTACGTCTTTGTGGACTACTGCGCAGGCGGAGGAGGCCCGACGCCCTGGATCGAGAAGTACATCAACAACGGGCCGACGACGAAGGCGACGACGACGAAACCCCAACTCAACGGCACCGCGGCTGGTGGTGAGCATGACGATGCGACCAAGGCCAGCAGCAACGGCAATGCCAAGGGCGACGGACAACAACCAGTCCACTTCGTCCTCACAGACCTGCACCCTCACATCCCCAACTGGGCCCTCTCCGCCGCCGCCTCCCCCAACATCCACTACGCCCCCGACCCAGTCGACGCCTCCGCCTCCCCGCCAAGCCTCCTCACAACCATCGAGCCCCCTCTCCCCTCTCCTTCCTCCTCCGTCCCGCAGAAGCAGCAAAAGACCTTCCGCACCTTCCACCTAGCCTTCCACCACTTCCCGGACCCCCTAGCCCGCGCAATCCTCCGCGACACCCTCCAGACCTCCTCCGGACTAGCCATCTTCGAGCTTCAGGACCGCACCTTCCGCTCCTTCTTGTCGGTGCTCCTCCTCGGCCTCGGCGTCCTGGCCTTCGCTCCCATATTCGCCTGGCGCTGGCGCAGCCCCGGCACTCTGTTCTGGAGCTGGGTTGTGCCTGTGCTTCCCTTTGTGCTCGTCTGGGACGGGTGGATGTCCTCGGTGCGGACGCGCACTCTGGAGGAGGTGGAGGAGTTGATGCGGACTTGTGGGGGAGGGAGGGGGAAGGGGAGGAGCTGGGCAGGAGGTGGCGCGTGAGGAGTGGGAGGGTGACGCATCTGCCCCCTTGGGCGGATCTGAACTGGATCATTGCTACCAAGGAGAGGGAGGGGGAAGAAGTGTGATAATGACGATGTATCAGCGGCCATAGAGATTGTGTCATAGTGGTGCTAATTAGAAAAGAGTCTGGTCACAGCGAGACAGTTATCACAGTGAAGAGACCAAAAAAAAATTACCAAGGCAAGCAGTCGGAGGGAACGACACATATACTGCAATGTTTATGTTGAAACCTTTTTTCATTCTCATTCTGCCTGTGCGGTACTGGATACATTTCAAAAATAATCCCGTCCGATAATCCTATTGCTGTCACCCTCCTACTGAACGATGCAGATGTCCATCTCATGGTACATCTTCTTTTTGAAACAACTAATGGCGGTTCATTTGCCTCGGAGCGCGGAGCGCGTGTGCTCGTTGCCAGGCTCATTTTGAATTTCCCGAGTTATGGGAATTTGTGGTATCATCATATGACCTATCGCGCGGAGCGCGTATGCTCGTTGCGGGCCTGTTGATAGGAATTGTCCCTTTTGCCTTCTAGCCAGAAGCCAGCCGAATGCCCAATGTGCTTGTTGTGGTGGTGCTCATGCTCGTCGTATCATTGCCTTGACGCAAACAAAATATGAAAAATAGAGCGAAATAAAAGAAGAAAAAAGGAAAAATCAGAAGATATTAGACGATTTGTTGAAAGATGCAGGCAGGTTAGGTTTGTCTGACCCAAAGGTGACTTGTCTAGACGTCAGGGCCAGCCTTGATAACCTCCTCGGTCGCCTCGGACTCGAACTTCTTGAAGTTCTCCACAAACAGCTTGCCCAGCTTGGTGACCTCCTCCTTGAAGCTGTCGGCGCCGGCGGTCCAGGCCTTGGCCGGGTTGAGGAGCTCAGAGGGGGACACCGGGGCAGCTCTTGGGGACCTGCAGGTTGAAGACGTCGTAGTTCTCGTACTCGACCTTGGCCAGCTCACCCGAGTGCACGGCGTCCAAGATGGCACGTGTGTACTTGAGCGGGCAGCGCTTGCCGCCCTGGGAGGCACCGGCACCGACCCAGCCAGTGTTGAGCAGCCAGGCGTTGGTCTGGTGGTGCTCGATCTTGTCCGCCAGCATCTTGGCGTAGCGCATGGGGTGCAGGGCCAGGAAGGGCTGGGCGAAGCAGGACGAGAAGGTAGCCTGAGGCTCCAGGACTCCATCCTCAGTACCGGCCATCTTGGAGGTGTAGCCAGAGATGAAGTGGAACATGATCTGGGCGCGGCTCAGCTTCGAGATGGGGGGCAGGACACCACGGGCGTCGCAGGTGAGCAGGATGATGTTGCTCGGGTGGTTAGGCGACAGGCACGGGATCTTGGCGTTCTCAATGTACTCGATGGGGTAGGCGCAGCGCGTGTTCTCGGTCAGGGTCGCATCGTCGTAGTCGACCACACGGGTTTCGGGGTCGAAAACGACGTTCTCCAGAACAGAGCCGTACTTGATAGCGTTGTAGATATCAGGCTCCTTCTCGCCCGACAGACCAATGCACTTGGCGTAGCAGCCACCCTCGATGTTGAAGACGCCGTTGTCACTCCAGCAGTGCTCATCGTCGCCGATCAGCTTGCGGTGGGGGTCGGCAGACAGGGTGGTCTTGCCAGTACCCGAGAGACCAAAGAAGAGGGTGACATCGCCCTTCTCACCCTCGTTCGCGGAGGAGTGCAGGGTGAGCACGTTGTGCTTGACAGGCATCTCGTAGAAGAGGACGGTGAAGACACCCTTCTTCATCTCACCAGCATACTCGGTGCCGAGGATGACCATCTCCTTGTCGGCAAAGTTGACAGCTACGGAGGTGCCAGAGGTCATGCCCTCGGTGAACTTGTTGGCAGGGAAAGAACCGGCATTGTAGATGGTGTAGTCGGGCTGGAAGCTCTCCAGCTCCTCGCGAGGAGGGCGGATGAGCATGTTACGCATAAAGAGGGCATGGTAGGCACGGGCGCAGACGACACGCACGCGAATGCGGTACTTCTCGTCCCAGCCGGCGTAACCGTCAATAACGTAGATACGGCTTCTCGTATTGAGGTAGTCCACAGCACGTTCGCGGTTGATCTTCCAGACCTGTAATGAAGAGAGGATCACATGTCAGCCAAAATCCGGTACCGAATTATGTCGGTCCAATGCCACGCAGAACAAACCCGACCGGGTGGGAACGGAAGATGCAGGATGAGATGAGACGGTATGCAGCGGCAGCAGTGGGGCAGAGTTCCAAGCCTGTAGATGTGGGAATTGGCAATCAGGCGGGGTGCATAGGCTGGGGCTAGGGTGGCTAAGGGCGGGCCTGGGCACGGTGGGGTGCAGAATGACCTCAGCGACAGGGGGGCCGCTTTCAGGTGCATCGTGCACCAAAACGGCAACCGTAGCAGCAGACCAGTGAAGCCTGACTCTTTGACAAACCACGGGACGCATATGCCGTGATGAGCCGGGCGTAGGAAGCGATGGATAGTCTCCAGTCATGACGTCTGAAGTGGGTTTGACAATGTGTTTTGGGGAAGTTTATCAACTCGGCAATTCAAGGCGGGGAAACACACACACGCGCGCGAGCACGCCCAGGATCGCTGCTGCGGCTGACAATCACTGGGCAGAAGAAGGGGCGTCACACCAGAGGCACTACCACTGTTATGCCTTTTGTGTGTGTGCGTGTGTGTGCGCGTGTGCGCTGTTGGGCCACAAGATGATATGTGACAGGACAATGAAGAGTGAAAGCAGGTCGAAAGAGGAGTTCTTGCTCACCTCAGGGCTCATGGGCTTATTGACGGGTCCCCACCTGTTAAAAGAGGGTTAGCATTCGAGAGAGTCGTCCTGCTAGCTAGAGAGACGTTTCGGTCTCATTCTGAACGTACCAGATATCCTCTTCTGATGAAGGCTCCTTGACAATCCGCTTGTCCTGGGGAGAGCGGCCAGTCTTCTTGCCAGAGTAAGCGCTCAAGGCACCGCTGGAGGTGATGGCGGAGCCCTGTTCATAGACGAGAGCATCTTCGTAGAGTGTTGCAACTGATGGGTTGGGGATCTGTATTCATTGTATCGATACGGTCAGCACTTTCTACCACTCCTTGTTGTTCTTGTCGTACTGTAAGAGTGGCTTTATACGTACAATTGCCACACGGTTATAGTCGATGTGAGCCTCAGTGTACAGGAGCTCCTCTGTTCCACGGTGTCAGTTGCGTATGTCCTTATAATCTTCTTCAACCTCGCACATGGGCAACAATAAGGGACGAATCTCGCGTAAGGGAGAGTGTGCGGTGCGTACCCAATTCAGTGTGTTCTGGAGGGTGAGGTCTGCGTAAAAAAATCAAGGTCAGCAGCTGCTCTAGTGATCCGTGTTTCGTCCCTGACAGCCAGAGTGGCGATGACGGACTCAGGGGGGAGGAGAATATAGCGATACATACATGACACCTCCCGGGTGAAGGCCGGTCTTGTTGACGGTGTTTTGTTGCATCATGATCCTTCGTAGGTCTTGTACTTTGCCGGAAGCGAGTCTTTGGGCTTGAGGGCCTTGGACCTTGGGATCGTTGTAGGGAGTAGATGGGCGATGCATCGTGAGCAAGAGGCTGGTCGAGAAGGAGGGGGGAATGTGTGTCGTTCTTGTAGTAGCTCGAGAGGCCGCGTAGAATCGGATCTCAGAGGACCGTAAGGGTAGACTAAGAGCCGTAGAGGTGCACAGGGAAGACGAGTACAAGGCTTGATGCTTGTGAAAGCGAGGAGAGCAGAACCCACTTTGTGGATGCCTAAGCTTAAAGGATAGGACTGTGTGGGACGAAGGGGCACACATCCCAGGGCGAAGGAGGATGAAATAGCGTCTGAGCCGAGGGTATAAATGAACGGGCTAGGTGGGGCGTGGAGGGCTGAACAGGACGGAGAAGGGCAGTTCACTGGCGGAGGGGAGTCAAAGCGAGGAGAGAGGCACGAAAACCAGCCGGGACAGTCACGATGTCAACCCCTGCAAGTCTCGGGAAGAGGGCTGAATGACGGCGTACATCGTCATGTCACGTACTTTGATCCGCGTTGGTAGTTGTGTGCTGCGAGTACATGGTGGTGTCCTTGACTAGCTGGTTGGTCGGGCTCAGGAGGATGAGGGGGCGGAGGGAGGGGTTCGAAAACTGGGGAAAACTAATAGGCAAGGATAATGTTAGAGACAAAGACAGTTTTACGAAGTGATACAGGAGGGGAACAATGCCACCAATGTGTACGTTACAAATGACTGGATTGCCCGAGTTGATGGTTGCCAATTGACACTGCAGTAACTCTTGATCTACCTGCACGATGTTTGTCCTTGGCTGTCTTTGTCGCCTTCAAAGTGCTTTCCCTCTCGAGGCTGTCGTAACGATCATCATCACCACGAGCAAAGACTTATTGAGGCTGCAAGTGGTCGGACGTGCTGCTGCTGCAAGGCTGAGCACAGTACATTGATCAATCCGTCGGGCCCAGTCGGAACGTAGAGGAACTTGCTGACCATTCAATGTCAAACTGCAGGTGCTAACAGCCCAACTGCCTCCTGCCCCTGATCTGAGATCAACCCCCTCTTCCGGTTGTGGCCGGCAGCCGCTCAGCCGTTCCTTCCCCAGAATCCGTGTTGTCCAATAGTAGTTTTTATCTTTAGCCCCTCATCCGGCTAAGCGATTCTCCCCCTTGGCTCCTTCTCTTCCCCACCTGCTGCCCACTAAATTTTACCAGCGAGAAAGAGCTGTCCACTCTGTCCTGGCAGTATCCCGATTTCCAGATCCAGATTCCCATAATCCAGATGCCAGATCCCAGGCCCTCGGACGGGAACTTGTTTCGCTAGAGAGGGAACAGCTCCCGTCCACAGCAGCCCCTCTTCTTTTTTTTGTCCCCCCTCCTCCTCCTCGTCCCTCCTCCGCCACAGTCTCCTCCTCCTTCTCCTCCATTTACCTACTGCACCTCCACGTACAGGATCTCAACCACTTTTCGTCGTTCTTTTTTGCTTTTTCTTCGACAGGGCAGGCAGTCATGCTGCGGCAAATCGTATTCCAATTTTAGCTAACACTTACGTATCCCCTCGGAAGAACCAGAGCACCCGTCACGATAATGAACCGGAGGAACGACATGTGCCGCCCCCCCTCTTCTCTCGACCATGGACGGATGCCCCGCCCCTGCCGTCACTTGAACCGCACGCACAGTAATTGCCCCTCCACCAACCCCGCAATGGCAGGGGCTGATGACAATCGGGCCCCACCCCCGTTCCTCCCCACCCGCCTGTCTTCGCAAGTAACCCTACCCTTGGGCCTTGTTCCGAGAAATTCTCGTTCAGCCCTCTTATACGCACTCACTTTCGAATTGTCTACCATGTTCGGGTATGTACTGCACAGTACGTACTTTTGTGGATGTGCATTGTGTCTGTTCTCAAGCCATGCAATGCGACCCGAGAGTACAAGGTAAAGGTTGCCGGCTTCATCTTTCTGGCGCGTCTTCAGCCCTCGGAAAGGGGCACGAGAGACGGGTGAGAACAGCCCGCGGTGGCAGAGCAGAGAGCGAGCAAGGGGGTTTTAGAAGCACGCGACCAATTTCTCTTGCCGTCGGACGCTGTGATTGGGCTGATTCTGGGCCATTCTTCTTCACATGCTTCTTCGCCAAGCAGGAACCAGAGCACCGGGACGTATGCGCCAAGGGTACACTGCAGACGACCAACTGAGGGCTGCGGCCTCATAACAGGCGCCACACATGGCACACAAGGAAACCCAAGACGATCAAGAGGGCTGGGGGCGAAACATCTTGATGCAGTCAGTGTTTGTCTCATAGATACGATGTGCTCACACTATGCACATGTACTACTCACGTATAGCCAACCCGATAATGCCCTATCTTTTGGACATCAAAATCTCACCAATCCCCCACACCGGCTCCATTGCCGCGTTTGTCATGCAGGGGTTTGAAGACGATAATACATACTTTCCGCTAGGCCGTCGACGTGCTCTCTCCTGTTTGACACAGCCAGTACTTACTCTTGCGCCCCAAATCTACCGAATTAGAACCAGGCACAGTTCTCGACCTGCATCCGTTTACTCTAACCGGCCCCGCCGTCAACCACACCTCCTCCCCCCGCCCGGCCACGGCAGCCAGTCCACCGGCGGTGGCCCCTCCATCTGAAACAATCAAAACTACCCAGCACCAACTATACCTTGCCTTCTGGCTTCTGCATTCCGTATATCACCGATGGACATACAAGGTTTCCTCAGGGATCGGCACAAATAGGAAAGCCAGAGACAAAGGGCAAAACAGGTCCTGTTGCGATGGGAAGCAAGAACTGGGCCGAGCGGACCTAAGCTCGTTGGCTCGGTGTCAACGGTAACGAGGATCGTCCATTGAGAAGAAATAACAGAAAATGTGACCAGTGTTAGCATCAGCAGAAACAGCAGCAGCAGCAGCAGCAGCAGCAGCATGCTAGTCTGGATACCACTCGTTCTATAGGGAACGACTTTACCCCATCTCATCCCCTGGTGTGAGGAGAACCTTACACACCTTCCATTGCAGCAGCAAGATCCGAATCATTATGTCGGACACCAAATCTGGAAGACGAAACAATGATACCACTTACACTTGGGGAGTTAAGACAGCCCCAGTTGCCTTTAACCTCAATTCTCGTATAGTTCGAGGTCGAATGGTCTCCGCCTGTACTAGCCATCCGTGGTCAGGGGACTACTCCCCGCCCCGATCCTCCATCCGCCGCTCGGCTCCCACCTCCGGCCTCTCAAGACCGCCAGACTAGATGCCCCGCTTAGATATACACAAGGGGCGAACAAACAAGTTTGGTCGTTGGCAAAGTAGTCCTTTCCCGTAGACCACGATGTTGTTATCGAGGAGAACAGTGATGATGAGGAAAAGGGTCAGCATTGGTCTTCTCCTAGACCACGAATGGTGAATGTTCTGTTTAACCTCTTCACCATCTATTGTATATTATGTTACAGTACATTGTCTCATATATTCAGCTCATTCACTCGAAAACCCACACAGAGAACCGCCAGTCCCACATATAACAGCCATCCCCTCTTCTACCACGAGAAGCACTGGTCCAGCACAGGGATCGAGACATTATACGTATACTCATCATCCCACTTACCCGTAACATACGCATCCAGCGCAAACTCAAACACGCTCACGACCTCGACACCCTCCGTGCAGGCCGCATCGCCCTTGTCCGTGATACTCGGCGCCGCCCCGCCAGCACCGGCCCCGATGCTCTCCTCGGCGTCGAGCGAGATTTCGGTCGGGAAGCTGGACCGCGGCGCGATGCCGCCGCTGATCTGGCGGGTGCCGTTGAGCAGCGAAAAGGCCAGGTCAAAATTGGTCTCGACAAAGGGTGTAGCGCTGACACCCGCCGCCTCCGAGATGCTCACGCCCACGCTGAAGGTCGGGTCCCACGAGCCCGAGTAGCTCAGGTTGCCCGTGTAGTCGAGGGTGAAGGTGCCGTTCTCGATCTCGGAGCCTAGCGTCAGCGTCAGGTCCACGCCTGCGTCCGCCTCCACTGCGGCGCCGATCTCGAACCCGATCGTCGGGCCGAACGAGAGCAGGCCTGGGATCTCGACCGTGCTAGAGCCTGCCTCGAAGGAGTAGGCAAAGGTCTGGTTGTAGGGAACGCCAAATATCAGGTCCAGCACCAGCTCCGAGGTCGTGTTGGTCTCGAGGTACACCTCCAGGGACTCTGTAGACGGGGACAGAGAATCTCGTCAGCTAATCAAACGAATAATAGGGCAGAGGAAGAGGACAGAAACGTTGGGAGAAGGCAGAGCATGACTGTGACGTACCCAGCTCAGACTTGACGACATTGTACACGAGCGTGCCGCCCACGGTGATGGAGAGGTCCAGGCTTCCAGAGACATCAGCGCTGAAGTAGTCATCCGAGTAAAGGGTCGTCTCGTTCAGCACAAGGCTGGTGTTGAAGTTCACCGGCGCCGGGCTGAAGGTGACGCTGCCGAGGGCCCTCTTGGTCTCGCTGGAGGCGAGCAGGAAGGGCAGGCCGTTGAAGTCGGTCCTGATGTAAGCTGTTACAGTCACAGGCCCCGTCAGCACTTCCGTTCTGCACTTGGCTCGGGTGAAAGAGTCCCTAAGGAGAGGGTGTTGTGGCATTTCTCACAGGCGACAGAGCTAACATCCGCCTTCTGAGCGCTCGCCACGAGCGTCAGGCTCGAGGCATCCGTTGTGTAGCTGTCGGCGACAAAGAAGCCGCGCTCGAGCTCCGAGTCACAGTCGCCCATGTGGTTGGTGGTGAGCAGCAGCGTGGGGAACTTGGACCAGGCGCTGTACGCCGCCTCGAGGTTGTCGGCGCTGTCGAACACGATGCTCACCGAGTCCGCGGCGCAGCCCACCGACACGACGCTCGTCAGCCCTTCCAGCAGCACGTTGGCGTGCGTCGTCGTCAGCCCCACACTGACAAAGGACTCGTCCGTCCCGTAGGGGAGGGACGTGTTGTACTGAGGTGCGAAGCTGTCAGCATCGTCCGTGGTCACCGTCACCGGCGCCAAGGTCACGTTGCCTGTGGTCGCCGGGTCGGAGTCCTGGCGGACCACCAGCCGAGGGCTGGGAAGGGCAAGGGCTGAGCCCGTCAGGGCCAGCATGGCGAGGGCAGCAGCCATTTTCAGGAGGAAATGAGAGGAAGGGAGTGAGAATAAGAGAACAGATGCAGAAAGGAGGGGATGTATAGGAAAAAAAGACTAAAATACGCAGGCTACTCAGCGATGAGAAAGACGAAGAGGACACCGACAACGACAGGGCCTAACCTGTTGACACGGGGACATGGCATGAGTGTTATTATATATCCCTATGGCTAACAACGACAAGACCTCACTACCACGGCTCAAACATCGTGAGCGAGGCCGCGGATAGCGCAAGACAGGTTATGATCACCGGAGTATAGGGGTGAAGAGCTCTTGCACCTTCGAGACCCGCCCCGGCGCCGCGAGTCTATTAGGAAGGTGAACCCACGTGCTGCAGCGTCGGTGGCTCCATGATGTGGATGCAAGTGGTGTAAGTCGCCGCCGGGTCAGGGGCACACCTTTCCCAGCTTCCGAAATCAGTGTGCTCTCTGGATTGGGCTCATGTGCAGCAGTCCTCTCACTTGCCCCTCGGGAACCCGACGAGAGGGCCTGGCCAGGTTTTTGGTTCCCACATTCAGTCGAGGGTCTCGTCCGCCTGTATCCACCTCCCATGTTCTGAGAAGGACCTAGATCTCCCTCCTACATGTTCACCTCCTGGCTATCGAGGGACAAGGGACAGAGAACTGCGTATCGACTGCTTTGTTGGGCTGACACTGCCACCTACCTAAAATCAATCAATCACCCTACTTGATCAGACAAGACGGAATTTCTGTGCCAAGTTATTCCAGGCCGTAGTTATCTCATCATGACCTAGCGATCGATCACTTCATACTTATCAACAAACGAGATCCAGACTCTTTTTACGACGTACATATGTGCGCGCATGCGCCCCCGCGTTCTATAAAGACTGAAGTTGAGGAGAAAACCTGGCCCGGGAAATGACGAGGCGAGATTCGGACCCCGAGCGACATGTCACGCGTGCCTTGCATCTAATAATTCACAGAATCTAACAAGAAAAGGGAAAAAAATGGGGAATTACATGCATCTACTAAAGGTCGAATTGTAGAATATAGAGAGGGTACTGTAAAAAAAAAAAAAAAAAAACCCACAATCCGCGCACAGCCCGAAAGTCCTGGCCAGAAGCGTCCAGAGCGCTGAGAAAGAAACAAGGTTGAAAACAAAGTTGATGTTTTCTTTCTTCCTGTTTGGACCGAGTGAGTGGCCCCGCCGACGGCTACATCCGGCAGGAAATAAAACTGCTGTGATTAGAGCGTTGCTCGTCATTTTATCATTGAACCTGCAGAATGCGATCCCATCGTTCGACGACTCGAGATTAAGTGATTGATATCAAGACTTCAAGTGCTAGCAAAGCAGCCGCGATATCTTGCTGAGTTTCGCCTGCCAATCATGGGTCCACCAGCGCTGCGCATACAATGGGATCTCTTACGCACGTCACCATGCCAACGTTTCTTATAAATTATCTGTTCACACGATTTCTTTGCATCTTCCCAGGCCTGCTTCAATGCAGCAGCTCGGCATAGATCTCTGTACCACTTGGGGTGCTGGCCGACAGAGCAGATGTGTGCTAAACGCTAATTATCATGTGAAAAGAAATGACGGGCTTTGGCTCACTTACCCAGCTTCCCTTGTGGAGAGCAAGTCTGGTTGTACCAGAGAGCGGGTCTCTCGAAAAACCCGTCGTATGTTCGAGTATGAAGGAGAACAATACCCCAGCTTGAACGAGGAGGTCGCCAGCTGTGGAAAGGAGAACCCTGTTGAGCCTCGATACTGACGACCGTAATGGGAATAACAAACAGTCTTGTGTTTTTATAGTGGAGGCGAAGATTGTCAGAAGAAATCAAAAGGGGATAGATCAGCAAGTTCAGATCGAAATGTCAAGAACGGAAAACTTTTGGAGAGTAGATTCCAAGATCTTTTCGAAAATTAGCTTGGGCAGTAAATCCATGAATGTTCTCGTGTCTTGATGAAAAAGAAAAGAACAAAAATTCCAGATCGAAGTCTTGAAAGTAGAAACTTTTCCATAGCAGAGATGAAACCTTTCCGGAGGCGAGCTCCGCAGTATTAGGTGGTGGCACAACACAAAGAGATAATTATAAGATGCAGATCCGGCAGACCAGCTCAAAGCCCAGCCCGCTTCAACAGACCTAGACATGTTTATATCCTTCAGCTGAGCAAATTCCAGCCTCTAGGAGCTACATTAGAGAGCAAATGTGATTTACACTGGGCAGTCCCGAGAAACCAGGCTGGGATGCTCCTGTATTTGGACCCAACTGGCAGCAGACTCAGAAGAGTGAGCCTCATCAGTAATTATGCACAGCAGCAAACACCAGATCAATTCCCTCACGAACCCCCTGAAAAACCATTATCCACCCCATCAGATCACTTCTCAGCCATAAGCTATCCCTAGCTCATAATGAATCCACCCTCTCTGCCTACCCAATATAACTCCACTCGACAGGTTCAGCCTCTTCTCCATCCCCGCCCTCCGTCTCCACCACCACCACCCACGTCCAGATCTCATCACAACATTCCCTCTTTATTCCTCCTCTCCTCCTAGGCCCGTGAGACCGTCCATTGACCTCCTCGAAGCCTAGCCATCGAGCTGCAATTCGCGCGTTATCCAGCTCCAACAGGCTGCAGGGCCACTCGTGCTCACCATGGTGAATGAGCCCACAGTGAGGACAAATCTGAACTTGTCCCATCGAGTCGTTGAGAAAGAAGAACCAGTAATACATGCAAGATTCCGTTTGTTGGATAGGAAAAGAGAGATAAAACTTGTGGTGAATGCGAGCTCTCGTGATTTGATGATCACTGTCCGTCCTCAACTAGGGTATGATGGGATGTTTTATCTATTTGCGTAGTAATTATCCCTTTTCTTCTTCTTTTTTCCGTCGGTCTTCCTTTTCCCACCTCTGTTCTTTTGAATTAAAAAAAGCGTCTTGGAATCATCCGATGGTGACCCGTAATGTGACTGACTGTAACTCGTCATTGTGACTCAACAAGATCGTACTACTTATTACACTCGATTAGAGCAAGCATGCCAGTCATCCCGCGTCATTCACTCATCTTGCAATCGCCTCGTTCTCAACCCACTCGCATCCAAAAGACTGGCCCATCGACCACGAGCCATAATCTTCTTTGCCGACCACCCCACGCAACGACGCGACTGCAGAGTCCAGTTGCAAACCCCGAATCGCATCACAAACGCCCAGGCCAAAGGGCCCTGCCGACCCTCAGTACAGCCGAAGACACATATCGGCGCCCTCCCCAATCACCGTTCCATTACTCGCCACCACTCGGGTGCACTCATACCCAACAAACTGGTCCTCCAGCAGCTCGTTCCTGTAGATGCCGCTCCACTCGTGCAGCACCGTCCGCGAGAGGTCGTCAGGGATCAAGTCGTACACCTCCTTGGCCAAGAAGGGGTCGTTGATGTACGTGACGAGCAGCTGCTTGAGGGTTGTATAGTGAGTCTCGTTGTCTCTGATCACCACTCCAGAGGGGTGGACGGGGTTCGCGAGGGCTGCCTGCGTCGGGGTGATGGCTTGCTTTCCCTTGGTATACTTCTCTGGAATGGGCCAGCGATCCCAGCCCGGTTCCTGAGGATCGTTCTCGGCGGTGGGGGACAGGGATGCGTGGCTCGTCCCATCCTTGGGCACTCTCGAGCGAGTGGTCAAGGGCTTCTTCGGTGTCTGTTTTGTCGGCTGAGAAGAAACCGCCTGCGTCTTCTTGAGGAGGATGACAAAACTCAGAGGGGCCATGTCCACATTCTCGGGCTGCGAGAGCGCAAAGACCAGAATCTCAGCCAGACGGACCATCTTCTCCCTCCACGAGGGAGGGTACATGAGCGGGCGGGGAAACCCACTGCCCGGGATTATCAGCATGAACAGCATATAGCTCACCCAGACCATCAGTACGCTGGCTTCCTTGGAGACCTGAGACGAGGGCTTGAGGTGCGGGCTGGTTCGCAGGGTGACGGAGCCCATGATGTCGGCTCCAAGCTTCATCAGCCCGAGCAGGTCTGCCTGGAGGCCGTTGTGCCCACCAGTCCCGAAGAAGGCTGTCAGGAGCAGATTGAGCTCTTTGCTCCTGGACCCACCGAGGGCATCCTTGAACTTCTCCCGATCCTCCAGACATGCAAAGACGTATGTTGCCTGTCCCTGGTACATTGCAAGATGGAGGAATGAAGCCGGCGTGTTGGTATCTCCGGCGACCAAGCGCTGTCCGTGGATACTGGTAAACCAGCTTCGGATGTACCCAGAGCCAGACTCTTCGGATCGCGTCGTCTCGAGGTCTCGTCGCAGTCCGTCCATGAACTGGTCCGGCAGCAACAGCACAAACGGAGACCCGTCGGGCTTTCTGCCTTCGATCTGCATCACCCCGTGGACGAGGGCGGCATACTGACTGCGCCGCTGGGCTTCGGCCTTGGGATCCTCCTGCGTCTTGCAAGCCAGGACAATCTCCGCCAGCCTGAGGCGGGACAGCATGTGCAGCGTGGTGAACCTCTTGACGTCCTCGTCAGGGGCCGTAGCGCTGCCGCTGTCGAGCAAGAACTCACTGCCTCGTGGCGACTGAAGGAACTCCAGCACGGTGGGGTGGAAGAAATGAACCCTGCGGCCAAAGAACTGGTCGCTGTTCTTGGGCTCTCGGTGGTCCGAGTGCAACACCAACAAGCCCTTCGTCATGAACATCAGTGCATCCTCGACATACTTGTGCTTCTCGCGGATCTCGTCCGCGGTGAAAGGAGCGACCGGTGTCTCAGGAAAGTCCTTGTTCTGCAGGAGTGGGTGTAGCCATGCAAACCACAGAGCATTGGGGCGCTGAAGAAAAGGATTATGAACAGCCAGAGAGAACATGACCGAGGCGACGAAACGCCACGTCTGGGTGAGCAAGCCGAGAAGATGCGCGTACAGCCCCTGGATATCTGAAGGGTAGGTATGAGCCATCCTCATCAGCACTCCCGATTCCAGTGCATCTCGAATCATGACAGGAGTCGTAGCGCGTATCTTCCCTTCAGCGCTGAACTCGGGGGCCTTGAAGCTCTGCAGGACTGTTCGCACCCAGAGGAAGTTGATGCGTGACTTGCGGACCAGCAGCGAGATCAGCTGCTCGCCCTTGGGGCAGATCTTGTCGGTCTGTGTCATGGCGACAAGTTCGGCGGTCGCCCAGGCCCTGATGTCCTCCCTGAGCAGGGCGGTCAGGTGAATGCTGGCATGGGGCAAGGGCTTGCCCAGGATCTCGTTCAGGGTCGTGTTCGCGCTTGTGCAGATCTTGATGCACTCGTTCCCGTTTGCCATGGACTCAAGCGAATACGCAAGATCCAGAATCCGGCCAATGACCGTCTCGACGTACTCGTCCAGGGCGTCGATGAAGATGCACACACGGAAGCCTTGCAGATCGCCTCTCGTGAGCTGGTTCCACACCATGGCCAGATGGTCGTCGTTCACCTTGAAGGGCTCTCCAGTCGAGGTCCTGAAGCGCTCTTTGTCTTCGATCGCTTCAGTTGGTGAGGGGAAATAGACATATGCCAGGGCGGGGCACTGCCTCAACACCTCGGCGACCACAGTGCGACAGAGACCGATCTGGCACTTCTGGTAGGTGTTACCAGTGCTAGAGAAATAGTAAGGGGCTATGACGAGGTGATTGTCGCCAGCCCATTTTTGCAGCTCGGCCGCGGTCTTTGGGTGATGTGCGAGGAGCTTGACGAGGGTCGTCTTTCCAGCCGAACCTGAGATGTGCAGGAGACCACCTTTCTCTCCAGAGAGCCAGGCGCTCAGGTCCCGTCGAACCCTAGACCGGGCAGAACCCTGGTCTGTGACGAGGCCATCTGCGTCGACGGGCGCTTCAAAGAACCACTGGTACGTGTTGTCGGCAGCATCGTCGATCCAGTCCTCGGGGTCGTCCTGGAGGGGGTGGGCCACAGCGCGCAGGACCTCGAGCTCCCAGGGCGTGTCCCGCATCACAAACTCCAGCCTGACGAGGAAGTTGTGGACGTCCTGCGACTTGAGGTAGGCATCTGACTTCAGGGGATTCTGAGCGGCAGGTTCGGTTGAGGACGGCCCAGCCGCGGCAGGCTTGGAAGAGCCCTGGCCCTGGCGTTTGTGCCGTTTCTTGTTGTTGGGACGCCCTTTCTGGTGGGTCTTCTGCTGCTGGCCAGAGGTCTCTGTAGCAGAGACGGGATGTGCCTGGTGGTCGGTGGAGAACGCGTCCAACTCGGTCGCCTTGTCGCACGGCATGCCCAGGTGCATGCGGATGGCGTTGATTGCCTGGCAGATCTCGTAGGCTCTGCACGAGCCAGCGGCCTCGGCATCCTCTCTGATCTGGTGGATCGTCTTGAGAGTTTGCCAGTCGTCAGACCTGCAGCAGCAAGAGGAAGGGATCCTGATGTCAGCAAAAGAGAGTCCTGCTCTGGTGATGATGATGAATCACTGATTTGCTGAGAAGGGCGTGACTCATGTTACGTGCATGCAAGGAAGATGGGGAGACACTTACTGCCAGGCTGTGACCGACCAGGCGTTCAGGTCACCAGCAAGCCTGATGACATCGTCCGCAAAGGACTTGCTCTCTACCTTCTCGAGAAGGGCAGCTCTGTCCCAGCCCGGCGTGCCAGGCTTCTCCTCGTCGAACGGGCGCTTCAGGGCAACAGCCAGCTCCGCCGCCCTCTTCTCGATCTCGCGCAGCTTCTTGCTCACGTCGCTGGAAGGAGCAGTCTGGTCGCCCTTGCTGTTGACTTCCTTGAGAAAGTCGCTCAGCTCCTCGCTGGCCTCCTGTCTGGTGTAGCGCAGGTGCTTTGGGACCTCGCCGCCGACGAGCTTCTGAGAGATGGCAGCTGCGACCTCGAGGAACTCGGCGAGGTCGATGGCCGTTGACAGGTCGGCGCGGCCGTCGCCGATGGCCATCTTGACTGTGGTGGACGTAGGAAGGAAGTGCAAGAGGGTGCTGGTGCTGTGGGAACAATGCTGTACGAGATGGGAAGGGACAAGATTGTTGAGGTGTTGAGAAGGAAAAGGGGGAAGGAGAAGAAAGGCCCCTGAAGAAAGAAAGAAGGAATGGTGTTTGTTTGTTTGTTGTCTCCAGACTTGAGAAGGGGGGGAAAGAGAGATGGGCCAGGTTGAGAAAAGCATCAACAATACAATAACAAGGAGGTCATATGGGTTGGAGAAGAAAGGAGTGCGTGCTGGTACCTTCTCCTCCTGCAGTCGTGTCGATGAGAACCTCACGGAAGTCGTGCATGTTGCGGAACAGGAGATCCTCGCGATCATGACCTTGTTTCACCACGACGAATGTTTTCTGGGGGCTCTGCACCTGGCCTTCGTGCTGTTCTCAGTGAGAAGTCTATGAACTCAGACCGAAGACTGCGCTTTGGCATTTCTGAGGTGCAGCATGAGCGAGGATCACATTACCAGCACGTGAAGATCAGAATGTGCTGAAGAAATGAATATTGTTTGTCAGTGGCAGTGATGACAACACAGGGCTCGGAATCAAGTGCAAAAAGACTAATAATCATTGACTCCTTGTGACAAGCAAGTAGGCCGCAGCTTGGTCCAGAAACATGCCTCAGTAGTGAGATACATGTTCTTAGCTGTGATCCGATGAACAAAAGCTGTGCACTTGATCTATTACTCTTAGACACCTGCAGCCTTGATAGCCATCCTGGTCCAGACACTTCTTTGGGAGTCTGAACAATTGTTTGTCTTGTAGACAAGTTTTCTGGAGGAAGACGCCCAAAGAGATCAGCAGACTTTGTCAAACTACTCAAGATTTGATCCATCGGTCATTTGAAGTTAAACTTTGAAAACGGAGGATTTCCATCTTCACCTATCTAAGTATGCATGCCGCTTTCTCTATCGCTGATACAAGTCTATATGGGGGGTATTATTACGTATCAAACATCAATCCTGCAGTCTCATCGTACACATCAAAGTATCCTCGCCGTTTCCCATCTCACCTCATTTTCACCATCAACAACCCCCACATGATGTTTACATCCATGTACAATAATGAGAAGACACAATGGTCCAGCGTCGTAGGGTCATCAGACAGCTTCGGCTGCAACCACCAGAATCATGGCCTCCAACAATTTATCGCTTGTTGTAGTTGAGGAAACGGCTCTGCATCACGTCAAAAGTCAGCAAGAAAAGATCCCAACAAATTGCCCATGACCACAGGCAACAAGAAAAAAGTCATGAAAACTTACCGCCAGAACCAGAATGCACAAGTTGCTGACCACAAAAGCAATAAAGATGCCCAGATCCCGCCACCTGTTGTCAAAACTCATGCCGAGCGCCTCGTAGTACTGGTCGCCCACCTTGTACGCGCAGTACCCACAGTCGCTTGTCGAGTTGTCCACGATGTACCCGATGCCGCCGGCGTCGAAGTAGTTCTGCATGTACTCGCCGCACGTCTGGCCCTCGGGGGCCTTGAACATGTTCAGCTCGCTCTCCCTGCAGCGGACGGGCAGGTCGTGCAGGGCGGTGGTGACCATGCCGCCGATGAGGCGGGTGAAGGGGTCGAGCTGGTACATCCAGGCGTGCCAGAAGCGGGGCATCTGCGGGGCGGGGATGGTGACGCCGCAGAAGATGCTGAAGGTGATGGTGAGAAAGGGATCGAACTGGGACGAGACGAAGAGGGACGGCGTCAGGGCTGCGAGGCCCTGGCCCAGGGTGACGGAGAACAGCTCGGTCACAAGGATGATGAAGAACTGGTAGCCCGCGCGGCTGGACTCGGTCTGGAAACCCGGCATGTAGTACAGGGGCAGGAAGAAGCACACGGCGCACAGGATGCTGTAGGGCATCTCGGCCAACACCATGGAGGTGACAAACGTGAAGGGTGAGTACATCTTGGAGGACTGCTCGCGGAAGAAGATGGAGCGCTTGAAGTGGTACATGACCTCCACCTGCGAGATGATGAGGGCCGGGAGCACGGTGACCTGGAACGTCACGAAGATCTTGTACTGGAGCGATGCGCGGCTGTCGTCGAGGTTGAGGAAGGTGAGGCCCGTGATGATGGCGATAACCAGGTGGTTGAACAGCCGCGTGAACAGGTAGTTGGGCGAGCGCCAGTAGGACAGGTTCATCCGCCTGACGACGACCTTGAGCTGGTGCATGAGCGGGGAGGCGTACTCGCGCTGCAGCGAGCTGTCGCTCTGGCTGCCTTCCGACTTGCGCGCCTCCTTGAGCTGCGAGATGGTGTCCTTGACGTTGGCCAGCTCCGAGCTGTCCTCCCAGATATCGGCCCAGTCACGGTTGCCGATACGAGGGCTGGAGCCTGCACCGATCGCCTCGAGCATGAACTCAGCAACGTTGTCCGTCTCGCCGGCCACAGCCCCGTGGCGCTTCAGGTAGTCACGCAGAACACAGGCGTCCTTGCCGATGTCGCCAAAGTAGACGCAGCGGCCACCAGATTTCAGGAGCAGGAGACGGTCGAAGTTTTCAAAGAGTGCGGCGTTCTGGTGCGTTGATGAGGCTGTTAGTATAGCATACTTTTGCCTTCCCTCCACACCCTTTCCAAAACGAAGAGGAGCCAAATTATCAACAAGAACATACCGGTTGGTGGATAGTACACAGGATAGCCTGTCCAGCCCTGGCAAGCTTCTGCAGGAATCGGACAATATTGTACGCGCTCTGGCTGTCCAGACCACTCGTCGGCTCATCGAGGAAAAGCAGCAGCTGTGGCTTGGCGGCAAGTTCTACGCCAATGGTAACCTTGAATGAATCAAGATTAGCATAGTACAGGTGAAAGGGTTGAACAAGTGGTCTCGACATACTCTCTTGCGCTGCTCAACAGTGAGACCGGCTTCAGGTGAACCAATAATGGCATCCGCAATGCTCTCCATCTCAAGCAGGGCAATCACCTCCTCGACGTAGCTATACTTCTCCGCCTGGGGCGTCTCGATAGGCTGGCGCAGGTCTGCAGAGAACCGGAGGGCCTCGCGGACGGTCTGCGACGGGTCGTGCATATCAAGCTGCTCCGCATAGGACGTGGACCGCTGGAACTCCTTGCCCGGCTTGATACCGTCGACCAGGATGTCGCCATGGATCACACCAATGTTCTTTCGGCCGGCGAGGACATCGAGCAGGGTTGTTTTGCCTAGAGTCGAGATTAGACACAGAATATCATGTATGTGGAGCGCGGAATTGATCGCCTACCAGCTCCCGAGGAGCCCATCAGAGCCGTGAGCTCACCAGGCTTGACGTATCCGTAGACGCTGTTCAAGAGACGCCGTGTACCACCGGGCACGGGCACGTCGTATTGCAGGTTTTCCCAGGTGAGCACGGATTTCGAGTCGATCTTCATCTCACCACCAACCTCGCCCGCAGTGTTGTTCTTGCGGCGCTCATCCCGTTTCTTGATGAGAGATTCGTTGAGGGCCTTGCGCTCCGCGTTGGGCTTCGAGTAGATGCGGGCCGTGTTGCCGGCCATGCCGAACTTGACGAGCTCGCCCAGGGCGACGTT
Source organism: Aurifilum marmelostoma (assembly GCA_027559495.1). Classification (NCBI taxonomy): domain Eukaryota; kingdom Fungi; phylum Ascomycota; class Sordariomycetes; order Diaporthales; family Cryphonectriaceae; genus Aurifilum; species Aurifilum marmelostoma. The sequence continues at coordinate 981,415 of JAMXSV010000010.1, read as the reverse complement.
GAGGCAGAGGAACGCGACGATCAGGGCCAAGATGATGCCAAAATTCCTCCACAGGTCCTTGGGGTTGTACGAGTAGTTGTCGATGATGTAGTCCGAACCAGAGATCTGGTTGGTGCCCGTCTTGGAGCCGGCGAGCGTGCACACCTGGTAGTCGATGTTGTCGTAGCCTGGACCCGACGGGACGAGCGAGCTGTCTGTGCAGGTCATGTCAATCCGGCCGAACTCGTTCTCCATCATGGCGCTGAACGCCAGGGCCAGGGCGTTGATCCAGTAGATCCAGCGCAGCCACACCTTCTCGGACTGGTACTGGATTAGATAACCCGACGTGGTCACAAAGAAGGTGATGATGATGACTGCAAACTTGATGGCATAGTCGAAATCAGGGCTGATGCAACCGAGGATACGGAAGAACAACGTCATGGCGATGTTGCCGACCAGGATCATGAGGTAGAAGGTGAAGAAGGCCCCCGCGCTCCTGTAGAGATCTGCCATGAAGTACACAATGATGGAGAAGAGCATGATCTGGGATGCCGCAAAGGCCTGGTCGACAATGATCTGCGCGATCCACAGTGCGGAGGGACGGTGGAAGGCGTATGCCTTGTGCTTATTGACGACCGCGCGACCTGTCATGACGCCTGCGAGCTCCGCGAAGGCCTGGAAGGCATTGAACAGGAGGGCGATGAACATGACACCTCCCTTGCTGAAGGCGCTCGCGGAGGTGTCGCCGAGGTCGAGATACAGGGTGCCCAGGACGATAGCAATGACAATACTCCGAAGCCATCCGATGGCGAGGGCCAGCCTGTCCTGTATCTTGAGCACAAACTGGCGCTTCATCAGGGCCCAGACCTGCTGGTGGAACCCGACGGCGTAGACCGAGTGCTTGGCGCCCCTCCGCTTACTCTCCCGGACAGCCAGGCGGAAGTTTTCATACTGCTCGGTCTCCTCCTTGAGGTGCACCTTGTAGGAGCTCATCTCTGCCTCGAGGTCCTTCGCGATCTCGGAGGCGCGGAAGGCAGCAGCCAGAGTGTCGGGGTCGTGGGGCGCGTTGTCGGGGGAGTAGCCCTCGGCATACTCGCGCTCGAACTCGTCCGTACAGCCCGTCACGTAGTCAGGCGTGGTCTGACGCGGACGAGGGGCAAAGCCGAGCCCTTCGAAGTAGGCCCTGGCCTTGTCTGCAGGACCAAAGTAGACCTGCCTCCCGCCGTCGATGACCATGACCTTGTCGAACTCGCGGTAGATGTTCTCGGAGGCCTGGTACAGGGAGACAAAGGTGGTGGTCCGGTACAGATCAGTCTGGATGCGGAGCGACTTGACAAAGTCCAGCGCGGTGGAGGCATCCAGACCGCGGGTGGAGTTGTCCCAGGACAGGATGCAGGCGTTGGTGGTCAGCATCTCGGCGATGGAGACCCGCTTGCGCTCTCCGCCAGAGACACCTCGCACAAAGTGCCCGCCGACGACGGTGTTGCGGGTATGCTCGATGTTGAACATCTTGAGCAGCATCGTGATGACCTGGGCCTTGAACTCGGACTTGGTCAGGCCCGCAGGTAGCTTCTTGGGCGTCTTGGTGTCGAGAGCAAAGGCCAGGGTCTGCTCGACGGTGAGGGTCGCGTGGTGGAGGTCGTCCTCGGCATTGTAGACGGCCTCTCCTCGGTACTGATCGAACTCCTTGGCCGTGTATGGACCGTACAGCACGTCGCCCGTGACACCGGTGTAGCCGTAGCGCTGGTTGGCGATCGTCTTCAGGAACGTGGTGCAGCCGGATCCAGGGCGGCCCAGGACCAGGACCATCTCGCCTGGCTGGCACACACCACGAAAGCTATCCAGCAGGGTGACCTCTGCGCCCTTCTTGCCCATGCCCAGCATCCTGATCAGAGGCGTGATGACGTCGAAAAAGTCAACAAAGGCGTTGGGGAACGTCTTGACAAAGTTCTCCATGCCGCCTGCGCCCTTGACGGTCAGGTCCTCCCAGATGACGCCGATGTGCTTGGGGCGGATCCCAGCCTGCTGCTCGGCGTCCAGCCCCGTCCGCAGCGCACCCTCCAGGTCAAACTGCTCCTCGTCTCCCTCCTCGGTGGACTCGGCCAGGCCTGCTTCTTCCTTGGTCTTCTGGACATCGCTGTGGCTTGCCCTGCGCTGGGCGTCGTGGCTGGCCCTCGAGGCCTTGGAGACACTCGAGAATTTCCTGCTCAGCTGCTGGAAGTCATCTCGGGCCTGCTCCACCGAGACGCCTGACTTGGTGCGCGTCAGGCCCAGTGGGTTGCTCTGCCGGGCATGTTCCAGCTCGTCTTCGGGGCTGCGCGCGGTGCTGTCGCCGCTGGAGCTGGAGGTGGCCGTCCCCGGGGGCAGCTGCTCGACCTCCCTGTCGTCGTGGTGGCCAGGCTGGTGCTCCCGGCCGTAGTTGTCCAACTCGGCCTTTTCGATATCCCTATCCATTGCTGCTTCCTCCTGATGCGAAAATCAGGCGGACGAGAGTCGTCGTGGACCTGGGATTGAGTGTGTGAAACTGTGCCGACAAAATGCTGCGGCGCGGGTGAGGATCGGCCCGAAGCCGTTGGGGTAACACGAGAGAAAGATCAGAGTTGATGTCTGTAGGAGGAGGGAAAGAACTGTGGTCGAATCCGCTATGGGCGAATAGACACGGGAGGCAGAGTATGACAACAGGATGTCGAAAATAAATTAAGAACTGTGTTATTGTGTTTAACAAAATCAAGAAAAGAATGGAAGGTGTATGCTACCATCACAGGGGGGGAACGATGAGGAGGAAGGTCACGATCTCACACCCTTGTGAGGTCAAAGGGCGATGGAATAGTCTTCAAAACCCGCTGCAGGCAAACAAGAGCCTTGGTCAGAAACCACACACAGAAAAGAGAGGGTGGTGTGTTCAGTCGAGTGAGAAGACGTGACCGACTTGTTCCTCTTGTAAGGAAAGCCTTGAGGGGGTGGTGGAGGGGGGAAAGGGCAGAGACAGGAGGAGGGGGGAGGAGGAGGAAAGCAGACACAAGTAATTGAAAAGTAAAATAGAAAAAATAGGCGAGCAAACAAGAGTGCAAGGATGTACGTATAATCCACAACGCCTCCAGGACATAGGAGGACTTCAAAGGACCCAGAGGCCCAACCAACGGTGAAGGTGCCGAATATCACCCGCAGGCCGAGTATGGTCTAGCACCCGCTACGGAACGGGACCCGGCAATACGAATCGCCTCTCTTCGTCTCCTCCCTCCTCCTCCTCCTCCCCCCTCCTCCACAGAACAAACCCTAGTCTCTGACCACAGTAGAATGTACATACAGTACATGGGAAAAAAAAAAAGGGGCGGACCAAAAAGGCAGGCCTTGCACTACAGACCCCAGGCATATCGGGAACCAAACACAGCTGCATCAGCATCCCCAGAGCTAGACGAAAACATGCTCGCCGTGTCCTGATGCGGGTCTGACAAGAAACGGGTATCCACAATTTACCTTTTTTTTTTTTCTTCCTACTCTCCCTCGCCCCTTAACCGGCCGCCTGCACCTGGTATGGGGTGCCCTACTCGCACTATCAGTCAGGCAGGACCTGAGCCGCAATGTACTGGCAGAGACCCGCTGCTGAGAAAGCCCGTAATTTACGGCTTGCTCCTGCAGTGGAACACACAGAGATAGGTTAAATCCGAGAGGCATGTAAGGCCCGCAGTGTCAGCACCCAACTGGACGGACGAGCCGACCAGTAGAAACAATATAGTCGACACACGGTCTACTGAGGCAAGGGGGCGTGGTACAGATTTTATGTGGGTATGAAGGCTCTTCCAACCTGCATTTCAAATCACCGCAGTCAGACGCCCTTCGTCCGGACAAAGCTGAGCAGAAAAGAGGGCAGCCTGCCATCCACTACTACTTACTTTTCGGCACGGAACAGCTACTTATTGTAGCTCAACATCGGTCGGTGTAATATGTACAGCAAGCGATCCGAACGTCCTCCTCCTCCTCCACAAGGTCTGGTACTGGTGGATCGCAGTTCGATCAGCACACGGGGCAGAAACCTTCTTTCTAGAAAGCCAAAGCTACCCCACCATTGTGTCCTTCCGTCCGTGTCGTGTAACTATTTTGTACTATGGCGTACAATACTATAAGTAGATTCGTGATACATGGTCCGAACATTTCGAATAGTGCAGGCGCCCCATCCCGCCCTGTCCCGTTCTCGTCTACCTATAAGTACACTATATTGGCGGTGGTGACGGCGGTCGGGTGGGTAGCAAGATCGGCAGTTTAACTTTCGGTGAGGACTCATCATTCTCCTTGGCGGGTACGTTGACCCGAAATGCTTACTCGTCCAATGCCGTCCCTTTTGCCCTCTGTCCTACGATGTGAGGTCGTTCATTGGTTGCCTCAGTTCCTGGCCAATGCTACCACGATCTCCTACCCTACTTTCGTAGTCGATGTGAGCCAGAGTGTACAGTACGTAACAAATGGCGGCCGGCGAGAAGTGGTTGGTGCCCTCCCTGCATAGGGATCCAGAGGGAATCTCAAATCTCGGTCGCCATAACTGCGGAGATAGGCGTCTAAAAGATGTCTTATCTCCAGCACCCTGTGCTTCACATGAGAAATGCGACAACGAAATGTAACCTTGGAGAGGAAAGGAAAAAGAGGAAAAAATAAAAGGAGTCCCAAGAAAGGAAACTGGGAAGCAGAGGGCCAGCAACGTGCCTGGAGGCTGATTGCCTCTGACGATGATGGTGCCCGGGAATATTCGTTCTGCCGCAAGCGAAGGCATAAATATCCCCGAAGTTTTCCCAGCTACATCCATTTTTGATAAGATACCACTGTATACCCTACTATGATCAAGGATTCTGTCTCGAGGGGTTTGGTCTATGACGGCGGACGACTCACAGCTGCAGCCAGTCGTCCCTCGTGGCATTGAACCTACTGCAAGTCTCAACTTTACAAGCAAGTGGCTGATTCTATGTCTGTCCTTGTCTCGCGTGTCTGTGAAGGAATTCACAGATTCACACCCACTTCCCGCACAGACACAGATGCCCGTGTTTCGACCCCCAAGACGTAAGCCTACGGCCCCACATCTGTCTCTCCTGCACCTTAGGTCGGGCATATGACTCATGCGGTCTGTCTTGTCTGTCTGTCGCCCCTGATGGCTCACCGGGACCCTCGATGCCCCAGACGCGGAGATGGAAATGTCACCCTGTTGTTTCTTTGGGCGCAGGCTCCTGTCATGATACATGTGCCATGAGTAGGACTTCCGGTGGACGTGGAAAAGACCGTTCAACCACCTCGGACCACATCCGTGAGCTAGGCCAGAAGTAGGCTGGCAATGTTCTCCAGGACGGTCGAGCAAGGCAATAGTCAGATATCAAGCCGTGGCACCTGTCACTGTCTCTCGAGACCTTTCGGGCCGGAGCGGACGGGTTCGGCTCCGGAGAACCCCACTGGGAAGAACCCACGACCGCGTTGGCTATGACCATACATGCTTATGGCCTTTGGTTTCCCCAAGTATGGAATATTATGTAGAGAAATTTTGGCTGTAAATGGGATATGAGACTTGCTATATGCTGTAAGTGCGGAGACAGCAGCTTGGACTGTCAAGGTGGCCTTGCAGAGACTTGCGGGAGACTGCTGTTTCAGGGAACGGGGGAGGACTCATCTCACCAGGGCCCTGTCAGTCATTCATTGGTCTCGAGAGGAGACCATACCGTAGACATTGTGCCATGTATGCGAAAATATACGAGCTCCACATCTGTGGTACTGTCTGTGTACTCTTCATCATGGGGGCACGTTCACCAAGTCCCTCATCCACGATGTCGGAACCCAACCAACCCAAGCACGTAGAAGAGCGCGACTACCCGGCCGTGTTCAACAGCTTCAAACGCACCGCCACCTCATCAACGCCGAGCAGCACCGACATGAAACTGTGGACTGCCATTAGGTCGATGCCGTGCTCGTGCTCATCGGGCTGGCGCAGTGCCAGGACTGGAAGGTTCGAGATGAAGAAAAGGACACGAACTGCCGGGAATGTTGAGGGCCAAGCCCGAAGCGCCCTTCAGGTGAGGCCATTGAAAATGGACACCAGACGTATTGCAAACTGTAATGACCCGGTTCATATCACCGGCTGATACCAAGTTGGAACCGTCGTGATCCACGGCATGCCATCTGATGACATTGTTCAGATTTCTCGTAAGATGGATGAAGCAGGAAGCGTCTGCTCTATGCACAGGTGTAAGGCACTTTGCCCTCTTGATTTGAGCAAGATAACGAGACCGTAACTCGGTGCATGTACCGACTTAGAAGAGCACGGCAGAAAGCTTCCTGACGTGAAGTCATAAGGAGTTGTATCTACCAGAGGGTTCATCAATGAGTTTATGAAGACCCGGGAACACCCGCTGATCCCGCAGGGAAACATTGGTGTGAGGAAGATAGGCTCTTTGAATAGGCGGCCACAGACGAGGTGCACACCATATATCTTTGAGAGGTTTATGACGCGTCACCTTGGTGGGCCTTCTGAGGTCGCCTGCCGGTTCGACAGAGGCAAACAAAACATCCGCTTGACGAGAGCAAGCCCACGGATTGCATTCGCCGTCAATTAGTACTTACCGGAACCACCAGTTCACGGAGCCATTCAATCGTCCATCCGCGAGCGTGCTCTTGACGCTATGCCACCAGCCTTTGGGTATGAACAGCGCATCGCCGGGTGCTAGGTCTGCCTGCAACATCGCACTTGTGTGCACATATTGGAAACCATCCTCTTCCCTGCTCGCCTCCCACACCTCGTCGTACAGCATAACCCTCTCCTCGCCCGCCATCATTTCCGTGCCACGTATTCTGGAGTTACCGCTGCTTCTGCCCAGCCGAGCTTGCACACTCGCATACAGCTGCTCGCCCTCATCCGGCGGGAGGAGTCTCACGACCTTGCTACCGCATAACTGGACGAATAGATTTGGGTTCGGGTCCCGATGGAGAGGCGTATAAGTGGGTTCTAGGCCTAGCCAAACACTAGAGCCGTAGACGTCGCCTCTGCCTACCTCCTTAACAAGGCGTGGGATTGGGACGTCTTCTTGTAAGTCCTTGGGGAGATCGTCCAGAGGTGCTTGTGCAATGTACAATTTTCGAAGCGGTTGCCTGTCCAAGCCCAAGCCGGCCTGGGCTGAAACGGGAGCTGAAATGTCCAAGTTGTATCGTACAGCAGTATCGAGTAAAGCCAGTGGCGAGTGGAACTGAAGAACTTGCTCCTGATCAGGTAGACTGCCCCTGCCATATTCAGGCGCTTTCGGAAGATGGCTCTCAAGAATTCGAGCAAGCAGTGCCTCCAATGTTGGACTGCTGCTGGTGTCGCCAGTGGACTTCAGGCTAGTGATGAAACCGCGGACAGATTCTTCGAGCATCTCGTGACGCTGAGGGTACGTCAGCTCATAAGGAAACGGTATTGCAAGGAAAGATCTCAAGTAGTCTGTCATGGTTTTCCTTGGAGGCGATGTTGTGTCGCCGGGCGCATCCGTGAACCATTTTGTGGCGGCCGGCATCGCAACAGAAGCAGGACCTGCTCTCATCACCAGAGGCTTTTCTCGATCGAAGCCCAGTTCTCGGAACCCAGCCTTGCCATGCTTCATAACTTCTTCGTAGTCGGCAGAGACAGATGCGCATTCCTGAACAGGACTGTCGTGGCTCATATTCCGCCTTTGTGGTCGAGGTGTAAATATCGTCCATGATGGTCGAGACACCCGCCTGGGTATCTTTTTTTGCAGCCTCTGCTGACGGTGCTCATTGCGGCATCTCGAGTGATTCACAGATTTTGCCTTCGTGTATCATGGTTTCTCAGAATTCCATGGCCGATGAGGTCGAAAAGAAATGACAGTCAAAGAGGGGAGTGATTGTTCGATATTCCTGATCCATCACATCGAGAAGGTGCAGCTCAAGTATTATGTATTATGTAAGCACGTGCGGCCAGCCCACCACGCTAATTGCCTAGCCGACCTGACTGGGTAAGGCGCGGTAGGTGAGCAAGTCTGCCCCTCGACATCCCAACGCCTCCCGCTCGGCTTGTTCACGCTCCACGGTCCAGGCATCTCGCGACCTGCGCAGATAGGTAAACCCTCACTATCACGCTCTAGTCCTTTCCCGCCGTACGCTTTGGCGTTCACTTGAGACATTGCTCAGGGCTCTCGTCTGCTCATCTGCGCGCGCGCTTCTCAGGCCAATCAACAACCATGCGAACCATCTCCTGGGCTCTTCTGTAGACTTTTTGGCGCCAGGAAGAGTCCCAACCAACTTCGCTCTCTCGCTCTCTGACTCTGCACAACCCAGCAACAAGATCTCGCGAGAGCGTGTGATATACCTCCCGTCTCGCACACTCTTAGCACCTGCGCCGGTTAGACGCCACCATTCGCAAGTTCCTTTCCCCATCGCCACGCATCTCGCCCGTCTACGACAGCGCCTCCCAGCCACCCCGCCAGCTCAAGATGTCGACCTCCTCAGGTCCGCCCGAGTCATGGGTTGCCTCCTTCTGCTCATTACTGGGCCACGAGTACTTTGCGGAGGTCTCTGAGGAGTTCATCGAGGATGATTTCAACCTGACTGGGCTGCAGTCACAGGTCCCCATGTACAAGGAAGCCCTCGAGGTAGGATACACGACCCCGCCAACCCAAACAAGGAGGGGCCCCCTATCAAGATAGAGCTTATCTGATACTGATATGAAATTTTGCGTAGATGATCCTCGATGTCGAGCCAGAGGATGACGAAGACGAAGACGAGGATGAGGACGAGGACGAGGACGACATAAGTGGCGATGCCCTGGACCGCAGGCTGCCCGGCGAGCGGCGGCAACACAACCGGATGAACAGTGATCTCTCCGTGATCGAGTCGTCGGCCGAGATGCTGTACGGGCTCATACACCAGCGGTATATCTGCTCCCGTGCAGGCATACAGCAGATGAGCGAGAAGTACGAGATGGGGCATTTCGGCTGCTGCCCGCGGACCAATTGCAACCAGGCCCGCACCCTTCCCGTAGGGCTGTCTGATATACCTGGCGAGGACACGGTCAAGCTGTTCTGCCCGTCCTGCCTCGATGTCTATGTGCCGCCCAACAGCCGATTCCAGACTGTCGATGGCGCCTTCTTTGGTCGCACCTTTGGCGCGCTGTTCCTGCTCACCTTCCCTGACTACGACTACTCTAAACACGGCGCCGACCTATTGTCGTCTAATGCGCTGCACATTTCGCGTCGGTCCGGCGAGGTGGACCTCATGATCAATGGCATGCACGCGCGGAACATTGCGCCAGGCCTCGGCCCCACCAAGATCTACGAGCCCAGGATCTACGGCTTCAGGGTCTCGGAGCTGGCCAGGTCGGGCCCGCGCATGCAGTGGCTACGCGACAAGCCTGCCAACATCAACGAGCTGGACGAGGTGCGCAGGTATGTGCTGGAGAATCCCGACTCGGACGACGACGAGAGCATGAACGGCACGAGCACCAGACCACCTCGTCGACGTGTCCGGCGCCGGCCGCAGCGGCAAGATGAAAATGGCAGCCCGATGGCGATCGAGGCCAACGGTGCCGAGTCTGAGCTATAGCGAGGCAAGAGAGAAGCTCAGGATTCACTCTCCGCTCCCAGGCGGGTCATGACTTATCCTGCTTTACGCTGAACATCCCACGGCTCCGTCGACGGTCTTCGCAGCAGCCCATCGAATTCTTTCGTCCTTCTCGACGGTTCTCCTCACAAGACACACGAGAACAGACCATTGAAGGCTATCTATAATCCATCACGTTCCTGGTGTCCGCTCATAAATTTCATCAATCAGTCAAACATTACGGATGCACAGAGACTCGTGGGCACGTCAGACCTGGGTTCTGAGGTACGCATGTCGAGGTCTAGGTTGCTGACAACTGGAACCGACCTCGGGTCAGCCCCAGCCATTCTAGTTTCGCCAGAATTATAAGACAAGAGACTGAGAAAGGAGATGCACAGGACACGAAGCATCAGAGATGCAGCAAAGGAGACGAGATATTCTGAGGAGGTTGGGGCACGGCAAGGTGTTCGAGGTTCGAGGAGTGGGAAGGGGGGGGGGGGGCGGGGCTGGGGCAAAGAAAGGCCGAAATTCAAACTCATCATCAATGTTTATACTTTGTTTCTGTTTGCATTGTGACCGGCGTTTCCCCGTGTCTATCATCCCCTCCATTTTATTTTTCCTTTGTTATCTCTATACTTGTTCTTCCGGGCTTGGTGGGTGGGCGATCGATGGGATTTCGCAGGGCGGGCGGATGGAGGAACGGGTTTGGCTCGCACCGGCCGTAGGTTTGGAGGTAGATTGGGGCTTTGTGGCATCGAGTGTTTTGAGCCAATCTGGATTACATTAATGGCCTAGCACAGCATGGCTGGTATTCTTTCTACCTGTCGCTCTTGTGGCGAACCATGAAAGTACACGCAGCACAATTAAATCCTGGTGAAGTCATCGCCAGAAGTACGATTCAAGCCTTGGATGTGTCGTCACCAAAGATGGCTAGGCATCAATACCTCAATTTGTATCAGAATAAACTACTCATCACTTCAAAGACTAAGAACACAGACTTGCAGAATCACCGACAGGTGACATGGTAGGATCGCAGGGTATTCATTGTTTTGGTTCAACGCTCGCAGGGTGAGAAATATCGAAATCAAGACACAGTCATTACGGCATGCCCATGCGTTCCTTCAGCTAACGACGCTCCAATCTGGCCATTTCCAATCCATCAACCTTGTGCATTCTCAAGCGGAGACCCTTCTCCTCTAGCCAGACTTCTCGGTCTGGATGGGAGTCGACTCCTGCAGGGTGGGACCGCCCTCAGCAGGCTTCACGGGCTGCGTGGTCTCTGTAGTGGTGCTAGCGCCAGGTGCGGCAGGGGCACCAGGGCCCGAGGAAGGCGCCTCGCTCGAGGTCTTCTCGGCGCCGAAGACACGCTCGAGACCGGCGGCCTTGTAGGCGGAGCCGCCGTGCTCCTCCTTCTTGAGCTCTGCGAGGCGTCGGGCCTCGGTGTGGACGTCTTGAAGCTGCTTCTGGCCCTGGTTGTCTGTGTGGAAGGAAGTCTAGTGTCAGCTGAGATGGTCTCTACAAGTAGGCACACCAGAGGGGAGGTAGCCAGGTTTGTTGGGTTGCTTGTTTCTTGCGACCTACAGAAATCAACCAGCTTCTTGCCGGTAGGGGTGTTGGTCGCCTTCTCAAAGTACGAGCCCAGCCCCGTCATGATGGAGTTGGCGCGGGCTGTGATACCATAGCTCTGGTCGGCGGTCTTGGCCCGGTCGGTGGCGTGGTACTTGGAGTCCAGCTCGGTCAGCTTGCTCATGAAGCGGCTCGACACGCCGTGCTGGTGGTCGAGAGCGATGGCGCGCTGGATAGCGGCGTCGCCAACCACGTAGCCGTGCGCGAGGTATTCGGCAATGATGCGGGAGCGCGGCTTCTCCTCCTGTGTGATCTCGTCGGAGTCGCGCTCCTGGTTCGTGGTGACGGGGCTCTCGTCATCCGGAGACGCGCCCGACGCTGAGGTGACGGAGATGTGCGAGGTACCAAGCTGGGTGCTGTTGAGCAAGAGGGCGGTCTTGGCAGCGGTGTCCTTCTCTGTGCGATGCTCAGTATGTTTCGCCCTTTATAAATGGGCCAGGTAGCCGTGGCAGTGGAAGCTTACCAAAGGTCACACTGGCTGACTTGGTCTCTCCCTCGGTCTGGACATCGAGGCTAGTAATCTTGCCACTGGGAAGAGACAAGGTCAGTGCAGCTCGAGATAATGGATTCAGCGAAGGGATGTTTACCAGAAGCTGAAGAAGTCACGGATCTCCTTGTCATCGGTCTGAGCCGAGATGTTCTTAACGTGAACGGTAGTAGCAGACATCTTGATGATGGGGTGTTGTTTTGTTGTTGGTGGTGTTTTTGAGGAGTGGGTGTTTGTTTGTTGGGTAGAGGTTTCTTGAAAAGATGAGAGGATAAATCACAGACACAAAATTGTAGGTGATGGTTGGTTTATGAAGATATTGCAGCGACGGGGGCGGAGCACATGTGAAGGTTTTGAAGGTCGTCAGGTATGTCGAGCAATAGTCGAAGTGGCTGGTTGCAGGACCCCCTCTCTCGTGACAAGCTTGGCTGGGCCATATGGATACTGCGTCCAAGTGAGGGGCAATGGGGCGACGTCATCTAATTGCTAGAAGCTACAGTGGGGTGTGCCCCATGCTGCCCATGTCGTATGTTGGCAGCTCCCCTGTGGCTGAGCCCACCATAGGGTACTTTAGGCCAGGCTAGAGCTATGCTGGGGCAACATGTACCCCCGCGTCAGCCAGGCTGCCTCCAGTCTCGGTCATCGCCTCAGAGCTCTGGTCCCCGAGACCGCCACCCTCAAGAATGTTGTGCCAGCTCCGGGGCAATCTGCTTGTAGCCAAGGGAAGATGTAATGACTGGTTGACATGTGAAAAAACAACAAAGAGGCCTGGCCTCCTAAACATCACAAGATCAGTCCGTTTTTCGGCTTACAGGCTGAGAACATTGGTGTGACAATTTCACAATGGACGCCCAAAAGGGCTGTAATATAGGGTAGAAAAAAAAGGAAATTCGTGTCTTTGTTCAGTATGCTAACTCTGCATCAGAGCTCTGGGCTGTCTATGCTCAGGTTATGGAAGGGCCTGTCTGTCCAGAAGAGCTGCGATGCCATTGTCCCACATCCTCCCTGCTCTCCATTATTTCTCAGTCTTTCCGAACTTCTCTTTGAGAACATCATCGAGGGGTCCCTTGGGGTTTGATGACAGGTTCTGGAGGACACGCATTAGCTATTCTTGTTATTTGAGTCAAGTCTGGAGACTGTGCGCTCTTACCTCCAGCTCAGACTTGTTGGTCTCTGGCTTCTTGTCGGCATTGGCAACGCCCTGGCCCTGAGCAGGTGCATCCTGGAGCTGGGCTCCAGTCTGGGTCTCAGGAGGAGGGGACTGACGACCTTCACCGGAAGACATCTTGAAATTTTGGTTTTTGGGGACTGGATTCGGGAAGTAAAGTTTGTTTTCTTGAAAAGGAGTTCGAAGTCAGCAGCTACGTTACGTTGAACGGTGGCTAAGCTTGCCCGTGAAGCAGACTGGTTGGCAGACTGACTTACGTGGATGTGCGTGGCGCAAGCTCGTGATGGGCCTCTCCTTTTTGATTGTTGTTGAGAGGTATTTGTTTTGAGACAGCTGAGGAGCAATCTGCTCTAGATCAGTTGGGATTTAAATAAAACGATGGGCGTCTGTATTCCAGGAGAGAGTGTTCCGGGCGTACCTGTCTGCTCTGCTTGCGCTATGTCATACATGGAACCGCCTCCACAGTTGTTGCTATTTCGTCATTCTGACAACAGAAATGACGTTCCTACTGCACATCGCTCGATAGAAAGCCACTATCTCTTTACAGCGAACTACTACTTCATAGTATTGAGCACAACCATAGCGTGCGATTCCAGTCTTCTAGAAGCTTTCCTTGCCCGGCTTGTCTTCTGTAGATCTGACCAGATGACTTGAGACTGTCTAGGAACCGAGTACGCAGCGACCATGCCGGCCTGCATCGGCCCTCACATCATAAACACCTAGGTCTGATTACCCCTCCTACACGATCACTCCCCACCTTTTGACTCCTCCGAAAAGACATGTTCTTGGCTTGCCAAAGAGGAACCTTCCACAACGGATGGCCTACGGTCACCACAGGGCACCGGTGTCTCAAGGGAACGGGCCAGGTAATGTCTGACTTTGGAAGTCATTCTTGCACAGCAGGTCATCCATCCCGGCAGTTTTACATGGACCACCACCATTCGGAAAGTAGAAGCAACTAACAGGCCCCCACCCCTTTGCCGCGATTGATCGTACTACGGCTCCATGACTTTCTGGGTGCGTACCACGATGCGCATCGTTTCACAGAACCTACCGAGGCACGTCAAGGGAAGAATAGGTCTCGTAGCATAGAACATTGTTCGGCTCTTTTCTAGCACGCCTACTCAGGCCGTACTTTGAGGATAGACGTCCTGTATACAATAACAAAAAAAAAGGGGGGGGGGGGAAGACTGGGCAGATTCCAAAACGGTGTTATATAATCCGTCATTCTTTCGGCACCCTCCCTAGGGAGATAGATCTCTGACCTCAGCCGTCCAATCCTACTTTTACAAGTCTGGGGATGTATAGCTGCTGCAAGGGCAGAATTGACTTGTGATGGTGTCTTTCGAATTTTCCTCAAAATGTTTCTGCTTGCCCTTGCTGACGTGTGTCTTGAACTGTACCCATCATTAGCGACCTAGATCTTGTTCGTTGTTGAATCCCCGTGCCCGCTGTACAGTAGGTACTTGGCTAGAATATAAGTGGCCTGAGGGGCCTGTTGGCAGTGTACTAGTCTTCCCAGCTGCCAGGGCTCCCTAGACGGTCGCTATCACTGTAGACGGCCCAGCAGCCCCGCTACCCCCTCGCTATCCTATGCCGTGCCGAGCCTACCCTGGTACTATTCTATGTACCACGGTTGGGTGGTCAGCAACTTGTCTTGGCCTCCAACCACTCACTGCCTGCGCAAGGCTATCCAGCTTGGGACTTCAAAACAGTGGTCTCTCGCCTGGGGTTGCGCATAATCACTTCATCCAGGGCCTTTTATCCTCACCCGCCTATCATCCAGGAGAGGGAACATTCCTCCTTCCTTGCCTCAATCTCCATGATCTGACAGAACGTCTTGCGGGGTTGACGTTTTGTCACGCCGTGCAGTACAGTGAGCGGTCCCGCAGATCACTACTACGACCACGAACCGATCACAACCGCGAACGCCAGCTGATCCACAGACAGTACACGTCCACGTCCTCGCCGAACCCCTTGAACAGCTTGTGGGACCGACACTGCTCTTTGCCATCATGCCCGACCTCAACTCGGTTCCTGAGTCCCCTCGCGTCCTCGCCCTCTCGAGACGAACCTCATCAGCCCAGATGCCTCCTCCCCCACCAGGCCCCGTCTCGGGCTCCGCGCCTTCGGAGAACGCCCTCAATATCCTCCCTTCGAACCTCAACGCCGTGGCGACAGGGGCCCCGATCGCGCCCGCTATACCTTCTCCTCGCCTGACCCCGACTGCCGCACCAACGCAACCCTCGGCAGATGCGGCTTCTGCGACTTCTGGTCCCGGTCCTCTGCGGCACCCACGACCACTGACAGCTGCCGAACTGCACCAAGAACTCGAGAAAGAACAAGAGGCCGTAGTATGTCTCACAAGGAACAGCAGTACCCTTCCCTCCTTCTATATACCACGAAAGCTGACGGTCTTGCTCCCCCCACCTAGGTCAACCGTCTCACCCGAGAGCTCGACATCCTCCGTCAGGCCCAGAACGCCTCCGTCGCGTCCAACACTTCTTCCACCTCTGCGAGCGCCTCTGCATCGGGTGCCGAGATCCCCGCCATTCCTGACGGTCGACAGCACCTGCTTTCCGGTTCCGGCTTCTCCATCCCCTCGTCTAGCGGCAGACGACATACCAGGAGCGGCTCGAGCGCCAGCGCGCGCAGCATCGCAGCGACCGCGGGCTCGACCTCGGCCTTGGGCGGTCCTGGCGCGAGCACATCTGTCGTCAACATCACCGCTCCTGCACCCATCAGGCCAGGCGCCACGTCCCTCAGCCGCCAGAACAGCACGCAGTCCCATTCGCGCCAGAGTCTCAGCAGCTCGCCTGCTCATGCCTCGTCATGGGCTTCCTCGCACATGGCCGACGCCGCACACGCAGGCTACTTTCCCCTTCGTTCTCCACCCACCGCCACGACAGGGCCCACATCCATCCCCTCTGCAACGCCCACACCTGGTCCCGATCATGTATCGCCCTTCATGATGCCCGCGACATCAAGATATGAGGAGACGGCCTTCTACAGACAGGAGCTCGACACTGTGAGGCGCGAGAACGAGTCCCTGAAGCGGCGCATCCGCGATCTGGAGCGCATGGTGCGCGAGAGGAGGGCGAGTGATGCAAGCACACGACCGCGGAGCGAGAGCGTGAGCACGACGGCCAGCGTGGCTGTTGCGTCTACCGGGGGAGCCAGTATCACACGGCCGAGGAACGAGAGGGTCACCAGCATGTTGAGCACCACCGGCAGCGTGACGAGCGTGGCTATCGGTGTTCCCGAGGATGAGGTCAAGGTTGGTGAGAGCGCAGCGAGCGCCGGGTTGCGCGGTGCGTCTACATCTGCGCCTGCGCCTGCAGCATCTGCTACGGCAACTGGTGGGCAGGCTGGCCAGGAGGGCGCCCAGGGTGGACAAGCATCCTGAGGGGTCTCGTCAATTGGTCGTCGTTGTTCGGGCCTAAACAACAACCAACTGCAAGACAGTAGCCACGACTCCTACCCTGCTCTTTTACACATACACTGCTCGGATGGATGCGGTCTA
Source organism: Aurifilum marmelostoma (assembly GCA_027559495.1). Taxonomy (NCBI): domain Eukaryota; kingdom Fungi; phylum Ascomycota; class Sordariomycetes; order Diaporthales; family Cryphonectriaceae; genus Aurifilum; species Aurifilum marmelostoma. The sequence goes on along the minus strand of JAMXSV010000010.1, from coordinate 965,071 downwards.
CTGAAGATGATAAAATTTGGAGATGGCGTGGCGTTCCGGAAGACGTTTTTTCTCAACAAGTACTTGAATTTTCTGCCAGGACGTGGCTGGCATGGCCTGGATAGGTGGTGGAGGAAACAATGTGCAGGCAAGTAAGTCTTTTTAGAATCAGATTCTCAAATTTTTTATTTTCCTCAACACACCATCGTGTGCAATGTGACGCACGCGATACCGTCTTGATGTCTATCTCTCCCCCATACATCCTAAGCAGAGTATCAACATGAACGTTCGTTGCCTCCATGACTCTCCCATCTCTCTCTTCTCCTTTCAGATCGTCCCTCACAACTCATCGACAATCTCAATCTTGGTCTCCACGTTGCCCCTCGTCGCCCTGCTATATGGACACACCTCCTCGGCCTTGGCCACGACCTTCTCGACCTCGGCCCTGTCCAAACCATTGACGCGAACCTTCATCTCCACCCGGATGCCCATGTCCAGCGTCTTCATGTCCCCCACCAGGTGCACCGTGGCGTCCACCACGCTGTCCTCCCTCTTGCCGGGCATCTTGATCCCCATGCTCGCCGCGCTCGCGTTCATGGCGCTCTGGAAGCACGCCCCGTACCCGGCCGCGAACAGCTCCTCCGGGTTCGTCTTGCCCTTGTCGCCCGTGCCGCCGAGCGTCTTGGCCATGGTGAGGTCCACGTTGAGGTCGTCGCCCTCGACGTGGCCGGTGCGCGCGCCGACGACGCGGGCGTGGGCCGAGTAGAGGATCGGGGCGGTGGAGGTGTTGAGGGCGCGGCGGGGGGTTCTCGGCAGCAAGCGTGGTGTGGTTGCTTGGGCGGGTGGCACCGCGAGCCTGAGGAGGGTTGACGGGCGGGTGAGGAGGGATGTACGGAGGGAGGCCATTTTGGAGAATCTTTCTCTCTTTTTTTTTTTCTTCTTCTTCCTCTTGGTTGGGTAACAAGGCCAAGTATATAGTGGCTGATTTTGAGAAGATTTGAACTGAATATGAATTGTTTTGAACACAGAAAAGCCGGCAGTAGTAAGAGACGAGGTTCTTTGTAATCTTGTAGCTCATCTGGTTGTTTGCCGAGTAAGTCCCATGTGTGTGACGTCTTATACATTGTAGGTAGCGCCTCTTGGCCCGCCTGTAACAACTAGCCAGCCCCAGCTCTAGCCACTAGCAGCAACTGACGTCCTCGACAGTGGAAGGGCTCTTCTCTTGTGCACATGCGGGTATTTGTTTTACGTATTGGATCAACTATTGATTACAGGAACAATCCTTGGAATGGTTGGGGAAGCCAGGCTTTTGCTGTGCCCAGATTGTTGGTGCAGAGGAGAGGAGTTGCTTCTGTTGGGAACTCACGTTTGAGGAGAATGCCTTTGATTTGCACAGCATCCAACAATATCAAATGCGTCTCATTTCAGGTTGACATTACTTGCACAATGATGAGATAATGGCTGTGTGGTGTGCATGGGAATCGCAGTACAGACCTCTGCTTGATAGTTTTAAGAACTCACTGATCTTTGCCCAAAGAGTAATATGGCTATATGAAGAAGAAAGGAATCCACAACCCTTGGGAAGTTGGTATGCTGATTTACCTTAACTAAATATGGTCATCAAAACAACAATAATGAAGGAAAGGGAATGCTGAGCAGTCTACAAAAGTGCACAGATGTAGTAGACTAGGCTCAGTATAATTGATTATTGTGAGAGGGCGACTTTCAATCATGGCTTCAAGACATTGGAAGCACATATAGACTTTGCTCTATATTGTCAATTACGAGCACCTAGGTACTGGCCTAATCAAGTAACACAAGGCTGATGTATTGCAAGCTAATTAATAGAACAAGGTGCCACTTCCTACACTCATGCTGTGGTGTAGCCAGCTTCTTGATAGGCTGTCCAAGACAGCAGCCACACACACACACACACAATTATGATATCAACCATGCAGGCTAGATCTCCCAGGATTACCATCTGCATGTCAGTGCCTGAGTGCCTTGATATAATGTTAAATTTACAAGTTACTAGGCACTTATAAAACGTCCCCAGCCAATTCTCTGCTCCTTATTTCAACACGACACAAACCCCCAAAAAGACCACGCTCGGTCTGGCAACATCTCGCTCACCCTTTCCGCCGCTGACCCAGGATTTCCCTCTAGCATGTAAATTTGCCCTCTAAAATGAAGTGGAACACCAAAGATCAATAAACTGTGGTGTGTGCGTTCAAAAGGAAGCGGATCGTGGGGGAAAAGGGAATGACAATCAGTTGACAGGTGCGGGTCGATCTCGCTGCCTCCCCCCTCCCTCCCACTAGGTACTAAGTATCAGCGATGAACCAAGCTTCTCACCACCCCAGGGTTTCAGCCAGATTACCAGGCTTGTCCTTGCGCGAAATCTGCATGATAAAGTATGGTTTAAGAAGGCCAAAAAAAAAAAAAAGTAAAAAAAGAAGGGACATGGGAGTCCCCGCAACCATCTGCTCAGCAAGAGTATTCGCAAAACTTAACGACGTTCTTTCAAATGATCTGCATGTCCAGCACGTGCATGTGGTTGTTAACGTTGCCCTCCCCCTCCCCCAAATCCCCGCGACGATCCATGTAAGGGGGGGGGACGGATCACGGAATACTGTATTTACTACTGTGCCGCAGGGAGTCAACCCTTCCCTCCCCCCCCCCCCCCTCCCCCCCAGCAGCGAGCGGCTACAGTAATCAGATTACTTGCATAAGGCTGAAGAGTAAAGAAAAAAAAACAAGAATAAAAGGGGAAACCAAGTTGGCAGGATTTTCTCCAAGAAAAGTTCAGGAGATGACTAATGCGCCCTAACCCTTTCGACCTCACGTCTCTTTCGAAAGTAAGGAGGACAAGACTTGATCTTTGCGAGATTGAAAAAGGTGATGTTTGCATCTATTTTTATTTCATCGCGCTGGTGAAAGTACTTGATGGTTTGGGAGAGATGGCCCCCCCCCCTTTTTTTTTGCCAAGGTCGCCAGGGGGGGAGGGGTTGGTGAGTACACCAGCGGTCAGCGTATCTGCATTCGGAAACATACCGAGGGTATTGATTCCCCTACCAAGTTGTTGAACACACAAGGATCATGAGCACTCTTCACTCCCAATGACTTTTTCTTTGCTTATCAAGTATTGTAGCTGGAAATGGTTTTTACATTGGGGTTGAATTCTTAATAAGGCATAAAATATATACGGCGAGGTCATTACAGTACTAATACTAGCAGAACCTTTTTGAACACTCTATTCTCGTGGTCACAAGAAATCAGGACCATAAACGCATGCCATCCTCACAACCTCTAAGGCTCACACCTCATCCCCATGTCTTCACCCTCTACTACCACCCCTGCCACCACGCCCTCCCCGAGATCCTCCCCTGTTTCTCCTTACAGGGTCATCATCAGCGCGGCAACCATGACACCAGCGAGCATGGTTAGGCTGCCCCTGACACCAGCCGCGGCGTTGTCCTTGGCCGCAGTAGCCGCGTCCTCGGTGGTGTTGCACAGGCCGGTACCGCTGAGGTGGCTCTGCAGGACGTAAGCCATAGGCTGGCCCTTGTTCATGTACATGGTGACGTTGCCGGTGTCGTCGGCGGTGCTGGTGGTGCAGCTGAGCAGCTCGACGACGGCGTCGCCGGCCTCGAAGCCGCCGATGGACAGGGTGTAGCTGGAGCCGGAGCTGCTCAGGTTGACGATGCACGACACGATCTGGTACCCGCTGGGGCCCTTGACCTGGCAGAGGTGGTTGGTGTCGACGTGGAGCGACTGCGCCTGCGAGCTGATGTACGAGGTCGAGCCGCCCGACGCCGTCTGGTTGATCAGGTAGTTGCGGGCCGTGTTGAGCGTCTTGGCCGTCTGGTACAGCTCGGCCGACGTGTTGTAACCCGACAGCCAGATGGCCTCGCGGTTGTTGGGGGTCTCGCCGCCGTTGTAGTGCTGCTCCTGGCCCTGGTAGACTGGTCCGTGGCACTAGATGTTAGTCCTTTTTCTTCTTCCGACTTCACAAGCAAGGAGTGGCGTGAACGAGGAGGGGAAGGGAGGAGGGAGAGAGGCGTACCCAGAGGAATACCGTCGTTGAGGATGATGTAGGCCATGGCGTTCTTGGCGAGGGCCATGTCGTCATTGTACGAGGCAAAGCGAGGCATGTCGTGGTTCTCGGCGAAGGAGCCCAGCGCGGCGGTGTCGTTGCAGGCATCGCGCGCCTGGGACCGCATCGACTCGATCAGGGTCATCTCGCCGCCGTTGAAGGCGTCGATGATCTGGTAGTACTCGAGGTAGTTGGGCATTCCAGGGAGCCGGCCGTCGGTCTGGTACGGGCAGAAGTCATCGACCACGCCGGTCAGCACCTCGCCCAGGGCGAAGACGCCGGCGTTGGAGACAAAAGTGGGCAGGAAGTCGTCGTTGACGTGCTTGGCGGCGTCGATGCGGATGCCGTCGATGGTGTAGTTGGAGATGAGCCCCTTGATCCAGGTGCCAAACATGTCGACCACAGTGTCGGACTCGGTGTCGAGGTCAGCCAGGGCGACGCCCAGGGGGTACAGCCAGCAGTCCTGGTAGTTGGTCGCGTTGGACCACTCGGTCACGTTGCAGTACGGGTGGTAGTACTCCTTGTTGTCAAAGGGCTCAATCAGGGCGTAGTCCAGAGGCGGCGGGTACGTGTTGTTAAAGGCCTGGGCCATGTTGTTGACCACAACGTCGACCAGGAAGTACATGCCGCGGTTGTGAAGCTCGGTCGACAGCTTCTTGAGCTCGTCCGCCGTGCCGAAGTGCTGGTTGATGGCGTAGAGGTCATCCTGCCAGTAGCCGTGGTATGCATCACCGACAATGGTGTCGTTATCAATGTTGTGCACGACTGGGCTGATCTGGACGGCCGTGAAGCCCATGTCTGAACGCGGAGGCACGAGTGAGCCCTCGTCAGCAACCCATCTTTTTCTTCTCTCTCTCTCTCTCTCTCTATCTCGTCTCTTCACATAAGAAAGCAGACCAACACAAAGGAGTCTCACTCACCCTGAATGTAGTCCAGGTGGTTGATCAGGCCGGTCCAGGTTCCATTGCAGAAGAGGTACAGCTCGTCACACTCGGCTGTGGTCGACCCATCCGTCTTCGCGAAGCGGTCGACGACGACCTGGTAGATGGACCTCGACTTCCATTCCTCGGTGGTGGCAGCGTTGGAAGCGCTAAACAGGGCCGTGGCCGCTGCGAGGGCGAGTGGCGCGGTGTACATGATGCCTTTAAGAATCGGAAACGAATGTGGTTTGGAAAAGGAGACAACGAGAGACTATGTGCGGGTGTCAGGTTGCAACGCGTAATGAGGGTATACGCAACGCCTCCACTTCTCCACGGATTCTAGTGGCCGGAGAGAAAGATAGAGAGTGTGTCTGGAGAATAGAAAAAGAGCGTATGAAACAAAGAAAGGCGAAGCGATTCCTTGTTTGGTTTCCCCCTTTATTTCTCCTTCTTCTTCTTTTGCTTCTTCCCCAGGTGGTAGGGCCAACAGGTGAACGAATGACTGATGTGAGGTAGGAGAATCGTCAAAGTGAAGGACGAGGGTCAAATCCGCACATAACCTTGTGGAGGAAAGTGAAGCGGACTGTCAGGTGGTTCCCACGGGGGAAATTGGATTCTTCTCTTCCCTCGGAACCCCCAGACTGCCAGGGGGCCCGCATCTATATTGGCCGTCGTATCCGGACGGAGTCCATTCAGTCTCAGCAGATCGCACACCCTTGGCAGACGGTAGCGACCGCTTCTCCTGCTGCTCCTCTCCTCCTCTCCTGCTACGACTCGGCTTGCCGCCATCATCGTGTGTCCCGTTGGGTCGTCTTGGCTAGGCTGAGAGAATTACGGCCCTCCTCAGCCAGCCCCAATTTTAGACGGTCCGTATTCTGACCATCGTGGGATCCATATATGGCTGAGCGTCGGTGGACCTGTGGACGACAGAGTTTGGCTGATGGAGGCTTGTTCGTGACCTTCCATGAGGGAGGGAAGAGATTTCGAGAGGCTTATCTCGGATGGGCAAGGGCAGGAAGCCCCCAGGCCGGACCGTCTGTACTAGTACATGGTAGTCGATTGTGGTGACATGGAGTATCCAGGCGCATTCCACGGCCCCCTCGAGCAGGCCGGATGGTACTTTGTACAATTAGTGGTGACGGTCGTATTGAGAAATTACATTACTGTGTACAGTAACGCACATATGCAGCCAGTCATCGCGTGAAATGGGCCAAGGCGGGAAATTCGGTTTTGGACCGGGGCATGAAAGCCAAGTCGTGCCCCTGCACCAACATGTTGTCTGACCCAGTTTTTCTTTTTTGGTCTCTTTCTCTTTGGGCTTCCTTCATTTTCTTTTTTCTCTATCTGCTTCCCCTGTTTGGTCTGGCCTTGTTCACCCTTTTCTCGTGCAGAAGCGTGTGCGAGGTCTTGCAGGCGACCGCTTATCGTGGGGGGGTGGTATCATGGCTGAAATCCTCTTATCAACCACAGCACACACACACACACACACACACTCACACGCACTAGCAGCATAATGATACCGTATCGCCTACCACCCCCCCCTCCCCATCAACCCTTCCTTTCAGGCGAGATAAGGGCGTGTGATTAAGATCGACACACCTGCCGTGGCAGTTTCGATACAAGATAACTCTCTGTTCAATTGTTGGTGATTGATTGGCTGTCGTGATGCCATTGTCAACGGGCGGGTTGGGGTCCGGGAGAGAGCTGAGGTCTCCCCCCCCTCCCCCCGGCCGTCACTTGTCCGAGTCGCGAGTCTAATTCAGGGGTAGGGGGAAGATTGTCTTCTACTGTCACCTCTTTGTCAATTGCATTGTGCTGCTACGTAGTATGAGCAGTAAGACGGGAGCACCGTTTTCCTGACTCGTAACGTGATGCTGGAGAAGTGCGGCGGAGGCGATGAGGCGAAGGCGGAGGAGGGTCGCGACTCGCGAGAGTAAAAAAAAAAGATGGAGTCCTGATACCAAAAGCTAGTACTCTTAGCACTTGGCAGTACCATAATAAAAACAGAAGAAAAAAGAAAGGTAGGTCAGGGCAGGACGTGCTACAGAACGAAGGTGGGTCGTGGGCCGTGGAAAGTGGGCGTTGGCGTTGGGCACAGTCCAGGTCTGTTGCGGCCTCTTTTTTTTTTCTCTCTCTCTTTCACTTTTGTGTTATGGCCCCACGCACCACAGTATGCGATCACACCCTGTCCGTACATGGTAGCGACGAGGGTGGGATGGGGGTGTTCGGGCAGGGTAGGCGATAACCTTATTGCGCCACCACGGCGATAGGCGTATCCTCTTTGGGTAGCTGTGATGACGTTCCTGCGAGCTCAGTGGTCACTTCCCCCTGCTGGGTTCCCGCTCTGGGCCTGGGGTGTGCCTGACTCTGCCGGTACAGTAGGACCTCGTATCGCGTGGCGGGCTCTTCTCTGCAAGGAGGTTCCCATTTCCAGACGCTTCTGGCCCTGACGCTTTGCCCGAAAAGGACTGAGGCTCCATCCTCTCCCACGTTGCAGAAGGCATGACCATCATTTCCCTCGCGGGTTCGACTTCGCCCACACACATGCCCTCTTTTTTTTTCCTTCGTGTGTGGTGTTAGACTCGCTTCGACCGCCGCCTATTTTCAGGATCGACAAACGGCCCCAAGGCTCCTCGGTTCGGCCTTGGATCTTGTCCGTGTGTCTGCCGTTGCCTGCTTCTGGACTCTTCTCTTTTATGCTGCTTTTCTTGCTGTGTCTGACGATGTTGTTCTTACCACCCCCCCTGCACGGGCCATTCTGCGTTGGCCATTCAGCCCTGTGGGTACGTCTTGCGCGGCCAGCCGCGACGACCTTGACGAAGCACCATGGCGCGAAGAGGGGAATGACGGGGAAGGGGATGGGGGAGGGTGGGAAGGAGAGAATAACTATACTGTGGGTGACGAGGGAGACAAGAGAGGGCTCCCCTATACCCAAAATTCTTGCCCCGAGCTAAAATCCGCAGGATGGGAAATGGACTACACACCACTTCGCAGTATGGGGTGGTGGTGTGGTCATGACACCCTGTGAGACCCAATCGTGACCGCATAAAGATCCCAGGAGCGCAGCTTGGACCTAGTACTACTATGGTGCTACGTGCCCGGGCAGCATCCGGCTTGGTGGGGCTCATCACTGGCCCAGACGCCAAGGTTTTTTTTCTTCTGCTTCCTCATCCAGGTTGGTCACTGTGCTCGTCCTTGGAAAGAGCGTCTGTAATGAGTGTCCACTCCATGGTCCAGCGCAACGGACTGGTGCCTCTAGGCTGGTGGATAGCTGGGTCTCTAAAGATAGATGTCGCAAGCACTTACAGCTAACATATGGACAAAACAGAAGCTGGAGCAGGAGGGCCGAAGAGGGAGAAGGAGAAACAGCCTCGGCCAGAGGGGGGGGGACCTCCATGGTTCGGAAGAATACTGTATAGAGTGGCGATGAGGGTGAACACAGTGGGCAAGGTGCCTGGGACATGCATCGTGTGCTCTGGCCCTCCTGAGCCAGAGCTGGCATTGGACGAACCAAAAGGTTCCTGGTCGACCAGGGTACAGTACTTTGCTTTCTCTCTCTCCCTCTCCGTGGCCAGGGGCTCGGGTCTTGACACCACCTCCACCGTCCGCCTCGAGGCTACCCATGATGGGGTATGCGCGCGCCTCTCTTTACTATGTACACCAAACCCAGGAACCCTCCCACACCCCACCAGCTTCTGTCGCGGACAGAATCCGCAGCACCCCGTTCCCCCGTCCCCCTTTTCCCATCTACCACTACCCTTCCCCCCCCCCCCCCCGAGCAATAACGTCCCTGGTGTGGCTGAAGTGCAAATCTGTCATCCCATGTCGTGGACGCCGGGAGGGGAGTCTAAGCTAAGTTTAGCTCAGCTCAGTGTGGACAGTGACGATACTGTACAACCTTGTTGGTGCAGTAGGATGCCAAAATATCCTCCTTCTCTCTCCACCATGGCCAGAGCCCCCCTGTTGGGAGCGTCGTAGCATCGAGAACGGCCCCTCTTAGCGAGGGGCATGGGAGAAAGAGTCCCGGCCGTAGGGCTAGCCGTGGTCCTTTGGACAAACTTCTGTTGCCTGTCCGGCGCCATCCAGACATCTTACCGTCCTTCCTTTTTTCTAAATTGTCTTGTCACTTATCGCTCCTGTGGCTGCTCATCGTCACACACGCACACCCACCTCTCACACCACACACCTACCTACACACAGTCGCTCGTTCTCTGTCCTAGTAGTAGTAGTAGTTCCTTGTCTATCGTTATTGGAGGACAGGAACAGCAATCGGGTTATGTCTCTCTAGAGCATCCGGTCACACTCTTTCTTTTTCTTCTTGTTTTTGCTGCTGCTGCTGCTGTTTTCCCCGTCCGAATCAGTTTCAGTCTCCCTCACCGACCGGTGAGCTGCGGTTGTGGTGGTGGTGTTGTTGTTGTTGTTGTTGTTGGTGGTGACGATGATTTCCCTTCCGTGGCTGCGGGCCATCACTCTTTTGTGCTCTACTACTACCTTCGTTCACGGTCTCAGATACGACGCCTCCGAGGCAGAATATAATCTTAATGCGAACACGACAGCAACGAACCCTCTCGACTACTGGATAGAAGAGCGAACCGGCCATGATTACCACAAATCCCCAGACAACTGGAGGTTTCCCTTCTACACGGTCTTTATGGATCGTTTTGTCAACGGTGATCCGACCAACGACAATGCCAACGGGACGCTCTTCGAGACGGATATGATGGCCACCCAGATCCGCAATGGAGGTGATCTGCAGGGCTTGGTGGACTCGCTGGACTATATCGCCGGCATGGGCATCAAGGTGCGCGCACACACAAAACTCTGATCGATCAGGGAGCCAGAGTCCCTTTTCTTTTGCATACGTATGCTGACGAGAAGCAGGGCATCTACCTTGCCGGATCTCCTTTCATCAACCAGCCATGGGGCGCCGACGCATATTCGGTAGGTCTACAACACAACAGGAAAGGATGAGGTCCTTCGTCTCGCTGTTTCCGTGCTAACAGAATGCGCTCAGCCGCTCGATCTGACCATGCTCGATAAGCACTTTGGCAATGTGACAATGTGGCAGGATACTGTGGGCGAGATTCATGCTCGGGGCATGTATGTCATCCTCGATAACACGATGGCCACGTAAGTTCAGATATGCCCCAACTGCTTCCGACCCGCTTCTTCCTTTTCTTCTCCTTCCCCCCCCCCCCCTCCTCTACGCCGACAGCTTTCTCACGCGCACATGTTATTGCAATTATACAGCCTCGGCGACTTGATTGGCTTCGAGGGTTACTTGAACACCAGTGCGCCCTTCACTGTCGACGAGCACAAGGTCCAGTGGAAGACATCCAGGCAGTACCTCGACTTCGACTTTGGCAACACCTATAATGACACGTGCGACTATCCTACATTCTGGTACGAGACGGGCGAGCTGGTCGACTTCAACAGCTCCAACCAGCTTGTGGGGTGCTACGACAGCGACTTTGACCAGTACGGTGATATCGAGGCCTTTGGTGTGTTCCCCGACTGGGAACGTCAGCTGTCCAAGTTCGCCTCCGTCCAGGATCGTCTGCGTGAGTGGTATGCTCCCGTGCGTGAGCGCCTCGAGCGCTTTTCATGCATGACGATTGCTGCCCTCGACATCGATGGGTTCCGTGTCGACAAGGCCATGCAGGTGTCTGTCGACGCGCAGGCATCCTTCTCCACCAAGATGCGCGAGTGTGCCAGAGATTACAACAAGACCAACTTCATGGTGGTGGGCGAGATTACCTCCGGCAACACGCTCGGGTCCATCTGGGTGGGCCGTGGCCGCTCCCTCGACATGTGGGTGGACGACGTGTCGACGGCCCAGAATATGACCTGGAACGAGACCGACAGCGACTACTTCCTCCGTGATCCGGGCACCAGCGCACTGGATGCCGGCGCGTTCCACTACTCTGTGTACCGTTTCCTGACGCGCTTCCTCGGCATGAGCGGAAACCTTGATGCCGCCTACGACCTGCCCACCGACTGGGTTGAGATGTGGAACCAGATGATGCTGTCGAATGATTTCTACAACGCCAACACGGGCGAGTTCGACCCTCGTCACCTGTACGGCGTGGCAAACCAGGACGTCTTCCGCTGGTCCGGTGTCGAACAGGGCACCAAGCGCATGATGCTGGGCTACATGGTCACCACGCTGCTTATGCCCGGCATTCCCCTCGTCTACTACGGAGAGGAGCAGGACATGTACATTGTCGACAGCACAGCCGACAACTACGTCTTCGGCCGACAGGCCTTCTCGCCGTCCCAGGCATGGATGAGGCACGGCTGTTACACGCTGGGCAGCTCCATTCTCGTTGACTGGCCTGCCGAGAGGGCCCTGACTGGCTGTACTGATGAGTCGCAGGCGCTGGACCACCGGGATCCTTCAGCTCCCATCAGGAACACCATGAAGCACATGTTCTCGCTGCGGGACACGTACCCGGTTCTCGAGGGCGGCTGGCTCCTGGACAAGCTGTCCAACCAGACCAGCTACACCCTTCTCAACGGCAGCACGTCATCCACCGAGTTCGGAATCTGGAGCGTCGTCAGGGCCTACAACACGCAGACCCAGACAGTGTCGTCCAACAGCACGACGCCCGTCTGGCTGGTCTTCCACAACAACAACGTGACGACCACTTATAGCTTTGATTGCAGCGACCAGGAGAAGGCCTTCCTTTCCCCTTTCGATGCCGGCAAGTCTGTGAAGAATCTGATGAACTCGAGCGAGGCCGCCTACACGCTTGAGGACTCGGCTGTCTCCAACACGAACTGGACAGGCACCGACGCCAACATGGGCTGCTTCTCGAGCGTCACCATGCAGCCGTACGAGTTCAAGGTCTTTGTTGTCAGCGACGACTATGTCGCGCCTGGTCCCATGATCACAAAGTTCACTCCCGGCCACGACTACCAGATCGACTCATCGGTGGACTCGACAGGCGACCTGGAGATTGTGCTGGGCTTCTCACAAGAGATGGACTGCGATGCTGTTACCGCCGCTGTCTATGTCGAGTCGTATCTTGACGGCTATGGAGCCCAGAACCTGACCACCTTCGGTACGGCAGACTGCGGCGCTGTGACAGACACAGAGGTCGGGGACTTTGTCGGGTACATCCCTACAGCCTGGACCTGGACTGCCACGCTCTCTGGACTTCAGGACGGTGTGCACAGGCTCACTGTTGTTAATGCATCTACCTCAGACGGCGTCGCAACCGACAGCATCGACCGCTTCCTCATCCGACGCGGCCTGCCCACCAACCCCGTTGTCTGGCCGCAGACTGGCAACTACTCGACTGCGCTGTTGACTGTGAACGACGACGACATCATGACTGTCCACCACAGTGCTGCGGGAGCGCAGAAGTGGCGGTACAGCACGAACTGGGGTTCGAGTTGGAGCAGCTGGAATAACTACACGGGCGAGAGCCAGACCGTCACGACTCTCAGCTGGTCCGGTACCAGCGCACAGGAATGGGATGGCTACCACCTGATGGTGCAGTACTGGAGCCGGCCCCTCGGGTCCTCGGCCTTCATCCAGCACGGCGATGCCGGCGTCACCTACCAGCGCCAGTATCCTCACATCTTCATGCATGGTGACTTCAACGACTGGGGTTTCGACTCGGGCAAGCCCAACACGATGAAGCTCGTGGGCAACAGCACCTGGGAGATGCATTTCATGTACGAGTGGCCGGCACAGGTGCAGGCCAACATCTGGGGCATGAACCCGGATGGCCAGTCGGACCAGTCCTTCCTGTATGGCGATATCGACGGCGATGGCATCCTGGACAGACTGGCGCCCAGCAGTCTGTCGGAGAACGTCTTCAACATGTCGTCGGCTCCGTCGTGGCCATACCTGTCGTACAAGATTGTCATCAACGACGCCACCTGGTCGATCAAGGCTGTCCCCGCAGGCAGCGCTCCCTTGCAGGTCTGGCTGTACTGGTTCCTGGCCTGTATCCCTATCATCACCGCGGCCCTGGCAGGATGGGTGTACGTTCGTGGCTTCTACCAGGTCAAGGTCAACAAGAAGGGTTTCAAGAGAAAGTCCAAGCTCTTCATGTCCCTCGACGGCCTCCTGAAGCCTTCGGATGCAGACGAGAAGAAGGGAGGAAAGCACAGCATCGCCCTGCGGGCCCTCTCACCGTCCTCGGCGTCCACATCTCTGCCTGTCGTCAAGTCCTCGGGCGAGAAGAGGACGATCCTGATCGCCACCATGGAGTACAACATTGATGACTGGAACATCAGCATCAAGATTGGTGGTCTGGGTGTCATGGCCAAGCTGATGAGCACGGCTCTGGAGCACGTTAACCTGGTCTGGGTGGTGCCCTGTGTGGGTGGCATCGAATACCCTATGGACGAGCCCGCCGAGTCCATGTTCGTCGAGATTATGGGCGAGTCCTATGAGGTCAACGTGCAGTACCACAGGGTCAAGAACATTACCTATGTTCTTCTCGATGCTCCTATCTTCCGCCAGCAGACCAAGGCCGAGCCCTATATCGCCAGAATGGACGACATTGAGAGCGGTATCCTGTACGCAGCCTGGAACAGCTGTATCGCCGAGACTATCCGCCGGTTCCCTGTCGATATCTACCACATCAACGATTATCACGGTGCTATCGCACCTCTGTACCTGTTGCCACAGGTGATCCCCGTCTGTCTTTCGCTCCACAACGCCGAGTTCCAGGGTCTCTGGCCCATGCGAACTCCCGAGGAGAGCAAGGAGGTCTGCGAGGTCTTTAACCTGCCGAATGAGGTCGTCAAGAAATACGTCCAGTACGGTTCCGTCTTCAACCTGCTCCATGCCGGTGCCAGCTACCTGCGGTATCACCAGAGGGGCTTCGGTGCTGTGGGTGTGTCCAAGAAGTACGGTGACCGTTCGCTGGCTCGTTACCCTATCTTCTGGAGTCTGAAGAACATCGGCCAGCTTCCCAACCCCGATCCTTCTGACACGGCCGCATGGGAGCCTGAGAAGGACGCCTCGAGCAGCAGCAAGGAAGGAGTGGAGATCGATGAGGCCTTTGAGGCCAGCCGTGCCGACCTCCGAGTCAAGGCGCAGGAGTGGGCCGGTCTCGAGGTCGACCCGACGGCCGAGCTGTTTGTCTTTGTGGGCCGCTGGTCTCTCCAGAAGGGTGTCGACCTGATTGCCGATATCTTCCCCAGCATCCTCGAAAAGTACCCCAAGACACAGCTTATCTGTGTCGGCCCCGTCATCGATCTATACGGAAAGTTTGCCGCCCTGAAGCTCGCCAAGCTGATGGACAAGTACCCCAAGAGGGTGTTTTCCAAGCCCGAGTTCACGCAGCTTCCGCCCTACATCTTCAGCGGTGCCGAGTTCGCCCTGATCCCGTCTCGTGATGAGCCTTTTGGCCTGGTCGCTGTCGAGTTCGGAAGGAAAGGTGCCCTGGGTGTCGGCGCCAGAGTGGGAGGCCTGGGACAGATGCCAGGCTGGTGGTACACGGTCGAGTCCATGACGCCCGCCCATCTGCTCGACCAGTTCAGGCACTCGCTGAAGGAGGCCCTCGAGTCCAAGAAACAGAAGCGTGCGCTCATGCGTGCGTGGTCCGCCAAGCAGCGGTTCCCCGTCAAGCAGTGGGTGCAGCAGATCGACAACCTCTACGACGAGTCGATCCGCATCTCGCACAAGGAGGCGACCAAGAAGAAGCACCTCTTTGTGAGCAAGTCCATGCTCTCGCTCAACACCTACGCCAACGACTCTGGCACCGGGCCCGACACACCTGGCGCCTCCAGACCATCCACGCCCGGCTTCAAGGTCGAGATCTCGTCGCCGAACATGGTCAGCAGCTCTCTGCTGCAGCACGCCTCGCCCGACCTCCAGGCCACCTCCCCCAACGGCCTGCCCTCGCCGGGCTTCGCCACAGCCCAGAGCCGCCTCTCGTCGGCTAGCAACCTCAGCGCGCTCGGCTCTCCGGGCCTCATGACCCCCAAGTTCCCCTGGACGAGCCTGGAGCCTGGCTCGCACTCCAGTGTCGCGTCCTTCGACAGCTTTGCCATGCGCGCCCAGCAGGACGGCGGGCCCATGTCGCCGCGCCCTGTCTCGACAGCCACCGACTTCAGCGACCCGATGACGGGGCTTGCGCTGCCCAAACCCAGCTTCTACCAGCAGGGCAACCGCGGCAGCCAGCTCTCCCTCAGCGACGTGGTGGGCGAGCGGCACGACATGAAGCTGCAGAAGGTCGACCTGTCCTTTACTGACGCCAACGGGGAGTTCTATGCCGAGTTCCAGGAGATGCTGGACGGCATCACGGCCAAGAACTCGCACACGGATCTCTGCATCGAGGAGTTCCTCAAGAAGAGCGAGAAGGAGTGGTTCAAGCGGTACCGCAACGCCAAGCTGGGCATCGACAGCCGTGACGCCAGCCGCACGCGCAGCCCGATGGGCAGACGGCCCGAGAGCAGGGATGGCAAGAACAGGAACTCGTCCATCGTCAGCAGGGGCCGTCCTAGGCATCGCAGTATTACTCCCCCACAGTATCAATACGTATATGAGCACGGAAGCCGACTCACCGCGCGAACTAGACGTAGACGATGAATTCTTGTTGGGCTCCGGCTACAAGGCGCCCACGGGGTTGAGAAAGTGAGTTGTCTGACCTTGATTATACCCCCCCCCCCCCCGGTTTTCTGTGGATCCATCTTTGTGGCATGATTTCTAACAAGATATGCTCTCAACCAGGATCCTTTCCATCCGCATTGGAGACTGGCCCATCTACGCCTTCATGATGGCCCTCGGCCAGATCCTGTCTGTCAACTCGTACCAGATCACCCTGCTCACAGGCGAGGTCTCGCAGACCACCAACAAGCTGTACATCATCGGCTCCGTCTACCTGGCCACGTCCATCATGTGGTGGCTCATGATCCGCAACTTCAAGTCTCTATACAGCATCACCCTGCCCTGGGCCTTCTTTGGCCTGGCCTTTGCCATCATGGGCATCACAGGCTTCATCAATGACGGCGAAACACAAGATACCGTCTCGCTGATTGCTACCGTGCTCTACGCGGTCGGCGCCAGCAGCGGTGGGGTGATGTTTGCTCTGAACTTTGGTGACGAGGGTAAGCTCTTATCATGCCTGGACTCTCTTTATCTCCTTGTTTCCAAGAGTAGATGATACTGACAAAACTTTCCCAACGTAGGTGGCTCTCCGACCAAGTCATGGGTCCTGCGGGCCATCTCTGTCGCCGGTCTGGCCCAGGTCTACACCCTTATGCTCTGGTACTGGGGATCTCTTGTCGCGCAGTCTGAGGCCACAATCACTGGGAATATCGGCACCAGCGACATTCCTCTTGGCCTCGTGGTCTGCGTGCCCCTCGCCGTCATCTTCTGGGCCATCGGCATCGTCCTCTTCCTCGGCCTCCCCGACTACTACCGCCAGTCGCCCGAGTCCATCCCCGGTCTCTACATCTCCCTGCTCCACAGGAAGCTCGTGCCCTGGTTCTTTGTCGCCATCATCATCCAGAACTACTGGCTGTCGGCCCCCTACGGCCGCAACTGGGAGTTTCTGTTCGACAGCCAGTACCTCCCGGCCTGGGCCGCGGCCGTCCTGGCCCTGGGCTTCTTTGTTGGTCTGTGGAGCATCATCCTCTGGGTCTTCAGCCTCTTCTCGGACGAGCACACCTGGCTCCTGCCCATCTTCGCCATCGGCCTCGGCGCCCCGCGCTGGGCCCAGATGCTCTGGGGCTGCTCCGGCATCGGCTGGTACGTCCCCTGGTTCAGCTCCGGCCTGGCCTCAGCCGTTCTCTCGCGCTGCCTGTGGCTGTGGCTCGGCCTCCTCGACGCCATCCAGGGCGTGGGCCTGGGCATGATGCTGCTCGCCACCCTGACCAGGCAGCACGTCCTCGCCGTGCTCATCGGCACCCAGGCCGTCGGCGCCGCCGTCACGATGCTGGCCAGGGCCACCAGCCCTAACCGCCTCGATCCCAACACCACCTTCCCCGACTTCAGCCAGGGCGCCCTCCCCGGCGCGGCCCAGAAGTGGTTCTGGATCTGCCTTGCGTTCCAGCTCGTCATTCCCTTTGGGTACTTCAAGTTCTTCCGCAAGGAACAGGTCGCTAAGCCTTAAAAGGAATCTCTTATTTTTCTCTTCTCGGGGTCTTGTCTATTGCTAAACCAACCTTTTTTTTATGGGGCCTCTACCCGTTACTGGCATCAGCGAAGGTCACCAGGGCGTTTTTTTTTTCTTTTCCTTTCCCTTTTCTTCCCTGTATCTCTTTATTTGGCATGAATGCGTCTGACTATCCCTGCGTCTTGTTTCCTCCTCTTTTCTTGAATTCTTGGATATGGATTATAGATAAAAAGATTTGCACATGTTGCATATACATATATAGCCTGTGGTATACTTGTAACGGTGGATCAATGAGGGGGGAGGAAGAGGCGCTTCGTTGCTCTCGGATTACTTTGGGAGGCTATATGAACTATTATATTATACTGCACACGAGATACCAAATACACCGCACGTTAGCAAACACAAGAGCCTTTGGAGGATAAATGTTGATTGTGTTTGCCACTTGCTGCCAGCTGAATGGAGCAAATACCGGCCGTAAAGATCTACAGGGCGAGTCCACCCCAAGCGACGCCGACTTCATCACTTGACTCCACCTCGTCCCTGGCCACCGTCGGCAGAAGCTTACGAGGCGTCTACATCCGCATTACCTGCCACAGCCTTTCTGCGTAAGCTTGCAGACTTGGCACACTGATGACGAAGTCCTGTTCACCTGGGCCCGGGTCCCGGAGGAAAAGGAGGGCAAAGCTCAAGACCAAGGGACCGCCGGCGACATTGTATGTTGGCGGGTCAGTCTCGTCATTCTGCGTGATGGTGATGCTTTGTTTCAGCACCGGCGTCTGCTTCCGTGCCGTAAAAGCCCGAGTTGTCGTTGCCCCCCGTCGAGGGGTGTCTGGCGGTTGTGCTTGGTACTGCTCAATGACGACGCGAGGGTGTGAGCGGTCGGCCTTGGCAATCAGCACGATCTTGACGGCGCAGTCGGAGGCCGCAAACCACCAGGGCACATCCTGTCTGAGCTGCTCCAGGGATTGATAGTCTCCTGCCTCGATGACCAGCGCCGGCCAGTCCTCGAACGAGTCTGGAGACAGCAGTGGACAGCCTGTCGAATCGCCCTCCCCTCTGTCGTCACCAGAGGAGAATGTCGGCGCGCCCCATGCTTCCCAGCTGTCGAAGAGACCCTTTAGTATGATTAGCCTGAAGTATTCGTGGAGCAGCTTGGCATGGAGCATCTCGTGCATGAACGTCGGGAGGATGATTCTGAGGGTCTTTGTGCCGGCGTAGTATCGTCGGAACCGCCATCTGCGACGGCGACTTCCCCGGATGTACCGATCGATTGCGTTGTAGTCCTGTAGGGTAACGTCTAAAGACGGACATACATATAAGAATAGAGAAATGAGGATCATGTTACAGATTTCTTTTTGTTTCTTTCTTGGGGGATGTGGGGGTGGTTTAATTCCCTTCTAGACAATGACGTACTCGTTACGGTTACAACATCTTCATCCAAGATGCGATCCAGCAGGTTGTAAAGCTTCCTAGGAGTTGTGAAAGGGATTTGTAGGTCTTCAGGCTTGGACGAGTCCTGGGCTCTTTTCGGCGCCATGGTGGTTGATGATGGGTCGGTATAGGTGTGCCTGGAGGAATTCAGAGAAAGGTGAAGTTGGTTTTGGTTTCTTTTGTAAGTATGGCAGGTTTTTCAATCCTCCCTACAGACCGACTTGAATGT
This sequence comes from Aurifilum marmelostoma, assembly GCA_027559495.1. NCBI lineage: Eukaryota > Fungi > Ascomycota > Sordariomycetes > Diaporthales > Cryphonectriaceae > Aurifilum > Aurifilum marmelostoma. Next base: position 946,333 of record JAMXSV010000010.1, on the reverse strand, counting down.
TAGTTTAGGGCCCAAATGCACCGGTCCATCATCACATGCTGGTAGAAGTACATCCAAGTACGGAACGCTCATCCACAGTCACTAATTTATACTAAACATATGGTCGTTCACTGTTTAGGCTTGGGCTGCTGAATCAGTAGCTTTTAATATTTGGAAATAAGGAAAAAAGGAAAATCGCAGGTCCTATTTGTAACCCTTCACTATTATATAGAGCAATAGCGCCTTGCTCTTGATGCCCTGGCCGGAATATTCTGCTGTCCACCATGTACATGTTGATGCCGGCAGAAGTGTTGACCCAGATTGGGTTAGACAGGGAGCAAGAGGGAAATACGACGAAATGGGAATAGTAGGATATTGGAGGGGGTTCCGATGGTGCACCGAAGGGGGGGGGGGCCATGTGTGCCTGCCGTACCTTACCTGATGTGGGACAGTGCTGTGGGTGGGCGCCCTTTAGGTACACAGTAGGTTTGACCCAGCACTTTACCCACTCAGCCACTCTGCCACAGTGGTGCTGAGAAGCTAGGCACGCCTGGCACGGTAGTATTTTATCTGCTTTCATCTGCCTGTCGCTAGATAGGGGAACCGCTATCCTGCGCAGAATGACGAAAGTGCAGTAGCCGTCGACGGCCGAAAAGAGAATCGACCTCACCCGCAGCAGCTGCTGGTCGCTTTTTGTCGCATTGATGCCTACTACAGGTGACCGACTCTTGTGTGTCGCTGGCAATTGGACCAGTTTTCTTTTTCCTTCTCTCTCTTTCGATCTTTCCTTGCTTTGACGTGGCACGTCGACGTCCATCCACCTCGTCGCGCGCGTGTGTGCAGACAAGTCACTCAGGCGCTGGCCGTACAGACAGGCCAATCCCAATCGAGGCCCAATTCTCCCTTCTACTCATTCCATCCTCCATCCAGCACGGATAATTTTCCCTCTCGGTTTCTTTCTCCGCCCCGAGCAAAGCAGGACAAGAGAGTTGAGTCAGAGGTCCAAATTAAAGAAAATTAATAAAAGGCCGGGCCTTGATCGCTATCAAACCGAGATTCCGGAACGAGAAAAGAAGAGAGAGGGATTTGCGACCCGAACCTCTGGGCCCATCTCCTCAGTCCCAATTGATATCCAATCCAGGGCCAGCCCACTCGCATCTTTCTTACCTGGACACGACTTTCTTGTTGTCTCACACACAGACCCCGACGGAACCAGAGCTTGAGACCTTGTCTTCCCAAAAGGCGCCAGGTCTGACCAGACCCCCACGCTACCAAAAAAAAAAAAAAAAAAAAAAAGGCTCGGTGGAAGGGAGGAAGAGGGAACGAAGTCGACAAGGTAGTACGCCCCGTTTGTCACCTGTCTGAAGGCCGGACTATCCCTTGAAAGGCGAGGGGGGGGCGAAAAAGACGGCAAGGAAAAGGCAACCATGGCGAGGGATAGGGAACAAGCAGACAGCATGTCACCCTCCGCCGGCCAATCAAAACGGCCTCCTTCTGGCCGCGACACCGATTCATTGGCTAGCGACCAGACACAGCGCTCTCATAACAATCAGCAGCAGCAGCAGCAGCAAACACAGCACAAGGAGCAGGCCCATCATCACCATCATCATCCGCCGCACCAGCAGCAGCACAGGAAACACCAGCAGAGGCACCATGTGGGGGGAGGTACAGGTGGCCGAATGCACGCAAGAGTCCCCTCCTCCAAAGGCCTGTCCAAGCAGAACGCCTCCTCCACCAAGCTCCAGCGCCGTCTCACCTCACCCTCGCCCGACCGTGGCACCATCCTCAACACAAACGCAAACGCCGCCACCGCCGCCGCTGCCGCCCTCGGGCTGACCTCGTCCTCCTCTTCCGCATCTAACCTCAACAACAATAACAATAACAACCACCACAACAGCAGCACCCACCAGCACGGCCACCCCCACCACCAGCGCAAGCACTCGGCCCACTCCTCCGAGCTGAGGCTGTCGCGCAACCCCTCGGGCACGAACCTCAAGAAGAACGCCTCCCAGACCACCCTCAAGCGCAACAAGTCCCACGTCGAGGTCGGCAGGCGGAGCAAGTCCTCCGCCCAGCTCAAGCGCTCCTCCTCCGAGAAGACGGTCGGCAAGCTCAAGCCCTCCCGGTCCGCCGTCCACTTCGACATCGGCACCGACGGCCAGTTCGAACAAGAAGACGACGAGGACGACGTCGAGGAGTGGGTCGACGCCAGCAGTTCCGCCTCCCCGTACCTGTCGCGCCGTGGCTCCGTCATCACCAGCGGCCAGTCCTCGGCGCATGCCCAGGGCAGCCCCGTGCCACACCCCGGTGGCGGCAGCAGGGGCGGCAGCAGCGGCAGCAGCAGCAACAGCGCCGCCGCCGCCGCGGCAGAGGATGACGACGACAAGAACAACGGAGACGAGGAGCCCACGCCCCTAGCCGAGCCCCAGAGGCTCCTGTTCGACCCCACCACCCAGCACAGCAGGAACCTCACCTCGAGGCTGCTCCAGCGCACCCCGTCGCACAGCGCCACCACCAGCATGTCCAACATGACAGCCCTGGCCAAGGCCGCCTCTCCCGACAGCAGGCACTCGACGAGCACCCTGTCTGTGATGTCGGCCCAGCCCCAGGGCGTGGCGGGCAGCAACGGCGTGGACGAGGTCACGTCGCGCTTCATCACGTCGCACGGCTCCGGCGGTTCCTTTTACACATCCGCCGCCGAGGCAGCCAGGGCGGGCAAGAGGCCCCAGTCCATGGGAGGTCTGCCCGGCGGCCCGGCGGACACAGGCCTGTCTGCAGCGACTACACAGGTACACACGGAGGAGGAGGAGGAGGAGGAGGAGGAGGAGGAGGATGATGATGATGACGACGATCACCATAATGAAGATGACGACGACGACAACCATCACCACCACCACCACCACCACCGTGGCCGCCGCCAGCAACAGAACCAACACCAGGACGACGAGGAGCTGACAGACGAGGAAGATACGGGCATCACGAGCGCCATAGCGACCACGGCCCGGTCCAGAAAGGAAGGGCCCGTTGCTGCCCGATCGGAAAAGAGCCGGACCCAGCAGAAGATCAATCTCCAGCGCGCCAGCTCGTCCATGGAGCCCGTGCGCCACCGGCACTCGGGCATAGGCGGTTTCGCGGCCGAGGTCGCCGAGGTGGCCGGTCCGCTCCTCGGGGGTGCTGGCTACGAGAGTCAGGACCCGCGCGTGTACAAGCTCCTCGAGCGCACCGGCGTCGAGTACAACATCGTGCGCCGGTACCAGAACCCCGTGGCCCGGTCGCTGGCCCGCATCGCCCAGCTGCCCGGCAACGACAAGGCCAGGCGGATCCCGCGCGGCGGGCAGCCACCACCGTCGTCATCGTCGGGCCGGCGCTCGCTGCAGAACTTTGGGCTGAGCCAGAGCTTCCGAGAGCCGGGGACCGTGGGCACCGGGGGGGCGACAGCGACGACGAACGGCCGGCGGCCCGAGACGCCCAGGCGATCGCACTCGACTACTAGGCACAGCGGGGCGGGCTCGAGCCTGGACACGGACGACGACGGCGGCAGCGGTGCGGCGGCTAGGATGCACGAAGGGCCCGGGTCCCGCCTGAGCGGGGCCAGCCTGGTCAACGGCGAGGAGGACGAGGGCATCCAGGCCATCTTGAGGAGTATGTGGGACAAGAACCTGGTGGATCTGGCCACGAGTGCGGACTAGGCCAGTGATTTGTGTTGCATAAGTTGTTTTTTTGCTCACTTTTTTTCTTTTTTTCTTCACATCATTGAAAGAGTACACGGCGGGTATCTCTCGTTTCTGTCGCGAGTGAGCTTGTTTGGTTCTGAGGTATCTCGGGGGGACTCGAGGCTGGACGGTGACGGCGTTCTAGGTACGGTACAGGTACAGGCACAGCATTGCAAGGGCACACCACACCACCAAGACTGCAACTACTTTTTTGTCAATCATGATGCCATAACTGCTTTCTTCTTTTAGATGCACTGAGACAGTCTATGTCAGGTATTAATTTCCGCATCAAGTCATTTAGAGCCTGAAGTCAAGATACTGTCGTCCTTTGCCTGCTTGCACGTAGGCAGTATGCGTATATCCGCTCTAAACTGTGTGACTCTATCTTCCGAGAAGGAAGAGAAAAGAGGAGAAGCTATGCAAGATCCAAAAGGGCGGTGCCAAAGAAGATATACGCACTAATTACTACTTAGAATAGTCCCAGTATAAGATGCATTTCGCTTACTAAGCCAACCATGTCCATCCACAGGGGTCCAATCTAGTAGTAGTAGGCCCGAGGCGGCAGCAACCTGGACTGGACGGCTTCGTCTTTCTCGACACTTTCCTTCCTGATTAAACAACAACCCCGCCTCCCATCTGCTTTGATTACAGCACTGTCAGCCACACCATCTGTTCGGACTTGGAGCTTATCACCAAGCACACATAGACTTTCTTTGCCACCACTGTGCCAAGATTCGAATCAACGCAAGATGAGTACGCAACTGTCACAGCTCGAGGAGGAGAAGAAACAGTACCAAGAGCAGGTATGTTTGTGCTGCGTAACCTGGATCCTTTGTCTCCTGATTTCCCTTGTGAAAACCACTTCAACTGACAACTCCTGCACCATGACCAGCTCGACATTGTCTCCCAGTCCCTCCACGATGAGCCGGAGAACGCCGAGCTCCTCGGGCTCAGGACTGAGCTCGAGGAGATGATCAAGATGATCAACGAGTCCATCGCCGATATAGCGCCCTCCGCCAGCCAGCGGCCCTCACAGAAAGCCCAGGCTGCCGCAGCACCCCCTCCACTACCGTCGCCGCCGGCTGCTAAGCCCGAGAAGTGGTCCCGCGAGAACCACCCGGCGTTCAAGAAGCAGGTGCAGGAGGAGAAGGAGCGCACCGAGGCGGCTAACGCCGCGGGTGCAGCTGCCGAGGTACAGGTCAACTATGCGGTCAACGACACCGTCCTGGCCAAGTGGGTGTCGGGTGACAAGGGCTTCTACCCGGCGCGGATCACGGCGGTCACGGGGAGCAGCACGCAGCCCATCTACACGGTCAAGTTCAAGAGCTACGACACGGTCGAGACGCTGAGGGGGCGGGATATCAAGCCTGCTACCAACAAGCGCAAGGCCGATGGGACGTCTGCGGGCGCGGGCGGTAGCCTTGCCAGCCCCGTCACGCCCGGGACGCCGGCATCGTCATCGGCTGCTGCTGCAGCACCTGGCTTTCCAGGTGCCGGCGGTTCGGCGACCAGCACTAACAATGGCATTGTCTTGACGAGCGCGCCCAGTGTGTATCCGCAGGCGGAGGACAAGGGCGCAGACGGTGCTGAGAAGCCTGTCAAGAAGTTCAAGAAGATCAAGGCGACCAAGGAGCTCGAGAAGGGCAAGAACAAGTGGCAGGAGTTCAACAACAAGAGCAAGTTCGGCAAGGCGCAGAAGAAGGACAGCATGTTCCGGACACCAGAGGGCGTGCACGGGCGAGGTATGTACCGCTGTGGTCCCCCCTACAAAGATTATCAAATGCTGACTTGTATATGTGTGTTTTCCACCCTTCAACAGTTGGTTTTACAGGCTCGGGCCAGGCCATGCGCAAGGATCCTACCAGGAGTCGTCACATCTACCAACCTAATGAGGACGTTGACTAAGATGCTTTTTTCTTGCTGCAGAAAACCCTTTCTTCGTCATCCGGGCCATCTCGGACCGCGGCAACAAGACGACTGGCTGGATCATCATCATCAACTCCTCCGAAGCCTGAAGCTGGACGGGAACTCTCGACCGCTGCGCGGATTCCTCCCCCCTCGGCCTTGCGACTTTTCTCCACTGGTGTTTATTCGGGCGTTGGGCTGGGTTATTTTGCACGATTTTCCTCCTCTTGAACTACGGTAAACGCACCTTTGACTTTTCAAATGGAGGCTAACTTGGTTCTTTTCCCATGGCTATCCCACGAAGACTGTGTCTATCGTCACTACATTGCATCAAAGAAGAAGGGTACAAAAGCGCACAAGTCCATATGACGTTCTCAGCCCGTTGATTGAGAGTTCCTTGTGTTACACGAGGTCTGGGTTAGTACGGGATAATGTATATATCCATATGTATATGATGACAATGAGATTTTTATAGCCCTGACATTGGTTCTCACTGAACTTTCTCATATATGATCTGTCTTCGTTGAATGCACTTTGGTATCCGTGTCAGATACTCCAGGCGCTGGCTCTCGCAACAACTACGCAAGAGTCGGATCACAGAATCTCGCACTATTTTCAAGACAAATATGGGCAAATTAATATACATCACCCCCCCCCCCCCGGAATATGAAGGCGCCAATGGCGTGAGGTCAAGCCTTCATCTGGAAGGATTCGTTTTCCCAGACGTGTAGTGTGATTTAGATGGCGGGACCCCCAGCTCCCCCCCCCCCCCTTGTCAGCCAAAGGGGTGGCGCAGCTCACCTCTCCAGGCACCACAGGCAGTAAGCATGAACCTGACCTTGTGAGCGCCTCTTTTCTGTCGACCTCGTCTCGACGCAGGAGCCATCCTCCGTCCATGTTTCCTCTCTCCATCGTATTCATCATCTTGCCCGCCATCATCGGCACGTAATGGCGGACTATTCAGACCAGGAGAAGCTTGGCATGTTGTGTGCTGATGGAGACGGCAGGGAAGAGCTGTCCTTGTCCGTCGACCTGGAGGAGGCCCGGCACGATGACCCTCTGCCGCCTGCCAAGGAGGAGGACATCGGGAAGCAAGACGAAAAATCACAACAACAGCAGGGGGCGGCTACCATAAACCCTCGAAAGGGCTCTCGATACATGTTGATCCTCCGCCTGATCCTCTGCGTCTGCATCGGCCTCGTGGGCTGCCGGATCGGTCTCGCTGCAGTCAAGCTCTACCCGGCCAGACATTGCCCTTCACTTGTCGGAACGGCTGCTCCTGCGCAACTCGGCGCCAAAACGACACATCATGTAGTAGTACAGAAACAACACCGGCCGACCCCAGCCGACGACGACGACGACGACGACAACGACGACACCGTCCAGTCCAAGACGCCCGCAGACAGGGTCTTCATCTCGAAGATGGCGGCCGAGCTGGAACGCTTCGAAACCGGACAAGCAGAGTTTCCGCCCAACTGTTCAGACACGGTCCGGAGGACAATGACGTTCAACAGCAAGAGGTGTCTCTCCTCAATGATACAGCGTGCGGCCTCGACCACCTGCGGTCTGCGCTTCGCCGACGACGAGCTGGAGCAGATGCTGCGCGATCCAGACGCCACGGCCCGCTCGGCCTACTGCGACGAAAAGTGCCTGCGCGGGAGCGCGGAAGTCGGCGGGTGTGAGATGTCCCTGCACCTCACAAGGGAGGTGCGCGGCTTCAAGGCCGATCTGCTACGTAATCAAGAGAGGCAGTCGGTATACTGCCAGGCCATAGCACCGGCCACCAGCCACGACGACTGCGGCCGGGCCCTTGCCGCTATGAACAGGACGGACTGGGCCTTCACGCCCCGCGCAGCCAATCGAGACTTTATGCGCCAGGTGGACCGGGCCCTGGCGGAGCTGGTGCAGGCACAGGAGGAGGAGGCTGCGGCTGTGCAAGCTCCGGAGCAGCAGCAGCAGCATCCCGACCTGCGCGCCGAGGCCCAGAGCCCTCTTCTCGGCGAGACATCCTCACAGCAGCAGCAGCAGCAGCAGCAGCAGCAGCAGCAGCACCCTCTGGGAGCCACCATCTGCGCCGGCTGTTTCTGGCGGCAGATAGCCGGCACCAGCATGCGCGAGGCGATGAGCTATGCGGCCAGGGCCCCCGCAGAACACGTCGAGGTCGCGCAGCGGTACCACGCCACGTGCACGTCGCTGGGGGCGGCGGCGGGCTGGCTGGGCGGCGCGCCCTACGGCGACGACCCGCTGCTGTGGCGCGTGCAGATGCCGGGCGGGGACGTCATGCGGTACGTCGACTCGGACGAGTGGGACGAGGGGGTGGATGGTGGGCGGGCGCGTCTACGGGCTGAACGAGGCGACGCGCGAGGTCAGCTGGCGGGACAAGTCGGGGGCGGAGGGGCTGTCGCTGTGGCAGGTGCTGCTGGCAAGCAGGGCGGTCGCGTACTTGAAGATGGAGGATGGGAGGGATCAGTGGGCGCGCGAGGTCGAGCACAGGAGGGTGGCGGACGCGGAGTACTGGGCTGGGGCGGATGGTGGGAATCTCACCAGGCACAAGGGTCGAGACGGCATCATGGGGCTGGATGTTCTGAAGAGGGGGGGAGGTGTGCGTTGCTGTAGGCTGGAGGATGAATCTTGTGAAGGATGGCCTGTTTGTCCTTGGTAATGTCTTGTTTCAGAAGTAATGTTCCTGTGATATATGGGAGGATGAGTATGTAGGGAAATCAGCGTTCTGTCCTTCAAGGCAGACTCGTGTGAATCTCGATCATGTTCCAGCTTGTTATGTGTACATATATCGCTGAAAGAAAAGGCAAACTGAAGCATCATCTACTGTACTTGTCAGTTATGCAGGTGATTTGATCAGATTTGGTCTTCAAAGGCTTCCATTCGCACCCTTTGCGGCTCTTCCTTTGCTTGCCTTGTTCATTGCAGTTGTTGTCGCTGTTCTAAGCATCTCTCACGACAGCAGCCTTTATCAGCGGACGCTTGCAAGACTCTTCACCTTGGAATTCACAACCTTTACTATGGTGCCACGCAAGAACCTGCTCAAATATTCAATATCCTCAGCTGACAATGCAAGATATTCATTATAACCGTGTGTGAACGACCAAATAAGGATGAGGTCTTTATTTCTTCCTTTTTCAGTTTCCAGAACAGCTCGCGCATGCTATCTGTCTTGATCTTTGCATTGCTGGGGTGGCAGAATATGTGTGAAAAGAATCGGGACTGATGCTCAGGAGAAGCCGACGCGGAACCACCGTCTATGCCTTGCCATCGTGCAGCTTTCGGAAGAAATCCATGACGCCGGTGAAGACCACAAGGAGAATACCACCACCCTATTAGTCAGGTTGTTAGCAAGGCAGACAGGGAGGAGGAAACAAGAAAGCTCGTAAAGGGGTAGGAGGAAGAAAGTGCAAAAGAAACTCACCGGACCCAGACGCAACACCTTGGGCAAGAAGCCCTTGTACAGGGCACTGAAGCCCTCCTCCTTCATGACGGTGCCGACAGCAGGCCAGGCCCAGTTGTACTTGGGCACCATACCGGGGACCTTGGGGCTGTTCTGGATGCGCGACTTGACCACGTCCATGGGCGTGTTCAGGATGGTGCCCACCGTGCCGCCGACCGTGCCCGCCATGATGTCGTTGACCATCTGGCCCCGCTTGTCGCTCGCCTTGGGCAGCAGCTGGCGCACCTGGAAGATGCAGCCAAAGTAGCCCGCGTTCCACAGTATGTGGCGCCACAGCGTGCTCTCCAGGCCGTTGTACATGGCCAGCACGCCCTCCTGCTTGATCGTCTTGCTGACCACGTCCAGCATGCCGTTGTACTTGCCGGCCGAGGCCTTGTCCTGCAGCCGGATCTTGACGAGCTCAAAGGGCACGACGACGAAGGACTCGGTGGCGCCCGCGGTGGCGCCCGTCAGGACCGACAGCGACTGGTTCATCTTCTCGGCGCCGAAAGCCTTGCGGTAGAACTTGCCCCACTCGTCGTTGGCCGCGAACTTGGTGGCGCGCTTGGGGGCTTCCATCAGGATCGGGGCGGTGATGCCACGGTAGAGGCGAGAGAAGCTGAGAAGAGCCACGCAACATGTCAGTTCCTGTAGGCACTCCCACCCTCGGAGCTGGTCTTCACTGCAGCGTTTTGTACGTACCCCTCATTGCGAACGATCTTGGAAAAGCAGTCGAACATGCCATTGTAAGCGTCTGCGCCAGCTCCCGTGCCAGTCTGGAGTTGCCTGGGGTCCTGATCAGCTCGGATACCTCTCAATCTCCTGGATGAAGCTTACACTCTGGTCTTGACAACATCCAGCGGGTACCTAAAGCCAGTTATTAGCATCACCAGTGTCGCTGTGCCAGCAGCTCCTTGACACATACATAACCAGGATCTAAGAAGAGGTGGGGGTTGTCAGCAGGTCCAATTGGAAACAAAGAGAGGGCCCCTCCATACCTCAGACACACCGGCGACAGCGCCTGCAAGGAGAAGTCATGTCAGCTTTCCATGGCAACCCTGTGGGTGACCAACAGGTGAGACATGCGACTTACCGGCGGCGAACTGGTATATGAAGGGGAGAGGCTTGTCGGAGGACATCTTGAAGAGTGCTAGGTTGTGATGATTGTCAGCATGGGATTGAAGATGGTGGAGGAGGTGGTTGTTGCTTGGTGTTGCTGCCGTCGCAAAACTCACAGGGACCAGAGGCTGGGACAGGAGGGGCTGGGCGATGGGAGGTTGTGGAGAGTGAGGTTGATTCGAAATGTCCCGGCCACAAAAGGCTGTAGATAAAAAAGCAACTTACTTATCGGCATGCGAAAATCGGTTCCCCAGTGGTGCAATCCCCCACAGTCCCCAATGTCCCGGGTGCCTGGGCCCGTGCCTGGGCCCTCTATTGCCTGTGCCTTGGGGCCTGTAGCGAGGGCGGCATCGGATCTACGCGCCAAGACGACCCCCCTGCTTGTTCCCCCACATCCTATGCGCAGTTCTCCTCCTAGACCTGGGGGAAAACTGCTGCCAGCGGCAGAATACTCTCCCTGGACAGAAGCCTGTCGTGAGGGCACCGTGAACACATGGTGAGATGCAATCCAAAGATCATGATGACTCAACAGGATAGACATAAGACAGATATTAGACAATATCACAACTTTTATTTTTGTTTTTGCTGCGATTTTGCCAGTGTGCTACTGGCAGATGCATCTGGCCCAGGCTCAGTGATACACACAAGTTCTCCACGGATACCTCCCCCGCCTCTTCTTTCTTTTCTTCGGAAAAGTCTATCTAGCCTCTCGTTCAATCCCAGATCTTCTTCGTCCAGATGTTTGACGAGTTCTCCAATCTGCAGCTCTTCTCGCCCGCCCCCAGGGACACTTAAGCTGTGTCGTCAGTAATCAGCTTGATGACCTTGCCGATGGCGATCGTTTGTCCTTGGTCACGCTACGCACACAGAACATTAGCATCCAAACAGAAAGAAGGAATATGATGCGCAGGGATCGGAAGCTGCCTGTCACTACTTACCAGGGTGAAACGACCCATCTGCGGGTAGTCTTCGAATCTCTCGATACACACGGCGCCTGAAGCACCCGTCACCTCCATGCGGGCGATGATGCTGTCGCCCCTCTTGGCGTGCGTGGGCGGTCTCTTGCTCTTGCGCCCGGTACCCTTCTGCAGAGAATGCAGCAGTGCTGCAAACGTGACCTCCTCGATGGCTGCGTGCACGTGCAGCACGCAGTTGAAGCCGGCCGACAAGATGGACTTGAGGTCGAGGATGCGGATCTGTGCCTCGAACTGCTTTACGCAGTGCACCAGACGCTTCGGCGAGCAGAGCACGAAACCCGGCAGGATGTCTTCTTCCTCGATGCCGCGGAGACGCATTCGTACTTGGTCACCGCACTGCGCAATCGCGATCTCGTCTTCTTGCTCTCCGTACACAGCAGCCGCGTCGACCTTGGCCTTGTTGGGCATCATGATGAGGCTCATGCCCTTCTTCACGACACCAGCCTCAACACGTCCCTCCACCATGGTGCCCATGTCACGGTATTTCCCGGCAATAGCCATCATGAACGGTGCGTTGAGCTTACGCTCCAGGGCCTGCATGCCGTCCAGGTACTCGAGCAGAGACGGGCCGCTGTACCAAGGGCAGACTCCGTCGGGTATCCTGTCCTTGATGCCCATCAGGGATTGGGCAGCGATGGGCATGAAGAAGACGTCCGTCTTCAGATTGTATCCCGTGCCCTTCAGGAATACCGAGAGCTTGGTTGTGCACTCCTTGAAGCGATCCTCAGACCACTCCACGGTCGGGTCGTCCATCTTGTTGATGACAACCACTAGCTTGTTGACACCTTGGGTCTTGGCCAGCATGGCGTGCTCACGAGTCTGACCGCCCTTTTCGAAACCAGTCTCGTACTCGCCCTTTCGTGCGCTGCGTACACACACATGTTAGCAAAGGCTTAGGGTCCCAAGACCACCTCCATGACTCCCCCGAGGATTATGCTTACCTGATGACGAGAATGCCAACATCTGCCTGCGAGGCGCCACCGATCATATTTGGCACATATGTCTTGTGGCCAGGTGCATCCAGGATACTGTACTTGCGCTTATCCGTCTCGAAGAACCCACGACCGACCTCAACAGTCTTGCCCTTGGACCGTTCCTCGTTTGTAAGATCCAGCGCCCATGACAGGTACCATGTCTCACGGCCCATCTCCTTGGCTTCCCTCTTGTATTTGTCGAGCGTTCTTTGGTCCACCATACCCGTCTGGACAAGGATGGCACCACCAAGAGTCGACTTGCCGGCGTCGACGTGACCGATAAAGATGATGTTGACGTGCTCCTTGCCGTACATCTCCTTCAGGGTCTCCTCATCGACATCGGCGCTCTGCTCCTGCTCGACGGCCGCAGCATCACGAGCTGCCTTTGCACCGGCGGCACCTCGTGAAGGGCTGCTGCGTCCAGAGGAAGGTGTGGGCGATGTCTTGCCGGAGCTGGCCTTCTCGCCGGTCTTCTCGATAGCCTTCGCGGCGGTTGCCTTGGCGCCCTCCTCAGGCTTGGCCGCCTCCTCCTTGGTCTCTGCAGCGTCTTCCTTCTTTGGCTCCTCCTTGGCCGGCGCCGTACCACCAATCGACAGGACCTTGGCCTTGGGCTTGGGGGCGTCGCCACCAATGCTCAGGACCTTTGTCCCGCCCTCCTTCGCAACCGTCACCTTGGCATTAGGGTCGGACGAGGATGCGGCCGCAGCGTCGGTCGGTCGCTTAGCAATGGTGGGAGTCTGCTTCGGAGCCTGTTGTTGCTGTTGCTGCTGTTGCTGCTGCTGCTGCTGCTGAAGCTTCTGCTGCTGCTGTCCCTGCTGGTAGTTCTGGTACTGGCCTGTATGCAGGTCAGCGGATGGCCTGCTTGCAGAGTTGTCTCGCGCCCTGTCGGGGTCCCTACCGTAGCCCTGGTTGTACTGGGCCTGCTGTCCATAGACGCCCCCGTAGCCGCCCTGTCCTCCATATTGGTTGAAGCCCTGTTGACCGCCGTACTGCGGATAGTAGGCCTGTTGGTTTCCGCCATAGAAGCCCTGCTGGTACTGAGGCATGCCATAGCCACCTCCGTAGGGCTGGCCTGGCTGGAATGCAGCTGCGCCGGGCGTGAAGGCCGAGGCGCCTGGGCGGAACGACTGTTGAGCTTGATTGTTGCCCAGGTTCATCTGCTGGGCCTGCTGCGCCAGGTTGTCGTCCTGGGCAGCAGGGTCGTCCTCCCATGAGTTGAGGTTCGACATTGTGAGTCTGCTTGATGTGTACTTTGTAACAGACGGCGTGGTGGGATTGAATGTTCCAAAGGATGAAGAGAGGTTAGGTGGAGGGGTGCAAGTCAGACAAGAGATTCTTCCGTGGCGGGGCTGCGAGACTCGACACGGTGGGGTGGTTTAGGCGGGTCTTTAAAAAGAAAACCACTTTGGACTTGACACAGGGATACAGGTTGGCGGTTGGGTTGTAACCGTTCCGGGATGCTGCTATAGTGTGATTGATAGATCCTGGGCTGTGCTATAGGAGGGTTAGTGACTGGAGCAGGCTGTGGATGTCCTGATTGCTGCCTGAGATCTTCCTGCTTCAAGCCTTGCCAAAAGGTGGTAAGAATTTCAACAATAGGTTGGTCAGTTGATTGTGTGGTAGAATTTGCTGCAGCGGCGGGATCTCTAGCTAGCAATGGACACTGGCAGGAGGGGTCTGACCCCGCCACTGCATCATTATGGCGGGCTAGGGGCCTAGGGCTGTAAGCTGCCCAAAGCACTGTAGCTGAAGCAAGAAGCTAGGCACTTAAGCTGGACTGTAGTACCTGTGAAAGATCACTAACATGCTTCCATACACTTTCTCCAATAGATCTGGTAGTGCACAGCAGTTCTCGCCGTCTGTCACTGCAGACCAACCAACTAACTCATCATTGTTCAAAAGGGTTCAGGCAACATAGCAGATTTTGCTTTGAGTTTGGAAGCGTCCAGGCAAAGCATCTTGTTCTACCTGTCTTCTTCTCCAGGTGAAATCAGATGCCTGCCTACTAGACGTATACACACGGGAGTCCTGAAGATTGCAGCACCAGTCAGCCACTCAGGACAACCAACCCAAGGCAACCAAAGGAGAACCAGACCGGGCAGGCCAGACCAGTCCAGGAATGGACGCCCTTCTGGCTCGGTTCGGCGCGCAGGCCGTCAACTACGCCATTCGAAGCGGCATAGCCCTCACCTCGACTTATGCCATCGGGCAGTGCTCGAGGCTGCTCAAGACCATTGACGACCGCGCAGTGCGCACTGAGCTCAGGTCGCTGCAGGACCAGCTGAACAGCAAGATCAAGATCCTGTCACCGGTCATAGACTTGATAGAGTTTAAGTGAGTCATATCAGCCCTCCGAGTGATTTGGACACGAGGCCAGGGTGCTGACCACCAAGGTCATAGGTCTGGGCGTGGCAATGTCTTCTTAGAGTCAGCCGTGCCGCTGGCAAAGGCTCTTCATCGCGATATTGTCGCTCTCGGCAAACGGCTCGAGAATGCCGCACTCGCAGAGGAAGGCTCTCGTCGGCTGGGAACAACGGCCGCCACTGACGAAGCCCACCATGCTGAGCTCTTAGCCATCATCCGGGCGATCAAAGACCTCCTGGCGAGGATCGAGAGGGACATACCCACGCTGCAGCTGGCCATCACCGCCTCAGGCGAGACGTTCGCCTCGTCACTGCCGTCCGGCATATCCCCTTCTCGTTTTCTCCAGGCCAGCTTTTTTCTCAACCTCGGAGACACACAATTCGCGCGAGATCCCACCAGACCTGTGCAGATCGGCCCGTCTTTCTACCTGTCTCTTTACATGCTGTTCGTGGGTCATACCAACAGTGCGCCACAGCGGGGCAAATCAGAGCCTCCCAGGCCAGTCACCCCCGACGCTTCTCGGTCGGGAACGCCTATGAAGGACGAGCCATACGGTTTCGAGCCTGGCGAACGACGACCAATATGGCAGGAGGTCCTGCACAAGGCTCGGGTGACGCTCTGCAGGACACCCGTGGACTGGCACTTTGATCCTGCGCTGGGCTACGTTCCACGCGCCACGCACTCTGTCGTTTCCAGCCAGAATATTCCCTCTCCAGGAAACCAGATGTTTGGCAGACCAGATGAGTATTCTTACCATCTTGAGATTATCGAAGACCTAGACGATGGAAGGGTGCATGAAGAGAACTCGAGAACTCGCCCCTATGATGATATGCCGCAGGCAGGCATACGAGAATCCATTCCCATTCATCAAGTGTCCAAAATCTTCTACACTGATAGTGGAAGGCTTCTGAATATCGGCAATGCCGATGAGGCCGGCAATAACCCCATTCTTCTTTTGAAGCGGGACACGAGAGCTCCAACCGCTGCCGACATTACCGAACAAATCATGACAACCGGAAGCCCTTTGGCAGTGAAAACCATCGAAGACTCGGATAGCATCATATCAGATGAACAAGACGAGATTGACCGTCAGCTGCGGGAGGAGAGCGAGCCTCGCAAGACAAGGGCTGAGGCCACAACAGCCTCAGCCGGGCGGCAGCAGCAGAAGCAGCACCCTCTTGCGATGCACCTTCCAGCGCACCTCGATCCCGAGTGGTTAGCCCTAGAGGTCTTCGCAGAGGACGATGATTATGAGTCATCCGACCCAGAGGATGAAGCCGAGGACAGCCTCGGAGACCAAGACCCCGTGCCTATGATCAAACAAGCACGGCCTGCACCATCGCAGCGCTCGTCACTTGACGCGAACCTCCTAGCACAGATGAAGAACCTCTCAACGACTGATGTCACCGGCCGCTCCAGCACTCCCACGACATCTCGAGAACTTGACAAGCCACACGCGCAACGCGATGCTAACTTCATGGCGCGGTCGCCTTTTGGCTCGATCACCTCGTCACTGTCGCTCATGGAGATGCTGATCCGGCTCACCAGCCTGCAGGAGTTTCAGCAGGCAGCACACCTGTCCATTCCGGACTATATCTTATCATTTTTTTTAGAGGAGACATCCACCACAGGCATGAAGGGGGAGGAGCGGTGGAAGGCCCGCAACGAAGCAAAGAGGCGCGTTGGCTTTGATCCTTACACTGATACCCCCACAAAGTGAACACATAGCATAGCGTTTAGAATTCCCGGCATTTACAGCGCGTTGTGGCTTGCAGCATAGTTGTTCTTTTCATTCCGCAATAGTATTCATGACGAGCTTCCCTCAGTATCTACTTGATTTCCATTCATCTCGATTTGGCAGTTGCAAAAAACTTGTGTAGGCAAGCACATTTGATATAATCTCCAGAGAGTCCTGAGTGAAGCCGCCCGGTAATTTCGCAGCATTGCTTTGGAGATCAGTCAACGGGTCGAGTGTTTTGGTTACAGTGGAGTTGTACAGCAAGACAGCGCAGCTTGGCTCAACTGTGGCGGGCATTCAGTGGTGCTGCACCAAAGTGTGGCGTGGCTGCTGGGCAACGGCCTTTCAATTATGTCATCGTTTACTTCTGACAGGGCCCTGACCACCACTCGTTCAGTCTGGAACATGCCCCTCCAAGGCTCCAGCACTTTTCGGCAACGCCAACTCAGCCTGCAGCTTTGGATACGCGACACGCGTTGCTACATTACTGGCGAAGGCAACTTGCAATAGACGACGCATGCCGTTGCTTTGTTGTCATTGTGACATTGATCCAGCCATGCGCTGAGCTGTCCAGACAACCTGGCTTTGGTCCATCGAATGCGCAGCCTTTCGTTGTGAACGGGCTGTACTACGCAGCTAAACTCAGCACACTCAACAGCCTCCCTCTCGACCGTCCTTCATACAAATACCCTCCAAGCAGCCTCTTGCCTCGCCGGCTGTCCTCAACATGGCGCGACTCACGCGCACCAACTCCTTCAGCGACGATGATCTCGAGGTCATAAGCTCGCAGGCTGCCAACATGTCCCTCCACAACCCAGGCACGCCTCCGTCCCACAGATCGCCCTCCAAATCCACACCCAACCCGCCCGGCGAGGTGATCGATCTCACCAACAGCCCCGCCCAGGCCCCTCCTGCGTACAGGTCCCTGCACTCGGCGGGCATCGGCCAGCCTGATCCTCACCTCTTTGGCAAGCCGGGGAAGTTGATGTCCAGTCTTAAGCAGAAGGCAGCCAACGCCTCGAATCATCTCTTCTATCAGCCCAGAAACCGACCCGAGCACCACCGCGAGCAGAAGCCCTCAGCGCAGAAGCCAAACGAGATACAATCACCGGCGAAACCTCAGCTCTTCAGCTCCATAGGCCCCGACGCCTTGCAGCCCGAACAGCCCAAATATGTTCAGTCATCGTACTACAGAGCGCCTCAGGGCCACGCTGCCCTTGCCGATCCTACCTTTTACACAGACCCCGCCAAGGCGAACGAAGACCTCAAAGCGCTGCTCGAAGGCGGCATGGAAGATGACGAGGACGGAAATGGGGTTGAGACAAACCTAGACGATGGCACATTGGAGGGGATCAAGGTGAAGCTGCTGCCACATCAGGTGGAAGGTGTCAAGTGGATGAAGGGTCGTGAGCTCGGCCCCGTGAAGAGCGGAAAAGTGCCCAAGGGTGGCATTTTGGCAGACGACATGGGTCTCGGCAAGACACTCCAGTCCATCTCTCTCATCATCAGCAACCCGAGACCCAATAAGAACGGACCCGGGTGGAAGAAGAGCCTCAACGGCGTTGAGAAGGGGACGCTCGTCGTGGCACCGCTGGCACTGATCAGGCAGTGGGAGCAGGAGATCAAGGAGAAGGTGACCAAATCTCACCAGCTCAGTGTGTGCGTTCATCACGGTCCGAACCGCACCAAGAGATTTCAGGACCTCGCCCAGTACGACGTCGTCATCACCACCTACCAGATCTTGGTCTCTGAGCACGGCCACTCCACAGGCAACCTCAAGGCAGGCTGCTTTGGTATTCATTGGTACCGGGTCATCCTCGATGAAGCGCACACTATCAAGAACCGAAACGCAAAGTCTACAAAGGCATGCTATGCGCTCGATTCAGAGTTCAGGTGGTGCCTGACGGGTACGCCCATGCAGAACAATCTCGATGAACTGCAGAGCTTGGTTCAATACCTACGGATCTCCCCATACGACAACATAACGCACTGGCGAGACAATATCGACAAGCCGATGAAGAACGGCAATGGTCACGTCGCGCTCCGGCGACTTCACGCCCTGCTGCGCTCTTTTATGAAGCGTAGGACTAAAGAGATCTTGAAAGAGGAGGGAGCCTTGTTGCCAGGTGGCAAGAAGGCCCTTGAAGCGGCTTCCAAGGACGGACAGGCTGAAGCCCCTACATCAGCCTTCAAGATTACAGAGCGCAAGGTTGTCCCAATCGCGACAGACTTCTCGCCTGCTGAGCGCAAATTCTATGACAAGCTGGCCGAACGGGCCGACAAGAGCCTCGAGGCCATGATGAAAAACAAGGTTAACTACGCCAATGCGCTGGTGCTGCTTTTGCGGCTGCGACAAGCCTGCAATCATCCGAGTCTGGTGTCGAGCCAGCTCTCCCAGGACGAGGATGCGCTGGCTACCGACACTCAGAAGACTGCGGATACCAGCGTTGACGACCTTGCAGATGCTTTTGGAGGCATGGGCATTCAGACCAAGAAATGCGACATGTGTCTCCGGGACCTATCCCGAGATGCGTCAGCACGTGGCGATATCCACTGTGCAGAGTGCTCCGAGAATATGGATGAGATGTTTGCTGAAGTATCGGGACCCAAGAAATTCAAGGCAAAGAAGTCAACAAAACCCAAGAAGCAGGTGGTTAAGAAGGTAGAGAAGCAGCGCAAGTCACGGAGGCGGAACGTCATCATCGATAGCGATGATGAGGAAGAAGAGGGCAGCTGGCTCGTTGGAGAGGACCAGCAAGGGTCTCTACGCCTCGGAAAAGCTGGTGGTACGGACGACGAAAATGCTGAGGGCGGGGGCGAGTCGATTGGCGACGAAGACTCGGTCCATGACTCCGAAGATGAGGATGAGGATGACAGTCCACTTGACGGCTTCGTCGTCAATGACGAGGACATCAGCCAACCATCGGGCACATACTCTGGGGCTTATTCTGACGATGACGACGACGATAGCTTCGTGTCCGTCGACAAGTTTGAGTCACAGTCACAGTCTGTTGCATCGCAAAGGCATCCCAAGTCGTCGAGACGGGTGCTTGATTCCGAGGACGAGTCTGAGGAGGAGGAGGAGGAGTCGGAATCGGACTCAGAGGACGACTCTGGTGTCTCTGAGTCTGCATTTGATGAGTCTGAGCTCCTCTCAGGCTCACAAGGACGGCTCGGGGGGGGAACACCTCATGAGCTCGTCCAAGATCCGAGAGGTTGTCAGGATCCTGCACGAGGAGGCTCCCAAGCACAAATTCATCGTGTTCTCGCAGTTCACGTCCATGCTGGACCTGATCCAGCCGTACCTGCGGAAAGAAGGCTTCAAGTTCGTCCGCTACGATGGCGGCATGAAGAACGATGCCCGCGAGGAGAGCCTGCACCGCCTGCGAAACGACAAGAACACACGGATCCTGCTCTGCAGTCTCAAGTGCGGCTCTTTGGGACTTAACCTGACAGCCGCAACACGAGTGATTATAATCGAGCCATTTGTGAGTATTAGAAACAAACCGTCGATCCCGCATCTCACCGTCGTCGTGATTGGCCACGGGACGAACGCAACGCTAACGTGGACAACAGTGGAATCCGTTCGTAGAAGAACAGGCCATAGACCGTGTGCACCGCCTGACCCAGACCGTCGACGTCGTCGTGTACAAGCTCACCGTCCGGGACACGGTCGAGGAGCGCATCCTCGAGCTCCAGGAGAAGAAGCGCCTGCTCGCGATGCACGCCATCGAGAGCGGCATGAAGAAGGACAAGGAGTCGCTCAAGCTCAGCCTCCAGGACCTGCTGAACCTGTTCAAGCCGCGACACGACGGCGACGACAATGGCGGCAGGTCCGAGGGGAATGGCAGCCAGTCGGACCGGTCGGATGTCGATAACGTGATGCGCGGCTTGGCGGAGGGGGGCAGGCGGAGGAAGCCTGAGAGGAAGAGGGAGGATGATGTCTACGGGAGGCGGTGGTGATGGGGTAAGGTTTACGATGTGGGTTGGATTGGTCGCCTTCCGGACCTTTTTTTTTTCTTTTCCCGCCCTTCCCTGGAAAACACATACATGTTGGACGGCTGGTCGGGATATTGTCGAGGCTGTTATGCATAGAATAACGCATTACACATGGGATACGGGATGGCGTTCTTTGTTACTGGGTGTTTAGGAGGGATTGAAATCGCGGGAACCAGGGTCATAAACATGAGCTGCAAGTCAAGTAAATCGGGGTATCGCAATGTGCTATATCCACCCGTTATGTTCATTATTCGTCATGCACACTCCCATATATTCGCAGAGGCCCAAAGTCTCTACTGCAGTCATAATGTGGCTTGATCTTTGCTGGGATGACCCGCTGAACCCTGATTTATGCTCTCCTTCTCCCCCCCCCCCCCCCCCCTCTTCTCTTACTACGTCACAAACAATACCACCTTATGTGCATCCAATCTCCTTACTCCTTGTCACCGCCACACGAACGCAGCCTAGTAAGCCGGATTGGGCGGGACGTAGGGCTTATACCCACCAGCACCACCCCCAGTACCACCACCACCACCACCACCACCAGCAGCATGACTTGGGAGCGCCTGTCTCGCGTCATAAGCCGGACCGCTGGGCTGCAGAGGCGCCGGCGCGCCACCTCCTCCGGGAAGCATGCTCTCCGGCACACTCGGCGCAGGGTAGCTCGGGGCGCTCGGGGTGTGCTCATCAGGCGAGTAGGCCGAGCTCGAGTACGTCGCTGCGGACTGCGGGTAGTGCGGGGCTATAGGTGAGTCG
The DNA here is from genome assembly GCA_027559495.1 of Aurifilum marmelostoma. Taxonomy (NCBI): domain Eukaryota; kingdom Fungi; phylum Ascomycota; class Sordariomycetes; order Diaporthales; family Cryphonectriaceae; genus Aurifilum; species Aurifilum marmelostoma. Next base: position 925,367 of record JAMXSV010000010.1, on the reverse strand, counting down.
TAGACGGACGTCGATAGCTCCTGGGGGTTCTGGGGTGGTGCGTTCTGGGGAGGGCCCTGAGTGGTGTTCAGGCCTGGTGCGTAGGATTGTGGGCGTCTGTTATAAGCAAGGTGGTTTGGCTGTTGTGATTGCGGTCCTGGACGAAGGGCCTCGTAGGTGGATTGACGGCGTGGTGCTTGTTGGTTATCTGGACCTGAAGGGGCACCTGCAGGTTGAGAGCCGGGAACAGGAGGACGCGAATAGGCTATGTATTGGTTTGCTGGAGGTGGAGAGGTGGTGTTTCTGTGGGTTTGAGGTTAGTCGAAATGAAAAAAATAAGAGAGTTCAACTAGTTTCGGGCACAGGGCAAGGAAGGGTTCTCACGAGGAGCGTCGTCCATGTCTTGTCACCTTGAAAGACATGCATGAGCTCACATTTCCAAAGCGCAACAACGCCCGCCTCGGACTTGCAGATGCTACAGTCCGAGACGGCGGCAAACTTTCAAGACTTACTGGATAGGATCAATCTGCGCATTGCCATCCGAGGGCACACGACCGTCCTGGTCCCTCGGTGGATAGCTCTGCTGCTGCGATGCAGGCACCTCCGCGCCCGCCACATAGAATGGTGCAGGCGTTCCGCTAGGTCTCTGGAAGGCAGGGGACGGGGTGGGCTGTGGGTGTTGAGATGGAGCATACGGAGTGTACTGATGCTGTTGGGGGGGTTGCTGTATTTGTTGTTCTGTGACATCTCAAACTCGGTCAGGACCCCTTCAACCTCTTGGTGTACAGATCTATACATTCTAATGAAATCTTGGTCTAACCTTGAGCGGGTGCGGGAGTATAAAATCTCTGAGGATCTTGCGGCGCTTGCTGAGGAGCATAACCTGGTCCTGGCGTCGGCGCTCCATATCCCTGCGCATCTTGAGGCCCTGGTGTGGGATAGCTGGGACCCGATGGACCGCCATACCCCTGAGGTATCGCTGGTCGCATCGCGTATTGCTGGTATGTGGGCTGTGGTGGGTGTGCCATGGAGGACTCGAGCAAGGCCTCATAATCTCTCCGTGCCTTGATGAACTTCTCGTTGAGTTGGGTAAAGTCCTCTGGGAAGTGTGTTAGCTCTTGTGAAGTCTTTGTCTTACCAATAGTGAACCAGCGATCCCCCGGTCTGGGACTCACCCTTCTTCTGCGAGTACTTCTCGATCAGCTTGATCAGCTTTGGCCGGATGGCCAGCGTCTGATGGTACAGCTTGGAGATCTCCTCATTGTCCTCCTCGCGCGGGGCGCTGTTGGTGCTCAGCAGGGTCAACAGCTTCTCGACATTCTTGATCTCGGCGAACACCTCGGCCTCCATCTGCGCCTCGCGCTGCAGCTCCTCGGGCGTCGGGTCCGTGAGCTTCTCGACGTAGTTGAGAGGAAAGATGCCAGTCTTGCCCTTGAGGCTGCCCCGCCACCAGTCCTTGTACACGCTCTCCAGCACCGCAATCACATCTCCGCGCTTGAACTCGAGCTCACCAGGCTCGCTCGGCACAAAGTCGTAGAGCGCACGCACGCGGCTGACCGTGGCGGCCGTCGTCCCCGAGGGCATGGGTTGCTGCACAGGCGCAGCAGTCTCCTGGGGCGCCGACGAGGACCCGCTGGGCCCTGCGACGGCTGCCGCAGGCTTCTGCTTCTTGCGCTCCTCCTCCTGTAGGGACAGCTTCAGGGCGATCTGCAGCTCCTCCTCCTCCTTCTGGCGGTCGAGGTCCGTGAGACCAGTCTTCTGGGGCGCCGAGGGCGGCTGCAGCTGCGGGTTCGACTGCTTCAGGCGATAGTATGCGTCGTACATGATTCCCAGGTCGGCATCCTTGCTGAACATGTCACTCCACTCCTTCATGCGCTCCATGATCTTGGCCTTGACCTGGTTATGTGTGTTGCGGTCGTTGGCGAGCTTGAGAAGGGCATCGGTGAAGGCGCGGCTTGAGAGCTCGCGGTGCATCGGCTTGCCACAGTTCTGGCTGAGGGCGTTGGCGAGCTGTTGTTCGCCGGTAGTGAGGGTGACGCGGTCAGCTTATGATCACGTCGCACGAAGCAGCAAAGCACCAGCATGCGGACTAGAAGTCTCGCCACAATTTGATGTGTCTGCTCACCTCAAGTGTGTACAACTGAACGTTGGCGTTTCTGTGCGCAAGACGCTTTATCAAGGCCTGGACGGCCTGTTGAGAACCGTTCGAGTCGCTCGATGCGCGGTCGCACACCTCCATGATGGCGGCCCAGTCCTCCGAGGTGAGGTTCTCGTCCGTCGCCTTGGCTATTGTTTGGTTCGCCCAAGAGTCAGCACCCGTTCTTGGCCCCCTTTCCCTCAGCTGATGGACGACTGATAACAACACTACATACCGACGGCCTCATCGTAAGGCCCAGGAGCCGCTGCTCGGAACATGATGACAGTCGTGAGTCTCTGGCAGATGCTGATACTGATGTTGCCGGGTTGTGGCAATCCTTCGACGGTGGAGGTTTAGAGCTGATACGAGCTTGTCCCGCTCTGCAGTGTGGAAATCGTGTTCTCGTTGTGGAAGGGGTTGGTAGAATCGTAAGGAAAAGGCGGGTGATAGTGATGCAAGTTAATAAACCTCAGGGACGGAGGAATTACGCAGCCGTAGCCTGTGCTGATGAGGAGTGGTGCAAGAGAGAGAGCGAGAGCCTCATACAAATCGACTGTGGCGTTGGTTCAGGCTGGAGGAAGGCAGGTACGTACAAGGGTGCACGATGACGACGGACGGCTGTGCACGCGTGCAAGCCAGTGTAAGGATTAGGACCTTCCGTACTATGTAAAGCACTATAAACGTGCTGCGAAACCCTGTTTCCCATGCCCTGGGCCCTGGGCCTTGGCCCAAAACCACCTAGCCGCACAGCGTGGTCAGTGGCCCGCATCCACCGTCCGAGTGCCGGCTACGAGGGGATGCCTCACTCCATCACTCATTCAAGTTTCAATGTCGCTTCCTCGGGTTCCAGAGTAAGCATTGCGTACCAGCTTGCGCCACACCTTGTAAAGAGTCAACTGTCGACAGTTCCGGACCTCATGTACCTGAATGCCCCCCCCCCCTCCTCCCTCCCTTTCGTCCTTTTTCCTTTCTCCCGGCTGCACCTCTCAAGTATCTTAATAAGCTTGCTTGCATCATGCAAGACTGCCACTTATAAAATCGATCGACATCATACCCGAACAAATAACAGGCTTTTGCATGCTTTGGTGACTGTAGGAACTGCAGCATATTTACTACATGCAGTATTCAATATACCCAGACCGCGGCATACCCTCTGTTTCGCTCTCGGAGAAGCAGGCAAAGCGGGTGTGGATTGTATACGAGACTCGCTTGTGGACATCGGCACCGCCACACCACGCGGAAAAAAGCTTCGTCACCGCCAAACATAGCCAGATCAACCCACACGAAGAAATCATATCTTCTATTTCTATGTCCTAGTATGATACTTTGTATCCCAGGGCGCCGGGCTGTCCACCTTTCTCCGGTCAGTCCTCGCTATCTTGTTCGCTTCTTTGGCACCAGTAGGACAAACAAAGGTCTCTAGACATGCTGATCTTCCTGGTCACGGAGACCGTTGGCCACTGGGACCCTCGGCAGCGCCCCCGGTCGCAATTCCCAGATACAGCACCCAAATCAAGTACTAAACCACCGCACTAATTGATCTGCGTCCCATCCCAGCGCACAAATCCATCCATATGAACGCCGTTGGAGAGCGTCCTTGCCCGCATTGTTGCGGCTCCGCGTACCAGAAAGAAAATACCACAAGGAGGCTCGTCCATGGGAGCCATCCAGAATGTTTGTTCCTGTAATATAAAAGAGGGGGGGGGAAATATGTGCAATCTGGACCCTCACCAGAGGGAGGAAGGGAACAAGCCACGAAAACGCCGTAATGCAAATGCTACCAATTCTAGCTGGTCCGCCAGCTTCTTCTGCAGAGCTCAATCTGTCCGCCACCCATCGCAGGGGGCCAAGCCCTGGGAAGATAGTCTCGAATCCCGACGCGTGTATGATGATGATGATGAAGAAGCTGCTGTTGATGCTGATGCTGATGCTGATGCCCATGACACGAGCCTCACCACCCTCTTCTCGAAGTGCCGCGCTGCTCGTAACCACGCTCGTTCGTGCTGCTTCCGACGCTACCACCGCCGCGCCCCTCTTCGAGGCTCCGGCGACCCATATCGCTCACCTGCATATCAAAGACAAGTGGTTCGTCGTCGGCCTCGTTATCACCGCGACTCAGACCATGTCGACCACTCAGACCGCCCACAAAACTGCCACGAGATGACTGCGGAGGGGTTGGTCTTCCGCGGGTGCTTCTATACCGTAGACGTGGGGTGCCGTCGGTCGGCGTGCCGCGGAGCATGTTTCCTGATGTTGCCTTTTCGTGATCTGCAGAGCTGGGCGAGCCCGGTGCAATAGATGCCCGGATGTGAGCAGCAGGTTGCAGCGCAGCTGTGTCCTCGACCGACTCGCCGTGTTCCATATTGAACAGCGCGCTGAGCGTTGGGGGATCGCGTTCTGCGCCGAGGCTGATACTGCGACGGCTACCAAAGGCCGCCTCGCCATCGTCGTCTTCCACCAGATTGCGCTGCTGTTGCGCCACAGAGCTCGACCGACGGTTAGTCTGCAGCAGCCTGGGCGACAGCGGCAGCGGGATGTCAATCGCCGTGGTACCCTCGGGGCTGAGCGCGGCTTCCGCTCCCTGCTCCTCTTCTGTGGATGAGACTTCTGGGGCGACGCGTGTGGCCCGACGCGCAGCCTGCGCCTGGGCGTCGTAATCGATGATCGAGTTCTCACTGAGCCGTGATGGTATGGCTGGGGTGTGTGGTGTATGTGGAGAGAGTGGTTTGCCGGGAGATGAGGATACCGACATCGATGCTGGCGCCACCATCCCAGGTACGCTTGTCAGCTGTCTGCTCGATGAGCTCGAGGATCGGTGCATCTGCATCGATGATGCCATTGACTCTGTCAGGGCGTTGTTCGAGTCGCGCATGACCTGGAATTTGGACAGTTGTGCGACTGTCCTCTTGGAGGCCGCCTCGCCTTTCTTGGCGGACTCGAAGCTCGACAGGGTCTTCCGGCTGTCCAGGTGCTTCAGGAACTCAGAGATATTGTCGTCGTCAGCATTCAAGGAGCCGGAACTGGCCTGGCCTCCAGCCTCTGCCAGCAGGTCGGATCCAGGCTGTGCTATCGAGGACGACAGGCTCTGCCTTCCGCTGCTGGCCTGGTCGTCGTCGCCGCCTCTACTCTGGCCGCCAAAAGACAACCGATTCCGCCGGTGGCTGAAGCTGCTACTGATCCGGCTGCCGCTGGGTCTCGGAGACGAGCTCGAGGGTATGTCTACCGCTGGCGGTCCGCCCCTCAGAGAGGCCGGCATCCCAGCAGTAAGTGAAGTACGGTTTCGGGCCTGGGTAAGGGCGCTCACCCCCGACTGCCGCTGCGCCGTAACAGGCGATGCAGGGATTTCTCCCTCGGGGATCTTCGGTGAGCCTGACAGTGACCCTGCTTTAAAGGGCTGGAAGGACACCGAAGGACGCCTTGCTATCGAGTCCTTACCGCGGAGAGACGGACGGATGGGAAGGGAATTGGGCGGGTCTTCCATGCTCGCTGGTACAGAGCCAGCGGGTGAGCTGGTTTCTGACCCGACAGGTCTCACGGACTTGAGGGCGGTTATGGGACTGGTCCCCATGGGACCCGCGCCGTGGAATGTGGACAGGCTGCCATATGTCTGCAGTGCATCCTGGAGCTCAGAATCCTTACCGCGCCGTCGAGAGGGGGAAAGACCCCACCTCTGTCGAGGATTCGGCGCGACGGTGTCCCCTGCTCTGGGGTAGAGATGGCTTGAAAAAGTTCTCGTCGATCGCCGTAAAGCGCGAGCTGAGCAGGGACTCGGCGTCTACCAGCTTGAAGTTGCACTCATTCCGATAGGTAGCCGAGGCAGTGAGGCGACCTGCAGGCACGTCCAGATCTCCAAACATGTAGTCTGTCACGACGTCGCGGGCATCGCCCAGGGGCTGACGAAGAAGATCAAGACCCGTTGTCTCTCTCTCGGCCGTCAGGAAGCGGCACTTCACCTCTAGTGCAGAGGGTCGACCCTCCTTCCTAGACTGCAGGGCGAACTTGAATGCTGGCCAGAGCCTGGCCGTGCTCCAAAGCGACCGAAAGTAGACGACGGCCTTCTTGTAGATAGTGGGGAGAAGATGTTTAAACTCCTGGACCCCTTCGATCCCGACGGGGTGAAGCTCGAACCGCCAGCGCTCGAGTATGACCTCTGTGTTCCTCCTCTTGCCCGGAGGGCTGTCACCACTCACTTCGGGCAGGTTCAAGGCCTCGAGCACATCCCATCTCTTCCCATCGTCGTCCAGAAACACCAGGCACTGACTCGAAGACAGCTGCGACGCATCGAGATAGGTCTCGATGATCATAGGCGGGAAGGGATTCTCGAAACTCGTGGCAGTCTTCCAGATCTGGAGCTCATCTCGACATTGTTCAACCTCGTCGGTTATGAGGGAGAACTAGACTTGCATGTCAGCCCTATGGGGTGTGCGGTGCGGTGCGGTGCGGTCGAGGTCAGGTCAGACAAACGTACCCATTTGTTTGGTTTTGAATCCGCTATGCGTTTTGTATTGACACGGGAGGTGGCAACAATCGAACCGGCCTTGAGGAAGAAGTTCTGTCCCGTGTTAGCCCGAGCCAAGAGGCAACCACGATTGCGCCACAGGTTACCTGTATGATCTGATCCAGCTTCTTGACACTTTCACGACTAGGGCCAGAAGATGCAAGCTCGCTGCTCCCGGAAGGGCTCAAGTCTTCTGGCCGCGGGCTCCCCAGAGGTGTCCTCGCCTGCTCTCCCACCGCGTCCCTAGGATTGTTGGATCTCATGGGGTTGGTCTGAGGAGAGGAGGCGGGAGACGACACCCTCGGGGGATGTCTTGGATGTTGATGCATGCTGAAATCCAATGCTCACGGAGTAAGCATGTGTAGCAGTCAGGCTGAGAGCGGCAGGGCAAAATGTTGAACGTATGCAGGTCCGGATGTGAAGCCAGCGCTCTGGGAGGAGGCGCAAGAGCGGAAGAGGAGGTGGTGCTGTGGTGATGTTGGTGGTGGTGACGGTGGTGCTGGCAGGGATTGGCGAGTGTTTACTCTCGATTCCACCGGACATCTGCATCCATTGTTACACTTTTGAGGGGGATAAAAGATTCAAGATATGACAAGGCAGATTTTGAAGGGTTTCTGTGCCTGCACAAAGAGGGCTGTCGGGCTGTAGGTGGATATTGCAAGCACAACTAGCTGGTGTGGTTGGTTTCCTGCAGGTCGAGCAGGCAGCGATGCGATTGTCCAGTCACCAAGGTCCTTGACGATGACTCTTGTTGACCAGACTCCGCTGTAATGCAGGTCTAGTAAGTTGCAGACATCCTGAGAGGTGTGCACCTGGGATGTTCATCTGGGTGTCTTCTTCTCCTCTTCCCTCTGGACGAGAGCTCTCTCGATGACACAGGGCCTGGGAGCTGAGGTGGGCGGCGGCGCAAACTCTCAGGAGAGAAGGTTGAGATGGATGAGTGAGGTCACAAGACGGCGTCGATAAAGAGCAGGAGAGTTAGTCGATAAGACGGTCGGCAGGGGAGATCCACTGCAGGTCCTGACAGGGTCTGGCGTTACCGGGGGTGGACCTATGACCATGAGCGATCCCGTGTCGATGGGTTGAGTACTGTTTCCGTCAGGGGTTCGAGGGTTGCAGGGCGTGGTGCTGTCTGGTGCTGGTGGATGGGAGGTCTCCAGGACCTGATCAAGGTCTCGTCATGGGTGGTGGGAGCCTCGTGATGACCCCGGCGCTTCTTTCGTCATCCGATCGCAGGGTGAGAGATGGAAGCTGCTGCCACCGTCTACCAGGCGCTCCAGCTGCGCACACACGCTGACACGGTACCATGCGATAGTACCGCTGCGATACGCATTAGCGCTCGGCCCAATCCGTTGAGGTTCTAGTCTGCCGAGACAGGCAGCATGGTACAAGCTCAGAGAGACGGTTGGAAGATAGCCGCCCCGTCAGAAGGAGATCGGATCTGTCAGGGCAAGACATGTAAAAGGAGGTAAATGTTGACCGGAGGAGCAAAAGCAGTGTTGATGTGACGGGCTGCTGCATAGTGGTGGTGCTGCTGCACCCGCGAGAGTCAGGGCTACCTGGTTCCTAGCCGACAGCCACCTATACGTACAGGGGGGGTTCCTGAGCAGAGGGTAGCATTGACACACCAGGTCCTACAAAGCCACGTCTATCCGCATACTTTCAGGCCGATCCCTCCGTTCCAACCTCTCGAGACGAATTGGATGCCTCGGAGATGCGTTGGTCTGGCTACGACTTAGCATTATCTAGACGCCTTCTGCTGCAGTATGCACCTTGCCCCACAGATTCCCCTCTTCCTCTCTGCAAGTGATCGAGTAATCGAAGGCCTCTGGTTGGGGATCTTATCCGGCCTGCCGGCGTCCTCGAAACGGGGGGCTTGGGATAGCTCAGATACGTTGTACATGCTAAGAGAGTGGCATGCTATGTACTTTTCAGCAGGTACATTGGCGCAGCATGTACATCTGTACACAAGTGCCTGGTGTAATGTGCGTGCTTCCCAACAGTCAACAATTTATCCAGTGCTCTCTGATCCGCCTCCCCCCCCCCTCTCCCCTTTTCTGGAGATTCACAAAGTCCACATCAATATCGATCTTTGGTAATGCTGGGGTATAGCCCTGCCTTGATCCCTCCATCATCCTCAATTATGCTCAGTATGGTCTTGACATTACGACCAAGGATGTAGTAGCGGTCAACGGTTGATCTATGTAGCAGCTGAACTTCGAGTCAAGCTCAGGTCTACCTGGGTAGACTCGCTCAGGTTGGTACGCTGCGGGTGCTGTACCATAGTAGCAAAGCACTGGAGCTGGTTTCATTTCGCCGTGATCGGATGCGTATGGCCTCTAAACGGCCAGGAAGATAAGAAACGGTGCGCACATCCTATCAAAGGAAGAGCCGGTCAAAGTCATGGTGTCTGTCACCACTACTCCCACCACCTGCATGCATCCCACGACCTGCTTGACACCAGCGCTAAGTTGATCAATGCAGGGTACCAAATATAAGCTATCGATAAACCGCCACTTCCCTTGATTAGATTTGACGATGCTTCGACGATCCTATGCAGGCGAATAATTATGTACTTTTGTGCTTTTCAAGCTATAGCTGTCTGGTCTCGACCCTGAGCTTCCATGTGTATATGTTTGTGAACAGAACTTACCTGTTACACCACATCTGGTGCTGCCCTTCCCAATGTAGCCAAGACAAACTTTGTTCCTCCTGAGGAGACACACCTTGTCCTGACAACCATGCTGGACACAATAGCACAGGGGCTTGTATCACCTGTCCATTGTTGTGTGACTGTAGCTTCTGGGTGATGCTGATGATCTGAGAATGTTTTGGAGCCTACGCAGTGCTGAATGCTTAGTTAATGATTGGGTGAAGCAAGATCAGCTCTCCAGCATTTACTTACCGAATGAGGAGACACCATCTATGATCTATGTTCACGAGTTTGGGGGAGCACCAAGCTCAATCCGCAACTCTATCTGTGTGGGCGCCTTGTGCGCTTTGATTGTACAAGCTCGGCAATATTGTATACCTAGGTAGCATCTAAATTTCATTTTGCAAACACCAGCAACGCGTAAAGACAGTCATCAGTCAAGCGGGCGCATTGATACATTCAGTAGCCTTGATGCAGTCGCCGGCCCTATGATACTCAGAGACCCCACTGTGCCTGTCACCTCTCAACCCTGGCATGCATGCATCATGTATTATACTAGGGAGGTGGGTATCAGCCCTGCTGCTGCTTCTGTATATCCTTTCCACTCCTTCGACCACGATCTTTCACGTGCCGAGAGAAGAAGAGGTGATGAGCTGAGATGCTGCTCTTCCATGATTTCGAGTCATTTCGAATTCCAGGCGTCATGTGTGCTGGAGTGGGAGCTAATGGAGGACCTCCCGCTGTAGCACACTGTAAAACCTGGCCTTTTGATTGGTCGGCACAATGACCTCAGCTACCTAACCCCTCTATTGGCCGGACGCGCGGGCAGCACCTTCCCGGTGGCGTCTCGTAATATCGTCAATGACCCGTGCCGTGAGGACCAATCCGTAATTCACCCTCCTCCTCCTCTTCTTCTTTATTCCTGCCAAAAACCCCCAAGTGTCCTACTGCCTCGACTCGAAAACTGCTACCAACTCTTGCTCCTCCTTAATATCAATCGCTGAGCTTAGCCTTTCTCAAAGTCCGACTGCAGAACCGACTCGTTTGCGACATCGACCGGCGTGACTCTTATCGGCGTCCTTGACTTCCAAGTGGCAACTTTGCAAACGCCCACACCACCTGGCATATCGCGCAGCAGCACAACAGTTATATCCTCCAGACCGCCGTTAGCCAAGGCTCTCTCTTCCGCACTTCCCTCGCACCTTTAAACAAGCCGTGATCCAGCTCGAGGTCACAGCGAGGTGCAATTCGCGAAGTGTCTGGAGAGTCTAGGTAACAAAGACGCCGATCCGGTTTGATCTCATGAGCAGCCTTTGGAAGGCCTGGGTCGATCACGATGTCGATCGCTTTCGTCGCCTGCTGGCTCCTGCCGGCTATGGTGCCCAGAGCGCCTCCAAGAGCCCCCATATAGGAACAGGAGCGGCTGGTGGCGGCAGTCCCGGCGCGTTCGGGACTTCGCCTAGGATTGCAACAAAGATACGCAAGGGATCCGGTCTGGGCTCCGGAGGAGGGGCTGGCCGGCCTGGAAACACCAACTTTGGCCGCGCCGAGGTCAACAGCCGAGATCATGCTGGTTTGACCATCCTACTACGCGCCGCGTCCTCTGAGGCCCGCGATGCCATCGCCTTCGTCGAAGCTTTGCTCGACCACCCCGCCATCGATATCCACGTGCAAGATCCCGAGAGCGGATGGAACGCCTTGCATCGCGCATTGTATGCTGGAAACATCTCGATCGCTAGACTACTGTTGGAGAAAGAGCATAAGGACTTGACTGGACAGACTGTCGCATCCAGGGCTGGACGCCTGATCAGGACAAAGGACCACGAGGGATTGTCACCATTCGATCTATACAACTCGACAATCGCTCAGCGTGACGTGCCAAGCGTGAAGGACACAATAAATTCATCTGACGGAGACGACCTTCCGGGATACCAGCAGCATAGGGTTGCTCGCACGGCAGTCTCTCCCAACTCTCGTGGCGAGGAGCTCTTTGCTTTCGGGAGCAACAAAAATCTGACCCTAGGCTTGGGAGACGAGGATGACCGTCAATTCCCAGAGCGGGTCTATCTACAGCGATCAGATTATCTCCTACAGAAGTTCTACGAAGAGTATCTCATGAAGGCGAATCGAGATCTGTCTGCGTCAAGTTCCCTCAGTCTGGACGATATGCCGACCCTCACCCGCTTTAGCGACTTGAATGTCCTGGACGTGCAGCTTTCCAAGTACCACAGTGCCATTCTGACAACTGACCCGGTCTCTAACCTCTATGTGTGCGGTATTGGGCGCGGCGGCCGGCTTGGGCTGGGAGACGAGAATACCCGCTTCAACTACACCCCAGTCCAAGGTGGCCTCGCCAACAAAGAGGTAGTCCAAGTCGCCCTCGGCCAAAATCACTCCATGGCTATCACTGAGAGCGGTGAATTATGGACTTGGGGCACAAATGCGAACTCGGTTCTCGGCTATTCCTTGCCTGACCCAGTCAACAAGGGCGAGGAACCCTTCATTGCTACACCACGGCAAGTGTTTGGGCCGCTGAAGAAGGAGGCCATCGTTGGCATTGCTGCTTCGACCATCCACTCCGTGGCGTACAGTGGGGCGGCGCTGTATTGCTGGGGCAAGAATATCGGCCAGCTTGCCCTCATGGACGCAGACTCGAGATCTCTTGAGGTCCAGACTATTCCGCGGAGAGTAGCAGTGTCTGTGATATCAGAACCAATCGTGATGGCCTCGGCCATAGACAAAGCTACAACGTGCCTCCTTTCAAATTCGGTCGCCATCGTGTTCACGGCTTACGGATATCACGTCGTCAAATTTCCCCACGTTGATCCGACGGCGGCCAATTTCTTCTTGACTGGGTCCTCGAAAGCACCTCAAATCACCAAGATCGCATCCGGCGGTGAGACCATCGTTGCTCTGACCAGTACAAAAGATCTCTTCCACATGAATCTTCTAGCTCCCAAGGCAGATGCGCATTCATCCTCGTCGACCACAAATCCTACAAAGATCAAGAATGCTGTCAGCCTGCCAGTTCGTATCTGGTCTGCGCACAAGGACGGTGTCAGGTCGTTCGACGTCGGCGAACATGGGTCAGTCATCATTAGCACGGAGTCAGGAGTGGTATGGCGACGCATCAAGAGGGCCAAAGCCAAGGACTCCTTTGTTGCTGGTGCCTGGGACATGAAGCACAAGGACTTCAAATTCCAGCGTGTTCCGGGCATCTCGAACATCGTCGCAGTCAGGAGCTCCGTCTTTGGCGCTTTCGCTGCTATTCGGAAGGACTCTGGGCCGATACGGGAGCAGATCACTATTAAGCTGTCGACACTCTCTGATGATATCGCTTCGCTCAGTTGTCTCAAAGACTTTCGGTCTTCTGAGCCAGGCTCCCAGCAGAAGATGGGTCAACTGGATCCGCATCACACCTCTCTTGGTCAATTTTCACCCACCGCTCTCGAGGTGCTAAGATCTGCAGATCTTGATGCGGATCTGCGAAGCCATCTGGCAACTCGGCACTATTCAAACGAGGATCTGGATACCGTTGTTTGCACCTCATCTTCACCAGAGATCCGTCTGCCGGTTCATAGTTGGATCCTGGGGGGGCGCAGTCCGGTGCTGCGACGAGCTCTGCCAGCGGCTCGACTGCAGGGCTCCTCCGATGTGTCGGAATGTCTCACTATCGAAAGCATTGACGGCAAGACAACACTGACGTTCAACGGCATTGACGTTATCTCGCTCCTAAACTTTGTGTACTTTATGTACGAGGACCGAGTCATCCCAGTCTGGAACTACACCCGCCAAGAACCTGCTCTGGCCTACAGGTACCGCCAGATCCGTACCGAGGTGATGAAACTCGCTGCAAAGCTCGAGATCAGCAAGTTAGAAGCTGCGGCTCAGAAGCAGGTGGGCCCGATGGTCTCCGTGCATACCGATTTCCGCTCCGCCTTGGACGACCCAATGTTCTTTGACGACGCAGACGCGATCCTGCAGCTTGACGGGGACGAAGTTCCTGCGCACAGCAGACTGCTCCGGCAGAGATGTCCCTTCTTCGAGGCGCTGTTCCACGGCCGCTCTCAAGGTGCATGGCTTGCAAACCGTCGGGCCGCCGTGGGACCGGCTGGCTTAATACCTATCGACCTTCAACACATCGAACCAGAGACTTTTAAATACGTGATGCGGTACCTCTATGCCGACGTTGACGCTGAGCTCTTTGACGACGTCGTCTGTGACAACATTGATGATTTCTTGGACCTCGTCATGGATGTCATGGGCGTTGCTAATGAGTTGATGTTTGACCGGGTAAGCTGGAACTGAACCCCCCTCCGCTCCCTCAATCATTGCACTCTTCCCGCCCCTGCATGCGCACCTTTTGCTCGTCAAAGAATGCCACCTCTCGTTCGTCAACATCTCGAATGGAATTGCTCCCGGTAAAATTGCGTTGGCGCCTTCCAATCCAACGTTTTCAATATTCTCCCATACATCTCGCCATGCTGTCCTATCATACAACTATCTTGAATAGTCGAGGTCGCTAACGCTCCCACAGTTGTCAGGAGTCTGTCAACACGTGATCGCTCGATTCGTCAATACTCGCAATGTGGCCCACTACCTCAACAGCATCAGTCCATGCTCCGTGACCTCATTTAAAGATGCCGCTCTAAGATACATTACTTTACAAGCTGAGCACCTTCTCGAGAACAATCTTCTTGACAACCTCGATGATGAGGTCATCGAGGAGCTAGATGCCGTGGTGAAGAAATACCAACGTTCCCGCTGCCCTTCTCGCCGAGGCGACCAGGAAGAGCTGCATCTTCTTCTCGAGAAGAACCCGGATCTTGCCCAGGACATCGAAGAGGAGAGGCAGCGAAGAGTCAAGGAGATGGCGTTCAGGGCCAGCCAGAAGGAAGAAGAAAAGAAGCTGTCCTCCTCACTTAAGGGAAGATTTGGCAGCCTCGAGGACCCGACTCCTATCTCACCAGGTCCGGAGAAACAGGCAGGAAAGGGCAAGACGCGGAGGAATGAGCCTTTCAGCCCTGAATTGCGGCCCAAATCGACCCAGAATGACTTCATGTTCGATATGGACGACGATGAAGGGACGGCCGAGAGTCCGTCAATCCGCCCGCAGAGGATACCCGGCGGCAGACGACAACAGTCTGAGCTGGATCAGGTGCCTCCGCTGGCGAGTTCAGTCTGCGCTGACGACAGACAAAAGATTAAAGCGCAATCACTCTTGAGCCCATCACCAGCTGCTTCAGACCCAGCGTCGCCTCGTTTCACCGGTCGGCAGACTGTCTTTACCACTCCTGGGAAGTCAGGCACGCCTTGGGCGTGTGCTGCGCTGCCCACCACCAAGCTTGATCTGCGCGAGATCATGAATGAGGGATCCTCTGGGGCCTCAGCCCTGTCCGCGGGCTTGGCCGCTCAGAAGGCCAAAGAGGCCTCTGCGAAGCCGCCACAGCAGACCAAGATATCCCAGAAGGAGCGCAAGAGACAACAGCAGCTCCAGGCAGAGCAAGCTGCGAGGGAAGCCCTGACACCGCCTGTAAAGACAGCTTGGGACAAATCGTCGTCTACCGAGGCCAAGGCGTCGCCGTGGAAGACCGTGTCGAGGGAAGCCAAGCCCTCACCAAAGGGCATCGCCATGTCTGATACAGTCCTTCAGGTCCCACCAAACACAAAGCCTCTGGTTGCTGCTGAAGCCTCGACAAAGTCAATACCCCGGCGAACGCAGTCTCCTGACACGCGCCACTCAGGCCAGTCTCGAACTCCGACCACGGCACCTCCTGCTCGGCCGTCTCCAAAGCCGACAGCCTCTTCATCCATGTCCACGTTCTCCGCTGATGACCCATCCAAACCTATCGTGCCGCACTCCAAGAGCTACATAAAACCGGCTACCAAATCCGAGCCGACGCTCGGGCTCAGCATGACCGACATTATGGACCAAGAGACGCGGAACCGCGACAGGGTGAAGGAGGCCGTAGCCAAGCGCAGCCTGATGGATATTCAGCAAGAGCAAGAATTTCAGGAATGGTGGGACGAGCAGTCGCGGCGTACACAGGAGGAGGAAGCCAAGCGGCAAGCCAAGGGCAAAGACAGGGAAGAGGGGGAAACAACGAGGCGGTCGGAGGGGCAGAGGAGGAAAGGGAAAGGGAAAGGGTCCCGCCAAGGGCGAAGGACCCAGCAGTGGTGACAACGCCAACGCCTCGAGGGCTGGGCCTGTTGGGGGCGAGACGACGGGGAAACCATCCCGAGAAGCTGAAAGAAGCCGCGGTAATCGAAGGGGGCGAGGAGCCCGTGGTGGTGCCGTGAAAGACTCCTCATGAGGGGCGATCATCTGAGAAACCTACGGACTTGGCTACGTCTGCAGATGTTGGAAAAAGCACATCTTCATCCCAAAGGAATATCTGTGCCGTGTGCTTTGATTGGGGCTATTGCCCAATATCTCAGCCTTCAATTCATTGGGTTGTTGACTTCTTGTATATACATACTCATCTCCACTTCCAGCTCTCTCTGTACATATAATGAGTCTGTATGTACATACTTGGAAATGAAACCACGGCGTCATGTCCCAGGACTTTTCAAGAGGATGGCACACATGTTCACTGGCGCTTCCTTCATCTCTGCGATTCAGGTCTTGACTCATCAATAAGTGGCAGGAAAGCACCCCAGCCGCCCACCATCGATGACCACGACATTGCCATTGCAATAAGCACCAGCCCTGGAGACCATGTACAGAACAGTACCCATCATGTCGTCCGTGTCGCCAGTACGCCCGACGGGGATCATGGATGTGACCACCTGGATAGAGCCGGTGCTGCCCTGCTCAGCGCCTATGTTTTGCAGGATGGGGGCAGACATTTCAGACGGGAATAGCCCTGGGGCGATGGCGTTGACCCTAGAGCAGTTGATCTCGTCAGTGTACTGTATCATGATTCTTCTCTTCCTCTCGTCAAGACCCCCTTCACAAGTGATCCTGCCAGTGCTTTGATGGACGAAGAAAGTTGGGGGGGGGGGGGGGCGGGGTGGTCGCAAAACAAGTGTCCACTACAGACTCACCTGATCCCCCAGGTCGGCAAGACAATAGCCAACTGCTTCACGGCATGCGTAGTCGCCGCCTTGCTCTGCCCATACGCATACCCACCGGGCGCCCTCCTGTTAAACCCAGCAATGCTGCTCGTGACGACGACCTGGCTGCTCCAGCCCAGGTTGCCCTTCTTGTTGCCCCTATCAAGCAGGTCCAGGCACGCCATGGTGGTATACCAGACACTGCTCACATTGACCGCAAACGTCTGCGCAAACTCGTCCATCGGCACGGCCAGGTGCTTGGCGGCCCAGTCCGCGGCGCTGATCAGGTGCTGCCCCTGCTCCTGCTGTTCCTGGGGGGCAGCAGGCGCGGGCACCTGGGGCCCCGCGACGCCGGAGTTGCAGAAGAGGAGGTTGAGGTAGCCGGCCTCGGCTGCGATGCGCGAGGCGAGGGCGGCGAGGGCGTCCTGCGAGGTGACGTCGCAGGGGCAAGGGATGACGACGCCGGGGTCGATCTGGGCGGCGGCGTCTTGTAGGACCTCTGGGCGGCGGCCTGCTATGTAGACCTTGGCGGCGCCTGCTTGGGCCAGGGCGCGCGTGATCATGAGGCCGATTCCGGTGCCTCCTCCGGTGACCTGGAGTTGTGGGGGGTCATATCAGTTAATTCGTTGTGGCGCGAGGAGAAGAAGAGACAAGGGGGAAAAGATGTGTAAAGAAAGAAATGGGTCTGTAGGAGGTTGTATATATATGGAAGATCTTTTCAGAGTGTGGCTGCACAGATCTCACAGCGTACCATCAATCTTGGGTAGCAGTAAAAGTCATGAGATGTTGTTGTGACATGTGAACAACTGCAACTAACATACCAGAGCCACCATCCCCTTCACGGAGAATAGGTCAGTGGGATTGCCGGACGTCGATGAAGCCATGGCTGAAATATAAGTAGTAGACGAGACAGAAGACGGAGGAGGGTTGGAGGTGTCGAAATGAAGTCTAATTGTATGTATGTGCACTTCTGAGGTTGGTCGAAGGTGGGACGGAATATAAAGGTATCTTACTGTAGATATAGGCGTCCTCTGTCCCTCGATTGAGGGGTCACTTTAAGTATTCCAGTAGGCTGCTGCTGGACTCGACTTGGTCCTCAGCCACCACTCAGTCGCTTCCCTTACAAATCGCCCCGCTCAAAGAGGTGATTGACGCATTAGTCGCACTCGCGCTGGGACTTAAGATATTCCACCCACATGCATACAGGAGGCACGGCCGAGGGCCCACGTCCGCATCATCGCATGATACTGTACCTACTAAACACGAGGTCACTCTTGTGAGTACATGTGCTGTCACTATTGTCCTGGGTGGGCGTACGTTCTTTGGAATTGTGTGGCTTCTGATTGGACATTCATGATCCAAAAAGAGATGGCACTGGGTATCACTTTCTATTCATTCATTCAAAAACAACCCGCTTGCCCTGGAACGCAGCTGTCTGTTGCTGCTCCTTGGCCTTCTTCTTGGCCTCCCACGAGGGATGCAGAGGTCCCTCGTTGTCCTTCTTGGCCGCTGCCGCCCGTGGCCGTCTCGGCTCCAGCGGTGTCAGGTTCGCGTTGTCTTCGGCATCGTTGCCCGACTTCCTCCCAAACGGGTTCTTGATGCCCTGCTTCCACGGCGTCCTCGAGTTCCCGTCCACCGCTCCACGCTTGAGGTCCCACCCGGCGTCTCGGCCCGTCTTCTCCCTGCCCAGGTGCTTTGCCTTGTCCTTGAACTTCTTCTCCCAGATCGCCTGTCGTGCCCGCTGGCCTCTCCTGTTCTTGCGCGCCGCCGGTGCCACGTCGATGTCGGATGCCTCCGACTCCGAGCCCGAAATGTATCCACCCATGAGACTCGGCAGTGTTGTTGTCTCCTTGCTCCTGCCCTGCTTTGCGACTCTTCGTGCCTTGGGTGGTGGTGATATTGCAGATGAATCGGAGTCGTCCTCGTTCGAGTCCTCAGATGCCTCCTCGTCATCATCTTCCTCCTCCTCCTCTTCTTCTGCCTCCTCCTCAAAAACGGAGATATCAGATCCGTCGTCCTCTGACTGCTCCGACGCCGAGATGTCCGTAATCTCCATCGGGTCCAGCTCCTCATTGGCAGTGTCATAGTCCTCCTCGCCCTCCGAGCTTCCAAGTCTATCCTCAAAGCGTGACATGGCCTTCTGCTCCCTCTCGTCCATCTCTTCTTCATCATCATCATCGTCGTCGTCATCCGACAGGCCATTCCACTCGGTCTCGTCCTCGTCAGAATCGTCCGCGTCCTCATCAGCGCTTTCTTCCTCAGAGTGTACCACTTCCTCTCGCTTGGCTTTCTTCTGCGACTTTGGTTCGACCTGATCCGCTTGCTGCTCCTTCAAGCTATTCCTGTCGCTCTCCTTGTCACCCTTCTTTGCCTTGCCCTTCTTCTTGTCGGGCATTGGTACGCGCAATGCCATGCAGACGTCGATCACGGCCTTGTCCAGGGCCTCGCGGACCTTGTTCTGGTTATACAACCCACTCGTCACATTGTGTAGTGCAGCTCGCTCCTCCTCCGATATATCAGGCTTCGGTATGCCATCCTTGACGCTCTCTGGGAGCTTGGGTGACTCGGCTACGGCCTTGATCTTCAGCAACGAGGCGCACAGGTGGGCGTTTGCGACAGATTGCAGGTCGAGGGACTGTGCAAGAAAAGAAACGAAAACAACAAGGTCAGTGCTTCAGATCATCATCGTAACAATGTAGTAAGTGCCGAGCGTGTTATGAACTGACCTTTAATACAGCAATCTCTTTTTCTATCCTGACCTTCTTCTCTGGTGTCGACTTTGGATCGCGAAGGCGTTTTGCCATGCGCTGCCTCTCGAAGCCCTTGGCTACCTTGAGCATCCGGAACAGCTCCGTGCTGTGGCGCGCCAGCTTCTCCTCCAGCTCATCCTCAGCTCGCTTCCTTTTTGGCATACTTGCTGTGTGTGTGTGTGTGTGTGTTCTGACTGCACAATTTGTTTTCCCGGTGCACAAGTTGCTGATCGAGTCGGGCGTAACTTTTTTTCTTCCTTTTCTTGTATCGAAAGACCTCCAGCAGGTTCAGTTGGTAAAGTCACTATCTACTCTTCACCCTTCCTACACGGTAAATTGTTAAAGGGCTCTCCCAGGCCCCTGTAGCCATCACCTGGAGCCCTGCAAGCACTAGCTAGACCCTGGACTTGCTTGGAGGGGCAGATACCCCCCAGACGGTATCCCCCCCCCAATTATCCCTGCCGCCAAAAAGTCGCGGGTCAAAGGCGCGTCTCATCTCTCCACTACTGCCGCACCCGCGTCGAGGCGTCCTTGCCCAACTCTAACACCCTCGTCCTCACCCGAGCGCCACGCACAGCCGAGCGCAGCCACGCAAGCAGTCCGGGGGACAGTACTCGTGTAAGCTCGAGGGAGTAGCAGCAACTGCGAATCTTCTCCCTGGACCGGGCTCAAACTCACTTTCTGCGCAAGGGGCAAATCTGCCGCCAGTATTTCTATTGTCTCTGGGGGAGTCTCAAGGAAACAAAGAAACGAAACACATCCAAGAAAGTACTCGGCCAGTACTTCAACGTCCTTTTACGTCGCTTCTTTTAAAGTTTGCAGCGCGCCTGCGCAGGATGATCGCATTCAGGTTTACTTCAAATCGATCACTTTTTGGTCTACACTGTGTTCCCTGAGACCTCTGTTGCTACGACTAGGGACGACCACGTTACGAAGGCGGCGACGGCGGCGGCGGCGGCGACAACGATCCTATCCATTCACAAACCATATTCCACGACTAGCACACAAGACGGCTCATATCATATCTTCCCTCAACGCTCAATCACAAGAGAGAAGGCTTCGACAATTCACAAAACGTCTCGCCCTCGACCTTATCTGCTCCTCTCTGCGCTTATACACTCTGCCCGCCAAGTTGTTTGAGGGGGAGAACAAGAAAGAAATATACCACTTGTCAAAATGATGTCCTCACGGAACATGAACAATCTCCCCACCCATGGGGCTCCCTCAAGAGACGACTTTGCGAAATTAGACGAGCGGCAGAGGGACCAAATAAACGACGTCGTAGGTTATACCCTTTGTCGCTGTTCTACCCTTTCTACCTACGTCCAGGCTGGTGGTACTAACAGGATTCGCCATCCGCACAGTTTTCCGTCTTCGACGTCAACAAGGACGGCCGCCTCGACTACCACGAGCTGCGCTTCTGCCTGCGCGCCCTGGGCTTCGAGCTGCCCAAGTCCGAGACCTACCCGTACCTGGTCAAGTACGGCATCCAGCCCATCGACTGGGACCCGAAGCGCGAGTGCACGCCCGTGTGGCGCGAGTTCACGCTCCCCATATGGCAGGGGATCGCCGGCACGCTCATGTACAACCGGGACCCGGTCGGGGAGTGCCACCGGGCGTTCAAGCTGTTCGACGTGGACGGCAAGGGCATCATCGCGCTCGAGGACCTGCGGCGGACGATGCGCGAGATCGGGCAGAGCATGGAGGAGCAGGAGCTGCAGTCGATGATCAACGAGTTCGACTCGGAGGGCAAGGGGGGCGTCAACGTGGACGAGTTCACCAAGATCATGATGACGAGAAAGCAGAAGTAGGGTTCTGCCGGGCCGGCTGCGGAGGAGAGAAAGGGCGGCAGGGCTGCGAGAAGATGAGAATTAAATATTTGTCAAGGTCAGCCGGTGTCTTTGTCTTGTTCTTGCGCAAAGCGGCGATGAGAAGATGGACTCTCACCCACTGTATGAGAAGATATGAGATTTTTTATTTTTTTTACTTTTTTTGGTTCATACACATCCACAAAGACAAGACCAGCAAAGCTATGGATGCTAGTCTGGTTTGCTTGGTCAAGATCATTACGACGGAGAGTACATAGCAGTCTCACGCACAGCTCTATTCGTCAAAGATCCAGTCTATATGTCCACCAGCCGGCGCCAGGATTTAATAGAGGGAAAAAACAAGAGGGACAAAGACACGGGATAATGGCTTCCCATCACACAAATGCAACGGTGAAGAGGAACAAGCACCTGCTGCTCATGAGAAGATCTTGGGGAAGAACCTCGGCGTGTTCTTCTTCCACTCCTGATAATCCTTCCTGTCGCCGTACCGCTTGTCATACTTGTTCTCCGACAGCGGAATGCCGCTCACCTGCGTCACGAGAAATGTCGTGAAGAGCGGGCTGACATAGGCCATGGCCAGAGCACCAAGGATGCCAGCCGCGCCTCCGCCGAGGCCGAGAGCTGTCTGGACGGCGGGGCTGACCAGAACGCCGGCTGCGGTGGTTGCGAGGCCGGTCCACAGGGTGGACTCGCCAAAGTAGTTTGGGAAGCGACTAATAGCAGAGAATGCCTGGTTAGAGTTTTGTGTAATGGGTGTGTGCGCGCAAGACATGGAAGGGCTCACCTCCGGCCCCAGAGACCCCTGGTCAAGAAGTCCTCCTCGTGCTTCTTCTCCCGCTTCTCCTGCAGCCACTTGGTCTTTTGCCGATCAGCCACGATCTCCGTGGTGATGCCGCCCACCCACAGGGCGATTCCGAGCACGTCCGTGAGCAGAACCCAGGCAGGGAGGGCGTTGGCCAGCACGCCCGCCGGCACGGAGTTGAGGGCGATTACGGGGAAGCAGATGAGGGAGCACCAGGTTGCCTGGGCCATCCAGGCGACCAAGAACTTGGGCGGGGACTTTTTTATCTCCTCGAAGCGGGAGTCCTGGCCTTGTTGGAGGACGCGCTGGAACAGATAGGTGCCCACTTTTTGTATGTTTTAGTGATTGCTTTAAGGTGGGGGAACAAGACTGTACTACGACGGAAAAAATAGGAGGAAGTGACTTACGCCTTGCGGCCCAGAGGCACACCGCGGCGGTCAGGGCGACTTGTCTCCAGTTCAGCGCAGCGGCTGCAGGGTTCGTGAACGGCGCGAGCAGGCTGGGGAGGGGCTTGGCCAGGGCTGCGGCACCACCGGCATACCTAGCCCGCAGGGCGGGGAGGTAGAGGCTCAGGGCGACGACGGAGATATTGGTGAGGGCGCCGGAGAAGTCATAGAAGCGTTCTGACTGCACGGCGATGGAAGGGGTAGCGAAGGCGGCCTGTATGGCAAAGGCGGCGCCCACGGCGGGCACGGCGGTCCGGAGCAGCGGGGAGGAGAAGTTGGTGAGGTGGAGGAGCCTCTGGATGAGCGCCATTGTGGAGTCTCGAAAGGCAGCACACGAGAGTGCCAGTCAATGGTTATGTGGTCGGTTGAGATCTCAGTGGTGAGGTCTCAGGTGCTGCCGAGAGATCGAGAAGGGGGGGGGGGGGGGTGGCATTTGAGGTCTTGAAGTAACCTTGAAGCTGAAGCTAGGGCTTGTCTGTGACGTGATGGATAATGGACCTCGAATCGTCCCGAGCCCCGACGTTTCTTAAAGCGTGGGGGAAACGGTTCCGAGATTTGTTATGGTTTTGTGCGGTTGTGTGCTAAGACGCACACTGGAATAATCATAGGGAACATGGTGAAGGATTACACCTTCTCGATAGCCTCCAGATAAGTCGATGGGGGGGTTTGTGAATTGAGCAGTCGAGATCGAGTTCGTCACTAAGTATTAATTAGTATACGGCGCAGACGGCCCCACCCGGACGGAGACTACGGCGGGTTCGGTGCCGGACACATGTGCCCACTCCGAATCTGTCCAGAGCGAGGTTCTTGGCAGGATTACGTGGTTAAGAGTTATACTGATCAGGATATGGACAAGTTTGTATAGAGAAGGAGGCCATGAAACAATGCTTATAGTGTTTCACTCCACCGTGGTTTCCATTGACAGGCTTCTATTCCTCAAAGCTTCACTTTCGAGCACAGAAATACGGGATTTATGTAAAGATGGGATTGGTATGCCACCAGTGGACAGTTCCACCAAAATTAGCCACACTCACCCAATGTAATACTGCCACCGCAACACATCAGAGCCAAGACAGGCTGCCACTGAATACCATATCACAAACGCCACCATCTAACTACTGTAAGCTCGTCTGCCAGCACACATGTGCAGCCACAGTGATCAATCAACAAGCGATCCACCAGATCACTTAGTCAAATCAGTCAAATCAATCCACGTCCGTATCATCGTAACCCTGTGCAGGCTTCTCCCTCACCACTCCAACCAGACAGCCAGCATTCATCGCGATCCTCCGAAGGGGCGCAAAAATATCAATAAAAGAACCTTTCTGGAATGTTTCATATGGTTGTACGATATATCATGTTCAAGTCCTCGAATCTAGTAGCATAAATGTGCAAAGCATCTTCAAAAGACTCTACCTCATCCAAGCTTCTTGGTGGGCTGCGGATGGTTGTTCCGGTGACATTGGGTGGCATCACACGCAGGCGCCTGGCATATCTCAACGCCGGATACCTAGCAAGCATATGTAATAAAACGCTGTCGGCTGAAAGATGTCCAGAGTTGGGAACGGAGAACTGAATTATTTTCCCCCTTGACTTCCGATCAGTTCCTCCCGCCTCTTTACTCTCAACTGCAGCCTGTGCGCCAATCCAACCTGAGCAATTACACCTCCGTCTATAAAAACAAGACATTTTATGCTACGATCATGTCCGACGATAATGAGTGAGGGATAGTTGGTCGTGCATCCAGTATGATCGAAGATGCTGACAAGCATGTTTCTGATCATAGGTAGAAGCCAGCCTCTCTGTATTAACTGGATATCAAACTTTTTCTCGCCGTTAAGACTCAAAATCTACAACGACCTCAACATTTCCATCTTGCTTTCGTCTCACATAGCTCAACTCGGGCACCGTAAAATGCTAGATACGCAGCGCAAAATAGGGTAGAAATGGACATCGCAGATAGTAAAGTCATCAGCACGGAGGTAGCTGCTGTCCCATATTTTCGCACTGGGAGTGATAATGGCAGGGCGTTGTACTCACAGCAGGTCCACAGCGAAGAGAAAAGGCGAGATCCTGATTGCCATGCCACCTGTGGCCAGCGAGGGCATCAATGCCCATTGAGGAAGGCACGATGATGAAGGAGCTCGGCTGACAACCTTGGAAGATGCTTATGCAGCTAAAGCCTCATGAACTGCTAATACCTCCAACGATGGATAATCAGTAGCCAACATTGGTTATTGAAGCGGAGTATCCCAATCTTTGATTCAGCTGCGACAAGCTCGACAAGGAGCAACGGCAACCGCCCGGGCGTGGACGCCGCCAACGTACCCTGCTGCTAGAAGTGAATTAATCAACAACTTACTATTTATTTGTATTTTATTTTGTTGGTCTAGCCGACTGAACATGGGAAGGGCCTCCCAAGGGTCTCATAACCTTCAAGCCCGTGTCCCTCCTTCCCATCTCCTTGACAATGAACCTGGGGAAAACGAGTGGCATAGGAAAAGCGCTACAGGATGAAGGGACAGGAAAGAATGGCTGGCTGGCCGGCTGGCCAAGACTTTCTACGTGAGGGCAGCGCCTTGCTAAGCAGACAGACCAGGCCAGTGGTCCAGCGGCCTTCGCGCAGATAGCAGTAGTGTGCTCACAGTTTCTTTGGACCAAGACTCTGGTGCTGGCACCGAGACCGTTGAAATCCATCTTCGTCTGAGGCTATCTTCTCCTCTGCATTAAGAGTATTCACTAATTACCATTTGCTACCGCACCAGTTCGCTTCGTCCCCAGTACTTCTTCGTGCTGGTAGCAATCTGGTAAGACCTGATCGACTCGTACCGGTCATCATATTGTCCCCAGCTTTATCTAGGGATTATGTGACAAGAGTTGACAACCCTATATAAGCCATATATTCATCAAGGATTAGGACTCAAACTAATAGAGCCTGGCAAGGTCAGCAAGGCGTCTTTTGAGCTCCATTCTTTCCCTCGTGAGGCTTGATCTTTAATTCGCTATATCAGTCGGACCTGTGAAGATGAGCAGAATCTTGGACTGCTCAGATATGGTCTACCATTGCCGTCCCGATTTAATGGCGTTCCCAATACGCGCCTGCCGTTGTCTCAAGAGAAAGGTGACGATCGGTCGCCTCGCTTGCAGGCATCTTCAACCCCCCGACTCAGATTGACAATTGAAGTCGCATCTCGGGCGCACTCGCCGCTTGGGCACCCGAGCATGTAGCCTCCAAAAAACCCTGGTTGTCGCTGCCCAGATATAAATACCTTCTGTTGCGAGGAGTGGTCTGTAGCTGCCGCAAATGCCGGTCTCTCCACAATTAATTTGGCATATGACCGAAATGTAGCTCATTTCGGAGCATGTTCTGCATTATCTTGAACGACGGTGGTTCCTGGGGTGGGAACACTCTCCGTTTCGAGCGGTCTAGCGGCGGCCTGGCTATCTACTAAGGCCGCTTCAGCTTGTTCATGAAGCAGAAATTTCGCTGGTTGAGTGACCTCGGGAGACTCTTGTTCAACTTCTTGGGTGCACATCATTTCGTATGATGCGTCAACCAAGGCGGATATGAATGTACTTCTAGACAACATGCTAGATATTTGCCAAAGTATGAGAGAGAGATATAGTAGATGTTCTGCTAAAAGAGACGAGGCCGTCAAAAATGGATGTTTGCTACAATCAGGACTGGCCTCTCGTACACGCTGGCCGTCTATATGCAGGCACCCCTTTAGATGATTGGGACCTTGGTGTTTTTTTTTTTTTCACCTGACAGCGTAATTTAACGCGTTCGCATTGTCAGGTCAGACGGAATGCAGTACATGGCCTATGGCGCCATGGAGTACGTTCTGCATGCTGATCCATCGAGTCTGGGGCGGGATGACCGGAAGGAAAAGAGAGGGGGGAGGGGCCATTGGAAGAAGAGGGGAAGGAGCCGTGGCAAGAGGGGAAACTCTCGTGCTTGCCGTGGGAAGTTGTATGTATGTTGTCGTTAGCTGGGCATTGGAAAGAGAGAACGAGTGGGGTGCTCCTGCCCCGGATTTTCGAGCGGGAAGCTGTGGGGACGATGCATGCTGCCAAGGCTGCCCCACAGCAGCTCTTTCCTCGATCATACAGTATACTTTCTTAGGTATACACCCAGACCCTATGGCCGCCCTCTTTCCCTTGGCACAACAGTCTGTGACTGTGACTGAAGATCGCTGTTGCCTCTTTTGGAACCTTCAAGCATTTACGAAGATATCTTACAAGGCCTGGAATCTTTCGATTCGCTGAAGATTTTCAATCATCAGGCTCCTGTTTCTTCGAGATGCAGACCCTGGAGAGGGCGATATTGTGTCGATATAAAAGCTTCCGTTGAAGAGACGTGGGGCTCATATGCCTCATAGGTGAACGGGCTAGGTCAACACCACGTCGGTAACTTCGGCACACGGATTGCTGCACAGCTCAGAGGGAGGGCCATGTAAGTAGAGGGTGGAGAGGTAGGGGTCGGGGGATGTGTGCCTGCGACAGGAGAGGACAACCTGTTGTTTACCGTGTGAAGTTGTGTCTCGTCGTCAGATGGTCAGAAGGAATGTTTCATTCGTGGGATCTATCTCGATTGGCTGCACTGTGCCCATGAGCGGGGATGGCCTATCCGCAGTGGGAGGGGGGGGTGGGCAACCTGGCGTGCTGGCGACGTAATAAAGGGTTGCATGTGCAACCTTGCTGCAGGCGACCTAGACGTGACTGGTCAACAAATGAAATATGCGCCCGGGCATTGGCTGATAGATGCTTGGCCTGAGGGCCTGGCTGGGGGGAGACCTTGTCGCAGGTCTCCTCTGATCCGGTTGACAAGCCAGACAGGTGCGAGACAACAAGGCGCATCCAGCTCCATGTACTTCACTAACGTCATATAATTATTCTGTTGTTCTTTTGTTCGTTTCGGGCGATGTCGGTTTGTTGGCATCCGTCAGCCGAAGTCTACCTTGTCTGCCTCTGGGTCCGCACACCCGGTTCATACCGTCCAGTTTCGGTTATCATGAGCACGGCGTACCCGCTATCTATTTTCAGGTCGGTGCTGTTGATGTTATCATCACTCGACGGCATTACTTTTAGGTCCGTGATTCTGGCAAGTATCCGCATCTCGAAACAAATTTCGTAAATGCGAGCATCGTCAGGCAAATGAAGCAGGAAGTAGGGCGAAACCAATTTCAACAAACTGCGCAGTAGTGTAGCGAAAAAGGGAGAGGGGAGGGGGAAGGGGGAGGGGGAAAGGAGGAGGAGGAGGTAGCAGACAGCCGTAGCCCCAAGTTCCATGTTGGAGCTATGCCGGTACTTGGAGTCAAGTACTCTCTCTTCCTTTGAGCTGGCTCCCGAGTCTGCTTTCGATATTATTAGGCTGGACTGCCCACCACCATCGACCCCCCTTCCCCTCAACCTCCTTCTCCTCATGCGTGATCGATCGACTCCTCTTCCCCCTCCGTGTCACATTACGAGGCCCTCCAGGCCTTCTTGTCTCTTGTTTCTTTACCGCATCGCTGGCGTATTCGATCTGCGCTCGACAGGATATAAAATTATTCGAAGCGCCTCAATTCCCTATACAGCCATTTCGAGGTGCTGAGCTACACACTGCCGAACACAAGGCCCCACTTTCGAAGCACCCCGCCATTCACAGGGCTAGTCAGTCCAGTGCAGGGGGGACGAAGACGACGACGACGCCGTGGCTGTTTACACCCGAAGAAACAATTGAAAAAAGAAGAGAAAATCAGAGAGAAAAAGACAGAAATCAAAACAGGTACATCAACCGGCTTAGACCTGCTGTTTTGGCCTTTGTAAGTCCCCGAAATCGCTGTGGAATTCGAATCGGTGACCGTGGTGGGCCCCCCACGGGCAAACGACAGCCACCGTCAGCCTTGTGGGAGGAGGGAAGGAGCTGCGTTCGCTCGTAGCTGGGATGCCATGTGCTGGTCTGCCTCACCTCCGATGCAGGTGCAGCTACATCGGTGCATTCTTTGACAGCTCTAGCACCCGCATCTGTCGGTTCAAGTTGAGCCTCCTCAGCCCTCCTCCACCAGCTGCCAATCTGTATATAGGAACCCCCAACACCAGATGGGCCGCCTCTCGGCAAGTTCCGACGGACAAATAGGGCGTCGTCACCCTGAGCGAGCAACTCCGTCTCGGGAAACCACAGTCTTTCCTGTCAGACGAGTCTCTTCTGGCTACAGTCGCTCCTCGCCTCGGCGGGTCCTGCGCGGCAATCGGGGATTTTTCTCTCAAGAGGCTATCCCAAATTGCTGTGCAGTGATACCGGCCGTCAGGCTGACAGGAGCCCGGTCGGAGTGACTGTAGACCCTTTTTCTCTCTCGCTTGGTCTGACAGCCCCTTCGACCAGAACGCTGAACATTGCGGTGCGCTGTGGTTGCCTTGTCGCTTCCCGAACTATGGCCCATCATGTTGAGGGAAGGCAGTGGTTCTCCCAATCTTCAGGCGATGGAGCTGTGCCCACCCCATTCCGCTGCTGCACGAATAGCGCCTTGACTTTGCAATCTCAGAGTGACTGACGGTTTCCAGCTCCGACGACACCAACTCCTCCTATTCTTATCCGGAGAACATTACTGTTCGACTCTCTTCCTAGAGCCAGCGCAGACCTCGAAATCCCCCAGTAGCGACTTGCCTGCACTATCATCTCGGGATGTCCAACACCATCAAGCAGGCGGCAGAAAAAGCCCGAACTAAGACCTCCGAGGTCATGGGCGGCGCAAAGAATGCACAGAGCGAAGGGGTCGCTGTGGCCAACGACTTCCTGCACACACCATATATGAGGGCAGCACTGCCCTTCATCAACGGCGGCCTCAGCGGCATGGTGGCCACCACGGTCATCCAGCCCGTGGACATGATCAAGGTCCGCATCCAGCTGGCGGGGGAGGGCATCTCGACGGGGCCCAAGCCCACCCCGCTCTCCGTAACCCGTGAAATCCTGGCCAAGGGCAAGGTCGGTGATCTGTACACTGGTCTGTCGGCCGGCCTGCTCCGCCAGGCAGTGTACACGACTGCGCGCCTCGGGTTCTTTGACACCTTCATGGGCAGCCTGACTGCCAGGGCCAAGGCCAAGGGCCAACAGATCGGATTTTCCGAGCGCGCGACAGCAGGTCTGACGGCGGGAGGTCTCGCGGCCATGATCGGAAACCCTGCTGATCTGGCCCTGATCCGGATGCAGAGTGATGGCCTCAAGCCTGTTGACCAGAGGAAAAACTACAAGTCAGTGATTGATGCCCTCTCACGCATCTCCAAGAGTGAGGGCATCGCGGCACTGTGGGCTGGGGCCACCCCGACTGTGGTCCGCGCCATGGCCCTCAACTTTGGCCAGCTCGCTTTCTTCAGCGAGGCCAAGGCCCAGCTCAAGGCCAATACAGACTGGTCTGCAAGGACACAGACCCTCAGCGCCAGTGCGATCGCTGGCTTCTTTGCATCCTTCTTCTCACTGCCCTTCGACTTTGTCAAGACCCGGCTGCAGAAGCAGACCAAGGGACCTGACGGAAAGCTTCCTTACAAGAGCATGGCAGACTGCTTCGCCAAGGTGGCCAGACAGGAGGGCCTGATGAGGTTCTACCGAGGCTTTGGGACATACTGTAAGTGGTGATCCATGCAGCTCATACCAGCTTAGCCTCTCCTTTACTGACATCGGCGGTGAAAACAGATGTGCGGATTGCACCCCATGCCATGGTGACTCTGATCGTAGCAGACTATCTTGGTTGGCTCACCAAATGAAGAAGAAGTTGAGCTAGGGTTGGATGGCCCCGGAGCTGGTGCATACTTCTGAGTGCCGATGCCTTCTTTGTAGTGCCGTGGTAGCCCTCTGGCACTGGTGTCTTTCTCTCTTTTTTTTGTTTCGTCGTCTTTTTGTCAAGGTTGAATATTCATTGGTTGAAATGGCAGTCTTTCCTGGTTTTGGATATCCTGAGGTGGCACAGATCCCAGCTTATGCTAGCATGGGCATACACCATAGTATTATAGGCAACGAGAATTGAGATGAATAATTTTGTACAGATACGAGCTGGTGATGGTGAGAAGGAGGGGAGAACACGGGAGTCAGAGATTGGGCTCTAGGACCTCTGCATGAGTAGTATCTTATCGATAACACCTGAAGCCACACACACACACAGCACACCCCTGTCCCACTGAGCCTCGACCCCACGGTGACGAGCGAGGCTGCCCGGCTTGGCTGCTTGGTCGCATAATAGCACCCTGATTCCTTCAGCTACTACCTCTCCATCCCAAGACATTTCCAAGACATACCGCAGAGTGCACCTATTGTTTGGCGATCTCCCTCAGCTTCTGTGCTCCAGACTGATTGCACGATGCCAACTGGCGATCCGGAGCTATGGACGCGGATTGGGACGAGGTAAGACTCAACAACTGAAGCACCCCTCTTTATGCATCCTCGGCCATCAGCGCGTGTGTATATTCGCAGTCCAGAGAGCAGAGCCAGCTCCGGAGAGGTTCCCTTGTCAAGGCCACAGGGGCAGCTGATGAGGGCGGGTCCAAGGAGACGCCAGGTCTCTGAAGGTCTTTTGTCAACATGGAGATTCGCATTCCACATGAAACAGACTTGCTGACCAGTGTTTCTCTTTCTACAGTTGAGTCGTCAACTGCTCCCTCCACCGGGAGGCCAGTCGGTGCCCTCGGTCGTCACGACATTCGCCTTCGATACTGCACAAGAATTACTATGGGCTGGAAATGGATATGTGCGTTACAGATCGGGTCTTTCTGTGGTGGCTGGGTGAACACGGCTCTCCTGACCATACAGTATCACAGGGCCGCGTTACATCTTTTTACGGCAGCAATTTACAGAGATATACATCCTTTCGAGCGCACCCACCCTCCGAGGGCGCGGTGCAGCAGCTGCTATTCAATGACAAGGGCATCATTGCCCTGGGCGGGCGCGGCGTCCATATGGCTATACGAAGGGGAATGCCGGTGTGGCCACATATAACGTGAGGAGGTGCCCATCATCATCATTATCTGCGACGGAGTTGCTGGCTGGGTGCGGGATGGAGCTGACGACGATACATTCACAAACGCCAGGGCCGACGATATGCGAGACCTGCGGTGCATGAGCTTCACCTCCAAGGCGACGTCCGAGATTCTGGTCGCTGGCGTGCAGGACACCATGTTTGTGATAGACACAAATAAGGGCGACATCGTGAAACGGGTATGCTCTCTGTCTCTCTCCTCTTCCAAGATGCCATCCTGGGTTTCTTTGGGTCCAGATTCAATCGCGACTAACTCACCCATCCTTCTCTAGATCCCAACCACAAGTCACTACATCAAGATGAAGAAGAGCCGGTACATATGCGCGGCCACCAGCGATGGCCACGTACATATCCTCGACCCCGTCAAGTTTACCGTCGTGCACAAGTGGCGGGCACACTCGGCCTTCATCAATGACATGGACGTCCAGCAAGACTTTGTCGTGACCTGCGGAACGTCGCTTAAGCAGCCGGCCGCAAGCTACATGCTGGACCCTTTTGTCATGGTGTTTGACCTCAAGAACCTGTCCACGATGCCTCCGATCCCCTTTCCCCCTCTCGCGGCCTACGTCCGCATGCATCCGCGCATGCTCACCACAGGCATCGTTGCCTCCCAGTCGGGGCAGATTCATGTCGTGGACCTCTTGAACCCCAACACGAGCAACGTGCGCCAGGCAAATGTCGTGAGCTCTATACTCACAGGGATAGAAATCGCGTCCTCCGGAGAGGCTATCGTTCTCGCGGACACGGACTGCAACATGCACCTGTGGGGCTCTCCCACGAAATGCCACTTCGTTGATTTGCCGCAGCCCACGGAATGGCCAGATGAGGAAGCGCCACTACCCATTATCGACTGGAAGGATAACACCCCTCTGAACTCGATCGGCGTGCCGTATTACCGCGAGAGTCTCATCTCGGCATTCCCAAACATGGCCATATCTGACGTTGGAGCACCACCGCTCAAGATCACACAGAATGACATGATGCACATGAATAAGGCGTCTTTTGGTTTCTATGGTCCCAATCACAGAAGGCAACAGCACCGCAATCAGGTCGAGAACACGCGGTTAGCAGAAAAGGCCTCCTCAGCGCAGCGGGCTCCCAAGTTCCTGAGCGAGAAGGCCAGAGACCAGGCCAAGTCACACTTTGCCGAGGCTGTCATAGAGGCACAGGTGGACAAGGCGGCCCATGACTTGGGCACGCATGAGCTTGAGAGCCTGAAGCCGGACGTCCCAGGCCTCTACCAGAACGTGGAGATCCAATTTAGCAAATACGGCGTGGACGACTTTGACTTTGAGTTTTACAACAAGACCAGGTACGCGGGCCTGGAGAACCACATTGCGAATTCCTATGCGAATTCACTACTTCAAGTGTTTCACTTTACACCACTGATTCGTAACCTGGCGCTGGAGCACACAGCAACAGACTGCCTCGGCGAGAAGTGTCTGCTCTGTGAGCTCGGCTTCCTGTCCGACATGCTGCAGAAGACGGAAGGGATGTCGTGTCATGCGTCGAACCTGCTCAAGTGTCTGGGCAACCACCCCCCAGCATCACGGCTGGGTCTCCTCGAGGAGGAGTATCGCCAGGGCTCGCTCACAAAAATAAATCAGAGTCTGACAAGGTTTCTGCTTCAGACGATGGCTGACGACTACCGGACCAAATCGCACACCCCAAAGGCCATGGAAGAGGTTCTGGCGACCTCGGCCCTGACCACAATCAGATGTCTGCAATGTAGGAACGAGACCTGCAGGTCCGGGTCATCGTACGTCACAGACCTGACACATCCGCTCAAACAGGGCCGCGGGCACCGCGCGCCCAAGATCACATTCTCTCAGGTGCTGAAAGCCAGTGTCGAGGGAGAGGCCGCAACGAGGGGATGGTGCGTCCGGTGCGGCCGGTATCAATCACTGCAGACCAGGAAGATCATCCAGGGGATCCCGTCAGCCCTGACGCTCAACGTGCCCATAGCAGAGAGCCGTGAGGCGGAAATGGAGCAGAGGCTGCTGTGGGCTACCCCGGGGTGGCTGCCAGAGGAGATCGGGATTATAGTGGATAACGGCTCCTTTTTCTGCTACCAGGGCGAGGATCTGAAACTGCACCTGCAGAGAGGCGTGCATAATATCCAGGTGTACTCCCTCATCGGGCTGTCTGTGAACATAGAGAACGCGTCGCCGCAGAAACCGCACCTTGCTGCCCTGTCTCCCGTGGGGGCCGTGGATCATGGCTCGACTCAAAAGCCACACCTTGTGGCCATGGTCAATGGTAGAGTTCCCTTCCCCCGGAATATGCACATCCTTTGCGGCCTGGAACTCATGCTGACCTACGATTTGTTTGTCGTCCGTCTAGTTGCCCATGCCGAGCCAGAGGCACCTGGCGAGAGCCGGTGGCACTTGTTCAATGACTTTTCCGTCAAGCCAGTCTCAGCTGCCGAGGCACTTACCTTTAACACCAGGTGGAAGATGCCCTCTGTGCTTGTCTATCAACTCAGGACGGCCAACAACAAACTCGACACAGACTGGGCTAAGCACATCGACACCTCTGTCTTGCACATAGACTTCAAGTGAGCAGCACCAATCTCCCCCCCCCCCCTTCTTCCTCCATTCTACGTGATCTCTTTCAGAAGATTATGAAATCACTACTAACACCAGGTCCTCTTTAGGCCGGACGCAAAACACCATCCATATCGCGTCCTCGACCCACACACCGAGCGCCCCGGCCCAGAGACCGTGGTGGCACTCGACACAGAATTTGTCCTTGCCAAACAGTCCGAGGTGGAGATGAAGTCAGATGGCGTTAGAGAAGTCATCCGGCCAAATTTCCACGCCCTAGGACGCGTGTCCATCGTGCGCGGCTCGGGCGAGGACGAAGGGCTCGCATTCATCGACGACTGGATCCAGGTCAGAGAGCCCGTCATCGACTACCTGCACAAGCACTCGGGCATCCTGCCCGGCGATCTCGACCCCCGCACGAGCAACCACTGTCTCGTCTCGCTCAAGCTCGCCTACAAGCGGCTCTGGGTGCTCCTCAACCTGGGCTGCAAGTTTGTCGGCCACGGGCTCAAGGGCGACTTCCGCGTTATCAACATGCAGGTGCCCAAGGCCCAGATCATCGACACCATCGACCTCTTTTACCAAAAGAACTACCGCCGCAAGCTCAGCCTCAAGTTCCTGGCGTGGTTCCTGCTCAGGGAGGGGATCCAGGTCGACACGCACGACTCCATCGAGGACGCGAGGATCGCGCTCAAGCTGTACCGCAAGTTCCTCGAGTTTGAGGACGCCGGCATCACGAAGAAGATGCTTAATGAGATCTACAGGGCCGGCGACAGTGTGGGCTGGAAGCCACCTGGGCCGGACCAGCTACCAAAACAACAAGGAACACCAGGCGGCGGGGCCAAGAGGACGGGGACCCCGCCCCTGGGTCAGGCCGATGGGCCGTCAACGCCCGTAAGAAAGGGCGCCAGCAATAGTCTCCCCGGTTCGCTGGGTACACCGATGGCATTCACGCCGGGAGGGGTAGCGTCGCCGTTTAAGTAACGGGAGCGAGCGTTCCCGCCGGGTTATGGGACCTGTAATATGAGGAGAGATCCAGGATAGTTAGGTGTGGAAGCAATAGTAGGTATGAAAACAGCCTCACTAGTCAAGAAACTACAGAAATCACTAGATCATATCAAATAGTGTGCAAGTTGGGCTAGAGTGTGTTGTGTAGGAATGCAGCGCCTGTTCTGTCCCGTGTTGTCTCTTTGAAGAAGAGAAGCACCATGGGTGAAGAACGTGACAATCACCAATATGTAAAATGACCAAACCCAGATTGTCCCTTTCGCCAACGCTGCAGTCGGGGTAAATAACTGCAGGAAGATATCGCGGTGGAAAGCACAACTCTTCTCGGGAGAGAAGATAATCCTTCTAGACGATCCGCAAAGATGTCTCGACATCCAAGACTGATTAGCAGATATCCAGCCAAGATGAAGCCCATCTTCTTCTTGGGTCCGGGGCAGCCGGTGCTGTACCCTTATAGCTGTCCACGTCGTAGCATCCCATACTCTCGTGAAGATGGAAAGTAGACCTTGCTGCTCCGGTGCACAGCATGTCGCCCGTCATGTCGCCATATCCTTCTTCAAAAAGAAAGCTTTTGAGGACTGGAGATCTGTTGATCAATCCGATAAAGTATATTCCTTTCCTAGAGGACGGACTTGGACGTCGTAGAAGCTAGAAAGCTTGTTGTCATATTGCTGAAAATTCGGCGCAAAAGATAGCAAAAGAAAGAAAGATTTAGCGAGAAAAAGCAGTAGTAGCGAGGTCTGACGCGAAAGCGTATCGAGAGCCGAGCAGGAGATAGGGCTAGAAAAGGACGAGATATCAGTGGCTCTCGTTGGGCCACGACTGGTCATCGTGAGGGTGATTGTCGAGATCGAAGTTGCTAAGCTGCCTCTTTCGGGGGGCCATATCCTCCTCACTGGCCATGGAGCTGGGGTCACGTTCGCGCTTCACACCTCCACCAGGATATGGTAGGCCGAGATCCTGGACTCCTGTGAGGTGCTCGCCGCATGAGGCCTGCGGGCTTTCTTCGTCCGAGTCTAAAGTCAGGTCGATGAAGTTCGTCGCTTCACGGGCCGTGGATGTCTTCGAGCTAGACGACCTTGTACCTACTACTCCCCACAGGTCATCCTCGGCAGGACCCGGCGTGACAAAGAGGCCGGGCGTAGACCGCTGGCGGTTTCCCGGAGCTGGCGGTGAGGTACCCATCACATCCAGAGCACCCTCCCCATGGGCGTAGTCGACATCACTCTGCTCCTCCTCCTCCTCGTCATCATCATCGATGACAATAGTCTCATTGGATTGATTAGGAAAACGTTCCAAGACGGCGTCTGCCAGAGGTGACCAGATATGGGATACACTCCGCCCCTCGCTGCGGAAGCTCTGATGGCTGGCGAGAGGGCTGAGCACAGTGGGAGGCAGGCTCGTACACAGGTCGCGAACGAAGTCATGAGTTCGTTGTCGGCGAACCTGTTCTTCCGTAGCCAGTTCATCGTCAAGCTCAGCATCTTCAAGCTCGTCGCTCCGGTTGTCTTCTCCATCCGACTCAACATCAACTAAAGGATCCTCGGAGATGTCTTCTACCGACGCCGCCGGTCGAGGGAAAGGCATGCCTGGATCGTCGTCTCCTTCGTCACTGCCCAAGCGAAGACTGCCGCATGGGCCCTCCCAATCGCTAGGTGTGCCTTCTCTCGGCGTCACGTCGAGATCAAGGTCATTAGGCCGGCAATCGTACGCCTTGCTGATAGCCTCAATCTTCTGCAGAACAGCCCAGTCCTCGGGTCCAGGGTTCCACCTGTCCGGTCTGGGCGGGAACAAAGGATCCAGCCGGTCCAGTGCTGCCAGAGCAGCACGCGAAGCAACAGGCTCCATCCGAGCAGTCCTGTTGAGGTCGATGACGGCGGACTGGTCTCTCACGGCGCTCTTGTTGCGATCGAAATGCGACAGGTAGCGGTTCGTAGCGTAGAGCCGGATCCACCGCATCCCCCGCAGCTGAAGGAGGAAATCCATTCCCTGACATGCCCTCAGGGCTCTGGATTCTCTGGAGTTGGGCTGCCCAGCTGTGTTTTCTTTCTCGTACTGCCGGATATCTTTGTGCTCCCTACTGCGTCGGACCACAGATTTGCTCGACTCGTCACTATTTCAGTCAGTGCTCTTGCAGGGAATGTTTTCGATGCATCACAACTCACATAAAGACAACAAGCGACTGAAGCCGCGGCATCTCGCAAAGCCAGGCAAGAGGCATCACTCTCCTGTTGAGTATTTTCTTGTCATCCTCCTGCGTCCAGCGCAGAGACTTTCCTCCCATCCAGTGCAGCTCGATGTTGGTCAGCCGCTGGACGCGAGCAGCCCCGATGCCATTGGCGAAGCGGTCGAACTCGCCAAAGGAGCTGAAGGCGAACGAGTTGCACGAGTAAAAGATGGAGCAGCCGTAGAAGCACCACTTCCGGCTCACCACGAGAGGAGCCAACAGATCTCGAGGAAGAATGGTGCTGTGCGTCAAAGAAATATACGCTCTTTTCTCCCCAGAGATGAAGAGCCGCGTCTGGAGACCGGAAGTTCTGTTGAGGCCTAGCTTGTGCTCATCTTTGAAGACGTCGCCGAGTTCTTGGGGTTCTTCGAAAGGGTCAAGCCTGCTGAAAGCATGGACCAGCGCATTGTCAAACACGAGGAGCACAGAAAGGACTTTCACCAGCACGTTGGTGGGGAGATTGTCAAAACTCCCCTTGAACTTGGTTCGCAACTTGGCCGGCTTGAGTGGCGCGGATTTGTGAGCTCTGCTGCTGGGGCCGGAATCGGAATATCCACGTGAGATGTCGGCGTTTTCTTTTCCAACAAGTTGCACACACGGGTGCAATAGGAGCCGGGTCGGCATATTCTCCTCTTGATACGAAGTTTTCCAGACAGTCTCCCAGCTGACACAGTCTTCAGCGTCCGAGAGCATGTCTCGCAGCAGCTGTGGCCAGATCTTGATGTTTCCAGCCTGAGGACTGGGCCTCCCGTGGGCGTGGGCGTAGCTGTTGGTCCATCCGTGACCGCCTGGCTGGGTGGTCCTATGTCCCTGGCTACGGAGCTGTGCTCTTAGGCGTCGGTTGTCTGCCTTCAAGTTCTTGATCTGTTCGTTCTTCTTATTGATTGTGCTCTGTTGTGACTTGATGCGCTTCGTGTATTTGTCGCAGTCCTGGCACTGCATGCTAGATAGATGCCCGAGGGGCAGAGGCTCCTTTCGATTTGCTTCCAGATCGTCAGCCTCCTCTTCATCATCACTGGCAGGTGAAACACTGCGCATCGCATCGGAGACGTCCTCTGGCTGCTCATTGTCCGGCTCTGGCTCCTCATTGTCATCATCTGCTGTGGCTTGTTGTGCGCCTTCAGGAGCCCGCTCGCCCTGATCAGTATGGTCACCATCCACGGAAGATGGTGAGGAATCGAATAGATTCACGGACTCGTAGTCTGGGTGGTCCTGCGCCACAAACATTGAAGACTCCCTGCCGCCAGGGCAGGCATCATGAGGGTTCGGATCGGCATCGGCGTCCATTTTCCAGCTGAGGTGACAGGGTCTGGAGATGAAGGGGCCAGTCTTGCGAGCTCAGAGCTGAAGTTCTAGACACTGGAGCCACAAGTTTCGATCTGAATAGGGAGGTCTTGTCAGACAGAACTTGGGTAGGTAAGTCGAGCTCATGCAGAACCTTGCAACGCAAAACGGATCTATCGGGAAGAAAGAAGTGAGATATTAGCGGAAGAGAACCACAGGGCGGAGGAGAGGGAGGAGGGTATGTAGGCGATCAAGTTTCCAGGGCACAACGCCGGGATTGCCGAGGGGTAACACGTAGTTGCTGTAGATAGAATGAGTGGGATGATAGGTTGCTGAAGGGGGGAGGAGGGGGGGGGGGGAATTAGAGGAAAGAGGGGGCTAGAAAGTGGAAGGAAACAAAATTTGCAGACACAAGCGGCCATGGAAAACTTCCTCGAGGGGGAGTGTAAAGGAGGACGAGCGAGCTTACCACCACAGATGAACAAAGAACCTGGCGTTTCTCCACGATCAGGCTTGTCAGAAGGGCCTTTTCTGGGAGGCAGGAAGGCCAGTGTCAGTGGCAAGTGCGAGGGGTGAGTGCAGTTTCAGAGAGAAAAGCGAGGATGGTGAGCTTTAGAAAGGCACCTGCTTCCAAGTTGATGGAGAGGCCTGACCATAAAGCCTCAGCCTCGTGGAGGGTACTCTTGTAAGATGATCTCACTTGCTGGAATTCATGTACGAAGGTCTTCTGGAGCCATGAATCTAGCTGATGAAACGGATGATAGGAACAAGGTAGGGTCTCCGAAAGGCAAGCTTCTTTGGGTGGGATGAGAGGTGGGAAGTTGACAAGTGAGCAGAGGGCAATGGCCTGACGAGGCTTTGGGAGCAGCCCAACAACTCAGTGGTGTCGTGCTGGACTCGACTTTCTCAAGTCTCGACCAGCTCTGTTGACAATAGATGGAGGGGGACGGGGGCTATGCAATTGCCCAAGGCTGTTGGGGACATCCATGATATCGAACGACAACGAGGCAGGCACCAAGCTGAGGGCAAGGCAGATGGCGATACCTGCTCATTTCAGAAGAAAGCTCTCTTGTAATTACCAGCCAAGACTACTAGGCATCAGAAGGTATTACTTTCGAGAATTGTCTTTGAATGATGTGGATATTTCACTTGACCAGTCCATCACTTACATGCAGACTTTTTGGAGACTGGCTTACAGCCCCGGGCACATAGTTCTTGAGAAGACTCTCTACTATGGACCATGAACTAAACACTCAGAACATTGTTCCACCAGGAGAGAACATCATATTCTTTTCAAACCTGAGAAGACAGCTGGACATGAGTCCCAAAAGAGTTCATGGTGGAGTCAAGTCCCAAGGGCCTAAAGGTACCCCAGATAGACTCGACACAGGAGATGCTGACAATAATTAATTACTGGGACACATTCAAGCCATGGGCTAGTCTCACGCAAATATATCCTCAGAGACTGTGTTCCTGGGCCCATGATGAATCCATAGTTAACAGTCGATGCCTTCCAGCTCTTAGTAATTGTTGAATCCCTGTCTGTGCAGCCCCAGTATCTGCTTGGCCAACCACTCTTCTCTTCCTCTCTCTCTCTCTTGGATGGTGTGGGGAGCCTAGATCAACGTCAGATCTGGTCCGAAGTATCTAGCTCGCCATCCAACCCAGAGCGCTGGTACCGCGCCCGCATGGGCCCTGCATGTGCTTGCATGCCATGAGTAATCACCGGACCAAGAGGGTATGTAGCGACGAGCGTGGCAGCTGAGGATGCGACAACATGCAGGCCGGCCTCGGTCAGCTCCTCATCAACTACCCTAACCATTAGTACGGCTGGCACTATAGAAGACGATAGGCTTCAGCGCCGAGATCCGCAGGGAATGCCGCCGGCCACGGTTCTGAAGACCGCGAGTGGATCTCTCGCCCCGTTCGCTCTTCCTCGATTCTCCACTCAGGGACGCGGTAAAGACGTTTACAGGTATGTAGGAAGGGCGATTGGGCGGTGGTGATGTGACACGCTGAGTGAGGGCTACCGACCACGTACAAATCCGCATCGATATTGAGGGCATTCATCTCGATGCTAGGGTTGTCAAGATCATGATGGTGTGTTACATGCAGCAGCAGATCCCACTGGCACGGAAAAAAAAAACATTTGCAACATGCCCACGTGCACGAATACATGGGATGCATGCTGCAGAGGCAGGGCGTGGCAGACAACCCTGGCTGGATTCCAAGATCTTGATAGACCGAGGTCGGATTTTTTCTTCTTTTTTTTCTTCCTACCTTCTCTCTCTTTCTCTGTTGGTTTTCTCGTTTCTCTTCCTTCTCATCCTGGTCAAAAGATTCCGTGTCAAGTGCTGCTGAGAAGGAGATAACAAAGCCCAGCGGGTGGAGCCCTTTTGCTCGACCGAACCCAGCAGAGCGGGAATCCTTCGGCGATACTACCGAGAACGTCTCCGCCGCCCTCGAACCTCATAGACGTTGTGCTATGCCGAGGCCAAGCCCGCCACTGCACGGGGGCATCCGCAGGGCCTGCAGACACACAAGCTTTCTTTTGTTTCCCGTCCCGCGTAGGGTTGCCAGCGCCAGAGATCAGGCGGACGCCACCAGAGGGGGGAAAAAGGTTTCCTCTGAGGACGACTTTGTCGAAGGCTGGGCCGCCGTCGGAGATCCAGCGCGGTACTAAATCGTAAAGTAACACACAGAAGCAGTATGGTAGGATTTTGGACCTCGTGGGGCCCCCCCGAACCCCCAGCTTTCCAGGTGTCTGAGCGGCGAATGAGCGCCTGCAACACAGGCACGCGGGGGGGGGGGGGACTTGGGTGTGTGCTTGCCCTCATCTCGGCACAGCGGCAGAGCCCTGAGAGCGCCACTCTTACTTCTTGTACAAGGGAGCCCTCTCTTTTAGGTTTATGTGGCCCCGCCCAACTTGACCCCCCCCGTGAGATCATTATCATCCTCGTAGTACTTACGTCTCTTGACCAGAGAGGGCGGCCGAGGTCGTTGTGAGGAGGAAGAAGACGCCCCCCACAGGGTGTCCAGATGAGTACACACACACACACACAAGTACGCGTAGATATGACGGACCTGGTGTGCTGTTCTGGACCATATGATAGCTGTACTCTTGATGCCAGGTCGTGTCACCGTGGGTAGGATGTGGTATAGCGAAGGATGCACATGCAATTTTGGGCCCTCCCCGACGGGGCGCCTTTTCCTCTTCTCGGCGCTGGCCCGGCCGGGACAATAGCGGAGCACATGCCGACCTCCTGCAGCTCGGGGAGAGGGTCACACTCACACCTGCATCTGGAATGGCCTGAATCGCATCCTAGCTGGGCCAGGATGTGAGATAGAGAGACATGGTGTGTGTGTGTGTGTGTGTGTGTGTGTGGGGGGGGGGGGGGGGGATCTTGTTCCTCACAGAGAATCTTTAGCACGTGGTATAACAGGATTATTTTATCTCTCTTCCTGTCTAGATTGATCTAGAGCACTACAGCCTCTTCTTTTCTTCTTCTTCTCTCTTTTGTCCTTCTCTTTTCCTTGTTCTGTGTTTCCTCTCTTCTTGAACTTGGAACCCTCACTCCAGCCTCGCTCACTTATCCTCCGACCTGCAGGCCTCACCACCTACCTATCTCACAGGCCCCTCTCGACACCGGGCGTCATCTCAACAATACCTCTCCTCCAGTTCTCGACCTGAGGGCACTGACAAAGAACACGACCATCGTCATGGCCTTTGGCTTCGGAAAGAAGTCGAGGTCGTCGCACGACGCCCCCGTCGAGCCGTACCAGTCCGCAGAGGTGCCCGTCGAGGACGTCCAGCCCATGAGCAAGAGTCTCCTGCCCGTCTTTGCCTGTGGCGCCGGTCTCTTTAGTGATGGTTACGTCAACAACGTTATCGGATCCGTAAACACTCTGCTGTCCATGGTGAGTGAACCCATGCAGCCCCCGTGGTGGTAAATTTGTGAGAGAGAGTGGAGAGACCTTGTTCCTCCTCTCACCCGGACTGTGCTCATTTTGAATATTAAATCTTCTTTTGGCCACAAATTAGCAATTCGGAGACGCATATACAAACTCTAGTGCCATCAGCAATGTGAGTAACTCTTCGTTCTCTTCACGCCGCCTCGGTCTCTTCTTCCACCCCCTGGGCCCTCGTCAGACGACGACCTTACGTACACCACACCCAAAAGCTGACCATTCTCTTCTTCCAGGTCACAGCCATCGCCTTCGCGGGCACCGTGGTGGGCCAGCTCTTCTTCGGCATCCTCGCCGACAAGTGGAGCCGCATCAACACGCTCCTGGTCTCGACCGTGATCCTCATCGTCTTCACCGCCCTGGCGGCCGGGTCGTACTGGCACGGGCAGGCCGCGGGCCTTCTCTCCATGCTGGTGGCCTGGCGCTTCTTCGTGGGCGTCGGCATCGGCGGCGAGTACCCGGCCGGCTCCGTGGGCTGCTCCGAGTCGTCGGCCGAGCTCCGGGCGGGCACGCGCAACCGCTGGTTCATCCTCTTCACCAACACCGCCATCGACTGGGGCTTCGTCGTCGGCGCCTTTGTGCCCTACGTCGTCGCCGCCGCCTGCCACAACGGCCACTACGAGACGCAGTGGCGCACCAGCCTCGGCATCGGCGTCGTCTTCCCCCCTCGTCCTCTTCGTGCTGCGCCTGCGCGTCAGGGAGCCCGAGGAGTTCTCGCGCAACAGCATGGCCCACGTCCGCATCCCCTGGGGGCTCGCCCTCCGCTTCTACGGCCCCCGCCTGCTCGTCGTCGCCGCCATCTGGTTCATCTACGACTTCTCCGCCTACCCCTTTGGCCTCTACGGCTCCAGCATCCTCGCCAACATCTACGGCGACGACGCCCCGCTGACCACCGTCTTCGGCTGGAACACCGTCATCAACCTCTTCTACATCCCCGGCGCCGTCCTCGGCGCCTTCGTGAGCGACTGGATCGGCCCCCGCTACACCCTCGCCCTCGGCGTCACCCTCCAGGCCATCGTGGGCTTCGCCATGGCCGGCGCCTACAACACCCTCTCCCAGGTCCAGAACGTCGCCGGCTTTGCTGTCATCTACGGCATCTTCCTGGCCCTCGGCGAGCTGGGCCCTGGTGACAAGTAAGCAGAAGAGATTCCTTTTTCTTTTTCTTCTTCTTTTTTTTTTTTAGAAAAAGGAGAGAAAAAAAAAAGCCTGTTGCTAACCACACTTCCCCCCCCCCCCCCCCCCCACAGCATCGGTCTCATCGCCTCAAAGACCTCCGCCACCGGCATCAGGGGCACCTACTACGGAATAGCCGCCGCCATCGGCAAGATAGGCGCCTTCATCGGCACCTACATCTTCAAGTACATCGAGGCCGCCGGCCACACGGACACGGCCAGCGCGCAGTACCCCTTCTACGTCTCGTCGTCCCTGTGCCTCCTGTCGGCCGTGCTCGTGCTCGTCTTCCTCCCGCACATCGGCCAGGACACCGTCCAGAAGGAGGACGCGCGGTTCCGGGCTTACCTCGAGAGCAAGGGGTGGGACACGCGGCAGCTGGGCACGCGCAAGGGGCAGAGCCTGGAGAGCGTGGAGGCGGGCACGGGCGTGGTGGGGGACAGGAAGGTTGCCGAGTAATGTGGGAGGTAGGAGGGAGAGACAGAGAGAGAGAGATAGAGAGAGTATGTGTATGAAGGAAGGTTTGGGGTAGGTGGTGGTAATGGTGGTGGGTGGAGAGGAGTCATTTATTATTTGAGATGATGATGTATCATGAGGTAAGGGCGGGAGCGTGTGGCCTCGAGCATACGACGACGAGAAGATTTTATTGATACCCAATGTACCTACCGTATCCTTTGTGTGTGTATAGAAATCTCAAGGACGTGGGACATGAAAACGACTTCAGCTCATCTCGTATTTCCAAACATCCTGTTCCAGCCATCTACAAAAAGACAAATATGTAGCAACTGCCATTCTAGAGCATCTATAGCATACATATTTATATGGTCTATATATTGTGCCCTGCCGAGCTCACCGCCCGCCCAGATTCTCAAGGTATATCGCTGTATATGCGCCGTATTCATCACATCACCCATGCGTCTCTTCCTTCAACCTTCCCCTTCTTGTCTTTAATTTTTTTCCCTCAGCCTCAGTCTAACTCCACAGACGCAAGCGCTTGGCTTATAAAGTCGTCCTCATACAGATGCTGCTGCACACCCCAACCGCTAGTCTTGTCGTCCGACTCCACGCCATCACCTTCTGACCCTGCGCTGCTGCTGTTGTCCTCCTCCCCATTCTCGCTCCGGTCACTGCTCTGCTCGCTCTCCGTCTCGGGCGGCGTAGGGATCCCGCCATCTCCCTCTCGGCTCCCCACCACCCCGCCGCCTCCGAGCTGGTTGTTTCTCTTCAGCATGCACATCTCCACCGACACGCCCGGCCCAAACGCACATCCCACGACGTAGTCCCGTGGACCCCGCCCATCTGGCGTGCAGGCATCCATATCCTTACCCCGGAGGCGGTCCAGAACGCTAAACACAGTCGCGCTGCTCGAGTTGCCGTGATTCATGTACACGTCGTAGCTAGCCCGCATGTGCTCGGGCCGCAGGCCCATAGTCTCCTCGGCACCCGTGAGGATGGTAGCACCGCCTGGGTGCATGGCCCAGTCGAATTCCGCGG
This sequence comes from Aurifilum marmelostoma, assembly GCA_027559495.1. Taxonomy (NCBI): domain Eukaryota; kingdom Fungi; phylum Ascomycota; class Sordariomycetes; order Diaporthales; family Cryphonectriaceae; genus Aurifilum; species Aurifilum marmelostoma. The sequence goes on along the minus strand of JAMXSV010000010.1, from coordinate 880,514 downwards.
CAGGGGCGTCCTGGTACGTGGGCGGGAGCTGGAGGCGCAGGGAGGACATGAGGTCGGCAAATGTGGGCTGCAGGGCGGACTGGGCAATCTTGGGGACGCGGGGGCTCAGGACAACCTTCCAGCCGTGGCGATGGACGTCGAACCCCAGATCGTGGGCAGTGTCTGGGACAATGCGGTGATCCCAGCCAAGCAGTTCGTAGATTGCTGGGCGGGGTGGTAGGCTGACACCGCTGCTTGTCGTTGCAGCCAGGCCGTTGCTGAGGACCACGGCGCTGGCGCAGTCTGAGAAGAGACACACGCCTATCCTCGTCTCGTCGCATTTGTCGATCGAGTCCAGCTCGCTTCGCACAAATGTCGTGCTCACCTCGAGAGCAACCACCAGGATGCGTGCGGGTTTCCTCCGATAGCTGTGGCCCAGTGCCAGGCTTGCCGCGGTTCGCAGCGCCGCCAGCCCGCCGCTGCAGCCGATGCCGTGGAGGAGGACCTTCTCGACCTGGTGGGTGATGCCTAGACCTTGGCAGACGAAGTGGTCATATCCTGGGTTGGCGCTGTCGGTGCAGCTCGTGGAGACAACGTGGGTCTTGTAGTAGGAGAGAGTCAGCATGTGGTTGAGCCCAGGAAGACAGTGTAGGGACAAAATAATTGAGAATACTCACAATTTCCTCGAGATCAATCTTGGCCTCGGCGATGGCCTTTCGTGCAGCACTCACGGCCAGGGGCACGCCTTGGTTCATAAAGACCTCATGAAGCTCCTCGATCGAAGGAGGGTCCGGGTTGTTCACCACAGGGTGGTCAGGATCCCCAATTGACGATCGAGTCTGCAGTGGGCCGAAGAGAAGTAAGGATCAGCCTTGAGCCGGTCGTGGCGTCATGGGAAAATGAAGTGGTTTGATAAGCTTGTTGGACCGGCCAAGAAACTCACCTCAATGCCAGTGTATTTATTGATAGAGAGAACTTTCTTCATCGAAAGGCTTTCCGCATCATGATAGCGCTGAACGAGAGTATCTATGGCGTCTGGCTTGAGGCCGTACGGAGGGTACTGCGTGCCCAGGCCCAGGATACCCAGGCCGAGCTGGTCGAAGCTGTTGGGCGACGACATTCCCTCTCTCGCAGTAATTTTCTAGCACACCCAGTACTTTCTGTGGCCTCCTGCAAACTCCTTGTGGATATGCAAAAAATGATGTATCAATCCACCGTAGTTGCGTGGTTGAAATGCTCTGTGGACGATGCTTCCAAATACGAGCACGTGCGCTCTGCCGGAGGGACCCACGAGGCTCAAAACGACGGAGATTACTGGACACGAAATGCCACACGCTTTGTAGAATGGCTATTACTTTAGCCAAGACGTCGCACTCGAGGAATGAGAGGCTCAATTGGCGTCGTGAGGTGTCCTTTCGCAGGCAGAAAAGGGAAAAAAAAGAGAGAGAAAGAGGACCGTTGTTGGTGGAGTGATGAGTGAGTGAGGATCCGGAGTGCTTAGACGCACTATGCCAATAGCGGTTGACTCCAGCAGGATATCGAGGCCCTGAATGATGGGATGACAATGATTGGATCGAGGCAATTTAGAGTTGTGAGGGTCGTCGTGGTGATTAATTGCACAAGAAATTGTACGCAAACTGGGTTCCCAACAAAAAAAAAAATCAAGAGAGAGAGAGAAAAAACTACGAGGGTTGGTGAGGAAGGAGTGATGATGCTGCACAGGTACGTACTGTCCAGCGCCCCAAAGTACTATGTACACACCCTGTAGAGCGCCAAGGTACAGCAAGCGGTAGGGCTATTGCCACTGTAGTAAGGTACACGCTGATTCCATATGCCATGGTGCCATGGTATGCAGGCCTGGCAGGCACTGCAGGGTACCACTACTGGGCACTATTATGTAGAGACAAGCCCTCCTCCCACATTTTGTCGCCCCCCGTCTCGCCATGAAACAAGTGCCCCTTCCGGTCCCGAGAGATAGCCCAAGCCGTCTCGACTGTTCCTTTCCCCTTTCAGGAGCACCAATAAGCGCTTTCAGCGTTAGTGGCAAGAGATATGGGAGGAATGGCAGGACGTGGAGGGGTCAAGGGTGTGAGGACAAGGAGGGGCAGGGAGGGCGCAAGGAGGGAGGACGAGCCGAGGCAGCAGGAGGGCGAGAGCTGTTTGCGGTGACGACAACAGATGGGAGGGAGCTCAAGAGAGACAGTCAGAGACAGCAGAAAGCGCACAAGCTCTTGTCCCTGGCCCCTTGGGAGGAATCTGAAACTGCTACGGAGCACGTAGCAGGAGAGGGAAGAAGCTCGACGGTCTGGTCCCAGCCACCACAGGGTGCCAATCAGGCGGGTCCCCTTATTTTGTAGTCACAGTTAGTGGTTGGTTCCCTTCTGCTTATCCATGGTTTTGGCCCTGGGCCCCCCCTTGTCGAGCTCGTGTCTCGGTGGGATGCAAGATCATCACTGCTCCCCCTGTTCTGAAGAGATATGCAGTGGGACGGACTGATACGTATGGTATATTGTTTTTGCATGTGATGCTGCTGTAGTTGGGAAGCAATCCCAGGTCCGAGGCCTCTTTTTTTTTTTTTTTTTTTTTTTTTGCTTTCCATAATTGCAAAACCATAAACGACAACACCTTCAATAGAGAACCACATACTCCTCAATTCCGAGTAGTACGATCACCCAGGTTGCACTGCATGTATGTCCGTCCACGTGCATGATATGCAAGGTGGAAATCCCAACGCCGCGGTCATGATTCATCATCGCCTCATCTGCTGACAACCATACGCCCCCTCCAAAAAGCCACCACAAACACACACACACACACACACACACACACAAACCCACCCCAATTTGGAACCGAGACCACCTCGTGTTGAAACCACACCTCCGTGCGCCGCCCCTCCCCTCCCGGCCCGGACCACATACCCGGTTCCCCACAAAGCCAACACCACCACCACCACCACCACCACGACCGTCGTGTCTGATCCGATTCGGCCCCACGTCGGCCCAGGACATTCACCACGACCCAACCACAATGCACGCCGCCGACCTCCCTATCCTCCTCCACCTGCTCATAGAGCTACCAGGTCTGTTCACCCGTCCATCTCCACCAACCACTTGAGCCCTCGTCTCTCCTGCACGCGCGCGCACATACACACTGATACCACCAGCCAGCCTCCTTCTCCTTCCTCCTCCGCCCTGCAGTCCAACTGCGCAGCCAGCACCCGTCCCCCGAGGCCCTTGCCGTCTGCCGGAGCTATGCCGGCCTCCTCTTGGCTGTCAATGTCCTCTGCGCTCAGTTTCTCCTCTCTAGGCGCAGTGTCGACTTCTCTGACGATATAAGTGCCATGCTGGCGTCGTCTCTGGCCGTATACCACGTGTTTCCCATCATGAGGGCTGGGGGTAGGTTGCTTGGAGGAGGACGTCATCGGCAGCAGCAGCAGCAGCAGCAGCAGGAAAGGGTGGATCAGCGGAGCAAAGATGGTGGTGGTGGTGGTGGTGGTGGTGATGCACTAGGAGGACCAGTGGTGCATTTGATTGTACATAGTATTCTACTCATCTCGTTGTGCTGGGCGGGCTTCTTTGCAAGGGAGGGTTGAGTACCCGGCCCATCTTCGCTTTGGAGATCAATTTCTGAACAGTTTGAGCCCTTCCTCGGCAGCAACCATATCGTCGTCCTCTCCTTCATCCTCCGATATGTCCTCCCTGAGCTGCATCCGCTGCCCAAATAGCGTCCCAAACAGCCTGTCGATCGCCTCACCCTCCCAGCTCCGACGGTCCTCGGGCGCCATGAAGTTCTGCAGCTTCTCGTGCACGGTGAAGCGCAGCTTGCGGCCCTTGCTCGCCCTGCGGTCCACCTGCTTGCGCGTCTTGGCCTCCTTGACCGCCGTCCACCTCACCGTCGGCACATTGCCGTCTGCCTCGCCCCCCGCCCGCGTCGTTGGTCCGCTGGTCCACGAGTTCCTTGAGCAGGAGCTGGTAGAAGTCCGCGTCGTCGTAGATGCCAGGGTCCTCCGTCACCTTCTTCGCGGCCTGCAGCGGCGCGCACGACCGGGGCACCTGCGTGCGCCGCACCAGCCGCTCCGAGCTGAGGAGCTGCGTCCCGAGCGCGACCACGAGGGACTGCGACGCCGTGGAGCCGAGGTGGCGCTCCTTGCTGACGGCCGCCGTCGTGCTCTTGACTTTGTTTGACCACTTGTCGAGGATCTTGTTGCGCTTGGCAGTGGCACGCTCCTCGGTCGCCTGCATGTCCTGCCAGACCTCCTCGGTGGGAGTGTCCGAGTTGACGTCGCGCTTCCGCTTCTGGCCGGCCTTTGGCTCGGGTAGGAGGCTGGCGCGGAAGCCGTCAATGGCATTCCACAGCTTGATCGCGGCCTCCTCTGCGGCCACGTAGGGCTGCTCGTCTGAGGTGCTGTCCTTGTCGGCTGCCTCGCCGAGGGAATTTATGGCGACCAGGCCCTTCTGGAGGCGGATTCGTAGGTTCAGTAAGGAATCGTATGCGCGCCGCTGTTGTCGGACAGCGACACCCTTTTCGGCGTCCGCCTTGGCTGCCTGAGATATGTTGGAGATGACGCCCTTCTGATCGCTTTGGATGAGGTTGCGGAGGTTTGAGCGGTCGTCGCTGGTATCTGCGCCACCCATCTCCTCATCCTCATCGTCGTCTTCGTCCTCGCTGTCGTCGGAGCCTTCTTCTGAGTCGTCGCTCTCCTCCTCTTCCGATCCAGAATCGTCGAGCTGCGCACCCTCAACGTCATCGTCTGACCCGCCGCCAATCTCAGACACTTCTTCGTCGTCTTCCTCCTCTTCGCTCTCCGGATCGGACATCAGATCCGCAGCAACCATTCTTTTTGGGCGTCCATTGACGACAGCGACTTTGGAGGACCCGTTGACAGCACTCTTGCTATCCTTGAATGAAAACCCCTTCTTCTTGAACATCTCCTCCTCGCCCTCGCCAAACGCCTCATCGCTGTCAATCTCCTCGTCATCGATGATGTTGTCCCGCTCCAGGTCAGCCAAATCAGGATCGTCGTATTCTTCTGAATCGGCCTCCTCCTCTGATGAGCCATCCTCCTCGGACCCTTCCTGCTCTTCTAGCTCGCCGTCGCTGCTGTCATCGAGAGCGGCACGGCTTACTCGCACGCCGCTGTACTTGGGGCCGAGGGCTGGCGGATCTTTCTGGCGGAGTTTGCTTTTCCTGAAATAGGTGATGGTAATGTCAGCTACTATCGTGAATGGATGAGACGGGCACTTCTGTAGAGGAGTTACGAACCCGACAGCGACATAGTGCTCCGTCCCTGCTATATCCTCGTCCCCATCCTCCTCATCACTGCCATCAATTTCATCTCCAGGAGAGCCATCGGCTTCAGGATCGAAATCTGCAGCTCAAAAAGTCAGCTCGGTTTGTCCCCTCCCTCTGCCTTCCCGTCCGTAGCTAGAAGATGGGTAGGAAGGAATGAAACGAAAGCAAAATTAGAAAAAAGATAAAATAAATGAGAGACTGCATACCCTTGACAGGCTTCTCGTCAAAGTCTGCGAACTTCTTCTTCGCGCGCGTCGTCTTGGCGGGCGCCATGATCTTCTCGTCTCTCTCTCTCCCTCGTGTGGACTTTGTGTGTGACGAGTATTTTTCTTTTTGGAGGAGCGCAGACCCCAAAGAAAAATGCAAGCCTGGGAGGCTCCGCCGAACTTTTTAGTGGGCCCCTGGCCCCGGCCCCGGCAGGTTGGGTGGGCTTTGCTTGTTGGGGATTGGTCCGCTGAAGGGTTCCCGACAACGGTGGTTCAGGGCACACGTCAGGGAAAGTCTCACTGCCGTGGTGTACGGTGCTTGTGCTGTGATATGTACTGCACCTCGAATGTTAAGCAGTGCGTCCTCGCCCGAGTCCTTCACTTCACTTCAACATCAAGTGTCTTAAGACCGGTGAAAGAGATTTTTATTGGTACTGTTTTCCCCTTGAGAAATCAGAGTGATTTTACCCTAATTTAAATTCTGATCACTTCCATCGGATCTCTTGTCTTTTGGGTACTACTCCCAAATAATGGGTACGCATTGAGACATAGTTACCACCCTTTGAAGGCATCTTCCACCCTTGTTCCTTCACCTCAGGGCGTAACTCTCTCATCAACATGGCCAGCACATCTCGCCGGCTTTTCCATAGCCTACGCTCCCTCCAACATGAAAACCCTCTGGTAAGATTACTTTTCATTATAGTCCAGAGGAAAGGGAGAAAGAAGGAAAAAGAAGAAGAAACAATATTAACACAAGCACACCTCTCAGGGCCTCCCGCGCACCGGCTCGATACCACGGATGCAACGCGGCCTCCCAGAGCGGCGCAAGATCAAGGATGTGTCCAAGGTGATCGCCGTGTCCTCGGCCAAGGGGGGCGTCGGCAAGAGCACCGTGGCGGCGAACCTCGCCCTCGCCTTCGCCAGGCTAGGACACAGGTCCGGCATCCTGGACACGGACATCTTTGGACCCTCGATCCCCACGCTGTTCAACCTAAACGAGGAGCCCAGGCTGTCGCAGAGTACGTAGTCTGAGGTTACCCATGATCCGACCCCTGGGGTTCCATGGCTGATCTTGTCGTGTGTGCGTTCCTAGATAACCAATTACTACCTCTGTCAAACTACGGCGTCAAGACCATGTCGATGGGATATCTGGTCGGCGAGGAGGCGCCTGTGGTGTGGCGCGGCATGATGGTCATGAAGGCTCTGCAGCAGCTCCTTCACGAGGTCGACTGGGGCGGTCTCGACATCCTCGTGCTGGACCTGCCTCCTGGCACGGGCGACACGCAGCTGAGCATCACGCAGCAGATCGTCCTGGATGGTAGGAAGACACTAATGAATTCCACCCCTCTCCTCCATTACCTCAAACCGTCCCTTCTCTCATCCACTCCTCCAGCGCCTAATAACAAACATCTCCTCTCAGGCTCCGTAATCATCACCACCCCCCACACCCTCTCCGTCAAGGACGCCATCAAGGGCATCAACATGTTCCGAAAAGTCAACGTCCCCCTCCTCGGCCTAGTCAACAACATGTCGCTCTTCACCTGCCCCGACTGCGGCGGGCGGCACCACATCTTTGGCTCCGGCGACGGCGTGCGGAGGGTCTGCGCGGAGCAGGACATTGCCTTCCTGGGGGACATTCCGCTGCACCAGAACATCGGCAGCCATGCGCAGGAGGGGAAGCCGACGGTTGTCGCGGAGCCGGGGTCGGAGAGGGCAGAGACTTTTATGAGGATTGCGAGGGATGTAGGAGGGATGATTGGGTTGTAGAAGAGGAGGGATTGACAATGTGTTGCCATGGTGAAGATCATGGGTATGGACACTTACAGGTTGAGACTGACAGGCTCATCAGGGGGTTCCTGCTCATACAGGAGCAGGACCGATAGTTTAATGATGTCCATCTCACACACTTGGTTCAGTACATATCTATGTGACGTCTTATCAAGTAATATCTAGAGCCACGCCAAGATCGGCCACACGCACATCTTCCGTGGTCTTCAAGGATTTGAGAAAGTGACTATAGGTATTATTGTATGTGAAGAGATTCACTCCCATTACGACAACTTTTTCATCAAACATGCATGCCCAAGATCGTACAGGATATAGATGAGAGATAACTGAAGAGAAAAAGAAAAAGGACCAAAAAATCGCTACAGAAATCCCAAGCCAGTCTCATCTCGACTGATCTAGCCTAGATGCAAGTGAGATTGAAATGGCAGAGGGATGGGAAGAGTAAAAATAAGCAGCCTCTCTCGTCAGGGGCTAAAAGCAAGAGTCATCGCCCTCCCGCCTCCAAAACACAACCACCGCCTTTTCCTGTTCATCCAAGAGAAAATAGTCCATCTCAAGCCGTCTTCTTCCACTGGGAGTACAAGCCGATCAGACTGCTGACGGTGCCGGCAATGCCGACGATGCCGTCATCGAGAGCAACCCAGCCGAGGGCGGAGTAGGGCACAGTAAGGTCGCAGAGATCGGACAGCAGCTGCAGCTGGCTGGCGGAGCGCTCACTATGAGGATGATGTAGTGTCAGCCATCAGGTCTCTTGTTACTTCTCTCTCGCTCTGGATGTAAATCTTTGAATCTCAGAGCTTGGAGGAAGGAAAAGAAAAGTCGAGGCGCTAGAAGAAACTCACATGGCTATCCTCTTGCTCTCCACGACGCCCTCGCCCTCCTTCTTGTCGACCTTGGCGTCCCGGGCCCTCAGCTGGTAGAGGGTATACACCTGGGCGACGACCGAGCACATCAGGCCCATGGCCCAGAAGCGGAAGGCCTCGCGCTGCAGGCTCTTTGCGGACTCGCTGCGGCGGATGCCGGTGGCGTCGAGCAGGGTGGCCATGTCGAGGGTGAGGTAGCCGGCGTAGCCCAGCTGCCTGCCGACGGCGGCGTAGCGCAGGACGGGGTCCATGGCGCCCGTCTTTGCGTCGGCGGCGACGGCGGCGGCCTTGAAGTGCTCGACGTTCTTGCCGGCGCGCATGATCTTGCGGGCCAGGCCGAACTGCTTCTTCATGGCGTCCCAGGGGGGCCACCTCGGCGGGGGAGCCGTTGGTGCGGTACAGGTACCAGGCGTAGAAGCGGGCAAAGTACTGCAGGACGCGCAGGACCTTGTCGCGGCCGACGGTGGTGGCCACGAAGCGCAGGTAGTGCGCTACCGAGGGGTGGTAGATGAGGGCGTCGGCGACCATGGTGAGCGGTGTTTTGATGCTGTTGATGCCTTTAGGGGGGAATTTTGTCTACCAAGGACAATGATTATACTGTCGGTAGAGGTTTGGGAATCGGAGGAAGTGCTTGTCGAGGCAGATGGAGAGGAGCAGGGAGGTTCGCGCAGCCTGCCAGATCAGCAGGGTTAGCTAACAGCAGAAGCAAGGAAGACCTGGAGATGGTGGCAGACAGGCAGGCGAGTAATTGATTACTGTGATGGATCTGATTGAATCTCAATCAAAAAGAGAGTTTGACGAGAGGAAGTCAAGTGACACACTTCTTCGGGACAAGCAGAGGAGAGGTAACTTTTTTTTTTTTCTGTTTTGGTGAGTGACCCTCTTGCGCTTCTTCCCCGGCATTGCTGTGATAGGTGTGGTGGACCTCTGACATGTGCCTCGGTCGAAGTCAAAATCTGGGGTCATACTCGGCGATTGTCCACATGCCATGCATATTGGGACCCAGCACCCCTAACCCTGAGAGGTAGATGTAGGATCTGTTGCCCTGATTTTTTTATTTTTTCCATTTTGTTTAATTGCCTCTGGTGTTTATCTACCTTCACCAATCACACTGCCCTTCCTCTGCAGGTGGATCCCAGGACTGAATACGGGCACTCTGGGTGGTGGGAAATCTGATGGCAAATGGACGGCCGACTTATCGAGAAGTGGTTCCGGTTTATTCTCTTGCATCACGATGATGCATTGCCAGAACACGGCAAAGTCGAAGAAGGTTACCATACCCCTGTAGCAGTTCTGATCCCCGCGCTGGCTGCCCCCCCCCCCCCATACCCAGTCCTGCCAGTACATTTACCCCCCAAGAGCTGAGCTGCCCGGGGCGGGTCACCCTGTTAGTGCTTCCCATTACCTCACAGTACCCAGTGTTAGCAGACCAGCGTCCCCTAATGGCCTGCTGCGGGGGAGGGACAAGGGAAAGAGGGGCAGCCTACCCCCTGTACGCGGTTCCCCTCGGCCGGATCCAGCAGGGACGTCACCGTAGCCGTCATTGTGCCGAGCCCGCGATAACTTATGGCTTTCCCACACGCTCTCGTCAGTTGCTCTCCCACTTTGTCCTGTCGATCTGAGATCAGGAGGAGACTGAGAGAAGAGGGGCATCAGGCATTGAATCATAGTAGTGTAAGATGGAGAAGGGGGATGGACCGGATCGGCAATTAGAAGTCTCCACGGCCTGGCGTCGATGATCTAACTGTGACTGACTGACAGACTGACTGATGGGCTTTGACCTGAACAGCCCTGACCCGTTCGGATGAGGTGCCTAGGGGTGCCTGCCGTTGAATTCTCGTGAGTTCCTTCCTGGGAAGTATACTGGTCTCTCTTCTTTCTTCCCTCTTGTCCTCCTTCCTCGTCTTCTCTCTCCTCTTCCTCCTATTCTCTTCTATCTCGACTCCTCTCCAAACCAATTCCACCTCCTTGCTCCCTCCCTCGCTCCCACAACTGCTCTATACCCCTCTACATCCATCACCTTACAATCACTACCACCTCCACATCAACCCCGCCATCTCTACAAGAGGCCTGTCTCGTGCCCCTCCTCCTCACGTAATTGCTATCCTGCCACCATTCGTGCTTGATCTTCTACTTCTCGGGTAATCGAATTGAACATTCCTGAAATTCTTCCATTGACCAGGAGATTTTTCCGGATTTTTTCTTCTTCTTTTTATCAGTATATTTCCATCTCGTCTTGCGAGTTCGGCTTGAAGATCTGGTAGCCGAGATCATGTCTACCGCGGTACATGGAAATGGGGAGGGCGCTGATGTCGAGGCCGTCAACACCAACATCGTGACCCTTACCAGGTTCTTGACGGAAGAGCAGGTAAAGGTCAAGGAGGCAACAGGAGACTTCACGTAAGCAGAAGCAGGACCAGGCGTGGGCGGAAGACACGAGACAGAAGGCATGAGCCATGACTGCTGACCACGTGTTCGTCCAGACTCCTCTGCCACGCCCTGCAGTTCTCGTTCAAGTCCATTGCCTACTACATCCGACGGGCAACACTGGTCAACCTCACGGGCCTGGCCGGCTCCTCCAACACCACGGGCGACGAGCAGAAGAAGCTCGATGTCATCTCCAACGACCTCTTCATCGCGGCCATGCGCTCGTCGGGCAAGTGCGCCCTGCTGGTCTCGGAAGAGGAGGAGAACATCATCTTCTTCAAGGAGAACAAGCAGGCCAGGTACGCGGTGGCGTGCGACCCGATCGACGGCTCGTCCAACCTGGACGCGGGTGTGTCGGTGGGCACCATCTTTGCCATCCACAAGCTGGCCGAGGGGTCGACGGGGACCAAGGAGGACATCCTCAAGCCCGGCACGGAGCTGGTGGCCGCCGGCTTCACCATGTACGGCGCGTCGGCCCAGCTCGTCATCACCATGAAGGGGGGCAGCGTCAACGGCTTCACCCTGGACAACGGCGTGGGCGAGTTCATCCTGACCCACCCGGACATGAGGCTGCCCAAGTCGCGGGCCATCTACTCGGTCAACGAGGGCAACTCGCTGTACTGGGAGGACAACGTCAAGGACTACTTCAACTCGCTCAAGCAGCCGCAGGGCGACGACGGCAAGGGCAAGCCCTACAGCGCCCGGTACATCGGGTCCATGGTGGCGGATGCGTACCGCACACTGCTGTACGGCGGCATCTTTGCCTACCCTGCCGACAAGAAGAGCCCCAAGGGCAAGCTGCGGATCCTGTACGAGTGCGCGCCCATGGCTATGGTGTTTGAGAATGGTATGTATCCGTGGTGACGACCCATGTTTTTATGTGTGTGACGAGTAACATGGATGGCTGACAATATTGATGCAGCCGGCGGACAAGCGCTCAACAGCAAGATGGAGAGGATGCTGGACGTGGTGCCAGAGTAAGTGTTCTTCTGCCCTGTCGGATGGTGTGCTTCTTTTCTTCTCCCGGCCTGTTACTGATCAAGTCATTGCAGGGATATTCACGACAGGTCAGGAATCTTTATGGGCAGCTGGGATGAGTGCGAGAAGGTCAAGAAATTTCACAAGTAAATAAGAAGAGTGCGTCACCAACAAATGACAACAATCTTGAGAGGAATGGAATGGACGGATTCAGAAAGAATGCGGGCAGAATGCAGGACAATCACCACCACCATTATTATCATCAGGGATGGATCGGATTGATGTGGACACAGATTGGATACGGTCAAGACTGCATAGCCCGAGTCGGAGATACTGTGAAAATACAATGAGCGAAGCACGGGTGGGTGGCAGGTGGGTGCATGGATGGCTGTTGGGGCTGTCCTCGAGAGCTCGCCATGTGTTCCCGGCCTCGGCAAAACATAACCAGCCAATGTGTGTCGTCGTAAATTCAGCAGACTAAATCTTAAACCCATATATTTAATTTGTTGTGGCTTGCCGCTGCATCCGCTTTTCTCGATTGGGACGTACAGTACAGTACAGTACTGTACTTATATGCATGCTTTGATAGATAGTAGATAAAACCCAAATGCGCCCTCGTCGGTGATGCTTTGGCGTCGTCTTGACCTTGTCGCCCAACTCGCCTACGACATGATTATTTGACACAAGCTTTAGATTCATATACACTCGCCACCCTCCATGTCTACCACAGCTCCAGTATAAGTATATTTCCTCCCTCTCTCCACCTCCCACCATGGACCTCAACGACCTCTGGGCGAGGCCGTGGGCCTGGCTTCCCAACCATCTCGTCGCAACCAGCCTCATCCTCGCCCTGCTCACCCTCTACCCGGTCCTCAATCATCTTTCCCGCCAGAGAGTCCACCCCCAGGAGCCTGATGTCGTTCCCTGCCCCCTCCCCATCCCTTATATAGGCCACCTCCTCCTCATGGCCTTCCAGGGCGGCCACTACATCCGCGCCCTCGGCCTCGCCCACGCCCATCTCCCGGCATTCACCCTCGTCGTCCCCTTTGCCCGGCTGTACATCATCACCTCCCCACCTCTGGCAGCCGCCATCCAGCGGAAGCCCGTCGCGCAGCTGTCGTCCAACGCCATGCTCCCGGGCGTCGTGAAGAGGGCCATGGGCCTGGACGACCGCACCGCTGACATTGTGAGCCGCGGCCTGGACCCTGCAGGCGGTGCCAGGAGGGGCGGCGCCGGGGGCGACGAGGTCGGCGTCTTGGCCGAGCTGCACGCCATGCTTACCTCGTACCTGGGACCAGGCGCCCCCTTGGACGAGCTGACGGTGGGCTCGGCGAGGGAGCTGGCCGCCGAGCTGGACGAGTACGTGCGCACCGCGAGGCTGGGCGAGGAGGACGAGGACCTGCTCACCTGGACCCGCCGCCTCGTCGTGCGCGCCACCTCTCGCGTGCTCTACGGCGCCCGGAACCCCCTCGCCATGGCCTCCTCTTCCTCTTCCTCCTCCTCCTCCTCCTCCTCCTCCTCTTCCACCAGCATCACCGGGGATGACCTTGAGCGCGCCTTCTGGGACTTTGACCACGGCCTGGGCAAGCTGGTGGCCGGCGTCCTACCCCCATCCGTCATCGCGCCCAAGGCCTACCGTGGCCGGGAGCTGCTTACCGCCGCCTTCAAGGAGTACATCGACGCAGGCCACTACGAGCCCACCTCTCGTCCTCCACCTCCTCCTCCACCAGAGAAGACCACAGACGACGGCGGCGACGGCGCCTCCCCCATCATCCTCAACCGCATCCGCATCGCGCGCTCCCACGGCTTCTCCGCCGACGGCGTCGCCCGCTCCGAGGTGAGCTTCCTCTTCGCCGGCATCGTCAACACGGCCTCGGTGGCCTTCTGGGTCCTGGCGCGCATCTGCTCCGACGCCGACCTCCTGGCCCTCGTCCGCGCCGAGCTCGACGCCATCGCGGACAAGAGCAAGGCAGCAGCCTCGTCCTCGTCCTCGTCCTCGTCCCCGGGGAACCCCCCGCGCGCCGGCTCAGCATCAGCGCCCTCACCGCCCAGGGCTGCCGGGACTGCCCCACCCTGTGGGCCGTGTACCGCGAGACGCTGCGCCTGGGCTCCAACAACCTGTCCACGCGCCTGGTGCAGGAGGACACGGCCGTCGCCGCGCTGGCCGGGGCCGAGGGGCGCTCCTCCTACTTTCTGCGGCGGGGCGGCATCGTGCAGATCGCCGCAGGGGTGATGCACATGAACCGGTCCATCTGGGGCGAGGACGCCGCCGAGTTCCGGCCCCAGCGGCACCTGGCGCGGCCCCGCGGGGCGCAGCCGAGGCGGCAGGGCGGCGGCGGCGGCGACGAGGCCGCGGCGCGGGACGTGGACGGGGAGGGCTCGGACGGCGGCGGCGGCGGCGGGGCGGCGGGCCCGGCGTCGGCGGTGCACCCGGGGGCGTTTCGTGGGTTCGGCGGGGGCCGGACGCTGTGTCCTGGGCGGCATTTCGCCACGGGGGAGATCCTGGGGTTTGTGGCGTGCGTGCTGATGAGGTTTGAGGTTGAGCAGGGCGGCGGCGGCGGCGGTGGTGGGGGGGGCAGGATCCGGGTGCCGGAGCTGGATGACTATATACTGCCTGTGCATATACTCGAGCCGGTCGCTGGGCAGCCGGTCAAGATGAGGATGAGGTTGAGGGACGGGGCTGATGGGGAGCGGATCGAGGTTGTGCCTTGAGGTGGAAGTGGAAGAAGGAGAACAAGGAAGGTCGGCTTGTTCTCCAAGGTTCACATTGTTTACGTTGTTGGCTTGTGAGGGTGGTAGCAGGCTGTCCTCGAGCGGAGGCAATTGATGGTCATGCCTACTTTCTTCAAGACATTCCCTCGCCCAGCCTGGATACACAACACGCAGCATGACATCACAAGATTGCACGCATAATACGGCCCCCAGACTTGATGATCCGTGGGATTGATCAGCACTATCTAAGGTTCTACCTGCTACAAAGTGGCCGGGGAGCATCTTGCTAATGACCTGGAACAAGACCTCGAGCCGTCATGACCTCAACCCCGCAATGTTCCCTATTCCGTGGCTGACCTTCTGAGTTCCGAGTCCGTTGGCCGCCATCCAGCCATCCAGCCAGCCAGCCAGCCAGCCAACCAGGTTATCCTTTTTTGTTTTTCTTTCTTTTTCTTTCATTCATCTTTTTATTCGGTTGTCTCAGATTTCCCAACCCCACTCGGTTCCTCCAGTGAGCACAATGCCTTTCTCTCACGAAAAGGGGGTTGTCGAGATATGTTCATCCTCTCTCACATGCTCAAGATGCGACCCAAGCCTTGATTCCATTCTGTCCACCCTGTTCAGCTCAGTTCCCACCACCAGCCATGACATCCTGGTAATACTTGAACGCCAGCTCGTTTGAGTACTTGAGGTACGCATCTTCCGTGAGCGGCAGGCCGAGGACTTTTGAGAATTGGGCCTATATAATGTAAAACCATCCGTTAGCTTCGCGTCCTGGCACACAGGCACCACACACGCACACACTCGATCGACCACCATCACTACTCACCTGCTTTGTCTTTGCGAGCTCCACCACCACCTTGGCCAGGACGTTGGCCATGTCCGCCACAGCAGCGACCTCATATACATCCGCGTCGGCCCGGACCTGCACGCTCTCCTGCATGGCCGGGAGACCCGCCATGAGGCTCTTGACGGCGCCCTGCGGGATCTCGGACAGGTTGCCGCGCTGGACGTGCTGCACCACGGTCAAAAAGTCCGTGTAGATCTTGCCGCCCAGGTTCCAGTCGGCGATCGAGCCCTCGGCGCCCGAGAACTGCGCCAGCATCTCCCACAGGCCCTCGTAGTCGCGCTCGATGATGGCGAGCGGCGCCACCTGCTTGACAAATGTCTTGTGCGCCTCGCCGTACGAGGCAGCGCGGAGGAGGAAGATGACCTCGGCCTTGGGGTCCTTCTTGACTGCGCGCTGGAGGAGCGCCTTGGCCTGCCAGATCCACGTGGTCGGCACCTTGTAGGTCTGCGTGAGCGTCACAAAGTCCTCGCTCGTCTCGCTGCCGATCAGGTGCGCGTGGCGGGACAGGTGCTCCTGGATGGCCTTGGCGCGGGCCGCTGTCTTGGTCAGGTGGAGGAGGACGAAGACAGCCTCCAGCCAGTTGCCCTCGCTGGTGAGCTGCGACGCAAAGGACAGCGTGGCGGCATCGGCCCTGTCGCTGGCGTCCCCGCCAAAGTCAACCCTGCCAGTGTTGACAAGGGCCTGGCCGAGTTGCCAGCACAGGCGGAAGTCCAGTGGTGACAGCTGCGAGTTCTCGGGACGGAGCACATCGGCGAGGTCGGTATCCTCGTCGGCGTACAGCTTCAAGAGGCCCCACAACAGGTCCTCGCGCTTCTCCGGGTCGGGGTCCTCCCACAGGGGATGAATGCCCTGCTCCGCATACCAGGGCTTGGGCGACTTCTCCTTGTCCTGCTTGAGATCCTCCTCGAAAGCGTGTATCGCCTCCACCACGTCGTCCTTGGTCGTGATTGCATACCACAGGCGGAGGCCGAACGATTGCTTCCAGTCCATACCAAACTTATCAGATATGACAAACGAATCCATCCGGTTCTCCATGACACCCTTCTTTCCGTCCACAACGCACACGTTACCGCCCAGGAGCTCATAGATGGCGCGCAGCGGGTCGGCAAACTCGGAGAGCACGTTGGACTCGCGCCACTCCCGGACCTGCTCCCGCATGTCCTGCATCAGCTGGTCGTTGGTGCCAATCAGCGAGACCAGCGTCGCGAGGCGGAAATTCTTGCCGTCAAGAAGGTGCTTGCAGGCGTCGGGGATGCGGTGACCCGACAGGGCCGCGATCGCCTTATCCTCAGGCGTGAGTGCCATGCCGACATCGCGAGTCGCAGCCTCCTCCACGAGGCTCTGCCAGAACCTGGAGAGGTTTCGGCGCCGGGCCTGCCCGAGTCCTGAGGCTGCGATCGGTCGTCCCTGTGCATCGGAGACCTGATCGAATAAGATGCTTGCGAGTTCCCAGACCATCTTTTCGTGGGCGTTCGCGGGGTTCTGCAGGTCTTGACCGTGGAAGAATGCCGTCAACGAGTGGACTGATCCCAGACCGACGGTGGGCACATTGTTGACGACGTTGACGCTGGTCAGCGCAATCTGGTTCGCGAGGGCCTTGGCCGAGGACTCGTTGGCAAACTTGGCAAACCGGACGTCGCGGTTCTCGGACACGATGTTGAGATGGCTCATGGACATGATGCCGTCCTTGTCCAGAGCTCGCCTGGATGATCGCGACAGGACCTTGGGGGCTGTTGCGAGAACCAAGGTGCCATCGGGGCCCCAGCTCGGGCGGAACGTGTCATGGAATGCCCTGTCGTTAGGGTTCATCTCTTCTTGATCGGTGTTGTCTTGTCTCTTGTATTGCCACTAGGAAAAGGAAAAGGAGAATCTTAGTATGGGCTCAATTTATTGGTGAGAATGCAAATGAATATAGATACAACAATAAAACACACGCACGCGCACGCGCACGCGCACGCGCGCACGCATACCACTCGTCCACCAGCGCGTGCAGTTCAACAGACAGGTAGGGTACCAACCTTGAAACCAGAAGTCGGGATCGGGGCTGGTGCAGCCGACCTAGCCATCGCCTTCGGCTTCTCAAACAGCGAGTTCATGAGCTCAATGCTCGTCGCAAACCCACGACTATCCGACACAGCCTTTGGCTTTGCAGGAGAATCCTCCTTTCGTACGCTCTCCTTGAGGGTCTCGTAAGTTGCTTCCTCGTTGATAGACTTAAGGGCAGCCCGATCCCGCTTCTGCGGGTTGATCGTCTTCTGCAGCATGTCCGCCCAGTCGTCACCATCGGCCACCTGGATCCTCAGAGGAGTGTTGGCTCCCTTGATGGCCTGCAGCCTGGCTCTCATGATCCCGCCAGGTGTCTCTTGGTACTCGGCCATCGATCCACCATGGTAGGGCGAGTCAAATTCTGGCTCCGCGGCGTGATGATACCCGAGGTAAGCGCTCGCAGCTTGGTCCTCAGGCAGAGCATGTCCAGCGTTCATATCCTCATCCTCGTCACGGACTGGGGCTCGGAACGCAGAACCCGCGGAGCGATCAGATAAAAAAGACTGCTGGTGGGCATCAGCCGTCTCTTCTTCGTCTTCGGATACAGCTCCTGTGTAGTCAAAGGCACCTGGCAGGGCGCGACGCTTGCGCCTGAACTCAAAGGTGTCTTCAGCGTCATCGGAAGGAGAGGCGTCGCCGGTCTCCTTGGAAAGTTTGGGTGGCGAGGGAAGAGGCACATCATCGACAGTGATGTCGCCAAGAGTCTCACCATCAGTGTCGTCCTCATCATATTCAAGACCATAGGTGGTGAAGTGCTCCACAGTGAAAGTCCAGTTGCCGTTCTCCGCATCGTATGAGACAAAGTTGGTGTCGTTGGTGCTCTGGAGCTTGCGGATGTGCTTGTCAAGGTGGCGGCCGCTCTTGATGGGGAGTCCTGTTCTCTTGTCCATGTTTCGTGGCCACGAAAACAGCAGGGAGATCTCGGACGGCACATTCAGGCCCTTGCCCATAGGCGCCTTCTTGATGTTGTCCGGGTAGACCGTGCACGAGCGAGTTTCCAGAACAACAATCTCACCGGCAATCTTGTCGACGTCAATGTTGGTCAGATCGACGGGAACCAGAAACCTGACTTGGCCCACGTTGTCCCGACCGACTGTGAAGTCTGACACCTGAGAGAGCTGCACGCGGTTCATCTTGTGCAGCTCCTCCTTGGAGGGGCTCGTCCAGTACTTTCCTGCTTCCTTGCCAGGAGCACCTATATTAGCAGCAGTCGAGTTGGAGGACGGCGACTGCTCCTCGGGGACGACAGCAAGCTCGTTTCCTCTGACCTGCTCCATCTCGGGCGGGCCATCCGGGCTGCGGGAGGAAACGGTGCCGTTTGCACCGGAGGCATTGCCAGTAGGAGCGCGGATGTAGCCCAGGTCGGGTGTTGAGCCTGCAGATGACCCGTTGCTTCCAATAGTGTTAGGGGTGCCGTTGCCGGGATCAACATTGCTGGTGTCGAAGCTGACCCGCTTAGGGAGCTTGCGTGGGCCGTTCGGTGACTCGGCGACCTTCTCCTTGGAGATTGGAGAGAACAAATCAACCCGCAGGGACTTGTCGACCGTCAGCTTGTTCAGCCGCCCACTGCCGTAGGAACGAGGACCCATGCTGGCAGAGAATGAGCCGGGCGACAAGATGCTGTCCTCGGCGTTGATGCTCCTGCGTAGGTTGCTGGAGGAGAAGCTCTTGCTAAGAGAGCGGTTCAGCTGGCCGGCGCCGAGCAAGCTCTGTCCAAAGGTGCCGGGAGTGCTGCCGGTGCTGGAAGGGGTAACCGGGGAGCCGTAGGTGCTGTACGAGAAGCCAAAGCCTCGCTTCACTGGCGTGACGAACTTGGAACCTGAGCCCGGGTTGAGCTTCCACATTGGCAAGATGGCGTTCTTGCGGGGTCCTTTGTTCTTGGATGACAAGGGGGTTGCGAGCGGGCCGGGATTTTGCACCTCGGTGGTTCCCAGACCAGCAAAGAGCGATGGGGTTCCGAACGCGTTGACGTCGCTAATGCTGGCAGTGAGTGACTGCGGGGTGGACTGCGCATTCTGAGAGTTGTTGAACAGAGTACTACCCAGGAGCGAGTTCTGCTGCGGCTGCTGGGCAGGGGTGCCTCCAAAGAGCGTGCTGTTCTGCTGCTGCTGTGCCGGCTGACCGAAGAGACCGGTGCCAGTGGACTGAGCAGGCGCGCCGAAGAGAGAAGGTTTCTGCTGCGTTTGGCCGCCAAAGAGCGAGCCGGTGGCAGGCTGTTGCTGGGTTTGGTTGTTGTTATTCAGGCCGCCAAAAAGACCACCGCCGGTCTGACCAGTCTGCTGCTGCGTGTTTCCGAAGAGGCCGCCACCAGTTGCTGGTGGTTTCTGGCCGAACAGACCGGTGCCCTGCTGTTGCTGCTGTTGCTGGTTGTTGGGCTGGCCGAATGGGCCGGAAGTAGTACTCTGTCCAAAGAGGCCGCCCGTGCCAGCGGCTGGCTGCGCAGTGGTGTTGCCACCAAAGAGACCTCCAGCTGGCTTCGGCTGGTTACCAAACAAGCCGCCTGTCTGCTGCTGGTTCTGATTTCCGAAGGTAGACGGAAAGCCGCCGGTCTGGTTCTGCTGCTGAGTGTTGCCCGTACCAAAGAGACCAGTGCCCGTGCTGGTGCCCTGGTTCTGGTTGTTTCCAAACAAACCACCACCAGTACCCGTGTTGTTAGGAGTACTGCCAAAGGCGTTCGTCCCGGTCTGGCCAAATGTACCGCTCGTGTTGTTGCCAAAGCTGCTGCCGAATCCAGTACCGGCGGGTTTGTTCTGGTTCTGTTGGCCAAACAGGCCACCGCCAGTGTTCGTAGCCGGGGTGGTGCCAAAGGCGTTCGAGCTTGTGTTACTGCCAAAGCCTCCTCCTGTATTACTGTTCGAGAAGAGCCCGCCAGTCTGGGCCGGTTGCGAGGTTGCAGTGTTGCCGAACAACCCTCCCGTTGCTGGCTTGTTCTGGTTTCCAAACAGACCGCCGCCGCCACCAAAAGCTCCGCCGGTGTTCGTGGCGCCCGTGTTGCCGAAGCCCGTCGAGGTCTGCTGCGTGTTGGTGTTTCCGAACAGACCGCCGCCTGTGGTGTTGTTGGACCCGAAGCCCGTGTTCGAGGTTGTGTTCCCGAAACCGGTATTGCCGAAGCCAGATGTGGTGCCAAAGGCACCAGCAGCACCACTCGGGCCGTTGCCATACTGGCGACCCTGGGCGTAGTCCACCAACCTAAGCTCCTCGACAGAGTACTTCTTGTATGGCTCTTGGAACAGAATGTTCTGAAACGAGTTTTGCGCGCTGCTGGTTCCCTCCTTCTCAAGGTAGGGCTGGAAAGGAGCTACCGCGGTTCCGGGAGGGTCTGGCACAGCGCCGCCCAGAGTCGAGGTGGCCGTCGAACCAAAAGCGGAGCCGGTGTTGCCAAAGGGGGGTGGAGTTGTTCCCGAAAAGACCACCGGTACCTGCGGTCGCATTGTTCGTCGCACCGAACGCGGGCTTGTTGGCACCAAACATGGTGTTGCCAGTGTTACCGCCGAAGGCGGTGGTCGAGGTGTTGTTGGAGCCGAACCCACCCGTACCAAAAGCGCCTCCAGTCGTAGCCGTCGTAGAGCCGAAGAGACCTCCTCCTGAAGAAGTGGTAGCGGGGGCACCGAAAGCTGGCTTGGCACCGAAGGCGTTGTTGGATGTAGCTCCGAAGCCACCTGGATTGAAAAGAGGCATGTCAGCAAGACCGAGCATCTTGGTTGATATAAACATGTCAGAGGAGAGATGGCCTCCTTGTCGGGAGACTGAAAGGAGCAGGCAGCACGGCATTGACTAAAAATGGCAGCTTTGTGTGGAGTGTCGCCGCCGCGTCTCAAGCTTCTGCCAGTCGAGACAGCCTGCCTGCACGCCCAAGTCCACCATCAAAACATCGCACTCGCTTTGTTCAAAGGGAAATGTATCATACCACCTGTGTTGCTGCCAAAGCCGCCGCCTGAAGAGCCACCAAAAAGGCCACCTCCAGTGTTGGCATTTGTCGATCCAAACGCGGGCGTGGGGTTTTGTCCGAAGGCTGGTAGTTGGGGGACGTCATGTCAGCCAAGGCTGGGGTTGCCGGCAGATGGAGGCCTGGCGCGCAAGGGAGAAGGAGCACAAAGAAGAAGAGTCGACAGAATCAAGAGACGTAGCAGGCGAGATGGACTGAGGATGTGTGAAGGACATTGGGAGTAGAAGGCGATGGGACATACCGGGCGTTGTATTGTTGGTTGCTGTAGAACCAAAGCCGCCGAAGCCGCCCGTGTTCGAGGTGTTGTTTTGCTGGCCGAAGCCACCAAAACCACCGAAAGACATTGTCAAGGCTGGTTGCGCTCGCGATGGGGTATCAAAGGCTGTGGCCTAGGATGTATGCGACACGGAGGGCAAAGGGGGGGGGGGGGGGGGGGGAATGGTCTGCGCGATCGCAGCGGTCGCGCGCCCAACGCGTCGAGGGGGTGCGATTCGCGCGGAGATGAGCTTGGCTGTGTGATCGGTAATCGACTCGACGCTGTAGGTAGAAAGCTTTGGAGGTTGTCGCGTGGTTGTCGCGCGAGATGCTCAAGCTTAGGATACGCCCAGGATGCAATGCTAGCCGGTGCGGTCTCGGGGGGGCTTTTTTTTTCCTTCTTCTGGTTGGGCGTCGAAGGCTGCCGTAGGCCCCAACAGGCACGAAAGAACTGCTTGTCGGAATCGAGAAAGGAAACAGAAAGAAAATGCGAAACTGGCCCAGAATGAATTAAGAAAGAAAATCAGCTCTGACCAAAAAGGTCATTGCACAAGGATGAGGTGGAGATTGGCAGCGAGTGAAGTAAAACGGGAGCTTCCCTCACTCTGTCACCTCTTGCTGGAAGGGTAAAGTAGGTGGTTAGGAGGCGAGCTCCTTGGTAGCGGTAGGTTATTTGGGGGGGGGGGGGGGGGGGGGTGGCCTGGCGAAGGCTGGCCTGTTCCCGCTACTGGTCAGTGGTGGCTCCACACCTACAGGCTAAACCATCTTTGGCCTCCTGACTAATTTACTTTACCAGTCTGCCTTGCAGCCTACCGCGTGACCACCGCCAAAGTACGGTCTGCAGCTAAATTTGACAAGACATCAGGCAATTCCATGTTGATTGTGACTCAATATCAACTTGTATTTCCAATCAGTCTGTACTGAATTGATCATCTGCCTCAAGAGATAGTTTTCGAATACGGTGAGAATCAATGGAGGTGGCTGGGCTTTGACTTCCAGAGACAATTGGGACAATGGAGGAGACCAGGCAATCAATGCATGCACATCCGAGGGCATCTCGTTGGGAGCCGACATCTCATGCCCAACGCCAGTACAAGGAAACCAGACGAAATAATGATTCAATGCTACCTAGGACCTCCAGTGGGATATATCAAGTAGTCTTCGTAGACGGGAATCAGAGAAGAATGGAACTTTCGGTCAACCAAGTATGCGCCATCCAGAACGTTTTGAGAATTGCACACCCACGTCCACGAGACCCTGTACCCAGCCACACACCGTCCACCACACACAATGAGAGAGACCGAGAAAGAAAATTACCAGGCCATATTCTAGCCGCTGCTACCTGCCTCCGCTCCCTATCTAGAACTGGATCAGGTCGCCCTGGTTTCCCTGCTGCTGCTGGGGCCGCGACCCGAAGGGGTTGCTCGAGCTCTGCCCGAACCCACCATTCATACCAGACGGACCGGAAGCTCCGTATGACACACTCGGCATGCCGGTGAACTGCTGCCTGAGGAATGGGTTGTTGCCGGTGGCCTCGGCAGTCACCCTGTTCAGGCCAGAGCCCGCGCTGTTGACAAACGTTCCAGGTGCGGTATGCTGCGCGGGGATTCGAGTCTGCCCCACGTTTCCAAAGGTGTCCTGTCCCTCGCCGCCGGCCAGCAGGGCGTTGAGCTTTGCCTCGTGCTCGCTCAGCTCCCTCTGCGGCTGCATCGACTGCATCTGTGGCTGGGGCTGCGATGGCGGAGGCGTGAAGGAAGTCGGCGGCGGCTGCTGCTGGAATGTCGACAAGGTCTTCTGCTCTGGCAGGGGATTGAGTACCGACAGCGACGGCACCTTGTAGGGTTGTGGTCGGTTGTAGCCAGACTGTTGCTGCTGCGGCTGCTGGGCAAACGGGTTGTTTGAGCCTGTCTTCATGGGTGGCATCGCGGATAACGTTTGGTTCTGGTTGTTGTTGTTGGACGCCCACGGGTTGTTGCTTCCAGGCTGCACGGGCGATTCCGTCTGCTGAGGCTGGAGCTGCTGCTGCTGCTGCGCATATGGATTATAGCCCGTTGGCTGAGGCTGGAAGGCCTGTTGCGGTTGTAGGTTCTGCCCATAAGGATCGAATCCAGTGGGCTGTTGCTGTTGACCAAAGCCATTCGGGAAGCCGTTCTGCTGGAACCCCGTGGGCTGCGCACCGAAGCCGGTGTAGGCATTGGGCATATAGCCCGTAGGCTGGGGCTGCAGCTGGTTCTGATCGATAGGGTTGCCCAGCCAGTCCACTCCGCTGCCCTGCTGGTAGCCCTGGTTCCAACCCGTCGGCTGAGGCTGCGCGGGGGTATCGTCAAACAGCGAGTGTGCATTCTGCTCTTCCAGTTGACGCCGGCGCGCTTCCTCCTCCTCCCTGCTCAGCTTGAGAGCCTTGGCAAGGTCGTCTTCCTCGCCGCTCTCCCGCCGGCCCTCGCGCTTCCTCCGGTCCTCCTCTTCCTGACGCTTGCTCGCCTCGATTGCCAACCGGTACTCGGCATCTTCATCGTCGGTGCGCTCGCGTCGGCGTCGCTGCGGGGCTTCTTGAGGACTTGTCGGGCCGAACTCGTCGAGCCCTGTGACACGAGACTTCCATTTCCTCCGGTCGGTTCGCTCACTGCGCAGGCGCTCCTCGTCCAGCAGCAGGGAGGTCAACTCCTTAGCGGCCACCCGAACTAGAGGATTGGGAATGAATAGTCAGATCGCTGTCCCTCGCAAGGACGTGCAGAAGGAAACACTCACTGTTCTGGCCCACATCTCTGCCCTCCTCATCAATGTACATGAACTCTCGAAGTGTCTTGATGATGTATATGTTCTGCTTGCCCCAGGTGACGACAAGCTCGGAGCCCTCGTGCAGGCAGTAGTCCAGCACCTTCAGCGCCTTCAGGACATGGCGCCAGTTCTTGCCCTTGTCGTTCAGCCTCTTGTCCAGCATGTCCATAATCTCGTAGAACTCAGTGGACCTGTAGCAGCAACAACCTCGTCAGCACCACCGTCCTTGTTATCGTGACTCGAGGGGCAGATAGATGACGACATACGAGTTGTAGGTGAGCTGAGCAATCTCGGCCATCTGGGTCCCCGTTGGGCCCCATGGATCATTGCTTGTCGCTAATCACATAACCAAATCAGCACTCCAGATCAATGCTCTGGTCCAATGACAGGAGAAAGAAGCCTTCCGACTCTGGCTGACGTACCCTCGCGCACCTTCACCTGCACGCTTGAATACCCCTTGGTGACATTTTTGACGCTCCTCACTATTTTTGACATGTCTGCGATTGCGATGGAGAATGGGTCCGGAGAGTGCGTTAGAAAGAGAGAAAGATTAAGATCCTTTTTTTTTCCTGGTCTAGATAGCGATCGGATGGTCTAACAGCAAGTCAAATCTAGGACCGGTCAGACGATAGGAGAGCGAAAGCGGCGTCGTTGTCGTCGCTGTCGTCGTCGCAGACGGAGTGGTCGGGAGGGTGAGCTGAGGTAGTGTTGCGTAATAGGCTGGGCGTTTGCGCGTATCCAGTGACAGGCCACAGCCTCCCTGATGTATGCTCTGCTCTGCCGCAGTTGTACGGACGCGCCGATGCTTGTCCGGTGGCTGAGGCCTCCTTTTCCCGCCTTCGATGAGCGATGACGCAGTTCAAGCAGTTGTCTTCAGAGAGGGTCGCTGGCACCGACGGTCGATGGGTAGGACGGTCTCGTAGGTAGGGAGGTGAGGTCGTCGAGATTTGATGAAGAGAGAGGGAGGGGGAGGGGTGAGAAAAGAATGCGACACCTCCCGTCAGGTCAGGGGGTTTAGCGGGACGTCTAAATAAATCAATCAATCGATGGCTGTGACGGAGCGCCTGGGCTGCTGCCGGGCGGGAGATTGGGGACCTCTTTGGTTCGCGCCCCCCCAGAACAGACAGGCACTGACAAGGTCCTGGAATTACCGCAGCTTGAGAGGTCACTTTCGGTTGCTGATCCGCTGATTACTTTTTTTGGTATCCGCAAGACTCCCTATCCGAGTGCATAGGAAACAGGGAGAGGTTGGTCCTACCCAGTGTCCGAGCTATCTGTTGTCTATGGGAGGGGGTTCTGCCACGAGACGGGTGGTGTTCAACGTGTGTACGGTTACGGCAACCGTTAGGCAGGCGGGAGAGGATGCTCGAGCGAGGGGGGGTTAAGCAAACAGGACCTTGATTCACACGAGTTGTTGACGAGGCCCTGGTCCAGGCCCTGTGTCGCCCAGCCTTGGAAGGGAAGTCAGGTTGGGCTGTGGAGCAGGATTAGCGCGCGCCGGGATAGAGGACCCGTAAGTTTCTCCAGGGTTGACATCATCCCAAGGGCTTTCTGCTCCCTGAGTCGACGTTGCGCTGCCTGTCATTCTTGATGCTTAATGCCACTACAGTACAACCTTAAAAAACAGCCTGATCATCTCTGCAATACAGAAGGTTTTGATCGCACGAAGTCGGGCTTGAACGACGAGTCTTCATACCGCCAGTCCTGTGCCCTTTTCTCAGTACCTGGCGTGTTAATGATGACACTATCAACTGCTGTGTCTTGGAAAACTCAAATCACCCGCAAAGCACCTGTACTAAACATGTGTTGATTTCCTTTGTCTCTTCCGAGACATGTGATGTGGTATATAGGGCATGAAACCCTGAGGCTTCTTTCCTCCTGAGTTCTACCCACAAAGCTGAGGCTGGTGTTCCCTCATACGGGGCTGTGCCTTCTGATCCTCGCGTCTCCTCGCATGCCGAGGTCGTGCTCTTACTGCATGCTAACAAAATAATTTGCCTGACGCCTTGCTACCAAAACACCCGAAGGAATAATTAAAAGAGGCGATGCCAGTTCATCCGTGAGCCGGATCGACTGTCCATCCCCAGCCGTCCCCAGCCGAGCCTTGCTGTGCCGTCACTCACGCCTCCGTGGCCTCGGCATCCTGCATGACAGTATCCTCATCAGCATCATCGTCCGCCGCACTCCTGCTGCTCCTGGCAGGCGATCTGCCCGTGCCGTTGACCTTGGCCTGGCCGTCCTCCTCGGACATGGCGGCCTCTCCTTCATCTTGCATGGCGTCGGTATCGCCGTTCTCCATCGGTCCAGATCCCGTCCCCTTGATTCCCGTCGTCCCACGTTGTCGCTCCAGCCATGCCGGGGGGAGACCAGGACCACTATCTGCGTTTCCGTAATCACTCTTCTTGGTTCCCTTGGGCCAACGTCCGGGTCCGCGTCCGGTGCCCCCTGGTTTCCGACTGCGGGAACTGCTACTCCGAGCCTTCGGTTTCGGGGCCTGATGACCTGCCGATCGTCTAACATTCAGTCGCGATGAACTGCCTGTCCGGGACACTGCAGGTCTGGGAGTTGTAGGCTGGCGATTTCCCGGGCGCCTGCCACCGTGCAGGGGGGATAGACGGAGAACCGTGTCGGCGGTATGTCCTTGTAGGGCAACATCCATGAATTCTCCTTGTCTTCCTCCATGTCGGCTTTTGACGGCTCCTGTGTTGGCTTGCCCTCAGCACCACTTCCGTTCTCGGGTGGCCGCTCTGGATCCTTGGTGCCGAGGACATCTTCAGCTGATGTTGCCTCAGCGTTGGTCTCTGACTCCCTAGTAACTTCCAAAGATGGCGGCGCATCCTCAACTGCAATGTCATCGGCGCCTGTCTCGTTCGGTTCGGTCGACTCAAGCACAGTGGTTTCTGCATCCGCATCTGCTTCGGCATCCACATCCACATCTGCATCTGCATCCGCATCCGCATCCACGGCCTCGGCCGCTTCTGCTTCCTCCTCGGCCTGGAGTGCAGTTCCATTTGCTTCAACCGGGACCTGCACGGTCTGGCCGTTGTCTCTCACAACCTCGGCGATCACCACGTCCGTGGCCTTCTGCTCTTCGTCCTCTTCCCTGGGAGCGATGGCATGCATGGCGGGCGCGAGCTCGAAGTTGGTGGCATTGCTGCGCCCCATTACGTAGGGCGTCCAGGTGAGCGCGGCCGGATCTAACTGGACATAACTCTTGGCTTCCCATTTCGCAACGTACTGCTTGCAGAACTCAACATCGACTCGGAAGGCATAGAGTTGCGTCTGCGGGTCGCGCACAAGACACCTGAGTCCTTCCAAGGCCGAGATGACATCGTCGGCAGTCATGCCCGTGTCGTCAGAGATTTCCTTGATGCTGAGGCCCTTCTTTTCGTGCCTGTCCTCGGACACGCGGCTGAGTAGGTAGCGGCACATGACCAGACGCCAGTAGTTCCTGTACGACACGAGGCCCATGTCAGATAGCGGCTTCTCCGGTGATCCGCATTTCTTCTCGACCCTAGTAAGGAGGTAGGAAAAGTCGATCAGGAGGTTGCCATAGCCTTTCCGCTGGTGTATCGGAAGTGTCAGGATGCAGGAGACGTTGTTCTGGCTGCTTGCTCTCTTCTCCTTCGAGAAGTAGCCGACAAAATGGTACCCAAGGTCGTTGTACTCGCACAGTACATAGAACAAGAACGGTTCCACATCGTAGTAGAGCGTCTTGGAGCCCAGAAACAGCTTGGCCAGCAGACACAGATTCTGACAATAGACAGGGTTCTTGCGGCCGTCCACTTCGAAGACCGAGATAGAGCCGCTCCGGTATATCTCGTCCCCTGGAGGGTGTTTGGCCGGACACTTGAGCTTGTGCCGCCAAGCCACGTAGTCCGAATTCATGTACTTCAGGCAGAACTCGCAGATAAAGAGCACGCGATTCCGGCTATACTCTTCAGGATACGGGGCCGCATACCAAGTATCGATCTCCCAGCCACCAAATTCGATACACTCGATCTGACTTGCTGGGCCTGCCGACTTCTTGGATTTGCGTACCGGGGCCTCGATCTCAGCCTGCATTTGCAAGAGCCGCTCCTTCCAGTCCTCTTCAGCCTTCTGCTTAGCTTCATCGAATCGGCGGCGGTCCTCGGTGATGGGCAGCGTCTTTGATGTGTCGGCTTCAGCCTCGGTGAGGATGCCACCGTAAGGCTTGCCCTTATCGTCCATATCTTTATCGAAGAAAGAGTAAAAAGGCTGTGACATGCCAGACGCAAACGGCGCCAGCGGAGATGCCGCTGCGGGCCTGCCGCCGCGTGGGTTGCCTGCCCTTGCTGCCCTTGGGCCAGCTGCGCGTTGCCCACGGCGCTTTTGTGGTTTTGGCCTTTTCGACAAGATTTTCTTCAGCTCATTTGGTTCAACCCGACACTTGATAATGAGCTTCGAGCGCGTCTTCTTGACGATGGCCACAGGTTTGTTCGTTTTGTTGGTTGGAATCTTCAGACGTAGGGACCGAGCTGACCGCGGTCGACCTTCCTCTTCGGCACCATTAGTGGCCGCTGTCCCATCGATGCTGTGACTGTCCTCTGAACTCTTGTGTCGCTTTCGAAGGTGAGTGATCAGTTCTTCGTCTGCGATAGACGAAGTCTTGCGCTTTCTAAGCACACGAGACCCATCCATAGGGTCATCATCCAGCACGAGCTGGTTGAAAACCGAGTGAGAATCTGGCTTGACCGCCCCTCTTTGGGATGGCAGCAAGTCCCGTGCAAGTTTGGGTGCCGCAGATCTTCTGGTCATCGGTGGTGAGTCGGCATGGTCAACAGCATTGTGGTCACGACCACCGTCATGTTCACTCTCAACCTCTTCTCCGTCTTCATCGTCTGCCTCTGAGACGTCTGCGCATTCGGGACATGTCCATGATTTATTACCTGGTGAAGGAAAACAAAATTAGCATTCGGTTTTCTTCCTCGAGTTAAGTTTTATGGCTTACTGTTCTTCCCAGTTAGGGCTTTTCTTTCGCGGGCGCATTGTTGGTGGGCTGCACGCAATGTTAATAAGCAAATATTGGAGTAATCCCCGTTCTTGACAGGCCACTCACCACTTTCACCACATCCAGAGCAAGTCAGGAAAGTCCCGAACTCATCGTGCGGATCATTCTCCTCGTCCTGCTTGCAAAATGTACAGAGTGCAACAGGTTCGGCCTCTGACTCTTCATCTTCATCTTCGTTCTCGGCGGCATCTGCCCAATCGGCTTCACCATCCGAGGATGCATCGCTTTCGGCATGAAATGATTCGCCCTCGCTAGCTTCGCTTTCTTCCTCGTCATCCGTCTCGCCTGGCCTGAGCTTGACAGCGCCGACGCCCTCTTCCTCATCATCCCCCCTCTTCCTCTTCGGCCCCGCTCTCCTCTAGGATCGCTTTTCTTTCGCCAGCCTCCTGCGGTACTTCATCGTCTGATTCGCCTTCAGCGTCCACGTAATTGTCTTCGTCTTCTGCCTCAGCGTCCTCGTCACTAGCACTCGCCTCGGAGCCGTCAGGGCTCTCAGCCTCCTGCTCTTCGTCCTGCTCGCCTATCTCAACCTCTTCGCCCTCGGCGTCTAAGTCTTCATCTCCTTCCGCATCCTCGTCGTCATGTACATCCATGTCTTCTTCGCCCTCCGCATCGATGTCTTCTTCGCCCGGGGCGTCCTCGTCGGAGTTGTAGCCTGCGTGCCCCGAGCTATCGCGTACGCTCTGCTGGAGCTCGTCCTCCATGAGGTGCTGAGCACTGGTCAGCAGCGCCCCCAGCTTAGGCATGACCGCGGGCTGATCGAGTCACAGCGTGCCTTTCGTGGAGACCAGGCTTCTGTAGCTAACGTGGATGGCAGCTGCCTCGTGCGCCGCTCTGTTTTCAGAGACAGAGAGACATGGGCACCGCGCCCTGCTTCATTTCCAATCTGTCTTTTATTATGCGCGCCTTTGTAGGTTGGAACAGAGCTCGTTTGTCGTGATGTGGGATGGCTTTGCGACGGGCGGCCGCTCCTGCGCACATGGGTGGGGTCTTCTCGATGCAGGGGAATCGCGCGGTGGCAGACGCGCTCCTGGAAGGGGCGCTGGACCTTTGCAGAGCAAATGCAGCGAGGATGGTAATCCTGGAGGGTTTCGGCGCGTGAGATCGATGCGCCTGCGATGTATTCATCAAGTTTTGACGGTCATTGTGGTGGTTTCGCCATAGGGAGGAGGCGCGCTGTCCTGGCCAGGAGATCGCGCATTGGCCAGGGTTAGAGCTCCCCCAAGCTGCTTACATAATCAGCTCGTTCACTGTTGCCGGCCCCAGATCGAACTGGTTCTGACTTCATCCTGAATCGCATCACGACCTCGAGGGACAATTCAGGCGCGAGATTGAAGCCACCCACCCAGTCAACAAGGCAAGCATCTACCGGAAAACGCTCCTATCAGACTGCCAAGCTAATAGACATCAGTCAGACACCCAATTGTCAACGAGACATCATGCCTATCCCCTTTGAAACCTTCCTTCCATATGTCATCGTCACAGCGGTGTGTGAAGCCCGAACTCCTTCTCCTCCCCGATCCAACTCCTGCTAAGACGAGATACAGATGTTCGGCGCCACTGGTGTCGGAGTGTCGAACATCAAATACTTTGCAAACGGAAAGAAAAGGGCAAGGCGGTCGCTGGACCAGTGGGACAGAGTGCGTACTCATCGTCTCCTGAGGTGCTGCGCCTCGACGACTTGACGATTGGCTGACTTTCTTCACAGCAAAGTACGATGCTACAAGACTTCTCGCCTCCAATACCGGACACTATGGCCTTGGTTCGGCTTTTTGATGATTTAATGCTGACGTTTTGATCCATAGTGATGGACCGCGACCGAAGACTCACCGGAGAATTACGAGGACAATCGGACACACCTATAGCGCCGCCAGGCTACGAATTGAACAATCCTTGGAGGGTATGCGGTCACCACCTCCTTTTCTGCTATCATCTGGAGCTGACACTTTGTGCTGCAGGTGGAGAAGCGAGTCTGCTAGACGTCATGCGACACGGGACCCAGGTGAAGTCAAACCTCAGGTGGACACACAAGTGCTGTGCGCAGTTCAAAATGTTCGAGGGGGAGTAGCTACGATGCCGCAGGAAGAAAGAGAATTTGGGGCCCAAGAGCCTTTCATACTTGTTTTTCGAGCAATTCAAATACCATTAACAGTGGAGAGATGCCCCGACTGCAACATGGCTATAGTTGTATTTCTGGTCTGTTTTTGTTTAAACCCTCTAACAACATGCATGCCTGGCACATTGCCTGGCTTGACATGTAGCCACATTTTTCGCATTTCCCCATCACCTGCTTAGTGATCACCTTCTTTCCCCCCGGCTTTCCGTTGCGAATCGGCAGGGTCTGGCTATCCTTCCTTCGTGATTTGAGAGGCACAGCAGCGGTGACATCGATTTCCAGGTCTTTGGAAGAGAGGTTACCTCTCAGCTGGGCCTCCATGGCCGCCATCTCATTGCCCGAGCTCTGACCATTTGCAGACCCGCATCCGCCGACCAGCTCCTCTTCCGGAACCGTGTCAACCGGGGATGGCTTGCCCTTGCATGCACACTTGTCAGGTTGCCTTCCCGGCACCAGTCTAGCCATATCTTCTCCGCTGCGTACGATATCCAAGATTGCGCTGGGGCGAACTTTCTCCAGGTTCTTAATGAGACTTCGTGCGCTTCCACGGAAGGCCTCCGGGCTGTATATGCATTCGGTGCTGAAATAATCCAGCTTCTTGTGATGTGCATACAAGACGATCTCCTTTTCATATGAGTACTTCAACGGCTTGCTCCTCTTGACGTCTGAGTTCGAGTCGCCAGTGATGATACTGGTAGCTCGGGACAACCGTGGCAGATCTCCTCTCAGCAGATTCATGAGAACCGTCTCCGCCACATCGTCCGCGTTGTGGCCTGTGACAACATGCTTGATGCCAAGCATCTTGGACCCGCGGTCTAGGGCCTGTCGCCGGAAGACACCACAGTATGTACAGTTGCCCTTCTTTCCGATAGTGTCAACCACCTGGTCCATCGTCCAGCCATAGAGCTCGTCATAGCCCACAATCTTCAGAGGCATGTCGTACTGGGCTGCATTACGCTTGACGGTCTCCAGCGAATCGTCTCGATAGCCCTTGATCCCCTCGTCTATACTCAATAACATGAGGTCCAGGCCATAGTTGTGTCGTTCGTTCAAGGTCTTCAGGACGGACGCCAAGACCGTCGAGTCCTTGCCACCCGAGGCTCCGATGGCGACCTTTTCTCCGGGAAAAAACAGGTTTGAAGCGATGATAGTGTGATGGACTTCTTCCTCAAATATCCGAATGAAGCACGTCTTACAGAGCTTCTGGTGGTTTTTTGGCCGTTTGATGACGGCACGTTCTGCCTGACAAATGATGCAGGGTGTTGGAGGCATCCTGCAGGTTTCTCAGAAGCTGACAAGAAAAGGTGGTGATCGGGAAAGGTGATCTGTCGAAGCCTCCCGCACTTGAGAGAGGGACGCCCAAGTGCCGCTTCAATGTTGCCTTGGCCCCGCCAATCGCTGCACGGCTCACTGAAGACCCCGGTATTTTGAGCCTGGTTCCAACTCCCTACAACTTGCACGAGGTCAGAGAAGACGTTTGTCTGCTTTCAAGAGCAAGCAATCACTTTAGACAGTATCCAAGATTATGGGCCAAGTGGAAAGTCTGACATGCCCGGAGTTGGGGGGGGGGCGATTTGTATGCTTTAGTCTTTGATTCGGGGTATCACGTGAATGGAGCTCGGACCACCCGCGCTAGCTACCAAGCGACTAGCGCGAAATTTGCTAGCCCACGGATTCTCAAAATCTCGACTGCGGACCCGCGAGTTTTTCTGAAAGTTTTCCTCCTTCGCCAGCCAACTGCTTCTCTCGAGGGTCAACGACAAGCAATCGCCCAACCAACAACCCGTCAAAATGGTAAGCACCTGATTGAAACGCCTACTGCGATAGCATCTCGTATTGCGCGATGATGTTCATTGCCTACTAAACAAAATCAATGCTCTCGTCTTCACGACTAAGATGCATTCTTCCGCCCGTCTGTGTCCTTGTGGCACACGGGTGATGATCTACCTGGCTTGAGCTTCAGCAGCGCTGGCAGAAATGCTGCCTGCTGGGCTCTCTAGAGTTTAAGAAAGACTACCAGTCAATGAACAACATTTGCTGATGTCTTTTCTTCCTCAATGATAGCCTCCCAAGTCCGGTAAGAAGGCGGCCCCCGCGCCCTTCCCCCAGTCCAAGGCTGGCAAGAAGGCCCCCAAGGTACGTCTGAAAATGCCCTCCTCTTCATCACTCCCGTCTACCCATCCCCTCGGTCGAATGCTAAGGTCAATGTGATGGCAGAACCCTCTCATCGAGAAGCGCCCCCGCAACTTCGGCATCGGCCAGGACATCCAGCCCAAGCGCAATGTCTCCCGCATGGTGAAGTGGCCCGAGTATGTTCGCCTCCAGCGCCAAAAGAAGATCCTCAACATGCGCCTCAAGGTGCCTCCTGCGATCGCCCAGTTCCAGCAGGTCCTCGACAAGAACACCGCTGCCCAGGCCTTCAAGCTCCTGAACAAGTACCGCCCTGAGACCAAGACGGAGAAGAAGGAGCGTCTGCTCAAGGAGGCCACCGCCATCAAGGAGGGCAAGAAGAAGGAGGATGTCTCCAAGAAGCCCTACGCCGCCAAGTACGGTCTGAACCACGTCGTTGGTCTGATCGAGAACAAGAAGGCCTCCCTGGTCCTCATCCCCAACGATGTCGACCCCATTGAGCTGGTCATCTTCCTGCCCGCCCTCTGCCGCAAGATGGGTGTCCCTTACGCCATCATCAAGGGCAAGGCCCGTCTGGGCACTGTCGTGCACAAGAAGGTAAGCTGCAGAAACTACAGAGGGTCCCACTCTGAAACACCACACTGACATGATAACCCTCTTCCAGACCGCCGCTGTCCTCGCCATCACCGAGGTCCGCTCCGAGGACAAGAGCGAGCTGTCCAAGCTCGTCTCTGCCATCAAGGACGGCTACATGGCCAACACGGAGAACTCCCGCCGCCAGTGGGGTGGTGGTATTATGGGTGACAAGGCCAACAAGCGCACGGAGAAGAAGAGGAAGGCTATCGAGTCTGCCATCAAGGTCTAAGCATCTTGCGAGGTCTGGTTTCGTTCAATGGGATAGCATGGTTGGCCCAGGGTTTTCTCTTTTAGTGACGGGCACGGCGTACGGGAAAATACCAAAACGGTTTATGGATGACACAATGGAAATTGCTTGATCTGGACAACACTCTCGGGTCGCATTTGTATTGTGTGACATTGCCGCCGAGTAGCCAAGCCACTCATGAATACGACTCTCGAGATGAAAGGACACAAAGCACCCTTCCGCCCATACGTGAACGCCGCAGGCCATATCCGATGTGATGTAAAGGGGGGAGGGGGGGGAATCTTTGCATGCGTAATGTAGAACCGTTGTGCAGCACTTGTCTAGTGTCTATGCGCCCAACTGAAATACCCTGGCCGGTGTGGTTCTCTTATATGGGGAATGCTGCTCGCGCGGTCTCGCGTGCCGAGGCAAGATCTCAGAAAGATTGTGAGTATAAGCTGCCAGAGTTAGCAAACTTGAGATCGAGGGACATGCAAAACAGAGCCGGGTCCAAGCAGGGGGATCTTCGGCTGGTACCAGGGGCTGGGCAACGGCGATCTCGCGTTTGAAGTCATAGTAATCCCTAGGGTTCCCAACTGCTTAGCATTCATTATCTGTAATCTTTGGGACCACGGTATACGTGCCACACCGTGTCCCCCCGGTGACAACATCCTTATCGGGGGTTGGAGGGGTTTCACCCCCCAGACGCGTGCTGGATCTTGATCCTGGGGCGGGCTTCTCGACTCTGGAGGATCTTGTTCATGTTCTTTTTGTTCCATTATAAATAGGTTTCATGACCATCCCAAGTACTTTAGATCTTGGGGGAGATGATGTTCCTTCCTGGTGGATGCTTCTGATGAACGAGCCACCACCTACCCACTCGGCCGTCCGCCCATCATCATCCACTTCGCTCCCCTAAACCTACTGCTGCATCGCAGGGCAACAGACGAGGTGGTACTCAGCCCACTTACCCAACCCACCGTACCCCATAACCTACGTCCAGCTCGCGCTTGTCAGGGACCATCATCGCGAACCGAGAGCCCGGGATTCTGCTTGTTTCTGAGGTCAGCACAGGCTCGTCTGTCCCTTCCGCCTTCTCTCGGCACTCGATAATACGGCGAAGGTTCTAACCTGGTCAACCAGCCTGAACACTTACTTAAATGCTTCATCAACCCGACAGAAGAAGGTGCCACTACCACCGCAGTCAGCAGTCATAACTGATCCCTCGGAACCACACCAGGCCCAACCCAGCTCTCGCTTCCGCTTATCACACTCTCGATATAGCCCAGGGGAACTCACCGAACATTGTCACCGCCTACTCGGGTTCGGCAACGGCTGCATATCGGCAGGAATTCAGTACCTTGCAAGGCCGGGATCCACAACAGCTGTACTGTCCTGCTGTCCACCTCGGTCGCCCTGAGCTACGAGGTGTGAGGAAGAAGGGGGGGGACCTCTGTCCAGAACCGCTCTACGACCAGACCTTTTCATATAATCTCCTGTCCCTCTCGATCTTTCTTCCTCCAATCACGCCCAGACCGCCGCGCCTGTTGATCATACAAAAATACGCACGGTTGAAGCAGAAATTCCCTTGGCCCGACTGTGATACAAGCCCGAGACTCGAGATGGCACACCATCGTAAGTACACAGCTTATATGCACACGCACGGAAATCCGCCCCAATGCCGAGTCCTCGGGTGATGTATCAGACCACACTTGCTTGGCCTCTCTCTCTCTCTCCCTCTGCTGCCTCTCTCTCATTCTTCTCTCTCAAGAGAGGGGGAGAAAAGAGGAAGAACAATACATCATACTGTTGAAGTGGTCAGCCAAAACCTCTTTGTCATTTGCCTCTCTCTGTTGTCCAGCGCGCAAGAATCCCGCCCCCGTTCTTGTGTACCACGAAGCTGCTTCTTCAAGTACAACACTTATCTGCTGCCATGGCGCACACCTTACTGACCGAGGGCGTCTCCACCACAGAGGACAGCTACCAATATGCGCTGAGCTCCAACGGCGCCTGGGCGGGCTATAAAGCCCACCAGAACCCAGAGTTCTTCTCGAAGCTTGCCAGCGGCCAATCACCGCAGATCCGTAAGTAGCCGTGCACACTTATCAGCCCACCTTTTTCCCTCTTCCCCTCCTTCCGGGCGCCCTGGCGGGTTTCGCTGCAGCAAGCAGGAAGGAACCACTCAGCGGCAGCGGGGTCCGCCGAGGTGCCCGCTTTTTTTTTTTTTTTTTTTTCGGCCCCTCAGAGTAAATCGAAGCATCGTGGTCTGACGTTTTATCTCGCACCGCCCACACAGTCTGGCTGGGGTGCTCCGACTCCCGCTGCCCCGAGACGACGATCCTCGGCCTGCAACCCGGCGACGTGTTTGTGCACCGCAACATTGCCAACATCATCTCGGCCACCGACATCAACACGTCGGCGGTGATCGAGTACGCCGTGGCGCACCTCAAGGTCCGACACATTGTGCTCTGCGGGCACTCTGCGTGCGGCGGGGCGGCGGCGGCGCTGTCGGATGCGCGGGTGGGCGGGGTGCTCGACACGTGGCTGACGCCGCTCAAGGCGGCCCGGTTCGCGCACGCGCAGGAGCTGGCCGAGATCAAGGACGACAGGGAGCGGCTGGCCCGCATCGCCGAGCTCAACGTCGAGGCCGGGGTCAAGGTGCTGCTGGCCAACTTCACGGTGCAGGAGGCGATCCGGGACCGAGGGCTCGAGGTCCACGGGTGTTTCTACGACATCGCGTCTGGGCGGATCCGCGACCTGGGCTTCGGCAACGCCAAGCCCAAGGTGAACGGGCAGAGGGCACCGGGCCAGAACGACATCATCAGGGGCAAGCATGCCACGCTGGTGTTCAGGAATAGCGGTGCCTCGATGACTGGCCGATGAGGCGTCTGCCGGTCATCGTTGCTGGGCGTGGTCCTGGGCCTGCTAGGAATCCTGCCTCTCTGGGTGTAAGGAGAGGTTGTGTATGGACGGGAAGGGAAACATGGCCAATCTGATTCAATGGCGGGAGGGTTTAGGCGAGGGAGGGCCCACAGATGCGTGTGGCTTTCTTGTCTTTTGATGAGCAACAGCGAGCTTTTTGTTTATCCTTTTCTTTTCCTTTTTTTTCCCCTTTTTGCCCCCTTCCCCCATTTCTCTAGAGAATAGAGCAATATGAGAAAAGATACACGTCCATTACCTGTCCATTACCTGTCCTTCCGTCGAGATATTATTGACTTCTACAGACAAACAGTGCATGCCAAATGTGGTTTTGATTGTCGACAGATTTCTTTTGCCCTTTGTCATGTCAGTAGTCACTAGGCTGTAAATGAGAAACCCCCCTCCCCCCCCATCCTTGAACATTCTTCGCGGGGACCCCGCAACTTGCCCAGTCAGTAATATGATCTTCCCCTCGTCACTTGCACACACTGCACTTGGGACGCATTCTAAAAAATCATCAGGCTTCCATGTGAGGTAGAACTATTATAACTCCTGGTTCTTGGCTCATTGACTGACAAGACTCTTTGCCAGTATGCTGCGTTGATCATCTGAGGAAGGAAGAGAGACCTGAATGACGTATGATTCAGTGACCTCCTGCACTGCGGTGCCTACTACAGTATGTACTATACCTCTAGTACAGCGCTCTTGTGTGGGAAAGCTCCACTGTATCGACTTGGCTCTGCCGGCACAAAATTTTCGGGCACTTGGTCGCCTAACCAACAGCGACTTTGGCGGGAGACGCAACTCAAGGGCAAGTAGTCACCCTATTTCCCTTTTTCGATTTAAAAAAGGTAAGCTATTTATATATATAAATATATATAACGTCCTGGTGGCGTTGTCTGGTCCCATTCGCAGTCAGGAGCGCCAAGGCTGATGTCGGCCCACCCAATGTGAAGGAGGCAATTGATCTGGGTCAAATCAGGGTATAAGGCAGCAGCTATCTCGATTCTTTCTTTCCTTTTCTTTTGCCCATCCACTTGTTGCAATACAACAAGCCCTCCAAGATGTCGTCACTGTCAGTGCTCACGGACGAGCAGATCAAGGGGCTGCTCGAGTCCATGACTGCGGATGAGCTCGAGACCTTCTACACGGACCTGAAGGGGGCCCTGCACGACTATTCGGTCGGGTCACAGCCCGGCGAGGAGGACGCAGACATCCACCAGCCCCACCGTACGACCATCACTTCGTCCAGGACAGGCGCGGCGTCCCTGTTCATGCCCTCCAGCAGCCCGGCCGGCCTTGGCGTCAAGGTCATCACCCTCACACCACCCCCAAAGGCGGGAGAGGAGGCCTCTTCGGCGGCAGCCTCGAGCAGCAAGCCCAAGATCAAGCCCACGGGCGCCATCACACTCTTCTCCCCCGTGGGCCGGCCGGTCGGCATCCTGCACGCCAGCACGCTCACGGCCTTCCGCACCGCCCTGGCCTCGACGTGCCTCGTCATCAGGCGCAACAGGATCCAGACCATCACCTGCTTTGGCAGCGGCGAGCAGGCCTACTGGCACATCCGGCTCGCGCTGATGCTCCGCGGCGACACCATCCGCCAGGTCAACCTCATCAACCGGTCCTTCTCCGAGGCCGCCAAGGAGACCCTCAAGCGCTTCTACGACGTCCCCGCCGAGGTCAAGAAGCGTGAGGGCTGGGCCGACGCCGAGTTTGGCATCCTGACCCCGGGCTATGGCGAGTACCCCCGCCTGCTGCGCGAGCAGGTCAGGGCGGCCGACGTCATCTTCTGCTGCACGCCCAGCCGGGCGCCGCTCTTTGACCACTCGATCCTGACCAGCGGCGAGGGGCGGAGGAAAGGCAGGCTGATCGTGGCCATCGGCAGCTACAAGCCCGAGATGATCGAGCTGCCGCTGGAGCTAGTGCACCAGGCGGTCAAGGCGCATGAGCACGGCCACCGACACTTTCACAAGCATGCCGTAGAGGGGGGTGTGATAATTGTTGATACCCTGGATGGTGCGCTGACGGAGTCGGGAGAGGTCATCCAGGGAGGGCTGAAACCAACCCAGCTCATCGAGTGAGTCAAGTCAAGACAAGAAGCCAGCCTTCCAGGCTAGGCTCTCAAGGTACAAGATGCTGACGCTTCCTTCACCAACAACACAGGCTGGGCGAGCTCGTCATGCTGCACAGGATCAAGATGGACGAGGAGTCGTCCTCGGACGCGGGTAGCTTCATGTCCAGCGAGGGGAGCAGCGCGCCCCCGTCGGAGGCCGACAAGCTGGACCTCAGCTCGGGCCCGTCCATGTCGACGGTCGTCAGCTCCTCGACAGACGACGCTGGCGGCAGCAACAGCCGCCCAGCCTCGCCGTCCCGCAGCAGCAGCAGCCGCCCGTTCTTCCACAGGCGGAAGTCGAGCCACCGCTCGACAGACCAGCAGAAGAAGAAAAAGGACCGGGAGGACCACATGTGCAGGTGGCTGCAGGGGGGCAACGTCATCTACAAGAGCGTGGGGCTCGGCCTGATGGATCTCACCGTGGGCCTGAAGGTCATTGAGTTTGCGAAGCAGAAGGGGGTCGGCACCCACGTGGAGGGATTCTAGGGGAACTCGTTGTCGTCGCGTGCACCGCCCTCTCTGCACAGATTCATGTCTGACTTTCTGGTGCCCGTTGAGAATCCGGAAGAGTAAAGTCTTGATAAGAGTTCTCGGAAGTAGAACTGACTAGCTGTGTGACCCAGCAGGAATGAAGGACTGATTATGCAGTCTCTAGTTCCCTCACTTGAATTGAAACATCGCCGGTTTTTTTTTTTTCCCCCAAGGCTATTGCTCAGTGTGAATATATTTCGTACGTGACAAGACACGATACTCTATGAAAAAGAACCAACAGGCCATTTCCCAGCCGCAATATCCACTCATGGCACGTCAGCCTGGCCCACGCCACGCTCTTCTCCCATCTCCTTCTCACCCTCCACCTCCTCCCTCCTCCTCTCCCCCCCCAAAAGCCCCTCCCATAACTCACCAAGATCTCCTGCCCCTTCCCGATCCCTGGCCCCTTCTTCCCCTGCGACTTCTTACCCGCCGGCAAGACAAACACCCCCCATCCCCCACTCCCCCCGCCGCGCATCCCACACCGCACCGAACTCGGCGTTCGGCCGCACCACCCCAGGCACCCCGCGGTAGTCATTAGCAAACCGCGCCTCGTTGCCCATCCGCGCCGCGTCGACAGCAACACCGCCGTCCCCGCCGCCGCACCGGTCCGTCACCCAGAGGTCGTAGTCGGACGCCGCGTGCGCAGGGTCGTCGGAGGGGTGCATCTCGCCCAGGTACGGCAGGATGAGGCACCCCGGGCCCAGCGCGCGGGCGGCGAAGAGGCCGGCCTGGTTGCAGGCCGGGTGGTGGGGGTCCGTGATGGGCGTGATTCTTACGTTGGGGGAGGGGCCTGGCTTGTGGCTTGGGGGTAGCACCTGGCGGGGGAGGAGGTCGGGGTTCGTGGTTGGCCTGGTGCGCAGGGACTGGAGCTGGGCTTTTGTGAGAGAGGGGGCGTAGGAGGAGCGGGTTAGGTAGGGAATGTGAGGGGGCCAGTTTTTGGGGGTGGTGGTGGTGCGGGCGGGTTGTTTCCGGGCGGGCATTTTCTCTTTTTTTTTTGGGGGGGGGGGGGGGGCTGGTGAGGTGGTTCTCGTTGTTAGTTACTGCTTGCGAGGCTGACTGTGTAATCCTGTTTGTTGGAGCTTGGCTCGAAATCCAACAGGCAGTCTGGGTGAGACCTGTGTAGTGTGCAAGTTTGTAGATGCAGGTGTGGAAGACGGGAAAGGTGCTCCTTCCTTATGGTTTGTGACTCCGCACGGGGCGGGAACTGGGGTAATTGCGAGCGATGCTTGGAGAAGGAGCAATAGAGGTGTTCAAATAAACACTAAGGAAATGCTAACACCAATTAAGAGTACTCATGTAATTTCTTGCGAGGTGAATATTGCAAGGAAGAGTTCTGGTTCACCACTTTTGCACATGAATTCAGTCATAGTATTGCATCAGGTCAGCCGGGTATACCAAACAGCGACCAGTGAGCCTCTTGAATCACCATCTTCCTCCTTCAAGACGAGCTGTTGGGTTGAAGACCGAGTAGGCAACGAACAAATTATCCCATGATGCTCTGGACATGACAAGATTTTGAGACAAGTCCGCCTCTGTTTGGGCCTCGACTAAGTGCTAATAGTACCTAGAATTGTTCACTTGTGAGCTGGCAACATAAAAGAACAGAAAATCATGATCCCCGTTTTTGTCTCATTGTTCAGTATCAACCAAGTATAAGACCTCGCAGAGAGTCGCGACTGGCCAATGCAAGAGACAGAACCATGTGGTGCAGGTAGTCCCAGACAACTCTGCAGCCACCCCCGAGCAAATTTCGTCACGATTCAAAAAGCCTGTCCTATCGGCACACCATATGGACTCCCCCTCCTCATTTGCCTGCGATAATCGAAACCCCGCCAGCCATCGCTCAGCGGGTCCTGGTACCCCGCCGTCCACTGTTGCCTGTACCCCGTCGCCCACTGCTGGTGATAGCTCTGCGCCCACTCGTCGTCCTCACGCATCTGCAGTCCACCCCTCCCACTCGGCTGACCGTAGTAGTCCTGGTCGTGTCCCATAAATGGCAGCGTGATGGTGTCCCTCGACTGGACAGGCTGCAACCGCCGCGGCGGCGTCGGGCTCACGTGGTGACCCAGGAACGAATGGCCCGCCGAGATGTTGCGGACCGGAAGCTGCGGAAGACTGTTCTCACTCGACCCGGCCTCCTTGCTTGAGCTGCTGGTCTTGTTGGCCCGCCAGAAATGCGCGCTGGTTGGGGACGAGCGTGACGTGATGGTGGCCGGCCTGTTATGACTGTGATGCGAGCGGCCTCTTCGCATGCTGACGACCCACGACACAGATCTTTCCCATGCACCCGCGACGATATCAGATAATGCCGGCATGCAGTTGTATATGACACTCATAGCGGTCCAAAAATTGGTAGGTTCTAACAATTTATGGTAACAGAGAATAGTCTGTAGGCCGTCGACGCGGTTTGGCCTTTGTCTCCTTCGTGAACTTTTTGGTAAGGGCGGCGGATTGGTGAGAAGGCTTCACTGCGGTGCTGACGGGACTTCACTTTCGATCAGGCTATCGTATGACGCTATGAAATTTGTCGACATGACGTGCAGCCCTCTCCGACCATGTCAGAAACCTCGCAAAGGCTCGAGAGACGTGTAAATACCCTGATGATACTGTGATGAGAAACGTGGGGTGGCTGCAGAGGCGGAAGAGCCGGAGCTCGAGAGGTCAGAAGCTGGAAAAACAACAAAAAGCAGCGAGGAGAGAGAGAGGCGCGGGACATGGGGTTTGGCCAAAATGCTACTGTACCTCAATTAATACATCGTGTGTGTGTGTGGCTGGACTGCGCTCGTGGTGTGCCTGCTCTGGGAATAGCACGTTGGGGGCTGAACTGCGGTTGTGCAACGGCCACCACTCGCGGCCCCCCCCCCCTTCATTGCTGGGGCAGATCAGGCTGGCCTCCATTTGTCTTGGTACCTCAATCAGGTCCATTTTGTCTGCAGATGCATCCTTCGAAAAGCCATCGACGAAAGGGACATTCTCACATTTTGGGGGCGATCAGGTCACACCAGGCATATTAGTACCCAGTGTACTTGGTGAAGAGCCTGCTGGTGGGTGTTGGACGCCGTCAAGTGACCTCGAAGCTGTTGTTGGCTGAGGTGTGGCAATGCTACGCCCGACTTTGAGCGAGAGGGCGAATATTTTATCTCGACAAACTTCCTCATCATTGGCTGAAGCAGAGTTTTGTCATCATTAAACGAACACAATTGGAGCGAGCATATAATTATATACCACTTGGTTTCTGACTGACTGCAACAACAGACTTTATTGCTTACTGTTTTGGCAGTGCCGCGGTCAACGGATTCATCGAGAAGTCACCCTGAATGCCCATCCCAATTATGCTGTGCCATTGTCTTCGAATCACTCCATTTGTGAGGCATCTCTAAGTAGATTCATACAGTCATCGCAACAGCATTGATATGAATGATTATTGGCTCTATTAACTGTTATATTATCTTGTAGAACTTACAATTTTTTGTTCTTTCATGATATTCAACCTACACAACCTGTGATTAGTTAGTCAAAGTTATAAAGTCTAGCTTAAGAGGCAGTACAGCACTTGACCAAGCTTAATATCACAGTCCATTGAGTTAATCCACCGAATGCATAGAAAAATCCATGTTAAGTCTTCGAACTTATGATTGTCAAGGGTGATATCCTTAGAAAGAACTTGATGATACTGATAGAAAAAAGCTTCAAAGTTGTCTTCTGAGTTTTAAGTAGACTTCACATTTTGGATATGGGTTGTGTCATTTTGAGTTTAAGTAAAACTTGGGGTCAGTAATTACATTTAAAGAGTCTATGCCTCAGGATATGGGCATAATTTAGCAAGACATCTAGGAGCAAAGCAATTTGGACAGCCAGCCTTCTAGTGAACTTCTCACGATATGTAAACAATAACTTCATGTGGACTTGCCCAGAAAAAAAATATGATGAACTAAACTTATCAAAATTTGCATAGCTGATATGTGAAGAACAAGTCTATCCTCTTCCTAAGGTTTGCGGTACAAGGATGCAAATTTTGCTTGGTGAACCACTTAGGTCAACCCTTGGGTTTGTTTCCAGATCTACATTGCAAAACCATCAAAAAAGGTGCGAATAGTGACGCAGGGTGGATTCCATCGACTCACTCAAAGCAGTGAATCACCAGCTGGCAAAATCTGCCCAGCCACCCCGTCTTCGGTCCCAGAACCTTTACCTAGGTACCTCTGCTATAAAGCAATTAAGCTCCTGACCTTCTCTTCTCCCACACTCCAGACCTCATTCACAGATCAACACCGAAGACCTCTTGCTACCAAGACCACCCTGAAAACGCGATCCAAGATGTCGAACACAACAGAAAACAAACACGTCGATCCTGAGAAGTGGAAGCTGTCTGGTACGTCGCCAACCACACCGATAACGTTTCTCCTCGTCAAGCTGGCTATGGAACCCGACTAGTCGGGCTCTGAGCTAATCTAGCCCCTGCAGATCGACAGCACAGTGACATTGACCCCTCTGAGGAAGCGGCTCGTCTGCTCTCAGAGATGTGGATCGTTCCTCCTGGTCCAGACGTTCAGGCTGATATGGATGTGGTCGGCTGTACCAATGAGGAGGGCAGTAGCCGATCCAAGCACCGCAGGCTTCCCAGCATCGGTGCTGGCTTCGATGCCGCCACCAACACACTTCGTTGTGACTTGCAGGATGTCCAGACCAACGACTCTGCAGCTGAGTTCCCGACCCAAGTCAACTCCGTCGATGGGAGCGGCTCTCCTGCCATCATCACCCAAGACTCTAACGACTGCCCTCTAGTCTCCATAGTCAGGGCCTCCCAAGACGCTACTGGTTGGTTCAT
The DNA here is from genome assembly GCA_027559495.1 of Aurifilum marmelostoma. Lineage (NCBI taxonomy): Eukaryota > Fungi > Ascomycota > Sordariomycetes > Diaporthales > Cryphonectriaceae > Aurifilum > Aurifilum marmelostoma. The sequence continues at coordinate 835,860 of JAMXSV010000010.1, read as the reverse complement.
GGAATTTCCCGGAGAAATACGCCTCCATATCTACAGCTTGCTCTTCGCGAACCATCATGTCACCCTCGAGATTGAGGATTTTCATCAGCGCGGGCGCGACAAGACGAGCAAGCCCAGGATCCTCAACACCGTGCACCACGACAGCGCCTACAATCTGCTGGCCACCTGCCGCGTCATGCACAACGACGCCCTGCCCTCGTACTGGAAGGGAGCCATCCTGACCTGCCGAGGTGAGAGCGGCCGCTGCTACCTGGACGAGTTCGTCGATGCCATCCCTGCTGTCATCCTGGACAATGTCCAGCACCTGCGCAACATCGACCTTCCTCACATCAGGTCTCGCCGCCTCAGGGGCCGCCCCGAGCTCACCGCCCACGCCCTGTTGCAGCGCTTCAAAAAGGGCATCAAGACCTGTGAGATTGTCATCAGCCACTCGGACATCAAGGGCAGACTCGGCCAACAGACCCAGCGCACCGTCTCTTGCATGCGCGAGACTGGTTCCTTCATCACACGGGGTCACAAGAGCCCCCGTGGCTGGCTCAAGCATGCCTATGACCTTCCCAGGGACTGCCACACCCATTTCCTCGCCCAGACCCTCAACGTCCTGCACTACCATGACCAGACATACCGTGGTTCTCAGCGGGCGGTATGTGCAAACCCATCTCCTCTCCTCTGCTGTCTTTCCTCGAGGTGGCTTGCTAAATGTCAACACAAAATCTGAAAACCATAGATCACCTTCCTCAGCTACACCCGTGGCACCTTTGTGAAGCAGCCCTTCAGGGGCTGTCCAGGCGAGATCATCGACACGGAGCGGGGCTACCGACATGCCATGGCCGTTCATCCGGAGATCTCATTAAATGATACGGATGATGAAGATTTGGACGAGGAGTAAGTGAATGCGCGGCTGGAGTGTGAGACGGCTGATGGGATCTGCTTAGTCCCGAGTGTGCCCTACATACATGGGACGAGTGACTCTCGTTAGTCAGACAAGCAATTCCCAAGACATACCAGCGCCGGTAGAAGCATTCGCTGCGGCGTTAAACGGACAATGATGGGTTTCTTGAAGGCTCAATGCATCATGGTAGTAGCATGGGAATAATAACTTGTGGCTTGCAGGCATTTGGTCTAATTCGGGCGGCCTGGTTTTTCAATGGAAAATATAATTAATTACAGGATAGATGGTCTTGCTTCTTGCCCACTTCCTCTTCTTTTAGAAGTCGAGTCTGCAATAAATCTGATTGACTAATTATATCTAGAAAGCTCTGCGGAACCTCTTTGATGTGCAAGTGCTCTCACATGTATTAGGCTTGGGAGTACTTGTGTTATGTGAATGACTGTTTTCCTAATTATTAATTACCCCAATGTCACACATACGAGTCAGCTTGCTCAAGAACCCTGGGAAGGATTCTGGGTAGACGATCTTCCATGAGACAATGGATGGTCAAAGATGACAATACAAAGGATAGAATCCGTGGTGAGAATTACTAATTGTTCGGGCCAGCGTAATTACGCGGCGGACTTTGTATTACAATGGTAACAGGCTGGGGCACTATTATTTGAGAAAATCCGACAGGAGACTGGTTGATAATGAGTATTGTTGCCAAACAGGGAAGCAGCAGCGCATCGCAAGCAGCGGAAGAATAAAGCCCCGGGCCATCCTCCGTAAACAGGCAGCTAGCGTATATAGTACTATGGTACTGTAGGGGGGGAGCAGCCGCTCCGTGTGGGCCAAGCTTTTCGAGCCTCAGCAGGGTACAGGCCCTTTCGCGCTCTCCCTCGCGCCTACTCTTCTCACTAATACAACAGCAGCACAGCACACCGTTCTCTAGGCGGCAGGTGCTATAGTGGCGGCTGCCATATCCTGGCCCCCCCCTTCCTTGTCCACCCCTTCCTTCTTTGGCCCTCTACTGTTGCAAGCATGTACGATTTAGGAACGAAGACATGACTGATCTACAGTATATTGTCAGCAAAGAAAATAGTGTGTATCCTGCATCCTGCAAGTTGCTGACCAAGCCAGATTCGCATCTCCACCAATGCTTTGAGAGGCCGCTCTTCCTCGCGATGGAACACCGCGCGGACACAGAGAGGGGCGACATTGATCCCTGCTAGAGAACAAGCGGCATGCACTCACACACACAAACCTCTGCAAAAGTGCCCCTCTTTCTCTTGCATCCACACGTTATTTCCGTGGATCCTCTGCTGTGTGGATCTCTTTTCGGGGTCTCGTCACCACAATGACCCTACTCATGACTTGTTGAAGGATTTGCAGGGCTCGGCCTCGTCGAACAAAGAAGGACAATTTGAAAAGCAAGAAGAAACTATTATATATCATCAACAAGCTTGTGGTATCATCTCTTGACAAATAAGGAGTTGGAGGGAAAATCTTTGCCACTCCTTGGGTAATTCACCGTGATTGAAGCAGATTCACATTACATGCGAGACTTTCAAATTGTTGATCTGAACGCCCCGTTCCCTTTCTCCTCGGGCCGGGTGAGCAAAGTCCACGGAATGTCAGACGAGAAAAAAGACCCTCAGACGGATGCTGAGGGCGTAGATCTTCACCGGCACAACACCTCCTCGACTGCCCCTGAGAAGGCCACGGATGACGGCAGTTCAACAGAAGGGATAGGAACCACAATGGAGACCGAGAAAACCTCGCAGGAACAGCAGCAGCAGCAGCGACAGGAGGAAGAGGAGGAGGCTCAGTACGAGTCAATCAGGGTGGCGACAGCAACCTCCAACCCGACAGACTCAATTACACGCGTCCGCTCCAACAGGTCTACAAAGTCCATGCGCTCTCTGTCGCAGATACGCTCTCAGAACGGCTATGGCTGCGACGATGTCGACGACGCCGAGGATGAGGAGGACTCATCCTCTTCGGACCCAGAGGCCCAGCGGCAGAGGAAGAAGGACAGGGACGAATTCGAGGTCACGTTCGAGGGCGGCTCCGCCGACCCGTGGTGCCCGCGCAGCATAGGCACGCCGCGCAAGTGGATGATTGTGACGCTCGCGTCCGCAGGGAGCTTCTGCGTGACCTGCGCCTCGTCCGTCTACACCTCGACATACACCCAGATGGATGCCGAATTCGGCTGCAGCCACATCGTGGCCACGCTGGGCCTGTCGACATTCGTGCTGGGCATCGCGCTGGGGCCCATGTGGAGCCCTCTTTCCGAGTTCTACGGCCGACGACCCATCTATCTGGCCGCCTTTGCTGCCTTCACCATCTGGATCATCCCGTGCGCCGTGGCCAAGAACATCGAGACCGTCATTATCGCACGCTTCTTTCAGGGCCTGTCTGGGAGTGCCTTTCTCAGCGTGAGCGGCGGCACCGTCAGCGATCTGTTCGTGCCGGACAAGATGCATCACCCCTTGACGCTGTTCACGGCCGCGCCGTTCTTGGGCCCTTGTGTCGGACCCTTGATGGGCGGTTTCATCAACTCGAATGTGAACTGGAGGTGGACCCACTATGTCATGATCATTTGGGCATTTTGCATGTTCCTGGGCATCTTCTTCCTCGTGCCGGAGACGTACCGTAAGTTCACTCTTCTTCATTTTCCCTTCCCATGCACGCTCTTGGGCTCGCTCGTGGTGAAGACGTGCCGATGGACCAGCCTTGCTGAACCGAACGAACCCCCTCACCAGATCCGGTCATCCTGCGGAAGAAGGCCATACACATGCGCAAAGAAACTGGCGATGACCGCTGGAAGGCTCCCATTGAGAAATCCAGCAAGTCCATGATCCGCACCGTGGGCTACTCTCTCCTCCGGCCCTTCCAGATCCTCTTCTTCGAGCCCATGGCCCTGATCCTTGACCTTTACTCGGCCATCCTCCTCGGCATCCTGTACCTGTTCTTCGGCGCGTTCCCCCTGGTCTTTGAGGGCTCCTTTGGCTTCACCCTGTGGCAGACAGGCCTGACCTTCCTGGGCATGCTGTTCGGTATGCTCATCGCCTCGCTGACGAGCGGCCTGTGGATGAAGGTGCGCAGGACCCTCGTCGAGAAGAACGCCGGCAAGATCGAGCCGGAGTTTAGGCTGCCGGCTGTCATTGTCGGCTCCGTGTTTGTGACAGTGGGACTATTTTGGTTTGCTTGGACGACATTCTCCTGGGTCCACTGGATCTTGCCGATTATTGGTTCTGGTATATTCGGACTGGGGGTGAGTGCTGTGTTTCCTATTCTCTCTCCTTCTTCGGGATCTTGTGACATTAGCGCTCGCGCGTGCGTGAGAGACAGAGGTGGTGAGAGACAGAGCGACGAGGTTTTGAGCGGCAGGTGATGCTTGGCCTCCAACTTTCAACCGCCTTGTCGCGTGGACCGGACTGGACAGGGCTTCCCTTCCAACCCGGTGCACACTCAAGAGTTCTCCTCCCTATTGCGACGTTCCCCACTTCTCCTCCAGTACAATATTGTCCGCCTCGGTCGCCTCAGGCTCTCAGGGGCACAAGAGCGACACGCAGTACGACCTCGACACAGCGCAAACCCAAACATTAGCAACAAGTTCATTTCCGGGGAGAGGTGGGGGGAGAAGCCCAGCACGGCCGCACTGTCTTCTCCATAGACGACCTTGTCTCCTTTCCTGCCTCTCTTGAGATCTTGCATGTTGCATATGACACTACCCGGGACACTGCAGCTGACCGACCTTGTTTCTTCTTGTCTTACAGGTGATCCTGAGTTTTTCCGGCACGTTCACATACCTGGTATGTACCTTTTTCGTTCTCCACCTATATCGCGACCCCTTTCAAGCCATCATCTCTTTTAATGTACCTACTGCTGTGGCCCACACGTCTCTGTACATGCTCGATCCGGCCTCACCAGAGAGACCTCTGTCTGTGTGTGTGTTCGTGTGTGTGTGTGTGTGTGTGTGCACTCTCGTGCACGGCCCACATAACAATAACGTCGTGGAACAAAGACCAATCCGAAAGGCTCCGTCCCTGGAGGCGCAGCTCAAAATCATTGGCCCGAGTACGAATTTTACTTTTCGCTGACATGCCACATAGGTCGAGACGTACCCTGTATATGCCGCCAGTAGTCTGGCTGCCAACGCATTCACGAGGTGTCTCTTCGCCGGTGAGTTTTTATTAATACTCTTTTTGTTTTCCTCTTTCCCCTTTGCTTGTCTTGTCTTGTTTTATTTTTATCTTTTCTGTCTTTCACCCCTCTTTCGTGCATGCTCAAACTACGTGCGATATGTAACGGGGTTGGCCGGCCCTCTTTCCGCTCAACTGGGCACGGAAGGCTGCGATAGGCCAGTCAACAAACACGGGCTCTCTCACACACGCAGACACATTCACCCCCCCCCCCCCCCCCCTTTTTTTCTTCTTCTTTGTAATGAAACACATCTCGCTGACGAAGATCTGTGCTCTGAAAAGCGGCGTTTCCCCCTATTTGGCACACAGATGTACGAAAAGCTGGGCAACCAGGTGAGTGGACCAGCAACCCCCCCCCCTTCCCTCCATCAGCAGGGTCACCCGCGCGCAAGCTGACACAATGATGTATCGATTAAAAAAAAATTAAAGTGGGCGACTTCCTTGCTGGCCTTTCTGACGGCAGCCATGTTGCCGTTCCCTGTGCTCTTTTTCAAGTTTGGCAAGAGGATACGCGCCCATTCGCGGATGGCGACGGCGGAGTAATCTATTCATGTGGTTTCTTTCTGAGACATGTGTGGGTGTGTCGTGTCTGTTTGGGCAGGAATCTTCCGTGGATCGTCAAAGAGTAACATGATTGATGTTTTAGATACCCTCCTGCAAGAAAAAGAAAGAAAAAAACAAGTTTTAATTCTACTTTTACTACTACCCAGAACATTCAGCTTCCCCGCCGACGATCTTCTCACCCCGTGCGCACCAGAGAGTATGTCCAGAAGTGGATACACTGCGGAGCAGAGCTCCTCTACGGCGGCCAGCTCTGCGGCCCTCTGTCTGGACCTAGGGCCCCTCGAGCCAGCGATGACGATGGTCACGAGAAGGTATACAGTGAGAACCAGCTTGATCATGACCCCTCACGTTCTTGGAGAGTTCTTTCTGGCACATTACCCTGGTAATGGAAGAAAGAAAAAAGACATGCAGGCCTTCCCCTGTCGTGTAGCCGGGAGAGATGGCATCACAAGCCCGTCTGTCTCCTTAGTCTTGAAGCGTTCCTGGGAGCGAAGAAAAAAAAATGACAAGTGAATCAGGTCACCTGGGACATGATCGATCTGCCGCCGCCACCCTGCCTTGGAAATTTCTCTCTGAGAGAGAGAGTGCCCAGAGATTGTGATAGTACCTTCGAATGGATGAAGAATACCTCCCCCCACCGCCATCCCATCTTGGTTCGGATCTCCTTACCGTACAGGCTGCAAGTGAGGCGTCACCTCCGTCCACGTGCGTTGCCCAGATCTCCTGCCGTTTCAGGGAGCGCCAGCCCACCCCCTCTTTTCAGCACCTCAGGGCTTTGCCCCCTTTTTTTAATGGTGGCCGGTGGATACGAGGTTCTCGCTCGCTGTACTGGGCTCTTTTGAGCTGTGAATGGCAGGCTGGGTTGCAATATCTCTTCGGGAATAGCGCACGGAGGGCAATAGTGTGTAGTAGATGCAGCGGCTGGTTGGATGGTGGGTAGGGCAGGCAAGAGACGGGACGGGGTATTGGAAGGCCAGGGGGGGGGGGAGAGTACTTACTTGGTCAGAATAGTCAGAAACTGAATCATAGGTTGGGCAGCCGTGTGTATGTCGCAACCTTGCTTTCCCAAGTGGCAACCCATGCCGGTCTCCGTGATCTATTGACATGTTGTGTGAGGCTCCTTGCATGATCCAGATGGGGCGGCACTGAGCGGTTACAGGGGATGATGGGGGGACGGAATTGGGTGCTGACACAGGCACACAAGCTGCTGATCTCCGGGATTAGGAGACTTTCTCTTCAGCCTTGGCCGTTAGTGGGTTCAAGCAACGGGCTTTGGTTTTGGTGGCCTTTCCCCTCCCACTCTCTTCTTGTCTCAGAGACAGGGCAGATATCGAACGGTCTGAGTGCATTGCAGTCTGGAGACGAGGCCATCCCAAATAACTTGCCCTCTGGTCAGGAGGCGTCAGAGTCTCTTGCGAGTCTTGCACTGGATGCTACCGTGGACAAGACCATGCCCATGCCCATGCCCATGCCCATGCCCAGCACCACCAGCACCACCACTAAATCTCCAGCGTGCCATAGCATGTCCGTCAGGATGCAGGAGGTCCTGTAGGTAGAACAAGGGTTAGCGAGCTTGGTTGGGCCTCTGACCAGGTCGAAGCAGCTGTGGCTTGCGCGGGAAACCAGAAACAGCCTGGTCATGGTTTCCAGGTTAAGAAGGTGTAGGAGGGATACACAGATGAGCTCGGGACCGATACCCTGCCATCGAGGTCAGGGCACTGTGCAGCACCGCGCTCGCGCAGGTGGGAAGGTACACGACAAGTATCGGATCCAGGAAACAAGTACGGATCAGCCTCAGGACGATCCATGACTGAACGAGGACAGCCAGCTCAGCGTGGGACGGCGAGGCGCCACCAGACACTCCTGCATAATATTGTCCATGATTCCGGCCGGTGATGACCATCTCGCAGGGGGAGAGAGATCGACGAGAGGGTGGGAGAGCGAGAGAGAGGTCATAGAGAGACTTGGACCTCGTGTTGGTCGCAGCGGCTGTGCCATGCAAGAGTGTAGGACGGGAAGAGAAAACATTGAAATGCTGCATTAGTGTCAAGACTCTGGGGAAAGGTACTACAGCTACTAGGGCGAGCCCCCCTGTGATCTGGCCTCACCTTGCACTTGGGGCTTTTGTTCTAGCGCAGAAGAGAGCAACCCCCCCAGTGGCCCCCCTCCTGCTGTAGGCCTGTTTCTCCACCCCTGGAGGAGCAATGGGGGTGGCAAGCGGGGGGATCCGCTGCCCAAGATTCCCAGTATCCGGTAGAGGGACTTTTTTCCCCCCCTCCCCTCTATTTTCTGGCAGCTGAAGAAATCGGTCGCAGCCGTACAGTGGTGTAGCACTACTCCAATTCTCCCCCTCCTCTTCCTCCTCCTCCTCCTCCTCCTCCTACTACCACCCTGGCCGAGGCTACGACGCCATACCGTCGCCACTACTGCCATCGAGACAGCAGAGAACCTGGCGCAGATCATCAATCACCTCGAAGATCATGGATTGAGACGGGTCGGAGAGGAAAGAAAGAGAAGGGATCAATTGGAACCACGTGCGATAATTGGGAAATGTCTTGGGCAGGCGAGAACCTGGACTACTAGCTCGTATTGCACCTGCAGCGAGCGATATCGCCCTTCGACGTCGACATCGGCCCTCCTACTCGTTCTGACCTTGGACCAGGTCGCCGACCAATAGACCCTGGCCCTTTTGGCACTTATGCTGCCCTGAGCTTGCTGCCAAATGCAACCCTGCCCGAGTTCAGGACGACGGGTTACTGCAGGAGAGACCCTCCCACATCGACACCATCGCACGCCTCACACCACCCCTCCCTCTTTGTCGAACTTCGTCTCGTTCTCAATCTCGCACTGCCAAGATCAGCAGAAGTAACAGCGGCATCCTGCACACCTGCCTGTGTATTCCTGCCGTGTGCCCCACCCGCGCGCATCCTGTGCCTGTGCTCTGGCCAGTCGCAAACCACCAGCTCCCACCACGACCGCGACTGCGACGACGACTGCGACGACCGTTACCACATCAATAACCGCGAGCACGGCTCCCGAGGCAGCCCTAGATACCCCGAGACGTACGGTCCTCCTGTCTGGCGCCTTGTTGGTCTGCGCCCCTGCCGCGTCGATCATCCTCCCCCCCCCGGCTTCCCACCCTCCAGTGCGAGAACACGGTGAGCGGTGACACAGGAACGCCTCTTTTCACCAACCGGTGAGCTCATTGGAGAGCCGGTCCTAAGTAGCGATAGTGGCTCGCGGAGGAATACGAGTGCCTGCGCTGTCATTGTGCATCTGGCCCGCCTGGCGCTTCAGCTTTCCCACGCCGTGGTAGGCAGGGGTCTTCAGGTTCCTTCGAGAAGCTCCCGGAACGGCCCACCACCACATATTGCGCCTGCGCACGAGAGGAGACTCGCCCTCTACATGTTCACATTCCACAGCAGGGGAACAAGGCTCCCTCGCAAGGGCAGAACAAAATTGGACCCTCCGCTTTCTGGGGTTGCGATAGGCTGCTGCCGCCTCGACGACGATCATCCTATACGTACCACCCACATCACCTGCGGGGAGAGGCAGGAGACAGGCGACAGGGGGAGTGAGAGCGAGAGATAGAGAGACGAAAGGAGAGAGGAGGCTACTGCAACGCCAGGTCCTGCGATAGCGCCCGTGCCCTCTGCGGCCGCAGCTGATCCCTGGCGTGGTACAACCACTAAGGCATTACTGCAGGAGTCGAGCACATCCCTCCCCATCCAAGCAGACGACTTTGATACCACTCGGACAAGTAGACCGTGTGTGGTTTCGCAAAAGGGGTGGTCGCTGGACTTGGGCTGCCGTGCCGTCATTACGAGCACCCACCTCGGCCCATTCATACCCATCCACGCCTTGCACAAATTTATAAATATACTTTATATATATGTATATATATACTGGCTAGTACACAATGCCGGACGACGTCGATTCCAACGGAGGCGAGGTCTCAGATGCTATGTCTGAGAACGAGCCTGACTACGACGACAACGACAACGACACCTCAGTTCAGGACGACGACAAGATGCCAGACCATATCATCAAGAGAGAGCGTGGTGCTGACGGCGAGGGAAAGAAGAAGTTCGATCCCAAGGACCCTGCCCGCCCAAGGAGGAAAAAGGCCCGTAGGGCCTGCTTTGCCTGTCAGAGGGCACACTTGACTTGCGGTACGCCATGACATTTTGATTCTCCCCTCATGCAGGTCTACAGCGAGGACCATTACCCTCTTTCTCTCTTCTTCATGTGTCGATGTTTACAAGACTGATATGCTCTGCAGGTGATGAGCGGCCCTGTCAGCGATGCATCAAGCGTGGTCTCGCAGAGCACTGCCAAGACGGAGTCCGCAAGAAGGCCAAATATCTTCACGATGCGCCCCCAGAGGCCCTGGGACCCGTCTTGGGCCCGAATTATAACGCCAGCACTTCGCAGAACCGGTCGTCCAACAATAACAATAACAACAACAACAACAGCAGCAGCAGTAACAACAACGGGCAGCAGCAACGCCACCCGTCCAGCACCGGCTCTGAAGCGTCATCCAATGTCGGCACCTTCTTCTCCCCGACAAACGCCTCGAGTACGTACCCGCTCTTTTCGCCTCAGAGCGGACTGGGCTCTATCTCCGAGGGGATGACGTTCCCCGGCCAGCAGTCGCCGGCCTCGCCCACCTTCCAGAGTGCTCCTCAGATGAGCGGCCTCACGGTCCCCCAGGTGTCAGGGGAGCTGTCGAGCATGAGCCCTGCCTTCTTCGACCCTAGCAACCCTGCACTGTACAACTTCAACCTCGAGGGACTGAACTTTGGCAGTCAGTACGGCGCCATGGAGTTTGGCATGCTGAACCATATGTCGTCTGGTGCTGCCGACACGCCACCGCGAGATCCTTCATTCTCTCAACAAGGTGCAGGCGACGCCAACTTCGCGGCCGGAGCGTTCGGTAACGGAATGGGTCAGTTTGACGGCGGTTTGATTAGCGACATCCTCTCCATCGATCAGTCCGGAAACCCCCTGTACTCCCAAGGCAACCTGCAACACGGTCTCCCTCATGCTTACGCCATCGCCACAGGCCCAAATAACCAGCAAAGTCCCAGCACCGATCACGAGAGCCCCGCGAACCATAATATCGGGTTCGACGGCTCACACACGGCGGCACCCTTTGACAGCTCCGAATCTCAAGCCCTCGGGCCCCCGAATCGTCCGAGACAGAAGCCGAGCATCCCCAAGACATTCCCACAGTCTCTCCTCGGCAAGCGCCACCGCGATGCCTCGGGCATCTACGAGAATGTCAAGGAGCCCTTCCAGTATGTGCAGGGCTACCACCGCCTGATTGCCTTCCTGCAGCGACGGTTCCGCACGAGCGGCGACAAGCTGATGCGCGTCGCCCGCGCCCTGGGGAGCGTGCGCCCGGCCCTACTATCGTGCACACGCACACTGAGCCGGCCGGACCTGGTCTTCATGGAGAAGTGCTTTCAGCGTACAATGTTCGAGTACGAGGACTTCATGGACCACGGCTCCAGCCCTACTCTTGTCTGTCGGCGGACGGGCGAGATTGCTGCCGTGAACAAAGAATTCACGGCGCTGACCGGATGGCCAAAAGAGGTCCTCCTTGGTGAGGCGCCCAACAGGAACGACAATACCGGCGGCAGCACCACCGCCTCTGGTGCAACCACGGAAGCCCTGACGACGCCCAAGCTCAGCAGCCTCAACAACCAGGCCGACAAGGCCACCAGCTCCGACACGGAGCGCAACCCGCTGTTCATCGCGGAGCTCATGGATGATGACGACGTCGTCCAATTCTACGAAGACTTTGCCCACCTGGCCTTCAGCGACAGCAGGAGCAGCGTCACAAGAAAGTGCCGCCTGCTCAAATACCGAACACGCGAGACTTCTGACGGGGCCAGCACCTCGAGCGTCAACGAGTCGCCTCCCAAGGATCCACGCACCATGTTCCTGAGCAACAGGGTCGCTAGGATCGACGGCGAGCACGGCATCTCCCGGATTGCCAAGGGTGGCAAGCTGGAGTGTACCTACTGCTGGGTTGTGCGACGCGACACCTTTGATATGCCAATGATGATCGTTATCAATGTAAGTTTTTTAACCCCACATGCCATCATCACTACTACCAGAAGATCAACATATTACCTGGTTTGCCCCGGATGAAGCGACGATGCTAACGACGCGTAAATAGTTCTTGCCTTGCTATTATCCTGATCAACAACCTCATGTTCTGGCGGTATAAGGAATGGAAAACTATGGTGCATGCATTCTTGGTTCATACTTTCAACAAGCGGGGTTCTGGCTGGGTTCAGATTGGCACAGAAGGGTTCGGGCAGGGCATCATCATAAGGGCATTTTTGGGACTTTTTTTTTTTGGACCAGGCGGCTCGGAGTACGAAGACGGGACTATGGCTTTCTGGGGCTTCCTCACGTCATATGAGTGAGTGAGAGGGGGGTGGGGGGAAAGGGGTGGGAAAGGGATGAAGGAGATATTGGTTTAATGAGTCCATGCCCTCCAGAACGGTGTTTTGCTTGCTCATATGAGTATACAAAGTTCTATACCCGTTTTGTTTTTTTAAGTCCTCTTTCCTTTTTTTTTTTTTTTTTTTTTTTTTTTTTTCCTTTTTTCTTTTTCTTCTTTCTTCGCTTTCGATATCTTTCTATTAGTCCCTAGGTAACTAGACAAATTGGAAGCACTGGCTTGCACCATGGGACTGCGGGCCTGAGGAAAGGAGTGAGAAACCGCTTTTCACATGTGTAAAAGGTTGCATTCCAGCTTTGAGCCAATATGACGCAAACGAACAAGTGCAAACAGACAAAACAGTAGTAGATCTACTACTTACATCAAACCTATCTGTCGACCTCCATTCACTTCCACCCCGATCATAGTACAAAGTACAAAAAAGCAAAGAAGGAATCATCCTCTCTCCCTCATAACTCGTCACCCACACCCATCACCCAAAAAATTACAAACCATGGACGCCCTCACTGTCCTCATCACCGGAGCCAGCGGCGGCATCGGCCGAGCCACCGCCCTCCGCCTAGCCCAGCCCCTCCCCACCACCCCGCCCGCCTACAAGGTCCGGACCCTCCTCCTGCACTACAACACAGACAGCACCCGCACGACCGCCCTCCTGACCCAGCAGATCCGCGCCCGCGACCCGGCCGTCCGCGTCGTCTGGCTCCAGGCCGACCTCGCCTCCACGGACGCCGTGCACAGGCTGTACCGCGAGGCCCGCGAGGCCGCCGGCGACGAGCACCCGATCAGCGTCCTCTTCGCCAACGCGGGGACGCACCTGGGGCTGGCCGGGCCCGAGGGGGGGGCTCGCTGGAGGCCGTGGACGGCGCGGCGTTTGAGAGGACCTGGCGCGTCAACACGCTGGCGGCGTACGAGCTGACGCGGCTCGCGGCCCCGGGCATGGCGGCGCGCGGGTTCGGGCGGGTCATTTACACGTCGAGCGTGGCGGCGCTGACGGGCGGTGTCGTGGGCCCGCACTATGCGAGCTCAAAGGCCGCGCTGCACGGCATGATGCACTACCTGGCCGGGTGCTATGCCGGGCGCGGCGTCACGTTTAATGTGGTGGCGCCGGCGCTGGTGGCGGGGACGGCGATGCTGCCGGGCGGGGAGGAGGAGCTGAAGAAGAAGGTGCCTGTAGGTCGGCTGGGGACAGGAGAAGAGATTGCCGAGGTGGTTGTGGTCATGATTACGAATGGGTATGTGAGTAACAAGGTCTGGGCTGTAGACGGGGGAATGGTGCCGCGGTGAGATGGCCGGGTGTCTTGAAATGGAGATAGAGGCTTTCCAAATCGTTCTATAAAGGAGTATCTATGTCTTTTTGTAGTCCAATCGAGGATGTGAGAATTGTGAAGTCAAATAATGGGCACGTCACTCAACGAAGAGCTACCATCCCATCTACTACCGTCTAACTCGTGAGCCACGAGCCATCAAGCTTCCCGCCCGCCTGACCCTGCAGCCTCCAGCCCTCCCTGTCCAGGCTCCGCCTCGCCACCTCGCAGTCCGTCTTGATGTCCTCGATCAGCGCCTCGACGCCGTCATAGCTCAGCTCATCCCGGATGTAGCCCAGGATCAGCAGACGCATCTTGACGCCGTAGAATTCGGCACCAAAGTTGTGCAGGATGTGCGCCTCGGCGCTTCGCCTTGTATTGTTGTAGAAGGGGTTGTACCCGATGGACATGACCATGGGAAACACGGAGTACCCCTTGGACGACTCTTGGTGGTCTGGGTGCTCTGTGGGCAGCTCCAGCGAGGCCCAGCCAAAGTAGACTCCGGACTTGGCATCATTAATCCAAGGCGCGGCGTCTACGTCCACGGGGAGGTTGGCAGTGGGAAAGCCTAGCTGTTTCGGTTTGGGTGGCTTGTGTAAGCAGGAGCTAGAAGGAACAAGAGCGTGTGGGTGTGCGTGTGTGTATGAATGAGGTGAAGTGGTGGTGGGGAACAGAGCGAGAGTTTGGGCGAGGCGTGGATTTTTGTGTTACCCATCCTCTTCTTGTGTGTGTGTGTGTGTGTTCGTGTGTTCACATGAGTTGCCGACCTGCCAGTTGCACCAAATAGTGTAGAGGACCTTGTCCCGTCCCTTCTCCCAGAGCCGTGAGAAGAAAGAAGGATCTTTCTTTCATGGGCCCCAGCCGGCCTTCCAGATGGCACTGGCCAGCTGCCCTTGATCCTCCTTCCTCTTCCTCCTCCTGTCCTCCGACACGATGATGGTCTCCTCTACATCTCAGCCGCACCGGATCACATACCCCGCGTTCTCATGACCCAGCCGAATGTGCCTCACTCTATCGGCAACTGGCGGTTGCCGGCGGAAAGAGTTGCCACACATTCACCTCCAAAGGCGTCGTTGGGGGTACAGTAACCGACAGGCTTTCCTCTTTGCCCCTCCCTCCCTCCTCTTGATCTCATCTCCCAGGAGCGACCACCTCCGTCTCACCCACCCTCCACCGAACCGTGACACAAGAGGAGCGACAGGGATGCAGGGGTTGCAGGTGGGAAGCAAAGGAAAGCCACCGGGCAGCAACAATGATGATGATGATGATGATGATGATGATGATGAGGGGGAGAAGAAAGGTACATCAGGGGAAAGTACCCTAACTTACCTCCCTTGAACCCCGGCCAAACCCTCGCGAGACTGTACCCTCCATCTGCAGCGGGAAGGGTGTCTCCGGGCCCGAATCTGGACCGACGAGAAGTGGTCTTGTGTTTCCCATGGTTTTGGATGTGTAGAGGGCAGAGTAAACCTGGTTTCGCCTCGTGTTTCTGTCTCCTGACGCCTCCTCCGCGCGTCCGACTTTATTTCTCCTCGAAGGGATGAGGTGGCAGCAGCTGAGAGGCAAGGGCGGTAGTGTGTCTCTCTCTCTGTGTGTGTGTGTGTGTGAAAATGTGTGTCTAGGTAGCTGCAGTGAGCTGGAGAGAGAGAGAGAGAGGAGAGCGCGAGACAGTGGAGAAGAGACGGCAGGATTCCGCCGTGGAGAGGTGTGTGGCTGATCGCAGATCTCCTTCGAGGTGGGACAAAGTAGATGGGATTCAGGACGTGCTTTGAGGCTGCAGATACACTAGCGCAGACCAGTAAGTTGAAGAGGGATGAGAAGAAAAAGAGGGGAGCAAAGAAAAAAAAAATAGGATGAGAGGGGGGGAAAGGGGAAGAAGAGCAAGAGCGTGTGTATGTGTGGTGGCCAGCTCGTGTCTTGGTGGGAGGTACAGATAGAGTGGGTGGAATTGGCAAGTCTGGCTCTTTCGGTCAGGTTCTCTCCTTCCCTCGCACATGAAGTTGTCCCGAGAGAACGAACACTGACTGAGCAGGAGCCGATGGCGGGGTTATTTAGTCATACAGTAGTCGCCCGATAAGATAAGGCTTTATGATGAGCACTTGATAAGTAATTACATTGCAGACAAGATAGATGGGCAGGAACGAGGTGAGAAAGGGGGAAAATATTGTTTTGAAATCTCTCTTTGGACGAATAAAAGTATTAAAGGTAGATAGATCATGGAGTATTAATGCAAAATCGTTGGCACAAGGGCTCTCCTCATAGCATGGGTGGATTTGCATTTGGAGGGGTTCCAAACATTGGGCACACACTCACTGACTCAACCAATATGGCAAGAAATTGTCCCAGTACTTAGCATGCAGATGCCCCGAGAATGGAGCCCACTCTCTCCCTCCCCAGAAGCTTTCATACATCATTATTGAAAGATAGAAAGGAGACCTCGACAGCATTCCAGTCTAGAATACACAATGCTCTACACAGACATCTTCATGGCAATTGTCTTGTGCGGGTCATAGCCCTTCACCACAAAGTCCTCCACCCTCCACCCGTCGATACTGCCACCTCTCTCGCGCCTGATCTCCAGCTCTGGAAAGTCGCGCGGCTCCCTCTCCAGCTGTGTCCTGAGCGCCTCAACATGGTCCACGTAGACATGTGCATCGCCCATGACGTGCGTCAGACTGCCCGGCACGAGGTCACACACGTGTGCGATCATGTGCGTGAGCAGTGCGTAGCTGGCGATGTTGAACGGTACCCCGAGGCCCATGTCGCAGGACCGCTGGTACAGCTGGCAGTGTAGATGGCCCTTGGGTTTCGCCTCCCCGTCCCCGTCCCCGTTGTTCTGCCCCGCCGTCGCCGACCGAGGGTACGATACATAGAACTGCGCAAACATGTGACAGGGTGGCAGCGCCATGATCTTCAGGTCCTTGGGGTTCCATGCGCTCATGATGATCCGCCGGTCGTAAGGGTTCGTCTTGAGCTTGTGTATGACCTCGGCCAGCTGGTCGACACCCTGCCCCGTGTAGTCCGTCTTCGCGTCGACGTACTCGGCCCCAAAATGGCGCCACTGGAAGCCGTACACGGGGCCGAGGTCGCCCACCTCGCGGTGCGAGAGGCCCACGCCGTCCAGGAACTCGCGCGACCCGTTGCCGTCCCAGATCTTGACGCCCTGCTCGCTGAGGGACAGGGACGACGTCGCCCCCGAGACGAACCACAGGAGCTCGGCGAGGACCGCCTTGTGGAACACGCGCTTGGTGGTGAGGAGCGGGTAGATGGGCACACCGTTGCGGTTGAGGCTGAACTTGAGCGGTCGCGGCGCGAAGAGGGAGTAGGTGCCTGTTCCGGTCCTGCAGGAAAAAGCGATTGTCGTGTGCGTGAGTGAGCGGTCCGGCCATGGGATCTGGCATTCGCCGTACTTGAGTCAGAGGGAAGCATACCTATCTGGCCGGTGCTCACCGTCCTCGAGGATCTCTCGCACGAGGTCAAGGTACTGGTACTCCTCATGTCTCCTGGTGGCAGACCCGTTCTGCTTGGTTGGTGCATCGGCAGCAGCAGCAGCAGCAGCAGCAGTAGCAGTGCCACCGACTGCGTCCCCAGAGGATGCTGTCATCTTGAAGGACCTTGTTGTTCTCCTCGGTTTTCCTCTGAGTGGAAGTAAGGTTGCAATGCTCTTGTTGTAAAGATGGGGTGTATCTTGCAATGGGGTGAAGTATTTGGAAGTTTGGAGTGGTGAGGATGTAAAAGAGAGACGCGTCGAGACGCGTTGTCTCAGGCAGGAAATAATTAATTGATTATGGCAGGGTTAGGGCTTGCGTGTCTACACAGTATCACGCGCCCCCCCCCCCCGGGGCAACTCCTGTTCCATGAATAAGGAACACAAGCTCGGCAGAATTGGATTGATGTAGTTATATATGTGTATATAGTCGTGCATGGTGCGTCCCAGGCTTATTACAACAGAATCGTTTCTTACACTCCGATTGCAGATACAAATTTTATACCACACTCCAAGCAATGTCACAGTTCACTTGATGAGTATCTTGCTTCTCGGTCAGGTGTGAAGGGACAGCCACCCCAATCATGGCGTGATACTATAGCTTTTCCCTTTTCGTGGTGGTGTATCCATCGCATGTATTGTATACGTAGTAAGTGGTGTCGAAATTCTAGCAATGTCACCGTCGTATCTGTCCCATGGAAAAGACTGAATCTGTCTCTCTCTTCTCTCTCTTTCCCCTGTCTGTATAACATGACAGCTCACGATCGAGCGATAAGCAGATATACGTCTCTGTTGGTGCCGCCGTGAGATGCGCCCGTCACATCCGGCCTCCTAGTAGCGTATTTCGTGTCGATACTGTGTGTACATGTGTGTGTGCACCTGCCGTGCCGCCAAACAGCTGCCCTGCCATAATCTTGGCTGCCAATTCCGACACTAAGGGTTCAGCCAGCTGTGCTCCCTTCATCGGAACGTAAGCGACCGGTATTATGTACTCTCGTCGTCTGAATTCCTCTCAAGATACATACCAGCATGTAAGAGCTCGGCCACAATCCGCTGCTCTTAACGCTCACTGCTTCCACTCATCCCTGCCCATCTTGAGGATGTCGGAATTCTCCAGCACCCAATACTTGGATGGAGCCTTGCCCTCCTGAGCCATGTGGGCAGCAAGGACCGCGGTCCTCCCGATGTAGACCTGGTCCGAGCCTAGATATCACGGTGAGCTGCGACTCCAGAAAGAAGCTGGTATCGGGGCCAGGGCGGCGGAGAACATAACTCACCAAAAGCATCCTGAAGCCCTTGGCTGACCTTGTTCAGGTTGCCCATCACGCTCTCGAAGAAGGCGTTCTTGGGAACCTCCCTCTCGCCGAGGATGGCCTTGGGCCGCAGGATGATGGCCTGCTCAAAGCCAATCTCCTTGATCGCATCCTCCACGCCCACCTTCATGCGCGAGTACGGCACCATACCGGCTAGGTACCCCCGCGTGCCGGCGCTCGAGATGTACACGTACGTCTTGACACCGGCCTCCTTGGCCGCCTTGGCGTTCTCGATACACAGGTCGTGGTCGATCTTCCACTGGTTGTCGATGCCACCAGCGGCGGCGCGAGTGGTTCCCACGGCGTTGAAGACCACGCTGGGGGTTGGCTGCAGGGCCGCGAGCGCCGGGCTCCACTTGCTGGTGTCGGTCTCGATGATGGCCTCCAGCTTGGGCGGCGGGGGGAGGCCGTCTTGGGCGCGCGACGGGAGATGGTCTTGACCGAGGTGAAAAAGTCCGTCGCCAACAGCGTGTCGAGGATCTTGGAGCCTACGGCTCCGGTGCAGCCGAACACAGCTGTAGTCATTTTTTTTATGGATGCAAGGTATCAGGGTCCTTGTATCGAGGGCCTCTTTATATTCTCGAGTTACAGATGATGCAGAATTTGCATGTGAGTGGTGTGGAAAAGAGGCGCACTGTTGTTGAATGGTCTCAAACGTCATTCATATATATACTCTTATATATCTATATCAGAAATGTACGGAAACGAAAGCCGCGGCAATCAAACCTGCGGTGGCTCCACTGGACTTCGGTGGGAGGATGATATGGCTGATGCAATCAATCCCAGTTGGACCTAGAACAGTACCCTTTAGCTTCCAGTTCTCTTGTTAGTATTTAGTCAGTACCCAGATAATGCATGAGCAATGAATGCAGTGGCAATCTACTGGAGTTTTTGTCATGTTTTTGTGCATAGCTTTTGACCTGCTGCCTGCGTGTACTTCTGATGGTCATATTTTGTATACTCAGCACAGAGAGTGTAGTATGAAGTCTTGTCTTACCGTAATGCTCTCTGTATAATGTGGTGCATGTCTCACATTTTCCCTTTTTCTTGTCGGCATTCTTGATGTACAGGGGTCATTACTGAGAGGGAGGTGGGTGCACTAAGCTTGATGGACAGACCCTAAATCTCAGGGCTCCGGGGCTCGCGTCAGCCATGTGGTGCCTGGCAAGCCCCGCCAAGGCAACCCCACTGACGTGGGATCGTATACACTGTTGCAGACAGACAAAAAGATGCGCATCTACAGCAACACCGATCCACGACCAACAACCAAGATACTATGAACCGGTAGAAACGTTACCTCTCCCACACCACCAAATGAATAGCTCTCACCATGGCAACTCAATACGAAGGTATGTCATTCTCCAACGGCGTCTCTACCCCGGGAGGGCCTCAGTCCCAAAACATGCTGACACCATGGCCCCCCCTCCCTCAAGTTGAACATGGCATCCAAGCCACTGCGCCCCGTCGCCGTCGACAGATAGACATGTCCTCCTTCACGTCCCAGCTCCATCAGATCAGCGACAACCCCTCTGCCAACGCCAGCAGCGCCACTTCTCAGCAGCAGCAGCAGCACAACAACCCACACGCCGTGCCGACCCCCGTCGACATCGTCGGGCTCGTGCGGCTGGTGCAGGACCAGTTCAGCACGCTGGCCCGCGACGCCCCGGATGCAGACAACCTCAGTCTCCTGCGGGTCCTCTTTGACGCGCTCGAGTCGGACGTGCTGAACCCCCCAAAGGCCGTCGAGGGTGTCTCGCAGGAGTTCCTCGACGTGCTCGAGCGCGTGCCCAAGAAGTCGCTCCGGCCCGACGACGCATGCCCCATCTGCGCCGAGAAGTTCCTCGACGACCGGTACCCGCTCGTCGTCGAGCTGCAGTGCCACCACTCCCACAGGTTCGACCTGGACTGCGTCGGCCCTTGGCTGCAGCTCAAGGGGACGTGCCCCATGTGCAGGACGGACCTGAAGAAGTACGACCCCAGGCGCAAGGGCGTCTCGGACCGGATCGAGAAGATGTGGGAGAAGGAGGGGAAGCCGGTCCAGGAGGATGAGGACGAGGAGGACCCGGACATGCTCTACGGCTGACCGGCGGAACAATGTACACAAGGCATGGACGGGGGATACTCCTTTGGCGCATTGGCGTTTAGGGCATATAGCGGCACAATTCGAGGGGCAAAATAAAGCTCCTCCTCGTGGTTCGATACAGGTGTCTGATTGCCATACAGCAGCCTATGCGATTTGATACGGGACAATGCTGAGCCCCTCCCCCCCCCCCCCAATGCATGTACGAACGCCTCTTCCAACACCCTTTCCGCCACCTCCAGCTTATCCCATACGAAACAGACAAGAGAAAAATACACGAGATGCGCACGCAGCGTCATCCACTTCAGGCGCTTCCCGGGCCCTTTCCCTGCTTCTTCTGCTCCCCAGACCCGCTCGCCTTGGACTTGTCGCTCTTGGTGGTCTGGTTCATCTCGCCGCCACCGTGCTGGCCCAGCGGCACCGACTTGTCATGGCTCGCGCCGCTCGTCTCCAGCGGGTTTCCGCCCTTGCCGCTCTCCCTACCGGCCGCCGCCTTCTCCTCCTCGGGCTTGGTCTTGGAGGGGTCGAACGCCGTGTCCGTGTGCGCTGCCGAGTCGTCGTCCAGGTTGCTTTGTGTGCCCTCGTTCGAGCGGGGCTTGACGCTCTCGCGGTCCTGGTCGTCCTTGTACGGGAGACGGAGGGCAGGCGAGGTCTGGTATGGCTTGAAGCTCGAGATCCTTGAGGATGTGCTGGGCAGGAAAGAGCGGGCAGTGTGGCGGGCTCGCGAGGCCGGTGCCTGGTGGCGGACGAGGGCGCGAATCGAGCCGAGGGAGGCCATCTTTGAATTGATTTAGAGCTGGTGGGGTTGGATTATACTGGTTCAGTGGTTGACAGGTTTGACAAAGGCAGACTTGGACTTTTTTTTTTTTCCGCCTTTCCACAGATATGAGTAGAATAATAAAGAGCTTGGGAATCGAGTCTGAATGGGGCTGCACAAGGTGATGTAGCTCATCCCTTCATTAGCAATTGACGTCATGGTGACAGTTGATTGAGGCGACCTTCAATGTCACGGGCCCACTTTTCACTTGATGCAACAACTTCCACTTTGCACTTGCTGAATTACGTTTTTGTTTGTCCCAGCACGTTATAAGGAGAATTGGCAGTTGTGGGGGGTATTAAGCAAGGAAGAAAGCTGCTAATTTCAAGACAAGATTGGATCGGTTAAGTGTTCAGTTGTTGCTACAATCTGTAATAATCCCATACAAAGAGCTTTTGCGCGAAGCTGATCGTCGGCTGCTTTAGTACTAAGGTTGCCTCAGCATAAACACCAGTATCACTTCCAGCTAGTTGGGAGTGTTTATTCCTTTTCGTAGTGACAGCTTTACTGTGTTGCTAATCTGGGACATTAAGATTACTCAAGTGGGTGGTAATTATTTCTACTCAATCATTTCAGCCAATGTCTATCGAATGGTGAAATGCAACAAACCTTAGTCGTTATATAAGTGTTACTTACAAGCCGGGTCCTCTAATTGTTCCGGTGATCTTACAGCTATAATGCTCTGCATACAAAAGGCGCTGCTCCTTTGCTTCTATTCTTACTTTGTGAAGGTTAGACCAAATGAACACCAATCTGGCATCACAATGGTTGCCCTGCTGGTCTCACTGAATAAGTCAACGGTAGTTAAACGACTGTAAACGATCCAGTTCTTCTCATTGCATATGAAAGAGCAATGATAAGCTGATGGTGCACTATGTTTTGATCTTCTCCTACGAGCAAATGAAGTCCTACCCAGCATATCTAACTCAAGCACACAATGTATGTATGCAGATTATGACTCATTTCCCTTCTTGTTACTGTATTCAATTGAGAGTCTACATCTCTAGGACTTTTCTAGAGCCAGGTCAAGCTTCAGACACAACTACAAATGGTCAAAATCAAAAGATCAGCTCTGTCCATAATTGTGAAGCAACTTGTGTCATTGTTGCACTGCAGGCAGCGCCGCAACACTTATGGACTCGAGTCCTAATGCAATCTCTATTCTAATTACTGTATCTACTTAATAGTGACACATCCATATACGACTACTTTGGATGTGTTATTAATTCTCAAGAATATTAAAAGGATATTTAAAGGTCATTCTACTAGCTGCCAGATCATCGCAGTAATTAAGATGTTTAAGTGATTTGCTAAATTAATTTTGACTATGAAAAACATTAACGATACTGAGTGCATAATTATCTACTAAATTGTGACTTTCAGTACTTAGAAAAGAGTTGAACGGGCACTTCTGACACGTGCATACTTTCAACCATTGGATACAGCATCCAACATGACATGCCGGTGTATCACTATACCATGTACATCCAAGTCTGTGGAACTCCGAAGGATCAGGCTTGCTAGGTCGAGAGGCGCTTCCCGAAACTTTAAGACACAATCGAGAAGGATTCATGAGATATAATAATGAGGGGTTTTAATTCCTGCTAGCCCTACTCAAGGAGCTCTCAGGCTGCATAGTCCGAGCTCGGTCTCGTATCCAAGCCCGCAGAGTTTATCAGGAACACCCGAGCCCATCCCAAAGACCTCCTGTTATCCAAGATTGCGTCACGCAGGAGGCGTGGCAGCAAGGATATTGACAAGTAATGTGCGAGGCCGATCGCTACATCAGCTATACTATAGATCATCATCATTTCCAGCCAGCCGGGGGTGCCCGTGGTCACTCCTTTTGGCTTTCACAACAAATACCATCCAACAGCCAACGAACAACAACGTCAAATCCCGTACGGACTTTGAAGACCTTCGCCAGAGCCTGCAAGCGCCCCAAGCGTCCCCTGGGCCGTTGAATGCAGTTGGTGACAGGACCCACCTACACTGCTATCGTCGTTGCCGTAGGAGCCGTGGATCCTATTGGGAAAGCCCGCTGCCCGGTTCGGCGAGGCCATCTCTCGAGGCCTGCCGGACATATCCTGCTGTCCCCTCCGTGCCCATCTCCCAGGCGGGGGTTGATCTGCCCTGCGAGCCGAAACTCTAACTAGGTCTCCTCAGCAGGACCGTGGATGGAGAAAAGCTGGGGGGAACAGGGGAAAGAGGGTAAAAAGTAAAAGAAACAAAAAAAAAAAAAAAAAAAAAAAAAAAACTCAAGAACTCTATGCGAGAAGGAAGTGGGGAATAGTATCATCACTATCCAACCGGGGTCTTATTCAGACAGCCAGGGAGGTATTGATTGACCTGTCATATAATTGAGCGGTTCTCGCTCTGAAAAAAAAAAGAGGAAAAAAAAACCCCCCCCAAAAAAAGACCAGCGGTCAGACATTTTCTGCAGAATGCATGCATGCTACTAAACAGGAATAGCCGCAACGGCGATTATTGCAAAAGCAAAATTCTAACCTGCATGTCAGCGTAAGCAGCATATGCGTGGTTTCTGCACGTCGCTTACCCAGCCCGATTCAGCTCAGCCGAGTGTGCCCATATGCATGCTCATTGGTGAGCGAGCCGGTAGGAGCACAGTCCTATCTGAGACTGGCCAAACCCTTGAGCGTTTTTTTCCCCGGTTTTCTCTGTTCTATTTTCCTCTCATCACACTTCTCGCCTCTTTCTTGACCGCCTGTCTTGTCACATTGCCCATGAAAATCTAAACCGAAATCCCCGTATTGATTGCAGCCCCGAGTGATTGATTTCGAGTCTGTCCAAGACCCAACATGTACAATTTGATATCACATCATACTCAAGTCTCCTCAGCCGAAAAGTCGTTGTCCCAAGAAGAAAACCAGAATGCGTTAGTCATTTGCTTCCATTGCTGGAAGAACGTAGTGAGAAAACAAATTGGCAACGAGGTTCCTTGTAGTCTACAGCTCTTCATCCTGGAAAAGCCTCAGGCCGACCGCTACAGCCCAATGTGTTCTCGTTGTGGCAACACGGTGAACACACGCTCTTTGAACATGCGTAGTCCATCGGAGCCAAAGTAACGGGGGCTCTGTAAGGAGTTGTTAGTGATGCGCTCTCCTCCTGCAGATGGACTGGGCGGAGTAATTACCTCGAAGCTCCACTGGTCGTTGGCTCGAACCCATGCCCCTAGGGAGAAAGCGTATTCTCGAATTTCTCGGTTGACCTCCTCGCTCTCCTCGGGGAAGTCTGGCAGGTTGCTTAAGTCGGTCTGGAAACGCTTCTCGACATCGTGGTGCATGGCGCCGATCCAGTCAAACGCCTCCTGCAGCTCGAAACCGTATTGCTTCATGAGCACCGTAACTAAATTGTGCCCGTCGTCACCCCGGCTCTGTCTGCAGGTTGATAGTCAGTAGCCTGCATCATAAACAGCGCAAGACATGCCCCGAGAGAGACAACAAAGGGAGGGAACGCACTCGACATTATAGGAATACATATCATTTGATATGACGACCAGTTCTGCCGTGTAGGTATCCAGGCGCTGAACGACGGGGTGCTCGGCAACATGATCGGGGATATTGAACCGTGCCTGGCACACGACGATCGAGGGCAGCAGGCCGATGGTGTGGCGCCTGATCTTGAAGTAGCTATCCACGTCTCGAACATGATGGTGCGTCCGGTCGAAAGACTGCTCTATCACTGCATCTGTATAGGACCGCATCCTCTGTAAGAAGCGCTTCCGGGCCAATGGTGTAAAGTAGTTTCTAGCGCGGAGCATGAACCTATACCAAGTGTCAATCGATTGTACACAGAGAACGAGGCACAACGGTGGCAAAGCGTTGGTGAATACTGTACGTACTGCCGGGCAATCTCTCCACCCACCCATTCGCCCTCTGGTCGGGGAGCGTCGGGATTTTGAATAGCATCTATCATCGCGTCGGCCTGTTTCCGCGTGTCGACCTCATCCGACACATCAGAGTATTCGTCAAAGGCGAAGAACACCTGCATCAAGTCACAAGCCACGCGGAGCCCCTCTGAGACAAACAGAGAGAACGTGTCAGTCTACCTCCATATCAACTCGGGAGGGAGGGGGGGGGGGGGAATTACAAGAACCATACCTTTGTCGATATTAGGATAGGCCATCGCGGCCAGAAGACTGAAATCGCCCGCATAGAAAGCCTTCTGGGCTTTCGGGCTGAAGGCATTGAAGCCCTCAAACCAGGCCCAGGATTCCCTCCTGCACTCCTCATAATATGGACTGACGCTTCTGGTCCATGGCCAGTCTACCAAGGTGTCTGGTATGCGGATAGGCATCCCGGGAGTGATTTGCGGCATCGGTGCGCCATCCCTGGGAGGTGTTGTGCTGCCCATGTTGTCTCAGAACTCTCCAGGTCGGTTTCTTTAGATGCACAAGTTTGTTGAGTCTTGGCAGTAATTATGCGTGTACAGTTCCGTACAAGGGAGGTAAAAGAGTATAGATCGGTACGTGTGATACGGTTCTTACTGATGGGTGGTTTGGTGACCTGGTTGGGGACATGGACAGGCAGGATCATAGGCTTGCAAGCGTCTTCGCTTGTGAAAACCTTCTTCCTTTTATCATAAACTCAGAAGGCTATGACGAAAGCTGCTGCCAGGGCCGAGAAGCAGACAACGGTCCCAGGTGCCATGTTATCTTGGCAAGGTAACGTCCATGGGCCCTCCTGGGTCTTTTAAAATAGGCACCCGGTGGTAGCAGACAGATCCAAACTGGGGCAGCATACAGCTATAATCATCCCGCCCAGGGCGCATCCTTCGCGTAAGGATCTAGCTTTAGCTATGGTGAGGCCCCCCGATGCTACAGTACATTCCTTGCATCGAGGCCTGCGCTGTGGTTGGTGTAGCATTAGCATACGGAGTCATTCCCTCGCGGTCAGCACGTGTCAGCTGAGAGGGTGCAAACCCGCAGTTACTACCATGATGCTCACTTGTCTGCCTTGTCGAGAACCATGGAATACTGCAATCTGTGAGCCTCGTAGCTGGCACACATATTCCCCAATGAGACACACTCTTGGCCCGTCGTCAGCGCTAACATCTCTCTGTCTTCACTCAGCGTCGTCTCGCCACCCATGTGCTTTATCGAAATTCTCGTGTCGATCTGGAGCCCACCCTATCATAATATACCCCAATTGAGAAGGCGTCAAGCACGCATGTGATATATCACACTATATGGGGCCTTTACAGTCGTTCCTTTTTCCGGGGGATGCGTTGGTAAGGAGGTACAGAGCCTGGTTTTTGTGGCACAGCTCGTGCATGTGAGCCCCTCCCCCCCCCCCCGGGGCCCTTGCTGGTAATGCATGGTCGAATGCGTGCAGCTTGCAGACTGAATCACGTCGAGGACTCTTGAGAGGGCCACCGAGGAACCCCTGGAGAGAAAGAACATGACAGAGAGAGAGAGAGGGGGGGAGACACAGACAGACAGAACTGGGATCAGACTTGATGTGTATGTGCTACTTGTACCGGCCGTCCCATGGTAGCAGTACGGTACATCCCAAATAGAGTTCTCGGGACGTCCGCAAATACCGCAAGTCCGCCATGAGACAATTGCTGTCCTGTGTATTGTCGTAAATCAGTTTTCTACTGTACAACAGAACTGAATACTCCACAGGTCTCCTTTTTTTCGTTCACCCCCTTAGTAGGTGGGCCAAACCGGGGACACGTACCAGTAGATCAGGAGAGGATTCGAAGAGAGGGGAAGAAGGGGAGGAGAATGGCCGAAACGCCCTCTCAAGGATTTTCGACTATCAACGGTCGATACAACGTGGATGAAATAAATTACACCACTCCATATTACTTGGGACTGAACCAGTCCGGTGTCCCCCCCCCCCCGGCGCCCCTCCCACCCCGTCGCGACCGTTGCAGCTTCACCCGAGAGTTCGGGACAGTGCCTAGGCGGTCCTGCCACGATTGGCAAATGAATAGTAGTAGAGGGATCCTACAGAAAGGATTGTGGGACCCTGGGTTTAAGCACATCAGACCGTGGGTTGCAAGAACAGGTAGAAGGATCGAGATCCCTGAGCTCTGGCCCACAGCGATACGCAGCTCGCATCTGTATGAAAATGGTCCGTTATGCCGGTCTTAGGATGTCCTCCGCAAATGCCTCGGCGTCCATGTCTAGTACGTTGGGCTCTCTGACGAGGCATGCTGAGATGTAACTATCTGATAACAAAAAGACCCATACGTTAGTGGTAATGAAATCACAATCCTTTGAATATAGGGTGCAACTTTTGGGGGCCGCTCGGAGGGATGGGGGGGGGGGGGTGGTGGCGGACGGCTATACCTGATTCAATGATAGCATCCTCCTGCGCCATAATATTACTACCATCCGGCATATCTGCCCTACTTAAGCGTGAAGGATCTCGACCTTCCGGCGTCTAATCTGCGAATCATGTCTCGGATTATTTACTGACTATAGTAGACAGTTTCGTCTACTGAGGCGTGGGATCCGCACTGACGCGTTGACTGCCCACGGAGAGGACAGACAACGTTCCATTGGGGAGAAAAAGAAGAGAAAAATAGTGTTGCGCTCAGCCTTCCCAGGGCTCTGAGAATAATAGCATACTCTGGTCCTTGGCCCAACATGTCCTGCAGGTCCTTTTGGCGAACAAGTGTTATGCCGGTTGGGAAGTGCTAGCAAGGTCTCGAGGTAACCCTGCCTGCATGGTCAGGCCATGCATGCGTATAGCAGTGGGTGTCGTTGGAGCAAATGGATCTTGCCTTGCTATGGGACAGCACCCATATTTTACCCGGGTAACGCAATTGCAACCCTGTTGATCCTTCGAGGAAAACCACTAGTCAGTCGCTCGGCGGTGGCTCGGTCCATGCGGCCATGAGAAAGTTTCGCCTTGTCAAGTAAAGGTCCTTCTGTAATGGAATACAAGTCCGGGGGGGCCCTCCAGCAACTGGGGGCCATGATCTACTACGTAATGAAGATTGACACGGTGAGCAGGAGGCGTCATGTCAGTATCGGTTTGGGAGGGCTCTTGTACGACCTCGAAAACCCCCACGTGGTGCGCTGTGCCGCTGATCGTGTTCTCTGCCCCTTCTGTACCATAGTAAACCTTGACGGCGGATCTACGTGGACATCTTCGGGTTGCACGATTACTGACAAAGGGTTACATCTCGGCGCCCCTCAACATTGACCTGTCAGGTCTCAATCCACTACCTAGGTATTGCGTGTTATCCAGCTGCTTCCATGACTTATCAATGACCCAATCAGCTGAGAGCTACTCATCGTGTGCACCGAGGCAACTCATGCATGAAGAGAGCGTGTTTTGATTGCATGATTATATCTCCCGTCTGAGGTTGTAGACTGGATAATTGGTACAATAGCCCGAGATCTACTAGTCCAACCTCACCCTCCTGTCACACGCGATTCTTTTTCCGAAGAAGGTCGGTACCATTCTATATTGTTACTTCGGGCCGGTGTCAATCACACACCCTTGTTATAATAATCAGGGGAAGGTTGTTGCCCATCCGCTCTCCGCCCTCCAAGATAGCAAGTGACCATCGCCACCAACATCATAGCTTGATCATGGCGGCAACGATCCTCCGGTTCGTCACTTCGGTCGTACGGGAGAGGGGCCTGCATCATCTTTGCAGGCAACAGTCCGTCTTCCTGTCTCTCGAATCTGAGTGAAACTGTAGTCAATTATAACGAGCAAGGCCGGTGATCACTCTACTTCCTCAGCTAATACAAGGTCTATCATTGATGTATAGTGATTAGTGGTTGTATGCTAGGGTTGCCAGCTCATCAGAACCCGGTAACATCACCACCAGATCCTCAAGAACGTAGGCTAGAGGTCGAAGCACAGTCGTCGAGATGCACCCAGTTTCAAGACTCCCAGCCTGTTTACTTGAAAGTGCTAGATTGGAACTATCGGGGGTCAAGTGGCAACTTGTATGCAGGTGGATGGAGCATTTCTTCCATAAAAGCAACCTTATCTAGCGTCGGGGGAAAAGTATTCAAGCGGTGTGGCACAAGTTGTCATGGTGTCATTCAGCTCAGGTGGTAATTACTACAAAATGATCAGTGGAATACTAGACCAAGAAGTGGCAATAATCATCTATGACAAGTCTCGGTACATATCAAAGCGTTGAGGCCTAGCCTTGACTGAATTGTGAGGTTTGAGCACAATGCAGCTTGCCATGTTTGGCAATAATTACTACATCGATTGCATGGGATATTTATCTAATTATACCAAGGGCTGTTCTCTTTCAGTTACATAATTATTACACCACGACCAGGAACCACAAGACTGCAATTCTTACTCTGTTTACATTTTCTGATTACTTCCAATAGCTTTATTCTTCTTGGATTCTGAAATCTTGAATCTGGGCTCTGGGCATGAGAGAGGGAATCGACTTGTACTATCAAAAGCATAGTATGCATCTCTGAAGCATGTTCATGTAATAATCAAGCCAAGTGGCTCATTAGCAAGTGAGGGCTCCAGCATCACGATTCCCATCATTACAAGACAGAATTCTTGGCTTCCATTGCTTATTATTATGATCCTGTATCAATTCAAGTCTGGAAGCCTGCCTCGAAATACTCAAAGCCTGATGGTACATATTTACCATAGTACTTTTTATTACATCCCATGTAAGAACGGGTCACGGATACATGTAGACCTCAATCCTATCAAACATTGACTCAAAATCATCTTTTGATGTGATGAGAAAATGGACCTGAGTGATTATAACAATCAAGAACACGATATCTGCAAGCACCTGGGCGATGCCACTATGGCGCCAGTCTCAGGGAAGACTTTAGTTGAGGAGTCTAGATCTATAAGGGGTGGTGCTGCTCAAATACAACCCTAAGTAGCTCTAGGTCAATCACCCAATAATTATCAAGTGCAGTTGTTGACAAGCTTCTTCTCCAAAGGCCAGAATAGAAGTCCCCTTTACCAGACTCGATTACTCCTCCAACCTACATCAATTATATTAGGACTAAAGTTTTGACTATGCTTCCCTTGATTATTTGCAAAGTCTCAAGTCTACCAATGTTGTGTTCAGAATTTCAATATAAAACCTCACGCTTGGTCAGGTCCAGGCACTCACATATTCTGCTTCTTTCATTCAGATTCCTTGATTCTTTTCATCCTGCCGTACCAATTTTCACCCGGCTTTCAGAGCCAAAGGACACCACAGCAGCAGATCCACCATACAGAACAGCAGCCCGTGGCATCTCCCGCAGCAGTCCCTGCTCCGACGTCCGCACCGCAGCCTCATTGAGGGGACCCAACTCGAGATGGCCCCGCTCGGTATCCCAGGCCGCATCTGAACCCGTGCCGGCGGCGGGAGCAGCAGCAGAGGCACTGCCTGGCGAGAACTTGGCATTGACACTCCGCAGCGCCACGCTGTTCTTGCTGCCTATATCGGGACTGTACATGCCGAAGGTGGGAGACGTGCTGATGCTCGGCTGGCGGAGGACGATGCGGGACACGAACACCTTGATCGAGGGAATGGAGCCGCAGATGATGGCGACGTTGATCTCGATGAGGGACCAGAGGTTGATTGGGGTGGCCGTTACTGTGAGTTTTTCAGAGCCGTATTTGTCAGTATGAAAATCAAATATGCAAAGAACAAGGGAAGTTAAAAGAAGGGGAGGAAAGGAAAAAAAAGAGGTGAAAGCTGGTATTGATATGAGGTATTACAGAAGCTTTTACACACCTGGTTGTCCTTCAATCGGCCCAGTCGCAACCTCTCGCATAGCAATGAGCCTGACGCAGGACACAGCCGTGGTACTGCACCAGACAGATGTCAGAGAAGCATGCACTACGAAGAGGAACTGGGAGAAGATTGGAGGAGAAGGATGAACACACAAAATGCCGCAGAGGAACACAGAGATGAGGATGAGCCGCTGTTTCTGCGGGAGTTGTGCCCTCAAGAGAGGGGCCAGCGGGCTGACGAGCAGCACAATGTCATTCAGGATGTTGACGCCGCTCATGACGAAGAAGAGGGCGCCTCGGTCGACACACCAGCCCGGCCCGGCGAAGTTCCAGGCCTTGGAGACGGGGAAGCAGTAGAAGAGGGCGCCGCAGACCGTCATGAGGCCGCAGGCGCCGATCCAGAGCATGGCGGCCAGGATGACCCTCTTGCTCGTCCGAGACGTGAGCAGCCTGCCCACCTGCATGGTCAGGGACAGCTTGTAGAACGTCTGGGTCGCGCAGTAGAATGGGACCGTGGCGTAGAGCGCCTGCACGCTGATGAGCCATCATGTTCTTTCCTCGAGCCGCGATATCTCCAGTTGCAAAAAAGGCTTTCCCTCGAGAGTGTGTGCTTACAGCGAAGAAACTGATCGGAGGTAATGAATGGAATGTAACCCCCAATCCATATTTGATTTCTGCCATGCCATTTATTAGTTCCTTTCGCACTGCTTATCACCGCTGCAGAGTAACGGTTGACCACGGGCCTAGAAGCTCACCTAGAAAAGTAGCCACGGTATTGGCTATCGAGCAGATCTAGAAGCAAAACAAGAGTGAGAAACCCTTCTGCGAGCATAATAGGTGACACTATACGGACCAGTGTCAACAAAGGGGATCATCTCCCTACTTACCATGGCTGCTGTCATCAGGTAGTCATCCCATCCCCATGCTCTGACAAGTATTGCTCTCGTATACGACCTCAGAAGGACTACCGTCAAGGCTAATGTCGTCCATAACACGGCATTCACCGCCAGGCTATGGCAGTTATCCACAATGGGCAGACCAGCCAGATACCACATCTTGATGTGTGAGGATAATAATTGAAGGTTTTCTTAATATGTGGATTATGCTGTTTGAGTCGGGAGCAACAATCATCGTCCATGCACGTCCTCTTGACCCGAACAAAGTTGACGGATAGCATCCACGTCAGATCTCGAGGAAGGACAGAAATGAAATAAGATTGAAAGAAAAGGGCATCCGTGGCTTGAACTTCTACTTGGTTCGGAGGATAAAAAGCTTCATCCTCAGCCCGACCACAGCGTCAGCAGGCATCGGCAGGTCGCATCTCGACACATTATGCAGCTTTGAAGCACGGGCGGCTTCAGCCCCTGCTGGGTCCTGACCATAACTTTGCTGGCGTTTCGAAGGAGTGGTTTCCAGCAGCCTCTTGCCCCTCCTCCGGCGTACACTCTTGCAGCTTCTTTGGGGGCGAGGGAATAATTGAATCCAATATACCTCTTGCTGAATGTGAACGATGAGAGGTTTGGGACCGAGGCGTTTACTCAGATGATTTTTTCCCCCAGCCTGCGCAGGCCGATCTGGATGCCTAGGTAATGCAGGAGGGCCAATGGTCTCGGTCAAAAGCTGACCCCTCCGGACCCGAGCCGTCTGTTTAAGTAGCACCACGGCAGGAGGCGAGCCCTGCTGTTGTTTGTAGTGCTGAGTCTCGAGGCCGTCTACCACCCTTCAAAGACATGTGCGTAATGAACAATGGTTTGGAATGACTTGCTTCTGGCCATGGTCAGCAGTCAGCATCAAGAGGTATACTTGACCGACCGTCGAGTGGCCCCCACCCCATCCTCTTCCGCGTCTCTCCTGCGAATTTGTCACCCACCTTGAACAAGCTAAAATCGGTTGACGGAGCGCGGTGCTCTTTGCCTCGTTCTGGTCTGGGCAGGGCTGAGTGGGTCCGGTCCGGACCGCTCTTCCCCCGGCCTGGAGCACATAGAAGAAGCTGGTGACAACAATCATCGAGCATGAGAGGCAGGGCAGAATCATCAGACGTCTGAAAATAGCTGGTGCATCTTTGCACCTGGGATCGATGCTGTGCATGCATGGTGCCCATTCTCTGATGGTCTAGCGCTGGGACCGCGTCTGGACCGGCGTGTAGGTCTTACTTGGTTGTCCTCGCGGCGGCTCTGGAGTGTCAGTCCAGAGTCCAGATCCCCCGAAGTGGCGCAGGTCGGTCAAGGGCGATAGTTGCGGTTGATGAGCTTGGTGGGGAGCCAAAAAAATGGGCAGATGCCTATGTGAAATACATAATCAGAAGACGGAGAACAGCATGATTCTGGGGACTGCCTACGTACCGACACATACACAAGAGGTGATTGTGAAGTTGATTTGTCAAACACTATGTACACCTGCAGATCGTGGCTGAAACTGGTAGTGAGCGCCATAGGATTCAGCTGGAGGTGCGTGGCTGCAGAAATGGCCACAGTTGAGTGCGTTGGGCTGGGACACCTCCATCTGCATGCTTGCATGTGCCGTCTGCTCTGCACAAAGCCACATGCAGGGCGAGCCGTTGATGAGGGAACCCTCGTATCAGTCGACTGCAGCCTTGTCGTGATCCTGCGGCTTGCCCCTCCAGGAACACGATGTATGAGCCTCAAAATGATACAATTTCCTAACACCGCGTCTTGATAGTAGCAAGCTCGCATCCTGTCAGAGCCCCTCCACGCCGTGCTGGTCGGAACACGACACTCATGCACAAAATTTGGTAGCAGTGAGAGCCCTCGCAGACCGGTCTCGGTGTAGCCTGCGCACAGCATTTGTATGACACTTGCCCTAGAACAACTGTATATGCGACGTTACGTATCGATACAGTGACATGGATGTGTTCGTCTTATCACGCCCCGGATTGGCCCTCTCTTCTTTGCACGGCGAAGAAATAATTCCCCACTGCCTCGCTCCCAGGAACCTCCTTCCAGCCCAGTCCGGGAACATAGACCACACCCATGACTTTTGGAGCGGACCACTCCGGCCTCTGCGCAAAGTACCTCCTGAGCTCCTCGGCGTTGATGTACTTGGACCAGTCATGAGTCCCCTTTGGCACGATCTTGAGCACATCCTCAGCCATGAAGTTGGTCGTGAACCAACTCGTCCACGTCCGGGCGATGGTGCTCATCACAAGCCAGCCGCCAGGCCTCACAAACTGGCCGCACCGCTCGAGGAAGGCAGAGGGTGTGTCCACATGCTCAATGACCTCGAACAGGCTGACAACATCGTACATGTCGCTGTCACCACCTGGTGAGGGCAGGGTTTCGATGGTGCCGCTGACGTACTGGAGCTTGCTGGCCAGGGAGGGATCTCTGGCGGCGTGCGCCCTCGCGATCTTGAGGACCTCCGGGGTGGGGTCGACGGCGGTGACGGAGGCGGTGGTGGGCAGGCGGGCCGCAGACTCGGCGAAGATGCCGCCGCCGCAGCCGACATCGAGATAGCGGAGCTTGTGGGCCGCCGAGAGTGGCTCAGGCTGTACGGCATGGCAGGACCGGATGAAGTCGTGACGGAGCGGGTTCATGAGGTGGAGGATGCGTGAGGACCCGTGGGGGTCCCACCAGGACGAGGCAAGGGCGTTGAAATGGGCCACCTCGGAAGGGTTGACGGAGGTGTAGGCAGGTGAGGAAGATGAAGATGAGGTTGAGGCTGACGAGGGAGGTATTCTGCTATGGTCGTCATGGAAGCAGCGATGTATTGCTGGTATGGCTACAGTCGATGATGTGATACTCTTGACAGTCATGAGTCTCGGTGCCGGTGTGGATCGAGTTGTCTTGCTGAGCTGGCGCAGCAAACCTCCTCCTGATACTGCCCTCGAAGGAGCCATGGTGACTGTGTAGGATCTTCTTGCTTTACTCTCCCTTTCAGCCTCAATGAGAACCGCAAAAGGTTCCTGTTCCAATTTGAGACAAGCCTGTCAGAGGCTCAAGATTATGAGAAAAGACAGCGATGATGACGGTGGTGGTGATGAGGGGGTCGAGGTCATAGGTGAGATCAATCAACAGTTGAACTTTTTGGTGGTTCAGTGGGGCAAGGCAGTCCAGATCTTGAGTTATTCGGATGCCTCTGTCTGCAGTAGGACGTTACCACCCACCCACCACCATCAGTCCCTACAGTTCCCTAATGCGAAGAGGGTACTTGGCGCTATGCATCACTAAAAGTGGCGCGTTGTAGCGGGTAGCTGCAGGGTCCTAGGCGTGCATCTCAGGGGTGCGGACCGCCGACGCGGCCACTGGCGGCGCCCTGTGTGCAGCAGCCTCGGCGAAAAGCAAACAAGAGTTGGCTTACAGATGCACTAATACCGAAGGACATGCAGCGCCGAAGGTCGTTTACTAATCGGGTGCCAAATGCTCACTCAGCAGCCCAGTCGTCACTGGGACCAGGATGAGAGCGGGATCGGGGTTTTGTACCCATCGCGGGGCATTTCGTGATAATATTCTATCTCCAAATGCCATTCACATACAAAGTTCATGCTCTCTGTCCAATATTTCCGCGCAGTATACGTCTCGTGTTACTTTATGATTTTCCTGTCCCGATTCCTGCACTGCCTATAAATCTCTCCTAAGCATCCTAAGCACTCAATTGCTATAGTTTACTGCTACAGAGGGCGTCCCTCCCCAGATACTGTGCGTGCGACACACCTCCAGAGAAAACACCGAGTGTTCCGAACCGCAACCTTCTCAGCACCATTACGACAGGGAGGTTCCTCCGCGTTCCAATAAAACAAAGAATCGCTCTTGCAGACTGGAAAAGCCTCTGTACGGTTCCAAAATGACCTCAGAAACCCTCGACCGATCCGAGTTCGACTCGATACCAGACGCCATCACAGCTTTCCGTACGCCTTTCCCTCCTCCTCCTCCTCTCCCCCTTCCAGCTGGACACATAGATGGCTGCGAACTGCGAACTGCTTCCGGCAACAGAACGCCCTTTTTGCTGACCTCTGTGCTACATGTGTGCAGGTAATGGCGAGTTCATAGTTGTCCTCGATGCCCCGACACGCGAGAACGAGGCCGATCTCATCATCGCCGCCGAGTCCATCACCACCGAGCAGATGGCCTTCATGATCCGCCACTCCTCAGGCTACATCTGCGCCCCGCTGATCCCCCAACTCACCGAGACCCTCGCCCTGCCCCAGATGGTCTCCCGGTCCGAGGACCCCCGCTCCACCGCCTACACCCTCACCGTAGACGCCGCCGACCCTTCCGTCACCACTGGCATCTCCGCCCAAGACCGCGCCCTGACCTGCCGCACGCTGGCCGACCCGGCCGCCACCGCCGAGAGCCTGCGGCGGCCCGGCCACGTCCTCCCGCTGCGCGCCCGGCCCGGAGGCGTCAGGCAGCGTCCCGGCCACACAGAGGCTGCTACCGAGTTCTGCCGCCTCGCGGGCAAGAGGCCCGCCGCCGTCATCTGCGAGCTTGTCGACGACGGTCAGGAGGTCGAGGGCCAGGCCATCTGCAGGGCCCCTGGGATGCTGCGCGGCGAGGCGTGTGTTCGGTTTGCGAGAAGGTGGGGCCTGAGGGTGTGTACAATCGAGGACCTGGTCGAGCACGTCGAGAAGCTCGAGGGGAAGCTGGAGACGAACGGGTCGTAGGAGTGGGGGCGAAAGCAGATTCTGGACCTGTGAGGCCTTGGCCTGGCTGGATCTTGGCATGGTCATCTATCGGATCATCTTGATGTGATACGAGGTGGAAGGGAAACAAGGGACAAGACTTGTAACGGGAAGGCATGTCGTAGAGAAATTCCAAAAAAAGACTTCAGGATATTCTGCCGCAAGGCAAGCTGTTGGGCTAGGCATCGGGTCAAAATATCATCTCTGTTTGTTCTGGACAAATCTCCTGTTTCTAATCTGGTACTTGATTAAAAGAGTGTCATTGCAGCGTCATCCCGCGAGGTAGGGAGATGGATGGCATCACTTCTGATTACATCACCCGCAATGTCTTCAAAGTCGGAAAAAATAGTCGGGAACTTTCCTGCGCAGCTCTTGCTTGGTCAGGCCTCGCCCCTATTTCCAGCCCAGACAATACAGCATGACTGAGCGGACAGAGATTAGCCTTGTAGATTGTCTGATTCATCTTTGCCAGCAACATGAGCGTGCAAGAGGCCATACTGCTGCAACCCACAACCGGGCCCGCAAGCCTCGAAGATGTCTCCTGGGACCCAATCAAGACGATGATGGAAACCGAACTGCGTGGTGTTCCTCGATTTTGTCCAGTGCCAGATAGGACTCCCGACACTGGAGCGTTTCGAGCCGGAGCTCAGCCATGTCCATTGCTTGACACCGTAGCCCCTCATTAACACAAGGGACCTTTGTGGTCTTTCCTCAATAACATCGAGGAAAAAAGACAGGCCATTGCGTGGTCCAGGCGTGCTTTCAAGAAGATAATTGCTCGTCTTTCGTGGCCTTGACTTAAAAGAAATGGCACCCTCCTCGGGGATATGTCTCTACCAGGCGAAGCGCGATGATCTCCCGCCCCATCGTTTCGGAAGGTGGTGGGTGAACGGCGCTTTCGGCAATCTGGTTCCAAGCATCCCAGACTGGTGGTTCAACGACCACATGTATTGCTATAATTATTCACCACCCATCGTCATAGCAGGCCCTTATCAGACGAGGCTGGGATACCTAGCCTGCTGGCCTGATCTCGCTCTACATCGTGCTTACACAGGCACGCGCGCAGCGCACGCACCAGATACTCGAATAGAAAACGGGCTCTTCCGCTCAGATCTGGCGGACCGGGCGTCGTGGTGCTTTCCCTGGCCCCCCCCTGCTGGTATTCCAGGAAGACCAATGCATGGCGTCGTTTCGCTTCCGGCGTTATGTGTGCACGTCTATCATATAGTAGATACATATATATCTCTCCATGCGTACGTGCACATATGCTTGCCCAATGTCCCGCTCACATCGATCTCAGCTAGATCCATAGTCTGTTCTTAGCCTGGACGATGCGTTACGATGGCTATCGTCTTGTGTGGGGCAGCAAGGAATCGGTCCTCAAGGGAGGAAGGTAGGTCAGGTAGGCCATGCGACAGTGCTTTGAGACTATTCTCAGACTCTCGTCCCATCCTTCTTCTAGCACACCAGCACTTTGGCGCTTCTTTCCGTCTGTTTCAGAGTTCGGGGAGAGGGGGGGAGAGCTTTCTTGGATCTACTCGGCCTGGAAACGAGCAGACCAATACTGTGTGTGCATCGAGGTCCTCGTGGCAAGTGTTTCGCACAAGGTTACCCAGAGGAGTAGACTTTGCTCATAGTGATGATGACGGTCATTCCGGGCCGTAGCAGTGGGCTTGCTGTTGCTGCTGGTGACCAGCACCCGACGGATGGGGGTCTGTACGAAAGAAAAGCCTCTTCGTATTCCGTTTTGGTAGAGTTGCTTGAGACCCTGTCTAGATGGAGCCGATCGAATGCATGTTCATGACATTGCAGCCCAAAATCGGAAGGTTTGCCCCCCCCCTCCCGCCCTCTTCTGGCCCCCACGTATCTGCTTTCCTGAGATACTCCATCCATCTACGGCATCGCGACGGCTCCGCCGTCTGCAGACGACAGGTCTCCGGCGGCATCGATACGCCAACGGTCATCGCGGGGTCTGACCACAAAATGGTCTTCGGTTTCCCCATCCGCCCGCGTCAGCAGGATTCCTTCTAGAAGGCTAGAAAGCTCTGACCGCCTGGTACGGCAACCCGCCTTACCGCCTAGCTGGGAACACGTGGAGAAAAAGAGGGGAGGTCCCTCCGGCAACACCTGTCTGGCGCCTCCTGGGTTGAGTTGAGTTGGCAAGGGCGCCGGTCTCAGGGGCCAAAGTAAAGATCAATTTCCCCTGGGCCCTCAGGGAAGGGGGGGGGGGGATTTCTTCCTGAGGAGCCTTGTCATGGAAGAGATTGGGCTGAGCTGGCACTTCTAGGTACCATTTGAAAATCTTCCAATGTACCGCCCAAGTATCTCACAAGGGTACCACAGTACAGACAAGACCCACTCGGAAAGGCCACCCGAAGCCGGGGGCTGGGAGCAGTCCCAGCACCTCGCCTGGACAGCCAGGCCTGGCCCGTTCAGTCGTAGGGATGTTGACTCGGCGTGGAAGAGGGTTTCGGCACGACTGGAAAGTAAGGTTGTGAAAATTCGCATTGTGAGAATGCGTTGTCAATGGTTCTAATTTCGGTGAGAACCCACGAGGCTTTCCTGAAGGATATCCAAGCTGCCTTGCCTGTACGACGACAACGAGGCCTCATGGCCGCAGTAGCGCTTTGCTAGACCCGGCCCTTGGCAGAGCAATGACGCAGGAACAGTTGTGATCGTCACGCAGTATCATGCATACAGTACTGTGGTACTCTGTATGTATGGAACTCGAGGCTGGACTTGAGGCGCATGGCTGTCAGGGTATTGATACTCAGCTAGTAATTGGTGCACTGTGTCCCATGTGGATTGCAGATGTGAGCCAGACGTGGTCGCCTGTTGTCAGAATTTCATGAAGCTCTGGGGCAGGCTGCGGTTCGACGCTGGGTGATCATGGGATCCCGGATGAGGCGGGAGCCTGTTCATAAAGTTATGAAGCCCACAGACTGGTCTCTCGCCTGCCACGCACCTGTTGTGATGATCTGAACTGCCAGGAAGATTCTGGCTGCCCGTCGCCCACCCGAGCTGTATGTCCCTTGGGCTCGAGGCTTTAACCGGATTCATCTTCACGCAGACGCACCGTGTGGTCTGGCGGAGCTCATGCCAGTTGGCAGTACATATTGCTTTAGTGCACGTGAGGAATAGAGGGTCGGACTGGAGGACCACTTTAGGAGGCGATGCCCGACCCCGGATTCTCAACAGCAGGGCTCCTCCAGCTTACGGTGTGGTGTGCAAGGTGAGAGGGGACGCATCCCAAACGCACCCAAGATAGCCGTAAGTATGCGCCAGAGCGTGTCCCCAACTCGTGAGAGCTATGGACCTCCTACGGCCCGACGTTTCCTGAGGGACGGTGCGTCGTGATGGCAGAATCTTCGTCGCATGGGATTCCTTGTGTGTGAAGGTGGTTGTGGTGGTGGGTGCGAGTATTGAGCTCGGGCGCACGTCCCCCGGGATCTGTCGCAACATCTTAGGCGCTGCCAGTCGAATCACCCCATCTGCAGCGTGCCTGTCAGCGTTGTGGACGTGCGCCAAAGTATGCTGGCATCTGTGAGCTGAGGAGGGTCGCCAGGGTGCCAATGCATCAGGGCAGGGCTCAAGCCTCTGTTCGGGCAGACCTCGTGGCGCGCAATACGACACATAGAGCGTTATGCCTGCCGGACCACGCGGGTCCTTGGAGGTATGAAAATTTAATGACTGATCGCTGGAGCCGACCAGCTATTTGCGGACAGCAGGTGGAGCGAGCAACACACTGCTAGCGAGAGATGAATCTCGCGTCGCACCGCTTACCAAAACGCCAAAGACTGGGTGCCAATGTGTAGACTGACCTTACCAAGCACAGGATGGGAAATATGCGTCATGGCAGTTGTTGGAAGCCCCCAGAAGAACTCTCCCGCCCTCACTTTCTCTGCATAAAACAGCCTAGGCTATCCCAGCACCCGCTGAGTATGAGCCGTCATAAGCCAATAATGCATAGCACCCGTAATTTAGTGCAACATGTTTATGCGCCGGTACTGCCAGGGTCAAAGAAATAGTCGGAGATCAGTATAAATTTGGCCTTGTGTTAATACGGGGTTTTCGGGTTGGCCGCCCCCTTTCGACTTCTAGAAAAGATCGAGTTGGGGCACGGCTGATCCATCTTGATCCAGTTCGCATGTGGAGGACGGGACGGGAACGCTTGCATCGTGGGGGAGTCGCTTCGTTTAAGCCCCTTGAAAGGTGATCGTGACATTTGGTTGCAGCAAGCGGTGCTCTGTGCTCCTGTCTTCCGAAGTCGTCCAAGAACTTTAACGGGGGGGGCCTGATGGACAGCCGCCGTGGCAGGCGAGCTGGGAAGACGCTGAACCAGCACGGGGCGCCCGCAGATGACGCAAGGCTTTCCTCTCTCTGTGTGTGGTCGGGCTGGCTTGTTGTTGCGCAGTGGCCAAATTGCATCCAGTAGTATTCGACATAGTGCCACACGGACCAGCCTAGTTGGCCATCTGACAAAAGCCTGCACCCTCATCATGGTTTGACCCCACTCCGGACGATGGCTTCTGCGACAAGTTCGATTTTCCTCTGACTCCTGGGCCTTCTTCGCCTGTGTTCCTCGCTCTATCAGAGGACATCGCCGCATCACTTCGCTTCGCCTTTGACCGCCTCAGAAAGTGGGCAAGGCCAGCGAACAGCACCGTGCGCCAGTTTCGAAGTGGCCCCTGCTCCCGTACCCATGAACTTTTGGCTTGCTGGCAGTGGGTAAGTTGATGGTGGGTGGAGATGCAGGGCAGCAGGCCAGCAGGGGTTTGTGTGGCCCGGCTCTGTCACCCGCCTCAGCGAGGGTGTCCACGTCTTCTCAAAGAATTCTGGAAGGTTTCCTTTTCCGGCTCATTTATTTCAGCCCCTGTTCATACGGCCAATGCCTTGGCCAACTAGCCCGTTGTGCTCCCCACCGTGCTGTTTCCTGTCCATTTGATACCATGCCACCAACCCTTGAGGGACGATAATAGTTCGTTGCCGAGACCTAATCAGCCCCCTTTTTTTTCTTTTTCCTTCTTGTTCCAAATTGATCTATGCAATAGGCGAACAGAGAGCAACAGAGGGGTGGAACCGGCGGTAAGATGCCGGGAAATCATGACTGCTCGAGTTGGCTTGCTGCGTTCGGAGCATTGGGTCGGCACTTCGAGGAGCATTGGGGATCGCGAACTGCAAAGGTGCACTGGCCATTCGCCACGGACCCAATGCTCGCTGGAATCCCAGACTTTGAGGGGTCCAACATGAGGCTGAAGAGTCGAACCGTGCTTCCGTTGACATAAGTCCTCCGCTGCTACCTTGCAACCCCAAAGACACTTTGAGTCTAGATGGTTG
Organism: Aurifilum marmelostoma; assembly: GCA_027559495.1. Taxonomy (NCBI): domain Eukaryota; kingdom Fungi; phylum Ascomycota; class Sordariomycetes; order Diaporthales; family Cryphonectriaceae; genus Aurifilum; species Aurifilum marmelostoma. The sequence continues at coordinate 794,047 of JAMXSV010000010.1, read as the reverse complement.
GGCAGTCCGAGCGCCCAAGCGGGAAAGCCTGAACATGGTCTTTTCATGCGCAAGAGAGCGCAGCAGCAGCCGGTTCGGACATGCGCTAGGGACACTGTGATGGTTCATGAACGAGCTATGACCAAAGCATCGAGGTCGTGTCGTGTGTCCCACCGATCGTCCCGCACAATATACGGTGAAGTGGCAGGGAGTCCTGAGGTCCTGAATCCAACGCATCCTGTGGATCTGTCTCTCTTCCCCCCCCTCTGTGTGTTTATGTGTGTCTAGGTACCGCAGTACATCGCACGGAGGGGCCGCACTTACCCCCGTCCACTGAGAGTAGGGTAGCAGTTCCGCGATATGAGGTGGCACTCGGTGGCTCTCGTCCGTACAGCAGCTTGTACAATCGAGGATCTGCAAGAGGCCCCGAGCAGGGTCCAATACGCCCAGCGGCTCCTTCGCTGTTGTGCTCTGGGAGCGGGTTCCTGTACTATGGTATAAGGCGCCCATGGAATGCCCGAGCGCCTCCATCTTGACGGGCAAGGCCGGGACTTGAGGTACCAGCCTCTCAGCTGTTGCACACTGGCCAGTCGGGACGGAGAGTATCAGAGGTAGCGTACGGCTTGTGGATGATTGGCTCCCAGACATGGGAACCCCCTCAGGCTCGTGATCTCGTCCAGGTTAGATCGCAGCAATCAACGCGTTGAGAGAGGGTCGATAAGTCAGTAGGGATCGAGCGATGGGTCGATGCCAGCGAGGTGGCTGGTGGTTCCACGACGACCTCACACGGGAAGGCCTCAGCCAAACGGCTACGTGCGTCGGGTGGGCTGCAGAGAAGCGCACTGCCGGTCGTTGTACTCTGGCCTTCGGGGCACTGTGGCACAGGAGGGATTGGCAGCTGTCCAGCTCCCTCCTGTCAGTTATGATAGGCTGGCCAGACTTTGGGTGTTGACACTGGGCGCAGCAACCCACAGTACGTAGAGGGAAGTCCGCCTCTCCGTCTGTCTGTCTGTCTGTCGCCTGCTGGTCAGGAAAGGAGTCTAGCAAGGCTGTAGGCTGGCTTGGTTCAGCCAGGAAAGCGCGGAGGTAGACTCCAGGAGCAAGGTTTCTTCTGTGCCATCTGGAGTTCTCACCATCAGTCATTGGCTCATCACAACAGTGGAAAGGGACAAAGGTCTGTAGTCACGACTTTAGAAGCCATAGAGAGAGGTCTGCATGGATAATTCCCATCACACAGAATGAGCAGGTTTGGCAGCCCAATTTCTGCTGTCTCAGACACATCTCACTGGCCTGTGCATGGCAGGTGGGTTTAGTGGAGTCAGGCCCCTGCTAACCCCCCTGAGCCAAGTACCGACTAGGTACAACAGCCCCCCTGTCAGTTCGTTTCAACAGCACCTGTCGGTCTGCACTGCTGGCAAGGGTGGGTTGTGCCTAGGTGAGCCTTAGCGCATTTTTCCTCTGGCGGGAGAGAGAGAGAGAGGGAGATCTGATGTTTGACTGAACTGCAGACAGGACCTGGGATTCAGAGTTTGTTTCCCATTCTTTTCTAATTAATAAGACCCCTTGTCCTCGAATTTCGTCGTTGATCCAGAATCCCCAAAGTCCTCCCGAGTCCTCCTACTACCTCAAGCGTCACCTTCCACCACGACCAGCACCGAGCCATCCCACCAGCTGGACCACAGCAGTCACTGCAGAGGAGAGCAGTGTTTTTGCGATAAGGTGAGCAAGCAATTTCTTCTTCTGCCTTGTGAGGGAATCCTGCCGTTGCACCTTGTCAGGAGGTGGCCTGAGAGCCAGGGCAGCCGAGCATATGCTGTGCCGACAAGGTTGGGTGAATGCTGCAGCGCAGGCCAAGGTGCCGGCCGAGTTAAACTTTTTTAGAGTCAAGTCGGCCAGCAGCTGCCTTCTCTTGCTCTGCACCCTTCAACCTAACCACCGCCCCTTTGTGCCTCGACAACATCTTCAATCTGTCAGGCTGGGCGCATCAACCAGGGCGCCACCTTGACCCAGCACCATCGAGATTTGTCCTGTACTTGCAGTCTCGAGTCTTATCCGTCCTCCAAGGGGCCAACAGCTTCCGCCCTGCACCTGAGTGTCTCTGCTGGGCTCTTGTCTTTCTGTGCAGAACTGACCCTCCTCCTCTTCCCTACAAACAGATCTCAATCCGACAATCACAACACCGCTCGATCAACCAACTACATCACTGTTGGCCCTGCTATCCTTTGCGACAAGCAAATCCTGCAGTGCAACCTCCCAGAACCCCGACACCGAACACGAGCACCTGGCAGCGTGGACCTCGAGCAAACAAAACCTTTCGCGTGTCCCTTCGTCATCTTCGAGTTCCAGCAAACACCATCACAACAAGTCAATCTTGACCAGATCTGACAAGAGGGGTGCAAGAAGCTTCAAGTTGGACTGCGCGCAGCAACCTGGTCTCCTGGAAAGTCTCATTGACAAGAGCTAAGAAGCTGCTACTCTGCACCACGCAAGGCAACACCGGACATCACAAGCCCACCACCGACAAGGTGCATCATAGTTCGGGTGAGTCGAGTTCCCCTCGGCAATCTGTGCTGTCTGTCGCATTCAGTCTGGGTCGAAGCGCAGTGGTGGAAAACAGTCCGCCCTCCTCAGAAAAATCCTGCCTTGTCCACCATAGTCTTCCGGACCATCTTTCACATCTCCATCTGTGGTGGATTGCCAGCAGATTCTCTTGAGAGTTGGGACTGACGTCTGATGAAGTCCAGGCACATTGGCCATAGCGTGTCTATTGACATTCAAGACGCGCTGCTTCTGCATCTTGATCCGTGCGCGACAAAGGCTCCACCCCCAATACTCAACCACCCCTGGATAACAAAGCCGCGCCACCACGGCCTATCACGACCAGGTCTCTTGCACTATACATTTCGCCCCTGTAAGCCTCAGTTTTATCCTCACACATACCTTTTCTCGACACCACATTTTCCTCCAGTGGAGACAGGAGCAGGACAACCATGCGATGTGAACGAAACTATCTGTCTCAATGCAGCTGGCAACCTTCCCTGTCCCGTCTCCTCAGGTCTCATATAGCACCAACACCCCTTGACATTCTGACCTGTCACTCTGATGGCTCTCATCACCACTCACAAGTTGTCACTTCATCTCCTCTTCACCGCCTTGACCACAGTACAGCTAAGGCAACTTGCTAATACAGAAAGCTTTAGGCATTCGACTGGGCTTGATCTGGCACACTCATATCTGCTGCCGTAACCTCTATCCGAAACATTGTGGTGTTGTAAGACACATCTTATTTCCTTACGACGGGATTTTAATTTCCTTGTGGTTGAGGCAGTGATCCGTGCTCGGTGCTCGGAATCACCTCTGTCCAACCGTTTGAGAGCCTCCTTGTTTTTGTCTGGCCTCTGCTTAATCATGTCTTCTCCAGCACCAGGTGAGATAATGGGCATCACCAGCATGTTGAACCAGAACGGAGCCACCTCGGTGATTCAGCATCCCCAGCCTATCCTAAGCACCATGGCCGACCAGCATGCTGTCCAGCCCATCGAGCGCGCCGACTCCCCCCACGGATCCGAACACTCGAGATACTCTCAGCCCCCGATGAGCGGCCATCTCCAGGCTGCCCGACCTTACGGCTCTCCCACCTCCATGCAAGCCTCCCTCCACATGCCTGAGCCCAACATGGCACCCAGCGGTATGGCATTCCCGTCGATGGCACCCGATATGTATGCTCCGCCCCAGCCCTTGAGGGCTCCCGATGTTGTCAATCAGCCTGCCCCCAAGGCCTACGCATGCAGCACTTGTGGCAAGGGCTTCGCTAGACGCAGTGATCTTGCTCGTCATGGTAAGTCTTCCTTTTCTTGTCCAAATTTTCTGGGAGCTTTATTCTCTTTAGTGGGTGTCTAAATTTTGATATAGAACGGATCCACACCGGAGTGCGACCTCATGTCTGCGATTTCCCCAACTGCGGCAAGCAGTTCATCCAGCGATCAGCCTTGACCGTTCACCAGCGTGTTCACACTGGAGAGAAGCCGCACATGTGCGAGCGCTGTGGAAAGGTGAGTCTTCACTGAGAGCAGGGGAGGGGTGGAAGCAATATTTTTGCAAGCAGTGGCCAGCTGCTGACACGTTCATCAACTATAGCCCTTCAGTGACTCCAGCTCCCTTGCGCGACACCGTCGGATTCACTCCGGCAAGCGGCCGTACAAGTGCCCCTATGCCGACTGCCAGAAGACTTTCACTCGCCGGACGACTCTGACGCGTCACCAAAACCACCACACGGGCACAGTCGAGGATGCTGCCAGAGCTACCGCCGAAGTCCTGGCCAGGAACAGTGTCGCCCGATCTGCATCTGCTCGCCCCGCCCGGTCCGAGGGTGACCAGATCTCCAACCACGGTTCTCCCCCTCTCGACGCCGTCTCCTGCCCAGAGGACCATGTCGATGTCGCCAAGCGCCGAGATGGCCGCCGCCAACGGATTGCAGCACCAGTACAATGGCAACAGCTCTCTGCCGGCCCACATGCGCACTGACCTGCACGCGAGCAGTCCCACGGCCACGACGTCGTCTGCATTCAGCAACAACGTCAGGCCAACCTCTCATCCAAATGCCTACGGTGCCGCGCCCCCGCCAACGACGCTCGAGCCGAGCATTGAGAGCAGCCAGGGCCCCGGAAGCGCTGTGGGCAGCCCCCACATGAGCAGCGTCGGCTGGGCTTCCCCCTCGCACGTGGCATCTCCTGCTCACAGCAACAGCGGCGGCAACAGCAGCTATGTCTACCCGGACCCTGATTCTTCCTACCCGACAAATGCCGCCGCGCAGGGACAGATGTTCTACTCCACCGCCATGGGACTGCAGAGACCCGGCAGTGCTGAGCCCGGTGCACAGTCCTACAAGCCACGGCAGAATGAGCTCTGGGCAGCCTAGTAGACCTTCCCAGATGTTCTCGGACGGTGCAAAGCCCGATCAGAGCGGACGCCGAGGTTTTCGTGCTTAGTGGCTACACGAGGACTTAACCACTGCCATCGTTCTCAGGAGCCGTGTACATCCAAAATCCGCACCGGAGAGCACCAAAAGGGGAATCTCAATCACACGAGAAGATCCCACCTTAGGCCCTGATACGGGGAGCTATTCAGCTTCTTGCGGCAGTTTCATGGATCATTCATCCAGTGTTTTCATAATATGGACCTCGCGAAGCAATAGTGGCATTGAATTTCCGCGGTGCTAGTTTCACCTAATGAATGAGGTCGACCTCAAAAAAAAAACCTTCTCTTTTCTTTTTTCGCCCACCACTCTGGGATTTTCGCTCTCTTAGACTGGGTCTGGTTGGACAGGGGCATCGGTCGGCGGGGACACAGGATGACTGTGGATGTCATCACTTCTTTATTCGAGTTCACTCCTTGGGCGATGGCGCAAGCAGTCGCGTGAACAAAGTCACGGTGTTCAGGAGCAGGACGGGGAGGGAGGAATTCTCGTTTCCATTTTCTTAATCTGCTGGCAACAGCTAAAAGTGAACCGTCTTCAAGTGTTGTACTATATAACGGTTAGGCATCCGGCGGACTTTGATGATTAGACAAAAATAAAATAGCAATTCGGAACTTTATGAAATACACAGACCAGCTGCTATGATGCTAATGCCTATTTTCTACTGAACAACAGGGAGGAGAAGGTCTTGGACCGGATGAGGTTCGTTTCCAAGTGAACGAGGGGAACTAATTAGACCATGTGAGGTGCTTAGCCCTTAATTCCAGCTTCGGACTCGGTGGTTGGTTGGAGATGGCTGCACAGGATAGAAGCAAAGGGAAAGGAGAATGGAGGTGCTAAAGGAGAGCGAGCGAGTTGGTACGAAGGGGCCGGTAAGGTGGAGTTGGACCTGGGCTGGGTGTCGCGTGTAGAAAGGAGAGAGGGTCAGGTCCTTGGCATGTGAAGAAGCTGCCCAGGGGTGTGCTGGAGCGAGGTCGACGGCCATGAGAAAGTAACAAAGGGGGGTGGGTGGCCTCCTTGAGTAGGTTTTAGGTATTCTTCCTCGTCTGTCAGTTAGCATTGCTTTTCATTCTGGGGGGAGGATTCTGGGTGCTTCTGACTAGGAGGACAGAGGAAAGGAATGACACATGGAACACAGCATGCAGGCATTTGTCAACATTTTGGGTTTATTGAAATTTGCCTCGCAGCAAATGTGAGGGTGCCTGCTTGGCGTGCAATCTGGATTACCTCTTGTAGAGACCATTTGTCTTGCAGTCAGAAACCACAAACAAATTGTGGTGGTTATTGTCTCGGTATGGAAATTCCCCCAAACGCCGTATGCAATACCATGGCCGGAGTGAGCACAATCTAATGGCCTGAACCGTCCTCTTTGACCCCCCCCCCTTTTTCCCCCCCCCGGGCAACCCCGGAGGGACCTGTCCCTCTTCCATTCTACTCCCAAAACGCCTCGAATATGCAGTAATGAAATGGTTTTCGTGTTGTGACAAATACCACCTGCACTCGACAGGTGAAACCCTTCCCAGATGATATCTAGACTCAGAGATCCTTGAACATGGAGAGGTGTCCCTTCAAGTGAGTATTGGTGACGTTCCTGGGCGCCTTCTTCTTGGCCTTCTTCTTGGGCTTCTCGACCTTGGCGTTGAGCACCTTGAGCCGAGGGTCCTCGCTCGCAGGCTTCTGCCCGGCGGCGAGCAGCAGCCGGTTGATGTCGTCGAGGCTGGGGACGTTGACCTTGTGCCACATGACCTGAAACTCGGGGTCGACGTTGTTCCACAGGCTGGCGTCGTCCTGCCACACGTAGCGCGGGTGGTTGTCCTTCTTTGTGCGGACGACGAGGATGCGGTGCTCGCGCTCGAGCTCCGTGATGGCCGGGTACAGCCTCTCGCGGGGCCAGCCGTCCTCGAGGTCCTTGACGTGCACCAGCATGGCGTCCTTCTTGGCCTGCAGGTACGCCAGCAGCGTCTCCTTGCTGCGGACGCCCGGGATGACGGGGTTGTGGCGGTAGGTGCCCGACTGGACGGTCTGCTCGGTGAGCCCCGGGTCTGGCGTCCACTGGACGCGCGGGTGGCGACGCAGGTTCTCGACGAGCTCGGCCCACTCGGCGGGCTGCTGCGGTCGCCGCGTCAGGTGGTCCACGATGTCGTTGATGGTCAGGTCGCGGTCCCGCTCCTTGAGGTGGTTCACCGCGTACACCATCTGCGTCCCCAGCTCCGCGCCCGTGCCTGTCAGCGCCGGCTGCGAGTAGATCTCGATGCCGTCGCCGGGCCGCCTCTTCTTGGTCGGGGTGTTGTTGGCGGCGGTGCCCGTCATGGCCGACGAGGTGGACGCCACCGAGGGCGAGGGCGATGGCGGTGCGAGGGTCGACTTGGAGTCCTTGGTCAGGTCGACCACCGTCTTGGAGGCGGCGCTCGCCACGCGCTGGCGCTCGAGGAACGACATTTCTCTCTTTCTTTGTGATTATTATTATTCCGTCGTTTTCTGTTCTTTTCCTCGAGATGTCGACGATGGCAGAGATATGACTGGCTCTGTCCGGGCAGCAGGAGGACGGATGGGTTTGGATCGGTCGGGTGGGGTCCTGCCGCTGACGAGGTCAACGTCGAGGATGGGAGGGGGTGGTGGTGGGCGGAGTTTGGAAGGAGAGAAAGGTGGACGGCGGTTGCAAGGCTGAGACGGAGTGACACCCAGGCATCTAAAGTGGTTGCAGGGCTGCCTGTGAATGGGCAGGTCACAGTGGGCACAGGCGCTAGGTGCTAGCCCGGTTAGTGGGTCGAGTGCCGGTGCCAATGACAAGATCAAGTGGCCTCTTAGTGTCTACAACACACTTTGGATTTGGATGACTTGTTCAGACCCTGGAAACGGTCCTAAATTTTAAAGAAAAAAAAGGTTGAGAATAATGGTCTTGATTCTACAAGCTGTACTGTAGACCCTGTGTCCAAATTTGGCGTAATATTCGTGCTCAATCAAGACATGGCAAGATATCAAGTCAGTAGGAGGAAGTTGGAAAGATGGATCTTTTCCAGTCACTCAACAATTTGCCCTTGGTACCGAATCATCATGGAGGGGACATCCTCTCAAATTTCCCAACGGACTGCACCACATCATTTTGCACAACACAACATGGTCGATCAAATGTCCATCACAGAGATTAGATTGACCACGTATAAGTGTAAAAAAGAGATATGTAACCAGGACACCTATCTTCGCTGAGGCTATATCATAAGCCCAGAAATTCCAAGAAATTCTCTTCCCAAAAAAAAAAAAAAAGGCACAGGGGCTAGTGACAGTCCTCCAAGTAGACATGGCCCCTGAGGGCTGAGACTGGTATTGTGTCTACGGGCAAGCTCTAGGGAAATGGCATTCGCAGCATACAAGCGCATGCCCGTTTCCCGTCGCACCAATCGGGTCTCCAAGCTTCGTCCTGTAACAACATCTAAGCAGACTGCTGCTGGGCCTGCTGGGCCTGGAGATATTGGTAGGCAAAGTACGCCGCCGCGCCGCCAATGAGAACGAATGCGTAGATACCGATGCCGAGACCGGTGGCATCGCCTGTCGATGCGGCAGGAGCGACAGCACCGGGCTTGGGGGCCTTGGGGGTCGGGTCGCCAGGCTAAAAAGGGAAAGGAAGAGGCAATCTTGGTCAGCTTGCACGTTGTCTCAGAGGTGTGTGTAGGTGTGTATGTGGTTCAGGACTTGGGGCGCATTGTGCGGGTTATCTTGCATCTGTCTAGGCCTGGAAGATCGGCATATTGATCTTCCAAACCTGCAGCTCGCATGTATGTGGAGGGATCCAAGCGGGAGGGAGGGTAACGTACCTGTCTCTTCAGCTCACCAACCAGAAGCTGCTCCAGTGTCTCACGCGCCTCGTCGCTGTGGCCGACATCCTCGAATGCCTCGGTCGCGTCCTGGCCGCCGACGTCCAGCAGGACCTCCTCACCACCGCTGTGTAGAGAGCACCGCAATGTCAGCCTTCTGTCTTTTTTGGATCGTCGCTGATTTTACCTTGGTACTACTCCAAGCCGAGGCTCTGGGGATTTGGGGTAGGTCCGTCCGAAGCTCTGAAGGCGCAGGAAGCCAAAATAGGGCCGCAGCAGCAGCACCGGCAGTAACAAGCTAAGGCGGCTGAAGAACTTACGGATGCTCATCGATGAACTTTGCGCAGTCGTAGACCTTGTCGTGGATCACCATGAACAAGTCCTTCTTGGTGTTGTGCTCTGCAACATCTTGGTAGGTATACTCCTTGGTCGCCATTGTTGCTTTGTTTTGGGGTTTTATATCTCTCGGTTTGTTGGGGTCGACTGAGGAGGGGCTTGGGGAGGGGGTTGCGGCCAACGAGGTGTTGGGGACTCGCGTTCTCGGAAAGTTTCTCGACTTTCGCGCGGGAGGTGCAGAGGCGTGATGCTCGGCGTAGAACAGCAAAGGAGTGCGAGCTGTAGTCGTCGACGTAGGGGCGAGGATCTGTGATGTTGGTGTCCGGGCTGGTGGCTTTGTCTGGAGGTGGGGGAGGAGGAGCGGCAGGAGGATGGAGGACAGTCTGTTGGTTATGGCTGGCTGGATGGAGGGTCGGGACCTGGAGCTGAACAGAAGGTCAAGCCTGGGCACGAAAAACACCCGAGGACGGGGCAGCGAATCTAAAAGATAAGTGATGGATCCAACGGTATGGCGGGATAGGAGGGTCCCGAGCCCAAAGCTTACTACTCTTTTGGAGGGATAGAATGTTCGATAGGTAGAAGAGGATCGCTGACGACCCCTGGAGCTCGACGGATCGACCCCCTGAAGCCACGCTGCACAAAGTCGCTAACGCTTGAAATCAAGGCGATGCTATTGGTCGAGACGCACTTGTCGTTCGATCCGGCTCATGCACTTCCAGCGTAGTCCTATGTACAGCGTAGCATGGGCCCCATGCCTGTCTTTCAGTCAGTACTGTGCTGTGCCACTGTGCCCTCCAGATTTGACAGCTATGCAAGTACTGGTCTGGATAGCTCCCAACAGCGCGAAGCAGAAATTTATTCACAATGAATAACAGCAACAGCACGTCGACAACGGTAAAATAAGTAGTATGTAAAATAGCAAAAGGTCTCACAAGTTAAGCTGTCTCTCTAGAGCCGTCCTTAGAAGTCTAGTGGCGGTACAGTGCCGATATGATCATCGGGGCCTATATCTGCCGATGAAGCTCTGGCATCTTCTCCATCACGGATCATTGTCGGCATATTCCCTCGGCTCCGGCTGAGGAGATATCCCCGCAGATGCAACCTCCCCGTCGGGCTGACGGTCCATCTCAGTCCTCCGAAAAGTCGTCTGGCACGGATCGGGAGTTGGCCAACCGTCTGTGTCTTTGAATACAGCTCATATCTTTCAGGCAATATGATTCATCTCATATAGGCCTCGCTGTTAACTGGCGTGCCGAATACGTATATCCACTGATGACACAACCCCTGCACAGGCAAAGCAAATTGACAGGCCACGCTTCCCGCCAAGCAGAAACTCTTCCGCAGGGCAGGGCCTATTCGTAATCGTATTGCCATATGCTTACGCGACCATCCCTACACCTTGCGACTCCGCAGACAGCCTTCCCTTCTTAGCAGGTCACCTCCGAGAGCTGCCGCCGCCGATGTCCTGGCCTAAGCGGTAGCTGGCGACCTTGTCCCACTCGATCTTCTGTCTCGTCACGGGCAGCTGTCTGCGCAGGCCCTTGAACGCACCCTCGCTGAGGCTTGTGAATCCTTTGTTCAGCTCCTCTTGGTACTTCTTCTCCGCGCCAGCAATCTCCTTGGCAATTGCACTGCCCGTGCCCGACGAGATCGACGCTGTCACCGTTTTGTTGGTCACTAGACGCACGTTACCGTCCTCGTAGTAGTGAACGTCCACCTTGATCGAGCCCTCGAGGGAGCTGTCGGACGGGTCGAAGATGTAGAGGAGCGCCAGCGGCCATTCCTTGAGTTTGAACCCCAAAAGTTAGTCACAAAGGTCCCTTCAACTATTCGATGTATACCTTCCGGATCGGTATGTGCAGAAGTACGGGACTGTTTCTCTCTCACCAGAAGTTGTTGGGGCTGTATTTGTTGCCCACGACGATGATGGCCAGCTTCGAGTCATTCTCAGTCGGGTAGACGCCGTACGCTGCATTGGGGAAATGCTCCTTGACGTATGTTCCGAGGCTCTTGTGGGTAGATTTCCTGCTCGCACGGCGTAATCAGCACACACACACACACACAGCCCAAGTCTTCCCACCACATAACTTCCATCGTTTCTTGATTCATGTGCCGGTCTACGTACACGAGATCCGACTGTTTGCTTTCCAGCGCGTGGCTCTGCACACCGCTGGCCTTCTGTGTAGCATGATCGAACTCGAAGCTCGACGAGTTCTCGACATCATAGTACCGCCCGTCCCCGAGGGAGTTGTGCGAGCTGACGATGACCGCCTCGCTGCTCCCGGGGAGCTTCACCGTGATGAACTGCTCCTCATTGTACTTCTGGAACGCGGGGCCCAGCTCCTTGACGATGTTGGGCTCGGAGATGGTGAGGGCTTTGATGTCTGTATTCAGGCGGTCAGCGTTGAGAATCGTTGGTTGGTAGCGGAGGACGGCGTGTGCTTGCCAGCAACTACATCTGCGAGCTTTAGGAGGAGTCAGCCAGACTGCCAGGGATAGGTTTCTGGAGGGAGGTGGGATGGGGATGGCACACTTCTCCTGGAGGAGCATCTCCTACAAAGGAGGACACCCACTCTACACTTTCAGACATTGGATCTTGGGAACGAGAAAAGAGGACCAGTGCGCAATGATCAGCTTGGCTCAATAGCAATGCAGAGAAAAGAGAAACGAAACAGTGATCTTCTTCTCGGTCTAGAGGTTTGTGCGGGTGTCATTCAATGTACACAAGACGTGCTTCCAAGCAGCCTGGATGGTTGTCAGAGCTGCCAGGTCGTCATCCCTGAGAGTGTTCCAGAGCACGAGCGATAGCGTATAGGCTGGTGGTGGACCCCTGTAGACCGCGGGGCTGTGGGGTAGCTCCAAGGTGCAACAGCTGTACCTTCAAGCAGGCGGTCTTGTCGATTTTCAACATTTCTCGCCGCTATTCGCAACGACGAGTCTTTCTTTTTGCTTCTTACTGTTTATATTTGTTTCTTGATGCATTGGGATTTGCAGATCGTCCCTGGTGGTCATGCATAGATGTGTAGTTCGCGTCGTTCTGTATCACTGCTACTTACATACAAATAAATACTGCGATAACCTTAATTGGACAAGGCAATCAGTTGTTGTAAATCGACACTGGTAAGAAACAGAAATAAAATATGTTAATGCAAGTCATGGACCTCGTGACCTCGCCCCAGAGGAGACATGGTTCTAAAATCTAAGCCTACTAGGCCATCTCATCAGATTACAATACGCCATATATAGTTCTCGTGAGAGTACTAGTAATTCAAGATCTTCTTGATACCGTCGTATATCCCTGGAAATGGTCAGCTCTGGGAGTCAAATACGGGACCTCTCGTGGTTACAGCCACCACACTTACGGGCGACATCTGGTATGTTGAACTTCTCAAACACCAACGGCGTCGGTATGCTCCAGCCCGCCAGCCTCAGCACGGGTGCCTCCAGCCGGACGAACGTCGACGCATCTTCCTGAATCGCAGCAGCGACCTCAGCGCCCACGCCAGCGTTGACCATGGACTCGTGCACAACCACACACCTGCCCGTCTTTTGCACGCTCCTGAGCACCGTCTCTCTGTCCCAGGGATAGATGGTCCGCAGATCGATCAGCTCCACGGTGATGCCCAGATCCTGCTCGGCCTGCCTGATAGCGTTCAGGCACAGGTACAGCGGCTGGCCATACGACACGATGGTGACGTCCTTGCCCTCCTTTAGCACCTCCGCCTTGGAGAGGGGCAGCTCGTACGGCGCAACAGGGACCTGCTCCACCGCCGCGCGGTATAGCACCTTGGGCTCCATGAAGACGACTGGGTCGTTGCTCCGGATGGCCGCAAGCAGCAGGCCCTTGGCCTGAAGAGGGCTGCGTGGCATCACCACCCTCCAGCCCGGCACGTGCGTGAAGAGCGCCTCAGGGCTCTGCGAGTGGTACAGGGCGCCATGGCCGACGGCACCACACGGCATACGCACCGTCAGACCGCCGACGTGGCGCCCGCAGGTCCCATCCCGGTATCTGAACTTGGCGGCCTCGTTGACCATCTGGTCGAAGGCAGGGAAGACGTAGTCGGCAAATTGGATCTCGGCTACAGGTCGCATTCCCTCGGCGGCAGCACCGATGGCAAACCCCATGATGCCTTGCTCTGAGAGGGGCGTGTTGAACACGCGATCGCCGCCGTACATCTCGGCCAGCTTCATGGAGCACCGAAAGACACCACCGAAAGCGACATCCTCGCCAAAGAGGAGGACAGACTCGTCCTCGGCGAGTGCCAAGGACAGGGCGTCATTAATGGCCTGAAAGAGGTTCATGCGCTTCGTAGCACCATCACGTACATCTTGGGGCAGTTCTGGGTTGTGCAGGGCGGTCTGGGAGGTATGTGCCAGGATAGGCGTGGTGCTATAGTCGACAGGGAGGTTCAGCTTCGCATTTGGAGGATGCGTCGAGTATTTTCTTCGGCCTGGGAGCGTCATCTGGGAGGGCACAAGTGTGGTAAGCCATGGCGGAGGGGCCGCGGCTCCAGCCGCGGTCCTCACCAGTCGACGAAGCATATGACTCCTCATTGAGACCGAGCTCGAGAAAAGGAGGGGGAGGGGGGAGGAGATGTCGACAAGTTGGTATGTCTCGCTGGTGTATGAGGGTATCAAAACAGTCACCTCGAGCCGGCAGGAGGACAACAAGCAGGACGGATCACATTGTAATTGTCAACTCGCCCGAGGAGGTTACGATCTCACCTCGGGACTATTTTGGAGACGGGCTCTTGTCTGGTCGTTGTTGCACGTTCAGACGCGGCTATTCACGGTCTGGGGAAGTCGACAGTATGTACTACGGTACATAGTCGTAGTAGTGGTACATTTGTACATGATCAATCCTGGGGCAATGACGGCAGCGGGATTGGCCTAGGGCCTTTAGGGGGCTTGTCCAGTTCATTACGTAGTACTCACAGCACCCTGGCACCTGACAGCCAGCCTGCCAGCCTTGGGTACCCGGGAACTCGGCACCTGCCAGACACCCCTGTCCCCTAAGAAAACGACCCCACCCCAGCCTCCTCGCGCATGGGTGAATTGCCTGGGAGACCAGCCACCGCGTAAACATAGGGCTGAAATAGTAAATTCGAGGTGATCCTCTCAGTCTATCCATAGATCTACGACTGCAGGGCCAGCAGGAGGAGAAAGAGTAAAAAAGAAGTTCCCAGTCAGTCGGCTGCATACTTCAAAAAGTCTTGGCGTTCTACACTTACTTGCATGTGGCTGTTGATCTGTACATAGCCTTGTTGTGCTTTGCATGTGCAAGGCAGTGAAGATTGATGCTAGTCTCAGCAGGGGCAGAGGAAGGACCAAGCCAGGGCCAACACTAACAGGCCACCACCTTTCCCGCATCTTCAGCACGCCAAACTTTCTTTTCCTTCTTTTTCCTCCTGCTTCTTCTGCAAGAGCTGGGCGGCTCCCACAGCACGTCACCTACTGCCTGTCACCAAGATGGCGGACCGGCACGAGTCCAGGCGGCCGCGTGAGTCGGGCGAGAGGAGACACAAGAAGCGCCACTCCAGCAGAACACATCAGCATGGCTCTTCCTCAGACGGGACACGGTCTGGCCATAGCTCCCGTCAGGCCCTGTCTATGGATGCCCTGGCCGCGCTAAATGAGGCCAACTCGAGGGGCCTGAACAGCAGCTCGAGGGACGAGCAGGAGGAGCTGGAGAGGAGGCTGCGTCATGAGCGCAGAGAACGGAGGCGGCGAGAGTCGCGGGCCAAGGTGGACCGTGACGAGTACCGACAGGTCGAGAGAGACAGTCCAAGGCGTCATCGCCACCGGGAGTCGAGGTCATACTCGGCTGCACCAGCACCGCCAGCCTATGACGATGTCGACGCCGGATCAGAGCATCACAATGAGAGGAGACAGCGCAGGAAAGAACGCTCATCCAAGGGTTATGAGTCGACTCCCGAGGTCTTCCAAGACATGATGGCTGCCAGCGAAGACCGTGAGCGCCAGCACAAGGAGCGCAAGCGGAGGAAGGCTCCTATTGCCGAACCACCTCCTGTGGAGAAGGGTGCTTCCAAAGGCTTCTGGCATAATATCCGAGGGGGTGGTGCTAATGCCTCGACGAGTTATGACAGCTACTACGACAAAGAGGACAAGGAGGACGCCTACTACGAGAGGCCGAGGAAGAAATTCTGGACCAAGAGGAAGATATGTAAGTATTGTGGCCGAATGATGCCCCCAACTCACAACTTCGACCGACTGACTTTTGTCCTTAGGGATCGCCGCCGGCGTGTCTCTGGCCATTGTGCTGGTCATCATTGTCGCGGCCGTTGTCGTGAGCAAGAAGAGCGGCAGCGGCTCCGGCTGCACAAACGACTTGACGTGCAACCTAGACAGCATAGATAGCAGCAGCATTCCCGCTGGCGCACCAGACTACCTGAACCCCTTCACCTGGTACGACACTATCGACTTCAACCTGACCTACACGGATGCCATGGTCGGCGACCTGCCCATCATGGGCCTCAACTCGACCTGGGACGACTCCAAGGCTCCAAACAGCCTCGTCCCCGCCCTCAATGAGGACTGGGGCTCATATGGGTCCCGGCCCGCCCGCGGTGTCAACCTCGGTGGCTGGCTGTCGATCGAGCCGTTCATCGCCCCCGACCTCTTCGACTACGACGACTCCCTCGGCATCATCGACGAGTACACGCTGTGCACGTATCTCGGGGCCACGGCGTGCAGCTCGACCCTCGAGAAGCACTACTCCTCCTTCGTGAGCGAGTCGACGTTCGCCGAGATCGCTGACGCGGGCCTCGACCACGTCCGCATCCCTTACTCCTACTGGGCGGTACAGACGTACGATGATGACCCGTATCTCTTCCGCACCTCGTGGCGGTATCTCCTCCGCGGGATTGAGTGGGCGCGCAAGTATGGCCTCCGGGTCAACCTCGACCTGCACGCCCTCCCCGGCAGCCAGAACGGCTGGAATCACAGCGGCCGCCAGGGCCCCATCGGCTGGTTCAACGGCACCAACTCGACGCAGAATGTCCAGCGCTCCATCGACGTGCATGACCGCCTCTCCAAGTTTTTCGCCCAGCCCCGCTATGAGAACATCATCTCTCACTACGGCCTCGTCAACGAGCCGCGCATGACTTTCATTGCCGCCTCTGAGGTGATCAACTGGAGCACCACCGTCTACTCTATGATCCGCGAGAATGGCCTACCAAACAAGACTGTCGTCGTCTTTGGAGATGGCTTCCGCGGCCTGGATGCCTGGCAGGGCGAGCTCACGGGTTACGGCGATGGGTTGGCCCTCGATGTCCACCAGTACGTCATCTTCAACAACGAACAGATCGTCTACAACCACTCCGAGAAAGTCACATACGCCTGCGAGGGCTGGACGCAGCAGACTGAGCGTTCCATGAACACGTCCACCGGTTTTGGTCCCACTATGGTCGCCGAGTGGTCCCAGGCCGACACCGACTGCGCCACTTACCTGAACAATGTTGGCTGGGGCAATCGCTGGACGGGTACCTACGACACAGGAAACGCCTCCGACCCTCTCGAGGCCCTGACACCCCGCTGCCCCACCACCGACAGCTCTTGCTCCTGCTCGTCCGCCAACAACGATCCGAGCACCTACACCGACGACTACAAGCAGTTCCTGCTTTACTTTGCCCAGGCGCAGATGGACTCGTTCGAGACGGGCTGGGGCTGGTGGTATTGGACATGGTGGACCACAGAGGGGAGCTGGCAGTGGAGCTACAAGCGCGGCTTGGAGGCGGGCATCCTGCCGGCCAAGGCCTATGATCGGAACTTCCACTGCAACTCAACCACAATTCCCGAGTGGTACCCTGGGCTGCCAGAGACCTATTAGTCTCTTTGTGGTCTGAGCGAGCGAATTAGATACTTGATTGCCCTCGTGGAAAGACGGATTATTCTCTTGAGAAATGCTTTTGCGGCGTTGAATTACATCAAGGTGGCGTTGCTTCTCTCTCACTGGCAGCATTGGGATGTTTGTCGACGGCGTCCGGGTGGGAAAGGCATCAAGTGCATCGCAGCGGAAATAGCGGATATACAAGCATTCGAAAATACATGATAAAATTCGACAAGACTCGGATCTTGGCTAAGTTGCACTGCTTTAGTTCCTTGAAATCATTCTGCGAATTGAGTGGTTGGCGCGACACACAGGCAAGAGGCTTCAAATGCATGAGCGTTTCATGAACATGTCAAGTACTATTAATGGTATATAACTCTAAACATAAAGGCTAGACCGGATAGCTACGACGAGAAAGCTGATTGGAAGCAGCCGTCTCGAAACCCTTGTTGGCAATGGTAAGTTTACTACGTGGATGAACTTACCTCATGAACGATCAAAGCTTGAGTCGGTCCAGAAATGGTTGTCCTATTCGTATCATCTTCGTCAGCCATGGTTCACGTCAATGGCAATGAGCACAGGACAGAAGATGAGGGCGGGCGATATCAGTTCGTGGAGCCCCTGTCAGGGGGCAGTTTCATCAAAGCAATTGCTATGAAGACCGTCGTGATAAAATTTAATGATCATCATTTAAACGCCAAGCGCAGTGAAAGATGAACAACGGAGACTGTAACTCACCCGAAGGAAAGGTGTTGCCACCAAGCACCGAGACATTGTCAGACGACACCAAATCTATAGAATTTCTAATGTTGGTATTAGCGAAACCCTGCCCAGATACCATAAACAAGATGATGCGCAGCCCGGATGTTCAGAAATGACTTGTATCATCTGTGCTCGAAAGCTCTGACATATGCTTGTCTTTGTTTTTTGTCAGATCATCATGTTGGGTGGGCGGCGGGTGGGATTCGTATGAACGCCAGAGGATGGGAGTCACTCGTGGTGAACTAACCAGGTACCATCAACAAGTTTCGAGACTGAAAATTCATGGATGCCCTAAAGCAGCCAATGTCAGCAGGCTGCGTCTCCAAGTTAGGCCAAGGAAGTGTTGAATCATGTCTCTTTCAGTTATGCATGAATGGTATAGGTAAAAGTGTTGTCTGCATCGGGAAACCCGAATAAGACTCGTCATCTAGGTGTCATCCGGGAGACGGAGGGCTGAAGAAAAAGCAGGAAAGAAGACATAAGACATACCCTTCATTTTAGAAAAGGCGACACGGCTGACGCCTCTACGAGGAGCATGCATACCTCCACTATTGGCACTTGCCAGTCAAAGCCATAGAAGAAACTGTCGTTGCGACAAGTATTAGCACGAGCTCTGGTGACGACTATTTTTGGCAATGTCGCGGGTCGTTGTGTCGAATCAGTGGACGAGGTTTTCTAGGCCTGTCGCAGAATGGCATATCTGCTCATGAGGTATGATCGGAGCCCAGTGCCGTTTCATCAGGCAAGACATGAGAGAGGAGGGTGCGATGGAATTGTCGTACCGAGAATATATAGTCTGGTCGGGTCTGGAAGATGCAATCAGTGCCTGGAATTTCAAACATCGAGATGCAAATGCCGGAGGAGAATGAATTGCAATCAGAAACAGCCAATTGTTATCGACATCAAGATTCAGTCGGTAATTCCAACTTTGCCGAAGCAAAAAAATTGTTCATCAGGTAATATGTGAGGTGTGTAGAGGAGACAAGAAGCGAGCAAACACATACCATCGCAAGAGGACGCCCGGGGCAGGCGGCGTCGGGATGATCAGGACATCATGACGCGAGGAGGTAGACTCGAGAACTACTGTGGAACTTGTCAGTGACGATTCGCAGGTCGCAGAGATGTGATGTTCAATGCGCGCATCGTGTCTTGTCAATCAGACTGACGTTACAAAATCGGTTTCATTCCGTTTAGGTCAAAGACTCTAGTTTGCGGTTTGGTGTTGTCATCAGGAAGAAGGGGGAGGAGAGTTCAAGAGAACATCGCGAGACTGCTTACCTCGAGTTCTGGTGCGCGACCATACAGTGCTGTGCTGTATGGTTGTGGGAACCAGCGCGGTGTTGTGGAAGAGGAAGAAAGATCGGGCATTGTCGAGCTCAAGAAATTTTCGGCGATGGAGTTGGTTCAGAGCGGGACCGCCAGAGCTTCCCCCCTGTTAGTTTTAGTGGGTCTAGAGTCACCTGCTCACGCGTGCCACTTGCTGTGGCTCCAATCTAACAGCGTCATCCAGCACCGCGCCGGAACCGCGTCCGACCCCTCCAGGACCGAAAAGACAATCTCGGCCTGAGCTCAAGTCAACATGCCTGAGATTGCTGAGGGTATGTCTCACTGGATATCACTAAACTCTCAGGTGTACTGACATCGATACAGTCGCAAGACTGGTGCATTTTCTGCGCCAGCATCTGGTTGGCAAGAAGATCGCCAAAGTCCAGGCACCGGATGATGCCAACATCTTCGGTAAGGTCGGATGTAGTGGCCCAGCTTTCGAGGAGGCCTTGAAGGGGCGCAAGGTATGAGTCCACACAGATAACAGCTTGCGCGCTCAAAGCCTAACATTGAGACAGGTCGTCGAGGCTGGCAGCCAGGGGAAATACTTCTGGCTCAGGCTCAATGATCCGGGCCCTCATGCAGTGATGCACCTTGGAATGACTGGTATGTATACGCCCGACTCAAAATCTGTCATTGAAATCCACATGAGGCTAAAGATTTCCCAGGTTGGATCCATATACAGAATGATCGAACTGCCTATACAAACTACTACAAGAAGATGAACCCAGAAGAACAAGAGGCGTGGCCACCTAAATTCTGGAAATTCCAGTTAGAGACCGAGGGAAAGTCGCCAGTCCGGATCGCCTTCACAGATCAAAGACGGTCAGTGAAGGGTTCGGGACCCTGAAGACGCCGCTGCACGCTTACCACTGATACCGCATAACAGTTTCGCCCGTATACGGCTCGTGGATTGCCCCGGAGCTGAGATCCGGCAGAACACACCACTCGTGGAGAACGGACCTGACCCGGTCGTCGATAAAGATGATTTTACAGAGCAATATCTTCGACACAAGATGCGGAGTAGGCACAAGCCCATCAAGGCACTTATCCTCGATCAGGCCATCATCAGCGGCATTGGGAACTGGGTTGCCGACGAGTGCCTCTACCACGCAAAGCTACACCCGGAGCAGTATTGTGATGAGTTCTCTGACGAGGAAGTAAAAAGACTGCACGATTCCATCAGATATGTACGTTTCACTGGAGGCATCCATCCACCACACTTCTCAAGGCGTTGAAGCCCGGGAGGGCTGCAGCCTGGAAAGCCTGCGTGCTTTGCATTTCTGACACAGCGTTATCCCTTTGCCTCGTGCTAAAGCCATGTTCTTGTACTGACGATCATCAATTTCCAAGGTGTGCCAAACTGCGGTAGATTTGCTGGCCGATTCGGACAAATTCCCAGACACCTGGCTGTTCGACCACAGATGGGGCAAGGGCTCAAAATCAGGCTCACTCCCCAACGGTGACAAGCTCGTCTGGATCACTGTTGGCGGGCGCACCAGCTGCTATGCGCCGGCTATACAGAAGAAGACTGGGCATGTGGCGCCAGGCATCAAGGAGGAGCCTCTGGAGGAGGGAGACGCGGACGAGAAGCCAAGCAAGGGCAAGGCCAAAAAGGCGAAGACTTCAGCTGCCGATAAGGAGGATGGGAAGCCCAAAAAGGGCAAGACACAGCCCGCCATCAAGGGCAATGATGAAGAAGAGGAGGTGGAACCCAAAAAGAAGACAGCCAAGAGATCGAAGGCTGGGGCTGCCGATGATGCAGGAGAGGCGAAGCAGCCGCCAGTCAAAAAGGCAAGAGTAAAAAAGCAAGAGGACGTCAAGGAACAGAAAACTCCTACGGTGAAGTCAAGCAGGAAGGCGGTTGAGACCAACTCGGTGGCAGACCCGGGCCGCCGCCGCTCGTCACGGTTGAGCCGCGGCGCATGAGGGCGTGACCGGAGTCATTATGGTAGTTATCAAGTCATGCTAATAATGAGCATTATACATCTCTTTAGTCTGAATGGGGCATGCTACTATATCTCAAAGTAAGTCCAACGAATCAGCTCATATTTAATCCTCCAAGGTATATATTCTGCAGGTCAAGGAAGATCACTGCCGCCATGCGAGCAGTGCGACCTCTCTACACATCAGAGTCGGCCGGAAAGGTCCCAAACAAAGCCATCAGGTACTCTGACTCTTCGACGGTCAGTTCCTTGCCCCCGTCTCTTTCTTGGGACAGCATGCGAAAGTCTGCATTATCTCGTCTCAGCCCACTAGTTTGCAAATGGTGAGGCGCATATGCACTTACAGTCGATGTAGTATCCTTTCAGAAAAGGCATTTACATTAACGTTCTCCTTCGTTCTCTCTCGTGTTATGTTTTCTCCAGACTCACCAGGGGTTGCGGTCATGTAGACCTCGGCCTCTTCCGTCTCGGAGGGATTCGCAAAGCCATGCGTCGCCCTCGGCGGGGCTACGATCATGCTGCCCTGCGGTGCATCAACAGCCCCCTCGGGCGTGGTGAACTGGACGGTGCCTACATCACCTCGTCAGTCTAAAAAGGGATTCCACTTTATCTTCATTTCAACGTCGCTCCGATGGGCCGGTAAACCTTTTGTCACAAAGAAGCACTCGTCGTGCATCCGGCTCCAGTGCATGGGCGGGCCCTCGGAGCCGGGCGGCAGCAGCAGGATCACGGCACTGATCCGGTTGTCCGTCCTTGAGCCGTCCTCGAGGAGGAAGCATGTCACCTGGCCCAGCTGGAGGACCTCGGCGTCTTCCTTGCGGTGGAGCTTCACGGGCACGCGGCTTCGGAGTGGCAAGGCCATTCTGACGGCTGATAGGAACTTCTTTGTCGTAGGTTTCTTGATTGAGTGATTCTAACAAGTGGAAATTTGAGGACGATAATATGGAGGCATAGAAGAAGGATATATTAACCACATGTTGTCCTCAGCTGGCTGGAAGAGAGGCTCGAGCGTGGTCGCGCCATCGTAGGGTGTTTCGTCCGAAGTTATCTGAAGCCATTGATTTGGATGGAACAGCTTCGAGTGAGACCATAGCGGGCTATGTCACAGCACAAATTCGCGATCCTGTACTACTTATCAAAGTAATGATGATGCCCATGTAGCCAGATCGCTCAAGAACATCACAAGATGAAAAATCGAGAGACGGATTCCTATTTCAGCTTGCTAGGTCTTGGGTCGAGGCCCATATTTTGAGACTCGGTGATTCAAGGAAAAGAAAGAAAAAGGGGAAAAAATCAATGTGGGAATGAGAGCTGAATCATGATTTCTGAAGACTTTGAATCGCAAGTACACACACACACACACACACACATCCATCGATTGCCGACAGCTCTGTGGCACACGCACCGCTCCCAAATGCCATATCGGCTTCAGGGCCACCAAATCAAGAAGCCGATTTCGCGATTCGGCTCCAGAACCCTATCACAGCTCTAACGATCATCAGAAAGGATCGACCTGACATTTCAATACAGTACTAGATACTTGAGTTCTGAGTCATTCGATTCGGAGTGACAAGGCGGAATGCAAACCTCGAATGTTCGCAGCAGAAGCAGGGAGGGTTGTCGGATCATAACACACACACACACACACACATAATAATGATCATCACCGCAAGAGCCACGGTCGATATTTGAATTGGTCACCCACAACTTTCCAGTCCCAGGAGAGGGGGGAAAAGAAAAATAAGGAACTGTATACATAGTCCATGGAATGTCCTGTTGTATTCTGGCGCGTGGCTGTGCTTGATCCATAGAAGAATCCTTCCAGCCACCAATTAGGCTGCCACATAAGGTGAGTGGTCACTGGGCCGACCTTGATGGAGATGCTGTGGTATGACATGCATGGGTGCATACATATCAAGGAACACAGCTGGTCGTGCTTGATGATCCTACGCATGCCAGGATGGAACCAAGATCGCACAAGGCTTGCCCTGCATACTACATAAGCGCAGCTGACTTCCTCTCCTGCTGCAAGACCTCATAGCGGCCACGCCGGAACCACTCTCGACATGGCCGTCCTATCCTACATCCTCACCGGCGCCGTCCTCGTCTTGGCCGGCGCTCCGGCCCTCGTAGATGGCCAAAACTACGGCTCAACCATCGGCAACAACCCGCTCAACTGGACCGAGGTGCGGTCCTCGCCCAACGCCACCGGTTCCATCACCTTCACGGCGCCCAACGTGTCGGCTGCCTTCCAGGGACCCTGGGCCCCGTCCGTGCCGGGCTGGACCATGTCGATCGCAGTGCGCACCAACGGAACCCCCGACGACGCGCTGACGGCCACCTCCATCTCCCTCGGCCCGCCGCCCAGCCTGCAGGCGCCCAACGGCACGGCGCTGGCCAACCCGGGCTGGTTCGCGTGCCTGTACACCCTGGGCCCGACCAGCAGTGGCGGGTTCAGCAACGGGAGCTTTGCCCACGAGACGTGCGGCGGCGTGCTGAGCAAGACGTGTGTGGCTGAGTGGGTCAGCGCCGCTGCGATCGGGGGTGGGCCTTCCTACGACGAACCCGTTTGTCCGCTGGTATCTCTCCCGGACAGTTGCAAGTCGGCCTTTTCCTCCGCCAGCGCTGTCTACTCTGAAGGTACGTTGCGATTGATTGATAGTGAGTGAGTGATGGATGGGTCCCATCATTCTCGATGTCCAAAGTGGAGGGCGAGAACCTGGGACGCCGCACCCACACACTCATTCATCCTCGCTTTCTCCCCCGTCTAATTTACCATCTTTTCTTCTTCCCCACCTCCTCACCCCTCTCTCGCCTACCTGCCCCATCTGGATTCTCGCCACACACCTCATCCCTATGGCGCCGCCGCCGCCACCACCACCGCACGTATGCCGACTAATAGGCTAATCACACCCAACAGGTCGCTCTGCAGACTTCAACGGTACCGACGTGTTCAACTGGGCCACCTCGGACGTGACGTACGACGATGCCGTCGGTGGCGTCTGGCCCGTGCTGATCCGCTGGCAGGGCAACGGGTCGCTCGGCGCCAGCCCCTCGAGCAGCCAGGGCGCCAACTCCAACGCCACCCTGCAGTGCGTCCAGGCGTACGACGTCCAGGGCGGGAGCAGGCTGCCCAGCACGGCCGCGGGCGGCAGCAGTGGCCGCGTGGTCAGGTGGGCGGCCGGGGTCGCATTAGTGGTGACGTTGTGCGTCTTGTAGGAGGGATTGGTGATTTTCGTGGGCGTCGAATTCTTCCTTCTTCTTGAGAGATATTCAGGCAATTATGCTTTTTCTTTTGGGCCATATTTCTGGCCACAAGTACCAATGTGCATGATGATATGGATATACTATGTATATCTCCACCAAGGACGAGAAGCACAATAAAACAGGGTGGCGGAGAGGGGGGGGGGTGGGACTGTTTGCAGCACAAGACGAAGTCTCACTTTTGAAAGAAAAGTAAGAAGGTAGGCTAACCGCCTTCTGCGAAGACGGTGGTAGCTCTCTCTGCTGCAGCTCGACGCCCCCCCCCCAACCAGCCCAATATCCTGTTGGGCACATCATGCAAGGGCACGCAATCCAGATCCATTGGCCAGGCTCTGGTTTGAGGCCTTACTATTCCTTGTCACGCTGCTGTCCAATCTACCGGCCGTATCTATGCATGAATAGTCAGGAAGAAAAAGGAGGGGGGTGTTGTCTCTGGCGGAGGATACAGGGTTAGACGACCAGAGTCCGCAACGCACCAGGGAAGATTAAGCAAAACAGGGCAACAAAGTCACGCCAGACGTATGTGCTGGAAGGCAAGGCAAGGGAATGTAACGCAGGATGGCGGGATGTGCAAGTGATCAGCACTGCAGATTTGGGGGTCGACACACTATTGGAGGGCTGGGGTTTCACCCACACCCACGCAGTGCAGACGCTCCTTGTTGGTCTTTTCGCCTATGCTAGACATGCATAAAATAAAGCATGCTACTTATCTTGACGGCCCGGGACAGCCACACCGTACCGCTGTGAGTCGGGTGACCTACTACCTCGATCGTGAGAATCCTTGCCGGGGGGGGGGTTTCGATCGGTGGCGAGAAAGACTTGAGATCCCCATTGGGCTTGTGTGATGACTTTTCTGTATACAGTAAGAAAAAGCATGTCAGATTGTAACCTTGAGTGTCTAGTTGGCCACCGAGATGGGATATGACCAATAGTATACGAGCTTTCGAGGAGGTAAGTCTCCGGGACGAGGGTGAAGATAGCAGCGTCTCATTCAATCATACGATTCTGCTGGTGTAACTCCTTGATTGTTCCGTCCATGATTAACTCAGCTGTATTGTCTATACATCTTCCGAATCAGCGGATCCTGCCTTGATGCTTCTCAACCTGGTTGCCATTCTGCAGGATAGATAGTACAGGGTAAAGAGAGAGAGAGAGAGAGAGAGAGAGAGAGAGAATAGTCAACAACGACTGTGTAAGGGAGGGGGTATCATGAATGCCTGAAAGCATTGCGCCTAGAAGCCTTAGATGCGTCTCAATAACAGAACCGACCAAATGTTTGACCCAGAAAAATTATTTCATGCGTGTATCGCGCCGCGCTCCTCCCAGAACAAAAGACCAAAAAAAAAAAAAAAAATAAACTCCCAAGAATGCTTTTTGCCCCCCCGCTGCTTCATGATCTTTAAGTCTGGATGTGCCAACTCCGCAGTGAGAAACTCGCCAGTCTCTTATCGCCGTGTATGCGTGGATAGATGCAAGCCTAAAAGCAGGTGGCTGGTGAAATGTTGATGCCGTATGATGTGTGTGCTCGTTTGCGTAGATAGATGTTCGTGGATTTAGGCAAGCAAGGGGATCATCATCAAGCCGGCCGAGCTTGCAACGATGCCTTGTCGCACTGAAAGCCGACAGAATATCGAAACTCGGGCCCGTCCCAGGCAATCGGAATGAGGGTCAGGATATTGACAAACGGCTTTCCAGCCTTGGTAAAGTTCGCAACCGTGGTGCGGTGCTCCTTGTTGGCCTTGATGGCCTCGCGCATGCCGCGGACAGTCTTCTTGTCGACATATTTCCGCGCCGAGTGGGGGGCCACGTTCCCGTCGGGCGCCTGCAGGAAGCGGCAGTTCCTGCCCTTGATCTCGCTCATGCGGAAGCCTGTCATCTCCAGGAAGGGATCCGAGGCGTAGACGATGGGGTAGTCCGGCAGGGCCAGGTCGCAGACGATGAGCGAGACGGAGCAGTCGATGGGGCCCAGGTTGACCTGGGGGTTGGGCCGGGCGTAGATGCGGAACAGGACGCCCATGAGGTCTAGCCCGCTGGGACAGTAGATGCCCGGGTAGATCAGAGGGTCGGTGGCATCGTTGGCTTTGCCCTGTGTGTATTGTGAAGCCTGGACGTCTTTGGCTTTCTGATTGGGGAATTGATACTGGTAGAAAAGTCAGCAGGCACAAGTCAATGCTGCGCAGCCCATCATCAGGGTTTTTTGGGGTGGTTTTTTTTTTTTTTTTTTTTTTGTAGAAAAAAAAAGAGGATAAGAGAGAACATACATCAAGAGCACATTTCTCCCATGTATTCATGATCGCTGGCTGAAACTTGAGAGGGCGAAAAAAAAAAAAAGGGTAGACGGTGGTGGGTGAGACTTGTGGTAAATTAAGGTGACCTCATTAAGGCGTACAACAAAGGTACAAGCTGCGTCTTGGAGGATTGTCTCGAAGAAGAGGAAGGCTGATGGCGATGATGGAAATTGTGTGTCAAGATTGTACTCCCGATGAGTAAGTGCGAAAAGAAAGAAGAACGAGCAAGCCCTCAAATATAATCATCACAACAATGGGGAGGGAAAAGGCCCTCATCCCTTGAGACAAGCAGTTGCCTGCTGTTGATGGGTTGAATCGAGATTCCAACAAGCCAAGGGCGGAGTCTCGAATCCGGCATTTGGACCATGAGACCACGGGGAATGGAAAGACAAAAGTCGAAGAGGTGTCATGGTTGATTAGCTCGGAAAACGGTGAGCGGCCCGTGGTTGCATCTGGGCGAGTGAACAGAGGAGCAAGAAGACGTGGTAGTCCATGTGAGAGGGAGGAGGAGGAGGTGGGACAAAGGGCGGGACGGGGCATGCAGCACCAGATGGGAATTACCGATCAGAGTGGGATTGCCCAAGTTCGATTGCCCATCGTGAAAGTCAAGATCGCGGGAACAAGATCGATACCTCGCGATCGAGACCACTAAAGAGGGACGACGCTAGTATGTTATGAGTACAGTACAGTAGCGAGACAGTGGCAAATAGGTACTCTGGCGCTCAGATTCATGCCACAATACAGTATGCCCAATACAGTACATGGGCTGTCAGAACACATCATGACAGGACAGACCGGTGTGGGCATGCCTTCTCCACGATCCTGCCCAGTCATCGTGGTCCTTCTCACGTCCACCACCCTCTCCTGCTGTTCCCGTGGTGCTCGTTGCCTGCCCTGATGCCGAGTCCATCCTGCCACGAGACTCTATGTCGAGAGTGGGCTGTTTTCTACATCATAGACATCAGGAGCCCCTCCTGACTAAAATTACATGCATACCATGATAGCAGATTCAACCTTGGGTTGGATTGGGTTGGGTTTTGGGGGGGGGGAAAAGGGGGGGGGAGGCCCTGAAGCCTCTCGGCAGGATTAGAGGTCGATTGGAGCGATCGTGGGTGCTGCCGACGACTGGGGCGATCGCGGCTACTACTACAGGTACTAGTATTATGGATCCTCCTTCAGGGGTGCCGTCTCTTGCGTCGCCCCATGTTCTTCCCAGTAGTGGAGCGAAGACTCGGTTTTGCACAACGGTCAAGGTTGAAATTCCGCTCCAGCCACACAGCTTGAGCCTCATCACTTTTCTCTCCGACCAATCGCCGTGCTGCTTCAGTTCCACAGGAATCTCGATGGTCAAGCCCTTTGGCGTGCACGACGCATGCTGTCATTCTTGCTCATTCTCCCTTTTGGGTATCAACACCGCCTTGCACGTCTTGTCATTCTCTTTCGTACGCTTTCATCAAAAGCGTCCTTTTTGTTTCTTTTTTTTCTTCTTTAATCTCTCCCTCTCTTTCTCTTTCCTGCTTCTTTTTTTCCCCCTCCTCCATCGGTCTCCTTTTCGGCTGAATACCCAGAGGTCGCGTGTGATGTGCTGCACCATGATGCAGCAACCTGTATTGCCTTTGTTGCAAGTATCAGAGCGCCGCGGATTCAGCTCTTGCCGGTCGCCTTGAGCAGCTTGTACTCGGACAGAGGCGTCCAGGCCCAGGAGATGAGACGCAGGTGGTACTGCGATGGCGCCCCGTCCTCCTCCCACAGCTCGTCGTCATCCACCTCGTTGTCCTTGTCCGGCACCAGCTCGCTCAGCGCGTCCACCCTCGTCCGGTCCCAGTCAGACCCTTCGGGCTTGCTGTCGTCGACGAGGACGTTGGCCAGCCGCTTCCTCCCCTCCAGTTTGATGTACATCTCTGCAAACGTCGTGTCGACACCCTGAGCCTTCTTAAGCTCGGGCAGCAGAGCCTCGACCGTCTTCTTGGAAAGCGGCTTGAAGGCACGCTGGTTCGCCTTGGCCTCGCGATATGTCTCCTTCAACCACTTGTTGAAGATGGCAATTGCCGACTCGATATCTTTGGTCTTCTTGGGGTGGTGCTTGGCCCGGTTGTACATCGTATTAATCACTTGCCACTGGTACAGGAGTGATCTGTCGGAAACCAGCGAGACTATTTTTTTTTTTTTTTTTTGAATCAGCCATAACAGAAAGATGCCGGTTCCACGTGAGATCAGATGATCGGGGTCATCCCATCCGGCGACCACCATCCTCCTCCTTCACCACCACTAACATGATCACACTGTACGAACATGAGATGTGAGGAGAGGTCGAAAGGCAACTCACTGGTCTTTTCGGCAGCTGCCGCATCTTTGAAGCCGGTGCCGTGGAGAGTCGTCTCGGGATTGTCGTCGGTGTAGAGATGGCTTGCCTTGGGGTCTTTGGTCCCCTTGGCCTCGTCCTTCGCCACTTTACCCTTCTTGGAGATGGGGTTGGCCCGGTTGTTCTGCTTTTTGGTCTTTGCTTTGGCCATGGTCACTGCAATAAACCGTCGTTCGAGTCTCCAGCAGAGTTGATGTTGATTGTTCAGAACAAACCGGTTGGGCTCTGTGCACAGCGTGTTTGGTATATAAAATTGCAGTGACGAGTACGCATAATGTGCGCCTGCAAGGCAGCGGGGGCTGCTGCTGGTCTTTGTTGGCATTCCTTTGAGCCAGAGACCAATAATGCTACAGAAACACCCCGGCTGGTTGGCTAGGGGGTGCCACACCAGCCTTTTCGTCATTTGAAAATGAAAATAACCCTGATTTTTTCCCCTTTTCTATTTCTTTAAGGGAGGGGGGGGGGGGGTAGCACGACCTCTGCAAATGAACAGTCGGTCAGTCAGTCCCGGCAATCAGAAATCGTTGCGACCCTGTATTGGACTGGCTCATGGTGCGGGCTGATGTCATGACTATTAGCCTAAAACTTCCAGATCTTCATAATAGGCACTTACTATGTAGTATCGTACAGGGCAGTACCATAGTCAATCACCCCTCCAAACCCGCTGTGGGGGGACGGGGGGTGCTATGCTTACTCATTCAATCTAAAATCGCCCGGCGCGTCTTCCACGCCTGACGCGTTCCCCTAAGAAAATGAAAACGCTCAGTTTACAAGAAGACTCTCGAGACAACCGGTTATTGACCCGAAATATACGCGCCGAAGACCTGATTACGATCCTTTTGAAAAGGCGTAACGCCCAAACAGGAACAGTATACAGACCCGTCCCAACAAAGGCCCAACACGAGACACTGGGGTGGGCGCCTGGGTCTCCTACCATTAATCGCACACTACTCACTATCCTGATCCTGTCCCGCTCTCGGTCAAGAAAGAGCACACACGGAGAGGCTCTCATACTACACCATGCCATCATCTCGGAGACGCCTCGTGTCAGCTGCATCGCGGCAGAGCAGCCGTCAGCCCCAGCACCAGCCCTCAGATAACGACGAGCTGCCTGCCTACGAGCCGCTGATGTTTCCTCTCAACGCCTCGGGACAGAGAATGCTCAGTGACCTCGCAAACGACGACCTGAATGGCATGCTCGCCACACACGCCAAGAAGTCGGCCGAGCTTCTCGCCTCTGCCGTGTGGGTGATCAACGACAGCGTGACGAGCCAGAGGAAACAGATTGCCGAAGCGCGGGAGCGATATGCGCGGCGGCGCAGGCGGGCCGACGGAGAGGCCCAGGCCAACAACGATGATGTTGACGATGGCGAGGAGGACCTCTCCGCAACCGACATCGAGGGCATGCAGGCTCAGGCCGACGAGCTGGACAAGGAGGTCGCGCCGCTGACGCTCGAGGTGGAAGAGGCGATGAGGGAGGTGCTGGACATGCAAGCTGCCATGCAGGACGAGAAGGAGGTGCTGGGCGGTCTGCCTGAGCTGGTGGTCTTGACACAAGAACAGGAAGCAGCGAGGGCACGAGAAGCGCAGGAGGACGAGGACGCGGACGAGTCCGGCGAGATACGCGTCACGCCTCTCCACGAGCTCTACGAGCACGAACGCCGCAGGAAAGCCGATGAGTACGAGAACCTGACGCCGTACGACAAGTATGCAACCAACAACGCGTACATCGACTTCAAGCGGCAATGGCATGAGGGCTTATACACTGACGACCATATTCCTGTCCCGGATCCGCACACGTGGTTTGACCAGGACGGGCAGCCACACATTGACACGGGTCTTGGTGGGCAACTGGACGACTCTGACGCGGACATCCAGATTGCGAGGGAGAAGAGGAGCTTCAGGTGTCCTCTGTCGCTGGTGACCATGTCGGAGCCTTACACATGTCGGAAATGCAAGCACTCGTTCCAAATGGAAGCCATCATGTCCTTCATCAAGGGTGGCAATCACAGGGGTACCTCGAAACCCTGTCCGGAGACGGGATGCTCTGTTGTGGTAAGTACCTGTCGTGCGGTCAGGCGACTGTCCGACGGAAATTGTAGGGCCCTGTTGCTGACGACCACATTTATAGATCAACTTGGATGATCTCTATTATGACGAGCCGCTGCTGCGGAAGATCAAGCGCGCCGCCGAAGCGGCGAGAGAGGAGGAGGACGAGGACGAGCAGGAGCCGGAACAGCAGAACGTGGACTCAAGTAGTCCCGCGGTGCTCAACGAGCCGTTGCACGTCCCCACCAAAGTCGAGACGCCCGCAGAGGATGAGAGTAACGTGTGAGCCCCTGGTGCCCCTAAGCTCGTTCAGTCTTTCACATAGAAAGGAACGATACCCGACAGCCAACCGTCTCGACTTGGCTGCTTCTTGAACCACTTTTACCGAATCCCGAAAGCGTGATGTTATCTATTCAATGACCCGCTAGAGGCATGACACCTGTTTGTACGGACAACTCGTAAAGAAAAATAAGCAACAGGATAAAGGATTAATCGATCTACAAGCAAGCAATGTGGGCTTCGGAGGAGACAGAAGAGGGACTTCTACTCAGCTTTGACTTCAGATTATAATGCCCTGGGGATGATCAAGGCAGCAGGCGAGGCTCATCCAACCCCAGAGCATGTGTTCACACCCTGAGGCAGGACGACATCATTCAAAAGGACTTGTCTCTTTCCCAAGGTGTTTTGAGATGTCGACATATTGATCGCATCAACAAATTTTCCTGGTTCTGTCTCGAGATCTTTTGCCAACAGCAAGCAGTCAATCAGTCTTGCCCATGTTGATGAAGAGTGAGCACATCCTACCTTGCTTCGTATGGTCAAGTCTTCTCATGCTGACTTTCTCAACAGTATGAGTCTCAGCTTGCTATTTTCTGGAGGTCATATCTGTCACAGGTGAACCTAGGTCACTTGCTCTGGGTGAGACACGTCAAGTGGGAAGGGAAGGCAGCAAACCATATCTTGCTGTTGACAAGACTGTACCGGATCGAGGATTTTTCCACCACCTTCATAACAACAACAAAATAAAGGCATGGTAACAAGGTAAGGCTCTAAGGATATGCAAAGAAGTGCACTTGAAGGCCAGATATGCTGACAAGAAGGGCAAGACATAGAGCTCTTGGGCACGCCTTTGTTTTCCCATCACCACTAGTCAAGAGGTTGGCTGCTTGTTGACTTGGACTGCCTTGCATCTCGCCAACAGGGGAAAGGGATCTAGATAGCAAGAGGACGCAAGCAAAAAAAAAAAGGGAAGGAAATGTCGGAGACCAACTTCCGCTCAATTGATCCCTCGTCACAGGGCCAACAGCATGGCGGGCGTGTCCAGCAAGGCGCTGCATCGGGCGCACCTCGTCAACAAAACCGCTTCCCCGACGTGCCGCCGCACCTGCGAGCGCGTGTTGTGCCACCTCGCCTCGTCTGGGCCAACGGCATCGTACCCGATGAGTTCAAGGAGGGCAGCCTAGTCCAGCCCATCATCGTTCCCTTCTGGCTTGCCCACGAGGCCACCAACGGCCCCCCGAGACACCCAAGCACCGGCCCGCTCAACCTGCCACCCATCGCCACGCACCCCCTCCTGGGCAGCCACAACCCCTTTCCTCTGGAGATGCTGCCCATCGACCTGCCTCCCATCGACCCAAACCGCACGCACGTGACAGCCAATGAGGTGAACCCAGCCCCTGGCGGCCTGGACGAGGAGTCGTCGGCGCCTCTCCCGCGGCTGCGGACCTTGGAGCCCCACCTTCTCAAGCCGACGTGGATGGATGGCGTTTGGGAGGTTTCTGATACGTCTTGCTGGCTGAAGGTCGGACCGAACATGAGCGCGATGAGATGAATACTGGGACACAGGGAACATTCTGCATGGGGATCTGCGGGTGGATGAATCAGGGACTGACGACCCGCTGGTGAGATAGAGGCAAAGGAGAGGGGAAGTAAGGAGGACAGGGACGGTATTGGAGTATTTGAGATATCAATCAGAGAATAGAGGCCCGGGTCCATACCTCCTGATGCCAGGTAGAAATCACACCAGAAGTTACTGCATTTGAGCTGTGAAAGGTCTCCAAAGAGGATGAAGAATCAATATCCCGAGGTCCATCACTACCGGGGATGTCCTTCAACCCTTGTTTTCTTGACTGGCCTCCTTGTGTAGGTGCTTCGAGTTCGAGATCATACTGTCAACTCGTGTCATTGCTAGACTACCTAGGAAATAGGAGATGAAAGATGTTTTCACACTTGTGACAGCTGCAATGAGACTAGGCTGGAGAAGATATGAGGAAAACATGTTGCATGCCTTGTCTTCACCCGCCTGTTGGTTCCCGGTGTATCTGCGCTGCGGGTGTTCAGGTGTGCACACCAAGGAATGTAGTCTCGGAGATATCGAGGCCGAGACATGTTATTTATCTCCTATAATATCAGGGAACAGAAGAAACTGCATATTATGCATATACACATATAAGTAGTACACATATACACACGCACACACAGAGAGAGAGAGCTATCTCTCTGTATTTGTGTTGCATTTTCCCGAGAGCCAAGCAACGCCACGCCAGGAGGCCAGACAGCACAGCACCAGTGCTGCAGTCGATGAGAATTACCCCGGACTCCGAGACGGGAGAAGGCGACACACCAGGGAGGAGAGGAAAATTTGGCCCTCTTTAAATCCCTTCAGCCACAGATTTTAGAGCCTTTCTCCTCTTCCACCTTCTTTCTTCTTTCCTCTTCCACCATCCAGCTCCCCAGACAACAAAACAATCGACGATGGCGGCCCTCCGGAGCCAGACGCCGGCGGTGGCGATGGTGCTGGCGGGTCAGGGACCGACACTGGGCCCACTTATTCGGCGATGTGGACTCGTCAGGGCTGATCAGCTTTCTCTCAGAGCTCGAGGTAACGTTGTCCCCCAGACTCGCTCTCTTCTCTGCATCTTGTTGGACGTTGCGGGCCGCGCGTGGACGTGGTCGAATGACCAGTCATCCATGAC
This sequence comes from Aurifilum marmelostoma, assembly GCA_027559495.1. Classification (NCBI taxonomy): domain Eukaryota; kingdom Fungi; phylum Ascomycota; class Sordariomycetes; order Diaporthales; family Cryphonectriaceae; genus Aurifilum; species Aurifilum marmelostoma. The sequence continues at coordinate 760,124 of JAMXSV010000010.1, read as the reverse complement.
CTCAAGCGAGGCCTTGCGCGACCTGTGTGCCGCCCTGCGTCCTGCCTTCGTTGTCCCCCCTATCAGCCGATGTCGGTCACTGCTGTGTGCTGCTGGGGGGTTGCTGGTCGCCTAGGTGCCAAGCCTGGGGCATGGTGACCGGCAGCGGACCCCCGATCAGTCAGGGACCCAGCGGCAAACAGCGCGTGAACCATATCGGCAAGGGGAATGAATCTTCTTTTTTCCCCCAGCGCTGGAGATCGGGTTCCACTCCTTGATCGCCAATCGATAAACTTCTTGTTGTGTTGGGGTGCATTACCCCTCCAAGAAAGAAAAAAAAGATATAACCAAAAAACCAATATACCTATCTCTCGGATCCCGAGGTTCTTCTTCTTGGACTCATCTGCTCAGACAGTACCAGCCTTGCTCTTCCTGCAAGCCAAGAAAAGAAAAGGAGCGCCACAGGAGAGAGAGAGAGGGCCAGGGGCTTTTCCTGACAGACTGTTTTCTGATCTACGCATCATCTACCACTTGACTCACACTTCGTTTTCTCGCCGATTTGACTGATCATCCATCTACTGTAGCTGCTACAGCCTCTACCCCGCGGTCCCTTCTCGCACCCTGCCCACCGTTCACAAGCCCCTCTCTCCAGCGCCAGCCCCCATCCCATCGCAACATGTCTTCGACCGCCACCCGCCGCCTGAACGCGAGCAATATCAACCCGCACGTGCGGGAGGCCAAGTACGCCGTGCGCGGCGAGCTGGCCGTCAAGAGCGAGGAGTACCGCGCCAAGATCGCGAGGGGAGATACTGCCGACCTGCCCTTCTCCCAGGTCATCTCTGCCAACATCGGCAACCCCCAGCAGCTCGACCAGAAGCCCATCACCTTCTTCCGCCAGGTGCTGAGCCTGCTCGAGAACCCCAAGCTGCTCGACCACGAGGACGTCCTGCTCGGCTCCCTCGACTACAAGCCCGACGTCATCGAGAGGGCGAGATGGCTGCTGAGCAAGGCCGGCAGCGTGGGCGCGTACAGCGCCAGCAACGGCGTCCCTGCCATCCGCCAGAGCATCGCTGACTTTCTCGAGAGTACGTACAATCATCAACTCCTTCTAGCAATTGGTCTTTTTTTTTTTTTTTTTTTTTACGAGACGGAAAGTTGTATGGGTGCTGTGGCTAACCTGCGTGATCTTCTCCCTCTCTTTTTCTTTACAGGACGCGACGGCTTCCCTGCCAACGAGGCAGACATCTACCTCTCCGGCGGCGCCTCCTCGGGCGTCAACACCCTCCTGCACATCATCTGCGCCGACGAGAAGACCGGCATCCTCGTGCCCATACCGCAGTACCCTCTCTACACCGCCTCCCTGTCCGTCCTGAACGCCACCTGCGTCCCCTACTACCTCGACGAGCACAAGCACTGGGGCACCGACCTGTCCACCATCAAGAAGGCGTGTGCCGACGCCAAGGCCTCGGGCGTCGACGTCCGCGCCGTCGTCATCATCAACCCGGGCAACCCCACCGGCGCCTCGCTCTCCGAGTCCGACATCCGCGACATCATCGAGTTCGCCCGCGAGGAGCAGCTCGTGCTGATGGCCGACGAGGTGTACCAGACCAACGTCTTCATCGGCGAGTTTGTCAGCTTCAAGAAGGTCCTGCGCACCATGCAGGAGGAGGCCCCCGGCAGGTACGACGCCCTGGAGCTGGCCAGCCTGCACAGCGTGTCCAAGGGCATGGTGGGCGAGTGCGGCCACCGCGGCGGCTACTTTGAGCTCGTCGGCTTCGACCCCGCCGTCCAGGCCGAGATCTACAAGTTCGTCTCCATCACCCTCTGCGCCCCCGTCATAGGCCAGTGCCTCGTCGAGCTCATGGTCAACCCCCCGCGCGAGGGCGACCCCAGCTACCCCCTGTACAGGCAGGAGTACGACGGCATCTTTGACGGGCTCAAGGAGCGCGCCTACGCCCTGTGGCGCGCCTTTGAGAAGATGGAGGGCGTCGAGTGCGGCGAGCCCCAGGGCAGCATGTACCTGTTCCCCACCATCAACCTCCCCGCCAAGGCCGTCGAGGCCGCCCGCGCAGAGGGCCGCTCCCCGGACGAGTTCTACTCCATAAGGCTCCTCGAGGCCACCGGCGTCTGCGTCGTCCCCGGCAGCGGCTTCGGCCAGAAGGAGGGCACCCTGCACTTCCGCACAACCTTCCTCGCCCCTGGTACCGAGTGGGTCGGCTCCATTGTGAAGTTTCACGAGGAGTTCATGAACAAGTACAGATGAGAAACGCGGGCTGGAAACATAAGAGATAGGGGCCCCCCCTTGGGCCCCACGCAAAATGCGGTCACATAGATGAAAGCGTTAGATGCGAATCGATATCAAGCCTAGAAGGATCTCGTCAAAGATCGACGTATGATGATGATGGCATAGCACGCTGCTTTTGGTCACTTAACTCCTCTTCGGGATTTGGGATGTTTATGACAGGATGCAGTAGAGAAGCAAGAGGGGCATCGGCGCAATATAAATGAATACATGATTTCCCCACTCTCCTGTTTGCACGCATATCATCATATATGACTCGACAGTTCCTGGAAATTTTTAAACCATATAGTTAGCCATCCTTGGGTTTGCTTTAGGTTCTCAGGTTGGCAGATCAGCACGCGTTGGATGTCACGGCAGATTTCAAAAATCCCAATCATAAGTCGTTCTTGACTACGTCTAGGTATCATACAAGTTCCGTCTGTTTGTCTATCATATAAACCCCACGGGCCGGGTCCGCATGCGCTGTGTGATTGTCGCCGCCCTGTTGGTTTTCTCTCTTCCCTATGCCCTCTCACTTCCGCGCAGTCTCACAGCCTGGCCGTACTTCTGCAGCTTGGTGATCAGCTGGTCACCCTGGCGCACGACATCCTGGTACTGCTTGTTCTTGTCGTCTGGCCGGTTGGTCTCAATCACACCCTTGCCAGACACGCGGTCGATGGTGCAGGGGATACGACCACCAGCAATGAACTTGGCCAGATCTCTGTGGAGAGGTAAGAAGTTAGTAATGTGCAACTCACCAAGAGCGGAAGCCGATGGAGAAGACAAGGAAGCATACCTGTCCAGGAAATCCACGGAGACACCAAATTGGCTCGCCATGCTCTCCAGCCCTACCACCCTGTAGCTTTGTAGCAGCTGCTGGTATGCGCGCAACCTCATCTCACGGATGAACCAGTTCTTGTGCTCGTGCAGATACCGGTCCTGGGTGAGGAACTGCTCCTCCACCTGCGCCAAGGCGCCGAAGAACATCTTGTACCGCCCACTGTACAGGCTGCTGACCAGCATCGCGAGCGGCGAGAAGTCAACCGCCATCTCCGCCTCGGGCTGGTCGCTGCTCGTGCCGAGAGTCGTCAGGTTGACCGCCGTCTTCTTGGAGGCCTTCTCCGCCTGGCTTTCGCTGCTGGCGTCGACAACGTCATCAGCACCAGGTCCTGCAGACACGCGGCCGCTCAGGGCAGCCAACTTGTCCTCGCCGTCGCCCAGGATGGCCTTGATCTCGGGTGCGTCGACAACCTTGCTCTTGAAATCCACACGCTTCAGGCTCACGGATCCCGCAAGGACAGAGTACACAACGAGGTTGGAGTAGGTACACAGCTCGTAGGAGGTGAATGTGGAGAGGGAGTCAAGGAGCAGAGGGGCGGCAAGGTTGTACGACCGGACGGTGAGAAGGTACAGGCCCTCGTACGCCTTAAGCCGGTTCCGACGGTCCCAGTCACCACCACCCTCGACAAGAGTCTTGGCGCGCTCCACGTGCTTCTTGACCAGGAGCTTGTCGCCATAGAAGAGGCCCATGCGTATTATGGCGAGGACGAGATCGATCTTGGTGCCGAGGATTCCCGTCTTCTCGAAGACGTCTTCGTAGGCGGCGATGGATTTCTCCTGTATGAAGAGCAATGCCCGTCAGACCGATACCCACGAGTTGTTTTTGAGGTGAAGAGTTGAGAAAATACGTACCTTGTCGCCGACTCGTGCCCAAAACTCGGCCCGTTTACCCCTCGCGGCTTGGATCTCAGTATCGCCGGCCTTCTCGACAGCCTCCTCCTCCTCCTTCTGGATCTCCTCCAGCTCTCGGTCGTTATCCTCCTTCAGCTTCTGGTACAAGCCCTCGTCCCAGGGGATGGTGACAGTCGCGGTAGGGCTTCTGGTGGCGATCATACCGACGGCGCTCGACTTCCTGCTCAGCGGTTTGCCCGGTGCGCTGGCACCTCCCTCGCCGACCACGTTGAGGATGCCCTCGAGCGGATGTGCCAGATATCTGTAGAGAGGGGCCATCTTGTGCTCCTCGATGGCGTCCTGCAGCTTCTTGGCCGCTGCATCCTGGGTGGGGCGAGCAGCATATGGGTTCGTGAGGGTGAAGACGTGCTGCGACAGTGGCAGCAGTGGCCATTTGGCGTATTGAGGTTCTGAACCCATGGCGGCGAAGCTGTAAGATCAGGAAGGGGATTCAGTGTGAGGAGTGTAGAGGAGAGAAGTGGTTGATGAAGAGGGCGAGACGGGGATGCTGAGTGGCTGTTTGGGAAGGCGGTGGTTTGTGGAAGAACAGAAGCTGGTTGCAAAGCGCAGCTCTCCGATGTCACTGCTTGGAGGAGAGAAGCGCTGACCTAGCAGGCGGCAGGTAGCTGCCGTAATGCTGCTTCCTGCACCGGGGTTCCAGGGCTAGGGTGCTCCCCCTGTGGGTCCGCCGCCGTAGAGAGATGCACAGTATGTCCCATAGAACCAGCCATAACGCATGGACTGTAGCGGTACTGTGCCATAGTGCAGTACGCACTACAGCAGCAGAGGACCCGGTTTGACCGCCTTGCCGCTTTGGGAGCTGTAGTAGACTCGCCTTGACTACATGTCAAGGTGCGCATCGCGCTTCCTTCCCCTTCATTCTCCCTCTAATCTTCCAATTGTCCACACAAAGCCGACTTCTTACCAATATTACAACACGTGTGGTGATATTAGGAGCCACTCAACCGTTCAAAGAGCGAAAAGCTTCTAGAAAAGGACCGTCCATGCTCTCTACTTCCAGGCTCACTAAGAGGCAGCCACCCCCATCCTCGGGCTCTTTTCAGCCCCCAACCACGCATCGCCTGCGTACTTCATAAGGCGACTCGTCACGATTAAACTGACAGTTTTCTTGTCACCTCTTCTCTCGACACCCACCACTTCATCCCCCTCCCGCAAATCAAAACCCACCCCAGATCACCACTATCATGGCAGGCAGTGACGACCTCCCCCAGCCTTACGACGCCAAGGCCCTCGCGCCTGCTAAGAAGCGCCAGCGCAGCGCCTCGCCGTCGGACCCCCGCTCGCCCTCGGGCAGTCAGTCCGGCGAGCCCGTCCGCAAGCTCAAGCGGCCCGGCCAGCGCTCGCGCATCAGTGAGGCGCAGCGCGAGGAGCTGCGGCAGCGGGCCCTGCAGCGCGAGCGCGAGCAGAAGGAGGCCGAGGCCGCCAAGTTGCAGCAGGAGGAGCGCGCCGCCATCAACGACGTCGTGCGCGCCCACTACAATGCCGTCCCCGAGAGGGGCCGCGACTGGCGCAAGACGGACAGCAAGATCAAAGGGCTGCGCGCCTTCAACAACTGGGTCAAGAGCTGCATCATTCAGAAGTTCTCGCCCGATGAGGACCACACCCCCGGCGCCATGGAGCGGGGGATCTCCAGCGGGAGGGAGCTGCTGGTCCTGGACCTGGGCTGCGGCAAGGGAGGAGACCTGGGGAAGTGGCAGCAGGCGCCGCAGCCGGTGGAGCTATATGTGGGGTTGGATCCCGCCGAGGTCTCGATTGATCAGGCGAGGGAGAGATACCGGCAGATGGGGCAGCGGGATCGACATGGTGGTGGGCGAGGTGGCCGTGGGGGCTCCTACCGCAGACCACAGCCGCGTCTGTTCGAGGCGAGATTCCAGGTCAAGGACTGCTTTGGCCAGTCGCTTGAGGACGTCGACATTGTGCGGCAGGTGGGCTTCACACAGTCCAACATCAGCAGCGAGCGCGGGTTCGATGTGGTCTCCATGATGTTCTGTCTGCATTACGCATTCGAAAACGAGGCCAAGGCACGACAGATGTTGAGGAATGTCGCAGGGTCGCTCAAGAAGGGCGGTCGTCTCATCGGCACCATACCCAACTCAGACGTCATCAGCCAGAAGGTGAGCGAGTTCAACGCGAGACAACGAGCCAAGGCCGAGAACAAGACCAAGAGAGATGAGATCGACGGGACCGCAGAGGAATCAGACGGGCAGCCACGGGCGGAAGAGGTCTCAGAGAACGGTGAGGTCAAGGAGGACGAGGAGAAAGAGGAGGGTGAGGCAGAGGAGACAGCCGAGTGGGGCAACGAGACGTACCGTGTCAGGTTCCCGGGAAAGACGCCAGAGGATGGTATCTTCCGGCCTCCCTTTGGCTGGAAGTACAATTTCTTCCTGCACGAGGCCGTCGAGGAGGTCCCCGAGTACGTGGTGCCGTGGGAGGCGTTCCGCGCGCTGGCCGAGGACTACAATCTAGAGCTGCAGTACCACAAGTCGTTTGCCGACATCTGGGCGACGGAGAAGGATGACCGCACGCTGGGCCCCCTGAGCGAGCGCATGGGCGTCAGGGAGAGGGGCGGCGGTGAGCTCCTGGTCAGCCCAGCCGAGATGGAGGCTGCTGCGTTCTACGTGGGATTCTGCTTCTACAAGGTCTAATATGGAGAGGGAAAACTTAGTCACGCGGAAAGACTAATCCAGTGCCATTCAATTCAATTGCGCAAAAAAGGAACACTTCAGTCATTTAACTATGCCAAGGAGACCAAGAGAGAGAAAAGGAAAAAGGAATCGTGTGTTGAATCTTGACACGAGGTAGCCACCCACCCTTCCTCGTCACCTGCTTTTCTCCTCTAGGGAAAACGAAATCCGCTTTTTTAAAGACTGAACGAGTAGCTGTCCACCTCGTACAGCACCGTTGTGTGTCTCTATACAGTCCTGTGGATCCTGCTTTCTGTCGCAAGCCGTGCGTGCGGCTTCTCTCGACTCGACTCCTTCTTGACTCCTGTGGATGACTTTTTGAGAGAGAGAAAGAGAAATAAAAATACACGTAAACGGATACAAGGGTGGTATCAAATGAGTGTTGCAAGGAAAACAACAAAGAGTCATAGAGACAAAAGAGGAAAGAGAAAGAAAAAAGGAACAAAGAAGCACAAAACAAAAAGGTGAAGGCAAGGAAAAGAGGAAAAACAAGACTGCGAGGAAGTGGCATTTTGCCGAAAGTGTGTCTCGATCAGTAACACCTTTGATCGCTCCGCTCTCTGCCTCGTCGCGCTTCTTCTTCTTCGTCGCCGCCGTTCCCCTATGCGAGCTTTTGATTAAAAAGGGATAGGGGAAGAAATCACCAGGCCACCCCTACTACCTGCCCCCTTCTGTTGTAGCCTAGTCTATAGAGCTGTTGGTGCTTATGATCGTGACCTCATTATACAAACTGGAGAAAAAAAGAAGCAAAAGGAGCGATCCTGAGCTTTTGTCGAACAATTCAGTCAAGAACAGAGAAGGAAAAGAATTATGTCGGCCATACTCTGCGTCTTCATATGGCGTAGTCGTGCGTTTTGATATATCGTGTCATGAGAACCGTTTCTTTCGTCCTCTTGAGTTGTTGTTTTGCCGCTCTACGGCCGCAGCGTTGTTCTCAAATGACCACACCATAGCAGCATTATCAGCAAGGCTGTCAGATGCTGTATCTCTTGTCGACTTTTAGATCCACACACACGCGCGCGCAATCAAGGTCTCAACAGCTTCGCTGCCGATCCCAGATGTCATTCATAGGCTGGCCACTCTGGCTCTCAGGTGTGCCGTAGGGCCCTGGGGCCGGGCATGACTGCTGCCTCGGGAGGAAGCTCCCCAACTCCTCTGCGCCAACGTGCCCGCCGACGAGCCGTTCCAGCACAGACAGTAGGCCCGCGACGGCCGAGTGGTCGGTCTGCTGGCTCTCCACGCACGCCTGCATCCAGACGTTGACCCATGCTGAGGTCCACTGTGTCCCTCCTGCTGCGCTATAGTGTTGTTGTCGTTGGTGGTGGTTGGGGTCGTATACCATTGCTTCGTTCTGCAGAGTGTGACTGGACCTTCCCTGGATCACGTTCCGCGCCTGTTGCGGATCACGAGGCAGGATCCCTTGTGCATTGGCGCCGTATCTAAGAAAGGCGGCCGAGATGCGGCAGAAGGACCTGACGTCGGATACGCCCCGGCTGATGGCATTGTGTACGAAACGCTCGAAGGCGTTCAAGTCGTAGCTGCCCGTAAGATAGCGCGAATCCAGCTCGCCGCGGCTCGCCAGCGCCTGGATCTTGTTCTCGACGATGGCCACGCCCTGGTCTCGTTCCTCGGTCGTGGTCGGGGTGGAACAGAGGCATCTTAGCATCGCGTTGCACAAGTCTTGGTATTGCTGCTGAGAAGACTGCGCGTTGGCAAAGGATTGGCCCTGGTAGATAATTGACTGCAGCGGCGGCTGCTGCTGGTGCTGCTGGTAATGCTGCTGGCCAGAGATGTGATAGCCTCCACTATTCGGTTGTTCACCCGATAATTGTCTGCTCATAGGAGAGAGAAAGGGTATCTGCGACGGGCTGTACACCGGCGAATACTGTTGATGCTGCTCCTGCTGGTGATCGACAAATTGGTTTGAGGACGTAGAGCTTGTGGGACTCCCAGCGTGCATATACAGCTCGTGCTGGCCGTACTGGACTGACGGCATCTCAGGAGATTGATATACGGGACCAGCAGCACTGCTGGAGCTGTCTCTTGGGATTAGAAGAGGCTGTTCCCTATGGGTTGAGAAGAGGACTGCCCAGGGGAGGAACAACCTACCTTGGGATGGTATTGGCCCGAGATTTGGCTGGTAGTGGTACTGCAGTATGCAGACGATTCACAACATGGGTAGTCGAGCGTCGCAGGAGCGGAGACGCGTGAGAATGGACCGGACTGGTGATCGTCGCCGGCGCCATGGTGTTTTGATGTCCACGACTACCATCAGCCTCACGCCGGGTTTGGGCCTTGTTGTACTTCGCAACATTCCATTTCTTGAAGCGAGCTCGATATGCACGGGTTCTAGACAGTCACACACACAAAAGATCATCAGAACAGAGACATCCTAATGTAGAAGAAGGAAGCGGGGACGGGATTAGGATTAGAGAGGGAGACAACAAGGATGGGTTGTTACTCACGAGGCTTCGAAACCCCGTTGCTTCATGATCTCTATGGTCTCCTGGAGGGTTCTTCCCTCATGCTTGTACAGGTCCAGGATGGTCTTCTTGTGTTTCTCCCATTCTTTCGTCATCTTGGACGATCTGGTATCTCTTCGAGTGACCGGTGGTGTGGCCGCGCTTCTACGCCTATCGTGATCGTCCCAGCCTCGAAGTCCCACCAGAAGGGTCATGGGGGAAATGGAAGGTATAACGGGAAGAGCATGAAGGAAGGATAAGGACGGCCTGCTCGAGGAAGAAGCTTTGGATCCAGAAGATCATTTCTCAAAGCAGGACAGAGGGTGTTAAGAAAACCAGAGGCACGAGAGGGGGCATGCCTCTGGGAGAGGAGGGGAGGGGGGGGGGAAAGCCCTTCTGCGACTTTTAAGGCGACAAAAGTGGAGAGTAAATGCGTGTGGTGTGGGTGGGATATGATCTCAGTGAAAACGAGGCAGCCTACCGGATGGACGAAGGAAAGCAAGCCTCGCCTCGTCTGAAATGGTAGGCGGAGAAGAAAAATTCATCCAAGAAGGCAAGAAGCACTTCGACGTATAAAGGGTTCCCGGGTTCCGGGTGTTTCCTAGGCACTCAGATCGCGCTACTTTTGGATGTGCTGGCAGTGACCTGCTGCGTGAGCGGTACGAGGCATGCATGTCATTACCCTGGCGCGTTGCCTCTGTCTGAGAGCGGTCCTGTGCCGAAGGGGGAGTCACCCCCTCTTCCCCCTCGCTCCCCCTCTCCTCTCCTCTCCTCTTCTTCTCTTCTCTTCTCTGTCCTTCTTCTCCTCTCGAAGGACGCAGCAGTATAGTGAGATAACAATATTGTTAATAAAAGCCAGGGCTCTGACGAGGCTGTGCCCGAGCAGAGGAAGCAGGTAGGTTGATTCAGCTTTTGGCAAGACAAGTCAGCCACGCCACTGAGCCGCCCTTAGACGCGCGGATCGCTGCTCACCACAATATTGTCTGCTGTTATCGAACGAGCCCCAGCTTGGTTCTTCGGTTAGAGAAGGTGGGCATCTGCGGTGAGAGAAACATTGTTCAGGTGAGTCCGCCCTCCCCCCTCCCCCCCCGGTCGTGCTCCCTGCCAGCGTCGAAACCTGCGGGAACAGCGGGAGTGGTGTTTTTTTTTGTCACCCCCTTCCCCTCCCCACCCACTCACGCGCTCAGAGTGTGGCTCTCTATCGGACCAACGTTGTCACTTGTCGAAGCTGTCGCCTTATGACGTGTGTGTGTGTTCGCGCGCACGCATGTACGTAGGGAGGCCTTCCACTATCGTCATGCTGGTCACGGCAATCCAATCCACACACGCCCGCCTTGAACAGCTTGGGCGCGCGACATGTTGCTCTTTGATCAGCCCACAGCAGGCAGCCTCATTTTATTGATCATTAAGCATAAGTTAGTCAGTCCAAGACTGGGCAGGGAGGGAGTGAATGTGCCTTCTCCATCCACGGGCTCCCCCTGGGCCGGATGACTGGAAGCCGCGTTTTGTCCATGGGTTCTGGATTCTCTCCGATCGACCTGCAGGCCGCAACATTCATCTGCTCCTTTTGCAAGGGCTCTTTCAGCCCAACCAGGGTTCAAGATGACATGGTAGGCGGCTGACGATGAGGCCGGACCAGGTTGAAGGGCGGCATAGACCCTTGGCCGTACACGCAGAAAAGGACAAGTGAATCCTCCTCCCATATCGCTCTAGCAGCCACAACACGTGGACACGGCGTTATTGAGTGCTGAAGGAGGATGAATGCGTTTGTCGGTGCCGTCAAAAAGCTCTAGTAGCTGGACCAAGACGATGCTGATCCTGCAGCACTCGATCCTCCGGCTCTTGCTTCTGACTTTTTTCTCTTTCTTTCTGCTTGATCCTCCGCCTTTAGACCGGCTTGTAGCAGCACCTAGAAGTTCAGCAGCGAGGGAGTACATCCACATATCCCGTCACAGGTGGTGGTGGCTGAGGCTCCAGCTGGGCTCGACCAGATAGGTGGGGATCGACGATCGACCAGGTACAGCAGTCCGCCATGGGCCGCATTTCGTGGTCGCGGGTTCTGCGGACGAGGCATCAAGGCGTCCGGCCCCCAACCTAGTTGGCGTCGAGTCCGTGATAGTAAGGGTGTGAACTCATCCCAAAATGTCTCGCTCGAGCCAGGCCAGGGCATCACACCCCTGTCTCCTGGGGCGGTGCCCAGTCCTGCAGGGATGTATATATTTACACATCCCTAATGTACGTACATAGTACATAGTACATATTTTGTATGTATGCATGTACTAGCGTGAAAAGGGAAAACTGAGGGGAGGGGGGGGGAATGATCATCTCTGGTGTGTGAGTCCAGCAATGAATCGGTCAAAGCTGGAGAGCGCTCTGATGTTGTTACTAAAGCCCACGAAGATGCAGTATAGCCTTCAATGCAACGAAGCAGCCCAAAGTTGCCAATCAAACACAAGAACAACGATTATTGGTGAATTCTTTATTGCGTGGGTACTGTACCAACGCTCGTTGGAGCCGTCGCACTGTATTACAGTAGTGCAGGACACGGAGCCGCAATCGATCTACTTACCCATTGGGTGCGAGCGCCAATAGACAGACGTGAGGTGGACCTGCAAGAACCATTGGACAATCCGAGTTGAAGGGACTCGAGAGCAGCCGCAAAGGCAGATAGCCGTCGCAGCTGACAGTCTCGTCCCTCCTGCTGCTTTGTGCCTGTGACGAGATGCCAATAGAAACGTAAAAGTAGGTCGGCGTCTTTCCAAATGAAGAAGATGATAGTGATGTGATGCGCCTCCCGATATGCATAGCCCCGCCAAGATAGGCTCCGTGCGTCTCTCTCATTGTTCGGCTGAGCCGCAGGGCCTGGAATGATTGAGGTCCTAGATCGGATGGTACTATATTGAATCGTCGACTTCATAATTATTGATGTACCTCTGCTACTCTAGTTCAGCAGGACTCGATTGCTCGGTGACGGGCAGGGGATATGACAGACAGGGGGCTGGTCTTTCTCACTCGCACGACACGAATCGTCTGCTCCAGGATCCTTCTCATTTTGGTGCCCGACCTTCTTGTTGTCAGAAGTCAGAAGACAGTCATCGAGGCAAGGTACTGTGCTGTGGCTTTATTACCGAGCTTACGATCTGCAGCATGCAGCATTAGGTCGCAACCAAGAGTGACCAAGGGTGGCTTCTCGAGGGAGGACGGCTGTGACGCCGCTAAACGCAACCCGCTGCAGCTTTGTTGAACAACCCTCCTGGCTGAAGCAGAGACTAGAGAAAAACACGGTACCGAAAACGACGACGATAAAGCTCTGGAGAATAATTGACTCCCCATTAAAAAAGGGCGAGAGTCTCGTTGACACTGCTCCGTCAGAAGCCAGCAGGACGAGTCACTTGTACTATACTGTACCAGAGTACATACCCTGACTATGTACGTACGTAGTACTAAGTTAGTGGGTAGGGGTGGGGCGTGAATTGGGGAGGTCAGCGTCGGGGCGTGTAACCTGCGTCATGAACCTCTCTTTTCCCTGCGACCGGAATACCAAGCTGGGTACCCAGATCGCTCCTGTCCCCCGGGAGGACGAACCAACCTAGTAACGAAAAGGCTCGTAGGGACGAATGACCACGGCGGCTGTCGTTGTCGCCGCTCTCCCGCAGAACAACAATTGGGGAATCCATCCACCACGCCCGGCCTTGCGAAGAGATGCGGCGTGGACCTAGGCCTGGGCATGACCCCAACCTTACCCCCCCCCGGTCGATCGAACCCTGAACAGAGCAGGGCGCGGCGCCAAGGAGTATAGCACAGTAGGTGTCAGGACAGGGCGGTCGGAAGGTGTCGATTCTGCTGGATTAGGAGAAAGTGGCATCGGAAAAAGAAAGAAAAGAAAAAAAAGGACAAGGGAAGAAAGGAAGAAGGAGATGTACATAGTTCCCGCACATTACGTACGTACAGACGTCTTTTGACTGGTCTGCGATCCGGAGAAGATCTCCTCGATCGTGCCCCATCTCCGGGGATCTCTGACTTGCACCCCCAGGAGAGCTTCGCTCCGCTCAAATGGAGCCGGCGACCTGACAGACAGGTGGAGGGAAGGCGGCCTGTGACGAGAACGTGGCTTGAGGTAAATATGTCCTATTCGGCGAGTCCCTCCCTCTACCCCCGCCCCACCACCCCTCCACCCTGCCCTCCCTTCTTCCCGCGACCCTGCGACCCTGCGAGCACAAAGAGGAGGGCGCTTGCCATGCAGCTACGATGCGATGCACTGCACTGCAATGCGCGCATGGGCATGATCGAGGCCGCCCGGGCCGCTCCTTCGAAGAGAGAAGGGGGGAGGTAGGGGGGGGGGGGGCGGCCACAGTGTGAGACCCGGCGTGAGCAGCAAGACCAAGCCTGTATGCGAAGAGCTGAGAGCCTCGTGGACAAGAATTCGGCAACCTGGCTGGCTGACGGGCTGGCTGACTTTGGGTTCCAGATGCATACCCCATCTGCCACCGTCTGCGAGTACGTACCTGGACAATGGGGTGGAAGCCCATCAATTAACCCACATGAGTAGAGTAAATGCGTGAGTACATACAAGCCAGTGACATGGTATCATTTCAAGTGCACTCAAAAGGTGTCCGCCATGGCCTGAGGATGGGATGGGGCGGCAAGCAAACAGCAAACCGGAACAGTGTGGTGTAATTCTTTGGGCCGCGGCAAGGAAACAAATGCAGTTGAGATGTGATCAAAAGAAAAAGAAGGGGCAAGAGCACAGGAAAACCCGTGCTTGCCGTTCCTGGTTGTTACATTGTCATCAAGCAGCATCCCCACCTTCCCCCCCCTCCAGCGTCCAGCAGGTGGACATCACTACACCCTCGCTCCGCCAAGCCAGGCGACGGCTCACCCTCCCCGGCGGAGCTTTTTTTCTTCTTTTTTTTTTTTCCCTTCTTCCTTTTCCCTCTTGCTCGTTTCTCCTCCTGGTAGTACCATGTTATGTTTGTCTCACACACCCACCGGCCCACCCACAGTGCCTACCCATAGGAGGGTAAGTATAAAAACCACCCATTGGACCAATGCATGCATGCATGCATGCATGCAACCCCCCAGGTCGTGAGACAAGGGGGAGAGAAGAAGGGTTGCTCGGTCTTGTCATATGTTGTGTACCGTCGCATCCATACACTCATCAAATACTTGAGATGATCTTGTGGGTTAAACAAAAAGGATTCAACAAGATCCAGTCCCTCTCCGCCCATAACCTCCAAGAAGAAAAAAAAAAGAATGGTGAGACGTAGGGGGGGGAAAAAGAGAGAGAGACCAACCGCAGAAAAGGCTTGACCCCACCCCCGATGGCTGAATCAACTCGAATGCAACCTCGGGCTCGGGTGGTGGTACAGGCCCAGGTCCAGGCCCAGGCCGCACAAATAGATCATTCCAGGTATCACAATACGAGATATTGGAAGAGGTCAGAGATCATCACGAGGAAAAGAAGCAATAGATTGAGACAGAAGTAGAAAAAAGAGAAGAAGAGAAGAGAAAATCATGCTCGCTTTGCTTCTTGTCAAGGTATTGAGGCTCGTAGGGATGCGTCGATGTAATGTTATGCGCCAATAGTAAAAGTGACATCGTATACGTAAGTATTGAGCAAGTTGCAACCCCGTATGCTCCGTCTGGCGATCAAAGGAGAAAGGCGAGAGGAGGAAAATGATCCAGGCAGCACCCTGTCCCCCCCTCCCCCCTCCCCCCCCCTCCCCATCCTGCCACCATTACCACTTTCAACGGCAGCTAAGCAGCCTCATAAACTTTGCCTCGTCTTTGCCCGACAAGCGTACACGTACATGAACCACATGATTCCGTTTCCATCATCATTACCAACCCCTACTACCGCCAACCCCACCACGGTCCTCTACCTCCCACACCGAGGTTCCGGCTCCCTAGGGCCCATCGTCACTCGCTGAGCTGCGTGCCAGCTGCTCCTTGAGGTCGTGGGGGGTGGGGTATCTCGAGCGCCACGGCTTAGTGAGGCTCAGCTTCGCATCGTTGAGAACACTCTTCCTCCGCGCCTCCGCTTCCTTATTGTCGGACGACAAAATTCCCGCCTCACGTTTGCGATCCTCCGTGCTCTGCTGCTGCTGCTGCTGCTGCTGCTGCTGCTTCACCACCCTCGCCAGTCCCTCGTCATTCCCAACACTGATGCTAGTCCAGCTTCCCCATGCTTGCGCGCCGCCCAGTAGCTCTTCTTCCGGATCTGCCCACCGCCGCCGCTGCTTCCCGGCCTTCCGCCGCCCACCCGCCGTCGCTGTGGTGGTCGTGGCTATGTGTGTCTCGGAGACGTCCTAGGTCGCCGATGCTGGAGCAAGGAGTTGTATTAGTCTCCAGTAGTAGGTCCGTAGTTCGGGATAGCTTGATATATATAGAGAAATCAGAAAGGAAAAAGAAGAAAAGAGAAAGTAGAACCCTTACCCTTGGTTCCCTCTGCTTCGCCGGTGATGCCCGACTCCTGGTGCGTCTGCTCAACAACTCCTAGGTTAGTACCATCGCTCGCGATTCCTCCTGTAGTGCGGTGTGCATCCGCCGGCACCGCTGCCTCCTCCGCCTTCTTCTCCGCCTCTGGGTCGTGGGCCTCAGTCATTACCGGAGAGTCAGCGACGGGGCTCGTGGGCCCGCTGTCGGCCGACGCCACTGGGCCTGTGGCGCCGCAGACCTTCCGGATGACCTCGTACCACCGCTCGGCATCTGCCGCCGTGTGCGCCTTGAAGTTGATCTCGGACGTGCCCGTGAGCTTGCTGCTCATGGTCTTGGAGCGATCCTTGCCCTTGACGTTGAACTTGTCGCCGTTAGGGGCGCCGATTGTCGCGTCGGGCAGGTAGAGGGACAGCTCCGGCGTGGGGTCCTTCTTGACATTGTCCGAGTCCTTGAACTCGTGCAGGTACTTGGACGGGGTCACCACGTAGTAGCCCGTGGACCAGCCCCATGACAGCTTGTTGCGCGACTTGCGCTCCAGGCTGCCCTCGATGAGCGGCCTGGTCGACGAGTGCTCCTGGTTGGGGAACGTGATTCCCTCCACCGTCCTGGGCGGGTCGTTGGGGTTGACGAGCATGTCGGCGCTGCGCTGCTGGAAGGCCTTCCACTCGAAGTCTGGCGGGATGCGCTGGGCGGCGCCCAGCATGTCCGTGTACAGAGCCTGCGTCTTGAGGGCCTGCCCGCCGGCGAACTGATTGAAGGTCTCCATGGCCTGCTGCAGGACCTGGATGACGTGTGCCTCAAAGGCCTCAAAGTTCTGCTGGACCGCCACCAGGTCGTTCCGGTGATTGTTCTCCTCGATGACCTGCTTGTGCAGGCGGTGCAGCACGCCCCTGTGGATGACGTACGGGTCATCGCTGGGGTTCATCTTGCCGCCGGTGGACTCGAAGCTAGCCGAGTGCTGCCCAAGAAGCTCGATGTGCTTCTGCGTGGTGTTGCGCGCCTTCTCGACATCCTTGGCACCCTTCTGCGCGCCCGAGGACAGCTCCTTGACCTTGTTCTTGACCTCCTTGTGCAGCCGGTCGAGGATCGGCAGGACGGACCCCTTGATGCTCTTCTCGGTCTCGGCGTTGCTGTTGATCAGCGCCTGTGTGTTTTGTCGCAGGTTCTCGTAGAAGCCGGCCACGCCGCCGAGGTTCTGATCGAAGTGGTGGCCCTCGCGCAGGGGCTTAGAGATGGTCTTGAGGGCCTTTTCGTATTCCTTGCTCTGCTCCTTGTGGATCTTCTCGATCGCGCCCATGTATTCTTCAAGGTAGCCTACGGCATGCTTCCATGCCTGCAGGCGCTCGGCAAGGAGACCGGCGGTCTGTGTCCCGAGGTGAAGAAGCAAATGTCAGTATACGCTCGAGGGTCTTGTCGGTGAATTTCGAAGACGGGTTGGGAGAGAGAGGGGGGGGGGGGACAATGCGACGACGTACGGTACTAGGGTCTGTGTCGGGCACAGCATCTCCGCTGAAGGTGCTCGACATGGTGCCCGTTCTCAGGGCAAGCGGCTGTCCTCCTTCGGCCATAGCGAAGATATTTTACTCGTGAGGACCACTCAAAGGGTGATATAAGTCGCGTTCAGGGGCAAGAGAGGTCGCGCACACGGCGTTCCTGGCAGCAAGTTTGTCAGTTTCTTTCTTCTTGACGTACCTGGGAACAGCAGAAAATGTCTTAGACCAGCTTGTGCAGCTTGCGCGCTGGGATCGGGCAGAACAACCAAGACAGCAGAGTCACTTCCTCAAGACATGTCCTAGAGAACGAGAAGGTATTCGTCGGACAATGTTGACAAGGAGAGACGGGGGGCCACAGCCAGTCGACGGCCTCCCCTGACAGATGAGGTGATATCCACCTATTTCCATCGGGCCACTCAGCAGCACAGGGGTCCAAGGTCAATTGCCGCAGCGGCGCCATTCCGGGAATGCGAGGTCTCTCCGCTGTCCAGGCGAGTGAGAAGCATCTGACCCCTGCTGGCGATCTGGACGCGAGATTGACCGATTGAAACCCTGACTTGAGCTTTGTGTGGGGGCCCATCATGGTAGACATACCACAACATTTGTCTCCGATGGGTGTAAACGAGGGAAGGGGATGGACGAGCTTGCGCCGTCTTTTCTCATCCTTCAAAAGCACGCCACAAAACACTAGTATAGGACTTACCTCTATATTTAAAAGAATAAAATTATTCTTGCTCTAGTAGGCTGACTGCTGAGGAATCGTATCGAGGCCCAAAACGGCGCAGAGAGTTGATAATCTGAGAATCGCATCAAAAAAAGACAAGCAAAAGGCGCAACATAACATAAACCCAGCGCACTGCAGAAGATGACCCGACGATGTAGACTTATTATATCGACCTAAAACCAGAGGCTAGGAGCAAACATCCAAGGTTGACTGTCCTAAAACAAAATGTGACGTCACGGCATAGAGTAGATCGCCTAGAGAATAGGTTCAGTTTTCCTTGCCCGCAAGCCTCTGATGCGCTCATGTGTGCCTGCTTGCAAAATCATCCTTCCCGACTTCGGTATAGGACGGCTTGCTCTTTGGTGGGCGCCATTCCACCATGTCCACTGTGTGTGGCAGCCAAGACGACCCGCGAGTTCTGTTAGGACTCGTCTCTGCAATATGCGTTGGACACAGAAGGCAAGAACTTGTGCTTCCTCGCCTGGTGGGTTCAGCAATGGAGGACAGCAGCGCCTTACACGAGCACGTCACACCGCATATGTGGTTATTCGCGGCAAATGTCACACTTTCAGGAATTTCGCAAGGAGGGCCACTGATCAGTCAATCTTCTTTCAGATGCGTTATATGCAATTCTTCCAAATTTTTAACGTGGGTTTGGGGTATATTGACAAAGAAACACAATGTACAGTTAAATGTAGAAAGCTCCCCCGATCCCTTCGGAATGCAATCTTCCTGTCCCTCCTGTACAGTGCAACGCCATTTTTCCCTTCTATGATGCCTTTCAATTAATACTCTCAAAAAAGGCCCAAAAAAAAAAAACAACGCCATCTTCTGAATGCGAGCCCGCTCTAGTGCAGTTCAGGTATGATTGTGGGGGATATAAAGAGAAAACAAAGAACAAAAGCTGAACAGAAGGAATATGTCAAAGAGTATGTACCTCTAGGTACATGCTCGATAGCCGCTGTCGGATATTGTACGTAGCTAAACGACAGTTGTGGCATGCCGCTGCCCTCAAGCGTCCTCGAGTCCTGCCTCATTAGCATCACTGGCTGGCCAGGACTGATGTGAGTCGTGCCCACCGGTACTTCTAGTACGGTGTCTGGGCCCGAGCTTGCAGAAGATGCAATCTCCGTCTCACGTCGTCCTCGATGCTGTCATTGTGGTGATGACGCAGCAGGTTGCTGAATCCTAGCGATGTCTGTCTTCGAGAGGGGCGCGGTCTAGGCGGCATGGGCGCCTGGTCGGCGTCAGACGTTCGCACTTCGGGAATTGAATCGAGCGGGTTCGAGACATGCGCAGTCGTGATGGTAGGCGAGCTCGGTGCGCTGACTGCCATGTTGTAGTCGGGAAGAGCCGTACCCTCCATTGTGCTCAGGGGACGTACTGGCGTCTTCACAGCAGTCGAGTAACTCGGCACCTTGTTGAGCTCCTCAAACTCAAGGTGCTCCGGGGTGTTGATACCGGAGTAGTCCTCACCACTGTGAGACCTCGATAATGGAGCCGAGTGTGGTGGTGAGTTGTGGTTGCTGTCGGTTGGGGCGTGACTGGAGTGCGGTGTCGTGGCACCATCTCGTAGCGAAGCGCCATTCAGGCTGTTGTACGATGAGTTCCTGTCTGCCGCAGCCAGAGACACATCCTGCAGACGCGAGCTAAGCGCTGCAGGAGGCACAGCCTGGCTCCCACCTAGATGGTGCAGGTTCTCAGCGGAACCAGCTCTGGAGAGTGCGTAGAACGGCGTGTTGACACCGGACTGGATTGCTGGGGTTTGGAGCCCGCTGTTCAGCCCATTCATGTCCACATCGTCGTAGAGCTGGTCCAGGATGTGCTCTCCGTAACCGGGGGGCGCGATGCCAACCATGCGCTGCACCGGCGCAGTCTCGTGCGGCGACTGATGGACCAGGTTTCCATCCTCGTCCAGAGGCATGTTGGGGGAGATGAATATTGTGACGGGCAAGGTCGCACGGAGCTGCAGCACTGGTTAGTGTCTGATCGGAGCTGACTTGCTCGGAACCTCGAGAAACTCACCTCTGAGACATGACCGTCCGGGTTGTGCAGTGCCACTACCAGCTTGAGCTTGTGGCGAATCTTGATGCCATGCACATTCGTGTCTTGCATGCACTTGCCCAGCTTCTTGGGGAGATCGAGATCTGTGTTCAGGACCCAGCCCTCCTGCCCAGAGTCATCAATCATATCGTTCCAGTGCTCATCGTGATTGATCGTCAGAGCCCAGTGCTTCACCTCGCGCTCTCTCTTATGCTCGCGAACGGTGTGCCCCGTCGTCGTCGCCAGCACAATCTCGTGAACCTCCATTAGTCTGCAGTTGATCTCGCCAATCTTCAAGCCCTTGAGCAGTGGCGTGAACCTAGTCTCGAGTGGGATCGAGGAACCGAAGACGACAGCCTTCTGGGGAATGACGATGCTGTATTCCACCTTGTTGGGCCAGATGTTCTCGACACTCATAGCGTGCAGGAACTCCAGCGCTGAGGATTCCAGCGTCCGTATTACACGCAGCCTCTTCTTGGCATGCAGGTCATATGCGAGCTTCCCTCGCGCGACTGTTGCCTTCAGGTGGTATGTGATGCTGGCCTCGGGCATGCCCTCGATGCTCTCGCAGAAGTCGCCGGGAAGCATGAGCTCGAACGGCCATTCGTAGTTGCCCTTGTCCAACACCATCGTCTTGCCCTTGCCTCCGATGAAATTTGGCCACCTGTGATCGTAGAAGATCTGGTTGCGGTCGACTTTCTGATTCGAGATGCCTGTGGGCGTGATGCGCGCATCGGTCCAGCTGCAGGGGCATGTTAGCCAACCAAGGCGCCCCAGAGACGGATACAAAGATAGGTATGTAGCATGTGAAGCCGGCGACTCACTTCAGCCTCTCTGTCCCCAGCAGCCTCAGGTGCACATCTTCGATGCGGAGAGGTGCTGGCAGGCACAGCACAAGGGTGCCCTTGAGCAGCTGACCGGAAGATTCATGGTCGTTGCCGCGGAAAACTATAAAATCATTGTCGAGTCTTGGGAGCGGGCACGTTGTCAGTCTATGTGGCCAGAGGGATTTGTATGTAGAGGGGGGTTGGCCAGGAGGAAGCCCGGGCCTTGCTGGTACGACTTACCGAATGTCGAAGAGCGTATAGGCATTACGCCCCGTGACGTTAGCCAGAGGGTTAAAATGAGGCATGGTTGCCGGTCGATTTTGGGTCTGCTCCGCAGCAGAGATGTTGTTTGCGCGGTGCAAAGACAGGATGTATTAGGGAAATCCGAGGACCAGGAGGGCTCGCCAATGGAGGGGCGGGCCAATTGATTTTATTCAGGTGGTGATGGTCATGCGAATCATGAAATCAAAGTGGGTACCATCGGGGCGAAAAATGTAACTCGACGAGAAGATACCGGTTGCGGTGGAATGAGTCGAGGCGCTGGCGTGGTTGTAAGTGCACACTTCCGAATCAGATCTGTGACGGGACGGGTGGGGGTGCACTGGGTCCAGACGCGGGTGGGCGTGGGTATCTTTTCTCTCGCTACTGCGTATTGAGGCGGCGCAGGACGAGGGTGGAGGACGAGTGGGAGGGTGAGAAAAGTACAAGAGGTGTGGGATCTGGACGAGCTGATGCGATGAGCTGGGTCCAAGACGATGCAGGGAAACAGTTCCACCTTTCCTTGTTCGAGGGAAGAGATAAGATCGGCTGAGGGAAATATACTGGTTCTCTTGAAAAGAGAAGAGGATGACGAACAAAGAACGGTGACGGCCATGTACTGGATGCACCGACAACGACAAGAGGGCCCTACCAAGCCCAGGCTTGTGACGTTTAAACTTGACAAGATGTTAGTCCGCCGGTACCGGTTTCCACTTCCTGCCTTCCCGGTAGGGGGGGAAAGAAGGCAGTGGCCAGGAAAATTAAAAACTTTTTCGAAACAAAAAAAAAAACGTAGATCAATAGTGAGTGGCATTGGGCTTATCAGAACGTTCTACCTAGTACGGAGCAGGTACCTGAAAGCAGTACCGATCGTAGTGCACTGCCATGTACATAGTATACGTACCGAAGTACTACGCAGGGACGGGAGCCCCTCACGTCCCACACTGCCATACGGGAAGGTACGTACCTAGATGGTTCTGTGCAGGGGGTTCCATCGCGCAAGGTAACATCGGCACGATCCCAGGCACGTCAGTGTCCCCTCTGGATCTTGCAGCCAGTGTCATTCCGTATTTTCCCTTCCACTCAGGGTCCAGCCACGGCACAGCACCAGCACCAAGCACTGCATAACCGGACACACCCACCCAGCCATGATAGAATGGTCGTCATCAGAGCACCTTGATCATCAGACCAGATCAGGCTACAGCTCATCAGAGCACGATCCGGTATCCGTGCTGTGGTTCGTCGTCCTTCTGAAAGACGCATGCATGTGCACTTGACTGCCAGATTGAAGTCGGCTCTGATTTCACTCGTCGTCATCACAAGATCTGGCATCATCTCTTGCCAAGCTCAGCCGGCTCGACCGCCGTCTGCTTTCGTGTCTTGGCCGCGGCCAGCGCAAACGGGACGGACGACCAACTCGCTGGCTGGCCGAGTTTCGTCCTGCTGGGAACGGCATAGTAGTCTTCACCGTTTCAACAGGCCCCCTTGCAACCGTATAGGCGCTTAGCGCTGCTACATAGTATTCGCTGCGCTCTAACCCGCCCAAGCCGCTCTTCGATCCTTCTATCGGCCTTCTATCGAGGTTCCGCGCAGCCGTCTTTACTGCTTGCATGCCACACCAAGGCCCCCAACGGGAGTCCTACCCCCTTCACTCGGTCCAGCTTCTGAACACACCGAGCCATTCGCTACCATATGAGGCAGCCCCCTTCTTGTCATGCTAGGGCTGAGGCACGCATGTACTCCTCCTGCTTGTGAGCAGGTCTAGCGGCTCTAGGCGACGCCGTCAAGAACAAGAATAGCACTGACGGACAGACTTTTGTTCATTAGGAAGGGTAGGACAAACGCCGTCAGCCGGCGTGTCAGCCAGACTATCGTTCGCAGCTACTTCTCCCGAGATAGTAGTCGTAGATCGACCAGGAAGGGCAGTTATCTTCACACCTTCCACATCTTACCACGTCGATAGTCAAGGGTGGTCCAAGAGTGTAGTCCGCACAGCGCTCCGTGAGTGTGTGTGACTTGGTCATCTCCATTTGTCGCGTCTCGAGACCGAAGTGTGAACCAGGCGACCTCGCGCAGTTCTTTCTCGGCCGCGACATTGGTCCCTCGCATGTGTCGTAGCATGTCTTAGTTTGCCGCAAACGAAGGAGGACAAGTGCGCGATACAGTCTGGGCGGTCACAAACCAACCGTATCAAAACGGTTGGTGGAGTGGGGAACTGAGGGTTGCAGACCGGTACATAACTGTTCTCGAACCACAACCCACAACTCCAAATGGACTGGGCTCAGGCATGGTCTGATTCTGTGGCATGATCCTGCCCAGCTTCCAACGACGGTGACGGCCTCTGCATATAAAATCATCCTATACTTATGCAGTACGACGGTATCAATGTCGATCCGCGAGCGCATATAAAATACAGAGCTCACGGTCCTGGCAATCCTGGGGATGATTATTTATCCACGTTTGCCGCACACATACAAACACAGGAAGACTGCCGCAGCGCTCTCCGCCGGCTACACATGGCCTGATGCGATACAACAATACAGGGTCTCCCTCAGCTGATCGAGCCGTGCGAGGGACCGACCGAAGCAAAGCGAGACAGCATGTGCTGCCCGACCAAGACATGCAGCAGCAGGCAGGGCCCTCATCTGACTCTCGCTCGCTTCACAATTGCACACGTCTGTTGTGCTTGATCTCTTTTTTGTTGCAGCCAACCAGAGAGGCTAGGGACCGCCGCTGTTTCTGATGGGACTCCGCCAGCGAGGCTCGCCCGGGGATACGCCGAACTACTCGCGATTATTTTCCCGGCCTAAATCCCAGTTCCGACATCTTCCAGACTTGTTTCTTGACCGCAGGTGTACCCATACAAGTACGTACAAACTTATCGATAGCATTCGTTCGTCGCTATCCAAGCCAGCCAATCTACAACCACACGAGGTGAATCCACTATTTTCCCTCTTCTCTTTCTTCGCAGTTGTATCATATTACATGTAGACTGTCCCGCGAACCCTGATCGACATGTGGTCCAGATTGCGTTACCTTGTGGTGCTCTTCAGGAGAAGCCCCCTCGGTCAGTATCCAGAAACGCAACCAGCTGGATGCAAATACAGCGATAGCCAGCTAAGCTAAAACGTGCACACGCACCAAGATTCCAAGATAGCCAGCCCTCCGTGCATCGGAGTCGATGTTCATAATCTTGACACGTTTTCCTCCTTCAATGCTGCCCTGGCTGATTTGCTTGTATGGACGTAATTCACGTCATCATTGATCTTAAGTCTTATCAACATCAGCACTCCCATTTGGTCATTGGAATAAACTGTCAACCAAGAGGCGCGGCGAGTCCAGTCAAAACCTGTACATAGTAAACGGAGTGGTGGATATCATCTGTTAGCGGACCCGCCAGCCTCTTTTGCATCTAGCCTTCCTCCCTTTCCCCCCCCCCCCCCCTTCGATCTGCTTTGAATAACAAATTAGAGCGGCTCTGTTAGCATCAACAAGCTCGAACCCTATCTTTTTTGACTACCGATACGAGCATCTCATGTTCCACATTGTCCTCGCTATAATCACTCCTCCATCATCATCACATGCAGGAGAATCATAATCATGCTCGCGGCGAGGCTGAAAAGGGGGGGGGGGTCCATGCTCACATGTACCAGCCTCGGGGACAGGGATGCCTGGCAATCAAAATTCTGACAGCAGCCGGGTTAATCGAGATTTTTTTTTTTTTTTTTTTGAGCATTTCGGGAATACAAGTACATACGAGTTTGCTCTCGACAACCACCACTCGGCTCCGACTCTTTTTCCAGGATCGGGTCCTCTCGAGATCAGGTTTCGCTGAGGGCCCCGTAGACCAACCCAGATCGTGCTCAGATCCATGATTGAGAGCTGCTTGCAAGGGCCATTCCTCAGCCTCCCTCTAGCTGCTTGGGCCAATAAATTGAGACCAACGCATCCTGGTCTTTTGAGCGATAAGGAGAGGACCCTCTTAAGCCACCTCGCCACCTGAGGCTCTGCTATTGCATGATGAACCCTGATAAATGACGTTTTTCAACCTCTCAAGAAATACTTGGTAAGACAAGAGAAAAAGCCCAGATAGATAGTCGGTGTGGCAAAATCAAGCCCGCTCTCTACAGCTTACAAGGGAGACTTGAGCACGTAGCGGCAATCAAGATCTGATAAGGTCAGCCAGCCTCTTCTGTTTTCAAGCCTCTTCCATCCTCCTCCTTCATGGCCATCAGCCCTTCTCTCTTTGCTTCTTTCGTCCCCTCTGCCAACGGAGGAAAAAAAAAACAAAATATCAAAGTCCTCCCACAATAATACCTACCGTAGTTGTACAAAGTTTCGAAACCTTGTGACGATCGCGAAAGCCAAACAGCACAGTCCACTTTTGGGCGGACGCCACAGCAGACAAAGCACTCGTCTCACCATGTACCATGCAGCAGGAAGTGGAGCCAAGCGAAGGGCCCGCGCGAGGAAGACAGCGGAAGACAGAGACAAAGAGATAGAGATAGAGGAAGCTTTCAAGAAAAAAAAAAGACCCACTTGATAAAGAAAAAGGGTAATCCCGAAGCTCCCCCGGGTCCCCCTGTCAATCAATCACTTGCTCCAAGAAGAGAAAAAGAAAGAAAGAAAAAAACACGCAATGGGGACCCTGAAAAGTAAGAGCGTGAAGGGTAATAGCGAGAGAAAAGCAATGGAGAGACGAGGGCCCCACGCTTGCTTTTTCCTTTCTTCCCGTGATAGGCGATGGGCTCGAGAACGAGGAAGGCTCGTTGGCAGCCGCAACACAGACACATCCACACGGCCCAAGAGCCACGGGAACGCTATGCCCGACCCCCTTCGCTTCCAGCTTGGTTGGGACGGTTACCCATTTCTTTCCCTTCACTGCCACTCCTGCCTCTTTCCTGACATCGGGTACATCCCGAAAAGGACCCGGCCACGTCCCATCATCATCACTACACTCGCAGCCAGTAAAGTTCGCTGGATCTGCCACCCCAAAATTTTCTCGGGCGCTGTCTTTGACCCTGCTGTCTCGGACACCCTCCGGCGGGCGTACGGGGGTTTCTCGCGGCCTTTTGGACCTGTTCCCACATGTGGTTCTCGACCGTGAAGGGCCGTCTGTGGGTACGGGAGTATGCAAGCTTGCAGGTGCAGGAACGGGTCGATCCGCAGCGAAAAGTTCCCAGAAGGAGATCCGTCACCGTCGGCACTGGTCGAAAGTCGCTCAGTTACCACCCACAAGAGCAGGTAGCAGAGTATGATGACCGCTAGATTACATTTGTAGTGGATCCTCGCCAGAAACTCTGAAGCGCCGCCTTCTCCTTTATTTTTGCAGCCTTACCGGACATGATCCGAAGGCCGCAGTCAAGTGCGAAAGCTTGAAAAGGTGAAACAGATAGTAGGTGGGTTGGCATGTGAAAACCTTCAATTCACTCTCGCTACACCCAGAGATTATGCTTGCGATATCCCGTAATACGTTTTAATTCCCTTTACCACATACCGAACGAACCAGCCACCTCTCTCACCTCCGCAGGAACGAGCCTGCTCAAACCATGCAACACAATCGGACCTCTAAGCACCCATTAAGCGGTCGAAGTGTCACCGACATGCGCTGTCGAGTCCGAGGGTCGGCTCCAAGTCCGGATATGGCCTGTGAAAGAGAAACGGTAATGGTTAGCCACGGGATCCGAGACAACGCGGGGATCTCACACCAAAATAGAACAGAGATCGAGTAATTGTTGGGTAAGACAAGGTGGGCCGCGACAACTGGTAGGTGGGTGAAACATGACCCCCAGAAGAGGAATAGCAAACATACCGCTCCGGCAACTTGTCATGATGGCCTCCTCCGTGAACTCTAACCACGCAAGCGGATCCGTATCGACTACCTTGGTCAGCACCGGAGGCAACATGGCTGTGCTGGCCCGCGGCTCCACCGGATGCGGCCCTGCGAAGGCCTTCCCGGAGCCGGTGTCCTCCGTGTTTTCGGATCTACTTGTCCCGGCCGTCTCAGCGCG
Source organism: Aurifilum marmelostoma (assembly GCA_027559495.1). Lineage (NCBI taxonomy): Eukaryota > Fungi > Ascomycota > Sordariomycetes > Diaporthales > Cryphonectriaceae > Aurifilum > Aurifilum marmelostoma. Next base: position 733,172 of record JAMXSV010000010.1, on the reverse strand, counting down.
CGCGAGAGCCGTGCCCGCCGTGAATCGGGAAGCAATCGAACCTCTCGCAGCGTTGGCGCCTCCGCCTCCGCGCGGACGGTGCAGCATGCCCACTGAGAAATCCCACAGACACAAGCGCCGGTCCTCGCCCACACTGCCAAAGCGGTAGTTCTTATCGTCGCAACGCCAAGGATCAAAAGCGACTGATGTGATCCATGAGTGGTGACCCTGGCAGCGGGCGATTAGGACAGACTCGGGGACGTGCCAGATGGAGATGAGGTCGTCTTGGCCACCTGTCAGTACGTATTTTCCATCGGGTGACCAGCAAACACAGATCAGCCCGCCGTAGTACGAGTGGAAGTGGTCGAGGAGCCTGCAATTTTTTGGGTTTCATCAGCTCGCCGTCCTGGCCTGGCAGTCAGTTGCTGGCACCTCTGGTGGAGCACGTACTCTTCTTTGAGATAGTCGATGATCCTCAACGATCCGTCTTCTGACACCACAGCTAAGTGTCGGTTGTCAGGAGAGAAAGCGAAGGCATTTATGCGCTGGTTTGACAACTTCCATGCCGCCACCGGGTTAGACTTCTGGTTCTTGGAGTGGACGGACTTTTGCACCTGAATGCCGTGCTTGTTGGGCGTAGAGGCTGTGGCGCCATTTGTGGTCTCGCCTTCTCCGCTCTCCTGCTCTGCGGTGAAGATGGCGTCTTCCTTCTCCTTGTCGTAGACCACCAGGGATCCATCCATATGCGAGGCGAGGAAGAGGTTCTCCGAGCCGGGTATCCATTTGATCTGGGAGACTGGTGTTCCGTTTATGACACCCTGCTGCTGTCAGCTGTCTTCATCCGGCAGGCCTGGAATCCCAACAATCTCACATTTTTGTTCAGTCGGGCATATCGCTGCGACGTGGCTTCCCACCATATGATCTCGCCCGTCGAGAAGCCCATGATGACATCAATGTTGGTGAAGCCCTTAGTAATCTGATTGACATCGTGGCAAAGGCAATGCGCCTTTGTGAACAGAATCTTGGTAAGGTAGTCATCCTGTACTTGGGGGTCAGCTGGGCACCGGGACAAGTATGCAGGTCAGGTGATGCTATGGGACCGACCTTCTTGGCAGCAGACATATCCAACCACTGGAATGCTCGGTTAATGTTCGCAAAGGCATACAAGCCATCCGCCGGCCGCTCCTGCATCCTCTTGACAAGTGCCTCATGGACGATGACCCTGCTGATGAACGATGAGTTACTCTTAGTCATATTGTTCTTGGGCTTCTTCCTCTTGCCGGCATCCTTGGCATTTTGCGGCGACAAGAGCGAGGTACCCTCTCCAAAGGCTGGAGCCGACCCTAGAGACTGAGGGGCCTCGCTGGAATTGGCGCGGCCCTCACTGCCACTCAGGGTTGGATCTCTCGAATCATCCTCGCTGGGACGCTCCTGAATGCTCGCGTGGCCCAGACCCGACGCCAACAAGCCCCTGTAGGAGAAGGGGGCCGGGCGAGCCTCCAGGCTCAGCAACGAGACCTTGGTCCCTGCTGTTGCTGGCTGCGGGTTGGTTGCAAGGGGGTTCGGGTTCACTACTGGTGCTTCTGACGGGTGTGGAGGTGGGGTGGCGAGATGCAAGTCCTCCTTGAGCACGTAAGTACCTAGAATAAAGGACACAATTCATCAGCCTGTGCTACAACGAGAAAAGACGCAGAATCATCCGCAGGCTGAACTGGGGAGGTTGGGTGAGGGGGGGGGTTGAAACCAGCTCACCCTCGCCGACCAAGAAGTGATCCTCGGGGTTTGAGAGAATATTGTTCGTCTCGATCATGGGCGGTATACTGCCAGCACCAAGGGCGGCACTATAGGCGGCCTGGGTGGGATACCGCGGGGGAGGCGGGAGGACACTGAGAGCTGTGATCAGCGAGATGCTCGCCATGCTGTCTCCTCGGACGAGAGTAGCTGTTATATGGAATATGTTCCGAAGGGAAAGGGGTGCGGGGAAAGGGATATGTCTCACAACATGGCTGCAGGACTATAGAGGAAGGTAGTCTTTCTGGATGGCCAGAGATAAGTCGAAGGAGGTATATCTCAAGGGGCGGCTAGTGGTTGCGACCCATAAAACAGACCCCTGTGGATGTTACCAGACCTTGGCTGCTGTACTGTAACCCTATGATGTGAGGGGCGCTCAGAGATGGCTGAACATGTGCAGAATCAAGTTGTTCTTCATGCAGGTTCAACACCCATTCGTGTTCCGCTGTCGAGTCGCAGAGCCGCAGGATCAGCAGAAGGAGACGACCCGGCCGCGAGCTGCCGTGTCTGATGAGGTTTAGCCCAGGACGGAAGAGGCCAAGTTGCCGTATGTGCCGAGGCTGGTGAGGAGGCGACGCCAAGGATCCCAGTGAATGAGTGAGTGGTTGCGACGAGTTGAATGTGAAGCCTCTAAAAGCCGAATATGAACATGACGGGGGAAAAAGTAAAGGAGAGAAAGCATTGACGTTGGCCGATATTACTGACTATGGGCTGGAGGAAGGAACAGGCACTGGGGAAAGGGCCTTGGGACCCCTGACTCTTCGACCCTAAGTCTGTATAGCCTGTGCAATCTGGGGTAACGGAGCTTACCGTATACATACTATGGTACGCGGTAGTATGGTAGCATTCATACACAGTGAGTGCGTACAGGGGAAATGAGGGGAACCTTGTTGCACTGGGTGGAGGAGGGCCTTTTTTCTGAGTGGACGACAGTGGTGAGGATGACACAACCTTGGGTCCAACAATCTGTTTCTGATGACAAGAATCTCCGGTTGGCTTTCCGGACCCCAGAGACGTGCGATATATCAATCAACAGAAATGTTACATGTTCCACAACAAGCTGATGAGACTTCCAGCTGAGACCGACAAACAAGCGCAGCCACCTCCAGAAGACCAAGGAAATCCACCGTGTCACCCGCCTTTAATTGCCACAGACCGATACGAGCTGACTGATGCTGGCGAATACTTGATCTATTCATATTCACTAATGTACAAAAGAAAAAGAAGAAAGAAAGAAAATGACCACGGCTAATTTTGCATCATGAGCTGGAGATTGAGTGAGCTTGCAGCAGCAGCGCTTGTAGCGGTGGGGATTTATAGAGTAAGGTACTTACTGCATCTCAGCAGTGCCCCTCACCAGTCAGTAGCCGCCCGGGGCTTGAAGACGAGCTGTCGCACACGGGTCAGGTGCTAAGCTTGTGAATGGTCACGGCAGCTACTGACGAACCAATGACGGAAATTACCATCCCACCACCTCCCCAACTAGGAATCTGCACCACCTCATCTTCGTACTCACACCACCACTCTGTTTCGTGGCTGCTTGTTTCTCTTGCCTCTTTTATGATACCTCAAGAACAGACAAACCTCTCTCAGCTCCGTATTCCACGGCAACGATCCCCGCCCGTCTTCTGCAGACGACGTCATCTCTGAGCTGTTCCTGGAGCTGCTCTCCCGCGGACGTCGTCTCACTCACAACGCTCCCTTCTGGCATGGCCTAAGGACAGCCAGCTGCTACAATGGCTACAGGTACGCCTCACTTCTGCCTCCTACCGCCCCATCATCTGGCTGCTGCGTTGTCGGAGGTCATCGCTTGGGGGGAGGTTTGCGCTGCTGACAGTAATGTTTGTTTACTCTTCAGTGCGGATATGTGTCTGTGGTGACGAGGGCACGGGAAAGTCCAGCCTGATCGCCTCTCTCGTCAAGGACGTCTTCGTCGCGAACAAGATACAGTCCGTACTGCCACAGATCACCATTCCACCCACTATCGGTACCCCCGAAAATGTCACCACGACTATCGTCGACACGTCCGCCCGACCACAGGACCGCAACACCCTGCGCAAGGAGATCCGGAAGTCCAATGTCATATTACTTGTCTACTCGGACCACTACAGCTACGAGCGAGTTGCCCTCTTCTGGATGCCATACTTCAGGTCTCTCGGGGTCAATGTGCCCGTCGTCCTGTGCGCCAACAAGTCAGACCTGACAGGGGATGGCAACACCGCACAGGTCGTGGACGACGAGATACTTCCGGTCATGCACGAGTTTCGGGAGATCGACTCCTGCATCAGGACAAGCGCTCGGGAGCATAGGAACGTCAACGAAGTCTTCTTCCTCTGTCAGAAGGCAGTGACACACCCCATTGCGCCCCTCTTTGACTACAAGGAAGGCAATCTGAAGCCGGCATGTGTCTCGGCGCTGAGGAGGATCTTCTACCTGAGCGACAAGGACCAGGACGGCTATCTCAGCGATGAGGAAATGCACGAGTTCCAGGCAAAAGCATTCGAGAGGCCTCTATCCCAAGAGGACCTCGAGAACATCAAGCTGACCGTCAGCAAGATGTCGCCAGGGTCGAATACCGGAAAAGGCATCGACCTCGCAGGATTCCTCCGCCTGAACAAGATGTATGCTGAGAAGGGTCGACACGAGACAATATGGATAATCCTGCGAAAGCACCACTACACCGACAGTCTCAGCCTCGAGGACAGCTTCTTGCACCCCCAAATTCGACGTTCCCGAGTACGCCTCGGCGGAGCTGAGTCCCGCCGGGTATCGGTTCTTTGTGGACATGTTTCTGCTCTTTGACAAGGACAATGACGGAGGGCTCAATGACGAGGAACTAGCAGCGCTTTTCACGCCCACGCCTGGTCTGCCGCAGTCATGGATGGATGCGGCTTTCCCGTCATCCACCGTGCGAAACGAGGCCGGGCACATCACGCTGCAGGGATGGCTCGCGCAGTGGAGCATGACCACCTTTCTCGAGCCAAAAACAACACTTGAATACCTAGCATACCTCGGTTTCGAGGCATCGAACCCCAAGGAGTCGACGTCGAGTGCCCTGAAGGTGACGAAGCCACGGAAGAGGAGACGGCGCCCCGGCCGTGTCGAGCGCAACGTGGTGCTGTGCTACGTGCTCGGCGGTGCAGGGGCGGGCAAATCATCCCTCCTCGACGCCTTCCTCAACCGACCCTTCGACTCTCTCTACCACCCGACCATCAAGCCGCGGCGGGCTGTCAACAGCGTTGAGCTCCAGGGCGGCAAGCAGTGCTACCTGATCCTGGAGGAGCTGGGCGAGCTGGAGCCGGCCATCCTGGAGAACCGCGCTCGCCTCGATGCGTGCGACCTCATCTGCTACACGTACGACTCGTCGGACCCAGACTCGTTCTCGCACGTTGTCGACCTCCGGAACAAGCTTCCGCACCTGGACGAGATGCCGTCCATCTACGTGGCCCTCAAGGCCGACAAGGACAAGACAACGCAGCGTTGCGAGTCTCAACCAGACGTATACACGTCCAGCCTAATGATGCCAACGCCGCTACACGTCAGTGTCACGTGGAACAGTATTAGTGAGCTGTTTGTCGCACTGGCGGAGGCGGCGACGAACCCATCCACGGCATTTCCCAAGAGTGAGGAGCCTCCTCCGGATATGACCAGCCTTTACGTGGCGCTGGGGGCGACGGCTTGTGCTGGGCTGGCTGCGCTGGTCATCTGGCGACGGTCGACGAGCTCGGCGTAATGGCCGTCTGTCGTCACTCGCTCTCCGGTTGTATATTTTCAAATTTCCTGCAAGGCATTCATATAAAATTTCGTAGTAAGCATGTTTAGGTGTTGAGGCGCCACTTCTTTTTTTGGTCTTCTGCCTTATATATTATTCCAGTTGAACTCGTGTATTTAGCACATAGAGAGATCAATGATACCCACCTCTTTTTCCGGAACTAGGAACAGTTAGACTACAAGAAGTGCTGTGCTACTCTCAAGTATGTGAATGAGATTTGTCCGATCTGCACAAATTGGCACCGCCCAACGCATGTCTACTTACGCGATTACATCTCATCATGAGATTCTGCCGCTGAATCTCAGACGACCTTTATTCGATCCGTCAAACCTTCTTCACGCCATTGACGCCTCAAACAGACCCCGCAGCTGCTCCCTCTCGGCCTGCAGCTCCCGCGCTAAGTTGGGCGCCAGCATGAGCACCCGCTGCTGCGGAATGGTGCCCTCGACCAGCTCGTCCAGATGCTCCGTCCCGAAGCCAAGATCCCGCAGGCCCTGGGGCTGGTCGCCCAGGTCGTCCAGGAAGCGGCGCAGGGCGTCGGCCAGGACCTCGCCGGCGGAGGCGCGCTTGACATTGCTGATATCGACGCCGAAGCAGGCGGCGGCCTCGAGGTGGCGGTCCGGGTTGGAGGCGGCGGTGAATTGGAAGACGGCGGGGGAGGTTACGGCCACGGAGACTCCGTGGGGGATTATGGGGGTGGTCACTTGGTAGCCGGCGTGTTTGTAGCCTGGGTTCTGGCCTGAGATTGGGTAGGACATGCCTGGGTGTTGTTAGAAGATGGGGGGGGGGGCAAGATAGAAGGTGAAAAAAAGGTTTTTTACGAGTATCATTATGGAATGACTTACCATGACAGAGGTGCACACCAGCATTACCAAACCCAACGCCCGCCAGCGTAGCGGCTAATAGCATCTGGCTCTGGGCCTCCATGTCTTCCGGATCCTTGACGGCGCGGGGGAGGTACTTGACGCAGTCCTTGAGGGCCTTGAGTGAGAAGATGTCGCTGATGGGATTGGCGCCCTGGTAGGCAGGCCTCTGGATGGGGTTCGCAGGGCGCGGCATCCTCTCGGTGTAAGGGATGGCTGTCCAGCTCTCGAGGGAGTGGCACAGGACGTCGAGGCCGGAGCTGGCCTTGACTGCGGCGGGCATGGTGCTCGTGTTCAGAGGGTCGCAGATGCCGAGGGTGGGCTTCAGGTTGCGGTGTGCGATGCCCGTCTTGGCGCGGCGGGAGACGAGGTCGAAGATGGCGGTGCCTGTGGTCTCTGAGCCGGTGCCTGCGGTGGTTGGCACGGCGACGAGGGGCTTGAGTGGCTTGTCAATGGGCTTTCCGGCTCCGAGGGGGGGCGTTGACAAAGTCGAGGAAGTCGGCATCCGGGTAGGAGGTGTACAGGTTCATCAGCTTGGCGGTGTCGATGACGGACCCGCCGCCCACGGCCAGAAAGGCGTCCGGGTCAAAGGGCTTGGCCCAGTCTATGGCCTCGCGGATGCTGCTGTCCTTGGGCTCTATCCTCGTCTTATTGAACACCCTGAAGTTGACGCCTTCCCTGGTCAGGCCCTCGCGCACTTGGTCCATGGCCGTCAGCTTGTCAACCGTCTCGTCCGTGACGACGCAGACCCGCTTGGAGCCCATGTTCTTGAAATCCATGCCGACCTCGCGCGTGACACCAGGTCCAAAGCGGATGGACGAGGCTGCCATCTCAAAAGCGTACTCCTTTAGCTGCGAGTCGTCCTGGGGCGTGGCATATTGGCGCACGGCTGCATGGGGGCCCCGTTGGTGGTGATGATGGTGGCCTGGGTTGGAGTGGCATGGACACGAGGGAGGGTGGGTGAATTGTACCGCCCTGAGCAGGTTGACTGCCCTCGTCGCGGCCTTGAAGATTGTGTCAGACTCGGATTGTTCTTTTGGAGCTTGGGCGGGATGAGTGGACAACTTGATAACATGGGACGGGGCACTCACACCTGGGATTACACGGATGGCCGGTGTCATGATGACCTTTTGCATTTATATATGTGTGTGTGTGACTTGTATATATGTATACACAAAGGAATCGTAAGGAAAAGGAGTTTGACTACAGTTAGTGAATATTTGTACACTACGGCTCGAGAAAAGATGAGAGGATGAGGAGGACGAGGATGACGATGGATCGAGGTAAAGCAGGTAGTGAGCCTCCCTCCAAATGGTCACCTCTGCAGTGCTGCGAGCTCGGAAGACAGGCACACCCCCTCACGGGAATTCCAAACGACTACTGCGTTTCTTGTAGGGTACAGTACAAACAGTAGGTGCTTAATAGCAGCAGAATATTGGAGAAGTCATGATGGGACGCTGCGGGGAAAGCGTCCCTCCCTCTTTGTGGAGAACCCCGCATTTAACATTTTCCCCCCACACCAAATAGATACAGTATGCCGGTAATCTCTTTGTGTCTTTTCTTGAACAAGTTGCCGGACAGGTTGGCACCGGCATTCTGTAATGATTATTCACCGGATCTCAGCAATTGTAAGAGAGGAGGGAGGGAAGAGGGCTGTGATGATCGATCTGAGCATGTTTTGGGGTTCTGTTTTCTTGCTTGCCAAGTATTCAACTCGTGACTTCCTTGCTAGAAAGAAACCATCATCTGACATCACCTAAGTACCTCGTCTACAGTAGTAGTCACTTCCCTCTGTGCTCTCCCAAAACATCGTATTGAACTTAACATTAAATGGGTACCCGGACAAACAGTCCCCGTTCTATCAGCATGATCCTCCTTCCACATTCTCCTCCTCCACTGCAGATCTTCGTCCTCGTAGGATTGACCATCCTACCATCGAAGGGATAATCAAATGAGACATGCAGTGTGGTGTATGATGAGGAATGAGTCACACCGTCGAGATCAGGCCAGTCACTATTCTCTCCTCGTGTTGAAAAAGGCATCGCATCCTCAATCATCACCATCATCGTCATGTAGTCCTCCAGTATCAATTGGCCTTTGCAGGAATACAGCCCCTCCTCTTCAACATGGCATCCTCCTCGTCGACCTCTGCGGCTGCCAACAACAAGAGCCAGCAGGATCCGCCCCCGCCAAGACAGCGTCTTCGACAGCTCCTTCCCCACATTGAGATAGGTCATTGGCCCACCGGGCCTCTCAACGGAATCACCGACGTCGCCGGCGTCCTCACCCACACCACCACCCTCCAGCCCGCCTCCAACCCCTCCATCAACACAGGCGTGACTGTTATCCTTCCCCACAAGGACTGGTTTCATCATGCTGTCTACGCCAACGTCTTCCGCTTCAATGGCTCCGGCGAGATGACAGGCTCCCATTGGCTGCAGGAGACGGGCCTGCTGCATTCGCCCATCGTCCTGACCAACTCCTTCTCCGTGGGCGAGGCCTATCGTGGCATCTACGACCACGCCGTCCGCCACTATAGCGACAAGAATGACGGCAGCGTCGACTGGTTCCTGCTTCCCGTCGTCGCCGAGACCTTTGACGGCACCCTCAACGACCTGACCGCCTTCGCTGTGAAGCCCGAGCACGTCGTCGAGGGTATCGCCAATGCCACCGCCGACCTCACCCCGGAGGGCTGCACCGGAGGCGGCACCGGCATGCTCTGCCAGGGCTTCAAGGGCGGCACCGGCACCAGCAGCCGCGTCGTGCCAGGCCTGGGCCCACAAAGCACCGCTGACGAAGGTGCCCCTCCTGAGAGGACCTACACCGTCGGCGCCCTCGTCCAGGCTAACTACGGCCGCCTCAGGGACTTTCGCGTCACGGGCGTGCCCGTCGGCAAGCGCATCATGGAACAGCGCGAGAAGGACAACAACACCGAGGCCCTGCGCCAGCAAGCCATGGTTGACAGGGAGAAGGACAAGAAGGACGGGAGCATCATCATCATCCTGGCCACCGACGCGCCCCCTGCACCCGGCGCAGCTCGAGCGCCTCGCGAAGAGGGCCACCGTTGGCTTGGCCCGGGTCGGAGGATACGGTCATAACCCCTCGGGTGATCTCTTCCTGGCCTTCTCCACGGGCAACAAGATCCCTGTGCAGACGGTGACTGCCGGGGGAAGGTCTGTGGATCCGTTCAAGGCCCGGGCGCTGGGAATCGAGGTGGTGGATGACCAAAGTATCAATGCCTTGTTTGAGGCCGCTGCTGATGCTACCGAGGAGGCGATCTATAATGCCATCTGCATGGCGCAGACGACGACGGGCCATAAAGGGGCTAAGGTGGATGCCATTGATCTGCAGCAGTTGAAGGATATAATGGAAAAAGAGTGAACCATATTTTAGCCTGATTGGCCGAGTACTCTCAGCTCTGAAGCATGCAGCATCAACGATCGTTTACTGGAAATAAAATTGTCTTCAGAAGCGGTGCATACTGAGTCCAATAATCTTGAATATATTGACAAGCAAACTCTTTTCGACATGACGAGGACTCACTTGCATGTTTGCGACAGACACTGAGGATATATGCTGCTAATAGACCGTATAAGTGTCTGCTCATAGGCTTCTGAATCTTGATATGCTGTAAGAAAGCAATACAAAAGCAAGTCCTGGGTCATAATCAAGAGTAATCCTGGCTGATTTGACGTAGTGATATTACAAAAAGAATATGTTCAAACCAAGAGGCCAGTAAACGATCATTCCGTCTACAGCCTCTCGCAGCACAACTGCTTCATTTCTAATTTATTATAGGATACCGTAGCTTGTAGGACACCGCATATGCAACAGGGGGCTGGTACATGCATACTTCTGATCTGAATATACATGTGCTTGGTCTAGAAAATAGCCTACGAATATGATCTCACAAATTATTTCCTGAAGCTAGATGCAGATATAGATATGACATTCTTTGTAATTACTAGTTACCTTTTGATAAAACACGGTCATGCTAGAGGCCCATTCTCGTCACCATATTAAGTCCAACCCTCTTCATATATTACCCAGAATTATGCTGCGTTCTCCTTACAACAACACTGCTGCTCCCTGACACGCATGGTCTGCCATCACGACTAATTACTGGGAGCAAAGCTTCAAAGTCTTGAACTTCCGCTTGGACGCTGTACAGGATGCTATGAATGCCACTACTTTTCCCCGAAGAGGAGCCGCTGCCCTCACTCCATCTAAGGCTGGAGCCTCTCACTAATGGCAAGTCTAATAGATCAGTTCCAGTCACGACCTATCGATAGGATTTGGGGTTTGGTAGTCCCAAAAACAAAAGAAGATATACACGCTGAATATGCTTAAAAACCTCGTGCCGGCCCTTTCTGAGTATCCAGCTCAAGAGTGACAGAAGAAGCGGTTTTGACAGATCCCGCCGATCCAAGGGTACACTTCTAATAATCCAAGAAATGTGTTAATAGCATGACCGGCGACCCTAACTCAGTGAAGTCCGCTCATCTCTCCTTTCCCAATGCAAATAACCCCGTCACCGGCAGACTGGCCCCGTTCCCAACCTGCATTCCCCCATTCACCGCCTTGGTGGTCTTCACGGTTGGTACGTTGCCCTGAGAGGAAGTCTTGTTAGCACAAATACTCACAAAAGAATTCATGTTTTCCCCCCGAAAAAACAAAGAAGTCTTGAGTATTGGGCAGAGCAGTAAAGAAAGGACACACCATCCCCTGATTCTGAGCATCATTACTAGCCAGCCCTAGGCCACTCTTCTGCATCACAAACATAGCCGCCTGCGCCGCATCCTGGTTATACGTAAGATGATCCAGCGTCACCACACCCCCATGGCGAGCACAGATATCATCCTGGGCATTACACAGCGACAGCACCTGCCCGCTCTGCACGCCCGAGACCGCGGTCCCGTTCAGCGGGTCTCCAAAGAGCACGACAGAGGCGATGCGGGACTCGACCGCCGCGGCGTCGCTGCTGTCGGTGCTGTTTGTGGTCGAGGACGTGCTGAGCGTGCCGTTGCTGATGAGACCCATGGCGTTGTGGACAACCTGAGCGCCCTGGCTGTAGCCTGACAGGACCAGCTTTGTGTTGGGGCAGGCGGCTGCCGTCCGGCTGGCGAGCGTGGCCATTACTGCTGAGCCGAAGGGTGAGCCGCCGGCTAGGAACCCGGAGATGGAGGCCGGGTAAGGGATGCCTTGGAAGGCGACCGAAGTGCTTCCGTTGACGTAGTTCCGGAGCGCAGTGAAGAAGGATGGACCAGTGTAGAGGCCCACGTTTCCTGCGGAAGACGAGATGAGCGATCAAATGACACTTAGCCCTTCTCACTCTTCTTTGGTTGAAGAAAATTTAGGGGAAGATGGGCATACCTGGCTCGCCAGTCCCTCTGGCAAATAATACAGCCATCCCAGGACACGTCGCATTCACTCCCACAGCACTCACCGTCTCATTTGTCACTGAACTGCTGTCATCGTCCTCAGCATCAGAGATGTCCAGTCCCAGCAGGTCGACCAGGTCGTTCTCGTTCGTGGCGTTGTGTAGGTCCTCCAGCACTGTTATGAAGCTCTGCAGCAATGAGGCAGCGTCGGTGAGGAGGTCCGATATCTCGCCGCTGATGTTGGCGGCAGCCTCACCAAAGAGACTGTCCAGGCCTCTCTCGTCATGCTGGATGAGTTGCGGTATTATTGCCTGCGGTGTGGCGAGGGTCAGGCCTGATATGACGAGGAGAGTCGAGGTGCTGAGAAGTGTTGATGCGGTAAAGGGCCGCATGGCGGCGTCTGCATTCAAAGATGGGCTGTTGCTGATTTAGGAATTATGTCAAGCAGTCAGTTTTGTCTGTCGGCTTCTGTCCTGGTTGCTCGTGGGGGACCGCGTGATCTGTTCAAGCAATCCAGCGAGGGCTTGTTGGAGGATAGAGATATTTCGTGGTGGCGACCTCGCAAAGTATATCCAAGCCAACGCGGCTGTGCATTCACCCTCAAACAATCATCTGGTGTCAGCAGATAAATCAACAATCACTCGCCTCCCATCCCATGCAGCCCAGCAATCAAGCCTTTTGTTGCACCAAATACAAGCACACAACCTCGCAAGCTTGCCCGGAAAAGTAAAGTAGGGTCCCGCCGCCGTGTGTGTGTGTGTGTGTGTGTGTGTTTAGACACTATATGCTTCAGCTGCTTCAGCCTCGCTGGGGCGGCTACTCTGCACGTAGAGTGTTTCATCTTGGCTCCCCGCTGCCCATGCACCACTGGGGTTGCAGATTATCCCAAATCGTCCCATCTCGGTGGAATCATCCGATAGTCGCGAGACGAGATGAATCCCAGCCTTTGTAGTACTGGTATTCGCCGGTGTAGAGGAGACAAATTAAGTGCCATTATCCGGAACGCCGCAAAGCAAGCAAGCAATGGCCGGAAAAAATCAAGATGTGAAATGACCAAGCATTCCCAAGGTTGGTCATGGATGGGAACAATGAGATACATTAGGCTGGGCACAGAATGAGCAAAGTGGTAGGGACATGATCCAATTCCCTGATGCAGATAAAATATAATGGTATGGTATCTCGCTTGAAAGGCCGCCCATATAAAACAAATGCAAGACTGTATAGCCCCCATCAATAACTCGTCTCGCCCTTTCTGAATGCATTCTTCACCTCCATGCGCGGCCACTCCACCAGTGTCTCGCCGCCGTACACCTCCGTGACAATCTTTACGATTCTCTGGTCCACCTCTCCGTAGTATCCCTCGCACGTCATGGTGATTATGCCCGCCAGGCGAGGGCTCTCGTCAAAGTGCTTGTCGACGCGCTTGCGGAGGGCCTCGATGCCCTTGCGCACCTCACGCGCGTCATAGTGCAGAAGCACCTTGTCGAACGTCGCCTTGTTGTTGGACGCCTGCATGGCGATCATGGCCGGTGGCCTGCCATTCTTGAGCTGATCTTCGATGTTCTCAATCTGGTCCAGCAGTTTGCCGAGGGGCCGGCGCATCACCGCGTCCAGGTAGCGCGAGATGTGCTCGTCCTGCTCCGCCTGTGCCGCCGACTTCCACCTCTCCAGGATCTCGAGGCCGTGGGTGTCGACCTCTTCGATGTAGTGGTGCATGTTCTCAATCAGCAAGATGTGGTAGTTCAAAGCCTCCTTATCCTCTGGATCTGCCCCAGCCCCGGTGGCTGTGTTGCCTATGGCTGGATTCTCTCGCGCGATTACTTTCAGTGAGTCGAACATGGACTTTAGAATGCGGTCATACTCGCGGTCGACGGTGCGACGGACATTCAGGTTGGGATCAATGCCGACGAGCATGTTCTCCACAGCCATGCAGAAGGGCGGGAAGACACGCATGAAGGAGATGACGCCTTTGCGCTTGCTGATCTTGACCTTGGTGTCTTCGATAGCACGAATCTGTTCTTCGACGAATCGCTTGAATTTGCCAAGCAAATTTCCGTGCACTTTTTGCAGCACCGTGTTCAGGAACTCTTGATTGGACTGCGCAATGTCTGCGAGCTTCCGCTCAATGCTGGCCATAACACCAACACCTTGCCTGTGCGTGCGAAACGTGTCAGATCTTGTTCGTGTTCTGCGGTATACGACGGCAATGCAAGGAGCAACTTACAGAGGGCTTTGCACCAATACCCAATCAACCAGATTGCCGAGATCTTTCTCCAAGAAGGGGGAATATCACCTCCATCGACCGCGTTACTCTCCGCGCCAGATCTCTGTCGGGCTCCATGAGTCTATGCCTCTTAAGGTCATTGCCCCTACGGTCCCGAGGACTGACGGCCATGACAGCATCAGGAAAGTCAATTTGATCAAGAGTCGTGGCGTGGAAGAAGTCGATGATGAAATTCTGCTCCATCTCGACCAAGGGGAGCAGATCCTCGAGCACACCCGCAAACACCTCGTAGGGCGAGCTCCGCGACAAGTCGATTGCGCTCTTGCTGGCATCCCCTTTGCTGTCGCCCAGCGGAGAGCGGATTCTGGCAAGTGTCTGGCTTCGCTTGACGGTAAGCTTCCTAGCGGCGATGGCGATACCTTCTTCCTTCTTATCCGACTCCGTATTGAAGAGGAGGGCCTCTTCTCCGGTCGGCTTCCGTGCATTCCTCTTCCACGTATCTAGTGCATCCCGGAACTCCATCTTATAGGTCGGGTGACTGGCATCCTGATACTCCTGAATCAGTCGATTCCAGTTATCCAAGTCCACGTCCCGGGCGTAGAGCATCAGCGCCTCATACTTCCACAGCATGTCTCGGCCAGCATCATGGTTGAGCGGATCAATCTTTTTGTGCAATGCACCCTTCAGTGCTCGTCTGACCTCCTCGTAAGCCAGTGAGAATTCCCTCGCCATGAACTCGACGAGTCGCTGCATGAATATTGCGCTTTCCTGCAGGTACATCTGCTTCTTTTCTTGGACGATACGCATCTTCGCATAGTCACCGTTGAAGTCAATTGCTTGATCACTGCTTGCGTCGCCGGTCTTGATCGCATCGCTGCCACCCATGCTCGGGTCGATCTTGTGCATAGCCTTGTAAAGGGTAACAAGAGCGGTCTCGACGTCTTCGACACCATTCGCATTGTCCAGAGGCGCAGATGACAGAGCCTGAAGGTCGTTCGCGGTGATAGCGCATGTCTCCAGCAGAGACTCGAGTTCTTTCTTGAGCAGCTTCTGGTTGGCGGCCTGTACCTGAAGACCTTGACCTTGGGCCTCGATATAAGCAATGTCATCTTGAAGTGTCTGAGATATATGCATTAGTCTTTGTGATCGGAAACCCAGGACCATTTTGGATGTACTCACGGAAAGCTCGACACCATACAGGGTCAAGAGGTTATCCAGCTCTTCGCATTCCTCGATTGCGGTGTCAATGCCCTTCTTGATGCCATCTACTCGCTCATCTTCTTCCTGGAACCGAGCGAGCCACCCGCCTGCTTGTGCCTTGTTGAGCTCGCGATCGAGATCAATTTTCATATCGTCAAAATTGAGCGACCGCATCTTATCACCGGGAACCCAAGAGAAAAAGTCCAACCACTCTGTAAACTGCGCGGTCTTCTTGTCCAGGATCGACGGGTCGACGCCCAAAGTGGTAAGATATTTTATGTCATTGCCAACCACGAGGGATCGTTTGCGCTCGTCCTGTAGCTCCGCCTCCGGCGTCTTGCTCGGCTCCGGCTTGGGCGTAGCCTTGAGGTCCTGTACACTCGAGGAGGAAAGGCTTGTGTCTGGCCGGGAAACTTTGACTTCTGGCACTTCAGGCGTCATTGGCCTCGACTCTGGTTTCTTCTCAGGTTCGGGCCGGGGAGGAGCAGGCACGACCGCGGTGATGCCGTCGGGTCCATTGCTTTGACTCTGAGCAGCCTTCAGCAACTTCTCGCCCGCTCCTCCAGCACGTGGTTTGAACACACTGGCAGCTGTCGCGGCTTTCCATAACGCCCCTGCCAGCTCATTCTTGGGCTTCCTCGCCCTGATCATCGGGCCTAGGCCAGGACGATGTTCCTCCTCGGGCGACAAAGGCGACTCAGTCGGTGTTTCGGACGGTGTTGAAGCAGAAGGAGGTACTGTCGGGCTGGCGACGGTTGGGCTGTCGACCTTGGCGCCGTTGAGCCCGGCGGGCTTGAGCGGAGTAGTGTCGAGCCTTGGGGGCGGCTCGACAGGCTTGGAGGCGATCTCGTCTATCGGTGGTGTTGACTCAGAGAGCTGAGACCGCAAAGATGGCTTTCTCGGCGACATGCGCTCGATACTCCTCGGTGGCGGCACAACGGGTGAGCTTGGCTCAACAGGATCGCGGGGTATTTCTCGGGAAGGCTCTCGCGACTGTTCTCGTGATTGTTCACGCGATGGTCCGCGCGATGCTTCCCGACGTGTGGCGGTGCTGCTCAACGGAGCAGGAACAAGATTGTCGTCTGGTGGTAACCCTGTAGGCCTCAAAGGATCCATAGGAGGACGCTTTCGCTCCGGCGGCTTCCCTGTACTACTAGGGCTGGGCGTAGGAACGAAGGCAGGTGCAAGCGCTGATGGTACAGGCTCGGGCGCATTGGTATATGGTGAGGTGCCGTTTGGCCTCCCGCGAGACCTCGGCCGGAAGCCCTCTTCTCCGCTCTTGTTGGCCAGAGAAACCGAATCCTGACTCCCATTGTTTACACCCAACCTCTGTCTCAAAGGAGGATCTTGACTTCGGAAGTTCCGGGCAGAGTCGATGCTAGGGGCAAGGCTCGCTGGCGATGACCTGTTATTGGGAACCATGGGGCCCCGTGACGGCGTCCGAGCATACTCTGGAACGGCATTGCCACTGCCATCGAACCCGGGGACGGCGCTGGGTGCCTGGCTGGAAGCTGAATTGGGAACAGGTGGCCGGCCTGGAGATGGAGGGATAGGAGGTCTTGCCGGAGAGACCGGGGGTCGGTTGGGCGATGGTGAGGGTAGGTTTGGAGTTTGGGCAGATGGCGTCCGTCTAGCAGCTCCGCCAAGCACCTGGTCCAGCTCGCGCTGGTCGAAGTTGGTGAGGACTGGAACACGGCCACCAGTATATTTCCCGTAGATCTTGATCAGACTGGCGATAAAGAACTTCTTCTCCCTGTCTGTCTGAGCCTCCCAGTAGTACGCCTTGCCGAGAGTAACGACAAAGCCGTTCTCTCCTGCCCACTGGCGGGCATCAGGAGCGACATTGGGACCGGTATAGGACTCGATGGCGGATAGGTCGTCGAGGTTCCAGGTCTTGCCTATCGAGAAGGTTCCGTTCATATTCTCCTTAGTCTTATGCACCCTAACTCTGCCCGACTTCCTCACGGCAACGATGATGACACGGGGCTTCTCGGACTGGGGGGTCCTCGACTGCGGCGGCGGGGGGCTCGTGGGGTTGGTCGAGAACTCGAGGATCCTAAGGTGTGTGATATATGTCTCCTGGACTATTTAACCGAGCTTCATCAGTACTTGAGAGTCGATCGGATATTGACGATGTGAAGATGGAGAGAATGGGGGGCGGACCGGAGCCATCTTCGTCCCTCTTGCTGAAACAGCTGTCGATGATGCGTCGCTTCTCATCCTCGAACCGCTCGGCGCGGCTCATGCCCCCAGACATCGTTATCACATTCGCTGGTCATGCATTGAAGTTGGAGCTGGGTGAGGGATGTTGCAAGCCAGAGAGGACCGGGTGGTGGGAGGAGTGGCAGGACCCGTAGTCGAGGTAGGTCGAGGGCTCGCCGTCGAGGTCTGGTGCTGTCGCAGTTGAGTTGGGTTTGGGGGGCTGCCTCGTTTCGTTACAGATGCTCGAGCCGCGCACTGGCATGCTCCAGCAGATGGGAGCCCCAGTAAGGTTTAGCGCTGCTGCTCTACGAAGGCCGCTGCCGCACCCACTAACGGGCACACTGCATTGACTAGGGTCTCTGTATTCTTCACCAACAGTTGGGAGCATGTGAAGAACAACCTCGAGTCCTTGACGCTCATAGGTCCTCTTTCAATCCTTGTTCTTTGTGTTTGAATGTATAGGAACAAAAGGTGCATGTCTTCATGATGGAATGTTCTTCTCTCTTTTCTATCTTGAGTATCCTGTTATACCGTATGCAGGAGATTCTTGTGACTCGGATTTTGTCTTGGACAATAGGGCTTGTAACTCGATGCAAGGACAGGGTGTCAGGCAAGGATCAATTTCTATTTACGCCCCAGAGGTTTCACAAAACGTCATGTATATGTATCGATGAAAGTCATGGCTCCCTTTCCAGAGCGCTGCAGGTCTTCTCACACGCCCTACTGCGGAAATTATACCCGAGTTGCTAGGCTTAGGGCCTAATAATGGTGTCACAATACTCTGCTAACAGCCCCAGTAAAGAAACATCAGCTTCAATGCTCAGCCCAACCAGATCGCCATTTGGTCAAAACATATTATATAAATTACTACCTTCTGCAATGCTCCGCCAGAGTAGTCTGGTCTGATCAATATCTCCAAGCTGATTGCAGTATTGAGTGCTCAGCCCTGTGAAGTCGCCGACTGAGGTGTCATATTTGAGAGCTCAAATCGTCATCAGGAGATCGACTTTGACCATTCAAATCGCATTCCCTTCTATATATGGATCTACGGCATGCCTTCTTAGGCTCTGCCGGTCTGACGTTCCAGTTCATGCAAGGTAGGATGAGTTCTCATGAGTAGCAGCTGGTGCAAACATCTTGAGATGAATAAGGACCAAGTGTTCTCCAGGCGTATATCATGGTTTCGGCTAATGCTGTGGTCCTATGCGTTGGCGCATATATTCATCACACACCAGACGGTCCAGCGCTTGGTGAGATGCATCTTCGTCGCTGTCTGCCGAATATTACAGCCAGTCAAGTGAGCCTGCTCCATGTCAGTGCTCATTCTGCATATGGCCCAGTCTGACATACATTGATACATACCTCCCAACCGTGAACACAGCGTGCACATTTTGAACTCGAAGGATGTGTAGTATCCCACGTAATGGTTTTGCCAGTTTATTTCTTGTTCCGATACTCAATGGGCAGGTCCATGCCCACGCGTCTCGCCGTCAACCGTACCCGCTCCTCCTCGTCCATGCCCATGCCAGGGTTATACCTCTCCAGAAGAGTTACATACGTCCTTTGCGCTCGGACATATGCGAGATACTGCTCTGCCTGCGCAACGGCGAGCTCGCCGACAGCCGGCGACTTGGCTGGGTCGAAGTGCTCACGCAGGCGCTGGTAGACTGGCGATCGCGCGCTGGAGAGAGTTGCTCGCGGTGGTAGCTCGCGCAGGAATGAGCGATAAAGCGATCGTAGTTGTGAAGATGAGGATGACATGATTGCGGGTTTTTCTTTCCTTGTCCAACGAATTTGGTGTTGGTGAGAGCGAATGTCGACCTCCTCTCAAGTTCATCAAGTTTCCGCCCCATAATTCATGCTATCGATAAATCGCATCGACAGGGGGGTGGGTTGTTGTAAGTATCAGTGACAAGCCTGCCGCAAGTGTAAGTTTGCCGGCCGGGATCGTCATGTTTTGCCGCGACCGTGAAATTTCCCATCGGCAACCTCACAAGACACACCCATCACATCACCAACCCATGACGATCACGACCACTCCTCTTCAACCCACCCTCACCTCCTGACCCGACCACCTGGGGTGGCAGAGCCGCACTGCGCATGCGAACATGCCCTCACGTGGCCACGCTAGGTTGTTGGCCATGCATCCAGCCCTACGGCCAGTGCTACTGCAGGCGGCCTTGGTCCCACCCTCCTTCAATCTCCCGCCGATGCTCTACCTGTCGCAGACCAGATCGTATGCGAAGAAGACGGTACCCTCCAAGAAGACCACATCAAGATCCTCCTCAAGATCAGCAAGCCAGGTTCCTTCGAGGCGAAAAAAGGCTGCTGCCACCACACCACCTCCAAAAAAGAAACCTCTCCCCTCGTCCCCCCCTCCCCGTCGCCGAGATCGACTTAGACGAAGTTCCCCCGCCCGCCCTCTCCTTCCTCCCCACACCACCTCCCGACTCGCCGCCCAGCGTGCTCCTCGCCGATGCACCCTCTCTAGCCGACATCACCCGCTCGACAGCTCTCTTTCGCAGCCCTAAATTTCTCTACTCCGCCCCGCGCTTTCTCCACCTCCCAATCAACACGCGCATGCCCGAGGTCTGCATTCTCGGGCGGTCCAACGTAGGAAAATCCACCCTGATCAACGCGCTTTCGGGATATGGCGGCAAGAAGGCCGGGGCGGCGCACGGAAACGCTGCCAACAGGAAAGGGCTGGCCATTACGAGTGCGAAGGCAGGGTGTACCAAGACGATGAACGCGTATGGGTTTGGACCGCCTGCGAGCGTCAAGCCACTGACAAGGGAAGAGCAAGAGCAGAGGAAGGAAGGAGGTAGGGCGAGGGCTGACCGGAGAAAAAAATCCAGTGGCGGCATAAAGCCGGAGGGTATGCCTAAACATAGTCTTGTGCTGATGGACATGCCTGGGTACGGGTTGAATTCGAGGGCGGATTGGGGAGAGGAGATCTTGAAGTACCTCAACCGCAGGGATATCCTATCTGGTGCTGTGCTGCTGATCGATGCGGTCGCCGGTGTGAAGGAGGGAGACAGGATGGTGCTCGAGGTGTTGAGGGACGCCGGGCTCAAGACGAGTATTGTGTTGACCAAGGCGGATAAGCTGGTCACAGATCCGGACCCAGAGCTGTGGCGGGAGAGCGTACAGCTGAGGCAGGCGTGCTCGCATATCTATGAGGAGATGAGGCAGGTCGAGAAGAAGGGCGAGATGGACTGGTTCGAGGGTGATGGCTGGACCCCTGAGATTTTTGTCACTGGTGCAGGCGATTCAAAGATGGGTGGCATGGGCATCGATGGGGCGAGGTTGGCGATATGTCGCCTTGCCGGGCTCATCGCGGAGCCGGTGAGAAAGGTCGAGGTACAGCAGCCCGAGATTGTACCGTTTGACCAGCTCGTGTTTGCTGCCCCGTCCCTAGCACCCAAGTACGAGATACAGTCACAGCCAGCCGAGGAGGCCCTAGAAAGAGAGCATATCGGCAGAGGCAGGCTCAGGTCTCGCAGAGTGGACAAGAAGGTTGATCCTTTGAAAGCAATGGAGGCGGCTATATTTCGGCCGAGGAGAGGGAAGCAGCTTGGCGAGGCCTCGTTTTGAGATGCGAACAATCCAAGCACGATATGACAGAGCAATGCAGCAAGTCATACAGAGAAGAAAGATATGGTGGCCAACGATTTTTGGTTGCATCAAAGACCAGATAGACACGCTACTTGTAGGCTATGTCCGTGAGACGAAGGTCATATATACCCCTGATTGTCTGAAGATGCTGCCTCTTGAGACGGTGCATTAGGTGCACGCTACGAAGGAACTATTCGATGTGCCTATGATCAGTCTTGGCGTCGTTCCCGCTGCCGACCTCTGTCGACCCTTTCTTCCACCGGCACACCACTGGTGCCCTTTGCAAACCGATACCGAGGCCAGAACACGTCTCTGAGGTTATCCCAGAAGCCCAGGTCATACAAGTTGTCCACCTCCTCCAACGCTCTCACTTGTGTCCAAGGCCCCACGCCGGGGATGTTGGTGCTGTCCGCCCGCGGCGGCCCATTCTCCGTGTGGATCATGATCTGCTGCGTCTCGACGGGCCATTTCGTCCATGCAGGCTCGAAGCGCAGGTCCTTCTCGCGCGCGGGTGACATGCGCCGCCTGTAGGCACAGCCATCGGCGATGTCGAGTTTCCAGTCGGACCACTTAAGGGACTCGTTGGTTGTCGTCCCCGCCCAGATCACTGATGGTCTCGTTAGCAGTCTGCCTTTTAGGCTTATTTTTTCTTTTCTTTTTATCTTTTGCCTTTTGTCTTTCGCTCCTTTTCAGATATATATATATATATGTGTGTGTGTGTGTGTGTAGAAAAAGAGGAAGAAAAGGTAAAGGCAGGTAGAAGTTTATTGACGTACTGTATATGTTATATGCCCACAAACCCCAGACAAGCGGTGCCGTCAGCAGCATAAGCAGGGTCACGGCACCCATGCCCACGTTACTCTGGAGGGCGTGTGACCACAGCAAAAAGTACGTGTTCCAATCATAGTTGGACGCAGCGGGCGGCCACATGGAGAAGTCCGGATACTTCACCCTGATGGCGAGGCTCAACAGGGTCAGCCCCAGGCACGTCCCATAGGTGAGGAGCACGGCCGTGCTGAGCAGCAGCAGGATGAACCAGTGCAGGTTGCCCGCGCCCACACAGTTGTTGATAAAGATGCAGTGGTGGTCCGACTTGGCGATGCAGTGCTTGCAGATGCTACAGTGCTTGGACCGGGCAGGCTTGAGCAGCTGGCATGTTCGGCAGTGTGTGCCCGGGTGGAACATGGCGAAGTCGAAGGGGTACTGGGCCATCTGGAAGGAGTGATTCGCGGGCGTGACGTAGCCTGGATCCGATGCAGCGGAGAGCCAGAGGAAGACGTAGGGACAGGCGATGGCAATAGCGACGGTGAGCTGCTGTGTGGCGCTGAGGAGCGGCCAGACGGTGGGGAGAAACAGAATCTCACCGCCAAGGAGGAGGGCAATGTAGAAAATGAGGACGGTCGGGTGTCTGTCATAGAGCATGTGGTTGCCGAAGCGTCGTATGTCTGAGCTCAGCCGGCCTCCTGTGGTCTTTTGGTCTAGGACTAGCACGGCACTGGGGAGGGTAGTCCACAGGAAGCGGTGGAGCCATGATATGGGCGTGTTTCTGAGGAAGGAAAATCAGTCATGAGTACTGCCTGTCACGTTTTCTTTCCTTCTCGTCTTTTTTCCCCTCTCTCTTTTTCCGTTTTGTAATAAGAAAAATAAAATAAGGACAGGTCACAGGGAACGAGAATCATTTACCTCAGAGCAGGTAGTCTGCCAAAGAAGGCAACAAATGTCATGAATGAGATGAACAAAATGAGTAGAACGATAGTTGTGAGGGTATCCATGACTGTGAAGGAATGATTGCGGTTGTTGCCACTAGTCTCATTGTCTGATAATATAAAATAAAGTTTGCGTGACAGGGCCAATCGCAATGTGAGGAAGACAAGAGCGATTGAGACGAGGTAGGGACTGCTGGTACAGCAGCACCAAGCACATTGGGCTTGAATGAAGGGAGAGAAGGGAGAAGAGATTACAAAAAAGGAAGAAAGAAAGAAAAAAAGAGAGAGAGAGGCTTGGTTCAGGTGCTTGAGGCTAGGGCTGAGGCTGACGTGGTTCCTCCTCGACCCTGGCCAGTTTCATGAGGAGCTAGTGAACAGAAAAAGAAGAAAGGAAAAAAAGAAATCGTGACAATTAGAACGTGGTCAGTCTGGTCAGCAAGTGAGCTCTTGTAGAGAACACAATCCATCAAGTGTGAGCTAAACAATGATCATGCCCAAGATAGCCATGTGTTCTGAGAGTTGGACCTTGTACATAGTATCTTTGCGAAATTGTGAAACTTGGAAGTCACTCCCTGTGTTTAGGCACAGAAGGCACCTCCCACCCCCCCTGGGAGCAAGGTAGGCCCTGCAGGGGGTTGCCGGGGTGTCTTGACTGCCCCGATAATTACATGACCACACGGGTAAGTGTGGGGGCCCTCTAGGGAAATTCGCGACCACACCTGAGCTGGTCTAAACACCATCACGCGTCGCCATCACGCAGGTACGATTCTGCCTGTGACTCTGCTGTGTCTGCCCAACATCTCGATGCATTTCTCATGGCATTTATCTGTTAAAAAGAATGGAAGCCATGGAGCGTCCTGGGTGTCTTCTCTGATCAAGAGCCTCAGTGTCATGGACTGATCTTTTACCGACGATTCACTCAGCATTTACAAAAGAGCAGGAGCCATCTTTCACCAGAAGCCCCCTCACCTGCGGTGCTCTCCCCACGCTGGTGTATACACAAGCCAAGGCCAACATCACCAATTTTCTCCTCCTGTATCGATTTCTCGCCCTTTCATCTATATTCTACCTACTCTCTGCCGCAACTTCGACCTGCTTCTTTCACCACACCCCCATCTTCTTGCTGCCTGCGTTAGGGTTAGGGTTGATCAGCTTCACAAGACAAGCACGATGCCCGTTGTATACGACGGGACCAACGGCGCCGGTCAGGGCGACCTATTCAACGGGCTAAGGTTATGGATATCGCACCGTGTCCCCATGCGCGGAAAATGGGTGGCTCTCGTGCAGGTGAGAAACGCGATTCTCTCTCCCGGTACCCTCAAGGCAAATGACACTCATGAAATCTATCCACAGGAAAATGGCGGCCAGGTCGTGCCTTTGGAGAAGTCTGCCGACATGATGATTGCTGATCACGTCAAGAGAGCCGGTGTAGGACCTCCCCCTGGGTCTTACTCGTACAGGTGGATCGAGTTCTCGGTCAAGAACGGTGTGCTGGAGAACAAGGATGACTATCTCATCGGGCGACCGGAGGGAAGCTCCAGAAACGTCGGCGCTGCCGAGCAGACCAAGTCAAGCCGTACCCCGTTCAGCCACGAAGATGACTTGATCTTGACGAGATGGGTCATGGTGAAGGAGAGTCTTGGTACCCAAGGTACCAGTGGCAATGTCATGTACAAAGAACTCGAACAAAAAGTAGGTGACCGTAGCTGCTTGATGAAGACGCAAGGTTTCTGACATCATCTAGTATCCGCATCATACGTGGCAGTCCTGGCGAGAGCGATGGGTCAAAACATTGCGCGACAGGCCCCGTCCTCATGTCCCCAACGAAGAGCTCGAACTCCAGACCACTGAAATCCAAGCCTCCAACGTCCGTGCCACCGAAACCGGGACCGCTCACGCCGCTCCTGTTATTGATGCTGCTAATTCCCCTCAGAGGCAATATCGACGTGGTGCGGTGGGCTTGGACCAGGTCTCTGAAGCGCGCCCGAGGCCTGGCAAAAACCGCTTTACTGAAGAGGAAGACCAGATGCTGGTTAACTACATTCGGGCAAATCCCAATGCAAAGCTCGGTGGTAACAAGATTTATCAAACTTTTGCAGAAAAGGTATGCCATGTCACCGCGTCCTCCTTATATACAGTGTAGTCTGATCGTCGCGTAGCATCCCTCTCATTCGTGGCATTCATGGCGTGATCGATGGGTCAGACACTTGAGTCTGAGGCAGGCCGAGGATGACGAGCGCTCGGGAGCCGGAAATTCGGTGGCACCGGCACAAACATCCGAGAGCGCTGGCGAGGATCAAGAACAGCTGCGGTTCAGGGCGAATGTACCACCAGAACACGCCGGTCCGACAGCGACAAGGAACGCTGCGGCTCCCAAAGACGATACCCGATCCCACGATGCCACAGAAGCAGCAGGTCCAGTTGCGCGGCCTTTGGTACCCGTACAAATGCCGAATCCTAAATCCGATGACGAACGACTGAAAAGGCAGATGCAGGCCAGAAAGGAGTCCAGAAGAGAGCCCAGCGCCGTCATGCGCCTTCAGAACCTTGTGGCAGTAGACCAAGCTCAACTTGAGGCAGCTGTTGTGCCTCTACAGTCTCTCATGCGGGGCTACTTATCGCGAATGAGGCAAGCCGAGAGGTCGACGGAAGCCATGACAGCGGTAATGGAAGACGACCTGGTCGATAACATTGAAGAAGGCAGCCAGGAAGCCCAATATTCTCCGGAGGCCATGTCACGTCTGGATGACCCAGCAAGGATACAATTCTACAGTGATTTTAGTGACTATCTTGAAGTCAGCGGGTCCGAAGTCGACCTGGAACCGCTCATCAACGGACGAATCATTGATCTCTGGGATCTTTACAAGATCGTAACTCAGCAAGAATGCCAGCCTGAGGAACGGGACTGGCACCAAGTTGCGGAGGATATGGGGTTTGATGCTGAGAACAGTCCCATTATAATATCAAATTTGCGGGACTGCTTTGAGGATAACCTGGCGGATTTCGAGGAGGCTATTCGGGCCTTTGAGTATCAAGATGACGGGTTTGAAGCAGCAGAGGCGGACGAGGGGGCGCCTGAGGAGAGTCCACCTGACGAGACACCAGAAGTCCCATTGACGCCGGATGCCATGGCAGCACCTACGCAGCCTCTTTCTGAGCTGCCCTCTCCGGCCTATCACTCATCACCGCCCATAGCAGGATCTAAACGGTCTCGACAGCACTCCGAGCTCCTCAAGTCTGACCTCGCCTATCCGTCAAGCCCCTCCAACAAGCGCCGCCGTTTAGACAAGAACACTGTCATACCACCAACACCAGAAGAGAAACTCGTGTCCTCACGGGGCCAGCTCCGCCACAGTATACCACAGGACGGATCATCACCACTCAGATTTAGAGCTCATGCTGTGGGTGAGACAGTCGAGATCAGCTCGGCTGAGGACTCTGGAGGTCTGCTAGATGAAGAGATACAAGCTGGTGAAGAGGCAGACGAGGTAACGGCATTACACCCCTCGAGAGAGGAGGTTGACGATTCGGGAACAAAAGACTCTCCCATTGGCATTGGCTTCGAGCAAGATGATCATGATCAAGCCGAGCGCGATGAATTCAGTCCATCACAGCAACTCCTGCTTGAAGCGGGTGCATTCGATACACCTGCACGTTTCCTTCCCAAGAGCCGCATTGGTGGCACGCGGGAGAGGAATGAAAGCACTTTACCAACAGGTGAGAGGCGAGGCACCCCGGCCCCTGACACCGTTGTCCCTCGAGCTCCTGTCAACGGAAACGCAACGAAGAGGACACTACCACCACAATACCAGCGGCATGATATTATGAAAGGTCGGAACAACACTGTGCAGGCCCCGTCACGAGCGAGCCCCTCCACACTAGGACGACCTGCAGGAACCCCTCCTACTCGCGCTACGAACAAGACAGCGCCAATGAGCAGGTTCTCTGCTAGCTATAGTGCGCAAATACCTGTGGGGCAGGCTTCGTCAAGGTTCCCAGCAGTCCCATCGTCGGCACCACCCGACATCTCCAACGGACATAGAACAAGCGACACTCAAAAAACATCCAGCCTTGATCTACAAGCTGTGGAAGCCCAGTATCAGCACTTCCAGGCCCTGGGATATTCAGGGGACCACATTACGCTGGCTCTCGATGCCTCTATATGCCAACGAGGCCCCATGATAGTCGCTTTGAACAGCCTGGCCCACGGCCGCGGGATCCCAGAGAATGAGCCTGGGGTGTGGAGCCAACGCGACATGGACGAGCTGAAGATGATAAGGATATACGAGCGCCGGCGGGGAAAAGACGAGAAACAAGCAGGAGCTCGTGAGGATAGTAGAAAAAAGGTCCGCATCTGGCAAGCACGTCACAGGCTGGAGTCGAAACACGGCAAGAAGATGGTCGAGTATCGAAACCAATACCTTGATTTACTGCATGGGCCAGCAGATGGACTGGCGTGACGGCCGATCGTCGCCAAGGGTGCGGAGATTCAATAATGTATGCATACTCAGATGGATCGCCTTTGGAGCCAATGGCCGCAACCTAAATACTCCTTCAGTAATTACAAGTGCTCGCTCGGACATGGTTTCTGAGTTACAGTGATAATACCGTGGGCTTTGTGTGAAGAGGGAATTCTGAAACATGTATATCGTGGTATCATGAAAGCCAACATTTCCCACTTTTACGTCGCTGCTTCCTGGTTCTAATCCCTCGCCAGCTCGTAACCGTAATGCCAACCACTTCCCTTGATATCCTCTCTGACCTTGTAGTTCTCCTCTGCGATCCTCAGCACATCCAGATCGACCTCAACATAACTGACGCCATCCTCATCCAACCCGAGCTCCGTACTGTCGCCCTCCCGCAGGGCCTTCAGCCTACCCTGGATCGGCATAGCGACCTGGCTGCAGCCGCCCTTGTTGCAGAAGACCACGGCACAGGTATTCTCAAACGCCCTGCTCACGATACAGCTATCGAGGAAAACCTTCTCCGAGTCCGGGTTCAGCGCAAGCCCGACCTCGTCCAGGTCCGTGATGAGCCAGAAGGACGGGATCAGCACCAGCTGCGCCCCGTCGGCGATCAGCGCGCGGAAGGCCTCGGGGAACGCCAGGTCCCAGCACACCAGCATGCCCGCCCGCACGGGGCTGCCGTCGGCGTGGGTCAGGGGCGTGTCGAAGGCGCTGTGGGGCTCGTGCCGGCCGGGCGAGAGGTGCGGGCGCTCCGGGTGCCAGAGGTTCTTCTTCTGGTACGAGGCGGTGACGTCGCCCGTGCCGGCGGCGACAAAGTGCGCCATGTTGCGCAGCTCGCGCCCGCCCAGGAGGGAGCGGGCCCTCTCGCTGATGGGGTCCGGGGTGTGCTCCGTGGCCGGGTGCGCCTCGCACACCGTCCCCGGCACGATGGAGATGTCGAGCTCGCGGGCGAGGGCCTGGTACCGCGCGAGGTAGGCCTCGGAGTCGGCGCAGGCGGTGATGAAGTCTGGGTGGTCTGGCACCCAGGACGTCAGGTGGTACTCGGGCAGGATGGCGAGGTGGCAGCCTGCTGCGGCTGCCTTGCGGATCTCTGACTCGGCTTTTGCGAAGTTGGCTGCTGGGTCGACGGGCTGGGGGGTTGTGTTAGTGGTGTGTGTCAAGAGTGAAGCGTGATGTAAGTGAGAATGGGGAAGTCTAGATAAGGCAGGGAAAGAGAAAGAGAGAGAGAGAGAGAGAGAGGCAGTATGAAACGAGGCAAAGACATTGGGAGATGAGGATATGCAAAAAGCTCAACGTGCTCTTGAGGCTAGGCTTGCCGCCTCTCTCCCTATCTGTTGCTCTTTACATAGACACTATGGAGCTATATCACAGTAACTCCTCATAACCCACGGGGCTCTGCGCAAAAGACAAGGAAAAGAGATGCTCAACCAACCTTTGGCTGCATTTGAATCAGCGCAAACTTGTAGGTGGGCGCCATCTTGATAGAGAATAAGTTTGCACGGGCGGCTCTAGAAAATGACACTCTTCTTTGCTGCTGCTATACACTCTCGACGCAACCACCTGAAGAGGGAATGATCAAAGTGAAGCGATCAGTGATCTATGTATATATATAGATGGGCAGCAGATATGTGAAGTCGCCGGTTGGTGTGAGCGATAACCGGAGCCGAACGGCTGAACGGTGGAGACCGGGTCGTCCTCTGTAGCTCTACAGCGGCAGGACCTGTACTGCACTAGCGGGTTCTATCAAGCCCAGTGAGCCTTTTCGAGGCAAAGAAAGATTATTCGTTAAGACAAGCACGCAAATCCGCGAGAATGGGTTGAAAAATTCAAGTATCACGAGAAGAGAGGGCAGCATCATTTTGACAGCGTCATAGGCAGGAGGATTATGGAGAAAGTGTATTGGATATCAAAGGCTTATTTCTGGCTTCATTCTATATCTGTTTCTTTCTATCCTTGTGCCGCCATGGTCACTGGAGTGACCTGTATCATCCAACAGATTTGTGTATGCCTTGGTGCGGGGAGAGAGCTCAAAGAACGGTACCGAAACTGTAGTGATGTTAGCAAGCTGCAGTGGGCCGAGATCTGGCAATGGTGTCGGCGACTTACCCGAAAGTCCGCTTGATGCTGTGCACGTAGTAGTTCTGCCAGTTCTCCTTGGTGACCTCCTCCTGGCCGACGGGAACGCCAGTCCAGTTTACCCGCATGACGGTCACGCTGTCAACATCGTTCTGGTCGAACTCAATCTCCAGCGTGCTGTGGTGCCCCGCTGGCCATTGTTGCAGCCGCCAGCTCTGCACAATCTTCTTGTTCCCCTCCAGCTCCAGGTACTCGCCCGTCACGTTGCCGCCAAAAATCTCAAACTTGCCGCCCTTCTGAGCACCCTCAAACACCTTGGGCGGTGCGCGTGTGAAGGCCGCGATCCGCTGCGGGTCGGTGAAGGTCTTGTACAGCTCCTCTGCAGTTGTCCGGAACTCCTCCGAGTCTGTCACTGTGGTAGTGTTGACAACAGCGCCGCTGTCGGACTTTTTGGTAACTGTGGCGGATGTGGCAGGGGCTGATGGCTTCTGAGGGTGTATCTTGGGCGTCGAGAAGCCGCTGGAGGGGTTGGAGCCGGGGGCGTGCTGGATGTCCTTGCCGTGCTCTGCTATCAGGGCCGGGGCCAGCTTGAGGAATTCCTTCCGCAGCTGGGGCAGGAGCTTGGCACGAACCAGGTCCTTGACAGGCTGCTTCTCTTTGGACTCGGAGTAAATGTCGACTTCGAACTGTCAGGGCCATCGTTAGCGTGGGGAGGCCCCCCAAGAGATCGGGTCCGTGGTAGGGGCAAGGGATACGTACCACGAACTCGTCCTCTTCTGTGTCGTGTGCCACCTCGGGAACGGTGATTGTGCCCGAGACGTCCTCAACGTCGGCAGTAGAGCCAGAGTACTCTAGCACCAGCTTAACATCAAAGATGGTGATCACCTTGCCTTTGCGCTGTGACACATCGACATCACCATCTGAGCTGACAACCTTGCTGATCTTTGCCTTGGTCTCGCCATCCTCAGCCTCAATCTTGGTCAGATTGTCTTCGAACCATTGCCTTGCCCAGGCAGAGACGTCCTTGTTCACCCAGTGCCAGTTGTTGGGGTTGTGGAGGACCATCTTGTCAGGATTGGTGGTTGGGCGTGCTGTAGATCTGGTGGCGTAGCTTGGACGCGATGCTCGACTGGCACGTGGGGCTGTTTCTCAAGACCGATGTCTGTAGTCGGCCAGTTGAAGGTCAGCCGACGCTGTTACCAGGGGATGGATGCAGTGTGGGAGCTTGAATGCAAGAGGAAGAAGCAGCAGTTCGATCAGAGACTGTGTAACAAGAAGCTTGGTCATCAAAGGAGAGAGTACTAAAAACCCTATGACTGGTGCCAGCTGTATATTTCATCACATCGAATACACTTCAATTGGCTGCAAGAAACTCGAAGGCCAAAAAGAAAAAGAGAAAAAAGAAAGAGAGGCTGCACATACCGTTGCTCGTTTGGATGGTGACTGCTGAAGCAGAGAAAAACTGGGAAGGGAGGGAGAGGACGTTGTGTATTTCAATCAGGGGAGAAATGTGAGGTTATCGTGGTGGTTGAGGTTGTGGTCGAGGTGGGAGAGAGCCGACTTTCTGCTTTGAGGGCGCAGCGGAAGAGCTGGGAGGAAATCCAGACGATTCCATACCGTTCTGCGAGGCTGCAAAAATATAGCAGCAGAAGCTGGCCCCTGCCCCACCTCCCCTCGGGTGCACGTCAAGTCAGTAAGCCTAAGCAGTCCCCCTCCATTGCGGCTTATGCCTTGGCCAGTCAGCCTTGCTCAGTGCAGAACCACATATTCGAACAGATGGTCTTGCTGGATCGCAATCCAACAAGCAAACGCCAGGCTGCCCTGACAGATGTGTTTTCTTTTTTTCCCTCGGTGGTCGGGTTGGAGTTTTTGAGAGAAAGAGAGTGTGGGAGAGAGAGCAGAAATTTACTCGCACAGAAATTTAAGCGACGCTATCTTAGTGGGGCCGCCTGCCCCTGCCCTGCTGTGGAGTGCCGCCAGTGCCCGCTACAGTATGCTGTTGTATCAAGTCCTGCCGGACGGTAAGCTCTTACAACGCGTAGAAGACATGATGAGCAAAGACGGTGGCTTCGTGCAGAGCAGCCAAAGGACACATTGCTGAGGTCACCACGTCGATTTCCCGCTGGTCTGCATAGATCCAATTGTGGTGCTCGATCAGAGAAAAAGGTTGCTCTATTCGATGATGATAGCTGAAGAGTCCCTAGGTTCACCAATCCTCTCTCTCTCTCTCTCCCCTGTCTGCACCCTTCATCTTTCAAACAGCCCTCTGTGGGACCGGATCCTGCAAGGTTTCCATCAGGTATTCACTGTCTGTACCAGCTCTCCTCGACCCTCGCATGGCCAGTCGCGTCAAGTCATATGGCGGCGCCAGGACGCCCAAGAGATCAGCCCACCTGAAGACCTTGCCATACGTCTTGACACAGCGTCCCTGAACAATCACATGCCCCAGGACCTCACAGGCAATCCCAGGCTGCCGAAAGATAGCCTCCATATATCTCCCTGCCTCCTTGCGGTCCCTCACGATTCTGTGCAGCACCGGCTCCGTCTGGATCATCTCGCTCGCCATATACATGGCCGTCACCCTGCCCATGATGCCCGATCCTAGCACCAGCAAGAGGATCACCAGCGCCGGCTCGATGGTGATCAGCGTCGCGCTGGCGAACAGCCCTGTGCCGAAGGCGAATGCGCCGACTGACAAGATCTTGGATAAGGTGCGCAAGAGTGCGTGCCAGTTCGAGACGCGGTTGATCGTCAGGAGGACGTAGAAGGGCTCTTTCGCCGAAGTCCAGGTCGGCGCGTCTATCCACACGCCCCCGGTCGTATTGTAGCCCTTCTCAAGAGCAGCGAGGATGTCCTCGGGGCTCTTGAAGCTGTCGCGCTGAGGAAGTCCCTGAGGCGGCACTGACGGCTGAGAACTGGGGGAAACGAACGGGAATCCCGCCTCACCTCCACCAATGGGTTTCCGTGAAATCCTCTTGCCTTCCCCAGAGGGTGTAACTGTTGTCCCTGTTGGGACATTGGTCTCCGTAGATATGGATCCATGACCGCCATCCTGTGCCGGGGGAATAACCCAAGGCGTGTCAGGGTCTACCGTCACCTTGGGTGCAAGCCAGACGCGGATGGTCCACGTCTTGGTGAAAGGAACGCCAACGACATTTTCGAGTATCGATGAGCTGGCCAGGACTGCGAACCATATATAGGCCCATCCAGGGAACTGTCGTATTTTGGAGAGAGTCAGTAACACAAGTCTCGTCCAGTCTTGACACTGTAGATGCCTCCTGCCGGAGGTTGATGTTACGGCGGCACTTACATCGCACCACCAAGGAATGATCCCGCTCACGCTCGCCAGGTGACAGGCAACAAAGATGACAGCAATCCACAGACACTGCAGGACCACGCCCGCGCCGATCTTCACCCACGAGCTGGTCCCGGTCTCCTTGCGAGCCCGCGCCAGCACCTTCCTGGCAAAACGCTCCCCCTCGGTGAGCTTTGCGTCCGCCTCGTCCCTCTCCAGACCATCACTTCGTCTCTCATCTGCCGGCGCCGCCATCATAGTGTCATACTGGAACGCCTCGATGTTGTAGTCCTCCACCCTGTTGGGAACAAAACTCCCTCCCAAGGACAGCAGCATCGACAGCATTCCGCCCAGGGGGAACAGCTTGTACAACACCCAGAGCTCCTTGGCGGGGGCGCCGACCAGTACGCCCACCGTGGGCATGATGGTCAGCAGCGTGCTGGCGCTGGACATGCTCGCGGCCGTCGCGGCCCCCACGCTGTCCAGCGCCACCGACAGGTTGCCGACACAGAAGGCCTCCTGGCCGGCGTACCGGATGGTATTTCCACGGTCAAGGAGACTGGCCCAGTTGAGCCTGTTGCCGATGAAGTTGTTAATGTCTGCGTAGATAGCTGGTTGGTTGTCGGTGGGGATCTGGTTCTCAAAGACATCATAGTTGGACGTCGTACTGTTTGCTAGGCTCGTGTAGTCCGCCAAAGTATCCGGTATACTCGACAGCACCATTTGTAATGTCAAGATCAGGCGAGTAGTCGGTTCTTTGATCAATAAACATGTTCTCTGAATTGTCGAACTGACAATGAGACGGAGGGCAAACGAAGGCGAGAAAGCAGGCATCGTGTCTGTGGTTGCGCTTGGCTAGATATGATTTCATGAAGCTTGCATGATTGCGAGAACAAAATAGCGTTCTTGGAAACACGGGTCAAGAAGGGTACATTTGACAGTCCTACTGTCTTTATAAGGCTCTCTCCCTCCCTCTCTCCCTCCTCCCTCTTCTTGAGGCCCGGCGCATCCATAGATGTCCAGACCAACAGACATAAGCTGCTCATGCATATCTGCATGTCCGCGCCGTGATGGTTGCAACCTGGAAATCCTATGCTTTAAAACTCGGGCTATTTACCCAAAACGATCACAAGGGCTGCCATCGATTCGCATATTTCCCCAGCACCATAACGTTGTTCAGTCTCATTAGCGCTTCCAGGCGGACCCAGTTGCTCTCGAATCCCGTGAGAAGGATTCGAGGCTGAAATTGGGACGAGAAGCAGTAAGACGCAGAGACGGAATAGCGCCAAAAGAAAAAGAGGGACGATGACGAGGCTCCGGGGAAGAGATTCAGGTTGCACCCCCTCAGAGCGGACAGCAGCTGAAGATAAGCTGACGATTATCCAATCTGCTAGGTTTCCGAAAAGCTTTACAATACTGAGGTCCAGCCGAAAGACCTTTGCAGAATCTTTTCTCCGGAACCGTCCAACGGTCGAGCCAAAAGGAGTGCCGGCAGGTCAATACGTGAATAAGGCTCTGGGCCTGTGAAGAGAAGCAGAAGAGACGATTTCGGAAGAGCGAACGTCGAGGCGATGTCTGTAATTCAGGAACTAGGTGCGAATACATTTCGATATGTGGGTGCACTCCAAGATAGGACGCCCAAGTTCAGCATCAATGAGTAATCCTCATGGAAAACGGAGGGCGACTGGCTGGAAGAAACCAAGATAGAAGGGTATATCAACCTATTGGTAGACAGACAGGCTGTTCTCCTGAACTACTTCATTCCCTATTAGCCCTTCCCAAGGTTCTTGGAGTACACTCCAGCCCCATAGATAATTGTATAGACGCCGTCGCTGATGAGAATGCGAATTTTGAGCAAGAAGCAATGATCGGTCCCCCTTCATAGATATGCCATACATGTGTGTGATAGACGAGCCACATGGACTACCGCCACACTGTGCGATCTTTTGATACGCTCATCAGTGCATCTGATCAGTCGGGGCTGCTGCAGACTACTGCTGCGTCTCCGCCTGCGTTAACTCGCCGTCCTGGGCGGTGGAGTGGCTCGTGCCTGGGCGGCTCAGCGCGCTACCCGGCCGGCTTGCTGTGAATGATTTGCGCAGCTTTCGGGCCCCCCTTGGCCGACAACATGCTCTTGACCCGCCGGAGCCTTGCCCACCTCTCCTTGTCCTTTTCTGCCTCTGCTTTCTCGTCTTCTTGGTCCTCGGGCCCGTCGCCTACAATTGCGGACCCCTCCAGTCCAGGGGTCGAAGGATAAGACGAGTCTTGGCCCCTACCTTCGCCCATCACGGACCTCCTGTGCGTCTGCGGGGGCTTATCTCTCCCCTTTCCGGAGCGCTTGCTCGGTGTTTCCCGATCCCTCAGATAGGCCTCGTTCTTGAGTACCTGTAAGAGTACCTGCCACCCGGGCCTGTCCACCTCGTCAGCTGCCAATCTCATGCGCCTCTGGGAACCTGAGTCCGGCGAGATTCGCTGGGCTTCGGCGCTCTTCCACGGGCAAAAGAACCTGTGCTCCCTCGTGGGGTCCAGATGGTCCATCGGCGCCGGCACTAGCACCTCGTTGGTCTCTGGGTTGATCTCCTTGCTCTTGAACATCCACAGCCCCAGCCGTCGGAGACATGTGTGGCACGACGCGGTGTTGGGGACCGGGCCGATGCGTGGGTTGTCCAGACCCTGCCAGCCGAGCACGGCGAGCGCGAGGGCGACACGGTTTGGGGATAACGGCGAGGAGCTTGCAGGCGGAGGTGGTGGGGTGGTGAAGAAATCAGGCGGGAGCTGTGACATGATGGTATCAATGCTGAGCCCTTCGGGGAGCCGCAGGTTGAACTCGTACGGTAGGAAGGCGTTTCGGGCACAGAGCTCGTCGTAGCGTCTTCGCAGGTCCTGTATGGCATTTTGTCGGTTCGACAGCGGAAGGCGCAGAAGCGAGTCGTCGCAGCCACGCTTCCGCCAGAGACAGTCCTCCTGGTGCGAGGTGACGATGAGCTCGACGTACTTTTGCACCAGCGCATCCTCGATCTCCGAGGGCACAAGCACCATGACTTCTTTCCCGTCGGCCGACTTCTTGTTGAGCCGCACCACGAGCTCCTTGTTGCAGAGCGTGCACCGGACGCGCTCCTTGCCGTTACATATCCAGCCGCGCTTGGCCCACTGCACCTCGTTGACGAGGTCTGGCTTGGGCGTCCAGTCTGTCAGCTCCTGGAAGCTGGCCAGGCGCCTGAGGAGCTCGTCGCGGTCGCCCGGGCAGTACTTGGGCTTGAAAAGCTCCTTCTTGTCGTCCTTGCCGCTCCATTTCCTCAGCACGATGTTTGATATGGTCGTCTGACTGCCATTCGACGCGCTGGGCGCGCCGGGGCTTGACGCACCGAAGCTGCTGTTCTTCGAAGGCGTCGAGTCTGGCAGGCCCAGTCGCCGACGCTTTATGAGGAGATCGGCATCGTTCGAGGTGGTTGATCGTGGTACTGACGAGACCGTGTGCCGTAACGACATTGGGTCTGCACCGGGTGTTTGGCTGGGGGAGGAGGCTGAGCTGAAAGTGCCGGACGAATATCGGTTTGGAGGCGGCGTCGACGGTGTTGCTGCAGACTCGAGGTCGCGCGCAGTGGAGTCAGAGGTTGCTGATGATGATGTTGCTGGCCTGCTGCCGAAGCCATTCAGCAGAGCGTTGAGTTTGCGCTTCTTCACGAAATCCATGTTTGCCGGCTCCGTTTGGGCGATCCCCTGGGCAACTAACACTGAGAATACGCTGCTGCGTTGTATCGAGAGGGGCTGGATTTGTGGTTGGGATTCGAAATGCTGGGGTGGGCCTGGACTGTGGTGGGTGCCATTCAGCGGCTGCTGCTGTGTTGCCGCTGTGGACAGGCGCTGCGCTAGCCCTTCAACCAACGCAACCACAACGACAACAACAAAGAAGCAGACCAAAAGGGGCGCTTCTCTTTGGAAAAGGCACCAATCAGTAGCAGGCGACTGAAGATCGTCCCAGGATTCGAGCAGTAAGGACGCGATTCGAACTTCCAGGTGAAGTTAGGCCTCGCGAACAGTGCTAAGGCGAGCAATTGGTTGTGGTCGGCGGAGAGGTCATAGCTGCTGTTGCCATATTTATTTAGTAGTGGCTCCAGGCAGAGCCCAGGCAGACTGTTTACTCTGTGGCGCTCTATACTGGCTATAGGGATGTCTTCACTCACCATACTGCATCCTGAGTGTGGCATCACCAGGTCACAGTATTGAACATAAAGTAAAAGAAAAAAGAGAAGACGGAAAAAAAGTCGAGCACAGAAGGGCAAGTCTACTAGGTCTTCAAGACAAATAGAGAAAATATTCTATAGGCTTTCGCGGCGTAACCCCATCCTAATGGTGGGTTGGTAGGCTTGGTGGGCACCTACACCGAAGGAATCTCCCCGTCTGACACGCATCCTATGTAGCTTCGCTTCTCGAACTTGTTATCAGGGAATCTGGGGTAAAGTACGTCACAGGATCTTCACCTGTAGGTTCATGTCAGATAACAGAGCTACCCTGCCCCAATCTCAGAAGGTTTCTTCAACGGTCCTCTTCATCTTGTCGTTTCATATTCCCAATGCAGACTGTTGTCTTCTTCCTTCTCAGCGCATTTGCATATGGCGCTAGTGCTCTGTCACAGCGCCCGCTTGGTGTACCTGACCATAGTCCTCAAGGGGGATCTGGTTCAATCAGTTCCTGGACGCCTGCATGGACGGATTACATTGAGGATGTGATGGCAAGATGGTACGCGCCCGGGATGGCGATTGGGGTGATCAATGGAAGCGATACATGGCTCAAAGTGAGTTTTCACGGTTCATACCATCCACAAACAATTGCCACAATAGGAATGAGAAAAGGACGAAGGTGAAGAAGAAGAGAAGAAGATGAGGCAAGAGAAACTCAAAATTCTCGCATACTATCTGAAGAAGACGTTGATCAAGATCCCAGGGCTTCGGCAAGGCTTCCCTCGAAACGTCAGAGCCCGTGGATCCTTTCACACTCTTCAATACTGGCAGCACAACCAAGTCTTTTACTGCGGCTGGCTTGTCACTGCTCATCGATAATTCTTCTGACTATTCCGATATCTTATGGGACACGCCCATCTCGCATCTGTTGCGTGAGGATTTCGTCCTGAGTAATGAGTGGGCGACTGAGGTGAGTAGTGTCCGCGTTGCAGGATGAGGGCTTTCTCTTACTAGATATGCTGAGCCGGTTGTGGAAACCGTCTCTACTGTATCCTTAAACCAAGGGCAATATCTTCTGATCAGCATGCATCTCCTCTGAGCTCGTCGTGCTACCAAACCCTTGTGCAGGGAAGCAGGCATTCATCTTCTCAGCAGCTGATCCGATCCTTTCCCCTGTAGCACATCACCTTTGAAGACGCCCTATGCCATCGCACAGGCTATCCTCGTCATGACCTCTCGATCCGCAACTCGACACGCCAGCTCGTCCGCAGCTTTCGGCACCTCCCGATGTCCGCAGAGCCGCGCACAAGGTTCCAGTACAACAACATGATGTACGCAACCGTTGGCTACGCCATCGAGAAGCTCACTGGCCTCGATCTGGCCTCCTTCTTCCACGACTACCTCTGGGGGCCGATGGGCATGAACCAGACTTTCCTGGATTTCGATGACCCACGCCTCGTGCACAGCGGGCTGACCAGAGCGCAGAGCTACTGGGCGGTAGGAGAGGCCACGTACGTATTGAACCCAAACATCGACGGGCGGCTGGGAGCGGACTCCGGCGCCGGGGCAGTGTACAGCAATGTGGCCGACTATACCAAATACCTGCGGGTTATGATGGCCGAGGCTGGCCCCATCTCGGCGGCGGGCCACCGAGAGCTCAAGAGACCGCGCACGCTGATCGACTTCAACAACGAGATGTTCGTCGGCCCGACGACCGAGACGTACGCGCTGGCCTGGATGGCCGCCGTATTCGAGGGCGAGCAGATATACTGGCATACCGGCACCGTGAGCACATTCGTCACATTCATGCTGATGGTGCCGGCGAGGCAATACGGCATCATCGTGATGGCCAACTCGAACTCAAAAGTGCGGGAGCTGGTCACGTACAGGGTGCTGTACGACCTGTTTGGTGTCCCGCAGGAGAAACGGCCGGACCATGAAGCCATGTAAGCTTCCGCCACCATTGGATGTTTCCATCCTCACCCCGTGGCTACAGGGCGACAAACAGGCTGACAAGTTTTCCAGATACAGGCAGGAGGCCGAGCTAGCCCAGAAAATCATCGAGACATGCCCTGAACGCCTCTACCCAGACGCTCCGAGCCCACCGCTACCACCATCACTCCCATTGGCGGCCCACGCGGGAAACTACAGCCACCCAGGCTACGGCGATCTGTTCGTAGGCACCACCTGCGGGGACTCAAGCAGCAGCAGCAGCAGCAGCAGCAGCACGGCGGACGAAGATTGTACGCTGCGTCTGTGGAGGG
This sequence comes from Aurifilum marmelostoma, assembly GCA_027559495.1. Classification (NCBI taxonomy): domain Eukaryota; kingdom Fungi; phylum Ascomycota; class Sordariomycetes; order Diaporthales; family Cryphonectriaceae; genus Aurifilum; species Aurifilum marmelostoma. Next base: position 694,157 of record JAMXSV010000010.1, on the reverse strand, counting down.
GTCGTGACGCTCAGGACCTCGTGGCGGGTAGGTTGCGGCACAAGTCGGGCGATTTCTGGCTCACCTATGCCACTCAGGAGGAGCTGCCCGATGTAGCTCTGGCGTGTCTTCGGACTGAGTTCCGAATTGGTGCAGGTGGTCGGGTGTCGCATATTGGAGTGGACCTGCGGTTAGAGGGTGAAGATACCCCGTTGGTCTGGTTCGAGAAAAAGGAGGCTGAATTTCGGATCTTGTAATGCAATTTTGGTGGTGAAAGGCAGAAGCGTTTTCTTAACTGGAAAATGCACCATGTAGTACATAGACACCTTGCCAGTACGAGCGATGACCAACCTTACCTCGAGTGCGGTGAGACCCCGGTCCCGCCCCTAGATGGACCCAGCCATGCAGTAGCGGCTTCCCCATCCGCCCCGGCCTAGCCAGAAAGATTTGGCTTATAAGCTACTAATCAATTACCAAACCACAAGCAATCGGAACATATCTGATCTGACAAGTTCGGGTATGGTGTAGCGGTAACATCCATGACTCTCATCGCCGTCTAAGACGAGTGATTGATCTCATGAGCCCGGGGTTCGACTCCCCGTATCCGAGGATGATTTTTGTCTTTTTTCCTTTTCTTTTTTCCCCCCCCCCTTTTTGGCGAGTTTCTGTATATGGCCTTTTTCTTATTCTCTTTGCTCTTTCTCTCAGTCCTTTAATTCATCCCCTCCCTTTCTTTTTCCCCTTTCCTGACGTTCAGTTTTGGCCCTTGTTGCCTTGCTTAATTAATCAAGCCCACGTGTTCGATGGTCACGAATTTTGTGCGACTAGAACCCGAGTCTCCATGTGCGAGTGTCTGAACCTCCCGATGTGAGATTTTTCAGTTCATTCGCAAGGTGCATATCAACATAAATAAACCTTGAGCCATGCGTAGAAAGAAGAAGTAGTGATAATGATAGTGAAAACATCAAGTTCTGAACTTTTTATGCAATTGAACTTTTGTCATGTCATTCTACTCTCAAATGCTTTTTTGCTCTAACTCAGTGTCGTCCTCGGCTATGCCCTCTTTCTATTTGGGACCCAGGACCTCCTGCACAGCCTTCAGCACCTGGTCATGGTAAGGCGCCGGAGCGGCCACCACGCCCTTGTTGGACGACAAGGTCCGCCCAAGGCTGAAGTCGAGCCTCTTGCCGTTGACATCCGTGACCTGGCCACCAGCCTCCCGCACGATCAGGTCGCCGGCGGCGTGATCCCAGATCTTCTCGACGTAGGTCTTGCTCGTGGGGAGACGCAGGTAGATGTCACCGGCGCCGCGGGCGATGGAGGCGTACTTGGCCTGGGAGTCCATGCGCACGCTGGGGCTGGTGATGCCGAGCTTCTGGGCGATGAGGGCGGCCTCGTCCTGGGAGCTGTGGCCGGCCTCGACGCTCTCGCAGAACTTGGCCTCGGACATGGCCTGGATGGGCTTCATGGCGATCTTCTGGCCGTCCTTGAGGGCACCGGTGCTGAAGGGGCGGCTGGTTGCGCCCTGGCCCTGCACGGCAGAGAAGACGACACCGTGGCCCTCGTCGGTGGCGTTGGAGCCGATGTCGACGGTCAGCGGCGCCGCGTCGTCAATGGGCAGGTTGGGGCAGCCGAGGACGCCGACCTTGACGTCGCCGTCAACCATGAGGCCCAGGCACACGGCGTACTGCCCGCCGCGCAGGAAGCCCTTGGTGCCGTCGATGGGGTCGATGGCCCATATGCGGCCCTTGGCGCCGCCCTTGCTATTTCCGTTGTCGAGCAAGTCCAGCATGGCCTCGACGTCCTTGACAGCCCCGCCGAGCGTCTCCTCCGCCGCGGCGTCGTCCAGCTTGGTCGTGCTGACCAGGTCCCAGACGATCTGCTTGAGGTTGGCGTCGCCGCGCAGGCGCTCCGCCTCCTCCTCGGCGACAATCTCGTCATCCGGGAAGTTGGCCTTGAGCGCGCTGATGATGAGGATCTGGGCGCCAAAGTCGCCAATCGTCACGGGGGACTTGTCGTCCTTGGACACAGTGCCCTTGGCGCGCTCGTGGAAGACGCGCTTCGTCAGGATGGTGGCGCGCTGCACGGCCAGCTGGGCGACCTCGAGCTCCTTGGCGTATGTGTTGGCCATCTTTAATTGTTTTGTAGAGCTTCTCGTAAGTGAGTGAATCCAGTTGTGACCAACAGCTTAGGTGGCAAGTAGGAAGGAGAGCAGGAAGAGGCAGTTGGTTTATAGCAGTGGCAGAGTGGCAGAGGAAGAGAAAGAACAGGGTAGTGATCCCGACGTCAAAGCCTGAATGTATGACCGCTTCGCTTGCTCACCTTGTCTGAAGTAATAGAGGTAGCGGTGGTATGGTGATAGCTGTCCAGGTGGTTGTGGCCGACAGCTGTTGTCTGGGTATGGAGGGGTAAAATGCTGCCCCTCAATGCCCCTGAATCAGCTCCAAGATTTATACGTGGGCCTGATGACGACGTTCGGGTCCCGAACTGGTGGAACAGCGCAGACAGCCGTGGCGCCGCTCTGGACAACAGGATAGCCACTGTGACTGTGACAAGAAGATACAGTAGGAGGTTGAAGCGTCCGTGAGCCCGTCGTGTATGTTCCGTGACCATTTGTGAGTCTGCGAGGCCTTTTTCGGTGGAAAACTGGCGCGTGTATGTTGAGGTGGCTACAACGTGAGTGTCTGAGAAAAGTGGCCCTAAGAGCGTGGGGTACTTGTTACCCGCATTTTCAGTTGGTCTAATGCCACCTTTTCTGCTCGCCCTACTGGTATGCCGCAGCAGTCTTGGGTTGCAAATTGCCTGAGAGGACAGAGACACTCAATGCGAAAGCAACAACCAATGGGCACGAGACGTGAACGCGGAGGACGGCCTATACTGCCGTCGCATTCCTGGTTAACACCCCCCACCCTCTCGAAGCCCGTATATAGTAAGCCTCCAGATTACATGCATGCATCAAAATACGTCGGGAATCCATGCAGGCTAGATGATGCTGTGCATCAAGACCACGCACGCGGGTGGACGGAGTTGTTCAATATCCGGCTTGCATATCACTATAACGCAGTCAAGCCATTTTACGGACATCCGCAACCAATTTTTGCCGTCGGCGCTGAGGAAACGTTGGAACGGTACAGCGGGTTTGTGTTCAGCCTTCCTTTTGTGCTTAGAATATAGTATTGTACATTTCGTACCGGATGGCCGCAAAAGGGTGCCAAAAAGGCGAGCCAGGCATGTGCACAGGTATACGAGCCCCAATATGCTGCTGTCATGCGCTGGGACTCTAGACTCCATGTACCCCAGCAATAGCCTCTCTTTTTCGCTCTCAAAACCGCCGCGGTGTCTGGCGCATAGCGCTTATTTGATCTTCTTCTGCTTCAGCTTGATCGTCTCATCGTTCACAAAAATACCCTTGCCTTTGTAGGGCTCCGGCACACGCCATCTCCGTATCTCGGCGGCGAATTGCATCACCTGCTCTCGGTTGATACCCTCCAGCAGGATCCTGGTGGGCTGTGGCGTCGATGCCTTGATACCCATCGGCACCCCCAGGTCAACCGGATGCGAGAAACCGAGACGCAGGCAGACGAAGTCCTGGCCTGGGTACTCCTCAAGGTCAGGTCGCTTGTCGATAGAGGCACGGTATCCGATACCCACGAGACGGAGGACGGCGGTGTGCCCTTCTGATACGCCAATGATGTAGCGCTGGATATAAGCCCATGTTGTGCCTGTAGAGATATGAAGGAAGAGATATTGTCAGAACTGTGTACAATTTAATCTTTCATTTCGGTGGAAGACTTGTGAAAAGTGGAAGGATAGAGAATATACACACCCCACATCGCCTTCTGCTGCTTCTCCGTTCTGTCTTCGATACCGATGACTAGCCTCCTTGCCTCCGGGTCATGGTCGAGTTTCAAGAACATGGGAACATTGAGATCGAGTTTGCCTGTTGGGTGTCGACTCTCGTTAGTCCACCGACCCTGAAACCCCAGATAACCCCACACGTCCGCTGTGCGCGCAGAGCAAGAGAAGACCTACCTAGCGGCCCCGCCACTGACACCGTCCTCCTCGGCGTCTGCTTATACGTCGTGTAATCCCTGATGATATACGGCTCACCGATCGTGAGCTCGACGCCGGGCGGTATCGAAATGGGCGTGCGGCCGAGTTTGGACTGCCGCGAGGTCGAGGCGGAGAAATGTCTTCGGGAGGCCGGTGTGCTGGCGAGCGCCGGGACAAGGAATGCCGGGAGTGTTACTATCGGCGAGGCGCATATTGCAGCCCTCGATGCGCTTGGGGCAAGCATGGTAGAAGGGCTGTGGCTGAAGGAGGGCAGCAGTCTTCGTGGCCTGGGTACATCGCGTCGCGCTGGATCGCTGGTGATGCGATTCGTATCAAGCTCGAAAATTAACAGCGTACTGATTACCTAAGCCTTGAGTCGGTGGCTCGGTGTGACCGCGCACCGACAACAAGGTGTCGGCATTACGTAATCTCAGTCGGATTTTTGCGCCTGGGCGGCTTCATGGCCGTCACAGCGTCGCTGCATTTTCCATTGAAATGGCACCGTTGTCATATGATGTTATCGAGAACTGGATAACATAATTCCTTAAGCCATTAAAAAATGAGCAGTATTATTTACAAGGCACCCAGCCAGTCTCAGGTATTGCTCAGACTCACAAACTAATTAGTTCCGTGTTCAGTGAGCCGTTCGGAGACACTTCCTTCGAAACGCCATGCTATCACCTGCTTTTGATGGTAGATTTTTTCTACCATTCATCTCACTCTAGCTAGAAAGGCTACTTGTCTAAGATGAGTACAGTCCGAAAGATCTGTGACGTGTTTTTACGTGTTTCTCAATCACAGGCTTCCAGCTCCCGGGGGTTTGGAGAAAAGGTAGAAAAGCAAAGTACATCTTATTACACGCTGCTCCATTTTGCATAGGAATTCTCGAACCCACGGCCTTCCACTGTCATTGGCACTGCCGAGCCGAGCTTCGAACGAATTGGCGTTTTATGGATCTCAGCCCTGCCGTCTAGAGCTGTCGGATGGGAGATATCTGGCACATCGAGGCCCTTTTTAAAATGGCGAGATACAAGTTTCGTGCCACAGCAAACCCTGTCTCTATCCGGAGTCTAGACACCCGTTGGTTGGGAGGTGCCGTTTCTCTGCATCAGCTTCGGTCAACAATATAACCTCTAATGAGTGTTGCAACAGCGTCTATCCCTTTGGTCTTCAGGTTCTCATCACCTAGCATCCCGAGATCGCATGTGTGGTAATACTTTACTGATGACTGTCGAGTTGCTTCTATAGCACTTCTCAGCAAATATAGATGCATGTGAGATCGTGTTTATTCACTGTATGAAGGTCTACCTTTGCATGTTAACAAAGACAATCAAGCTTGCAAAGGGGATTGCTGATACAGAGGGACTTGGTGAGTCTGCCTAAGAGACTGACTTTTGGGAACATGATCACAACTCCTTCATTGAACGGGGCACATGTTGCCTGATTGTTGCAGGTAAGGATCAACCCTCATAATTGATGTCCTCATTGAGGGGCAGGTTGCCAGCCATATTCATAGGTCACTCGCTGAAGTATCTTTCATACTTGCAAGGCAGTTGACGCACTCACAATATCTGGTGGTTGGTAGCTGTTCTTGTGGTATTAATATGTGTCACTTCAGGTCGATGGTGAGTCGTTGGGGGGTGATCCAAAGCTACAAGTCAGCCAGCATCCTCAGCATTTATCTGATATCTGTTGAATCGCAATGTTCTCAATATTTATTTTGCTGTCTCTTGTTTTTCGTTGAGGCTTTATGACGAATCTGTTTGTCTTCCTGCCCTGTGGAGGTCTATTTCGATAAAGTATTTGAAAGAAGGCAGGAACGATAGTGATCAAGCCTGCACCTTCCATTTCCGACTGATCTGCCAAATTTATCCTGCAAGCTCTCTCCTCACCTTTTACTTTTGCTCAAATAGCATTAGAGGGCCAAACCAAACACCCAGAGCACTTCTAGGTTGACCGCCTGTGAAAATCTTCGGTCCAGACTTGACCTTATCTTCTTCGCCTGACTCTATCTCGGACCGAGAGCTTGCCCCCTCAGCCTCGGTATCTTGAAGGTCTCTCGACTCCATCATGAAGATCAACGGACTGCTCGTCTTCGCTTTCGTGGTCAGGCTCGTCGGCGCCTTTTCTTTTCGCCTTACAGGCGAGAAAGCGGCTGCTGCGACGGGCCTCCGTGATGAGCATGATGTCAGCCCGTACAAGATGTTGCAGTCAGCCTCACGACCTTCTGACATCTACGTTACAGCCTTGAGCGAGTTGCAAAACCTCGAGTCTCAGCCACTGTGTCATCGAATCGCCGCCCGTCTCCTCGTCGGAAATTGTCAGCTACTGGACGGAAAGGACGAGGCCACCGTACTCACCGACAGCGGACGCCAGATTAGGGACTTCGTCGACGCCTACGCGGCCAGCATGGCAATCTGCGATCTGGAGCGAGGCCGCTTCAATATCCCAGATACCTGTGCCCAATTCCGCGAGCCCGCGTTGCTGCAACTGCCTCTCGGTGAACAAGCTAGTCTTCATGTCACAAGTGGTGACATAGATTCCTGTCTCGAGGGTTTGGGTCTCGAGAACTCGGCGTGGTCTACTTGGGTCAGTTACCGACACAAAGCCTTGATGTTCTGCGAGGCCGCCCGCGCAGACCAAGAGAAGAGTAAGCAAGATTGACTCGTGTGTAAAAGGTTTCCAGCTGACGATTTCCTATCTTCTCATTCTTAGCTCAGAATATTGTGCTCTTCCAAAAGCTCACCAAGATCATTGCCAAATTCTCCTACGGTGTCGAGATCGAACTGCAGAAGCACATGGACGACCTTGAACTTCGAATGCGCAAGTTTGGCGAGGGCGTACAAAGCCTAGACCCCGAGCTCGACCATCTTCGTGAAAAGCTAGCCAAAATGGAGGACTACATTACGACTCATCTGGACCAGTCATTGAAAAACTCGGGTGAATTGGTCACTAGCGGACTGCACGATGCTGCGGACCTCCAGAAGTTGATCACTGTCATGATCCAGACGGTTCTTGACGGAAACTCGCATATGGCTGCAGCGCAAGAGAGATCTATCGAACTCTCTAAGAAGAGAGATCAAGACACCAGCGCTTGGTTCGCTATTATGACAACTGCGGCGGCCTCTGCTGTGAATTTGAACACCCAGATTGTAAGCAAACCCCGCCTCCGTTCCGAAATTGTCGTTAAAGCTACACCGTCATGTGAGTGATGCAATGCTGACCTTGGAAGCAGGAGTTATCTCGCGTCGAAGTAGCAGCACTCTCTTCTCAACAACAGACACTTATATCGAATCTGGATACATTGATCACGATCACTGACGGACTTTCTTCGAAGTACAATGACCACGTCGACGCCATAAACGAAGCAAGGAACATGACAAGCGAGATTCTCGAGACTCTTGAGGGTGTGGCTGGGACTGCGGCGACGATTGAGAATGCACGCAAATTTCAGTGGTTGGGCGGCTTAGATTTCAGCATCTGGGTCCCTTGCACTATCAGTCCTGTGGCCACATTGCTGTTCGGCTCCTATGGGCTCGAACCCTCAATGACGCGCAACCTTATTCTCGCCTCTTTGGGAGAGATCATCGGCATCTCCATATCATCACTCTACCACATTTCAATTTCATGGATGACGCTCCCCATCGGCGACTTGATCAACAATGTCACGTCGGACACTCTTTGATCGCGGAAAGGGGAATCGTGGAGAGGCTCGTCACTCGAACTATCAATACGAGGGAGTAGAATTGGAGGGAGAAAGAAACACACCATTATTATCATCAATTTTTTTGGGAGCGGATCTACGGGACGACGGGAGTCAGGCATCATTTCTGAGTCTTACGGCATAGAGTCGCAAACAGCGTTTGCATATCTAACGACTTGCTCTTCCTAGCTAATAGGCCAAATACACGGAAAATATTGACATTTAATGGCTTAATTGGGTAAAAGATAACCTGTCCATGACGAGTCCACTCGAAATGATAGTCTCAGCTGGTCGTTGGAGCTTCCATCGATTGGATCCGTCCGCGAGCACGTACTTCTCGTCAGATCAATCACGCCGTAACGTCTTGCTCCCTGGGAATGTATCATCGCCGTGGGTCTAGATCGAGGCCCATGCTATATTACTATGTGGTAGAAGGGCACACAGACTCACCAAGCTTCATAACGTGCACTTTTGGAGCAGTCAAACTTCCTGATCAGTATTCGAACTACTGTGTCGGAATGTCATTAGGGCTCGCTGGCACGATATGAATCATCCTTCCTGACGTGCATTACCTCACAAGCCCGCTCCGAAGTGGCACATGTTCTTGAGCAAGTAAAGGCTCGTACCATTCTTTACCTTTAAGTGTCTCCTCATTTTTCTTCAATTGCGTAGCTAGTTTGGCTCGGACAGCCTGCTGGAGGGGCTAAATCTTCTAGCTGGCAGTCTAGGTGTGATTAAATCGAAGCTATACAGACCTATTGTCTTCCAGTACCCAGTATCGAGAGCACGTTTAGATATCGCAGACTTTTTGAAGCACCAAAAGTCTCAGAGAATACTGCGTCACTGCAGGCTAATGGATTTCGGTCAACTTTCTCTGTCCTCGTGAGCTGAAAAGTCCAGCATGCCCGTTGAATCTAGACGAGCTCATGGCCCTTCGAAGTAATATATAAGACTGGCTGTTCCCCCCTTCCAGATTCCTTGAGTGTCAATCTTCTTCAAAGCACCAGAACCTCCTCTCTTCTCTTCCCCGTTCTTCTTTTAAACTTGTAAACTCTGACTTCCCTCCGTCCTCTCGCTCCGCCCCGGAAGACCACACCACCCAAACCGTGACAGTCGGACTGTAAGTTGTATAACAACCCCTTAAGCAACATACATGCTTGACCACTACTGCCACCACCACGCGTCCTCTTGAACGACATGATCTGACCAACCATTGGGCTACGTAGTCCCCTTACTGTCAAGATGACGAACCCACCAGCACCTGTGGGCAACCCCTGCGCCCCCCGGCTGATGTACGTGCCGGAACTCTGGGAGGGCTCCTTTGTGCCCTCGTCACCAATCGAGCGTGTCGGTAAGCACTTTGGCTTTTCTTTTCCCTCTCTATTGCCAACACTTGCCTGAGCCCATGTGGAGTGTCTATCTCTCCCGCCACCCCCCCCCCCCCCCCCGCCCTTTTCTTCTTGTTCCTCATTTCTAACATACTTCTTTTCTTCTTTTTCAACAGAGGCGATCCCGAAACCGGGATTGATCAACTGGCGGTGGTCCTACCACCGATTCATCTGGAAGCTTGTGCTCGTCGGGAGGCCCGACGTCCTGTACGTGTCGCTGCCCGGCGTACAGGCCGTGCAAAAGGACCGACACGGGTGGCACGTGTGCCTATGGGGCGCCCAGCGGTCGACGGCGGACCGGCACTTCTACCTCGAGCACTACGCCAACGTCGAGGAGCAGCCGGCCCGCATCGACCAGAGCCTGGACGCGGCGCCCTTCTGCGTGAGGCCTGCCCGCACCTGGGCAGACCACATGGAGCGGGCGCACGGGTATGCGCCGTGGAAGCTGGCCACGGCGATGTATGTGGGGGCCGGGCCCGAGCCCGCCGTGCCTGTGTTTTCCCCTCGTTGGCCGACGCCTCTCCTTTCTTGGCCGATGCCTCTCCTCCTTTTGCCGACGCCTCCTCTTCCTTTGCCGGCGCCTGTCCTTCCTCGTCCGCCGCGAATGCCTCTGGTCGTCGCTACTCCTGAGCGGATGAGCAGACAGTCGAGTAGCGGATCAGAGTAGGAGCAAGGGCCGACGCCAATCACACCTTGTTCTCCTTCATTTTGCGGTTGATAGGATAATTAATGTTTAATTGTATGCGTGGTTGGAATATATTACTTTCTTTTGGGGGAAAAAAAAAATTGAAATGCTGTCTTGTCAAGTGTTCTGAAATGTAGTAGCGTTAGACATGGATAACGGACGGTTCAGCCTCTTCCCAAGCTTGCGCCAACGCGCTTTGTGCAAGTCCGCGGTGGTGTATAGAACCAACCCCTTCTACCAGACTAGTCCATCCAGACATAAGCAGCAGGTCGTGCCTAGAAAGTTTTGGACTAGGTTAAAAGAAAAAAAAATCTAAAACTATGCTGGACCTCCTGTTTTCATATGTGGCCGTTGTATATTGAGACAACTCTCGCAAAGGTAGAGGGAGAGAGCAGAAAAGCATAGAGGAAAAGAAAACCATCGAGGCAACCAACAGCCAGCCAAGGCTGTATGTAGAGCAGGAGATGACGTTGAAAGATGCCCAGTATCCCTTTCGGGAACATTGCCCCGCGATGATTCGCTCCAGAGGACCCGCATCTGAACGTCGATGAGCATCTCCGCTTGGAATGCGACAGCCCCGCCGTGATGAGGGCCAAGGGGGCTTGGGGGCCACACACTCAACCGCCAGGGGCGGCTGTGGCACAGCAAAGCGCCTTGCTTTTGCTCTGTTGATAGGGGGGTTCAACTACTAGGAAGGCAGCCTGAGGGCGGGGTGTGGCTGGAGTGACATCATTGTGTCAGGGCTACCCTGTCCAGGGTCCCTCACCAGTTACAGCACCACCGCAACCCCCCCCCCCTCTCTGGGACCCTGCGTGACGTTGCCTCCCTCGAATGAACCTGAGGTTGACAGATTGTAAGCAACAGGTTATATAAACAACACATCTTTCCTTCTCTCCCCCTTTTACTTTTCCTCTCCTACCTCAGTTAAAAAACAACACAACCCTCTCGAACCCAAAGTCAAGACACAAAACAAACCTTTCCAACCCGCCTTCCAACCTCAATCCATCAAAATGAACAACGACCAGGACAAGGGCGTCACCGGGATGGCCAAGACCGCCACCGGTATTCTAGGAAACACAACCTCGGGTGTGTCCAACACGGTGGGCGGCATTCTGGGTAAGTTCCGTCGTATACCACGCACGCCCTCATGCTCCTGCTTTCCTAGAAAAAAAAATCACCTCGACTGATCCTGATCTCTTTTCCTTCATACAGGCGGAGCAACCCGCGGCCTCGGTGAGACTCTCAACGGCGTGACAGGTGGCGCTGCCCGCCCCGTAGGTGACGGCGTCGCCAATCTTGGCACCGGTCTCGAGAACGGCCTGTCGGATGTCGCCAAAGGTGCGAGGGATGCCGGGAACTGGAAGAAATAAAAGAAACCCTCCTGGAGACGCACGCTGGACGGCGAAAGGATGGGGGGAGGACTTCTGTGTCTTCCTTTCCCCCCACTCATGAAATCTATGTTATTAGAATAAACGATATAGCTGTACGGCTTTTTTTTTTTCTTTAATCAAGATCTGAGTTTTTGAGTGATGATTATCCTGACGCCTCCGTGACTTGAACGCCTGCATAGTAGTCTTGGATGTGGTGCTCAGAGTTGACACCTTACTGACAGAAGCCTAAACATCATCGACATAGATCACTGCGGACTGCGCAAACAGCAAATGCATGAAGGGGCGACCGTCTTCAAAGAAAACCTGGGTATCTGTCTTCAACAACCTCAAATCGTACCTTGCCCTCCTCAGCCCTCCGACCTGAAGCCGACCAAACAATACATAGCCTACAGCATGTCGAACAATCACACGCAGAGATCATCGACATACTCGCCACCTTTGATCAACCCACTTGTCTCTTTTCTCTCATACACAAGCAAGATGTGGCTTCTCTGCTGTGGCTTCTAGCGCTAGGCTCTCCAAATCGAAGAAAGAACACAGAAATGTGAAGAAGGGTATAGTGCGAAAGCGCAAAAGGTCGAATGCGAGCACAAAGGAAAAAGCCGCGGTCTAGATGGTCGGGCAGTACTAGTGAAAAGGAGAACCGGAGTTGGACGACTCGTCCACATTCAGGGTGGTGGTTGCTCAACAGTCCATATCCTGCACAAGGGGGGCGATGCCCTACATCGCCTCCCCAACCGTCGCTGAAGTGCCCTGAGGGAAAGCAGGAGTGCCCGGTGTCGGAATCTTAGCAACTGTGGCCTCCTCCATCGCTCGCAGGATCTGCATGTTCTGCTCCCTCATGTCGCTGTCAAGTGACTCAAGCGAGTCGACCGTAGTCCGCATCCTAGCCAGCTTCACCACCATAATCGTTAGTAACGGTCAGCCGCGCAGCTCCCCTGATCGGACTGGATGAACCAGAGATATTGTCGTTGTTTTCACTAAGACGGACGGACGTGTGCAGGATGTGGAAGGGTAGGAGGTATGAGGCTGCAAGCAGCAAGGGGCTTTCGCACCAGAGCTAGTGCCACTGAGGAATGGTCCTGCTCACCTTCCGCCGCAGACCCCGTCTCTCCAGCGGCGGCGGCATCATCGTCATCCGCATATCTACTGGCTGCCAACCCCGATTTGGGCACCGTTGCTGCGCTGGCCTGATCGCACATCCACATCAATACCGCCATTCTTGTAATGATTGAGCTGATTTGGGGAGGAGGGTGTTGCGGCCTCATACCTTGGCCTCGGCAAGCTCGGCATCCTTGATCTTGAGCTGGTCCATCAATTCCTGGATCCTGGCCTCCGCCTTCTCCGCTCTCGCACTTGTTTCGTTGACAATGTCCGTCATCGAGTCGTGCATGTCCCGATAATCCGCCTCTGCTGTCTTCGATTTGGCTTCGGCCTCAAACATGTGAGCCTCTAGCTCCTTGCGAGCCAGGTCCAACTCTCCCCTGACTGCCTCGAGCTCATCGGCTACCTTGCCAGACTGAGCTCCTGCGCTGGCAACCGCATCGTTGTACGCCTGCTTGACCTGAGCGAGCTCCTCGCGGAGAGCGGCCAGCTCAGCCGAGTTGTCGCTTCTCGGTGAGGACTTGCTGGCATCAAGATCGGCTTCGGCCTGAATCCTGGCAAACTTCTCATTCGCTAGTTGCCCACTCAGCTCGTTGATCTCCTCCTCGGCCTTGGCCATCTGTGCCTTGGAGGCTGCAATGGTCTTTTCGAGTTCTGCCTGAGATTGGACGAGCTGAGCGTCCAGGGCAGACGCGTGCTGGGACTTGACTTCGGAGATGGCCTTCTCGTGCTGCTCCTTCAGGCTCTCCAGCTCATACTTGGCGTCGGCAGCCCCGCCGGCGTGCTCGCTCTGCATTTGCTCGATGTTCTGGAGGTGCGTATCGGCTAGTTTCTTCAGCTCAGCAGCGTGATCCTCGTCCAGCTCCTTCCTGAAACGCTGGATAGCAGATGCGTGTTGCTGATCCTTCTCTTCCAGTTGGACGCGCAGCGCAGCGAGTTCCTCAGCCACGGCCTGGCTGCTGGCGAGCTCATTCTTGAGCTGCTCAATCTCTGCGGCGTGCTTGGCAGCCATCTCCTCCTGCAACTGTTGAAACTGAGCGGAACGGTTCTCGAGCTCGGTGGCGTGGTTGTGGTTGAGCTCACTCTCGAGGTCCTTCATCTGTTTCGCAAGGCTTTCCATATCCGCGGTGTGCTTGGCATTAAGTTCCTTCTCAAGCTGACCTAGCTGAGCGTCCTGGGCGTTCGCGCCGGCAGACTTGGCTGCCACGAGCTCCTCAGCATGTGCAGCCAGGAGCTGCTCCTTCTCCGATGCGCTCTTGGTGTTCAGCGCATTAATGATCTCTGCGTGCGATGCCCTCAGAGCTTCCAGCTCCTTTGCCATGCTAATCTCGGCGTCACCCTTCAAGATCTCGATTTGTTTGGCGTGGCTAGCTTTCAAAGCCTCTAGGTCGCCGACGTGAGACTCACGCGCGGCTGAAGCACCGCTCTTAGCCTCCTCCAACTCCATGGCGTGGTTGGCCTGCAGTGCGTCGAGAGCCTTTTTGTTGCTCGGCCTCCTTGGCGGCAAGAGCTGCAACAGCGTTGGCATGCTCCGCCTTTGCAGCTTCAAGGGCGGCCAAGGTCTCCTCATGCTGGCTTTTTGCATCGCCAATGGCTTGGCCATGGCTCTCAAGGGCAGCGGTATGGGCCTCGGTGAGCTCATTGTGCTTTGCTTCCAGTTCTTCGTATTTGCGCTTGTACATGGCCTCACCCTGCAGAGAATTGATCTCGTTCTCGTAGTCGGTAGTGATCTGCTTCAAGTGCTGGTCATGCTTCTCAGCAGTAGCCGCGTGTTCTGATTTCAACGTCTCAATCTCGCTGTCCTTGGTCTTCATATCTTCCTCCAGTTTGGCAATTGTTTCCTTAGCTGCTGCCAACTCGGCTTCCACACCCTGCATTCGCTCCTCAAAGGAGATTAGTTGACTCGTCTTGGCGTCTAACTCGGACTTGGCGCTTTCTGCGCTCTGTTCTGCGATCTCAAGCTTGGCCTTGAGGTCAGCAATGTCGCCCTCGAGAGCAGAGATCTTGGCAGCGTTGGCAGAGCCCTCATCCGCCAGCTTGGTCTCGTGAGCGCTCTCCAGGACTGCTTGAGACTGGGTCAATTCGTCGATTTTCTTTTGCAGATCGGCAATAGCGGCCTCGTGGCTGGTTTTCTGATCTGCAAGAGCCTTCTCGTGTTCGCCCGACACTGTCTTGCCCTGCTGCAGCTCCTCGGCATGCTTGGCCTCGAGGGCAGAAAGTGCCTCTTGGTGCTGCTCGGCCAGGGTCTTCTGGAGATCTTCTAGCTTGGATGCATGCTCTTGAGACGCCTTGGCTAGGTTTGCCTCGCTCTCGTCCAGCCTCTTTTCATGCTCGGCCTTTGCAGAGTCGAGGGAAGTCTTCAGCGAAGCGATTTCGGAGTCAGTCGTCTCCTTGGCAGCGATGAGCTCAGCGACCTCAGCCTTTTGCTTCTCGAGTTGCTCCTCAGCCTCGCCAAGCTTCGTCTGGGCCTCTGCAACCTGGCTCTGCAGCGCCTCCACCTCAGATTGACGGGTAGCCTTGACACTTGCAAGCTCATCTGTCAGCTCCTTCAGAGCAGCATCGTCGGTAGCTTCCTCGCCTCGAGAAGATTCAATCTTCGTGGTAAGCTCAGCGATCTTTTCCTCTGAAGATGCAATCTGCTCCTTCAGAGAAGCGATCTCGGTCTCGCTATCGGACAGCTTGTTCTTGAGCTCTTCAATCTCCTTGGCGGCTTCGGCCGAGGCTGCACTAGCTCCGACACCCGAAATGGAAGCCCGGGAACCAGGAGGCTTCGTAGCGAGGCTCGAGGCACCACCGGCCATGGAGAGACGCTTCTTGGCCTCAGCGACAGCACCTGTAGCAGCAGGTCTGCTTGCAGGACGTGTTGTGCTCGTCGAGCTGACGCTCGACTCTTTGGTGTGACCTCGACCAGCGGCTGGGCGCGCAGCAGATGTGGGCGACGTGACGCTCGAGGCTGTAGGCTTCCGAGCCGCGGTCGTGGTGGTCGAGGTGGTCGCGGTGGTTCTCGGCTTGGACGAGGTAGCAGTGGTGGAACTGGACAGAGTCGAGGTCCGCCGGGCCGCGGAGCTGAGAGCCCCAGGCCGACGCTTTTCATCTTCGGACACGGATGGCTGCGAGCGATGCGTGGTCGTGGCCGACGAGGAAGGGCGCTTGACAGTAGCAGTAGCGGTGGTGCTAGGACGCGTGGGAGGCTTGCTTAATCCACCGCCCGCAGCGCTCGTGCGGGCACCCGAGCTTGCGGTTGATTTCGTGGCGGTTGGGGTGGTGACGGGTCGACGCGCGGTGGTAGTGGTTGTTGTGGGCTTCTTTGCGGCAGTCGTGGAACCTGCCGTCTTCGTACCAGTGCCGGACACCGGTTTCTTCACAGCAGTGGCGCCATTGGAGGAAGGCTGGGGCTTCTCGGAGGGTGCCTCAGAGGGTGCCTCAGCTGATTCCTCGGTTGGTGCCTCGACCGGCGCCTCAGCAGGAGGATCTGCTGGAATGGCCTCGGGAGGAGGAGAAGGTGAGGCAGGGGCCTCATCATGGGAGACCACATCGTAACCCTCAGCATCAGACATCTTAGCTAGGTAGACTTAGACCGAGGTCGACAAGAGTTGGGGTAGGAGGAGCTTTCTGTTGGTTGGTATAACCTGTTAGCGGCATGACACAAGGCTAGGCTGTTGTGCTGCAGCTCTCAGGTCTCTGATAAGCTCCATGGCACCACGAAAGCTTCCAGATAGCTGCGCCTCATGAAGACAGTGCAACATGTCTGCTTGGGACATCTTCCTACTTACCTTGTGTGGTTGGCAGAAGCTCGGTGTCCTCGGGATGCGATCCGTAAAGGGGCAGCGCGTCAGTGTGCGATCAAACAGTCGGCAGGGATGTGTGTGAAATGCAGACAGAAACGCAGTTTGCTAGCAGATTAAGAAGAAATGAATGCACGAAAATGCGCGACGAAACAGCAGACAAGTGCAATCAAGACCTGAGCGTGCCTCAGTGGACTTCCTCTCCGGGCTTGGGGGACGATGTGTGCGATGCGAAAGAGGATGGAGGGGAGCAAAAGCAAGGAGCAGTTGGAAGAGTGAGGTGGGTGGTGCCGAGTGGGCTGGAAATTAAATTGGGCACCCTGCTTGCAAGTCTGGACTATAGTGAATGGACCCTGGACGGGGAAAGCGAGAGCCTGCTGCGATATTTCTTACGCTTTACACAAGCACGGGTATCTCGCGCGGCGAGCAGCTGGGATGGGGGGGGGGGCCAGCGGCCCAATGCCACGCGTGCACGGGGCGCGTGCAGGCTTACCACGCCAACCTAGCTGCTGCTCATTGGGGGGCTACCCAGGGCGTTGGGCGCTAAGAAACGACAGGGGCGCCACCAGTAAACGGCGTGCTCAGGGTCTCTTTGGCAGGTACTGTGTACTTTCGCAATGAGCCCAAATGAAGGGAGCTAATAATATTTCTCACAACATTGCCCCTTTTCTGGATACATACAAAATAGTACACATGAGCCAGAACTGCTGATTTCCACTATCCTCTTAACATCTACAGATATGGCCATAAGATATCTCAGGGTCAGCCCAAAAAATGAGTAGTCCAGATAGAATGTCTGTCTATCCCAACCTTGCCCTGGTACACACGGGTTGGCTCCACCGCTGGCCACTGTCGACAATCTATCCGGTGTCAGATCTCGAAACCAAACCTTGCAGACTTGGGTCGACCTCTCTCTGATCGGCCAGTAGTCTTGCTAGCAATCATCATAATAGGGGCCTCTTAAGCATACACCGGCAGGGAACATGCTCGGCAGATGTGACCGAAGGCACAGGATGGCTCTGGCCACCGTATGATCCTCACTTCGGAGGAGCGGATTCTCTTATGCTGGTTCTCTTGTGTGATTGAGATGCAACTCTGCATCTGGGCGGGGTTAGTGACCGTGACGACCCGTTGAGTGGTCCACGCTGGCCGGTCCGTCAATCACAGGCCAAAGATAAGGTTGTTTTCATTGAGATCATCAGATTGGGATATCTTCTAAAGAGATGAGCCCTTGATGAGTCCAGAGAGGCATGTTCGTTGGCAGCGTGGCCAGTGGAACCCAAAAATTCACTCTGATCTATCATTTTATGCATCAACCCCCCCCCCCCCCCAACCACCCGCGTAAGCCCCATATGAGTTAGAGTCAGGCTAGGCCAAGTGGTGAGTCGAAGATCATCCCAGGGCTGGGGCAACGATTTGACAAGCTAGAGGTAAGGCGTCAGGAGCCAGCATTGATGTGGCAGCTCCTGGTTGGCGTCCGCCCACGTCGTCCAATACCCATCGCATCTTGGGACTCGCACCTGGCCCGTAGAGACCATACTACCCATTTAGCCAATATAATAGCTGGATGCTGAGGCGGGCGAACGATCGCTGAAAGCCGCATTGATGCGTGGGCTGTACCCAGGTGAAAGCAGTTATAAAACGTCCCGCGAGATCAGCACCGCTGCTCTTGGCCATTGGCTGCTAGATGAGGGAGAGAGCGCGGGAACCTCGCAGCGCAGCGCAAGCAGATCTCAGGTCACCAACAACATCATGCCAAGAGTATGTTGGCAGTCAGAAGTTGCCCAGATTAGCGATAATGTACTAGAGGTTGCCTCCCCCCCTCTCTCCGCCCCTCTCTTCTTCTCTTCTTTTTTCTCTCTGCTCCTTTTTTTCTCTTTCTTTCTTGTCTTGCGCTAGGTATTGAGCTACGTTGTCCAAGGGTCTCGAGCCCGCGTCATCTCAGGTGCTGCTGTTTTTTCATGAGGGGTATTATTGTTTGAAAAGGATCAGTAATAAACTGCACCTTTTGATCCACAGACAATGAAAGACACCAGCAGGTATCATCTGTGTCTTTGCCAGGGGGCATGAAATCGACGCTGCGCCCCAGAATCAGAATCACTTCGAGAGCGATACATGCGATAATCCAAAACTTATTTCCGGACCTACCACCACCACTTGGGTATCTGCTTGCCCTTGGCTCTGTAATTGTCTCGGAACAGTTGCTTGAACCATGCGGCTTTCCTCCACACGTCGTACGAAGTACGTCCTAGTCGCTCTGCCATCGACACCAGTTCGTACTTGTTCTGGTAGATCGACCGAGCAAGTATCTCTTCATCTTCTCCGTCCCAATCCTGGCCATTCCACTTGCCCTGTGCCGAGGCAATGGGGCCACCCTGAGTCTTACCATGCGCCGGTCCGCTTGTCTCGCGAACGAAGCTGTCCACGGAAAGGCCGTCTTCATCTTGACCACTTGCGGGTGGGTCGCCATCGTTGACGAGACCAACCACGGCACAATTTCCCTGGGGTTGAGGTCTGACATCATGCTGGAAAGTCTGGATCCTGCCTTGCGTAGAAGAGCTGACAGGAGCTGCTTGTGAAGCTGTATACTCATGCAGTTCCTGAGCGCGATCCCACATTGCCTTCAAGGGGTTTGTCCTGTTCTTCAATTCCTGTGTGTGCTTGCAGACAGCTTCCCATCTCGCCATCCTCCGTCGGTCTTCTTCCGCCTCTTGACGCTCCCTTGTGGCTTTAAGTTCCGCTTGTGCGGCCAGAAGCTTTTGACGCATCAGCTCATTTTGTCTCTGCAACGCAGCCTGCCTGTTGAGGGACTGAATCTGCCCTTTGGCTTTCTCTGCATTGGACTGAAGTACTAAGAGCTGCTGCTTGAAAACTCTTCTCGCCCTTCTCTTGCTTGCCTTGAGGCTTGCCTCGTCCACCTGGAGCTCCTCGTCGGTCTTGCTGAACTCCTTGTCGATGGGCCAGACCTCCAGACCTCGACTGAGGCCCTGTTCGAGAAGACTGGCCCATCGGACCGCACGCAGGAAAAATTGGAGGGTGAAGGGGTTGAATCGCAGACGCAGCCGTGAACCCGATGGCGCCGACGGGACCAGATCACATGCCTTCTCCACAACGAGCACAAGCATAGGAATGAGTCTCTTTGAGATGTCGCGCAAGAGCTCGAATCTTGCCTCGACGGCACGATCGGTCAGACCCTCACGACGTGTCAGCTCCTGGGAGCAGATCTTTTCGATGATCCTCCCGATGCTTGTAAAACACCTTATGATCTTCTCGGTGTTGTTCCTGAGATACTCGATGTTCGCGGAGTAGAGATCCTCTGCATGGCTGTCATCCTGCGTAACTGCCCTATGGACCAGTATGTCGTGCAGAGCCTGGGCGTGCTTCATCAAGGCTCGTCCAGAGGCAGATTTGCACCTGGAAAAGGAGCCGCGATGCCATATCTTTCCTGTCCAGGCCATGTGCTGCAGCGTCTTGACCATGCCACCGAAGCTAGGAATTGAGACCTCAACTTCGATCACCCCTTCATTTGTTTGAGGAGCCTTGATGAAAGCCTCCTGCTCAGCTGCGGATCTTGCAAAATATTCTTCGCCTCCTTCTTCAGAGCTAGGCGCTTCGTTCTCGTCTTGCATGGTCTGATTAGGCGCGACGTTACCAGACTTCCCCTGGCTCTGTTCCCCGAGTTGATGTTGCGCATGAGTTTGCTGTGTTTCTGCTGTCTCGCTCTGCGGTGCAGCCCTTCGTCGGGCTCGAATGTCGCGCTCCGAAAGTCCGGCGGTCGCGCCCAATTCACTGCCAGGACCTCCTCTATAACTGTAAGACTGAAAGACTGGCTTTGGTTTACGTTTCTGCTTTCCATGCCGTTTCGTCTTGGCTTGCTGGCTATTCTGTGTCGCAGAAGGACTGGAAGCAGCGGCGCTGTCCACTTGTTGGTCACCGAATCGCACCCCGTTAACAGTCCGTCTTTCCCGTGAGCGTGCCTCGTTAATGGCCAAGGTAGCATGTTTGAAGTTGACATGAATCGAGCCATCGTCATCCTCCTCATCATTAGCTGTTTGATTTGTCGTGCGACGCGTCGTAACATTGGCGGGCTGAGAGTCCTCGTCTTGCGCCTGGAGAGGTCTCGCGCTTCCACTCGGTGAGCTGACCGCTGTCGCAGCTGAGCTTGCTAGCCCCTTTCTGCCACGCTTCTGCCGCTTTGAGCTGGGCGAACCGAGATAGTCAGTCACCTTAGAACTGTCAACATCGGCTTGCTCCTGACGTGTAGCAGCGCGCGTTCGCTTAGAGGGCGGCATGTTGCTGTAGATGGCGCGATTGTGAGAGGACAAGTCCTGACGGCCGCAGGCTTCCCATGAAGAAGACGAAGTGTCGCGTATGTTATCGTGCTCATGCCTGTATATATTGCATCGAAATTAAGTTCGTTGGCTGTTTTGCCTTTTCCATTAGGAAGTTTATATGGTGACTAATGGAGGGCAGAGGTGACTTGCATGCATAGTAAACATAAACAGGCCAAGGGACAGAAATGCGGGTCCCGGGGGGCATCGTGACAGGGATGGAACAAAATGGCTGGGACTTAACCCTAACCCCGAAACGAGGTATGACTTCTTTTATTCACTCTGAAGGAAGCAGCACCCCTGTAACTCCTGCCTTAGAATGTGAAGCGAATTATGGAGTGAGAGCAACAGCTTGTCAACGCGACATAACATCATTGGCAAGCGCTGCCCTTGACCTCAGCACCTTCCAAGATAGCGTGGACTCTAGCTCCGTCCATGCTCGTCTATGCCAGACGTTCAGGTTGGAGGCCTTCTGCAATCCATTTTACGTCTTGGTTGCGGATTTGTAAGGCGAGCTGCAGCACCTGAGATACTTCATCTGCGGGGACATCTGACTGTCAAAGCAGCCTTGTCCACCACCGCCTACCAGTCACACTCGGGGCCAAAAGCCATGGCTCAGTCAACCCACATGTCGGCCACCTCCTTTCCCCAACTCGAGATACTCGATGCTGCCCACCCACACATCTTTCTCGACCCTAGCAAATGCATCAACGATGGGCCGGACGTCGCACGTTTCCTCATCTCCAAGGCATACCGGGACATTGGCATCTTCGTGATGCAGCTGAACCGCGCGGTCTGCCCTCGGAAAGATTTATCGGATTCCGGTCCTCCCAAGACGTTCCCCCTAGTCGGCAGTGACCGCAGAGACCCAAAGTCTGTTCGCAATCTGCAAGCGCTCTTGGAGAAGACAGCATCTATCATCGACGAGGCACCTCCAGATCCGGGCCCGAGGCGGTTCGGGAACATCAGCTTTCGCAGATGGTACGAGCTGCTGGATGCCAGGGTCGACGAGCTGTTGAAGGAGTATGTGGGTGCGGACGTGCTGGAATTCGCGGCCACCCGTGTGCTCGATGGACAGGGCGATACTCATGGTGTGCTTGGCGAGTTGAAGGCCTACTTTCTTGGCGGGTTCGGCAGCCCGCAGAGGCTGGACTATGGCACTGGCCATGAGCTGAATTTCCTGGCATTTCTAGGGTGCTTGTGGAAGCTCGGTGCTTTCAAAGACGGAACTCAAGGGGGCGATGTTGAGCGCAGTATCGTGCTTGGCGTTTTCGAACCGTACGTTGAACTCGTTTGGGCCAAGACAACTGTGGCTGACAATCTAGACAGGTACCTCAAGGTGGTGAGGAAGCTCATCCTCACATACACTCTCGAGCCCGCAGGGACACACGGCGTCTGGGGTCTTGATGATCACTCTTTTATGCCATACATATTCGGCTCCGCACAACTCACACGGCCCATCACGGAGGAAGAGGCGATGCCGCTTGAAGGGTCCGTGCCGAGGGCGCCTAAACCCGCGGACGTGACTAAGTCTGATGCGGTGGAGAGGCTTCGAGAGGTCAATATGTACTTCTCTGCTATTGGTTTCATCAACGATGTCAAAAAGGGCCCTTTTTGGGAGCACAGCCCAGTTCTATACGACATCTCTGGCATCAAGGACGGTTGGGGCAAGATCAACAAGGTGAGACTTCCTTTCCTCAGCAAATCAATGCAACCCTCTGACGTTCTCCG
Organism: Aurifilum marmelostoma; assembly: GCA_027559495.1. Lineage (NCBI taxonomy): Eukaryota > Fungi > Ascomycota > Sordariomycetes > Diaporthales > Cryphonectriaceae > Aurifilum > Aurifilum marmelostoma. The sequence continues at coordinate 672,007 of JAMXSV010000010.1, read as the reverse complement.
CAGGGCATGATCAAGATGTTCAACGCCGAAGTTCTCTCCAAGTTTCCCGTGGTGCAGCACTTCCCCTTTGGGTCGCTCTTCTCCTGGGACATAGATCCAGAGGCATCTGCACCTCGGCAATCTGTCCACATGGCGAACCAACCTGTGGCCGCGGTAGCCGGATCAGCCTCTCCTCTGCCCGCAGGCACAAGCGCACCCTGGGCACAGGCGACACAGATGCCCAGCCATGGAGGGCCTGGTATACCATATTCGAGACCAACGGAGCGGCGCCCTGGCCCGGCCACGCGCCCTGCTCGGCCGGGTGCTGAGCAGCCTGACGATCTGGTTCCGATGGGCTCGGTGCGACCTTCCGGCCCGAAAGGAACTGCAGGGGCGCAGATCAGTGTGACCAAGGCGCCTTGGGCTAAGTGATCTTGCCCGTAAACGATTCTAGAACAGGTGCAGTTATTTTTTTTATGTAGGGGAACGGCTGCACATGCGGGCGAAACCGACGAGGTTTTTCAAGTCTAGCACCATTTTCAGTGCTGTAGCCCCTGTGGCCATCGCTTCTCAGGAAGAATAAAGCCCATTCCTTTCAAATGCGTCTGAAGGCTTGCCCATCTGGTACATACACGCGCATTGTTCCCTTCTACAGGTAGTTTACGAGGCTGGTCCGTCGTACACTCGGTCACAGCCTTCAAGGGGTGCCCGGCTGCACGGCTGCAACCGATTGAAGGCGCACGGTGACGACAGGGCCTTCTTCAGGGACTGATGCACGGGTGCATGTCAGAAACGCCACGTTGTTCTTCTAGCCTTGGTGCGGCCAGAGTCTCGTTCCTTGGAAATGGCCCGAGTCATAGGCGAGATTTTAAAAACCCTGCGTCGTAGCCTCTTTACGCAGGGTCTGAAACAAAGCACTTTGGCAGCTCTCTGACCTGAAAAATAGTGCAGCTACAGAGGAGCCACGTAGTAAGCATACCAAAGCACTTTGAATCTCCATTTCTCTGTTCCTAGGTCTTTTAAGCCGCGTGGGAAGCTCAGCCGAGTCAGGAAAGGGGAAATTGCCATGTCTATCACGGACTGAAAGCTCCGCCAACTTTTCGGCACGAAGTCCATCCGCTCATTGTCTGGTCTATTTTACAGAGGTATCTTTATTTTTCATTTTTGGTCAGAAAATCATTTCCGTGGAGTCACTCTGTGCATAAGGAATGAGAAATTTGATAGTAGGCGCTTAACTTAATTACTATGTATGTATGGTAGCGATGCGTTGTGCTAATGCAATCGCACCTGGCCCAAATGATAGCACAAATAGTGTCACATAGAACCGTATCGAAACCCTACGTTTATGGGGCTGCTATTTTTTTTCTTCTTCTTTTGTTTTAGGGGGGGGGGGCTGGGACGAACCACCTTGACTACCGTAGCTATGTACGTACTATAAGTGCAGCACTACTATGGCGAGGTGGCGTGCGACTCAACGATTCCTTGTGTTGCCGCCAAATCCTGGGAATTCGCTTGAATCGCGGAACGATGATGCTCAGACAGAGCCGAGGATGAACACCACTCTATAACACCACTAATAGATATACTGTAAATCCCACTGCTACTGCTTATAACCCCCCCCCCCCCCGCGCACCGGCGAATTCGGGACCATCAGTGTACCAGGTAGTAGGAATGCCAGAGTTTGCCTAACTTTGGGGAAAGTTTGTTGGGCGTGAGTTTGTGGTGATGGCGATACACACCATGTTATCAGTACGGTACGTTGTCTGCGGCAGTTTGCCTCCCGTTCATCTATTGCCGTATTAAGTCGCTGATCCCACGCAGGGTCGACAGTTAGTCAGGTGATTTCTCATGCCTGAGTTATGATTGACTCAAATCTTGAACGCCGAGTGGTTATTCCAAAACCCTGGCGAGAGGATGAGACAAACCTTGAAGACAGACCAACACCAGCAGAAAGGCCACAGAGGTCGGGGGGGGGGAGCACAAAAAAAAAAGTCTTTGTCGTATTTCATTTCAGGCATTTGCGACGCCCGGAAGTGGCCCCCCTTTTTCTTGGAACGGTAGTATTGGCTGGCTGTGGCTAGAACTGTGATCATAGTGTCTGTGGATGAAGCGGCTAGTCCTGCATAGCGTCTTTTCTCTGTTGGACCGATGACGTTCCAAAGTCATGCCCCCCGGTTCGTGACCAGTGCATCCGGTGGGGTCACGGTTCCTCGGCCAAAAAAAAAAAGAAATGCCAAAACGGTAAGATACACAAAATAGAAAGGTTTCACGCCTATAGAGGGGTTTGGCAAGGATCTACGATATCGTTGTGTTTATGGCTCTGGATGGAGAAAACAAGTAATGGAGGAGTGTGCTGCGAAGGAGGGGTGAGAGCAAACAACGGGAGAGCTCAAGGGGAAAACATGCAAATTTTCGACTTTCCCATTACCCTGATTTGGCTTTTACGGCCCCACTGTCCAGTTAGGAAAGATCGTCGGCCGATACGGGGGATTTTCCTAGCCAGCGATTATCCTGGATCTCACGATGGCGGCGCCTGGAGAAGGAGGAGGAGGAGGCTTGCTCAGGGCTCTGAGAGTATTCAGTGGGAAACTGTTAGCCCTGGTGGCCCCAGTGATAGGGCCTACACCACTGCAGTTTCTAAGTCGCTAGCAGATCCTTAACGGTCCGTATCGCTGTTCCCCAGGGTATGTGCCTGTGAGGGAAAGCCCAAGAATTACGTGGTAGAGAGGGATGGGCCCTTGTGGTCATCCGCTGTCGCCTCTAGGTGTACTGCTCCTTGCTCGATCTGCACACTCTTGGCTCTGGACCTCTCGCCTCAACCCTGCGAAACCCACTCGGGCCGCCACTGCAACTCACTATGACAGCAGGCACTGTGGCGGCCAGGACCCGGCGGACCCAGGACCCCAGAGAGAGGACCAGCAGCTTCCAACTCTTTTTGCCTCCCCAGGTCCAGGCGCTACGAGGTGCACCCGCTGCTTGTGCCGCGTTTTTTATTAGCAGGCAAATTCGAGCATTTGCCTGCCTCGCACTACTGCTCACCCTACCACCACCGACACCACCACTCGTAACTAAACCCATCCAACCTCGTCCACACACTCCTGTGTGCCGTGTCGTGCCAACTTCGCCTCGTCTCAAGGCCGACGACAGAAAGCGGGCTCAAGCAGTGCACTGGACAACTGCTGATGCCCTTGACGTCCTCTGCAGCAACCCGTGCACCTCGTCTGTTTTTCCCTCTCCAGAGCCTTGTGTGTGGTGTCTCTGCGTTGCGTCATATGAGACATCCCCGTCATTCACTGGTGGACCCTCTTCTTCCTTCCTCTCTCTCTGCCTTCGCTCTAGACGTCGCTCTCACTTCCCATTGGTGACCCTGGACTACCTGTCTGCAGATCTTCTTGACACCTTCCACAGGATCTCGACTTGCCTGTTTCACCGAAACGCGAAGACTGCACCTCAATCGCCCTAACTCTCGACCTAAGCCTGTGCGACGCCGCATTCGCAGCATCAGCACCAGCATCACACGTCGCGCAGGTAAACCTGCATCCAGCTGCGCACAGCCGAGGAGTCTCGATGTTCTGGGGAACGACACATTCCAATGCATAACAGGATCGAGGGTCTAACTTAGACTTCTACTCTGTCTTCAACCCCCGGAGCGTGCGCTTCGCGGAGCTGCTTCGCTGCCCCTGACAAGGCCTCAAACGATAGTCACGACACTCCGCGGACATACGGCCCCCTGGCCGAGCTTTCAAGCTCTCCAAGGATACGGTCTTTGGACCCAGTTGTCGACCTTTTGCCCAGCATCGTGTCTGCGAGGCTTCTAGGTCTCGGGAGGGCAGGGGAGGAAATCCAAGCACTGGGGAAGCAGCCATGGACTCGTCGAACCAGGACCAGGCTGCAGCCCAGCAGCGGCCTGATATTCCCGCATCATCAGAGCCGCCCCCAGTGGAGGAGCATGACTTCGCAAAGGATCGCGAGCAGCAGCCCTCGCAGCCCGCTTCCCGCACCAGCAGCCCAACCCCCGTGCACCCTCGCTTAGACACACACTTTCCCTTTGACGTGGGTCTCCCGAATCGAGTGCAGACCCCAAGCGTGCAGTCGTCATGGAGCGCTGCTTCGGACCGCCAGCTGGGACATGGCAGCCAGGCCGGCCAGTCTGACCGCGTGTTCCCCATCCGCTCCGTCATCAGCGTCGACCCTACCAACAGATCCTCCACAGACCATGAGTACTTCCCGCGCATGTCGGCAGACAGCAGCGACATCTCAGCCTTCAGCAGGACGTCTCAGTTACGGCGTGATGTTGAGGCCCAGACGGGTCGCCATGGGGGTCCTAGGAGCGATTCTGTGCTCTCCCCCCCAGCAGTGACGTCCCCGACCCTTCCAACCCCGTCAGGGACGAGGCGGAGGAACAATACAACGACAGGTGCCAGGTCCAGCGTCCAGGCTGACGCCGAGCGCCAGACCTCCCAGCCTTTACCTCTTTTCGCCCACGAGGCCACGTCAGATGACGAGGAGAAGGAATCGGAGGGTACCGGGGGAGATCGTCGCTCAGATCACTTCAGCTCATCGGGACGGGATTCAGCCGGCATCTCAGAGAGTGTGCTGGACGGGCTCACCACGACACGCTTCAAGCATGTCATGACTGACGACGGCCACCTGGTTATAACTGGAAGGGATGGCACCCTGCAGCGCTGCGAGGACGAGCCCATCCATACGCCTGGCGCCGTGCAGAGTTTTGGCCTGATGCTAGCCATCCGCGAGGAACCGGACGGGCGCTTCACGGTGCGCTATGCAAGTGAAAATTCAAAGCGCATGATTGGGTATTCTCCCATGGAACTGTTCCGGCTGAGCAACTTCACCGACATCCTGACCGAGGAACAAGCGGATAATTTACTGGATCACATCGACTTCATACGGGACGAGGACGCCGATCCGTCGATTAATGGACCCGAGGTGTTCAGCATGTCAATACGGCCGCCCAAGAAGAGGTAAGGGCTTCCCTTGCCATTCATACTCCCCGCGGCCTCTTCCGTGCATGTAATTTGGATGTAGATACCTAACAATCCGGCCAGGACCGTCAAGCTTTGGTGTGCAATTCACGTGCACCCCGCACATCCAGAATTGGTCATCTGCGAATTCGAGCTCGATGATGATCATGACTTCCCCTTGAGACCCGACGACGAACGTACGCCAGATGTTCCAGAGGACACCCTCCATGGCAACCCGACCATGGAAGAGCTGGCCGACAGCACAGAGATCTCGAGCAAACCGCTGAGGGTACTCAGAAGTGCTCGCAAGCGCAGAGGAGAGGCCGGTGCAATGCAGGTTTTCGATATCATGTCTCAGGTCCAGGACCAGCTGGCTTCCGCGCCCAACCTCGACCGGTTCTTGAAGATCCTCGTCGGGATCGTCAAGGAGCTGACAGGATTCCACCGTGTCATGATATACCAGTTCGACGCGTCTTTCAATGGGAAGGTCGTGACGGAGCTTGTAGACCCGACGCATACGCGGGATCTCTACAAGGGTCTTCATTTCCCTGCCTCGGACATTCCCAAACAGGCCAGGGATCTCTACAAGCTCAACAAGGTGCGGCTGCTATACGATAGAGACCAGGAGACAGCGCGGTTGGTCTGTCGCTCCAAGGAGGACCTCGAAGTCCCCCCTGGACATGACGCATTCCTATCTTCGAGCGATGTCTCCAATCCACCTCAAATATCTCGGCAACATGGCTGTCCGCTCTTCCATGTCTATTTCCATCAACGCCTTCAACGAGCTCTGGGGTCTCATCGCGTGCCACTCGTACGGATCGAAGGGCATGCGTGTATCGTTTCCAATCAGAAAGATGTGCCGACTTGTCGGCGACACAGTGTCGAGGAACATCGAGCGTCTGTCGTATGCCTCTAGGCTCCAGGCGCGCAAGCTCATCAACACGGTGCCTACAGATAAGAACCCCTCGGGTTACATCATCGCTTCTTCGGACGACTTGTTGAAGCTTTTCGACGCCGATTTCGGCATGCTTTCCATCAAAGGGGAGACCAAGATCATGGGCAAGGTCGAACACTCGCAAGAGGCCCTGGCCATGCTGGAATACCTTAGGCTCAGAAAGTTCACGTCAGTATTGACGACACAGGACGTCAAGTCTGACTTTCCAGATCTTCACTATCCACCAGGGTTTCACTACGTTGCCGGCCTCCTCTACGTTCCCCTGAGTGTTGGCGGTAACGACTTCATTGTGTTTTTCCGAAAGGGCCAGGTCCGGGAGGTGAAGTGGGCCGGCAATCCATACGAGAAGATTGTCCAGGAGGGCACGCAAAACTATCTCGAGCCCAGAAAGAGTTTCCAGGTATGGCACGAAACTGTGCTGGGCAAATGTCGGGAGTGGTCCGAGGAGCAGATCGAGACGGCGGCGGTACTCTGCCTCGTATACGGCAAGTTCATCGAGGTCTGGAGACAAAAAGAGGCTGCTCTGCAGAACAGCCGACTGACGAGGCTCCTCCTCGCCAATTCCGCCCACGAGGTCCGTACGCCACTCAACGCTATCATCAATTATCTCGAAATAGCTCTCGAGGGTAGTCTGGACCAGGAGACGAGGGACAACTTGTCTAGGTCCCACTCGGCTTCCAAGTCGCTCATCTACGTCATCAACGATCTTCTTGATTTGACAATGACTGAAGAGGGCAACGACCTAATCAAAGATGAGATATTCGACCTCCAGGCGTGTATCAAGGAGGCCACGGAACCTTTCAAGAAGGATGCCTCGAGAAAGGGAATTGGTTACGAGGTGTTTGAGCATCCCGGATTGCCGAGATTTGTGTACGGTGATCAGCGAAGAGTCCGTCAGGCAATCGCGAACGTGACGGCCAATGCTGTAGAGCACACGTCTATGGGGAGTGTCAGGGTCGAATACTATTGTATATCTGTTGAAGAGCAGAAGGTTCGCATCGAGATTGTTGTGGAAGACACTGGCCGCGGAATGAGTAAGAGCCCCCCCCCCCCTCTCCCTCCTCCTCGAAGTATCGACTCCCTTCAGACAGAAGAGGAATATCCCTCTCAACGAAAAGATGAAGAATTGGCTGCGGGTCCTGTGCTGACTTGGTTTAGGCGATGCCAAATTGGACGCCCTGTTCCGCGATCTTGAACAGGTTTCTACTGACGCGGACGATGGGGATGCTGATGAAGCCCTGGAGAGATCCAAGGAGGATATGAAGACTCTGGGCCTCGGCCTTGCGGTTGTCTCGAGGATCATCCGGTAAGATTTTGATTTCTTCTGTTTCCTGTACTGGGCATTGTGGCAAACCGTGTCTGCATGTCAAATGTTTCTGTTTCTTTTGTGCCTTTTCTTTATTGCCTTCTCGTTATTTTTGTGCGACGAGCTCGAATACACGAGACGGTTACGCAGACGCTCGAACGATGCGGCTCTATGCAGTGTATACCTCGAATATCTAATCCACACAAGATTGGCAATGCTAACACGCTTCACAGAAACATGGACGGCCAACTACGGCTCAAGTCTGAGGATGGAAAGGGCTCGCGATTCGTCATTCAATTGCCTTTCGAGATGCCGTCGCAAGACTCACCAGCCGTCGCGGAAAGTCTGGAACAGGGCGAGCCTTCTGTGGCGACATCTACAATCCCTTCTGTGTCAAAGACCATGCCTGCTTCACACGAAGGCGAGTTGATGCTTATTGACAGGGGTCCCAGCGCTCCTAGCGCCAGCAGGCAGGCACTAAGTCACAGCCGTAGCTTTGACGAGATCAGCGCCGGCAGTCTCCGTAGCGTGACAAGCCGGGGTAGTGGCCTGAGCAACAAGAGTGATGCTGACAGGCTCATTGATGCTATTCAAACTACTCTGAGTCTTGGTGAGCCCGAATCAGAAACGGTGCGAACCCAAAGACGCAACTCCAAGGGACCTTACTATCGCTCGACAAGGAGAGTCTCCACGTCACGGTCCCTCAGTCCGGATCGTGCCCCCGAGAGGCCCAACACCTTGTCGAGATCTATATCTTCCCCTGGCAAACCTAACGATACACAGGTTGACACCCAGAGACCTGTGGGTATGGAATTCGTGACGGACGCGAAAATGCCTATCAGGCCGGTCAAAGTCCCGGATGAGTATCAGGACCAACCAGAAAGACCAGCACAGTCTAGCCAGACCTCTGGCGTGGTCTTCGAGGTCGGAGAGAGTCCATTGCCGACTGCGTCGGAAGCTACGACGGTGGATGGCAGAGTTCATCTGTCTGGCACACCAGGCTCAGCCAAGCTCCAAGTTCTTGTGGCTGAAGACGACCCCGTCAACATGAAGGTTTTGAGGAAACGATTGGAGAAGGCTGGGCATACAGTCTACCACACCGTGAATGGCGAGGATTGTGCAGCAGCTTACAAAGATAGCGACGGCAAGTTCGATGTTGTTCTCATGGACATGCAGGTGAGTCATATTCCACACTCTCGACTCACAACTGCCTACTTGTGCTGATTATATATCTGCCAGATGCCCATCGTGGACGGACGTCGCAGTACCGAAATGATCCGAGCAATTGAGACCGCTGGTGAGCATCATAAGCTCTCTGCTCTTGCATCGAATCATGGCAGGATACCGATCTTTGCCGTGTCTGCCTCACTCGTCGAACGCGAGAAGGACACATATATGATCGCTGGATTCGACGGCTGGATCCTGAAGCCTATCGACTTCAAGAGACTGGAGCATCTCCTGTTCGGCATTATCGATGACGAAGCACGAAACGACGCCGTCTACGTCGCTGGCGAGTGGGAGCGCGGTGGCTGGTTCAGAAAGAGATTGGAGCTGCCTCCCACCGAAAAAGCCAAGGATGCACCGTCGCTCCGCGATGTGGATCTCAAAGGCAACGAGGTTAACGCTGCGCGTGAAAGCATGAGCTGAACTGCTATCTGGTGTGTGAGCAGCCCAGAGTCAGCTGGCGCCCCCTCTCGTGATCCAACGAGCCTCGTCTCTCTCAAAATCATCTCATCATTGGTTTAGCTCCGCTTCTTTGTTTTCCCACTCTTTTGCTTTCGAGGCGTTTGGTTGGGGGGTTTTTTTTCTTCTTTTTTGTTTTTGGGAGCATGGGGTGCGGCGGCTGGAAAATATACGATACCCGGCATTTTGGTTCATCATGGCATTGCGACTACAGCATACGATTTGGGTGCATGCATATACATATATACATTGGAAAGGGAGACGGGGCGGTTGGTTGGACTTGGGCGTTTTCAAGAGTGTTTCTACTTTTCATCCTGGAAGCTACACACGAGCCTTGCCTCTTTCCTGGTCGGTAGGCGCTGGTCACGAGAATATAAAGCGCATCGGGGATATGATGAGGGTTGCACACGCATGGTGGCAGGACGTTGGACACGGGTCGGCGTTTCGGTGTGGCTTTTGTGAGGAGCCTGCGTATCACTTATCGTACGTGTTCCTGATGGGCTTCTTTTGTGTAACGCTCAGCAAGAGTGTTCATATCACTGAGGAGAGTGAAAGGAGGGGAACTCCGCCTCGATAGGGAGAGGGCGGGGCTAGCCTTGGACGGACTTGATGGATGGCAAGAGTTCTGATTGGTGCGGAGGAGAGCGAGCAGGAGGAGGAAATTCATTGGCTGCAACGACATGTCTTTGTACGAGGACTGGAGTGCACGTGTGTGTATGTGTAGACGCTCAGAGGATACGAGTTCTCCTCTCCGGGAGATGGAAGAAAGGGGGCGGCGGCATGCGAGAATAGGAGGCCAGAGACATTCCTTGCTACCAGGCAACAAGAGTACTTAATACCGTGTCACTCCTGGCGAGGAAGCGCGAGCAGATTTGTATTCTCCTACTCAGTGACCGGTGGAGAGTAACACGGGAAAACCGATGACATGCAGCCGGCATTCCAACGGCATATTTGCAGCAAGGGATGGAGACGTGCAAGGCGCGTGAAGGACCCGTGGTGTGAGACACACAAGGGGTCTGGCTCAACCAGGGAGAGTCTTTCTCTTCGGTACGGCCGGCTCAGGCGCACTCACCTCCCACCCAAGATCTCGTTCTTCCCATGGACTGGTATCTGGCCAAGCGGCCAAGCATCTCTCCCTAAGAAATCCTTCTCTCGCATTCGATAGCCCGTGGAACTAACCACACACGCCCTCTGCAGGAAAAGAGAAGAAAAACGAGAGCCAAGAAACAGGAGAGATCTTATCGATCTACTGCGCGCCTGGGAAGGCAGAGGCAAAAAAAAGAGAGTTCGTTACGTGGTCTTTTTCGGACACCAATGCTTGCCCTTGCTGATCTAGGTGGAACTTACTTGCTGTATTTGGGTTTTCTCTCTCTCTCTCTCTCTCTCTCTTTCTTGAAAGTTAGTAGAAAGGGATCTGCACGTTTGATAACCACTGTATGTGGTTCTTCTCTGAGCGAAGTTTTGTGACGACGAGTAGTATCTGCTCGCGTGGCAAGGGATTGTTGTCACTAACCTGCTCCTGCCCTTGTTTTCCTTATAACTTTTATCCTATTCGTCTCTCTCTTGTTGTTTGAACCACAACGGTGAGAAATATTGCCTGCTCACCTTTCGAGCGCGGAGGTGGCATCGATCGAGGGCTCTTGATCGACCTGAGCTTGTTGGAGTTCCTCTTCATTCTTGTTTTCCAGGGCGTTCTGACCATCACACAACACACTAGGGAGACACGACGCATCTCAGATGAGGGCGGGCGAGAAGTGTGCTGTGTGAACTTTTGACGGGCCCCATGAACTGGATTCCAGAAAGAAAAGACAAAGAAGACGATAAGCGTCGCCCAAGATGCTACTCGGATATCCCAACCGACCACGGCTTTTCCTATTTGCTACCATAACATGCCTCTTCACGGGGTATATCATCCTCAGCTACCCCGGAGGCTCTGACAAGCTGGCCCGGCCCAACTTCTGGCCTATCGGCAGTCTCAGCTCGTCCTTCTCATCATCATCATCCTCCCCCTCCTCCTCACCACCACAAGAGGACGAAGACTCACGACCACCGTCAGCACCACTCCCCGAAGACAAGCACCCAATCTCTCGACTGATACGAGACGCCCACCACACCTACACGAACCTCGTGCAGAACAGATCGCACACCGTCGAAGAAGCAGCAGCACGCTACCGCCTACGACGCGGTCGCCACCCGCCGCCTGGGTTTGAAGCATGGTTCGAGGCATGCAAGAAGCACGACGCGGTGGTGGTGGAGGAGTTTTTCGACCGAATCCACCGTGACGTTGGGCCATTTTGGGCACTTAATCCGGTCGAGTTGCGGCGCATGGCCCACGCGGCGCCTCAGGTCATACGCGTGCGCGGCGGTAACGCGACGTTGGAGACGGACGATGCACACCGGCCGCCATTCATACAGCTGTGGACCGACCTGGTGCGCGAGATGGTGCACGAGCTGCCGGACTTGGACATGCCCGTCAACGTCATGGACGAGAGCCGCGTGCTGGTCCCCTGGGACAAGATGGCGCGCTATGTCGGGCGCGAGGTGCGAAGCAGGGAGCTATTCCCGGCCGAACAGGCCATCACTGAGTATACAGGCCATGGCGCCCTCGATTCCGGCAGCGTGCGATTCCAGCCGCAGTGGGTGACGGACGACGCGCGCCGGTACTGGGACCACCTTCGCGCTGCGTGCCCGCCTGAAAGCCCTGCCCGGGCCGTGGGCTCCATACAGAACGCAGGCAGGCCCATTGACGAGTTGTACCCGATCGGACCCCTACCTCACACGAGGTCGGGGTTCGTGGCAAACTTCTCTGCGAGCATGGATGCGTGCTGGCAGCCGCACCTGCGCGGGATGCACGGCACCTTTGTCGAGAGCGTCAGCATGTCGACGGTGCATGAGCTCGTGCCCATGTTCGGCGGTTGCAAGCTGCCGCAGAACAACGAGATCCTGCTGCCGGGGGCCATGTACCTGACGGACGACCCCTTCTACGCGGGAGGCCCTGACAAGAACCTGCCGTGGTCGGCCAAGAAGAACGGCGCTATCTGGCGCGGTGTGGCGAGCGGAGGGCGGAACCGGGCAGATAACTGGTGGCACCTTCATCGCCACCGGTGGATGCAAGTCATGAACGGGTCGACTGTGCGGCGGGTCGAGGCCGGTGATAAACTGGCGGGTCCTACATTTCGGCTGCCGCCTCAAGGGTCAGCGTACCGAGACGTGACGGCGGCCAAGGAGGTGACGGATGAGAAGAACAAGAACAACAACAACAAGAAGGGGTCTGGAGGAGGAGGAGGGACAAGCGGGAACCCTCCAGAGAGGGCGATTGGCGAGTGGCTTGAGGGTGTGGCGGACGTGGGCTTCAACAACCTTGAGTGCTACCCGATGACACGCAACGAGGAGGGACAACAGACAGACCTGGGCTGCGCGCACACAGGCGGCTACTTTGCCGTGTCGGCCACGGTGCCCATGGCGGAGCAGTACGGCCACAAGTACCTCCCGGACGTGGACGGGCACAGCTACAGCGCGCGGTGGCGGGGCATCCTGCGCAGCTCGAGCTGCCCGCTCAAGGCGACGCTGTACGCCGAGTGGCACGACGACCGGCTCGTGCCGTGGGTGCACTTTGCGCCCTTTGACAGCAGCTATCAGGACATCTGGGCCGTGTTGTCGTACTTCCTGGACGGACACGACGCAGAGGGGGAGAGGATCGCCAGGGCCAGCAAGGAGTGGGCGGCCAAGGTGCTGAGGAAGGAGGATATGATGCTGTATGTGTGGAGGCTGTTGTTGGAGTATGCCAGGGTCATGGACCCCAAGAGGGACAGGCTTGGGTTTGTTGCTGATCTGGAAGTGGCCAAGAAGGAGGACAAGAATAAGAAGAAGAAGAAGAAGCCATCATGGAAGATCGACTGGTGAGGAAGGTGGGGGAGGGGCAATGTTGTTGTGAGTGTCGAGAGTGTCTTGGCAGTTGCTCTTGCTGGTTCCCAAACGTTTTGACCTCATCTTTTTTTCCTTCCTTTTTTTTTCCTGCTCTGGAGTTACGAGGATATTCTATCAGCTGCGAACATTGTCTGTCTGGATTAAGGGAGAGATAATTATAATTTATTGTCACACTACAAATGAAGACTGATACTCTGGCAGGATGGCTGAAGTGGTTCACCATCTCAAATCACAGGCATGAGGTAGGTGCTGTGATGGCATCACTGTGTTGATGGTTGACAGACCAAGGGTCCGGGTTCAGCTAGTGGTACCTGTATTAAAAAAATAATAAGGTTCCAGCTTGCTGCCAACCACCAGGCCTAGAAGCCTTCAGGGGTCCTACAGGGGATCATACAGGGGGTAGTGCCCAGCCACTGTTTAATCACGTAATGTCGGCTGCAGCGTAGACAGTGGGGCATTTTATAGTGACTTGTGGCAGTATTTGGTCTAAAGTAGTTTGGGGGTGGGAACCTGCTGGAGCTGCACAAGCTAGCAGGTACACAGCACAGCACAAGCACAACACAAGCACAGCACAGCACAGCACAGCACAGCACAGCACAGCAGGGTTAGTTGGTGTCAGCCACAGCAGCCCAGCCAGCCAGCTGTTATCGTCTCCAACCTCAACCTGCTGTGCTCTCTGTGCTATGACACCCAGATATCATGGTATCATATCAAGCTATGGTGAGGAGTGCATCTGCCAAGAGTTCACTCCTCCTTTTCCTCTTCCGGCCTTCCGCCTCCTCCTCCTGCTGCTGCTGCTGCTGCTCCTGCTATTGCTCGTCATGTGCCCTTGGCACAGTGGCTGAGTATGAGTGAGTTTGTGAGATAGTGAACAACTGACTGACTCTGTGTCTGTGTTTGTGTCTATGTGTGTGTATGTGTGTGTGTGTACAAGTCTCAAGAAGGTGGCGCTGGCTGGTTGGTGCTGCTCTCGGGAGCATGGTCCTCTTTCGGTGCCACCGATGCAACGACGACGACAACAAACCACTGGAGAAATGAGCATGGCACTCTCTCTTTCCTCAATCGACCACCCGGGAACCTTCTCATGATCAAAAAACTTGGCAAATTATCCGAACAGACGTGTTTCCGTGTCACCCCAAGGACGTGTCTCAAATTTCCCCCCTCTTCCTCTTTTCTCTTCTCCAATCATTACTTCATCTTCCTCATTTCGACATTTTTTTTTTAACCTTCTTCCCATCCTTTCTCTTTCTCTCCCAGCCTTGGCTTGACTACATACTTGAGTATTCTGCCTCAAAAAGTCTATCAACCACCATAACCACAACCACCTTACACCCACGACGGTCATTCTTGCTTCAACCACCACCTCTCTGTCTCCATATCAACAACCATCCAACATGCCTGGAGTTCGTAAGTCATTACACGCCTGCATTTCCTAAGCCGGCCACTCTCAGGGCCCATTTCTCCAACCCTTGATATCGGGACGAGGCAGACCTGCCTGGACGGGCCTGGCTGTGTTGACTTCTCTAACAATGTGCCCAGCCCCCGATGCGCTCAAGAACTTGAAGGCCAAGTTCCAGGCCATCTTCAAGAAGAAGAGCGAGAAGAAGGCCGCCAAGGCCACTGAGACCACCCCGGCTGCTACCTCCACAACGCCTGCCGCCAGTGAGCCTGCAAAGACCGAGACCGCCCCTGCGCCAGCTGGTCAGTTCTCCTCCCTGACTTACTCTGGCCACGGCATGGCGCATGTCCTGAGCCGGACCCTTTCACCCCCCCCCCCCTTCCCAAATAAACAAACAATTATCCGCCCAGGTGACCACCTGGGCTCGCGCGTGCGAATTATGCACTTGTGTATACTGACAATCTATTCTGTTCCTGTAGCTGCTGCCGCCCCCGCCACCGCCCCGACCGCCGACGAGCCCGCGAAGCCCGCCGAGGAGGCGGCCAAGAAGGAAGAGGAGCCTGTCCCCGCTACAACAACCACCGAGGCCGCAGCGCCAGCTGCTGCTGAAGGAGAGGTCAAGAAAGAAGGCGAGGAAGCCGAGACTGCTCCTGCTGCTGCTGCCACTGCTACTCCTGCCGCGGCTCCCGAGGCTGCTCCCGCTGCCCCCACAACTACCTAGAAGAACTTGGGAGCTCGCTGTTGTCTGTTGATGCACCCGCCATCCGCCACGCCCATGGCTGACGTGCAGCAACATCTATAATAAAACTAGGCGCAGAGAGGGCTAAGTCGGCACAGAACAGCCATTGCGATGCTTGGATGGGATTCTCTTTTGTTCATTAGGGAAAGGGAAGGAAAAGAAGAGAAGAAAAAAAGGCAGGGAGTGAAGGAGCGATATTTGTGCTGTCTCCTGTGTTTTTCTGGAGCGGGGGTTATATTTTGTATCTTGATAATGGGGAGTGTTGAAGCGTCTGGGACCAGTCACTGGACCCCCAGCGCTCCTGGTTCGCCCTCGTTGCGGTGGGAGAAAGCGCCTTTTCATTTCTTTCTGTTGTGCTTGTCTCTTTTCTTGTTTCCTCGTCTTGCTCTTGTTATTCTGCACTAATACCATCGTTGCCTCGTGTGTGCTGCAGCAAGTCCTGTTTTCCTCATAGTCGAATAGATACCCGAATTATACCAGATTGTCTGTTGCCCTTTCTGTCACGAGCGAGCACGCACACATATACTCGCACACGCTCGCCTATTTTATATTTCTCTCCATACTTAGACTACTTGCTCTGGAGGTTTTGCCCGCAATGTGAACCTAGGTCACAGCTCTTGGTATTGCTTGGATGAAGAGCATCATCCTTCACCCGCAACTTCTTGTCTGAGGATGGTATGAAACCAGCATGCATGCACGGCAACGCTGGACCTTCTGTGTCACCTATTCCCGACGTCTTAAAGATACACCAACAGGATACTAGGAGAGCTCTATATATATCGCAACAGGATCTCCCTTCAGATGGAACAACGGAGAGCAGTCAGTCCCTGTAGAAGAAGAAGGCCCCAGAAGGTGTGAGCAGCAAAGCACCTATTTCCAGATGCTCCTCATTCCTTGGGACGTGTCTGGCCTGCTCTCCCTCTTCAGGGTGTGCTATGCTGTACAGAGCTTGTCCCGGGGCCCTGGAAGCTCCCTGTAGTCTGCCTACCCACGTAACGTACCTTTCAAAGCTTGATGTGCTTGTAATGCATCCCCCTTCTGCCCTTCCTATCGGACAGACCAAGCCATCTAGGGCATTTCCCGCCTCCCTAACAAGGGGTTCACTGTTGCACAGCAGGCATGTTCATAAATCCACCTTTCAAAGCACGTACGTCTTCCTCCTGCACGCAGGCAGGAAGGATGTGGAGCGGGTGTACATGGTAGTATGAGAATAGGGTTCGCCAAGACCGCCAATCTTGGACAGGCAGCCTCCTCGCTGGCAGTAGGAACGGAGAGTGTGTGGGGAGGGGGGGGGGGCTGGCAGGTTATCACAACATGCCGACGTCACGCAAAGATTGTGGGCGGTTGACTGCTTTCAGAGGAAGAGGCTGGGGGCGGGAGGTCATTCTCCCCTTGAAGGAGCTCACTGCGAAGTAGATTGGGGGAGAGTGGGAAAGGGGGGGGGGGGTGGGTTTCATCTGGTCAGGGGAGGCGAAAGGTGGGTGTGTATATATTTTGTTATGAGAATTTTAATGTAGTAGAAAGTCAGAGCATGCATGCCACATGATTTTAATCTGTCCAAACAAGATGCCGTATAGTAGGCACGGATATAAATGTAACCACAGCTGATTCCTAAACTTTCAAGGAGCAATCAAGACGACCTCTCGAAGCCAGGCGCCCAGCAACGGGTCGTAAATTTGTCTTAATCTCTGCCAGTGCGAAAACGTCCACGCCAATGGCGAAATGGAACAGTGGACGTCGATACACGCGTAGAACACGTGATATCTGGCAAGTAACACAACAACCTACCGAGGTTCAGTTCCGGAGACCCTACTTCTTGTCTAGTACGACTTTGACACGGACTGAACTGGTTTTCGACTGCCCTCCCGCCACCACTGCTTGGGAGAAAGAGAGGGAGGGGGGGAGGGGATGAGGAAAGGTGAAGATAGAGAGGGATATTGCGAAGCAGGACGAAAAAGACCAGTCTAGGTCATGACAAGCCTGTTGGGTCCTGATACTTTTTCGCGACAGCCACAAGGGCAGATGTCACCATCCACCTGAAGCCACCAGACCTCAAGCCCCATTTCAAATGGCAGCTGTCATTGGAGCCAGCTTACCCCCTCGATAACCTTAAAAACAATCGACAGTGGGAACCAGCTGCACACGGGACTCAACAGCGCCCAGCTCCTACGTCACTCGGGCTGGGGCGTCGTTATCGTCGACCTTGCCCGACCCCGCCGCGGCGGCGGTGTCGTCGTCGTCGACGGAGCCTTTCCCACGCAGGCCATACCCCTCCCCCACTGCCATCCACCCCTCTTCCTCCTCCAACAACAAGATCAGGTCGGTGTGGCCCGCTCGCTTGGAGAAATGGAACAAGACGAAGGTTGCCGCGAGCTCCGCGCGCGCGCGTGTGTGTGGCAGGGTAGCTGGTGGTGGCCAGGCCAGGAAAGCTTGGTTCTGAGAGATCAGGCTAAAATCGCCCGATGCAATACACACACACACACACACACACACACCTACGAAGCTGCAGAGAGAGAAAGAGGCTGTGACACACACGGAAACAAGCTCTTATCCTCACTCATACACAGACAAACGCCTGGGATCGACGTTGGAAGAGGAGGGTGAGGGGCGAGGGGTGTTTGGTGGTGGTGGTGGTGGTGGTGGTGGTGGTGGTAGTAGTAGTGGGTGGTAGTGGTCAAGAAAGACAGAAGTGGTTTTGGGGTTGAGAGAAAATTTGCTTGGGCTGATTTGGTGGACATTTGTGATTTTTTTCCTTCTTCTTTCTCTTGTGGTGGTTCCTTGGCCCAAGCTTCCTCCCCCCCCCCCCCGGCCCTCGCAACGAGCAGCGGACCCACCCATACACCACAGCGTGTCATGGGTTCGGTGCCATCATCCGCCGTACATGTACGGTCTGTACTCCGTACTTTCTTTCACCTCTGCGAGTGCCGCCATTGTATTCGCTTGGACAGCCTTACCCTGATGGACGAACAAGGGAACAATCCCCGTCCATTAACCACCCGTTGTTCTCAGCTGAGGCATCGGGATACGCCTTTCTTTGGTCTTTTCTTTGTCTCGGGTCTCGCGAGGACTTGCCGCCGTGAGATCGATCCTATCGGGTGGCACACCACGTCCAATTGGCTGGCATCACCGTCAAAGGGACAGACGTCCGCCTATATATTCCATCTCGGGCAAGGATCGCTTCATCAGCAGCAACAGAGAAGAAGTCTGATGATGAAGCTTGCCAGCTCACCACACCACCGTCCTCGAGGACCTTGAAGATCGATGCCAGTCTGCGACCGCCCGTCAGCTTCTGGAACAAGAGAAAGGGGCCCAGCTTATCTACAGGTGTGACGTCGATATTCACGCCCGTGACACGGGAACGAATAGCCACCGCAAGATACTCGTCCATTCCTCCCCCTACTCCTCCACCTCCTCCCGCACAAGATAGCCCTGTCATTGGTGACAATAAGACCGCAGCTCGTTGCTGACGGCGGCTCAGCATGCACAGGACAAGGGGGGAGGGAAAAGGCTCAAGATGCTCATCCTCACCCACACATACACACGAGAACATAGCGGGAGAGACCAGAAGAAAAAGGGGGGGGGGGAGGGGGTGGCAAGCAGCATCACCTGCTACTGCATGGATGGATGCACTGCTGCGGCTCACGCTGACAAGTAGGCTTCCAGAAACCGGCATGGAAGCCTCGAGATCGGAATTGGCATACTAAGTAAGATCACTGGCTCGCTGACCCCCCCCCCCCGTGTTCATCGCCCCCCCTTGTGCCACCACACCTCGTTCTTTTGCTTTCTCTCCTCAATCTCACCCACCCACACACCGCGTACCCCAAATCAGTGACCGTACCATAACGTGGTGTGGTACACCATCATCCTCTACAAAGCTTCGATGCCGGTTCCGCCCGTCTGACGCGCCCCAGCCCCCTCCTCATTGGTGAAATTTCGTGCTTCGAAGCCTAGCTGGCAGTACCCCTCTTCCCCCAGGCCTGGGAGTGCTCGAACAGGCCTTTAGAGATGTCAACAGCGCCTGATGGATGGGTGCTCGGTCTGTCCACTCGGGTACAGCCCCGCTGTGACCACGAGGACCTCTGCATAGTGATGCTCACCCGGTGTCCTCCGTAGAGGATGGGGGTGGGAGAAGATGCCGACCTACAGTGTCGTCAAAGGGTAACACTAGGCTGCACTTGCTGCATGGGACAGCAAGAGCACGAGCTTTTTTTTTCGAAAGCCTCTTGCCTCGAGGACAACCCCTCTATCAAAATAGTAAGCCAGCTGTCGAATCAATTGGCAGTGTCCTTTGCGTGTCTACCGACTGCCGACATCGAACCACCGAGTAGGAATGCGCTAGGCTAGCTTTGTGGCAGTCTAGTAAAAGATATCGGAATGTCCATCTCTACGAACACCAGCCGAGCAGTGTCCATCAATGCTCACAGCTCATGAAGCCCCAAAGACTTCACCAAAGAAGGACCGAAGCATATGTATTTCAAGACCCCATGTATAACCCCAACATAGTCTCAAGAAACACCACCCTCCCGCCCGGCCGCCATGCCCAGCTTCCTCCGGCTCGGCCCAGCGGGGACGAAGGAAAAAACACCCAACGCTACAGAGGCATCTTGTACAAGGGTCAAATTACCGGCGGAGGATTCTCATATGGTATCCAGTAGCAGATATGAGAAGTGTTCAGTCAGTGAGTCAGTGCAAAGTCCGTGTGCTGCAGGCGACCCCGGCGAGAGTTTTGGGAAATGTATTCATGAAACCCAAGAAGAATCGCAATGAAGCCCGTGTTCCAGGCATGCCACGTGTTGCCGTCGTCGTGTTAGTCTGGACAGGAAAGCCAAGAGCTGGTGGGATGGTAGTAAGCCTGGGAAACCTGGAAGGGGGCCCAGTGTGATCGACCCCAGGTTGAGTCGTGCATGGCAGGCATGTCCACCGAGAGGGGGGAGGAGACAGCCGAGCCGTGGGCGGGGACAACATCGTCATGCCAGCCAGCCTCAGACATGACAAGTTGGAAGCGTGACTCAGGCTGGTGGTGACATTCGTGTATAGACGTCACAGTGTGTCAACGTGCGCCCCAATGTTCAACCTTTCGGCAGGAAGAGGGCCTCTTTCAGGGTTGGGAAGGGTGGCTAGCTACGAGAGTGACGATGATCCACTATCAGGGGACACCGAGCAGATACTACAAGCTTGGTGTCAAGACCTTGATTCTTCAGAGGGGAGGGGAAAAGAAAAGAAAAAAGGCACAAAGAGATAGTGAGAGAGCCAAGAGTGAGACGAAAGATGAGGCGGCAATTCGAGCAAATTACAGTGTCCCCTCATCTGCAGACGTGCTACAGCAAAGGACAAGCTTGCCGCGCTGAGTGAGCGAGGGGATCATGTCTCGCCCAGCCCCCGTGCCTGGAAAGACGCCTGTTCTCATTGCATAGACCGAAGCGCACACTGCTTCCCCTTGCTGCGCCAGGCCTGGCCACACTGCACACCCTCGAGACACACAATTCAGCACAGGCCATATAATGACCTGTCATTATGAAAGTGTAGAAAACAAAGTATCGCCAAGATGGACTAAACAGAGATGCCACGCGGTAAAGAGAGATAAATCGCACATGCACGACTTCGGATCGCCAAAGCCTAAAGTCCCCGGGGGCGATGCCTCGGGGGGGGGGGCGAGGTGAGTGAGAGATCGGGAAACTTCGGGACCGTTTGTTTGGTCTGGGGAAGTTTGGGGCGCCTTGCAAGGGGCTTTGCGGAGGAATCTGGGGAAACTGGATGCCATCGAACGTCGATTAATTATCTCAAGGCGTGGATGGACGAGTTCCTATTCGCTGCCCTGTCCAACGAGATTATTTGATCCTTCTTCGCCCGTAGCTTATGGTGGTGGTGTTGTTTTCGACGCCTAGAATGTGTATGTGAAGGGCGCTGCACACGGGAGGACAGGCACACGGAGGCTGAGCCTCTGGGCAGAGCCTATGGGCACACCCGGCACATCTTCGGATTTTTGGCCTTGATCCAAAGTACCATTACCTCCTCCTCTGGGGACAAGAGAGAGAGGAGCCCAGCCGACTAGTACCTCAACAGCTGCCCCGTCTTGCTGACGTCGGCGGCGATCGGGGGATTCCCCAAAGTGGGCATTGGCACAGTCAGAACCGAAGGGAAAGGAAACGGAAAAGAAGAAGAAGAAAAAAATTTTTTTTTTCATTCCTCGTCACGACGGGACCGGCGAACGGACGCGGGTCCCAAGTGTCGTTTTAGGGCCAAGTTTCCCGTTGTTGGCGACTGAAATACAGGACGCCTGGCAGTGGAGTCCGCCCACGCCTCCTATGGTCGGTCGGCTGCACAGCCCTGCCAAATTTGGCCTGGACGCAACAGGAGCCTTTCGGCCCTTTGTCTAGGGGCAAGGCGTTTCCCGTTTGCTCGGCCTGTATGTCCTTCCTGGGCCAAGGGGTTCCTCATGGGAGGACCCATTCGTATCACTATTTCTCCGTAGCCACGATCATTGGGCCGCCCGATTTCGATTGTTTGAATAGATTGCTCTGTTGTGACACCATTTTTTTCGGGATCGTCAAGATCTGTAGGACAAGACCACACAGCTGTGTGTTGACTATTGAGCCTCATTACACCTCGTAGACCCAAAACGGCATGCGAAGGAATTGCCGGCTGTGTGACCCAGTGCGTGGCCTGCAGTCCGTCCATACAGACCATCGAAATCCAAAAATGTAAATTGAATGCGATGCTTGCCACCAACATCGGTTTATACCTTGTCATTAACATTGAACCTCACAGTCGTCCACACAAGAACCTCAAGAAAGCAGGTAGAGCACGTCTTCCTAGTCTGTTTGCTGTACATAATTCCAGACCGGGAAAAAATCATCCAGAATATGCATCGGATGTCGGTGTCACTGGGCGACCCTGCTAATCAGATCGGTAAACAGGGCCAAGCTTACCTGCCATAAAGGCATACCTGCGGCAGTTCTGGCCAGGACAATGCAGTAAAAGCTGGGTGTGATTGCACCGTCCAAGTAGGTGTGCGAGCGCGTGCTGTTGACATTCGTCGGCGAGACAGCCAAGTCCTAGACAGGCCTGTAAACCGCCTGGATGACAAGATGCGAACAACCATCTTGCGAGCGCGAGCCTCGGATATTACAAATGACCAGCGAGATTGATGCCGTTTCTGAAGGGTGTCCTATCGCTAGGACACACCTATATCTTATAGAATAGGTTTGATCGTTAAGTGCCGGGATGGTACCACTGTCGGCAGGTGAAGAAAGGGCGTATGCTGAGTGCACAGAGCATGGCAATAGAAGTGTTGACTTGTACATACTGTAGTATGGTGTAGGCTGGCGGTGGGACGCCAATTTAGACGAAGTGCGAATACAATGTTTCTACCTGACGCGACAAGGACCATGGACCGGCTCGAGCAGCATAATGATTTGACAATTAGATTGTGTGAGGGCGGGGAGCTTCTGGCTCTACCGCAGGGATACAGTGTGACTGGACAACTTTAGACGGGTCTGCTAGTCTCCATGGTCAGCTCGCAATTAGGCATGGGGCTCGACCTCTGGAGGTCTGGAGAAGGGCGGTCAGTGTAATGGCCCAACTGAGGTCTCTTGTGTGTGTGTGCGTGTATGTCTGTAAAACTACAGTGGCTATTCATATTTGGAGATGCCCTGTCGCCTTTGCGAGGTTAGTAAAAATCGCATTGATGATTAGCCTAGCACAGCGCACGACACAGCACTCGGATTGCAGCTCATCTGGTTAGCCTCATGCACACAATCTCCAGCAGGTATCCGACGGCAGCGCATGGACGGCCAGGCGGAGAACGGCGGATTCTGGTTCCGCCACCAATAACCGAGAGTCGAGGGGTCTAGGATTCGATGGTTGGATTTAGTCCGGGGCAGGCGACCCCACGAGCTCATCAATCAGCAACGCGGTTGAGATGAAGCTCTTTCGAAACTCCTGCTGGCGAGACGCGCTGTCCTGGTGCAGCCCCACCCGCCGGCCTGCTGGAAAGCACAGAACGGGGGAGAGAATACAGAAAACGAAACAAGAGGTGTCGTGGCAAGCCAGGCCAGAATGAGAAGCTGCCGTCCGGGCACATCAAGAAGATCGTGAGATTGCCCGAGGCCCTGGGATCGTACTGGTGGACTCGAGCCGGGCTGCCACCAAAGTGGGAAGGGGAAAAAGCTACTGCTCCCTTCAGGACCTGATGGAGATGACGTGGATATGTTCGGCACTGCAGCAAAGCGCAAGAGCCGTGGTAGCGCTGGCAAGAGTGACTTCAAGACCGGAGCAGCCCAGACATCGACTGCAGCCACAAGGAGAGAGGAGGCGGTCGAAATGTGAGCTGGGTGTGCTTGCTTCCCTCACATCAGCGCTTCGCCAGTCAAACGACACCGCAGAGGATCCCACTGGCCCAGCCACAAGATGAGCGATCGTGATGCTGACTGGAGGGCCCGCAGCTGGTGCGCCTAAGAGTAAGGTAATCCAATCTCGTACTGGGTTCCATTGGCGATAGACCCGGAATCTCGACGACACCCTACTGATAGATCCCACGAGCGAGAGACTGAGCGAGGATCACACCCACATGAAGAACCCCAGGAACCAAACACCTTAGCAGGGTCATGGACAGCCCTGCTCGTCCAGATGAAAGGGAAAGAGGAGGGGGAGGGAGGGGAGTCGGTGCAGTAACCGCCCAGCGGGAAAGCTACGTAGTACTGTCAGGGTGCTACCTGGTCGAGGCAAGTGGACGGGCGAAGGTGTCGACTTTTCTAGGACCATGTATTGGAGCGGCAGAGAGGGAGCAAGAGGATGGGGGATGGGGATCAGCCATTGCTGATGGAGCGAGGAATGGGGAATGGGGGGGGGAGAGGGGGATGGTGGGAAGGGGAGGAGGGGGTTTGGGGGGGTCCCACTGCTGCCACCGCTGCTGCCACTCGCACTGGCTGCTGCAGCACATGCTCGCACCTGCTGCACCTCGAGAACAAGCCGCCCCGTTTTTCGCCTAGAAACGCAACGTTGGCGACATTGGGAAGCTGGGTAGATTGGGACTGCGGTCCGGGTCCGGGTTGTCAACGCGGCCCTGTGACTGCAGGTGAGATCCCAGGGGGGTGGGCTGCCTAATCGCGCACTATGTTCCCACTGGAGCTGCGGTACACAGCGCCCAGTACTGTTGCGGCGCCAGGCGGGCGTACCCGCTAATAGCTGGTTACAGTGGGCATGACCTGGGTACGAACAGGCTGGAAAACCCCCGATCCGGGAAAAGGAAAGGGCCCAGAAAAGACCAGAGGAGGAAAAAAAAGGCACCAGCGCTCACTCCCACTTCCAGGAAGGCGCCTTGGGGCGTGCCGTCATTTGCGAGACGTGGTCTTCGGCAGTACCTTGATTAGTGCTGTAACTTACCTACAGTTTACAGGTATCGTGGTTGTAGCTACCCTGCCCTGGAAGATGCAGGCAGGGCCTTTTCCACTGCAGTGCCCACCTTGGCTTTTTTTCCTCTCTCTCTTTCCCCCCTGGTGGTGGTGGTGGGAGGAAGGAGAGAGGAAGGCGAAGGCGCAACCCACCCAAGCCCATACGCACTAGTCGTACTGTACGGTTTGGGGCCACGGCGGCTGCTCTGGTGTGTGTGCATGTATGTGGGAGTGAGAGAGAATGTGTGTGCAGCTGGCACTTGCAGCAGCAGCTTGCTCTGCCTGGCCTTCTTCTCACCTACTCCTGGTCTTTCCTGGCTGGCTGTGTTTCCAGGCTAGACTGCCCAGGTCCGAGTGACGATAAAACGTCCTCTGGTCCGCCCTCGGCGTCGCCCCTTCTCTCACGCTCTCTCTCGATGTTCTCACCTTTTTACCTCTCTGCCATTTCCCTCCAGCCCTACCAGCTTTTCCTTATTCAAGTCGGCCATTTTGTTGGTTGACAATAGGTCAACGTCAGAGGTTTTACCTCCTCGCCTCTCGACTCACGACCTCGTCTTCCTTTTTCCGCCCTCTTCCCTCTCCACCTTCACCTTCACCTTCACCCATCTTGTCCCACAACCACCGCCACCTATCTATCTATCCATATACCTTCCCATTATATCAACCTCGTCTCTCGTCAAAAACAACTTTCCAGGCTGTCCTGCAAGGAAGGTCCTCTTTTTTAACCAGTACCTGTTCTCTTGCGGTCATTGCGCTACCTTACCAAAACTCGTTACCTCAACTCAGCCTTATAACGCTACCTGTCTCCTCTACCTGCAAACCCCAATTCCACTCCCCTGGAACCGTCGCTGCAGCAAAGACTTTTTGCTCTGCCGAAAACAGCCTACCGGGCGGTTCACCTCCCACGTTCTCAGACTGGCACTACTGTCCCATCTGGCCTGTTCACCCGGCACTATCTTGCTCTTCTACCCGCCTATCGGCAGCACCCTGACGTTACTCGGCTGAGGAAGAAAATTGAATCTGCAGCAAGGAAATCTCTTGAACTACAACGATCTTCATCATCGCCAAGCAAAACCAAGCGCACTACCAACCAGGGTCTCTCGAGTCTGTCCCGAGGAGAAGCAAGGCCCCCCCACGGCAATACTCGAACAGGATACGCAGATCCTCGAACCTCGATGAACCCTGCACCTGCATCCAGCGACCCTGCGACAGGTTAAACGTCAGGCACCCCGGCCAATCTCTTCTCTCCCACACACAATAAAAAAAATCCCCCCACCTACGCACACAAAGGGCTTATACGCTCCCACTCACACACTCTCTCGCATACACATACACACACACACAAGTTGGGCTTGGGACCTCTCCTGCTCGCGATTCGCATCGCCTCGCCATTCAGTCGCGCCGCATCCACCTACCACTTCGGGCCGAAAAGCGGAGCTCCTCTGCCTACCACCAAGGTCCAGTCGAGTCAAGGCCATAGAACTTGCCCCAGCCTGGCCCCTGTCCTGCCCACCGATATTTTGACTTTCTGGCATCGGCATCGACGTCGTCAAGCTGCACATCAACTGCAGCCAGATTACAAAAAAAAAATTAAACCCACACTTCAACCTCGTGCCTGGCTGCTGTTGGATCTCATCTCCCAACCACAACAACAAACCTTCTCCCCACAGCCTCTCCTCGATGCGGTTCGCAACCCATCATCACCACAACCACCCTTATTCATAACACGTGCTGGGGTCCCGTGCAGGAAACTACACTGCCCGCTGGGGTTGACTGAGAATTTCCCGACACGCCAGGGTCTCCCGTCGATCTTGAGGTAACATCGTCAACCCTTCTTCCTCTTGGTTTCTCCAACCAGTCTTCTTCCACACCTGAAGCAAAACACAACAGCCAAGACAAAACACACAACAACAACATCAACACAAAGACAAATCTCCACTCAATTATTTCTTGGTTGTGCCTTTTGTTTCATCACTTGTCTCTCTATCTCTCTACAGGCGTTTGCATCCTCTGGAGTCCCGGTAACTGGAAAACAAACCTCTTTTCGTCCTTGGAGCCACCAGATACCCAGTCAAATGTTTCTTTAGTTCTTTTCTTTTCCCACTTCAGTCTTCTCTTTTCTTTCGTTTTCACAAATTTCACTTCACTGTCGTCGAGCCCTCCGGTACTCGACAAGACAGCCCTCGATCCACCACACCCAGTCTCCCGAGGCTGGTCCGTCCCCCCTGGATACCTCGGCGGGTTCGCATCGTCATCTCGCGATCCACGGTCCTTGCAGGTACCGGTCAAGGGCCCCACCACATCTGCTTCAGTACCCGCGCCTGCCACTCGCGACCTGGCCTCTCGTCCTGCCGAGTCGCGACCTCTGCGGCTCTCAACGAAATCTTCGTTTCTTGCTCATACGCTTTTTCTTGACACATCTCGGCAATCGCAATCACACACACACACACACACACACACACACTATTCAGCATGATAATAGACGGCGAGAAGTGGGCTTGTGAATCCTGCGTGAGAGGACACAGGGTCAGCAACTGTACTCATGCAGGTGAGCAATAATCGCGCAAATACCCCTGTCGCCTGTTCTGCAGCCGCTTCTGCAGCCGCAGCGATTCCGTCATCTGTTCCTTCTTGCATGCATGTGTCCGATTTAGGAAGTTTCTACACATACAAGGGTTTTTTATGGCTCCTTTTCTTGCTGACCACGACTATCTTTTGTCTTTTTTTCTTGTCCAGACCGTCCTCTGCAGCACATCAACAAGAAAGGCCGACCAGTGTCACAATGTCAACACTGTCGATCCCAGCGCCGCTCGAAGTCGGCCCACGTCAAGTGCGACTGCGGCGAAAAAACCAGCAAGTGTGTACACCTGCAGCCAACCCTCGAGGGCCACCGCGATAGCTGCTGTTGTAACCACGGAGGGCGGTGCACCTGTGCGCACAAGAAGGAGCAGCCTCATCTTGACACTGTTCCCGAGTCCGATTCCGACCAGGAGACGACCTCGAGCTCCAACACGAAGCCCTCCAAGATCGTTCGGAACCGACGGTCACGCGCGAGCACGCAGAATTCGGACGGAATGTTGCAGTTCGACGAGAATGGTCACCACAAACCCACCTACAAGCATGCGAAGCCCCACCAGACATCTGGCCCGTACCAGCTCACCCGCGGCCACTCGAACCAGAGCGCTGACAGCGGCTGCAATCGCTCCATGGAGGACTTGGCCACCAGCCCCTCGAGCGCTGAGACCGGGAGCATGTCCCAGGCACAGGATCAGCGCCTGACCAAATCAGAGACTGCCTCGCCATTGATGACCGGGTCTTCTCTTGCGCAGTCGAGCACCTCACTACCTCCGCTGGATCTTTCTTCTGTCCAGGGCTGGCCTTCGTTTCCAAGCAGTGGCTTTGACATGTTTGGAGGCATGGATGATCTGGAGCCACCAATTGTCAGTGCTGGACTGAGCGCTGCGTCCGTCGATTGGGGTCAGTACGGCCTCGGCTTCGACTCCAAGGATGTTGGCAGCTTTGCTCCCTCGAGCTATAGCCAGGCCCCGAGCTTTGGCGGCTTCGATCAGCCCTCTACCATGACATCTGGCGACGTTTCTGAAGTTGAGGATCTGGTTCCCTCTACTGCGGAGGACTACGACCCCATGGGCACTTTCAGCCGCACCAACACGTCGAGCACTGGGTTCAGCTTTACGCCGTCCCAGGAGAACCTTGCTGGCTCCGTGGCCTTGAGCAGCAGCGACTTCGACTTCAACAAGATCAACAAGGAATTGGACGGAGAGAAATACTACGATTCGGCCGTGTCACTGGTCAGCGAAGACCCCTCCATCGCTGCTGCCATAACCACGCAGGAGATGTCCGGATTTGTGCAGGATGATCCCATCTTCTGGCAGATGCGCGAGGGTGACCTGGACTACACGAACCCCCTTCTCGTTCCAGAGGCCAACGTTCCCAATTTCTGGAGCACCGCATAGTCCGAGCTGGGGGACCTATGCTTATGAGGAGGAGTCAGGACTGGTCTGGGGCTCAATCTTTATTTGATGAGGTTCGGCCTCCCACAACTCAGTGGGACGCTCAAGTCACATTCCGTAGGTGAAGAAGCGGCATGACTTTCCCCCAGACCACGTGGAATCTCGACAATATCCCAACCACACAGGATGGAATGGCGGCAATCTTGCAGCCGACTCAATCGTGTCTTTTCTAAACGCTCCAATAACTCCTCTAGGCGGCCTTGGATCGCCTTATATAATGTTTGACGATATATATGGCATTTTCAATCGGCAGAGAAGAAATTATTGCCACTTCTGGTTCTTTGGCGCGATGCAGCATGGCAGAGGGGGAGGGGGGGAGCCAGGAAGAAGCATGCATTCGCTTTTTCATGAACGACATATAGAGGACACGAATTCTGGGTATAGATTAGAGATGGACAGGCCACATAGAAGTGGTTGCAACGAGCTCTTGGGTAAACAATAAGTCTAAATCTGCTGGGAACTCTAGCAGACACGAAATACAAAATTAAAAAGTTTCAAATTATTTCTTGTCGTGTTCCTTTTACCTCCCTCATACATACATGCACATCCGTCTAACCAAGGGTCAAAAGTACCGTGTAGCCCGTCACTACATATTATGCAGGCGACTAGGTGAGATGCATGCAGGGCCGTGATTCGTACCTGCAGCTCATGGGCCTGCTGTGCTACACATGGCATGTAGCATCGCAGCAGACTGCACCCTGACTGCTGCGCATCCACTGGACCTGTCAGGCGACCAAAGTACTACTATGTATGTATGTGCAAGCTGTCAGGGGCACCCACTGCAGGAAAAATCCCCGTCTTGTTCCTCTTCAGGACTGACTCAGCGACAAGACCACTTTTCTTGGACCGCTCGCTTTCCTCTTTGAAAACTTAGCGACACCAGTGTTATGTCTCTCTATCTACCCATCAAGTAGCATACCTGGGTTCCTTCAAAATGGAACCCTGGAGCACCCTCCCTCTCGTGCCCTACAATAGACCGCCCGCGCCCCGTCTCGCTAGATCGCGATGACGATGTTTTGGCTTGTGGGGAGGGGGAGGGGGGGGGTGTTATCACGACAGTGGTACCCGCTGGGGCTGTCGCCCCCCTCAACAGCGCGTGGGGGGTCTGTAGGGCCCTTCTGGAGGACGAGGAGGAGGAGGAGGAGGAGGAGGAAAAAAGGACTCCACTATCCAGTCATCTGGCTTGGGAAGGATGAACAAGCGAAGTTCATGTACTTTGGTAGATTAGAGGCAGATTCATTTGCGTTTGTTGGGTCTCTCAAATCGCCGGGCGAGGGCCGGAGTGGGATGGAAGAGAGAGAGAGGGGGGGGAGGGGGGGGGGGCGTGTGGGCGTGGGTGGGCTTTGTCAATCCAGGTTTCCCGGGGGTGGGCAGAGAGAAGAGAAAGACGATCGTGATCTCTCTTGGCGTCGATGGGGTCGGTCGGTCACGCGGGCTGCCCTTGCTTTTGGCCCTGTCACTCCATCTCTCGCCTTGCTTGTTTTCCCTTGTGTTGGTTGCCATACATAGTATCAAGCGTGATGGGGAACCTTTTTTTTTCTTTTTTCTTTTTTTCTTTTTTTTGCTTGTTGTGTGGGTCCATAGAGCTGGACATCTTCCGAGCTTTTTTGTGTGTGTGGGTGCGATGTTCTCTTTCCCTTTCTCTCGGGGCTGTCTGTTGGTTGGGATGGGGGTGGAGCGCCTTCAGGGGCGGAGCCCACCCCCAGACTATCTATCTTGGGCTGCGCGCCGTGGGTTTTTCTTGTGGACACGGTGGTGCGTCGGCGCTTCTGGGTGGACATGGGAGGATGGAAAGTTGGACAGGTGTGCCTATGCGATTACGGCTCACACGGGAGGGGGGAGAGTGAAAGGTGCCCGGAGGAAAGGAAGGAAAGGGAGGGGGTAGAGAGGGAAAGGGCAAATCGATTAGAAGGGGGTGCATCGTGTGTGTGGTGCCGGAATGATCTCTTGATTCGTGTGTAGATAAGGGACCGTCGAGAAAGCGTGGAAAGAGGTTCGGCTGCCTGCCCTCGAGAGCTGAACGCGTTAGATCGTCTAAACAGTCCAATTTCCCCTACCTAGTTGAGCACTCTTAGCTCACTCAACGCCCTGTACGTGGGAAAAGATAAGGTATGAATGATTGCGGAGGCGGGGAGAGCCTCGGGAGATTCATGAATATCATAATTGCAAACATCCTCGACAGAAAGTCTTCTCCAGGGATTTTAGTGCCTGGTCGTGGTCGTGGCGTCATGATCTCGAATTGTTGTTGAACTTCACGTATTCGCGATACGAGGTTCGTCGACAGGCATCTCGTATTGTAAAGCTAGACCTAATCTATAGATGTGTATGAAAGGAGGCTGTCCATGTGCCAGAAAGAACCAGGCATCTGGGCCATGCCGAGCGCGTACATGAGGGGGTAATCACCTGTCCGAGCTGGAACCAGGTGTAATGATACCATAATGATGGCACAAATCAGTCCCCGCTTTTGGCCGCAAGCACAAGTTGAATTCTTCGATTGAGAATTCCTCCAGCTGTTGGTTTGTTTTTCGACAAAGCACACCATACACAAGATACCCACCCGTGACCGCTGTTGATCAAGCGCCCCTTCCTATTGAGAAGTCTGAGCAATAGCATTTAGATAACCAGCGCGCAAAAGCGGTCGTGGGTCGAATCCAAGGTCTTCATAATTATCGCTCGTGCGAAACTTGGGCTCGTCCTCGGATCTATCCGCAGAGGCGTGGAGGCCAACGTCCGAGACGCCAGCAGCTGTGCTGTTGTTGGTCGTGGCCCCCGGGATGTCGTCGGTGGCGGTCGCGAGATCCGCGAGCTGTTGAAGGTTCTGGCTCGCCGCCGCAGGCTCAGCGGCAGAGCTTGTGGGTGGGGACAGGGCGTCACGGATCCTTGCACGGATCGACTCGTCCCATGTCGAAGGGGAGATGCTGGTGTCGAGGAGGCTTGAAAGGAGCTGGGTTGCCTCGTCGCGTGATCTCTCGGTCTTGGTCATCTCTATCAGGCAGAGCGTAGTCAACGACGTAAAGTGGTGGTTCAGCGGGCTGATCGTCTGGGGGTGTGAGGTGAGGAGGCGGGCTGATTCCCTGACGGCCCAGGTGACGTCTGTGATCAGGGCCGAGGGCATGAACAAAAAGGCGAGCAGTCGGCAGTGCCAGTATGAGAGATGGAGGACGGGTTCTAAATGAGGAGAGATGTCGCCAGGGAAGTGAGCACGCCACATCTCCATATTCAGGTGGAAGGTGGCTGAAGCCACGGTACCAGATCCTGGTGTCGAGTGCAGAGGGGCCGTTATCGACGCGGGCGACCAGTGTCCGATAATGTACGCCAACACTGAGACAAAGAGACAGCGTTAGAGAATAGGCACTGAAAGTCCTACGATAATGTGGCGGACTTACAGCTGAAGCGGTAGTTGACTTCTCCAAGAATCGGCTTGAGGTTGTGTGGCAGAACAACCGTGTCGCTCGAGATGACCAGAGGGGTCGCTGTTGATATGGCATTCCATCGGTCCAGCACAACAAGTGTCCACCAAGCACGAACCCGCATGCACTCATCTGTCTCATCCTCTGCGGTGTTGCACAGAGTCATAGCCTCTTGTGGAATACCCATAGCGTATGCCAAACCAGCAGCTCGGCCGAGCAGTGAGGACTTGGCGGGCCCTTCGTGCTCTCGGGACAGAGACGAGATCCCGAAATTGTCAATGTTGATGATCATGAGGATGAGGCACTGTAAGTAGACGAGGTCTGAGACCTGTGGGTGCTTCCCGCCTTCAGCGTCAAATTCCGCGAGAAGGCGGTTCGCCGTGACGAGACGGCCCCGAACATTGGAGACAGCCTCGAAAGACCCTATAGTGGAGTTGAGCGCCTCGATGAAGGCATTCTGCAGAGTAGTACTGCAGAGTGCAAGCCGTGAGGCCATAGCCTCTCTTGAGCCGGGGAGAAACGGCAGTACATGGTGGACAATGTAGATATACCTATGGTATGCGGTCAGTAAGTGTCCATTAATGAGCCAGAAACAGACGCCGCCCAGGCAGCAGTAGCTCACGAAGCATAGACATTCTCCTCAAGGCCAGGAGATACAGGAACGGGCTGGGCCACCTGTCGTTGAAGCGTGGGGCCATCGACATCAAGAGGTCGGACCGGAGGGGCGCCGATGTTTGTCCGCGGCAGGATGGGCTTGAGAGCAAGCCCGCTGGCCGAGTATGATGCCTGCTGTGGGACCACAGGGCGATTCGGCGTCGGAGTCGGCGGGAAGTTGCCGCCAGAAATCTGAGAAAGTGGCCGCTTGCGAGCCTCTTCCAACTGCGCGAAGGCCGAGTAGGTTTCTCCGATATTCCCCCTGGGGCCCAACTCTCCAGCAAGGGCCTCTGCCGCTGCCTGGCTGCCAAGCTTGCCCTCGATGGAATTGATGCGGTCGGCCAGCTCCTTGATGTAACCTTTACTAGGGCCCCTCTTCTGAGGCACGCGACTGAACATACATCGGACATTCGAACGACGGCAGTTCGAACAGGCTTCATCGCCGTTTTCGGTCATACTGTCACACTTGACCTTCTTCCTGCGGCACTCGTCACAGGCCCGGCTAACTTTGGACCGTTTTCGAGGCGGTGTTCCATCTGTGAGAGTGTACTGCGACTGTGTCCCGCCGACAGATATAGCCGGAGCAAGGGTGGGAGGTTGTGGAGTGTCCAGGTACTGGGCATGAGCATGGGAATGGGAATGAGGCGGGAATGGTGGCTGGGCGGTGGGATGATGAGGTTCGGGTTCGTGTCTCGACTCGGCGTGCTGTATAGCCTGCTGCAGGGTCTGCTGGAGCTCCTGCTGTACACTCGGCTGTATGTTCTCCGTAGAGACCTCGGGCGGCAGGACGTGTGCTTCAGAAAGACTGTGCTCCCGGCTGTACTTCTCCGAGTCTGACTGTTCGGCCTGCAACTGGTGTAGGCTCTCCTCGAGATCGACGGCTCGCTGAGGCTCGTAGCTGTCGTCACCGGCAGCAGCAGAGTTACCGACCACGCCCTGCAAGGCCTGCGACATCTGGGCTGCAAGCTGCAGCTGCTGTATCTGGTCGTCGCCATGGTTGCCTAATTGCAGATCTTCTGCGGCTACGTCTGGTCGGGCGCGCTGTGGTGGCGTCGGTGGATCAGGTTGTTGCTGAGTGACTTCGACTTCTCGGTCCCCTGGGAAGAAGGCATCATGTGTTTCCTCGACGGTGGGGAGGGAATGGTATTGTGGTTGAGGCTGTTGAGGCTCCTGTGGCTGGGCATCAGGCCCAGAGATGTCCTCAACAACACCACCCAGCTTTGTCGGCACCTGGTCTTTGTCCATTGCTGCTGATACTCAGGGGCAGTCGAGGTTGCAAAGGTGAGATGGCAATAGGGAAGGAGCTACAGTGTTGTTGTTGACGTCGGTGTGAAGGGTCGCGTCAGGGCTGCGATCATATCCTTGGCCTGTCCATGGCTGATGCGGGCACCAGTTCAAGAGCAGCAAGCCTGTGTGAATATGACCAGATATTGATTAGCAGGGCTGTTGATTCACTGGTTTGATCGAGTCTGTAGTCTGAATGCGCTTGGCTGAAGGTGGGCCAACATTGAACTCTGTGAGTATACTTGTTAGTGCACATGTCAAACTGGAAGACAGCTCAAAGGTGACAATAGTGTGAATTGAAAGCTGTGAAGAGCTATGGAAAAAAAAACCTGTCCTGGACAGGTGCGCGCAGACAACAAGAAAGATATTTCATTGTACGTGATGTGACAGAACAACAGGTGCAGAGAGACAATGGCTTGTTGATGTGATGGGAACAAGATGGGGTTAAGTGAGAGGCGAACGTACCGTGACGCGCTCTGAGCCTTAAGGCGCGCAGGCAGGATGGAACAATTGATGTTGCTGATTCCGAAAGGCAACGGAAGAGGAAGAACTCGAGGCCGAGATTTTTCTGGGAGACAGCGTTCTGGACGGAAGCAGAGGGGCGGGGTAGCAGAGGAGGCTAGAGCCAATGAGGGGTGGCCTCGCGTACAGTGTGATTTGTGTCAAGACTGTGTGTTCATACAGGGTCCTAATGCCAACCAATTTCAGGAAAACGAGAGTACAACAAAAGGTTTGGTTTTCTTTTCCGTATTACATTTTTCATCAAAACCTGATCATGTAATGCTCGTTGTCACAAACTTGAAATGTTTCGTATTTTTTTTTCTTCGTTTTCCTTCTCTCTTCTTTTTTAGGCGTGCCTCTTATTGTAAACTATTCCATGACAGACCAGCTGCTGAAGTCAAAACACCTCTTCAACACCTCCCTCGAAAATTCATATCGCATCTTGTCGCCTGACCTAGTCCTCTTGAGAACTTGAAAATACACAGTCTCCGGGTTTGCGTCTCTTGTATAATATGTCCTCGAAATCCTTGATCGACCTGATGCGACCCATGCGAGCAGAGTCCTGCTCTGGCATACTACCATGATGATGGTGCCCATTGGCCAGCTCGTGTTTCGCTGCGTCAAGATTGCGGACACAGCAAGGCGAGAATATGTCAGTATCATCCTTGGTCAGGCTGTCGACATGATGCTTGGCTGTGTCAGCTGTGATCTTGGCTATGGTCTGGAGTGCGGTATGGGAAGTGGCTTTCAGCTCTGCTTCGGCGTCTCGCAGCGATTCTGGCAACGGTAACGCGATAATGTGCCCATGTAATATGAAGAGTGATCTAACCAAGTTAATATCAGAATGACAAAGAAGGACAAAAATCCCGTCTGATTTCTTTGGGGGTTGGGGGTGTGGATTTCTTTTCGCATACTGTAAGGTGATCGCGATAGCTCCGCAATGCGAGCCGATTTTGTGGCCTGGTCGATCCTCGTTCATGTTCGTCGATAAGAATACCTGGATCTCTTGGTCGACCTGCTTCAGGTCCGAGATTTTGGTTTCCGCATCCACAGGCAGCGCGACAGTTCGCTGGATGTAATCCAGGTAGGACACTGCTTGAGCCTGCCGTCCAAACTTGCTTATGATGGCGGGTAACGGGCCCGATTGCACGATCTCTTCATTCAGTGTACTGGTGTCGCCTTGCGAGGCAGTACGGTATGACAAGAGATCAAGTGGCAAAGGTGCAGACCGGAGAGGGAAACGCGACTCGGGAAGACGAACCCCATCCGTTGCTGCAAAAGAGATGAGCCTGGCAACCAGTCGGCAGGTCAGTCTGGGAACTGTCACACGGCTCAGACATCCTAGACCAAGCGCAGGGCAACAGAGAGGAGGGAGAGTAGCCACCTTTCCATTATGACGACACCCCACCACACATTCCAGGCCTCCAAGTCCTTCTGGCTTGGTCTGTTGGCACGAACCTTCACGTCGCTATCGAGGCCCAGGATATGGCTCATCCGCACGACCGTGCCTATCGACAGATAAGCTGCTTTGACACGGCCAGACTGACACTCGAATGTAGAGAGCAGCAGACCGGCCTGGACGAGACGAGTGCTGGCGGGTTCGAATGCTTGAACGTGCACAAACGCTGTCTTGACGGCGACATAGAGTGCATCTGGCGTGATGCTGTGCTCTCCTCCGGGAACATGGCCCGGATCTGCAGGAGAGCAATGGAGGACGATGAGGCATACAGCGAGTACGAGGATAGATGATCCCGCCGGTGGTAGGCTGTACCCGGCCTCCCCCTCGATCTCTTGCTGCAACGTGGGCGAGATGACGGGGATGGACTTGTGGAAAGTCGAGAAGTACCGATCACACAGCCCCGGCAGGGTGAGATCAAGAGACCGCAAGGTCCGCCCAACCAAGTTATCCAGGGCACTGCTCAGCAACTCTGGCTTGGAGGGGTCGATGACTAACTGCAGGCCATGGCCCACTGTCGACACCCCCAGCCATGGCCCTGACGTGAGCGGCGAAGCCGAGGTGTAGCCATTGCTAACAGGGGATAAAAGAGATGAGTTGACCCCTGGAGAGGAGTCGTAGTCATAGAGGCAGCTAGTACCTTTGCGAGAACAATAGCTGCAGCTAGGAAGCAATTTATCGCAAGCCTTCTTGCGGTTCCTGCAGGTGCTGCAGACACGAGCAGCCTTTTCGGGTTCGGGTGCCATCATGCTCCCTTGCTCAGAGCACCAGAGTATGTGTGTGCGCGCGCGCGCGTGTGGGGCCGATCAAGCCTGCCCCGGAGAGGGAGATGGTTGCGTGTACAGAAGTGCTCAGCTGTCGTAGTTGTACAAGCATCTGAAGCTCATTCACGATATGATATGACGAGGTGGGCGCCGTGACGTTGGGCAGACTGGCCTGTCGTCGGCCGACACTGTACCATTCCTGGAGGGATGGTCGTGGCGTCAGGACCCCTCATGATCGCAAGGGAGAGAAAAGGGGGTGGGAAGAGGCAGAGGTCCCAGCGGGAACAGGTCTCAGGTCCCTCTGCGCTGTGCGATTAACGCCACACTTGCCGCCGTGACATGGCCTGCTCACCAGATGACCTCACCCGACATTACAGGCTGAGACATGGGCGAGAAAGAACAACAGACCTCACGTCGGCCGAAACTTTACTGTCCTGAGCTAGGCTGCTGGCCGTTTGGACCCGAAGACCACGAATACTACGTACAGCACATAGGTGCATGTACATGCGCAGTACTGGCCGATCATTGGCTGTCGGCCGACACTAAACCACATCGAGCGACTATTGAATACGTGCGCTTTGGCACTGTGCAGTTTGTGAGCGGACAGCACCTGTTCCCCTCGTCAATCCTGTCTCCGACTGCGAGACTGACGCTTTGTACGGCTGAGGAATATCAGGATCCTGCTGGGAACTTGGCTGTCATCCATTACTAAAAAAAAATTGTGTGATCGAGGCAGACCCGACTATTGCGCCTATGACGACAACGCCTCGGGAGATATCAACATATTTGCATATAAATAAACTGGCCTAGATGAAATCTTTAAAAATGTTCGCTGAGACATACAGTGAAAAGGGCCCCGCGATATCATACTCACCTATTGATCCTACTGCGTGCACTGGGGAATTTACAACCAATTATGATGTGAAACCAAAGAGACGCAAACGCGAACAAGATGCCCGATCTCGAGAAACAGCAGCCCTTGGCTGTACCCGAAAAGAAAGGCAGTGCAGATGGTCTAGGAGAAGATAGAAAGGCTTGCATTGTGAAGTTCGACGATGGTGACTCTGCGGGCCCAAAGAACTAGAGCTCGCCGTACAAGGCATGGTTGACGTTTAAGCTAGGCTTTGTTGCATTCCTCGGTTCAGTTGGTTCATCTATCATCACGCCAGCAGAGGCTATGATCAAGGACCTTTACACTGTCAGTCATGAGGCGACAGTGCTGGTGCTCTCTCTTTTCGTACTAGGTAAGCAAGCCCACAAAGTCTTATATTCTTGAGTATTCTGCAGCCCAGCTTGGCCTGACGAAGAACCATACGACAGGTTTTGCTCTTGGACCCCTCACATGGGCGCCCATCAGCGAGGTTTATGGTCGAAGGTGGGCGATCCTGCCGGCCGTCTTCGTCCTGGGCCTCTTCAGTATTGGCACCGCGGTCAGCAACAACGCCGCGAGTATTTTCGCCGCTCGCTTTGTGGGTGGTATCTTTGGTTCTGCGCCCATCAGAAAAGTCTCGGCAGTACTTGCGTATTTCTACCATTTAAGAACCAGAGGCCTGGTTTTCCTCGCCATGTGCGTGGTTGGCGGGCCTTGCGTGCCTCCCGTGATCGGTGCTGCGATTGTCGTCAATCCTCACCTGGGTTGGCGCTGGACCGAGTACATGCTGGCAATAATGGTCTCTGCAGTCTTCTTCCTGGCACTCATCGACATGCCAGAGACATATCCTCCCATTCTTCTTAAGCGAAAGGCCAAGCAGATGCGCAGCATGACCGGCGACGAGCGGTACTGGCAACCACACGAGCATGAGAAGATCAATGCCCAGACCGCCCTAAGGAAGTACCTAACGCGGACCATGCGCATGTTTTTGTAAGTAGACTAGTCATTCAAGCCGCCGAAGCACGCAGCTTACCCTACGCTCTCTACTTAGTACGGAACCAATGCTCATGTGCATTGCTATCTACACGTCTTTCGTCTATGGCCTCCTCTTTCTCACATTGGAGGTTTTTCCGATTGTGTTCTACGAACAGCGTCAATGGGGCTTGGTCGTGCCTGAGTTGCCCTTCATAGGCCTGTTCATCGGCGTCCTATGTGCCATGTTCGTCAACATTCAAGATCAGCCCCTCTACATTCGTGCCATGGCCAAGTGAGTTCCGAGCCCCGAGTTAGAGCCTTGTTCGCTCGGACGTTTCTGAACCTTAAGAGTTAAACTTCAAACTAACAACTCTTGCTCATAGGAACAAGGAACGGGCCGTTCCGGAAGCCCGATTGCCTCCAATGATCATCGGAGGTCTCCTGTTCTCCATCAGCCTCTTCTGGTTTGGGTGGACAGCGGCACCCAGATATCTGTGGGTTAGCCCTGTCGTGGCCGCCGCGTTCATCGGTGCGGGATTCAACATTGTATTCCAGCAGTGTCCCAACTTCCTGGTCGACACCTACGGACCCTTTGCCGCCAGCGCCATGGCTTCTGATACCTTTCTCCAGTCCCCTGTGGCCTGTGCTCTTCCCCTTGCGGCCAGGCCCATGTTCCTCAACATGGGAGTCGGCCCAGCGGCCAGGCTCCTCGGAGGAACATCCTACTTGGCCTTGCCCGTGCCTTTGATCTTCACGAAGCACGGCCTCAAGCTGAGAAGAATGTCCAAATTCGCTCCAGTAATTACATGATGATTGAGTGAACGCTAAGATTAGCGAGAGGACTAAGAGAACAGGTATGCCTTCCGCTTCTGGCTACCTTTGCGAGGATGCTCCAAAGTGGAGTGAGAGAGGACTACGAAGATAACGTTGGCTGGATCGGGTGAACGAATGTGGAAATGTGCATCTTCGGCACCGGACATTCTTCAAGGCTGTTGGCAATCGTAGTAACGTCGCTTGATGTGGTCAGGATTCTAATCAAGACCATAGAGAAGCCGACATTAATCGGAGTAGAAGCTACGATACAACCCTAGCATGCTTACCATGCATCACAGCACCTCATGGAAGGGAAGCGCTCAGCCGTATTATCAATACCCTCCACTGCCATGTTCCTTGATCGGTGCGGAGCCAGCTCGCCAAACCTAAGCTTCGGGAGCGCTGAGTCTTGGTTCCAAGGAATCTATTAATGCCCTGATTTAACTCAAGGCGGCCCCGGTTAAGGTGGCTTGTCATCAGTTCTGCTTACAATGCTGTTCGTTGCGCAGGTGGCTTGCGGAAACCTAGTTTCGCCAACAGCCACCTGCGTTGACTGGCCTTATAAAGCATGGCTGAGCTGAGTCTGTCGAAGGTACAGGAGCAAGAACTCAGACCGTGGCTAAGTATTCATGCTCTGAGACAATCTCGACTCCCAGGGTCAGACATACAATATCACTCTGCCAAATTGTTTCATTTGCCCACCCTCGTCTGCCTTTTCATCGGGGCCTGACAGAGAAGAACGAGGATACAGGAGCTCGCTAGACATCTTGCAAGCACAGGGGCCATCCTCCACGGCGTGCCCAGATATGACCTAGAGCATCATTCGGGACCTTGGACCGGTCCGGACAGCAGTGGATCCTGCATATCTCAGCATCGCCAGCCCTAAAATTATCGACGACTTTTCATTGTGTAATAGGGATGCTTCTGGATGCACGGAGAACACGGACTTGGGACGGGACGACCAGCAGCTCCAGCTGTCAGACCTTGGCTCCTTAGACAGCTTAGAGCTGACGCAGTGCTCACCACTATCAGATGGAATGCGGTATGAAGCTTTCGACATCGATCTGGCTAATTTCGACACCCCTGATCCGGGTCAGGACCCAGCGGCACCAGAGGCCGAGTCCTCCAGAAGCACCTACAGCTTCAACACTCGCAATGGAAGTCCATCGGACCGAGGTGGCATTAAACGCAATCTGTTGGGAAAACGGCTGTAACGGGCGTGTTTTTGCGTCTTCGAGCTATTAGTGACGCCACCAGCGGGAGCGCTCATCTATCGCGTCCAAGTGTTACTGTGACCGTTGCGGCGCCAACTTTACCAGGGCTTCGGCCGGGAATGTACATCTAGCAAATAATAGCTGCAGGCGGATGCGAAGGTACACACCAACGGGGAATCTAGACTCATCAAGAAGATTGTGGGGACGTTGATGGAGTAGGGTGATACGAATCTCATTTGTATGACTCACGATCTGGAGGACAAATAACGGCGTGGCGCTGTGGCTGGCTCCCTTGCCGGAGTGGTACATGATGAAGCATTTGCTTTATGTAGAATAACGAGGAATGATCAGAGAATTGGGTGTGACAGATGCGCGGAAAGAGAATATGGACTCGAATCGATCTGACGGCCCTGGACAGGATGGATAAAGTGGACTCTCAGATTTCACCATATCACCAATTCCCTACGTTGCTAATAGGCAGCGTTTCTGATGTGATATTTACCTAGTAATAATTCTATCTCAAATGTGACGCGTGCTGAATAAGGGGGAAAATCTCTATTCAATGCATCGAGTCGATTGCTGTGGTGAAACTGCAAGACAGAGTCCACGAAAG
Source organism: Aurifilum marmelostoma (assembly GCA_027559495.1). Classification (NCBI taxonomy): domain Eukaryota; kingdom Fungi; phylum Ascomycota; class Sordariomycetes; order Diaporthales; family Cryphonectriaceae; genus Aurifilum; species Aurifilum marmelostoma. The sequence continues at coordinate 631,059 of JAMXSV010000010.1, read as the reverse complement.
TGCTACTGTATGGGACCTCCATACACCCTCTCGGAAGTTTCCTGTCGATTGAGACTCTCAGTCATGCTCTGCGAGATCTCAGATAATGCACTCGTCGTGTGTTACACGCCACGCTAAGACAGGGGAATGAGGCTCAAGGATATTGCTCCCGCCCATAAATCTGATATGTTCTCGTGAGAGTTCAACCCGGACAAAACTGTGTTACCACACCAAAACACGCACAGAGTAACACAGAATGTGGTTATTTGCGCCCTGAACGAATGGTCTGCCATTTCCCTGGCACAGGAGTTGGCGTGCGTGGGTGTGAAATGGACAGCCGACCTTGTGGCGTGATTGGATCCTTGGAATAGTCGGCGCGTGACAGAACGCAGGCAGAGTCATGCAGATTGAGGAATGAAGGACTCGCCTTTTTTGACTGTATGGATTCGTCCTGAGGAAAATAGGTAGATAGTAACTGACCCATATGCTTGTACTGCGGATATAAAGCGAGCAGGCTTCTAACTCAAGATCAGCATGTTAAAAAAGGGAGGCATCAAGTCACACTACCGTCAGATCTTTGAAATACATCGAAATAACTCGTCATTGTTCTCTTGAGCACCATGGCAGACGACGGGTTCACTATGGAACGTCCTAGCCGTTCTGTGACTGAGGTCATAATGAAGGAACGCTTACTTGGATATGGCGTATTTTCCAATTCCACCGGAAGGCTTTGACGAAACACTCATGGGAGAAGCATTGTGATACGAGCAGAAAGTATCTGTGAATTACAATATGCCCAAAGTTGCGATCAAAGAAGTCGGTCGTGAGTATGCTCTTGGACTCGGGTCGGATAATGCTGTTTCCAGTGGCTAGCTGACTGGCCGTTGCAGCTCAGACATACCAGGAGATCATCGACAGCACCATCGGCGATAACACTGATGAAATGTCTGAGAAGATCTTGACCGTCTTGGCAACTTACATCTGGCGGCCTGGAGACAATGCTGGTCAAGGCCAGACTCACGTGGTCCGGTACAAATATTCTCAATGAAGCCCCCTGCAAGGTTTTTTCGAATGTCGAATTTTCACACTGAAGTCTAGCAATCTTTCTGTACTTTCGTACACACCATAGACGTCTGTATATGGTCATTTTTACTCCATGTTGGGACCAAAGATCGCGAAAGATGGGTCTTTGCTAGTCTGACATAGATTATGCATATGTCATGAGTGAGGTGTTTGGCCATTCGTTGTTTCTCTGGCTGCTTGGTTTACACCTGGTAGTACTATCAGCCTTGACATCGAGCATCGAGTTCCTGGGCAAACTCAAGGATTATCTAGTCAAGGATCCTCGGTAATGAGGGTTCATCAAGGCCATCGATCTGGTGTTGAATGTTGGATGCATTAGGAAGCTTTACAAACTGATTCGAGTTGTGAATAAAAGCCATTGTGCCTCCATGCCTGTATGAGACTCTCAGAATTTGCCATTTATCTATCTCCCCGATTGAAAAAGCCGCAAAAATGCTGAGACAATCAACAATCACATTGTTATTCTCTGCGAGGAATGGCAGAGCAAAGAGACTACAATTGCTAATCAATGAACTTTCAGTTCGTTTACCAAGAATGCCGCACCTGATACTGTTCCAAGAGCGCATTGAGATGGTAGTGTCAACCGGACGAATGTACTGTCTCTACAATGATCCTTTTTCCCTCTACATCCTGGCAGACGACCATAAATACGACCAACCATCCAACCCATCCTCATCTGGGCTGACCATCTCGCAAGTTCCCCCCAACACCATCCAAACGACACACAGCAAAACTCACCAACACCCACCAGCCCACTTCTAGAAACATCTACTAAACCCCCAAGACCCCACCACCATGCCTCCTGCGCCCAGCCCATCTGACGGCTCCAAGCCCTGCACCAACTGCGGTGTTCCGGTCCCTGTGCTCCAGCCACACCCCTACTGCAGCGCCTGCGTCCACAGAAACGGCACGCCCTCGCGCGGCCTGCCCAACGGCTCCAAGGCGTGTCCCGGCTGTGCTGACTACATCCCCCGGCTCCAGCCCTATGCCTGGTGCAAGGTCTGCCACGAGCTCAAGAAGAGCAAGCCTCCCGTTGTCGAGTTCCCCAACGGCACCAAGACCTGCACTGGGTGTGGTGCTGAGGTGCCTCAGCTGCAGCCTGTTGCTGAGTGCAGAGTCTGCGTTCTTAGAAAGAAGGCGTGAGAGAGAGAGAGAGAGAGCAGATCTTGGCTGCTGTGCGCGCGGATGACTGGATGACATGACCAGAACGAGACGCGGGTGTACCAGAGGCAAGTGAACAGGCTGGCCTGCTTGTCAATGGCACACGCTGCTCTGGCTGATATCTCGTCTAGCCATGCCTGTATTATTAATTATTTATCATTAGAAGAACCATAGATGATATTGTTTTGTTTGCGCTTTGAACCACAGTCTCTTGGCCCAGGTGATTTACACCATTCTACACATGATATTAGTGTCGTCTTCCATACTTTCGAGCGGTGAAAGTCCTCCACGGTCATATTATTAAACACTATGGCTCTTAGAGAGCGGTCACCGGGCACTGGGGCGCTCAGTAGGGTTGTATAAAAGAGTAAAACAATCGACCTTGTTGGACCAAGGCTGTGTAATATTGAGGTTAACTGACTAACAAAGAAACATCATGTAACAGTAGTTGACAGCTTTAAACAATGTACATGTGGATGTCATTGTACAAGTATGATAGAAAAGAATAAAGGGCGAGACTGCCCTCTTGAAGGCCCTAGGGTATGCATTACTACCGGTGCTGTCTATCAAGATACTCCCCCGTCCAGAACAAAAAGAGAAGTTTTAGAATAAACCAAGCTCATGAGTAACTTTCCGAATCCTGAACACCGTCATTGTGAATTTGTAATTTTTGCTAGTAGGTTGGTTGTCTTGTCAGCCCAGTGAGGTAGTAGGCTCATGATGACGAACTCTCGTCTGGCTTTGAGGACGAAGCACCAGCACCAGCACCAGCACCAGCACCCAGTGGTGAGGGTGTTGGCTTGGGGGGAGGGAATTGCTGCCAGTCAGCGGCTCGGTCTATGGGTGACCAGCCTGCCGCGCCGACACTGCCCGCCACGATGCCCGTCATGAGCGTTGCCGCGCCCAGGGCCGAGTTGGACCTGGAGCGAATCGACCGAGAAGGCTTCCGGCTGGACTCGGGCGTGCCTTGGCCGAGCATGTTGCCGGCACTGGTCGACCCGAAGCTGTTCTCTCGGGTTGGTGTCATGGGCATCCGTATCGAGTTGGACCGGGAGTTCTGGCGCGAGTGCGACGGGCTCTTGTACTTGGGAATGAAGGTTTCGCGCGGGTGCTTCATGGCGAACTTGAGATTGTTGACACGTCCGCCCTTGAGCCGCTTCATGAAAGCAAGCTCGTCGCGAACATCGGCGAATGGCGCTGGGTAGTGCTGGAACCGCTCCTCGTCGTCAGAGACGGTGAATTCCGGCACCTTGGACTGGGCCCTGCGCTTGAGCGACTCGGGCACCATCTTCTCCAGAAGCGAGTCGGGAATCAGGCGGATGACAACGCCAATGGGTACCGAGAGGAATCCGAGCAGGATCGCGGTTCCCCACATAATGGCAGACTGCCCACCGTTGGCAATGTTGAATGCCTTGCCGCCGACAAAGATGATGAGAACCTGCCCGCCGCACATGATGATGCTGATGCCAATGAAGAACCAGTTCTTGAGGAGACCCTCGAAAATGTTGAACTGGTTATCCAGACGACGGTTGCTGTGCCAAAGTTAGCAATCTATCTTTTCTTCTTCTTTAGGACAACGAGGGCAATGAGGTTGTGTTCGACTTACTTCCACTGGTTGAAGATCTGCATCCACACGAAAGTGTTGAACACCAGTGTCTGGATCTGATCGTCTGTGATATCGTCGGGGCCGGGCAGGACAGCTGCTTTTCCGAAGTAGATCAGGAAGGTGATGACCAGCTGGTAGATGGCTTGGCCGATAATCATCTTCCACATGGTCGTAGAGATGATGGAAGAGTTCCTGCGCTCCGGCTTGCGGTTCAGAACACTGTCCTGTGGGGGATCGGTCGCCAGAGCCAACGCCGCAAGGGTATCCATGATCAGGTTGACCCACAGCAGCTGGACCGCCGTCAGGACACTGGACTCGGACTCGCTGGAGACGGCCGAGACGAAGGTGAGGATGACCGCAGTGATGTTGACGGTCAGCTGGAACTGCAGGAATCGCTTGACGGCATCGTTGACAGCACGACCCCACTTCAGGGCCTTGACGATGGAGTTGAAGTTGTCGTCCATGAGGATAATCGCAGAGGCCTCCTTGGCGACCTCAGTACCGGCGATGCCCATCGAGAAACCGACGTCGGCGAGCTTCAGGGCTGGTGCATCGTTGGTACCGTCTCCAGTAACCGCAACGGTCTCTCCCTTGTTCTTCAGAAGACCAACCAGAGTGCGCTTGTCCTCAGGGCTGGACCGGGCCAACACATGCAGCCTCGGCAGGATACTGATCTGTTCTGACGTGGGCATGTTGCGGAATTCAGGGCCCTCGAGAACGAGAGAATCGGGCTGGAGGATACCGCAGTCCTGTGCAATCGCCTGAGCCGTGAGCTTGTTGTCGCCGGTAACCATGCGAACAACGACGCCCGCCTTCTGGCAGTCCTTGACAGCCTCGCGAACACCATCACGCAGGGGATCCTTGATGCCCACCATCCCGACGAAGACCATGTTGTTGAAGATGGCGTCGAACTGAACCTCATCCTTCTCACCGTCCACGCGGCGCGCCCTTGGTGGTGGCCACTTGTCAAAGTCCTTGTAGACGATTCCGATGGTCCGGAGAGACTGCGAGGCGTAGTGTTCGATGAGCTTGAATACGGTCTCCTTGTGTTCCTGGCCGAGCGGTGCGACCGAGCAGTCTGTGGAGGGATCCCGCAGCATCGAGGTGCACTGACCGAGCACTATCTCCGAAGCGCCCTTAACGTACAGCCTGGCCTTGCCGTTGGGCATCTGAACCACGATGCCCATGCACTTGCGGGCCGAATCGAAGGGGATGAGCTGCAGGATCTTGGCGTTGGCGCGCTCCTCGCTGACAGGGCCCATGCCGAGATGCTCCTTGGCGAAGATGAGAAGGGCGGTTTCGGTCTTGGACCCGATGAAGGTCATCTGTCCGTCCACCTCGCCCTCGAAGGCCGTTGAGTTGAGGGAGATCGAGTTCTTCAGCAGCTCCTTGACTTCGGGGCCGAGCATCTTGACAAATTCGGCGGCACTGACGTCTGTGGACGGCTTCTCGACCTTGTCGCCTTCTCCAGCCTCGGGTGGCGCTGCGCCGAATCGATGAGACGTGCTGATGGTGCCCACCACGACCTGCATCTTATTCTGCGTCAAAGTACCGGTCTTGTCCGAGCAGATGGTGGTGGCGTTCCCCATCACCTCACAAGCCTTGAGATGCCGAACAAGATTGTTATCCCTCAACATGCGTGTTGTCGCGAAAGCCAAGGCCAGAGTGACAGCCAGTGGCAGCCCTTCTGGTACGGCCACGACGATGATGGTAACAACGACGATGAAGATGTTGAGGAACTCTTGGCCCTTCTCGGCTGGCGACAGAGAGCCCTGGTACTTGAGCTTGACCAGGAACTCGATGAAGAGCACGATGAAGAGCAGCAGGCCGGCGGCACCCCCGAGCTTTGCGATGTACTCGGCGATGATGTTGAGCTTCGACTGCAGGGGGGTCATCTCAGGGTCGTCGTTCAGGGCCATGAGGGTCTTGCCGTAGCTCGAGTTGACGCCGACGGCTGTGGACATGTAGGTTCCGACTCCCTCCATGACACGGGCGCCGGACTGAATGAAGGGGTCCATCTTGCTGAGGTCCTCCCCGTTCTCGATGGCGGCCACGACCTCGTCGGCCGGACGTTTGCGGATGATGTCGGACTCTCCTGTGGCCTGTGACTCGTCGCACTTGACGTTGAACCCTTCGATCAGCACTCCATCGACCGGAATCATGTCGCCCGGCTCGAGATGCAGAACGTCGCCAACGAGAATGTCAAAAACGCTAATCTCGACCGTCTTTCCCGACCGCACAGCCTTGACGTCTCGGTCCTGCTTCTTCTTGTTCAACTTGGCAAACTGTCGTTCCTTTTGGTAGTCGTTTAGAGAGCCGACGACAACAACAATCAGGATGGCCACGATGATGGCAACACCCTCGACCCACTCGACCGGAGGGTTTGCCGCGTCGTGCTTTGTGCCAAATGTCTGATAGAGGCCGATGGCCAGCGACACAACGGCCGCGATGGAAAGTAAAATCAGCACCTTGTCGTTGTATGTAATCCACATCAGCTGCAACAAGCTCTTGCCCTTCTTCTCCGGAAGCCGGTTGTCGCTGAATACTCGTTTTCTGTCAATGAAATGGTTGTCCGAGTGTCCTGAGGCAGTATGCATCCCGGCGGCGGCGGCGGCGGTGGTGCCCCCCGGGGCTGCCGGGCTCGTGCCCTCAGTCTCGCTCTTTTCAGAACCTGTCGCGTCGGTAAAAGAAACCTGTCCCTCCAAGTGATTCTCATCAACTCCCAGACCAGCATGCCTGTCCGATCGCAGGCCCTTTTCTATGCCCTTGAGTCCTCCTAACTTGTAAAATGCGGCCAGACTTTTTGGGTTGAACATCTTGGACATCTGTCCAGGGCTGAAAGCAAAGGGGTTGTCGTCGACCTGGAAATCCGCCTCTTTGCCCTGATCGGGCTTCAGCGCATTAGGGTCCTTCATTATTTTTTCATTATCCAATTCTGCAGAGACCACGGCCTTGGCGTCTCCCTGCTCGCTCTGGTAGAGGGTAGTGCCCATGTCAATCTGTGTCGATGAACGAGGTCGGGAGGCGCCGTCGGACGAGTCGACACTGTTCTGCCTCGAGCGGAGGTTTTGATTGCCCGGGACAGAGAGGAAGACGCCGTCGGTGCCCCTGGAGACCGGGCTGGAGACATTGTGAGGGCTTGTCGGTCGGCTTTCTCTGCTATCAAATGATGGTTCTGTGTCTAAAACGGGGCGGGCCTCGAGGCCGTCAGAGGACTCGCGTACGATCCTGTGAGAGGTGGTGGTCCAGGTCTGGGCCAACGGATCAACAACTGTCGACGGGCTGTGGCCATCGTCAAAGGTGGAGACGGGCGAGTGACCAGCGGGTCTCGAGACACCATCCTCGGGCGCATCGTCTTGAGAAGTCGAGTTCACCGCTGTGGTATCGATGGTAATGGTCGGTCTGTAAGTGGGCAGCCCAGGTCAGCTTGCTGTAGGTCAAGGCAATGCAGTACAGTGCAGGAGCAGTGGATGAAGCCTGAGTGCCTGCCTGTGTGGTCGTGCAAGGCTGGACGGGTGGATGGATGGGTAGATGACATGATACTCACGCCCTAGGCCTGCCGGGTGCCATTTTGAGATAGATGGACGAGAGGCTCTCGTCCTATGCTCTGCTGTTGACAAATGACAGAGACGGAATGGCATGGCTCTCCCAGATGGGAATTGCCTCGGTGACAGGGCAGCGGCTTGTATAGGTGCTGTAGTTAAAGAGGGAAATGTGAAGAGGGAGTGAGTATTGTGGTAACTCATGTTGAGTATAGGGAGACGCAACCAGGACAGGGTTTAGAGCGTGGCAGTGCATGCAAAGTGGCCAGGGGGGTCTACACAGAGGACCCGCTAAAATGTTAGAGGGTGGAGCCTGAGCACGGTGGTTGGTGCTCCACGCACAAACCCTTGTGCCATGCTATCCATTCAAGGCCAGTGACATTATTGGTAGTAGTGGTTGGTGCTGAAGCGCCTCAGCAGCACCTTTGGGCATGTCTCTTCCCCACTACTAAGGGGGGGGGGGGAGTACAGCATGGTACACTCAATGTATCACAGGAGCAGTAGCACCATAGTGGCAGAGTAGCAGGAGGCACTCGGCCAGGCCAGGCTACGACCAAGCAGGAAAGGAAGGCCTCCCTCCTCTGACCTGCGGAACTTTTGCAGAGCAATCAGCCTCCCAAAGCCCCGTTCAGCTTGACAAGAACAAACTCCACTTCACCCACACATCAAAACATGATGAAGAAGGGAACTTTGCCATGCCAGCAACACAGACAGAGACTTCCAGTAAACAACGCCTCCCGGCTGCCTCTGTTACCCCATCACAACTTACACACCACAGCTGGGTAGCGATGGCGAAGCCGACAGGCAACCTATGCCCTCTGGGGCCCTAATAGCCTATGACGGCGCCAATGCTCTGGTGAGTCTTGGCTGTGCTGCCGACGTGGTGGGAAAAGGAGACACCCTGATGGGCTGAAAGGTCATTCATTCATCTACAAGCCCACACAGGAGAAGGGATGACTGTCCGCCTGCAATAGCTGGTGGACGCCTTGCTAAGTGGCGCGCGCAGACAATGCCCCCCAGAGGCATCCTTTGGGCCTCCAGCTCCTCATTCCTCAAGGCTGACCAAGCCCGGCCTCCCAAGGATGGCCTCAACTTCTCTCTCACCCACCCCTGCCACCTTCTACATCTCTGTCTAATTCTTTTCTTCTTCCACAAACCCCTCCAATCCCTTTCTAGCTAAATGATCAACACTGCTGCCAAACTTGCAGATCGACGGTGCTTGAGACTTATCGACGGCGGCCCCGCATGCGTCCAAGTCTGCGATTTGGTCTCATTGCCACCCCCTCCTCCTTGGCTCGTTCCTTGGTGCCCATCCTCTCTGTCTGTGTGTCCTCCTTGCCGCTAGACTGCGTGCTTGTGTTGTGTGACATGGCACCACAGCATCCATCCAGCCCATAAAAAGAAAGCCAAAACCGTTGCCTCACCTTATCCTGTCGTTCATCTGGAGAGAAAGGGAGTTTTGGCGGCGGCAATATGCGCCCTGTCCGCTGAGAGGAGAATCTTCCTCCTCGTCCACCACCACCACCACCACCACCACCTCCTCCTCCTCCTCCTCCTCCTCCATCATCACACCTCCTTTCCACCGTCCAGGTGCCCTGTAACATCTATTTTCTTGTCCAAGAATGGGGTGTTCATTGGGATCGAATGACGTGAACCTGACCGCCCTTCACCGTGATTGACGCTGGGGCCCTCATCTCCGTACAGTGGGGACGGCTTGTCGGCCCCAGGTCTCGCGATATGAGTTCTGGCCCCTTTGGCCCAGACTCTTGTTTTCCGTCCCCCAAGGACCTTAGCTTCGGAGGACCAGGGGATTTCTGCAACTCGGCTTGGCCCTGGGCTTGGCTCTCTTCCATCCCCCTTTGGAGAAAAAACCGTCGTGGTGGTCGTGGTGGGCTCCATTGGATGAATCTTGCAGCGTTCCACGTCCCCTCCCGCAAGTCAGTCAGCAGGTGAACGCACGACCACAACCAACGTCAGCAAACACGAGATTGGGAATCCATGTTATGAGTCGGGATCCATGCAAGAAGGAAGAAAAAGTCTGGTCCCAATACGCTCTTGTTCATGCATGCATGCCTGACTCTTCTAGAAAACTTCCATTCCCGAGAGGAAAAAAAAGCCAAACAAGCCCTTTCCCGGCGCGGGCCAAGAACGTCGACCGCCATTACAGTAAATGTGGGATGCTATAATAACCTGTACATAGTAGATATCTATCACCTTGGCAGGAGGAGATCCCCGCTTGGGAGTCGCTTGAAATTTAAACTTCACAAAGTACATACATCTTGGAAAATTAATCTGCAGACAACCGGTTACCCCCCCCCCTTCGGATATTTAACAAGGTCTTGGCACCTTTTTTTCTTTTGTTTTTTCTTTTTGGTAACCCGACAACCAACACCACATCTTCTGCAAATGATCGGCCTGAGCATGTCAGGGACTCTTCCTTGCCACGTGCTGAGGCGGATCCCGCTGGCCAAGTTTTCATCCCTTACCCAGTGAGACCTGGAGGGAGGGGATGAATCGTTTTAGCGAGAGGAGAGAGTGGCTTGTCTCTGAAAAGCGCTACAAGGAGGTGGTGTGTAAAAAAGTATGGACTTGCGTGAGCCCCAGCCTGATAATGCTGAGGAATCCTCTGATTCGCCCCGGGGGCGCTTGTCCAACGGCAAATCGTGCGCAGGCTGACGACGAGGCGTATTCAAGATTCGGACAGACACAACGTAAGAATTTCCTCTTCGGCAGCTGTGGCAGAGTTGTTTTTCCCCCTTCTTTTTTTCCCCCCTCCCCCCTTGCCCCCCCTTCTTTCTTTTCGCCTTCTTGTTTCGTGACAAACATGGGGAAGATCGTTGCCCTCACAAGTGGCAAAGGCATGTTACGTCGGGCCGGCAAGATTCTGGCGGCAGTCGATATCTCCCAACAGCAGATCAAAGGAGGCTGTGCAGAACTCTAAAAGCATGTGGTAGCGCGGTGGTGGGCCCCTTGGCAACCCTCTTGCTCATCTACTATGGTATTGGCGACACAAAGAAAGAAAGAAAGAAAAAGAGAGAAGGGGGATGCGGTCTGATAGGCTACCTCCCCAATTTGGATACACAGACGATGCAACAAAGCCAAGCAGCTTATACTTGCGAACAGAAAACCGAGGTTGGTTTTATTTGCTGTGGCTTGGGGGGGCAAAGGATCTACGTACAAACTATCTTTGATACCACGCTTTCTTTTTCTTTTTTTTTACTCTCTCTTTTTTGGCCTCGCCGCCAACCTCGCCTGATGCCCATATATATCTCTTTCGACGACGACACCACCAACACCACACCACCACCAATAATCACACCCTCATTTTTTAGTAGCGAAGGATCTGTGGGGCCCTTTCCCTTTCCCCCCTCTTTCTCTCTCTCTTTGCCTGTCCGAATTGCACTAGCCAGGCACTCCGGTCTTGAGATCTTGATCACTAAATTATACTCAGCCACCACAAGTGTATCACTCATGTATTGAATCAGGGATGGCTTGGCCCTTTGGGGGCCCGCCCATCAGGGGGTCCATCTCTTCAGATCTCTCGGGCACCTTTTTTTTCCGTCTAGATTATTATTCCCCAATATGGAAAGTGTTTGATGCGAGTGAATGAGAAAGCAGGAGAGAAGACGAGGGGGGGTGGCTGGGCGAAGCAAGTAGGGTTAAACGATGCGATAATATAACACACATACGCAACACACACGCCCAAGACTCATTTACTCGATTGTGGCAGATTGAGATTGGCTCTTGGCTCTTTTATAGCTGTTTCGCAAGGCCGATCGCAATGATTACTGCCTACTGTGCGTGCCTACAGACTCATTCCAGAGCCCGTGTGTCATGGTCTTTGTGTGTTGTCTGACTTTTTTTTCTTTTCTCTTTTTCCTTGTTGCAGTAAGCTCGAGTTTTCACAGCCCCAAATATCCCGAATACGCCGTCGCCTTCCTATAGCAGGTTCCACTACAAGTAAAAGCCAGTTCAGATATACCCGAGAGCTGACGAGACTGACAGTGTCCACGAGGGAAGGAGGGAGGAAGAGGCAACACCCAAGTCCGACCTCTCTCTCTCGCGGGGCCAAGACTGCCTCGAGCCAGGGGTCCCACAACATATTCAGCCTGAGCTCGGTGACATTGTGCTGGTATTAATCTATGCGGCCTCTCATGCGCCCGTGATGATTCATGGCAAAGCCGCCTTGGAAATAGAAAAAAAAAGAAAAAAAAAAAAAAAAGATGGCTCAGCATGTGCGTCTCGTGAGAGTGTCGGTGCGTGCATGTGATGAATCTTAGTCTGTGCATGCGTACGTGTATCCAACGCCACGCAAGCAAAACATCGCAAAGCCTCAAACGACACGTCCCATCTTTACCTCCTGCCCAGATCGATCTCCCTCACCAGCACCATCTGCTCCTCCTCCTCCTCCTCCTCCTCCTCCTTGTTGGCCCCAGCATTTCCATCCTTCCTCACATTCGCCCACGGCCCAACCCCCAACCGCAGAGCCCCCCTCCAGAACTCCGCCACCACCCTCTCCCTCAGCTCGTCCCCGGTCTGCTTGAAGTCCGGAAAGGCGTTGACCTCGAGCAGCCACGGCGTCCCCGCCGCGTCAACGAGGAAATCCAGCCCGTAGACCTCGAAGGCGAACGGCAACGGCTGGAAGTGCACCATCATGACCCGGCTCGCGGCCTCAAAGATCTCGCCGCTGACCTCGCAGATCTGGGCATAGACGGACTGCCGCAGGGCCGGGTCCATGTCGAGGTCCCAGAACCGCTGTACCGACAGGGTGTCCGCCCTCGGGCCTTGGAGGCAAGTGTTGGTCAGATGGGCGTCGAGATAATCAGAAGAAGAAGAAGAAGGGGAAGCAGGGGTCGTCTCCCAGGGCGGCGAATACGGCCTCGCTGCGAACAGGGCCAACATTTCCCGGCACACGTAGACGCGCATGGCGCCTGCGCAGAGCACGTAGGTCCTGATGTGGAACTTGCGATTGTCACAGCTGGGGAGCAGCAGCGGCGGGTGGATGTAGGGCTGCGCGACAAAGTGGCGAAGGTGTGATGTCGTGATGTAGTCCTTGTTGTTGTTGTTGTGCCCATCACCCTCTTCGTCTTCCTCTTCTTCGTCGGATGAAGGCTCGTCCTCCTCCCACCCGTCAAAGATGCCCTGCAGCTCCTCCATAGTCGAGAACAGCCGTATGCCCTGCCCGCGATCGCTCATGCTGGGCTTCAGGATCCACCACTCCCTCTCCTCCGCCTCCTTGTCGCTATTTGCCTCCACGCTTGCTCGCAGGTCAAACGCCTCGACCAGCGCGTCATCCAGGAACTCGGCGTAGTCGACCTCGAAGGCCTCACCTCGCCTCACGTGCGACCGCAGGGGCGAGGCACGGTTCTTGGCGACCCAGTGGTCCACGGTGGCGGACAGAAAATGTTTGCGGATGAGAGCCTTGCGGATGATGTAGCTGTTGACGAGCGAGGTGGACGGGCTCGTCATGGCGCGGTCAAAGTCGATGGCCTCGTAGGCGCGGATCTGGAGAAACCTCGCAGACGGGGCCACCGCAGTAGTTGTGTTGGCCGGCAATAGGCGGAGGCGGGACGGTGGGATGAGGGCCTGTAGGGCGGAGAGGATGATGGGTTGGACGTATTGGTCTTCATAGTCGACTATGGCGTAGATGATGTCTTCTTCCTCCTCGCTAGCGGCCCCTTTCGCCTCGGCTGGCCGAAGCGGGAGCCAATTGATTGCGTCTGTTTCTTTTGACTCTTGCACATCCCTAGAAATATCACACCGTAGTGAGAACCCAGGTCTTACAGAGGGGGGGGGGGGAGGAGCAAGAAAAGCAAGAGAGTATGCATGCATCTATCGCTTGTCTATTTCTAGAAATGGCATTCTAATATGGCTCTATACCCTCGGTCTTTCCCCCCCTCTCTTTCATATTCAAGGTCCAAATGCCTGAAGTCGACCGGTGCCGAGTGAGATCAAGAGACAAGAGAGAAGAGACAGAGGAAGATCCGACAGAGCAGATACATTCGTGATGCTCCACTTCGCACGCGCAGGTCAGGTCACTCACAGTTTCAGCTCCTGCTCGTGTAGGTGCTCCGCGGCATGCCAAAAGTTTGCCTTCAACGCCGTTACACTGTGTGTGTCCTTGTCAGTACAGCACTCGACGGGGTTACGGTGATGAACTTACCTCGTCTTGCCCGCTCTCACGACCTGTCCGTCGACATGAGGAGGCGCTGCGTCCGTGGCCTTCATCACGTCGCCCAGCTGAGGCGCCCACTTGAAGTGCCTGTGCACGTGGCCTCCGTTCTTGTCCTTGGCCGTCTCGTCATCCTCCCCGCCGGCAGCATTCCCGTCAATCTCCCCGCGCCGTATCCTCTCCTCCTCCTCGTCCGCATCTCCCTCGGCCTCGGCCGCCACCGCCTCGAACGCGCTGTTCCCCGCAGTCCAGTAGTTTTGCAGACACGGTGCAAACACGGTCGCCGCCTCCCCAACCTTCTCAACCAGCGGCACGTTCACGCTGTACACATCTACACTGCCGTCCGTGGGCCACTGCCGCACCAGGGCGTCGATGACCCGCACGGCGTGCTTGCTTGCGCCCTCCACAATCTCCGGGTCGTGGTTCCGGCTGAAGAAGGCGTACGACAGCGCCACGGCCCGTTTCCCGCATGCAGCAGCCTCGAGTGCCCCGCCCAGCGTCCCCGAGCTCAGAGCGAACACGGCCGTCGTGTTGCGCCCGTAGTTGGGGCCCGACACCACCAGGTCGACAGGCCCTCGGTCGCCAAAGTAGTGGTATAGTCCGATCTGCACGCACGAGGCAGGCGTGCCGTCCACCAGGACCCATTCCTCGACGGTGCCGTCGGCCGAGGGGCGAGCGTGCGTGGTCCCGTGGGCTGTGTCATCGTCGGCGGGGCCGAGGCCTGCGGGAAGGTTCGAGGGAGGTGGCCTGTAGTAGACTGGCTTGACCGTCTGGCCGATCATGTGTGCCTTGCCGATCCAGCTGCGCTGCGTGTGCGGGAGGCAGACGCTGACGGTGTGGCCGGCGGACTGGAGCTCGCGGACGAGGGAGTGGACATAGGGCGAGGAGTGAGGGGACGGAGGGCCGTCGTCGTTGACCACGAGGATATGCATTCTACCTTCTTTTCCCTACTTCTTTCTTTCTTTTCTTTCCTCTTGGGAGGTTGATTCAGTTTGTGCTCTGTTTGTGGCCGTGGATCCTCTTGATTTGGTCGGTGAGAGCAGAGGTCTAAAAGATTCGATTAGGCGTTCAGAAATATTACGGAAAAGGCAAAAGACGTGTCTGTATGCAGATCTGCTGGACAAGATTGAATCTACCCAATTGATGGAGAGGGAAAAGAAGAAGGAAGACACGAAAAGACGAGACAAGGTATGCCCGAGAATGTCTATTGTTGGTGGTGTTGTTGTTATTGAGAAGAGGGAAGGTGGGAAAAACCAAGACGTGCCTACCGCCGGTCGAGTCTGCAGAAGTCGGAGGCCACTGCGGGGACGTGGAGCTGTCGTCATGCCAGCACGGCCAAACGACATCCGCAACCGCTCCAGCAAAATATAATAGCTCAAAAAAATGGTCAATCAGCTCACCTTCAGAACATGCACACCGCGTCCTCACCTCTGATCGAAAAACTTTTTGACCTTGGTATTCTTTTAGATTATCTATCTGACAATTCATACTAATCCTTGACATACTGTCTGCCTGCTGTACGAGGAAACTGACTCCGGACGCCTTGCCCCTTTTCCCTTTGGAATATCCAGCCGTCGAATCCTGTTGAGCAGACCTTTAGAGAGAAAAAAACACCATACTTATTGTCTCCCGTACCGTAGTAGTGGGGACTTGTTTGCAGTGCACAATGTCTCAGTCGGCAACAACGCAAAACACACAAAAACACCAATAGGCTCGATGCGATGAGTTGTAAGAACCAAAGGTCTTCCACGGTAGGCCAGATCATTAGGCCCTCGTTCCCAACGTGACGCGCCAACATGCTGGGCGCTATCCTGTCCCGTTTGCTGCAAGAGCCCGGTGAAAAGTACCCGACACCTTGTCAGCTCTGTTCCTTGAAGAGCAAGGAAAAAAAGAAGGAAGAAAAAAAAAGCAGTCAAAACGCGGCATGATAGCCCCAACAAAACACCAGCGGTCTCACGCGCAGTCTCCATCCTAAGCCTTGGTCCGCTTGGCTGCAGCATCGTTGCTGAGAGGCTCGCCAGCGCGCTTCTGTCCGTGCGAAGAAGAGGTACTGGGGCTGTTCTTGGTCCTCTGCCAGCCGTCGAAGGGGCTTCGGCCGCCGGCGCGCTTGCCCTTGCCCTTAATCGGGGTAGGCTCGTCGGCCATGATCTTCTTGGACCGAGTAGCACGGGAGGTGGCAGGGGGTGAGGCAGGTGCGAACTTGGGCGCCTTGGGGGTGTTGACCTTCTCCTCGACGGCCTCGACCGGCGTCTCGACGACGTTCTGAGGGGGTGGGGCGCTGACACGCTGCTGTTGCAGTTCCTGCTGCTCCTCCTCGATATCTGTCTCGGCCTCCTCCTCGGGGATGAGCTCGTTCTCCTTGCTGGCCTTGGTGGGAGGGAAGAGCAGACGAGGCTTCACAGCTGGTCGAGAGGATGCCTCGCCTTCGGTGAATCTTCTAAAAACCCTCTTGCCACGGCTGAAGAAGAGATTAAATATATGTTAGCGTCATGATTTTTCGGTCTCGGGATTCTGTTGGGGTACAAAACTTACAAGACATAGAGCATGCCGTCTTCGCGCTTCAGGTTCTCCTCAACAATCTCCTTCTCGACCGCGGCGTTCTTCTTGTTGCGGGAGCTGCGGCGGACAGGAACCGTCGAAGCAGCAATGCCAGCCTCGCCGTAGAAGGGGTTATCGGTGCTGTCATCGACCTCAGGCAGGCGGTTCTCGGAGTCAGTGAAGATCTCGATGGGGGCGCCGTCGTCGTGGATCTCGAAGCTGTCCAGCGAGATGTTGTTGGTACGCTTGGCGCGCGACTTCTTGGGGCTCAACTGCTGCTGCTCCTCTTGCTGCTGCTGCTGCTGCTTGCTGAAGAGGTTGCGCGCGACCGCGGTGACGTCCTTCTCGCTCTGCTTGGAGTGCCGATTGGCGGGGGTCTTGGCGGGGGTGGGGAGGGCGAGCGCGGCGCGCGAGAGCTGGGCTTCCATCTTGGAGGGACCACCAAGGGCGGCAGCGGCATTGCGGATGCTCTCTGCAGTCAGGGAGCCTGAGACACTGCGCGAGGCCGAGGGCGGCTGGCGCCGCTTCTGGGGAGAGGTGGGGGGCGGGGAGCTCATGCTGTCGGGGTGGCGCGAGCGACGCTCTCCAGAGTTGGATTTTGGTGCAGTGGTGGGTGCTTCTGTCGCGGTGTGGCGAATTTGAGAGGGTCGCGACGTGCGACCCGACGAGTGTGGTGACGGTGTGCGGGTGTGGGTGGAGGTGGTGTGTTGCGAGGAGAGACGAGCCGACTTGCGAGGAGCAGGAGAGTAAGGCTCCCAGTGGTCGCCAAACCCGCCGAGTCTTGGGGTGGGTGGGGTGTTGATGGAAGCTGGAGAGCCACTCCGCGTTGGGGTTGTAGCAACATAAGCTGTTGCCATGTTGTCGCAGGCTGCTTCGATCGACTCAGAATCTGGAGATTGCTTGGACCGAATCTCTCCCTCTCCTTGTGTGAGCTTGGTCTCAGGCAGCTTGCTCAGCTGTTGTTCTCGATGGAGCACAGAACCTATGGCCTGTGCTGGTTCTGATCTGCTCCCTTGACGTGTAGCGCACAGGAGAATTGCTGCAGATGTTTGGAATAAATGAGAATCAAGAGCAGCTTTTCTCAAGACCAGGTCCTGGAGAGTCGCAATGTGTGTAGGATGCGCCAACAGAGGGTTGGGCGGGTCGAGGGTTGGCTGGATGACGCGGAGCTGAGGGCAAAGATGGGAAAAAGGGAGGGTGTGAGGCGGTCAGGGTTTGGGTTGGGTGCAGCAGGATATAAGGAAATGAGCTAGGCACGACGTGTGCTTCTCTCTCCTCTCCCTCTATCCTGTCTTTGGGGGACTTCTTATTTTATGGGCCACTGTAGGTCCAATTGCCCAAACAGCAACAAAGAAAAAAAAAAAAAAAAGTGGCTGCTTAGTATTTGAGAATGATACTCTTTTTTAAACCACTTTGGGAAGAACAAGCACGACTTGAGATAGTCAGTTGTGTCATGAAAAGGTGTTGCGTGTAGTTAAAAAGGGAAGAAGGGGGGGGTTGGAATTGGTGCAGAAATTGGGAGAGAGGGGGGGGAGGAGCACCAGTTTGGTAAAAACAGGTGAGAAGGGGGAGGAGGCTGGTGCTGTCTGGAGGGCTGCTGTGTGCCCAACCTGCTGAGCAGTCGGAAAATTGGGGCTGATGTTGTGGTGGGTCCCCTGTCTAGTCAGGACAGCAGCAGGCCTGAACCAATCAATTGAGTGTACCCAAAACGCGTGTCGCGTCCCGACGCGTCGCTAAACCGAAAAATCAACAATCAACCCTAAACAGGCAGACAAGGGGCCATGCCGTGCCAACACATTCTGCATCTCCAGACCAGACCGACGTCATACTTTTTCCGTCTCTCTGTGACCGTCTCGAGAATTTTCCCCGCGGCTGGCGATCAAAAGCAGGCCAAACATCATACAGCACACACGACCCAGGCTGACCGGGATTGATTGACCTGAAACATGGCAGAAGACGAGGTCGACCCCTCCGAGCTCTTCTCGTCACCCATCAAACCCTCCGACCTGCCGTCCAGACCCAAGACGCCCAGGACGCCCAAGACACCCCCACCTCATGCCAGCTCCAGGGACAAGGAAAAGGAGCCCTTCGATGCCGAGGAGGTTCGAGAGGCTGCCCTCCGCCGGGAGCTGGAGGGGGTGCGGAACATCAATGAGGTGATCGAGGGAGTCATAGGCACGCTGGAGAAGGCCAAGGGGAACATGGGAGTAAGTCTTCGATACAGACACAGTACAGACACACACAAAGCAGCCTATGAAAGCCCCAGCTGCGTCGAGGCAACAGGTATGCTGACAGACTTACCCATCGCAGAGCGTTTCCAGGACGGTTGACAATGCATCTACCCTCCTCAACACGTGGACGCGCATCCTCTCCCAAACCGAACACAACCAGCGCCTCATCCTGAATAAGGACTGGAACGGCTCCACCAGGGATCTCGAGGCCGTCGAGGAGGAGAGGCTCGAGCAGCAGCTGGCCGCACAGCACAGGGCCGAGGAGGAGGTCCGCCGACGGGAAGAGGCTCGCCTGAGGGCGGAGCAGCAGGAGAGGGCGCGCCTCGCAGGCACCACCACGACGGGCCGTGGGCGAGGTGTCCCTGGTGCGCGGGGCACGAGGGCGACGCGTGCGAGGGGGATCCTGAGGGGGGGAGGGGGCCAACACGTCGGGGCTGGACAGGACTGCCGCGTCTGCATCAAGCTCGAGGGCCGGATCCCAGATAGGAAGGGGCTTCGGCGCGGGGCGAACAGCACGTGGGACCAGGGCGACAGGGCGGGGCGTGAGATGAGCGAGACATTGTGTGTAAGAAAAGAGGAGAAAGGCGATGATGATGATACTGATGGATGTTGGGTCTTGATGTGTGCCATTCTGGTCTTCTGTTCATCCTGCCTCGTGCGGTGCATGCTATGCAATGCATTTATTCAATGATACCCCTTTTCCTATATGGTGCACAAGAGTTATATCCAAGATGATTAAGCCTACAAATTGTCGTGAGGTCTCTGACGCACCCTCACGCCACCATCGTGTTCATGATGCGCCCTTTGGCTTAAAGAAAGCACTGAGCTTCTGCATCCCCGCCGTGTTCACCTTCTTCAGCTCCCTCACACCCCGGCTCTCGCCTGCCTTCTTCCGCTTCTCCTCCTCCTCCTTCTTCCTCTTGCTCTCCCTCCTGTCCTCGTCCTCCTCGTCCAGGGTCCGCTTCCGCGAGTAGTCTGATGCGGACCGCGCCGTCATGGCCTCCTGCCGCAGCCTGGTCAACTGCGCGACGTAGTCATCCAGAGGACCAAAGTCGACCGACGCGGGGCCTTTGTCTTCTGCGAGCATTCTCTTGAGCACTGATGCCATGGCGGCAGGCACATATGA
Organism: Aurifilum marmelostoma; assembly: GCA_027559495.1. Classification (NCBI taxonomy): domain Eukaryota; kingdom Fungi; phylum Ascomycota; class Sordariomycetes; order Diaporthales; family Cryphonectriaceae; genus Aurifilum; species Aurifilum marmelostoma. The sequence goes on along the minus strand of JAMXSV010000010.1, from coordinate 611,621 downwards.
CGAGCAGATGAAGTTGAAGGCGATGCGCAGGCGCTGCAGACCGACGACCTCGTCGGACGCCTGCATCGCAGAGGACACGCCCTTTGCTTCCGGCGCCACCGTCCCCTCGACAGACTCATCTGCCACCGAGGTCGCGGCGGTCGATGTCTCTGATGCCGATGTCATGGTAGTGGTGGTGGTGACAGCTGACGACTGCGACCCGTCCCCCTCTGACGACATGGCCGACTCTTCGGCCTGCAGCACGGCCACCGTCGCAGTAGTAGCAGCAGCAACACTACCACCAGCCCCCATGGTCCTCTTGACACCCAGCACAGGCGCCTCGAGCGCCTTCACCACAAACCTGTCCTCCATGCTCCCCGGCAGCCCGCCGGCTCCTGCCATCCGCCGCGCCTTGACCAGCACCTCTGCAAACAGCTTGTCCTCGCTGAAGCGAAACATGGTCTCGTCGCCCGCCTCGGCCGTGTCACAGCACGCAGCCATGCGGCGCTCGAGCCGTCGCCTCCATGCGGGCCAGCGCACGACCGTGTCGCGCAGGTGCGGCGCGGCCTCGCCGACGGTGTCGAGGTGGTCGTCGCTCGAGAGGAACATGCGCCTACCGGCGGCGGAGAACTGGGCTGCGAGGGCCGGGAGGGCTAGGAAGAGCGGGTCGATGGGGGTGGCGAGGTATAGGTCTGCGCTCTTGGTGACCTGGGTCTCGAAGGAGGGGGAGGAGGCGGCGGCAGGAGTGGTATCTGCGCCCTCGAGGAGCCAACTCCGTGGAGTGGTCTTGGGCGCAGAAATCCTGGTGAACTCGTAGGCGCCCGTGTCTGGACATATCAGGTATCGGGAGGGTTTTGAGTAGCGGGGATGTGTGAGAGAGACGACTCGTGCCTCTGGCGTTGCCCTGTCTGGGAGTATGAGGACTTTGGGTGGGCTGGACGATTCTGTGGGCAGAATGTGTCTTGAGACTGTGGGCTTATCGTCTTCCTCTGCTCCTGCTTTTCCCCCTCTGCTCGGGGCAGCCTTGCCAGCGCCTTTTCCTGTCCTCGTCCTCGCCATGTTCTCCTCAGCCCAGCGACGTATTCACCTCCTGTCCTAATGCAGGGGCACAGATGTCAGATTGCGCTCGATGGAGACCCAGATCGGAGTATGGTTGTCGTGGTTATTGTTGTTGTTGATGATGTTTGTTGTTGTTGTTGTTGTTGTCCCAGTGGATACGATGGATCTTACAGGTCTTAACAATGCCCGTTATGACGCGCAATGCAGAGGAAAAGTAACTGTAGCAGCAATAGACGTGACATTCAGATGCATAGGTAGTACGGTAGACAGTGCATCGCGTAGCAAGCAAGGATGCGCGTTCTTGATTAGGGCATCTCGCGTCAGTGTCGCGACGCCTTTTTGCTTCTGGTCCTCCGTCTCGAGACCCACCTGCCAATCAGGACTCGAATCTCCCCATTTGCACAGCTAAGGAAAATATTGAAAACTCTGAACGATAATATTATTGATGTTCATTGAATATTACAGTATTGCTGTGATTCATGCGCGCAGTGGGGAGGTGGTATGTCGTTTAATCTCGCCATCCTGTTTCCCCCGACAACTCTCAGGCACAAATCGATCTTGTCTGGCCGATCTCCCCCTCTCCAGGCCCATAAACCGTCAGCCCTGTCGCTTGTAGGTTTAGTTCGTCCAGGGATTTGCCCCGGGATCTAATGACCCCCCCCCAAAAGGGCCAGCGGGGGGCGCTGGGGGGGGAGGGGTTGGCCCAGAAGAACCTCGCTCCATGGCTTGCTTACTTATACCGTGACAGTACATTTGGTCGCCAGCCAGCCACCCATGGCCCTGTAAAAACAAACACAGCCACCCTCTACCATCCACCACTACCGCTAACCAACTAAACCACCCACCACCACACCACTAGCACGCCCACACGCCCACACACCAACCACACGCGAAACGACGACATCGTCATCCTCCTCCGGCCACTACTGCGTTACTTTTTTTTTTCCTCATTCTTTTTTCTTCATTCTTCTCTTCTTATTCTGCTTGCACTCACAAAACAAGAAGTCGACAAACCGCGGACCCACAGTCCATCACCCCCTCAGTAGTCAATAACATAAACACACGATAACACATACAGCGAGAGATCCAGTATTCCTCCGACCAATCAGAATAACACGTCCCTGTTCACCCCATGCCCTGTCGTCGGGTACGACAACTACAGCTGGACCGTGGTGCATGCAGGTGGTGCTCAGGCGTGGGCGAAATTAATTGGCCGGTGCCAGGACCTGTCCAGCGAGGCGAAACCCACCCTTTCCCCCCCCCACCGCATCCTTTCCCACACGGTCATACTGCTGTTGCACGGGGCACACTGCAAGTCCAGTTGTTGTTGTTGCCGTTGCTGCTGCTGCTGCGCGACACAGTCTGGGGAAACCTACACTGATTGAGGGGCAAAGACGAAGTGGCACCTGTTTGTTGCATATGCTTGGGAACTGAGCCCCAAAGAAACACGATGCCCCCACGTGAGTGTCTACTCTGAGAGCGCAAAAGAGAACAAAAAGGAAAAGGAAGAAGAAGAGGAAGAGATCAAGATAGGAAAGAGGCGAGGAGCAGCAAGAATACAAGAGGAGGACGACGCCATAAATCAAGAACTGCTCCACACTGTCTCAATTCCTCGCGCGGCTGACCAAGAGCCGCAAACACCAGCAGCCGCCACCGCCACCACCGCTGCACCAGCAGGTCTCGAGCAGCAGTGGCCACCACGATCGCCCAAAGAGGCTCTCCTCGGAACACCCGGCGGCCGCGAGCGCTACAGACAGATGCTCGCCCAGCGGTCCACCTCGCCCTCGCCCCTGAAGCCCAGACCGACCACTACCACCACAGCTCTCGCACACCGGCCCTCGTCCGACATGATGACGTGGGGAGGAGGAGGGGGAGGAGGAGGAGGGGATGGTGATCCCATGGACCTGGATGATGACGGCGACGACGAGGAGACCCTGCAGCTGAAGCTCCAGGAGATACAGGCTCAGCTGAGGCTCAAGAAGCTGCGCAAGGAGAAGGCTAGGGCAGCAAACGGTTCATCACAGCAGGCATCCTCCTCCCAGGCGGCCTCTGGCCAACATCAGTGGCTTGAGGAGGATGCTGCCAGAAATCAGAGGCCCGAATCAGCCTCTATGGCGCGGCCGGGCATGAGAATAAAAGAGATCAGGAGGACGGACCCTGCGGCGCGACCCTCGTCACAACAACAACAACAACAGCAACAACAACCGGTCGAAGTTCCCGCGTCTCCAGTAAGGAGGGCCCAGCCACCACCCACCGAAACATCTCCCAGCCGGGTCCTGCTTGGTATCGACAAAGGTCTAAAGGGCTCAGACGTGTCGTTAAAAAGGGCACCGAGTCTTCGAAAATCCTTCGACGACATAGCAGGAGGGTCGCAGAGCGGAGGAGGCTACCTGCGCAGCTCGAGGAACCCCGCGTCGTCCTTTGACGACAAACAGAAACCTCTGAGCTTCAGCGAGAGGCTAAAGGCCGCCCGGGAGGAGGAGAATGTCCGCCAGGACAAGAGGGACAAGGCCGCAAGGTCACGAAGCACGGCCTTCAACGTGGGAAGGCAAGAGATGGAGGATTATAAGAGCAAGGCCACAGACATCATAGACGAGCCTTCGCCCATGGAGAGAGGTTTCACAAAAGACGAGATATTAGGGAAGACACCATCAGCCGACAGATCAAGACCAGGGTTCCTGCAGCGAAGCAACACCACGTCCAGCGCCCGCACAACATCGTTCCCGGCGCCCGCCAGCTCGTTCACCGACGGCACCAATACTGACCCCCAGGCCTCCTTCACCTCTACGACCTCTGAGCCCCAGAAGTCTTCATCATCCGCTTCCTTCGAGCCGTACTCTTCCTTTCACCTCTCGAGGCGCATCCTCCCCCACCAGGTCGTCGCACGAGCCATATCGGGAAAGACGACCTACTCTATCCAGGACCTACTGCGCCAGGTCAAAGCCCCCGACTGGTCGCTTCCAGATGACGTGGTCGACAGCGTCGTCTTTGCCATTGTGGCGTCTAAATCGGAGCCGCGCAGCCACAAACCCCAATACGACGCAGAGACGGGCAGGATGAAGACCTCCGACCGGGGCAAGTACATGGTCCTCGCGCTGGTCGACCTGCAGTGGGAGATTGAGCTCTTCCTCTTCAACTCGGGCTTCGACCGCTTCTGGAAGCTGACCCCCGGCACCGTGGTGGCTATACTCAACCCGGACATCATGCCGCCGCCTCCAGGGAAACAAGACACGGGCCGTTTCAGCTTGACCATCAACTCGGACGCCGACACCATCCTCGAGGTCGGCACGGCGCGCGACCTCGGCTTCTGCAAGTCCATCAAGGCCAACGGCTCCCTCTGCAACAGCTGGGTCAACGCACGGCGCACAGAGCACTGCGAGTTCCACACCAACGCCGCCCTCGCCAAGACCCGCGGTGCGCGCATCGAGATCAACGGCGGCGCGGGCTTTGGGCTCGAGGGGAGAAGGATGCACTCCCGCAGCAGGAGGGTGTGGTTTCAGTCCGCCGAGGACATCGCCAGGAAGGAGCGCATAGACAAGTTCCTCGACACCAATGGCAAGCTGGACTTTGACACGGGTACCCGATACTTTGTCAGCGGTGGCAGGCGGGGAGCCAACAACGAGGAGGTGGACGCCGCGGCGCAGCTGGTTGACACGCGCGAGAGGGCCGAGGGCCTGAAGCGCAGGCTCGCAGCCAAGGAGAAGGAGCGGGATATAGCAAAGAAGCTCGGCGAGATGGGTGGCAGCGGCATGGGCGGGCAATACATGCGCGCCGCGGCGGCCGAGCCTTCTGATGCGGCCAGGCCGACGGCCTCGCAGGTCTCGCGGTTCGGGGGTGGGAGGAAAACTGGTGCCGCGTCCATGGCGCCACCCACGGCTGCGCGCTTCAGTCCTGCGCTCAAGGTGCCCAGGATCCCGCTGCCGGGCACCTATCACCACCACGACGACGACGAGGACGGTGGTCAGGAGGAGCGCAAGGTCGACGCCCGCTCTCTCGGCCTCATCGCTCCGCGCGGCAGCGAGCCCAAAATCTCCCTGAGCCCCATCAAGCGCAAGCGCCAGGACAGCACCCAGAGCTCCTTCAACACGAGCTTCGAAGGAGGGAGCGGCAGCGGCGGTGGCAACTTTACCGGCAGCCGCGCACCTAATCACCACAACGCTGCCAACACAACGGCCTCCTCCACAACATCTTCGTCCACCGCCTCGCGCACACTGGGCTGGGGCGGCAGCCTGCGCGACAAGCTGTCCCGCATGCGCGACGGAGAGAGGCTGAACCTCAACCTAAACCACCACGCCAAGAAGGACAGCACCAGCACCGTGGCATCCGCGTTCCGGGACAAGGACCGGAGCCCAGTGCGCAAAAAGACGCGGTTCGTCACGGATAAAGGAATCCGTGAGGCCGGGCGGGAGAGCCTCCCCGGTGGCACCGGCGGCGATAGAAAGAATATCCGTCCTGGTGTGGCAGGGCTGCTGTACGGCAATAACGGTGGCAGTAGCAGCAGCAGTACCAGGCGAGGCGACGAGTACCGGGGACGGGAGGTGGTGCTGGATGAGGATGAAGACATGGACGAGCTGGTTGTTGTGAGGTGAGCCGGATGGCTACTTCTGGGTCCCTCTCCTTCTCTGTGAACAGCACATGAGGGTCGGATCCGGTATGTGTTGGTGAGGGTGAATGCGCGGGAAGGTCACTCTTGGATATGGTGGGTTTGTATGATCAAAAGAAGCTTGACGGTCATTCCTATTTCTTTTTCTCTCTGTCCGGGCTAGAAAGCATAGCAAACGGGATACTACACGGACACGGCATGGGCATCGGCATTGGGGATTCAATCGGTTTTATTGGGTAACGGTCATGCGAGGGGCAACACGGATAGGACAACGGAGGGAGGTCTGCGTCTTCACTTTTTGTTTCATCATTAAGGTGTCCGACGCGGAGAGGGGCAAGATACTTTTGAACGAACTCACGATAGGCATAATTGCAATACTTGTGTTTCAAAGGAAGAACGAAAACTGGTGATGAGTCAAGAGTGAGTCGTGACATTGTTGTTCTACTGTCTATCTAGGATGAGGCCACCTCGGCCAAAGACGGCGGTTTCTTCCAAGCCTTTGGAACAGTTTATAGTTGAGCCCTTCTACGAATCATCATCAATACACACGTCTTGAATACTTTCGAGTAGTCAAGCGCTTGTATGTAAGATATGCGTCTTCAATCTCGAGAGCACCACGACTTCACTTGTCACGCTATGGGTTAGTACTTAGTCTTCAGTAAGTACGTGCAACCAGGAGAGGCGGGTATAGCAACGACATGCTCCCCTTCTCCTTCGAAGCTAGAGAATGCGTAACGTCAAAACACGCTCGCCCCTCTGGACGTTTGTATTGATCGCTCATCTTTTCACAATGATCGAACGTAGTTGGTGAGGAACAAAAGCAAACGCACACCCGATCCAAGGAGAAAAACAAGACACAAGATAACTATGCTGTCTGTAAGTATGCGTATTCGCCCAAGATACCGTGTTTGACACCCAGTCCTTGTTTGAACATATTACCATCACCTGTCAAGCTTGGTGTGCATGTTTACTGCTCCTCGACAACATTTGATGCCACCTCTTTCGGCTCAACCTTGGAGTCGGCCTTGTCCTCTTCTATCGTCGCCTCCGCTAGGGTCTCACCAGCTGTGTCTTGTCGAGATGTGAGCAACTCCATCTTTCCCAACAAACCAAGTGTGCAGAGATAGGCAATGGACTTACTTGTCGTCAACGTCTTCGTCTTCGTCTCCACAGGGTGCTCTTGCTCCTCCGTCTTCTCTGTCGGCTCTTCTGCCGCCTGGACACTCTGCGGGATCTCAACTTGCTCCGCAGGCTTGGGCTCCTCGGCTTCCGTCTCAGGCTTGGACACCTCAGCTTCCGCCTCAGGCTGGGCTACTGGCACCTCCTCCTTCTCCTCCTCTTTCTCTTCTTCTGCCGCCTTAGTCTCTGCCTCCTGACCCTCGACTTTTCCCTCTGGAGCTTGAGCAGAAGCAGCAGGCGCGTCCGCGGGCTTAGGCTCCTCGGCAACATCACGCTCTGCCATGGACGCACCGCCATCCTCCTCAGGATCAATTGACCAGATGGTGACAGCCGTGGCGAAACTCAACTTGGGCTTGTCCGCAGCAGGTTTGGACACGGGCGCTGTGGCAGGCGCCGGTGCCGGTGCTGGGGCTCTTCTCTGGGGCCCGCGAGCGCGTCCCTTGCGCGCGTCAGATAGCGGCACCTTCTCTTTGGGCTCTTCGGCAGTTTCCTCGGCAGTAGTCTCCTCTTCCTTCGGCTTAGGTGCCTGGGGTCCGAGTCCCAACTTCTTATTCAGGTCGGACATGAATCCGGCTTGTAGCGCGGCAATCTTATTGCCCATGGGCCTGGCTGGGACCGCGGGTTTCGCCTTGGGAGCCGGGGCATCAGCAGCCGATGCTGAGGCGGGTTTGGCAGGCCGGGCCGGAACCTGGGGCTTAGGTCGATCCGGGATGACTGGCTTGGCCGCAGCATCGTCCACAGCCTTCGGCTTCGGCCGCTCTGGGATTGAGGGCTTGTCCTTGGGGTCTGTGGTCTTCTTCTGCGGCCGTTCCGGTATGTGTGGCTTGTTATCGACAGGCGACGGTTGCTCCATCTGTGGGCCCGAGACGGTGGTCTCCAGCTGCAGGCTGTCTGGAGTGTCCTCCCAGACGTCGCGACTGGGGAATCTGGGCGCGCCGCTGGGTCGAGTGGCCTCCTGGGCAAGCTGTGGCTGGTAGACGCCCCGAGTAGGCTTCTGAGTCCGCCAGAGGAAGGCGTCAGGGTGAGTGGCCTCCTTCTCGGCCAGCTCTTCCTGTTTGCGGGCAAACACGTGGGCTGGTGTCTCGGTCTGCTCGCGGGAAGGCACCTTTGCGAGATGCCCTTCGGGCTCAGGCGTGTTGACCTCGGCGGTGTAGTGCACACTGTTAGGGGCGTCTTCCCAGATGTCACGGCTCGGGAATCGCTGCTTCATCTCCTTGATCTGGGCAGCTGTGAGGTGCTTCTTGGAGTCGCCCTCGTCGTCATCCGGGAACAAAGGCTCATACTCAATCACATCTTCCAGCGGAGTCGATCGCATCTCCGCAGACTCCGTCTTGTACAGACTGGCCGGACGGCTGGTGGGGCGGCTGCGGGGCGGCTCCATCTCATAGTCGCTACCATGACGCTCTCTCGAGAGCTCGACAGCCGGCACCTGATCATAACGGTTCTTGCTCTTCCTGACCTCATCCTCTGCCAGAATAGGCGCACGGTAGTCACTGTCCACCTCATCTTCAGGTGGGGCAGGGATGGCCTCGTCGCTAAACAGGACGCTTCTTCTACGGTTAGGCTCATCGACAACGATCACGTCGCGGCCCACATCGGTCTGGGAACCCTGCTTGAGCGGGGAACCCTCTTGAGGCTTCGTGGAGTGCGGCCGCGAGGTTGCTTCCGAGTAGACCGCCCAGGCAGCCTGTTCACTTGGCGTACCAGCGTGGTCGGTGGTACCTTTAAAGGGTCATGTCAGACTCGGCCCAAAGGGAAAATTATCACTAGGATCTACTTACCCACGCCGTGGCCGTTCATCTCGGCCGACCTGACCATCTTGTTCAGCTCCTCGCTGCTCATGGAGAAATCGGTCGCACGGTCATGCTGGTAGATGTGGTGTTCCAGCCTCAGGAGCTCGGGGTGCTTCTGGTAGTACTCCTTCTCCAGCTTGTCCTGAGGGGCGACATTGTGGCCGTGCAGACCATAGCTCCCAGGAGGCAGCCCTCGAGAGCTGCTCTTTCTCTTGTGGCCCCGAGCGCTGCTGGGACCCTCGGCAGACCCGTGCGCACCAGGTGCGGGAGAAGGTGCCTGGACGTCGCCGGCGAAGGCCAGCAGCGGGACCTGGACACCAATCTCCGGGATGCCATGCTCTTCATCCTCAACCTCGCTCTGCGAGAGGCCGCTAGACGTGCTCGCCTTCTTCTTCAGGCTGCGAGTTGAAGACGAGGGCAGCTCGCTGCTCGGCTTGCCGATGCCAAACGACGCCGCCTTGTCCGAGTCGGTCCTCGTGACCTGCATGATGCGCTGCTTGGCGCTGAGAGCAGGCATTGTTGCCTTGGGCGCAAGGATCTTGAGGTTCTCGTCGACGGTGCGTGTCTGCTCGGGCGAGGTGCTCGGTTCTCGAGACGGGAGCTGCTCAGCCAGGGCTGCGTATTCCATGCCCTCTTCGCCAACCACATTAGGAATCTCGACGCTCTTGGAGCGTTCGATTGGGTCATCGTTGGAGTTGGACCGACCCGTCTTGGAAGGAATGCCGCTATGTAAGGGGGAGGGGGCATAGCGATCTGGGTTGGGTGACAGGCCGCGCTTGATAGGACGCGGGGGCACCTTTGGGAAGCCAGATTGATCTTGATCCTGTCCTCTGTTGGGCCGAGGGGGTATGGTGGGAGGCTGCTGTTGTGTTGCTGCGGTCGACATCTTGGTGGTGATCCGACAGCGGATGTGGAACTCTATTATTGAAAGGGCTCGAATTGGAACTGTTTCGAATGCTCTGTTGAGATCAGAGACAATCAATTGGGGACTGTAATAGCACAACTGATCGACCAGCCGAGGGTAGATCCTGTCATCAATGTCGATCGTTAGTCTGACCGGCAACCAAAACACACGGTGAGACACTGATTGGTGTGCGAATGCAAGGTATAGAAGAGTGTGCGGGAGGTGTTGCAGCTTTCTGTGACGAGTGACAGCTCGAGAGCTTGACCAGGGGGGAACAGCGGACGAGGCGATGGATTGGCTGGCTGAATTTTGGCCTCTGGCCCGGGAAGAAAGGAGGAAGCTCCAAACACGTCACGATTCCTCGCTCCACAGAAAAGAGCCACAGTACAGACCAGCGTGCAAAAAGAAGGAATCCCTCGTGGTGAGTCAATCTCAGAGTGTAGACGGGAGAACTGCCCAGGGAATCGATGATAGCCTCGAAGCAGCCCAATGGCAGGCCTGCCAACTCAGTGACCACGGAGACGCCGTGGATGACCCAGCATGCAGGGCATACGGGTTCCCACTCCGGCCGCAGTGATAACTGTTGGGACGGGGCCCAGATAAGACGGAAACGGTCGACCTCGACGGCGGCAGCAACTGAGTGGTGCTGAGCTTTCAAGGGAAACCACGTGGCTCACAAAGGAAAGGAAAAAACCCAAAGATTATACACAAAAAGAAAAGAAGAAAAAAATAGCTCGCCCACTATTCCATAATTCGATCGGAACAAGGGGGAGAAAATGCATGCGTGTGAAGCTTGCGTGTTGGCAATGGAGGTGATGATGGTGATGATGATGCAGCTGCTGGGAAAGCGGCTGGCAGCGGCACTGGAACTCACCTGGAATGGTCGCCAATAGTGGGGTTCAAAAGTTTGAAGGCCGTCGTCGAGTAGAAGAGAGGACGGTGGTAAGGATCAATCGCTGCAACAAAGATATAAGATCAACAACTTGTAAACGTGAGGACGAATTGAACAAGACCAGGATACGAGAACAGAGAGGCTTTTCGCGAGAAAGCAACCAGGACAGAAGAGCAAAGAAGGGCATCCAACCAACGGGTAATGACTTATACCGGCGATCGTGTGAAATGCCTTCCAGGTTATTCGCCCTTCGTCATTGGAGCTGAAGACACCTTCCCCTTCCCCCCCCTTCTCCACCCGCAGGAAACAGGGATGTCCTCTGCACCTTGATGCAGCAGATCGCAAGGCCCAGGCACGCCATCTTGTTCCTCTAGTACCAGCCTTGAGGTCCAGGTGACCTCGCCCAGCAGGGGCGTGACACTGGACCTTCAGGTACTGGCTACCGCATCGACGACCTGGATCACGATTCGAGTAGTACCTTGCACACGCCAAAGCCTGCATTGCATTATTTCCTGCGCTCCGAAGCTTTCAGGCTTAGCACCAGTGATTCGACGGCCTACTGTCAACCAGTCGATTTATCCTCTGGTGACACCCACAGCCACACCTTTTATCGTCAGTTGCGGTGTGTAAGCCACATCAATTGCCGTTCAGCTCTGACCTGCTCCGCGTTTTTTCTTTTACACCAGTGATGGTGTCTCATGGAGAGAGAAAAAAGAGAGAGGAGGGAAAGGAAGGAGACAGAACGAGAGACGGTGAAGCCAAGACACAGGCGAAGAAGGCCTGAGCAGCACTGACACACTACAGTAGCACAGTACTAGAATGATGCTCTGGGCCCCACTGAGAGCTTCTAAAAAAGAAACCCCACCGTCATGCGCACCCGATCATCCCCCACCATCCCATCCTGTCCTCTGCCGTGGGCCGCAGTGACTTCACACACGGACGCACACGCTCTGCAACTCTAGACCGCGAACAGTCAAGAGAGAAAGCTTCCTCGACTACGCAGGCTATACATTCCTATTTCGACGGTGAAAGACCTGGATCATGGCTGATATTCTCCTCCCAACATTTCTCCTTTTCTGTCTTGATGGAAGTCCTCAAAGCACATAGTCAATGAGTCTGAGATATACAATACTGGAAGGACTCAAGATCTGACTGACCAAACAGGGCATGAAAAAGACCAGAAAGCCCATGTCCAACTCCGGAGCTGGCTCCATTGACATACTGCACCTCACCTTGTGATCTGAGGTTTTACGTAAAGACACGGGAACATCTCACACTCCTCCTCAGGCAATATTGCATCATCATCATCCATCCCCCTTCATCCGTAACCCTGACTGACTTGACGCCACTTATCTTACTACTGCACATCAACCTGGGGGTATTACGCACAGCCACTTGTTGCACATATTGCTAGCATCTATTCCATTATTTTCCATCTTACACAGTAGTAGTAATGTGTTGTCTCTCTCACACTAGTTTCCGGGATATGGTCTGGCCGGATCAATGATTGTTTGAATGGACCCGAGGCTCTGGTTGCCCCAACAAGTGGCCGTCAGGGAAAGCGTGGTCCTTAGTAACATGCTACAGAGATGCACACTACACCAGCGCTTCGCAACCTGAAATTCGACGACATCTACATTTTTACCGATCAACACGATCAGCAGTCCCAAAAAGAACACACACAACACAGTCCGCCGTCCGAAGGAAAGATATCCATCATCAAACCTCTCCCGGCCCTTGAAAAAGAATTGAAGAAGAAAATACGAAAGCAGCAACAGCCAGTGGTAGCAGAACCATATAGACGCCATGGCACCATCCCGAGCGTGCATCTCGTAGTGCCGCACCTGTAAGAAAGGAAGGACAGCTGCCCATCCTCCCCATTCACATTGCGAGAACAGTTCGCAGGTCCATTCTTTCTCCCATCCTTCTCCCCTTTGAAAGTGTGACAATTGATACACCCACCAACCAGATACTCCTCAGCTGGAGGAGACGTCTTTTGACCACACACAGATTTCGTTGTCACGTCGCAAATCCCAGCAGCTGGTCTGAATCTCCATATCGGTCTTGACCCCTCGTCCCGTGTATGCAAGAAGCCATGTGAGCCCTGTCGCTACCATATGAAGGCTCTGGCTCCTCCCATACCACACGCTCCCCCCCCTCTTCCCGCCGGCCACGGTATTCAGGAGCCTTTATCGCGATCATACGATCATCTGCGCCACACCAGCGCCGCCCAGCGTCTTGGAGCCGACGAACTGCTGGTGCTTGACGGCGGCCAAGAGGTAGCACAGCGCGGTGGCGGTAAGCACAATGGCCTCGGCAATGAGCGACGTCGCTTTAGGAATAATGCTGAGCCACTGGATGACCGCCATCACGCCGTACGCCGCAGCGCGCATGTAGTTTGTCGAGACCATGCGCACGTAGCCGTCAAAGGTGCTCGACGTGGGGCAGATGCGCAGGAGGAGGGGGACCTCGATGAACAGGATGATGAAGGCGGATGCACTGTAAGGGCCCCCCATGGAGGGCTATTGGTCAGCTCTGAGGTTCAACTTGGACTGACTCGACTCGGCACGTGAAAGAGGGGTGAATGGAAAAGGTGTTTTGACATGTTATTGCGCCGTGCGCTGGGGGGTGTGGAACGGGGGGAGGCGAGGAGCAGGAAAATGAAGCGGGCGGCCTGAATGATCTATACGTACAGCAGTAGGGCGCAAAAGATGATGATAACCACGTTGAACGTGAAGATATTTGCAATGCCGAGAGCAAAGCCTAGAATCATCGACAGTATTCCGAGCCTGCAGTAAGTTTTATGGCGTTAGCAACCCTGAGATCTCCGTGTCGCGACAACCGTCCCCAGCTCTTTCCCGCGGCTCTTCGCCGAGACCAGTGGCCTCCCTCATCACATGTTCGGGGCTGTATGCCTTGTAGACTAAAACCGCATGCATCGTTGCCGCCGAGGGGTCGTGGGAGAATAGAGAAGAGGGAGGGAGGTGCAATGCTCACCACTGCCCATAGATACCTATTTCCAAGTGTTAGCAAAGAGGCCACGGCACCCATCACCGCAGGTGAAACCCGTCCGGCAGTTGGGTTGAGCAGAAGCAACATACTGAAGTTCCTTGTCGCGAATTCCTCCTTCAGCGTCATCTTGACTGTATATGCTTGGAATCGATCGTCGGTTCAGATGCCTCCCTGGTGAATCGCCTTACAGGGAAAAGGAGGAAGAACGAGAGCGCCGGTGATGTCGGATCGGGGTCAAGGCGTTCGCTCGTGAGTCTACCTGTCCTCCGTCGGATGTCTCAGTCCACTCGTGCGTCCGTGTAATGTGCAATCTCTTGGCTCTCGTGTGCGTGTCTGGTCCGTTCGCTCGTGGGCAGGAGGAGGGGAGGTGACAAGGACGTACGTACTGACCGTTTGGGCGGCACAGAGGAGAAAAAGAACAATGTTGTTGTTGTTGTTGACAAAGCACGGTTATGTTCTTGTTGTTGTTGTTGTTGTCGTCGTCGTCGCCTCGGAAAGATGGACGAGTAGGCAGGGCCCTTTGAGTACAGGGTGGTCGGTAACGACTTCTAAGCCTCAGCTTGCGCAGCTCCCTGACACGGCTGATAGTCTGACGGCTGGCGTGTCACGGGGCGCGTGCCTCGCTGCTCAGGGGGGTGGTTGTGTAGTAGCCTGTAGCACTCTGCTTCTGAGTCACACCAGCAAAGAGGCACTGCTGAGTGGTCGCAGGGGAAACCCCAGGGCGTGTATCCGGTAATCAACGAGCCGGCCCCTCCAGCCCCCCCCCCCCCCCAATTGCCCAAGGGTCTGGCAAGGGCCGTTTCAAACTTGGGCGGCTTTGTCCACCCGATCCTACTGACCACCGGAAACAAATCTCAAACGATGCTGCTTTTCAAATCTGATTTCTGCCCGGTCAACTGTACATAGTAAGCAGGAGAAGACCACAAAAGGCGACCCACAAGACCACCCTTTTTTCGTTTTTTTTTTTCTTGTTTGTCCCCCCCCCCCCCAAGGCCACACAGCATAGGTCGTGGGAGAGGGTTTCGACCTGATCTCATCTGACTAACACTTGGCCAAGTTGACGCACGCGTAGTACTTACGCGGCCGTGGCCAGTTCGACCCAAGAGCTGCTGCGCCTTTTTCTAGAGTGGCCAAGTCAGCTGTCCATAAACGAAGTCCCAACAATAGGTGAATACAGTCAGGGACGTCCTTCATCCCCACCTAGCCGGTCAAGTTTATGATGAGTTTGGTCAGAGGAGCCCCTTGCGAGCCGATATATGGCACGTGCGGCGGACCTCTTAATCATAGCACGATTGTCTCCGTCACAAGAAATGCACTGAATTTGGATATTATTCCTTGCAAACCAGAACAGAACACTCGCTGAGCCAGACTCTCGTGATTGAAATTGGTCGTGTCTACATCCTAATTCGCCCACGCTGTTTCCAACAAGATGTCTGCTCTGGGCCAAGGGTACTGGTCAGTCCTAGGAAGTGATCCGGATGCCAGCCAGACATCTTCACTCGCAGGACGCAACTAGCAGGATCGAATTGTAAAAACGAAGAATAAAGAAAAAGAGGATAAGCGGGGGTTGTTCTTGACCACGCGTTCTGCCGTTGTTGTCGGGCGTCTTGACAATCTAGGTCGAACATACCCTCCCATCCATCAAAGATGATTGCTTGTCCTCACAAATCGTCGCTCACGCACCCACCGACCACTTATCCGGCCGGCACTGACCCGACACTCTCCTCAAGCTGGCCAGCCACCATCTCTCCCTCCTGCATCCCACCTATACGCCTTTTCCTCCTCATCTCTCTCCTCTCGCGGACAGACCATGCGGCGCGGGTATTTAGAAGATCAGCTTGAAGATGTCGTGGGAGACATAGAAGCTGCCACTGCCGGGCTCCTGCATCAGGTGGAAGGTCTGCGCGAACTTGAAAGGCTTCTCCATGTCACCGTCAACCTGTCATCCCGAGAGCCAGAAATTGTTAGCCTGATTGTCCTCGATATTTGCGCCAGAACCCCTGTTTCTTCTTGTCACCGCGTCCAAGAAAGCTCGATCCGGGGGCCGAGGTGGGATTTGAGAACGTACAACGATGGCACCGGTGACCTGGATCAGAATACCATTGTCACCGAGGCCAGGCATGGGGTCGATGGTGTGGGTTTCGTGCTTCACGCTCTGGAAGGGCAGGCTCTAGAGTAGTGCAGAGAGGCGTCAGCAATAGACCCACTGTGGGATGAAGGAGATGAGGTTCAGCAAAAGCCAGGCCGGGAGGCCTGGCTGGGCTGGTTGGCAAGATCATCTTGGTCGCGCAGCCTGCAGCCTCAGGCCGCCCGGCCGACGTAGCTTGTGCGAGCTAGGTAGCGGCGACGGTAGACGCGGGATAGGTAGGCAGGCGAGGTACCTTCAGCTTCTCGACGATGGCAGCAACACCGACCACCGATGTGGACTCGTAGGTAAGCATGCTATTGTCGCGGTACAGTGCGGCGAGACCCTCGCGGTTGCCATCGAAGGTGTTGTAGTAGAACGGCACGAACTGGTTCGCGACCTCCTGGAAGTTGACGGCCATCTTGCTTGATGTGGTGCGATGCGACGCTTTCAGGTGCGAAGTCGAAAAGGGCAGAGAGGCAGTAATGGAGACAGAGGTCGGTAGCTAGTTAGACAAACGTTCGTCTTCGTCGTCGGGGAAGCTCCTCTTGTAAGAGAGATGGGAGGTGAGTCCAAGATGTTGGTGGGTGGTGGGTTGGGCTGGGCAGCAGTGGGGGGCGGCGTTGGTCGATGCTGTCGATGTTTTGCAACCTTGGGGGGAACAGGGCGGCCGGCGGCGGGGTTCAGCAGAGTGCGGCCCCCTCTGCTGGGTCAGGCTGGGCTTGCTTGGTGGGCAAGGTGGGCAAGGTGGGGTAAAAATGCCCACCCCTGCAAACAGCGCCCTCCTCGGCGACTCAGAGGAGGGGGAGGGAGCTTGCGGGCGCTGCTGGGCAGCTGGACATGCTAGGCTACAGTGAGCTGCAACTTCTTGGGGCCTTATTTGCAACCTTGGGCAGCAAGCATTCCGATCGCGATTATCAACACTATTAGAATCTTGCAGAAACCCAGCAGCCTGACACTCCATGATGATATCACCAAGAGACTCTTTCCCCTCCCATTTTCCCTCCCAAAGAAGCAAAACAAAATCCGGGTCATGCTGTGACTCCGTGGTAATAAATGGATGAGCCCAGCAGCACATTGTTTTTGACTGGTCTCCTGAAGCATGTCTTGGAAGTATCCTCTTCTGTTTCGGGGAAAGAAAGGTGCCATGATGATGAGTCGTAAACATGGAGGGAGGAAGAGTGTAGGCAGAGACAAGCCCGATAATTCACGCAATACTTACATTGTAACTCTTGAAGGAGCCTGAACATGAGGAGTCAGTCACTCTTTCTATAACAGAGCGGAGTTCCTTCCTAGATTCTCTTCTTCCCCTGGCTAAATGTCTTTTGTGTGTGCTCCTCCGGGGCTCCTTCCATAGTTGCTAGTCTACTAGTACTGCACATCATCGTCTACACACAATCAAGACAGGGCAGTCCATCCATTACGAACCTGCAGAGACTATACATACAGTGGGGCCAAAAGAGGCAGGTCACGGTGCTGCAAGGGATGAATGGATATATCACGGAAATACGGCTCTGAACACAAACGATGCTACTCAATTTTTTCTATTTCCATCGTTACCGAGATGCAAGACGGGAAATGCTGGGAAAAGCAACGACCCCGACAGAAACACACCTTTTTCCTCACGACGACGACATCGACAACGATGACCTGACTAGAGACACCTAGTATACCTCGAGCACGTACCGGCCATCCTCCTTAAGCCTCTCGATCTCCTTCCTCGGGTCGACCTTCTTGCCGGCCTCCTTGGCCTCGACCGCGATGGCCTCCTGCAGCACAGCCGTGACATCGGGGACGGGCCACGTGGGCCCGCACAGGTAGAAGCTGCCCTCTTCCTTGATGTAGGCGTCGACAATGGCGCTCATGCTCTCGCGCATACGGTCCTGGATATAGATCTTCTGGGGCTGGTCACGACTGAAGGCGGCTCCGAGCAGGGTGATAACGCCGGCGTCGACGTAAGCCTCCCACTCCTCACCGTACAGGTACTCCTCGCGCTGGTGTCGAGAGCCCATGTACAGCAAGATGGCGCCAATCTCCTTGCCCTGGGCCTTCTGCATCGCACGGTACTGCACAAAGGCGCGGAAGGGCGCGAGACCTGTGCCCAGACCAGCCATGATAAGCGGCGCCGTGTCCTTGACAGGCAGCTTCATGACGCTCGGCTTGACCGACACCGTCACGGCCGCGCCCACGGGCAGTGTCGATAGGTACCGCGTCGCCTGGCCTGTCCTCGTGCGGCCCCTGCTGTCGACCCAGTCCACGACCACGATCATCAGCGACACCGAGTTGGGCGTGACAGCCTGCGCCGAGGCGATAGAGTACTCGCGACGCTTGAGAGGCGCCACCAGCCGCACCAGGTCGTGGAACGAGGGCCGCGCCGAGCTGAACTCAGTCAGCACGTCAGCATACGTGTCCATGTCGACCTCAGACCGCTTCTTGAACTCGTCCGCGCCCTCCTTGCCGCCCAGCGCCGCGAGTTTCTTCTGCTCGAGGTCGTCGGTCGCGAACTCGGCCAGCTGCTCGTAGAACCGCTTGGGCACCTTGCCCAGGATGTCGATGTTTTGCACGAGCGCCTGGTACACAGTGCGGGTCTCGAGCGCTAGCGGGTCCTCGCGCGAGGGCACCTGCACGAGGTCGTCGACGTTGAGACCATACGAGGTGATAAACTCGAGGACCTGCACCGGGTCATTGTCCGCGTGCACACCCAGCGCCTCGCCGATGTTGTAAGTCACACCTGAGGTTCCGAGGTCAAACTCGATGTGGAAGATGTTGCGGTCGTAGGTGAGCGGTGTCAGGCGGCGGTTCTCCTTGACGTGCACAGTGGCCGTCTTGACCGAGAGGTCAGGGCGGAGCGACGACTGCGTGCCGTACGCCTCCTTGAAGGCCAGCGCCTTGGCCGCCGACGCCCAGGTGCTCAGCTGGAGGTCCTCCTCGGGCTCCTCCTTGTCGAAGCCGACAAAGGCGCTCGTCTTGATGGTGCTGGAGAGGGCGGGTGCTGCGTAGTCCGCTGGGAGCTCGGCCCAGGACGCCGGCACCTCGACCTGGCGGAGGCACTGGTTGAGAACGTCACGGCATTCCTGGATCGTGCCCTCACGCGGTGCAGAGAGGTTCTTGGCGACATCGACGGCGCCGTCGGGCCTGGCGACCCGCAGGAATGCGAGCTCGACCAGCAGCTCCAGGTTGGTCTCCAGGGCCGGAGAGTAGGAGGAGTCGAGCACAAAGAGGTGCAGGGCCTTCTCCTGGATGGCCAACCTGACAGCAGGAGATAGGCGCTTCTCGAGCTCCGCGTTGTCCTTGAGACCCGGCAGCCTCAGCAGAAGCTTGCCGCCATCCTTGACGCCCTTCAGGACGTCCACATCCTGGAGAAGCTTCTCCTCGCCCACGTAGGTGACGTCAGCCTCGTCCACGGCGTAGGGCGCCTCGATGGTCTTCTTGGAGCTGCGGATGTCGGTCCGGATGATACCACCCTGGATCAGGTTGTCGTGCGTCTCGTGCACGTAGACGTTGCTCGAGGACTCGCGCGTGAAGAACTTGCCGACCACGGCGGGCGAGTTGACCGCCGCCGAGTTGTCCACGTCCCAGAAGCTGTACTGCTCCACCTGGGCAGACGACAGGATAGACGGCCCGCTGCTGCTGCTGCTGCTGCCGCTGCCGTCCTTGCTGATGAGCTTCTGAACGACCGAGCGGAAGCTGGTCGGCGTCAGAGACTCAGACGCGGCGTACTTGATGTCCGTGACGGCGGGCGACTGCGCCCACTTGCTGGAGAAGGAGACGGCAGTGAGGACGTCCGAATACAGAATCGATTGAATGGCTGCGTCCTCGACCTCGGACGTGTTAGCGACCTGACCCAGGACGGCGATCTGGCTGACGGTGGCCGGGAGCGCGCTGAGGAAGGCCTCCTCCACGAAGGGCCGGTACAGGCGCACACTGATGGCGCCGACCTTCTTGCCCTCGGCGGCAAGCTGGGAAACCACCTGGTTGGCGATCTGGGCCTCAACGCTTCCAAAGACAACGAGGACGGTGTCGGCGTTCTCGTCGCCAAAGTACTCAAAGGGTCTGTAGTCGGTGCCCAGCTCGCCGTTGAAGGCGTCGAGCAGGGAGAGGACCTTGCCTGCGGTGTCGAGGTGGCTGTTGAGCTCCTTGACGTGCGCGGACAGGTTTGTGTAGACGTCTCGGATTCCGACTTCGCCCAGGGCGTCGATGACACGAAGGGTCTCACGCGAAGTCCGAATGCCGTCATAGATGTGCACGCTGGGCAGGATGCGGGCCATCAGGGTGGCCAGCAGGGCCATGTGCTGGGCATCGTAGGCGGAGGAGCTGCCGACCAGGCCCAAGCCCAGGTCCTCGGCAAGCTGCAGGGCGGCGCCGTAGCCAGAGACCAGGCCATGCTCGTCGGCGTACTCG
Organism: Aurifilum marmelostoma; assembly: GCA_027559495.1. NCBI lineage: Eukaryota > Fungi > Ascomycota > Sordariomycetes > Diaporthales > Cryphonectriaceae > Aurifilum > Aurifilum marmelostoma. Next base: position 591,674 of record JAMXSV010000010.1, on the reverse strand, counting down.
GCGGCAGCGACGTGGGCCACAAAGGGGCTGGCAACGCTGTACAGAAGGCTGAGCTGGTCCAGGGCGCCGCGCAGGCTGCGCAGGCTCAGGCTGGGGGCCAGCAGGGTCTGTGGGATGTGGCGGCGGGCGAGGTCAAAGTCGCTCGAGAATATGTAGCCCAGGGCGAAGGCGCCGGCCCCGGCGCGGGTCTGCAGCGGGTGGACGGCGGTGGTGGAGGAGTGGATGTTGGGCTCGGCAGAGCGGGACCACTCGCGCACGGCGACATCCAGGTCGAATGTGTCCGGGGAGTAGGAGAAGATCTTGTCCGAGAGCTTGTAGGCGACCTGCTGGACGAGCAGCTGGGCCGTCACGTAGGTCGGGCCGTTGATGGAGGCGAGAGGCACCATCTGGCCGAGGGGGAGGGTGGCAGCCAGCTTGGTGAAGGTGGGCGCCGTGCTGACCTGCTCCTCGGAGGCCAGGGCGGTAGCCCCAGACTCTGCGTGCTTGAGCTGCATGCTGCTGCTGATGGTGGTGGTGGTGGTGGTGATAGTGTTGACCAGAGAAGTATACGAGAGGAGAGGGTGTGTGTGCGTGTGTGGATGGATGCGCTGGAAGGAGAAGAACAACACCCTCAATGTTGCAAGCAGAGAGCCAACCCCGTTCACAAGCAGCCTACAGACAAGCAAAAATCACTACTCCCTGCTCGTGATGATATCACGACAAAAGGGGAAAGAGACTTGTGGGTGTGGAGGGAAGAAGGTATTGAGCTAGAAGGGAAAAGGGTTGAGGGACTGAGATTAGATGCTCTCTCTGTCTGCTATTAGAAATATACTCTCTGACACAGTCCCTCTCTTCTCTTATTTTTAAGCACCACCGCAACCAACGACCCACGAAAAGACCCTCCTCCAGGCGCCTCGTGGATTTTTTAGCTCCCGCGCGACCGGAGAAGTTCGTCTCCCAGCCTGACAAAACAAGAGAGGGGAGAGGAAGAAAGGGCCATAATCCATGGGCCCCAGCCCTCTCTCCCCCTACCCTACTCCTCCTGGATCAGAAAATTTCTTTCCGCCGCGCCGTCTGTGTGTGATGAGCCGTCGAGAGCATTTGTAAACCCAGCTCGTTTTGGCATTAGATCAGGTCGTGAGAGAATTGCGCCATCAGCGGCCAATCACAGGCGCCGTGACGTCCCAATGCGGGAAGTTGTGCTCTCAAAGGGTTGGCCGCGCCTCGGCGTGCGGGTCCCAGGAGGAACCGTCGGCAGTGGCAGGCTGGGCGGCAAAACTGGAGAAAACTCGGAAGGCTGAAGGCTGTCGGTGCGGGAGGGCCGGAAACAGGTTGGGCGTACCGAGCCGGCCGATGGGGGGTGGGATAATGGGAAATCAGGAAAAACACATACCAAAAAACAAAAAGTGCCAGGGGGGGGAGTGTTGAGTGACACGTTGAGGAAAGAGATGGCGACATGTTTGGAGACTATGGCGAAACTTGTCCATCCTGCGATGGGGATGACGGTGTTGAATCCCAGTGTGTATGTACTACAGTACCAGGGCTGCCAGGGCACTTTACTACGTGCTAGAGTGGCAATGAGGCTGGAATTAGAGTGGACCAGCATGAAACGATGAGGTGTTAGGGTGGAAGTATATTCTGCAGGCTTTCTGTAAATACGGTGTCCTTGCCCAGATCTCGACGTCGCTCATCGTTACAGAGTACATTGAAAGGGAATCGCTAGACAGTTGATCGTTTACCTTCTCCTTTTCCTCGACTGACTTGTCATCATTTCTTGATCATTCCTTGCTCTGCTCCAGAACGCATGCCGGATGACCCAGCCACAAGACTCAGGAGTATCCTGCATTCGATCAATTGAGGCCGGTGAAGGGACTCAACAGGCGTCGCGGTTCCATACTGATCCTTCCTGAACTAAGAGCAAGAGAAAAAAAAGGTGTCGCGCCCCCAAGGTTGAAGGCGTCATGTCGACACGGACAGCCAGGCTCCGATTTACCCACCTATGTACACTCTGATGAGACCACGCAACAACAAACAAACAACCTACTCGATATCATTGGCCCTTCTATGATATATGGGTATCCTTTCTTCGATCATGGGGAAATCGACTGGCGTGTGGGGGTCAACTTGGTAGCGATAACCTTGAAAAAAAAAAAGGGGGAAAAGAAAAAAAAAGAGAAATAGTGAACACGATTTCCCGCATGCGGCTCGTCTGTGTGGCTCGTTCCGTTCGGCACCAGCCGCAGCAGTTCAGCCAGCCTGGCCTCGGGGTTGAGTAGAGCGGTAAGTAACCAGGACGGATGTTACACTCATCTGATGGTCCTGGCTCGCATCTCTTCTCGTCTGTTTCTTTTGCCCCTTGGAATTGGACTTGACTTCAGATCTTGACTCTTTCTCTTTCCTTCTTCCCCCTCTTATTATCATCATCATCTCCCTCCTCCTCCTGTCCTCTCGAGTGCACGGCCATTCCGTCAGTGGCTGGGGTGTATTGCATGTTCAAAATCAGCATCCAAACCTGGCCAGCATTCATCGTGAATTGCCTCCAGTACTCTCGAGACCATCCCGAAAGTCGTCAGGTCAGACGTTGACCATACAACTCCTGTGTACCAGTCTCATTCTGATACCCATCAATACGATAGACAGGCCATGGTCATCCATCGCAAAAGGTGTGGAGAGGAAACCAGGGCAAGGCAAGAAAGACGGATGACTAAACATGGTCAGGGTGGCCGGTGCACTGACGACAGGGATCACCCCCACCCAGACCGTTCCCTTTGTGTGGCGCCTCGACTACGCGAAAACAACGCTTGTATCAGAATGATGATGGGGGCTGCGGCTTTTGTGCGGAAACCACAACCAGTCAAATCATCTCACGGTGGTTCAGGAAGCCTTTTTATATTTCAAATGCACGTCCGCATCAAAATTAGAGCGGACCACGCCTTTCTAGATACCATGATCACAAATTCGAGAGAATCATCCAGAACACTAAGCGGCCTTGGTTGATTAGTATTTCGTCGTGGCGCTCCTTCTTCATAAAGTCCATCGCTGCTTCCTTGTTCTCAAACAAGTCGCCACCTTGTTGTTGTCGCCAACATCAGCCACAGGCAACCGAGCCCCTGAAGCGAACATCACCAACCACGCTTCAACCTCTTTGGACGACGTCTCCTCGCAGCCCCCGCTCCTCCGTGTTCCATTTCAGCTACTGCAGCAGAGGAGCCGAAACAAACAGAACAATAGGCTTTGTGCATATTTAATCTCGCCGGCAGAATTGACACCCGCCAATTGCACTGCTGTGCGACATTGCACCGACCCAGTCTATCATATTACTCACTTTACACGAGACCGCAGAAACCCTACTGCTTTTGTCAAGGTGACCTTTTCTCAGTCAGCAGCGTGACCTTTACCCGGCGTTCGCCCTGGTCAAGGGTCGTACCACGGTCAAGATGCCCTCCTCTTCACCTAAACGGGCCGTCGGTTCCAGCGGCGCTGCTGGTGGCGGCGGCGGCCGTCGTCCTCGTCCCCAGTCTGCTTCTGCTGTCGCCGTCAAGACTTCCTACAGCGTCTCGAACCTGCACTGTCCCACCTGCGTCACGGCCATCAGACACGAGCTAAAGGAGGCCTTTGGCGACAGGATCTTATGGGTCTCGCCAAACATTGTCACTTCAGTCGTCACCGTGGAACATGACCCATCCGTCAAGATTAAGAAGATGGCCGATGTCTTGACCGACGCCGGCTACGAGGTCTCTGGCGTCTCTACCTCTGCTGACGACTTGGAGGACGCCTCGTCTCAGATAAACGCCGCCACCGTCGCGTCCCTACACAACGGAAAAACCACAGAGACCCGCCCTGCACCCTACAGGGCACTCTCGACATGGTTGTCTGGCGATCATTCTCAGTCGGAAGCCGCCCGTGTCCATCTATTAAATTGTGAGCAGTGCCGCAGCGCCCAGGGCACATCCACAGAGCCATGTCACGCCCAGTCACAGGATGGTGCTGCTCCTTCACCACCCGCAACGTCGTCATCTTCAGCCGACGCCCAGCAGCACCCAGATCAGGGTACCGTACAGAAACCAAACGACATGTCTCTTGTCACCGTGGACTCGGACGACAGCAGCTCAGCTGATAAGCAGTTGTGGCGGGCCAACTTGGCTGTGGGCGGCATGACATGCGCTGCCTGCGTCAACAACATCAGGGGCACACTCGGCGAGATAGAGTGGATCACAGAATCCGCCGTTAATCTCCTGTCCAACAGCGCAACCGTCGAGTTCTATGGCAAGGGACATGCAGACGACATAGTGGAGGCCATCGAGGACAGCGGCTATGAGGCACACCTAGACAGTGTCGAGCCTGTCGGGAGCGACGAGGCCGAGACCCACGAGAGGACCGTCGAGATCCTGCTGGGTGGCATCTACTGCTCACATTGCCCCGGCCGCGTCATCAGCAGCCTCGCTGGCTTCAAGCGACAGATCGAAATCATCACCGAGCCGACGCAAGCAAAACCAGTCATGAAGATTGCCTACGTGCCCGAGGCGCCCACATTTACCATCCGACAGATACTGGCAGCTGTCGAGGCCGGCGACCCGGCGCTGCAGGTCTCTATCTACCATCCGCCTAGCCTGGAGGAGCGATCCAAGATGGCACAGCACCAGCACCAGCGTCGGCTGCTCTACCGGGCCATCTTCACATTTATCGTTGCCATACCGACGTTCATCATCGGCGTCGTCTACATGTCTCTGATTCCGGATCCCAACGCCTCCAAAGACTCGCTGACCAGGCCATGGGTCTCGGGCATCAGCCGCGCCCAGATTGCCATGTTCATCCTTGCAACCCCTGTCTATTTCTTCGCGGCCGATGTCTTCCACACCCGAGCGCTCAAAGAGATTAAGACTCTCTGGCGGAGAGGGAGCCAGATGCCCATCCTGCGGCGGTTTTATCGATTCGGCAGCATGAACACCCTGATGTCCCTTGGCACGACAATCGCATACGTGTCTTCGGTAGCACAACTCATCGCAGCCGGAGTCAACAAGCCCGATCATGTGAACGATCAGGAGTTCTATTTTGACTCGGTAGTGTTCCTGACCCTGTTTCTGCTCGTCGGTAGGTGGATCGAGGCATACAGCAAGTCCAGGACCGGAGATGCAGTCACAGCTCTCGGCAAGCTGCGTCCGACAGAGGCCGTGCTCGTCGAGCGCAAGGACGGAGGCAAGACGGAGGACAAGATTGTCAAGGCTGACCTCCTTGATTTCGGCGACACGGTCCGTATACGGCATGGCGCATCACCGCCGGCTGATGGTATCATTGTCGAGGGTGAGACCAGCTTTGACGAGTCCAGCCTGACTGGAGAGGCCCGACTTATCAAGAAAGGCCCCGAGGACGCCGTCTTTGCTGGTACCGTCAACAAGGACAAGCCAGTCGTCATCCGGATCACCGGTGTGGCAGGCACTTCGATGCTCGACCAGATTGTCAAGGTCGTCCGGGAAGGCCAGACAAAGCGCGCTCCCATGGAGCAGATCGCAGACGTCTTGACCACTTATTTCGTTCCTGTCGTGACCCTTATTGCCATCCTCACATGGCTCATCTGGATGATCCTCGGCCTCAGCGGCGTGATTCCTGACGAGTATCTGGACGTTACCTCGGGCGGCTGGGTCGCCTTCTCCCTGCAATTCGCTATTGCTGTCTTCGTGGTCGCCTGCCCTTGCGGTCTGGGTCTTGCCGCTCCGACGGCCATCTTTGTCGGTGGCGGGCTTGCTGCTAAGCACGGCATTCTGGCCAAAGGAGGTGGCGAGGCCTTTGAGAAAGCCAGCCGGATTGACTGCGTGGTCTTCGACAAGACGGGAACCCTCACTGAGGGAGGCCTACCGAGCATCACGGACTCGACCATCTTCCCTGATCCCGGTGCTTTCCCCACAGAGCAGACGTCGACCATGCTGGCTGCCCTGAAGGCTGTCGAAGAGAGCAGCAGTCACCCCATTGCCAAGGCCGTCGTGTCGTTCTGTGCCGAGAAAGAGCTTGACCCCAATGTCGACATCACAGATGTGCAGGAGGAACCTGGCAAGGGCTTGAAGGCCGCATTCTCCAGTGGAGACACCTACGAGATGCTAGTCGGTAACGAGGCCATGATGCGGGACCACGGGGTCGAGCTCTCTGAGAGGGTCATCTGTATGACGGATACATGGAAGAAGGAGGCCAAGTCTATCGCCCTCGTCGCCATGAGGTCCACATCGTCGTCAGAGCCACATAGGATCGCCGCCGCTCTTGCCATCTCTGACCCCATTCGCCCCGAGTCAGTCGATATCGTTCGATCTCTCCAGTCCAGGGGCACACGCGTGTGGATGCTCTCTGGCGACAACGAGGTGACCGCTCGGGCCGTCGCAACCCTAATCGGCATTCCGTCGGACCAGGTCATCTCGGGCGTCCTGCCAACGCAGAAGGCAGACAAGATCAAGTACCTGCAGTCGACGCTGAAGGCCCGCCGCGGCAATGGCAAGTCTGAGGAGGAGACCGCGACGCGCGCGACGGTCGCCATGGTCGGAGACGGTATCAACGACAGCCCCGCGCTCACGCAGGCCGACGTCGGCATCGCCATCGGCTCAGGATCCGACGTGGCCATCAGCTCCGCCGAGTTCGTGCTCGTCAAGTCGGACCTCTGGAGCGTCGTCACGCTCCTCGACCTGTCGCAGGCCGTCTTTACCAGGGTCAAGGTCAACTTCGCCTGGGCTCTGGTGTATAACATGGTCGCCGTCCCCATCGCCGCCGGTGTGCTGATGCCCATCGTCTCGAACGGGAGCCACGTCCGCCTGGACCCGGTGTGGGCATCACTCGCCATGGCTCTGAGCAGCATCTCGGTCGTCACGAGCAGTCTCGCGCTGCGGAGCGGCATCCCTGGCCTTGGCTTCCGGGAGAAGTCTCACGGGAAGAAGGGAAACAATAGGGAGGAGAACAGGGGAGAGGATTTGGCGTCGGACAAGGCCAGGCTTTAGGCGTGCCTCTGCCTGTGGCTTCGATGGGGCCTGCTATATGGTTTCGATCTGGTATATTTGGGCTCGAGGGACTATGCACAGGGTACGAGGAGAAGGCAGCGGTTCATGCCTTACGGCGGGGCAGGGCGTTTTGGGTATTGATATGGGCGAGCCATGATGCCCATGGCCTCGTTTACACTCATTTTTGAGATGATACAGTGTTTAGATACCCAGCGTTGTGTTACCCCTATCAATATAGCGGGTCCATAGCGTATCAAGAGATTTATATGTTTTCAAACGATGCATTTTTCATCTTGGAGAAGCTATGCAGCGAATGCCCATTCAAGAGTGCTGATCGATAGACCCCAATACGCATGGCTTTGAATGTAGGCAAACCTTATGTGAGGGTAATCAACGCTTCTTAGTAGACAAGTCATGATTAGCATTGCATTCCTAGGCCCCCAATACCCTCCGGCTAGAGGAAATAATAGAAGAAGACGAAGATGCACACGGAGATTCTCTCTCTCTCTCTGTTCTCCGGCCGCCAACCTTTGGCCAGTATGGAGCAAATATAGTGTCCGACCAGTATACTCAACCAACCTACCATGATGTTTGAATCAATCATAATCAGATTGCGAGAGTCTTGCAAAATGGTCGAATAGAAGTGTTCCTGCAATAGTAGCTTTCATTAAAGATACGCGAATTTTGAGGGCACCTCTTGCCCGTGACCATCATCAACTCTGCATGGCTTGGTATGATATTGGCCAGTAGAGCAAGCGACTTCTTTTTGCTGGCAGTCTCTTATTCACAGCATTGAGTTCTTCGACACCTTATAATTCTAGATCTGCAGAAATTATGGAAGGAAATCGTTGGAATGGGCTTCCCTTCCTGTACTGAGGCCCAGTGCATCGTTCATCTAGGAGCTCTATGAAACAAGGTTCTGAGGATGTAATATATCTGAGCCTGCGATGTTTATGGCTCTTTGGCAGATGGTCACCCTACTTGTATCCTTATACTTGCCTTGCCGATATTCGGGGGCGACCTGAACAGAACAGTAATCATATTTCTGGGAGTACGAGATTCAGAGATTGATGTGTTATTGTAACCTTGGGAAAATCGTCCAGATTCCACTACTAGTCTTCGAGGATAGTAATCACTGTGTAAATCATTTCCATGCATTTCTTCACAAGAATCGTGTATATATATATATATATATATATGGTGCAGCCGGCGTGGTCAAACTCGAAATACACCAGGCAACACAGTATTTGTGTCGGGACTTGGGGCCGTGAAGAACCGGGATGTTGTGAGGAAGGCGATCTCACGGAAAGGTGTGTGGAATCGCGCCACGCGATAAAGCGCAGAGCGGATAAGTCGTAGGGCACACGAAGAATTCGACGAGCAATGAGATAACGCCAGTAGGATTGATGGTGCCATAGACTCGATAGTCCATGCGTTGGCCCATGAATTCGTTCCCGCTGACATGTAAGCAGTGAATCGATGTATCGATAATAAGCAAGTCTGGCTCCTCGGATGATCAGGTCTATACGCAGAGGAATCTCTTACTACTGAGGTGATTCTCCTTCCATAGGTATGATATGTTGTCCCATCAGAATAGCTTTGGAGATAGCATGAGCATATATGTTGTCGCTGCCGAAAGGGTGGACCACTCCTGGCTGAGGGAGAATGATTCCCGCGATGGTCTGTATAATTTGTCAATGATCGGACTCACACAGTTATTCTCTTATTTTGAGGGTCACTTAATATTCTGCTGGCATGACGAGTATGTTGACTGTACTTGATTAAAAAGTAGCGTGCATTAATACTTTGGTTTTCTTCTTGTTCTTTTTTTCTTTCTTTCTTTCTTTCTTGGGGGCCCTTCCACAGGTTCCGTCAGCATGTAGCTGCAGCCTGTAGACATCTGAGAGGGCCCTTCTGGACATGTGGCCTATCTGCCGACCAACCTGCCCAGAATGCTACTAAATCTATAGAGGACACTGGGAAAGCTCGCTAAACAATACTACGAGAGATTGCTGTGTCGTTCCCTCTGGTTTAGTGCGCCACGACCCGACCGACAAGCGCTGCATGACAAGAAGCTCAAGAACAGCGAGCCGAGGAAACATAGGTGAGGATCTTCCAGGGCACCTAGTATAATGGAGAATTATGTTTATTTGGAGGTCAACGACTGAGTCCTAGTCTAAATGATTAACGTCGTAAGAGTATTCAACACCCTTGAGACGTCTCCAGGATTATACCCAGGTACAACTCAATCCCGCCTGGTCAAGACGATCTGATCAGATACCGACGCAAAGAAACAGGCACTTCTCTGTCATGGCAGTTATGGTAGTTTGCAAGCCACCAGATCAATGGCAGCCCCGCTACACTAGGACATAAGGGCCGAGTGAAGGCGTCTCAAGATCATTCATCTCCACAGGCGACCCTCTACATATTGTGATATCTCGATTGCTCGTCTTTCTTTCAACTGATTATCAGGGATCATCAGAAAAAAAGTAATCGCAATCTGCCACACTCATATATCTGTTGTTGTCTCCCTAGGCTCATCAAAGGATGCAAGCTCATAAGTACCGCCCGGTAATAACATCTCGGGCCTTCGTCAGGGGGGATCTCGGGAGATGTAAGCTTTTAGTCACCATCCGTCTCTGACTGTACAGCGCGGCTTTCTAAACGGGTGGCAAGTGGCTTGCAACAGCGATGAGATGGGTTCCATCTCGGATCTCAAACTTTGTCCATGATCTGGGAAGAAGAGACCCGGGGGGGGGGGGAGGCGAGCAAGAAATAAACTTCAAAAGAGACAAGACTTTTGTGCACAATAATTACATTAAGCATCAGGAAAAGGGGAAAAAAAAAGGAGAACAACCTGCATGATAAACCGACACACATGACATGTCATATCAAGTCTCGTCAAGTCTCTCAGCCAAATCTTGAGCTCCCGTCCTGGCCCTGCCGGTTCTGGGGTCTCCTCAGGGGGGTGCCTCATTCCACTCCCCGAGATGGTTTTTTTTTTTTTTTTTTTTTTTTTTGCATCATTTAAATATTCTGGAAGCTGGGGGTTCGCGACAGCCTGGCTGTCTGCTTTACTTCTGAACGGGCTAAGGTGAAATCTCCCGCCCCTCCCCCCTGCAGGTTTGCAAGAAGCTGAACAAGAATTCTGCGGATCGCTTAATTAAGAAGAGAAGTATGATTTTACTTTTTCCACCAAGCAGGTTCGGACTGGTTCTCGTGAAGTAGTATTGATGGCGTTTTTTTCTTTTAATCTCATGTATCACGGTCCCGCGCTGAGCTCGTTATTGATGATGGCGATTAATAGCTCTGTGGAGCACCTGGTCCCTCATCGTGCCGTTATTTGCAGATCACTTGCAGTGCGTGTGTGTGTGTGTGTGTGTCTGTTACCATAAGCGAGTAATTAACGGGCAGTCTACCTTGATTTATCTTCCTGGACTTTTGCGCGCACAAGGATATCCTCATGTGGGCCTCCCTAGCTCTTTCAAAAGCCCCAGTGACCGGAACAAGAACCAGCGCGGCCGAGAATCAAACAGCGGAGGATGTCACGAAGGGATAGAGAGAGAGAGAGAAAACAGAGAGGGAGTGTCGGGGCAAAAAAGTGAATCTGGGCCTAATCTCTTGGGGGGGAAGCCTCGGCAAAGTCCGGGCTCATTCGTTTAACGTGATTGTCCCTTACAGACGGGATCATGTTTTTGAGATTTGAGGGGGGAATTATCAGAATGCACAGAGGAGATGGCTTCAGTACAAGTCTCTACAGATATCCTGTGAGTCTGGAGGATGAGAAGAAAAGGTACTGCAAGCAAGTATGAGTAAGGGTGGTTGTGAACAATGGGAGAAGAGCGAAAGAGAGAGAGATGAGATTCCCGGGTCGGCCTATTTGGAAAGCTGCTGCCAAGCATTCCGGAACTTTTGGGGCGGGATTTGGGGGGGGGGGGGGGGGGGAACACACACACACACACTTTGGACCAGCACTGATGGAGAGAGAGACCGGCTGGAACTGTATAAAATTCAAATGATTACCTGTGAGCTGGACAATAAAGTAAAGTTTGAAAGGCTCAAAGGGTAATGGTAGCAGCAGGCTAAGTAGGGATGCCTGTAGACGGAGTGCAGCAGAGACTCAGTGGCCAGGACAACTGGCAGATGGCCAGTACAGCACAGTACTACTACTTACTGGCTCTGTCTGCACAAATGGTGGCGGGCAGGGGGCCTTGGAATGACAATGGGTAGTGTGTGTGCACCACGGCCCCGGATCAGCGCTGAGGGCGGGCGGCATGAAACAGCCAACCTTGGCCAAAAGCCGCTCTTGTTTTCTTTGACTACAGCACTCTGCTCTCTTTCTGGTGTCGACGCCTGTGTCCACAGTTGCCCATTCATCATCCATCATCCTCTTCTCTCGCTCCCTCTCCTCTCCCTGTCTGTCTCTCGACCTTGCATCGACACCTTCCTCACCTTGACCTCTGCAAAGCATCTCGAGGCCGACACACCCCAACTCACCGGTTATTATTGCACACACAGACACCCTAGACCAATTTCCCGCATTTCTTGATTTTTTTTTTGATTCTTCTTTCATCTCATAATTGTGTCGTTTTGAAAAAAAAATTGAGCCTCTACTTGAATGCCTCAGCTCAGACTGCAACCCAATCTAGATCTGATTTGTGCAAGAAACAACCCCCCCAGCAGCCAACACTGCAGCAGTTCGCAGACAAGAAGCACATCTTGCCTATACTTTTACACACAAAAAAACACAAACATACACACATAACACACATACTCTCTTTCTCTCCGGGTCAACCAACTACCTCATCGAAAACTTGTGCCCCTTTCGATAACAACCTCCACCACCACCTTGCTGCAGAGGAATAGACTTCTCCCCTCTCCACCCCCCTCTGTATCACCGTTTCCCAGACATCACACAACCTTTCTCAACCCCCCCCCCCCCTTTGTTTTTTTTCATCAGCTTTTCTCTTTCTCTCCCTCAGCTTTTGCGACTCTGTAGAGTCATCTTCACTTCTGCAACCCAGCTCAGTCTCTTCTCATCTCAAACCCCTTCCTTGCCTGGCCGCAGCTGCAGTATCCACCGTGTTAGTTGTTGCCCGCCGCCCAGCATGACCGATCAGGACGCGCGCCCTCGGCGCAACTCGTCCAAGCGCGAGCGTAAACAGGCCGTCTCCTCGAGCGTCTCGGAGGTTGTCGACGTCGACGACAAGTACGACATCGGCGAGGAGATCAAGGAGGACATCCAGCACGCCGTGGTCCAGCCCCTGAACGAGCTCGAGGAGCATGTCAACGACCTCGACAACTCGTGGGAGACCGAGTCTCTCCTGGCCGAGCTGCTCGACGGTCTGACTGATGATAACACCAACGGCAGTAAGCTATCCGACCTTCCCCCTCCTCTCTCTCTCTCTCACACACACACACAATTTTCCAGCCGTGGAGGTTTGTGTCATCTCTTTTCCCTTGCCCGATATCGCGCATGGTAGAGTTGCACACGCACACGCACTTCTCCTTGTGTCCCTGATGATGATGGGCTCAACAGCTGACGGTGCCAACCGGCTTAGACCCTGACTTCTGCACGCCTGATGAGGCGGTCAGCTTCCGCCAGCAGCTCCGCGCCCTGGGCCCTCGGGAGTTTTGTCGCCGCACCATTGACTCTGGTCACATCTCGGCCAAGAAGCTCCTCACTGCCTTTGGCGTCCGACCCCCAGACTTCCTCGAGGGTTATTCTGACGACTCGTACCGCAGCCTGCTGGTCCTCGCCATCAGCCGCGAGCTGTCCAAGCGGGCCAAGCTGCCCGCCTACAACTCTGTCGACGACGCCGTCGAGCTCCTCAAGAAGTCCAAGAACATCATCGTCCTGACGGGTGCTGGCATCTCCACCTCCCTGGGCATCCCTGACTTCCGCTCCGCCGGGACAGGCCTCTACTCCAGGCTCGCGCACCTGGGCCTCGACGACCCCCAGGAAGTCTTCAACATCACGATCTTTAAGGAGGATCCTTCCATCTTCTTCTCCGTCGCCAGAGACATCCTGCCCGAGGCCGAGCGCTTCTCGCCCACCCACAGGTTCATCGCCCTGCTGCAGGAGAAGGGCAAGCTCCTCACCAACTACTCTCAGAACATCGACAACCTCGAGTCCAAGGCTGGCATCCTGCCTGAGAAGTTGATCCAGTGGTATGTCGGCCCCTCGGTCCTTGTTCCGACTCCTCTCCTCGCTTGCTGACCAGCTCCCTCTCTCTCTCCCTCCCCTCCCGCAGCCACGGCTCCTTTGCCACGGCCACCTGCATCCAGTGCGGCCACCAGGCCCCCGGCGAGTCCATCTTTGGCGAGATCAAGGCCGGAAAGATCCCCTACTGCCCCGTCTGCGCCGTCCCCCGCCGCACCACCAAGAACAGCAGCCGCAAGCGCAAGATTGTGCGCGACGGCACCGAGAAGAAGGTCCGCCGCCGTCCCGGTGACTACGATAGTGCCAGCGACTCCGAGTACGACATGCCCACCAAGGGCGGCATCATGAAGCCCGACATCACCTTCTTCGGCGAGGCCCTCCCCGACGCCTTCAGCCGCCGCCTGGTCGAGGAGGACCGCTTCGCCACCGACCTGGTCGTCGTCATCGGCACCAGCCTCAAGGTCGCCCCCGTCAGCGAGCTCGTGCCCTTCCTGCCCCCGCACATCCCCCAGATCTACATCTCGAGGACCCCGGTTAACCACCACAACTTCGACATCGACCTGCTGGGCGACTGCGACGTCGTCGTCACCGAGCTCTGCAGGCGCGCCGGCTGGGACCTGCAGCACGAGATGATCCCCGACGACCAGGTCATCGACGTCCAGACGGAGCCTGCCTGGAGCAGCCGGCACGTCTTCAGCGCCCACCTCGCTGGTGATGAGGACGGTGCTGTCACTGCTGCTGCCGCCGCCGCCCTCGCCGCCGCCGGTCCTTCTACGGGCACCCCGTCGGCCAAGAAGGCGACCAACAGTGGCCGCGCCGGTGCCACCTCGAGCAGACCAGGCCGTAGGAAGGTCCTGGCCTCCACGAGCAGCAACAACGGCAGCGGCAACGGCAGCAGCCATGTCGTCACCAAGACCCGCAGCGGTCGTCGAAGCGGCCGTGCCAGCCCCAAGTGAGCATTCAAGCGAGCTGTCACCAACCCTCAAACCAAGGCCGATCCAGGTGTGCCTCGACAGTCCATACATACTGTCAGCTCACATGATTTCTCTGTGTCTTTCGAGGCTGTGTTCAACTCGCATAAATTTCCCGCATGGCCTCGAGTCGCATTCAGCAAGCTCTTTTTCTCTTTGATTTTTTGCCTTCCTGATGATGATCACAATTACTATTCCCCCCCCCCCAAGGTATGAAGGACTTAATGATGAACGAGGGCAAGCAACAAAGAAACACGAAGAAAGGGAGAAACTAAGCCCCCCTACTTCTTTTCTGTTTTCCCCTACATGGCGTTCAGACAGGCTGGCATGGCGTTGGACGAGTCATCCCGTGAAGGCACACAATAAACCCCCAGTAATGTGTCCTCACGGCAAAGGTGTTTTTTTTTTCCCTTTTTCTTTTTTTTTCTCTTTACCCCCTGTCTGCTACTCGTTGGAACCAATCATTGAAAAGGCGTGTGGAAAATGGGATGAGGGTTTAGGGGGGGGGGGGGAGAGAAGGAATCAGTAGTTTTTATCTTGTCGATTGCGTTCTCCCGTTATTACAACGAGATGATATTAATACCTCGAGACGACGGTACAAGAGAGTGCCCGCGCAGAACCTGCTGCAGGCGTGTGGCTTGGTAATTAGATTATCTAAAAATCTTTGCGCTTTTCCTGAGACACCTAATTTCTTTTTTTTTGCTTCTTCTGTGATGATGGTGCCGGGACCTGTGCTGAAGAAGGTTCACCGAGCTGCAGTCACATGCGAGCTCGCGTAAAGTGCAGTTGCGTGTCCCTCCCATTACTCTTCTTGGAGATCGAATATCATCTCATGCATGGTGGTCATGGGATCTTGAAAGAGGTATATTATTATGTCCTTCTCTGCTTTCCGTCTACCCAACAATGTGTGCCTGCCGTTATAGTAGGCTTTGGTATTTGTCCAACCCCCCGTCGGCGCGCTCTGCTGCTGCTGCTGCTGTTGTTGCTGCTGCTGCTGCTGAGCCGCCATTCCTCCTCCTCCACCCCCGCCACCCATCATGCTGTTCATGCTCATCCCCGAGCTTGCCCCCATCATCGGCTTGTTCACCAGGCTGTTCATACTGTTCATGCTCAGATTACTACTGCTTCCCATCATCGACCCCGCCGCTGGTCGTCCGAACGCTGATGTTTGTTGTTGTTGTGGTTGTGACCCTGGAGGTGGCGCCAGGCTGAATGTAGAGGCAGGGCTTGCTGTGCCGCTGCCAGGTGGTGGAGGTAATGAGAAGGCCGACGTGGAGCGGCCGAGAGTGCTCATCCCAGGTCGCTGCTGCTGGTTCATCGAGAGCGACGCCATGGAACTGTTCAGCCCGCCGCCGTAGTTTGTGCTCGACGGTGGAGAGACGGTGCTTCTGCTGGTTTGGAGGGAGGGCGTCGTAGTCGACGAGGACCACGGGTTGGCGGTTGCGGCGCCGGCTGCTGACCAGTTGACCGCGGTGGATGGCTGCTGCGCGGCGGGAGAAGAAGGGAACGCAGACTGAGTGGTGCTGGGCTGGAGAGGTTGGGAATATTGTGTCGAGGAGGGTGTTAGGGTTCCGAAGGAGGCCAGATCTGGAGTGACGGTCCGGAATGAGCCCTGTTGGGCCTTGAATCCTCCCACTGAATTCGCAGGAGCTGCCGTTGTGGGACTAGGCGTAGACCAAGAGAATGCCGCTGTCTGCGAGGCCGCTGCTGCTGGGTTCTTCAATCCTGGTGACCCTATTGACGACCGGGAGGCGGCCTCGTCCCAGCCGCCTGCATCCATGGGATTGGCGTTGTTCGCACTCGACTTGCCCTTGACGAGTCTTTCAAAATCGTCCTCGGTGCCTCCGGTCGCGACGTCGAATTCTGTACCGCTGATACCCCCGAAAGACATAAAGTCATCTGCGGGCCCTGCAGCAGAACCATTGGTCACGCCAGAGAGCTCCTGCAGCTTCTTGGTCTGCTCGTCTTCGACCTTTCTGGACAGACTTTTGACGAGGTCCATGAAGCTTTGGAACTGCTTGAGGTTGAGTAGTGGCCCTAAGCTCATGTGCCAGAGGATCGGCAGAATGTCCATCGCGATGAACTCTGGGTCTGCGTAGTCGCCTACGACCCTGAGAACGTTCAAGGCTTCCATCATCACGGCCGGCTCTTTGGTCTTGATCACTTTGATCAGCGGGACGATCTTCTCCTGCATGGTGTACTTGTCAAGCGCCGTAGACGAGGAAGCCTTCTTGCGCTCGCTGTCCAGTCCGTCCAGACCACCACTGTCGGCAGAGTCTGAGGAACCACCGCAGAGAACCACAAAGGCTTGCAGGCCGCGCACTTTGATAGCAAGACTGGTGGTTTTGCTGAAGACGTGAGCGATGACAGGAAACAGCTCATTCTTTATTGTGCTAAAGTCCAGCACGGGCAACACCACCGGTAGACTGCGGAGTGCAGCATCTACCACAGAATGAGTCGGTGCTGCGATGGCCGCTCCCACCACCGGCAGCATGTCTGATCAAGCAAGTTAGTCATCATCGTCGGCCTCTGAGATCTGACAGAGATATGAACTGGACTTGTCTTACCGTCTTTGAACTCCTTGCCAGGGGTATTCTTGGCAATAGTGGATATGTTCTCTAGGACGACCATCAATCCAGCATCTCGCTGAGGATCCTTTTCCTCGGTCTGCTTCGCATTCGTCACGAATATGTCTTTGAGGACTGGCCGCACCTTGTCCGTGAATGCACGTCTCCCTGATGGCAGAAGATCGATAATCTTAAAGACGTTGCCGAGAATGAGAGATAATAATGCCTTGTCCTTGGTTTCGTCGAGCAGTGCCGGAAGTAATTTCTTTTCCATCACCGACTTGGGGAACGAAGGCAGGACCTTGCTCAGACCCCTCAAGAAAGATTGCTTTTCGTTCGGTGTCTTTGCTGGGAAGGCCTCGATAAATCGGATCGTAGACACGAGTATGTTGTCAAAGTACTCCGTCTCTTGAAATTCCTTGGCCGTGAGGCGCTGGGCCGGCCGCCTGGTGATAAGTCGTGGGAGGACATGCGCAACTAGATCTTTGGGAAGTGGTCTGGAAGATTGGAAATTGTTGTTGACTGTTGGTATTGTCGAGCTGGACTGGAAGAGTCGTTTGTATGAGGACAGGCTGGCGTTGCATTCTAGAGGAGATTTGTGAGGCGAGTTATACAGTGCGACGCAGAGGATGCCGAGGGAGAACATGTCGGCTGACACATTGAGGTTGTTGTCCAGCACAAAGTCTGGGGAGGTGTAGTCGAGGTTGAGCTGGAGTGACCGCGGTAGCCTCGGATCCGGGTTCAGGATCTCGTAGAGGCTCATCGGTTGGAACGAGGTCGGTTTGGAGGAGTTATCAGGAGGGCTGCAGAACGAAAGACCACTGATTTTCCAGTCGGACTGCTCAATTGTCAGCTCTACATCCACAGTCATCGATCTGTCAAGGATCGCATTTGCCTCTGCTTCGTCGCTCAACGCACCTTGGCATTGATCAGGATAGCATCGGGGGTGAGGTTGCCGTGGACAAGGCCGGCGTTCTCATGGAGGAACTCGAGCGCCTTGCTGATCTGCAGCAGGCCTTTCTGTATCTCTAGCTCGTCAATCTCGATCTCGCGCCTCCTTCTTGTCCCGTCCGAGTCCTCGGTTACATAGCGACTCGACCGCCCGCCAACACCACTTGCTCGTTCCTGATCGTCCTTCTCCTGCAGCAAGCTAGCCAGCGACGCCGTGACAGGCTCGGTCACGAACTGCAGGCCGCCGCCCCTTGTCTCCTCCACCGGCTCGACAAGTTCGAGGACACTTGGGTGGCGCAGCTTGGCAAGCGACGAGGCCTCCTTCTTCAGCCTCTCGACCACCTCTTCCGTGACCTTCTTGAACGCAGAGGCGCCTGACCTTCCCAGGGAGGAGCCATGGGAGTCTAACAGTTTCTTGTCGAAGATGAAGACCGAATAGACCTTGCCCGTGTTTTTCCTCTTGGCATCGTGTATCCTCCAGGGACCGGCTTGTGATGTCGCATTCTGAGAGATGGTATAATTCTGGCTGATATTCGTGCCCTGAATGGACTTCAGCGCAGAGGAGAACATGGATGACATCTTTTAGGTTCCGAAAATGGCAATTACCATGGCCGTCGTAGAAGGGAAGAGGGAGGGTTTCGCGCTCGGCTCGAAGGTCTCATCACATGCAGGAAGCAGGTAGTCGCGTCTCGATACTCGTGATTAATTTCAGGGCCGCGCAGCCATCCACCACCAACAAGAGGGGCCGGGGGTGTCCGAGTTGTTCCAGAATGCGCCTGTCTAATAAATCGTCGCAAAGTCTGCGACTATAAGACAATGCCCTCCCGAGGTAATACGCTCGGATAAATTGAGAGAAGAATATATTGGGTATGGTGTTCCAGAAAAGAAAGAACAGCCAGGTCAGCACTTATTAGAAACTCCGGAACATCCAATTTTGGGCCTCAACTGCAATGCAGCTATCCACCTGGCCAGGGTGTTATCGAAGCTCCTTGGGCTTATCTAAGACGCCTGTGACAGCGGCCTGGCACCCCCCCCAGCATCACACCCAGGCGTGCTAAGCCCAACAGCTACTAGTGGCCCCTCAGCGCCGGTCCAGGAGGTGCTGCAGGGTCCTTCCACGTCCTCGGGGGTCACCGCCTGGGCCATTCCAGCGCTGCCAATTGACAATTGCCCTGGGCCAGCCTCCGATCGGCACTCCGATTATTCTCGACTTTCTGCCCACCAGCGCACCAGTGACGAGCCGTACAGTCACAATTTTGAGCTTTGGACACTTGTGTTGTGAAGGACCTCGATGTGTCAGAGTGTCTGTTCACTACTAAAGTTCAATTGATATATCTTCGCGCCTCCTTCTGCCGTCAGTCGACTGGGCTTCATCTATCTCGCACCCTAAAAACTTCCAGTCTTTCCGTTGATCACCCACACTTTCTCAGTAACCTGGCCAGGAACCCCGCCCCTCACCACGGCATAATTGACCAAGATCTGGTCCTCTCAAGATGCGCGCCTCCATCTCTCGCTGCGGCGCCCTCTCGGGACCGTCCCAGATTTCTCGTTCGCTACTCCAGAGGTCATGGCAGACAGGAAGAAGGTGTTACAGCATCAAGCCTGAAGCGGCTTCCACCTCCAAGCCTCAGGATGTCGATGCCTCCAAGCTCGTCATAGAAACGACCAAGACTCCAAGCAAGCTCAAGGACAATAAGGAACTCATCTTTGGCCAGACCTTCACAGGTAAGACCCCACCATGACCACCCAACCCGGCGATTGTGGGCAGCATGGCATCAGACTAACAACCTTTGCTCCCGCCGCAGATCACATGCTGTCGATCGAGTGGAATAAGAACTCGGGCTGGCTAAACCCACACATCACTCCCTACCAGAACCTCGCTCTCGATCCGGCGACCTGCGTTTTCCACTATGCCTTCTGCGCCTTCGAGGGAATGAAGGCCTACAAGGACGCACAGGGCAGGATCAGGCTCTTCCGGCCCGACAAGAACATGGAGCGCTTTAACAAGTCGGCCGCGCGCATCGCCTTGCCGACCTTCTCCTCCACTGCCATGATCGACCTGATCGCAAAGTTTGCCAAGCTCGAGGAGCGCTTCATCCCCAGCGAGCGCGGCTACTCGCTCTACCTCCGCCCCACCATCATCGGCACCCAGAAGACCCTCGGCGTCGGCCCGCCCGGCTCTGCGCTGCTGTACGTGATTGCCAGCCCCGTCGGGCCCTACTATCCTACCGGCTTTAAGGCTATCTCCCTCGAAGCCACCGACTATGCTGTGCGCGCGTGGCCGGGTGGCGTGGGCGACAAGAAGCTCGGCGCAAACTATGCGCCGTGCATCGTGCCGCAGCGCGAGGCGGCGAGCCGCGGTTTCCAGCAGAACCTGTGGCTCTTTGGCGAGGAGGAGTACGTGACGGAGGTGGGCACGATGAACATGTTTGTGGCTATCAAGAACAAGGAGACGGGCCAGAAGGAGCTGGTCACCGCGCCCCTGGACGGAACCATCCTGACGGGTGTCACGCGCGACAGCATCCTGTCTCTGGCAAGGGACAAGCTCGCGCCCGAGGGCTGGATGATCAGCGAGAGGAAGTACACGATGAAGGAGCTCGCCGAGGCGTCTGCTGAGGGCAGACTCCTGGAGGCGTTCGGTGCGGGCACGGCGGCCATCGTGGCGCCGGTGCGGACCATCTCCTGGAAGGGCCAGCTGGTGGACTGCGGGCTGTCGGAGCACGAGGAGTCCGGCGAGGTGGCCACCAAGATGAAGCAGTGGATCGAGGCCCGGCAGTACGGCGAGGAGGAGCACGAGTGGAGCCACCTCTGCGAATAGATGAGGGGTGACTTAGAGGGTTAGACGTCGTGGAGAATCCAGGTGCAATGAAACGGTGATTCATTCGTAGAAGAGGAAACGCCCTTGGGTAAACCGCAGATTCAGCGCAGGCTACCGGGCAGTAGATGGTCATTCTGAGCATGGGATAGAGAAAAGGTAACAGCAATCCAGCAAGAGTGCATAGACATATCTAGAGGCAACAAAAGAAAACCGTCGTGTTCATATTGATCATCTTCCCTCTGAGTGAGGATCGGGCTGTGATGACAGCACCGTCCAAGTCTATGCCGTGAACACCTCTTCCCGGTCGATAGAGCACACTTTCTTATCAAGACCTTTCTGGCCGGCCCAACTCGTCTAATACCTTCGTCCCGTCTGTCTTCCAGTACATCCTGTCTCTATGCCAGCGAGGGCAACCGCCGTACTTATTCCACGTCGTCTATTTCTTCGAGGCAGGGTCCTCCAAGATACCCTCGGCCTCTAACCGCCTACGAGCCTCCTCAAGAGCCCAAGTTTGTATCCTATCGATGACACCGTCGTTAGCCGATATTCAAAGATTGATTTTTGAGACAACAACATGCAGCACGCCAGTCCAGTCCAGCACACGCAGCAAACTCGATCACGTATGACCGCTGTCTGCGCACCGTCGACGTCCTCCAGGGACCAAAGCCGGAGCGAAAAAGAGCAGAGAAAGAAAAAAGACTCACGAGGTATCAGGCTTGAAGGCATACGCCACAGCAAATACCAGCAAGCTGCCGCCGAAGCCGTAGTAGACCAGCCCCTCCCACCCCTCCTTCTCGGCCTTCTCGCCGGGCTTGACGCCAAACAGCCAGCCCGTCGGCGGGTCGTACTGGGGCCCGTGGCCGGCCCCCGCCCTGCGCTGCCTCGTGGAGGAGAAGGCCGCCCGGCGGCTGACGGTGGTGCGAGTGGCGGTCGATGCTTGCGCTGCCGCGCGGGCGATGGGTCGCAGGCCGCGCATGATGATGCTGATGATGCGGTGTTGTTCTGTCTCTGTGTCGCCTTCGCTCTTTTGTTTTTTTTTTTTGTCCCCCGAGGGCGCAGATCGTACGTGTAAAAATCGATGAGCAGGAGGCGGGTTCGATTGAGGATTGAGCAGTTCGTCGATGGGTTCTTTGGGGGAGGTGACGATGGGGCTGTGACAAAAAGTTGGGCTGTCGTCGAGAGTGGAGATGGTCCGGTTCTGTCGTGGACTGGGCTTGGAAACTTGACTGAACTGAACTGGACTGACTAGCACCGTCGTCAAGGGGGGCGGGTGAGGTCCGGTTTGCGGTCTTTCCTCGGGGAGCTCGTGGCGGCCGAATCAGCCCCAAGCTCTGGGGGACCGGGCGAAGGGACACTGCGAGGGAGCTGGCTCGGAACGGAATAACCTTAGCGCGAGTCTAGAAAGGAGAACACAGCTCCTCTCTTGTTGCAGGGATTGCCTCGTTGCTCCAGTAAGGCTTGAGGGGTCATGCTTCAGAATGACGGGGCTCATTCCAAAGACTCAGCGTTGAATTCAAGATATCTTGAATCAGTGGATTTATCTCTGGCATGATCATCAGGCACCTACAACCTGGGAATAGCCAGACACGGCTATCTTGCGAAACATATTCAAAAGGCATATATATTCCTGAGCATACCAATAATTCTGAGGACTAGGCCTCTTCTCCCAGACGCCAAATAACAGCACTGTGCAATGCGCACGACTTCGCAGATGCTGTCATCATTATCATCCTAGAAATGGGGTAGACCAAAACCATTCGTGCCTATGCCATTCGCTCGCTCAACTCAACCCAAAGCGCCTAGAAAATCCCACCCATCATATCATTCAAAATGCCTGCTACGTTTGGCTTCCCTTTCAGAGCGACTTCGGGTTTGATCGACGCCCGTTTCGCACCCAGCGGTACGTTCTCTTTGCCTGCCTGACTGGCACCCTGATGCCTCTTCTTCTTCGGTGTCTTGGCGATATCCCTCATGGGACTACCGATTCCATCGTCGGCGCTTCCTCTTCTCCCTGTAGCCGTGATCTGGGTCTGTGCGTCTTCGAAACAGTGTGCCTCGAGCGCGTCATGCTTCATGTCGTAAATCCAACACCGAGTCTCCATCAGCCCGATGAACTTGGCCAGCATCTCCTCGCATCCGCTGCCCTTGAGCGTGCTCTTGCTGCCCACGACGAGCAGTTTGCTTTTGGCCCGTGTAAAGGCAACATTGATCCGCCGCCAGTCCTTGAGCAGATCGCCAATACTGCAAGCCTCGTTCGACCTCACTAGCGACAAGATCACTACTTCTTTGTCTCGCCCCTGGAATCGGTCTGCTGTGTGCATCTCGATCGCCCCGTTGCCGTGGCCGCGCAAGCCGTGCTTCAGGAGGGACAGTTGGGAGCGGTAGTGTGTCATGATGCCGATCTCGGCTGCAGGCACCCCGACAGTGAGCAGCGAGTCGACGAGCTGCACGACAATGCGCGCCTCGCATGGGTTGACGATTCGATTGCCTTTGGCCTCTTCGCGGGACGAGGGGAGGTAGTCTGTGTTGATGAAGCTCACGCGCGTTTCGGGATCAACCATGTCGCGAAGCCAGCAGGCCTGGCCGCCGCCTCCGGTGCAAAATGAGTCTGGCGTCGCTTGTGCCTGGGAGAGGACCATGTCGATGTCAAAATGGTGACGCTGGAGCGCGTGCATATTCGGAACGTCAAGTTTGCGAAAGCGCAGTTCCTCGGTCCCGCATTTCAGGTGGCCTTCGTAGATAAGGATATTGCTGAGCATCATGATGTCCTCTGACATGCGGTACTGATGCTCAAGGTTGACCACCGAGTCTGGGTGCGTGTCCGAGAGGAGCTTGAACAGGCTGACGTCTAGGCCACCCAGCCTTGCTTCTTCGTTCTGGACCAACGGAGGTAGCTGATTGTGGTCACCCACAAGAACAAACGTGCGCGCCATGCGGACAGGCCCAAGACAGATAGGTAGGGTGATCTGAGATGCTTCGTCAACGATACAATAATCAAACGTCCTCTCGTTGAAAATGGCATGGTTTGTCCCAAGACAGGTGGTCGCCACGACAGGCGTGTCGTGCCACGCACTGCGTATTTCCTCAAAGGTATCCATGTGTTCTCCGGCCAGGATGGCAAAGTCTCGAACGTCAGGGTGCACCTTGGCAGGAGCCCCTAGTCTGAGAATCGGCAGCTCATCATCCTTCAGCTTGAGGAGGATATTGTCAACGGCAGTGTGGGTGTACGAAGTGAGCAGGACACTCTTCCGCTGGGCAACGAGAGCCCTAATGATGTGAGCGATGGTCGTTGTCTTGCCTGTGCCGGGCATACCAAGGACCAAGGCGTAGTCCTTGGCGCTCATAACCTTCTCGATGGCCTTCCTCTGATCCACGTTCAGGTTGTCCCTGTCAGAAATGGTATACTGCGTGGCCACCGCCTTGAACTCTGGGGGCTCCAGATCCACGACGAGGCGTCTGATCTTCTCAGAGCCAAATTGAGAGTTGGCCATGATGGACACAATGTTGTTCCGGACGAGTGCCATGCCGTTGCTGAACTCATCTTTGTCCAGCCGAAACTTGATGGGCGGTTCTTTGATCTTGCCGCTTGACTGTTCCGGTCTCACGCCCTCAGGCACGACCTCCATGATACTAGCATAGACCTGATTGTTTTGCTCGTCAAATCCAGGCTGCCGGATGCGAGCATTGTGAAGTCTTCGGTCCACTGCTACGCTGATGCGCTGCTTCCTGACGGCTGTCACGAAGCCGAGGGCCAAAGCAAAGTGCCCTTGCTCGTCAGAGACCACAACAGGCTCTCCAACCGCTAGCTGGGAGTCCATGAAGGAGAACCCGGGTGCCGAGTCCTCCTTGATGAAGGTGTATCGGAACCGGTTGATTTTTTGGGTATGTAGGTCCTCGGCAGCCGATCCCTCTTCGATGATAACGTTGGCGAAGCACCTTCCGACCTTCTCCCGCTCGCCGCTAAACATTGTCCACAGCTCGCGGCGGAGCTTCTGGCTCTCCTTCTCCTCCTTGGTCAACAGGTCCTCCCATTTCAGGAAGAATTCCTTGTGAGTTGGCGTCAGATGCTTGACGACCTGATCGAATTTATCATTCACGCCACTCGTCTCGCCGTCGCCATCGTCCGCAAGTTTGTGATATACAAAACACGACGATTGAGCATAGCACTTCCCACACATATGCTTGCTCTTCTTCATTGGAGGCAGCTGCACGCTCCGCTCGCGGATGTGGACGGCAAGCTGGTTGCGCTGCTTGATCATGTGGCGAAGCTCGTTGCGCACCGCGGGTATGATTTTTGTGAGAGACGTCTCCATGTAGTATAGGATGCCGTACATGATTTCGATGTCATATCGATCCGACAAGAGCAAGTTGTATAACATGGTCTGGGCTTGGTGGTTCTCGCTGACGTTCTTGCCCGTTTTGACCTCGAAGGGCACTGTCAGGGTCTTCTTTCTCTGGGCATCCTGGACTGTCACTTGGACTGTGGCATCGATGTTGCCCTTCAGACCATATAGCGGTGACCAAACGTGCTCTTCGATATCGAGCAGCTTGCTGACACAGATGCTGGTCTTCTCATTGTTCCTACCCTGCGCGAGAGCATCGGCCCGCGGGAACGATGAGATGAACTTTTCCGACCAGGCTCGAACCTCGGGCATCTTGGACGCAAGATGCTCTCGGGCGTCGGTGAAACTGACCTTGATCGTGTAGAGGTCCTCGATGTGCTTCTTCATCGCCTGGTCTATCACCTCGTTGAGAAAACTCTGGTCCCATCTGTTGGCCAGTAATGCTTCTTGGAAGACCTCATGCAGCAGTGTTCCGTACACCAGCGGTGCCGACGCCTCACTCGTAGCTTTCACCCGGTCTTGGAGGACAGCTCGTCTCATGCAGCTAAAAGAATCCGCCACCACTGTGGCGGAGATGAGCTGGTCTGGGTGCAGGATCAAGATATTTTTGCTGTTGTCGATGATGCAGCGACCGCACGGTTCGAAGTCGCCGATGATGTGGACAAAAGATCTGGAATGTGCCGGGGTATCAACCCAGTCCCCCCGAAGATGCACTGATTTGGATCCAGGTGACCTGTATGCCTGGATGATCAAGACCAACTCCGGAGCGTCTCGGCCTCTGTCATCTGTGTAGGTATTTTGAAGTACATTCGTCACCAGATATCTTTGTATTGCTGCCCGTCTTTGACTCACCTAAAGTTTCTGCTTTAGCGTTTGTGATGAATCTGCGCTATTGGTGGTTTGAGCTATCGGACTGAACGTACAGGCAATAATGATGAAGCTTTCTGGTCCACCGATTGAGTCGCAGCAAGCTCAGCAGCCTCGAAGTCAAAGTCCCCGCCAAAGTCATCGTCATATATGTCGTCTGAGCCGTCCGGGCCACTATTCAGACGTGCATAATTTGTAGGTGCTGATGTATCGGCTCGTGAAGATTGTTCCGGCTTGGCTCCTGCGAGCATATTCTCGGCCGCCGCAAGTAGATCGTCATCCACTTCACCGAACTCATCATAATCATCATCATCATCGTCGTCGTCGTCGTCGAGCATTGTCTCGTGCTCTCTCTGGGATTCGTTCGATTTGGTCGCGAACACGCATTGGTCAGCCGCCATGCTATGTCCCGCCTCAACCTGTTCACTAAGCAAAGAGGCGTCGATTTCCCACAGGGCGTCGTCGTCAAAAGCGTCGTCTCCATAATCCGAGGTAGGAGTGTCGATGTCTTTCTCGTTTATCCGCTGAGCCTGGTCCACTTTCGCTGCCGATACCTCTGCCTCAGAGAGCTGTGATAACCTCGCTGTCTTGGCAGACCGCACTTGCTGTAGTGGCTCGCGTCGTCTTTTACATGGTGACTCCATAGCAATGTCCTCTTCATCTAGATCATCGGGCTTGCTAATCTCACCATTGACGGTCTGGAGAAGCGCCGTGACCATGCTCGATTTTGATGTGCCTCCCTGGTCCCTCGTCATGCCGATCTCCGAGGTCGTTTCAACGCGTCGACGTTTAGGCCAGTGAGACCCGCAACTCATTGCTCGCCTCAGCCCACTTTCTCCATGGCTTTGATTTCCGTTTCTTGCATCCTTCGGTGGACGAGGTGAAGAGGACACCATTAGATGTGCGAGCGCCGGATTCGTCGCGCCAAATGGATTCTTGCTATCCGGATCGCCCACAGCAAAGCGGTCCCACAGGTCGAGAGCTGGATCGGCATCTGGCAACTTCAACGCCCGCTTCAACTTTGTCACGTTGACGGCCGGCGTCCTGCGCTTCTCAACTGCTGGAGAAGAGATTGGCGACGAGCTACGGGCCCGTTTCTTCCCCCGACGCCTGACAATCGGCGAGATGGCTGCGGCGGTCTCGTCTTCCACGTTTTGCCACTCGAGGTGCTCATTGGGGGATGTGTCGTGCTCTTGTGTTTCGGCGTCTAGCCCTCCCATCAGATCTTGCCAGGCCAATCGACTAACCGGCGTCACCGACGTATCATTTTGGAGTTTCTGCTCTTGGGGCGAGGTTATTATACGAGCATCAGGTCTGCCATTCACAGTGTTCTCTTTATTCGAGTCGTCCTCCGTGAATGAGCCCTGGGCTGTCCTAGTGCCTCCCTCCTCTGCGAGGGGCGCAAGATCCGAGATTTCTGCCGTCGCGGACTTCTGGAATTGGAATTGCTGTAACTTGTCCTTGGTTTTCGCGGAGACGGAGATGGGCGGTCGAGGCGGCGCCTGCCTGGGAAGTATCTGAGCCGGGTGAGTGTTCGACCTTTGCCATTGGCCTTGTCGCTGCTAAATAATTGCTGATCAGCATCATGAGTACCAACACTGCTCGACAGCCCCAAGACTATTTGTTTACTTACCCTCGGAAACCTCGACTGCTCAGAGAACGACTTTTGGAGAGGCATTGTTGGAAGCCAAACCCATCGCTGATCTGAGTGATGTCTATCCTGTATTGTTGACAGGACAATGCAGCCTGGAGGAGGAGGGCGGCGAGACAGATGTTTGGAGAAGTGTTTGTTTGAGGCCGAGGAGACTTTGGCAGGTGTGCTTCCTCTCGACGCGTCCCAGGGCGCGTACACAGTAATTAGCGGCTGACCGCGTTACAGGGGATCGCCTGCAGTACGTTGTAGTGCTGTGCTACTGCATACACTATGATGCACAAGGCCTGCAAGGGTCTGAGCTGTGGCTGTAGTGACCCTTGGCGCTAACAATCTGTGGCGCGAGCTTACCCCGGAAACATTGGGAATACAACCTCAATGACGTCTCATCCACATCCATACTCATCACACGATTGTCACCCCACACACCACCACGCTACAACACAAATGCCATTGACGAGAAGCTGAGACGATACATACAGAACACACTTTTCAAGTTTGTCCAGCCGAAACAACAAGAACCCGCACCGCCAGGACGCCCTGGTATTCCACCAGCGGAACGGGCATCAACATCCGTCATGGACAACAGACTCGACGTCCCGATTGAGGTCGCACGCAGAAATGTTGACAAGCTCGGCATCAGATACGATGAGCTGCCCCAACGGCCCTTCTGGTCGGCGCTCTTCGGCAAGACGGACGAGGAGTTCAAGATCCGCGTCGCAGCCAAGGTCATGGCGGGCTCCGTCTTGACGGGGAGGGAGCTCACGCAGCCCGAGAGGGACGCCCTGGCATACCACTACGCAAAGCTGCTGGCCACCCAAGTATACGACGTGCCGCTTGCCATCGGCGCCGGGTTTGGTCTCTACCGCTACACGTACCGGTCCTACGGTTTCCCCTTCTGGAGACCAAACCTCGAAAAGTTCAACCCAAACAAGTTTGGCCCGCTGCCTGAGGGATACATGTCGCAGAGGGCTTGGCACGGACTGAGGTTCGTCGCGTGGTACACTGGTTGTCGGGTGATTAGTGCGCTCTTCCTCACCTCGTACTCCATCTCCGTGTACATGGCCAACTATGGCGTTGATCCCCGACTTCAGGATTACCGCGAGGCCGTCAAAGTCAGAACTAGTCAGCGACAGACAGGGGCGACGCGACAGCGCGGTCAACCACCAGCTTATCCTGCTGTGCCTGAGACCAGCGCGCCGGAATCCTCCATGTGGGCCAGCACCGAGCAGAGCACCCAAGATACTCAATCGTCATGGCCTGGAATGCAGGCTCCACAACCTGAAAGCTCCCAGGCCCCCTCGTCTTTTAACGACGAGCCCTATGTTTTCGACGATGCGTCTCCGGTCGCGGCATCAGAGCAGCCTAGGGGCACCCAACGACAGTCGTCTCAAGGCGTCTCTGCATGGGACCGAATCAGAGGCCAGGCACGAGGGGCGCAGGGTGGTCAGGGACAGACCGGCGCTTGGAGCCAGAGACGTCAGGACGAGCTGACGTCTCGGGGCGCACAGGCTGGGACCTCGTATAACTTCTCATCTGGAGACGAAGAGAAGTCATACGCGAAGGAGCAAGCGCAAAAGGAGTTTGACGAGATGCTGGAGCGGGAACGGCGGGGTCAGAGCGATGGCTCGCGTCGTTGACACAATCCAAATGCGCCCTTTCGGATCGAGCTGGCGCCACTGAGCCGTCAACCAGAGCACCTGGACTGGACGCGTATGTTTGGTCTAGTCTCGTAGTAATAAACCTCGACCCTTAATGCCCAATCTTCCATTCCTTCTTAGCACTTCCACTGGGCTCTAGGTCATATCAAGGATGATTCAGCCTGATCCGCTCGACCAAGCTATGCAGTGAGGATGTGGATGTCCTCCAACATCTCGATGACATTATGGGCCACCGAGGACGACCAGCTTCACACCTAACCTAATTACGATACACGTAATCCATATCCGTGCATGTGTCTGAGGTAAAAAGCGTTCGATAGCCAAGGTGAAAGATCCGCTTGAAAGTAACCACATATTCAACAACATTGGTCCGAGAAAAAAAGAAAAAGGCACTCAATCCGTCAAAGCACAAAGACACTTATTTTGTCAAGGCAGAATCAAGCACGAAGTGCGACCCCCCAGCACACCGATAACCACCCGCCTGTCGGATCCAGGGGTAGCCGACGGGACAGACTCCCATCTGTTCAAGTTTTCGGCGGGCCTCTGCTTCCTCCTTTCGGCGCCGTTCTTCTTCCAGCAGTCTCCTCACAATTTTTTCCCTGTCCGCATCGGCTGCGTCCTTCTGCGCTTTGCGAAGCTTTCGGTACTCCTCCTCGCGCTTCTGCTCCTCCTCCTTATCTCTCTGAAGCTGTTCCCAGACTTCGTCGCTAACACCGGCGTCCCTGATCGCCGTGTCACTGCCAGGCGAGCTAGGCTCGTCAACTAACTGCCAAGGATCGTCCGGTTCTTGATCATCAGACGGCGGGCTTGGTGGTCTCTTCGAGGTGGTTCGTTGAGTTGCAGTGGTGCTGGTGCTCATGTTGGTGCCCCCCGAGGAAGATGGCCCAGTAGGTGATGGAGGGAACTGGGGCGGTACATGGTTGACAGGACCATGAGAATTTCGCAAGGAATTGTTGGTGTTCTTACTTCGGCTGGCTCGCTCCTGCAGCATACGTCTCAGCTCTGTCTCGATGTTGTCTAGACTGACGGTCAGTCGACCCCGCACCAGGCCGTCCCTGTCTTTGATGGTCTTCCTGAATATGGCCTTGGCAGCCTCTTTGACATCTCGGGCGCTAGCCCAGTTGTCTTGTCGCGACAGCTCGGCAAATAGACTAGTGAGTCCATGCCGGCCGGCAGAGGTGCTATTCTCGAGGGCAGATATGTCGAGTTGTTTCCCCTTGCATGTCAGGTCGGCCTGTCGGGCTCTGAGGTCCTGCGTGAGCAGCTCGACGCACTCTTCCGGCGTCAGGCTGCGGAAGTCGATGACTTCGGGAAAGCGAGAGGTCAGACCCGGGTTCATCGTCATGAGATCGTTAATGTCCTTCTCGTAGCCCGCCAAGATGATTATGAGCCGCTTGGCATACTTGTCCTTGGTTGTGGCATCGACCAGCTCATCCATGGCTTCTTTTGCGAAACCTCCTGTCGTGCTGTGTCTTCCTGCCAGACGGTAGGCTTCATCGATGAAGAGCACCTTTCCGAGTGCCTTGTCAAGTTGTTTCTGGACCTTGGGTCCGGTGTGACCGACGTATTGGCCGATTAGATCAGTTGCAGAACACTCGATGACCTCAGCGGTAGATAGGAAGCCCATGTCATAGTCTGCCCCGAGGAAGATCAGCATCAGCCCTGAAGGTCTACGATAGTCTCGTTGATGACAACATTCCAGCTATGCCGCTATAAAAGCGGTCAAGCAGAACGGGAAACGAAAGGGTGGACCAAACTTCAAAAAAACTTACAAACTTTGCCCATTTTCTTCGCCGTGGTGGTTTTGCCAGTGCCTGGAGGCCCTCTGAAAAGGAAATTGAAGGGAATGTTCTCCTTCGGATCGACCCCCAAAACTTTCATCGCCCGGACGTTCTCTTGGTACTCGCGTAGCAGAGACACAACCTGTTCATTGCCAACTGTGCCCTGAAACAACTTGGCGACGTTCGTATCGCCGCGCTCGGCACGATCAAAGTCCTCGTCAAAGTCCTTAGCATCGAGAACGGAAGCATTCAGCGTCTCCTTCCGCGAGAGCCTTGACTGGTGCTTCAGCTTGGCGGCATCCAGCATGATGTTGATCTCGCCCGCATTGCCAAAGTTTGGGCGATTCCGTGCTCGGTCGAGCATCTCCATCGCAACGGTCTTGGCTTGGCTTGTGGCATCAAAGCCTTCCTTCTTCAACTTGAAATCGAGGATCTTGCTCAGCTCATCGCTGCTGAAGTCTTCGAACTCGAAAGCGGATGACATGGGAAACCTTCGACTGAGCCCCGGGTTGACATTCTGGAACATGTTCTCCATATTGTCCTTGTATCCGAGTAAAAGGACACATCGATCGTCACCCGGAACACTCTGTACCTCCGCCACGATGGTATCAATGACCGAAGACTTGAAGGGGTCATTGTTACCCCCGTTGGCGTTGTAAAGACCGTAAGCCTCGTCGATGACAAGGACCTTGCCCAGGCTTGAGGCCAAGATCCCCTTGGTCAATTTCTCAGACTCGCCGATGTGCGCTCCTACCAAGTCCGAAGGGTTTTTGATGACAACTGCATTTCATGTAAGCCAATTACTACGCATGCCGTAAAAGAACAGGAAAATTCCCGGAAATGAAACAGGTCACCAAGGGAGCGCCAGAGAAGGGATGTACTTGCCTTCGCCATTAGAAAGCATGCCAATGTCCACAAGAATTCTGCCATAAAGAGTGGCGACCGTCGTCTTTCCAGTCCCCGGGTTGCCAATGCACACTCGATTGAGCGAGTACTCGATGATCGGCTTCTCTTCTAATTCTCTCTGATAATTGTGGGCGACGGTATCGACCAGCGATTTCACAGCATCCTTGACCATTTTGAGCCCGATGAGCTTCTGCAACTCCTGCCACGCTTTGCTCTTCGCCAAAGCTTTGGCTGGTTCGGGGCCGATGAGGTCTTCTTTGGTGAACAGTAGGTCATCTGGCTTCTTTCCTGCCCGACGCTGCCGAGATAGTCTCACCGCCTGGCGCGTCGAGATGATCTTCAAGGTGTTCTCAATCGTTCTCGCGTTTCCAAAGCCTTCTTTCCCTCGGCCTCTGCCGACTCTCCTGGTGGTTATTCGACAGTATAGCCCTCTGAGGCCATCCTCGCACTTCATACGGCCGTTGTACTTCTTGCGGATGTTGAGCTCAAGGATCCGCAACAGCTCGTCGTCCGTGTAATCCTCAAACTTTATCTGACCTGGGAATCGTGACAACAGGCCCGGGTTGTGACTGAAGAAGGTTTCCATCTCCTTATTGTAACCAGCCAGGACAAAGACAATCTTGCCGGTGAGGTTTTCCACCTCTGCCAAGAGGTAGTCGAGTACAGCTCCCCCGCCTTGGCTGTTACCGGATGTCAGTTGATACGCTTCATCGATGAACAAAACGCCGCCTCCATTGTCCAACATGTCTTCAATGATCTTCTTGCAGCCTCTGACGCCAGCATTGGCAAGACTAGCTCCGGTGTCCTCGTGGAAGCAAGACCCAGGTATAACGGAGAGGGAGGTGAGAAACTTGGCGTAAAGACGAGCAACCGTCGTCTTCCCCGTCCCCGGGTTTCCCAGGAGAGAGCAACTGTAGCGTTCTTTCTGGATCGAAACTCCTTGTCGCAGCGCAGTATCAACTCTGTCTTTGAGTTCCATGAAGGCCGTCTTGACCTGTTCCAGGCCGATCATGCCCATGATCTCATCCAGTGCTTTGTTCTTCGCGCCCTCAATCTCCTTCATCGTTTCCCATTCTTTCTTGGCGCCTTCAGATACATCAAGGTCATCAGTCGCCTGCTGAGAAGTGTCTGCTGCAGGAGGCTGGGGCTGTGGCGCGTTCGACATCCTCTGCGACGTATCCTTCAAGGCCGCGAGCTCGGCGCGCTGTTGGTCCAATGTTTTCTTTTGATCCTCCTGATCCTTCTGATCTTTTATGATCCGTCGGTGGTGATCAATCTCATCCTGAATCGCCTCAAGCTCCTTTTTGTACGCTTGCTGGCGCTCCAAGCGCTCTGCCTCGAGTCTGATATCTCGCTGGATCCTCCTTGCAGCGTCCTTGTCCTCCTGTACGCACTTTGGACATTTATCTTTTTGTTTGTGACAAGGGGCCTTCCGCTTGTGGCCGCGAGGGCAGTTGAGCTCGACCGTATGAGGGCATGGCATCTTCGAATGGTCGGAAATTCGGTGGCATCGCATGGTGCATTTGTGCAGACCACAGTTCAGCAGAGCGTCGCTGTGTTCTGGTCAGTTGCCGAAAGGACGTGGAAATGCATAATCCTCAATAGTGGTAGAATGTAGAAGGGTGTTAGAAAAGAAGCTTACCAAATTTCGGCACATCCACCATCTGGACAGGACGCGTCGAAATCCTCAGGTTTCTGGAGCAAGAAGATCTTCTCCGGATGATTCTCACACCGGACGGGCAGCCCATCATACAAATGATTCTTGGCCTTCATTGATTCGAAGAAAGGAGTCCAGGTGTCTTTACCTTTCTTGCTGTGCATGTAGGTCTCCATGTTGCCAAACATCACGAGACAATTGCGTGCTCGCGACAGCAAGACGTTGAGGCGTTCACGGGCAGCGAGGAAGCCAATATCGCCGTTGTTGTTACTTCGAGTCAACGAGGCGAGGACGATTTCTGCCTCTTCTCCCTGGTAGTTGTCTGTAGGGGGTAAATAGCTGTTACTCAAGGTCGCCAACGGAATGACCTCGGGGATTCACTTACCAATAGTAGATATACGCAATGGTGCCTTGTCGACTCTGGCGGCTGCCTGGGTTAGCAGGCCCGCCCGGATGAGCTCGTGCGAGTCGAGATCACTCAGCAAGGGATCAACGTCGTCCTTAAGCATGTCTCTGATAAGCCTCAGCTGGCCCAGGTATGGCGTCAGGACAACCATGCTCTTCGTCCCGTAGCCCTGCTGCGCGAGATAGCGCACCGTCTTCAGGATCATCTTGGCCTCAAAGATGTTCTCCTTGCTTGATTTCGCACCTTGGTCTCGTCGATCCGCAAGCTTTTCATTCTGTTCTTCGGGGTGGCTGTGGTTGATGAAAGTGACACGATCCTGGAGGCCACGAAGCGGCTCGCGACTTTCTGTCTTCGGGCCATCTTCAAGTTCCGGATATGTGAGCTCTCTCACAAGTACTGAAATATCCGGATGCATACGATGCTGTTTCTGCAAGCTCGTATAAGGATGACCCTGGAGGATCAGTCTCTCGAAGAGGGACCGATTGAGGTCGTAGCCATCGCCTTTCTCGACGGTCAAGCTGTAGTTGTTGATCTTGGGACGGAGTTGTTTGTGGTCACCAATCAGCATGAGCTGTTTGACCGAGGCTGTCTGGGCAGTGTGCACATGGGCTTCTTGAATCTCACCGGCCTCTTCGACGACCACGACGTCCCTCTGCGCAGCGTTCAGCAGCGTTGTGTATTTCGCAGCGGCTGTCGTAGTACAGCCGATAATGCGCTTCTCTCGCAAGATCTGAGCCCTGGACTCGCTAAACTGGATATCCAACTGATCCTGCGTGAGGTCGAAGTGTCTTGCAAGAGTTTGGACTCGTTCGACCTTGTCCAAGAGCATGGCTGCAAACCATCTGTCGATCAGCTTCCTGCGCTCGGCAGGTTTCAGAGCCCAGACGTCCCCGTGAAGGCTCAATGCGTGTTCTCTGAAGACACCGGGCCCATTTCCCTCCTCCCAGGACCTAAAAAGGTAATCAGCTTTGACCTTCCCTTTCTTGCCCATCTTCTGGAAGCCGCCCTCCTCAGTGGGGACGATGAAGGCATTGAAGAATCTCTCCCCATCCTCGGAGAACTCGAGGTGATCCTGAATGTCCTCAAATGATGGCCTAGCCCGCAGGTACCTGATGAACGCGTCTTTGAGCCCGTCGCTGTGCTCGGCCGCATCCCTCTTCAGATTATCAATGACTGCCCATGACTCGGTGCTGCGACGGTATTGAGAGCGCTGAGAAGACACGAGCAAGGGTGATGTTCTGTCTGTGGATTTGGAACCGAGACGAACCATGAGATCGGGCGCAATACCGAGGTCCATGAGGTCTTCCAGGAACTGATCCAGAGCATGGTTGGTGTATGTAATCACAAGAATCTTAGATTTAGTATGCTGCAGGATGTAATGCACCGCAAGGGCTCCGATGAACGATTTACCAGTGCCTGGGGGCCCCTGGATTACCGAGACCTTGGATGCCAGTGCATTGTGCAGAGACTGCTGCTGCGAAGGGTCCAGGACAAATGTCTTTTGTACAGATTGATTCTGGACGTGAATGGCTACAGGCTTGGCAGACGAGAATTGTTGTGTGATGAGTTGCATCTGCGGGCACGGAATGAAGTCGTCGACGGCATCTGCGGGATCCAGGAGCTTGTCTTGTAGAGGAATTTCCGTCATATCCTTCAGTCGTTCCAGGATGGGTTCATATGCGAAGACAGGAGTGTCGACCAAAGTGAACGCGACGGCGTCCATGGTCTTCAGGGCCATTAGTGCCTTTTTGAACGCATTGTTATCCGTAAACTGCAGTATGATGACTGGCGGAGACAGGATCAGACCATCCACGTTTCGGTCGACAAATGCGAATCCGAATATTTCTTTTTCTTGGTGCAGGGCCCCAAAGGCCTGGTGGCGAAGAAAGTTCTTATTGTCATTGAGCCACGCTTTGCGATGCTCCGGCCTCAAGTTCCCCAACCTCTCCAGCCCAGCCCTGCAGCTGATGGCCAAGGATGTCTTCTTACGGTTCTTGTCATCGCCGAGGTCTAGACCTACTGGCCATAGCTTGCGCAGCGTCAATGCAGACCGCTGGCCTCGATTCCGAACCTGGGCATTCTGCCAATCATTTCGTAGTTCTCCTAGGAGGTCCTCACGGGTCAGGCGGAACAGATTATCCAGATGAATGGCAGGTCGCTGTGTCATGTCCTCGTCGAAGACGTCTTTGGCTCGTCGATAGAATGGCGTCTCAGTGGACAGGAACTCGTCTGTTGTAGGATAAACGGCGATGTTCCGAAAGTTCTCAAAGTCGTTGTCATGTCTTCCACCAGGAGCATACGAGTCTCCTGCTTTGACGGCGGGAGTCTTCCGAAGCTGTAAAAGATTCTGGATCTTGTAACCCAGCCGCCGAGTCTCGGGGCATGACGCCTCGACGAGCTTGACACGCTGCACAACAGTCTCGATATCGCCCTGAACTTCGACGTCGGCAGATCTTGGCAAGGATAGGAGCTCGAGGCAGAGCCACGAGAAGACTTGGAGCTGCTCATCCACCAGCATGCCAGCACTGGCGAGACCGAGAAGAGCACCCCACAGCGTGGGTGGCTTGACGATGGCTTTCAGGACCATCTGGAGGATCTGACCATCGGCAAGAAGTTTCAGCTGGTCATCAGCCAGGTAGCCAATGAATTGGAGCGTCTGAGACTTGATGAAGGCAGGACTGAGGTCCACCCTGACAGACAGCTGGAGCGCCTCAATGCCCTGTTTGGCGGCGACGATACTTTCGACGCACGTACTTGGCTTGGGCTGACACCGAACGGCTTCGAAGAATAGCTTGGCGTCATTGGCAGATTGTATCTTCCGGTTGCCGTTCAAAATCTTGCGTAGTAGCCCGGCCAGGCGCGCAGCTCTGTCGCCAGTCTCCATTGTCTGCAAGGTCATCTCGAAAGTGGTTGTTGAGTATATCGTGGGTTCTTTGTGAAGATGAAATATTTGAGGTCAAAGATTGGAGACAAATGAGGATTATTGTCTCGGAAATCTTCAAGAAAGTAATTGAGCAGAAGCCTCGGAGTAATTACTTGAGGCGATCAATCGTCCTGCTGGCGTGGGCCGGACATGCGTCGGTTGCTTAATGTCAGTCAACCTTGTCCAGCGCCCAACCAGCATGCAGTGGATCAATCAACCTGTTTTTCCAATGATGGAGAATGTTGGGACCGAGAAATTTAGGGAGAAACAGACAAGGTCCCTGGGAAAGTAGACGAAGGGTGGGTTTCTGATATAAGTCGTCCAGGTTGAGAAGTCGAAGTTGGTCGGGTGGCTCTGTGGTATGTATTCTGGTCAGGACCAGGGAAATGCAAAATAATATCGTCCAACACCTGCACGTTGAATGTCTGAGCCCCAATCAGCTCGCTTTATCTGGCGCATAAAGCTGCACTTTGAAGATGCTGTGTCATGCGTCTGTTGGCTGGGCAGAATCCCGGCGGCGAAAGGATGAGCTGTCATTCGTTGGTTGCGTGGTAGGCCTCCTGCATGAATTGAGACAGCCACATACTTTGGCCAGCGAACGGGAGGTCAACACGACATTGGTATGTTAGCAGCCTCCCGCATACACGAGGCGCAAGCTTGCTTTGTCTTGATGGTCGTTGCTACATACCTTGATTGCTATGACGAGATGGATTTCGTGTGCCAGCAGGCTGCAGCGCTCAACGGTGCAGGCTCGGTTGGAGTGGTGCAGGTACAGTGGAAGGTACGGCCAGAGGATGTTCCTTCACTAATTTATTATACTTACTCTTTGATTCCCCCCGACATTGCAACTCAAAGTCCCGACACAGCATCGCAACACCAACTAAGGATTTGCATCATCGATTTGTCAATTTCATTTTTGTATTCGGGCATCGCGAAACGCTACAGGATGTGGATTCCAAGGGAAGCTCATGTTGAGCGCGACGCTGCCCGTTCCAGAGGTGACAGAATATCTACTTCCTTCAGCAGGAATACCAGGAGTTTCAGAACTTCCAGGTCGAGCATACCCTATACCAGCAGTCCAGAGCCATCTCTAGGTCGTCTGCTCTACTCCGTGAGCAAGCTTGATCTCGACCAAGCTGCGCAGCGCTACGAGACGAGCTCCGCCATCACCGACTGCAAGGCGATGGCGTCTTACAATTGGCTTGACCGAAGAGAAGCTACCATCATCGTTCCAGGTGAGGCCTTTGCACAAGGAGAACAGGCAGACATGGGGTCAGCACCTGATACTGAGCGAAATCACTGCAGGGAAACCGCCCAGATGGGCACCCCCTGCCCAAGCCCGACAGCTCAAGCCCGACAGCTCCGAGTACTTTCGAGATCGTAACGCGGCCAATTTCCCCATACACCCGATCGAGCCTGCTGTCGTCGCTGCCCTGACAATGGACCCGGACGCAGCACGGGAGATGGACGTTGTCGCCTGTAGCAGCACTCTTGTCAACCTCCTGCGGTTCCTTGGGGAGGAGGACAAGAAATTCCGTGTACTTGTCGAGCTCGTTGGCGGCACGGTCTTCTTCATCCGGCGTGAGAACACACCTCGAGAGCTGATACCCGAGGTCAAAGGGTACGGCCATTCATTTCCCGAGGCCTACACCACCTGGGACTGCGAGGTCAAGGGGTCAACCTCACATCAGCGGCTATTGTCTTACCGCTTTGGAGGGCTGCGATGTCTGGTCCGGTTCGAGAGCGATGGTTATATGGTCGACAAAGACAAGGAGAGCACGGACAGCCTCTCAGACCGCACCGGCTCAGCGGCTGTGAGTGTCGGGGAAACGGCTGAAGACATATTTGCTACCTTTTCGGGAGGCCGAGTGACTGCGAGGCCGCCCGCAGACTACAAGGGAGCTCTCAACGTGATCCGAGCAGGTCGTCTCATCAGCCAGGACAGCTTCTTTGAGCTCAAGACGCGATCCACCAAGCGAAAGGAAGCCGACTCCACTGAGGACACGTTCAAAAGTTTTCTACCCAGGCTGTGGGCGACTCAAGTGCCTAAATTCCTCCTCGCATACCACACCTGGGGATTTTTCGAGGAAAAGGACATCATCATCAAAGATGCCCGGAAGGACATCAGAGACTGGGAAAATGAAAACGTCGACGTCCTCTCCCGGCTGGCAGCCCTGCTGCATCACGTCATGGCCGTGGTGAGGACAAGACCTGATTCCAAGCTGGAGCTTCGTCATGACGCTGTGGGAATTCTTGAGATACGCGAGCAGCTTCCGGACGCCGGGCATGCGCTGTCTCAGCGAGTCCGGGCATTGTGGGTGAGGGAGGGAGAGCCTGGCTTAGGAAACGCTGATTCTGATCTCATTGATCTTGAAGCAGACGGTCTTGCCGAGGAGGATGATCGGGACGATGGCATGTTCAAGGCCGACTTCACTGCTTGTACAGCAGATGGCTGCGGATACTGTGGACGGTGCTCGTACTAAAGCTGGAAGGTGAAAGGCTTGTCGGCTTTGGTATAATTAGTGCCGAATATCTCGCCCCAGGCGCCGCGTCCCCTAGGCTTGACAGTTTCAGTGACAATGACATATCACCTTGTGCACAAAGCCACAACTTGGGTTGTTCCACAGACTGTCTCGTCATCCTTGCCCGAGCGAATAAACAAGTCGAGGTCTCCGTGCGAGAGTTTCAAGCTAGCAGACGGCAGCTCCGTGGCAGCAGCAAACACGTCAGAAACAGCACTGCGATTGGCGGACTCGAGTAGTACCCTTAAGCCATGCCAAGCTTCCAACACTGCAGTATGACATGGGATCGCGACCGTCAGCTCAGCTCTCGACATGCTCAGGTGTCAACCCCTCCATGACAAGACCGTAATTGATACCCAGTACACAGAGGAGGAGGGCTTCGTGGCTTGGCGTCACTATGCTAGATGATGCATAGGAATACTAGGGCCATCTTGGGAAGCTTTGCTGATGGGCCGGTGAGGATGTATGTAACACTGCGTGGTCTCATTTAAACTCGAGAGGGGAGGAGGTCGGCGAGATGGAAGTGCGGCGGCCCGATGGGGGGGAGGGGGTGTGCGGGCTTCTTGTCTGCAAGCCACGCATCAGCATCAGGAGATTTCTATCCCCTTTCATGCTGTGACACCCGAGAATGTTGCACTCGAAGGGGAAAGGGGGGAGGGGGGTGCACCCGGAGATGGCCGCACGAGTGAGCAGAGCTATCACAATCCTGTTGATGTGTGGCCCAGGGCGGTCCGTCAGTGCAAAAGAGTGAAGTGAGAGTGAGAGAGCAGATAGGGTCGACAATGCGATCTTCGGGCCGCACCGCTGAGGCTTGGCGGGGTTGGGGTCCCCAGGTTCAGATCGTGGTGGCCCTGGCGCTGGAGGGGTAAAACTTGTCTGCTAGCAGCCCTTCCTTTCTCTACTCTCCCCATGCTTGACCCTTTGATATTTTTTTGGTCATCAGCACCGAATATGAAGATGATGTGAAATTCATGAGACAGGTGTTTTCTGGATTTTCAGGCTTGTCTACTGGAGACATTTTGTAGTGTGTATTCCAAATGCCGGCTCGGGTGATCTCTGCCCGACAAATGTCAACATATGTCCCCCCCCCCCCCTTATTAAACGTGCGAGCCAGAATGCGAGCCTACCATTTCGTTTTGTGTGTGCGTTGTCCTCTAGGGTTTTTGAGTATTTTGCGGTTCATTCCCACAAAATCTGTGGATAGTCGATTCGATCTCGTGACACCTGCAGAAGGGCTGGGGAAAGGGAGGGAGGGTGGCTAGATATGCACAGTGAGGTATGTTGTATGGCACGCGACTGCCGTCCGGCGTGGGGGGCAACTGTTCGTTCCCACGTCGCGTAAAGTTTAGCATTGTTTATCTCCGGGTCTTTCTCGAGTTTTGCACAGGGCATGTATGCATGACAGTTGCTCTTCTCTCGTCACATTCTTCCTTTGTCTCTGTCTGTCCCTACGATCACATACAGCACCTGCGCCAGTCATTCCCGCTTCGTACCGGGCACAAGGGTCTGGGCTTTCCGTCAACGATGAATTTGCCAGTGGCTCTGCCCAGCGCCCTGCGGTCTCGGACCTCATTGTGCCCTTGGCAGTGACACGTCAAAGCACTGATCAAGTTTGTGATGGATCTGTGGGTGGATACACGATGCGGAGGGCGCTACTACTATGTGATGTATGATTTGCATGCGGCCATGTCGACATTTGGGACCTTTTTTTTTTTTTTTCCTCGGCCGGGAAGATACTCACTGCTCGGAAATATGTGCAAGTGGACCCTTGGGGAAGTTCAACGTCGTCGTCCCAGGAGGGGGGGGGGGGGATGGGGGAGACCCTTCCCGAGAGTGCCTAGGCACCTAGGTACTTAGATAGATAGTGATTAAATGATGGGTATTGATTACCGTGTCAGTTAATCAGGCCAGGCAGTCCTGAATCAGGTCCGGCTGCCATGACGTGAAACCAACGTGTCATGAATGGCAGTTGATTAATGACTGTAGCGCAACAGAGACTTGGTGACCATGTCTTGGACGAGGCAGATCGTCCACAGACCCTATGGGCGATGATCTTTTTTTTTCTTCCTCCTCTTTTCCCCACCCCCCTCCCTAAGGTCATATGATGAAGATTGAAACAGCAGGGTAGGACCAAAAAAAAAAAAAGAAAGAAAAAAAGCAGAGATCGAAATTGAGTTTGACCAAGCAGCTCAAACACAAAGCAGCACATTGGTCGGCGTCCCAGCTGGAACGGCTCCGGGGCCCTGGACAAGTCATTACGTTACATGTATTCACCCCCAGCCGCAACAACCCGGCACTGGGCCTTTATTTTACCTAATAGCCCTCTCTTTCCGGCATCTTCTCGTCCACAATCGCTCGTGGCCCAAGTACTCCTGGGGAGGGAACACCACTTCTTGGTATTCTCTACCTGTCATGTGCCCGCTGCATTACCTCAAGATTGACTTTCAGCCTCATCCGTTCTCGGTACGCGGTGGGCTGCAGCACTGGGGGGATCCGGAGTACTCCGCGTTAGGGTCTCGAGGGCGGGCTCATGTACAGAGGACTTTGGCTGTACAAGGCCCTGATTACGACATGGAGGATCCGGCGGTGCCAGCCTAAACCCATTAAACTCCCCTCCAATTGCCATTATACATTTTGTGTTTTAATTGTCGACAATGATAAGGTCATGATTTTGGTACCCTTTATCTCTCGTCTCCCCCCCTAACCCAGCCAGCGCGCGCATCCGCAACACCACCAGTCCTTGTTCGCCAGCTTCGGGCCAACCGACTCGAAACATTTCACCCATCTTTCCCGGCTTCGTCCATGGCCCGCCAGCCGGTCCCGTCCAATGCCAGTGATGCCAATGACGAAAGTCTCTGGGAATTAATATCGAATGGATATACCGGTTATGGTCTCTGCAGGGGGGTACCTTAAAAATTTGGCGGGGCCCCGGCAACAACAGCACATGGCTCATGACATGGGTTTGCTCTGATCTCTCTTCCTTCTACTCTTTCCTACTTGTCCTCCTACTACACACTACGTAGCCAGAAGAGAGAAAGAAAAAAAAAGAGAGAGAGAGAGGATAGCGACAGATGGAGGCAATGACCAATCTCCATAGAATATTCCTCGTGCGACTTATGTGACTAAACATCACTCTTGCATCCTCTTTTTCCCCCC
Organism: Aurifilum marmelostoma; assembly: GCA_027559495.1. Classification (NCBI taxonomy): domain Eukaryota; kingdom Fungi; phylum Ascomycota; class Sordariomycetes; order Diaporthales; family Cryphonectriaceae; genus Aurifilum; species Aurifilum marmelostoma. The sequence continues at coordinate 549,378 of JAMXSV010000010.1, read as the reverse complement.
CCCTTCCTTTTCTCTTATTGCCACTGTATCTTCCTGGTTTGTTCTTTTTTCTTCTTATCCTTTTTCCCACCAGGGCCAAGCCATCACAAGCATCACAAGCCACAGAAGCTACCATCACTTACCCAAAACATCCAGACCGGTGTCTTGTCCTGGATTTGACTCCGCACGCGCCCTGACAGAGTATGTAAAGACGAAGCCCCGACCCGGATTTCTTATCTTCCATGAGCCAGCTCCCGTCTTTTGCTTTCCTTTTTTCTTTCTTTCGTCGATGCCACGCCGAGATTCGGATTCTAAAGAAACCCATACAGTAGAAGGAGAGAGAAAGGGAGAAAAAAAGAAGGAAAGCAAATCTCACACCATCATCGTCACCCACCACGAACCGCCAAGTCTGGGAAAGAGACCTGGCTTTGACACAAGTAAAACCAATACAAATGACACAGATAAGCCAGGCTTATCTCATCCTGGTTTCGATCGTCACCTAAAACATCCCTAGCCAAGAGATCTCGCTTCCCGCCCTTCGCTCTCCTTCCCCTCCGTTTGACATAGGCCGGGAATAGTCGAGACTGTCTTTTCTGCTTCTGGCAAATCATCCCAGGCGTAACGTCTCGAAAAAGAACCTTGCCCGTCCGATAAGGCCAAGAGGTGTGTGTGGCCTGTCTCCTCCATTCAACGGCTCACCACGCGACCTCTCTTTTTTTTTTTCTTGTCACCTCCCCTCCCCTGGACAAGACGGTAATCTAGATTCAAGCCACGAACCAGACTTGCTCCTGTACCACATCCACTACACGGTCTGTACTGGAGGAAAGAGGACAGTGCCAAGCTATTGTCGTGCGCAGACATCTCTCGTCTATCTTTCGGTCGGATCGAGTCTGCAGCAGCGAGACCCCTTGCACCACCCCCCCCGGCAGCAACCCTTCCAGAAGGTCGACAAGCCAGCCTGGGCTGGGGCTCAGATGCAAATTTCAGCCTATACCCTTTGGACCTGGGCTTTTTTCTCCCTCCTCGCTCACATACCTTGGGAGTTGCACCCCAAAGTCCCTTATCAGCCGGCCTGAGATTCCGATATAGAATATCTTTCCTGGCGACGAGGTGATCGTGCCGATGGGCAGGAGCTAGACACTGTGTGGTCACCAACATCTCCCCGGCTGTCCTATCTCGCAGGACCCTGTCATACAACTGCCTAAGGTGGTCTGGTCTTGGGGGGAGCTGCATCACCCAAGTGACAATCCACCACCAGAAACAGATCTCTGAAGATCCTATCCAGGAATATCAGCAGTGTGGCGGCAGGATCCCGGAAGAGAGCTTGCCATCTGATACTCGGTACCTCCGGCCAACAACCCAGCAATACGATATCAGATATACACACACACACAGAGAGAGAGAGAGAGAGAGAGAGTGGCTGGACCCGTTGCTGGATCTCGGCCATACACTGCGGTCTCCTCTCTCTATCTCTTCCTCTCACACACACCCACACCATTAATCCCGGCCCCAGCCTGGGTCCAGGCTGGCCGTGACGCACTGTGGTGTGCCTCCTCCTCCTGCTACTGCTGCTGTGTCTTATAATTATCCTTATTATCAGCATCATCATCACCGTCATCCACGCCGGCTTTCCACACCATCCTTGGTCAAGATGTCGATACCAAGCGCCATATCCAGGTCGGCACCCATTGCTATCGCGCCCAGACCCTCTCGCTTCACCCCAAACCGCCAAGGAGGCACCAATCCAGACGCCTACCCGGGCAGTTTCCACCACCAGCACCCCCACCACCACCACCACCACCAGAGCAGCGGTTTCGACACGCCAGACTCGGTCGGGTCCCCCCTCGACAGGTTTTCCGGCCTGGCCCTGCGAGGCCTGCCAACAACGCCGCAACAAGTGCGTCATGAGCGATGACGACGACGCCTGTATTGCCTGCAGAGCCCGCGGAACCGAGTGTTCGCTGGTCGGCAGCCCGCCTCCGCGCAAGAGGAAACTGCACGGTGGTGACTACAGCGAGAGCCTGAGCAAACGAGGGTGAGGCGCGACTGCCTTTTTTTTTCTTTCTTTCTTCCTTTTTGACTAATCTCCGTTGCTCTTTCCCCCAATCCTCCCATCCCAGCCACCAACTCCTACTACCGCCCTTGTTTACCACCATTTCCCACAAACCTCCATCCACCTCCACCTCCACCTCCTCCTCCACCACCACCATGACCAGATCAGAAAAAAAAACACACAGACACAGACACAGACACATACCCTCTTTTCCCAAAACGATCTCCGTGCTTGGCTTTCCTCGGGCCGCTTGCGTACACCACCACGAAACCTTATCGTTGAGGAAAGAAAAAAAAAAAAAGTCGACGGCGCCGCTGCCAGGATTCTTCTCTTTTTGTGCCCCCCCCCCCCTCGGCCCACCCACCACCTATCTCCCGTTTTCCCCACCCAGCACTACCCTTCGTGCGAGACAAAGAGTTTCTCTTTCGAAAGGTTTTGAATCTGATTGGTCATACTATATAATAGGTCTCCAGGGCTTGATAACAACATCAGGGGTGGGCGACAACACCAGTCCAGCCTGTCCAGCACCGCCGCAAGCAGTTCGTTCATCGAGGAGATGGCCAACTTTGGCGGGCCGACCCTGCTGAAGAGGACGTTGGGCCTGCAGGATGACCGCTATAGTCAGTACATCGGGCCCACGACCGACTTTGAGCCCTCCCTGATCAACCTCTCCACCTTTGACCCCCACGACGAGAGCCTCCTGTCACGCGGGGTCCTCCGCAAGGTCAGCGAGCATGACACCTTCCTCCTCCTGCCGGACCAGAACACCATCGGCTATGAGCACATCCTCGAGGATGTCGACGAGATCGAGAGCATCGTTGCCCCTCACGGCCGCAGCCTTATAGACCTCTACTTCCGCATCGTCCACCCGGCCTTCCCCATCATCCAGAAGAACGTCTTTTATGAAAAGTACGAGCGCTCGCCCAGGGAGTTCTCCCCGCCCCTGCTGGCCGCCATGTACATCCTGGCCATCAACTGGTGGGACCAGGACGACGACCTGTCCTCGCAGCTGCGGCCCAACGTCAGGGACCTCGAGAGGCTGGTCCGCACCACCCTGCCCGACGCCATGTACAGGCCGAAGCTGTCCACCGTGCAGGCCGGACTGCTGCTCTCCCAGAGGCCCGAGGGCGACCAGTGGGCGCCCACGGCCCAGCTGATCGCCATCGCCCAGGAGCTGGGCCTGCACCTCGACTGCTCCAACTGGAAGATCCCCCTCTGGGAGAAGGGGCTGCGGAAACGACTCGCCTGGGGCCTATACATGCAGGACAAGTGGGGCGCCCTCGTCCACGGCCGGCCCTCGCACATCTTTGGCAGCCAGTGGGGCGTGCTGCCGCTCGGCGGCAACGACTTCCCGGACGTCGAGTGGGACGAGGACGATGTTGACGCCAAGCAGGACATCGAGAAGGGCCGCGTGCTCTTCATGCAGATGATCCAGCTGTCCCAGATCCTCGCCGAGATCCTCGAGACCTTCTACACGCTGCAGGCCATGCAGAACGTCACCAACGCCGGCGCCCAGGGGACGCACCTCGTCCTGTCGCTGGCAAAACCCATCCAGCTGAAGCTCAAGGAGTGGTACGCCGCCCTGCCCGCCTCGATCCGCATGGACTCGACGTACCAGACCCTCTCCTCCAGCTCCGCCAGCAACCCGGCCCGCCTGAGCAGCATAGGCTACCTGCACCTCGGCTATTTCGCCACCGAGATCACCCTACACAGGCGTATCGTGCGGTCGCTGGCCTCGACGCACCCGCCCCCGGCATCACCCAACGACCCGCCCACCGTGGCCGCCGCCTCGCCGTCGGGCAGCGCCGCCAGCGACAGCTATGTCCTGCACATCTGCCGCAACGCCGCCAAGGCGCGTCTCATCTCGGCCATGGACTTTGTGAACCGGCTCACGCCGTCGCACCTGCGCGCCTTCTGGTACTTTGCCTCCAAGACCAACTTTGCGCTCATCGGCACCTTTGGGTCGCTGCTGTGGGCGACGAGCCCCGGGCGCGAGGAGGCCGAGTGGTACCGCCGCCGGCTGGGCGAGTACAGGTGGACGCTGTCCGTCTCGTCAAAACCGGGCGAGGGCAAGGGCCTGACAGAGTTTGCCATGGGGATGCTCGACATCTCGACGGGTCTGCTGAAGAAGCTGCCTGAGAAGCCCACCATGAGCCGGTCCGGCTCCATGACGGGCCTGGCTGGATCGGCCGGCGCGAGGCGGTCGAGTTTGCTGGCCCTCGGTGGGAGCTACGGGCTCGGCGGTGGGCTGGGCGTCATCGGTGTCGACGGCGGCGGAGGTATGGACCTCGATACCAGCGGCGGAAGCGGTGTGCCCAGCGGCATGCACAGCCCGCGCACGCCCGAGGGCGAAGGGAGCGACGGCAGCGGGAGTAGTGATGAGGCCATGTATGGAGGCGAGTATGCCACCTCTGCGGGCCACATATGAGGCGCGAGTGTCTTGAGAGCTACTACCTTGCATCACCTGATTACGATCGATGTATAGTCTTTTTCTTTCCCATCTCTCTATTCTCGGAGAAAGCCTGGCCCGAATGTGATGAAGGAGAGAAACATCTAAGAAAGAAGAGAAAGAAGAAACAAAGATGGGGAAGAGAGAGGAAGCAAAGAAGAAGAGAAAGAAGGAAAAAAAGTGTCTCTGAGGGACAGAAAGACGACAAAAGAGGACGAAGGCCGCAGAAATGAATATCAAGGCAAGGCGTATGGCAACTCGCAGGGCTACGTTTTCGCGACATATGACGTGCTTAAGGTGTATAATGGGTTGGTTCCAGAGGGGGGGAGGGCGACCGCCCAAGGCCAGCCCCGGCCGGCAGGATGAGAAGGAGGGCCAGGGGGGGGTTAGGGGGGTCCAACTCCTCACCACAGCCAGCCAGCGGCAGAGTTTCTCTTAAGTAAGAGGAATAGGTTGTGTGCATGGTCACCAGTCATGGCCGCGCAGCTGCTCTCGCTTGTATCACGTGTCGGATCCCCTTCGGGGGATGGTCTGGGATGATGGCGAGAAGGCGGAAAAAAGGTTTATGTTTAAGGGGATCGATCACCTGGATCTTGGTACAGAATCGATGGATCCTCTCAATCCCTTTGAATGTGTATAAAGGTTATGCTTGGATGACGGACTCGAGCGGGCATTTCCTCTTGCGTTGTTGCTTTGTTTGTTTTCATTGTTTTTATGTTGCTGTTATGTCTGTACAGATATCATGATGGGGGTCTGACGTTTTTCTCTTTCTTGTCCCTTTAACTGTTCTCTACTTCTTCCGCTCTTTGGATGCTGGATGATGAGTGGACAGACACTCTGGGTCTGTGACTGGGCAACATATGCGCACATACACACTCTCACTTTGTATATAACATTGAACTCAGCTGTTCTGTTCTCTTCGTCTGGAGTAAATACCCCCATTTAGATAGAGGTGTCTGCAATGTCATGTTGATGTTATTACTTTAGCCTGCCCGACCAACAACGGGCTTGCATCTTTTCCTTGAACTATCGTCATCATCATCGTCAACCACCTACTCATCCAGAAACCTCCCGCATCTCTCATGGTGTCGAGCCATTGGTTCGTCTTCGTTTTCGTCGCTGCTGGGCATTCAGACCTTCGTCAGTTCAAGGTGGCTCCCACGGCTCGTCAACATTGTTCCAGATGTCGCCTCAGACCTCGCTGTCGCCGTCAGTTGCTGTCACTCGGCACTCAATCACTGGGCAACCTTGAACACCAGACAGCTTGAGTGTCTGGCAGACAACTCTCGTTGGTCAGGGCATCAGCTTGAACGGGACCATGAAATCATTTTTCACGACACTCTTATTAACAATCTCTACATTCGAAAGACACAAGTTCATCATGGACCGACCAGGCCGACAAACAAACAAAACGAAAGTATAGAACATCGAACAGAAGCCCCCCACTTGGAACACCACAACCAAGTCGCTCAACAGTAAAACACTTCCCTTCCGCCTCAACAATCTCCACCTCAACAATCAGAATCGCCACCCGCCAGGCTTCCACGGCGAACCACCCTCCACCCACTTGCCCATCCGAAACCACCGCAGATACGCAAGAACAGCCCCCATGTGGCCCCTCAGCAGGCTCAGCGTCGGCATCCCGACCGTCTGCTCCGCGAGCACCGGGTCGCGCATCTGCGCCTCCACCCCGTCGATGGCCTGCTCGAGCGAGGCGATGGCCCGCGACACGCCCTTGGGGTCCCGGCTGAGGATGTCGACGTAGTTGGTCCCCGCGCGCGGCACGGCGTGGCGGTTGAAGTGGGACATCACGTCCTCGACCAGCCTGTTGACTTGCTCGGGGGTCATGCCATGGAGCGGGTGGGGGGGAAGGGGGGCGGCGACTCAGGCGGTGTTGGGGGATTGTTTGTTGGGGGTCCGTCTCTGGGGGGTCCGTCTGTTGGGGGTCTCTCTGGAGGCTGCTCGATCGGAGGTTCCCTGGCCGGTGGCTGACCTGTAGGAGGTCCTTCTACTGGAGGCTCCTTAGTCGGAGGCTGGTCCCTGGGCGGTTCTCCCTGAGGTGGCTTCCCGGTCACAGGAGGCTCCGGAGCAGGGTCTCCATGCTCTGTCCCCGGGTCTCGTCCGTCCGAAGGGTCGGGCTCCGTGGTCCCCGGGTTGGGATTCGGGGTGTCGCCACTGTGCCCTGGGTCCCTATTGGGCGGCTCTGGAACACCAGGCTTACCACCGGGTCCGGCCCCGGGTCCAGCGCCGGGAGGCGGGAGCACAGGAGGCGGGAGCACAGGAGGCGGGAGCACAGGAAGCGGAACCACAGGTGGCGGGAGGACCACCGGAGGCGGCACCGCCGGGGGAGGGACCACAGGAAGCGGAGCCACTGGAGGCGGAACCACAGGAGGCGGAACGACAGGGAGCGGGACCACCGGAGGCGGGAGGACCACTGGAGGCGGCACCGCCGGGGGAGGGAGCACAGGTGGCGGAACCACAGGTGGCGGAACCCCAGGAGGCGGAACCACAGGAGGCGGAACGACAGGAGGCGGTACCACAGGAGGCGGAACCACTGGAGGCGGAACGACAGGGAGCGGGACTGCCGGAGGCGGGAGGACCACCGGAGGCGGCACCGCCGGGGGGCGGGAGTACAGGTGGCGGAACCACAGGGGGCGGAACCACAGGTGGCGGAACCACAGGTGGCGGAACCACAGGAAGCGGGACCACTGGAGGCGGGAGGACCACTGGAGGCGGAACCGCTGGGGGAGGGAGCACAGGAGGCGGGACCACAGGAGGAGGGACCACAGGAGGCGGGACCACAGGAGGCGGAACAACTGGGGGAGGCGCTACAGGAGGTGGAACCCCAGGAGGTTGGATTGTCGGAGGAGAGAGATCGGGCTCCTCAGGGATTGTTGGCAACCGCGGACCGGCTTTGGGACGGGGAGGCTGTAGACGTGGGCCTGTGGGAGGACCATCAGGCTGGACTGGGGGACGACCAGGACGCGGAGCTGGAAGCCTCGGGGGACGGCCGAGGCCCGGGACTTCGGGAGGCATATGGAGGGGGGGGGTGGAGCCCTCACACCTCCGCCTATTGCGTCAGGAACCGTGGCACGCATGCGTTCAAGCAGCTGGTCAATCTGGGAATGCTGGAACGTGTGAAAGATCCAGCTCCAGAACCCCAGGCTAGGGATGCCGACACCCAGACCAAGGCCAAGCCCGAGGGCGAGATCCTTCTTCTTCTTCTCTTCCTCCTGTTCCGACTTGTCGCTGTTCGGGGCCTTGTGCAGCGTCTTGCCATCTTTGTCTGCCTTGTGCGGCTCCTTGCCACCCTGTCCTGACCTGTCCGGCGCCTTGCCATCATGCCCTGGTCTGTCCGGCGCTTTCCCTTCGTGACCTGGCCCACCCTTTGTGCGCGCTGGGTCAGAGGTGTGCACTGGCTCAGCCGACGAGGACACGGTGGAGGGCAGTGGACGGGCAGATGAGGAGGATGCCGGAGGGAGGACCGAGGACGACTGTGAGGTAGGCGAGCCAAAGTCCGAGGAAAGGGAAGACGACGAGGCTGTAGCCGAAAAGGACGACGAAGCCAAAAGAGGAGAAGAAGACGACGAAGGCAAAAGAGAAGAAGAAGACGACGAAGCCAAAAGAGGAGAAGAAGACGAAGCCACGGGAGAAGGCGACGACGGCGACGTCGAAGAAAAGGACAAAGGCGAAGAGGAGGAGGAAGACGAAGACGAAGACGAAGGCGGACCCGAAGGAGAAGACGGCGACGGCGAAGACGACCAGGACAGTCCAGGAGTGGGCATCGAGGGCCGTGGTGGTGAGAGGCGGGTCCACACCGAGGTGGACGAGGACGACGAGGAGCCAGAGTACGTTGGCTCTGAGCTATTACGGGTCATCGTCCGCCAGTCACTCGGCCCCGGGACAAGTCGCGTCGAATTGACGCTGGCGGTTGGCGCCAGGGGAACGTGCGTCGTCGTCCGATTTAGCCCACCGCTTGATCCGGGCACAGGCGCCGTGGACAAGGTCGACGAATCCAACCTGGTGGTCGGCACCAGGGAAGGGCGAGCAGTCGTCGAGTTCAACCCGTCCGTTGGCCCAGGAACGACAGGTCGGACGGACACCGTCGTCGCGTTCAGCCTGGTGGTTGGCGCCAGGGAAGAAGAAGCAGTCGTCCTGTTCAGCCCCTCGCTCGGCACAGGGACGGGTCGGATGGACACGGTCGTCATTCCCAGCCTGGCAGTTGGCGGCCAGGTGATGTGAGTCGTCGTCCAGTCTAACCCGTCACCTGGCTCGGGGAGCGTCACCGTCGTCGTCACCGTCGTCGGGGCGGTGGGCTCCGAGATGGGCCGAGTCACGGTCGTCGTCGTCGCCATCGTCACCGAAGTGGTTGGCTCCAGCGTGAACGGCGCCTTGCTGAAGTGGACGATGACAGTGCCGGGGGTGGGCTCGACGAAGACTGGACCGTGAGTCGTCGTCGAAGGCCTGGGACGCGAGCCCCCGAAGTCGAGGTGGCACTTCGGGAGCCAGCGGTGGTTGTCGTCCCAGGTGCACCCGAAGTCGAGACCGGGACCAGGCAGGGGGGCAGGGGTCGATGTGTCATTGTTGAGGTGACACATCGAGCGGAACGGGGCAAACTGGAACCTGCAGCCCGCCGCGACTGGCGGGCCGACGACCTCCGCGCCGGAGGCAACGGGTGCTGCTGCGGCGAACCCAGCCAGCAGCAGCGCCCAGGAGAAGAGGAAGAAGGTGAAGAAGAACTTCATGGTGACGGGTGGGTCACCGGGCAACGAGAAAGACGAAGGGCGCAAGAAGAGGCGCAAGAAGAAAAAGAAGACGGAGCAGAAAGCTCGGAACAAGCTCGAAGATGGTGAGCAAAGTCGAGGATGTCTCTTGTTGTTTTGGAAGAGTAGACAACAACAGAACACGATCTCGAAAAGTGGGAGACTGGCTGCCTTTATATATTCCCTCCGAGCTGGCGTTATCCTCAAGATCACGAAAGGCACTTTCTTAGCCTCGTCTCTTGGGCTGACGGTAAACTCTTAGCATGTTGATAGGTTCTGGACGGACCGCTCCTAGCTGTGCCACATTGCCATTTGCTTCCTAGTCGAGCCAGCTGGTGCCTATGTCGATGATGTTGACATGAAGCACTTAGATGCACTGAAGTGCCCGGCTACCTCAGTCTTGCTATATTGTGCGCCTCTAGGAGAAGGCGGCATGATTTTAGCCCGTGACTCCATCTATATACATGAGCGTACGAACAGGATACTTGACTTGATTGAGCAGTCATGACTTGTGCAGTCCTGATGAAGTTGAGCTATGATCTCGTTGGTAGTCTACACAGATTCGTGTTCGCGAGACCATTTGCTCAAGCGTGAGTGATACCGGAGCAACGGCGTCTCCGAAAGATGCACCGTCACCAAGCAGGCTGCTTTTCTCATGTATGTCTAAGGGTCATTACCCAGATCTGACCACCTCAAGATGCATACATAGCATTAGACATGGGATTTCTCTGGTCTGAGTAATACCTAGCATGTGTCTGAGACTGGACGATAGCTCAAGTTCCCATGAGAATAACACTTGTGTGATGGTGGGACAAGCTGGGACATGGCTCCAGTTACAAAGTGCTTATGTATGATCACATCTATGATGCGCATATATATATAACAATGTGAGAAACCATGCAGAACTCGATATTGTCATGGAAGTGAAAAGCACAGATAAAAAGAATGAAAGGACAGAAAAGAGAGAGAAGTGACAAGCATGGACTTTCAGGTTTGAGTACAAGACACAACTTATGCCTTGTTCATCTAGCCAATCATATGTCAAGCCAGACACAAAGTAGCTACAATCAGAGAGTCATCGACGCCTCAAAAGTGCTTGAAAACTGGCCGGGGGGCTCTTAGGTCAGGATCCAGGCACTTATAGAACTAACGCCGGCCCAAAGCGATCAGTAAAGGCCTCAAAGTAGCCAATTAGGGCAGTTTGTCTAAGTATTGCACGTGCAACCCTTTATTTGTTCTGGGGCAGTTGACCAAGGGTTGATGGACCAAGCACCAGTGGTAAAACCTGACATTAATTACAGCAGCATCGACAGTGACCAGATATGGCTGAAGGGCGTGCTGCCCAATGCAAAAGGGGCATGCTGAACTAGCCACAACTAGCCTGGGCTGGGATAGGGAGAAACGAAGATCTTTGTGTGATGACTCAACGGGAAGTGAAGGCGTCTGTCTGTCTGTCCATCTTGCGCGGCAGTGCTGCTCATTTGCGCACTGCTGAGCAGATTCTGTCACCAATCACAAGTTGTTGCTCAGAAGGCCAAAATAATATCATTCCGAGAAAACATTACATAAGCTTGTGTGTCTCCAAATTTCAGTATTGGTTTTTTGGTCATTCCGTTTGTCGAGTGAAAGAGACTTGCTGCAGTCAGACAGACACCTGGCAAGCCAAACGCGCCTCAGTAAAGATGGCGGGCCCTCAGAACTGGACGCACCAGGGTGCAGACATCACATACATATGCTCGACAGACCCAAACATGCTGGACCTTCAAGCCTTGAATGCAGCCCTCGGCTCCGACATGCTCTGGTGGGCGAACGAGCTATCCGAGGGTCAGCTCAATACCATGGTAGACAACTGCCTGATTTTCGGCCTTTACCAGGTCAAAGGTGAGCAATATCAAGTCGCTGCCGACTAGCTGAATGGTTGCACTAGCCAAGTCAGCACCCATCCATTCTATTCGTCCGTTGACCCCGTGGCAGACCCTCAAAATCGTACCATGATCGGTGCTGCCAGGCTCATCACCGACCGCGTCACATTCGGCTATCTGACAGACGTGTACGTGCTGAAGGAGCACCAGCAGAGAGGGCTCGGGACGTTCCTGATGAAGTGCCTGAACGAGGTGTTGGACGGCTGGCCGGACCTCAGGGCCCTGTGGATCCTGTCGAGCAGCCCGGAGAGCCAGAAGCTGTACGAGAAGATCTTTGGCACAGTTGACTTCTTCAAGGAGAACACAAACCCAAACTTGAGGCTGCTGGAGAAGAAGGGACCCAAGATCAACCACTAGGGTCTCAACCCCTCGCGGTCTTGCCATATGCGCCTCCAGCAGCTCTCCGCATCTCGATGGCTCGTTTGTATGGGGGTGCCGTGGGCGGCTGAACAGGATCCAGTGTGACATGGTCTTCCGGTAGTTGGTAAGATGCATCTGAGTCGAAGGCAGATAGATCTCCACAGGCAATAAACGGTGCGATCCATCGCACATCATGCCCATCAGCATCCGTCTCGTCCTCAATCCCGACCTCGACAACGCCGTCCGTCCTGGCCTGAGCCCCGACGTCCGGGGTCCAATCCCAAGAACCAGTCACTGGGTTTTGCATGGTCGTTTTCGCAATGATTGGTAGCTGTGACGTTCTCTCGTTGATCATCTCTGGCAGCTTGTGGCCCACGCCGAGCGGCTCGTCCAAGCTTGCGATGAATCCAGGTGGCGGCTGAAAGTTCAAGCAGACAATGAAGGCCTCGATGCTGCTAGCTCTCGAGGACCTGGGCTTTGCAACGACTACCCGCTCGAAAAACAGCTTCAGCTGAGCGTAGAGAACGTCCACGTTCCTGCCTCTGAAAATCTTGGCCACGAACTTGCCCCCTGGTTTCAACACGCACAGGGCCAGGTTGAGCGCGGCGAAGAGGAGCTGGGATTGGACGTAGATATCCAAATCGTGAAGACCAGTAACGTCTGGTGCGCCGTCGCTAAGGACCAGATCGACCGGGTGAGAGGCCTGTTGGGTCATGCTGTTAGGGTCGTACGCCGGGTCGAGAGTCTTCAGGAGAAGCGGGACGGTCGCTGGGTGCGTGATATCAGCGCGGAGGGTGATGATGCCCGGGAGGGGGCTGATGGGCTGCAGGTCGATTGCAACAATCTTGACATCCCCTCGAGGCTTTGGCGCCTCATCGTTTCCCTCGACAGCATTCTCTGTAAGGTTGGTGCCGGCGGTCTTCTCCGGCGCAAAGACACGCAGCATCTGCTGGCGGAACTGGGCTTCCTTGTCTTGCCATGCCGCCCTGCCGAACTTCTCACCCTTGATGAGAACCCGGGACAGTACCTGCGACCAGCTTCCTGGGGCGGCGCAGAGGTCTACCACGCGCGTGACGTCCTTGAAAAGGTCAAATTCTATTTCGCAGATTGGTCAGTCTGGCTGTGTGATGGCGGCGGTGGTGGTGGTGGTGGCCGGGTAACGAAATTGCGTATATGCCAAAGTGACCCTCGTGAGTAAGTACCTTCATCCAGTTGCAACAGCTTGAATGCGCTTCTGGCGCGCCAGCCTTGCTCTTTTGCTAGCCGATAGTATGCATCACGCTTGTCCTTGGAAGACTTCCCCATCGTAACGGTGGTGGATATGAAACGAGGCTGTAGAAACTTGAGAGGGGAGGTCGAGTCCACCAAAGAGCAGACGCTGTATGAAAAAGACTCCAGCGCCTTTGAGCACTGAAAAATCCGCTGGCAGGGGGTCCGCTGTAGGGCCTGCATCGATAAAGTATAGCTTGGCGCGGGTGGTTTCTTGGGCCCACTTTATTTTTTTACAAGCCTACAATGTAGATTTTTTGCGACGTCAATCCCCTCCGCATCATCACACTCGCAACGCCCACTAGGCGAAAAAAGACTACGAATAGAGACGTGCAGGACGCCCAAGGCACGATGGTCGACAATACGAAGAAAAGAAAGCTGGCAGGAGCAGCAGCCGTCGCAGCACCCTCCAAGAAGCGAAGAAAAGGCGCGGTCGGACAAAAGAAGAGCGCGCCAGCAGCGCCCGCGAGACCAAAGCGAGCCGTCGACGCCAACAAGCTGCCATGGAAGACTGTCGATATACCCGAGATGTTCGACGATGCCGAGGGCTTCTTCGGTCTCGAGGAGGTCACGGGCGTCGACGTCGTGCGCAATGGCAACACAATCAAGTTTGTTGCCGCCGTGGACCCCGACGAGGACGGTGATGAAGAGTTTCAAGGTTTCGATGATGAGCCTGGGGAGACGAGCAAGGCTGGAGACGAGCCCGTCGAACCCGATGCCGAGGTGAAACCAAAAGCGAAAAAAGCAGACAAGAAGCAGCAGGCAACAAAGGAGAAGAAGGAGAAAAAGCCGAAAAAGACAGCGGGAGCAGCGCGACCTGAGGCTGATCCGGAGCTGGAGAGCAATGTGTTCACGACGGTCGGCGATGTGGCGGCAGAAGATGCAGCCGAGGATGTCGACATGTCCGCCTGGATGCCTCTAGAACTGTCGTCCCGTATGCTGTCGTCACTCGCAAGGCTCAAATTTACAAAGCCATCCGATATTCAAGCAGCTGCTATACCCAAGATCCTCGCCGGCCACGATGTAATTGGGAAGGCCTCGACTGGATCTGGAAAGACGCTGGCTTTCGCGATACCAATAGTGGAAGCCTGGTTGCTAAGACGAGGAGAGGGCGATTCAGACGATGATAGATCACCCGTCGGTCTGATCATGTCACCAACTAGAGAGCTGGCCCACCAGCTTACGAACCACATTAAGGAATTGTGCGCCGGTCTGCCCACTGCACCGTATGTCTGTTCGGTCACCGGGGGATTGTCGGTGCTGAAGCAACAGCGACAGCTGGAAAAGGCAGACATTGTGGTCGGAACTCCAGGTCGTCTGTGGGAGGTGTTGAGCTCGAGCAGTGCGTTGCTGGACTCATTCAAGAAGGTCAGCTTCTTGGTGGTAGATGAGGCGGATCGTCTCCTCACAGAGGGACACTTCAAGGAAGCCGAGGAGATTCTCCAGGCGATCGATAGGATCACGGTGGACGAGGACGACGACGAGCCCGAGCTATTCCCAAGACAGACCCTTGTCTTCTCTGCGACATTCAACAAGGGGCTCCAGCAGAAATTGGCCGGCAAGGGGAAGTTTGACTTGATGAGCGATGCGCAGTCTATGGAGTACCTCCTGAAGAAGCTCAACTTCAGGGACGAGAAGCCAAAATTCGTCGACGTGAACCCGGTGTCACAGATGGCTCAGGGCCTCAAGGAGGGCCTGGTAGAATGTGGTGCAATGGAAAAGGTAAATCCCTCCTCTTCCTCCTCCTCCATAACTTTGAGATCCGGGTCGAGTCGCTGAATCTGCTACACTAGGATCTCTACCTCTACTCCTTACTACTCCTGCAATCCACACAACGCACATTGGTCTTTACAAATTCCATCAGTGCTGCCCGACGCCTCGTACCCATGCTCCAAAACCTCAATCTCCCTGTGCACGCCCTCCACTCTCAGATGCCTCAGAAGGCTCGACTCAGATCCGTCGAGCGCTTCACAGGCGCAAAACCTGGAACGGCATCCATCCTTATTGCTACAGATGTAGCTGCCCGCGGTCTCGACATTCCGGGCATCGAGGCCGTCATTCATTATCATGTTCCTCGTGCCGCCGACGCCTACGTCCACCGCTCCGGCCGCACTGCAAGAGCAGACAAGTCCGGTCTCAGCATTCTGCTCTGTGCGCCTGAAGAAGTCGTTCCCACCCGAAGGCTGATTGCCAAAGTGCACGCCTCCGCCAAGTCGCCTTCTGGCGCCAAAAAGACGGACTTTTTCGTGCAGACCATCGACTTGGACCGACGCCTCGTGAACCGCTTGAAGGAGCGTGTGACCTTGGCGAAGAAGATCGCCGATACGCAGCTTGCAAAGGAGAAGGGCAGCAAGGAGGACGACTGGATGAAGAACGCGGCAGAGGAGCTTGGTGTTGACTATGACAGCGATGACATGGAGCAGATGGGCAAGTGGGGCGGCCGGGGCAGCGGCAGGAAGGCAAAGCAGGATGAGGCGAGGGGTCTGACCAAGGCAGAGGTTGGCGTCTTGAGAGCGCAGCTGAAGCAGCTGCTGTCCAAGAGGGTCAACACTGGTGTCAGTGAGAAGTACATCGCTGATGGCACCGTCGATATGGACGAACTACTCAGGGGTGCTAAGGGCGATTTCCTCGGCAAGGTGGATGGTCTGGAGCTTGATGACTGAGTTCCTCAGCTCACATGAGAAGTGATCAAAATCTAATTCAATATTCAATACCTAGCACCAACTATCTGTATCGGGATTCTCTTCATCATTCTGTCATTATGGATTGTTCGTTCTAGCCCGGTTCAGGCTTTCTGTGCGAACGCTCAGAAACCCACAATCAGCACAATGGTTGCTCCTAGCACCTCAGGAGCAATCATGTTCATCCGTGTCTCATAAGGCCATGAGAGAGAGCTTATCAAAATGAACACCCGGTAAGTCTGGAGTGGTACTGGTCCTATCTGAGCTTTGATGCAAGTACTCTATGAGGGCGAGTGAGTCGCTGGCCCACGTTATTGGCAGGCAAGAGCAGTCTATGGCAGTAGATCATAGACTCAGCTGCTCTGCCCGCTAGCCTTTCTCTTCTTTTTATCCCTCTTCAGTGCACCCTCAATGCAGGCCTCCCACCAGAACTGGCTCATAATTAGATGTTGAGGAAAAAGACAATCAAGAACGTCTCAGAACTGGCCATTACCACCTAACACCATGCTCCTTGTTTGACAGCTAACTTATGCTTAGTCTCATGACCAAGCACATCAGGAAGACCACGAAATGAATAAATACTGCTGCCCAGCCCAGCCCCATCGCCACAGGCCCGAGGCTTGTCTTGACAGCCCCGTCTGTCAAGACCGTGACCATCGTTGCCGTCCCTGAACTGGCCAGATGTTGCCAAAAGACGGATAGCAGAGCCATTATGGCAGCTCCGAGGGCAACATAGATTGTCGCATCCAATCGAGGTAGCACATGACGGCTGTATTGTCTCCAGTCAATATCGCTGTTTCCTGCCCTGCTGGACGACCGCTCGCTGGCTTCAGACACTGCTGGCATCATCGCCTCCCTCGCAGGCCTTATGATCATCAAAAGGCAGAAATACACGAAACTACAGGCCACTGCTATGAACCTGATAGCGGCGTGGGATGTGTCAGATATATGTGCCTGTGATAGTTATCGACGAAAGTGGCATGTCATAGTTCGGGGGCGCTTACATCAGTCCGTCAAACACGACCTCGTCTCTGAAGCTTTTTCCAATACCAACAAGGCCAAGTGGATCATATGTGGTTGTCGCATTGGCTGTCGTGGGTACCTCAGAGACTCTGTTGATGATGGTGTTGAAATCCGGCGAACATGACCAACCCGAGGGCAACCTGACACAAGCCCCGATGAATCCCACGCGTACTTCGAGTGGGTGAGTGGTGTTGCCGACCACGGATGCGAGCAGCGCTGAGATGTTACTATTAGGTGTGTTTTCGGGACTTTTGTACGACAGTGAGAGCAGATAAATGTCGCGGAGTCTCTGCACGACACAACCGGCAGAGATGAGTGCTAAGAGTAGAGTCTGAGTTCAGTAACTACGGTACGTGGTTCTTGATCATTTGATGACCAGAGGATTGTTATTCACGGGTCAGGTGTCACCGACTCACAGAAGAAAACGATCCCAACCGCGCACAAGATCATCAAGACGTGGTGATAATAGACTCTAGGCACAAAACTTTTCCATGCCGGTGTGGCTCCATTCGTTGAGATAGTCGTTGCGTTGGATCCCCGAGAGGATCGAGGCGGCCTCGAGTTCCTCGATGCCTGGAACCTGTCTGATCTCTGCGAGGGGCGTACCCTATCTGATCTGGTTGAGGAAATTGTTGCCTGTGACCCTCGCGAGGAGTTGTTCCTCTTCGACTTCTTTGGCGACTTCGAGGCAGGTAACCAGCTGAGCATACCACTAACAGCCATTTCGGATAGATATGGGAGGATATCAGTGAGAGAAGTTAACAATCCGATGTTCGTCGAGACAGTGCGTGCATGATGATGTCTTGTTTGTGGACTCGGGACTCCCAGCTGGCAGCTCAAATGTTCATTTTGAGAGGCGCAAGGTAAAGAAGGGGGGGGGGGGAGGGACCACCCCACCACCCTAGCTATGCATGCAGGACTTCGCTTGCGTTTTCGACAAGTGGAATAATATATATGATAAGGTTGCGCTTGGGAATCGGTAAGCGCTTGTGATCCTAGGCAGCCTGAACCACTAAGAAAACTTCTTGATGGGCAGCTGGATCTCCACTGAATCCTACTGTAACCCAATGGAAGGTGTTCAGCCGCATCCAGGCGTTATTCAAGCAGAATAATGGCCATAATCTGCCCTCCCCCCCCCCTCGCTGTCCGCGACTCGACTTTCCAATGGCATCTGGAAATTTGTTACCTTCACCGTCTGACTCTTCCCATCGATGACGATGAGTGGATTAGGTCAATCGCTGCGACAGCTGTGGTCAATCAATGATACGAGCGAAGTCAGTTCAGTGGAAGGACAACCAGCTGATAATGAGCCGGAGGTTGTGCCGGCTCCATTGGCAAAACATGCAAGCCCAGTTGAGGTCGAGGAGGGGGGACGATCTGGCTCAGCCAGCAGAACAGCATCTCTCGCCAACAGAGCCCAACGAAGATGTCGGCTTGTGGACGCCTTTACATGTTGCCGTTGAGTCTGGAGATAAGGAACTTGTCCGGAAATTGATGGAGAGGGGCGACGCCCTGGAGGCCGCTGCTGCAGATGGCAGAAAGCCACTTCTGCTCGCTGCAGAAAAGGGATTTTTGGATATTGTCGAGTTATTGGCAACAGGAGCATCCATCGAATCTGTCAACGAGACAGAGCAGTCGACGGCTCTGATCCGGGCATGCGAGCAAGACTGTGTTGCAGTGGTCAAATTCCTCATCGAGAAGGGCGCGAACATCGAGGCTAGACGCATGGATGGCCAAACGCCTCTGCTCATCGCTGTGTCGTCACAAAACAAAGACCTCGTGCAATATCTTTTACACCACGGGGCAGATAAGACGGTAGAGTCAGAAGACGGCAAGACGGCCGAGGACCTCGCCAAGGACAACGAGGACCTCCTCAGGATCCTCAGGCAAGATTACTTACTTCAGGGCCCAGAGATTGGACCTAGGAAGAGTGAGCCAGAGTTGCGGCCGAAAAATGTGGGCTTCCCTAAGAAGCCCAGAGGCCAGAGCAGGCAGCTCGCTTGTGAATCGATACAGGCGGTGGTTGTCCAATTTTTCATCGGACAAAGCGAGCAACGCTCCCAGCCAGTCCTGATCTCTATAGATGAGCTCATATACGGCAAAGGACCGGGCGCGCTCTTCAGCGGTCCTCCGAAGAGTCCTCTCAGCCCTACCGCCAGTTCCCCAGGACCAAAGACTACGAGGGGGGAACCAACCTTCACCTGGTATCATATTCCGGCAAACAATGTAAAACAACATTTCCTCTTGTGTCCTCTCTGATTTGGGTTCAGTTACTGATCTGGCCGCCCCGAACAGATGGCATGGGTAACAGTAAGTGAAGTCCTCAGTGAGGAAGTTAATCATCGATGAAGAAATTGTGATAATTAACAGGAACTAGGATCTCATCACTCGCTTGCTTGCTGAGAGAAAACCCAATGCCACGATGCCAGACGACGAGTTCCGATCAAAACTAGGACTAAGTCCGATCAAAGGACGTGGCACACGTCAGAGGGCCGGTGGATTTTCCTACATGAGACCACTTTCCAGGTCTCCCAAGGTTGGCAGTCACTGTGAATACTGTTACCTATACCATCGCCGAGATGCTAACCCCGTTAATCCAGACAGATCCGGCCATGTCATGGGAAAACAGAAGAACGGAGCAGGCTGTCTCATTCGTAAGACATAAATTATGCCTTGCGGAACACTACCGAGTGGAACGTGACGGCTAATTCAATAACAACAACAGATTCCATATCTCAATTATGAGATATTCAGAGATCACAAACAAGCGATTCAAGAGGCAGAACTCCTCAACCCGAGGAAAAGAACTCGAGGACCCATGAAAAATACTACTCTTTCGGGCATGTTCAAAGTTCGAGGTGCCTCGCATCCTCCGCCGCCGCCTTTTCCTACGCCTCCTCCTCCTGGTATGAATTGGCGCTCATTTTTACCACCTGGTCAACCACCACCTGGTCCACCACCACCTGGTCCACCACCACCTGGTCCACCACCACCTGGGATCGTTGTGAGGCCTCCTCCGCCTCCAGCCGCAAGCACTCGCCGGCCAGAACAGTCTTCCATGTCTCCCACCCCACATCCTCTTCCTCTTACATCAACCGGAAACGCTCCACCTCCGGCCACGAATGCTAGCCTCAGGGTCCGAGGGGGGTGGCGTGGAGCGTGGAACAAATGATGTCCTACCTAAGCTAGCAAAAGCTCACACAAATACAAGGCTCACATACTTCTTCCCCGGCCACGTACGCGCTAAACAATCCAAGAAGAAGGCAAAGAAGGGACTCATGGAGATCTTACAACCCGATTATGAGAGAGCTAGAATCCCCCACGTGAGCCTCATGCGCGGCTACGGAGTTCCCGAGGACAATGGACAAATACCATACCAGCCACGGAGGACCCTCGATCAATATTTCTATTCTCACCTCGAAGACATTTCTCGCCGCGACCAAGATCAGGTGGTGTATCGCTACACTAAAATGGACCCATCTCCCAAGATCTTCATGGTTGATCAGATGTGGCTGTGGGTTATCAATGGAGGTACGAGTGCCGTTGATATACCTATAAATCGGCCTCGGGTGCCCTAGCACTAAGCTTTTGCTAACCCATTCAATCACTCGAGTAGACACTCTAATCACCTGCCTTCCTACTCGGTGGAATAATGATATTGCCAAACCTACTACGTCAGCGACAAGGGCAATAATACCTGAAGATGACATACTACTACAGGGCCCATCAATCCAGCCACCAGGACCAGCGTATGAGATGTTTGCACCTTTTTTCATGACTCCGGCTCATGAAAGCTCGAATCAAGATCCCAATATCCCAGATATTGTAGAGGGCATCGAGGTCGAGCCAGCTGAAGAAAAAGACTTGAATGTGGCTCCTAGACCTCAAAGTCAGGGGAACTCCGGCGCAGACCCCATGGATGTCCAGCACAGAATCATGCGTCATCTCAAAGAAACAGCAAGAGAGCCTGTTACATCCATATATGACTTGGCCGGGCTCATTGCTACCTGCTGTGTTTCTGTCTTTGACGAGAACCAGATCCCCGAGGAGATGCAGTTTTTCGACTTTTTCGAGCGCTCGATCGGCAGCATTGTAAGTGCACAACCAAGAAACAATTTAAACCTCATACTAACCAGCTCCTGCATGGGAATTAGATCGAGGAAGCGACGCAAAGCCTCTACAATTTCAAGAGAGAACTGAGCCGCAACCCTTACCACCACGACGAAGAGCCGACAGATGAAGATCTCAACATCTCGACAGAAATCGATCTACTCGTCGAGATAGAAGACGTACAGGATGAGTTGCGGATCTTGAAACTGGTCCTGAAAGACCAGAATATGGCCGTGCAGCAGCTCGACTCTATCCTCGTGCAGGGGCGAAAGAAGCTTGGCCTTGGTCACCAGGACAGCGACGAGGTCCGTTCTGTGATAGACCTGAGCTGCCCTGAACATCACCTAGACCGCATAACAGAGATGGAAAAGCTAGCCAAGACGGCGCGTGATTCGGTGAGTGAAGTTAACCTGACAAAATCAAGTCAAGACCTAATTGCTCAAGTCACTGGATCATACTTGACCGCTTTGGTGCTGTTAGGCACGATGATACTGAATTGCTGGCAGCTCAAACATCTCATCGACCTGAAGCAGAAGCAGGCCAATTTTTCCGAGGCTATATCTTCGCGTATATTAGCAAGAGACACGGTCAAGAACACACAAGTGCAGATCCAACAGACCAAGGAGATGAATAAACAAGCAGAAGAGACTGCTAGGCAGGGCAAGATCCTCATGGTCTTTACTGTCGTCACAATCATCTTTGTACGTCGGTCCAACAGTTTTGAGCTAAAGAGAAATCACCCCTCTTCCCCATGTCCCCACCCTACCATTCCCTTTCGCTGAAGGGATGACCAAGGATATCAGTTTGCGGACAACTCACTAACCAGTCCACAGCTGCCATTATCATTCATGGCGGCTTTCTTCGCCATCAACATTGATGTCTTTCCAGTAAACGAGGCTGGAAAGCTTGAACTGGGCTACATTCTCAAATACATGCGTAAGTCTCGGGCATCATGTGTGGCGTTATCCATATGTCACTCCAGTGTCGAACCTTTTCAGATCGGTGCCATCATCCTCGCACTTCTTTATCCGATCACAACTACTAACCATGAATCAAACCATCTTTTAGTGAGCATCAGCCTCGCCCTCGCTATCCCCTTCGTTCTGCTCGTGCTCAGGATCGACGACGTGAAGCAGATGAGTAAGGATACTCGTGGTGGGATCCGCAAAGCCCTGCACTCCCCACGCCTTTTACCACTCCTCGCTTACAGCACTCTGGGTATAATACTTGTTGTGGTGCCGTCCACCATCTGGACCTCGACGCTGGCTACTACAGCCAAGGTCGCAGTCACCGTTTGCCTCGCGCTGGCCGTCTTGCTCGTCGTTCTTGGTATGGGCATTAGAAGATTGATGCTGATTGCGACATACACCCCGACGGTGACCAGTACCTCAGCGGACAGGGTATATATATATGAATGAAATATTGATATGGTTAGGGCAGGTTTCAACATAAGCATTATATTCGGTATGGCTTCGAAAGGATGCACATGGCTGGAAATTTCCAGGGTTGTCACGAGTGATACCCTCAGTCTACGCTACGCTTTTTAATAACCGCTCGTGATTGCAAGACGTGTGCTCTCGTTTCACCTCTCGGGCTTCAATGAAAATCAGCGACCGCAAGTATCCAGCTGCTTCACAAGCGTCTTGGGCTTCGCAGGCGACTCACCCACCCATCAAGACATACCATCGCGACTTTTGTTTATTTATTTTCCTCTCTCTCTTTCTCTGTTTGGCCTTCCATCACGTATCCAACAAACACCGGCAAGTCATGCAAACAGTATGAGGCTCTATATCGCATGATCAAAACCGCTATCAAGAGCCATGTGAGTAGAGGGTTTAGCAGCACCGTCAGCTTCCAGAGAAAATCACACCTTTTCAGGCATCATGTAGTCCCTCCAACTTCAAAAGACAGAAATCAAGGGGCTGCGGCAAGGCCCTACTAAGCCAGTGACGCGCGGTGGCTACATGTAAACAAATCCGCTGCAGCGCGCTCGGCTCAGCTGGTCGCCGATCGCTGTCGATTGTGCAACACCAGCGGCTCCTCTGGCGCCGTCTCACACTACCATGATGTTCTGAAGAAAGCCCATTCGCCGTCTTTGTTGCCTATCTGCTCGTGCTAGGAAACCGTGTGGCATCCATAAAACCACGGGCATCGGTGAGAGCTCACCCGATGTCGTACCGGGAGAAACCAACATGGTGTGTATGATGACAGGGCTCTCGCTCCGAGCACTGCGAGAACTCACCTGTCGTAGACAAGACCGGCGCGGCAAAAGGAGGAAAAGTCTCGCATCATCAAACCCGTGTGGCTGCCAGCTGGATGAGTGAGACGTGACTTGGAACCAACATCGCGTCATCAAACACTGGGACCCACCACTCCTTCTCATCCGACGGGACGTTACAAACACAGATCGGTCAGATTATCTTTTGATCAGCTGGTCAAGTTTTCCTCTTTCCTACAGAGAAATATTCCCGGTCGGGGACGGAACGTGTGCAGATAAGACATAATTCAATACGCAACATTGGGGGACAGAGTCGATTCCTGTGCGCGCAGAAGGCTCTGTGTCAGCTGATACTCATCTCCTCTTCTGTCAGATTACTTCCCAGACGGTAGCCAGATCATGACAGAGGTCTCACGCCACTTTCAGTAGCCCGAGGCAAGTCGTGGCTTTGATGACACTTTTGAAGTGGCCACTGCAGTATGGTTCGCGCTGTCATATGACAGCGGTCGTAAATAACGCCCCAAGGATTTTCCCAGAGTAAAGGCTGATAAGGACATTGAGACTCCCGCCATTGTTTTGTCCTAACAGCTACATGTATTGTGACATGGCGTGGAGGACATCTTCTGCTTCGACTGCGATGTCAGGGAGTGATAGAAGGAGCAGGCCAATAAACACGCTGTGAAACGAATTGATATAATCAGCCAGCAGAAGCTTTTCGTGTAGCCCAATAGTCAAAGTCAGTCAGTACCATTCTTCTACTTTGCAGAACCGATTCCACAAAAGTCAAGTCTCGTTATAGGATAGGAAAGCGATCAATATATAGTTTATCATTGGACTCTTGACTGGCTACTATTATTCGAGTTTGTGGGCTACTTAAACGTCTATCTTCGGTACTGCAGCACAAACCGTTTCTCCCAAGTATGTATCTCAGTCCTGATATAATGAAATAACGATGAAGTTCAACTTCAGATATCTTGGAGGGTGTGGCAATCGGATAGAGAAATGATAGAAAATATGAGTCTTGCCTAGTTGTCTTCAAACGACCAAGCGATTTGTCAACACGCCAGGAAACATCGCTCTTAACTGACTGGATGTTTCAAGACATTCCTGGATCACCAATTAATAAATCACAAACTCTTCTCGAGTATCACGAGGTCCCTAAAGCCTTCCTTGAACTTCTGAGACTGCTCCGAAGTTGGCTTCGGGAGCGGGCTCCTGCAATATCCACCATACCCACTCCACACACGCAAGCCTTCCTTGGTGCCCACAACGCCGTTCTGAATGGCGGCCCAGTCTCCTGCAGCAACCACAGCTTGCATCTCTTGGGCTTCAGCGAGGCTGCCAGAGTTGAAGAGCTGCATTGTTTTGATGCAGGCCTTGGGGGAGATATTGGCCAGGCCTGCCAAGATGCCGTGACCACCCGCGACGAGGGCCTGAATGGTGAAGTCGGCAGATCCGGCGAGGACGAGAAAATCAGGCCGCTGGGGGTCGTGGTTCTTGCTCAGCTTCTTGGTGGCGGCAGCCACTCGTGCCAGCTTGCCCGTGTTGCCGCAGGTGAGCTTAACGCCCACGATGTTGGGGTGTTCTGCCAGCTTGGTGATGACATCGGACGAGAGGTCCACGCCGCCGGCACCACCCGGAAAGTTGTAGATGATGATGGGAATAGGCGAAACGTCGGCCACCGCGCGGAAGAAATCCAGAATCGTCCCGGAGGCTGGGGCGAACAGAGATGAGTAGTAGGCAGGAGGCAGAACCAAGGCGTAGTCACCCCCTGCTTCCCACGCCTCAGTGCAGAGCTGCACAGTCTCTCGCACGCTCTGGGATCCGCAGCCCACGATGATGGGCATGGATGAGAAACCAGCATCGTTCAAGGCCTTCCGCGTGGTAGCTGTGACCAGGGACCTCTCGGCATGGGTGAGATGGACAGCCTCTCCGTTTGAGCCCTGCGTGGCAAGCCCTGTCACACCTGCACGAGCTAGACGCACAGCATGGCTGGCAATGGTAGCCACATCAATGTCCTCGGTGTCTTGTTCGAAAAAGCACATTGTGGGAACATAGATGCCGGGGACCAGCGGCCGGCTGAGATGCCAGTCATTGTCCGCTGCTGCATCGCTCTCGAAGGAGCTGCTCAGGGACGAATCGGAAGTTGCCGGGCCAAGGTTGTTGGGAGGTGCACGGGTTGTCGACGAGCCGGCAGGACGTGTGATGCCCCTGTTGAAGCCAGACGCGTAGCTGCCGGCAGGTGGCGCATCAAGATGGGGAGCCATTATAAACCTGAGGGTGGGAAGAGAGATGGGAGAACCACGGATAGGGTATGGTCGGTAGCGTGGGATGATATGCAGAAGCGGCAGTAGGGGACAGGTGAGGCGTGGGCGTGGGATAAGATGGTGGGAGGGGGATAGAGAGCAGGAGCTGGGTAGGCGACCTGGGGATATTTTATACTTACCAGGAGACGGGGCGGTTGTGCCGCAAAAGAATCTGACGTGGACTCCATTCTCTCCTTCTCTGTGTCCCTCCTTTTACTCAGTCTTATTCATCGGGAATCCGAGGCGTGCTCGGTGCTTCTGAGCAATCCCACTTTGCCTGACCCGGGGTCAGACGCACACCTATTGGACGTTCGAGGAACGGACGGAAATATACTGGGCTGAGAACGACGTACATAGTACGAGGTACGTAGCATTTAGTGCGCAACCAGGGCTGCTGAAGTGCTGCCTCATCAGACATGCGGTAGCTGCCAGGGTCCAGCGAGGGAGTTTGTCGATTTGGGGTTACAGTGATTGTTTTCTGGATACTTTTCTGGATACAGTGCGGGAATCTAGCCGGGAACAGAGAAGAGGCTGCCTGGGCTGCGCAGTCATGTGCAGTGAGGATCATGGGCAGGGGGTTCCCCAGCCTCGAGAAGACTAAAAAGTGGCTCTCGTGGGGGTTAGTCTGAGGGCCGCCGTCCGTGGAAGCCACAAATAACTTGGGGCGTCGTTTGTCTAGCTGGCCCTTCTTGCTGCTGTTGTCATAGCCACGCTTTCATGTATTGGCCGTTATACTCTAGCAAGTCAGCTCCGTCCATCCATCCGCCCGACTCGGTATTCGCTCGCGGTCGCCGCCGTCGTCGTCATCGCCGTCGTCGTCACGCCCTGTGGTCTCGAAGCCTGTTGCCAGGAGAGGGGCTCTCCTTGCAAGGTCCATCGCTATTGTCAGGGCACGTCCTGGCCCGTCCAGCTTGCAGGTATTAGCAATGCAATCCGGGGATCAACGGACCGTGTGTGGGTGTGGATGTCGTTGGTGGGCTCGACGGCAACGACAGGATCTGAATGTCTTGTGATCCGCTGTGACATCGGACTCGGCAGTGCCTTGGAAGATCGATCCACAGGCGGGAATGAGTGGTGCCAAGTGTGCAGCCACATGGGCACACTCCTCGAGGTCGATACCCGCCCCGTGTCATGTCTGATGGGTGAGCACGCCGGTTCTGACACGTCTGACCAGAATCAGAAGGGGCGGCACATGCTGAACGGCTCGGGCATACCGTTTATAGACATGTGCCGCCTCGATGAGCATCCGATATCGCCAAGCTCCTCTTGAGCCACCAGGGCTGGGTTCTTGTCAACCCCTCCCCCCTCACCCCCTTCATTTCGCAGCAGGTGGGCGGGAGTCGTCGGGAGGCCCTGGGCGCAGGGTGAGGCTGCTCGATTATCGCGAGGCTGCCGAGGTCGAGGGGCTCCGCACAAGGGAAGCTGGGTGGCCAGCTTGCTGACAGGCAATTGTGCAGGTGTTTTCAGGTTCAATGAGTAATGAGATGAGCGGTGAGGCGGTAGGCGAGTCAATATCTGGCTGTGTTAAGTACCTTTGCCCCTCCCTTACAGCTCGTGCTGCCATCCACTCGGTCCGTCCGTCGATTCATCCAGCCAGCTCGTGCTTGTTTGCGTGCTGCAAGAGCCACGCGATTCGGACCTACTGCAACGAGTCGCGAGCTGCACACTACCAAAACGGTCGCAGGCGTGACGCGGGCAAACAATGGTTGCTGTTCTCTGGTGGTTCAAAGGATGGGATCGGCACTGAGGCTACCTGAAACCGACGCCTCTTCCGGACACATTTTCCGCAGGGTTGGACATGTGAGCTACCGGGCCGGTGTTCTATGCGTTGCGTTATGCCGTGGTCTTTTTTTTGGGGGGGGGGTTTCGATGGGGCGGTTTGGGTGTGTGTCAAGTTAGGTGAGAAGGAATAGTAATGCTGCTGACAGAAGGTGTAGACTGACCTGACTGGTCAATTGGTTCTGCTCGTGGCCCCCGGGTTCAGGGATGTTCGTGGTCAATTCGTCCAAGTTGACCCCAAGTGGACCTCAGAACCGCCGCTTCCCGTCTTTGGCAGGAGATGTACAGTGTGACTCTGGACCTCGCTGGTGGTCAGTACTATAGGGAAGCAAGAACGAGCAGTAGAGGCTCCTGCCGCCAGCTACAAAGTACTATGGGCTACTAACACAGACTGTGCCACAGCGTACTATGTATAGGGGGGGCCTGAAATGGTTGCAGCGCTGCACAGTATCTTGTACAGTAGTAGTAGTACACACACCCGATCCTCCATGGTCCTTTCCACCAACCTGGCCCTCCATCTGCTCCTCCTCTTGCTCCTCCACCAACACCACCACCACCACCAAGATTCTCATGCCCATGCCCATGCCCAGTGGCCGTGCCCACCACACCGACACCCCTCTTCACCATCCACTGACCCCCCTCTCCCTGTATTTTCTGTCCGTATCAACGATGAACCCTGCTATACGAATTGCCATCATCATTCCCATCAAGGTTTGCCATAGCAAAGGTGCTGAGCGTCCAGCTGATCATGGTCAAGAAAAGCTGAGGATGCCGTCAGCCGACTGCTTGCCAATTTCTGACGTGCTGCAGATCGTCTTGCGTTTCCGTCGCGCCCTGTTCTGTGCCTGATAGGGCAGACAACGCTCCAGAGGGCCCCAATATTACCAGACTATAGTTACACCGCCCCCACCATGCGCACGGGCAAATTGCCACATGCTCTCCCAAGCGTTATGACGAGAAACTGTCCGCTCGTGCAGCACACCATCATCGTCCACGCGAGGAGGAGGGTTCAGAGTCACATATCTGACATCAGGGTCAGGCACGCCATGCACTACCACCCGAAGCCATGCAGACGTGCCATCGAGTTGCAGTCTGGGCTGCGTTCCGTGTCCACCACGCCCGGGCAGAAGCCTGGCGCGCACACACCCGCCTCTTCGGGCTCCGCGCACGCGTCCCACAGGCTGTTCGATGCCCCTTTCCATCCCATACTCGACGATACTACAAGTTGCTCGCCCGGCTTCATGCATGTTGCAATTCGAGAGGACTATTTCGCCCTTTGTCCAACAGAGATGGGACGGGGTAGTCCCCTAGGCTGCTACTCTCCACTCAGATTTACCGTCGGGTCCCGAGGGCTAGGCTACTAAGCCTCACGACTTGGTGTCTAGAGGGGAGGGACACCGAGCGGCCGATCGGACATTTCTCCGAATCGAATCATCACTGCATCTGCGCTGCGTTCCCGCCCTTGATTCTCAGCATGAGCAGCGCTGCGATGGTCGTACTGTTTGGCTGGGGGAGAGAAACTTGTGCCGTCAGGACACCCTGGCCCGCAAGTCAGAAAAAGGGCCAGGTGATCACTTTTGGGGAACTTGTGTGCAGATACCAGCGGCTGGGCGGTGCCAATAATAGCATCCCTTGGCTTCAAGGACCGGCAAAAAAAAAAAAGTATGTACGACTTGTGTCAGTTCTGTCCCCCCACACGATATCGTGAGGCATCGTCGCGCCTCGAGGTGCCCATCAGGGGTGGCATGACCCATCCGTACTGTGCAGGAGTCTACTATTACAGTATGGAGACAACCCCGCGGGCCCACCAGATCTGTCAAGGACTCCAAGGTATTCCGTATGGCATTAACAGTCAAGCGCTCTGCGGGGCACCATCCACTTCCTACAAACCCGGAATAGACGATGTGCATGCGACTGGACGCACACGGGCCGGAGCAGCACCGAGGTCGAAGCCAGACTCTTGACTGGCTGCTCGTGCTCGTGGCAAAGAGACACAAGAGGCACGTGTATCTCTCAGACCCGACGTCGAATGTTCGGGCGTGGCACCAAGGGCGGCAAGGGCATGCAATAGAAGCCCATTCGAACACATCCACCCCTTCTTCTAGCCTGGGTTCGGATCCGACAGCGCGGCTCTGGCTGACTGGACCGTGGGGGTCAGTCAGGCCTCGTGTGGGATGATCGACAGCCTCAAGATCTGCGTTCGCCATTGTTCCAACGCCAATCCCTGCACTTAGAGCGATGCCGGTAATCTCCCGGTTCGAGACATGTATTACATACCTAAGTGCCACCGCGCGGCATATACTGTATGTGTCTACCTGATTTGGTATGCTGCTGATCTTCACATGCGTCTTATACTATTACACAGTATTCAAGGGTGTATACGTGATTGCGAAAACAAGATCAGATTGGCTGTCGCAGATTCTGAACCGACCGACTCGATCCACGAGACTCCGCCGGATCGCATCCGTCCATGGTCCTCCCACCACGGCACAAGACCCCCTCCTCATCATACGAGCATCCTACGAGCCACATGGCCATCCAACAACTTGTTACGTTTTTATTTGCTCACCTGCCGTTGGTCCGCCTATCCTTGCATGCATGCAGAACTGCGTTGCGCTCTGGACAACACATCACTGGGGGCCTTTGGGTCTCCTTGTCGACCTTTGGGGTGGTAATACTGTGCCAAGGTCACAGCCGGCGGCTACCTCCAGCCCTGTCACGGCACACATTTTACAAAACCAGAATCTGCATACCGAAGCCGGCGGATCTCGGAGGATTCGGCACAACGGTCATCTTCCCGTTCTGTTCAAATATGTCACCAAATGATACGCTGCCGCTCCTTCTACTCGCATGGCAATTGTTACCAATTGAGAAATAACAGCCGACCTGCATCAATTCTACTGTAAACGCCGGTCAACTCCGCCGGACATGACGCCGGATGGCCGGGTGCTGCATTCCGTTCCAAGGGGGAAGGGAAGAGAGCCAGGGGGGGGGTGCTATCCCAGCACATGCACTGCCTGCGTCCTGCCTCTAAAGGCCGCTCACGCTTGCGCAGCGTAAACATCTCGTGCCACCCCTCGGAGATTTTGGAATGTTCTGTGCGCCTTCTATGTGAAGGGTAGGTTGCGGTTGGATGAGCAGATCGCTCCTCAAACCCTCACCGACTCTACTGAAATGCTTAGTACGATCGTATTGGACCTCGCCGCCGACCACCTACTTGTCTCGATGCAGGAGGTGAACTCCAGCTCCTAGCATGCTGGAAGCGGAGAGCCGATGGCTGTATTCACCGAAATACCCAGTGGAGACAATCTCACTTCATTCTTCTCTTTTCCCCCTGCAATTCCGGCTCGGTCGGTCGACTCAGGCCTGCACGGACAACGTCTTGGCACCTCAGCTATTGCCACGATCTGGCTTACATGCGGCAGGTCACACGAAATCATGTACAAGTCGAAGGTGGCCAGCCCGTGATCACTTGCAGAGGATCGGGGAGGGCGTACGTTGTATCGCAGCTCACCGGTTGCATGCATGCACTACTGACCCAAACAGGACGAGAAGGTCGAGCAGCGCCGCTAGCCTCGATGGCGCTGTCGAAACTGGGCAAAAATAAGAAACACAACGTAGTGAAAAGGATCTGGATCCTGTACATGCGATGCAATGCATTCCTAGTCTACCCATCGGTACATATACGAGCCATCCAACAGAGCCGAGACAGAATACTGAGGTCATGGATTCCGCCATTTCGAGACCCAGGACCTGGTCTAGACCTCGAGCCTAGAAGGCGATAAGCCGTTGTATGATTAAATTTGCACAAGTCATCAAGTTTCCACAATGCAAGATCCTGGTGCTGCTCATCTTCAACTACAGCCCGCTGAGACGCTGCCAACCAAGGAGTTAACTTGAACAATATGGTGGATACCGGGCGGGAAATGAATACCAAAACCTATACCGTACCCTGCGTACTTACTTTAGCAGGGTTTTCTACCGGGCGGGAAACCCCAGAGTCGATCCCTGGGATACTGTCCATTAGCAGACTATGATATCAGAAACGTCTGTCATGGTCTCATCTCGTTAGCTAGCTTGGTGCAATCATTGCATTTGAGGTACGTTTCGTTTTTTGTAACGGTCACAACCTCGGGGCTGAGTTGAGTCTGCTGTGGTATTCTCCCTTCCCTGCGTCGACCCATGGTTCGACTCTTTTTCCTGGAGGAAATTTTGACTGCGCTGCACAAAGTAAAGCAAACTGATCTCCGTCATCTTTCAATGATATCATGGAGATAGAGTCATGTGTCAAGTCAGTCCTAGGAGTCACCATATATCACCTACAGTATTTCCCGATCTCAGAATGATACGTGGAGCTGACAAGAAGCAGACTTCGAGACATGCAGACCCGACAAGTTCTGCTTAAAACGCGTTCACAGAGAATTTTTCCACGGCTGTGTTGTTCCGCTTGCCGAAAGAGCTCTCTTGAGTGGAGGATGAATCCCGAGCAAGAAAGGGACCGCACGAAACGAAATTTCTCATTTCGACTTAAATTTCTCTATTATATTCGCTTCAAACTTTGTAGTAATTTCCTGTTGTCGAGACACCACCTGGACTAGTCATCCCCTTCAAACGGTGGCCGTTGACCCACCATAAGAATGGATCTAACCATCATCACTCGTAATCAGCCAAAGACTCCCGGGGGCTCGAGCTTGTCACACTTACATCGATGTCATAGCAACCCGAAGGCGTATCATAATCATACGCCCCTGTGTTCACGTACAGATCGTTGGCACCCGTTGTGTTGTCTGGACACACATAGAACGCGGCCGTGTTGCCCCTGTCCACGTCCGGGTCGACCCAGGTCACCGTGTCCCCCGAGAAGGAGAAGTTGCCATACGTGTTCTCGGTCGAGTTGAACCACGTCAGCAGGGCCCGCTGGGTCTTGTCCGCCGGGTCCTCGACCCACATGTACAGGGCGCCGTCGGTCCCCGACCCGGTGTTGTAGACGAGCTGGCCGTCGATGATGTTGAACTGCCCCGCCGTGAGGGCGCTGTCCATCAGCGCGTCGCCGGGGGCCGCGGTCGGGAGCGTCTGGAGGTACGAGTGGTAGTAGGGCGTCTCCACCGCGCGGATCCAGTACCAGCCTGACGAGAGGGTCGACGTGCCCGATGGCGTGGCGGTGTCCGAGGCCGCGGTGGTGGTGGCTGCTGGAGCAGTCGTCGTCGTCGTCGTCGTTGTCGCTGCTGGGGTGCTGGTGCTTGTCGCGCTCGTGGTGATAGCAGAGGTGGTGGTGGCCGTGGCTGTGGTCGACGCTGCGGTCGTCGATACTTGTCCCGTCGTCGCCGTGCCGGGCACGCACTGGTAGTAGTAGGCGTTATAGTCCGTGCAGAAGTAACCCGATACGCAGGCCGTAGGGCCGGTGTAGCCGCTTCCTCCGCCTTGAGTGTAACTAGTATCAGCCTCAACAGACAAAAACTATTGCTTACAAGTAAATTGCCCTGGAAAAAAAGGACTTCTACACCATCATGATGATCGTCTTACACTGGTTGTATGCACCAGCCGTGCTCTGTGATGCGACGCCTGCAGCGAGGCAAAGCAGCGTGATGAGGACCCTCTGCTTCATTGTATATTCCACTTGATCGATCTCGCGATCACATAAGAAGGTGATTATTAATTACAACAGAGACAGAAAGGAATGTGCTGAAGGAAGTGTATCTCGATCCTACATCGTCGTTCCAAATTCTGTATTTTCCCCTGCACTGCTTGGGCCCAGCCCTCGCCGCTCTTTATATGAGAATGCTAGCACACGGAACCTGGAGCGGAAGTTCCCTGAATAGAACCGGGCTCTGGTGCGCCGCATGGTCTGTCTGCGCCCTCTCTGAATACACCAGACCTTGGGGACTCGGGCCAGGACAGCGAGGGCTTGGCGGAAATTTCTCCAGGGGGGTTCTTCCTGGTGTCGTGTATATTGCTGGGCGGCGCGGCTTGCCCTTGGTGCCGGGTGGTTACGTTCCGGTGTCCCAATTCTCTCTCATGCCACGCAATATACATGCGGAATTAGCTGGTACCTCTCATGATCATCAGAAAAGATGTCCGTAGTTACAAGATAAATCATTAGTAAACTTTACCTGTAATTATAGGGCTGGTTTTAGGGTGCGAGGGCATATATGGATAATGACAATATTCAGATCGATGCTAGTTGCAGAAATGTTTCTTGTCGGACAATTGTGATAAATGGCGGAGAAGCCTAGAAGACTTCTCGAGATCTGAACGGTCTGTTTGGTTGAAGTATAGTAAACAGAGCTGTGCAATATCTTGACAACCTAGACAAGTCTGGTGATCGCGTCTGTGGCTGTGATGTGCACACGCACACCGGGTGAGGATATGCTGATGAGGTTGAAGCAACTTTTGTGAACAGAATATCAGTAATAACTTATTAATGTATAGCGATAGTCGTCTGCATCATTTCCTCGCGTCCCTCCTCGAAATCATTGAGCACGCACTCGCCAACAAGCCTGCATTTCACGAGTTTGACGACCTCTGGCCCCTCCACGAACATCCAGCTCATATCAACAACCTTATCGGGCCAGGACCTGCGACTGATGCCATGGACAGGAGGTCCGACAACATATGGCACACGCGACCCGCTCAGCTGCACAATCAGGTCCCCCGTCTCTGCGATGTCGGGGACCAGAGCCAGCTGCTCAAAGGGAGCCTCGGCCGTGATGCAGATAGCCAGTCTCTTGCCATCTACGATGGACTCGGGATCGATGATGGGGACCGCAGCTTTGTTGTTGCCGTCCGACCAGCTGACGGTCTGGCGTCCTCTGGTGTACAGGTGGTGCTCGACTGAGGTGTGATCCTGCACCCTGGCGCGGTCCAGATGAGAAGATAACCGCGCCGCTCGTTCAGGACTCTTGGGGCCCCCCAACAAGAGGCCGTCTCGGCCGTTGATGCTGACCGACTGCCATTGCTGGACGTGTGTATCCGACACATGAGTATCACTACCACCGCAACTTGACTTTAAGCCGATAACATTCGTGTCAAAGAAGAACCTTTCGCTCCACAATGCCATGATAGAATTGAACTTGTCGCCCTCCTGGCTTGCGCTGATCCTCTCGGCTTCGAATTTGACCTCGTCCAGTCCAAACAGCTGCAGTGGTGAGGTACGTTCCTCAATCTGGCCGATGATACGCCCTGCTGACACAAGCACATGGCGGTCGTTGTGAGCGGGCCACGATCTGACCACACGCTCCCGTCGAGCTCGCTTCTGTTCCTGTGTCTCTGTCGGGAGGGTCTCCAGGATAGTGCGGTCGCTGTCGCTCTTGGAGGGGAATTTGCCCATCAAGCACCAGTCAGGCACCCAAGTGGACATATTTCGTCTCGAAGAGAGAGGTTTCGCGTAGGAGATGATGTCGTATGATTTCATCGTCTTGATCATGTGGTTTGCAAACCGGCCACAGAGTTGGTCGTAGCCTAGGCTGTAGTCGATGGCAAACCCAGGGTTGCTCGCGTCGATGTCGGTGGCTATACCCAAGAGGCCAAATATTTTGTCCCTCGGGTCAGTGGCCTGAAGATATCTTGTCCTTACAAGCAACTTTAAAATGGTTAGACCGTCGGGTGTGGTGTCCGGCGGCTCGGGTATTGTCCACTTTGGCAGAAACTGATGCAGGCCTTGGCTGCGCAGGTACTCGCTGCGTGAGAGGGCTATGTCTCGCACAATACCTGCGCTGTCAAGGTATTGAAGGCTAAAGCCGTAGCGGTCATGGAACTTGGGAGACAGCAGGACCGTTGCGCAGAAGTCATCCCAGGAGATCCGCCGATGGCCGCACTGTATAGACACGTTTCTCGAGACCACAGCCTCTTGGAAGACCCAGAGTCTTCGGAACCATGGTCGGGGCAAGACATCCAGCTCGACATCACTCAGGTCCCCGCGGAAGTACAGTAGGGAGCTGTTCAGCTTCTCGGCAACCGTAGAGTCACGTTCCTGGAGTTCATTCCAGGCCCAGGAGCTGTTCCGCTCGAGAAAGTTCCAGGCAGAGAGGCCAGTATTACCACCATCCTGTGCGCCGAGGTAGATGACCGTCTCCGAGGCTGCGGCGTATATCTGACGCATCTGCTGGACTTGTTGGTTGCGCTCGAGAAGGTCGGTCTGGTTGATGCAGAGCGCGTCGATCCAAAGCCGGATGGGACGGTCGCGGCGGCGCAGGTGGCGGAGTGCCGACTCGAGGTTGGGGTTGATGAGGCGCTTGTACTCTCCGATCCGTATCTCACAGCTGGGGATTGACGTT
This sequence comes from Aurifilum marmelostoma, assembly GCA_027559495.1. NCBI lineage: Eukaryota > Fungi > Ascomycota > Sordariomycetes > Diaporthales > Cryphonectriaceae > Aurifilum > Aurifilum marmelostoma. The sequence goes on along the minus strand of JAMXSV010000010.1, from coordinate 514,193 downwards.
CCCCAGGCGTACGAAAGGGCCGTGTACCCATTGTCATCGCCACAACCAACCTCGGAGAGGCGTATTTCGTCTAGACGGCAGCAGATCTCGCTGTCCCGGTCGTCGGATTGGGACACAATTAGTAACCGAGTCGAGTCTGGACTCGATAGTTTCGTGTAGACGAATGAATATGGCACTTGCACTCCTGACCGGCTGAAACGTTGTTTAATGGCTATCCAATATTTTTTGGGTCGCTTTCTTGTCGTTGTCGCCATAGAATTGTCATCCTCCCCATTCTCGTCTGCCTCGTCCATTGTAGCGGCTTCCAGGGAACGTGTACCGGCAGACTTTTTCATTGTGTCGAGTTTGTCCTTCTTTGTGTATGGCTCATATCAAACCCAAAAGCCTACAGCGTGAGGTAATTATGCAGCACCTTTATCAGGAAGTGTTGGCAGGGGGAGGCGCGGACGGAGAATGCCTCTGCATGCGCTGCCCGGCTTGCAAGGTGGTGTCACAATCACCCTCGCCTGGTTTTGAGATCCAGTTGCGACACGCAACGATGATAAAACAAGAAGAAGAGGTCGTATACTTTGAAAAACAAGATTGAGAAGACGAAAAGCCAAAGGGAGGAGGGAGCTGACGCCGATCGAGGCTCAGCTGTGTCGTGATTACTGTACGCCCCCGCAAGAACAGCCTCTCATATGCTGACAACTGGTACGGGATGACCTGGCGCTTGTGGCAGCTGCATGCCACTGTGTGGTGACCAATAAACTGGCAGAGTCAAGCTCAAATTCTAGGTGGAAGAGAACTAACTGTGCATCCTGACCCGAAACCAACAGCCAATCACTTCTGGCTGTGAAACGCAGCATCTGGGCATAAATGATAATGGAACCAAATCAGTCGAGTCCATCTGTTGTCAATGTGATCACATCGTGTAAAAGCCCATAGATGTTGTCGTGGGAGTGCCCAGGAATGATCATAATTCTCAGACTATTATTGCAAAGACTGGGCTGCGTGTTTTAGTAAATACCTGCCTGATCAGCCTGAAGCATAACACCATCTATCGTCATGTCGACAAGCATGTGCTTCTTGTTTCCGCTGTTCTCTCCACTGTCCTTGAACGATGACCGTTAGGTTCAAGATTCCTTTCAGGTTCTGACTGTCAAAGTCAGCAAGCATCTACAGAGAAGTAGTAGCGGTACCCTTTACCCAGTTCACAGCATCACAAAGTGGAATGAGAATAAACCTTAAGCTCTAAGAATCAGGAATGGTTCTGAATATATAAGACATTCTTGACTGTTATTCCACCACATGCGACCATACCTAGTGGAAAACTTGGGATCCCGTCCGCTCTCCCCTAAACAAGCCACTGAGGGCCGGATTAGTAGTTTAGTGGGTGGCCATTAGCGAATACCCGGTGTTGCATGTGTTTGTTTTTGTCCTTTCTTTTTCCTTTTCATCTTCTTTTGCTCATGTTATTCTTGCTGTTGATTGCAGTCATGACTGAACACTATAGTATGTTGTATATCTCAAGCTGAGGGGTGTATAATAACTCTGCTGTGGTGGATCGACTCATCATGAGGTAGGATCAATGTGAGATAATGACACGGGACCACCAGAGCTCGAACAAAACTCGTCTGCATTCGAGACACTTCTGTAACGTCCTCTCAACATCTTCTTCTGGCCTTGAGATCAGCGAGGTATGGGTTTGGCTGGTCTCAGAAGCCATATGAGGACCGTCTGCTGAGCTGACCTTGACGGCGCTCAGCGGACCGGACTAGGCACACCTTCGTTCTGATGTCGGTCGACTGACAATGGTCCAAGAGATTCAGGTACTCTAATACTCTTCCTGATTATAATTGATGCTCGTTATGTATCTGGTGCTTCCTTCTGTGGTTCCAGGTCCTGGAGGGCTTGGAATGTGCTGTGGATTTGTAGCATGTGTTGCCTTTGAGGTTCTCAGCCCTCGGAGAATGGCTCTGCTCTCGCCGGTCCTGCGACACCGATTTCCATGGCCCTCCAAGAACACGTGTGATAACGTAAGAGCAGTAGTCGTAGAACTTGGCAGGGGAAAGAGGCCGTAGGATGGACAAGATCCACCCCACCACCCAGTTCTTCCTCCTCCCGGCGGGATCCTTTATACTGTGATGATCCCGAGCCTCACCGTTGCCTGCCCTGCTTCCATACTCCTCCAACATACCCTCATCACACTCATCCACCACGCTATCAACATCTTCCTCTCCCTCTCCCAGCTCGTCCAGCTCCCGCCAGAGCCACTCGGGTGCCCTCTTGATCACCTCCAGCGGCACACGCTCCCTCAGCGCCACATCCGCCGTGACCAGGACTAGACGGTGAGGCACCACCCCTCCATCCAGGACAAGGCCATCGATATGCTCGACAATGGCATCATCCCCCACATCCTTGCCCGCGACGGGGCGTGCACGGATGAGCCCGACACCGCGCGGCGCCTTCATGTCGCGGGCCTCTCCCTCCACCATGACGAGCACCTCGCACCCTCTAGCAGACGCGAGACGACCCAGCCGTCTCATGACGCGCGTGGAGAGGTGTCCCAACCTCCTCCTCTCAGCCCTGCTCGCCGCCCTCCTCGTTCTCCTCCTCATCACCCCTTCTTCTTCTTCTTCCACCATCTCCTCCACCACCAACAAGCCGCCCCTTCTACCAGGAACAAGCCCACCCACCGAAGGCCTCGACCCAACAAAGTTATACAAATCCACAACCAAGATCCGATCCGCCCACCCCAGCCCCGCAAACAGCCCCTCCGCCTCCTCCACCCGCGCCCGCCGTCTCGCCCGCGCAGCAGCCACCCCCCTCCCTCCGCCGCGCCGCCTCGTCCCTGATCCGCACGCGCCCGTCCTGCGGGCTCAGAACCGCCGGGATGAACCTGTCTGCTGCGGTGGCCTGCGCAGCCCTCGCCCTGAGCGCGGCGTCCCTCCTCTCACGGGCCAGCCGGGCCGTCTTGGCGCGGATCTGCTCGAGGCCCGGCCGGTTGAGTTTGCCCCTGCGCTGGGCCTTGCGCTCTCTGCCGTGGAAGCGGCGCTGTGTGAAGAGATTGGGGTTGGTGGTGAGGCTGGCACCGGTGGCGGCAGGTTTCAAGATGTAGTGGTGGATGTTGAGGCCGCCGCCAGACGGGGCCAGGAGGAGTCGAGACATTGTTCTGATATTGCTCTTCACGGGCTGGGTTGGTGGGACAAGGGTTAGGGCTCTATCATTCAATGTCTTTTGTGGGAGCTTGAGGCATTCATTACCCTGGGCTCAAGGAGCTGCGTTGAAGGAGGCAGTCTGTGTCGGCCGAGGGTTTGGTGTCGGTCGCGAAAATCTGATCTTTGCACGGCGTCGCTGCGGGTGGTGGTGGCCCACTTTTTTCCCGCTGAAGAGCAAGACAGGGCATGTCTAGATGGCATTTTGATTTGGGATGGTGCAGGCTGTTAGGAATTGATTAGACTCAGTTTCTGAAGGAGAATCTTGTCAGATTAATGGCAGGTGCTTTATGCAATCACCAATCAAATTTCGAGATACAAGGCCGGGCAAGCATATCTCTGGCTTTCAAGCCATGATGCAGTTCCTCGGTCTCCCTCCGATCACAAGATAGTGAGATGTCAGGAATGACAGCTGCTCTTTGGACGGCTTGAAGGGCGACAACGAGAACCCAAGATGCCTAGCAGCATCATATAAACACCATAGCTGATTGCATTCGCCCACCACCCTTCGTATCCACCTGCCAGGTTTCTCTCTCTTATCAAGCATCAAAGCATCCATCAGAGTCGACACATGGCGGCATAGAGACCATCCACTGCTTGGGTCACACCTAATACCATCCCAAAATCCTGCCTATCCAGGAAATGAGACCGACCTCGCTGTTACCGCTGCCATCGTTGCGGTCGCTCCCATCCACATCCAGACCAGACCGAGTCTCGACCAGCCTACCACTTCCAGCAGCGGTGCCTGCTCTCGGTCCGTCGTGTGCCTCTTCCTTCGCCTCCCCCTTCCTCACCGAAACAGAGGTGAACACAATGGAGAAATCTCCCTCCTGCTCGCCAAAGAAACTGCCGAACAGCCTCTCATTAGCATATTGCACCACAAGGTCGAAAGTGTGTGTATGGACGCCTGCCTGGCCGCCGCCTACCTTCTCATCATAAAACTGATCCTCCTCACATTCTTCAAGTCGATAGGCTTCGCGTCTGGCTTTGGCCTGCCGCGGTATGTCGGCTTGAAGTCCTCAAAGGGTATAACCAGTTGACAGCCTGCCGAGTCAGCCTCCTCCCCGGCGGTGGCGACGAAGTCGTACTCCCAGCTGACGGTGCTCTGCTCCCTGCCGTCGGGGCGGCGGGGTAGCACTTCATCCTTGAGTGTGATGGTGTACTTCTTCCCGTCCGCCCGTGCCACGTCCAGGACGAGAACGTCATACGCAGACACATCGACTGCAGAGAAGCCGTCCACTGTCCGCTGCGAGGCAAAACCAGCACCTCCAAGTGCCTTGATGTCCAGGGTGCCGTGAAACTCGGCACCGGGACCCGCATTACCCGGTGTTCCGGGACCGAGCACGGTCAGGTAGGACTGGCTCCTTCCGCCGCGGACTCGGTCGTCTGACGCTGTAAACTGGGACGCGTCCCATGGTCTGGCGGTGTGCCATCAATTTTCTCAGCTTCTTGCCTGATCTGCCATAGTGTAGGGGGCTGCATCATGTACACAGAACTACCATGGTACCATGATATCGTACTTTCAAAAATGACAAAGGGTTTGTGATGAGGTCTGCTGCGTGCATAGAGTCAATGCATATGATGTGCGTGCGTGTGTGTGTGTGTGTGTGTGTGTGTGTGTGTGTGAAAGGACCACTCCACTCCGGTCCGGGCACGGCACAGCACCAGAGTTACAGGGGGGGCAACCAACAACTATCAGACCCGCCCATACAAAGCACGATGCATATGCGCCAGGCTTAGGAAGTGCATATGGACCCAGGAGGAATCAATACCCTGTCGGAAGGACGTCCTTGACAGACACTTGAAGAGATACATGCAAGACCATTGCCCCTCCTCGTAACGTATCATGTACTTTACTTGCTTGCTGTTGGGGCCACGGATACAGCGGAACAACAAGGAGTGACTAGATGATACATCTTGTTCGGATCACACGGCACGATCGTGTAGCGTTGGACATGTTGAATGTGGAAACGAGAAGGGATGTGTGTGTATGTGTGTGTGTGTGTGGAAGGGGCGAAGGGTGCTGCTATCACATACCTGTCTCCTCCGAAAAGGTACATGATGTGCGATGGCGGAAGCCGGGATGCTTCTTCTGCCTCTGTTCTCACGCCTGAGTGGCTAATGGGCGACATTGCGAAGGGCGGCCCCTTACTGTGGCAGCCCTTCAATGTTGCAGTGGAAGCGGGCGAGCTGAAAAAAATTAGAAGCCGCTGCCGGGCCCAGCGAGATGAGCTGCACCTGCACCTGGCGCACCTGCAGCGATGATGTTCAGTACTGACCCTCGCACACCGGGAAAGAAAACAGCAAGCCTCTTTGTCGGATAGCCCTGTAGAGGGGAAAAGAAACACACAACGAGGCTGGCTGGATCTCCATGTGATAACCAAGGTGGGGTCAGATTGAGCAACCTGACTCCTGGGCTGGCTGCCTGATAGTGGAGCTTGGCTTTTTGGGACAATCAATACGGTGGTCCCATGTTCGCTACTTACGGAGACCGTGCGTGCCGTCTTGGTCCGTGTGTAGCCGTTTTCAGTTTGATCCTACCGACGCGTACATTGTTGGCGCCAAGATCAATACGAGCTGTGCGTGCGTGAATCGATGGCAGACGATGTGCAATGGTGGTGTTACGGATCAAAGGGAGGGATGAACAAAGAAAGAAACGACTACCACGTTGCTTCCACGGCATACGGTACTACGGACGTATCGACCAGCAGAGCCAAGCTTTGCCCAGGCGCCGTAGTGCTGCTATGTGTAACTATGTATATGCCATGTGGCGGGGCAAGAGCATTCGGGTCCATGCTTGTCCAGACCGGGATCTGTGCGCCTGCCTGCCCCCGCCAGCTACTTCTGTACGAGGATCCCCCTGATAAATCAGCCTTTTCCCGTTGCGCTTGCGAGCAGGGTCCTTTTTGTTCCCGCTACGATACTCCTTCTATACTGTAGCGCTACTAAGTACGACGAACCCCTTCACCCAAGAGGGTGTATCTCTCCTTGGCGCCGGGAACCTGTCGAGTACCTCTGACATCAGTCACAATTCGCGCGGACAGGCTGGTATTCTTCGAGTTTACTTCCACACACCACACGCAACCCCCCTCCCCCTCCAAGCGTCCCCCACACGAGAACGCGATGGAGACGATAAGTTCTAGACGAGAAAAGAATAGGCAAAAAAGTGTGACCCATCAGACAAGGCAAATTCGTTGATTTTCCATCCTTGCATCAAGTATACTTTGCTTTCTGCCTTCCGTGCGTACCAGCATACACACTACCACTAAAAGTACTTGGGAACGTACATGTTGGACCGACGAATACGGTTTATGCACGCCATCTGGGCCCTGCCCTGCTGCTACTCCTTGTGCAGAGTGGACTCGGGAGAGGAGGAGAAAGCCCAGTCTCTCGTCAGATCCTTATCAAAATATTTACACGTGACGTCCAGCTTCGATCTCAGCCTGCACGTCCAAAGCGATCCTGCAGCCCGTGTAGACACTTACACTCACTCACTCTTTCCGTCTCTCTTTGTTCTTACCGCTACATCATGAGGATCGCCATAGCACCAGCACCACTCCAAATCCGCTCTGGTTGGTGATTCACTCCGGCTGTGTGTGTACAACCATACAAGCCCCGGCCCCAACCAACCCACCCTCTTCGGCAAAAACCTGTCGGTGCCGGCCCCGGGACCGCAGATAGAAACTCAAAAAGATCCCCTGTCCTTTGATTTTTGCCTTTTCCACCCGTCCGTGACTGGGATTGATTGCTGTCCTTCCAGCTTGCCGCCGACCGCCAGCGTGAAGGGGGCAGGGCGAAGCGCAGGCAGCCACATTGAAGCACCGTCAACCTTGTTGGGCTTCTTGTTGCCGATCTTAACCTCGAACAGAGACGAATGCAACCAGACCAGCCCCCCCTTCTCCCCCCCCCCAGTCCTCTCCACGAGGGAAGGAAAGTGCGAGGGTTTCGATGCGAGCCTACTGATTTGTCCCAAGCCATGGATTAGCTACACCCGCTTTCTCTTTTTGTTTTCTTCTTTGCTCTTTTTAGGTCTAGAATAGCTTCCCAAAGCATCCAAAAGTAAAAAGAGAGGGAGACAAAAATATGTTTTAAAAAAAAACCCTCCCATAAAATTGATACATTCACGTGTGATTCAGAAAAGGCTTAAAACATACGAGTGACTCTACTTATGGCCCCACCTATACATACTGTTCGGGCGTAATTTCTACAATCAATCTATTGTGACTATTTATCTTTTTTTCTTTTTCTGTTCCCTCTTCCCAAGATCAGCAGAGCCGCATGGTTCTATTTGTTTTGGGGGTTTCGGGCGCTGTACGTGGAGGCGGGGGGGTGAAGCGGGCGTTTGTCGCCGAAATTCCACAGGCCACCCCCCCCTCCCCCCTGCGAGGCTGCAGCAGCAAGGCCCGGGGTTGTTGGATCGCAAGTGGTGGGGGTGCTTGTTGGTTTTCTGTTCAGTGGGTTCGGTTGGTCACATCACACAGATCCGCCAAGCTGGATGAACTCGCCCGGCTCTCGCTCAGAAGGACAGAGCAGAAATACAACTTACACTTCCGCGAGCTGAGCAATCAAAATTTCCAGGGATTGGAGACTGAGACAAGATTGGTACCGCACATACGACATTGGCGCCCCAGGATTCAGCTCGACTTTTATCCTCCGCTTTTTTTCCTTTTCTTTTTCCTCTTGCATTTCCACCAGGACGGAGCAAAGGGGCCCCGGGGGGATGGGGTGAATGTGACGAGGGCCAAGCCAGGGCAGACAGCGAGGCTTTCCCGCCTCTGCTCCCGCGGACTTCGGGCACCCTCTCGCTAGCCATAAGAATGCCGATTCGAGTCCTATCTGCGAAGGATTCAGGAGTCTGTGGGTCTGGAAATAAATGAAACTTTTATTGGGAAAGAGAGAAAAAGTACAATGCAAAAGAGAGAACGCAAGAGCGTGCAGGCTCGGGCTGAAGACGGACGATACCCTGTCGAAAAGTCCGTTGTTGGACCGTCGGCGTATCTCTCAGAGCCTCGTGCTGTGTGATCATCGTTGCCGACCATCTTGCCACGCGGGTCGCCTAGATTGATCGCGAGAGGAGGCGCATAGTACAGTTTCACTCATGTTGCTTTGCCCGAGAATTACTGACTATGTCGACACCGAGAGACTGGGGGGTTGTAAAACGTAGGCAGAAAACAGATCAGATGGGGAAATCCCCAAACTGCTGCATATACCCTATAGAACACAACATGATTGAGTCGTCGTCGACCTAGATTGCCAAAAACTCGTTGACAGGCTGATGTGAGACTTGCCTAAGTTCATTGTAGGTAGTTATTTTATTTTTTCTCTTCGGTCTTTCTCATTCGTGAATCCTCTCCCTCTTTGTGCTTGATTTCTCTCGTTCTCACCTCACTCCGCTCACCGTTTCTCCCCCCCCCCTTCCTCGGCCCGTTCGTGAATAAGCGCTCCCGTCACGTCTCATAGGGCTGAGATTACCTTTTGTTTTCTTGTTCTTGCACGGAAGCCAAAATCTCACCAGGTCCGTGCCTTAATCGGGTCCCTCCTCTCAATTCTCTGTGCGTGTCCGCCGTCCCCACAGTGTCCTCACCCCAGTTGCAGAAGAATAATCAACAACAAAGGAAAAAGGGGGTTTTCTGCCACAAAAAAAAAAAAAAAAAGGACAGGAGAGATAACCAGGGGAAGGGGGGGGGGCAAGCGATCTCGTAAAAGTATCAAGGCAAAAAGGTCAGTGGGTCACTTCCGGGTGCAGTTGGTCTTGTTGCTGTGGTCCCAATTGTGGTGCGGTGCCTCTTGGACACATGCCGATGGGCGAGAGGCTGCGGCACAGCGAACCAACAAACAGTCGGCTGGGAGGGGGGGATGGCTAGGCTCTTGACACCCCCTGGCTGGCTGGCTCTAAGGAGGAGGCTATCGGTACGGCATCCAGCAAGATCGAGACAGGAAGAAAGAGGGCTGGCTACCTGGTCTGCTGCTAGTCGACCAGGTGGGAGATGATGCGATTGGGTACTCAGGACACGCCTCGAGCAGAAGAAAGAGAGGACGTCCGGTGATTGAATAGAGAAGCAGGCAGTTCCGAGTCTTTCTTCAGACACTACATAGTAGATAGCATAAAATTCATAACTCAATTTCTTGTCTCGGCAGTAAGTACTTCTCGCCTCAAATCGCCTTGTCTTCCAGAGAGGGTCAGTGGGACCCAACACTGTCCGCCCATGTAAAACCAGGTACTTTCCCTCTGCCCCCGCCCATCCGAAGCCCCAACCCCTCGGGTACCAGGCAGGCGTGAACCAAACCTGATATCCCACTCTCGCGCCCTCTAGGAAAGAAGCAAAGGTAAAAAAAAAATTTAAAAAAAAAAAAGGTACAAGCATACCCGATATAAGAAGAACGATTTTGCCATCTCCGGTCGCCCCCTTCTGCCGATCGCAGGAAGACGGCCCCAACAGAAAATGACACATCCATACGCAATGTCCACAACAAAGAAAACCGCACATGCCCTTTCCCCCCTCTCCCTCTGGCCCCCAAAAATCCTCCCCATGGACTTTTGTGGTTAGCCTATGGGCCCTGGGACCAACGTCGCATTGGATGCAACACGGCCAGTGGGGCCCAACCAGGAGAGGCGACCCGAAACCGAGATCCTAAACCTTCCAGGGCGCTGGAATTCCGTCCAAAGGCCAGATCAGACCAGACCGCTGACCCAGCAATGCATCGGACCAAAGAATACTATTCCCGCCGCCCAATTTCCGTACTTGTCATAGGCAAAAACGAGGCAAGAAACAAAAGAAGCAAGACTTTGTCAACATGAGCGAAAGGATGAAAACGACTCATAAGAGAAGGAAATAAAAATCAATAATGACGATGAAATTGATGTGAGGAAATTGTTTTGTTTGAACATTTGACTCTTTGAATCTCCCTTCCCTTGGGGGAACGAGGAAAATGATAAGAAAAGAAACCGTGCCCGATAAACCCTTGACGCTTTGCTCTCCCTAACCATCTGGACCTTGCGACCCTTTCATGACGGACACATGATAACGTAAAATCGGTATATATGCATGATGAACCAAACACAGAAAAGCAAAAACAAGCCGCCAGAAAACAAAGGGGTATGCTTCGTGGTTGGATGTGTAAGTGATTGTGGAGACAAAAGTCATCACCCCAGTGTTTTCTGAAAATCCCAATCCTTCAAACTCCGGCTCAGCCAGACCCTCTTGGCTGAGCCTTGCCTTTTGAGAAACTCCACCGAAAACCACTTTGCTGAGATTATGAATTCGTACGTGCTTTGGAAAACCTCTTTTCCCTCTTGCCGTGGCTCATGGTGAGCCCATCGACAGCGGGGTGGCCGGGTAGACACTCCACTCCGGCTCCGAAGCCGCGTCGGAAGAACCCGAGTGATCGAAGGAGTGTGAGAGGGCAGGAGTCTGATGAGAGAGTCGCGTATCAGCGCTTCTATTCTTTCTTTTTTCTGATGCGTACCAATTTTCGATGTGTGGTGGGTTGTTGGGGGAACGGGCAAAAGAGATGGTGGAGAGGGCAAAAAACAATAACAAGGAATTCGTTTTGTTTTTGGCTCTCACCGCACGCACATGAACAGAATGATACATTGTTTCAATTCTCTTTTTTTTCTCTTCTTTTTTTTTTTCGGTGGTGGTGGCGCTCATCTCTCCATCTCCTCCTCGCTCTTTTCCTTCCTCCCCTGTCCCTATGCATCCCTCTTTGCTTCACACCCTAGAAGGTGCGGGAGCAGGATAGCGGGAGCGGTAGAGGTCAGGTGCAGCGAGGTGACCAGCGGCGGTTGCCGTGGTCGAAGAGGATGAGGAGGTGGTGGTGGTGGTGGGAAGGACATCACTACCGCCGTAGGAAGGGAAGGTGGAGACAGGAGGGAGAGCCGATGACGATGACCTCGACGCCTGGTGCTGATCTTGGTGTTGGTGGTGGTGGTGGTGGTGAGAACTCACATGAGGATTTGAATCGTAGGGCGAGGCGGTCGTGGGGACCCCAAGCGAGTAGTCGCCGTAGCTTGCAAACGACATCGACTCATTCCCCTTGCTCCCGGTGTTGTTGTATGCCTCCGAAAAGTGTGTCATGGGCGGCAGCGTGGGCGCAGCAGTGGCAGTGATGGCCGTGGTGCCCATCCATGTAGTCACAGCAGGGTGACCGGCGTAGAAGCCGTTGTCGCTGGGCGGAGAGTAGCTGTTCTGGTAGGCGGAGAAGGGAGGAGGGCTGGAAGCAGGCGGGCTGGGGGATGGGAAGAAGGGCTGGTCATCCGGGTTCATGGGCGGGGTGTACGGGTGGTGGAGCGCCACTGGGGCAGCCAGAGGAGCGTGGTTCGGAGCGGGAGGAGAGGAGCGGCGTCTCTGGTGCTGCTGTGCGGCCTGCTTCTTGATGCTGTTGACCTTGGGGGACTTCTTGGCGCTGCTGCCCTTGCCCTCCTCGCCGGCGGCCTTGCTCTCGAGGAACTGCATGCGCTCCTTGATCTTCTTGCCTGGAATCCACAAAAGAAATGCCAGGTCAGTAAAAGGAAGTCTATGCGGAAGGTGGGTGGGCAACATCTGGAAGGACAATTAATGCGAAAGGGTTAAACCCACGGTAGTTGCGCTGGGCAATCCTGTTCTGGATGCGGCGGCGCTCAGCAAGGTCTGACACTTTGGTCCAGTCCTCATCTGGGTGTGCCGATGCGCTGAAGGCACTGCTTGTGCTTGGGTACTGCCTCACGGAGATGGGCTGGGCGTGAGGTGCAGACCAGGCGCTGTACTGGTGCTGGTAAGGGTGGTGTGCCAGCGGGCCCACTGGGAACATCTGGTGAGGGTCGGAAGCCATTGTGTTGAAAGTTGTTTGTGTGTTGTTGTTGTTGTTGACGTTGACGTCGACGACGACGATGTTGTTGATCTTGTTGTTGTTTGGTCCAAGGTCTGCTGCTAAGAGGTGTGAGGATGGTGAGGGTTCCTGATGCTGGCTGATGTCGTAAGAAATGGGAGGATGATGTGAGTCTGAGGCAGAGGATGAGGAAGGAGGAGATGTCCTGTCTTTAAAGAGAAATCCCAAGAAGAGCCTTGAGTGCTTGGGGACGTGATATCTATAGAAGTCTGACTGGGTCTCTGGTCTGAGGATGAGGCCTTGACCAGAAGGATGATGGTGGAGGAATGTTTCGAGATATATACTTCTTGTCTGGAGGTGACAGGATGCTGAGCAGGGCCACAGGACAGAAAGGTGTAAGTGTGGGTCCGAGGCAGGCGGACGAGGACGCTGGGGACCAGGGGCAAGGGTTCAGGGACATCTTCGCAGGGGTGCCAACCATGTGGGAACAGTATTACCATGATCCCTGTCCCCTGCTCGAGATGTCGCTATGTACCTGCCCACCCTCCCCTCCCTTCCCAGAGCTACGTAGCTACGTACCTCACGTACCTTGATCAGCCCAAAGAAGTAGTGTCTGTCAGTCAGCAGGTTAGAAAACGGGAGGAATAAGGCTGTGTGGTAGCCACTCATCCACCCACCAACCCACAGGACTGTACATATGTACACACGAAAAGTACCCTTCGTACCTCAGGTACTTTGTGGACTGGCTGTGTGAGTAGGCCCCGTCCTGAAGAGCAGAAGTTACGGTGCAGGTCTGCACTTGGTGCGGCCGCGGCCAGCCCTGTGGTCGCAACCAAAATAGGCGTACCCACATGCACTATGTAGCAGTGGCAGGAGCAAGCAAGCAGCAACAGCAGCAACAACAAGGAAACGACCAGGCAGAAGGAAATGCACCCCAGACGTGTGTATGCCCCTCGCTATCTGTCTTCTTTCCTACCCGCTTCTCCTCTGTGCCCATGGCAACGGAGGAGCGGGGAGACGCTTGTTTCCACACATACACACACACACACACACACGAGGTAATTCCTTCGAGCGCGAGGCAGTGTTTTGTACATGCAGCAGGCTACGATAATTTTCCCACGTTTCAACCAATAGCGGAAGGGATGGGCGCACACCACAGCAAGGCCTGGTGGTTGGCAAGGTCCGTGGGGTCAATCGGGTGGCTTTCATAGGGCAGGGCGTACAAGATGGCTGCTAATGAATGGAACGTAGCGACACTTAGTTCTTCGCGTCTGGCGACCGAGGCGGGAGATATCGTATACAAACCTGTACCGTAGTACGACTCGAGCGGGATGGAGGAGGCTCAGCTCGAGCCTAGCTCAACTCTCAGTCACGCCGGTAGGTGACAGTACGAAGGCTTGCTTTTTGCCTTAGGCCCGCCGGTAGTGGATCTTTGCGCGATAGAGAAGAGACACAGGCCGATCGCATCTTGCTTCCTTCGTCTGTCATGCTTGCATATGGACCACGTTGAAGAGAACTGGGCTGCATACCACGGTACAGCGCCGTGGTCAATGCCTGCAGAGAGGGGAATTGCTGCATGTCGCTTACGAATCTGGCTCTCCTGGTGTACACATGCAACAGGTACAAACAGTACCGCACCAAAGAGGCGAGCAGACCCCGAGCGGACCCAAGTCTGGTATTGTCGGACTTTTGGGCTGGAGCACTATAGGCTTGGCGATCCCGCGCAAAAAGACAAAAAAAAAAAAAAAGGGAGACAGAATCCGGTAGCCATCTGTGCTGCTATGTACCGGGACCTGGTATTATTTTTGTGTTACAGCAGCAGGAGGATCGCAAGCTGTGGGAGGAGAGGGGGGTGATGGTGGTTGAGAACTGGAGAATGGCAGCACCAGAGCTGGAGACGGAGGAGGGCAGGGGATTGCGAGGAGGGGTGGAGGGAAAAAGCCATCAAGGGGCGTGTGTGCTGAAAAGTAGCGGGTCGATCGGATCCACGGGCAGGGGCCGGGGCTGCTCAAAGGTACCAAAATAACGTATAGGATGCCCACTAAAGCGACAAGAGCAAAACGGAGTGCTAATTCTGGGAAGGAACTGCCCCGATTCCCCTCAGTTCTCCGTTTACCAGCCCTACGCGAAAGACCTCACTGCAACACGCCGCACCTAGCCTCTCCCCTCGTCACCTCCACCACACCTGCAACGCAGCTCCACGGGTAGGTCGATTGTATTTCCAATTACAGCACCACCCGACCAGCATCAGTAACCGTCCCCAGGTATGTGATCCATGCAAGTAAACAAGTTGTTGGCGAGCCATGTGACCATGGCCCTCTCTCACACACCAGATCATGGAGACAAGACATGTCTTTCCGTCGTCAACAGGAGGTCAACGGTTGAGGGTAGCTACTGCAGGAGGAGGCGGACCACCAGCGCCAGCGCCATTGCCATTGCCATCACTATCACCATCACTCTCCCTAAACATAGCGCGGGGTAAATTTTTAAGCTTGAATTCGCGGTGACAGGCAGGCGTTAAGGGAGCTCCTCTCTCTTCCCGGCGCCCCGGTGCGCCATATAGTAATGGAAGCCAAGTCGCGACGGGCCCGAGCTAAGCCTCGTCGCAACTGGGAGCAACCTGGTACCCAAATTTCAGGCTTCGTCCAATGCCAGCAGCGGGATCGTCCAAACAGTTCTGGCTCGTCGCTGTACGAGAGTGGTTGGCGCCGCCTTTTGGCCGCTACAGGACCGTAGGCACCCAAATTATGCCGCCATTCCTTCGGCGAGCAACGTTTGTCGGCTACGATCTGAGCCTGGTTCCATAGGCTCCTTCTTTTGATAACATTAGTACTGCTGTTTCCATGGTAGAATGTACGTATGACGCTGTTGCCGTAGAGGGTGTCCACTTAGCCAGGGCTGAACAGAAGAGAAAAGGCCGATGTCGATCCCATATCCATTCGGATGGGAATAATGACTCGACGTGCCGAAAAGGCCAAGTTGAGCCATCGCGATCTCATCGTGCGACAAGTGACAAACTGCATCCCTCCTTGTAGCCGGCAGGGCGTGGGAAAAGCAAACGGCCAGGGCCTGTGCTCATACTCGCGAGTCTCGTCCTCGGTGCGGCGTCCACCAGTCAGTCAGTTGGAAGCACTCACCTTTACTCACTGTTACTCACGGGCACGCTTTTACCATCCTTAAGTCGTACCTCACCTGCTACAGTCAAAGAATCCACCCTGTGACCCGCCATACGCCATCTTGCAGACCACAGCCCCGGGGATGAACATGTAAAGACCGTATAGTCCGAACATTCGGATCCGGACCAGCCTGGAAACATGACCCATCTGGCTGGGTAGACCCCTGCCCCTAGAGCTCGGCAATCTTCCGTGGGACCTTGGTTGAAACCATGATCTTGCTGGCCCTGGGGGGGGGGGAGGTAGGGCACTCGACATCCAGGACCAGCTTACCGCACATGTGTAGCACTTGATTTACGTCAGATCGATGTTGGCACGCCAGCAGTGACGTCTGATCAGACGCGGCAGAGCTTTGCCAGTCGCCTGAAGATGGGACGGGGTACGGCAAAGCAGGACCAACTCAGGAGGGAACACAAAAACAAAGAAGGACCGACGATCATGGTGCCAGAAAGGACCGGGAACAAAGAAACCTCGTATGCACCGGGCAGGTCGATTCCCTCACTAGCCGAAGCCGCGGCGATGAATCGAAATGACAACGTGGGGCCTTGTACCATGTAGGCTATCGAGACGTGCCCTGTGCTTCCCTGGCCAAAGCGTTTTATCCCCTTCAGTCCCAGAAACATGGATGCCAAGGCCCCTTCTTCGCGCCGAACCTTGGGAGGAAACGGCGCTGGAGCTCATGCACTGGCGTGCTTGCAACGTCGCCTACAGAGCTACGGGCATTTGGGCCTAGTAATAGTAGCAGGAACGACAGGAGCCATGAGAGTGCGCATGGGGATCAGCCTACTTCACACCTGCCACCCTGGATAGGCTTTCTTTGCTGAGGGAGGAGGAGAGGGGCCCCTTCCTTACTGGTAGCACAACTACGAGATCTAATTAGATGGCGGTAGGGCGGGAAGGCGTTTCGAGGCTCGCCCTCTGCCATGACACCTTGATCGCCGCCACCACCGGCGTGGGATTCCTGTTCGCCTGCGGCGCAACGGGTCGGACCCTGACCTTGTTGTGTGCCTGTGGCTTGGTACGCCCTCTGATTGGGGAGAAAAAGAAAGGAAGGAAGAAGAGAAAAAAAAAGGAAATATACGCATTCACGCAAGCCTTGTCATTGGAGCGCCCTCCCACTTCGGACGAAACCTCCCAGATCGATACGGGATGCTCCTTGTTGCTGTCGACAACGTTACCTCACATGAACGAGACGGCAGCTCGTCTCGCTGCTTGTTGCCTAGGTATGGAATTTGCGATCACCCCGCCGCCCAACCGGGACTACAACCTGGGTTGACCAGCATGTCACAAAAGGACCAGCGTGAACATGAGCCAAGGTTGACAGCCAGGCCAAGAGTCACTACGAGAAGAGACATGAGGAGGAGGAAGATCTGTTTAGCCTTGTGATATTGGGGAAATCATCAAAATTTCACGGATCGCAGGCGCCTGATTCGACAGGATGCGAACCCCTCCACATGCGCGGGCACCCAGTCCTCTATCGGACGACGACCTTCTGAGCGCCCAGGACTCGGCGCGGGCTATCTTGTCTCACAGGGCTAAACAGCGGGGGTCCGCATAGTTCGGGCTTTGCAGGCTGCTGCTCGAGCTGCTCATGCTGGGTGCTGCTGCTCCCAAGGTTACGTCGAGAAGGAAGGGGTGTGACAGCCATCACCAGGTCCCCACGTGCTTGATAATGCTGCTATTTTCGGACCCCGGCCTTTACAAATCGCCAGATGGCCCTCTAATTGGCTCGCGCTCAACGAGGGGCCTGCGATGGCTCACTGCAATCATTCTCCCAGGCCCAGCGAAACAGCCAGACCGGCCAGCCTTGGCTTCTTCCTCCTGACCGCCATACCGAGATTGCGACATAGCCTGCCTCGACCTTTCTTTTGCCCTCTCCCCAAGGCCGCCTTTTCACCAGGCTTGACCACATGCCAGTGTGCGAAACAATCGGTGACGACCAGGGGGAGGAGGTGTGGGGTTAGTTCTACAGGCCGTGACGGGACCGAACGCCGACACATGCACGCAAACCCCCCCCTCCATTTTTCTTCTTTGAGCGGGCTACCAGACACAAAACACACGCACGCACGACCAACGACCCTTTTACAGCGGAACAAGATGGCTGACTGTCAAGTCATCCTCCAAGTCCCGACATTATGGATCGAGAGTAATCCCGTATGATCGTGTGTGTGAGACACCGCTCTTCTGCAAGCTGTGTGTGTGTGTGTGTGTGTGTGTGTGTGCATCGCCTGGGTGTGAGGTGAGACGAGAGAACCTCCAGGACGCTGTGACCACGGCTCGCCGGGACCCAACACCAACACCAGCACTTACGCAGCAGAGCAGTCCACTCGGGAATCGCTCGCTCGCTCAGTCAGCACCTTGTCAGGTTAGGGCGCGGTGCATCTGCCGGGTCCCTGGATTACTCACAAAAGATCCCCGTGCATGGATAATTACTACGACAGGGCTCCGCACCAGGGCTGGGGAAAACGGAGGCCAGCGGACATAAGCTGGAGATTATTGATTACCCTTTGACTCCGTTTTGTGTGTATTTTGGTGTGTGTGTGAATGTCTGTTGGTTCTTGTTGACACACACCTGGCCGGAGGCGTCGGAAGCATTTGATCACATGCCTGGATTACGCGATTGAATGCATCGTACGATACCAGCTACCACAATCCAGGAAAAGCTGAACACGAACAAGGACCTTGCTGTGCCATCTGTACCAAAAAGAAGGTCCTTAAAGTGACCCTAGAGCAGGAAATAGCGGAGAAGAGCCCAAGAGAGGGGGGGGAGGGGAGGTTTGGTGCTCAATAATCGGGTCCAGCCAGTCGAGAGGGGAAAGCGGGAGCGGGGCTCAAGAGACATTGGCCCTTGCCCTGGTCATGCTCTCGTTATTGGCGACGTCACAAGCAAACGGCAAGCAAAGAAGACGCTTCTCTGCAGCTTGCGCTTGTTGCCGATTTCTCATCCTGGCCTGCTGACAGGTACGGCGTACCCCCCCCCCCCCCCCTTCTCGTTCTCTGCGACGCATTCGTAGACGCACGTGTATGACATCTCATTGTACGCCGGTACCATGGTTGTACTTTAGATACCTGTCATGGGTCCTTTTTACGCCCCCAAGAGGATCCTTCTGGCTCGCCAGCAACACAAGGGCCCCTGTAAGTCCATGCCTCCCCATTTACCTATCTTGGGAGGCAGTGATTCTATAACCCAATCCACACACAACCCTCCCCCCAATGAGGCAGATTAACGAGCTGACCAATTAGATTTTTCCATTGCTCCTGTCTCTCATTGTCTCTCTGGCTCTGAATCCCAGCACCCCCCTT
This sequence comes from Aurifilum marmelostoma, assembly GCA_027559495.1. NCBI lineage: Eukaryota > Fungi > Ascomycota > Sordariomycetes > Diaporthales > Cryphonectriaceae > Aurifilum > Aurifilum marmelostoma. Next base: position 495,712 of record JAMXSV010000010.1, on the reverse strand, counting down.
CCCTCGCAACAGCACTCACACACGATCTCCCCCTCCCTTCTCGGCCATGATGCCTGCCGCACGGGTCCGTCAGTCCCTGGAGCTGGGTCTCCGGAACTCGCTCGAGACCGGCCTTGTAGCCGTATAACCTCATCACCACCTCCCTCCTCCCATCCAGGCCGCTGTGTTGCGCCTCAGCCTGCAAGTGTGCCATTTCGCAATCTCCTGTCGCCGGCGCCCCTGGCCCCTGCAGAGAATACCGAAATAAACTTGAGAAAAGAACACTCAACAAATAGTAGCAATAGCAATTATGGTCAATGAATGGGGTAATTCAGTGGTGGAGGACGAGATGAAGTGGAGAGTTGACAGAGGTGTTCGGTTGGTTTCCTATTTGCTTCCCTGTTCTTGGTCCCTTGTCGTACTGCGCGTACAACATGCACAATCAGTCACATGAGGCTGTCAAACCCCAGGAGGTCGGCACGGTGCAGCCAGTGGCCATCGCGAAGCGGCCTACTCAAGCAACCTGGTTTGAGACGCAGGCCCAATTTGTTGGGACCTGCCGTACCAAGCCTGAGAGGTCAACACCTGTGTACCTCTAGGGCTGGAAACGGTGAGCCATTCCCCCCTCAGAGCGGAGGAAAAAGGGTTCAAGGTCCTACTCTGAGAGAATGGATTGGCTGGCCAGCTGGCCGGTACCGTTGGTCCCTGGTTGGGTCTCGCAGGAAACTGCCCAGGTGCAGGGACGGCGTGGCTTAGGCTGCGTTGAACGCCGGGCCACCTGGTCAGGACCTCTGCTCACTTACTACCGCCCCATGTACACGACGACCCAACGGCCGCTTCTCTTTTCTTCTTTTGGTCTGAGCAGCTGGTAAGTGCTTTCTCGCGCTCGGGCCGTTAAAAAAGTACGATCCTGTGCTGTCTCTTCTACAATCCGCCTGTTCTACCAGGCCGCGCTTAAGGGTCCGATGGCCCCGACCCACGTCAGTCAGGTACCTAAATAAGATGAACCTCTCTGCGTGCGCTGCTACATGCCATGACCGAATAGAGGGCCAAGACACGGTCTCTCAAAAAAAAAGGTAGTGTCAGGTGGGCCTGTGAGCTAGATAGGGGAGACAAGATCAAAAATGGATAGGCAGAGAGACACCGAGAAAGAAGAAGAAAAGGTGTGTATCTTCTTCTGTTTCTCTCTTCCCACACCACACTGATGTGCTGACACCTGTCTCCCGATTCTGACCTGCCCTAGTTCCAAGGACCGTTTTGTTCTTGGGTTCTGGCAACATCACACCACAACGGAAGGGTCCAAGGGCTTACCTTCAATGGGCCCCCTGCTTTTCTGTTATATGTGTGCCTGGGCGATAAAGCGTATCCTGCCCTGGTCTCTTTCATCCACACGCGTTTCTCTGTCCTTTATATTTTGCATCAACCATGGTACATAATAATAGTAGGCCCAGAGGACGTGTTATGCTATCTGAGGCCGTGGGATCTCTACTACTCTGTGGAATCATCAGGATTAGTTTGTGCACGTTTTAAACAGTAGTAGCGTCACAAATTGGCTTGTGTATGTGCGTGTATGTGTCCAAGTCACTATGCTTGCGACCAAAACCAAACCCCCCCCCCCACCCTTTACGCTCATCCTGGCTTCTCGCTGCAGGTCACTAACCGACATGCAGCCCGCCCGCCGCCCACTCGGTGGTCTTCCCATCCCCTCGGATACACAGACACACACACACACACACACACACCAACCCCCCCCCTCCAAACGCAAGGGCCGGATTCCCTGCCTTCCGTCCCCCCCCCCCCAAAAAAAAGTCCTTGTCTCCCTCGTTCCAAAGTGCATCACAAAGTGCAGTGTTTCGGCTCACAACAAAAGGACTCGAGATACGTTTCTTTCTAGATACACACTTGCGCACACACACCTTTTTCTACTTCTCCGGTCGAGGAGTTGCAAGGCGACTGGATTACAACCACGGTTCACCTGGCCGCGCCATCTAAACGAGAACCAGCTAGCTTTGCCGGAAATGTACCGCCACCCTCTCTCTCTCTCCCCCCCTGTTTGTGTGTGTGTGTGTCGGTGCCAACCCTCACCCCTCCGCCATGTGGTCGGTGGAGTACTCTTTGTCTAATCGACAAAAGGACCCGACCGCTGCTGACTGTGGAGTTTTGTGGAGTCAACATATACCACACAAATGTGTCGATCTGCACTGCTCTGGATTGTTGGTAGCCTGGGATAGGCGAAAGTGATTCCCAGCGCACAGAGGACAACAAGATGCGATCGATAAAAGAAAATTTACTCCACATGGTCGCAGGTTTGGTCACAGCCCACGGCTGCGCCCCGGTCACAGATCGCAAAGGTCCCGTGCTCCCGGTATCTTCTTTCTCTTTCTCTGTGTTCCTCTTGTCCCTTTCTTCTCCTTCTTCTGGTTCTTCTTCCCTGCATTATGACGATCTTAATGCCGCTTGAACCCAAGAGTCTGGACTCGCCTATCTGGCTCAGCTGCACTCGATGCCAAGCGATCATCATCATATTGTACCATGCTGCAGTGATGAGTATCCATTCCAACCGCTACCCTCCTCCTCCTCCTCCTTCTCCTCCCCACCTTCCCATCACACCAGCCCTGCCCTCCCGCACCCAAAAATATGAAACCGTACGACATTCCTCTTGGTCTCTGCTCTGCGTGTTATTTACCTTGGGTCCCCAACGTTAATGGGACCCCCCATTCCTTCGCCCCGAATCCTTCTGTGGAGAAACAGCAGGACTCTGTATGCTATAATCACTGTTACTGTAATGGGCGCACCGACGCGGGAGCCTGCTAATTGGTCATTATGTTTTACAATGCAACCCTTCCTCTCGCCTGCCCCATCCCCCCCCCTTTTTTTTTTCTTTTTTCCACTCTCCAATTAAATTCCTTCCCCCTCCCCACACCGGAGGACACCATAATGTAAGTATACCTGCATCCTACTCACTTGTTAGTTAGTTAGTTGGCGAAGGAAGCGCGCACCGGCCCAGCAGCACGTTCCTCTCGAGGGAGGGAGGGCCCCATTACCTATGCAATAATGACTAGTGAACAAAACGTCCCCTGGAAGAAAAGCCGACCGACCGTGACAGGTCAAAAAGGGGAGAAAATCAAGCGGCCGGCGTGCCGACCATGGTTCGGTCTGGTCTCTGGTCACTCACTGGCTACAGAGGCCTAGCCTATGCGGTGAAACCAGCCCGGCTACGACAAGCGGTCGGTCGGGTTCACAGGTCAACAAGACACAACTACCAACTTTGGCCCAGCCAGGGCCCTCATTCTGAGAGGGTCGCCTCTTCTGGCCACGGCACAGTCATGTGTTTTGAAGAGAGAGGAAGGGGGCTTTGTGATACCGTGTACCAGGTCACAGAGGGAGAGGCGATGTATCAGCCCGTGGAGCTTTTTTTCTGCAGCAGTGTTGGTGTGTTGACCCGGCTACACGGTAGACGAGATGAGATTAGCTCGCTAGAGTTGAAAATAACCTGATTTGTACCTTCTTTTGCTCATGAACCGCCCCAGCATTCCCCCCCTTCGCTGGGCTATTTTATCGTTTCGCTGCAGACTGAATTGCCGCTTCCCGTGAACCTACCCCTCACCCCCGGGTCCCAAGCCTACACACATGTCACAAAGCTCGCTGAACCCTCCCAGCCCCCCCCCCCCACCACCACCACCACAACAAACCAGCTGGTCTACATCAACAACCCATGCAGCCACCTCAAAAGGAGACCAAAGAGCATAAATAAGGTCGGCAGCTCGGTGTGAGCAGCCAAGTTAGGCAATGTTCCGGAAAGAAAAATAGAATACAAGAAAAAGAAAACAAAAAAACGTGGGTGTGGAGCAGACGACCATTGCTTGCTGACCACATGCATAGAAAAAAAGAAGGAGAAAAAAAACACAAAAGAGAGACGCGAGTGAGTATGCAGGGCATGCTGAGAATAGCAGCACCTAGCGCGTGTGCACACCCACCACCACCACCACCACCACCCACCGGCAATGTCAGCCAATTCGACTCGTTTTTGGCGCCGACACCACGGCGAGGCCGATTTCAGGTCGAAGCCCCGATTCCTACAAAGTCGGTAGAACATATTTTTTTGCTGGCCTGCAGGGTCCTTCCTCCTCTCGGGCGTCTACTAATTCAAGTTTTCTATCTGAATGTTGCGCATGGTCCTTGGTGTCTCTCTCTCTACCCGCCGGATAGCGCCAACTTTTTTCCTCTTTTCCACGCTTCTCATGCCGTCGTACAGAAATAGTAACACATGTGGAGGAGGGGCATGTCTCTGGAAGCACTCAACAACACCGACACCATCGCTTCTCTTGGCGGGCAGGATTCCTATTGCAACACACCATTGCGCTGCAGTAGTCTCTTGACTCTGGGGTGGTTTTTTCTTCTTTCCGTTTTCCTTCTTTTTCCCAATTTTGGATGTTTGGGTCATCCATTCTTTTCGAGCTGTGTTTTTTCGGCGTCCCAGAGAGCCGGGTTGCGCATCTAGCCAAGACGTATGTGCCCCCAGAACGGAGCTAGAGCCACGTGGTGGGGGCCAGGGGTCAATGAATAGTAATCCTCTCCCCTGTGCGGATGGGTGAGATGCATCATGTCTGCCAGCATTACATAGTAGTAGGAGGAAGTGGTAGGATGGCGTCACGTTAGACGTTCGATACAGGCGGAGAGCACGTATCGAGTGTGTGGTACACTGGAAGCCGACCCGCAGTCTTGTGTTACTACCCGGAGAGCAAGAACTTCTACCAAGCGTGAATGTATGCACCACGTGTCCTGTCTATGACCTTTTACTAACCGTAGTTTTCAACCCCTCATAAGCGAGGGTTCGTTCGAGGATCCGTGACAAGAGGGGACAATTTCAAAACTGCAGCGGTCAGACGCAGTGCGCATTGCATGTAAGCAGCCCTGCAATTAGCACCCCATGGAGGTTGGTCTTCTGGAAGCCTGCTAGTGGTCTTCCGAGGGGAAGAGGGAAGAAAAAGGATTATGTGTTGCAAATCATGGCGAATCAAAAGTCAAGATGCTGCTGGTCTGGCATGAGGTGTGATAGGTGCTCACACACGCGAGTGGTAGGTAGGTTGTGGGTGTAAACCACACTCAGCCCACGGCGCTTGTGCTTCCTTCAGCTGAAGCGATCTGCATGGAGGTCCCAGCAGCCACGAGGTTACAGCTGTGGGAGTCGGCAACTCGTCACCTCTGCCTGTCTGTCTGTATGTGTGTGTGTGTGTGTGTGTGTGTGTGTGTGTGTGTGTGTGTGTGTGTGTGGAGTGAATGACAGCCCACAGCGGCCTCATGAGAGAAACTGACCAGTCAATACGGATACCGCAGGTTTTATTCGGGCCTTCGCCATGGGATCCGGGGGCCCGAGGCGGCCGCTTGCTGCTACTGCAGGCTCTAAGTTGCGCCTGAGGACAGGAATAAACGTCCACTGATACAGTAGACGACTGTGTAAAAGCCTCACTTGAATGAGTGGCCTTTTGGGAGGCGAGGTAATTACTACTCTACGTTTCATCGTCGGCTGGCGCTGCATTTGCCCTTTATAGAAAATTAGAGCGAGAGGTCAGTTCCTGCGCTGGCAGCATCTCGTTGTTTTTGATGTGAGCGTTGGGCCAGAGTCGGAGCCAAGTCCGGGCCGTTTGCACTCACCTTAGGCGGTCAGACAGCCTTGCCGGGTCCTATGCCATCTGAACATACACTGCTGTTTACACTGACAGGTTGGCGACATCGATTGTGGTCTAGTAGATGATGAGGTTCGCGATTGGTAGCGCGATGACGGAGACCCACAAAATCCGCACACTGACGACAAGTCAGAGCGGTCCAACATCTATCCGCCTGCCTGAGTGGCCCCGTCAGAGGAGCGTCACCAGACGGGCGAACTGGGCTGCGCCTCTGGCCGCCAAGTAGCTGTCCCGCTGTACTCTGTACATGCTATGGTAGTACAATACGATCCTACCGTCAATTGCAGCGTTGGAAGGATGCAAGCTCGGATCCTCCTCGCGCCACGTGAAATTCGATTCGGCCATGCATGGCATCAAACTGTGCCGGGGGGACGGCCCTCGATTGCGCGCGCAATTCGCTCGAAAACCATTTCTATTTTCCCCTGCTCCCGTTTCCCTTTTCTTGTATGGTCTATCTTCCGTCTGTTAGCATCAACGGAGGGCTCAATCATCTGCTATGGTCAGTGCTAGCCGGAGACAAGGTGCTGAGGCGAGACTACCGCTGAGGACTTTGCAGCCTGTTTCGACCACGCCCCCGCGTCAGCGGAGACAAGTAACGGTCAAGCTTGTACTTGTACGAATATGTCAGACGTCTAAACGCAGGCACGCAGCCATCACAGGGCTGCATATACTTGGGTCCACTTTTTACGAAGATACATTTCATGGGGTGCAAAGTATCGTGCCTGATCAGACGGTAGGTACCCAGGTTCCCTAATCATCGTCGGGTTGTGATACGCCCGCTCGTTAGCTCCGCTTCGTAACATCAAAGAGAATGCAAACCTTGCAGGATCAGCGATTGCTCTCTCCTTTGGGCGTGCATGGTGCAAACCCCCTGAGGAATATATCGTCAAATGACTCTGGCTTTGTAAGGCTCGCGTTGATCATTTTCGGGCTTAGGAATCGCACTGCGGCCCTTTCCCAACCCTGGCTATCGCGAACATGGAGGTATGATGCGTGTGCCCCACCAGGCAGACCGCGGGTGTGGTTCCTGTAATGGGTGCGTTTACGATGATTTCAGGTGATCAAATTACGGACTTGGATAGCTGCGGTTGTGCAAAATCCGCGTCATCGGCAACAAAAAGGGAAGGAGAGAAGACGTGTGTTTTCGGCGGTGTAGGCTTGAAGATGGTGTGTACTCAGGTTCACGTAGAGCGTCGTCCATGTATGTGGTCAATGTATCTCGTGCCACATGCGCCACAAACGATTGCCGGGCTCCTGGTGGACGTGAGACGCGGCCCATGATCAGTCAATCAGCTTGGGGTTGCAGGCATGATCTGCTACTGGCAACAGGCCGCAGACATGATGATGTGCTTGGGAGATGCGTGTGCTTAGGGCAGGATGGGGGCCAAGATCGGAGTCGCCGTGATGTGCAGCAGCAGTGGCTGTCTAAAAGTGTTGGACGAGAGCGTGGGGAATGCGACCCCATCTCATAGGGCTGAAGCCAGTTTCACCTGTCTCCACTCCTACGGACCCGACAGTGAGGAACGCTCACTACCTGACGGGTAGAAGCGAGGAGGTCTGGACATGTCAGACTGAGCATATGCCTGCGATGCCTCTCTAGACATCATACAGTCCTGTCTCCGACAGAGGAGAATTGGTGCACCACAGCTGCCTTCTTGGAGAGTAGAGAAAAGCAACTGCTTAGGCGGAACGATTACCAGCAAATTTGCGGTGTAGAAAAAGAGAGGGGTGGAAGGGTTGCAGAGGTGCGCTCGGCACGGCCAGCCGCCCAACTAGCCACCAGTCCTCAGTTGTATATGGCCGCACCCTTGTGGGCGGGAGTCGTAAGCCAGGTGCGTGGGAAGCCTGTGACGACGCCGATTGGGCTCGGTGCTTTTGTGGTGGACAATCGACATGCGCAGTCATGGTTGTTTAGGCCATCTCCAGGTAGAGATCCCCTCTTTTTGCCCATTTGAGGGGAACCCGGTGACCATCGACTTGGAGCCCATACTAGAAGCATCTGAATTTGCCTGCCTTCCAGGGAAGAAGAAAAGGGACCAGGAGCCGACGCTGCCGGCGCCATTCAACTAGGCCTGGCATCGGTGTGGTCCGTATCAGCCAATGAGGACCGATCTGAGTGCCCAACAGCCCTTGTCCACCTGCCCTGGCGAAACGACCTATCACGCTGGTAGCGTGCTAAGGCCGATAATGCCGTGGAGCACACATAGAATGTCGGAAGGTAGTGCGTCATGGAACACAGGGAGGAGGCGGGCACCTCAAGCCGCGTCGCAGAGTGGTGGTATCGGTGGAGGGTAAGAAGACGGGGGGGGGGGGGTAAACGCATTGCGTCGTATCTCGACGAGTCACCTCCTTCAAAAGACAGAGAAAGTGTGTGTCTGTCTGTGTGTGTCATTGCCTTGAGCCCGGGGATACAGCGGGCCCTGTGAATCGGTACGGTGCTCCTGTGGAGTGTGACGGGATGGCAGCGAAACAGCGGCGAGACAGATGCTTGGTAGCCGTCCTGTTACAGCCAACAAGCTGCGTCACCAAGACGTAGTGGCGCTGCATGTCCCGTGGTCAGGAGGAACAGGCGGGCGGATGGATGGAATGGACCCCCATCTGCCTGCCAGGTTCGGTTGGACATGTGCAGCAGAAAGATATTTGGAATCGCAGGTTGGTAAGTTCTCGACCGTCAACGTGACCAACTTTGCCGTCACAATGCAGCGCAGTGGAACATTGGATATCAAAGCGGGTCGAGGTTGGTTCCAGGTCGCTGGGTGTGGGTGGGCGACAGAGCGAGGTGGGGGGGGGGGGGGGAGATTGGACGACAAAAGGGAGAGACGAGGCAAGGCAGGTTGGTTGGGCCCGGCGCGGTGAAACAAGGTAGCAGCGGGCGGGAGAAGGCAAGTGTGTGTGTGTGTGTGTGTGTGTGTGTGTGTGTGCGTGTGCGTATCTGCTGTTGCGTTGTCGGGTTGTGTGGCAGCGGGCGGCAGCAATGGTTGCAGCGTTGTTGCAGTTGTGGAGGGAGAGACCGCACCGCTATTTCGCAGTGAGAACAATATGGACCCCACCTAGAAAGAGCGGAAAGAGCTGCTATGGATAGTGTGGCTAGACGTTGGAAGGGTGGAAGGGTGCAAGGGAAAGGGAGCACCTGGGGCGGGGTTGCCCCAGAGCCAGAGCCTCAATTGTGGAGAACAAGTCACCCCCGGTCACGCACCTGCCTCGCACACTCATGCCGTCCTCCAGGCAGCAATGCAGCGAAAGTCGCAAGATCACAGAAGTAGCGATGTAGCCAAGTACCTTGTCACAATGTTACTAAGGTGACCCAGGGATCCGAAAAAGTAGCTAAGTACCGTACTGGGGTATCGATGTACTGTACTTTGTTCCCAGCTAAGTTGGCAGGTGCATTGGGAAAACGGAACCTGTCGACCGTTTCGCAGGAGCGACCAACAGCTGCCGCCATCGCACTTTCCATGGTACTGTAGCAGCTGCCCTATGGTCGTAGTAGGCTGTCACCACCTACCTACCCATAGCTATACTGGCTCGCCAGGGGAGCTCTCTTACCCCGTTCTCTCTGTCTCTGCGCTGCTTGAGGGCTTCACTGCCCTGTAATTATCAGCAGCAGAGGATCCTGGAGGCAAAGTACATAGTATCATACCATGGTCGACATCAATTCATCGGCGAGACCATTTCGATTACTAATATCCACTTCCCTCCTCTTCTGTCTTGTGCTTTCCCTTGCCACCTTGAAGGGACAGCCAACCGAATCTAGGCCCGTCCCCATTCCCATCCCCATCTCCTTTTCGACATGGCGACATGCTGTGCATCGTCTCCCCAGCAAGCCCTTGGATACGATTGATGCGGCCTTCTGAGCCTTCTGGGCCAATTCGTTTCTTCTTCTGCGGCTCAAGATCGACTATCTGCAGGGCTTGCTCCCTCGTTGGGCAACACCACAGCCGACCGCCTGCACCTGCAGCTGCATGGCGTCGCATGCTGCATACAGGCGCCCACCGTCCTTGTCTCTTGTGCCCTCTGCCCGTCGTCCTGCATGCAGCTTCTCCTCCCACCCGTGCTCAGCCACTGCTCTCAATCTCCGCCTTTTTGTTTCGTGTGTGACCAGCTCGAAAGGCCGTCACAGCGCGTAACGTTGATCTGGACTGCCGGTGAGAGAATCACGCCGCCCAAACCAGCCTGGGCAAGCCATTGCGATAATGTAGGGGTCTTGTTTCTTGCATTTCTTGGTCAGCCCGTGATTGCTAATGGTCTCAATCGGGTCTCAGATCATCTCCTCCACCACGGCAATATTCCGACCGCGATGCTTTTCCGCTGTAGTATCTCCACTTCACTGCATGTACATGTTGGGGTCGCGTTCACATGTGCACTTTTGCATCCAGAGAGAGAGAGAGAAAGGTGTGCCTGGTTGTCTGTGTACGCGCGCTCAGTGCAGGCGGGGAGATAGCCCGGATTCGAGGTCGGATACTCTCTCTGCCCCTCCCCAACCCCCTGGTTCGAGATGGCACGATTCCGCCCGACGGACGCAATAATTCATTGCGCCTTCTCGTGTTCACAAAAGGACCAGGGCCGAGTCTTGCTAAAGTCGCCAGTCAACTCATCACACCCCCAAAGAAGGTTAGGTAGCCCCCCTCGCTTGTGACCCAGGCGGCACACGGCTTGCCCCCGGCATTGTGTTCTGGGGCACACCTTCACCAATACGTGGGCCAACCGCAGAGAGACGTGGCGGGCGCGACATTACGAGGTGCCATCCAGGTCCTTTCTGAGCGCCTCCATCAAACTCCCGAGATTGCACATGCAAGAGGAGCGAGGTGTTGTTGGTGCCACGTCGCGACGATCTATCCTCTCTATTGCCGCTCCAGAGGCCAGATTCGCGGCCTGCCAAGCCTTTTCGTGATGCAATCACGTAGGTCTCGTGCACGCGCTGATGTAAGTACTCGAAGCAACGAGCACCCAATGTTGCTCCATCTCGCCTCGAGATGATGTAGCGAGGCTAAAGGCGAGTACGACCCTTCCCGCGCCCTCAGGCCACGGTCGAGTTCACAAATCTGTTTGGCCTGTCAATCTGGGGGAGGGGCCAGGAGGCAGGCCCCCTCGCGAGAAACTTCCTTCTCCTCTCGTCCGCCCGGGCAGCCATCCACCCACCATGTTGATCATGTCATTTCGCTCCATCATCAGCCGGTCAAGTACGACCAGGAAGAGACATATCGCATTATCCTGAAAAGCCACGGCGCTTCGACAATATCGCCAGCCTGCTTTCGGCTCCCTGATGCGCCATCTCGGGCGCTTTCATATTGGTCTGCCTGTCGGAACTGGCCATGGATGGTATGTGGAGGGGGCCGGCCTGTCGAGGGGGGGCCGTCTCTAAGTAGAAGGGGCTTGCCTCGGTTGTCCGGCTGGTGTAGCCGTAGGGCGAGCAGATGACCTTTGCTAGTCGACATTGCCTGATGTCCTTACGTACTACTAACATCCCGTGCGATGCCGCTCACTATATTGTGCTACATTGGGCATCAATTCTCGGCTCGTGAAAGCGCTCTGCCTGACCGCCAGACGGCTGATTGAGAACAAATAGGGCCGAGCGAGCCAGCCACAGATGCAGGGCAACAGGGACGCGCTGCAGATACATGCCTTATCAGGTCTACATAACATGGATGGGAGGGGGAGAGAGGGGGGAAGCGCTGGCAGATGTCTCAGTTCATCACATTTCTCGGGCCAATGCGTAGGAACTTCCTCTTCTCTTCTTCATAATCTTTCTCTCTGTCTCGTGTGTGCGACGCTGCTGCTGCTGCTGCATGTTGACGTGGTGCCGACCATCCATTTCCGTGCGTCGTCACCCCGGCGAAGGGGGGTTGGGTTGGGTTGCGCGCTCATCTATCCAACCCACCCACCCAACCGCCCGATCACGCGTTGCTGCTGTGAGTCTTCAGCTCTGATCAACACCACCACCTCCACCCCTTTCAGGAAATGGATCCTACGTGGAGCGTCGCACAACATCAATAATCAGATATCGACTGCACGAAACAAGGTACTCGGCGGCCAGTCGGATGCGGCCGAGGATCCTCGTCACCGATAGTCAAGGCGGTCAGGGCTACTTACCATTCATATCCACTTTATTCATCAATTATGACGACGATGATAGAGAAATCCGAAGCAACATCTTGTACCGATCGGGGACGGCATGGGCCGCAACGCGCGTAGCACAGCATGATAGACACATTGAAGATAGCCGTAATGAACACAAACCTTGTAGACGGCGACTACAATCCTGCTCGTCGGCGAACAAAACCCCGGCCAAGGTGTTTTTTATTGCCTTCCAGAACAATTCAAGACCGGTATGCACGACATTACACGGTTGCGTGCGATCCTTCCTACACTCTGGCCCCAAGCCCCCGCACCTAGAAACCTGCCCTTTGCCTAAACGATGAATCCTCGCTAGGATGCACGGCGGAGCACGCGCTGGCCCCAAAGCTGAGCGAGCTGCGACCCTCCCTCGCACCTCACTCCTCTTTCGAAGAACAAACCCCTCGCAGATCACACCACCCTGCCTTCCGCTTTCCTCTCACCTTCCTCATAAGTCTCCTGTTCATGGTGGAATCAGGAAAGAGGGGGCCATATGCAGGGAGATCAGCCTCCCCACACACACACAATTTCCCACACCACCATCATCAACTCTTTTTGTCCCCTTTTCCAACTCCTCTCCGCCCTCTCACGCTCTTCTGCGCTCCGGGAAAAACTCGCTCGATCGCTCGCTTCCCTTCTTTCCGGGGCCGACGCATCATGTCAGCACCCTATCAAAGCCCTGTAGGGCTGAACACTGGTCAGGGCTTGAGATAGCGGCGGCCTTGATAGTCATTTTGGGGTTTCCCTTCATTTTTCCTTTTTCTGTTCGGGGGAAGTTGGATCTTTTTTTGGGACCCTCGCTGCGCTGATGATGCCAAGAGGGGTCGGGGAACGTAGATGGGAGGGTGGTTCGTGTCCTGCTGACAGCTCCTTTTGGGAGAAGGGGGGGGGGGTTGCATCTGTTGCGAGTGCAAAGAGCGGTGACTGTTGGACTGAGTTGGGGGGTGGGATATGTGTAGATGACTGCTGGAGGGTGGGGGTTGGGCTCGTGTGTGGTTGTGGTGGTTACTGACTGGCGGAGGTGCACTGTGAATTCAAAGTCAAGAAGAAACTTTGCAAGAGACAGGTTTGTTTGATTTGTCATGAGAGTAGGAAGATGCAACAAATTGCTTGTATTGGCGCCCTAGACTCTGGCTCGGTCATTCGTAATGATTTGGATAACTTTTTGATAGCGTGAGGTGGCCATACATGCCTATGCAGAAAACAGAGGATAGTCCTAGAGAGACGTATGACAGAGAGGAAAGAGAAGGAATGAAGGTTGTGGGAGCAAGAATACATCGATGATGAGCAAATAGAGAAACCAAGTGCATAATGACTAGAGTATTATGTTACAGGAACTTGAGGGCACCATGACCATCACACTTCTCGTGCTCAGTTTCTCTTCTGCCTCAAGTACCATTCAAAACGCAGTCTTTTCTCTATAAGCCCTTCATGCTCGACAAAGCTCATCAAGGTCATCATATTCCCGCCGACATGGGCCGCCCGCTTGCCCGAGATGAGCTGGCCATCTCCGTCGAGGCTAAAGGTGACGGCATCATCACGGAGGCGCTTTTCCGAAAAGAGTCTCTCCCCGAGTCTCTTCCTGAGAATATAGCGGCCGCCATGGGCTCCGACGGTGGACGTGGTGTGGACTCGCGACAGCCCTGGTGGTAGAACGGTGGCATCACTGGTCCGTTGCTGTGATGCTCGCTGGCCTGAGAATACTGGGACGGGGAAGAAGAGGGAGGCGGCAGCCTAGGGACGTGGATCGTCGTGGCGACGGCGTGGACTGCACTTTTGGCTTCTCCTGTGTAGCCGTCGACAGGTGCATCGATCATGTTGGACTTGAGCTTGGAGTTCACCGGCCTGGCTGCCCTGTGGAGGATAAGCGAGCTCCTGGTCAGGCGGCCCAGACCGCGTTCAGGTTTCTTTCTGGAGGGGTTACGCAGCGGGCCTGTGACAATCGTGAGTTGCTGCCGCTGCCGCCTCTCCTGGACTGTTGGCCTCTCAACGAATGGTGGAATTTTGAGCATCTCACTTGGCCTCGCTTCCCGGGGCCTGTTCGATGGCGTTGCCGATACAGCGATGATAGTATCTGGATTGGTGTCCTTCGGGGGTTCGTGTGCCGACGACATGCTTTGTCTGCTAAGTGTCGTGCTCGTCCTGTCATTGCCACCCTCTTGGAAAATGGCCCTCGGCGGTGGCAGACGCAGCTCATCAAAGCCATACCTCCTGCCCAAGCGACCGACACCGTCCCTCCTCGACAGGTGAGCTTTCCTAGGACTCGCTACTGTCGTCGTAGGAGAAGTAGCCTTCACTTCCCGCCACACGGCCTCCTCCTCATCGGCTTCCACACCGACACCACGCTCATTGTTCCCGCTCCCAGTGAACAGCCTCGAGAATGCGCCGGAGACGTCCCGCCACGACGGCAAGCCGGCCACCACACTATCAAGCCACCTTGTAGCCCACCCGGGCGGCACGCACGACCTCTTCGCGGCCTTGTTCCTCGTCAGCCTTGTCCTGCTTGCCACCAGAGCACGTCGCCGTTTTTCTTCTTCTTCTTCTTCGCTCAGCCGGTCCTGAGTGCTACCGGTGGCGGTGGCAGTGGCGGCATCGACAGCCGCAGCCTCCCCTTCCTCTTCACGCGCCCGCCGCCTCGCCAGAACCCGGTCGACAAGGTGGTCATAAGCCTCGTCGACGTTGGCGCCTGTCTTGGCCGAGGTCTCGATGTAGGCGCAGCAGGAGGAGCTGCTGGGGCCGAGCGTGTGCGCTAGCCTGTGGCACTCTTCTGGCGTGACCTGTCTCTCCAGCGGCCCGCCGTGGTCCTGGAGCCTGTCGGCCTGTGCGGCGACGAGGAGCACTGGCAGTTTGGATGCCTGCAGCAGCGGGAGAAGGGATGGGCTTGGGGCTGTAGCAGCTGCTGGGCCGGGGCTTGAGGTGATGTTGTCAACATCGTCGCCGTCGAGGTGGGTGCGCTTCGTAGGTGTGGCAGTATGGACTGCTGTGGATCCGTGCTCTGTATCGACGGTGGTGATCGTGGTGGCGGTAGACGATGTTGCCTGGCCGTATATGCTTGAACTCGGCGAGGTGGACTGTAGACTGGCAGGGCTGTCATATCTTACACGCCTCGTGGTTGTGCTCGACGTCGACGACTTCTTGCTTTTGGTGGCCGGGGTCGGAAGAGGCCTCTCTGCGGGCGCAGCAGTGTCTTTGGATGCTTCAGCGCCGATACTCTCGGCGATAATCTCAAGTCCATCGCGGCTATTATAGTCGTGGTCGTTGCTTAGCTTCTCTTCGCATCCGTGCGACAAGGACGAGACATTGCTGTAGCTCCCCTCAGGGTCGTCAGACGGGAGAGGAAATAGCCTCGACGCTAGATCTAGCGTTGCAGCAGCAGCGACAGCAGACTCGTCAGCAAGTCGCCCTTTGCTTCCGTCGCCGACAGGCTGCTTCTCTTGCCCGTCCAGTGGCACCACCACACGTCCACCAGGGCTCACCCTCCCCTCGATCCACTCAAACGATGCCCTGGAGGAGGAATTAAAAATGAGCATCACCGCATCCATCTGCTCCTCCAGCAGCAGCCTCATCCCATCCATTCTTCCCAACCCTTCACGTCCTGTGACTGCATCTGCGGGAAGCTCGTGTATGATGAGGTGCACCTCCATCCCGCCAGCGAGGCGGACATGTTTACGCCCACCCATCAGGCACGCCATCTGGGATCCCGTGCCGACGAACTGCCGCAGGGTGTAGCGCAGCTGCAGTGCAGTCTTGCCTGTGCCTGGAGCGCCCAGCAGGGCGATGTGTATGTCCTCCGTAGACCTGGGGATGGGAGGTAAGTCGTAGGGACTCGGACAGGGCTGAAGGGGCCAGCCTATGGGGCTGATGGGTGAGGACCACAAGTCTTTGTCCATGGTGAGGATCTTGATATTAGAAGTTAAGAATAGTAATTATCGTTGGCGTGACCAAGCGGGAGGGCTCTTGAGGTTTCCGAGACAGAGGGAGCAGGCGTTGAGGAGGTAGAGGAGGTTTCTGCTTTATATCCATCTGCCAGAGAAATTAGATCGCAATGACAATTATTTGACAAAAGTGAATCTGATTCGGAGAATTCTACACCTGCGGCAATTTTCCATGTTCCGATTCCTTCGGAGCCGAGAGAATGATTTGGAAAAACCTAGTTATGAAGAAAAATAGTACGAACGAGACGCACTGGCTCATATGCACCGACCATTTCGAGACAGCACAGGTGAACTCTAAGGCAACAAGCTCATCCGGAACAAGGCGCTTTCGATTACAATTCAATGATGAGATCGAAGAGGCCGTGTCTGGGCTGGGACTGTAGGTAACAATACGCTGTATCAAGGCCACAGGACGAATACTTGTGTTGGTAAAGATGGTGAAGTACATAGATATGTGGATGTGAGACAATCTTTTCTCATCACTATAATAAGACGATGTGGCCAAGAGGAAAGACATGCGCTCTGAAACACAAAGGAAAAAGTCAATATCAACACACTGACAGCGTCAACGTACATAAGGCTATACTGTACCATATGGGAAAGGCCATAGCGGCCCCCCCAAGAAGAGGCTCTCGGAGCACAGACAACCCGCGCTCTAGTCAAGAACAAAATTGGACTCGGAGTTCAGGATCTGCCAATGCGTTGCGGGCTGAACAGGTTTCAAGAAAAAGAGAGGGAGGGAGTGCTCCAGAGCCTCGTGACAATCACATACTCGCGGCTCCGTCCCGAAAACAAGAAAGAAAGAAAAAAAGGGGGGGACAACTGTGTGGTGTTTGTGTGTGAATGTGTTGCTCGAGCTAATGAGCATAGAAGGAGACCAGAACAGGTATAATATGCGGCGTTAGGCCTTGAAAGTTTATATCGCGGTCTGTGTGTGTGCGCTCGTCCCGCGCCGACCGTTTGAGCCTGATCCCTGACTGTAAGTAAATGTCTAAGGAGGCGTTCTTGTTTGTTGACATGTGAGATGTGTGTACAGTCTGTGTGCAATATCCTAATGATAGCTCAGTGTCATGGACTGCACACCTTTTTGCGTGTTTAGATTCGTGATAGAGGACCATCTCCATCTCTTCCCTTGTAGAGACTTGGATGATTTTCCTGTTATTCTCTGCAATTTGGAGTCTAGTGTTATGAGAGAGTGGCCAAACTAACAGCCGTCAGATCAAAGCACGTAGAAGAAGACTCTTTCAGACATGTAATAATAATTAGGGCTCTGCTGCGAGCAATTCCAAATAATTATTACAACACAGTCTAGATAAGACTCAGCCAGGGCCACCACCACACTCATCTCAAAAAAAAAGAAGAAGAAACATAGAGAAAGTCTGGAGGAAGAAGATGCTGAAGCGAGAGTTCAACTCTGTGACAGACCGCAAAGCCAAAGCCAACATCGGACCAAATCCCCCACGGGAAGCTGATGGATCAAGAAAGTTTCGGGGTTTCATGTGCGGGAAACATGGCATCCGAGATGGCCGAAAGTTCAGGTGAACTGGACCGCCCATGCGCTCGTTCGGTTCGCCGAGGGCTGGGATGGTCGAGCCGAGTACGAGCAAGCTTCCATGAGGCCTGGGAAAGAGATTGATATCAGTGAGAGATGGAAAGAATGACCAAACGACATGGACGTCGTACAGGGGAAAAGGAGGCAATGAAAGCACAGACAGGATTGTCAAGCGTCTCTCGCGTTGCGAGTCGTGTCGGTGTTGACACAACTTTGTCGTCCATTTTGAGTCGTGGTGATGATATCTCGTAATTGACATACTAAAGGAGCGCTGCTCCTCCTCACGTAAGCACAGGCAGGTCAGCAGCCAGTCATTGACCCGTACATCATCCAGCCTTCAGAACTCCTCCCGATCCATCCTGTATCACACTGAATGCCATGACTCTGCTGCTATCGAAGAACACGATTCAGAATCAACCCCCAAGGAATCATTACATAAAAAAAAGAGTACACTAGATACATCACACTCGGAAGGAATCGAGCATCAACCAGATTTGACAAGGAAACAGTATGGTATCGTAAAAACACACAAGAAAATTATGAAGCCTTGATAGCCGCAGCAGAGGCGCCGAATTCTGCAATGACCTCGTCCAGAAAGACATCCCACTTCTTGGCCCATGCGGTATGGATGGCCTCGTACTCTTCCCTGGACAGGCATGCATGCTCCATGCTCCACTCGATGAGCTGCTTCCAGCCGTACAGCGTCATGTCTGACTTGCCGATCATGGCCTGGTAAAAGTCGTGAGATAACGTAGAACTGGCCATGATGATGCACGAATCAGTATTAGAGAGAGATTAATAGGGCCCTTTGTTTCCTCCATGGGTCGCGGAAGGCTAGCGAGGATGCATGAGATAGGATGGGGGCTCACTTGAATAGAGTTCCGTTGTCGCTGTTGACCGTACAATGCACGTTATTGGCGAGGAGGGAGTACATGGAATGCCCGTTGGCCCGCGGCGTCAGCCCCAGCACTTCGTTTGATATCGGGCACAGCTCGAGACAGATGTTATCCCGTTTCATCCGCTCCATGATATAGGGGTGCCTGGCAAGTGCGAAACCGTGGCCTATGCGCTTGGACTTGAGCAGCAGTGCGTCTAGGAGGTTGCCGTCTGTCTCCGAGCCCATATCCAGCGTCTCTCCGCAGTGGAAGAGGAAGGGAATCTCGACCTTTGCCTCTCTGCAGTCATTTTGGAACTGGAGGAACTCGGGAATGAAGAAGTTGAGGGGCTTGCCCTTGCCTTCCTCACCTACCAGGTCGAATCCTGCAGGAGAGACGAGGCTAGTCAGTCAACGGTCTAGAGCAACTTTAGGTTTTGGGGCCTCAAGGAGAATCATCTTTTCCGGGGTCCTCACTCACCAGCAATCCACTGTGGCCACCTCTTCTTGAACTCCAAGCACTGCTTCAGGCCGCTTGCGACCTTTTCCTTGGGATAGGACCTCGGGCAGCAGTATATGATCTTGAGCCCGCCAAAGTAAGCACCGTTCCTGTTCCTGGCCTCGGCCTGGAACCTCTCGTACTCCTCGATGATCATGTTCATGATCCCAGCATTATCGAGCTTGCTCGCCCCGTCGTCCGTCCACACCTGGTTGGTATCCATGAAATTGGGGCGGATCTCCGCATACTGTATGTTATCCGCCACGAAGTCCTCCAGACACCTGCGCGTGTAGGTGCGGTATGCCGTCTCGTAATTAAAAAGGCCCTTCATCATCTGCGTGCGCGTGTTGAACTCGTCCCAAGCACCCGAGACCGTCTGGAGCATGTTGTGTGCCTCCTCCTCGCGGAACACCAGCTTCTCCTGCAGCCACGTCATGGCGTCCTTGTCCCTGCGGTGGCTGGGAAACTCGTCCAAAAAGTCCCGGAACTTTTGTGCGCCCTGGCGGTCCTTGTAGTCCGCGTCGAACAGGTTCCCCGTGCTGGACGTCTGTGCCATGATGGAGAACTGAATCTTGGCGCGCTTGTAGTTGTGATGGTTCTGGGCGTCGAGCAGGGGCAAGTCGCTGGTGATGTACATGTGCTCCATGTTGCTAGCGATGTCCAGCAGCACGCTGGGCTGCAGGCAAGAGTTGAAGTGGATGTGCAGGTGCGCGCCCTTGGGCAGCTTTCTGGCGACTTTCATGACCTTGGACCTGTCGATCAGGGTCTTGTTTGACAAGAAATGGTCTCCGGCGAACCTCTGGTGCTGCTGTCCGTTGAACCCCTGCCGCTTTGGCTCTACGGCAAAAAGATTCTCATCATCATCCCGTCTCAGATTCCGGATAATCTCGTCCACCTCCTTCTCCTTGGGTGAAGCCGCACTGGTGAGCTTGTGCTCGAAGCCCAGAGCACCCTCGCGCCTCTGTAACTCCTCACGCTGCTTCTGGTAGTCGGCCGCCGTGACCACGGCAGCAGTAGTACTGATACTGCTGTTGCTGCTGGCTGTGGGAGCCCCCACCTTGGCGTCGATGATCTCGTCTAGCGCACCCACGGTGTCCCACTGGCGATAGCGGTCATCTTCGGTCTTGGATCTTGAGAGCCAGCTCATCTTGCTGTGTCGAGAGTCAGTGATGGCGCCGGAATGGTGCTGGCGAGAAGGGGTCGTATGGACAGGTTTGGAAAGATGACGGAGGCGAGGCCCCTGTGCGTATCCCTTTTCGAGAGCTTCGGGCCCATCGTCCTTTATAGAGCTGCAGGACGCCCCCATGAGAGCCGAGCGGGACCCAAAAAAGAATGATTGACTGTGGTGAGTCAGGTATTCGTGGCGTGGCCTTTTGTTGCGCGGGCGGGTGGAGGCCAAAATAGCGACGAAGATAGACAATGAACGGGACGGCTGGCTTCTTTTTTGGGGAGTGGGCCGTTCTGACGGGCCGCCTGCTGCAGAGGATCTGCTGCTATCACGAACGCTGTTTGGAAGACTAGGGTGCTCGATTAACAAGCGCGATGCAGATTGCGATGCTGGCCTTTGAAGCGCCTGTCGCTCTGCGGCCACTGTTCGCAGCAGGCTATCAAGCAAGGTCCTTCCTTGACAGCGAGTGATGCTCGACAATCAGGTCCGATGGCCAAGGTCCTGATCAGGCAATCAATGGCCCGATCCCGCGATGGTAGGTATGCTCAAAATGCTGCTTCCTCGGTGGGCGGATCATGCTCGAGATGGATGATCTAGCAGCGGTGGGCGTGTGGCCCAGTCAGAATGCACGTACGCTGCAGTGATTGAACGTGTCTTGGTGGTAGGGATCCGATAAGAAGATGAAGTCTCGAGGAGAAGAAGTGGTGGGCAGTGCAGCCAAGTAACTTAATTATGATGCGAACTAAAAAGTATGCAGGATTCCATGTGATGGGATCATGGTTGGTTGGACGTTGTGTGGGGTGGGGTGCCATCCAGAAGTCAGGTACGGTACGTCCTGTTGGGGTGGGTGGGGGGTTGAGGCTGGGGACCTATTGGCCTATGGCACAGGCCCCCTCCACACACAATACTGCAGTGCCGGTGCACTACATCAGCATCTACGCGTGGTTATAGTACCCTTTCTTAGGATCCTTCCCAGCCATGCATGCTTCCTACTAAATGTTTCTACACTCATGGTCGAGCACGTGCTCGGGCTGCCTCAAGAGCCATCACCACAGGGTTCCCTCGCACACACTTTTTCATACAACAGGATTCTGTACAACAAGCAGCAATCTGGGAACACAGATAGATAGTGGCATCTTGAAACGAAAAAGCTGGGCCGGGCCGAGGCCATCACAACACCGACCACTGCTTGCCCCCAATCACACCCTCTTCCATTCATAGATACGCACATCATCATGAGGGGGGGGGGGGGGTCCACGATTTTGAGATAATAGCCTCGAAAGGAACCTTGGGTACCACCACTAACCGCTGGCGCCAAACCTGCTTGCTGGCTGGCGTCAGGATTCTGTTCCCCGGAAACGCCAAGAATTCTCTCGTCCTCCTTGTGTTCAACGCAGCTCACAAGTTCTGGACATGAGCATGTAGTCCTCACTCACCGCCACCCAAGAGGGGAGTGGTAGATGTGTCAGCTGGTCAGTCAATCCTCAATCGGCATCTCCGTCTATGAACAAGCCTGCGCAGACTCTCTTGGCGTCGGCCGCTCAAGAGCATCCCACACAAAAGTCCTGTTCTTGTTTCGGTGTCATGATCTATCAGCACGTCACCGGCTCACCGGGAGTATTTTCCTTTTTTTTTTTTTTCAATAATAAAGGTGGATCATTGTCCTGTTGCAGTCGCTTATGGGCATGCATGTGTGGATCGTGTCACCATGCATATAACTGCATGCCGGTTCAAGATCACATACGTTAACCCCCCTCCAGGGTTGATCATACTAGCAAGTACCCCGTCCTTTTTATACCTTATAGCCTGCCAACCAGCGCTTATAATTATGGCCTCTGCCCGGCATGCTCCGTATCAATATCACCCTGACTCCTCCTGATCACACAAACATACATTGTTTGTACTTTGCAAATGTCGCCACCGGATGATCCGAGAAGCTTTTTTTGCTCCTTACTACATTTATTCACCTTGCATATGCCGCCAGCCTGGGGCCCATATCACACAAACAAACGCCGTGGAGATCCCCCAGCCCGAGTTACAATCATAATGTCAATAACCGCTCTGCATAGAATCACGCCATGTGAAAAGTCCCTTGACCGGATTCCTCATCCATGCAGACGTGGTTGTTTCTTTCTTTTGGTTCTTTTGCTACTTGGTGCATATTCTGCGGCGGACACTGCCGCCAGCTTAACTGTCCACGCATGGCTGCGCCGTCCTGGCTCATTCGTTAAAGTGTGATCCGGTATTGAAATCCATTCCGGCTTTCGATCATTCATTTATTTTGTGCAACATGGTGGAGAAATATATGAGACTCCCTTACTGGTGCCTGAGACCATCGGGCATATTCCTGACCAGACCAAGGCTTGAGCAATCCTCAGCAGCCACTTAGTGAGTTATGTACTGCATATATGTCCCTGTTTGGGGCTTTCACCATCGAGTTCGTCCGAGTGTTCCTATGAGATGATCGACAGTCGGTATGGCTTCATCGTGGTTACGGGTGTGGTGTTGGAAACTAATCTTCATGGTTGTTTCTGTTTCGTGACAAATGTAGATTGGAAATTGACCATACTTACGATCAAACAAGCATACTAGGCTGTTGCGGCAAGTTCCCCAGTCAGTCCAAGTTCGACGTGGACTTACTCAAGTATACTATATAGCCCACATCATCCCCGTCAGCACTGGAGATGGCCTTTCCTTTCCATCCCGTAGTTTCGTGCCTCCAGAAAGAGCTAGGTTCGACAAAGGTTGAGACATGACCATACAGATATATATCCAAAGCTGCTCGTGAGAAATGGAGTGACGGATACGCTACACTACCACTCCCATGCCACAGAACAAACCTTTCCTGCCCACACCCAAGATTCGAATGCCGAGGACTTATCGTCTGGAATCAAGCAAAAATGCCTTGCCTGTCTTCTGGGCTGACATATTATGGATTTGGACTTCCTTAGTTCTCTTATAGAGAATTTCTTTCGAACCGGCTTTGATCTTCATGTACGGGGTGCTTATTCAAGATGTTGGGTGATTCTGGGGCCCCATGCCTGCTGAGGAAGGTCTGGTCTGGGGAATGGTCCCGGACTCTCCAAGTTGTACGAGTACGTGTTCGTCATGAACGCGGCCCATCGATCATTCTGACTGCTTTCCAAGATGGGACGTCCCCCTCACCCCTTCCGCCCAAACTTAGAACCATATAAAACACCGAGATTTCAAGATTCTCAAGCATCCTCCCTCGTCTCCAGCCTGATTTGGACCCCGACGAGTACCAGGGTCAAGCATTCCGAGGTTCTTACCACAGAACCCCGGCATACGACTTGATACCAAGCATAATAACAATCAAATGTCTTGCATACGACGAGGTGGGCTACATTAGTGTATATCACCGTCCGGCCAAACTGAGTTGTAGACGGCGCGCGAAGTTGGCTTCTCGGTACTTGATCAGACCTGCCTTGTTACGAAGGCATCATCACTGCCTATGAAGACAGTATTTGCATATTCACAACGGGACGTTGCTCGAATTTGGGCCCTTGTGGAAGAAAGGGTCAACTACAAGAGGTATATTGTAAAATCAATGTTGCCCTTTTGCTCTCTTTTTAGACGATCGGTCAATCGATTACCAGAACCCCCTCGGATCGAATATCTATCCACACACACACACACACACACCACACACAAGATGGAGGCGGGGAGACATGTGCAATAGTGACAGGCTGAGAATGTAAAATACCACAGACGACGTACAATGACTTTGATTAAAGGACTCCTGACCAAAGGCCCTCGATCATTGCACGCCCGGGCAAAAGCACCCCCATCGCATCAGACGATAATTCAAGCCTCCTCCTCAATGGGCATCTCCTCCTCCTCGTACTCCTCCTCCTCGTCAACACCAGCATCCTGGTACTGCTGGTACTCGGAGACGAGATCGTTCATGTTGGACTCAGCCTCGGTGAACTCCATCTCGTCCATACCCTCACCAGTGTACCAATGCAAGAAAGCCTTGCGGCGGAACATAGCGGTGAACTGCTCGCCAACACGCTTGAAGAGCTCCTGGATGGCGGTGGAGTTTCCGACAAAGGTGGACGACATCTTGAGGCCCTTGGGGGGGATGGAGCAGAGGGCGGTCTGGACGTTGTTGGGGATCCACTCGACAAAGTAGGACGAGTTCTTGCTCTGGACATTGCGCATCTGGTCCTCGACCTCCTTCATAGAGACCTTGCCACGGCTGATGGGGAGAAAAGAGACAAGGGTTTAGCAGACAAGCCCAAGGATGTTCACCAAAGGGTGTGAGGAGGAAAGGGGGAAAAGGACTAGAACTTACAAGATGGCAGAGCACGTCAGGTAGCGACCGTTGCGGAAGTCAGAAGCAGCCATCATGTTCTTGGGGTCGAACATCTGCTGGGTCAACTCAGGAACGGTGAGGGCGCGGAAGGAGTGGGCGCCACGGCTGGTCAGAGGAGCAAAGCCGACCATGAAGAAGTGAAGACGGGGGAAAGGAACCATGTTGACAGCCAGCTTGCGCAGGTCAGAGTTCAGCTGGCCGGGGAAGCGCAGGGAGACGGTGACGCCGGACATAACGGCCGACACGAGGTAGTTGAGATCGCCGTAGGAGGGGTTGGACAGCTTGAGGGTACGCATGCAGATGTCGTACAGAGCCTCGTTGTCAATGCAGAAGGTCTCGTCAGAGTTCTCGACCAGCTGGTGGACGGAGAGCGTGGCGTTGTAGGGCTCGACGACGGTGTCGGAGACCTTGGGGGAGGGCACGACGGAGAAGGTGGCCATCATGCGGTCGGGGAACTCCTCGCGGATCTTGGAGATGAGCAGAGTACCCATACCGGCACCGGTACCACCACCCAGGGAGTGGGTGATCTGGAAACCCTGGAGGCAGTCACAGCCCTCGGCCTCGCGACGGACGACATCCAGGACCTGGTCGACCAGCTCAGCACCCTCAGTGTAGTGACCCTTGGCCCAGTTGTTGCCGGCACCGGACTGGCCAAAGACGAAGTTGTCGGGACGGAACAGCTGACCGAAGGGGCCGGCGCGGACAGCATCCATGGTACCGGGCTCGAGATCGACGAGGACGGCGCGGGGAACATACTTGTTGCCGGAAGCCTGCACAGAAAGCGCGTCAGAAGAGTTATGCCAGTGGTCGGATGCGAGGAGGACCGGGATGGGTCGAGAAGCTGCTCGAGCCCGATCACGCGATAAGACATACCTCGTTGAAGTAGACGTTCATGCGCTCGAGCTGGAGCTCGGAGGTGCCATTGTAGCTATGTGGTGATCAGCGAGAAAGCTCGAGAGCGCGTCTGTCTTGCATAGGTAAGCCACCATAGGGTACGGTACATACACGCCATTGCTGTCGAGGCCGTGCTCGCCGGAGATGGTTTGCCTGCAGTCGAGGTCAGCATCGAAGTTTGCTGCACGAGGTCGATAGCGTCGTATCGTGTCGATAATAATACACACCAGAAGGCGGCACCGATTTGGTTACCCTGCGAAACGTGTCAGTTTGCAAAGTCTCCTCCCTGCTCTCTAGGTAGTAAATATAGCAGCCTGACGGCGAGCTGGCTGCCGTGTTGACGGAGGGGGCGACGACTTACGCATTGGCCGGTCTGGAGGTGAACCTGTACGGAGAGAAAGACATTATGTTAGCCATCTAGACGCGTCTTTCTGATATTCAACCCGGGTCTGGGTATGAGATATATCGAAGGCTGAGAGGTGAGGCAGGTCGCGATAGTGGGGTCAAGACTCAGGGGCAGGGCATGCGAAAGAAAAAAGGGCGACGAGAGATGAGCACAACAACGCCAGCAATCGACCGACGCGTCTGAGGTCCTTTCTCGGGGAGAGACAGGGTTTTTGGGCGAGAGGATCGGCGAAGAGGGTCAAACTTACAATCTCACGCATGTTGACGATGGTCTGGTGTCGAGAAGAGAGGAATGAAGAGGCAAGACGATATCAGAGAGGCAGAGTACGCAAGACGACAGCAAGATTGCTGGTATGTGTGTTTTGGGTTGGGATGGGTTGGGGAGGGCGGAATTGGGATCGAGGGCGAAAGACCAGGAGCTGCGGCCAGAGGGGGACAAGCGTGAAAGGGTTGTTTTGGTTTGTGGTCGCCCGGCAAAAAGTTGCGCTACCACGGTGCTACCGCCAGTACAGCAATGGTTGGTTAGTGACAGGAGGGGGGGGGCAATTCAGGGGTGCTGCCTAGGCACCTAGGTTGGGTTCGAGTTGGGTTGCTGCGTTGACTCTGGTTTGTTGATTTTTGATTTGGGGGAAAGGACCGTGCAGCTTCAGCCAATCAATCAGCCGCTCCCGCTTTGACTAGTGATGAGGAAAAAGTGGGTAGCTCTACTTCACCTCCTTGAGATTAGGGCCCTCCCCCCCCCCAAAGACATCGCCCCTCCGCCTCTGCTCTGTCCTGCCCTGCTGTACCTGCTCTCACCGCTCACTATCAGCGCCCCCCGCCTCAGCACCGTGCCGCGCTAGCTAGAAGGCTGCCGCGAAAACAGGGGAGTTCCTGTCTCTGCCCCGCCGCGCGTGCCCGCCGATACTGGACAGTGCAGGCTAAACCCAAATCAGCTCATTGGCTCCAGTGCTCTGCGAGATGAACGTAATAATATCCTGCCAGACGCTCTCTCTGTCTCTCTCTCCGCCTTCTTATGAGATGTCATACCACGTGAGAAGCAAGAGACAAGAGAACAAAGAACGTTCCAATCTTATTAACCCTCCAGATGCCCTGTCCCAGTTCACTTCGTTGTTCTGTTCTGGCGAGATTACACCATCCGTCCCAGCACCAGCTATGCGCAAAGCATTTATGCAGGGATACCAAAATTAAAGCCCTCGAGATGATTTTTTCTCTTTTGGAAAAAGGTGCTGACAGCTTGCATCTACGCAATATTATTCTTCCCCATCATGCCAACTCGTTCTTATAATAATTTATGCAGCTGCACAAAGCCATCCCATTGACCGTCCCAGCACGGGGCCACCGCCGATCCCGGATGCCACCGAGGATCCCCTCAAACCTTCTTGCTCGTCGTATCTGGCCCTCTCACCTGTCTCCTTCCAACAACACACTTCTACTAATCATGTCGTGCCGCGGTAGAAAGTGCCAAAGTTGAGCCCCTTGTCTGAAGCTTTAAGAGGATAGTATACATACATACATCTACAACCAAAGCACAAACGCCGAAAGCTGGCGCCAAAGTCCTAACCGCGAACCCCTGACACTAGCGCGCGGCAACCAGAGAGGCGGGGGGGGGGGGGGCAAACCACCGCACTGCACCGCACAACCAACCACACATCTGGAGAGTATATTAGCGCGCGACATGAGCGAAAAGGGCTGGTTGGCGTAGTCTCCAAACCGAACGATCATCTTGCCGCCGCATCTGGAGGCGCACACACACACAGACACACACACATCTACAAATGAGCACCTTGTCATGATCAATCCGGGCATATCACGTCCAAGAGACACAAGAGAACAGAAACTTGCAGTAGTCATATAAGTCTATTCCTCGCATGCATGCGTGCATACAACACGACAATGAAGCGGGTAACAGGGAGAACACCTTTTCCCAACCCTGTGACAGACAGACTATAAAAAGACTACCAACACTGATTGATGAAAAACAAGATTCCATACAAAAGCCATGTGAGCCCCGTAATGCATACACTGGCCAAATGCTGCTTGCTTGCTTTGTCTCCTTGCCCACATCCATGGGTCCCATGGCCGAGACTGGCCAGTATCCTAGGAGACCAGACTGTCCACCTCAAGTGTCCGATACCCTCGCGGGTTTGCTATCCGTGCGTGTATGTGCCGGCCATCCGCCTGGCCCTTGTTGTGATGACAACCTGGTATATTTGATAGAAAAGCCCCTTCCCTTTGGACAAGTAGAAAAAATGCGTGTTGCCCTTCATCCGACCTGCTGGTATCATCATGCCTGTCCTGGCCAGGCGCGAGATCAGGCAGACCTTTTCTGCCGCGGTGCCACAGGAGAGCGCTCCTCCCTGAATGGACCAGGCTGTTTCCGCCCTTTTTTTGCTGTTTCTTTTTTTCTTTTTCTGCCATTCCTGCTGTGCTATGCAAATGAACCATGGGTGAAAAGCACCAGGAAATAATCAACCGATTTAGCTTTTAAGTATTCGTACATATACATAGTTGTGTGTTTGTGTGCGCGTGTGATGGTCGACGTCGTTGGTGGTGTAACTGACGAAGGACTATCGGTTCCGCCGGGTGGCGGATAATCAAACATTATTGTGATATGAAGTGAGTGTCGAGAGTGGATGGGGGGCCCCTTAGCTGACTGTCATCAACTGCATGCGTTGGCTCAGGCCGTTCGACTCCAGTGAGCTTCGCGGCATGGGGGAATGGCTCTTCTGGCTCTTGACCAGATGGCGTGGAGATCCCTCATCGGGACCCGAGAAGACCCGCGTGAACGCTGGGCTCTCGCCGCGTCTGTGCCGGTCGTGCCTGGGTGTAGCCTGCGGGCTCATTGTGAGGAGCTCTTCCCGCCGCACGATGTCCGACAGGGTGTGGAAGATGGAATTAGCTCGCTTCACAAGCTCCTGGAGGCTGTTCGTGTCGAAGAAGAGCTTGGCTGTAGACGGCTTCAGCGGCGACTCTGGGGGCCGGTTCGGCTGGGATCGCTGTTTCTCCATGGCCGCGATGACAGACGAGACGACTGTACCATCAGGCGTGTGGAATTCCCTCACACGCTCAGGGGTCCGGGGTGTGTGCGGCCGAGTGGCCGAGGCGGGCAGCTCGAGGGAGGAGTTGTTGCCGAAGATGTCGTCGTCTGGGGAGAAGACAGACCGTCTTCGTGCCACCTTCTTCTCCTTCACCACAGCATTCTTTGGGATGTCCGGGTCGCGGCTGTCCGTGGACCCTTCAGACCGGTCCAGCGTGGAGGCGTCGAACCCCTCATCAAGGAAGCGCTCATCGATCATCGATGGGTCGAAATCGGAGAAGCTTCGGTCCGTATCGGTCTCCTCTGCTTCCTCCTCGTCCGGCGACGCCAAGGAGATGATGTTCTCCGCCTCCTTCCACAGTGAAGCCGCCTGGCCACCGGTCAGGTTCAGCTCCCGGCCCTGCCTACAGAGTCGCTTGAGGCTGCTGACGAGCAACGACAACTCCCGGATCTGGCCAGAGTGCGCCTTCACAGTCGGCTGCGTGGCCTGGATGGACTCAGGCACCCGCATGAGGAGACCCTTGGCAGGCCTCGAGCTGGTGGAGCCCGAATGACTAGCCTCGTCGAAGTCGAAGTCGTCGTCCCACTCCTCGCTGGCGTTCTTGTTACCGACGGCCCAGGTCCCATATTTTGAAGCATTCTTGGCGTTGTCCGGCTGGTCATGCACGACTGGTACGCTCTGGCTGCGGATGTGGGCAGGCGCAAGGCCTTTCCGGTTCGATGACCGGCCCCCTCGCAGGTCCGACTCCTGCTTCCCGTGAGAGGTTTTGGGCCGGGAAACCCCATCGTCGTTCTTCTCCTGGGAAGGCTCGCTCCAGTCGAACAGATTGCTCCTCGGCCGCTCGGTGGGACTGGCGACTGTATATCCGTCGGAAGTGCTCTTGTCACTGATCCTGGACAGCGCCGACCGCAGAGGGAGGAGGCTGGGGCCCCTCCGGAGGTTCAACGAGCTTGCAGGTGGCGAGAGGGGGGTTGCTGAAAGCCTCCTCGTCATCCCTGGCCCAGTCGTAGTCATCGTCTGTCGTGTCCAGCGAGAGCCTGCCCATGCTGCGGTCACCCATGGAGAGCTGAAATTTGGCAATCTCGGTAGCTCGGTCCTCGGCATCGTAGGAGTCGTCTGCGATGCGGAGCCCGCGCAGCCCGCGCATCGGAGTCGGGCCCCCTTCGTCCTCCTCCAGGATCCGTGTGTTTCCATCCCACGAGTTGCCGAGTATCTCCTGGATCGACAGCCTCTTCGTCTTGACGTTGCCAGGTGCACCGTGGAAGGACTCGTCAAACATGGTGTCCAGAGGTGTCTCGACCATCCTCAACCTGTTGGTATCAGTAGTCCGGAACGAGTCGAACAGCGCATCGCTTCTGTAGTCCGTATCGTCATCTCCAGAAGCCAGGCCGGGCACCGACATCTCCGAGCCGGCAAGGGTGGATGCCCCTTCTTTGGACACGGCCCGGCTGTGCAGTGAGACGGGGGCGCCGAAAGGCGCAGAGGTCGGACTGAACTGGGTGGGGCTGTGTGTCAAGAGGCCTGCAGATGGCGGAGGAGACGGGCCCATTCGAGCCATATCCATGTGGAAGGTGGAAAGCCGCGAGAGGGGCGGGATGGGTGATGAGCAATCGCGCGCCTCGTCATGAGAGCGCAAGATCTCAATACTCTGCCCAGCCCGGTGGGCAGACTTGGGTGGGGTGAAGAGCTCGTCGAAACCAGCGCGGCCATCGCCAGACCGAGCGGCGTCTGGCGTTGCCGACGACGTAGGGTCTGATGCATACCGCCTCGTCGCGCTGTGCTCGTCCGTCTTCCTCTTTGTCCTTCGTAGGCTGCCCGCTGTGGCCTTCCGGAACTGCGTCGAGAGAGACCGCCTCGCTTTCCGGGCTGGAGTGCTATCAGACTGCTCCGACAATACCTGATCAGAGTCCAGAGCACTCATCTCAGAACGGGCCGACGTGTCCATGGTGAAGGGCCGATCCAGCTCTGGTTCCGCCGTAGCCACCTCAAAGGTTGCGTCCGATATGGACTGTGGTTTTATCAAGAATGGGCGAGGAAAGCTGCCATGTCGTACACGTATCCTCATCTTGGGCAGAGGGTAGTCCAGAAGGCTGCTCTCAGCGCTGGGGCTCCTCACGTTTGCACGTCTGGATGCCTTCACCCTCCTCATGTGAAAGAAGGACGTCCAGCTCGAGGGCTCCTGAAGCCGTAGGGGTGAGTGGGTCTGTCCGGTCGTCGAGGCGCGAGGCCGTGACACCTGGTCTAGTGTCATCTTGTTGAAGGGCACGTCCAAATCTGGTGACATCGGCAGCTGCTGGACCGTGGCAGACCGCTGATGGCTCGTGGCAGGCCGCCGCACACTTGAAACCTCTCCCTTGGATTGGCGCCGGGCGAACAGGCTCTCATGAGTGGACCCAAATCGCTTGATCAGCTTGTTTGGCGGTACTGTCGGAGTCAATGAGACCGTGGGAGAGAGCACGACCGACCCAGAGGCCTGGGAGAAGGAGATGGACGAGTCCGGGCCGAGACTTGACCTGGGGCTGTCCTGCTGTGAGCTAGGCCGCAGGGACAAGCGCCTTATCCACGAGCTGCTGCGGTGGGACTGGAACGATTCCCGGGAGCTCTCGTTGATACTAGGGGCAGCAGCGGCGGCGGCGTCCGCTGGCCGTATGTACGACTGTCTTCGACTTGGTGCCTTTGGTGGCGTCACCTGCTTGCCTGATGGTGCTGGCTGGCTGTTACCACCGGGCGGGTGGGAGGATAGCGGTGCAGGGTAGTGCTGCTGTTGCTGGTCATGGGTGGTGGGGCCGGGGTGGCCGTCGCCAGGTTGTGAAAGGCTGACCGCAGGGCTCGTTCCCGGGCGCGACACTGGAGGAGGCGTGGGCGTGGCCCTCGAGCTGTCGAAACTGAAGTCGGTAAACACTTTTCGCACCAGAGGGGAAGATGGCCGTGATTGTCGTTGGGAGGAGGAGGCGGGGAGGGTCGAGTCGGAGGGCTGGCCAAAGACGAGGCCAGAAGAAGCAGCGGCGACGACGGTGCCGGTCCCAACTAACTATTGCAGCAGAAAAATACCCAGATTAGCAGATGTTCGACTCCCGAGGGTTCAGAGTGCTGTCAATTACTTATAAGCTTGGTATCAAGGAGGAGGGGAGGGAGGAGAACAAATTGCCCTCTCTCGCAAAACGGACCAGGATAGGTTTTGGGGGGGGGGGGGGGGGATATGCGTCCCAAGTCTGCAGCAGGGCATCCTCCACCCTTATACTGTATGGCCCAGCTCTAACAACACAGACCAGGGTAAGGTATACACTTCACTTACGCTGGGGACAGCCTGCATCTTGGTCTGGTGCAGATTATCTGGACGAGGCCAGGCCGTCGTGAGAAGGGGGGTGGGGCTGAAGGGAATCGGGATCTCGTGGTGGTCGTGATTCGCATCGTCATGGCATTGTGCGCTCGCGAGAGAGAGAGAGAGGAAGGGGAGAAATATCGCTGACCGAAGGAGGGGGGGAGGGGAAGAGGGGTCTGGTTTCAGAGTCTCGTAGTCCAGGTTGAAGATGAGGCTCAGTGACCTGTCGAGTATCGAGGTGTGAGCAGAGCAGGGACGGGGACCGGCGTGCTGCAGCCGATCAATTAATTACTGCTGCTGCTGCTGTGCTCCACGGCAGTTGCGGCGTGGGTGCCGTGCTGTGCTGTGCTGTGCTGTGCTGCGGCTTGTCTGTGTCAGCGGCCAGGGACGGTCAGGGACGACCCACAGCAGGGTGTTTGATTTGAAGCGATTCGACTCGAGGAACAAGCAGGCAATGCAGGCAATGCAATGCAATGTACGATGATGGGGAGGAGCTGCTGGCCAACTCAGGGAAGGGAGGCTTCTTACTGGTCGGGGTGGGGAGGGAGGAGGAATCGACTGGAGAGGATATGTGGATTTTAATGCGTTGTCTCAGGGAGAGGGAGGGAAGGCGAATAAGGCAACGATCGAAGGAGGCCAAGGCACGCCGGGCGGTGACGGCTGCCAAGAAACCTACAGTGGAAGGGAAGGGGAAGAAAGAAAGAAGAAAGAAAAAAAAAAACACAGAAAAAGACGGAGGGGGAGGGAGGGCGGAGAGAACAAGAAAAACAAAAAGATGGTTGAAGAGTAAACACCCGTGAGAGAGGGAGAGGAAAAGAGAATGGAAGTTGAGAGTCGAGGAGGAAGGATGGAGAAGGAGTAGGAGGAGGTAATTGGTGGTGGTAGCTGAGCGGGAGGGGGAACGTCAGGGATGGTGTTTGGATGGATGGATGGACAGTAGAGTAATAGCAAGTACATGCACCAGCAATTGTCCCAGTACCAAGAGTAAACTGGACTGGCTGGCTGACTGGGAACATACCTGAAGTGAAAGGTACAAGGCCACAGGGCGTAGTCTTGCGGCACAGCCAGGTACCCGCGGGCGACAAGGAAGCAGTGGAGTCTCCGTCAGATCCAGATCCTTTCGGTGGTCTTGTGGACAAGAGCTGAGCAAGCAATCAGAAGTAAGAGGGCAGGGTGCCGCTGCTGCTAAGGCTGCAGGAGAAGAGGGCGTTGGAAGTGTTTTGGAGGGAGAAGAAAGGGGGGGGGGGGGGGAGGCCGTCGTCCTGGCTGGTTGTGTACGAGGTGTGGCTGCAGCAGCCTGTCGAGTGAGGTTTGGTTGTAGTGGTTGGTATGGATCGACAGTCGAATGGGCCTAGTTCGATGCACCACACCAAGCCGTGTGTGGTCGAGGACGTTGGTGGGAAGGGAGGATTGACTACTCGTCTGAGCCAGAAAATTAAAACAAAAAAAAAAAGAGGGAAATAATAAATAAAAGATACGAGGCGGAGGAGGTGTGATGGAATCGGAGAAGATCGACGGCTTAGGCGGGCTGGGGAACCTCAAAAAGAGAGTCGAGATCAAGATCTAAACCAACAATCCTGCCGAGTCGAGATGGATTTGTTTTTTTGGGGGGCATTAGGCGGAGATTTTCTGGGTTTTGAAATCGGTCGAGTGTCCCGCGTTCCTTGGCCTGGAAGTGATCAATTTCAGCATGTCGTGCACAAGCCAGGCACAGGCACAGGCACACACACACACACACTCTCTCTCTCTCTCTTCGGGGGGATGGGACTACTACTGTGCCTAGGCGTGCTAGGGCAGCCCGGTCCAGATAGGCGCCAGCGCGAAGATCAAACAAGGGGCTGCTGGTACTGCATATACCGCCCTGTACGATGCTGACCCAGGGCATGCCAGGCCCACCCTACCGGAGGGGTGAATGGGTGATATCCCGTAGCGGCATGTATCCCGCAGTACTTTGTGCGACGTTGAATCACTACTACTGTTGTGTGAGCAGAGTGACGACTCTCAACTCGAGGCACACTGTCTGGTCGGCGGCTGATGGCTCGTACCGTACAAATCAGGTACTATAGTCTCCCTCTCTCTCTCTCTATCTCTCTCGATGGTATACTTGTAGGTCTGCCCGCGCTGTGTTTTCCCATATCAGATAGCTAATTAATATCCCACAGCGCAGTGTAACTCCGGACGGAAGCACTTGTTGTTGGCGTCGCATTCCTGTCGTTGCGACCGGTGCACGGAGGGGGTGTGGTGGGTGGCTGTTGTTTGGGAAACAGACCCAGTTCAATGGTACTACTACTACTACTACTACTACTACTACTACTACTACTACTACTACTACCACCTAAGAAATGACACAGGAACAGTGCAGCAGCAGGTGGTGCTTGTCTGGTGGAAAATGGGCGGCGGAGGTGGGCGCTGGGATTTTCGGGAAACAGGGCCCCGTTCAGGCAGGAGTATGGACAAAAGTGAAGATAAAATCATTATCAGAAGAAAAAAAAGGGAAAAAAAAAAGGTGGTAGGTGAGCCAGGTACCTGAAGCAACGCTGTTTCCCCCAGCACCAAATCAGGTCTTCCCGGGACGCCCCACTTCCAGCCTAGCGCGGCGTCAACCCAGCTCTTCCTCCCTCTTCTCCTCGCGCCATGGGTGATGGCGTACCACCACCACCACCACCACCAAGCCGCCAGGTACTCATCACTACTATTTACTTACGGTACACAAACAATTACAGGGATCCCGCGCCACAAAGGAAACAGCACTATGCCAGGACGGGAAACAAGCTGGGGCGGGTCCCATAGAATCCCAAGATCGTGTCTTGTGGAAAGAATGAGAGACATGCTCCTTCTCTACTACGCGACGACCAGGACTCAAAGTCTAGCATGTCATCTCGCGGCAAGCCTCGACGGTGGAAGGAACAGCCACGTCCTCCACACCCACCTTCAAACAACAAGAACCACAACAAACTGCGGGCGGCCCGTTGACATGACAGCCCATCAAACCGTCATTCCTTCCCTAGCCCGAGAGATGAGACGGAACAGACACACACAGAGAGAGAGCGAGAGACCAGCAGTGACCAGCTTGTTCCTGGTACCGCGGCATCTCCAATTTCGTCCACCCAAGAGCGGCGGCCAGACCTTTCCACTCGACCAAGTCTACAGGGTCTGACCAACTGCAAGCCCTGGAATAAACCACGCGCTGCCTCATGTCTTGGAAAATTTATACCATAGTTGCCGGGCCAGGCCCTAGGTTGCCAGGTTGCGTGACGAGCAATTTCATGCACGAGACCCAAGACAACAGACGGCCAGAAGAAGCATGCAGTACGAGACATCTTGTTACGTGGGGAGTCATACACCGTGGGCGGGCACATGCAAGCCGTGGCTCAGACACGGCCTCATCCCTCACATGCTGTAGGCTGGTGGGCTCTCGGCCCCTTGATCCTACATACAGCAGCACGCATCTTTGTCCTGCATAACGACGGCAAGTAATGCAGCAGGCTGGGCTGGGGCTGGGACTGGTGGTGTGCTGTGCAGTAGTCACCCTCCCGCGCGTCATCGGGTGGATTCCCTCCCCTACTCGTCCACTCAGCACCCGTCTTTTTGCCCTCATCGTGCAGTCCAGCAGAAAGCTTGAATTCTCCGCCTTCTCGATCTTGCTTTCCAAGACCAAGCAAGCAGCGAAGAGGCATCCACTTCATGCTTAGCGTAAACCAGGCTGAGACCTATGAGATTTCTTGCTCCCAGCAGCCGAAAAGAAGGACCACCCGCTGCCAGTCGAATCTCGGCCAATCTCAAGGTCTGAATCCCCCCCCTTCCCCAGTATACTAGAGAAGGTCAACCACACCCTACCACCACAACTGCTACTACTAGTACTATACTCCCCACACCGCAAGAACAGAACACAGCTGGCCCTGCTGGTTTCGGAAAGGCCTGAGCAGGCCGCATCCCCATCACCTCAGCGACTGAGCAGGGGCCGTCCCCGTCATGACAACGCTGCCAACCGGCCGCCCAGGTGACGCCACGATGAGTTGGCAGACGGGATGTGTGCGTCTGGGTTTTGAAAATGTGGGTGGCCGACTCTTCCTGACCGAAGACCTGAACAATGCCACACACAAGGGGGGAGCCAAGTCTAAGCTGTTCACCTAGTGTTTACTTATGGGTCAGGTTAGGTTGCCATTGGCCCGAGCCTGGACATCACGAACACTCCAATGTGGACCGCGCCTGAGCTTTAGCTCAAACTGCCACATCATGCCATTTTGAAAATGCCGTATCTCTGCGCGACAAGCTAAACCATGGAGCTGGGAAAGGGGAACAAGAAATTTAAGAAAATCAGGGAAAAAACCACCTCCAAATCGAGATCTCGCAAAAATCCCTCTTTTGGAAATGGGAGACTATAGCACAGGTTTGCTCTGCCTGTACGTACGACCATGAAAAAGATGTTTCTGTGACACACCACAACCAGCCTGGACAGGGACCGGCCCATGCTATTTTTCTTTCGTTTCCTGACAAGAAAGACGAAACCCGCTCGCTCTCGCGACTTACTTTTCTTTGCAAAGGGATACTCCACTGTATGTGCAGCCTCGCCGTGATAACACGGAGATGCGAGTTGATAATATCGGAATTACGGGCCAGCTCTTGACTAGGCCGGGACGGCTGAGATCGCAACAATTTGCACTTTCCATTTCTCTCCCTTCTTTTTTCTCTTCTTCTCTTTCCTCCTCCCTGCACGGCCTCGGCCCAGTGAACGCAAGTAGCGCAGCAGCGGCGGCGGCGGCGTCGGCATTAGACTTTGTGGTGGGACCTATAGTAGCCTACAGTATGACCCATAGTACATGGAGGAACGGAAGAAAAAAAAAAAAAAGGGCTGACCTGCTTCTTCCCATACAAGAAGACTACAACGAGAGGTCAGAGCACACACAGCCTCCGAACCGGGCCTTTACTGACATTTGATGAATTATCAAATCCCCCCCCCCCGTCTCCAGATGCAGTCTACACCTCGCGCACAGAGGGCTGCGCTAGAGATAACAAACGGCGTCTGTGAACGAGTGCTAAACTAGCTGGAACGGTCGTGCTCGTCTTTCCCCCCTCATATCTTGAGGTCTTTCAGGAGAGCAATGCTCCACTGCAGCTCCAGGGTGCCCAGGATGCGTATCACCAAGATGTGTTACAGGATGACGAGAAGAAAAAAAGAAAAAGAAGAGGGAAGGAAGGGGAGGGGGAAAAAAGTTTCTTTCAGCTCGGTCAATGAAGTGGATTATACCACTTTGAGGCCGGATGGGGCACGGGCGGCACCAATCGCAAGAGAAGAAAACAGGAAATAAAGGGAAAGTGAGGCTTCCCAAATACCAAGACCAAAACAAGGTTTTGCTTCTTTTTTGTTCTCTTTGTTCGGTCCTAGAATGGAGACCGGCATCCCCGTTGGGACCCGCCTCGAAACCATTCAGGATACTGTAATAGAGTGCACGATGATTCTGGTAGGCGGTGCTCTTTGATTTGCTGTGTGTGTGTGTGTGTTCAGTGTGCAGTGTGCAGTGTGGCAGGGCCGCGATCTGTGGTCGACCTCGTCATTCAGCCGGGGTGGTTGCTTTTCCTCCCTTTCTTCCTTGCTTCTTTCCCTCTCTGTTTCTGCTTCTTTTCCTCTTTTGTTCTTTTGTCCCTCTATTCTTCCTTTTTCCATGAAGGAGAGACGATACCCCTGCCATCTGCATGGCAGCCACATTTACCTCGCATAGGCCTTGCTGCACGTGTGTCATGACCGGTTCGGCTAACACCAGGAAGCACGAAGCCGAACACACGCGCAGTTACCACCTTGCCAGAGATGGCCCTCCCAGGCGCAGTAGTACGTCTGGACCACGTTTGCAGGCCTGGCTTCTCCTCTTTCCTAGTCATCTCTGTAACTCCTTTCCGCCACGGCTGTCACGGTCGCAAACCCGTCTGCCCGGCCCTTGCTCTACACGTTAGCTTGTTGGCAGCACGAGTAGCAGCAGCAGGAGCAGGCGGACTTGGCATCTCTTGACCGCCGGATTGCATGATTGTGATAGTCCACCCTTTGTGTCGCAGCAATCTCTCTCCCTGCTGGTTTTATTCCCTGGCAAGCTGGTCGCCCCGCGCGGCGAGGGGCAGTGTCAGCGTTTCACACAACGGACGCGGCTACACCCGGCTAACGAGGCTCACAGCAGCTGTCAGCCAGTCATGGCCGTCTGCAACTCGCCGCAGTCCGTATGCGGTGACCGCAAAGCACTTTGACAGGGGGAGGGGGTGGGAAGGGAGGGATAGCAAGCTTTCGGCACGGGTTCAGAGCCTTGACAAGCGTCGTTGCAACATCGGATGCCTTTTGACATTATCCCGTTTTTGTTTTTTTGTTTTTCCTCTTCTTCCGTCTCAGCGCGTCTCGCAACAAGGGGAGTCGCCTCTCATCACCGCCACTCTATAGGTTTCCCTGGGTGTGTGTGTGTGTGTGCCGATCACTTCCCCAGAATCGATCGAGATCCCCTCAGGTATACGATGCTGGTGTGGAGCCGCTCATCACTCATCGCCCCCAGCCACCAAGGGCACTATTACGCAGTACGAAACGATCGGCTCCGGGGCCGGAAGGCAAGGGACGGAGCCCTTGCGTCTCACCACCAGCAAGCAAACTCTTGCCCAATCCTTTTGCAGCCCGTCCACCAAGGAGTCGTGTGGATCACCGGACAATATGGACGTGCCATCGGGGACATAATCGCCATTATCCCCACAAAGGCAAGGAGTTTCAAAGGTAAAAAGGAAGAAAAAGCAGGGACAGAGAAGGCCCAAGCGGGCTCCCGTCCCCGCGACGGCGACCCGCCGCTCCGAAGCTGCCCGGCAGTCAAGTTGGCGCCGGCTTTTTTGTGGTTTATGTCAGCATCTGCATGCCCTCACCCACTCATTGTATTCCCCCCTGCCCTGTCTTACGTGACAGGTCACACATCTGGTTCCTTGCAAGGCCACATTGTGTCTTCGAGGACTTGTCCTCGTTTAGTCGTTGTTCCCTGTTCAAGATTCATGTCGCGAACAGGACCCTCGGCAGCCCGGTTACCATGGTAGAAGCAAGACTTGATCGTTCCGTCCAGTCGGGGTGGGTCCTCGTCTCGCCCAGCCTCCACATCACCCCGCCATGCCATTGTTTCGGATTGGAACTGTGGGGGCAACAGGATGGCAAACCTCGCCCTTGCAGGAGGAAGCAGGCTTGTAAATGAGAAGGAAAACAGAGCGCGGAACAAGTCCCACCAGAGCTCCTGGTGAGCTGATGAAAAATTCAAGGGTATTGTGAGCTTTTTTACCCCCCTACAGCCATCCCCTGATAAACCAACAGATGACTCGTCTCGCGGCCAGGCGCGGCCGCTGCCGCCAGCGCCTCTCTGCAGCCGGAGATTTGTGTTGCTGACGGCCCTGCAATCACTGTACGAAAGTTGGCAGGTGAGGCAGGGCCCCCGAGCCAATATGAGCTTGGGAAAAAGGTCCGCACCTGCATGCTGCATGCATAGATGCAGGCGGCTACGAGATGCCCCACAAGTAGGGACGCCACAGCTCAAGTCGTCATGACAACAAACACCTACCGGGCGTGGAAAATCCGGGCAAAATGTGATGGCTGGAATCCCTCTGGATGTCTCATAATTATGACGGTCTCGGCTGACACAAAAGCAATCGTGTCTCTGCTGACACGACCGTGGAAAATCTGGCGCCACAATGCGACTGCAACGCCACGGATCGGCACCAGGCCGAGCCTGGTTCGTGTGTCCGCTCACAAGTCTGGACTAGGCTCGTCGAGGTGCGTTAGTGATTTCTGCGAAAGAAAAAAAAAAGATCATCTCCACGGGAGAAGGATGATATGGCTGCCAGAAGTGCGTCCTGTCAACAGCTTCCTCCAAGAGGCTCCAAGAGGTGACCTCGGGAAAGCACAGGGCGCAGGGTCTGTGTGGCAAGGAAACTGTTGGGCTGACGCCAAGCATGTGAGGAATCAACCCTCGAGGCCTTGCTTGCTAGGCCCATGGCTCTGCCAACTAGCCGATATTCCACCTGCCTCCGCTCAATTTCTCTCATCACATCAAGTTCCAGGTACGTGGCTCCTTGTCAACCTGATGCGGAGGAATGTGCTGGGCGATCAGTTCTTCAACCAGTCGGGTTAAACAATGGGCCCAAGCGTACGAGTCTCGAATGCCCTTGTTCGAAATTTTGAGCCGCCAGTTCTCAAGGCCGGGTGGAAGGCAACCTCCGAGGTCCCCACTGAGGATCGTTCGGCTGCTAAAGTTAGAACGGGAGGTTTGCGCCGAAAGAATAACCCGACAATTCAAAAATGCGGGCATGTGTTGCTAGGAACGCCTTCTCTTCTGACGAGCCATC
This sequence comes from Aurifilum marmelostoma, assembly GCA_027559495.1. Classification (NCBI taxonomy): domain Eukaryota; kingdom Fungi; phylum Ascomycota; class Sordariomycetes; order Diaporthales; family Cryphonectriaceae; genus Aurifilum; species Aurifilum marmelostoma. The sequence continues at coordinate 455,563 of JAMXSV010000010.1, read as the reverse complement.
CATCTCTGGGTGATCAAGGCTGAGCGATCAGCAGCAGCCTCATGAGCGGAAATTACTCACGAGCACAAAGAATGTTGTGATTGGGGCTTGGATGGCCTCTCCAAGATGTGAGATGCAGCCTCGGTTCTGCAACCTGCAGGCAGCTCCGACCCAAAGCTGGAGGTCGCATGCCCGGAACACCATGTCCGGTACCCAGCCTAGCCAAGGCCTCCGAAACCCCTCTCGAAGAAAGCAAGGACGATACGGTCGAGAAGGAACAGTAGCATCTGCGCTGTCTTGTCCTCGTTACATCTTAAGAAGAGCACCAATATAAAGTTGGCGCTACTGTGAGTATGCATGGGTTTATCGACGGTCGAGATGCGTCGGGGTCACGCCGGACCTCACACCACTGCTGGGTTATCCTGACTGAACACTGCTGTAGACTATGGTACGTGTCAGCAGAAAGAAGAATACGGGTATCTTTGTGTGTCAATAGTAGTAAGCTGATATAGTCTCTTGTTCCCTGGGAAGCCGTCTGACCGTGGCTGGGCTCTGACATTGGTCAATTGAGCTTTGATCTGGACGGAGTAATCCAGGGATTCCCATCATATAAGATGCGGGGTGGTCGAGCAATCAGGAGAGGACGTGACGCCTCAGCAAACAAAGTCTCCGGAAGAGGTCGAGTCCAGCCCGTGTTGATGGGTGCAGAAACAGGGGTATCACGGTGTAAGCTGAGACGAGACAGATCGTCCTGCTGGTGGCGTGAATGTTGTTTTGTTATTTCCCCTCCAAAGCCGAAATCGCTCGGACTCTGTCGGCCAGATCAGAGTCGCCACATGATGCCACGCACGAGCCACAGATAGGAGTTGCTGGATCCGTCGAATCGCATGCTTTGCATTCTCCTGCGGGCACGTCTTGTCACTGGCCCAGTACCGAGTATCCGGTAGATTGGGAGGTTCGAGGGACGGTAGGGACGTAAATAGCAACGCTCTGCGCCTGCGGGTCGATCATCGAGCATCTTGCAGAGGAGAGGGTGCGACTGCGGAACATTTGCGTCATGGGCCGATCAGAGCGCCAGCTTGGGTGATTGGTTCGGCTGGAGGCGAGGGGGGGAAGTGATTTGCTGTGCCGGGCGTCATTATGCTCTGGATCAACATACCCCAACAACACCTGGGGTCTCGCATCCGCCTGTCAGGGCTGGAGGGCACGCACTCATTGGCCAGACTGCTGACGCGAGGCCCCTGCTGGGCGCGGCTGTACGCGACGAGGCTAAGCCTGCTCCGTATTGGCGTCTGCGCAGTGAGGCGTTCCTTTCCTGGCACACCTGGGACAACTGCTGGGTTAGGTTTTGCGGGTGGCTGGCGCCATTGCGAAGGGACTTGTCGGCGACCAGACGAGACCCGATTAACGAGGAAATCTGCGGGTGACAAGTGACGAGGCTTTGCGGCCGACTCATTAGGCTGGCTGCACGTAATATGGTCAAGCCGTCGACTCGAGGAAGCGGGGGTTCGAGGCACCCACTCGCTGGCGTGCGCCTTTGGCTAAGACACTTGGGGGCGAGGGGGGAGGGGGCCTGGGGACGAGCGGGAGCCGAGTTGGAGCGGATGAACAGCCGCGATCTGGTCTGGTGGTGGTGATGATAGCGGCTGTCAAGAAAAGACGATTCAGGGTCCTTTGCTGGCGCCAGAGGTTGTTCATTAGGGCTCGATGGTGGCGAGCGGGATTCGTTTCTTAGCTGGTTGGCCGTGCAAAAGAAGACTTGACGAGATGGCCAAGCTCTCACCAAATCGGGATGGGAGGTGCCAAGTGCGTGCTTGCCTGTGTTCTGTGCTCATGATCCGTGCGTGCGGCTACCTGGAGAGCAGGCCGCTATGCTATATCAGGCTTAGCGCTACGTGGGGCGACAGCCCTCTCAAACTCAACCTCGCCCAAGATTGAACGTTGAAGCAGCCAAATGGCCACGATAAGTCGCTGAAGAAGTGACTGATTGTACCCGGGATCGACCTTGACGCCATATCGTCTTGCAAATACCGAGAGACCAGATCCTGAGAAGCTGCAATCTGGCCGAAATTGGCACAAATACCCATCCGACAAGACAGCAAAGAAGCCGGCGTAGCTGTGAGCCAAGATCACCAGGAACATTATCAGCTTGGCCAGGTGTTATATCACATTGTGACTGGAGCCTCAGTCTGTCTGTCTCTTGCAGTTTCACCGTACTCGTTTGACGATCAACCATGGAGTCTGAGATCAGGTCGATCATCCCCAACATCGATCCAGTCGTTTCCGAGTACTCGGCTGGCTATCTCACACATGCCTCCACCTCCTGGGCCGGTGATGAGGACCAGGCCGGCCCATCTCCGCTGGCTGAGGCGGCCTCTGTCGTGACAGAGCTGCTACTGTCCGCCTCGGGTGATTCTGACGCCAAGAAGCAGGACAAGATCCGGGAGCTGGTGGAGAAATGGGTTGCAAGATACGACGAGGCTAATGGGTCGGCGGAGCGGAAGGGTCCTACCGTGCGGAGGTTGGACCAGACCATCCAGGTCGGCGCCCAGAACACCATGTCGTCCACCTTGGCGGTGGCTACCGGTGCTGTGGACCTCGAGGCCGCCAACGCCAGGAAGGTGGAGTCCAAGGTTGACCGCAAGAAGCTGGAGAAGGCAGAGCGCAAGATTGCCGCAAAGCAGCAGAAGAAGACCTTCAAGACGGTCGAGTATGAGGCTTCGCGGCTGCTCGACCAGCCAGAATCGACCCAGTCATATGAGGAGTTCTATATGGCCGTCAACCCGCTGCAGGCTGTCGGCTCTGGTGGCAAGTCCAAGGACATCAAGATCGACAACATTGATGTCTCTATTGGTGGCCAGAGAATCTTGACGGATACGACATTTACCTTGGCATATGGCCATCGTTATGGTCTCGTCGGTAACAACGGTGTTGGTAAATCTACGTTGCTGCGGGCCCTGTCTCGCAGAGAGGTCCCTATCCCCACACATATCTCTATTCTGCACGTCGAGCAAGAGGTACGTCGGGGTCCCCAGCCGAGTTGCTTCAGAAAATCAAACTGACCTTTCTGATAGATCACTGGTGATGATACTCCCGCTATACAAGCTGTCCTTGACGCAGATGTTTGGCGAAAAGTTCTTTTGAGGGATGAGGCCGTAAGCGCGACCCCTCGTCGCCTTCGTTGTTATGCTATCGGCGTGATTGCTGACAAGTACCACAGGAAATCACCAACAAGTTGAGCGAGATAGAAGAGCAGAGGTCCACGATGGCAGACACATCACAAGACGCCGCGAGGTTAGACCGTGACCGTGAGGCCCAGGACCAGAAGCTTGTCGACGTCCAGGCCAAGCTTGCAGAGATGGAGTCAGACAAGGCGGAATCAAGAGCAGCAAGCATTCTGGCCGGTCTCGGCTTCTCGCCAGAACGACAGCAGTTCGCCACCAAGACCTTCTCCGGTGGTTGGCGCATGCGTCTTGCGCTCGCCCGGGCGCTCTTCTGCGAGCCTGACCTCCTGCTCCTTGATGAACCGTCCAACATGTTGGACGTCCCCTCCATCACCTTCCTGTCCAGCTACCTGCAGGGCTACCCCAGCACCGTGCTCGTCGTCTCCCACGACAGAGCCTTCCTGGACGAGGTGGCCACCGACATCATCCACCAGCACAGCCAACGGCTCGACTACTACCGCGGGGCCAACTTTGCCTCCTTCTACGCGACCAAGGAGGAGCGCAAGAAGACGGCCAAGCGCGAGTACGAGAAGCAGATGGCGGAGCGCGCACACCTGCAGGCCTTTATCGACAAGTTCCGCTACAACGCGGCCAAGTCGTCCGAGGCGCAGTCGCGTATCAAGAAGCTGGAGCGCATGCCGGTGCTCGAGCCGCCCGAGGCCGAGTACAGCGTGCACTTCAAGTTCCCGGACGTCGAGAAGCTGTCGCCGCCCATCGTGCAGATGTCGGGCGTCACCTTTGGCTACTCCAAGGACAAGATCCTGCTGCGCAACGTGGATCTGGACGTGCAGCTCGACAGCCGGATCGGCATCGTAGGCCCCAACGGCGCCGGCAAGACGACCGTCCTCAAGCTGCTCATCGGCAAGCTCAGCCCCTCGTCGGGCCTCATCTCGCAGCACCCCCGCCTGCGCGTCGGCTTCTTCGCCCAGCACCACGTCGACGCCCTCGACCTCACCACGTCCGCCGTCTCCTTCATGGCCAAGAACTACCCGGGCAAGACCGACGAGGAGTACCGGCGCACCCTCGGCGCCTTTGGCATCACGGGCACCACCGGCCTGCAGAAGATGGGCCTGCTCTCCGGAGGCCAAAAGTCCCGTGTGGCATTCGCCTGCCTGGCGCTGACGAACCCGCAGATCCTCGTCCTCGACGAGCCGTCTAACCACCTCGACATCGAGGCCATGGACGCCCTCTCCGACGCCCTGCGCGAGTTCCAGGGTGGCGTGCTGATGGTCAGCCACGACGTGACCATGCTGCAGACCGTGTGCACCAGCCTGTGGGTGTGCGAGGGCGGCACGGTGGAGAAGTTTGACGGCACCGTGGCAGATTACAAGAAGAGAATCACGGCCCAGGCGGACGCGCAGGGTGTGGTTGCGAAGCACTAAGCAAGAAGAAGGATGTGCACCAGTATCTCCTCATTGTTCTAGATCTGTATATAGATCCAACGAGATTCTGTTTGTGCAAGAAACTGCTGTGATTCACGCCCGAATTGTTTCCATTTACCCGCATGCAATGAAAATTAGAATCGCAAGTCGCCACGACCATCGCCAGTAAAATCCTCGCAGCAACAGGTCAAGATGTTTATGACAAGCACCAGGTTCATTCATTGCCCTAAATGAAAAGGAAAACGACCCTTCCAGAGCCGGAGTCTATCTGACATCGAATCTCTAAATTTTTAACGCCACAACTAAATGTAGGATATCATCAAGCACCCCCTCTACTACCGAAATAAAATAAAAAAAAAAACATTGAATGCTCACTCTTGAGACACACCTATCTTTTCTTCTTGCGCCCTCGCACCAACAACAACACCAGAATCCTCCTCGCATGGAAAGCAAACGAGCCACGCTGTATTGACCTTTTTGCAGGTGATGGCGGAAGAGCGCGTTGTTTGAGCAATGCTTTCGGTCTTCTTCTTTTTCATGTGACAAAATAGCCCGGGGAAAGGGGGTTCTATATGCGACTTGCTTGTGAGATCGCCAGATAGCCATGCTGCAGATGCACATCGATCGCGAGATGCCAGATCAAGCGCATCCACTTCGAGACCACCACGCCGCTAGTGGAACGTGGTCTCGAAGCGTATGTGCTCGATTTAATCTTCTTCTTTCTCACTTCTCCACCATGAGCGAGTCCCTTCCCTACCCTTCAAGGCCCCCCTCCAGACACGCCGCCCTAGTCATCAAACTTGATACCATTGCGGGCATGCATATCAATAGCACCGCCCCGATAGGCACCCCGCTTCTTCTTGTTCTTCTCCTTGGTGAACCCCTTGCCCCGCGTGACAATCAGGTCCTCGTGCGCCTTCTGGCCCCAGCCGTGCCCGTTGTCCTCGAACCGGTTGGACCTGAACTTGTCGTCCACGAAGATGTCCTTGCGGATGCGGGAGAAGGGCTCGTTCTGCGCCTTGGGGGGCGGTGGGACCCCGCCGCCGCCGCCGCCGCGGTTGTTCTTCTTGAGGGTCGGGTCTGGGGGCAGGGGCGGGTAGATGTCCGGGGAGGTCTTGCCCATGGTCACGGAGGAGTCGGAGCCGCCGTTCTTGAGGGGAGGGGAGGCTTGCTTCTTGGCGGGAGGGGCTTCGTCGTCCGAGTCGGAGCTGGACTCTGAGGAGGAGGAGCCGGACTCGGGGAGTTTCGTCTTGGTGGCCTTTTCGAGGGTCTTCTCGTCGTCGTCCGAGTCGCTGTCGCTGGAGCTGTCGCTGGAGCTGTCGGAATCAGAGCTGTCGGAGTCGGACTGTGAACGAGAAGCATATGTCAGTAAACAGGAAGAATCACACAAAACACCACTACAGTCTCTTTGATAATCAAGGGAGGAAACTCACACTCTCCTCAGCCTTAACGGCGCCCTTCTTAACGGGCACCTCTTTCTCTTCCTGCTCCTCCTCCGAATCGCTCTCATCCGACGACGAGCTCTCATCAGAAGAAGAATCATCATCATCATCATCCTCAGACGACTCCACCTCCACCTTCTTCTGCTTCTTGGCCTGCGGCTCCTCGTCCTCAGAGCTACTAGACTCCTCGTCAGAGTCGTCCGAGCCAGAGCCGCTGGAGCTCGAGTCCGAGCCGGAATCCGACGAGTCGCTCTCGGCGGCAGCCTTGCGCTTCAGCGGGTTGGCGGCGGCGGCGGCGGGCACGGCTGCCCCCAGCCCTGCCCTGGCGGGAGCCTCGTCCTCGCTGGAGCTGCTGTCGTCGGAGCTGCTGTCCGAGTCGGAACCAGCAGCAGCACCAGCACCACCACCACCCTTGGCAGGCGTCTCGGCATCCTTCATCTCCACATCGCTCTCGTCATCGCTGCTGCTGCTGTCGCTGTCGCTGTCGCTATCGCTATCGCTGCTATCCTCCGACTCATCATCCGCCGCCCCAGACGTAGGCGTCGTCGCGCTGCTGCTGTGCCTGGCAAAGATCTCCACAAGCGTCGCCTGCCCCTGCCCTCCGGCCGCCGCAGCCGCCGCCGCAGCCCAGCCGTTCTGCTTGCGCTCCTGCTGCAGCGCGGCGCGCGCGTCGGCGAGCTGGTGGGCCTCGAGGAAGTTCTCGACGAGGTCGAGCAGCTGGGCGGGAGGGGCCTGGACGGTGCTCTTCTTCTTGGGGGCGGCGGCGGCGGCGGCGGCCTTGCTCTTGGACTTGGCCATTGTGCTGCTGTCGTCGTTGTGCGGGATCTGGGCGGCGGTGGGAGTGGTGGTGGAGGTGTTGTTTGTAAAGAGCCAGGCTGGCGGACCAGACATCAATGATTGATGGTGCCAAGGATGGATGAGTTGTGAGTATTCAGGTTCAAGAAAAGATTAAAAAGAAGGGGAAAAGTTGGGAATAGCAATGACTAGTATTCGCGTGTATAACCAGAACTTTTTGTACGTCTGAAGTGGTTTCCATGACCCGCGTCAGAAGAGAAAAAAGACCCCAGAAGAAAAAATTCGGTCCCACCCGCAAAGAAAAAAAAAAAAAAATCTTATCGGACGGAAATTCAACAATGGATAAGGAACCCTGCAGGGGTGTCTGGCCTGTCCCTTTAATTGCAGCCCGCGCCCTCATTGCTGGAAGTTATCAACAGCTCTGTTGAGTCTTTCTCTGTTGCTGTTGTAGCAAAGCTTGTCACTGTTGTTTGATCTTTCGGTAGTCAGTAAATAGAGACACAGATACTTCACTTCAAAAGGGGAAAATCATAATAACAAAATCCATGCAGTGTATCATGCTGCGGGGAATATATGCTTGGTAGGCGAGAGCATGAGCCTAGAGCACAATTACCCCCCCCCCCCTCCATTATGTCTCCCAGCAAGATGACATACTCTCAGTCTCTTCTTAAGAATCGGAGTCCAAATTATTTAAGATCTATTTACACTTTCATAGTAGCATGACACTTGGCAAACAGATCTGGTGTCAGAAATTACCATATCACTGTAGACAATACAGACTTTGAATGCAGTCACTTTTTGACATGCTCGCCACGGCACCCCCCATCTTTTCAGTGTCATGTACAATATTATATTAGTGTGTTGGGATGCTGCTCTTTCTATCTATATCCACATCTACTTCTGCACCACCGAGCCTTTGTCCATAATCCTGACATTTCCGTGTCAAAGACACAATTCCGCCTCTCAGCAAACAATGCTTTGTAACGCCACCTGATGTGGTATCATGTGGCGACATGAGGTCGTGATACCAAACAATTCATATCCATAATTCTTGCGCCCCTGCCGGCCGTTCAACAAAAGGCATGCAAAAGTCAGAAACTCCCGTCTTCCCAACCCCAAGCCTCAGACATGTTGTCAAGAACTCCGAGCCCCATCCCTAATATTGACGTACAAAGACGCAGAACCAAAGGCGCAGCGGGGACCTGACCTGCTGGAGCCCGCGCGTGGAAAAGGGAGAAGAAATATATATATATATATATATATATATATATATATATACATTGGGCATGTATGTGCTGATCGGTGCTGTACGCTCTCGCCGCTTCCTCTTTCATTACACCCTTTCTAGAGGGCAATAAGCGCAAACATCAGGGTGCCCACCAGGGCCAGGTTGACAGCAGACTTGTCGCCTGCGCTGGCAGCCACCGGTGCCGATGTGTGGCTGCTGCTGCCAGAGGCCGAGGCCGAGCTCTGTGCCACAGGTCTCGTCGCCTGGGCAGTTCCGATCGTCTGACTGACACCCTGGCTGGTTGTGATGCCGGTGGTCTCCGGGGCAGAGCTGGTGCCCGCGGCAGACGTGACGGTCGACAGCGTCGTTGCAGTACTCTGAGTGCTGCTGACGGCGTTGTCGGTCGTCGAGGAGGGAACGCTGCTGGTGCTAGGGTCGGCACTGGCGGGGCTGGCGCTGCTGCTGCTGCTGCTGCTGCCATCGCCATCATTGTTGTCAGAGGTGCTGCTGCTGCCGCCGGAGCCCGTGTTGACCTGGATGCTCCCCTTGGAGCCAGACTGGTCGGTGTACTGGTACGAGACGGCGTTGGCCACGCCGTTGGAAGAGTCCTGAATCACAACGGACTTGTAATAAGCGGTGAAGGGGGCCTGGGACCAGTCTGGCTTGCCGCCGGCCCACTCGACGGTACCCTCAGCGGTGGAACAGCCTCCGCACCAGGTGCCGAGCTTGATCTGCATCGGGGTCTGCGGGTAGACGTCCTCGTTTCCGGCATAGGTCAGGGTCCGCAGGGCGTTGCCGTCGACCTTCCAGACCAGCTCTGTCGGGGACCAGTCGATGGTGTAGGTGTGCGTCTCGGTCTGCGGGCTGGCCACGCTGAGGTCGACCTCGTTCACGCCATATGCCATGTTGTGGCTCGAGAAGTAGTTGCTCTGGCCGAACGAGTTCTTGTCCGAGCCGCCGAGCCACTCCCAGTCGATCTCGTCCTGGTCGTCGCTCTCCAGGAAAAAGGTGGTGACTATGCCCTGGCCCGCGGCCACCTGCATGGTCACGTCGACGGTGCCGAAGAACAGGTAGTTGTTGGAGGTGAAGGACGGGGCCTGGCCTGCCGACGAGATAGAGAACACGGCGCCTTGTGAGCCGTATGTCACACCAGAGCCTGAGGCCTCCGTGAAGACATCGCTCGCGCCCTGTGTGAAGTCGACGGTAACCTTCTGGGAGCCGAAAGCAGGGTCGAGGGGGCAGGCTGTTGGTACAGGTTAGCCAGCTGCGAGTGACGCTGGGGGAGAAAGGAACAAAGGAACAACAATATGTGACAACTCACCATTCACACCCTGCTTGAGGGGGTTGCAGGCACTGGTGATCTGGGCAGCAGCAGAGGCTGCAAAGGTCACAGCCGCTGTGACAGAGGCTAGTCTGGCACCCATCATGTTGTTGTTGTTATCTGTCTAGACACGAGTGTTGTTGTTGCTGTATCTTATATTGGCTGGAGAGTCCCGTTTCAGGAGCAAGAGATTTGGTTTTGATTTCCCGTGTCTGCGCTTCTTTGTGTATGAAGCTGAGAATGAGCAGTGGCAGTAGTGACAGGGGATGCCGAGTGAATGAGGGAGTGGTGGTGATGGACGAGAGGATCGAAGCAAGTGGTGTTTCCAAGTCAAGGCTCTCAAACAAATGACAGACTTGATTTATGGTAGTCACAGCTAAGAAGAGAGAGAGATAGAGAGGGATATGACGAAGAAGGGGGGAGTGAATGATGTATGTGTGAGGGAGGGAAACAACCATGAACCAATCCATGGGGTTGGGAAGGAGGAGTCAGTAGGGGATTTATTTAAACATGTTGCGAAGAAAGTGTGGAGCACCGTGTGTGTACTAAACACATCGTGTTGTTGTTTGCGTATGTGTGTGTATGTGTGTGGGTGGGAATGTTTGCGTGTGTGTGTATTTGGGGAGGAATGTTCGGTTGGTGTGGTGAGTACTTTGGTACCTGGCGGTGTTGTCGGTGGTGGTGTGTACAGTACAGCTAGTAGTGTATAGACTGGGGAGGACCCTTCTCCTGCCTGCACTAAGATCCTTCTAGTGGTGGTCAAGATGTCAGGCTATGCCCCCCAGCCTCAATATTCTTACCTCCCCGGGAAAAGAGCGGGCGGGGCCCTGTAGAAGGTGCACCTCGTACCTATGACGGACACGAACAGCCCTATCATCGGCCGTATTCAGAATTTTTGGGACAGAGCTGGAGCTGCCACTCATCATGACCATCATCATCACTACTACTCCCACATCCCTTGACTCCTCTCGAGTGGTGAGAAAACGCGCCCCGGCAGCAGCGATGAGTGGTGTTGGTGAGGAGGAAGGCGCTGCTGATGATGATGACGCCGGTCATAATCACCTGCATATGTCGCATGCATACATAGCATTGTCCGGACCAGCACTTTGTTGCCGGAGTCCCCGCTGTCTTTCTATTCAGGTGGGCTGGGAACCTGGTGTTGCTTTGGGGTTCGAAAGCAGAATAGGGCAGCAGCCATGGCACGGGGTGGGGGATGTGTCTGTGTGTGTGTGTGTGTCTGTGTGTGGTGTGGTGTGGTCCCAGGGCCTCGGTATTCCAGGGTCCAGAGAGAGGCTGAGTGGTTTGGGCAGAGGACCTTTGCTGCTTGTTGGCAAGGGCGAGGAACAGCCGGCGAGTTAGCTAGCAGAAGAAAAGGTGGGCTGGTTGGTTGAAGATCGATGCTGTGAGGCAGGGAGGCACCCAGGACCGTCGACCCTTCCCTAGCCAACCAAGCTAGCCACCCCTGGTCTCTTGGCTCTTTTGTGGTTATTCATGGAAAGTACTATCTAGGCACTTGCCTGGCTTGGTTGGTTCTGATGCCATCAATACGAAGTTGGGTCAAAAGAAAGAATGAGAAAAAGAGAAAGAGAAAAAAAAAATAAAAATTGGTAGAAAGAGAAAGACCGTGTGTACTTTGGCCCTCCGCGTGATCAGAAAATCCTGTGGCTACTTCTCGTGTAGCGCCATGCCATCGTCTGGCCCCTCCGGATTCTGACGGCTGACTGTGCTCGCCTCTGGCTACCACCTGCTTTTTCTCCTGATTCAACGTGACAGAGGCAATGATAGCTGGTTCCGTCCGCTTCTTCTGTGTTTTTCTTTTTCTTTTTTCTCCCTCCCTCTTCTTTTTAATTTTCCTTCTAGGTAGGTCCAATGCGAGTGCGTTGGCTGGTCAGGACATTCACAATGATGGAAGGTGGCTGGGGAAAAGAAGTGGAGTTAGTTGTCATCATCACGCACCTGCCACGATGCATGCATCCATCCCGTGGCCAATAGCGATGAAATCATCCATCGCCCCTGCTCCTGTCTGTCAGGTCGACGTTGCACCCTCAACCCCCCATTGAGCATGCTCTGTATCGGGAAGCACTGCTGTATAACTCTTTTCGACATTGCACAATCAATAACTTGGTTTCGAAAAGGCCTCATGTTTTTTTTTTCCTTCCTTTTTTTTCCCTTTCCATTTTCCTCACCTGCTGTCCCTCAAGCTTGTCCACAGCAGGGGCCGTCATCCCGCTACTGCTGCTGCTGCTGCTGCTGCTGCTGCTGGTGCTGGGTAGAACTAGCGCACCAATGACGACCCCGCCTGATAAGCTTAAACGATATAACGAGAAGTCCCCGATGGTCGCTCCTATCCCGTATCGAAGTGGACTCAGTCCCACCAAAACTTGTAAATCCTCATCTTGTCGAGACAAGCAGAACAGCGGAAACCGTTGCACACGACAGAGAAAAGAAAGGGAAAACTCGAAAAGATGATCGTCGCCGCCCTCGGGGTCTCAGAAACACAGTGCGTGGATCGTCGCACCCGGCTCAGGTCCTGTTGGGCTGCGGCACCTGATCCCTCGAGCCGAGTCGCGCAAACACATGAAACCTATCCAAGGGGGGATCATCTTCCGCTGCTGCAGACAATCCTTATGATTGCTCCCCTCTCATCTCACCTCTCTATCTATCTCTCTCTCTCTCTCTCTCTCTCTTCCCACCACTAGGAACAATGTGACCAGTAATATGGATCAGTCTTGAAAGTTTGTTGTTGTATGACCAGAAACGCGCATCATTTTCATGGTTGGCCTCCCGCAACGTTTCATCAGGTCGTTTATCCGCTACCAACCCACAACTGGCAAGTTGCAAAGCATAATCCACACACCACACATCTTCTCGGATCTGCCGACCCATCCGTCACATGCGACCCAGACACGAACTCTTTTTTTTTTTTTTTTGTAACCCTACAAAGTCGTCACTGGCCTGTACCCTGGGCAATCGCAGTGAACTCTGTAGTGCGATTCGAATGGGGAAAGAAGAAGAAGAAGAAAAGAGGTTCGACTCCCTCCGGTGAACAGGTTCATAAAGCTATAATCAGGCTTACTGTACATAGAGCCATTGATTCTGGAGCTGAGCAAAGTCACGACTGGATAATTACACGAGGGATGAAGAGACGCCCGAGCGCATAAGGGCTGCGGTCAAGCGGTCTGGAACCACGTTCTCTGACCGAGCTCTATGCTGACCGTCACTACAAGGCTACGGGCCTCCTGAATGTCCACCCATCCTCTAGGATTCCTGGCGGTAAGACAAAGCATATCGGCAATAGGGTATGCACTTGAGAATAAGCATGTATTCGATAGCATGAAAAAAAGAATAAACACAGCCTCCATCAGCCCAACTTGCCTTTGTCGGCTCATGGCCAGTACGGCCCGTAACTCAACCAACAGCAACCGACCAATGGAACGAGTAACAGCTTACAGAGAAGCCGTTCTCTGCACGCCCACCTGTGTTACACGTCTGAGCTCACGCCACGCTCCAGCCTATCATGAGTTGTGTCTGAGCCAAGCGAACAAAAAGGGGCTGTGACGGTCTCCATCGAGGTACACAAGTGCTCGCCCGTGTCTGGTTGCAGACTGGCAAGCAAAAGCCGTTTTGGCTCGGGCTATGCATTATTTGTTTGGGGGGAGAACGCTAAAGTCTGCTATTCCCGTGGATAATGATCATGTCGGTACCCAGGCATGTTTGAGATTGATTGCATTTGGGCTGTGTTTCTGAGTAATATCGTATCGTTTTGTTTACATGTTACATGCCCATAACTAGCTATTGGATGCTCAATGAATATACATGAAACGTCGCTTTGTGCGCCTCTCCGATCGCTAGTGGCTGGATTCCTTCCCAGCCTGAAGCCACAGGCCGGGCTTCCAAGAGAATGAGTACCTGCAAAAATACGACCACTACTCGTCACAATTGGAAGCAAATGCATTGTCAATCTGAGGGCATGTATGACTACGAGCTCAGCCCCAAGGTATAACACAAGAAGAGCTCGGCGGTGAGCCCGGAAAATAAGGGGCAAGTCCGCTTCCCCGATGGGATCCCAAATCACGGGCGATAATCACTGTCTGAGAGTTATTGTGCAGTACCGAGACAAGAGACCCGAATACCCGGTCCCTGGCTAGACATCATTAAGTGCTACGTGAAGACCAATTAAACGTTTGCCTATCGCTAGTTGGCTGCTCGTCGGCGGGTGTTACACGAATCACAGTCTTGGTCTGTCTCAGTTGACAATGCGAGCGGCCCGTCCAATCTCACACAAGGGATCTTTGAAGAAGTGTGTAATCAACATGCGTTCAGGTCCATGTTCGAGTCGTTAGTTGGTAGTATTCTTAACCTCCCATTCTGTGATGCGATGGTCCAGTCCAGCTGCTCGAGTGCATGATGAGCCCAGGTAACCTTGGAAACCTTGGAAGCTTTATCGGTACGCCTAGCTACCCTACCTACTCTTATATGTCCCTCGTCCTCCACACCTACCATGCCTTGTTCTTGAATCCTGTTTGTGTCTATAACCTCGGAAGACTGCACAGATCGAGAAAGACAAAAGTCACCTTTCTGCCGCGCAGTGTCCCTGTGTCTGTCCCACGTCGATCCACCCGGGTACCTGCGTTGGCTGCACCCTTCTCACACAGCCGAGGGTCGCAGTCGCACAATGTCCCATTCCGAGTATGATTCAGCCTCGTGATCACTTCGGAAGCGGATTGACTGTCCGAGCGGCCCATCAGATCGCGGATGGGCAGTCGACTTGGATCCCATCCTGCCTCGAGGGAACCGCTTGGCCTTCCCACCGGTTCTTGTCTTCTTTCTGCTCGTAGGAAACGGAAGTGTTTTCCTCTTTTGTTGATTCTTCTGTAATTCAGCGGACCTGCTGGAGCCGTCGTACTAATTACAGACACAGACGGCTGCAGCGTCAGCTTGAAGACGGCGTCGTTTCTGGGTTGTGGCCTGTATATTGATGTATATTATTAATTACTGTATGAGTGACTTGGAACAGCACAGCAATTCCTAGTTGCTGATATCCTAAAGCTTTGAAGCAATGTTGAGAAATTCAAGACCAAGGATCAATCACCACTCAACTCGCTGGAGAAATTTAGAAAAGAGGAGATCGCCCTCTTCATCAAGCCCCTTCCGGAAGGCAACCGTCGCAAAACAAATGCTTCCCTACTCACAGAAACGAATCATCCCGAAACGAACAAAAACATCGTTATTTTGTCTTCTTTCATATTGCTCCCAACCCAAGTGAACGGTCCACGTCCGTCCGTCCGATTCTAGATCATTTGAGGAGCGGGGACTGTAGGTACAAGTCAGCTTTTAAAGTTGGACCCTATGACGAAGACGGCGATGCGGGGGTGGAGACCCTCCTCCTCCTCCTCCTGCTCCTCGCCCCAGAAGAAGAGTACAGAGGGACCTCACATCTGCATCTCTTGGCAGACAAAGTATACAATAACCCCCCCCCCCTGTGTTGGAAAAGAAAAAAAAGTATAAAACGTATGATTGAGTTGGAAACTGTCGGTGGAGAACTCCGGGCTCACTTCATCCCAGCCTCTTTTTGTTTGCCAAAGCCTGTGACGACGACTCGAGACCTGCAGACGGCGGTGTGCATCACAGCAGATCTTGCCTCATCCTAGTCACCCTGCCACTGAATCATCTTCTTGACTCCCGATCCGCATGACCTTGCCGCGGGACAAAACACCTTCGTGCCTCCTGCTGCGGCCGACAGAGCTCGTGTCGACCCCCTCCCTCAAGCTTACCCCGCAAGCGGGCTGCACCAGCAAGGAGTCGAAGAGCTCACCACCATGACTGCCGAGATCTCACAGGCCCGGCCCGGCCCTCCTGGGCTGGATCACCACCATCACCACCACCATCAAGAACCACCGGAAGACGAATCTCTGGCTGCAAAAAACCAACAAACTGTGGTCCACACCGATGACGAGGCAACAGAGAGACGTCTGGTTCGCAAGCTGGACAGGCGGCTTGTCGTGCTTGCGTTCCTGTGCTGTATGTGTCCTTTTGCTGTAATTACTGAAGCGAGAGACAGAGAAAGTATGGCTAACAAACAGCGTCTTTGTCTTTGACGCCGTCGTCGCTCAGACCTGGCCGCGTTTCTGGACAGGTCCAACATCGGAAATGCTCAGACGGCAGGGATGGGGGAGGATCTTGGCCTCAGTGATGCTCAGTACCAGGCGAGTCCTTGACTGAACCTGAGTCCCCTGGTGTTTCTTGCTAACATCCAACAGTGGCTCCTCACGATCTTTTATATCCCCTACATCATCTTCGAATGGCTGGCGCTGATGTGGAAGATCGTACCTCCTCGTATAGTCTTCATCCCCCCCCCCCCCCCGGGCAAATTATGTTTCCTTGATACTATTACATCCCACAGCGCAATGACTAATTATGAGCACACCCTCCATCACCCAGACATATGGGCCGCCGCAACAGTCCTGACCTGGGCCGTAGCCTCGGTGCTCCAGGCCGCCGCCTTCAGCTGGTCCGGCCTGATGGCATGCCGGTGGTTCCTGGCCACCGCCGAGGCAGGCTTCGGCCCGGGCATGCCCTACCTCTTCTCCTTCTACTACAACCGGCGCGAGCTCGGCGTGCGCTGCGGCGTCTTCCTGTCCGCCGCGCCCCTCGCCACCACCTTTGCCGGCGCCCTCGCCTACGGCATCACGGGCTCGACCTACCGCATCGCGAGCTGGCGCCTGCTCTTCATCATCGAGGCCATCCCGCCCCTCGTCCTCTCCGTCGTCGTCTTCCTCGCGCTCCCGGACTCGGCCGCCAGCGCGAGCTTCCTCACCCGGGGCGAGAAGGCCCTCGCCCGCGCCCGCGCCATGCGCACCACCGGCCAGCACGACACGGGCACGTCGACGGGGACACGCCTGGGCAGCATAGACTGGTCCGAGACGGCGCAGGCACTGCGCACCCCGCAGGTCTGGGTGCAGGCGCTCATGTACTTCAGCTGCAACGTGGCCTTTGCCTCGCTGCCCGTGTTCCTCCCCGCCGTGCTGACCGGCATGGGCTTCACCAGCGTCAACGCGCAGGGCCTCACCGCCCCGCCCTACTTCCTCGCCTTCCTCGTGTGCATCGCCTCCACCTGGCTGGGCGACCGCACGCAGCAGCGCGGGCTCCTGATCGCCTTGCTCTCTATCATGGGCTGCACCGGCTACATCCTCCTCGCGGCGTGCCGGGCCGTCGCCGCCAGGTACGTCGGCGTCTTCCTCGCCGCGGCGGGGGTGTTCCCCGCCATTGCCAACATCCTCTCGTGGCTGCTCAACAACCAGCGCGGCGACACCAGCCGCGGCGCGGGCATTGCCGTCATGAACATCATAGGACAGTGCGGCCCTCTGCTCGGCACCCGCGTGTTCCCTGCCGCCGAGGGGCCGTACTATGTCAAGGGCATGTCCATCTGCGCGGCATTCATGTTCTTCAACGCAGTGCTGGCGTTCGGGCTGCGCACCTACTTCAGTCACGTGAACAAGAGGTGGGATAGAGACCCGAGCTATGGCCAGCCCAGTAGAGTGGCTGGTGATGCTGCGTTCTTATCCGAGAAGGTGGACGTCACAGGGCTAGAGACGACATTAGCAGCAGCAGCAGCAGGAGGAGGAGGAGGAGGCAGACCATCGGCCGGGTCCGGAGTACTGGGCTGGGAGAAGTCGTCCGAATGGCGGTTTGCATTGTGAGCAAGCAGATTTATTCATGGGGTTCCACAAGTGTCTGAGGACAGAGACCTGGACTAGACAAGTACCCTACACACGCATCTATTTAGCAGAAGACACAAAGAAAAAGGGAACAGAGGAAGAAGAAGAGGATACCCTCTTCATTAAATTAGATGCCGAGATCGGGATCGCGATCGGGCTGGCCAAACCAGCCAGCCTTTCTTGCCGCGTCTATCGCGGACGTCGGTTGAATTCCGACAAGGTCATAATAATACGTAGCAGTAACGACCACGAGAAGGAGAGCAGAGGGCCCACCATTACGAGAGAGAATCATGCAAGAGCGGAAGCAGAGTCGCAGCGATGGTTCCCAAGGTATGAGAGGAAAAGCAATAATGGCATGCAATGTAACGGTGACCGCCTCAATGGCGAACCACCCGGAGAGCGCCTTGCCGCAGCCACACTGCGACTCTAGGTCCTGCACCGGTATGCACATGTCCCTATGTGTAGCTAGCGCCTGCTCTGGCTCGTCTCTTCGTCTTCCTCTTCGGGAGGCTCTCGTTCTCACGTGAGGTAACGATCGCCGGTTTGTGCATGGTGACCTGACTAAAACTTTTGAGTTAGCAGGTGCCACGATAGAGAAAGCCAGACAGGAGGAGGGGGGTGTGGCAGGAGGAGGAATAGGGTTCGAGACCATGAAAGGGTCTAGGGACAAGGGACAACCACAGCCCACTCATCTCTGTGCCCTTGAATCGCTCAGCTGGGCAGCATGCATACACTGCAGACGCAATGAAACGGCGCATCCCGGGGGGCCGGGGGTGTTCGTTCTGTCCGCCCCAGCCGTTCGCGCTGTACGATGCTGGACACATATGCATGCATGTCTGAGATGATCTGGTGCCACGTCGCACCAACACGCAGACAGCCATCATGACGATCGGCAGACTATCGCCCCTTGTGTTCTCATGCTGCCAGGTGAAGTCTGGTCCTCGTGAGCAGCCGGGTCGGGAACCAGAATATGTACGCACGTGGGCAGCAGGGCTCGTCCTTTGTTCCGGCCTGAAAACATTTGTATCCTGAGATGCCTGAGCGATAACTGTATTGTGAGACAAAAAGGAAAGCTTATGCTGAATCATAACACGTCCTCAAGCAGAAGCGGAAACAATCTGCCCACCCTGTTCGACCCGCGCGTACGAAGTGCCCAGACGTTCCAGCATGTGCTCCTCGACAGTGACGACACGACCCCCAACAGGCTCGCTCCCGTCGAACGGGCTCAGCTTGACCTCGGCGTTGCCATCAAAGAAGAACGGCACAGAATATCTATCCCGACCGCTCCTGTTGATGACCCGGTGCGTGGCGCTCTTGTAGATGCCCTTGGTCCACAGAGAGAGCATATCGCCTATGTTGACGACGTAGGCGTCAGGATCCGGCATGACGGCATGCCAGGTACCCGTAGAGTCATCCAGCACCTCGAGACCCCCTGACGAGTCCTGGAGGAGCAGGGTGATGGCGCCTGGCTTGACGTTAGTAATGAATTGCTGGGGTTGGACGAGGGCGGGGCGTCGGAGACAAAAGAGGTAAAGCGACAAACGATAAAAAGGAAACAGAATCACACATACCGAAATCCGTGTGAGCACCTGCGCCCAGCTGCCTCTGGTCTCGCGATTGCTGTGGGGGATAGTGGA
Organism: Aurifilum marmelostoma; assembly: GCA_027559495.1. Lineage (NCBI taxonomy): Eukaryota > Fungi > Ascomycota > Sordariomycetes > Diaporthales > Cryphonectriaceae > Aurifilum > Aurifilum marmelostoma. The sequence continues at coordinate 436,837 of JAMXSV010000010.1, read as the reverse complement.
GCAGCCTCATCGTGCAGACGGGGTCATTAGAGGCAAACTCGCGGAAGATGCCGTCGCCATAGGGCAGGCCCTTGGCAAGAATATCCAGCACCTTGAGTGACAGCTCCAGCACGGCCGAGTAGTAGGTCTCGCTGGGCCGCTGGAACTCGGACGCTGAGAGACTCGCCGGGAAAATGTTCTCTCCCAACAGGTGCGGGTGTGCCCTGGCCTGCTCCGAGTCCTCTGGCATGTGCTTGCCGATGTAGAAGCCCTGGACGTTAATCAGCATTAATATGATCATTAATATCATTACCTTCCGGGGTCCCTGATGATCTGCGGGTACATCGTGCAGTGAGCAATAATGCGCCAGTCTTACCTCTTTCAAGTCGGGGAGGGTACCTTCCTGTAGCGACTGAGACCCAATGAGCTCGTAGCCTCTATTCTTGAGCCGCGGGTGCTTGAGGGCCAGCTTCTCCTCCAGTGGCAGGCCAAACAACCTCTTGGCGCCCTCAAGCACGCCTCTCCGTGTCTCTCTCGGTATGCCGTGCCCTTTCAGGGAGAAGAACCCCACGCTCACGCAAGCGTTCCGCACGTCGCGGACAACTCGTGCCGCAGCAGCAGAAGTTGGATCTCGCAGATAGGGGGCGATATTGATGGTGGGAATGTGGAAGCCGGGTTTTCGGATGCCCATGACGTCTTCTGGTGATGTTCTTTCTCTTGTGGTTCGAGCCGGATGCTGACGAGGGTATGGGGTTGTTGCATGCTCGTCGGGTATCGTGATACGGGCACTGGCCCGTCTTTTAATATGTGTCGGCGTGAGACTGTACCATCATCAGGAGCCCCGGAGACACAACTGGCCAAGCCAGCCATCCAACAGCACGAGCAATGTCTCACACCCTCACCATGGCGCGGTATGACGCTCGAGACCGCAAGCCCGGCCCGCTTCGTGATAACATATCGCCCCCGCAGGTCACGATAGGCTTTAGATGCCCGTTTCGGGTGCCCCAATCAGGCCGGTGAAGCCAATCCTGCGGGCATGTCCCAAGTACATTGCAGTACCAGAATTGGTCCCTGTGTGGCTGCCGGAAAGCGCCGCTCGCCTACCGTTTTGCTGGACCCTCCCACCGACCTGTCGATCTATGTCTCTGCCTCCTGTCACTTTTATTGTTAATAATTCTCCATTCTTCTCCTCTCTCCTCCAGGTCCTCCTCCTCTCTCGGCCTGCCCGCCTACCTTTTTCTCGTCATGAATCAGCAACAACCACACACACCGGTGGCGCCCATCTGAGAGACAACCCTGCATCTGTGAGGTGGTAGCTGGCTTACCTGCACCAGAGATGACAGGTCACGCACGTCTGTCTTGGAGGTGTGTGACTTGATACCCGTTGCTCCCTTATCCCGGGGTCTGCTCTCTTGGTGGCCTTCCTGTCGTGCGACCATCTTACGGTGTTCGCTCTGTCTTCTGCCTGCACCCTGCCGCTTGCATGTGACCTTTGTACCTGTTCTTCAGCTGACCGGTTCGGAAGAGGACGATTGGATTCGGTAGGACCCCGGCCTGTCCATGTGATCACCAGGCAAGCTGCCTGCCCGGGCAGCTGTCGTGCTTCTGGAGCGGAGCGGCTCGCGTCGATGACAGACTCGATCGAGAAGAGTGGCTTGGCTGTGTGACGATCGTGGTCGTTGGAGGGTGCCGCAGAGCCGAGTCCCCCTGCGCTACCGTTGTCATTTATCACTGTCATCGAAGTGTACACAGAGATATGGAACATGGAGGAATTACTCACCTAGCCTTTCGGAGTCAGGTTGTGCCTTGAACGCTGTTGGGCCGCGTCTTCAGAAGCTAGGAAAAGGGTGTCCTACATCGGGGCCCAGCCGCGCGAGAGGCCCTCCAAGAGTTACTTAATCACTGGCTAGAGCAGGTAAGCATCTATCGAGATCATGCCTACCTGCTTTAAGAAGTAGGCTCGACAAGTCGAGTGCTAGATCGCCTGGGGGGGGGGGGCAACGAGGTTGCAAAGAGCAGGGGTTTTTTTTTTTTTTTTTTTGTGTCCGCGTACAGACACCCGGCATATGATTGGGATTACAAGAGGAAGTCGCGATTGGATGTACGATGATGTAAACATGGCAAGACCATCTCGAGGAAGGCAGGACTCACCACCTACCTCACGTAGTCTAAATGATTGGACAGCTTTCGCTTGTCTCTGCTCCAATCACAATCTGGGACATCCGCCGTATCTTCTGAGAATACTCGACACACTATCTTGAAGCTCCTCAGCCCTCAGCTACTCGATAAAGCATTGTTGTACTATCACATCTTACATGCTCTCGAACAGCGTTCTTCAACACGCAGTTGTAATTATTCCATACTCCATTCTCAGTGACTACCCTCCATTCCCATCCCGTGCGATTCCGCTCTCCTCTTCCTACCTGACGCCTGGCGAAGACCAACAGTGGGGTGCACATGCAAAGTGGTCTCTCCACTCACCACCACCTCGACGCCTGAGCATGCACGCCGATGATCCAATCTCGGATAGCGAGACAGGTGTGACGGACGATCCGCCCATCCGTCGATCTCGTGTGTCTCTCCTCTCAACAGAGGCTTCGGACCGTCGACATCCGCAGGAGGAGAGAGCCGATGAACAGGTCTAGCCAGAAGAACAGCCAAGTACACAACCCAATTCGATGGTTACTCGTGTAAGAGAACCTTCAGGCCAGCTGGGATCCCACGGGCCAGCAACTGATGATCTTCAGGAGCCGGAAACAACAACACCGTCGTCATCCACTTCCGTGGCACTGAGTGAAACAGGATGGGCTGGAGGCAACCCGCGTGAGATCTCAGTCTCTATACGTTCATGGGATCCACACGGCCGTCATTCGGTCCCTCTTGGCCTCCAGATGGATTTTCCTTAGCGAAATTGGCCCATTTCGTATCACTCAGACAGAATCATACGTGGTGATCGACTTGCTTCCCACGTACCGGACCCTCCCATGGAGCCATGAGTACTGCCGGGATTCCCCACGATTTGTCTGCCTCACGTATCCTCACGAGGCCGTGTTTTGATAGGAGCGGTTCTGGCTACCACAACTCGGGAAGAGAATCTGCGAAGTGGTCAAGCTTGGGCCCACTGTCGATGCCCGCCGAGTTCTACAATATGAAGTATCTGCACGAGACAGGGCTCCCTGTCCCGAAAGCAAACTAATTCTACCAATGTCAACTCCCAGAGAGTGGCTCACCAACGAGTGCTGCTTCGCTGCCACATGATTCCATCCGAATGGGGTATGTCGAGGGCGAGAAGCTTTGTGGATCATGGTGCGGCATGAGCTCATCTGGCAAGCAATCAATTGTCAAGCAGTTGATGGGCTGCATCACAAGCTTAAGAGCTCTGGAGTACAATTTCGTACCTGGATTGTCTTAACGAGCTTCTGCTTCTTGCTAGCTGTGACGGACACGAGCAGGGTGCAAGAGGTACTGCCCCCCAGGTCTCAAGCACCAGCAGACAGGGACGGCCTTGTTGACGCATTTGCCTTGGTTGATCGCCAGCCAACAGCGAGTTGTCACGGCCAACTCATGGCGTCGCTGTCCCGAAACATCTCGGGGGCCTTGACACCCTTCGACAGCGAAACTGGTCACACTCTTGAGATCATAGACACCCTGACCCAGACCCTCATGCCCAAAGACGATCAAGAGTCTGTACCGAGGCACGGATCATTGCAACTTGACAACATTCTTGTCAAGGATCGAAGAAGTATCGCGGTCCTCGATTGGACCCTCATGGACCTGTGGCCTAGGTACTGGGAGGTCGACCGCCTCCTTGCCAGCTTTCAAAACCGCCCACTATCATCACTTAAATCACCCGAAGGCGAGTCAGCTGTGTATCTCCTCTACATATAGCCCAAACTTGACTGAAAATATGTATTTATCATGTGCCAGATACGCAGAGTTCTATGCTTGGGGCCAAAACACTGTATGCCCCGTGGTCTTGACGCGCTGTGGGCCCTCGAGCTACAATGTCCAAGAGATCAGGTAGAAAGACCGTCTCGGTCAAGATCATGACCACTTGTGGCATGGCAACTGTAGCTGACTTGACGGAATTTTCTTGCGCCCGTGACCCCGTTTCCGCACGAAGCCGGACTTTGCACTGCCATGCCTCACCTACCTACCACCTTCACCGGCTTCCGAGCAAGCATCTATCAAAGAAGCTCACGCTGACGACACGTCTCCATGTCAAGCTAAGTGTTGGTACTTGTGCCAACTGATGTGGCTTTATCCTCAAAGAATGTAATTCTGTCATGGTGGTTTAGGACACCGGGCGGCAAGAGTGAGATCGAGACCAGAGCAGGAACCAGGGCGATGAGGGGTCTTTCTAAGGGGACCATACGTCTTCGGGTCAGTTCGAGATGTCTAAAGAGCGTAGTTCTGGCAGCGAGAAAAGATTTTCTGTCCATTCCAGTCATCATTCCCTGCCACCAATGTTGCCAGCCTGTCAGTGCTATTAAGCAGGGTCAACAATGGGTTCTTGGAGGCATATGTTTTAACACGCGACGGGCCGTGCCCCGTTTTTAGATATAATTGGCGAGGTTTGAGCAGCTGAACTGACTCAACGTAATTACTGGTAGATTACTGGGAGCAGGAGAGCTGATGATTAATTACATCGAACCGCTCTGGACCAGGAATGTCCGCTCGGGGGGCAATCAAGGCCATATACAGAACTTTTGCTGCGTTAATTTTCTCTCTGTAGATGTTACAAGATGATACCGGGAAATAGGATAGGCTCCTGGGCCCGGGAGGTCACGTTTTGCAAGAGACCTGGCTCCCTTGCACTAGTACTCGCACCCGTGGACCGCTTCCGCCTATAGAGCTGCGCCTCTTGTCGTAGGGTTCCGAGGACGGCTGAGGCGGTGATGTCGAGTTGGGCAGTTCTGAGCCTCTGTGGGTGGAGGTGATCTCTTGCTTTATTGTATCTGCGTTCGTCTTCGAAGGACACTTCTTGGTGATTCTCTCTTGCTATTATTCAACGTATTCATAGGAAAATTTGAGAGAAGAGCCCTGAAGTTGGTATCCTCAGAAGACTCGTCATGGTCCGTTGCCAATTCAACATCATGAACACGACAGCAGCATATGGCGTGGATCATATGATAGCAATAAGGCGTACGAGGAGATCAGTGAGGGAGAGAGCAGAGACACCCATTTTCCGGCGTGCTTTCTTCCAACCGGCAGACGAAGAATGCCATTCGAATGCCGGCAGAACCACCATGTGCATCAGGGATCGTCACCTATATTCTGCAATACCCATGCTCATGCTTTGCAGGCGACCTTGGAAGGCTCACGACTGACCTGCAACACAGGCAAGATGAAGACTGGGTAAGGTTTGGTTTAGATTGCTTCACAATCTCACCACCCCCAGATCCGTGTTCGAGGGTACGAATGCCTGCGGTATATAAGCTCAGCTCGAGCTGCCACGTACCAGAAACGTCCTCGAACGAGAGACGCAGGGGCAAAGAACACCATGATCTGTCCTGATGCCAGCAGCATTGGACCACGGGCAATGCATCACTTGAAAGACAGTAAGAAACCGTGGTTCAGTCCCTCCTCCAAACACGAGGAGCAGATGAATTCAACACCAGGGTTTATGCTGGCAAGACACGTATCTGGGGTCTGTAGTGTACCCTGCAGGCTTATCTGTCCTCTCTGAAAGTGCGAAAAGAGTAAAAAAATAAAATAAAACGACCTTGCCGAGGCCTTCAAACCCCATGAGCCGGAATTGGGCCCCGAAAAGGTCCAAGGCACTCCTGGTTGTTATGATGCTAATTGTGAACACGAGTCGTAACCTTTTCCTTGGGCAGGCCAACACTTGCTGGTTCTCCTTCTATCACCCGCCTTTGCGCCACGAGTGGTAGCCGATTCCAAGCGCAAGTGGGGTCCGCGTGGGACCAAATAAAGGACTAGGTAGAAAAAGTGAAGGGGGAAAAGAAAAGTTGGACGGAGAGAGGTCTGCGTAGGACGAGAGAAGAGAGAGAGAGAGAGAGAGAGATTGGGGGCGGAAAGGTTGAGCCCACCGAGAAATGAGGCCCGACTTCCTCACCGTCGTCCTCGAGTGCTGACGGCAGGAAAAGAGAGAAAAAGAGACGGGTTTGCGCCGCAGGGGCAACACCAGGGAGGCTGGGGGGCGGGGGGGGCGGCTTGCAGGTGGCTCTCTTGACGGGGTGGGTGTCCAGCTGCAATGCTTACGCCCTGCGCCGCATGCACCGGCCTGTCTATGCGCCGCTGCGCAGCAGGGACCCGATTGCAACGGGCCAAGGACCAAGGTTCCTTTTCCTTCCCTCCCTGCCCGCCTGTGGGTGGAAACGGAGTGGCAGGGCGATCGGCTGGGTAAAAAAGTAAGGCCCGCATTAGCTCGGAGTGTCTTATCAGAGACACCTTGCCAGGACGACTCTCGCCCGGCTCTGTCGTGTTGTCGGGGTGGAAAAGAAGGAGCGCATGTGAGGCGTCTGAAAGGCCGGCCATACATACTCGGGTAGCCGAGGTTTCGGATGGCGGTTGGTTGGTGATGATAGCGTGTATGTAATCAGCCATTCCTCGACTCTCATGAGGGGCAGAGAGAGATTTTTTTTTTTGGCTACGGGAGCCCGTAGGGTAACGGAATATTGTACTCCATATCAGCGTGTCCAGCGCGTCCGGGGTGCCGAAAGCAACCTTGGCGGCCTGAAAAGAATGGAGCCAACCAAGTGGGAATTTTGCCTATAGTGCCATTACCAGTACTACTATCAACGGCCTGAATGGTAATTTCTGGGCCACTTCTGTCTGTGTCTTGCGCGGCTTTTCAATCTCGGCGCTGTTTGAGAACCGGCATGGTGGTGCTGATGGGGGAACGTGCGTTGCCTGCAAGCTGCCGCGCAAGAGACAGGGGAAAATAAGCAGTTGTGACTCATAATTTTTGCTGCTGATTTCTGTGATTCGCTTCCCTACCAATTGACCTCGCTGATTTGCTGGGGAAGAGGTGTGCGGGGGGGGGGGAGGTAGGACTCGAGGGGAGCCTCGTCTTGCGGGAAGCTGGGACAATGTCTGAGACAAGAGACACCAGAGGAAAACGGGCCAGTAAGCGCAACGCGCAATGGGGTGCGCGCATGACCTAAACATGGGCGCCTGAGCTTGCGCAGGTCGTCGTTGCCCCCATTGCGCAATGCTCTCTCAGGCAGCACTTGGCAGCGAGCTCGTGCCACAGGAGCAGCAGTCCTAGAGGGTTTCCCAACAGGGCCCTGAGGAGGTACAGTATCCATCGCACAAAAGTGTACCAGGAAGGGAGGGAACAGGGCAGGAGTAAGGAAACATGGTCCTTTTGTTGCCTACTGTACTAGTCAGTGGGTTAGAGGGAGGCCAGGGTGGGAGGAAGGGATAGGATGGATGGGTTACTGGGGCACTGCCTCGGAGGCTGAACCAATCAGCACGGAGAGGATGCATCTCGAGGGGTGGCAGCACTTATAACCTGCAGCGCTGTGTTGCAGAAGGGGAGGAAAAAACCCCACCGAAGAAACAAAAAATACACGAGAGAGAGGAAAAGGCTCGGTCGAGGCCAAGCTCTACCTGCAGAACTGAGGCTTATAAATCCGGCGATTCATCTAGGGACTGTGGCACTGCAGCAGGGAGGTTGCAGGTCTGGGGGAGAATAAATCCCGCCTTTTGGCAGAGTTCAAAGCCCCAAACTTTAGTAATTCCATACGGTCTGAAATCTCTGGGCCTCGAGACAAGCTATTCCTGTTCTGGTTCGCCGTCAGGCTCCTTCGTCGCGCTAGGTCTTGCGACTAGTCTAGATCAACACCGTGACTTTCCCATGCCACCCCTCCCCCACCCCCTCTCTTCCTTCTTCTTCTTCTGCTGCCTGTCCACGTCGTCGTCTTGTTGTCAAGAGGACACGTCCACACCTCTCACCAAGTGTTGGGGCGAGCACTTGGCACTAATACCAGGTCATCATGGCACCTGTGGAAAAAGTTGAGAACCAAACCAAGATGATGTGGATTAAAGTTAGACAGATGCCTGCCTAATCATGAGAGAGATATTTGAGCCCGCCTGCCAGTTTCTCTTCAAGACACGAAGCCTTGTTCTCTTTTTGGTTTTTCTTTTTTGGATTTGATTTGATCTATTCCTTCTCTTTCAGCATCATTCCCACACACGCACACACACACACACACACATACACACATACACACACACACGCACGCGCACACGTACACTCACATACACACAGAAATACACACACATATATATATATATATATATATGACACAGTCATACACATCTCGGGTTCGACAACAAAGCCAAAGGCACTCACCACCCGTCCTCGCGGCCAACAACCCTAACCCTCTGTCCCTCCCGAGCACAGCCCCACCATCTCAATACAGCCACGGCAGGGGGGCATAATTAGTGCTGTGACTCATACGGAAAACAGCAGGGGTTTCAGTTAGCACCTTGTTAGTGCCCACAGGCCAACTCGGCGCCGGTGGTGGCCTACAAAATATCATGGCATCCCACATTTCAGGCACTCGTCCTGCCCTTTCTTCTCTCCTCTCCCCATCAACCACCAGTCCAGACAAGAAACCTCAGAACACACCAGAACATCGCAAGCAAGATGTTCTAAATCACTTTTCCCCCACTGGCTTCGTGCAGCAACCCACAGTCAAAATAACTTCCTCAACTTTTGACAGTTTTGTCCCCCCCCCCACCCCACTCAACCTTCAGTTCCCCGCGGACTGAACTCCTCATCATTTGACGACCCCGTCGCCAACACGGATTCACCACAGTCACCATGGCTTCCTCCCAGTTCCTCGAGCCTGCCGGCACAACATCCCGCCCATCTCCTGTCCCCACAGCGACCATCTGCGCCGCACGAGGACTTTGTCCTGTATCCTCCGGATCACCTTCCGCCACATAGCCGCTCTGCCAACCAGCAGCCCAACCGGGTTCACCTGCAAAGCAATACCACTCGACAACGGTTTACACCATCTTCCCGGTCTCCCTTAACCCCACAGGACGAAGCAGCCAGGGCCAGAGCGCTCCACCGGCAGTACCTGTTGCGACAGTCGCGCCACCAGAACAACCAGGTCTACTCAGCATCTGCCCCGGGGTCCACCGCCGCCGTGAACGCCCAACACCGCCGTGTCAACGGTCAGCGTCCGCCCGTTCCTCTGTTTAACAACAACAACAACAACCACCACGGTCCGAACAAGATGGAACTAGGTACTACTACCTCCTCCTCCTCCTCCTTCCCAGACATGTCTTCTTCTTTTTCTCCTCCTGCCTACCACCACAGCCCTGACTCACAAGTTCCGCGTGCAGACATTGATCTCCCCGAGTTTGGTCCCTTTGAGGGTACCACGCCGGTGTCCGAGTTCCACTCCCCGGCCAACCCGGCATTCGGCCTTGACCTGAGTGGTTCTCTTCACAGCTCCGTCATGAGCGTGTCTCCCACGGAGCTGCTGCTCACGGAGAACCTGATGTCTGCGCCGGGCTCCACGGCCCTGACGCACCTGACGACGCCTTCTGGCTACAACACGTCTCCTGCCTTCACTGAGGACTGGAACGCCTCCCCCCTCTTCGCCCAGGGCGACTTTGAGTCGGCGCAGGAGTGGCCGTCTCTGTTCCCTGACGCCGAGACCTCTGCACCATCGGCACCGGCGGCACCTGCGCCCCTGTCTCTGGCGGCGCATGTCGAGGACTCTCCCTCTGTGGAGTCTGAGGATCTGGAGCCTTCTCGGAGGCCCAGCCAGGCGCGCAAGTCCAGCGCATCCTCGTCCCCGTCTGGCCGTCACTCTTCCGTGTCTGGGGTGAGCGCCCGCCGACGCGGTAAGCCTCTGCCCCCCATCACCGTCGATGACCCCAACGACACGGTGGGCATGAAGCGCGCCAAGAACACCCTCGCCGCTCGCAAGTCCCGGGCGCGGAAGGCGGAGCGCATGGACGAGCTCGAGCGCCAGGTCAGGGAGCTTGAGGCCGAGAAGGAGAAGCTGGCTGCCGAGGTGGCCCACTGGAAGAGCCTAGCCTCTGCCCAGGGCGCCGGCATACAGTAGAGGAGGAGGAAGAAGAAGAAGAAGAAGGAACGGAAACAAAAAACGGTGGTGCTGGGAAAGGATGTTTGTCTTCTACTACACACTCGCAAGAACTGGGAGGAATGCGTTTGCCTTGTTTTTATTTTCCTCGGAACGCATCCCCACTTTTGGGTCTTCATTTTTTTTTCTGTTATTCGTACACACTAGGGGCAATAGTATCTGGCACGTCTACGACGTCGACCTGGATGATACTTTGATTGCCGGGACCGGATTGTTAGGATTGTTGTCTGATGGGTATATCCCACATTCTCGTCACCGGATCATTCTTAGACCGGCCAGGACTCAAGACTGGCCATATCGTCTTTGAGAGCTATAACAATAGGATTGTATTGTGATACACGCACCTGCATGCACACTGCCGTTCTCCATTTCTGCCTCGTTGACTCGTGTGTGACTTGACTGATCACTCACGTGCTGCTGGTGTCCGTGCCCTGCCCTGCCTCGACTCGACACCCATGCCGTATGTATGTGGCGTAGGTGACAAGTCAAAGTGTATCTCGATAGACCATGTGGTGTTCTAACAAAGGCCGTTGATCATTAATAATAATAGCCCTCTCCATAGTGACGGAGATATGGGGACACCACCTTGGACCAGGATTCTGAGTGCTATGGTAGAGCATTAAGTTATTGTCAAATCAACATGTCTGGCCCAGTACGAGACGACCAAAGCAGCAGGCAGACGGTGGTGGCGGTGGTGGCGACGGCACTGCGATCCCGGCTTGGCTGCGTGGGAGACACGGCGCGGGGCAAGGGATAGGGTCCCGGAACTCCGCCGCAGTTCCGGGCACGACGATGATTTTGGGGAGTCTTGATGCTGTGGTTGTTTATTTATTGCCATGAATCCCTCTTTTCCTCTGATCAGTCTCGATCCAGATTCCTCCTCATTAGTCTACAGAGGCTTATTTCATCTACCCCTTTTTTTCCAAGCCAATAATCCAAAAGGTCTCTTAATAATCCCACATCCAGAGATATCAACAAAGAATAAACACACCAAACAAAAGGACGGAATAGAATAAATCAAACGCCATCATGTCGACGCCTTCTTCAGACAACAACAACAAAAACAACAACAGCCAACCCACAGGCTACAAAATGGGCTACTCCAAAGCCACGACGGCCTCCCACGCCTCCCGCACCATCCACACCGACGCCGCCTTCGTCATCCCCCACATCCAGCCCCACCACAGGGTCCTCGACCTAGGCTGCGGCCCAGGGACCATCACCCTCGGCCTCGCAGGGCTCACAGACCCAGCCCAGGGCGGCAGCGTCACGGGCGTCGACGCGGGCCTCGCCGTCATCGAGTCCGCCCGCGCCCTGGCCGCCTCGTCCTCCTCCCCCTCTGCTCCCGCCGGCGCCGTCACCTTTGTGCACGCAGACGTCCTGGCCGGGCTGCCGTTCCCAGACGGGTCGTTCGACGTCGTCTTCACCTCGCAGACCCTGATCCACCTCGCGCCCGCGCCCGACGCGCCGGCCGCCGCGCTGCGGGAGGTGCGGAGGGTGCTTCGGGACGACGGCGGCCTGCTCGCCGCGCGGGACGCCGCGGCCATCACGTGGTATCCGTTTACCGAGGAGCTGCGGCGGTGCTACAACGACAGGATGTTCACCGTGATCGCGGGAAGGCGCAAGGAAGAGGGCACGACGACGGCGGCGGCGGCGGGAGCGCTCTGCGGGGCGCACATGCAGCGGTATCTCCGCCTGGCCGGGTGGGACGTGGACGACGGGGCAAAGGTGCGGTTCGGCGGGGGCGCGACGGTCGTGGCCGGGCGGGGAGGGGCGGCGGCGGCTGCGGGATACCATGGGGGGCAGGCTGGCGCCGGGGGATGCGTTCCGGGAGGGGTGGCTGCGGGCTGGGTACTCGGGGGAGGAGTGTGATGAGGCCCGGGGGTTGCTGGACCGGTGGGCGGGGACTAAGGATGCTTGGTATGGGGCTCTGCAGAGCGAGGTTCTTGCCTGGAAGTGATTCGTGAGTGTGAGGGTTGGGGAATGTTCTGGCTGTCTGTGGTCTTGGTGGGGATTGGGGAAGGTTTTTTTTTTCTTCCTTACTTTGGATGATTACAGACGGGTTTTATATGAGCATGGAGGAGATCTTGGACATGGCAGTGTGGAATTGATTTTGTATTTCCTGGTGAACTGGTTAGAAGAATAGGGAAACAGTGTTCTCTATAATTAACTTGATATGATCTGCCTGGCCAGGAGCATGCCCAAGAATATTATAGCAGTCCCTATCGTATGTTCGATATCGAGCCTACCTTGAAATAGGACCCAGACACGGGACACTGCCTGTACAGATGGCGACACTCAGGACACGGCCCGTCGAGCACCTTGACCTGAAGACACCTGCGCAGGTCCTGGGAGGGCTCAGAAGCAGCAGGAGGGAAGGGCTTATCCGAGACGCTGAACTCGAGGCAGCGGGTCTTGATGTGCCCACAGACGTTGTGGAGGTATGGCCTGGAGGCTTTCTTTTGGATGTATATCATGGCTGTTTGTCTGAAGCCGGGGGGGGGGGGGATTCTAGGTTGGGGGTTCCGTAGAGTTTGGGCTGGTGGGGCTTTTCTTGCTGTTCAGGTCAGAGGGATGAGAAGTGAAAGAGGAGTAATTAAACAATGGATGAGATTGGTATTCTGATGTAGAGCGATTACAGATGCCATGATCGTTGCGGGGGTTGGGGCGTTATTACTGTAGATGGATGATCTGTGGTTTAATTATGGTTGCTGTCCTGTTGTTATATTACACCTTCTTATCCTCTGACTCACATCCTTTGTTACACATGGTGAAGATGATTGTGAATAAGAGGTTGCGTTGGTGAAAGAAAGAATAATATGCTGATGGGATTTCATTGAATAAATGTGCTTTGTAGTCTAGGCCCTTCCCTCCATTGTTCCATGACCACTCGAAAGTCCACATCCATCAACCGGACATGCCGTAACCCAGTAATCACACAGATCACACGGTAATGAGACAGAGCCAATCTCAAAAAAAAAAAAAAAAAAAAAAAAAAAAAAAAAAAAAAAAAAAAAAAAAAAGACAATAGCAAGGACGCATGTCGTCTCTTACTTCCTCAGCTTGGAGGCAAACCACGCCATAGCCTGTTCTTCCGCCGCAGCCGCCTGCTTCGCCACATCCCCCTGCGAAAAGTCCGCCCGCACACAGAAGCCATGCCCACACCCCTCATACACCTTCGCCTCGCCCCCTTTGCCCTCCAGGATGCGCGCGACCTCGTCCGAGACCGTGGGCACCTTGATGTGGTGGTCCCCGTCCGGCAGCGCCAAGGCGATGGGGAGGGTGACGAGCTCGACGTCGCGCGGGAGGTCGAGGAAGCTGGGGTGGCCGGTGAAGGCGGCGTCCAGGAGGGGTTTCCTCTCTGTTCCCGGGGAGGAAGAGTAGTTGTCCTGGTGGGTCAGGAGGACGGTGTGCTTGCCGCCCCAGCAGAAGCCTGCCACGCCCAGGGGCAAGGTGGTGCCCTCGTCGCTGGTGCGGAGGGCCTCGAAGAAGCTCTTTACGGCGGGGAAGGTCTTTTTGGGGTGGTTGAAGTAGATCCAGGGGAGGAAGGCGTATGCTACCCAGAAGGCGTGGTATCTTTTTGGTCATCAGTGCGTGGTTGTGAGGAGGGACAAGAGAGCTGAAGTAGGGTTCACTGACGGTTTGGCGAGATAATTTCCAGGGCTCAGGAGAGACCTCATGGAATCAAGCATCCAGCTCGGAATGGACCGGCCTGGAGAGACGGAGAAGGCAACGTTGTGACGGTAGGTTAGAATGAGGCATGATCACCAATGTTCTTCCCGGAGTGGTGGGAGTTGAGACTGTTTACCAGACATAAAGTCGGGGAGGTAAACCCTGTACCCTCCCTTTCTGGCATACGAATCAGCCAGCAGCTTGTTGTTGACAAAGTCGATCCCAAACCCATCAGGGATGATGACGATGATGCCCTTGGGCTGCACGCCGTCGCCCTCGGGCTCGGCGACATATGTGTCCAGGCCGTGCAGCTTGACCAGCTTGCCTCGAGGCGTGCCGTCGTGCTGCTGGCCGGAGAAGCAGTCTGGACAGGACATGATGGGCTGCTTGGGGATGATCCTGGAGTGTGGATGCCGGTTGGGAGTGGTCTTCAGGATTGACGAGCGTGGCCCGTGTGCGAGGTGCACCCAGCGTTTGTGAAGATATATATGCAGTATCTAGCCGATGGAATACGCGACGAGCCGGAGGGGTGATACCATACTGTACAGTGGTAGCGGGGTTGTAGCGTCACCCCGTCTGCGGTCCGTATTTACGACTGTGTAAGAAAAGAGTGAGACGGAGGGTGACGATGAGGGGATCTTGTAAGGGTTGGTTTTTGGTCTAATTCACTGCCAATACACCCTTTACAGAGCTATTGCTTCAGGCCTTTAGCGGTGAATCTGCCCTGGGGTTTAGGCCATCACCCGCCGGAATTAAGCTGATAGCTCCAGGGAGGGTATGTGGTCTGTAACACTCCCCCCCCCCCCTTCTCCCGGGGTTTTTTCTTCTTTTCCTTTTCTTCTTACTTTATTGTTTTCGTTTCTCTAGTCCCTTCGGAGACGGAGAAGTTTCTTTACCGTATACCTACTTGATGAATGATACAGATGAGATGCAGCATTACGGGACTTGGCTTGACGAATTGGCAATGAAATATCCTGCTCTCCCTGGTCTATAGTTTCTTTGCCGTCCTTTCTTCATTTTTGTATCGGGCCTTCTATTTATTAAACTATATACTGTCCTATCATACGGGTACTCTAAGGCAAGGTAGAGAGATAAAGTGTGCTCAGTATTTTACTTTTCCTCTCAAAAAGCAAGCGGAGGTCCTTTCAAATTCATTCATTCTCGGTGATTTCAATGGACGTCTCATATTATGCAGTCCCATGTATCTTCCAGCAGCATGTGATTGCCGGAATTGCTGTGGGACCCTGGACTTATACTGTAACGCATATGCTCCTGTGTGGTGGTTTGACTGATAAGCCAGGTCTCTCACTCGCTCTTCTCACAGTCCGCATCATTCTTTTCCCCGCCCCGGGTGATCGATCCGGAAAGGACCTCTCAACAATCTGCAGCAATATCTCATGAGAGCATGTCTGTCACATCAGAGAGCAGCGGCCAGGAGGTTCAGACCAGCAAGGTCGATGACCACGACTGGGAAGACCACCAGGGCTCACAACATGACGATAGTCTTCTGGATGCAGGTTGGGAGGATGTTGAGCTCCCTGCCATACAGCGCCTGCGCCTGCAAGCCTCCCAGGGTTCTTTTGTCCATCCGACGGCCGACGATAATATCAGCATGTCGGACCGCATCACTCGTGTCGCAGCTGACGAGGAGGACCTAAAGACCTTCTGGAGCGTCAGCTTCTCGCCACGCCGATACAAGGCCCTTGCCGAATTCTACACGCACGAGCTTGCAGCCCTCACAGAGACAACACCCTTCGAGACCCTCGACCAGGAGGGCCGGGTCGACTACCTCCTGCTGCAGAACTACCTCCAGAGGAGCCTTCGCCGCGCCAAGCTCGAGGCCAGGCGGGACTCCGACGCCGCGCCCCTGCTCCCGTTTGCGCCGCCGCTGGTCGAGCTGTGCGAGGCACGGCAGGCCTGCCGCTTCGATGACGACGACGGCGGGGAGCTGGCGCCCAAGCATGTTGCCACGGTCATGCATGATGCCGCGGCGGGTGTGCTCGAGACCAGGGCCCGCATCACATCGGGCAGGCTGCAGGTCAGCAAGGAGGCGGCCTACCGGGCGATGAGGAACATCGAGGTGCTCATGGAGCGGCTGGCAGACCTGTACGGATTCTTCCGGGGCTACGAGCCCTCCTTTGACTGGTGGGTGCAGGCGCCCTACTCGTGTCTCACCGAGGCCCTCCGGTCGCTTCTGCCCACCATCGCCACAGAGCTGGCCGGCATGCGGGGCAGCGGCACGGACGAGATCATCGGCGAGCCCATCGGGAAGGCAGGCCTCCTGGTCGAGCTCGAGGCCGAGATGATCCCCTACTCGCCCAGGGAGCTCCTCGCCATCGCCCACCAGAAGTACGAGTGGTGCGAGAAGGAGATGAGGAGGGCCGCCTCGGAGCTGGGCTTCGGCGACGACTGGAGGGCCGCCCTCCGCCACGTGCAGAACATCTACGTGGAGCCCGGGCGGCAGCCCCAGCTGGTCAGGTCCCTCGTCGGGTCGGCGGCGTCGTACGTCAAGCGCCACGACCTGGTGACGGTCCCCAGGCTGGCCGAGGACACGTGGCGCATGTTCATGATGAGCCCCGCCGCGCAAAAGGTCAACCCTTTCTTCCTGGGGGGGGCCAGCATCATCGTCTCGTACCCGACCGCCTCCATGGCCCACGCCGACAAGCTCATGAGCATGCGCGGCAACGGCCCGCACCTGTCCAGGGCCACCGCCTTCCACGAGATGATCCCCGGCCACCACCTCCAGCTCTTTGTCGGCGCCCGCTCCCGCCCCTACCGCCGCCTCTTCGACACCCCCCTTCTACACCGAGGGCTGGGCCATGTACTGGGAGCTCGTCCTCTGGGACCGGGGCGACTTCTTCGCCGGCCCCGAGGACAGGGTCGGCACCCTCTTCTGGCGCATGCACCGCTGCGCCCGCATCCTCTTCAGCATCCGCTTCCACCTGGGCCTGCTCACCCCGCGCCAGTGCGTCGACCTGCTCGTCGACATGGTCGGCCACGAGAGGGCCACCGCCGAGGGCGAGGTGCGCCGCTCGCTGAACGGTGACTACGGCCCCCTGTACCAGGCCGGCTACTTCCTGGGCGCCATGCAGCTGTACGCCCTGCGCCAGGAGGCCGTGGGGCGCGGGCCAGGCCGCCTGCGCGAGAAGGAGTTCCATGACCGCGTGCTGGCTGCTAACCAGATGCCCATCGAGCTCCTTCGGGCCCTGGTGCTGGGGGAGAGCCTGAGTCGGGACTATAAGAGCCGGTGGAGGTTCTATGATGGGGATCTGTCGGGTCTGGGGCTGGGTGGGAGGTTTGGCGGGCGGCAGTGAAATGGAGGGCATATTTTGCCTTGAAGTGATGTGGTTTAATATCCTTTGTTCTTGTGTTTTCCTCTCGGTTTGCAGATGCTCAAATCACAGAATGGGATAGTTAAGTAGCGCAACTCCAGCGGGAGGACTTGAGAACCGGAAGACATTGGTTATTATGTTCGAGAACAGAATGCAAGTGTGTATATACTCAGATATCAATCTAGTGAGAATATACTGTCAAGGAGTCTACACTGCTATTGATATCCAACCAGAGCCCGTTCTCAAGACTTCAAAGTGCCCAGATGTCTGCATCACACAGATGAAAAAGCAAGGAGACAGCAACTACACCTGAAGCCACGAGAACACCTGACTTCGTGTCTATCTCAGTATATGAAAAACAATGGAGCAGTTCCTCGCTATTTGTTGTCTCACAATATTATACTTGAACGTTGAAGTGTTCTCCTTGTTTACCAGAGGCAGCAGATAACGAACTTTCCACATTATGAGCGTCGAGAGAAGCAAAGAGGAAGGTGATTATGATGCACGAAGCCATGTCTCGTCCTATCCAGTCCCTTGTATAGTACATTACAATTGATCATTGAAACGCTCTTGTCAACAATTGAGTTGCTACCTTAATCAGTCCAATGCCAATTCTCAGAACAGCATGTCAAATAACGTCATGTCAATGACGACAGACACAATTCAAGCTGTAATTGCTCACAGCAGGACTAGACGAGTGTTTCTAGAGCTCTTCAGCCCGATGACTGACTGCCAGGTTGCGTGGCCTGAATTGTGCAAAAGACTAACCCATCTGCAATGATTCACAACTTGTCAATCAAAATCCAAGCAGTCGGACATTGGATAAGGGAGTCAATACGTCTTCTTGATGCTACTTTGGAAAGAAAAACAGCTTGGGCATAGTTACATAGGATCCCATTTGCATCCTCAAAGCAAAGTCGTGTTTCAGTACAGTCATGATGTTGAGGCCGCTGTTTCGAAGCATCTATACACGAGTCCTCGACGGAACAAGACCGTTCAGCAAACAATCAGATCCATCACCACAAGACAAACTCATTACGTCTACACGCTTTGCTCATACATGCTAGAAAATCCCTCGTCCAGCATCCAAGGTTGCCACTCCCAACGATCGTGTTCAGTCTGTCCAAGAAATGAGTCACAGGGCCTCGAATCAATCAATGTCCGATGCTCAAACGTTGCCATGCAGATCACACTCTCTCGCACTTCCTGTAAGGGGCAGCTTTCCGTTGTTGACGAGGCGCATTCAAATCCACAACCTCCCATTCACGCATCCCCCCCTCTCCATAGCAATCAAACATCTCAAGTTGAATACTTACATCGGAGGCGACAAAAGGTAGCAGGAACTTGTCTGTCTGTCTGTCTGTCTGTGTGTGTCGAGGCCGACGGGTAACTGACCTTCCTACCCACTCACACTTCTCTGGGGAGTTCCACATCGTCCTCCTCCCGGTGAGCCTTCTAGGAAACGCTCCAGACGTTACCAGAGAATTGCATCCTGGAGCCTCATCGTGTTCGGTGCAGCGACAAGAACCCAAAAAAAAAGGGGAGTGGGCTCGATTACGCGGCAGAACCCATCTTCAAAAAAAAAAAAAAAAGGTGCTGCTGCCCATATGCCGTTCACGGCTTTCGGTCCTCTTCCTCTAAAGGTATGCTCGGTCTGGGGGAGATCCCCCATATTGCGAGTCCGAACCGTTTAATTAATCGGCGTCCCACTTGTCTCTTTTTTTTATTTGTTTTCCTCCTCCTCTCCGCGCGGGGCGGCCCATCTTCCCTCCACTTTCAAGGAAAGGGAGGAGAAAAAAAAAAGTTTGTCTACAGTACATATGTCAGAGCACAGCTGAAAAGAGGTGATTGTCTCGTGGAGAAACGGAGGAGGAGGGGGGGGGGGGTCGCCAGAAACGACCGATTGATCGACACGGCGTTCTGAGCCACTTCTGGAATGCTGTTGGTGTCAATTATCGCGCATCTCCTGCGTTCCGGATCAGCCTCGATCCGGGTCGAGGGGCCAGGTTGTGGTGGAATGTTGTTCCAGGTCCCAGTGTTTCAGCATGACGGATACTCCCGTTCAATTCTCCTCTGCCAGTGTTCTTGTTCTTCTTCTTCTTCCTCCCTCTCATTTCGCACTCGCTTAGAGTGCGACGCAAAGTCCACAAAATGCGGACGGTGATCACCATCTATGGTTACTGAGCCTGCGGGCATTACTACTCTGGGGTCCAGAAAAAACACACAGGGAAGAAGAAGAAAGAAGAAAAAGCTTGAAGGGGAGCAGATCCATTTTCGGGGGGGGGGGCAACGCGCAGATCGTGGAGGCCATCTGACTCTGACGTCTCTCTCCGTACGGCCGTGAGTGGTGCAGCTTGGGCCAGGTGGAACGCGCGGCTAGTAATCAAAAAGATCTAAGGCATTGATCAAGGAGATAATCTCTGCGATCAAGTCGGTGAGTAGTCAGCATGGGCCTCGCTTCTCTGCCCTACACACACATCACGATGCCGCTTCAGCCTGCTCAGGTCCGATGCCAGGCTTCAGGTCTACACCATTCAGGTGACGATGAATCCGCTTTTTACGAGGTGGGGGCCCCATTGCCGACCGACCGGCGTGCCTCTCTACCTCCTCCGTTGGATGATCCCTCGCCCTGTGGCTTCTTCGGACATGATGCCTTAAAGTTCGAACAGTCTTCGAGAAAATCTCTCCTGATGATCAGCATAGCCGAAT
This sequence comes from Aurifilum marmelostoma, assembly GCA_027559495.1. Taxonomy (NCBI): domain Eukaryota; kingdom Fungi; phylum Ascomycota; class Sordariomycetes; order Diaporthales; family Cryphonectriaceae; genus Aurifilum; species Aurifilum marmelostoma. The sequence continues at coordinate 417,048 of JAMXSV010000010.1, read as the reverse complement.
GTCTGCTCCTCCTCCTCCTCCTCCTCCTCCTCTTCATCCACCCCCTCCTGTGTGTGTGTGTGTGCTTGCTGCTTCTTGTTCCTGAGAACCACAATTGTTGAGGTCCACATAAAATAAGATTTACTCGACAGCCACACCACTCAGCGTATGTGCCATGTAGATGCCCCATGCAAGGAGGGGGAAAAAACCCACCTAGACCCGAAATAGAAGGCCTTTTCCCTCTCTCCTTCTTTCTTTTGCCCGCATTTTTCAGAGCACCAGCTATCGGCCGTGTGTGTGTGTGTGTGAAGAAAGCGTACCAGCAGGCAAGAATATAGGGTATGCGATATTCAGACTTGTACGGATTGATAACTGATTCCATAAACGAGACCCTAGAGGAAGCACGCACCAAGCCTGGCCAGATCTGCGACTTGATAGCGAACCAGGGTACTTCAGTAGCAGTTAGCTAATAGCGGTGATAATATTGACCTGGGCGTGCTATATGTGATTTACACGGGGTTTAATATGCGTCTACTAGTCCATGCACAACAATTTTTGAACGCCCGCCGAGGCTTCGGATCATCTGATCATCCCCTATCTCCCCGATAGAATTTACTGAGGTGATGGGATAAAGTACCTCGAGGTCTTGCGACAGTTCACCCTGCATGCATGCGCTCGCTCATTGCGTCCTTTGATGTTTCGAAGATGGGATGTAACTAGACCAATCTTATGAGTTTTTTGCTGGCTGTGAATTAAGACGTCGGCGTCTTCGTCTTGGACGGTGAGACTGTCTGATATCCGTTGTCTCCACACTGGGCACTGGCCAAGTAAGTGTCAAAAAGAAAGAAGAAGAAAAAAAAAACAAGAACCCACCCAAAAAAAAACAAAAACCGGTAGTCGCCCATACAACAAAGGCCGAATGATGGCCCCCCCTCCTGTCCCGTTACAAGGCAGCTTGGACCACCTGCGACCCCCACGACCAAAACAACCCGTATGGGACTATCCGAGAAAGGCATGACGCCCACAGGCACGGCAACGTCGATCCTATCAACAGGGCCGAGATCGTTCAGTCAAGCCACAGGGGAAGAGGAGTGGGAGGGAGGGGGGGGGGGATGAAAACCACGGTGGGCATATTGTGGCAGGCCATTCTGGCTAAAGGGGAGGAGGACAGGAACAAGGGATAGGAGGTACAGTACTAGTATGGAGGTATTGGATGTGGACCCCCCTTCAACTACATGGCCCCCCCCCCTCCCTCTTCTTCTCCCTTCCCCTTGGAGCTGTAGTGACTCGCATAGAGCTGCCGAGCTAGCTTCCTCATATGTTTCGCCTTGCTGCACCTCTTCTCATAGTACATTAGTCCCTATGCGAGATAAGAGCACGAGTCACAGGTTTGTGAGCAGTTTAACTCGAGACCGTTGAGATAATGCTCGAGGCTTGTGGTCATGCGGTCCCCGTCTGATGTCCACACACGCACACACACACACCACACACAGCCCCCTCTCTCCTACATATGACATAGTTTCTCTGTTCCTGAATGTGGCGCTGCTCTGAAGGGCCGAGTAAAAAAAGGAGGCATAATTAATTTATGATGCTCTTTTGTGAAGCAGCCTCTAATTAATTAATTACTACGTAAGAACGACAAGATCGATATACTGATGAAACCGTGACAGTGATACCTTAACACGAGATGAACCATAACATGTCATAGATATGTTATGATGTTACTATAGTCAAGTGCTATTACTCGCCATATAGGACGGGCAAAAGGATATCGGGAGTGCTGCCGGCAACCAAGGCCAACATTGCCGCATATCAAAGTAGAAGATGCCGTTGCCTCTTCACTACCACTTCCCCCTCCCCCCCCCCCCTCTCGCATGAGACTCAGCTGCTCTAGCTGGTTAGTCGAACCTAGTCCAGCAGGTGGGACACACCGTTGAGCTGGTGGAACTAAGGGACCCAGGTCTCCTGTCGAGCGCGCTCTCTCTCTCTCTCTCTCTCTCTCTCTCTTTCCCAAAAAACACGTGGTTTAATAGGACCCATACTATAGCAGTTGGGTTTTACCTCATAAAAACATGGCAAAAGCATGGCCGCCACCCGCGGAGGGACGGGAGATTGGTCTCCAGGTACACAGCTGATCATATCATGCCGGGTCTAATATGTTCTGACTAGAAGCTGTCGAGACCACAACCCACTTTATCTTGTCTGCAACTGATCTACATGCATACGCGAAGAATCCGCAATTTTTCTTTTTGTTGTTGTTTTTTTTTTTTTGTCTCTTTGAATTTCGTCACTTAATAAACCCTCGGTCTCCCAAATAGTATGGTGATAAAAACGAGCCACAAAAAAAAAAAAAACACAAAACAAATGGAGTTTCTCTGTAATATGGACAGTTCATGCAACGCAAAGTGACGTATTTCCCCCTTAGGCACATATTCCAATACCTCCCGGCGCTTTCCTCCGCCTCAACAAGCCTCCTACACAGCCGTTTCAGCTAGTCGAGATCTCAATCGTCCGAAAGAGCCCCAACAGAGGAACTAACAGACCTCAGGGTTCCACATGCGGCATAGCTCTAGAAGGATGGATGGAATACCTACCTAGGTGGTAAGGTGGTAGCAGAGAGAGCCGTGAGGGGAGGTCACACTCTTTGACACACACTCGCGGCACGGCCTGCATGGGGGGGGGAGATGCTGGCTAGCTGATCGTGATGGACCGACAGAGGCGTGGTGGTGGACCTTGGCGCGCACATCTTTCCCACGTGCAGGAGAGCTGGACTCGTGTGCTGAGGAGGTGAGGCGGCGGGGGAGGGGGGGGAGTCTGGACGGAGTGACGGCCATGTGGGTGGGTATATGTGTGTGTGTGTGCGTGTGACCACCATGTGTGTTCTTGGTGGGTGGCTTTGCATGGCAGATAACCATGCACGCGAGGCAAGAGAGGGAGAGAGAGAGAGAGCAAGTTACATGCAGGATAGCTCCGTTGGAGGGGAACTCCCGTTCACCGAACGCCCGCGATGATTATGGACACCTGCAATATGGAACACATGGCAAGCATGCAGGGACGACAGCTGCCTGCTGCACTTTTATCTCGTGGTGGGCATCCGGTCGGGAACGGGCATGCTACTCAGCCACGCCGTTTGTGTGTGTGTGTGTATGTATGTATGTGAGTGCTTCCAGCTTCAATGGTTCTAGCCATTCAAGTGTGTTCCCAAGGTTGACCATGCTTGTTTACTAAGGTTGGAAATACTGCAACTCTACTACGTAGTAATTACTATGAAAGTATCCAAGAGAAACTTCAAGTAATTCCCTCAGAACTGATCCTGATTTCTTTTGATATCAAAGACTGATCATGCCGTAGACGAAGTGAACAATTATTATTGCACGCTGCCAAGGTTATTGAGGCTTTAACTACTGGCCTACATAGTAAAAATACAATAGTATAATGGGCAAAGAAGACTTGCTCGGCTGATTACAAGAGAATATCGTACTTTGTACCTGCAACATACAACATACATTCATTCATACACACTATATGAGACCAGATATGGATGACGGACTCTGGAACCTCTAGAATGTCCGACACAAGCACCCCTCCAAACAAACAACGTCAGCGAGGCAGGCCTCAGCTCGCTGGAGGCTGGGGATGCCGAAGCTGTCAGGAACAAACAACGCCCACGTGGCCGATGACGGACGGGAGAGAAAGGAAAAACCTCCCAAAAAACCCACCCTGCCCCCTTTTCCCGCGGCGCGAACCGCACTGGGAGAAAGCCATGAGGCGAGCTGGCAACTGCCCTGCCCTGAAAGCCGTGACGTCCGATGCTCACACGAGGCCCAAGTTAGAACCAGGTGGGCAGGTGGTTCTGGCAAAGCATCGCCTCACATATCAGACCGTCGGGTTCTCTGCTCAGCTTCAAAGCCCGGTGGGGAGGGGAAAAGGAGGGGGGCCACTAGTTAGAAGACCGGCTCGGCCGATTTACAGCCGTGTCTATCACTGGACGTGTCTCTTTTTATATATGACATCTGGTTTCACAATTTATGTGTATAAAAAAAGATGAAGTGTCATTACTAGACACATAGAAAAGCAAAAGGGCTGATGATGCTCTGGTCATTCTTGCTTCATCTGTCAAAGCGCTTATGGAGGAGGAGTAGGAGGACGAGGACCTGACGTCAACTCAGGGTGGTCAGGTAAGAGAGGGTGCCAATCGCGGCTGTTCGCCCACTTTCCACCCCCCCCCCCCAATCTCTCTCTCACACTCTCTTACCATCCCTACTACTATCAGGGGAGCAAAAAGACGTCAGGGCGGAGGTAGCAAGACAAGACAGAAAATGCGGGCCCTTGATTTTTGTGGAGAAGCCATGTAAGGTTATCTGCAACGGAGATCACGGATCAGAAAAATAAAATAAAATCAAAAAAAAAAAAAAAATAAGAGCATACCTGTATAGGTACCTATCTCTGCCAGGGAGGAAAAGGCCCGTCTGACATGCTTCAGGGATCTATCTGTAACTGGGCTCTGTAAGTGTGCAGGCATCGGACGAGCCACATCCCGATGGTCGGCAGTGTTTTCCGCTACCACGATAAAAGTCCGCCGTTTCGCAGGAAAAGGCAGATTGATGGTGGATTGGAGGGCCCGGGGGGGGGGGAGGGGGTCTTGTCCAGAGAAAAGACAAGTCTTCCTGGGTGGTGTGTGTTTCTCTCTGTGTCTGAGTGGTTGGGATGTTGAATCTTGATCAACCAGGCCATCATCGGCTGAGATGGGAGGATGTGCACCGTACATATCAGTTCAATGCTGGGGGCTCAGGGTTCAGCCCGAGGTTGATGCTGATTGTTTCCAGAACGTGCGGCTGGGCGCCCTCAGGGTCGAGCTGACAACAATGCAGAGCCAGGTAGGTGATCGGCACTGAGGAGAAGTGCTGAGAGGTGTGTGCACGGCCTAGGATGACACTGCAGGGATACATGTCGTCCCACCCCTCCCTCTCCTCTCTTCTCCCCCCTCCTACCTGACAAACTCGAAGTGCTGGATGACGGAGGAGGAGGTGGAGGGGGGGGGAAGAGGACGAGAAAGAGAGAGAGAGAGAGAGAGACAAGAAGGGGGCTGGCTTCAGGGCTCGGGCTGACGGGGTGTGCCCATCGGCACCACTACGTTTTGTCTCTTACCTGTTCTGCACTGGCCGACGGGGTGTTGAGGCTGTCAGCTTCCCTTCAAGGATCTAGCTTCACACGCACGTCGAACAACCTGCAGGTGGGAAGCGAGGATTAAAAAAAGGGCTAGAGGGGAGGAGGGGGGGGGGGGGGTCTGCCCAAGGGTCTCTCTGCATGTACTTGGCATGTAGAGATCGGCAGCAAGGATTATATCCACCCCATACCTGATGTAATACCACCAGGAGAGTTCATCGTGTTCTCGCTTGTTTTTTTTGGAAGGGGACTGTAGTACCAAAAGGATACTTGTTTTACGAAAGGGAAAAGAAGATAGATAAATCAATAAATTCGTGAGGCGCTTACTACCTGTTCAGAGCCGAGCCCATGTGGGGTCTCAAGAGTTGATCAGTGGATACAACGACGCTCTTGTTATGGAGACACTCTGGAGATACTTTCGGAGACAACACGGATCTGGCCCATCTCTCCTGTCTTGATGGGCTTCATGGATGGCACTGGCCGTCATCAGGCTGTTGCACCCTTCTTGACCGATCGTGCTATGGTAAATTTCCTTTTTTTTTTTCTACTATAGTTTCATGGCTATAACACACACACACACACACACACACACACACACACACACACACACACACAACACATAGAGACAAGTCCGCGCCTTGATCGGGTCTCGGGGCGCAGGGGTTTATCGAAAATCAAGTGCGACAGACATACAGATCAAAGAAGGAACAAAAGAAAGTAGAGGTGACCAAGTACCGAATCCTTAGCTCTCTCTATCCAGCCCCCTCCCCGGATGGTTGGATAGGCGCTTCGCTGCTGCCACTTGCAGTACGAGGCTGGCCCGCAGCGTAGCATCCCTCCTGAGGCGCGAGCTGGTTCGTGCTGCTGGCCCTCCCTCCACCGCCTGACATGGCCCCTAGTGTTGCTGATAACATGGCCAGCTGCACATTTATCTTGCATCTCGACCATGTACAAGTAACCCCCCGACTATGTACCTCTGCGCATAGCCCACCATGTTCATCTCCGCTCAGCGTCGTGACGCTGACACATACATACATACACACACACACACACATATGTGGACAGGAAAGCAGAGGAAAAAGGAAAAGGGAAAAAAAAACAAAGCTTGGATTTGTTTTATTGCATAATTCCCCTTCAGATGCCCGAGTTATGGAGCAGAGGACATTATTGTGAATAATATTAATGAGATATGACGAGTAGAAAACAGACAGCAGGTGTGCGAAGTCGGGGCCACACAGGAACATGATGGATCACAGTATTGTGTCCTTGTCCCTCGAGAAGAGGAGGACGGAGGAGTCTGCAGTCGAGGGTCCTGATTGGCCGGACTTCCTCCTGCCCTGAAGTGCAGTCTCTTCCGAAGCGCAGATAACGGACAAGAGGTCCAACAGAGTGGGGCCCCCGCCGGGAAAGTGATTGGATCTTGCGGGCCATCTCAATATGCAGGCAGGGTTTAATAAACCTGGAGCATTAACAGGACACAGTAAGTTGCATTTCCCACACCACACTTTCCCACTCCGCCCGAACGTGGGATGTCGTCGAAACCCTTAGGCGCTCTCACTCGACTCCATCTCAATAATACTGTCCACCACCCTGTCCTCTGTTCATGTCATCATCTCTCCTTGTCTGGGATTGTCCTGGGCCCCCAGAAGAAAGAGTGTCCCCTTTCAAGTGATTATTATACATGGACCCTGAAAACTTTGCGGCTCCTGGGCACAAGACATTTATAGCACAGCACAGGACAGGAAAAATAAGAAGCACAGCCCGGAAAGGGAAAACAATGGAAGAGCCAGGGAGAAGAGGGAGATAACCTGATGGCCCCTTTTGCCGCCCCCCTGATTCATCTTCCCCCCCCGTCCTGCAGGGCCATGATCGAACGACAACCAAGAGGCGCGCAACACACACTTCACTATGTCACTGCTCTGTTTTAACCCAGAACAGGGAAGAGGCCAGCGGCGCCCGTGGGGGATAACGAGCCACAACGGCTGCTACCATGGACCAGAGACGACATTGAGCAGCAGCAAGGCCTGCTGCGCTGGTGTCTGAAGATCCTCATCCGCACCGACATCCACTCTACCGCGTGTCAGGCCGCGGTCTCTTGTTCTCTCCCGGGGCCGGCGAGACGACGCCGCCACAGACACGAGAGTGACACTCATCATCCACATGGGCAGATACCGACATGCTCTGCTCGTGGCAACTTTATCCACCTTCCCTCTAGGCGTACCCTCCCTTTCCTGCCCCTCCCCTCCTTCTTCTCTGTTGATACTAACACAGTCAGGCCATGGGCTGTGTGGTACTGTAAGTACAGTCTATACACACAACACACACATACACAGACACACACACATATATACAGCCAGCGGGGTTGGAGAGGTGAGGCTTGGATGTAACCTGACGATCCCCTTCGAAAGGGAAAATAAAGAAGGAGGTGGCGGAAGGGCTGGCACACACACACAGAGAGAGGAACAGAGAGAGGCGCGGGTCAGGCTGCTAATCATCGTCGTCTACTTTTGCCTCCTGTAACTGGTCTGGGAAGGACGTTATGGTTCCCGCGCGCCTCCAGGTGAGGGAATGTCCACCTTCTCACCCACACACACACACACACACACACTCTCTCTCTCTCTCTCTCTCTCTCTTCCTCCGGCTGGCTTACCATCCACACATCCACCCACGATGCACAACATCGCCGGAACAGTCCTCACGGGGCAGGTTCGAGCGCACAAGGGTCCACGCCCACGCCTCACTTGCCCTTGTAACTTGGACCGGTTTGCCTGTGGATACAGTCAGACCCGACATATAGATATGTGGACTTTGGTGTGCGTCAAGAGAGATATGATATGTACGTACATGCCGTAAGTACCTACATACATCTCTCTCACCTGGAGGAGACCCTCCCCCCCCCCCCTTTCTTCCCCTTGTCACTTTCTTTCTCTTCCTCCCCCCCCCCCTGGCTCCTGCTGGACGCTATTCTGTACAGAGTACAACCCCACACTCAGGTCGAGTTACTTACTACATCACTCTCTCTCACTCACACTCACACACACACACACACACACTCTCTCTCTCTCTCTCTCTCTCTCTCTCTCCCCCTTCGCCTGTCTCTTTGACTCCGGCCCGAGAGGACCAGAACCCAGTCCAGTCCGCTCTGGGTCTCTGTCTCCAGCGCGAAAGTGACAGCTCATGCATGCAATGGTCGACCAACGTGGGTGTGGCCACCACCGCGTGGGGTAACCTGCTTGTCAGCCCCTTGCACTGCAACCCCCCCCCGTCCACTTCCCCTTCTCGAGAGGAAGCTCCGTGTCATGGTGAGGAGATCTTCGGCCGAAGACGCTCTCAGGTTTGCCTTTTCCTTCTTGTTTGCTGCAGAGCACTTGTTGTGATACAAGTATCGAGCCAGCCGTCATCTCCTTCTCTCTATCCCCCCCTCCTCTCTCTCTCTCCCGATCACCTCGACAAGAAGATCTCCTTCGATCGAGAGATTGAGAGTCGACATCATCAGCGACAACTACACACCACCACTCCATAAATATATCGTACTCTCCCCCTCCTCCTTCTTGATATATCAAGGACATCTTCCCACCTTTTGTTGTCATGCCCTTGCCCACATCCCCTGCTGCTTCCTCATCATCATCATCATTATCAGGAACTCCCCCACCGCCTGTCACAATGGCCCCTTCTCTGAGCCATACGCCCACAGTCCAGCAGCCCGCGACAAATGCGAGGGGCACACCAAGGCGCCCGCCCAAGCTCCGTTCCTCCTGCGATGCCTGCGGCGCCGCCAAGGTGCGCTGTGACAAGACCCAGCCCCGCTGCGGCCGCTGTGTCGCAGGTGGCCTCAACTGCGTGTACGGACTGTCGAGAAAATTCGGAAAGGCACCACGAAAGAAGCCTCCCGTCGACACCAGCGTCTCTGCCGAGACCATGCCCCGACCACTGGCCCAGGGAGCAACACAACAACAGCAACAACAACAACAGCAGCAGCAGCAGCAGCAGCAGAGCCATAACCACACCAACAGCATGGCCTCGTGCTGCCCTGCTGACTTCCGCCAGTTCTCCGGGGCCCCAAGACCAATCAAGTACGAGCCCACACCCGTGTCCACCACCACCACCACCAGCAACAACTTTGGCCTCGAGGACAGCCTGATGGCCATGACCAGCGTCTACCCGGGGCACCATGACCTCTTCCTCCGGTCGCCAGCCACCATGGACACCTTCGAGGACCCCTTCTCCTTCTCGGACAGCCCCACGGCCGCCACCATGGGGCCCGACCCGCGGGGCACCGTCGACCCGCTCGACCTGACGTTCCCCTCGTCCGACTTCCAGAGCTTTGCCGAGTGGGTGCACCCCGACGAGCTGATGCACACGCCGCCGTCGACCTCGGACGCCGAGTCGGTACCCCCCTCGCTCTCGTCCTCGCGCGCCTCCTCCCTCGACGCCTACCACGGCCTCCCAGACGCCACCATGATGGCGGCGGCGGCGGCGGCTGCAGCAGCAGTAGTAACCACACACCCGGCGGCCCCGGAGCCTCACAACTGCCACAGGCTGGCGTGCTCGACGCTCGAGACGCTCAGCACCCGCCAGGAGGGCCTGGCCCTGGCCAAGGGCGAGCCCATGGTCCAGACCATGGACAAGGTGCTCAACCGCAACAAGCAGGCCGTCAACAACATGCACCAGCTCCTCAAGTGCTCGTGCTCAAAGTCCCCCCACATGGCCATGCTGTATGCCTCCATCACCTCCAAGATCCTCATGTGGTACCAGCTGGCGGCGGGCTGCACCAAGCCCACCACCTCGTGGGACTACTTTGCCTCCCTCGGCGGCGGCGGCCAACACCACCCTCAGCACCAGCACCACCACCACCACCAGCAAAACACCCCACCCCTGAGCGCCTCCTCCAGCCCCTCCATGGCCTTTGTGCAGCCCGGCTCCCCCGTCGTCGCCGCCCACCACCACCACCACCAGCACCAGCAGCAGCACCAGCAGTCCCCCACCAGCGGCCAGTTCGTCGTCACCCCCATGCAGTTCTCCGTGGGCGCCTTCAGCGTCGACGACGAGTCCGCGCAGCAGGCCCTGCAGAAGCAGCTGCTGCTGTCCGAGATCAAGAAGGCCGGGAACCTCATCGAGCTGCTCAGCATCCACGGCAGGGACGAGCTCGCCACCGGGGAGGTCAACGACATCTACTCGGCCCTGGGCACCTGGCTCAAGTGTGAGCTCAGCAGGACCATCGCGTCGCTCAAGTCCTGAACCGAGATCACGCCTTTTGTGTTTCTATATATATATATATGTGTCGTGTTTCTCTTTTGTCCTTGTTGTTGTCGTCTTAAGAGAGAGAGAGAGAGAGAGAGAGAAGACTGTGTTCTATGATGACGCATGAAAAAAGATGCATGTACCTTTGACGGATCAACAAACGTTAGGAGGTTCATGGAGCGTTTTCTTTCCAAACAAATGGAGAGGGGATGGTGGCCTTTTGTGTGTTTTTCTTTTTCTTTTTTTTTTCCCTTCTTTTCTTTTGTTTGTTCAAACAAATCAAACCTGGGTGGCTTGCTGTGATGATATTCTCTGGGAGACTGAGAAAGGAGAGGCTTTTTGTGCGCTTTTTTTTCTTTTCTTTTTATTCTTCTCGATATACCTTGTTCAGACCGATACGGCGCAGGTTGGGTGGCAATAAACTGATTCTTCTCGCTGCGAACTACCCTGTTTTCTTCTTTTATTGTATGTGCAACCGTCCAAGCAATTGTGTGAGATTGGGGCAAAAATGCAATCCTGATGGTGAGGACCGTGAGGTGCCGTGTCGATTAGCTGTGAAAGGAACTCTGTGTCTCGCGCTTATGTCTTCTCGTGTTGGAAATATGTCCGAGTTTGTCTTCTGATCCCCCGCCGAACGATAGTACTGCGGTAAAGCAATGATGAAATCAAATAAAACCAAGCATCCTGTTTGACTGTGCCTTCTTTTCCTGATCGATCATGGTAGATGAGAAATAACAACAAGTTTTTCTGTAATTCAATGGCCAAACGCACAACAAAGCAACGACAACCTTCAACGACAGCCGGGCGCAGCTCGTACGTTGATGATACGGAGTGGGGTCTTGCAGACGAGAATGCGAAGGAAATCGGCGAGAGGGGTTCGGCAGAATTCGGAAACGGGCTGTCTGTAGCAAGGACCTGTCCAAGAAGTCTGAAGCAGACAAGGATCGAGTTAAGATCGACATGAGGCTCGTAGAACAATCACAACAACCTGTCTCTAGACCAACAAACCGATGCAATTGACGAGCCTGCGCTCTATATGAATACACATTCAAGCTTATTTTTAAACCTCAAACGACGCATTCCCGTTCCCCTCTTGTCCCTCTGCAAGTCGTCGTGGCCAAACGCGTATCCCCTCAGGTAGCGGCATGCGAGATGACGAGGACTCTCTGCCGGGACCACAAGTGCCCGCTTCGTAAACAAAGAAAGGCCTGGCCCAGCTTGGCTGCCGTCTTTGGTCATGCCTGTGCCTTCCATATGGGACAGTTCCTGGAGACCGCTTTCTCTGGTCTCTGTCTCTCGTGCGAGTGAGTGTCCCATCGGCGCAGGTGACGCGCAGCTGGATGACGAGTCCTGGGGCCCTTTTTTGTCCCCTGTCCTGCGGACTGTCGTCCAAGTAGAATTAAAGATAAAAGTAAAGTTATGCCGCTGTTTCCCGCTTCCTAAATTTTTGCTTCCCTTTCCTGCCTGCTCCTCCCTGTCTACGGTCTTCTCTGCTGGGCAGTAATAGGGTAATTCACTCGAACCGTGGTCCTTCTCGACGAAGCTTCCCATCATCCCAGCCTTGCCATTTTTCCACACACACACACACACACACACACACACAATCAATAATAATAAGCGTCCATGTTATTAACTTACAGGGCCTTTGCCTCCTCGGGTTAACTAGACAATTTCCCTCGGGGGAAGAGGAAGGGGGGGGGTTTGGCCCCTCCTCTAAACTCCTTTTGACAGTACCGGTGATTTGCATCTGCCAGTGCCGGCAGATCCTCCCTTAGCGGTAGATCAAGAGCCTTGTCGCAATTGACGGGGGATCGCCACAGGGTCCATGTCGTGCTCAGGTGATCTGAGATCGACTCGGAGGCCAATGGGATCCCAGAGCCGAGCCGCAAGCTGAATAATAAATAAATAAATTATCAAGCAAGACTTTTGTTTATATTTTCAGCTTGGTCGCCTGAGAAACAAAAAAAAAAAAAAAAAAAGACGGATACGACTGATCACAACCGTCCTGTTCACCCCAAGCTTGCTGCATCTTTTTTCTTCTTGTCCTTTGTTGTGAGAATCTGCTCATCCCTCCCTCCCATCCCGGCTGCGTATCCACAGTCCTTCCTCACTGGCCCCCCCTCCCGCCCTCTCTCTTCCTCCTCATTGCTCGTCCTTATCAGGGAGTCGGCGATGCGACCGCTTACAGTTAGGGTGTTCATAACAACCATCCATTATACATGACATAGTAACTCTAAACCTAACCATTTTGTGTCGTTTTCCCATTTTCTCTCTCTTGATTCAAACTAGTAGTAATAATAATACGATACGAGATTTTTATGCTGCAATTTGTGCATCTCCATTGTCGGACCAGTCCTGGGAGGGAGGGAGGGAGGGAGGAGGCCTCGTTCGACACGTTATTTTTCATTTTTTTTTTATTAAAAAAATGATCTCCTTCTTTTCCGCCGCCGCCGCCACTTTGGAAAATATGAGGTCCCTGCCACGACGGGCAGCAGCAGGCAAGCAGGTTTTTTGCACAGTTTAGGAAGGTCGGCCAGGGGCGCAAGCTGAAACTGAGCTCGAAGAGAAAGGTCGGGCCTCTCAACGGCCGACTGCCGACCCCGCTCCACACCCCAGATTTCTGAGAAAGGCTGCTGGATATTCGGGGCTTCTCTTTTGTCTCCTACATATAAGTCATTTTCTTTTTCCATTCCTGGCTCTGGCTTAGGGGTGGCAAAAAGGATGTCGGGCTCTGGTTTAGTCACTTTTGACTCCTCAAGAGGTGTGTGTGTACTATGAAAAGTATGGCAGAGAGGTGGTGTGTGTGTGTGTGTGTGTGTGTGTCTTGAGAAAGAACTAGGCCATCATGGAACCTTGGTCGACTCGAGATGCGTCTTAGCTCATTATTGTTTTCCACCCCTTCTCTCATACAGCGACCTGCTTTTTGCGTCAGAGGCAATTCCTGAACGACCGTCCAAAGTGGCCCTCTCGAGGAAGGATATTATCGCGCGGCAGGCCGAGGGCACCGAGGGAGATAGCAACAGGTGGCATGCCGGCATGCGAGAATCAAGTTATTATTATGGGGGAATCACGAGGAGGAGGAGGAGGAGGAGGAGGAGGAGGGCTTGCATGTAACGGCCCTATCGCAGCAGGAAGATACTGACATCATGATGAAGAAACAGGACTCATCGGGGTGGGCAAGCAACAGTGTTACGACGACAACCAAGAGCTGGTCGGTCACCGTCAGTAATTCTCCTCTTGCCCAGCCCCTCCTCGCAAACTCAAGCCTCATGAAAGAGGCATCTCGATAATCCCCCGGCCCGCCCTGCCTCGACGTCACTGCGCTTCTGAGTCCTCAAGCCACATCAGGTCACTTGACATACTCTGCAGTACGTTGGGACGGGGCAAAAAGAAAAAAAAAAAAAAAAGAATGGAGTGGCCAGGAGGGTGTGCGAGGTGGGTCACCCGTCCTCGACACCATCCTGTGGAGCATACAATATGCCCTCACGGGCAAACTAGTGCTTAGGTGCATATCACTCACACACACACACACACACACACACACACACACACACACACACACACAGCTTTGAGTGCCGTCCGTGTCGGTTCTCGTCTTCCTTTGGACGCCTAACCTAATTCACACACACACTCTCTCTCTCTCCTCGTTCTTGTCCTCCTTTCCTGCTCTCATAGCCCATCCTCAGTCTCCCTCTCTTATCTCGCAGGTTGCCGTACAAGCGACCTTCTCCCCTAGATGGGGCCCTCTTCAGGGGAGCCCACAATTCCTTTCCTCCCGCCGGACCTCGTTCCCTTCCTTGTAGAAGCGGGCGGTAGATGTGACATATACCCCCTTCTTGCTCCCCTTCGGGTGCGCCCCCACGGAAACTCTCCTCGAATTTCCCTTGTACTATGGGTTTTTGGTGGTTTTTTTTTTTTTTTTTGTTCCTTGTTATTTTTCCTTCCTCTTTTTTCTTTCTATCTTTTCTTTCTCTTCATACTACTATTGTAGTTAGTACCATGGTACACACCTACTTGTTCACTTTTAACTTACCAAGCCCCCCCCTTGCTCCACCTGCATCAGCCACCACCACCACCACCACCACCACAACCATCACAGTCTGTAGACCCCCCCCCTCCCTCGTCTCCTCGCCCCTGTCCATGCAGATGCACCCCTGCCCCCATTTATCTTGCTCGTCGATTATCATGAGGTATCATTCTCCCGGGTCCCACTCCGAGACGTCTCTCTCTCTCTCTCTCTCTCTCTCTCCCTCTCTCCCCGTCCGTCCCATCGTAAAACCCAACGAGATCCATCCTGCCTCCTACCTCGAGCCCGCACTCGCATATCTGCTCCAGTCCAATCAAAGTGGCGCTACCCGTCAAGGTTAACCAGACATCCAACCCCCCTTCCCCCCTCCCCCCATGACCTCACTACACACACATGAGCTTCGACCCCCCCCCTCTCCCTTCCTCCTCTCCTGCAGAGATAAGACCTGCATCCCAAAAGACGCACCACCTCGTTTTGTCCTCGTCCTTCTCTCTCATGCATTGTCGAGAACCCAAGCTAGCTTCTGAGTGGGAAGGTCGGTCGGTGGAGTCCAAAAGTCACCCGCCCCTCCTCCTCCTCCTCCTCCTCCTCCTCCTCCTCTTCTTCCGCAGCGTATGATTCGGGCCCGCGATGAATGTGGGTATCTCTCGCACGCACTCACCTTGTCTCCTGCTTTTTTTTCCCTACCCCCCCCCCCCCAAAAATCTCTGTACAGCGACAAGGCCGCGGCGGCTGCAGCTGCATCATAACCCCACTTTGTTCAACACAGACTCCTCCCATCATCATGTTTCTTTTTTTTTCTCCTTGCCTGCCTGCTCCCCCTCCTCATCCTCCCCCCTGCATAATCGGTGGTAGTATTCCTCAACTCGCGGCCCGCGGGCTACCGTGCGATCTCGGCCGTTGACAGGAACGGGGCGGCGGAAGGGGGGGGAGGGGGGGCCTTCCAGCGATCGACCGCGGCGTAGAATGGAAGCGGGTCTGGAATCATTGGACCCTGCGTCTGTGGGAAGGTGGGTGCGTTGGAATGATGGTTCGATGTGTGTGGTCCTTCCTCGTATGTGTGATGAAGAGATGAGAGGGGCAGGTAGCTCTGGTTCTTGGGGTTGTTTCTTCTTTCTTGGTGCCTTCCTAGACTAGTACCTGCTGCTGCTGCTGCTGCTGCTGCTGGAGATAGCGGTTGAGCTGCGATGGTCCGTCCTCCGTTCGCAGATATCGGGTCTTGTGTATGCCTGGGCCGACCGTCTCTCCTTTGTTGTCTTGGTGTCTGATATGCTGCTGGCCGGGTGCTGACCATTTTGTTCTGAAATCGGGCATGCATTAAGAAGGGTTGCGTTAGAAAAAGGGAAAGAGAAATGAAGCAAGAAGACCAAAGATGCAGAGGGCAGTTCAGTCCTTTGCATACGCACTTGCTATGCTCGTCTGAGAGAAGAAGAATGCCAACAAAGAGAGTCTTCGGTCCATCCTGATATACCTCAGTGCTGACCATTGACCTGAACTTGGTGTTGGTGTAGTGCCCCATTCATGGTTGTCTTTCAGTACTGTGTTTTCTTTGGTTGATCTCCCATTCATCATCTCAAAGTGAATCCATGGTCATAGACCAGACATCCGTTGGATCCCATACAACACTGCCACACCAATATGATACCTTGTTTGTTTTGCCAACATCATAGGTATATAGGGACTGACTTGGTCTCAACAACTCTGGGCATTCTGTAAAGCTGGTAAGCTGCTGTCAACATATCAACGCAGGAGATAGGATGACACGGATAGGATTCGATGATCCAGATGAAAGAATGATTTGACCAGTTCAGGCGCCTCTGAATCGAATTCTTTCTCTTGTGAAAGAAACTTTTGGAATGAGAATAGGATTCCAAGAGGGCCGACATATATAGAAATCCTGCTCACTTCCTATAAAGCGGTGTAATACAACGAGTAAGCATTGTTTTCAAAGAAATGAGCAGTAATCACGCCATCGTTTTCGCAATAGCCGCCACATTTGACGCCGGCGTGGCTTGTATATGACAGTGAGCTATTAGCCAAGGATGAGGCTCTGTCAGAGATTATACAAAAATAGCAAGAGGAAAGAAAAAGAAAAAACACCGAAAAGATATCATATTCCACATTGTCAAGATCTGACTTCCCGCAACGCGCATGGACGCGTAAGCATTTCGTGGATGAGCGGCTGTTCTTGGAAGCCGCAGAAGAGAAGAAGGCCGCGCAGGTCAGCATGGGCCAGAAGTCAGCTTCTCGATCCAGAAGGCGATCGAGTTCCGTAATTGTTTTTTCTGTTCTGCTTCTTGGGCCGTAAGATAACAAACACATCTTGAAACGCCCGAGTCTCTGCAGAGCGGGGGATGGAGCTGAAAACTGCGACAAGAAGAATCGGAAAGATTCTCTTGGACAAAGGATATGAAACGCCTTGATGGTATTTTTTCAACCTAGGCAGACGGCGTTTATGGTCCGTGGACTTTTCTCTTCATCCCTGTCGTTGGATTGTGAGATGAGACACGCCTGCTGCAGTGCGAGGGACCTGCTTGATACTCTATCCTGGAGCCAGATTCCGCGGGACAGAAGACGGGGTCGGTATTACGGCACAGTGTGGAACTTCATATGGGGATGGATGAGAGTTGACCCAGAGGATGAGGGGATAAGAGAAGAGGGGTAAAGGAGGTGTCGGGATAGCCATCTCTGGCTCTTTGGTGGAGGTTTGATCTATGAGCTTGGCATGCTTTGGAAGGGGTGCAGGATGATGGCCACATGATGATGTGGGAGGGCCTATGAGAAGGGCTGCTGCACCCAATCTGACTTGGAAGAGGACTTTGGGTGTTGACAACCTACGGAGTCCCGTCTTACTACACGTCTCGGAGGAAACAAATTCAGGAGGGTATGGACAGCTGGAGAAGAGGAGATGGAGGATATGACGTGTCGAGAAACTATGACGGTGGCTAGCAAGGCTCCGAGGGGAACATCGTGGATGGTCAAGAACGCCACTGCAGGGCCCCATGGAATGCAAAGAGCGGAGTTTCCATGGCCAGGAGTGAGGATATCAGTCATGTACGCTCAGAGGGTCTCGGATCTGAAGGACAGTGTAGGTAGGTTCTTTACTTCTTCCTGATGATATCTCATCACCTTGGGCTTGGCATAGTCTCTCAATATTTGTTTACAATATTGCCCTCAACGATGGTCAGGGTTACTACACCTGGGGTCGAGGATTTAGAGCTCGTAATCAAGCCTTGGATTCATTAATCACTGTATCATGAATCAGGTTCGTTCGAGTGGACGTTCCCCGGCGAAACGACTCGACAATGCTCGGATATATCTTCGCATATTCCGAGTATTTCTTTTCTTTCCTCCCCCCTTTTCTGCATCTATTTTTGAAAACGGAGTCCCAAGGCTTCTTCTTCTATTCTTTCATGGAAAAGAGTTCGACCGTAGCGCGGAGTGCTTCCATGTGGTACGATGCCGCAGGACCACGTCGCACTTTCAAGTGAAGATGCCTCCGATGCTGACGCGTACATGGGACCTGGAGCGATGCTAGGCGCAGTGGACTGCATATATGCAGCCTCAAGGGCCAAGACTGAAGTATTTCTAGACAAGCTTTCTTTCCAAGTCATACCCCAATTGATATCTCGCGGTCGAGAAGCGATTCTGCAAAGCGGAGAGCAGACCGGATGAGGTGGTCCGGAGGTGGCGAGACCTTCTACAAGCGTAGCGATTTGGAACAACGTTGGAATGGGGATTGAACTATGACGAGAAGAACTTCACCGTCCTTGGTCATATCAACGTTTCCGATACCCTGATATTCAACTAATAAATTGGCTTTGGCCTAATGGTGTTGAGAAAACATCTCGTGGCTGCTTTGTGTGCCGGAGGAGCTCTCGTCAAGTGACAGATCCCAACATCCACCAAGCCCCCTCTATGTGTATGGCAAGAACTCTGCGACATGGTCATGATTATATATGACCTATCTGCAGAATAAGCTTACGGCATCTTCCCCCTGGGCTCGGGTGCTTGATGGACCTCCCCGCTGTCCCCTCGGAAGCACACCACACCAGACCGCGATGTCGGCGCGGCCTCCGCGCCAAAGGAAAAGTCAAGCTACCCCCACATACATGTGCGTGAGACACTTCAAGCCTGGACATATTTATCCACGGCTAAATTGTATGTTATATGTGAGAGTATCGGGTCCTTTGGGTGGGTAGGCGGCACGTGGTTTCTGGGATGAGATGCATGCAGAGATGCATATGTACACACGCCATGGCGTATATAGCCATGGTACGTGGGCGGAGAAAGGGTGGAATACTGTCAATGCACGAGAAGCGCCGACATGACTGTTGGATACTGAATTCCTGTCGAGTTTATTACATATTGCTTGGCACAAGATGTACCAGTGTCCTTCCATTGACCGGGGCCGTCCAGACGGCGGTCCAGCCATGTAAGCACATACTTGCTTTTCACAGAAGAAGGGGGAGAAAACATCATCACCACGAACTTTTGCATCACTCGAAAAGAGCTGATGATTTCTGCAGACTAGTCAAGAGCACTAAGAGGTACATCGAGGATAGCTGCAGCCTCTCCAAGGTCGCAACTGGTCACTCCTCAGATGTGAGATCGATAGGGTTTTCTCGCCACTTCAGGTCCACCATGAAGCCCCCCCCCCCCATCCTCATGCATTGGTCCTGCATGGCAAGCAGGGCAGAGTGTATCCAGTCCCCCGGTATTCAGCCTGTCAGATGGTTGCCGCCACCATCTGAGGGCTGGTGGGAACAAAGTTCGAGCCCACCCCCTCTCAGAGAACGCTTAAGTAGTTCCCGCATGGTTGACAACGTGCGTACCCGTGTCTCCATCCCCCCCCCCCCCTCCCTTCCCGGTTCCTCAGGTCAACTCCCCGGTGGGTGAGGGCAATGATAGGTTGTCAAGTGTCCAGAAGGTTTAGCTGCTGACCTCCCTGCCAGCTTGGGTCGATGTTGCTTGAGATGGTGGGCTGGATGACAACGATAGCTCAGGTCAGAGGGGTCATGTGCAGGTCTGACCCAGTGTGGCGATGGTCGACTGGGGGGAGGCGACTTGGGTTGGCTTCTTGTTGGTATATAGAGTGGGCTATAAGACTGCCTGGGGCACCACTCACTTGGGTCTGGTCTCTTCAGTTCCAAGATACTTGTTGTCTCCTGCGCTACAGTCAGTCAGTTTCTGCCTGCTAGATTTCCTAGGGGCGTACGTGATCTCTCAACACAACAACAGGCAAAGAGTGTCTTCAACCTGAGGCCCTGGTTGGTTTCAAGTAAGTACAACAATTGTGTCAAGCAGGAGACTTATTTCATCTCTACGACAAGTGACCAAAAGTGGGAGTAAGTTCCAGAAAGTGTACAAACCTGGGCTTCCACTATAGTTACCACAACTCCACATTGACTTGGCATAACTAACCTTGCATTCTCTTGTGTAGTAATCATTATCCTTCGGAATGACCCAAGCCCTCCGAAACGGCCCAATACAGTAACTATGCAACGACTTCGCATTCCTCTCGCCCCCCCCAAAGGCCCTCCCACCAGAGCGAGCTCGGTCGACAGCCCCGGATGCCTACGAGAATATCCACAATGTCCCACAATGACTCGAACAATAACGACACAATAATTACCCAGAAGGGGAAATCGGAGAAAAAGCAGCCCACGCTGTCGTTCTTGGCTGCGTCTTGGCTCCGGTGACAGCTCTTGTCAAAGACTTGGCAGATCGTCTTGGACGGTGGAGAGAAAAAAAGCATTAAATATAGTTTGATTATTGCATACTCCCCTTGAACTTATTTGTAACTAGCCCCGCCGAGCCTCTTGGTCCACAGCCTGCACGATCATGTGTCTAATTATATCGTGTGCAGCAACAAACGACAAGACGTTCAGGCCGGGGGTGAGGGTACTCACTATTGACAGCTTTTTCCGATCTTTCTCCAGAACAGGTAGGTCGAGGTCAGTCTTGATGGGTATTCGAGTTACAAGAACACCTCTGCTAATGTCATTTTTTCAGGTGTGTATTGTCGACGACCTTCTACAAAGCATGCTCGAGTGTCCAATTTAGGTGGGATATAATTATTGTGTTGATGTAACAATTTCCCGTCAACTACACCAACCAAGGCAATATCCCACCACATTCCATGATATCCAAGTACACATTTGCAAATACAACACGCTCATTATACATATGAAACTATCACTTACTCAAACAGTTGTTTTGTTCTCAACCATGAAAGCTGAGATGACCTCGGTTGTAACTACTACTCCTGATACTAGCCAGAGACTGGAACCCTAACCCTACCACGCAACTAATACGCATAGTACCGCACCACTTCCCGAGACCGTTGCCGGACCGGCCCCGACAACCCTTGTTGCATTCATCATCACGATAAGGTCGACTTGTCTCCCATTGACAACATCAAGAGACTACAAAGTCGTACGAAGAAAAGCTCCGTATGGTGCAAAAGGACATGATGGAAATCACAGACGACGACTTTGTGATCATCTCGCGCGACGACGCTCAAAAGAGCTGCTGTCCCGACGACCACGACTCCAACAAGATACACCCACCCGCGTACTCACGATATGAAGCTACAACAGCAGCCCGCCGCAGTTCAAGACACAATGATCATATATCATGTTCGGACGATTCATCAACGAGCAGTACCGGCACGGTCAGCCCTCTCGCCACCGCCACCACCACAGAAAATACGACTCTCGACGACCAACAACCACCAGCCTTCCTGGAAGAGATCAGCTCTTTTGTAGACAGCATCGCCGAGAAACTACGGCCTGTCAACCAAAAGATCCACGACAACCCCGAGCTGGGCTTCAAAGAGTTCATCGCCCACGAGACCCTCACAACGTTCATGCGCTCCCAGGAAGGATGGAAGGTGACGCCCTCAGCCTATGGCCTCGAGACTGCGTGGACGGCCGAGTACGATAGCGGCCGAGAGGGGCCCGTCATCTCGTTCAATGTGGAAATGGGTAAGCAGATATTATCTTGAATGTATCTTGTTTATTCTTATTTATTTATTTTTCTATTTTTTTTTTTTTTTTTTTTTTTTTTTTTTTTTTCGCCCAATAGAAACAACCCGTTGACTCACCTCTTCATCCCCAGACGCCCTCGTCGGAATCGGCCACGCCTGCGGACACAACCTGATAGCCACCGCCTCCCTAGGCGCCGCCCTGGCCACCGCCGCCCTCATGAGATCCCACCCCGCCGCCATCCCAGGCAGGCTCGTCCTCTTCGGCACCCCGGCCGAGGAAGGCGGCGGCGGCAAGATCAAGCTGCTCCGGGCCGGCGCCTACCGCGACCACGGCGTCGACCTGAGCCTCATGTCCCACCCGGGCATCACCCCGGACTGCGCCCTGATGCCCACGACCGCCTACGCCCGCTTCCGGGCCGACTACTTTGGCCGCGAGGCCCACGCCGCCGCCAGCCCCTGGCTGGGCATCAACGCCCTCGACGCCCTCGTCACCGCCTACGCCGCCCTCGCCCAGCTCCGCCAGCAGACCATGCCCGGCGACATCATCCAGGGCCACATCACCGACGGCGGCGCCGCCCCCAACATCATCCACGCCCGCGCCGCCGGCGTCTTTGTCGTCCGCGCCGACACCCGCGCCCGCCTGCGCGCCCTGCGCGCCAAGGCCCACGCCTGCTTCGAGGCCGGCGCCACCGCCTCCGGCGCCACGCTCGAGGTCGCCGAGCTGCAGGCCTACGCCAACCACGTGCCCAACAGGGTGCTGGCCAGGAGCTACACGCGCTTCTGGAACGCCCTGGTGGCCCCGCGCGTGGACCCCCTCGAGCCGCCGACGAGCAGGATCCCGCTCGACCAGGACGCGGACGAGGCCCGCGGCAGGACCAGGGCGAGCACGGACCAGGGCGACGTGAGCTATGAGATGCCGAGCCTGCACGTCGGCTTCTCGATCGTGCCGGGCCCGGAGGGACAGGGTCCCCACAACCCGGAGTTTGCGCGCGCGGCGGGCACGAGGGATGCCTTTGGGCGCTGTCTGAGGGTCTCCAAGGCGCTGGCTGGGACGGCGGTGGACGTGCTCACGAGGGAGGGGCTGCTGCAGGAGGTGAAAGATGCTTGGGAGAAGGACATGGAGAAGGCTGAGAAGGAGTGAGCATTATTTAATTATAGTCGGTAGCATTGTTTCACAATAAAAACGAGGTACGTTGGTTTTCTTTCTTTATTCCTTTATAAGTTAACCTTCTAGATTGATTATAATATGCATCGTCTAGTAAAACTTCCCCCCCGCCCCCAAAAAAAATAATAGATTACCGTTTTCCAAAAGGCGAGAAAGACGACATGTGATCCAGACCATACGCCCGAGGCGCATTCGCCACAAGCGAGTCAAAACTACCCTGATTACTACTACTCCTCATATCCGGCGTCGAGACGGCGCTCTCTGCAGACTTGCCGTTCCTCCTCCTGCTGCTACTGCTGCTAGAATACGCCAGCGCCGGGTCGTGGAGCTGCTGCAGCTCGTCAATCTCGATATTAGCATAGCCCCTGCTCTCGACGTGAGTCCCCTCCTCCTCGTCCTCTTCTTCATCATGAACGACACGGAATTCTTTCATCAGCCGGCTGCCGACGCCTTCTTCGATCCCACTGTATAGACCTGATTAGCGCCTTTTTCTCTCGTTATGGTACTCAGAGGAACATAAATGAAATGGGAAAGAGAGAGAGAGAAGAAAAGAAAGAACTCACAAGATGTTGTAGTAGACAAATTTAAAAAGAAGAGGAACCCAGACCATGACCGCGACCAGCTGACCAAAGGACCAAGAGCCCCAGGTGTTTGAGCCACCCGTCATGGTAAAGGCAATCATGAGCAGGCTCATCAGGTAGTACACCACCGTCCCGGCCAGCACATACTCCAGCAGAGACCACATGAACCAGACTGTGCCCCGGCATGTCTTGATCACCACCCGCGAGACGGGGTTCTTGTCGAGATCCATGACCCGCACCCGCGCGATGATGCCGCCCAGCAAGGGCCACCTCTGCAGCCTCGGGATCAGGAAGTCGATACTCAGCATGATCATCCCGCAGTAGGCCACATAGATCTCCCCGCCGATGCCGCTCGTGGTGGGGCTCAAGTACGTGTTGCAGTACACCATGGGGTTGGCGTTGCCCCCGCACTCGTCTACGGGGCTCTCGGACTTGAGCACGTCCCAGAGCACGTCGTAGCTCGAGATGAGCGTGTCGCGCCTGGCCTGCACGGCCAGGGCGAGGACAAAGGTGACCCAGAGCAGGGCGAACGAGTACCACCAGCGCTTGTCGTACGTCTGCAGGATGTACTGCACCAGCAGGATCGGGAGGATGCCGTTGATGGCCAGCATCTGCACCAGCTGGCTGTCGAGGATGGCCTCGCCGAAACTGTTGATGGAATGCGCGTCCGACTGCGACGACCCGCTGGGCTTGAAGGTCGCCAGCGTCGCGATCTGGATCGCCCCCACAAAGAAGGCCTGCACCTCCTGGAACTCGACCAGCGTCGACACCGTCGCCGCGTGGAGGCGGAGGCGGCGCAGGCGGCGCTGCATTGCGTTGGCTCGCTGCCATGCGGATC
Source organism: Aurifilum marmelostoma (assembly GCA_027559495.1). Lineage (NCBI taxonomy): Eukaryota > Fungi > Ascomycota > Sordariomycetes > Diaporthales > Cryphonectriaceae > Aurifilum > Aurifilum marmelostoma. The sequence goes on along the minus strand of JAMXSV010000010.1, from coordinate 393,060 downwards.
TCCGTCGGCCAAACTGCTTCTCCTCGTGATAATAAGGCGGGCACGACAGGTTCGGGTCGAGATCGGGGTCCGGCTTCTTTTCCCTCGTGCAGAGGAAGAACGGCCAGGCAAACACGCGCGGCCACGAGGTGAGCACCTTGGCTATGAGCCAGAAGAGCATGGCGACGCTGATCTGGAGGAGATACGAGGTCATGACGCCCGGGCCGGCAATGTCCGAATTGACCTGTAGGCCAACGTTATCGCAGAAAGTCTTGAAACCAGCCAACGTCGTTTCTAGGTTGTCAACCGTGAACGAGCTGGCGTCCAGGTTGAGCATCGGCTGGGAGCAGGTGGATATGTTGTTCTGAGAGCATGAGGCGACGGCGCAGCTGATGACGTCCTGGAAGATGCCTGTCCCGTTCCACTCTGTGAGGTTTCCCAGGCTGTGTGTCTGGGCCACCTGGGCGTTCTCCAGGTAGGACTGGTTCCAGGAAAAGGTGTCATTCTGGAGCAACAGCGCAGCCGAAGCCAGGCTGAGACACGTCCCCACATTGAAGGGCAGAAGCAATGTCTCCTTGTCAGAACAGACACTCGAGCAGTTCCCAGGCACGTCGTTTAGATAATCAGACGAGTTGACCGCGCACGAACCAGTGCGTAGATAAACTGTCGGCCATGTGTCCGTTGGTTCCAATATTGACCATACCGACTCATGAAACGGCTCGGCCAGGATTTCGATCTCATCGACGAGGTCATACAGCCAGTACGAATACGAACCATAGAGTGCCAGCTCGCCCGCCCGCCACTCCTCGCCATCGGTTGAGTACTCGGCCATATTAGGTCGAACGCAGCTGTCTCGTGTCCCGTCTGGACTGCAGAGTTCTGTTTATATTATCATGCTGTCGAGTCCCCAGTCCTTATTTGTTGTTTCCTCGTGGGATGCCACGCTCGATGTCGAGAGCCTGGTCTTGCGACTCCCCCAAAAATAAGAAGGTCGTGGTGAAGATAGCCTGTATCTGTATTGCAGTGTCAATAATACCAGGAATTAGAATGATCGCTGTCGAGTTTTTCAAGAAAAGAAGAAGGGGAAGAAAATAAAAAGGATGACAAACAAGTGAGTCTGAAAAGCAAGGACGAAATTAAATCGACCTAATCGACCTGAGATCGGCATTACTTAACTGCCTGGATTAGCGGGCCAAGCCCCATAGGTTTCGCTCGGGACACAAAGTTGTTCAGCTCGTCTCAGAATTCCTGAGAGACCGACACAGAATCCTGCGACTGGTGGATCGTGATCCCTGCTGTCAGCAGCCAGATTATTTGGGTATCCCTTTGGCGATTGACGAAATGATCTCCCCTCTGCGGAGGCCAGGCCACACAGCCAAGAGTGCTGCTACCGCCACCACGGCTTTGGTGCTGACGGGGGGGGGCCAAACCTAGGCCATGCATGCGAGGGGCAGCTGAGGAGATGATGTACAAGCAGGAACATGATTGACATGACAGCCGAGCAACATCCCAACAGCATGGAATTGGGGCTGAGGATTTACACCGTACGTGCACCTGTTTGGCGATTTGACAAATAAATCCTGTGTCATTTGCAGACTTCTGGAGTGGTAGCTGAGCTGCGGATGCATTCTGAGTGGAGATGCGGATGGAAAAAGGGCCAACCAAAGTAGCACTGAGTGACGTCTGCCGTGCCTCCTATTTCCAAGTCGCGTCAGCATCGGGATGGATTTGGGGGTCCTTGATGCCCTCCCGAAGATCCTTCTTCCTCTTCCAGTCCGCGCCAAACCTGCTGTCTCTCTCGCCGACAACCTTCTCAAAATCCGGCATCTGTTCAGCTTGAGCTGCAGAGTTGTCAGCAGCTAGGCCATTCACGCTTGTACAAGGTGAAAGCTCTCGAGGGGGAAAGAGCCGTGAGGCTGTATCGTCACAAGCTACTTACTGAAGCTGGTCATCAACTTGGGTTCTCCCAAGGGCAGTTTGTGGCCCTGGTCTACCTGCCACAAGTGATATACCTTTTCCTAGCTGTCAGCATATCGTGGATCTAGGGCAAATATAATTGTCAAGCCCATAAGCTCACCTTGCCATAAAGCTCGATGACATCTTGCATCTCCGCTGTCTCGGCCTTCTCCCAGGCAGCCCTGATCACGACCAACAGTCATCAGTTGTTGAGCTTTGCAACCTAAAGCCTCCCTCTCTCCCACACAGGATGAGACCTACTGGGGCACGAGGGCCGAGGGCTGGGGCATGATGAGCATGCCCGACTTGACCTCGAAGACGTGACTGTGCCAGAGCCTGCGCTCCTCGGGGTCGAGCGTCTCGTACAGCTTGGGCGTGATCATGTACTCGATGCCAATCAGCCGAGCCCCTGGGTTCGGGCTGTCGTAGAGGATGCACTGGCGAACGTCTGTGACGCGTGCCGTTGCAACGCAGCAGCAAAGCACGTCAGTACTTGTGTCCTGAAATATATATGAAAGGTCTTCTCAAGGCTTACCCTCAGTCAGATGGCTGCAGTAGTGGTTCGCCTCGACAAAGCGTTTGGGGTCGTCGGCGTAGACATGGAAGGCGTTTAGGTGGGCGCAGATGGACTTGACCGGCGCAAAATCCTGGGTCATGGCGGCGCCTGTCTCGAGGACCTTGCTCTTGGTGGTGCGTTCGTCGCCAGGAACTTGCGATTGCTCCATCGTGTGCGTGCGTGCGTGCGTGTGTGTGTGTGTGTGTGTGTGTGTGTGTGTGTGTGTGTGTGTGTGTGTCAAAGGTTGTGTGCGTGGATGGGCAGTTAGTTGGTGGTGGCTGGACGCTTGGTCTCCCTGAGAAACTGATGCTGAGGTTGTTGTTCCTGAAGCTGGCACACTACAGGATCCTGTGTCTCAATACGGTCTTCTTGTATCCAGCAATGTTTGTTGATGATGTGGTTGTTGTTGCTGCGTTGTTCGCCGACGAAAGTTGAGTGAAGGCACTCGATGTGACCTTAGTTACGTCAGTGGATCCCCGAGGTCGTCATCATCTCACTCGCTGGGCTGCTGGGAGGAAATCGCGATGCCGTCTCTGTTCAACTTTGAAGTAACGTTAGGATAGAAGACTTTTCAATTTATAAAAGAAAGAAAAAATCTCGGAGTCATTTTAATAAATCCAATCGCATTTTCAAAGTTATTTCAAGGACACTGACACTGCAGTCCGAAATTGTGCAGTGCTATGAACACTTCTTGTACTGAGATACTTGGGTAGGGTTAGGGTTCTTAGTACACAATCTATCCCATCTCTTCCCCTCTACTTCCTCCTCCAACCCAAAACGGACTTGTCCAGAAGCCCGTCCTCATGTGGTATATACAACCATCTTATAATCATGCTTCCACAGATAATCATGCAATAAAAGGGAGAGAAAATACTCAGTTACCTCATCGAGTTACTATCCCGACCTATACCTCAGAATTACTTGGATGGAAGCAGATTACTCATCCCCGAGATCAGCTGGTGCTCCAACATGATGAGCAGTAATTCATAGCACTCGGTATATTCCACCCACACAGTCTTCCAAAATGGGCACACTCCAAGGCAAAAGAGGAGAGTGAGTCCGCATACACCTAACGGCAGGGCGACATGATCTAGCTCCACCACGTCGGCGATTACCACAACGGCCATCTGCTGCGTTCTCGGCGTCCACCGTCATAATATCGGACAAAATTCGATCCGTCAAAGTTCCCAAACTTTCCCCCTATCCACCTAGCCTTCGTCTTCTCTGCGGAGTATCACCGGATGAGAAAGTTATCGATCCTTGTCTCCGATGTTCGTCTCTCATCCTCCGGCTGCTGGGCATGTTCTTCGAAGGGGGCGGGGCTGCCTGCCTAAGACTGTGTTTGTTTTGAACGAACTGTGTCTCTCTCATATGATGCACCTGTGCAACATAAAGCTCGCGTTCAGAAACAGTCCTGATCCTGTGTGCTTGGGGGCGAGTACAATGACAGTGTTGGCTGTCTCAGGTGGGAGGCTCACCATTTCCTGCCTGCTTTATGTTTCATAATCACACTCAAAAGTCAAGTATGACTGGTACGTGTGAGATTTGGCTATACTTGCTCAGCCTCGGTCATACTCGTGGCATGGCAGCTGCAGCATGTCTTGTTTGACCATATGACTGTTGCGGGTGAAGCAGACTCGTGAGAGTGTTCACAATTGGCATAGTCATCAGGACGCCATAAGAGAAGTTTCCGCTTTACATTGGCCCCCTCCACCCCTCCTTTTCTTTTTTTGTGTGTGTCATGTTCCATTGTCAGAGACTGCACTTCGGGGCCAAATCATTACTAGGCACAATGCAGCCAATATCATATTCATGAGGTCAGCTAGCTGTTGTGAAATTGATAGAAAAGGGGATGCAGAATAACATAAAGGTCAGTAAGCACTCTGACGAGAAACGAGGATTATTGTCGGTTCCAGAATAAGACTGAGCAATTGTGTAAACGAGGTCAATACAGCCCGATAACACCATTGGAGAAAGGCTTCAATACCCGCCATGGGACCTTGCTTCCAAGGTTCAACCCAATCAAATGTTTCCACCTCAGGGTGAGTCGCTTCTTTGTATCACTTACTCGCCACATTTCTGACAGTGAAGTCTAGGTGATCATAGGAAACCATCGACAATTCATTCATTGAGGTGTTTAGTCTTCGGGTGACCATGAGGCGTAGCTATATTGCAGGCTTAGCCTTTCGAATTCTGTTATAATCATCAAAACATCCGTTTCTATTTGAACAGGTTTATGCAAAATGACAGCTTTGTGCTATTGCTTTTTTCTTCATTCTATTCACTAACAATTGTGACACAATCAAAAGACATACACAAGTATATTGACAAGTATTCAACATCACCTCATAGAAGGGGGGGAAACAATCAAATCAGGGGAACAAAATCTTACCTAGGATTGTAAAGCGGGGTGTTGTGACTTGTACCAAGCACAAGGAAAAAAATGGATCCCCTCTAGCAAAAACAGCAGTCATCATCACGCAGTCCAGTCTCGAGTAATCAGTGGTGTGTCCTATGCCCCCCCCCCCCCCAGAACCCCTGTAAAGAGGGCGGAGAACACAACCCCGTGGACTGCTCCGCATGCCCTCCCACCTCCCCAGCTGCCGCCCCAGCTGACAGCAGCAGCAGCCTGGAGGGAGGTCAGGGATCACCTGCAGCGGGCAACCGTCATGCTTCGGCCTGGGCGTGCTGGGGGAGGGGGGGGGGGGCAGAAGCCTAAGGTCTCTTCGGCAGGACCCGAGAATGGTCAGATAGAGATATCTACTAAGCTTAGGGTTCTCGCGCAGAGAGTTTGCCGCGCCCGGAGCACCCAGCAACATGGGAGATTGGATGGAACCTAGCAGGCAGTGACTAAGAGAAAGTAAGACGGGGGAGGAGAAAAAGAGAGAGATCTGAGAGAGATCTGAAAGGTAAAATCCTCCTTGTTCTCATGGGTTCTTTGCTCCCAACCTTTTCCTCACTTTTTGCCCAGAAAAGAGAGACAAACAGAAAGAAGAAGAAAGGGAAAAAAAAGGACCAACCGCCCAATCAGGTCAAACGCTCTATCATATGGACACAAAGCGTGCCGAATATCCTGTCCCTCCTGCCCAGTGTGTAGTGTCCCGACCGACGAGGGATTCAATAGTGCCATGAGTCGGCAGTGGATCATCCCCTCCCTCACCCCTGTCATGTCGCCCCCCCTCCCCTCGTCTGTCGTGGCCCCGAAGAGGCACTACTCCGTCTCCAGAGAGGGGGGTTGGCCAGGTAGGCCGGGCGTGTAAAATGGTTGGGTGGTATCGTGGCAGCGGGACAATGCATTCTTTGGGGATGCGTGGCGCAAGAGTCGTGCCGTGAGAGGCTGTGAGCTCCCCCCCCCGGGTCCCTGACTGACAAGGCCGGGACCACCCAATCGAAATGTTCCCGCCACATTTGAGAACAGAAGAAAAAAAAGGGTCGCAGTGTGCAAGCACTAAATGATTATTTCACCCTCTCCCCCCTCCCCCTGATTGTAGTCGGCTCGCTCCCCTGACTGCCTGGGCTGAGCCGGGCTGCCGCCCTGCGACCTGAGGTCCGTTGCATGTGAAATTCTTCCCAGGCTCCGGTATATGATATATCCATTTTTTTTTTTTGGTCAAGGGTACTATCGACGAGGGCAAAATGTGCATGGACCAACGTGACGGCTCGCCGTTGTCATCTTTCTTGATCGACCCGCACCGGATGGACGGATGGGGTCACAACCAGAAAGAGGCACAGCTCGAGAGCGTAGCACGCGCTCCATGGTGAAAGGGGGGTTTGTTTTCTCTTTCTTATTCCTACCAATCATGCATGGTATTGTCCCATGCATGGTATACAGTATAAGAAGAGCAGGGACCCGGTATACTTGTCTCCCTCCTCTTTCGTCCTGTCGCGTCGACGGCATGCTATGAGGGTATCGTACTTTACTCTGTCATAAATCACTTTGTAGCAAGGTCGAAAAGGTTCACGACGACCATCATCACGCCCTCACAAACACACACACACTCTCTCTCTATCTCTCTATCTCTCGTTCACAGTCTCTCGTCTCTCTTTTTCCATCTGTCGTTTCCTCATTCATTCCCTCCTGACTACTAAATCCAACCATCCAAACATGCGGTCCCCCAGTGCCCTCGCCCTGGCCCTCCTCGCCGGCGGAGCCACCGCCGCCACCGTCTGCAACGGCTACTCGGCCCTCTGCGACAAGATCTACTCCAACGTGACCTTCATCGGCAGCCACGACTCGGCCTTTGTCGGCATCCTGCCGGTGGACAACCAGTTCGACTCGGTGGCCGACCAGCTCAGCCTGGGCGTGCGCTTCCTGCAGGCCCAGAGCCACGACAAGAACGGCGTCATCGAGCTCTGCCACACCAGCTGCGCCGAGGAGGACGCCGGCACCCTCCTCACCTGGCTCGAGACCGTCGTCGCCTTCCTCGACGCCAACCCGGACGAGGTCGTCACCCTGCTCATCACCAACGGCGACGGCATCGACAGCTCCGTCTTTGCCGAGGCCTTTGAGACCGCCGGCGCCGATGCGTACGCCTACTCGCCTGCCTCGACCCTTGCGCTCTCCCAGTGGCCTACCCTGGGCGAGCTGATCGACGCCGGCACGAGGCTGGTGGTGTTTATGGATTATCCTGCTGGTACCTCGGTCAGCTACATCCTGCCCGAGTTCACCTCGTACATCTTGTAAGTCAACTCTAAGTGGCGCCCGCCCAAATATTAGCCGTAGTTCTCCTATGTGGTCTAACAATGACTGACTAACCAACCATGACTGTATAGTGAGACATCATATGAGTAAGTCCCCCCCCTCCCTTCCTGTGTCTTCAGATCTCCAAGGAGCGCCCGCCACGCCCAACATAAAACCCACCCCAAGAATTCCCTTCCAAGTCTAAAATAATCTTGTCCCCCCTCCCAGCGTGACCGACTCCTCCTTCCCCAGCTGCGCCGTCGACCGCCCCTCGGGCGCCAGCTCCAGCGGCCGCATGTACCTAGTCAACCACTTCCTCGACATTGACATCCTGGGCATTGACATCCCCGACGAGACCGCCGCCTCCACCACCAACGGCGAGACCTCCATCATGGCCGAGGTCAACGAGTGCAATGCCCTGTATGGCCGGTATCCCACCTTTATCCTGGTAAGTTTCCCCTGCTCGTTTCTTCTCTTTGGTCCCCCCCCGCTATTACTTTCCTCGCCCTCTCTTGACTGCTTGGGCCTGGAAAAACAGAGGTTTCGTGTGTGCGGCTGTTCCTTTGAAAAAAAAAACCCAAACGCTGACTGCATGTGACTCGTCTACACAGCTCGACTGGATCAGTGTCGGTGACTTCCTCAAGGTCCAGGCCTACCTGAACGGTGTGGGCACGCTCTAAAGTCAGCGAGGTGAACCCAGCGCGAACAACTGCGTGTGATGATCAGAGTCAACATGTGTGTCAAGCCCAGGCCCTGGCATGATGGTGCAGTCGATGTACTTTATAGTGTCTCTCTGCCTTGGTGTAGACATTAATCAAGTGATACCCAACCTCAATTGCTGTAGTTTCTCTCCCCATCTTCGTGACAATATTCAGAAACGGCCCGCCACGTATGGGCTCTTCACAGGTCCTACCGTGCACCTAATTTGTGTGGTCTTTCTGTCCGTATATAAACCACAAGGGCCCCGATGAGAGGGTATGTATTTGTGACTGGTTCTTGATGGAAACATTTACAAGGACCTGCACCCCCGATCGCCAGGGGTGATACAAGTGGTCCAGTTATTCATTACTCGTGTCCTTCTCTTTTTTTCTCTTGCCTCCTTTTTATGATGACCAGCTCAAACCAGCCTTGCTTGTAACAAAGGAGAGAAGAGACAGACCTGTCTGCCCCGATGTCCCTCTGCCTCTCTTGTCTCCGCCTCACCCTTGCGCCCCTCCAATCAGTCCTGTAGCTGATGAGATACTTGTTTCCCCGTCAAATACTCACCAAAATCGTTTCTTCGTCGATGGTCCGTAAAGCATAACACATACACACATATAACGCCACAAGATAACACACCCGGTCCATCAAGATTACGCAGGCGTCTCCCTGCATGTCTTGAGGTCCCATAGCCCCAGCCCCCACACCCCCGGCTCCCAACACGGCCTCCCTTCCGTCCTCTTTTCCACCGCAAAGAGAGCTCGTCAGTCGCCCGCTGAAATCACATTCCCATCCAATGACAAACAGGTGTACTGTACCCATATATACCCTCCAGCAGCCACTTCTCCACCTCTTTCCTGTTCGTATGAGCATTAGGGTCAGGCGGAGACTCTGCGGCCGGAAGATAGCCCGGGGGGGAACAATCCGTCATGGAAAAATGGATTCTGGGCGGATAGATTGGACTCGAGCTCATGCTCGTTGACCTTGGCACCCTGAGAGGGCGCCGAGGACGTCGAGGGGCGGCCAAGAGGGCGAGTCAAGGTCGTGCTGGGTCCGTTGCCGCCTACCGCACTGCCACCTACCGCACTGCCACCGCTCCTACTACCCCTGCGGCGGCGCATCAACGTCGCCGGGCCCGGCCCGCGGCTGTTCACCATGCCTATGCCCGTGTCGATGTAGTCCGAGTCCCTGAACCGTACCGACCGCATGCGCGCAACCAGGCAGGCGAGATCGTCTAGGACGCCTAGGCAGTCAGACGCGTAGCCGCTCGACGTGGAGACGCTCCAGCCCGGCGGCGGGATCTCGGTTCGCGCCTCCCGCTCAAAGATATGCCGCCCAAAGGCGATAGCCAGCGTGTCCGTGTTGACCACATTCGAGAACACCATCTGGTGGAGGATCAGGATGACGGCCGCATTGAAGATGTGGTGCAGTTCCGTCAGGGTGAGCTTGCCGGGGCTCTCGCAGCTCGTGCCGCACCGCTGGAACAGGTGGCGCCCCAGTCGTAGGTTGCGCCGCGCGGCCTCACTGCACAGAACGATGTGATCTGCAGTGATACCGGGGCTGTCAAGCATGTCCCTCTGCGAGTTCAGAAAGTCGCCTCCGATGACACACTTCACAGCCACAAAGAACAGCGGCCGGAGCGTCAATATGATGAGCTGTGAACGGGGGCGAGGTCGGGGAACATTGTAAGCCACGGATACCATCTAGAACAGAACCACTGGACCTGGTTGATCGAGGGAGAAGGGAACGAGAGACGACTTTACCTGGTTCCATTTCATGTGTAACACGCAGAGAGCACGGTCGGTCGGCAGAGTGCCAGTGGAATGCTCCAAGGATTCTCGGAGGACTGATGGTAGCTCCCCCCTTGGTGGTATATGGAAATCTGGTGGCACATCGAGTGGGATTCGTAGTTCAGCGGGCAGCTTTTCACGCCACTCCTTCAGCAGCTGTATCGGCTTAGTCACATGCTCGCTATGGGTCGTGTAGGTGAGGGGTATCTCGCGAGGCGAGACGTGGTACGTCTCGGAGATGATGTATCCGGCAATTTTGCACAGTTCGATGTGTGCAAGCAGGCCATGTGGAGACGGCATGCCTCTATCGGAGGAAGTTTTTCAGCTTTGTCACATGAGATCAAGTTGGAAACACAAGAGAGTGAGAGAGAAGTTTGGAGGGGAGTTGGGGAAGGGGGGGGGGGGGGTGGGGCGCGCGAGACTTACTCTATCTCTTCCGGTAAGGGGATCATGAAGGATTCATCGCTAACCAGGGCTGGCCGACCTTGCATACAGCTGATATCTCGGCTCACACAATATAATGTCCACACGATTCTCCTCTTCGCCTCGTCGTCTTCTGGAGTGCACTTCAAGGCGCCCGACGCGACACATGTACTGAGGGCCTGACTGATGAGGATGTAGGCACAGTCTCGTCGGTTCATCTCCACCATGTACATGGCCAACAGGGCTAGTGCAGGTACATCGCGGAAGGATTCCTCTGTGACGTCCAAGGGGTCGTGAAGGAGAGACCGCGCTTTGGCGAAGAACATCTCGCCTAGGTAGCCGTCTCGCCTGGAGTCGGTCGCCGACAGGGAGTAGACAGTCCCGATGGCAAAAGCAGCTTCGTAGAGCGCCTTGCCATGCTGCGAGGTCTCGCGAGCCTGCACCGCCATCCAACCCTGCGGTGTAAGGTCCCCAAAGTAGTAAATGCCTCCGCACGGCCACGAATTGTTGGAGCTCTGCAGAAACTCGTCCACCCTGGAGAGCAAGGAGACGCCCAGTTCCCAGTGCTCCACTGAAGAGAACGCGTTGACCTGCTCTGTTGTGGGCGTGTAGATGCGCAGCGAATCTGAAGTCTGGTATTTGCCGCGAGATGCGAGGAACCTCATCCCCGGAGAGGAGAGTGGCGAAGTCTCGGTGAAACCAAAGGCGGCTTTGAGTGTGTACATGAACCTCTTGAGATGGTCTAGAAAGCATGCGCCGGAGCTTCCACCTAGCCAGCGCTTGATGCCTCTCTCATCCTGGAGGACGCTTCCGTCTGTGCTGTTCGTACAAATGACGCTAAGATAACTGTGTGGTTCTACGCTCCTGACATACGCGGCCAGATACCGGTCTGCTTCATGGGGTGGCGGAGGGGTGACAGTGGCCGTTGAGGAGACAGTAGCCATCGAGGCGTTGGTCGAGACTGAGGAGGCGGTTGAGGTCGAAGTCGTAGTCGAGTTTGACGTGATCGATGAGCTGGACTGTACTTCTTCGTCCCTGGCAGAGATGATACTGAACCGGCGTCCGTCCGGGTTCTCTCGCACCTCGGAAAGAAGTTTCCGACGCAGCTCCGGATCGGGCATCAGTTCCTGGAGGCACTTCTCCAGGAGAGCCTTGTTTGTCTTGAGGTCTTCGTACTCGGTCGCGGCTACGAAGATCTTCTTGTCGGCGGCGGGGTATTCACAAATCCGTTGTGCCGCTTGACATTGGGCACACGGCTTCTCGCCAGTACATCGGACGCGCCGAACATTGCAGCCATTGCACCTGGATTCGAATCGGATTAGAGAAGCATCTCAAAAGGCTCCAGAGTCCAATCCTGTTGAGGAAGAGAGAGAGAGAGAGAGAAAAGGAAGAGGACTGGTGACATGGAAGCCATCCAACAGTATCCCCACCCACACCTCCATTCCACCCCTCAGAGGTGGGCCGAGAGATTCGGAGACAAACACGAGTTCGAGTTACACTCACGCTGTCTTGACACGTTTTCTGTCCCCATCTTTAACATGGGCTCGTCGAGGGTTCACGCCTAGCCGCCCAGTCTTCGAGGTACCGGCGAACGAGCCGGTTCCAGTCATGGTTCTAGTCATGGCGACGATAGAGATCCTTCTGGATCAGCAGCAGCTCTGGCTCCCGCCACCAGTTGTGCATTACAGGAGGGAACGTCTGCTGGGCTGGTGACGAATTGTAATGATGTACTAGGTACCGAGGCTGCCATGGAGGAGCGGGCGGGGGAAAGCTGATGACAGACAAGAGGTTTTTGTGGTCTCGGGCTGTACCTCAGCGAGTCCCTTGGTGGGAGGCTCCCTGGGAGGGGGCAAGATGCGTCTCCTAGGGATGGCACAACGGCCGAGATATATGGGGCAAGCCGGGTCGTGCCCCTTTACCCCAGCATGCGAACTGTACCCCCTCCGCCGTGTCTCCCGGGAGACTGAGGAATGAGGAAGCGGCTGGGTCAGTTTGACAGCAGGGCAGGTGACTCCTTGCTGCGGGGAGCGCCTGACCCGTGTACCTGTTTGCACTGCTGACTCCCGTCCCTATTGCCGTCGTGCCCCACGAGCAGACCGGTCGCGTCGTGTGTGCGTGTGCGCGTAGCTTTCTCGCCCACCGTCGACCCAGTGAGATCAAGTAAGGAGGTAGTTCTGGCCTGTGAACCCTCGGTAGAGGAAGATTGTCACAGGGCCCTTGACTTTTGAACATCGAACGCAGTCAAACGTAATCAGCAGCACATTCAGGGCTCGAGAGAGTCGAAACCAAAAAGGCCGAGGAGCTGTTGACGAGCCCGGGAATAGTAACTCTGCGGTGGTCAGCCATGCAGTGTGCCCTCGCTCCCTGCTGACACTGCAGGCAAAACCAATATTGGCCTAGTCGATTACACGGGAGCGGGCGTTTAGCTTTGGTACATTGTACTGCCGCTGAGCGCCTCGCCCTCAGGACCTATGGCAAGATTTACTCCCTGCGCAAGTGGGTCGCTAGAAGGGTTGCAAGATGTGTACCCCACATGCCGGATAGCTTAATCCAGATGGGAGGTGTGTGTGTCGTAGTCCATTCCATCATTCCAAATTCCTGTCCAGAGGAGAGAAGTGAGGTGTGCCTCCGCGCCCCCCCCCCTCTCCTCCTTCGTCCCAATTCTCAATGGATCAAAGAGGGAGACCCGAGCCCACATGGGATTGCTGCACGGCATGCCAGCTCATGACCTATATAACAGGGTGTGGTTGTACTTCAGGGGTTCGGGTCAGATCTTGAGGACCAGGGGGGCGGGCCACCCAGGCCACCCTACGCCCCTCTACCGAATGATCTTTGCATCGGATCACATACTGACAGATCTCGTATCTGGTAGCAGGCGAGGCCCAAGGATTGTGAGAAATGACAGACGCGGGCGAGGTCGAGGAAAGGGAGCGAAACTTGAGACGAGGATCTCATGCATAAGGCTCTCCTAAGGGAGCGCAAGTGGCAAACAAAAGGCAAGCGAACCGGAATGCTGCTCATCGAACCCCGATCCCCCCCCCCCCGGGCCAGAGAGGCCCTGCCAGGCATGGCCACCTAAGCAAGGGTTCAGCTTCAGCCGAGCCCCCCCCCCCTTGACCTGCCGCTACTGCGGTCTTTTGTCAAATGTGCCTGAAGAGCCTCTCCTCTTCGGTGGCCAATGTCTCAGACAAAGTTCGTATGTCCCCGATTGTCCAGACTCCCTGCTCTGTTATGTAGAAATGGATGAGCTCCGGAGGAACCCATTCGAAAACAACATTGCGAATGCCTACACGGGCTGAAGGGTCGCCCTGGCCAGCCTGCCTCGCGACAGCAGCGTCCTCGCCGCCAAGAGTGTTGGATACCGTACCCGCAGCAGCACTTCGGACTCTGTCGCTGTTGTGGTCTGCCAGCCAGGCATGGTAGAGCTGTGTGGGGGCATTGTCCTCCACGACATGCGCGCATGCAGCCCCTGGGGGTGCTACCTTTTCGGTTTCGCTTAGGACCACTATCTTTGCTTCTGGCGATGCATGTCTGGCGCTTAGGACAGCTGGCAACGAGCCCGTCTTGTTGCTGACAGCCCCAGAATCGGCAATTCTGTCGGCTCCGAGGAGCACTATGTCGACGCCTTCGGATGCAAGGGCTGCAGAGGCATCTGTGTAGAGTGTGACTTGTAATTTCGAGAGTGGTGCGACACGAGGGTCCTCCTGCGCCTCGGCGTCATGACTTGGAGGTGCTTGTGCTGATGACCAGGCCCCAGCGGCCCGGACTAGTGAGCCGGCCAGAGAGACCCCCTCAAACAGCGGCCGTGACTCCAGGATGCGGAGATCGAGTTGGAGACGGGTGTCAGCAACCACACGCTCGAGGGCCCGCGTGATTGTGGAGCTCTCGGACAGGGTCAGCAGCTTTATTGGCCGGCCAGATGCTTCTCGGGTCGCAAATTGCTCGCGTAAGAAGTTGACGAGCGCGGCTGAGACTCTACTGGCCGCATCCCTCCTAGCAGCAATGCGGCGGTTAAGCTCCTCTACAGAGGCGGCACTCCACTGGGCGCAGCTGCCGCCGCCGCTCCACGTGCCGTCCTGCTCGGCCCTCTGGAACGTCTCCTCCATGCCCTTTAGAGCAGCGAGCAGGGCGCTCAGGATGGCCGCCCCCATGGACTCCCTGCCGTTCTTCCAGATGTGCCACGCAGCGAACCGGACTTTGGCCCACCACTCGTCAGCTGGCTGCTGAGCACCCATCTCCAGGATGATGTCTCGCAAGATCTCTAGAGCCACGCCGGCCAGCTGGCGGGCTCCACTCTCGTGATCGTTTCTCAGCCTCTCCAGACCGTTGGTGAGAACGGCCCCAGCGGCGACGCCAAGGTCCTTCTCGAACCACACTCGCCTCAGACTCTCAGCCAGACGCGGCACGGCGCCGAAACTTTCAGAATCCTCAATGTCCATTGGGTCGTACCAGGCCCAGTCCTGGTGCTCCCAGTCCAGAGTGATGCCATCCTCTCCTCGGCCGCCCTCGCTGGGGTCTTTGAGGCGAAAGGCGAAAGGGTAGATGGTCCACTCCCGCCCGATGGACTCGTCGGGCAGCACATAGCTCTTGCCCTGCCGCATGAGCTCCAGGGAGGACGCAGTCAGGGTCGTCTCCTCCCGGATCTCCCTCCAGGCTGCTGCTAGGGGTGAGGGGTCCTCAGGGTCGATGCTCCCAGACACGACCGCCCAGCGATGACTTGCGCCATGTCAGCCAGACAGTCACGAAGCCGGGAGAAAGCTGGTTCCACAGGGGACCCAGAAAGAGCCCGGCAGCTGACGGGATGGGGAGGAGGAGGGAAAAGCAGGCAGGCTGGTGGACTCACGGATAGGTGCGCACTTGACCACTGCGCTTGAACAAGGCAACCTTTGCCGTGCGCTCGCCATTCTCGTCTTGGCTGAACTTGTAGAGAAAGGACGAGACAACCGAGCGCTTCTGCAGAGGCGGCTTGTTGCCGCTCGAGGCAGCTCCGGGCTGGTCATTGGCAGCCATGCTGGAGTAGGAGGAACGGGCGAGGCCCACACCTTGCGGATCTCTTCTCGGCGAGGACGGACCACAGACGAGGTGCAGCATAAGCGACCGACGGCACGTTGCAGCCCTGCCGAAGGGCGTGCGCAGCAGCAGTAACAACGGCGTTGTGACTCGGTAACTGGGGTTCGAGAGGGCGCTCATGATCTCATAGCGCCTGCCGCCTCGAGGGAAAAAAGAAACATGAGTGCCTTCCTTGGCTGCACAACCCTGGTCAACACTTGGTTCCTGCCTAACGTAGTGAACTGGCTCAATCGTGGGAAGGAGCGTGTTGAGGTCGAGTTTCAAGATATGACGCAAAGCCACTATAGCGCAGGAACAAAGACCAGGTGCCTAAGACCCTAACCCTTGCGTATTGTCTACACAAGTACGGCACTATGGTGGGCACAGACGAAAAACCACCCATAATTACTTATCTTTGCTGGTCCGACTTGGCGTTACACGAGTCGAGAGGCGTTGGTCATCAGTAGTCTATCGAGCGGCGAGAGGGACGAGGAGGACGGCAGAGGGAGACAGAGGGAAATGGGATACATGACCAAGTGAGGTGAACAGCGCACCGCCTTCAAAACCAGTCTGCAGAAACTCTGGTAGAGCAATTTCCCGTGCGGCTCGCCTAGAGGAAAAAGCAAAAACAGATACCCACCATGTCGCATGTTTCGGACTAAGAGCAAAAGCAAAGAGAGAAAAGAACATCAGGAAGAAAAAGAGGAACCACAAGGGGCGGGGGGGAGCAAAACAAAAGCAAGTCATAATCACTAAAAATCCTCCGGACTTTTGTCTCCCTCTCCCGGTCCCTGCCCCACCAAGCCACGAGGATCGTGGCAAGACATAATAATAAGAGAGGTTGGGAAGCGGGACTTTCCCAAGTCGAGAAGGATGAGAGACAAGAAAGGAACGAAAAAGAAGCCTGGAGAGCCTACGTCCTTTTGTGCGGATACACGACTGACTGACTGACTGACGACGCACGTAAGCCCCAGGCAGCTATCAAGATAACAACATCTGCCGTGGGGAAAAGAAGATAAATCTCGAATATATTCCAGCTTAAAGTAGCAGCGACCTCTGACAAGAGAGGGGCGAAATGAGGATTGATTTACTCGCAATCAACAGTCTGCCAAAAGTAAAACCCTGCTGGTCTCACTGTGAAGCGCTAAAAGTGCCACCATCTCTGGCAAAAGGAAGAAAACCATGACCATGTCTCAGAGCACCGGGTCCGTCACCCTCCAGCGAGCCGCGCATGAGTACCAGCAGCTCATGCGGGACGGGCATCTCACCAGTGAGCAGCTGGTCGCCTCGTTTCTCGATCAGATCGATAGGCACAACGAGAACGGGCTGAAGCTCAAAGCCATCCTGTCGGTGTGTCCAAGGGACCTGGCGCTCGATCGGGCAAGGCAGCTGGACGAGGAGCGGGGACGGGGTCGGGTTCGTGGTGAGCTGCATGGCCTCCCGATCATTCTCAAGGTGGGTGAGAGAAACCCTGCTGCAAGCAATCTGGTAGAAGGGGCTACAGTACTTGAGCCTGGTATGGTACTGATAGTAAGCGCAGGATGCTATCGTTACACACCCTTCTCTGGGTATGGTTACGTCTGCAGGCTCATGTGCGATTGCATCTCTGGTTGCCAAGAGAAATGCATCTGTGGTCGATAAAGTCAGTGAAACTATTCTTGCTCCTGATCACTTCTGAGCCCCATGAGATCATGACTGACCAGGTCCTCAGCTCCTGGAAGCTGGCGTTATCGTCCTGGGAAAAGGAAACCTGACCGTGAGTGCTGTTTCGGTAGCCCTCTCGACATTTTGCCACTTGGCGTGCTGACAATCTCTCAGGAATTGTGCGGCATGAAGTAGGAACACCACATTTGATGAAATGACAAGACAACTCTGCTCACACTGCAT
This sequence comes from Aurifilum marmelostoma, assembly GCA_027559495.1. Lineage (NCBI taxonomy): Eukaryota > Fungi > Ascomycota > Sordariomycetes > Diaporthales > Cryphonectriaceae > Aurifilum > Aurifilum marmelostoma. Next base: position 376,040 of record JAMXSV010000010.1, on the reverse strand, counting down.
GCAAAGGTCTGACAACACCCCGCCCGGCTGGAGTGCATATGGAGGCCAGACTCTGTCCCCATACAGACGAGAAAACCTTCGAGAAGAAGACCAGCCTGTACGTCTGACCCTCTCCTGCCCCCCCCATGTTGCCGTATATTGAAATGGAGACAATATGAAAGGTGTGCGGCGGTTCTTCTGTCGGTCCTGCCGTGAGCATAGCAGCAGGTTTCTCGCCCCTAGGCATCGGCACCGAGACGGGAGGCTCCAACGTGTTCCCAGCGAGCGTGAACGGGCTCTACGGCCTCACGCTGCCACATGGCTCGGTGCCCATCGATGGCATCTCAAGGATTGGGGCCTTCTCAGATCGCCTAGGCGTGATGGCGCGGGACCCTCGTGACTTGGTGTCTCTTGCCAAGGCCCTACTCCATGATGATGCCCGGCAGGACCTCGAGGAGGACGATGGGCAAGCGGCTGTGGGGTGGAGAGGGCTGTCGATCGGGATTCTGGACAGTCAATGGGGCACTCATTCGTCCATAGATTGGAAATGGGGCTCTGCTGAGGTGGTGAGGATGAGAAGAGAAGCCAATCCTACCTTTTGTGCCTTGCCTGGCTCGATGTAGGACTATATCTGACTGACGATGAGCGGCTACCAGAAAGACAAGTACGCCTCAGTGGCCAAGAAGATGGAGGAGCTAGGTGCTAGAGTCGTCTTCCCGCTGCAAGATCCCCCTCAGTGGGAAGCACTCAAGTTCGATGGCGAGACCTTGCACACAGTTTGTTGTGAGGAATTTCCCCCAAAAGAAGAAAATGAAACGGGGGGGGGGGGGGGGACACTTCATGGGCGACATGTCTCTCACCACGACAACGAGGTCTGGCTGACACAGGATACTCCTAGACCACGAGTTTGCAGGCGTTGTCCAGGACTTCATCGCAACCAATTTCGAGAGCGACCCGGATCTCGCTGACCTAGCCGATGTTGTCGCCTGGAATGAAGCCCACGCCGACAAGGCGATGCCAGAGCGTGAGTCTCTGACTTCCACCCAACCTCTCTCTCTCTCTCCCTCTCTCCCTCTCTCCCTCTCTCTCTCCCTCTCCTCCCTCCCTCTCCTCCCTCCCATCCTTCCTCCATCAAGGTTTCGCAGTCCCGAGGAAGAAACAAAGTCATTGACATAGTATTTGGAAAAAAACAAAGCCTACACAAAACAAACAGAACTAATCAAGGCCCTCAACGACCCCATGACCCGCGAGAGACACGACGCCGCAGCACAAGGCCTACGCCATCTCGCCCGTGAGGACGGCATGACGAGGCTCATGCGCGATCTAGACCTCGACATCATGCTCTCCGCGTCAGACGCCGCCCTGGTCTCGTTCTCCTCGTGCGCCGGCTGGCCTGTGGCGACAGTGCCGGTGGCGAACTTGGCAAGGAACGATCAGCCGTGGGGGTTGTTTGCTCTCCCGCGGGATGGGAGGCTGGACCTGCTGACGCGATTTACGAGGGCCTTTTTCGAGAGCTTTGAGGGCGTTGAGAGTCCAAAGAGACCCTTTTCCTTTTTGTGAGGAGCGGGGCGTTGTAGGTAATCCCAAAATCGTACGTGTGGGGGTTAAGAGGGTGGGTGGGTGACCTTGACGAGGACGGCTGGGGCACGGGATGTGCTTGGTGGCTGATTTGTCGTGATTTACCACCGTACTTTATCATGACACTTCTGGGTCCACATACTATCGATGGATTCTGCGGCTTCTAAATTGATCACATGTATGTCGAATGTCGTTGTTCACCCTTTTTTTTTTCTTCTTCCTTTCTTCCTCCTTCAGGGTGTGTTTGAACTGTCCACAGCACAAGTGTCAGCCACTACTAGTTGTCCTTGTGTGACTTTTCACCTGTCAGCACGCGCGTAGATCGCAACGAATACTTCCTAAAATCAAGCAGAATTCACTCATATAAGACAGAAACTGCCAGCCAAGAGAATGAAGACTGCCCAACGAGAGCCGAAGGACCGAGCCGATCGCTTGTATGAGGCGAGATATGACGGCGATACCCGTAGTGCTTGGTTGTATTAAAGATGTGGAGGGTCGCGTAGTAGGCACCTTCCATACTTCTTGGATTTTTTTTGCCCTATTTTTTTTCTTTTCTTTTAATATCTCTGGTATTAAGTAGTAGCTATAGCGGACTGGCGTGAGCCGGAATCTGGAAGGCCGCCAACCTTTTGGTCAGATTGATCCAGGTTTCATGAAGGAAGAAATGGACGAATAGTCTTGGCGTGGTACCAAATACTACAAATGGTATGTAATGAAAAAACAAAATGAGAGGAAAAAAAAAATTTTGTCTAACAGGCGTGTCTCGACCTGCAGGCGGTACTCCACACAACCTCCTGCTTCGATCCACCACAGTACGTCTTGCTGCCGCCAATGCTTGCAAGCGCCTCTTGTGCTGGTGCCCAAGCATGTGTGTGCCATGCCCGCCCTTGCATTTTTGGAGGGTCGCACAGCATTATGCGTAGAGCAGCCGAGTACGATCCGGCTCCCACCGAAGTATGGGTCAATGTTACAGTAGACAGTGTGTCGGATCTGAAAGACAACTTTCAGCCCGCGGGACAGGGCAAGGCTGGGCTGTAAAGTGGTGCGTGCGAACCCACAAACTCGGGTACTATGTACCGTAGCATGACAACGGTCAACCCAGGCGTACTGGTGCATGAGTGTGCTCTATGCATTCGACACTGGCTGCCAGGCCGCATGGCGTTGTGTGCAGCTGACACAAGGGGTCTCGAAATTAAGCAAACCTTGGAAGGGTGCCTCGCTCACCGGCTCCTGGTATCATCGTAGTCGTCACCTAGAAAGATCTAAGCCACACCTGCCAGAAAAAAAATCGGTCAGTCACCGAGAAGGAAAAAGTAGCGGTATATGCGCTAGAGGGCTCCATATGCTGAAGGTAACATACATAGTTAGTATTCCTCATCATCGTGTCGCTGTGTAGTCGACCTTGCACTCGTGGGAAGGAAGCTCATCTATGCCGAGAGCCGAGTCTCTCATGCGCTGAAGATGGGGCTGACAAGGGAGAGGACACCCTTGGTGGGACTCCTTTTATTTTAGTACACGAAGTTGATTACTGCTTTGGGCATGTACAAGACCATCGCTAATCAGGGCTACCAGAATGCAGGCTGTATGAAGCGATACAGCCAAAGTTGTGGTGGGGGATCATGAGCTGGAGAGACTGGGAGTTATTGAGCTCCCAAGGGCACCCTGGCAGTTGTGTGTGGACAGTTGCCTGACTCGTCGGACAAGATGGCACATGAACACCTCTAGATCATCAGATAATGAGGCCATCAACTTGCGGCAGGTGTGAGTGGTGCTGAGGAGATGGAGGACCTGCCAAGGACAATCGAACTGCTTACTGTGTATGTCCTCGGAGTCTAGGGTGTAGAGAAGAAAAAATTTTCTCGGTCTGTAGGTATACGATGGTGGGATGTCCGACCTCGCTCTGCAGTGCCAGTGGAAGCGGAGAGACCCCCATATATTATGGGCGAGAGAGGGGGGGGGGATTCATGGGAGCATGGGACGGAGAAGTGGGCACGGCACATTGTTGAGGCATGGATGATGCCTCAAAGCCGACCTTCCCAATTATCCACCTTGGCAAACCAGAGAGATTGATCTTATCAGATCATCTATGACCAATGAAAACAAGCTCGGTGGAGCAGCGACCGAGGCACGAAGGATGTGCCTCGCATCTCTCAGGCTTGTTGACGAAAGATCTGACAAGCCTGCTGGTCGTACCTGGTCGACGCCAGCCAGATGGTGCGAGGGGGGGGCCATGTCTAACCAGAGCACGTCGCAAGCAGTTGGTACTTGCGTCATCAGGGGATGACCTGGCTTGCTGATCATGGTTGTATGTGTTGGGGGCGGACTATCGCCGTCGAGGAAAATTTTCCGCCTGTGCTCGCGCTGTGCTACTACTGTATGTGCATACAGTACATAGCTCATTCAGCCACCTGCAGGACCAAGCGTCCTTGATTTTCTGAGAGGATTTTTTTTTTTTTTTTAGTAGATGTGGCAACGTGGGGAGGGGAGGCCCAGTTATGTTTGTGTGACACAGTTGTAGTACCTTGCAGCCGTTTTCGTGTCTGTGCATATGTACTGTATCATGCATGCAGGACGCGATGATCTGACGAAAATCATAACGGATCCATCCCCCACGGCGGAAGAAAGAAACCCACCTTGTGGCAGTGTTGAAGAAGCAAACGATACGAATGTTTTCGACAACCTGGAGTCGAAAATTCAGAAGCAGCGCTAGAAAATTTGCGTTGGTTGACCGTACTTGGGCCGTGAGTTTTCACTGTGTCGTCCGACACGGGACCCGCTGGCATCCCCTGATTGATCTTATCAGATCCAGAGATAATCACCGACCTCGCCAGAAACGGAGACGATACTGATCCACAAACAGGAGCACTACCGTCTTGTGTCGCCACTAGGGACGCTTGTCTCCACCAGCGCACCCAGTCCCCAAGCAAGACCTTCCGCAGACCCCCAACCCATTTGCAGCAAGTCATTAGCAGTAAGGTTTGTTTAGTGGCTCCTCTAAGGGTACTCCCGGCCTTTGAGTGGATGACGACTCACTCTTGTTTTCTCTGGCGTGGAGCCTGCAACGAGTTCATACTGTGGTGCCATCTGGTGGGATGGAATGGCGACAGACGTCGCTCTGGCACAGAAAAGGCGCGGAGCGAGTGCCTGGTGCCAGGGGGGGGGGGGTGGGACGCTGATGGAATAGTACTGTGTGCTAAGCCGAGATTCCATGTGGCATTCTTTTTCTCAGTGGTGGTGTCAGAACCACGGGGCGACGGCCGTGTCCGTTTGTCTGCGCGATGAGGCTCGATGAGTACTTAACCAGTGCCATGCCCATCTCCATCACCTCACGGTGGAAGCTCAAGTGACTCCGAAATCTCTTCTTCACATTCCTCCATTAACCCCAATCTTGATACCCATTCAGAGGTGTCAGCCACATTACCAACCAGCAGAAGTAAAGTCGTGACAGATTCTTTCGCGCCATCTCAGTGCAAGATCTGTTGATCCGACGTTCTTGTCAGCACCTTTTTTTTTTCTGTGCAGGCTACGACAAGGTTGTTGTCTGTACTCCCTGAATATTACTTTTCCCAACCTCCAACACCCTGCCACAAGTCGAGATGGCTCCCCACAGTGAGATCGACAGCCACGACACAAATGGCAGCACACAGGCTGCCGTGCCCCAGAGCACCCACCACAACCACTCTGCCCACCTGCGGGCTTCAGACGTGGACTCGGTCCACGATCTCCTCTGCGTTGGTTTCGGCCCGGCCAGTCTGGCCATCGCTGTCGCCATTCATGATGGCCTTGAGGCCGGCACCCTGAAGCAGGCACCCAACGTGCTCTTCCTGGAGAAGCAGCAGAAGTTCGCATGGCACGCAGGCATGTTGTTGCCCGGTGCCAAGATGCAGATCTCCTTCCTGAAGGACATGGCCTCCCTCCGTGACCCGAGGTCCCACTTCACCTTCCTCAACTACGTCCACAAGAACGGTCGTATGCTGGACTTTATCAACCTGGACACTTTCTTGCCCTCGAGAACCGAGTACGGTGACTACCTGCACTGGTGTGCCAGCCACTTCGACGATGTCGTGAGGTACAACACTGAGGTCGTCTCCGTCTCTCCCGAGGAGGACGCCAGCGGCGTCAAGACCTTCACGGTTGTGGAGAGGAACTGCAAGACGAGCGCGGTCAGCACACACCGCGCCCGCAACGTCATTATTGCCATTGGTGGCCAAGCCTCGATCCCCAAGCCTCTGCCGGCCAAGAGCCCGCGCGTGATCCACTCTTCGCAGTATGCGTACATGGTGCCTAAGCTGCTGGCCGACCGCAATGCCCCCGTCAAGGTGGCTGTGATTGGCGGAGGACAGAGCGCGGCTGAGATCTTCAACAACGTTTCCAACCTCTACCCCAACTCCAAGACGTACATGGTCATGAAGGGAGAGTTCCTGAAGCCAAGTGACGATTCTCCATTGTAAGTCCAATCCTGACCCCTCTTTTGTGTTACATCTTTCTGGATAATCCAGTGCGGGTGTCATCTTTCTTCAAATTTGTAGAACTATGAAGCTGATCCCGTTGCAGTGTCAACTCCATCTTCAACCCTGAGTTCATCGACAGGCTATACCCCAGGCCAGCCAAGTACCGCCAGACACTGATCAAGGAGGCCAAGGCGACCAACTACGGAGTTGTGAGGCTGGGGCTCATCGAGACCCTGTTTGAGATGATGTATGACCAGAAGCGAGAGATTGGCCCTGACGAGACCAAGTGGCCGCACCGCATCATGGGTGGCAGGCAGATCGTGTCGGTTGAAGAGGGTGGCGATAAGCTCCGTCTCAACCTGCGACAGGCGGCGCCCGGCGAGGTGACCCTTGAGGCTGACGGCCTGGTCGAGACCAACGACCGTATCGTGGACTCAGCCATCGAGGAGGTCCTGGATGTCGACCTCGTGGTCGCCGCCACGGGCTACCGCAGAACTGCTCACGTCGACATGCTCAAGGACGCCTGGAAGCTGCTGCCCGAGGTCCAGGACGGTGTGGTCGGCGGCCCGTCCAGAGCTGACCAGTGGCCCGTCCAGACGGAGAACGGCGAGAGACGGGTTCTGGAAGTGTCCCGTGACTACAAGGTCAAGTTTGCTGAGGGCACCGTGGCCTCTGGATCTGGAGTATGGTTGCAAGGCTGCTGCGAAGGCACCCACGGTGTAAGTTCATCCTTGATCCGGTCCAAGTCAGCCTATCATTACTAACACCTCCCCAGTTGAGCGATACCCTGCTGTCGGTTCTTTCGACGCGATCTGGCGAGATGGTTGACGCGATCTTTGGAAAGTCTGCATAGGCAAGCGATGAGTGGACGTCGAGACACTGGGAGTTATCTCTTCCCCCCTCTTCCTTTTCCGTCTCCGTTTTTGGTTTTCTGCTTCCTTTCTTCTGTTACGTTAAATAAAAAGAGCATGGCATGGGGATTTCATGAGAAGTGCATTGAAGAACGAGGGAGGTGATTCTGCTTTTTTTTTTCCTCTTCTGTAGATATTTTGACAGCAGCCGGGATCAACAAGTCGAGGTGATTTCGAGAATTTCATACAGCATTCGATTCAACAGCGGGATCTCGTGTCCTTTTTGTACTGTGATTTTCGCTGATGGCAATCACGCCAGCAGGTCGCGATCGCCCTCTCTTTTGCTATCTATGCTATCAGTGACTTATGCTATCGCACTTTCCCATCGATCCATTCCGTGTCCGCGCACACAGGATGCTCCATCTGAGGAGCAGGAAGGAGCGATGAGGGGGTCTGGGAAGGAAGGCAAGGAGAGGGGACTTTTGATCCTTGAATTAATTACATAATGGGTAGCCCACGACGTCTGTGCTGAAGACCGCGACCTCTCTTCTTCTGAGGTGACCGAGTCAAATACGTGAACTCGGATTCACTTTTCCTCCTCCTTTGTTCTTTTGATGGTCTTTGTTGCAAGATTATTCACATCTCCCTCTCTCTGGTGCTCAAGACCAAGTCTATCACACTGCTGCTACCACCACTCTCATCACTTGACTAGTTCAAATGGCAGAAACCTCCGCAATTGATCAACAACTTTTCCTTGGCTCACATGCTGCCGATCTATCTGCCCATTACTTGATAATAGTTTGTCACATGTTCGGCATTATTTGTTATGCTAAGATCCATGACCAAGGAGGAAAGTCGATTGCTAGGAGTTGTGTGCAGGCATGTGTGTGTGTGTACTGCTTGAATGTGCTCCGTTACCCCGAGACTCGAGTCGTGTAAGTGTGACTGTGTGAGTGAGTGCGTGTGTGCGTGTGTGTGTGTGTGTGTGCCCGTGTGGTGCGTGTGTAACACCGATTGCGGACCTAGGTACCCCTAGCACAGAACGTAAGCACTTGAAAGTGCCCTGGAACTGCCGCACTTGGCTGGGCGTGGAGGGCACTGAAACCCAGTGAACTCCCACTGTGCTGAACCCGAGCCTGCAGCCTGAAGACAAAAAAGAAAGAGCCGCCCACGCCGCCTAAAGCGCCTGAGAGGATTGGGGGGCTTTGAGGCGGATTTCTCAGCTTCCATGGTGGCCTAATCATGACGCAATCGAAATTATCCAATGTGAAATGGGCGGTCGACCACTGAAAATCGACGAGAACCTCATGATGACCATTCCCTCGACGCTCATAAGCCGCTCAGCTCTCGACCGTGGTCTCGTTATCAGCCTTGTCGTCTGGAGCCACGGTCTGTGACCCCCAAAATAGCAAGAGACGAGGAGGAGGCAGGCGAGACTAGGGGCAGGAAACAAATCAGAGCGCTGGCATTTCCAATCAGGGGGGGGTCAACCGCCACGGAATTACCACCCTCCCTCGACTCCACGACGTGAAGATATCCCGCACTAGCGATGACCGCGCGGCTGCTACTATGCCCACACCATACCAGATCACGAGGCACGAGGCCAATCGGTCCTTCGCTTGGCACTACCCAGCGTCCGTGGTGCCCAACTTGCAAGGCGGTGCTGCTGACCTGGGATCATGGCCTACGACGACGACAATAGTGGGCGCATCGGATCACGGACTGGGCCGACCTACCGCCCACGAGTGGGACAGGTGAGCCTCGCTCAGTTTCGCCTCCGTTTTCCAACAGTCACGGTTACAGTCACGGCTCCATCCCCCAGTCCAAGGCCCACTCACAGATCCCAGTGAATTCCATTGTATTTCGACTTACATACTTGCCTTGACGTCCATCCGCAGTCCGTCACCTTTCTGCCGTGATATCGATGGCTGTACCTGCACGCGAAGCCAAAACCCTCTCAGTGCCCTTCTCCCCTTGGGCGCTCGCTGAGGTATCAGACTTGTCAGCCTCCCACCCACAAGTCTACACCTCCTGCCATAGATCACCAACCCAACAAGACTTCACCGCCAAGCCGAAGAGATGACATGCTCATCTTCGTCATCAACGACACCCTCAGCACTCTCCATTCTCAACTCACACCCTCAGCGGCTCCCAGGGCCCTCCCTCCTCCACAAGCTTGTCAGGAGCAACCCGGCCCGTGATGCCTCTGCTGTCGACTACAAAGGCTCAGATGGGCCCCGCAGGGCCGTCTCCTACGCGGAGCTCCACAGCCGGGCAGAGAAGCTGGCGGCGAGGATATTGGCTGCCTCGTCCAGGAACCAAGGCCAAGGCCAAGGACAAGGCCAAGGACAAGGACAACAGCTCATCGTCCCGCTACTCCTACCTCAGTGCCCAGAGCTTTACGTCTCGCAGCTTGCTGTCCTAAAGGCCGGGGGGCTTTCTGCCCGTTGAACCTCAACGCCCCGCCAGAACGAGTGCGGTTTATATTCCGTGATGTGTCGGCCAGAGTTGTCATCACATCCAAGGCCCTTCGCCCCAAGATTGACGCCCTAGAGTCTCCTGTGGTGGTTGTGGTGGTAGATGATGAAGATGGTGGCCAGGATGCGAATGAACTGGGCAGCAAATCCTTGCAAGACAACGTCGGGCCGGACAGCGTCGCCTATGTCATGTATACTTCTGGGTCGACGGGAACACCGAAAGGCGTGGCAATCTCTCATGATGCTGCGACACAGGCACTCCTCGCCCACGACCGCCACATTCCTCACTTTTCGCGGTTTCTTCAGTTTGCCGCTCCTACCTTCGATGTCTCTGTCTTCGAGATATTCTTTCCCCTTATGCGGGGTGCCACCCTCGTGAGCTGCAACAGAGCAGACATGCTGAACGACCTCCCTGCTGTGCTGAGAGATTTGGATGTCGACGCCTGTGAATTAACCCCAACGGTGGCCGGCAGCTTACTCAGATACCGAGATAATGCTCCCAACCTTCGACTGCTCCTAACAATAGGCGAGATGTTGACAGAACCTGTCGTCAGAGAATTCGGAGGGGATGATGACAGGCCCAGTATTCTATGGGCCATGTACGGCCCAACAGAAGCGACGATACACTGCACTCTGCAGCCCTCCAGCAGATCTTCTTCCTCGCCAAATAATGTCGGCTTCCCTCTAGACACAGTGTCCGCCTTGATCCTGGAACCCCTGAAGGACGATGGCGGCTCCGGTGATTTCAAGGTGTTGCCGGTGGGCGAGATGGGAGAGTTGGCAGTTGGGGGCCACCAGACAGCACTATTTTATATCAACCGGCCGGAACAGACCTCTAGAGTCTTCATCGACACCCCTTACGGCCGCCTCTACAGGACAGGCGACAAGGCTCGTTTCAAGCAAGACGGAACCATCGAATGCTTCGGGCGCATCTCTGACGGTCAGGTCAAACTCCGTGGCCAGAGGATCGAACTCGGCGAGATAGAACAGGCGGTTCTCCGAACACCAGAATGTCACGGAGCATTCGCATCTGTTATAGACGGCATCATAGTCGTCTTTTGTGAGACGGACCATCAGAACGAGGACACCAGTGATCAAGTCTTGCAGCTTTGTTCTGAATGGCTTCCGGCGTTCATGATTCCTGGAGATATCGTCCTCATGAAGGCTTTCCCGAGACTTCCCTCGGGCAAGATTGATCGGAGCAAGCTGAAGTCTGGATATGTGGCGTCTAAAAGCGATGATGATGACGACTCTTCCGGCGATTTCCAGGATGATGTGGAGTATCGGCTTGCACGAACCATTCATGACGTCCTGGGAATTCGGCTTGGGTCAACCTCCACGCTGTCTGCAGCTGGTATTGACTCTCTTGCGGCGATCAAGCTAGCATCCCACCTTCGCTCAGCTGGCTTCTCTGTTAGCGCCATAGATGTCCTCAGTTCCAGGACCCTTTCACGCCTGCAGTCAGTGGTTCGCCGCCAACCACGAACCCCTGCGCCTGCCGCGAAGTTGGCGAACCAAGACGTGGTCCAGGATCTGGAGCTGGTCTCCAGAGTCGCCTCGAGCCTGGGAGTCAACATTGACGCCATCGAGGCCGTGGGGCCATGTGCGCCTATGCAGGTCTCCATGCTTGCCGAGACGCTGAGCAACTCGAACGCATATTGCAATTGGATCGAATTGCAGCTTCCTGCCACCCCCTCTCTCGAAACGATAGTGTCGTGGTTCCAAGACCTGGCACGGTGCAACGAAGCACTACGGACTGGCTTCGTCATGCTTGACGGCGAGTTCAGACAAGTCATTTGGAAAACCCTAGACCCAAGCCTGATAAGAACCGTGGAGAGTCTCAGCCCCCAGTATCAACTGGCCGAAGAAGACTTGGTCAAGCCTTTTACAGTCCAAATCCTAGCAAAACAGCCATCCGAACACATCAGCGTCCTGCTGCAGGCCCACCATGTCATCTACGATGGCTGGTCCCTTGACATCCTCCTCTCTGACCTTAATCTCCTTGCACGGGGTGACCAGATCACAAAGCGGCCGCCGTTTCGCCTTGTCTCAAATTACTACGACTCATCCGACTTTTCTCGTCACGCTGACATTTCGCGAAGCTACTGGGCGGAGCACTTGTTGGGGCATCAGCCCAGCTCGATGCCTCAGCTGCTGGCTCAGAAGGTTAATGATCAACCAATCGCATCGGCTCAATGCACATTGGGTGTTGGCATCTCGGAAGTCTTGGACGTCTCATCTCTCCTGGACGTCAGTCCTCAAGTCTTCTTCCAGGCATCTCTGCTGTGGCTCTGGGGCTCCCTCCTCGGGAGTGACGATGTCGTGATCGGCAATGTCACGTCAGGCCGGACCATCCCCATCGATGGCATTGAGGAGATTGTGGGTCCTTGTCTGACCTCTGTTCCTCTGAGAGCCAAGATGGGACAGGTTCGAACGATCAAGGAGCTGCTTCAAAGCATTCATGCCACGAACAGGGAAAGCCTTGCTCACTCCAGTCTACCGCTTGTCGATATCAAGAAGGCCGTCGGCTTTGCCTCAGGCCAGCCTCTATATGATACGCTCTTCGTCTACCAAGAGTCCATCCCAAGTCGGTCATTGCGAAATAATCCTCGCGAGGTGCGACAGATCTCTCATGAGGACTATCTGGAGACCAAGCTCCTCGTAGAAGCTGAGCCGACGGGACAAGGTTTCGAGCTACGGTTGACCTACCATGCCGATATTTTCCATCACGACCACATCCAGGTATTGCTGAGACAATTCGAGTGCATCCTCGCACACGTTGTCAGGCATGTGACTCTGCACATAGACACTATTCCGGCATGCTTTGCTGATGATCTTCTGTCAAAGTTCAATCAAGGACCCAAGACCCTGAAAGGGTGCTCTGACATTGCAGGTCTCTTTGAGTTCGCAGTTTCCGAGCAGCCAGACAAGGACGCGATCTGCTTCGCCGAATCAATCGGTGATGATTTGGTTGACCTGAGGAAGATCTCATACAAAGAGCTGAACAGTCTGGCGAACAGGATTGCGCGGCACCTCGTGGCTTCAGGCGCGGTTCAAGGCCGAGCGATAGCAATTATCATGGAGAAGTCCATCATGCTGTACGCTGGGATTTTGGCTATCCTCAAGGTGGGCTGCGCGTACCTACCTCTCCTCCCCAGCACGCCCAAAGCGCGGATCCACACAATCTTCAGTCAGGCCAAGATTCGACTCTGTGTCTCGGACCATATATCTGAGTGCGACTTGCCAGAACTTGACCATTGCCAGTTCGTCAATCTCGAGAACTCGAGGCTTCATGAATACAGCCATGAGAATCTCGGGACTGTAGTGGATGCATCACAAGTAGCCAACATCATATACACCTCGGGCAGCACTGGCGTCCCGAAAGGTGTTTGCGTCACCCAGCTAAATATCTGCAGCAACCTCGATGTCCTCTCGCGGATTTACCCCGTCAATTCGAACTCTCGCATGCTTCAGATTTGCTCTCAGGCATTCGATGTCTCCGTCTTCGAGATCCTGTTCGCCCTCACCCGGGGGATGTGCCTTTGCGCCGGCACTAATGACACGCTGTTTGCAGATTTGGAGAAATCGATCAATGTCATGGCTGTAACGCATCTCAGCATGACGCCCACTGTGGCATCTCTTGTCAATCCTGTTAACGTTCCCAGCGTGGAGTTTCTGGTCACCTCAGGCGAGCCCATGACCGCAGAGGTAGCCAAGAAGTGGGTTGGCAAGCTCTATCAAGGCTATGGGCCCTCAGAGACGACCAATATCTGTTCTGTCAAGAAAATGTCTCGGGAAGATCACATCCGCCACCTCGGACATGTCTTTGAAAATACTTCTGTCTTCGTGCTGGCCCCGAGCAGTGAGGACATCGTGCCTATCGGCTGTGTTGGCGAGCTCTGCTTTGGTGGGGACCAAGTCGTGGCCGGCTACCTCAACCTTCCCGGCGTTACACGTGAAAAGTTCATCAGTCACCCAAAACTCGGTCGTATTTACAGATCTGGTGATATGGGCCGGATGTTAGCGGATGGGTCGCTGCTGATCGTTGGGCGGATCGACGACCAGATCAAGTTGCGTGGGCAACGCATCGAGTTGGGCGAAATTAACAACGTTGTGGCGACATCCAGCGAGGTGTCCAACTGTGTCACACTGGTCGTCAACCTGGGCGACGATAGCGCGCAGCAGCTAGCCTGCTTCTGCGTCTTGAGATCCACCGAGACCGGCAATTTCCATCTTCTAGCCATAGGACAGAAGTTGGCGGAGAGGAGCAGTGCTATCTTCCATCACCTACGGTCTCGCTTGCCGGGTTACATGGTGCCATCATACCTCATCCCCATATCCAGCATTCCCATGACTTCTTCTGGCAAGGTCGACAAGGCCAAGTTGAGAACAATCTTCAGCAACCTTAGCCCCAGAGAACTTGAGGCTCTCAGCAGCGCCAGTGCTGACTCTGCGGCGGCACACGGCGAATGGACTGAGGAAGACCGCAAGATCGCCGCAGTGGTGTCTGATGTCCTCAAAGTCCACCTGCAGGACGTCCAGCGATGGACTCCTCTTACTAGTTTGGGCATGGACTCGATCTCGGCGATTGCTGTAGCTAAAGGTCTGCAGAGATCGTTCTCCCGGAGACTACCAATCTCAGTGATCCTGCAGAGTACCTCGGTGGCAAAGCTGGCTAGCCTACTCCGCGAAGAAGGGTGGACAGAGGCCGTCACAGATGGCCAGCATCTTGATGTCTTCCAGCCGGACTTTGTCGAGCATATCAAGCACAAGCTGAGCCTCCTCGGACACAGAGCCGAGGCTGTTCTTCCTTGCACACCGCTGCAGGAGGCGATGCTAGCTTCCTCTGTCGGCGGGGACTCATACCTCAACAAGATGCTGTTCCGTCTTAACGTCGATCCAGACATCATGAAGCAGTACTGGTCAGCCATGTTCCGAAGGCACGGTATCTTACGCACATGCTTCTTCAGCACAAATGACCGAGAACATGTCGTTGCGCAGTGCATACTTGAGGAGTATGAGCCAGGGTGGATGAGTCTCGACGCATCAGACAAGTCCCTTGACGACGCCATTTGCAAGCATGTTGACGCGGTCACTACCGCTATCGACTCGTGCGCACCGCCAGTCTCAATGGCCGTCATACGGAGAGACGGGGACCAATATCTGTCCTTTGTCTGCCATCACGCCATGTATGATGGTGTTGCGATATCTCGGCTCCTGGAAGAGATTGAACTCGTTGCCTCTGGTGCCGAGCTCGAGCCGCCTCCACCATACGAGTCATTCTTGCTGGACATGCTGGCTTTGCCAAAAGATACAGATCATTTCTGGCTGCAGCATCTAAAGGATTCCAGTTTGAAACCTCTGCCTCGAGCTTCTGAGCCAGGAAATGGTCGCGCCCACCTGACTCGTTCCCTCGATACCCCCCTCTCTAGCATCGAGGCCAGCCTGAAGGCATTGAATGCATCCATGCTTGTCCTCCTACAAGCCTCTTGGAGCAGCGTTTTGCGCGTCATGATGCAGTCCGATGATGTCTGCTTCGGCAACGTGGTTAACGGCCGGACCACCACAGTCGACAGAGTCGAGCAGCTTGTTGCTCCCTGTTTCAACACTATACCTACGCGCATCGATCTTCAAGAGAGGCCACGGAACGTAGATGTTCTGAGGTTCTTCCAGACGCTTGGCCCAGAGGTCCTTGGTTATCAATTTACACCGCTCAGGCGTATCCAGGCTCTTGTCTCCACGGATGGAGCACGGTTGTTCGATACCTTGCTGTTGCTACAACAACCTCCCCAGCCTCTGGATGCGCACCTGTGGACCTTGGTGAGGGATGATGGTGAGATGGATTTTCCACTAGTATGTGAGGTCATTCCAGACCCTGGTCAAGATCAGCTGAGCGTGAAGCTTCATTTTGATCGGTAAGTCAAGTAATGATCCTATCATTTATCTACAGCAATACTAACGAAGTCGACAGCGCACATATTTCCGATACATATACATCGTTGATTCACGATACCCTCTTCTACGTAATATCGAATATTCTTGCATACCCATCTTCGCACGTCGTTTCGGAGAAGTCAATCCCTCTGGTTCTCCAAGAGAAGCTTGACGCGCTCAACCTGCTTCGGCCAACCAATGCCACTGGAAACCCCTCACTCCAGGTCGACACAAATGAGAGCTGGTCTGATCCTGAGAAGACCATTCGCTCTGTCTTTTCTGACATCTCAAATGTCGTAACGAACAAGATCAGCCGGCATACGACCATATACAGGCTAGGACTTGACAGCATCAATGCGGTCCAGGTTGCCGCCATGCTTCGGAAAGAAGGCTTCCCTTCAGTCACCGCGACAGACATCCTGGAGAACCCGACATGCTCGAAGCTTGCTCTCAAGTTGAGGGACACCTCACCCAAGTTTCATACGAATCCGCCGACATATGACCTGGCCAGCTTTCAACAGGTGACCAAGACCTTGCTGCAGGGCAGTGTGCCGGAAGCGGCCGTTGTCGAGGCATACCTGCCTTGCACGCCTCTACAGATGGGTCTGCTGACGGAATTCATAAATTCCAAAGGCAGAGACTACCTCAATTTCATCAGCTACGAACTGAAATCTGGGGTGACAGCACACGAAGTTAGTCATGCCTGGGGGCAAGCTGCTAAAGCCCTCGGCATCCTCCGCACAGGGTTCACGGCTATCGACCACGAGGACGCGTCATACGCCATGCTGCAGTATAATTTCGAGGAAGACTCTGTCCCCGTTCAAGTCTGGAGCGGTGCTGATAGTTTCGATCTGCTAGCCTGGCGAAAGGCCGCCGCGCTGGCTATTTCCAGTGATTTACGTCGACCTCCTTGGCGGGTGGTACTCATTGATGGCAGCTCGGGCGTCGTTGAGATGCATCTTGCCATACACCATGTCCTCTACGATGCCCGTTCTTTACAGGTTATCCTGTCTGTTCTGAGCAAAGCCCTGAAAGGGGCGACTCTGCACAGCGAGACGGACCTCGGCACCGTGGTGCAAGACATCATCACGCACACCCGGGATTGCAAACAGACAGCCCAGGCCTTTTGGCAGGCTCATGCTCCCAAGGCTGTTATCAACAAGTTCCCTGTCATGACTCCTCTGCGGGAAAACCAGCGCGATATTGTTGTCGAGTCAAGAAAAGCATCTATTTCGTTCCCGGCACTCGAAGAGGCTGCGAGAGACGCTGGCTTTACCATCCAAGCAATGGCGGAGGCGGCGTGGTCAAGGATCCTCTCGTCTTACCTAGGAGAGCCGGCTGTTGTCTTCGGAACCATTCTGTCGGGCCGGGATCTGGAAACGACACGCAATGCAGTATTTCCTTGCATCACGACGCTACCAGTCATCGCACAGAACGATTCTTCCAACCGCAAGCTCGTTGAGACAATGATGAATTACAATGTTGGGCTCCAGCGGCACCAGTGGACTCCGCTCACAGACATTCAACGCTGGTTGGGCCATCGCAACACCAAATTGTTTGATACACTAATAGTGTATCAGAGACTTGAGCCTGGTGGTGAGGAGCGAAGCATGCCATGGCAAGTTGTTGATGAGTCGGCCAGTGTTGACTACCCTGTCTCCCTTGAAATCGAGCCTCGGCAAGATTCAGCAGTTGAGCTCCGGCTCACGTTCTTCAGCGACATCTTGCCACGTGAGCAGGCAGAAATACTGCTGCAGCAGTTCGATGCTGTATTTTGCGACCTGGCACACAATGCGGACGGCAATGAAGATGACCTTCTTCAAGCTCGCAAGGAGCTATTTGCGGTTCTTCCAGCAGAGGAGCCAGAATTGAAGTCAGAGAATATCAGACTTCTCCATGAATTTGTGGAGGCCAGCGCGCAACAGCAGCCGGGCAAGACAGCGCTCGAATTTGTTTCAAAATTCGGAGACAGCCAGCCCATCTCGACAAAGTTCTCCTACCAGACTTTGAACGAGAACGGCAACAAGGTGGCGAACATGCTTGCTCCTCACGTCACCCCTGGTGGTATCGTGGCTGTCTGTTTTGACAAATGCCCTGAGGCACACTTTGCTATGCTGGGCATCTTGAAATCTGGATGCGCACTGCTTGCGTTAGATCCAAGCGCACCATCGTCCCGAAAAGAATTCATCCTGCAGGACTCGGGCGCAGGCGTTCTCCTGACAGACAAGCTGAGAAGCGCTGATCTGGATTTTCAGGTCTCGGTGCCCATTGTCGTGGTGGACGACGTAAATCTGCAGACAGCAAGCCCTGTCCTTCCTAAGCTCTCACGGCCGTTGACGCCACAGGACAGAAGCTACTGCCTCTACACCTCGGGAACCACAGGGACGCCCAAGGGGTGCGAGATCACGCACGAGAATGCAGTACAGGCCATGCTTGCCTTCCAGAAGCTATTTGAGGGCCACTGGGACCAGGACTCCAAATGGCTGCAGTTTGCATCCTATCACTTTGATGTCTCCGTGTTGGAGCAGTACTGGACATGGTCCGTCGGCATAACTCTTGTCGCTGCGCCACGAGATGTCATTCTCGAGGATCTTGCTGGCACAATCTCCCGTCTGGCTATCACTCACATCGATCTCACACCCAGTTTGGCACGTCTCATCCACCCAGATGAGGTTCCCAGCCTCTGTAGAGGCGTCTTTATCACTGGTGGGGAGCAGCTGAAGCAGGAAATCTTGGACGCATGGGGCCCGAAGCGCGTGATTCACAACTTCTACGGGCCAACTGAGGCCACCATCGGCGTGACTTCCTTCCCCTGCGTGCCGGCCAATGGAAGGTCTTCCAATATTGGGAGACAGTTCGCCAACGTTGGCTCGTATGTCCTGCGTCCCGGTACAGATGTTCCGGTTCTGAGAGGTGGCGTTGGTGAGCTCTGCATCTCGGGAAAGCTTGTTGGGAAGGGATATCTCAACAGGGTTGATCTCACTGCTGAGCGCTTCCCGACTCTAGATCCTTTTGACGAACGTGTCTACCGGACTGGCGATCTGGTCCGTGTTCTTCACGACGGCTGTTTCGACTTTCTCGGCCGAGCGGATGACCAGGTCAAGCTCCGTGGTCAGCGTCTTGAGATCGGCGAGATTAATCACTGCATCAAGTCTGGCGTGTCTGGGATTACCGACGTTGTTACTCTGGTAATCCGGAACGAGAAGCAGCAAAAGGATCTCCTCGTGTCCTTTGTGGTCACAGCAGCTGAGGATCAGAAATTCAAGGAGGACCTCAAGGTCATCAGCGGCGAGAAAGCAGCTGGCGTCGGTCAAGATGTCCAGCGGGCGTGCCGCGAGAAGCTTCCTGGATACATGATCCCTACATACGTGCTGCTGCTGCCCTTTATACCTCTGTCGCCGAACAACAAGGCGGAGGTGAAGGAGCTGCGAGCGGTTTTCGACAGACTATCTCCCGAGCAACTGGTGACGCCCTCAGCGTCCTCAAGCAGCACTCGTCTTGATGCTCTAGGCAAGCGAGTCTGCAGCGCACTGGGTAGAATTTCGACTGGGGTCGCGCAAGACAGTCTCTCACCCACCACAAACATCTTTGAGCTGGGTGTGGACTCCATAAACGTCATGAGACTGGTGAGGGCACTGAAGCGGGAGGGCATCAAACACGTCACCCCATCCGTCGTGTTGAGAAATCCGACAATTGCCGATCTCGTCCAGGCCCTCCGATCTATGCAGCAGCAATCAGCCGAATTCCATAGCAGCGATGCTCTCGAGGCAAGGCAAGCAGTCGAGGCCTGCCAGCACCGCCATAGGGGCGCCGTATGCCGAACTTTAGGAATCAGCCCGGACCAGATTGAATACCTTGCGCCATGCTCGGCACTACAACAAGGCATGATCTCGCGATCTAGAACCGAGGGCAAGAGCGGTGCTTACTTCAATACATTCCGGTTCGCGCTGGCGGAGGGGGGTTTCGTTGTCGAGGCTCCGCAAGGCCTGGGAACAGCTCATTTCTCGCAACGCGGTACTGCGAACTCGGTTCGTATCTTCGATAGAAGGCTACGTGCAAGTGGCGGTGAAAGAGGCCCAGCTGCCTTGGGTCGAGATCCAGCTGCAGGCGAATGATAGTATAGAAGCCCTATTGGACGATCGTCACCTATCTTGGGTGAAGAGCAACAACGGCCAGAATATTGAGTCGCCGTTAGAGTTCTTGATCGTACATCACGGCGAGGCACAAACGATGATGGTCGCTCACGTCTTCCACGCGATTTACGACGCGAACAGCTTCGACGTCATGCTCAACGAGGCAGCCAGACTGTACAGAGACCAAGAAAGCCCAGTCCAGCCACCAACTTTCTTCGAGGCTCTGCTACACGGGCCACTCAAGAATCATTCGTACTCTAGAGACTTCTGGGCTGACCACCTGCGCGATGTCAACCTGAGTCCCTTGCCACAGCAATCAGAGACACCAAATCAGCATCAAGACCTCAGTGTCTCGCGTCAAATTCCTTTCGACTCCCTCGAGAGCGTCCGAATAAAGTTGGGCGTCACGCAACAAGCTGTTATCCAAGCACTGTGGGGTACTGCTCTGCAGATATTCTTCGGCGTGGAGGTCACTTTTGGCATCATTGTTTCTGGCCGATCCATCGATCTAGATAATGTGGGCATGACGATCGGTCCGCTCTTCAACACGATTCCCTATCTTCACCGGATTCCTTCAGGTCAGATCTGGTCGGCAGCCATTCGTCAGTGTCACCAATTCAACACCACGACCCTGCCGTTTCAGCATGTGCCCCTCCGAGACGTGCAAAAGTGGTGTTCCAAAGGCAAGTCGCTTTTTGACATCCTGTTCTCCTTCCAGCGAGCCTCGACTTCCGCAGTAGAGGCAGCTCAAGGACTGTGGAAGGAGGTCGTGTCAGATGTCAACCCTGACTATCCACTGGCCTTTGAGGCGACGTTGCTCCCTGACGCCTCTCTGCAGGTCCTGCTCGTAGCCTCGCGGGGAATTGCAGACGAAGTTGCACTCAAAAGGCTTCTTGATACCTTTGAGGACAGCGTACAAGCTGTGGTGGGCGATGTCAACAGCCCAGTGTCAGCAGTCGCGGGCGACATCCGTGCTACTCATAGCGTCATCCAAGACAACGAGAGTGGTGCTGCCAGCGGTGCTGCCCTCGATGCACCAGGAGAAAACCTCACGGAATTCGACTGGACGCCTCAGGCTGAAATCATCCGCAAAGAGATGGCGCTCCTTGCCGAGGTCGATATTTCGTCAGTCACTCCGCAGACGACCCTGTTAGAACTTGGACTCGACAGCATCGACACCATTAGACTCTCTGCAAGGCTGCGGAGGGCAGGCATCACCTTGAGCAACAGTGAGCTGGTCAAGGGACAGAGCATCACGCAGCTCCTGCTTACCGTGCGGGCCAAGGAGGTGGCAGTCAAAGCCGACGTTCATGACAGCGGCTACTGCTCGGACGTCGAGGACGCTTCGGCATCCCTCAGACGACATTTGGAAGAGAACGGCATAGACCTTGCTGCCGTACAAGAGGTCCTGCCGCCGACACCATTGCAGGATTCAATGGTGTCGGAGATGGTCCAGTCAGACTTCCAGCTGTACTTCAACCACGACGTGCTCGAGGTTCCGCCAGATGTCGACGTGGCCCGCCTTCAAAGTGCCTGGAAGACTGTCATCAGCAACTCGCCCATCCTGCGAACAGTCTTTATCGAGGTGGAAAGTCCAGCCTTTGAGTTTGCACACGCGCAGCTTGTCATGGGCAATAATTCTTCGTTTGAGTTCAATGAGGTCGAGATGGAGTCACTCGATGAAACGACTGGTGTAATGGATCAGGCGCGCGCAAGAGCTCGTGGTGGGTATGGATCATCGCATCTCCTGCAGCTCACGTTTGCCAGACTGAAGCAAGAGGGAAAGACGTACGTCGTCTTGTCCATCGCCCATGCGCTCTACGATGGCTGGTCACTGGGACTGTTGCATGAGGATGTCAAGGCCGCCTACAATGGCACTTATGCACCGCGCGAGGCGTATTCCGACTACCTGGGAAACATTGTCCTCCGCTCCTCTAAGAAAGACGCCTCGCTGTTCTGGTCTGACTACATCTCCGATGCCATGCCCACCAGGATTGACCCTTCTCGTTCCTCTGAACGAACAAGGAATCTAGAAGTCAAATTTCACCGGGCCGAAGCTTCGTCAAGCACCTCGGCCGCGACCCTCAAGGCCTTCTGCAGACGCCATGCGATTAGCCAGCAGGTCGTCGCGCAGGCGTGCTGGGCGGCTGTGCTCGCCACGTACTGTCAGCATTTAGACGTTGCCTTTGGCGTCGTGCTGTCTGGGAGGGACACGGAGGCTTCTGAGGCCATGTTGTTCCCGACCATGAACACGGTGCCCGTTAGAGCCGTCTGGCACGGGTCGGTGAATATCTTCCTACGCTATATGCAGGATAACATGAACAGTATCAACCAAGCGCCGCACTTTCCGTTGCGGAAAGTCCAGGCCATGGTCCAGAATAGGCAGGGCGGTAGTCTCTTCAACACCCTCTTCATCCTACAAAAGGGCTCTTCTGCTGTTAATCTGGATGAAGCAGCCAATAGCGAGCCGTTCGTCACGTCTCTAGGGGGATCATCTGCTGTGGAGTATCCTGTCTGTGTCGAGATGGAAGTCGAGGGCGAGAGGGTTGTGTGGCGGGCTGCCTGCGATGATGACTACTTGTCGTCGGACGAGACGAGACAAATCCTTGGAGACCTCGAGGGTGCGCTGAGGTTCTTGATCAACAGTACACCTGAAAGCGACATCTTGAGATTTGATGATGGCGGTATGGTCTCGATATGCGGGCTCCCCTCGTTCCGGCCAAAAGAGGCCGCGCCTTCGCTGTTAGACGACAACGTAGCCGAGCAAGATGGAGGTGATGATGATGATGTGTGGTCCGCAACGGAGGAGACTGTCAGGACTGTCCTCTCAGAAGTCTCTGGTGTCCAGAAAGCAACAGTCAGCAAGAACCACAGCATCTATCACCTCGGTCTTGACTCCATCAGTGCGATCAAGGCAAGCTCGATGCTGCGCAGGCGAGGTATTGCCATCAGCGTGAGGGATCTCATTCAGGCCACCTCCATCAGAGACATGGCTGCCAAGATTCCATCAGGCTCCTCCTCTGTACCCTCGCCAGGCCCAATCTCAACAACCGAAGACCCATCAAGTGAGATAAAGAAAGCAGTGGCAGGTCTCGGAGTGGACAAGCTTCTCCAGACAGCAGGCATAGATGCCGCCGACGTACAAGAAGTCATGCCAGCCACCGCCATGCAGACGCACATGCTCAGCATCTGGCAAAACACCCATGGGCTCGTCTTCTTCTCTGTCTTCCGCTATCGACTCTCGGGTATAAGGGACCGCCAGGTCATTGACCGGGCCTGGAAAGCGCTCGTCGAGCACCATCCGATCCTGCGCACCGTCTTTGTCGCCACTGCATCTCGAGATATCCCGTTTCTCCAGCTGGCGCTCCGGCCAGGCTCCGCAGTCGCGAATCCATTCTGGGCAGTCAGTGTGCAAGAACAAGGCCATGGCGGCGAAGGCAACTGGGCTTTTAGTCTCAAGCTGCATCATACGTTGTATGATGGAGTGAGTCTCCCGCTGCTCGTGGACCACTTCAGGAAGTTCCTCTTTGGCGACGTAGTAGCCATCAACGGCGATACCAAACAGGAATCTACCGCGTGGAAGAGGCTTATTGGCACAACACTCAGCAGGGAGGCAGTGGCCAGCCGAAAATCTTTCTGGCAGGAGTACTTTGAAGGAGCGCAGCAGCCCTTGCCACAGCTCAATCTGCAAGACAACGCCGACTCCTCCACGACAAGCGAACGCGTGATCCTCCTGCGACGTGCCGCCCTCGCCGGCACAGCCGAGCTCAAGACCCTCTGCTCGGACAACGGCATCAGCATACAAGCTCTGTTCCTCGCAGCATATGCCCAATCTCTAGCGTCAGTATCCGGCGACAGAGACGACGTCGTGTTCGGCGTGTACCTCGCCAATAGAGGTGTTAGCCAGACACTGCCGTACCCGACCCTCTGCCTCGTGCCTCTGCGCGTGCGTCTCACACCGCCTGAACGGGCCGCAGGAGGTGTGGTCAAAGTCGCAGCCAGGATCCAGCACGACCTCCACCGCATCTCGGCCGCGGAGAACGTCGCCGTGGGCCTGTGGGAGATCAAGAACTGGACTGGCGTGCAGGTTGACTCGTTCGTCAATTTCTTGACCCTTCCCGACGACGATGGCGCTGCTGCTCCTGCATCTCATGACGCTGTCCAGCTCGAGGAGGTTGGTTTCGACGAGGCTGCCGCGCTGGGGCAGAGGGATGTTGTCATGGATCCGGGTCGACTGCGGTGGCTTGAGACGAATGCCGTCAGGGATGCTTATCCCGTAAGTTCCTTTCCCATGCAGAGAGGGTCCAACTCTTTCTTGTCTGCCTCTGTGGCAAGCTAACAAAACGTCAGGACGCTGTGGATATTGAGGCTGCATTGCAGGCTGATGGGGCGATGGATATCGGGATATTTGGCTCTCGTGAGAAACTGGGCGATGCTGGTGCGGGTGCCCTGGTGGACTTGATTGTCGAGAATTTGCGCGTGTGATTTTTTGTTTGTCTTTCTCATCTTTGTTTGCTCTGTTTGGTTCTGTGCCTGTATACATGCGCATTCATATCATCCGTTATCTGCATTACTTTGGGTGGAATTTCTTCAGGACATATCGCGGGAACTCATTTCTAGATAGCAAGAATGTTTTTTTTTTCCCTTCTTTTTGAGATCATGATATCAATGTTTTTCGGGGTATCTTGTGTCTATGTGCGTAATATGTGCCGTGATCTTGCTACAGATGCTGTAAGCACCTGATGCCTACTTCTGCCGGATATTCTTTGGTTTGCGCTTCTTGAAGGCTACAACGGGGACCTCTGCGCCTCCTTGTGGCTCTTGTGCGTCATCCTCAGTCTTGACATTATGCACATCAGGCTTGCCATCAACGACTTCGGCCGAAACCTTCGCTGGTATCGAGACAGCCTCATCTGTTTGTTCCTGCTTGATAGGCGGCGGCAGATCCTCGCCAGCAGCCTCTTCTTGCTTCACACTCTCTCCAGGTGCTACCGGCTCGGCTTTTGCAGGCTCACCAATATTCTCCTCTTCCTTCTTGATGCCATCTACGCCTGTGCCTGCATCGCCGTCATCGTCCTTCTTCAGCTTGACCTCCAAGCCACCACTCAGCAGCACATCCAAGTCTCCCCCTGTAGCCCTCGGGTCCCGACCCCACCGCCTAGGTTTCTTAAACAGACCCTTGACAGCATCCTCCTCTTCCTTCTCCTCTTCTGTGCGGTCCCTCTTGCGCACGCCTCTTGCCCTCGCCTCGGGGCTGATATCTTGGTCGGGCTTCTCCTCGACCACGGTGGTAGATGTAACGGTCCAATCGCCGGCCATGGCCAGGTCGCCCCTGAGCTCTTGCGGTATGCTCACGCCCAGCAGGGCAAGCTGTTCCGCCTGCCTCTTTCTCTCCGACTCTGACAGCGATCCTGCTCCTCCTCCTGTTGCCGTTGCTGCTGCTGGACCGGCACGACTCGACTTCGCCGCACCAGCGCCAAAAGAGGATGAGGATGACGACGCCCCGCCGACGACACCATTCAGCCGCTCAATCTCGCGCCTCGCACGCTCCTTCTCGCGGTCCTCCTGCTCTTTGCCGCGGTGCAGCTCGCGAAGAGAGCGCTTGACGGCGCCCTGGTGCTTGGCGGTGGCCTCGTGGTTCTGGCGCTCGAGCTTGGTGTCACGGACGTAGGTGGCGCAGTGCTTGCACCAGTACCTTGGGGTGGACTTCCAGTGCTCTGCCATCTTTTTTTCTTTTTTCCCTTCTTTGCGAATCGGGAGATAGGGAGAAGCGTTTGGGTTGGGTGGGTCGAGAGAGAGGGAAAGGGAGGGGGTGGTTTCGCTTCTGGCACTTGAGCTCGACGAGGGAGGGAGGAGGGGGGGCCAAGGGAGGAAGCTGGCTTGCGCTTGTGCGGCCTGGGCAAGGGGGTTTCGGGGTGGACGAGAAAGTCACACGGTACGGCTGGGAAGCGGATTTGGTTGGGTTGTTCCTGCTATATCGTGGCCAGCCTTGAAGGGGCGAGAGGGAAGGAGGTACAGTGTGTAGGTGGTGGTGGGTGTGGTGATTGATGATGCCTTCCTTCTGTTTAAGAAATTTGGCGGCCGGCAAGGAAGGGTCGAGGTGCTAGCTACCCTGCCTGCCTGCCAGCCTGCCACGGCAGGTGCGTAGAGGGGAGGCGGGGCTGGGCCTCTTATGCTTTGTCATCCACAGGAGACGCGCCTTACCGCGTCCTGCAGCTCAGGTCGAGCCTCGGATTTACAGTAACAAGATGTTCAGTTCACCTTCTCGTCATGATCACCACCACCACCAACAACAACGCCTGCCTCCTCCATATCAAATCCTCAATACATACATGTCAAATTCACGGATTTGAACTGACTTGATTTCTTTTGCAGTATGCTTTATTTGCGTGGTCTAAAAGGCCTATGTACAGGGAACTTCCTCCTCGGAAGACTTCCCTCGAGTACTTTGCAGATTATGCCCACGACCGGTTTCCCGGCCTCGAATTCATTAATCCATTTTTGACCCATCCTCATCATCAAATGAAAAAGAGAAAGCCTTCCTCCCCATGTTCCACGAGCAGAGACCACCTCCAGGAGAAGGGAGTTTGCCCGCGGGGGTATTTTTCTTCATTCTCATCCATGAGTTGTGTCGTGTGTGTGCTCCTTGTGTCCCCCTCCCTCATCCCATTCCCTTTCCTTTCCTTGAGTCCCGTGCAAATTAACCCATATTCCTCACCTTCTCCTTCCTTCCGAGATGGAAAAAAGAAAAGCGGTGGGAATCAAACAGGGCGGACAAAAAAAAAAGGGAGAGAAGAAAAAAAAAGAAGAACGCAAAGTGATTTCCGTTTCCCATAGGTGCATTAGTTTGTGCTCATCGTGAAATCCACAATGGCTCGACAAAGTATCAACGAAACAGTCATGAAATGTGCCACGAAAAGAAAAGAAACAACAACAAGCATCCGCGTCGGCCGCACAACACCCTCCATTCCCATGGCATGTCACCCTGGCCCCGTCTCGAAATCATCAACTCCTTCTCATGCAGCCGCTGTTCAGAGGCTGCCCCCTTCTACAAACCTTTTCTCTCTGCCATCTCTCCAGTGGTGGTGTATTGGGCGACGATGAAGCGCAGGACAGATGAAGTGCAAGATGGTTTCGAAGGAAGCAGTCGAGGCTACCGGCATCCGCATTACAAGCCTCGCAAGATTAGACGTCGTGTTTTGTTGCCGTGTTGATTACAGAGAACCGACCAGGAAAAGAAGACAGCAAGAGCCGATGATCGAGGAGAAAGAAATGAGGAAAAGACGATTCGAAGGAAGTCTGGGTATCGCAACAAAAGTTCAAGAGGGTGTGTTTTAGGCTGAGTTGGTTGTGTTGTTGGCTGGTGTCCTGGGCGCGTTTACAGGAACGCGACAGCGCCGATCAGGCCGACCATCAGGGCAGCCATGGAGCCCATCTTGACAGTGCCGGCGGCCGCACCGCTGCTAGCGGGGGCAGAGGTGCCGGTCGAGGCCGAAGACGAGGTGGCGGAACCGCCAGTGGCCTTGCCCGAGACGGCAGAGGTGGCCAGGGTGCTGCCACCCGAAGCAGTAGCCGAGGCACCGCCGGTGGCAGAGGCACCAGTGGCAGAGGCGGCACCGGTGGTGGGCAGGGTCTCGCTGGGCAGGGTGACGCCCGAGGCCGAGGTCTCGGCGGGGGAGGTGGCAGCCTCGGTGGAGGTCGCGGCGACACTGCTCACGGTGGGCACGGAGGCGGCGGGCGTCACCTGGATCTGGCCGTCGGTGTACTGGGACACGGGCACCAGGGTGGAGGTCTCGGTGTTCTCAGGCACGCTGGTGATGCTGGCACAGGGAGTGGTGCCAACCTGGACTTGGCCTAGAGCGAAGGGGGGGAAGAGGTTGGGTGTGAGCACATGTCTTACATACCCCTGAGGGGCGGGATGGGCCAAGGTGGGGCTCTCTCGCGCGCCCTCTCCCGCCCCGAGATTGGAGGAGGAAAGAAGGCGGCGGCTCTCCCTCCAAAGGGAAGAAGAGGCGGGAAAGAAAAGAAGGGGGGGGGAAACTTACCATCAGAGATCTGAGAAACCTGGCACAGAGGGACACCGGTGGTGGCGGTCTTGACCTGGGGCTGTCCGTCGGAGAGGGCGCTCACGATGGTGGTGGTGACGACCTGGGTGCCGACAACCTGGCCATCACCAGTCTCGGAGGCGGTACCGCCACAGGGCATGATGATGATCTCGACGGGGGAGCACTGGGCGGCCCAGTTGCGGTCGTACAGGTTGTAGAAGTCACCAGACTCGCACTCGTACCAGACGGCGGATCCGCCCAGGGCCAGCGAGCCGTTGCTGCACGAGGAGAAGCCGGCCGTGTAGATGGCGCCGGCCTGGGCAGGCTTGTCGAACTGGAACTGGTAGTTGCTGGCGATGTAGCCAGTGCGCTCCTGGGCGTCGGTCAGGACACCGCCCGACAGGCTGGCGACCAGAGTGCCAGAGCTGGAGCAGGAAGCGCGCTTCTATTGGTGTCATTGTCAGCCTGTCTGTCTGTCTGTCTGTCTCTGTCTCTCTGTGGGCTTCGGTTGAACGGTAAGAGGCAAGGGCCAAGGGGGGACAGGTTTTGGTGCGAGGTGCTCACTCGGAACGGGACGTCACCGCGTCACGCCCGAGGTGGTGGCATTTGCAAACAAAAGACGACGTGGCGTATGAAGATGGGAGGGGGGGATGCAGGTATGGCCGTCAAACAGCAACCAAGATTACTTTGTAACATGGAGGCTCTGTGATGCACGAGGAAAGGGGGGTGGGGGTGGGAAGGACGATTGCAGCTGTTCTCGGGTGTATCACCACAGCAAACTCGCCGTCGTCACCGCCAATGAAGGCAAGCAATGGCAGGAGGGGGGGGACAAGGATGAAGAGCAGCATTCACAAAGGCTGGTGAAGGGAAGAGGCAACAACTTACGGCGATGGGCTCAGAACGCTTCTGAGCACTCTCGACCTTGGCGACAGTGATCTCGAAGGTGCCATCGTAAGAGGCAGAGCAGCCGGCAGGAGCAGTGGCCTGGGGGGCAATGGCAGAGGTGACGCCCTGAGCCAGGGCAACACCAGCCATGCTGGCGAGGGCAACGATGGTGGTAACGGCCTTCATTGTGACGGTTGTCGTTGTTGTTATTGTCTGGCGGCTACGCGAGATTTGCTCTGTTGTTTTCTTGGGGCTGTTTGCTGTGCGCAAGTCTCAAGACGACAGTTGCAGATTAAGAAGGTGTAGCGATCGTAAAGATGAACGAACGGGCAGCCTGAGGAAGATGGGTTAGACGGTCAGATCAAGGAAGGATCAAACTGAGGCCAGAGGCTGTTGGTTCTCAAGAAGGTGTAGATGTGTGAAAGAGAGAAAGGTGGTGAAGAAGAAAGAGAGAGAGGGAGGGAGGGAGGAAAGGAAAGGAAAAGAAAAAAAAGATTTCGAGGGCCAGGACGTGTTGTTGAAGGTTGTGAAAACACCATCGAGGAGGGTTGATCATACCTAAGCGGGTCTCGATGACAAAGCGAGTGTCCGGGATCGAGGTTGTTGCTTGCGTGAGGGCTAGCAGCAGGGCAGGGGAAAAAAGGTCTCGACACCAAGCAGACAAGAGTTTCGACACAAGCAGAAGGAAATCACACAAGAAGAGGGGGGGGAGGGGGAAACTTCATGAGAGGAGGAGGTGGGCAAAGGAAGGGGGTTGAGCTTGATATACCGGGCCACCGAGGGGGTGGACAAGCTGGGACAAGACTAACACAGCACCTCCTCCCGCATTCCCTAGAATGGCATGGGGGGGGGGGGTAGGAGGAGGTTCATGGCAAATCACTAGCCTACAAGGGGAGGGGGTTACAGGATGAACAGACCAGCTCCCAGAAGCAATTGGTCAGGTTATGGCCTGAGTCAACACCCACAAAAAGGTGGTGGTGGTGGTGCTGGTGGTGCTCATAGTAGTCAGTCAAGGCAGCCTTTGTGCCGGGGGGTTGGACAAGAGAGAGACAAGAAACAGAGTATGCACATTCACACATTGCGATATGCACAGGGGGGCAGGGATCCAGGTTACACTGGGGCAAGAGAAGAGGATCACCGGTACTAAACACATAGTGTAAGTGATGGGGTAACAGTAGATCGCCACGGGGGGCCGGCAGCCCGCTCCTCTTCCCTCTTGTTCAAGGTCGCTGTGCGAGACTAAAGCAGGGGGCTGGTGATGGTGCCACCCTTGCTGCATGGGACAGCACATGTACCCTCTTAAGGGATGTACATCCAGACGTCCGTCCGTCCATCCGTCCCATCCAAGCCCGTCTTGCTGGCCTGGCCTGGCACGCGTCGTCCACACATATGCTCTTCGTTGTCACTTGCTTCTGTATGAGTCGTTACGGGATCATGTGGTGTTGTGATCGGGGCTCTGGGGTCACTGCAGGCTCAACAATCCATGGTACATAGTATGCCCTCTCCTCTTCCCTCTGAGCACAGGACCCGCTGGGGTATCAGAGCAGCTGTCACTGGACCGAATCCCACAATTACGCAAACAAGAGACAGGCCGTTGACTCCACAGGGACTTACTTGTACTTTGAGAACAGAACGTACACACACGCACACGCATGCTCCTCTCCTCAGCCCGACTACTCTGCCTTTCCGACTTGGCAGGGTCGCTGCATTCCGTTAGTCTCGGCCCTACAAGAAGAAAAAAAAGAGGAGCACTTTGAGGCAAGAAAGAGAGGATGGAAAGGACAAGAAGAAGAAGAAGAAAAAAAACCCCGAAAAAAGAATGGGGCGCTCTAAGAAGGACCGGAGAGCCGGCTTGCAACGGTGGGACACGCGGGCTGCGATGATGGGAGATCCCCGTCAAGGAAGAAATGCCTCTCTCTCAGTCTCTCGGGGTTTCTGACATTCTCCCTCTCTCTCTCTCTCTGTCTGTCTGTCTGTTATCTATCTTGGAACGACGGACTCAGGTCGGTCGGTCTTCTTACGCAACGGCCTGTATCTTGTCGGGTTGGGTCTGGGCCCCTCGTTCAGCCTCAACTAGGCCATGCGGCTAGCTGGAGCCGAGGTCGTGGTGGTGCGTGCGTGTGTCTCGATTCCAGACATGCTATGAATGCAAAAAGATTGAACCTTTTTGGTGGATAATAATAGTCCAGGTGAAGTTTTATCCTGCCGCCGGATGATGGTGTGTTGGTCCGCGTGGCACGAGGAGGCTCAGACACAACATGGTGCGGTGCGAGGTTCACGCTCGCTACTTGTGAGAGAGGAGAGAGAGGGGGAAAAAAAGGCAACGTCTCTAAAGGGCGGCACTACTTGCCGAATGGCGGCTGGGTGGTGCAACAACTAAAGCCGTGGGCCACAGTAGATGCAACTCTTGCTGCCAAGTACTGTCTGTGCTATGTGTCTTGTGGTGTTTGTTATTTTTTCTTTTTTTTTTTCTCTCTTTTTCTTCGCTGGCTCTGATCCTGCCGTGCATATGCGAGTCTAAGATTGGAGTCCTGAGTATCCCCTGAGTGACGGGAGAAGACTCGAACAAGTCACAACCCGTTGGGAATCCTGCCGAGACGGTGACACAACTACAGTACTCACTGATTAAGCGGTTGTGACGGAGTTTTTCGACACGGCCGTCGGCTAAGGAGAGGGAGAGAGAAGGTGGGCGCCGTGCCTGACTGGCCTGACTGGGGTGCTCAATCGACATCCCTTGGGAACGATGCGCCCTCATTACACGTACGGATTGCGTTGACCTGTCCCGTCTTTACTTGTCCGAAAACAGGAAAAAAAAATTACTTCATGTACGATTGATGATATGAGAAAGCTGACGAGACCTCGACGTTGACGCGGCTTGCCAACACATGAGCTGTTGTTGGTCACAATCAAGCCCCCTCCTCGAGGAGTAAGAGAAGATTCAAGGCACACACACATGCTAGGATCCTTGACCAGGCCGGATCAATGTACCCCTAGGCGGCGCGGTACATGTCTCGCTCGACCCACGGCACGGCTAGCCTGACTTGAACGAGCCAGGGGCCCAGACCAGGGCTTGCGCAGCTCCTTCCGCCTGTGTCTAACTGCACTTTGCACTGCACTGCAGCTCACATCACGCTAGGCATGTGGTGGACTTGCTCCTTCTCTTTCTGCTCCTTCCCGTCTTCTGACGAAGGGTTTGTGGCGCGGCAACGCACTTTTTTTTTTTTTTTTTTCTCTCTCGTTATGTCGGACAAGAATTCATGTACGTTGTCGTCGTCGTCGTCTGTCGTCAACAGCATACAAATCCCCAACGATCCTGTGACGTTGGGTCTCCTCTTTTTATGACGAACCTCGTCATCTTTACTCTATCAGGATATTTGTTCTGGTTGTTCAAAGAAAGAAAAAACACTCTTCTAGACTCCACCTGCGATTAGGCCGGATGTCAGCCCAGATTAATGACACGTCGGTACGGAAGTTTTCGAGCGGGCTGGGAGGGGGGAGCCACAAGGCCCAGCTTTTCTTTCTCCACGGTTCTTCTCACCACACAGACGGTCCGACAAAGTCCCAACCACCCCATAGTATCTGGCTGTTCACGCCGTGCCGTGATTGGCCAGGGCCAACCAACCAGCTTACGACTGCTCGACGCATGCACACACACATGCACACAACCTGCTCGACCCGCGCCGCGCATCGCATTGCGCTTGACTCGAAGATACTATAGTCCAGACGCAGCCCTTCGCTGGCGGTGGTGCCTTTTTCTTTTTTTAAATTCCCCCCTCGACTAGTTCAGGCGTTCTTTGTCAACAGCTTTCTTGCGCTCTTTTCTTTGTCTCCCAACTACTGCGTTTGGGTATCAGGCGAGGAGGGAGCCGCGCCGAGCAAGCGAACGGCACACCCGAGGTTGGCCCTCTGACTCTTTTCCCAACATCCATCCCTAGAAACGTTTGTGGTTTATGAGGTCATCGCGGAGACCACACTTCGATTCGGACTCCACTTGACTCCGGGATGTGGGCCATCAGGTCAGGGCATCACCCGTGGATCCTTCGAGAGCTCCACTTACTCGGTGGACTCGACGAGTGGGTTCCTTACTTTCTTGCTCCTGCTGCTCCTCCTCCCCCAGCCCCTCGTCCGTGATCCTCACTCACCCGGCTCGCCTAAAGCTTGTGACGACGGTACCGACAAGCTTATCGTCAGGCCAGGCCAGGCCAGGCCCCCCCCCCCTTCCCCTCTCTTGTGGTTGGCTTAGACTCAAAGACGGCACGCTGGCTCTGCGGCGGAGTGGTCGAGTGGCTGGGGCCACGGACTGGTATGGCCACGCCATGCACGCAGGACTTAGAAGTAAAGGCCGGCTCTAACCAAGTCGTCCACGTACATACACGCAAGAAGAAAGGAAGAGAAAAAGAGAGACACAATGGCCTGCCTACCCAGCCCGATGACACATCCTTGAGAAGAGAAGGAAAAAATGGCTCAGACGGGGAACAAGAACACGATAAACGATATTCTGATCAACACATACTAAGTACTGCTATGGTAAGTAGCACTGGACACAGTAGTGACAGCTAACAGAGTAACAGGATTCTACTATAGCACACACTACGGTATGCTATGGTCCACTCCTTGCGATCGCCGATCGGAGGGGGGCCACATACACCTGTCGGCAAACCTGCGGGACAAGTAGACCACGCCGCTTGGCAGGGGAAAAGAAAAAAAAGATCCTGGCAGATGTTGGATCTCGCTTCATTTTGCCCCCCGAGGATGGGAGAACTGGTCCAGAAAGAGGAACCGAACCAATCAATGGTGGTCACCAGGCCTGAGGGCGGCCATCCAGACAAAGGCAGCAGGTAAACCGGATATCGGACATGGACAATATGAGGTTGATGGTCTTTTCCACACATGGGATTCTCGCCTGTTTTTTTTTTTTTTTTTTTTTCGCTTGCCGATCTGCAACAGGACATTACCATGGTATGCATGCCATGGTAGGGCGAGAGGCGATATGATCCGGGATATACTTATGGGTGGGTAGAAGCCACTGGAGAAATATGTCCATCCATGGCTTTGCCAGGAAACCCGATGGACGACGTTCTCCGGGACAAGTCAGTAAGAAGATGCTGAAGAGAAAAAGAAAAAAGAAACAGAAGGGGGAAACAGGCTCAGACATGGCTTGCGTCCCACGACACCGCTCTATCCCCATGGATGTTCATGTGGGATCAACACTCTCGCCTGTCTGCATGCATGAGGCGTTTCTCGGGGTTGCACGGCAGCTGCCACGTCGAGTCCGTTACTATAACCGCCTGATACCACCCTCCCCGTTTCTGAGGCGACCAGGACATACATAGCATGGCATAGCAAGAAAGAACCATCCCGTCTACACTACGTAGGTGTGGTCACAGTCAGAGACTTTCCAAAAATCTGAGATTGGTCCGCCCAAGCGCCCTCCTCTTGCCTCCTCCCCGCCCTACTCTGGCAGGGGTTCATCGATCACATGAGAGAAAAGTAGAAGACCAAAATACATGGCACCAGTATGCGCAACCTCGGAGCAGACAAGGGTGCCTACACAAGTGGTGGCTGGATGTCTCTGATCAAGGCGTACTTTAACTATATTGCTTCTTTCACAGCCCAGGCAATTTGGGCCTGGGGGGGGGGCAGATTCGTTCATGTAAAAGCAGAGACATTAGCTACGCTTGCGCCTCGAGAATGGGTCTAATCAGACGAACAAACGAACAGCCATGTGTTGTCTCGAAGGAGGAAATTACCATTTCCTACCGCAAGACAATGGGAAAAAATTGTGCATGTAATAATTGATGATGCATTCTTTATTTTATTCTCTTTTATCCGGGGTGCCGCGCTCCACCACCTGCATACCGCCATATTGTAATTAGTGCTACAGTACCTTATTTTACCGTGGGCAAGGTGACTGCGGGAAGTCGAGCAGTGACCAAAATAAAGCCACATCTGGCAGGTTGGCATGGTGGCATGCTGAGCTGCCTTGGAAAGCTGAAACACGCCAGGCCGTGAGGTGTGGGGGAGGGGGGGGTGCACATTCAAGCCAAGAGCACGGACTGAAGCATTGTTGCTATT
Organism: Aurifilum marmelostoma; assembly: GCA_027559495.1. Classification (NCBI taxonomy): domain Eukaryota; kingdom Fungi; phylum Ascomycota; class Sordariomycetes; order Diaporthales; family Cryphonectriaceae; genus Aurifilum; species Aurifilum marmelostoma. The sequence continues at coordinate 341,632 of JAMXSV010000010.1, read as the reverse complement.
GTGTATGTATCTACTTACATGGGCCGGCCCCCCTTCTTGTTTAGAGGAGAGGGGAAATGGTCTGCAATGTGACCTGCCTTGTTAGGGTTGTCAAGTCCCATGAATATATTGGACGGGGGGGAAGGGGGAGCTTCGAGGAGGCGGGGACCACTCAGGGCAAGTCGCTTGACCGTTTCGCGCCCGTAGAAGTAAAGTTTCGGCTATGTGCCTACGATGATTTCTCCGTGTGCATGATCTTCTGGGGGGGGGGGGCACATGCCAGTTCCCGTTTCTGCAAGGGGCGCACTGCATTCTAGGTTGCATGATGCTGCTGCAGTGTAGCCATCACAACTGCTGCCACTGGTTTTTCTGACTACAGCCGACAAAGATCGAAACAAGAAGTCATAGCCAGTGTTGCCCAAGATAGCGAAGTCTTCGAGGTGTGCTTTTTTTTTTTTCTTATTCCAAGACCTTCTACGCGAACATTTTCTGGTTCGCGGCAGACAAGATCTACAGAATAAACACAGAAAGGTTGAAAAAAGGACATTGCGATGTGAATCAGGAGGGCCTTTTGGCCGTCCATCACGGACGCCACGCTTGTTCCACTTGCTCATCCACCAGTCTGCCCGCCGACCAGCCATCCAAAACATGGTCTCAGTCGTCTAATATTAAAAAAAAAATGAAAAGAGAAAAAAAAAGGAAGACGGTATGAGCAGGGGCTTCAAGAATCTCTCTTGGGAGACAACCAAATTTCATACACCTCGTGCGTGCTCGGCCGAACTCGGGCAGGGAGTTTGGGGGATGCGGGAGGCCGCGGCGGCAGGTTCGCGGATGGCTGGATGCCCAGCCTGTCTAATTAGCAGGTAAATTTTCTCCTGGGTGGAGGATGGTCTCGAATGAATCATTGAGAGACAATGTGCTGAGGGGAGACCTTTCGGAGATGCCTCCGTGTGTCTATGGGATTAATTAGTAGGGGTGAAGCACACGTGAATACCCGGCCTCATATGCCCGGAATAATAATGTGTGATTTTTATTCTATTTTGATTTTGTTCACCTTGGTAATTACCGTGACGAGAAGGTAATTACGAGACAGGTTTGCGTGCAAATGACCTGCCTGATTCCTGGTTCACCTGCAGAAGCGAGGCCCAGGCACGTACGTCGCGTGGAAGGACGCCCAAATTAATTGACCCAGCCGTGGCCAAAGGTCCGAGAGACACAAGAGCAACCTCGTTCGCCAGGAATAAATTATATCTCGGGCATGACGATATCGCGTGGCGTCCTGCATGGGCCGCCGAAAAGGTCCACGGGTTGGACAATAATTAGCACACTTGCGTACTTGACAGCTGTTTTCTTCTATATGTAATTATTCAGTGACACTCTGTAAAAGTTGACCTACCTGTTCCAAGCCAAGTCTTGGGAGCCAAAAAAAAAAAAATGACCAAGACATGCATGATGGGGGGGTAACAGTTGCGTCGCTTGACCGTCGCCAACGCCGCCGCTATTTTTAGCCAGCACGACCTGCAGTGACGGTGGCCTTGTAACTCGACAATATGTGGAAAAGAAGATAATATCGAGGTCGAAGCGAAGTTGTTCTCTTTGGACTGGTTGATTATGCATTGCGAGCCCAATAGACATAGAGACTACCTAGGTATGTGAAGGTGCACAAATGGCTTGAGTTGTAATAATCACCTTGATCCCACAGCCTCAGCAGTCTCGAACCACATCACACGCGCGCACACACGTGTCCATATACAACCAAACCCCACCTAACACTCCCCAGTGGCGCTGCTACCCACACAGGCAGAGCCAGTACAGGTGAAACCAAAAGTATCCTCGACCTCGCTGCACAGATACCCCGTGACGCCCGTCCCGTTCGACAGCCTGAGCGAGACGCCCTCGATGGTGATATCGTAGCACGGCTTGACGGCACTGCACTGCAGGCTCGCCACGTCGCCAGACCCGGTCGTCCCGGAGAGCCCGTCGACCGTGATGTCGTGGATCTGGACCTCGGAGTTGGTGCAGTTCGCGGGCGTGCCCCCGCCCGAGAAGGTGGTGCACTGGCTGATGGCCACCGCGGCGCCGCGGAGGGATGTTGCGTAGAGGGATGTCACGGTCATGTTGGAGACGTCTACGAAGAGTCAGGTTAGCAGATTGGGCTGCAGTGGTCGTTGGCACACGAGGAGGAGGGTGTTTGTTCGAGGGAGGGAGCATGATGGAACATGAGACGGACTGATGATGCTGCCCACTTTCACTTACCGGCGATGCCACCGCCGCCCCCGTTTGGTGGGTAGCCTACTTGCGTGCCAGTCCACGTTTTGAAGTAGAACTGTGCGCAGGTCGCTGATTCAGCAAGTCCAGTCGCACAAGCGTATTTGGTGGTTACGATCGGAACATGGTACTTACCGCATGAAGAGTGTCGTCATATGTAATGTTATTCACCGTGACGCCCTGAATAACCTCATAGACACCGTCATACTGGCCGATACTCCCGATGGCGATGCCCAGCCCATCGTAGAACTTTGAATTTGTGATGGTGATGTCGGTGCTGTTGCCTTTGAGCGAGATGCTGTCATCGCCGTTGTATACGGTCCAGTTGTCGAAGATGATGTTGGACGACCGGATCGTGTTTGCTCCGTCAGTATTTGCTGCAAGGTAAATATTCTGGTCAGCTCTGCCGCCCTTTTCAGTCCATGCCTTGGCACTTCTTGACCTCTTGTACGTACACGCTGATCCTGACGCTACCTTGTTGTTAACGTAGATGTTGTCGAGTGTTACATTGTGGGAGTAGATGATAGACATGGTCCTGATTGTGGCAAATTCCCTGGTCAGATTGAACGTGTCCCGGCCCCATCCAAGTCGCACTTTTGTTCGGAGTATGTGCGCTGGAACAGCCTCTCACTTACCACATCTGGCTCTGCAGGAAGTTCACGCCAGTCACCCGAGAATTGTTGAGACCGTTCAGTGTGAGAGCGTGCGGTCTGCCCGGGTAGTTGGACTTGTTCGACTGCTCGCCAATGTACGTGTACCAATACTGACCGTTTCCGTTGAGTGTGCCCACGCCGCCTCCGTTGATGGTGACGTTATTGCCACTCAGGATGAAGGCGGTGGACTGGTTCTGGTAGCCGACGTCGAGGGAGTTGTCCAGCCAGTAAGAGATGTTTGAGCTCCACTGGGTTTCTTGTGTCAGCTCTCTGGTCACTTCCTGAGGCAACTTTGGCTTGAGGGCCTGGCCTGTCCTGTGGACCATCGTGCACTCACAAGAAGTGTTCCGTCAATGTTGATCTGGGTGTTCTCGAGCCCACTTATGTCCATGACTGAGTTTATATGGTAGGTGGTGTTGGAGAACTCGATGATTCCGCCCTTTCCACACTTCTCAAAGGCTGAGATTATGGCTGGGGCATCATCAGTAGAGTTGGTGCCACTTGCTGGCACGACACATGTGGCTGCAGAGGCTCGTGATGCCTGAGTGGCAAGGAGAATCAGGGTAGTGAAAACGCATGGTGGGATTCTGAAGGAATTATGGACCGTGAGGCGGCCCATCTTGGCGTCAGGTTAGAGATGGAATCGAAGTGGGAACTGATTTATCCCTTCCGAGGGTGACGTGAGTACCTCGAAGAGAGATTTTCGAAAACATCCATTCCCTGGAAGAGCCGTGAGAGCGAGCCATCACTTGATGAAGTTTTATATCTCGCGGGGCCCAGTCCTGATCGGTATAATATCAGCCGAGAACTTGTTGTTGATCCGTGGTTTTGGCGTGGATGCTACACAGCCATCGTGAATATATGCCACGAATAACACCCATGAACGAGAGCATAATAGAGAGGTTGTATAAGGCCGCTTTCATGTGTACCGTTCTTGCTTGCAACTGCATCAGGTAGTTGCGGCTGCTCTCCTCCGGGCGAGGGGTAACTCGATAAGTTAGGGTACATAATTAGTTGTAGGTCTGTGTTGTAAGCGGACCATTTACAAGTGAAGCTAATGACCCGCAGATGGAAACAAAGTTTGGAGGGTTGCATGTACACAGTCATTCAATGTTCTCATCAAATTAGCCGTCTCCATTCCTTCTCACCTAGAGCAGTGTGGCTCCTAGGCGTGGACGTCCTCGTTGATTCTTTTCAACAACTTCGGCTGTGAAGGCAAGGGAATGAATGGTAGCCGGTCCTGTCTAGTACAATCCATACTGTTGTTCTCCAGTAATCTTGAGCTCTTGAAAGATACTGCTGCATAGTCTTTGCCTCCACGTCAGATACAAAAACGTACCAAGCAAAACAACATAGAGCTGGTGTGAAGGTGAGAGACAGGAAGATGCGCAATGAAATACCAGGCTTTCCCTGGCTTACATGACCCCTAACCCTAAAGAAGCTGATGGGTGCGAATGACATAACGCTGGTCCCTTCCTCCTCTTCTTGGTGGTGGCTGATAAGATAACACACAGAGAATGAGGGGCCCCCGCAATTTATTTTTTTGGGCGCGTCGAGTCCTGCAAAATTTCTGCCTTGCTGCCCGAAACTTTTTCTGACCTGTCACCCTGCTTTTTTCTTTTTCTTTTTGTCCTCGTCTTTTTCTCTCGTTGAGGTTGCGGAGGTCCCTCGTTCCTTGATACCCCCTTTTCCCTTGAGAAGACCAGCAACAGACGAAGCAAATATGGATCGTCAGAGACTGGTCGCACTGCTCCAAGAGAGCCAGATCCGTAAGTAAAACGAGGACCCGACATGGCCAGCACCATTCATTCGCGCCTCGTGATGATACCGCCACCTTTTTTCACCGTCACCTGCGCACAAACTCCTCGACAAGCAACCTCCTACTCCCCCCACCACCACATATGCGAGAACCAGCAACACATGCTAACTAGTACTTGTGCTGCTCTCCAGCCGACACGCAGAGGGTCAAGGCCGTGACTGCAGAGCTCCAGAAGAACTTCTACTCCAAGCCCGAGTCTCTGCTGCTCCTGATCGAGATCGTCTGCACCCACGATGATATCAACCTCCGTCAGCAGGCTGCTGTCCAGGCCGCCCGCCTGACCGTCAAATACTGGGAGAAGATACCCGTTGAGCAGAAGGGCAGCGTCCGCCAGCACCTGGTCGAGGCCTGCATGAAGGAACAGAACGCCAGGTGCCGTCACTCCGAGTCTCGTCTTATCGCGAGCATCGCGAACCTCGACCTCGACGATGACGCCTGGCCCGACCTGATTCCTTCCCTCTTCAACCTCGCCAACGGCGGTGATGTCTCCCACCGTGAGGTCGGGTCCTACATCATCTACGCCATCCTCGACGAGAACCCAACCCACTTCGCCGAGAAGGTCCGCGAGCTGCTGGCCCTCTTCTCCAGCACCATCAAGGACCCGCAGAGCCGAGACGTCAGGGTCAACACCGTCATGTCCATCGGTGCTGTGCTGATGCTGGTCGAGCCCGAGGAGGACGAGGCCGCCGTGGGCGCAGTGCAGCAGCTCGTCCCCAGCATGGTCGACGTGCTGAAGGATGCTGTCGAGAGCGGTGACGAGGAGCGGAGCAAGCAGTCCTTCGAGGTCTTCCAGCAGTTCCTCGCCTACGAGCCTGTCCTGCTGGCCCCTCACCTGCGCGACCTGATGGTCTTCATGGCCGAGCTTGCTGCCAACACCAATGCCGACGATGATGTCCGGTGCCAGGCTCTGGCCTTCCTGGCCCAGACCGTCCGCTACCGCCGCATGAAGGTCCAGGCCATGAAGGACATGGGCGCCCAGCTCACGCTCAAGAGCATGGAGATCCTCACCGAGATCGACGATGATGAGGACGAGGACGAGATCACCCCTGCGCGGGCCGCCCTGTCTCTCGTTGACCAGCTGGCCAGCGACCTGCCCCCTCGCCAGGTTGTCGTGCCTCTCCTGGACGCCCTGCCAAAGTTTGCCTCCTCAGAGAACACTGGATACCGCAAGTCCGGCGTCCTCGCCCTGGGCACGGTTGCCGAGGGCGCTCCTGACTTTGTGTCTACCCAGCTGAAGACCATCATGCCCATCGTCCTGCGCCTGCTGAACGACCCAGACTCTGGCGTCCGCCACACCGCGCTGATCGGCCTGACCCGCATCGCCGATGAGATGTCCGAGGAGCTCTCAGCCGACCGCGACGCGCTGGTCGAGGCCCTCCTCAAGAACATCCAGGCTGCCAGCGTCGAGACTGCTGATGCCTCGGCGGCCAAGAAGAACGTCGAGATCCTGCGGTGCGCCTGTGCCGCCCTGGATGCCCTTGCCACCGGCTTCGACTCAGATGTCATGCAGAAGTACGGTCCCGAGCTGATCTCTCCGGTCGGCACCCTGCTCAGCCACCCGGACTTCAAGGTCAAGAGCGCCGCCGCTGGTGCCCTCGGCGCCATCGCCTCGTCGATGGAGGAGTCCTTTGAGCCCTACTTCGAGAAGACCATGGCTGCCCTGGGTCCTTATGTGCACATCAAGGACAGCGAGGACGAGCTGGAGCTCCGCAGCGGGGTGTGTGACGCCATGGGCCACTTCGCCGCAGCCGTTGGTCCTCAGAAGTTCCAGCCCTATGTCATGGATCTTATGAAGGCCAGCGAGGAGGCGCTGAACCTCGGCAACCCTAGGCTGCGCGAGACCAGCTTCATCCTGTGGGCCTCCCTGGCCAAGGTCTACGGCAAGGAGTTCGCCCCCTTCATCGCGGGCGTCTTCAAGGGCCTGTTCGACAGCCTCGAGCTCGAGGAGGAGGAGCTCGTGCTCAACCTGTCCGAGGAGGAGCAGGCCATCATCGGCACCGGCGAGGAGATCATCCAGGGTGGCAAGAAGATCAAGGTCCGCCAGGCCGAGGAGGGCGAGGAGGCCATGGATGCGGATGACGACGAGGACGACGAGGACGAGTGGGCAGACTACGGTGTCACCCCCGAGGCCATGGAGAAGGAGGTCGCCATCGAGGTCCTCGGTGACGTTGTCACATACGCATGTGGCCTCCCCGAGATCAGCCAATACCTCCAGAAGGCCCTCGAGCAGATCACACCTCTTGTCGAGCACTCGTACGAGGGCTGCCGAAAGGCCGCCATCAGCACGCTCTGGCGGGCTTATGCCCGGGTTGCCGAGCTGATCGAGGAGCAGACCGGTGTGAAGTGGCAGGCTGGGTTCCCTCCCAAGCCGTCGCCTCCGGAGCTGGCCCAGCTCGGCGAGATCGTCGCCACTGCCACCCAGAAGCTGTGGCCTGACGAGACTGACCGGTATGTACACCTGATATTTTCATCCCCCCCCCCCCCCCCTCCTCTTATCCTCCTAGTGATGAGCACTACGCGTTATACCCAGCTCACTCAGACGCAAAATGCGGTTGCTGAGAACACGTAATTATCTACTCCTGAACGATTTGCATCATTTCCCTCCTGACAAATTTTCCATCTACTCTTTGGAGGAGTGGCTGCTGACCAATGAATGGTTTTCGATCAGTAATGTCGTTGCTGAGATCAACCGCAACGTCGCCGCAGTGCTCAAGACCACCGGCCCCGGTATCCTGGCCCAAGACAAGATGGTGGAGCAGACCATTACTGTCCTGACCACCCTGATCACGCGCTCTCACCCTAGCCAGCAGGATCTTGGTGACGAGGACGACGACCAGGATGTCGAGGGCACCTCGGAGTATGACTGGGTCGTGGTCGATACTGCCCTTGATGTTGTCATCGGCCTGGGAGCGGCTATGGGCCCGGCCTTTGCCGAGCTGTGGAAGATCTTTGAGAAGGCCGTGATGAAGTTCGGCTCCTCCCAGGAGAACCTCGAGCGCTCGACTGCGGTGGGCGTCCTTGCCGAGGTGTCTGCCTACATGGGCGCTGCCGTGACCCCCTACACGTCCAACATCCTCAAGCTGCTGCTCAAGCGTCTCACGGACCCCGACCCCGAGGTCAAGAGCAACGCTGCCTACGCGACGGGCCAGCTCATCTACAACTCTACCGACACCAACACCTACCTGCCCAGCTACACGGACATCCTGTCCAAGCTAGAGCCCATGCTGTCCATCGACCACGCGCGCCTCAAGGACAACGCGACTGGCTGTGTGTGCCGGATGATCATCGCCCACCCGGACCGCGTGCCCATCTCGGATGTCCTGCCTGTCCTCGTGGGACTCCTGCCCCTCAAGGCGGACTTTGAGGAGAACAGGCCTGTATACGAGTGCTTGTACAAGCTTTGTAAGTAAACCCTGTCCTGTGTATAGAAAGTCAGGATGCCATGAACTAATCCAGACGCGCTAGACGAGGCCAACGAGCCTACGGTACAGAGCCTGACCCCCAAGCTCATCGGCGTGTTCGAGAAGGTGCTCAGCCCGCCCGAGGACCAGCTGGAGGACGAGACGCGCCAGGTCGTGCAGCGCATCGTGCAGAGCCTGTTCAAGGCCAAGCCTGATCTGTTCCAGGGCCACGAGCAGGTGCTGAAGCTTGCCGGCGCCGCATGATCTCGAACGTCGTCGACCAACATCGCTTGAAGAAAGAGAAGGAGGAAGAAGAAAAAAAAAAAGGAGAGCGAGAGGACAGGCCCAAGCTCGAGCTCAAACGTGGGCTTCTTAATACTGATGACTGGATGATGAAATTGCGCAACTGATGTTTCTTTTTCCCTTTGTTTTACCCCTTCTGCCCTCTGGTTTTTCCCTAGCCATTAGACAGATATCAATGAATACCCCTTTCCTGCCCCTTGTATTCTGCCTCTCGAAGATGGATGATGCGCAGCTGGTTGTTTGGGACGACGTTGATATTGAGAGACTCAGAATGCCTCGACTCTGTAGTGGGACCCCCCCCCTCCCCTTCTCCCTTGTAAGCTGAGGATTGCCCCATCTTTTTTGCCACCAATCAAACACTCACGACTGTCACGGTTGGTTGCAACTTTGAACATGTATTTTTTTTTCTGGCTGAATACATGGGGTTCCTCTCACTAGTCATGCTTTTCTTCTTCCTTCTCCTCGATTGTCACATTTGGCCCAGGGCACGAACGGATAGAGAGATTCATCATGGCATCAACAATGGACGTGGACAATCATAGCAGAAACGACGGTGGAGAGCCTCCCGCAGCAGATTCCCACAGCAAGGGTCCTCTCGAGCAGGCACACAACAGCAACAATAACAGCGCCTCCCTCGCCAGACTTCCCCTCGACCTGCTCATCCAGATCACCTCCCTCCTGGCCCCCAGCGAGGTCTTCCGCCTCGCGCGCACCTGCCGCAACCTCCACACCTGCCTCCTCCGAGACCCCTGCGCGGCGGCCCTCATCGCCGGCGCCATCACCCGCCGGCGCTACCCCATCCTGGCGCGGTGCATGCGCCTCCCCGTCCTGGCCAGCACCCTCACCGCCGCCGAGAGAGCCGTGCTCTGCTCCGAGGACCGCCTGCGCGACGCCGAGATCTGCAGGCGGCCCTACTTCCACCACGTCACCCCGCCCAACCCCCACCTGGTCTGCACGTGCGCGACGTGCGTCCTGCGGTGGCACACGCTGTGCCTGGCCGTCGACTTTGCCCACTGGCAGGGCCCTCTGGACGCCGGCGCCGCGCTGCCCGTGATCCTGTGGGGCGAGACCCCGCTCTGGAACGTCAGCCTGCTCGGGGCCAACGTGGCGGTCGTGGGGAAGGCCGTGTTCCCCGACGCGCCGGGGACGGGGCCGGCCGCCCCGCTCTGGCACGCCGCCATCATGCAGGCGCACCTGTCGTCCACGATCAGGTCGGTGCAGCGGCACAGGGAGGGCGTGTTCCACAGCGAATACTACCTGACGCCCGAGGACCTGGCGGGCGGGACGGACGGGTTTCTGGCGAGAAAAGGCCCCGAGTCGAGGGACAAGGTCTTCCACAGGGACCAGTACAAGGTCCTCAACGTCTACGTGCCCACACGGAAATGGGTCGGCGGTGATGAGGAGGACGGCGGGCGGTGGGAGTACCAGCCGGCCGATCAGCACGAGAAGGACCTGGCGGAGATTGTGAGCTATGAGCGGTGGCGGGCGGAGCAGAAGACGGGCGGCGGCGAGATGGACACGGTGGTCAACGGGATTGAGCAGCGCATCGGTGCGCTGCGGAAGAAGTGGATGTCGGAGCTTCATGATGCCCGGGACGTGGCCGAGATGTGGCACCGCCAGCTACCGGGTTCCTGAGGCAGAAAATAGCAACATCGTCTGTTTTTCTCTCTCTCTGGTGTGGATCGGTTGATGGATTTGGTTCTGGAAAGGGCACTCCTGCAGTTGAAGGGAAATATGGGGTGGGGGGGGGGGGGACATGATGATGAGAACACGATATCCATGTTTTGAATTGGGGGGTTTACATTCTTGCCGCACCATTACTTATTTTATATATTCATTCTTATGTCCTTCCTTTAGCTGCAATCATTAATTAGATATCATTACTCTCAATATATTTGTGAATGGCTTGGAAACCAGAGAATTAACCGTCCATTATATGAATCTCAGTTAGGGAAACAATACTAATTATAGCCTCTCTTATAATCATCATATTTATATATATATTAATATTACTCTTTCAAACACATATAAAGGGGTATCTTCCCAAATGTCCCAACCAACTCCATCAATCATCATCATTCATTAAAACATACCAATAACAACACAAATCATCGACACCACCAACGTTCCTCCTCCTCACAGAACCCAGACATACCGCTGCGGCTCCAGCCCTTCCTTCTTCCCATGCTCCTCATCCCCCCCGATCATCCACAATCTCCACCCCGATCCTACTCTTCCCGCTCATGCCACTGATAAACCCATAGCCATACCGATGCCGCATGGACCTGACACTCCGGTCCCGGCCAGGCTTGTCCAGCACCGACACGCCCTCGAGCGAGTCCAGCAGCCACGAGTCGCAGACATAGTACATGGCGCCCGCGACGGTGCGCGGGTCGACGGGCATGTGCGGCCAGCGCACCAGGAAGGAGAGGGCCAGCGAGGTGCTCATGAGGGCCAGGATGGCGACGCTGAGCCAGGCGCAGACGACCTCGGTCAGGTAGGTCTCGACGGAGCTGTAGGGGACGTGGGAGAGCGTGACGGGGAGGCCGAACTCGGCGAGCAGGGTCACGAGGGAGAGGAAGGCCAGGTAGGGGTGGCGCTGGCGGTAGGCCGACCAGACGCCGTAGAAGGCGTTGGTGGGCGGGGAGAGGAGGATGGACTGTTGGGCTGGGAGGGCTTGGTCCCGGAGCTTGAGGTAGGGGGACATGATGGCGACGCCTTTTTGTGTTTGTTTGTGCGGTTAGTTTTCGGGTTCAAAAAAAAAAAAAAAAAAGGAAGAAAAGAGATAAAAAGCAGAAAAGAGGGGGGGGGGGGGGGGGCTGGACTCACATCGGAATACCGTCTCCATGCAGTAGCCGAGAATGACTCCCAGCGCGGTGAAAAGGAACTTGACCCCATAGCTCTGGCTGTCCATGAAGAGCTCGAATCCAGTATCGCCCGAGGTCTGCTCATAGTACACCACAATGATGAGGATAGACAGGAAGATGAAGAGCATGACACAGCGCCCCCACCACGTCAACAATAAAAAGGGCTGCTTGCTCTTGACCCTGCGCACATCGAATGTCTCGCCGTCGTCCTTTGCGTTGCTGTCAGCCTGCGCTGTGCTCTGTCCAGCGACAACAATCCCGTATCCAGTCGTCTTCAAGGGCGACTCCCAGGAGTTCCTCGCCTCGCCCAGCGCATACTGGTTCTGCTTGAGAACACCAAGCATCGCCGACTCCTTTCCAGCAGGCATCGTCCGCAGCGCCTTTCGCACGCCCGAGTCCAGACACAGGCTTGCCGTGCCGGCGATGCTCCACGGGTTCTGGGCCACGCCCGTCTTCCACTGCCTAACGGTCAACAGGAAGATCAGGACCAACAACAAGGCGATCATGGCGCCCATGAGCCCTTGCAGGACCCGCCCCGACACCACAGACGACCCGAGATTGCCGCGGCAGTACTCCTCGCAGGTGTCGATGGCCTCGTACACAGACACGGTCTCGGCGGCCAGAGGCGCGAGCAGGCCTGCGCCCAGCACGAGGAGATCCGAGATGGCCACGATGGGCTGCCCCGTCTTCAGGGCGCGGAGGAACGAGATGGCGCCCCACCAGGAATAGAAGCGCAGGAAGATGGAGCTCTCGGGCCGGGCGCCGTGGGTCTTGTCGGCGGTGGCCAGGGCGTGGAAGGGCTGCATCAGGCGGGCGTTGATGCTGATGAGCTTGATGGGGAAGGCAATGAGGACGGCGAGCACGGTGGGGAGGAACGCGCCTAGGATGTATTCCTGCATGGTGACGCCGTAGACGACGGCCTCGACCTCGGATGTCGAGCCTGCGCTGGAAGGGGTGGGGGACGGGGTGGAGGAGGTGCCATTGTTGCTGCCTGGCCTTGGGGCTGATGCAGGTGACGGTGATTGTGGGAGTTGAGAAGACGTGGTGGTGGCGGTGGTGGTACTGCTGTTGATGGTGATACTGTGCGTGTGATCTGGGCTCAGCACGGTGATGGTTGCGGTGTAGGATGAGGTTTCCGTGTGGCCTTGTGCATCGGTGCGTAATGTCTTGAGAACTCTGGTTTCAACAACTGGTGTAACGGGGACGATGGTTGGGAGTCGACTGAGTGACGAAGACGATGATGATAATACACCTCGACTGGACGGCAGCGAGGTTGCTGTCTTTTCTGTTCGTGTTGTCACCGCCCCTGCGATTGTTCTGGTATAGTATGAGGTGGTCACATGCCCCTCAGAATCCGTAGATATTGTGCCCCGGATCTCTGTCGCTGCTCCACCAGCGGCTGTCCTGTCAGTGTTGGTATCTGATGACAACTCGACAGGACCTCCAACGCGCCCAAGCCTGCTGCTGCTCTCGTTCGGAAAAGTATTCGCATGATCACTCTGAGACGCTTCGGGAGAGGGGCCGCCTTTGAGTGTCGTACGAGACGGAGCAGGTGTCGTCGTCTTCTTCTCAGAGGGCTGTTGGTGGTGCGTGGCTTGTTGTCCCTTGGAGGTGTCGGTGGCCTGCTGATCATCTCCATTCGCAGAAGACCTGAGGACAGCAGTATACATGGTAGTCGGTGGAGAAGTAGTAGTAACATCAGCAACGACAGGAACCGCACTTGTCACGACCTGTCCAACTGTCAGGTAGACTTCTGGGACTGTTTGTAAATCGGTCGTATCCGAGGTCATACCTGGACTTGATGCGGCTGGAGCAGTCGGCTTAGAAACATGGGGAGAAGAAGGAGAAGCATGATCAGAGTCTACTAGGCCGATGCCAACGGCTTCGGGACTGAAATGACCCTTGCTCTCCTCACTCGATATCGGTTGCGAGATGATGCTGGTTGCAGCAACCGCCAGCTCTGTCTGGTCCGCATCTCTTCCCATGTGGTGATGTACGGTAGTCCTGCCCACCGCCATGTATTTATCTGGAGGTGCACCATTTTGAGGTTCATCCTGTGGTTGCCACACCACGTGGGTAGATGAAGGATAGTCAACGACGTTGTAGTCGTCAACGAGAGAAGAGGGGCTGCTGACGTTGAACGACCGTTGGCCGTGACGACGTGCCTCAAAGGTGACCAGACCTGGATCAAGAAATTTACCCACGCCAGCTAGAGCATAACTACCTGGATTCTGTGGCATCTCTGGAGCGTCTGTCTCAACGGCGACAGCGGAGCCTCTTCGAAGGTGGTGGCCGAGGCCGCCAGCCGTCTTTCCGGTGGAGAATCCCGGGGCGGTGGTTGTAGGAGAAGGCGCTGCTGCCGAGAGCGTAGTAGCCTGACCAGAGCCGGGAGGAGTGCCCGTATACTTTGGGCTTGCCTGTGTATATGCCGGAGGACGAGCGTCGACAGTCGTAGAAGTCAGATCTCGGCGCCCAGCCTTGTTCACAGTCTCCTTGCCCAGGCCCAGGAAGCGATCTGGTCCAGGATGATGGATCAACTCCGGACGGACGGTGAGTGCGGAGGACAGTTGACCATCATTTGTGCTGCTCACAGGTGCCGGGATTGCAGTCTTCCGCACCCAGATGACCGTCTTGCCTAGTCGGAGATAGTGAGGAGGTCTGAGCATGGCTGGGAGTCCGCCTTCTTCTGAGGAGTCATACAACGTGATTGGCCTCGCCGTGTGCGTCTCGAGCGAGGTCCCTGCCGCCGACGCTGCTGCTGATGTTCTTGAGGACATGTTCAGAGACGCCGGGGAGGAGAGGATGTCCAGCACGCCGCCCTCGCCCTCCTCGTCGGCAGCATCACCTCGTGGGTCGTGCCTGGTGTGGTGATGACGAAGAAGAACATCCTCGAAATTTCGAGCCTGGATCTGCTCAGACACAAAGTCGTCTGTGCCGTCGCCGTGTACGTCTAAAGTCTGCAGGGCGTATTCCGTCAAGCCGATCAAGCCGGCGAGACAGACTATGAGGATCAGATGGTACCACCATCGTAGTGCCGTGGGCTTGTAGTCTGCTGATCTGTTGGTGCTTGTGGGTGCCCGCGGCTTCTCCCTCTGCGTCTCTATTATTTTCACTGGTTGTGAAGTTGGCAATGCGGCGTCATGGTGGTTGTTGAGATAGTATGGGTCTATGTACTGCGAGTAGCTGGATTGAGAACTCGTCTCCTCCTCATCGTCTCTTGTCTCGGCTGTCCGCTGATGATGATGCGGCTGCTCGTAGGAATAATAATCTGGTTGCTGGTGATTATATATGGGGAGGACCCGCTGTTGATGTGACTCCTTCGATGCCATCCTGGGCAAAAGAAAATAATGAATGCGTTGTTAAACAACACCCTGTGATGGCTGTTGGTCGAATCAACGTTTGTTTTCGATTAATTAAACAAAACCGACGATCAAGTGGAGCATGATTAAAAGAAGTAATAATCAAGGTTAAACATCCTTTGCGAGGCCCGGGCCTTATTAAAACCCAGTATTGCAGATCTTCAATGTTTGTTTCCATATCTTTTATTTGATGTTTTCTTCTCTCTTTCTTGCCGTATCAGACCAGGCATCCTTGGGAGCTGGGAGCCTGCGTCCCAGCTAGGTCACAGACTACGGCCGGCCTCTTGTGCTTGCTGCCTTGCGGCGTTGACGCTTTTTTGGGGGCCGGTCTGGTGTCATCATTCTGATCAGTACTGCATAGTTATGCCCCATAGAAACAGTGCTTAGCTTGACCATACACAAGCCAATTGAATGCACACCTCAGCTTGCTTACTCGGGATTCACAGTCAGTGGCAAAAAGGTGAGACACTGCAGCGGATTAAGTTGTCTTCCCATTGTTTGAGAAGTTGCTGATTGGCTGGATGAACCTCGGAATACCTTCAGAGTAAAAACGGTATGAACTGTACAAGTCATTGTCTGACAGTAATTGGAACGCTTCGATAGCGGGTTCAAGTTCCCAGCTGGCTCCCTTATGCCCTGGTGCAGCGGGTCAAAAGTGTAGCCAGGCTCTCTGGATATTATAGCATCCCATACACAATTAGAAAAAAAGGCAAGAAAGACAAACCAACAAGTTCAAAAACTTGCCCATGATTGAAAAGACTCTGTATTATCCGCAAAACAAAACACTTACAGTAGCTAAATCTCAATCACGGCATTCCCAATTGCAATCCAACACCCCATGCCATTCTTTGATAGCCCGGTCAGAGCCGTTCAGCATGGGGAACCCCCCCCCCCCCGGTGCACCACGCCCCAAACAGCTGTCAGCATCGTATTATATGCGGCTGCTCTCCACCACCCACCCACCACTCCAGCAGGCCACATTCCACGGCCCATCCGCGTCGCATCTGCCTCAGCACAACGACCCCAGCCGCGTGTCGTTCTGGGGGTGCAGCTGCCCTCCTGCAACGCGGGTGTCGACCTTTTCCCCCGCCCCCCCTCACAACCTCCACCCCCCTGCTTCGTATTTCTCACAGAGGGCATGCCTGAGGTTGGCCGGGGCATACGTATACCAGAGGTCATGTAATCGTTGCCTTTTGCGGTGAGGGAACTGACTGATAGATTGAGGGTGGGGCCACGGCCCCCACGATGAAGTCCCCTTGAGAGGGACTCGGGAGGTTTTGTGGATCGAGAGGTTGTGGCTTCAGGGTCTATCGAGACAATCGTGGAGGTCAGCATCAGACAGCCTTCAGGGAGGCATGTCTCCCCAAAGGGTCTATCCTCCAGACGCTGCATACCACGCTAGGATGATTTCCTGGCAACGCCACCCATCATTCTTGGCGGCAGTCAAAATAACTATGATGAAAGGGAGAGAATTCAAGACGCAGTAGAATGGATTAAAATCCGTGGTGACGGATCTCAGCAGGGTTCAGAGTCTTCTATGAAGACACCCTTCAGCATAGCCTGAATATGTCTGATGAGTGATATAATTACAATGTTCATCACCACGTCTTCCATCCTTAATTATGCTTTTCCTTCGAAGCGAGATCTGCACCCGGAAGGGATGCCTTCATTTTGTCTGCTTCGCTCTTGAGATAATGAGGTAGGGTGACATTGATAATACGTCATTACGTTGTCACATGCATACATCGTTTCTATGTGCCCCGGGGTGGCCTCAAGGGTATACTGCCACAATCGGGCGATAGTATTGCAAGATTGCAAATTCACCATGTTTGACAAGATCCCGGATGATGAGGTGCACATTGCCCACATGAAACATCTACCATTATATTCAATGGTCGATAGTGAGAGACAAATTCGCATGTCGGAGGCCCAGCATTGCTTGACTGGTCTCGATTCGGCAAGCATCATGCGATGATCATTATCAATTGTCTACTGATGGAGGGGCACTGTAACCTCGATGGCTATAATATGTCTGCTATCAATTGGCCCCTTCAAGCCCCTCTTCTCTCTTCGCCAGACTGAAACACTGAAACTCAGAGCCTCCGGCAACGTCGTCTCCCCGTGATCAGTGATACCCATCACAGCACCAGTTCCCATGGGGGCCAACTGGGGGCGCCCGCTCGCAACACACACACACCCACACTCCCCCAGCCGACATGAATGCGATAGTCACGCCGCCGCGGAGGCATCTGCTCAAGGGAATTTGGAAACCCCCCTCCTTCCTCTTCTGCTATGGTCGGAAGGGTTCGACTTTGTCCACTCTTCTCACCACTCTGCCCTTCCTCCGTCGCTACTGTTGCGCCATATGCAGGCTCAACGCAATCGCAATGTTGACCTGCACCATATCAGCAGCAATCTTGTTTGTGATTCCTCGGGTGGTGAGCAGCAGCCCAGAGACGAGTTGGCTCTTTCCTCGGTCGCCAGACTATACTTCGACTTTGTACAATGGAAGCGTGTACACCATCTCGTGGACGGCAGATCTGGCGTCAGAATTCAGCAACAGCTGCGGAGCCTGTGACCCGACGGACAGCGAGCTGTGGCTCTTTGGGACACAGTCGAACTCTCATAGACAACTTAGCTGTGAGTGAACACACTCTCTCTCGTTCTCCAAACCGCCAGACATGCTGACGAGAAGATCTGAAGCGGGAGTCAACGCGACATCGCTCTTGAGTTTCCCCTTTACCGTTAATTTGAGCTCGAGTGAGATCGATGGTCTGTCGACGTGGACTTTCCGGTTCATCTCGTCCCTCGAGGCTTTCGAGGCCACATCGCAGCAGGTTTCATCGCCCTGGTTCTACATCAGCGATGAACCTGCCCCATCGTCATCCTTGTCGTTCAGCATGCTGGCCAGCCGTGTCACCGCCACCAACACCAACACTAGCACCAGCTCCAGCTCCGGCACGAGCACCTCAGCATCCGCTTCTACTACCTCCTCCGGGACCGTCCCCGAGGCAGTCGTCGGCGGCTTCATGGGCGGCGTCTTGATAGTCCTGGCTGTCGCCTCTGGCATTTGTTGCTGCAAATTGAGCAGGGGATCAGGTGTTATGAAGAAAAAGAAAAAGACCTCGGCAGGGAAATCGCAGGAGAGTCTGTCAGAGGGCCCTGAGCCCTTCGAGTTGCCGACCTCTTCGCACAGTCCGCAGGAGCTTCCCCCAGGATCCGGAATATGTGAAATCGACAATGGACCACCGATCTTGCGAGGCCCGGCAGAGCTAGAGACATAGAGGTCTTTTGAAAAGATGGAGCCTAGAGGGTGGGTGTGTGTGTATGTGTGTGTGTATGTGTGTGTGTATGTGTGGAGGAGAGAGAAGGGGAAAGGGCTCTGCAGGGTAATTAACAACATGTTCATGGCCGCAGTGGGCATATTTGCGAGGAATCTGCTGGCATGTGCCATAGAAAGCCTTGAGTATACGATGATGTCTAGATCGAGGACTAGAATGATACATAATATAGCTGAGAAAAGATGATTTCTCTCTCGGTTGTGTGTTGTTGCGTGACGCCTTAGCAAGGCTTCTCTCTGACCTGACAAGAGCAGAGGGCAAGTACAGTATATGTCGTCTTCAGGGTTAGGGGACTAGAGCGTCATGCACGGGCCATCAACGTCATGCACTGGCGGGGACGGGGGGTTCCCATTACGGTACCATAGCACCCCGAAACAGGGCCCGAAGCTAGCAAACAGGCGGTTGTGGTAGGGGTCAATAGGCCCAAACCAGCTGCTGTGCCGGCGACATGCATGCAAGTCCCGGGACCAAGAAAGGTTGGTCCGTATCTCGCTAAAACAACACCGTGTGTGTGTGTGTGGTCGTGGCACCTAACGCCAAACTCCCTCCCACAGCGCACCTACCTCTCTCTCTCTACAGGTAGCCAACAGCTCTTCTTCTTCTTCTTTTTTTCCCCCTCCTTCTCGTCTGGTACCTGACGAGAGAGTGCGGTCGCACGCAGTTCCTGGTTGGGTCCACTTACTGGCGAGCGGGGTGGAGCTGTTTCCCCGCCCCATTGATTGCAGCAACCTGGGAGGAGGACGTGCTCACTCACCCGTGTCGCTGCTGCATGTCCAGGATTCCTTTTTCGAGCTTATCAGCCTGGAAGGGTGGACCAGTATTCGGAGATATTGAGAAAGAGAGAAAAGAGAAGGGAGAGAGAGGTGGCTGTCCGTTTAATCCCCCAGCGTCTGGGAGAAGAGACCTTGGTCGGACACCCAACCAGACAAGATGTTCTCACAAGTAAGTTGCCCCAAACTGCTTCATTCATGGCCTTGATATAGACGAGAAAGCAAGGGAAAAGGCGCAGGAAACAGAAACACAGAAGATTTGAAGACGCAAAGCATCTGCCTGTTCCCATTTACCTCGACCATCAACTGTACACACACACACACACACACACACACACACACATTCACTGCGTCACTTTTCCTGGTCATTGCCCCTCCTCTTCTACTCCCATTTCAAGTTTACTGACTCTCCTCCGCAGAAGAAACCCTACTCGGCCGTCACCGTCACCATCGAGCGGCTGACCAGCGAGACCTATGAGGAGGACGACCTGAGCGGCATCCCAGACCTGGTCGAGGTCATCAAGCTGCAGGGCTCCGGTCCCACCGAGGCCGCCCGCGCCATTCGCAAGAAGCTCAAGTACGGCAACGCCCACCGCCAGCTGCGCGCCCTGACCATCCTCGACGGCCTCATCCAGAACGCAGGCCCCCGTTTCCAGCGCACCTTTGCCGACGAGCCCTTGCTCGAGCGCCTGCGCGTCTGCGGCACCTCGGACCTGTCCGACCCGGACGTCCGCCGCAAGTGCTCAGAGCTCTTCCGCAGCTGGGCCGCCGAGTACAAGGACACCCCCGGCCTGGACCGCGTCGCCCGCCTGTACAAGGAGCTCCCCAAGCGCAAGCAGGTCGTCACCCAGGAGCGCTCCAAGGTCATCCGCGAGACGGAGAACCCCTTTGGCGACGAGGACGACGAGCGGCCCTCTCCCGAGCAAGCCCATGCCTCTTCGTCCCGCGCACCGCCTGACCTGTCTACCCCCGTGACGGGCCAGATCACCTCCTTCAGCCACGTGCCCTCCTCCTCCTCCTCCAAGGACAAGAGCAGCGGCAAGAAGAAGGACAAGAGGTCGGGCGGCAAGAAGCACCGCAAGTTCGACCTCGAGGCCGAGAAGGACCAGATGAAGACCGCCATCGCCGAGTCCTCCATCGCCGCCACCAATCTCAACAACGCCCTGCAGAGCATCAACCGCGAGAAGGAGCGCATCTCGGAGAACCCCATGGCCGTAGCGCACTTTGAGACGTGCAAGCACCTGCGGCGAAAGATCCTGCGCTACGTGAGTTAATCTTTTTTTCCCCCTCCAGGACAGGAGTGTTGGTTGAATTTTACTAAACAAGATGTCCTTGTCAGATTCACCACGTCGAGTCCGAGCAGTGGCTCGGCGGTCTCCTCCACGCCAACGACGAGCTCGTCATGTCGCTCATGACCTTTGAGCAGCTGGACCGTTCCATCGACGCCGACAGCGACTCAGACGACGAGCTGGCCGAGCAGGCTCACATGTACCGAAGTATGTCCTCTCTGTTCCTTCTCCCCCCCCCCCCACGCATCCACCGAGTTGCGCTAACCATTTCATAACACCAAAAAAGTGATGACCGAAAAAGCAAAATCGCCCTCCTCCCCACGCAGCCCAACCTCCGCCATGGCCAACCTGAGCATCACCCCGTCCTCCCCGCCGCCCCCAGCCCAGCCGCCCCGTCCAGCCGCCCCGCCCCGGCCCTCGGCGACGTCCAAGCCCTCGTCGCAGCTGGCCGTCCCAGGACCACGATCACAACCACCAGCACCAGCACCAGCCGCCGCCGCCGCTGCCGCCGCCAGCGACGACGACTCGGAGCCCGAGGACGAAGAGGACGAGAATGACCCCTTTGCAGACCGCAATGCCGTCAATACCCCCAACGTGGAGCGTGGCGAGCCGGCTTGGACTTGATAAATGCGCGAGGTGGACCTTTACGAACCTCTTTCATCTTCTCCTCAGCTCTCCTCAGCTGTGGCAGGTGGTGATTGTGGTGGTTGACATATGGGGTTTGTTGCTTGCTTCTCCAAGCTCTCACCGTTGTTGTTGATGACGAGGCCTTTTAGACAGATACCTTTGTTTCTTCTTCTTCTTCTTCTTTTCTTCTTCTCTGGTTGAGCCAATAAAATCTATGGCTTCTCTTGACGTGCCTTTGCCTCATTACTTGACTCGTGGACGGCCATGCTTTCAGCATTTTGAAAGACTTCGTGGCTCGGGGGCGCATAGTGAGAATGGGCAAGTATCTGTCTAAATCGAGGCCTCGTTGGAAGTGTCATGTGATGTTTATGGGTGCGCTGGCAACATTATGGTCAAAATATCAATTCAGGCCTGTACAGGTTATTGTAGTAACTCCAGTATTTTACTATACAGGTGGTGACTTTCTACTGCCGTCTCCCCAAGTGATATGCACCCTGCCTGTCCCAGACCGCCAGACCATAAACACCGCAGGCAGAAAAAAAGGGAAAAAAAAAAAAAAAAGATGCAAAAATGATCATGATTTAGTTGGATACTTTTTCTACCGTGTCTCCACTTCAACATCTACCTGCTCCTCTATCCTCGAGACATCATTTAGAGCTCATCGTGGACATCAGGCTCGTCGTCATCACCACCGGGCGCACCACCGCCGTAAAGCTTGCTGGTGATCGGGTAGGCGACCTCAGACAGCTTCTCCTTCTGCTCCTCAAAGTCCTCGGCGGAGGCGGTGGCCGCATTCTCCTCGAGCCACTCAGTGGTCTCCTTGACGGCATCCAGGATCTAATGCGCATGTTAGTCATCTGATTTTGCTGCAGGCTTTTGGGTGACTTGAGGGTTCTTCCAAAAACTTACAGTCTCCTTGTCGTCCTCGTCGATCTTGCCACCGAGGCCATCCTCGTCGTTGACCTGGTTCTTCAGGTTGAAGGCGTAGTTCTCAAGACCGTTGCGAGCCTCAATGCGCTCACGAGTGGCCTTGTCCTCCTCGGCGTACTTCTCAGCCTCGGCAACCATGCGCTCGATCTCCTCCTGGGTGAGACGGCCCTTGTCGTTGGTGATGGTGATGGACTCGCCCTTGCCAGTTCCCTTGTCGACAGCCGAGACCTTCAGGATACCGTTGGCATCAAGCTCAAAGGAGACCTCAATCTGGGGAACGCCGCGGGGCGCAGGGGGGATGCCAGTCAGCTCGAACTTGCCGAGGATGTTGTTGTCCTTGGTCATGGAGCGCTCGCCCTCGTACACCTGGATGAGAACGACGGGCTGGTTATCGGCGGCGGTGGAGAAGATCTGGCTCTTGCGGGTGGGGATAGGGGTGTTACGGGGGATCAGCTTGGTCATGACGCCTCCGGTGGTCTCGATACCCAGGGTCAGCGGGTTCACGTCCATGAGGACGATGTCCTCGGTACCCTCCTCACCGGAGAGAACACCAGCCTGAACAGCAGCGCCGAAAGCGACAGCCTCATCGGGGTTGATACCCTTGCTGGCCTTCTTGCCAGAGAAGTACTCCTCAATCAGGCTCTGGACCTTGGGAATACGGGTAGAGCCACCGACGAGGACGATGTCGTCAATCTCGTCCTTCTTGACCTTGGCATCCTTGAGAACCTGCTCGACAGGCTTCAGGGTCTTCTTGAACAGGTCCATGTTGAGCTCCTCGAACTTGGCCCGGGTCAGGGTCTCGGAGAAGTCCTTGCCGTCAAAGAAGGCCTCGATCTCGATACGGGTGGACATCTGGGAGGACAGGGTACGCTTGGCCTTTTCGGCCTCGCGCTTGAGCTTGCCCATGGCCTTCTGATCCTTGGTGATGTCGACGCTATTCTTCTTGTTGTAGCTCTTGGCGAAGTGGTTGATGACGCGCTGGTCGAAATCCTCACCACCCAGGTGGGTGTCACCGGCAGTAGCCAGGACCTCGAAGACACCCTGGTCGATCGACAGCAGAGAGACATCGAAGGTACCACCACCGAGATCGTAGACGATGATCTGGCGCTCGGCGTCGGTCTTGTCCAGACCGTACGCGATAGCGGCGGCCGTGGGCTCGTTGACGATACGGAGCACGTTGAGACCGGCGATGATGCCGGCATCCTTGGTGGCCTGACGCTGGTTGTCGTTGAAGTAGGCGGGGACCGTGACGACGGCGTGGGTGACCTTCTTTCCGAGGTAGCTCTCGGCAACCTCCTTCATCTTGCCCAGAATCATGGCCGAGATCTCCTCGGGGCTGAACTTCTTGTCCTCGCCGCTGACCTTGACCTGAACGAAGGGCTTGTCATCCTTGGAAATGACCTTGAAGGGGAAGTGCTTGAGATCGCGCTGGACAGCGTCATCGGAGAATTTCTGGCCGATCAAACGCCTGCAGAAGAGAAGATTGTTAGCACTTATTCTACTCGAATTCTCTTGTGGGAAGATTCGCGCCTGTGACGGTGGGAGGCCACGTACTTGATATCGAAGATGGTGTTGGCGGGGTTGCTCGCAGCCTGGTTCTTCGCGGCGTCACCAACCAGACGCTCTTCCTCAGTGAAAGCCACGTATGATGGGGTAATCCGGTTTCCTATCGGGAGAAGCGAGAGCTGTCAGTTTTCTGTGGACACGTCGCCAATAGGACTAGAAGGTTTTCCGTGCAAATCCCAACGCACCTTGATCGTTGACCAGAATCTCGACCTTGCCCTTCTGCATCACACCGACACAGCTGTACGTTGTACCCAGATCCTGCAGGAAAACAAGGTCAGTCGCTGCTGTAGAGTATCCGAGTGGCGGGGATCGAGCGCAAAGGGCATGCGCTCCAAGTCTCGCCACAGTCGAGAGCTGGGCGCAAAGAGCAACTTACAATACCAATGACGGTGCCGTAGTTCTCGGTATCGTCAGCCTTCGCCTGTCCAACCCAGGCCAGAGGAGAGAAGAGAAGGAACATCCAGAAGACCAGGCCCAGGCCCATGGCCAGGCCGCTTCTCGACCGCGTCTCCATGGCGGCGAGTTCTGTGTGGGAGGGATGTGGGCGAAGAGAGAAGGAAAATGGGGTATCACAAGAGAGAGAAAGAAAGAGGCACGATGGAGAAAAAAAAGAGCTGATCTGCTTGCTCAAGCCTGTGGTGTCGGCGAGGTATGCAAGCTGCAAGGAATGGGGTGTCAGGGAAAGGAAGACGGTTGGGTGTTGAGGGTTGAAAAGAAAGGGAAAAAGAGAGAGAGAGAGAAGCAAGCAGCAGGCAGTCGGCGCTGAAATATTGCTGGTGAAGCTCCAAGGTCGATGTGGCCAGTTCTCACAAGGAAGCCAGATCTCACTAGTACTGACAGGGGGTCGGCGGCAACAACTCTAATCGATAATGGGGCTAAATACGTGTAGCTACTAACTTTAGACAGGTTGTCAGCACTGCTTATGAAGTTTGGATGGTACATGTTCCTCCCAGGGGCTGTTCTTAGCCTTGCTGAATTTACAGGGACAGATGCACATGTGAATAGGCCACCTGGCACAGAAGTGACCACTGAGGCAAGTTCTGATCACCAAAGGAAACATGACTCTTCAGTTGAACAAGGCTGCCCTGAATACGACAAAGAAACCAGGTGTTCATGCTTATGCTGCCTGTATTGCTAGATCTGCCTTCACTCTTTTGAACTGCCAGCGTGGCCTTTTCGAAAAAAGAGTCATGAGTGGCATAGTACAAAATTGAAACCTCTGCACGCAGAGCTCCATCCCCACACAACCTCCACGGCCCACCCAGATCTCTTTCCAGAAGGATCTCTGAGCTTCTCTCCAACCGAGCCGTTGCCTGACCCAACATCCCAGTTTCCACAGCTTCACCACTCAAATAACACAATCTAGTTTGTATGCGAAAGCTCAATATAGTACAACCAGTTATAGAGCCTCCCTAGTGAGACTTGATCCTATGTAAAGAGGACAGGCATGTTTCAGCGTAAGTTGTCTTACAAGGAAACTTGACTCTGAATTCAAACGATCCATCGTTGAGAGTACATCTGCCAGCAACAGTATAAGGTACATACGTCTTCTTGCTGAGAATAAAGTAATTACCAACTTGGCCAGGGTGGGCACAGACCTGCTTCGGCAGACCAGCCGCAATGTGCCTGACCCGCTCCTGCTGCTCTTTCTAACTACGGCGTAATTTTTCCGTGGCAAGCTCTCTGGGTCCCTTGACGATCGGAGTTTTATATTTCCTCGTGGTTCTGCTATGTGTCCTTTTCGCCCTCGGCGCCTGGATCAGGTGTGCCTCCCAAGGACGTCTTCGACGGCTGAACACGAGACAGCATAGGCTTTGGGCTGCCCCATTTATCTCCTCATGCGCTGTGGGGAAGGGAGACAGGCTATCTGTCCAAGACCAGGGGCCATCTCGTTGATTCGACTGACTACTCTATCAACCCCGCCGCAACAGTATTACCTTCGCTACGTAATATGACCCTCTGCCCTTTCTCAAGCGGTAGCTTGGCCCCTTCCTCGACCCTGACCTTGATTCTCCCCACGGCTCCCGCCTTCACTATCTGTGGCTTCTTCTTGATGATCGAGCCCTTTTGGATATCCAGAGTTGCCGTCAGTTCTCGAACAAAAGCCGGCGCGGCCAGTCTACCCCTGTGAAGGTCCACAGGCATGGGAAAGAAGGTGTCGAAAGCCAACGCTCTCATCGTAAACACATTGACGCAAGGGATTGGGTCAGATGTTGAGCAGAGGACGTCGCCGATGTGCACGTTGATCTCTTCGACATGAGACAGGTACAGGACAACCTGCTGGCCTGCGACGGCCCAGTCGACAGGGTCCGGACGCCCGCTCCGCTCGATAGTCTTGATGTAGGCCTTCTCCCCACTCGGCTGTACCAGCACAGCATCGCCGACCTGTACGAAGCCTGATTCCATCCGGCCAGATATCGTAACAGCGCTTTGCGGTGTATCCCAGAGATCCGTAATCATCATCCTCAGGGGCTTGGTGAGATCCTGGGGGCCCGTTATGGGTTCAGATTTTTCCAGTTCCTCGAGGAGAGTGGGCCCCTTATACCAGGCTGCGGCCGGGTCTGTCGAGCGCTGCACAATATTGTCTCCCTTGAGGCCGGACACAGGGACGAAGGTGATGTCCTTGATGGGGAACTTGAGTGCTTTCAGGGAGCCCAGGATCTGATCCCGAATCTCATCGAAGCGCTCAGTATCCCATTCCGTCGTGTCAAGCTTGTTGACAGCCACGATGATCCGGAAGATGCCCATACTCCGTAGCAGCAGGGCATGCTCTCGAGTCTGGCCTTTGAGACCTGCCTCAAATGCGCCTTTCGCGGCATCCACGACCAGGACAGCAAAGTCTGCCAGACTTGTACCAGCCAGCATGTTAGGGATGAAATCTCGATGTCCGGGGGCGTCGATGAGCGTAAGTAGAGTTGCATCCGTCTCGAAGTGGTTGGTAGCAATATCCATCGTCACGCCCCCTTGCCCTTTCCTCTGTTCTCGAGTCAAGCACCCATGCCAGAGCAAATGACGACTTGCCAGTCTTCTCGGCCTCCTTCTTGTACTTGTCGATAGTGCGCTGGTCCACGACCTTCATGTCCAGCAACAAACGGCCCAGCATGGTAGACTTCCCAGAGTCCACGTGTCCGACCACCACGAAGCTCAACTCCTTCTTCTGCTTGCTGCCCGCATATTCCTTGAGTACGTCCAGGTGTTTGCTCTTGGGCAGCGGGGCCGTCTCGGCGATCTTGAGCTTGTTGAGATCGTTGGCTGCTTCTGCGGCAGCCTTGCTCGGCTGCTTTGCCGCCTTCTTGCCTGCTGCATGGGGAGTCAGCAGCTGGTCCTCTACTTGCTCCCCGTGAACCGCGAACCTTGCGACTGTGCAGTGAGGACAACGTCATCTGGAGAGGGCTTCTCGAATGCTTTTTCAAGGGCTTCCGGGGAGGTGTAGGCCATCCAAGGTGGATAGTACAAGTCCCGGATGGTAGGCTCTGGCGCCTCCGAAGCAGATTTGAAGAGAGTTTGCGCGAAAGCTGAAGGGTTGGCCATGTGCGTAGTGGCATCATCAGACGTGCCGTCGGTACGGCATCCGTTGAGCGGGGTAGGCTGGACTGATACAGCTTGCTCCTGGGCGGTTGGTGTCGAGATAGGTGGTGCTTGTAGAGTGGGTACTGGGACATTTGCCGCCGGATCAACAGGAGTCGGGACGCTGGCTTTTCGAGGCTCCTCTCTATGGGCGTTCCCTCTTTGGGATGTTTCCTGAGACCGTATAGGAAGAGTCGCCTCTTCCGCCTTGCGCTTTCTAGCAGCTGCCAACGCTTGAAGTTTGGACATCTTGGGCTGAGATGACGACCCGCCCAAGAGCCCGCCGCGTGGACGTGGTGGGGGAGTAAAGACCGTCCTGCGGTCCTCAGGGATGCTCAGCCAGGGCATGTCGGCGAAGAAGTCTGCGCAAGTCGTACTCTCTGTTTCTGCTTCGGAGGCACCTGTTGGCACGCAAGGGAAGGGGCACGTCAGGAGATTGAGGCGAGAGAGGGGCTCACCGTCGGATGAGGGAGTAGTGGTGGCCTTGGACTTTGGCTTGGTGGTCTTCTTCGGAGGGTCGATGAACTTGTTGATCAGATAGGCGACAGACTTGTCGACATCGTAGTAATAATGCCAAAGAGCCTCCTGGATCTGCTGCGTTGTGACCTTGTCGGACTGCGGTCCCAAGACGCTTATTACTTCGGCAGTGGCCTCGGCCATCTGCCTTTTGTCCTCGGGGCTGAGCTCTTCCTCCTCGTCCTCCGCCTCTTGATTCCCCTGCCCGTCATAATCGCTCAACTCGTTTTCGTAGTCGTAGTTCTGGTACAGCCTATGTCGGGACATCTCGGTGGCTGCTTGGGCACGGGTTCGCAAGGGGTGTGGTGTGATGGCTGTAACGGGGGCTCAAAGTCGGCGCGAAGACTGTGAGGACTGTGTACGAGACTCAACACGGAAAGTATGGATGTGCGAAGACGAAATCACAAGATGACTATGGTCTTTGGAAGAATCAGGCGGGTCTAGTATCAGCCATGAAATTGCATGTAAGGCAGGATGCAAAGCTGGCTTGAAGTCTATGAGGAAGAATGAATGGTGATGCAGAAAGTGTGGAGGGGCTAGGCTCCGGGATACTGGGTTAGTGACGTCGCATTTGATTTTGGCGGGGTCGAGTCTGGTCAGCAGGCCTAATGCAGCAGGCGGTCATCCTTGATAAGAGACAGGTGAGGGGGTACTGCTGGTTCAATGGGCTGCCTGGAATTGAAAATAATCTGCCGAGGGTCCTCCTTAGTACAGCAACATCTTTTCCTCGTAAATGGACAGCTACATGCGCTGGGCAGACTTTGAGCAGTATAAGTCTGTGTAGAACAACATAGAATCCTTTCTGTCCCCTCCTTAACTCTATGTAACTGTCTCATGTGCACATCACAAAGTCTGAGAAAAGCACAACTAAGCAGAGCTTATCACAAGACAAGAAAACATCTGAAGAATCTAATCATGAGGCATAACTCTTCAAGGAGAGGCAAGAACAAAAGAAAGAAAAAGACATTCCCAAGGCAAGATGTGACCAGATATATCCTCAGAACTTCCTCTATCAAGTACATGGCTGGATACTAGTTATTGCAGCAAATTGCATCGACATGGCATTGCCAGTAGTGTTCAAGAGTGAATCTGGTGGTATTCCTCTGTTCCAGCATCAGGTACTGTAAATTGGGGCTGATTGCAACCCTGTGGCGTTGGGAGTCAGACTGAGCAAGCTCAGCACACTCTACTTATAGGTACTAGAGTACATAGTATTTAGGCTCAGGGGCCCGGCACGGAGGTCCCCTGTCATACAAGACGCACTACGGCGGCAGGCAATTCACAGCTGCGATGGAGGGGCTCTCTGGAGTCCAGGTCGAAATTTTGGGTGGGACAGGCGCTGAACTCCACCAGCGCGTCTTGTGTATGAATGAGCGTCGTCCACCCTCGTTCCGCCCTCAGCTCCATCCTCCACTTCTCCCATATTTGGACCATCCCCGCCTAGAACGACAGATCAAAGAGGGCACGTGGACTGCCGCTGATTTTTCAAGATGGCGATGAGTACGTCGGAGTCTCCCCCCAACTCTTCCTCCGCGTAGCTGTACCTTGTTGGGCTTGCTCCTTTACTAACTGCTCTCTGCTCCGACAGATCTAGACCTCTCTAACGGTAACGACAGACACATCTTCTGGACGTAGACCTAGGTACTAACAATAGCCATAGCTGTGGTCACCAAGGATGAGCAAGGCAGACCGTTCATCGTTGTCAGAGAGTATGTTTTCCCAACCCACGCGGGCTTCCGTCTGACCAGCCCTGCCTGAGCTTCATCCCCTCTGACAAGCCGTCGTCCTCCAGCCAGGGCAAGAAGAAGAGACAGTATGGCAACGAGGCCGTCAAGTCGCACATCCTCGCCGCCCGCACCGTTGCCAACATTGTCAAGAGCTCCCTCGGCCCCCGCGGTCTCGACAAGATCCTGATCTCCCCCGATGGCGACATCACAGTCACAAACGACGGCGCCACCATCTTGCAGCAGATGGAGATCACAAACCACGTTGCCAAGCTGTTGGTCGAGCTGTCAAAATCACAAGACGATGAGATAGGCGATGGTACCACCGGTGTCGTCGTCCTCGCCGGGGCTCTGCTGGAGCAGGCTGCCGAGCTCATCGACAAGGGCATCCACCCCATCCGCATCGCTGACGGCTATGACCAGGCCTGTGACATAGCAGTGGCCGAGCTGGACAAGATTGCAGACACCATCGAGTTCAGCAAGACCGAGACGGAAAACCTTTTCAAGGTCGCGAGGACAAGTCTGGGCAGCAAGATTGTCTCCAAGGCACATGATCAGTTTGCACAAATCGCCGTCGACGCCGTCCTTTCTGTCGCCGACTTTGAGCGCAAGGATGTCGACTTCGAGCTCATCAAGGTCGATGGTAAGGTCGGAGGCGCGCTGGAGGACACGCTCCTGGTCAAGGGTGTCATTGTCGACAAGGACTTCTCCCACCCTCAGATGCCTTCCGAGGTGCGGGACGCCAAGATTGCCATCCTGACATGCGCATTCGAGCCTCCTAAGCCCAAGACCAAGCACAAGCTGGACATTACCACGGTGGAGGAGTTTAAGAAGCTGCAGAACTACGAGCACGAGAAGTTTGTCGAGATGATCCAGCAGATCAAGGACACCGGAGCCAACCTGGCGATATGTCAGTGGGGTTTCGATGATGAGGCCAACCACCTGCTGCTCCAGAACGGCCTTCCTGCAGTGCGGTGGGTCGGCGGACCAGAGATCGAGCTGATCGCCATCGCCACCAATGGCCGCATAGTACCTAGGTTCGAGGACCTGAAGCCCGAGAAGCTCGGTACTGCCGGTATTGTGCGAGAGATGTCCTTTGGAACCACGAGAGAGAAGATGCTCGTCATAGAGGAATGCGCCAACACTCGTGCTGTCACCGTGTTTGTGCGTGGTAGCAACAAGATGGTGAGAAACGCCCCCATCCCCCTACCATCTATATCCAGACCCTGAAGAGTGGTTGCGCGACTGACACACAAGTCTCAGATCATCGACGAGGCTCGTCGCTCGCTGCACGATGCCCTCTGCGTGGTGCGCAACCTTGTGCGCGACAACCGCGTCGTCTACGGCGGTGGCGCAGCCGAGATTGCTTGCTCCCTGGCCGTGGAGGACGCCGCCGTGCAGACGCCCGGCCTGGAGCAGTACGCGATGCGGGCGTTCGCGGAGGCCCTTGACTCGGTGCCAATGGCCCTGGCCGAGAACAGCGGTCTGAACCCGATCGCGACCCTGGCCGAGGTCAAGTCGCAGCAGGTGAAGAGCGAGGGCCCGCGCGGCCGGGCAGGCGTGGACTGCATGCAGAAGGGCAGCAACGACATGAAGGAGGCATTTGTCATTGACCCTCTCATCAGCAAGAAGCAGCAGCTCATGCTGGCCACGCAGCTGTGCCGCATGGTGCTCAAGGTGAACAACGTCATCGTGAGCGGATCAGGCGAGGAGGATTTCTAGATAACCCCCCCCCCCCCCAATCTTCAACCCATGTAAGAGAAGAAGAGAGACGGGATTTGTTGTAGACAGGAAGTGGGTGGGTGATCAAAAATAAAACATAGAGGCCTCATGAACTGTACAGACAACTTTTTATCTGGGGGTACATTGAGCAAATGAGATCCTGTTGGACAAATACCTTCACGTTCTTCACATTGAGAATTGACAAAGTCAAGGCAGAAGAGCTGATTTACGCATTTCGTGTAGTCTGTAAAATCCACGCATGAGGACTAAGTGAAATGAAGGTCTTGCCTACCTTTTTCTTCTTAAGGATATAAAAAAAGTAAAAAAAAAAAAAAAAAAAAGTCCAAAGAAGGCAGAAAGAGTACCGACTCATCCATCCGAGTCCACGCCCTATTTACTCCTAAGCTTGCCATGCCTTCGCGATGCTGTTATCCTTCGTCCCTTGCTCCTTGACAAAGCAAACCTACGTATCAGCCATGTACAAGTTCCCCTCTTCCACGGCTCGCCTCGTAGACATCGTAAAAACCTAGGAGAGTTTTCATGTAATGGCAGGTGCCATAAATCTGTTCTCATTTTTCCCACTTTCTCCTCCATTGCCTGCAAAAATGGTCCTGACCTATTGGTCACACTCCCTCGGACCGGTAGACAACCATCTCAAGCAAACCCGAACCCCTGCGCATTTTCGAGCGCCATCTTCAGTCGCTCCCTGAGTACTTCTCGATCCCGGTACTCAGGCAGCAGGAGGGTGCCGTAGCATGTATACGCTGTGGGCAGATGTCCGCCCTCGCCCTCCTCCTCGCCATTCTTCTGCACCACGAACTGGATGTTCTTGACGCCGCCGACGGGGACACGATCTGATGCCGTCACGAACTCGAGCAGCTTGCGCTTCATGCGGTCGTCGTACCTCTTGACGATGGCCCAGAAGTCCTTGATCGCGCGCGAAGACTGCGAGTAGCCCACATAGCGGGTGGCTCGGCGGAGCTCCGAGATGTCAATCTCCTGTGCGCCCTCGACGAGATTCTGGAGGAGCTCGGGCGTGAGCAGTGTGAGTGACTTGGGATGCAGGATGGAGCGAAATCCTTTGGCGAAGGCTTCGAATTGAGGCCTGACGGAGACATCGGTCATGTAGCGGATGTAGTCGGATACGTAGGCATTGCGGTTGGCGTTTGTGACGTAAGGAGCATCCGCGGGATTGTCGGCAGAGAGCGAAGCATGACCATTTCGGCTATGCGAAGGGAACTGCGGCCATTCCTCTGGACTTGGCTGTGTGCCAGGCGTGATGGAGTGCATCTCACGGGAGACATGCTCATCGAACATGCTGGTCGAGAACTCATAGGTGACGGCAAAGATATCCTCGACTGCGCCGTGGGACTCATCCCACTCTAGCAGCTCTGTCAAGCTGCTGGCTATCTGCGGCCAACCGTCATTGATGTGATGTATATCAGTGACCGGCTCGCCCAGGAGCTTGCGGTACAGAGCTTTGGGGAAGCAGACGGGCAGCGTCAGGCCGTTGTAGACAGCCAGACTAACAAGCAGACCCAAGAGTTCGAACTTCCAAGTCGGCTCAAGTGATCCTGGCTGAAACCATGTCATGCGATTCCTCTCATCAACGGTAAAAGCTCCGAAAGCAGGGTCCAAGGCCTCGGCGATAGCAAGGCGGAAGAATTCCTGCTGAACGCCACCCGAGTCGAAGCCTTCCTCGCCTGAATCCTCGCCCAGGTGGACTTTCAGAGGCCTGAGCAGCTCTCTCTCCTCCCGCCTCCATAGCTGGTCGAAGGCGTCCCTCAAGACTGTCTTACGGCTGATATCCAGAATGAGATATCTCGACGAAGCCGTGCGAAGGAGATCCTGAAGCACGCTCTTGTGATGGGGGTTGTAGATCAGTGTCTGTTGGTCAAACAACCGATCCAATCGACTCTTCAGAGAAGCTGCGTCTTCAAAGGAATGACTCATCCGGGAGAAGTTGATAGCACGGAAGTACGAGACCAATGTGTCCGGGTTGAAAATGCACGGAAAGTCTAGTAGGTGTGCCCTTTGTCTGGTGGACGTGAAAGCTAGCCACGCCACGGGCACTTCGACATCGTCGAGCCGATCAGCGAAGTAGTCAGATTGGAATTGCTTGTGCGCGATCCGGAGGACTTGAGATTTCTTGTCTGCATTGCGGTTAGCGTTAAAGAAACGTTACAACAACAACAACAACGGCCAGACACTTACGTATGGCACCAATCAGTGCCAGGGCTCCCCCGAAAGGGCCGTCGCCTGGAACCTCTGGGCTCCCGTCCCACTCCTGAAACATTACGCAGCGGGCCCAATCCAGAAGTAAGGTGGACATGCGTGTCTCGTGGAGGCCTTCTTCATTGCTCTCGCTGAGCGCGTCGAGCTGGGTGAAGAGGGGCGCCAGAACATCTGGCTGAGCCATGATGTCGTCACCAAAGGCGTGTTCCTGATCAATCATGTCATCAAAATACCTCCGAGTCGTGATGGCGGCCAAGAGCCTCCTCGCGAGCCGCATGACTAGGTCGTGGGAAAACGCGTCGTCGTACTGAAGACACAGCTCTGCAGAGCGGCCGCCTTTTCCGGCCAGACTCAAGCCTTGTGCTCGTAATCGCGACATCTCCAGAATTTGGCTCTTCTCGGACAACACGGGTACTGCTGCAACCAAGGCATGGAAGCAGATAGACATGAGGCGACCGGCTTCATCGTTGGACAGGGACAGCTCCTGCCTCGGAAACAATCTTGCTGTGGGCGAGCGGAGAGACTGTACGGACTTCGGTGGAGCGAAGAGATGGGCAGCTGACAGCCAGAGGCAATGGTAGACCAGCGTCGGGGCCACTCTGGTCATCCTGAGCATGCAATACCACAGTGTCTGCGAGTCCACCAGCTCATCCTTGACCGTGAAAGAGCGGATCAAGGCGTGAGGGTCGCTGAGGATGTAAAAGAGGCTCTGCTCGATGAAAAGCTTCCACTCCAGCTTCAGAGCGCGGGATCGAGGAACCTCTCTAGCTTTCGACCTCCTCCTAAATTTGTTCCGCCGTTTCGAAGAACCGACCAGGGATTTGGCGACCTTGGACGGCTCCAAAAGACTCTGTTCACGAGTTCCGTCATCGTCGAGTACGTCGCACATAAAATCTACCACATCAAGATTGAGGACCGACACGGCCTGCGGAAGAAAAGAGTCGTACGTGATCTCGACATCAGGTTCTGGAGTATCTGCAGAGATCTCGCTTGTGGATATTTCGGACGGGGTTCTCTGCGCGAGCCTCTCCCGGGAAGCCGTTCTTGCTAAGGCCGGCGATCCATCTCTTGCTGACCGGGTCCTGTCCTCAGTCGGTCGGGGTGAAGACCCCTGAGAGCGAGCATCATCGAACCAGTCGACAGGTGGGACCTGGGATACAGGTCGGGCCAGACTCGGGGTCGTACTCTTGATAGACCTCGCAGTCTTGTCCGTCTGTATGCTTGATTGGCGCGGAGATCGGAGTCCGTTCGTGCCGTCTTCGACCAACGAGTCGATTGGATACGCATCGATAGATAATTGCCGCTTTGGCTGTGTCACAGAGTTTGTGCGCACTCTGGTATTAGAATTACGGCGGAGGCTGCCGGGGCGGTGATTGGGCAAGGCTTGTTGGCCATGTGAGAGGGCATCTTCCGTCCCCAGATCTTTTGTGTCCCCGTCTATGGCATCTTGTGTTACTGAGGACGCTGACCCCTCCGGAATGGAAAAATTATTGACAGTCGGCCCTCTTGTCGACTTGGGACTGTGTGTCCGCTTGGAGGGCCTGGGCGAGGAAGACAACCTTCTTCGGGTGGACCCCGGCAGCTTGGCTTCGTCTTCAGAGGGCGAGTCTTTTTGCAGGTCACAGGCAGTCTCGTGCATGTCCTCGAGAGCGTTGGGCGTCAACCACTCCAGCATCTTAAACGCAACGGTGCCGAACATGTTGGCGGCGAATGACCTGTAGTCCTTGCCCGTAGGCCTCTCGGTGATATCGAACTTAGGTGTGTCTGCTGCTAGCACGTCTTCTGCTGGAGGTGATGGTGATTTCGGCCTGTCTGCCCCAGTGGCTGCTTCTGTACTACCCTGCCGCACATGAACCTTTGCCTTTACCCGCACTCGTCGAGCCTTGCCAGAAGGATCAGAAGCGCTGGTGGGGTGGTCTTTTCCAGGCGAGCGTGACTTGTCCTGGCCGCCTTGGACGCTTGGCTTGCGGTAGAAGATGAGGGAGTCGATGGCGGCTGGCGGCAGCTTGGGGGCCCTGAGTGCTGGACACATGGCAGCCTCTGGGTTGTCCTGGCTAGCCATATAAACGGCGAGAACTCTGGCACTGGTGACATTGTATCGTCGTATAGGTATGCGGCCGACACTTCGCTTGCGGAAGGAGAAACAGGTCGGGGTCGAGCAGTAGTTTGAGCCACAGCCTTCGCGCAGCTGGACGATGAACTTCTCGACCAGCTGTTGGAAACCGTGCCTGCGGCAGGCGCGATGTATGACATAGACCTTCTTCGGGTTCTCAATATTCTCGACGAGTGCCTTCAGCTCTGGCGGCGCGTCCCAGGGCAGACGGGCGAACGGTGCGGTCTCCCACAAGCCTGCCAGCAGGTCGGTCTCGACATCGTGGTGTATGGAGTGGCTGGCATCCCCGGCATCGAGGGGCCGAACGGTGTCTCGCGTCATGTCATAGGGGAGTCTCGGGGGAATGGCTCGATACCGATGGAGGAGGGCAAGGTCTCGAGAAAGTGATCTATGGTCGGTCGAAAGACGGGCTGTGATTGCAAATGCAGCGGATAATCTGTAGGCGGGATCACAAAAGGTCGTGGGTGCTGGGTGGAGCAGGGTCTCGTCCGTGTCGGCAGAGGGTGCTTGGGTATAAGAACGGCTGCCACAAGACCATCGGGTGCAACCGTGGAACGTGGGCGGCAGATTTACCGAGGAATAGTTGTGAGAGATGAGAGGTATCAGGCGCAGCTGGCTCGGGCAGGTCGTTCTTGTTCGCAACAGACAAGTGGCAAGAAGGAAGTGCAGGTCTGGGTGCCGGGCTGAGGCTGAGGAATGAGGTTCGTCTAGATGGCTGGGCGCTGGATTGGGAAGTGGGAATTGTTCAGCGGCGGTAAGCACAGGCCATCCAAATACATAATAGTATGTAAGGTTCACTGTACTCCAGAATTTCAGGGCGCACCCCGGCCCCGGGATCCAGGCAGGCCAGGCTAGGGCTGGCCCCTACCGTAGTAGGCTATTCTCTGTGCATACCAAGTAGTAAGTACTTACTTATAGGGGCCCGCCAGCGTGGGCACAAGTACTGTACCAAGTATGTACGATGACACAGGAAATGCCGTCCACTGGCTGTTTAGCCCCTGTTGCCTACCATTCCACCGCAGTACACGTTTGTTGTTTCCTACTTGCTGTCCTTTGATAGACTCGAAAACGGCGGAAGCCGAATGTAAGGAGCATACATTGGGTGTTTTAGGGTAACGTACATGATAGTACTATACCTAACAAGGTTCTCTTTCAGCGACAAAGTTGTGAAATCTCAACAAAATTTCACACCCCCCCCCCCCTTCAATATGAACAAGGTCTCCCGGATGTTTACGAGGGGACTGCCTTCGCTTTCATTGGATTGTCCTCCAGATCCTTCAGGTGTACTATTTGCACTGATACATACTGAAGCTGGGCCAAGAACAGAAAAACCTACTATTTTTGCTTGTAAGTCAAGTATATAGACGTCAATAGTAGAATCCCCACTGAGAAATCTGTCATGGACAGGGCCTCTACTTAGTACTGCGGCAGATACCCCCTCTCCCCACCTTGTGCGCTCAGGTACCTGAGGGGTGCCAAGGTAGTATTTTCGTAGGGCCGGGCCAGCGCCTGGGCTTATCAATCGCTTATCGGTTCAGAGTTCCTCCCCTACTGTAACGCCTTGTGCCTCCCCACCACAAAAACTAAGACGGCCGCAGCGGATGCTCAGAGTCAGATCAAGAAATTATCGCCACTTCTGACCTAACTGCATGCAAACCCTCACTTTACTAATCCAAGGCTGTCCTCTGGTGCCTTCCACTGATTGCCCTTGAAGGGGAAGAATACGGGGTTTCCTTTTCATATTTCACTCGATTGTATCCGTTCCGGCTTTCCCGTCCAGGCCGCAACCCCTCCATCATCGCCGCGTGGACTGCTTGACGACATCCTAAACAAGGCCTGCAGATATTTCACGATCCTCCTACCCATACACTTCCCAACCATGGCGACCATCAGTGGCAGCCGCGGTGGCCCCGCCCAGGATACATCGTCCTCTCACCCCTACACATGTAATACCTGTCAGGTTGCCTTCCGGAACAGCGACCTACAGAAGGGCCACATGAGGAGCGATTGGCAGTAGGTTTCTTTGGGCGGCTTTCTCACTTCATGATCGCGCACTAACGTGGTTTCTGTCCCATCTTTTAGTCGGTACAACCTGAAGCGTCGAGTTGCCAGCCTTCCTCCAATCTCGTCCGAAATCTTCACCGAAAAAGTCCTCCAGGCCAGGGCAACCTCCACCGCAGAGGCCGAGCGGGCCGGTTGGCAGAAAGAGTGTACTGTGTGCCACCGCACCTACTTCAGCGAGAACTCGTACCAGAATCATATTGGCAGTCAAAAGCACAAGGCCAAGGAGGCTGCCTCGCTGCGCGCTCAGAACGGCGCTGCAGTCATGCCCGACGATGCCAGCTCCATGATCAGTTCTACCTTCT
Organism: Aurifilum marmelostoma; assembly: GCA_027559495.1. Classification (NCBI taxonomy): domain Eukaryota; kingdom Fungi; phylum Ascomycota; class Sordariomycetes; order Diaporthales; family Cryphonectriaceae; genus Aurifilum; species Aurifilum marmelostoma. Next base: position 304,217 of record JAMXSV010000010.1, on the reverse strand, counting down.
CCCTGGGCGAGCCTGTCCCCTCCTCCTCTCACCGGTCAGATATCGACTCAGAGGCAGAAGAGGAGTTCAGTCATATCGTGGAGGGCATGAAGAATACTGGCATACAGGAGCGCCCCTCTCCAGTCAAGCGCCCGTCCCATCCTGGTCCTTCAGCCGACGCTCAGAAGCAAGAAGATCAGCCCATGTCCGAGGAATCTAGTGAGCAGCAGTCTTCTTCTGCTACTCCTGTTCCGTCCAAGACATCCGGCGCACCACCAAATCTGTCGCTGAAGTCATGCCTCTTCTGCAATCTTGAGTCGACCGACGTGCCCTCAAATGTCATCCACATGGAGCGTTCTCACGGCATGTTCATTCCCGAGAAGCAATACCTGGTCGATATAGAGGGCCTTCTGGCTTCTCTACAGCAACGAGTTCAGGAGTTCAATGAGTGTCTGTACTGCGGCAAGGTCAAATCCAACGGCTTCGCGGTGCAGACCCACATGCGAGACACAGGGCACTGCAAGATTCCCTACACGACCGAGGAAGAGCAGCTGGAGATTGGAGAGTTTTACGACTTCCGCAGCACATATTCGGATGACGAAGAGGAGGAGATGGACTCGGATGACGAGTCTGTCACCAACGGCGGCGCCAGGCTGGGCGGCAAGCGTGCCACAACCGTCACCAATGAGGATGGCGATGAGGTGGAGGAATGTGGAGACGAGGGCTGGGAGACGGACTCTTCAGCATCTTCTCTGGACTCTGCCGACCTGACTGCCGTGCCCGCCGAGAACCACTACCACCAGTACGAGCGGCTGGAGAAGCACCCTCACCACTCGCGCAGCGACTCAAGACCCCATCGCCAGAAAGATGGTTTCCACTCGCACTCGCACAAGCCTACACGAGCTGTCTTCTACGACGACTATGAGCTGCACCTCCCCAGCGGCAAGTCGGTGGGCCATCGTTCCCTGAACAAGTATTACCGACAGAACCTGCGCGACTACCCGACACCCGAGGAACGGGCCCAGCGACAGCTGGCGATCGAGAACGGCGAGGAGGACCCTGATGCGATGGACGTGGACAGCGAGGAAGGTACCAGCCAGCAGATTGTCCCCCGGGGCCGCCAGAGGGATCAGAACAGGCAGCTGGTCAGCCGCGCCGAGGGTGGTATCGGCATGCTAGGCGTTTCGGACAGAAAGAAGAAGGAGGTCAAGAAGGCGGAGCTGCGCAGCCGCAAGGTCGAGCAAGCAGCCCAGAAGCGGATGGAGTGGTCTCTCAACAAGGGGGCCAATCACCAGAAGTACTACAACTACCAGATCCTGTAGACCAAGAGCGCACCCCAGCAGGAGGCCTTTTAGAGAGGCCAACAACAGCCAATGCCAAAGTTTATTTCACCTTGAAGCCATCGATCGATCGCGTATTGGAGGCTAATTTCCCCCCCCCCCTTCTCCGGTGACTGACTCTGACCTCGGCCCTGCTTGGTCTGTGGATCGAGCACCCCCTCGTCGTCCAAGTCTGCTGCCGCTGCCTGAGGAGCCTGAGCTGACGTCAAAATATGGGCCACGGGCGTGGTCGCACCCCGTCAGCGTCGATTCGCGCTGTCCACTGAAGCGGGCACCAGCAAGCACCCACGGGCCACTCGGATGGGCCCCCGGCAGATCCTGCATCATGTCTTGAAACTGCGCCCACGAGAAAGAGCAATGACCAAAGGGCTTACCGATCCCTCCGAGGCACTCATTGCCTTACTAAGAGAACATCCCAGGGCGGGAAAGAAGAAAAAGAAAAAGAAAAAAAAAGCTGGTCTCCACTAATCCTGTATGGGACCCTGCGACGAGAGCTTGCGCGGTTCGCCGCGGTGGTTGGTTCGGGAGCTCCTGCAGATCTGCAGAAGTCGGTGTGTGTGTGTGTGTGTGTGTGTGTGTGTGCGTGTGCATGCAACCGAAAAAACAAAACCAAAAGCCTGAAGCTGTAGGGAGGGGGCCGGGGTTAATTTACTGTGGGCCAAACAGCCCAGAGGTATGTCTCGGGGCGGGCGGTGGCGGTCGCAGCAGGGTGCTTTTGTTGCCTCGTAGGCATTCGCCTCAACAGCAGATTCCTCCTGCTCGCCCCTCTTGTGCTGTGCATTGTGGCAAAGATTCCTACTACGCTATGCCTTAGCCACCACTCGGATGAGAGAGCGTGGGTGGGCAGAGAAAGTGACAGGCACATTACCATCTGCACTCTCCTTTTTGTCTTTGTTATTTCAGTTTCACGAGGCGGCAGGCTTCCGCATTCCCGGCTCCGTGCGTCGTCTGGAATCGTCATAAGGTGGCACGACGCCGTTCTCAACTCATTTCCGTTCTCACCATCTGTCGTGCTTTAAGACAAGCGGTCTTGTTTGTTCCTGCAGCCACAAGCGACCAACATCACTATCACAGCCACGACAACCGACATTATTACTACTACCTGTGCTGGCCATCTAGCCAAAGGAGACTGTATGCGATCAAAATGGGTTGGTGCCACCTCTAAGCCCCTTTCCCCTCCTCATTTTGTAGCCGGGATTACATACGTTCTCCCTTCCGGGGAAAACGAAGAAACAGGCCAACAACAGGCAAAGAGGTCGAATCGGTACTCATCCTTCAATGCAGGGTATTACGATGACGACCTGGAGTCTCTCGCTCCCAGCGACTCGGTGAGCTGTGTCCCAGAGGGTGGCTTTCGATCCAGACACCGCGGCACCCGTCATCCGGAATGGACCTGGGCATCGGAGAAGCCCTCTAGTCGGACTCCGCGCCGCTCCGAGGTTGTCTATGCGGAGAAATACGTTGCTGCCGTCCCCGTCCACTCATCATCAAAGACATTCACGTCAAGTCCATACACGCAGCACAAGCGATCTAGCAGCCGAAGCAACCAGACATATGCAGTCCAGGACCACCGGGGGGGGATACGTCCCCAGCCCTCCATACGAGGTCCGCAGCACGAGGCTTGCGTCGCAACCCAGGGTGACGGTCACCACGATCCCATCAACGCCGACCACGTCAACGTCGTCGCATTCTCATCGATCTGGTTCCAGCAGCCAGAGGTCTGGGTCCTCCTCCAATCACTATGGTATCTTTAGCCCGGACAGAGGCTCGCCCTTCAGTGGCCATACTCCAAGGACCTCTTCCCGCGCAGCACCGCCCACCAGCAACAGCCGGTTCTATGATGAATACTACAGAACACCTCGCGGCCGTACCTCCTCAGCTACTTCCTCTGGCGGCCGCAGAGCGTCCTCGGCTGGACCTCACGAATATTCAAGCCGGGACCGCCATGTTGCACATGGGACGGGTGGTGGTGGTGGTGGCAGCTCCTCTGGCGGTGGTCGCTACAGGACGGTCGAGTCGTATGTACCCCGCACGCCCAGGAGTGCGCCCGCCGGCGGGCGGTACGATGACGATCGCTATGGGGCGTATGAGGTGCGTGCGCCGTCTCGGGGCCGTCGGGAGAGCTTTGACTACGCTGCCACTGGGCAGGGCGGCGCGAGGGCGTTTACGTATCCTAGCGGTAGCGGGTCGAGTGGGCGGAGCTGGCGATGGTGATCTGGATTCTTGATTTTTTTTTTTGAGAAGCATGGTCCAGTCATGCCTTGTCAGATTATTGTGAGATGAATTGTTGGATATAAGGAAGGCAATGAGGATGCCAACAACAGATGTAAGATATTGAAAGGGAATCATGTTACAGATATGATGTGGAATGACGGCGTAGATGAACTACATACAGCAACAGCAGTACCCAGGCTCAACAAAACATGAATGAGTTCTTCCTGTCAGACAGTCACTGAAGCCCCATGACTGAATACAAGGCCGTGTCCATGTCTGGAAACTCCATGATGATAGCTATCATCAGGTGTCGTGTTTGCTTCTTGGTGGTAGGATCACCAGGCCCAGCAAGAATGAATAGATGAAAATTCTTATCAATGATGATGATGAGTTGAAAAGGTCTGTAGGCCTTGGTAGTTGGGCTTTTCCATGTGCTCGAGCCTAGCACGCCCTATTCCTGACAATTCTACCCAGACCTTTTGCACACCTCTTTCACAAGTCATACAGTCATCATGATTGTCCAGCTGTAGCACTTCTCCAAGTCAAGGCTAGAGTGCCACTGCATGAAGTATGGTAGCAATTCAAGACCAATTAGGTCAATTGACTGGTCACTGTAAGGGGGATGGATGCCTCTGTGCCACCTTGTATTGCACCTCAGTCTAGAGAGCCATGGCTTGAAGTGGTGTAAGATGACAGGCTACTGAGTGCACATGCCTGGCCAAGATGAAGCCGGTAGATTGTCTTGTGTGCTGGTTCATCATCCTATGCTGTAGAACACAAACATCTTGAGCAGGTCACATGAGGCGTTTTCTGTAATCTATGTGTCATCGAGAGTCACTGTGCCACGCTTGATAATATCCATTTTTAGTCAAGACATGAGCTCGACCTGAAGAAGAGCCGACGAGGTTCAGTTCAATATCAGTCCAGAGTAACCCTGGGCGCAACCCTAGCAGTGCCCTAGGTAGACCATGGCAAACCTAGGCACATTGGGGCCCAGAGGCTAGCAGCTGCAGGGGTCCTGGTGGGGGGAACAGCTCCCCGAGTGCGCGCTAAGGCCCAGTAGAGCAGTGCTGTAGAATAGTTGAGAAAAAAGAGTGGAGCTATTTATTTGGAGAATGTCCACGTCGCACACCTGATGGGTTGCTGCAACTTGCCCTCCTTCCTGTCCTTAATCCTCGAGTCTTCTTGCATCATCCACAACCTTCTCCTCCTCTCTCTTCTCACCCTCTTTCCTCTCCTGATTTGACAGCCCTTCCTGTCAAATCCCCCTCTTGGTTGTTCACTCCTGGTCTCCTGTATCGATTTACCCCCCAGCCTCCCACCTTCGCACGATCGACTGCTGTGACACAATGGCTTCCTCGACGACTGAGCAGCTGTCTGCCGCCCAGAAGCTCCAGCAGGAGCACGCCCAGGCTGCGGAGGACCATCATGTCACTGTTGAAGATGTTGTTGATGAGGATCTGAAGCCTCATGCCGACTCTGCCGACGGCCCCATCCTCTCTGACAAGGCAGCTGGCAAGCAGAAGGAGGCTGCCCCTGCCGCCCCCAAGGCCAAAGCCCCTGCCCTCGACACTCAGTCTCGTGAGCTGTTTCCTGAACTCGGTGGCCTCAAGGCACAGGCTCCCAAGGCTGTGCCCATGGGCACCTGGAATGTCGTTGCCGACAGGGCCAATGGCAACACCGCAGCCCCTGTCAATGGCTCCCAGCGAGCTGCCAGCCCCACCTCCGGCACCGCGACTCCTACCGGAAAGTCCAAAGCCCCCTCGGTCACTCTTCCCGGCAGACACATCGAGTCTATCGTTCTCGAGCCTCAGCACATGAAGTCTCGTGACCAGCTGAGGCGCCCCCTGGCCCAGATCATCCAGGACATCAACCGATCCTCCCGTGCCCAGGTCAAGGCCGTTGCCGGAGGTGCTGGTGGCCAGAAGTTCGAGGCTGCCGGCCCTCAGGAGGCGGCTCAGCAGGCTCTCAAGGAGCTTGTCAAGCAGATCGGCTCTACTGTAAGCCCAAGTCCCGCTTCCTCCTTCTTTTTTGACCTTCCCCCCCCCCCCTTGCAATGACACAGAGAATAAGGCGCTGACGTGGGGCTGTCACAGCAAACCATCCAAGTCCCCATCCCCCAGTCGGCTCGAGCCCACATCATCGGACGACAGGGCGCCAACATCAAGGCTCTCCAGGAGAAGACGGGCGCGCGGATCGAAATTCCAAAGGATGACAAGAAGCCTTCTGCGGCCGGCCCGGTCGATGACCTGGACGACGAATACATCAATGTCAAGATCGAGGGCAATTCCATCTCGGCTGCCCAGGCTCGTGAGCAGATCCTCAAGATCATTGGCGAGCGGGCTGCCAAGGTCAACACGAGGGTCAGGGACATTCCTCCCGAGTTCTACCCTTTCATCGCCAACTCCACCAGCGATGCCAGCCCGGCTCAGATGCGCATTCCGCCTCACTCCACGTGGTCATCTCAGGTCACCACGCCGGTCCCTGCGCCTGGCCAGCGCCCTGCCTTCCGTCCTGCACAGGACCACCATATCCAGCTGGAGGGTGAGCGCGAGGCTGTCCTCGCTTTGAAGCAGGAGATCGAGCGCCGTGCTGCGGAGCTCCGCGAACAGCTGTTCCTGCAGCAGCTTGAGATCCAGCGCGGCCGCCACCAGTTCATCATTGGCCACTCGGGAATGTCTCCTGAGGAGTTTTTCGACGAGACCGGCTGTGCCATCATCCTGCCGACAGATGAAGATGATGATGCCATCACCATCGTCGGGCCCGAGGACCGCATCGGTGCAGCTCTGGAGAAGGCAGAGACGCTGGCGCAGAGCATGAACATGAACAATGTTGATCATCTAAAGTGGACCAACAAGCAAGCGCCCGGCAGGGGTGCGGTTCACTCCAAGAACGTCACACGCTACCTGCGCCACCGCAATGAGATCGATCGCCTGGAGAAGCAGTATCGTGCCCACATCAACACTCCGTTCTCCCAGGATGGCGCTCTTCCTTGGGAACTCTTCCTGCCGCAGGGACAGTCCACCGCCGCTGCGACCTCGGACATCCGCAGCATCTTTGAGAGTCACCCGCCCTCCAGGATGAGAACCGTCGATGTGGACCCGTTCTTTCACCCTTACATGCAGAACGAGGTCAGCCGGCACGTTCGCGACAACTATGGTGTCCAGCTCGTGGTCCCTGCGGTGTCTGAAACCGGCACGCCCGTCCTGCTTGTCTACGAAGCCCCCGGCGCCGCCGGAAGCCCATACGAGATTCCACGTGCTGCCCCGTCGCAGAGTGACGTCAAGGCATTTGAGGAGGGTTTGCGCGCTGCCGAGAAGCACATCAGAGATATCCTGGATCAGCAGGACTCGATCACCACTGTCAACATCGAGGTCCCTGTCAAGTTCCACGACAGGCTCCGGAGGTTCATCCAGAAGGAGCAGGACAAGCGTGGTCCCAACCAGATCCGGATCCGCGTCTCGAACACCGGTTCTACTGTAACCCTGCGCGGACCAGAGACGGCAACGCAGCGTCTGGCAGAGCATGTGAAGGCCTTTGTGGAGCAGGAGAAGGCGGACGAGAAGGAACGCGATTTCACCCTGGAGTTTGACTTCCCGCAGCAGTATGCCAACCACCTCATTGGAAAGCAGGGAAGCCGCATCAAGGACCTTCGCGACAAGTTCGACGTCGAGATCCAGGTCGAGAACGGCAAGGTCCAGCTCAAGGGCCCCAAGGCCAAGGCCGCGGCCGCACGGTCACACATTGAGTCGCTTGGCAAGGAGCTTGCCGACGAGACCACCAAGACGCTGACGGTGGAGCCCAAGTTCCATCGCGACCTGATCGGCCCCGAGGGCAAGACCGTCAATAGGCTGCAGAACCGGTACAATGTCATGATCTTCTTCCCGCGAGCTGAGAAGAACGGAAAGGAGGACGACAACGCTGCCGAGGCCGCTGGCGAGGCAGCCAGGCCCCGTCGTCAGCAAGCCCCTGATCAGATCATCATTCGCGGCCCGAGCAAGGGCGTCAGTTCCTCTTATGATGAGCTGAAGCAGCTCTACGATTGGGTGAAGGAACAGTCGTTCACCGGAACCGTCACCGTCCAACGGAAGCAGCTGCCGTCCTTGATCGGACAAGGAGGTGCTGCCATGGAGGCCCTACGCCAGCAGACCGAGACGAAGATCGATGTTCCCAACGACAGGGACTCGGACGAGCCCCTCGTCGAGCTCACCATCAAGGGCAAGAAGGCGAGCGTGGAGAAGGCCAAGAAGATCCTGGAGGAGAAGAAGGCCGCCTTTGATGACACCGTCTCCAAGACTATCGACGTGGAGCGGAAGTACCACAGAGCACTAATTGGAGCTGGGGGTAAGTCGACTTCCAAATGATCTATGCTCGGTCACGAGACTAACATTCTTCCTCCCAGGTGCTCACCTGCGCGAGATGGTCACCAAGGCCGGAGGCCCTGACGATGCCAGAGAGCGTGCTCGCCTCATCCAGTTCCCCAAGCAGGAGGCTGACGGCAACACCATCACCCTGGAGGGCCGCTCAGCGGTCGTCGAGAACCTGATCAAGCAGATCCAGGACTTTGTTTCCGTCCGGGATAGCCAGGTCACAGCCACGGTCGATGTCGCCACCGAGAAGCATAGGTCCCTGATCGGTCGCGGTGGAGACACCAAGAAGCGCCTGGAGGAACAGTTCAGTGTCACGATTGACATTCCTCGCCAGGGAAGCACAGATACGGCGGTCAAGATCACTGGCCAGCAGGCAGCTGTCGACAAGGCCAAGGAGCACATCGCCAGCCTGACGAAGGACAAGCCGGTGGAGACGGTTCAGGTCCCGCGAAACCTGCACCAGGCCATCTCCAACAATGGCCAGTTTTTCCGCAAACTGAGAAGTGATTACCACGTCACCGTTGACCACGCCGGTCAAACACCACCATCAAAGGCGGCTGCCGCGCCCCGGGCCAACGGCGGCTCGCTTCCCCTCATCACTGATGAAGCCGACGAGGACGCCCACTCCTGGAATGTCGTCGAGAGCGTCTCCAGCGAGGAGGGCGAGATCCCCTGGGTCCTGAAGGGATCTGCAGAGGACATCGAGAAGGCCAAGAATGCCATCACCGCAGCGATGAACCAGGCCAAGGACAATGTGACCGGCTACCTGGTCCTGCCCGACCCAAAGACCTACCGACACGTGATTGGTCAAGGTGGAAGCAAGGTCAACTCCATCCGCAAGCAGAGCGGGTGCAAGATCAATGTGCCTCGTGATAACGGCGAGGCCATCGAGGTCATCGGTACCAAGGATGGTGTCGAGAAGGCCAAGGATCTCATCCTTGCTGCTGTGCGAGACGGGCAGAACGGGTCCAGGGCGAGGGACTAGGGCGACTCTACCTCTGCTGCCTTCAGTTTTCTGACGTTGGTGAACGGCAAGACAGCCGGCGTCAGCCGGCGGTGACGCGTAAATCGGTACGGGTTTGTGCTCTTTTGTCCTTTTTTTCTTTCTTTCTTTCTATTTCCCCCAAACTCTTGCTTTGTTTTTGGAATGGTCAGGCCGGTTGGGAAAAGTCCTATGATCGTGGCTCAGATTTTTCTGGGACCTCATGAAGTTCGCAAGCATTGCATTCAGTTAAATAGTGGGTAGCATCAAAATCCCAGGCAGTCCAATCACGACTCGGTCTCGAAAACACTTTGCTCCTGTAATTCATCCTGCTCCTATCATTTGGGTTCCCGGGACAGGCTTGTTCATGGTAATGTTGATGTGCGGGATCCAAGAATTTCTTGGTTCCTCATGATCAACTAGCCCGTATGTCCTCAACCCTAGAGTCAGGCTATCTGGTTCTAAAAGACGAATGAAAAGTAAAAAGGCTAACAAGTGAGGCAGAAGATACTACCTGATCCTTCGTGTAGCGGGCAAACATCTCCCTGCGGGTCCAATGTGTCCTCCAAATCGTCATCACCTTGTCCATCATGATTGCAAACCTTGTCGGCTGGTCCTCGACTTAGGTCGCCCCTTTAGAGGCGCCAGGGAAGGGAAGGGCAGCGCTGGACGCACGGCTTGCACATACGGGTTGCGCCGCCATCGAAGGGGTTGATGACAACCCATTCCTGGGTTGCCAGGTTGGGAGGCTGGTCAGACGGCTGGGCCTTTCGTATGAGACCGGCCCGACTGATCTTGGGGCAGACAGGCAAACAGGGGCAGGAACAAGTCTCATCGTGGCTGTTCTTGCGAGGGATGATGATGCTGTCCAGGCGGATGAGGCGACAGGTTCTGACGCGGTCCATGAAGGCGTCCGAGAAGACGGGGTAGGACTCAGACTTGCAGAGCATGCCAACCTCGCGCATGATGCCGGGGCTGCTGGGTCCAGGCGCCTCGAGAGCGCGGGCGTTGACGGCGACGCAGAAGTTGGCGAGCTCGGCCATGAGCTCTGGCGCCGCGTCAACGAAGAACTGCATCTGGCTGTTGACCTGAGTGTCGACAGGGCGCAGGAGGGGGTCCAGCTGCTTCACGGCATCGACGATGCCCATGCGAGCCAGGGTAGTGCCCACGTCCTGGGCAAGCCACTCCATGGAGCCACGGTTGCCCGTCGGGGTCACGACCTGGCAGATCGGTAGCAACATGGAGTCGAGGGCGGCCCTGTAGCCCTGGATGGCGTACTGCTCGAGGATGGTTCTCTTAGGGCGGAGGTGGGACACGCCGATCAGGAATCCGATCCAGAACAATAGAGGCTTCGCGCGGCAGGCTTCGTTCACAACGTTGGTCGACTCTGCCGTAAAGGGCTCTGCGAACATCAAGAAGATCAGCTATCGTCGTTTCGGGGAAGCGGGTAGAAGAAGAAGAAGGGGCTGGGCCGGTACTCACCATATTTGTAGAGAAGCTGCACCAACATCTGGACACCCTCGTGATACTCGTACTTGTCGATGCCGGCAATGGAAAAGCTGGGCTCGACTCCAGCTGGAGGGGAGGCGAACTCATCGGCCACTCCGTTGCAACAGTGCGCCAGAACAACTGCATGGACCCTGATGGGCTGCATCTCTGGGCCAAAGGTCAGACTGGCATCGTGGGCCAAGGGCCAGCCATTGGCAGCGAGGCTAGTGGGAAGAAGAGCAAACCAGTTAGTGCTTTGCCTGCGAAACGGTCCTCAGGATCCCGAGCTTGCTCTTGCTTCGAGTCTTGTTTCCTAAACAGGAACGTGGCAACAGGTGGAAGAAGGCATGGGAAAGAAGGCCCGGGGTGGGAAAGGACCCCCGGGGGGGGGCTGATATGAGCGACAACTCACCTCGTCTCAAGGTCGACAGAGTTAGGGTCAATGTGAGACCCGGCTACTTCCCAGAACCTAATGTATGCCCCCTCCAGAGACGGCATGTTGATGACGGGAAGCTGATCCATCTTGGCTGCAAAAGTTTCGATCTGTAGATCGTAGTGTTTTGTCAGTGGATGTCTGCTGGTATGAGGTGTTGGTAATGTGAGATGATCTGCTTACTAGGATGGGATTGGCTGGCTGTGAGGCCTTGTGTATGCTGCACACAGTCTCTGATGATGGAGAGAGGTGTGGTTTGATGAAGTGGGAGGTGAGCTGGAAGATGAGGATGGGAGGTGGGAGGTGGGGGGTGGATGGGTGCTTGTTGAGGGGAGAGAAAAGAAAGCTGGACCTAGAGAGAGGGGGAGGGGGAGAGAGAGGAAGCTGGCAGAAGTTTGTTGCTGAGAGTGCACAAACTGCCAGTTATATAGACAGGAGGGGATTTGGCGGCGGGGCTGAAGGCGGGGCAGCTGCGAGGATCGAGGGTGTTGCTGCCAGGCGACATCACAGTGAGTCGTGGTGCAGTGTTGCAGTGAGTCGTGGTGTAGTGAGTCGCGAGGCTAGCCAACTTGAGGACAATGTGCTGCATGGGAGAGGCAGAGGGAGGGGGGCCCCGCGCGGCTGAGGAAACTTCAGGATCTTTCCCACAACCTCACCTCTATTCTCTATCTGTACTGTGTGCTGGCATTGTCAAGATTTCTGTTTCTCTTTCTCTTTTTTCTTTTTATAGACAGCTAGTATCATGGGAGGACAATACATTTTCTTTTCTAAATATTGTATTGTACAATAACATTGCCTTTGGCAGTAGCCTCGTGTAGTTGTAGCTCAGCCGCGTGCCTGCTCAGCCGTGTGCCGCTGTTCAGCCTCGTTGGACCCTGAGCTTGTGCCTAGGGGGAGAGCTGCCAGCCCCGCCAGTTCGGCTAGTCACCAGGGCCACAAAATAGGCAGAATATTAGTAAGAAAGAAATTGGAAGTTTCCCTGCCTTCTATTGAGCGCATAATGATCCAAGCTCAGTATCGCTGTTGAGAACGGGGAGGGCTTCAGGGTAGCATTTGTTGCTGGATGGTACAGGGTGCCCTCGCGAACAAACTGGGTATGAAGACAACACGGCCTCGCGTTTCTTCAGCAGCGTCGAATTAATTACTCTTGTTACTTTCTATTTCTTTTCCAGACGAGGACGTCCATGGCTCGAGATGCGGCCGGCAGAGCCTCGAAGGCATTACCGTTTTTGCCGCCCGCAGGATGGAAGACAAAGTGCTGTGGAAGCCAATTGCCTTCAGATCTTGGCTACGTTCTTACCTCAAAAAAAAAAAAAAAAAAAACTTCATCTGCTTGAGCACCTTATCTTTTGGCATGACTCCTCTCCCTGGCTGGTACATCGGCGTCTTTAGAGAGCACGAGCTGACAGCTGTGACCGAAGCAGTAATTACGAACCGGTTTCGGACCCAGACGAGGAAAAGACACTCCAGCTAGCCCATTAAGATTCCTCGAGCCAGAAGACATATCGAAGAACACGCAAAGTCTATGGAAGACGAGACCCTAGCACTGACCCATCGTCAGAGCGTCCCGAACTCATATACTGTACCTACCTGGAAGAAATCCGACCGCAAAGCCCCGTCTCAACTCGAAGCAATGACAATACCAATGGCTACTTTACCATTGGATGGTAGTGGGCAACTGATTATACTTCCACCTGCCATGTAGGAACAGGAAGGTAACATAGGCCTTAAAAGGCTTGTCAGGCATCTATGGCAAAGTCTATGGACGGAAAAGTTTGGGAAAGCAAGGCAGGCCGAGGCCACGGTTGCTCCTGGTGCTTGAGCACGGACTGAGCATCATAACTTGGCAAAGCTTTCTCGCCATACTGCACATCACTGGAGATGACTTGGGGAGCTCGGGCCTACTTCAACCTGGAGTCTGTGGTGCCCCTGTATCGTCCCAACTCATCCTGTGGAGATACACTTCTCTTCCTGGCAATGTGACACCCCCCTCTCTACATGGTGATGGTATGCTGTTTGAGGGTGCCGAAGGGCACATGGAATGTTTGTGCTTTTGGAACCATCATACCCAGATGGGATTATTACCTTGAAAAGCTTTGGGGACTGACCGGGACCTGGCGAGGATGAGAGGGCGAATTCTTCAACATGAGGAAATTAAATATGGGTTATTGGAAAGCATATTTCTGTGATATCATCATGAGTTCAAGCACTTCCATGTATTATAACAGTGCCATATTATCTGGAGCGGATGGATGGGTTATTGAGCAAGGCAGGGGGAGCATGAACTACTAAATGGGCCAAGCAAGTCATGGACATATATGCCGGCATCAATGTCGGGCAATGGGAATCTCTCAGGATTTGGCCTCCTCTGATATGGAATGCCATGGCAGATACAAGAACGGTGTGGTGGGAAGGAGAGGAAAATAGTAAGGATCAAGATGAGAGGCTGAGATAGATGAATTAAAATTTGCAGTTAATTTGGGCTTGAGTAATACAGAGGACTGGGGAATCATACCATATTGTACAAAGTACTGTGGTACCATAGTGTCATGAAAAGAACTTCTGTGCATGGGCATTAGGGGTCCAGGGGGGGGGGGGGGGGGTGGCAGGCCGCCTGGCAGGCCGTGCACAGCTTTTGGCCACATTCTGGTATTCATACTATATCGATTGGTAGCCATCACCTGGCCATCAGGGGCAATTATCTCCTGCAAGCTGCCTTGAGCAAGATTATGTTGAGCATGAAGGGATGACTCCGAGGAGATTTGGAGGGGCAAACTGGCAGAGGAGGATGTTAGCCCCAGGGGTGAGGTGATATGGAAAAGGGTACTGCTGAGCCGCAGCCAGCTGGCAAAAGCTGGTGGGCAGATCAGTCCAGAGGCCAGGGCCTGCAGCACCACTAGGGGGGATCTTGGAACTGTCCTTGTGGTCCCCAGGGACCCCTATGAGCCTGGACCATGTGGCAGCCCCACTATACATTCCCAAACAGGACTGTATCCCAGCTACCGTGCAGAATATGAACTTCATACTGTCTGTCTTGGGCTACCCCACTCTGATGTCTCTCTCTCGCACTGTTGAACATACGGCTTTCTCCGCAGCTGAGCACCACCAAGCACTCCGTATTGATGAGATCTCAAGCATCTCTATCGCACTGTCAACACAAGTACTCCAGTGCTACAATCGTGCCTTTGGAAGGCTATACTGTGTACTGCAGCATCTATTATCAGCGGGCGAAGGGATTTGAAAAGGCGACAAAACTGTGGTGGGAGAAGCAACATCACCGAGAAGCGGAACATAGCACCAAGATTCCTCACCGTTTTCCCTCGTTGTCTGACCGTTCGTCATCGTTCCAGCGCGAAAACCAGAAGGACCCTGTGCTCCAAGATCAACCAGACAAAACGGCCCTTTTGACTCGGACTCGATCCGATACAGGGGAATCGGAAACACCAGCAGTTTGGCGAGTTGAGGGCCTCTGCATTCTAGGCCACTTTTTGGGCGTAGAGACCTTCACTGCACCTTAGGTAAGCCATCACCATCACCTGCTCTCTCCTCAGGGCCGCGCCGATAGCAGCGTCGCCTTAGACCCGCAAGCCACAGAGCATACCAGGGGTGCCCAACCAGGAGCTTGTTAGGAGGCGAAAACACGGCCTGTCTCTATGCACAATCGCCCTTTTCGCACTCGCATTGTCCAGGCTTGAAGCTCTAATCATACCGTTTGCTCTTTGCAGAACCTCGGAAGTACCCAAGCCAGTCAGCAAACGCACCTTCTCGCGCGACTCCTGTCCAGGCCAGACCAGGCCAGCCAAGCTAAGCCGCTTGGCTGCTTCCCACCCCCCATAGTACCACTGTGACAGCTACAGCGCAGCAGCAGGGAGACCCCATCACCACTCACCCACAGCGGGCCCCCCGCCCAGCGTTATCGAGAGGGACGGCCACCCACTAAGTCCAATTCCTGATCAAGCGTCCGCAGGACCCCACCGCTCGCCCGCCCTATCGAACCTTGTCGTAGCCCTGCCGCAGGACCAGGACCTAACCCCCCATAGTGCGTACGCAAAGGTGTTACAGCAGGGAGGATATTGGGGAACAATTGCAGGCAGGCCTTGGCCAAGGCAGAGTCCCCAGCAGGTTCCCTTGCGACTGGTAATTCCCCGTTCTATACGGGCGAGAAGGAGTAGCGATACGATACGGCCTATAGCACACGGCGGCGCATTACGTCTGTCTACACGTCAAGGCGCGGGGTCCTTGGGCTTGCTGATCTGTTGATGCTGCTCGCAGAAGCTTAGCACAAGCACAGGAGGAGGGTCCAGAGTCATAGGATCGACCTCAAAGCTGGCCCCAGGGACGACCTGTTGGCAGACAGCGAGACTGCAAGACAACAAGACCCAGGTCGGGCACGGGTCACGAGAGAAATGACAACAACCTCCTAGATTTCACCAATTGCGCGGCCTGTCCGAGCTCAGAACGGTTTCCCACTCCCCCATCCAACCCCCCAACCAATGTGCATCCATCCGCCCCTTCGACGGTCTCTGAAAGTACCATTAGTACATACCAACGTACAATTACGGACCGAAACGAGGACACACCCAGCACAGACGACGACCTAGATCCAGAGAGCAGGGTACAAACACAACACACACGCGCACACAAACACACCACACGGCGGCGGATACCACCGCGGGCGCCCACGCTCAACTCAGGCCCTGCTGCTACTGCTGCTTCCCTTTGCCACGGCGGCCAACTCCATCCAAGCCTCTACTCCCTGCTTCCTCCTCCTGCAACTCTGCCTCCTTTTCGTCTTCTTCTTTTGTTCTGTTTTTATTTTCTCTCTTTCTTTCTTGTTCGACAACACGTCACATCTCTGCTCTCCTTTTTCGGAGCACCAAGTCGCTCCCTTTCTGCCCTCGCTCGCCTTTTAGCTCGCCCTCACCAGCGGCCCAGCAAGCCACGGGCGGCGACAGAGACCAACCAAAACCCACGCGGCACTCTCGTGCATCTCCTCTAATCTCGTCAACCCAGGTTCAGGACGGGCAAGCAAGCAAGCAACCCTGCTGTTCTGGAGGTTACAGCAGGCCTGGTCTTCTGACAGCGGCGTGCGGGCTCATCTCCCCGTAGACACATCGGCCCACGTCATTGGCCAACCACCAACCCTTCTGCCCAGCAGTGTGATCAGAGCGGCTTTGGGCCCCCTTCTCTTGGGACCCCCCCCCCAGTTCCCCCCCCGTCTTACACCTTGACCACACAGTAGAGAGGAGGACACACGCCCGTCCCGCGCCTTTCAGCTAGACCCAACTTCCGTTTCGCCCTTATTCTTTTTCCCATTCTTCCCCCCTCTGCCTCCTTGTTGTGTCGAACTTTACGCCCCCCTGGCCCCTCCCCCCCCGACCTAGGCCCAGCCGCCTCCTCGGACGTTGTGTGTCGTGTGGGATCATGGACGGCTTTAACCAAAACCACACTAACCAGCCCTCGACCTCGACCACCATCAGTGCCGCGCCCGCGCCCTCGTCTTCACGGCGCCGCCTGACAAAGAAGCCCCCGAGCTCGCACCAGCAGTACCAGCACCGCAGCTCCAACAGCATCGATGCCAGCGTCAGCGTCGCCGGTTCCAGGTTCGACGCCTTGTCCATCCAGAGCAGACGCAGCTCCACGAGCCTTAGGCGGGCGCCAAGCGCTCCACCCGCAAGGACTACTCCCAACTCCAACAACGCGTCAAACAGTTCCTCCCCACGACACCCTCCTGTCTCGTCCTCGTCCACAAACACAAACACCTCTGCTGTGGGGCCCGTCGGCAGCGGCAGCAGCAGTCACCATCCTCAGCAGTATCACCACCAGCAGCGCTCTCTGAACCCATCCCCTATCCTTCCCTCAGCCGAGTTCTCGACCGGTCTGTCCTTTTCCTCCCACCACCAGCACCAGCAGCACCAGCAGCAGCAGCAACCCCAGTCATCCGCCAGCGCCAATCGAGGGGACCCGTCCCGCAGCAGGGACCACCACCGTCTCTCCGATCCCCACAACAACAATCTTAATTACGGACTGGGCACGGCCGCCTCTGCTACCCATTATCGTCTCAACTCCAGAGCATCAGAAGAATTCATCGGCGCGCCCTTTGACGGTTCTGCCATCCTCAATCGCATCGACGCCATCAAGGCTCCCAGCTCGCCCCAGCGACCGTCCATTCCCCGTCCTGCCCATACCACCCCTGATACCCGGCTCGCTGGCCTGTCCGTCGATCACAACGCCAGCTTCTCGGCTGCTGCTGACACCATGGCCGCCGCCGAGAAGTCGCAGGGCTCCAAGATGCCCGACGGTCAATTGCCGCCGTCCAAGCGCTTCTCCGACGAGTCCAAGGAGCCCAAGATGTCATCGGTCCTGCGCAAGAAGACGGGCTTCTCCGGCTTCATGACCAGTCTCGTCGGCTCCCCCAAGAAGCCGCTCATCTCAGCACCCGAAAACCCTGTGCACGTCACCCACGTTGGCTATGATAGTTCCACCGGCCAATTCACGGTCAGTCGACTCTCTTGACAAACCCTCCCTCCCTCTTTTCCTTCTCTACTTGATCTCCATCTCGTCGTCGCGCCTTTCTTCTCCTCCTCCTACAACCCCCCCCCCCCAATCGGTCATGCTTCGTCAATGTGTCAGCCTGGGAGACAGAGAAAGAGAGAGATGGAGAAACCTCGTGCTGACTGCTGCTTGTGTGCCTGTGCTGTAGGGACTGCCCAAGGAGTGGCAACGACTGATCAACGAGAGCGGTATCCCCGAGAAGGACAGACAGGCAAACCCCCAGATGCTCGTCGACGTCCTCACCTTTTACAAGGAGACTACAGAGAGACCTCATGAGGACCAGAACCTGGAGAAGTTCCATGATGCCAGGGCGACAGAGATGCGCCAGGTCGGCTCTGCGCCTGGCTCGGCCACGATGCCCTCGTCTGCACAGTTCTCATCAAGTTATACGGGTATGTCACCTATGATAAGCCCGCCTGCAAGCCCGCGGTTTCCTCAGAATGTTGAAGGCAGTTTCGAAAACCCCCGGTCCCCCCCTCCGGTCCCGAAAGGTATTGGTGGCTCTCATCCTACCAAGGATATCAACCTGATGCCCAGCCGTCCGGCTCCCAAGCCCCCGGTGAGCATGTCGAACCGATCCAACGCGCAGCCTCCCTACCCGACCAAAGACTCTGGCATCGGCATGCCCCCCACCGGCGAAGAGGGCTCCTACAGTTCCGCAAAGGATGCGCCGGCCATGCTACCCGAAGAGCACCGATCGAGATCGCGTTCGAATTCCCGAGTCAACGGCACCGCGCCTCCCTATAACCCAGTGCAGGCCAGCCCCGCTGCCTACCAGCAGCAGCTGATGCAGCAGCAGCAAGAGCAGGCCATGGCGCAGGCGCAGGCGGCCATGACTGGCCAGGTCGGTCGCGCTCCGAGCAAGAGGCAGCCCGCCCAGCAGCCCACGCCGCCTCAGTCTCAGCACCAGTTCGCCCGAGCGCCCGAGCAGCAGCAGCAGCAGCAGCAGAACGGTGCCCAGCGGCCCCAGCAGCCCCAGCCGGGTGCCGTGCCAGGCGCGAGACCCCGGAATCGACAGAGACAGAGCAACGGCATTGACGTGATTGCGTCTCTCAAGCGCATCTGCTCCGAGGGTGACCCGCGTGAGATCTATCGCGGTTTCGCCAAGATCGGCCAGGGTGCGTCCGGCGGTGTGTTTACTGGACACGAGCGGGGCAGCAACAGGCTGGTCGCCATCAAGCAGATGAACCTGGAGCAGCAGCCCAAGAAGGACCTCATCATCAACGAGATCCTGGTCATGAAAGAGAGCTCGCATCCCAACATTGTCAACTTTATCGACAGCTACCTTTGTTCAGGTGAGCTGTGGGTGGTGATGGAGTACATGGAGGGAGGCAGTCTCACAGACGTCGTGACCTTCAACATTATGACTGAGGGCCAGATTGCATCTGTCTGCAGGGAGACGCTCAAGGGACTGCAGCACCTGCACTCCAAGGGTGTGATCCACAGAGATATCAAGTCTGACAACATATTGCTCTCTATGGAAGGAAATATCAAGCTGAGTAAGTTGTTTGTCACGGCGAGGACCCAAAATACCACCACGAACAAGGAAAAGCTAACGAGGTGTGTGCGTGTGCGCGTGCGTGACAGCTGATTTCGGTTTCTGTGCGACAATCAATGAGGCCCACAACAAGCGTACAACCATGGTGGGCACGCCATACTGGATGGCCCCAGAGGTCGTCACTAGGAAGGAGTATGGCAGGAAGGTGGACATCTGGTCACTGGGTATCATGGCCATCGAGATGATCGAGGGAGAGCCACCATACCTGACTGAATCGCCCCTCCGTGCCCTTTGGCTCATCGCCACCAACGGGACCCCAACCATCAAGGACGAGAACAGCCTCTCCGCCGTCTTCAGAGACTTTTTGTACTTTGCCCTCAAGGTCGACCCAGAGAAGCGTGCTAGTGCCCACGACCTGCTTCGAGTACGTATACCACCCCCACCCCCCTCTCTTTTTTTTTTCCTTTCCCCAATGTAGGAGCTCCAAAATGTTGCCATCCCCCCTGCTAACTCTATACTTCCAGCATGAGTTCATGAAACAATGCGTTGATCTGGCCCAGCTCTCGCCACTGGTGCGTGCAGCCCGCGAGGCCAGGGCACAAGAGAAGGCGCGGAAGGGCGGTCAGTAAAATAAAGACAAACACTCGACTCGGTCATTTTTTTCTCACGCATAAGAGGGGACGGCCTGCCCCTGTACAAGTATCGGCATGCATGTTGCCTGCCCTTTCTCAGGTCTCATACACTGGTTCGCCTGCACATATCGACGAACCAGGATTTCAGCATATTCTTATGTTTCTCCGGCCTATCCCTCGAATCAAGATACATTGCGGCTGCGGGGTGGACACAAAAACAAGATCAAGAGTCGGCCTGTCTGTTCGGCTACTGGCTATAGCCCTCCGAACCTCGCAGGCAAAGCTTGCACTGACCGACTCATGCCCTCTACCGCCGAGAAACGTCCGTCCGTCCAGAATCATGGGGCGGATACACAATGCGTGGACCAAATGTCTTGTGGTGGCAATACCTACTTCCAGTGGTGGTTGGCGTGGGTGTCTTTGACCTGTGACCGTGGTCAGTCTGCGTGGTCGAGCACCGCCGCGCCGCCCCGAGAGGTTCTATTTGTTTGTTTTCTATTTCGTTTGGAGATACGATGGTCCCGCCCACGGCACCGACCATCATGCATGTGGATGATGACATGACGGATCATGACTGTACCTATATTCTCGCCCATGGTGCCGGTCTGCCAGGAGACGGGTGATACGAAGTGCGGGTGTCAGAACCCTTAGTCATTTCCGGCCACACCTCCCGCTTCCTCTCGCCCTGGATGGCTCGTGTATGATTTGAGGAAAGAAGACAAGAGGTTGAAGTGATTTGGGATCTGGCCAGGAAAGTGGGCTAGATCCGGGATGGGATCCGTCGTTTAGTAGGGGAGGGGGGTTTTTCGCGGGCTTCTCTAGAATCGAGAGGGCTTTCCAGATGCTGACGGGATACCTGAGAGAAAGGATTGCTTTGCGGTACAATGGGCCCCTTCATGGATTTCAGGCGAGATTTGTCTTTTGCGGCACGCGCCAGAGGAGGGACATGTACGTGCCGGTGTACATCTTGTGGGCAAAGGCGAGGAGAGACCGAACGTTCCCTTGGGAAGGGGTGGCGATTAAGCATGCAGAACGGTCCTTCTATCTGCCCTCACGTTTGCTCAAGTGGACGGGAACGGCTGCAGTAGACAGCTCTGGAAATTGAACATGATTTCCTGTGACACAAAAGAGGAGAGATCTCTGACTACTGGTGATATGTCTTTGCACTTGCTGCTTGAGGTGAATGTAACAGTGTCCGAGACCAGTGGGCAGTTTCGTCCAACCGACCACTCATAACAAGTGAGTCTCTCGATGCAATCGTCAAGTGAGGCCCTCTTGCTCAAAAATGTTTGGGTTTCGATTCTAAAAAATGTCTAGCCGTGCAGACCGATGTGTCTAGGATATACACCTCTTAGCAGCTTAACACATGCCCTCGTTTGTGTCTGATCCCAACACCGCTCACCCAAAGATGATCCTCCCCTTCCTCTAAATAAACCCTACCCTCATACCTCTGGCACCACCACCTTGCTATCCTCCTCCTCCTCCTCCCCGGCCCCTCCCGCACTCCCAGGCCCAGGCTCCAGATCCGGCACGGGGTCGACCGTCCTGACCACCTTGGCAGGACTGCCAACAGCAACACTGAAATCGGGCACGTCCCGGGTGACGACGCTGCCCGCGCCGACGGTGCAGCCCCTGCCGATGGAGACGCCCGGCATGATGGTGACGTTGCCGCCGATCCAGCAGTCGTCGCCGATGGAGACGGGCATGGCGTACTCGACGCCGTCGCGGCGGGACTGGACGCCCGTCTCGTGGGTGGCGGCGAAGATGGAGACGAAGGGGCCGAACATGACCCTGTGGCCTATCTTGACCATGCCGCAGTCGAGGATGACGAGGCTGTGGATGTTTGAAGTGTTCAGCGTGGGGGGGGGGCAGGTAGATACGTAGATAGGCGGACATGTGACCCTTGGTTCTCATCCCTCTCTCTACATCCGAGCAAGGACTTTTTAATATGGAAAAAATGACGAGCTTACTTGAAGTTTGAGTAAAAGCTGTCGCCCACGGAGACGTTGCAGCCATAGTCGATGTTGATCGGGGGCTCGACAAAGGGGGGCCCTGCCCACGCTGCCGAGGATGCCCCGGAGCATCTGCTCGCGGTCGGCGGCCAGCGAGTCGGCGGTGGCGTCGTCGGGGAAGTGGCTGTTGTACTTGTGCATGAACCTGCGGGCGCGGAAGCGGCCGTCGACCAGCTCGGGGGCCAGGCAGTTGTATCTGTTGGGAGAGGGGGGAGGCCGGAAAGAAACAGGGTTTGGTGGTCAGGTCTGGGGTTCTTTCTCTTTGTCTTTCTCTTTTTTTTGGGGGGGGGGGGGGAGGCGGGAGGGTGGTTGCTATGATGACATTCTCCTCTATGGATATAGAAGGGGACAGTTTACTCTTGAGAAAGAGAGATCAGAATATCATTTTTTCTTTCTTTGGAATTCTTCTTTTTTTTTTTCTTCTTCAGCTTGGGACCTACAAAACGCCCGAGATCATCTTCTCGTAGTCATCGCACCATGGGGTGTTTTGGAGAGTCTTGGCAAACTCGATGGTTGCTGGGTCTTTCTCTGTGTTGGCTGGCATTTTGGATATTCTCTGGCCGTATTTGTCAATGTTTGTGTGAGAGAGAAAGTATGTGAATGGAAGACGGTGGTGCTGAGTGGCTGCACCGGATAGATAGTATGGTGATGACGGTTGAAGATATACATACAGTAATGGCCGACCCGGGTTTGAGAGACACCTTACGTACTGTACCTCAGGATGACTGTCGACCTGCTGTGTGCTCGGATCTCCAGGGCCGCGTGCTGGGGGCCACACACACACGCACACACACACACACACACACACACACACACACACACACAAGAGTCTTGGGCGGTCTGTCTGTCTACTCACAGCAGAGTGGTGCCCTGTAGTAGTAGTATACCGAGTAAATAAAACAAGCTGTCATCATTGGCAGTCTGGGTCTAGGGCGAGACCCAGCCCAGAGATAGGCCCCTCCTCTCTCCTCTTTTTACTGCAAGTATTATACTCACCTAGTCAATAGTGCTAAGGGGCAAGCCTTGGGGGCCGGGCTTGGCCCTGGCTTGGCCGCTGAGGTCACTATTTGTTTCCGTGTACGGACTGTACAGGCCTGTTGATTTACTGGAGTGGGAGTAGGCCTGAACTGGCCTTGATGCCCTAACCCTCTCTTTGAAGTTTTCTTTCTGGAATCAAAATTCGATCCCAGGGTACTGCCAGCAGCCCACGGGTCACTTTTTCTAATACTCAGAAAGGTGAGTCTGTGGCGGATGGCTCTCTCTCTTTATATACTGATGAATGACAAAAACGATTGGGTTTTTGTAGTTTTTGGAATAATTACACTTTATGTTTCCAAGCTGCTCATTAGCAATATAATTGATCATAAACTCTATACTAATTCACCCTTAAAATTCTATTGAATAAACGGTCGAGTATACACGTCGCAGTCCATCCTTAGTATGAACCCAGTGCCTAGGGTTGTTCCATCATGGAGCATTTCCGGAGCATTTCCGGACGAAAACCAATCAATTGAAACGCCAGATGTGTCCAATCTCAGCATGCCATGGCCCAGGAATGCTTGTCTCTATCAAGTATGTTGTTGCGGTGAAGGAGACCTGACCTGCACAGTGTCAAGTGCAAATCAGCTTTATACAATTTTGATAAACCTGGTCCTTGACACATGCTATCTGAAGAATGGGGAAAAAAGAAAATAGACAAGAAAAAAAAGGAAAAAGAAAAAAAAGACAAAAGGCGGCAAGGGAAGACTCAGCCAATGAGACTGCGAGGGTATCTGCTGACCATTGGCTTGGATCACCGCCCCACCCGTGTAAGTCATAGCTTGTTGATTTTTGTAAGAAAAGTATACAGCTCAGGGCCGGAGAGAAGGCATCTCGGGGCATTTCCATTGCTCTGGAATGGTCTAGCAGGCTGGGAGCTGTCCTCGGCCTATCCTATAAAGCAACATGTGCCGCCCCAAAGGAACCGAGAGTAAGTACCTGTTCTGCATGTACTCTCTCGCCATTCGTCGTTGTTGTCGCATCTGCCGGTTGAGACTCTGGGCTGGGCTCTGCCAAACACTGGTTCACTCACACCACCACCACCACTACTACTACTACTACTCACTTGATTGGAGAGCGTAGTGATATGCAGCTGTCCTGATAGACTCTTCTCCAAAATCTCACCGCCGCCTTTGACCCCAGCTGTCTCCAGATAACGCATAGCGACGGGTTTGTCAGATCATAAAGAGTCTTCCTGCCTTTGGTGGAAAGGAAAAGAAAAAAAACACCAAAACAAAAGAACGTGTCTCTGTGTTGTGTGTTGTTTTCTGGTATTGGGGATATAACCTGAATTGTCACCCAAAGGCATCACTTTCTTCCTCCCATCTCTATTTATTTCTCTCCCACCCCTCACCCTCTCCCTCCTCAATAACTCCTCATCTGTCTCTATCTTTTCTTCCCTCCCTCCTCCTCAGTCCAAACATCTACCACCACCATGTCTATCCTCTCGTCAGAGTCAAGCCCCCCTCCTCGCCAACGGCGGCAACACCAACAACAACGGTGCCGTCGAGCCAGCCGTCGAGCGCGCTCCTCCCAAGTCGCCAACCGGCCTGCTGCGACTCAATTGCCTCCGACGCTCCTCCATCGCCAAGGGCCACAGCGACGACGGCGCCTACGCTGACCACCACGACGAGCCCAGCAGATCCCACGACGAGAAGCACTCCAACAATGGCGACATGATCCGCGACATCACCATTGGGTTTGCCGACGGCCTCACTGTTCCCTTTGCCCTGACTGCTGGCCTGTCGTCTCTGGGCAGCACCAAGCTGGTCGTTATTGGCGGCCTGGCCGAGCTGTTCTCTGGTAGTAAGTCCGCCCAGCAACTCTATTCTTGAATGTTTTGATTTTCCTGAACCTTCTTCTTTGGTACGTTCACTGACTCCTCGTATGATAGTGATCAGCATGGGCCTGGGAGCCTACCTGGCCGCGGCCACGGAGCGCCAGCACTGGGAGGCCGAGTACCAGCGCGAGGCCTGGGAGGTGGACCACTGCTTCGACCGCGAGCGCGAGGAGATCTTTGAGATCTTTGACCGCTACGGCATCTCGCGCGAGGGTGCCCGCGGCGTGGTCAACGAGCTGTGCGTCCGCGGCGGCAGTCCCAAGGCCAAGGAGCGCTGGGTCCGCTTCATGATGGACTTTGAGCTGCAGCTGCAGGAGCCCGACACCAGCGCCGCCTGGAAGTCGGCCGTCACCATGGGCCTGGCCTATTTCGTCGGCGGCCTGATCCCCATGGTCCCTTACTTTGTCATGGACCGCGCCCAGGAGGCCTTGTTTGTGAGCATCGCCATCACGGTGGTGATCCTGCTGCTGTTTGGCTACATCAAGAGCTGGTGAGTTCCCCTTCTCTCTCTGCCCTAGAGATACATAACATCTCGTGATTTGTCCCCCCCCATCCTCTTTACCCTCAGGTCACTAACTCAGCCATCTCTCTCTTTAGGGTCACTATCCGCACCACCAAAGCTGGCATCTGGGGCGCCATCCAGACGCTGCTGATCGGTGCCGCGGCCGCTGCCACGAGCTATGTCATCGTGCGGCTCCTGGATTCTGGTGATGCTCAGCCTTGAGCATGGTGACCAGTGTGTCACAGGAGGCTTTCTGGTTTCTTCTTCTTCTTTTTTTTCTCTCTCTTTTCTTCTCAGAACGGGATACCACATTTGCGGGCTGGTGCGAAATAACGAAGGAAAGAAAAGGCGTTGGGGCGTTTGGACCTAAAAAGGATGGATGGATGCGCCACACGCGCGTTGGATGACTGCTTTTGCCTATCAATGCCGTCGGTATGGATGATATTAAAGGTTTTCTGGCAACAGGCTCAGAGGTGGGGTGGTCATGGGATGAGGAGGCTGAATCTCTCCTCTTTACTGTATTTGGTCTCCCCCTCTCTATCTCCCTCCTCTCTCAGGGATCCCAATCAATTCAAGACCAACAATTCAAAATAAATGCTGAACATCGTGAGTGCTGCTGCCTCACGCTCTGCTCGGAATTTTACTCCGATTCCGAGGTAAGCGACTGTGCCGCACGATAGAACTGCTGCCATCTTCTCTTTTCTTTCTGGTTTGATCTTTTTCAGCCGTGGTGGAGCCCCCAGGCTTTCGAAGGATTTTGGCCTCTCAGCCGCAGTCAGCAGATACACAACCCACCCTCCACACAGCAAGCGCGTTCTTCTATATAGTATTTACAGGAGGAATGGTTGTGATCCGTGTTGGGGCCTCTTCGGCGGACCTTTCTTGACTATGATCGACCCCCCGGTCCCAACAGGTCGCTGACGACGCGAACCAGTGTTTCGTTGTCGTCCTTGATGCCGCAATCCTTCGAGCCTTGCATGATGGCCTGGCCCTGGCTCTTTTGGTAAAAGGTCTTAATGTTGGCTGCCTTTCGCTTTTGTTCCTTTCTTGCAGTGTGTCACGCACTTTTCCCCTTCTTTTGCCTTTTTCTTTTTTCCTTTTCTCCTCGTGACTTGACCTCCTCATCATTATTCTTTACCTCGATCTACATGCGAGAGTAGACGGACCGGCCTGAGGTCGATGGTCGGACGGCACGGGCTCGACCTCGTACAATCCCTCTTGACGAAAGCCCACACACACACACACACACACACACATACACATATCTTGCTCTAGAGCCTTCTCGCCATGTCTTATGCCCTCAATGTGTCGTGGGAGGCCCCGCCCCCCTCGCTGTTGCAATACACAGCCTGTGAGCCCATATCGGCCTTTATGGCGTACATATTCCTAGCCCTGGCCAACAATGCCTCGGAGAACTTCTACACAACCGTCCCGGCAGAGACGGCCATAGACTTTATGAGGGCCGTCACCCCGGACAACTGGACGAGCCCCACGGGCGCCGAGGCGCTGCTGTGGTTCACGAGCCTGGCCGAGGGCGAGTACGAGTACAACCTGACCACGGCGTCCGACTTTGCGCTCGAGAGCTGCAACTCGACCATCTGCCCGCACCTGAACTGGAACGGCGACGCGGACCTGAGCGGCATCGGCATGATGATCTCGTACTACATGGCTGCCGTCTTTGTCACGGTGTACTACATCGTCCTGACGCCCGAGGTGTGCCAGGCGCTGGGCCAGACGTTTCCCTTCCCCTGGAAGAGGTACGCGAGGTTCGTCGCCGGGTTCGAGGAGTCGATCCAGGGCTTCCTCGACGCCATGCTGCTCTTCACCATCTCGATGCTGGTCGCGGCCGTGACCCGCTACGGCTCCGTCATCATGCACCCGGACAAGACGTACTCGCTCTTCAACCTGCTCGACTGCGTCTTCCTCTCGACCTTCTCCATCTTCCCGGCCTTTGTGCTGCAGTCGCTCTCCCACGAGCTCCGCCGCCGCCGCATCCGCCTCTTCCTCTGGTTCCTGGTCCTCGTCTTCGCCATCACCGTCGACGTGCTCTACAACATGGAGTTCCTCAGCATCTTCAGCGACGTCGGCCACCTCGAGCAGTTCGCCAGCAAGGACATGGAGACGGTCCAGGCCATCTGGCTCATCGACTGCCAGAGCCTGCCGCTGCTCAACGCCCTGCAGATCGTCCTGCGCGTCGGCCACGTCGTCATGATCTTCAACTGCTCGTGGTGGGTGTACTATGTCGTCGCCAGCCTCGGGGGCCGCAACTACCGCCACGTCTTTGAGCGCCGCCAGAGGTTCTGGAAGATCTGGGAGATGGTCCGGCTGTGGCTGCGCCTGGGGAACGGGCTGTTGTGCCTGGGGGTCATGTGGACTTTCCTGGGGCTCTTCACCGTCTACCGGCATGATGTCTCGGTCAAGTCGGGCGGTACGGATGGGGATAATGAGTGGACTTTTGGTCAGGTCCTGGCTCTTGTCACTTGGATCCCTGTGGGCATCGATCTGAGCGTTGTGTATATCTGTGAGTTTGTTCTCTTGCTGTCTCTGACTGCCTCTGCTAACAACGATATTAGATGGTGCCAAGGAGGGTCTCACGGGCAAGATATCCAGGAAATACATGGTCATCAACAGGAGCCAGAAGGATGTCACCAGGGAGGGCGTCAAGTACGAGCAGACCCCGATCGACGAAAACAAGGACCACATCGATGGGCACTTGTTCGAGAACAACAGGTGGCCTAAACCGCTGGAGAAGTCGGAATCCTGGCTGGACGACGCATAGGATGTG
The DNA here is from genome assembly GCA_027559495.1 of Aurifilum marmelostoma. Taxonomy (NCBI): domain Eukaryota; kingdom Fungi; phylum Ascomycota; class Sordariomycetes; order Diaporthales; family Cryphonectriaceae; genus Aurifilum; species Aurifilum marmelostoma. The sequence goes on along the minus strand of JAMXSV010000010.1, from coordinate 276,549 downwards.
GCCAGTGTAGGACAGTACTTAATGATGGATTTTGAAAATGGCCAGGGAAAGTGAGGTGTCATTTTCCTGATGAGGGATGATTAATTAATTGGTTAATTACTGTGGGCTTTGGATAGCCTCCTACGCACTCTCATATGTAAGAGTGATCTTTATTCTACTGCAAGACAGTGGAAAGAGGTTTAGCAACGAAGCGTGCGATTATATCATTATTTTCTTTTTAACGCTTGGATACAAACCATAAATTACACCAACCCCTGGACCATAGCCTCCTGCCACCAAGGACACCGCTCATTATCCATATCATCCCGCACAGTCGACAGGCCCGTAGACGCAAACCTGACAACCGTCGACCCGCTCCCATAAGCAGGGAACTCGAGCGCCGGCCCAGCAGGGCTATCATTCGGGTTCCCAGACACGACAAAGCCCACGATATAATCCTGTAGTGCATGGGCCAGTGTGGCGTTAACTGGGTAGCCGTCGTCGAGGGTGGTGGTGTCTCCGTTGAACCACGTATCTGCACACGACCAGTCAGTCTCCTCCCACTTCTTTTCTTTTTCAAAAAAGGAAAAAAACCGTCGACAGAACTGGGATGGTGTAATAACTCACAGCTTGTATCCTCGGCATGATATCCAGGCGACACCGCAAAGAGGTAGTTATACGTCTCATTCCCAAACCCCAGCGCCAGGAACCGCGTGGCACAGCTAAACTGCGCATCACTCGCAATCTGCACCGCCCGCAGGAACTCGCTCCCGTAGTCCGCAGACGGATAGAGCTCGTCCAGGATATAAGCCAGCGTGTCCTCGTCCGCGCTCGGGAACGACTTGGCCACCTGCGCCGCCACGGCCGCCTGCGTCGTGATGTTGGTCGACATGAACGTCGCTGCCTCGAGAGAGTTGTGTGCGGGCATCACCTCGACGTCGTGGTGGAACCGGCCTTGGTACAGGAGGACCTGCGGGAGGGCGGGCACGTAGTCCCCGTCCGGGGCTGGGCCGTAGACGAAGCTGCCCTTGCTGGCGGCGAGGACGGTGTAGAAGTTGATGGCGTGGAGCTGGGCCTCGCTCAGGCTTGTGAGGTCCGAGGCGGATGTGATGCTGGTGTTGGTGTAAGTGGATGCCGCGGCCAGGGTTGTTGCGTAGCCTTCTGTTAGGTTCATGGTCGTCTGGAACGCAGGCGACTGCACGATGGCCCTCGCAAATGGAAGAGTGGTCGTTCTGTTGTTGTTATTGCCGCTCCCGCCTTCACCGCCATAAGACGTGATGTGGTGCAGAGTACTGGCCGCACCAGCACTCTCGCCCGCGACGGTGACGCGGTCTGGGTCGCCGCCAAAGAGGCCGGCGTATTTCTGCACCCACTCGAAAGCAACGCGCTGGTCGTGCAAACCAAGATTTGGGGTGAGACTGTCTGCGCCGCCCAGCCAGCCGAACATACCCAATCTGTAGTTGATGGAAACCACGATGATTCCCTCCTCGTTACTGTTCAAGGTCGATCGGGCGATGAGGCCGGCGGGGGTATTGTCAGCTGTCTTGGAGCCCGAGACGAAACCGCCTCCATGAATCCAGATGAGAATGGGTGCTGAGAGAAAGTGTTAGTTGGTTTGAATCACATATAGAGGGAAGTAAAAGAAACCCAACAAAGAATAACCAAACCTTTGGGGGAGGCATTTTTGCTGTTGAATACGCCGGTCGGCACGTAGAGGTCGAGCACTAGACAGGCTTCTGTCTGCCCTGCCTCGGCGTACACATACTCTTCCAACATGGCCAGTGACATATTGTCCGCTGCAGCCTCCTGCTCGAGCACCCACGAGGGGGCAGCTTGGTGGCAGAGGAGATCAACCGATCCGTTGTTGACAGTCGAGCTGTTGCTGGTGGGCAGGGAGACTTGCTGGAACCTCAGATCGCCGACTGGCTGCTGGGCGTAGGGAATGTTGCTGAAGATGTAGTATTGCCCTGTCACCTGGTAATTGGTAATTGAATTTATACGTGTTAGCTGCTTGATACTGCTGAAGCTCGGCATCATGACAACCTGGAGTCATAATCAGCAGATGATTACTCACATTCTCTGAAGCTGTGTGCACTTCATAGCCAAGGTCGACGGATGGCATCTCGTTGCTCTGCCTTGATCTCACGCATGGCTCATGAGGTGAGGCTCGACATTGAGGTAATATAGCCCCTGCTAATACAAACAAGAGGTGTGTTGATGTAGTGTACATTATTATTATGACTCTTTTAAGGACTGAAGGAAAAGTGTCAATTCAATGGTCCGTAATAATATCAACGGAGTGATTAGGATGAGATGAAAGCATATTCTTTCTTTCTTTCCTGTCTTTCCATCCGTACATGTACAGGCGTTCACTCTAAATATAATTGTAGCCCTAGAACGCTTTTCTCCATCGAGCTCGCCGGTATGTCCGCTGCCTGATGCATAGCCCACAATTGACAAATGGAGAACGAAGGTAGGATGAGGCCCGGGATCATGGAAAAGGCAGCCAAATCAGCAGCATTCCTCCCGGTAGGAGGAGTAGTACCTGAGTGGATCCGATTCCACAAGGTTGATCAGCTCGGCACTGGAAATGCTCGACATTGTTGCTACGCTGTCACGGCTGTCTCTCCTTTTGTAGCGGGCCATGCTCCATGTGTGGAGACAATGATATCGAGGCTGAGTATCCCTCGCCATTGACGGAAGGGCGTGGGCGGAAGGCTCAGCGAGGCTGTCAATGGAGGCCGTTCTTCTTCCCAGCTCGAATGCCTTCTCATGGAGTCGGAGCACAGAAAGTCAGCGTGCGACGGACGTGCCTTTATTGCAGCCAGCTAACAATTATTGAGAGCGAGCGGTCTTTTCTAAAGGAGCATCGCGACTTGCCTTGCTGGGGTCAAAGTCTAGTCCATGGCTCCTACAGTATGGAACGGCACGGGGGAGGGCGTATAACCCAAGGTAGGCCATTTCCTAATGTTTTCTTTGTTAGTTGAGGATGCGAAACTTGTACTGGTGTGGAGTTTTAGGGGGGGGTGTTTGTCCGAAAGGCACAGGCGTAAACAGCCTGATCCCATCGTTCTTGGTGGACCCGTCGTTCTCGTACCGACGTATTTCGCCCAAGTACCCACCTGTAGTCATGGTCCATTTTGGACCGCATCACCAGCCTTGATATTTATTTCAGTGCCACTCGGTGTTTGCGGTGCAAGACCAGTCCTTCCTCTTATCCATACTTCACAGAGTTTAAGTTGATCCTGCAAGACGGCAGTTGACCATCTTTTGCTCGGAGCCGAATGGTGAGAACTGATCAAAGGCGCCGTTCGTTCGCTACCAAGATGCTGAGTGTTGAGTGCAGTAGGCTGTGTTTGTTATCTCGCTAAAGACCCAAAGTCAGCCATTGCTCACGAGGCTTGGTATTGTGGCAGATGGATGGGAAATCTGACTGACAAGATTTATAGTCATGCTCGACTTGGCTCGATGCTGGCCCGGCATATAAGATGTACATGGTGTGACTTAGGTGATTGGTTGAGGTGATGTTGAGGTGCATGAGATAAATGTGCCCCTGTTGTACAACTGTAACGAGTAGCTATGAGGGCACTTGTGAAGCCATGTTCACAGACCCACAGAGAGGATGGATGAAGGAGAGGCTGGAGCCGGCTTGCATCTTTCCATTGTGCGGACTCGCGTCAGTTCATTCTTGTTCAAATGAGGGGCATATTCTGTGAAGGGCGGTTTATCGGCACAACTTCAACAAGACAGCCAACATCACCTTCCTCTCAGAAGTCAGGCTTGCCCTTGACCTTTTTCTGTCACAGCAGTGTGCAGCTCATACAGTTTGGTCCTGCTGTCCTCGGTGAAGTCATCATGAGAGGGAGCTGAGGCAAGGCTGATACTAACAGGTTGACTCAGGGGTGGTCATCACAGAAGGGATTTCGTCCCAACTTCACAGCCAGCAGCTGTTCTGGGGTCTGGGGGTATCTGCCCAGTATCCATCCCCCTCCAGGATCAAATTTTCAGCCTGAGCTGCTTCTAGAAACCACCCCGACCCCAGCTTGCTTGGAGGCACATGACGCCAGTCCTGCTGAACCTCTCCCCTCCAATACCCACAAGCACCTTTCACCTCAAATCTCCTTCCATTCTTCTCCCACACAACAACGCGCACACTCAGTACCAACAAAAACAACATTATCATTATGCAAGATGAACCGCAACCACAGGCACCTTCACAACCCAGGTGGACAGCCGTGTGAGTCAAGCCTTTTCCTCTTGTCCTTCGTCGATGCAACTATCTGGTATTTGCATGCGTTGTTTCAACTAACACATACGCGTGCGTGTTGATCACACCAGCTGCCCATGAGAGTCTCACAAGGCTCGGCCCGGCTGGCCACATGGGCTGGGGAATGTTTGCCACACGCACCATCCACAAAGGCACGCGCATCATCGAAGAGACTCCCGTCTTCGTCTTCCGCTCCTCGTACGACACACGCTACCCAGGGCAGCCCGTCGTGCGCGAGACAGACCCCGACTATGACGACAGTATCGAGGGCAGCAAGGGCAGCGACGTGCCCAGGCTCACCAAGCGCATCATGCGCTTCTGCCGCGAGCTGCTGCGGCAGGGCCTGATGACGGGCAGGATGCACGCCATGGAGACGCTGCCCAACAACCTGGGCGTGTACCAGAACGAGAACCTGCGCAACGTGATCCGGCGCTTCCTCGTCGAGAAGGTCAACCCGACGCTGGGCGGGGGCGGGCTGCAGGGCGAGGTCCTCGAGCACAACGTGCTGCGCTTCGCGAGGCTGTACGCCATCTGGATGCTGTGCCTGTTCCACCCGGACCCGACGCTGTACCCGGGCGCCATCGACGGCATGTACCCCGTGCAGGCCCGCATCAACCACTCGTGCGCGCCCAACGCGTGGCGCGACTACAACACCGACGCCCACCACCTGACGGTGCACGCCCTGCGCGACATCCAGGCCGGCGAGCAGATCTTCATCCCCTACGGCGAGGTCCTGCGCCGCACCAAGGAGGAGCGCTGCGACGAGCTGTGGCGCCACGACGGCATCTTCGAGTGCGTCTGCCGCCTCTGCCAGGACGACGGCACCGACGAGCTGCAGCTCGAGCTGGACACCCAGTACTGGGGCGCCTTCTACTACCTCTTCCCGTCCTTGTATGACCCCAACGGGCCCCAGCGCGAACTGAGGGTGGCCGCCGACGCGAGCGAGGCTCTCATCATGACCAACAACGCCATCGCCATCCTGAAGCATCCCCTCGTGGACGCAGAGCACAAGGTCCTCGCCGAATCGTATGTCATCCCACTTTCTCCAATAAGAAACGCAAAGGAAGTTCCGTGGAGAGAGGGGAGGAAAAGAATGGAAAGAAGAAGAGGGAAACCATATCAAAGGTTGATACTGACCACGAACCCGAATAGATATCGCATGTGCTGCTTCCTTTATGAGCGTCTCGGCGACATCAACAAATCCATCCACTACAGTGCACTGGAGACCCAGCTGCAGCTGGTCATGAAGGGACCCGACCACCCCGATTTCTTCCGCGCCGACGAGCGATTCGTAAAGCTCCAGAAAGTGCGTAACGGTGAGTTGCGACGTCCATGGTAGTCACAAGCCTCATAGAGACGGTATCGTGACTTTACAATCGGAGGGATTCAGCAGGGGAAAGAGACATGAGAGCAAAAAGAACAAAAAAAAAAAAAAAAAAAAAAAAAAAAACCAAAAAAACCGAGGGAGACTGTTGAGCACGTAAAAAATGAGACAGGATTCAGACATGGTGGCTATTCAAGATCCGTTTATATCAAAAACACGAAACCAACTCCAAAGAACTACAGATGGATGATGGGCCCTGGTTCTGGAGGCAACGTTTCTCCATGATGGAATATGCAGTGCCCTCGGTCGCTCCGCAGGGCACAGCATCACAGGTAGTACCACAAAAGCACAGGGAGTGAATTCAAGACACCAAGTTGTGATACTCTGGGCCTAGCAAGACTCTGCCGGTTCGTAGGCGTGTAGTAGACACTCGACAAGTTGAGAACGCCCGTCGGAATCTCGCTTTCCGTTCATGACAGCCCAACAGTCGATCAGAAAAGAAAAAAATAAGCTCCTGATCTGCCGTCCCATTGGCAAATCATGATGGACTGATGAGCGGTAAAGAGAACTGCGCTCCCGAGTGGTGGTGGCACTGACGACCCCCCCCCCCCCAAGCGTCGATAATTCGCTGAGCTATAGGAACGCCATTGGACCCCGAGGAGGGGGGGAAAAGGACGAGCCAGCCAGCCAGGTTCGGGCAACTGCGGGCTCGGGAGATGTTGAGGCAGGACGACGTCATGAGACATGAGGGAGGGTGGCGATGCGAAGAACATGCAGATGTAGATGCAACGGAAGGGAGTGGAAGAAGGGGTTTGTTTACTTAGATGAGAGCCCAACTTGCCACCCATCTGCAGTGGCAGAGGTAGAGAGAGAAAATGTTGAGTAGGGTGTCTGTATATTTTCTGAAGTCGAGCCCGTGAAGACCTGACGATGAGTGAGAAGTCCTCGTGGACGATGACGAGACTGACCCCAAGTTCGGAACACTTCTGGACTCTGTTTCCACACGCACATCGTGAAATTCCTGCAACTTCTCCTCCTCGGGATAAAAGAATCACTAGATAGAACTGGATATTACCAGAGAAGGGGACGATCGAGGTGGTGGGACACAGGATGCGACGTCGGTGAGTCGTGCCCAAGTCAGACAATTGCAGCCCTAAAAAGTGGTCCTCCCAGTACTCGTCGAGATTGAACAAGGGCAACCATACTGCCGTGTCTAGATTGAAAGAGAAGAAATAGAGACAGCAGGCGGTGTCGTTGGGCGTCGAAGGGCAGGCGAAGATCAGCAGGCAGCGAACAAGAGCCTGAGTGGCATGGGCACTGCCCTGCTCGGGTGGCTTGTGTGATGTTTGAGACCAGGAGATGCCTGCGCATGCTAAGAGGTCGTCAGGTACCCGGAGTTGAGGGCGGATGTTAGTGAGATATGTGTAGATTGGGTGCAAAACACTAACAAGGTGCGAACTCCTCCATGCTCTGACTCACCTGGCTGGGCTCTCCCTGTCGTGTCCGGCAGTGCTCCCAACGCTGGGTACTGCCGTGAAGGGCCATGGTCTGCCCTTGCGCTGGCCCGCCCAAACCCACCTGTCTTCTGATAGCGCCACGATACGTTGTACTGGTCCAGCACGCTGCTATCCACATAGTACAGTAGTAGTACTGCCGTCAAGTCAGTATGACAAGTGCCCAACGACTCGGCAATATCAGTCCAGCCCCCCAGATTTAGAGATTTTCTGGCAACGAGAATGTATTGTGTGTGTGTATACTGCTGCTCCTGCCCCTCCTCGTTGTGAAGTAAGATGATGACTTTGACCTTTTTCTCTTCTTCCTTCCGAGACTCTGCCCCCAACCAGGCCAGGTAATCGACCCCAAAATCGCTTACTTAGTACTTACTACAAGTAACAACAAACACGGTGAGTGCTGCACGTTAACTGCCTACTAACTGCGGCATCCCGTCCAAGATCACTTGCAGCCAGCGCATGAACTCACCCCTGCGCGTGGGCTTCCATTCTTGTGACCCCCCCTCCCCTCCCTCCTCCTGCATCATCCATCTCCTCACCCGTCCTGTCTTCTGACCGGACCAATCAGTCATTCTTGAGACTGGCCTCCAGGTTGCTGATTCTACCGCCTGTCCAAGCTCTCCTCTCATCTGACCTGGACTGTCTCGCGCTCTTTTTTTCGTCTGTGTCTCGAGGCAACGGAACGACTCCGTAGTAACACGACATCCGACAACAACAGCAACAACGACGAACAAAACAGCGTCACCTAGCCCAGAGGGGCATATACGATTCAGTTGTGTTCCTCTCCTATTCAGACAGACAGACCCTTCCGGCAGTTCTGCTCCCGCCGGCCTGCTTGGGCGACCTGCATCCCATCCCCATATAAATAAACCTCGTCAGACCACAGGAATAGTTCTCAGAGGACGACGAGCCCCACCACCTCACTCCTCGTTCGGACTCCCGCAGGAGGAGAGAAGGAAAAAGAGGAGCAGGAGGAGCTTTCCAGACCAGGCCCTCTTTTTTTTTCGAGGTTCTGGAACTCGGAGCAAGGTGTCGATCAATTCGTCCACGACTCTCGAGCAGCAACACGAGGGTGGTAGAGCCACGCGCATGCGGGAGGGGTCTGATTAGGTGTCAAAGGTCTCAGGTTGTGGTCATCACTTGCCCACTAGGCCAGCTCACCTGCAGCCTGCCACTTAGTCTCCTGCTTGCCCACTCCCCCAAGCACCGTGACAAGCTACGACCACGTCCACTCCCCATCGGCCAATCCGAGGGCGAGCCACGAGAACAACCCCTGCTCAGAGACCAGCCCAGAAGCTGCCGCAGCAGAGGGAAAGAGGGACCAGCAAAAAAAGGGACCACCAGGCCGGCCCCTCCATTTTCTGTCGTCATCTGCGCCAACTCTCGGATCCGTTCCATTTCTCCCGCCAACTTTCACCACCGCACACTTTATCTTCTTCCCATGTCCTCCAACCTCGACAACTCTCTCTCTTCCCTGTCAAAATAAAATAAAATAAAGGAGATAAGACAGGAGACATAGGACTCAGCTTCGTACTGTGTGTGTCTTGAGACCGATCAAGTTTCCTGCCAGTCTTTCAGAAAGGCAACTTGCACCATAGCAAGATTGTCCTCCTCCTCCCTTCTCTGGGCATCACTCGACTCTCTCCCTTTCTCTTGGAGAGATTTCAGTGCTAATCGCCCGCACTATATTTACTATACGTCCTCGCAGAGGCCCACCACGCTTTGGCACGGCCGGTCTCCCAACCAGCTTGCCTCTAACAAGTCCTGCCGCTGACCGTTGACCGCTACCCGTCCCGAACCGTTTCTCGCCCGCTTCTCCCCCGCAACCATGTCGTCACGCAACACCTGGGACCGCGAGCGATTCATGTACGAGCGCGACCGTGATCGCTACGGCGACGAGCGGATCCGCTACGAGGAGGACGACCGCTACTACCATGGCGGCTCTTCCGCCTCGAGGTACAGAGAACACTCCGCCGACGAGCGCTACGAGCGCAGGTACAGTCGTCCTATCGAGGACGATATCGTCATCCGTGACTCTCGTCGGGTCTACTATGACGATGAGCCTCGCTCTGCCCGCCACCGCTCGCCTCCGCCTGAGCTCGAGCGCGACCGCCGCGTGGTCATCGAGCGCGAGAGGCGTCGCAGCCCCTCCCCGCCCAACAGGCCCTCGTTCCTGCGCCGCCAGTCCAGCCTCGACACCTTCGACAGGCGGAGAGGTTTCCATCACGAGGAGGAGAGATATGGCCCCCCCTGCACGCCGCGAGGAGTTCAGGCCCCGGCCCTATGAGCCCATCCCGCTTCCACGCAGCCGTGCCCTACCTCCTCCGCGAGGCTATGAAGGGTACGACGACATTCGCGTGAGCGACCCCGACTTTTACGGCGACGACGAATACCGGTCCTACCCCGAGCGTATCCGCGAGAGGGAGATCATCCGCACCAAGAAGAGGGACCACAGTCCCTCGGCCAGGTCCAGCCGCAGCCGCAGCCACCGTGCTAGTACCGTGCGCAGCAGCTCTCGCTCCTCCACCACCACGAGCAGCTCCGGCAGCAGCAGCGGTGGCACCACCGTTACTGTCAAGAGCGAGTACCCCAAGAAGGGCAAGACTCGTGTCCCAGCCCGTCTGGTCTCCAAGCGCGCTCTCATTGACCTAGGCTATCCGTTTGTCGAGGAGGTAAGTTCCATGACCACTTCGAACCCTGGTTCTTTTGGTCCGCTTGCTAACAGAGGAAAATTGCAGGGCAACACCGTTGTCGTCTTGAAGGCCCTGGGCCAGGAAAACATCGACGACCTGCTCAAATTGAGCGAGGACTACAAGAAGAGTAAGCCACTCCCCCCTAAAGCCGGGTGCCGGTACTTGTTGCCAGCCCGCATTCATGTTTACGTTTCCCTTTGGCTAACATGAATCAATCAACCACAGGCGAGCTCGAGGTCAATGCTGCCCGGTCCGAAGCCGGCAATATCATCGAGGAGAGGAGGGAAGAGACCATCATCGATGTGGCATCCCAGCGCCCGCCCCCGATGGCACTGCCGCCTCCCCCCATCGCTCAACACCAGCCGCCACCACCACCACCGGTCTTTGTGAATGCTCCTCCGCCGCCACCGCCGGGCCCTGTCGAGTTTATGGAAAAGAGGACTGTGATCCGCGATGTATCTCCCGCCCGGTCCTACACGACCAGCGCGTCTGGCACCACGTCCACTTCAGCCACCCCTTATATCGTGGATGTCCGGCGGCACGAGGAGATTTCGGACGAGATTCCAGTCGGGCCCCTGGCCATCGTCAAGTCGGAACGACACCGCTCTCGGTCCCGATCTCGGTCGCAGCGGGAGATCCGCTCTGAGATCAGGGACCTGCAGCAGCAGCTCGAGAAGAGACGCCACCGCGAGGGCGAGCGCGAGCTTATCAAGGCGGAGCGGCTCAGCAGCGGCGAGCTGGTGCTCTACGAGGAGGAGGTGGAGAAGATCGAAGAGCCGCGGCGCGGGGTGCGCATTGAGAAGGACAAGAAAGGTAGGATGTCCATCAGCGTGCCGAAGTATCGTTAAAGGTGCGGTGCGCGTCGCCCTTCCACTCCCCACAAGATCACATGCTTTCCGTCTCCTGGCTATCGTCTCGACCCAACGTCAAGGAGGGAACTCGCTCAGCTGACAATGATTCTTCTCCTTCTTACAGGTCCTCCACCCGGTCTCGTCAGGGCTATGCTGGCCACTCTGACCTGAGAAGGACTTTTGCCTGTCCAAAAACTAGTGTCTTAGGCGTTTGGCACATGGGGGAGAGACCGACAACAAACTTTAATCATGATATCTCTTGAGGGAAGTTGGACAACACAGGATAGGGGGGAGGGTTTATATCTCTGGTTTTCAATTCTGCACACACACGCTACCTATTATCTATGGCAGTTTCTTGTTTGGGGTTCCGTTTCCTGATTATCGTGGAGCTCTCACGACGACATGACAATATTTTTGGCCCTTTCCTACATCTACGAATTTGAATAGAATCAGCAATTGCGAGAGGGTGGGTCCTTGGGATGCTTGTGGTCAGGCTTAGCAGTGTGATGACTGATGAATAAAAATGATAAATATGGGTTGTTCCAATAAATGTGCTCAGGTGATATATATATAATACTTCAGAAGGAAAAAAGAAGGGGCAGGAACAAAAAGTAAAATCAAAGACGGAGCTGTGTCGTGGTTTGGAAACATACTGCCACAGGAAAAGAGCCGCTGCCTCTGTCTCACACTATAGCGTGAATAAGAAGAGAGAGTCCTTGACTGCTGCTACAGTAGTGCAGTAGTTGGAGACGCATGATCTTCGCTACACTTGTTTGGGCCAAGGATGCCACCTCCCCGACCTCCCTCACACATCCATCCCATGTGACAGACGCCCCTTTTTATACACTCATACCAACCACCCTGAGAATCTAGAGTCCGAGCAGGCACTGTCCTTTTTGCCCAATGAAGGAAACGAGTTATTAAAACTTGAGAGCAGCGACAGTTATCAACAGCCTCATATACGCCACTCACCAATTGACTCCTCTCGAGAAAGTCTACTTATTTTTTGAGTTCAGAATCCCGACCTCTGACTCCTTGATTTGACGAGGTCAATTGCCTTTCTTACCTCTGTACTGTACATAGCTTCCGAGGACTATCGCTCTTCTTCCGTTTCCCATGGGTCGTTGCCGTCTAGGTGCAGGCGCGGAGTCGCGCGGTGGCCTCGGCAGCAAAACATGTCCCTTCTTTCCACTCGTCCTTCTCTTCTTTCTACTGCTCTCGCTTCCGGTTCAGGCAAGTCCCACTCGTTCCTATGGCGATGACTTTGATATTATTGAACAAGGGCCGGATGAAAGAAGCCTTGAGGTTCCTCTAGCTCGGCATGGTTGTCGCGGGCTGCTCGATATCTGCTGCCGTTCGTCCTTTTCCCCAGCGGCATACGGGCGTCAATCTGGTCAGATATCACTTACTGCGCCGTCGTCACCATCTTCATCAGCACCAGGATCCTCATCTCTGCTCCTCGGCCACACCCTGAAGCTCGTCCGCCCTCTGCTGTCCATGGCAGCGGGAGCATGGTGCTCCTCCATAGACCAGCCTACTCCTCCGTTCACCACATCATCCTGCACGGCTAGCCAGTGGTGGAGCGGCTTCACCGGAATCAAGTATGTCTTTTCATTCGGGGACAGCTACACAACCACCGAGTTCAAGTACAACCAGCTCCCGTACCCCTCCCCCGCCAACCCCCTCGGCAACCCGCCCTACCCAGGCCGCACCTCCTCCAACGGCCCCAACTGGATCGACTACTTCACCGTTCGCTACAACCACTCCGTCCTGCAGACCTATAACCTCGCCTACGGCGGCGCCACGGTGGACTCGAGCATTGTGCCTCCATACCTCCCTAGTGTGCTCAGCCTGAAGGGCCAGGTCCAGGACGAGTTTATCCCGGGCTATGCGGAGCGCCAGGCCCCCGGAGCCCCGAAATGGGCAGCCGAGGAGGCACTTTTTGTCATCTGGATAGGGATCAACGATGTGAACGGTGGGTTTGCAAAAGGGCCGGCCGGGCCAGACGGCACCGACGCCGTGAATCAGCGGGTGTTTAGGGAGTACGCCGGGCTGGTGAGGACGCTGTACGGGCACGGGGCGCGCAACTTTGTGTTTCTCAACGTCCCTGCCATCGAGCGCAGCCCGCTCACGAGGGACCAGGGCGAGGAGGCGGTGAGGCTGGAGGGGGCCGACCTGGCGCAGTTCAACAGCCTGATGGGGGACATGGCCAGGGGGCTCAAGGCCGATCACCCGGATGTTAATGCGTGGGTGTATGATTCGTATGCGGACTTTGCTACGGTCATGGACAACCCGGGGGCGTTTCCTCAGACGAGTGGGTACAAGAATACGGAGGATTTCTGTGATGCATACCAAAAGTGAGTGGCGAACGCTGGTCCCCAAGAGGAGAGAGAGAGACCAGGGTTATTTTTACTCCCTTTTTTGCTAACGATGAAATTTTGTAATTTTTCCCATCTACAGCGGCACACATGAGCCAGATTACTTTGATCCGGCGTGTGGCATACGTGCCAATGAGTACCTATGGTCGAATTCTCTCCACCCGACAGACCCGGTGCACGAGCTGGTGGCAGCGCGGGTTGCAGAGTTGTTGGTGGCTGGTCCTAATGTCTGTTGAGACTTCTAGGCCATAGGAAAAAAGTTCTTCTCTGGCCCTATCGTATGAGCTGGTACTCGCTGGGTTTTTTGTTGAAGAAGGGTCATGCACTGTTGAATTGTCGCCCTGTTTGTAGAATATATACACTCATATCTCTATAGCTTCAAGGCTCATTGAGGCACAGAGGGGAACACGCTATAGGGTACTGCATGCCTCACTAATACTATAGTAGGACTAGGCGCCTGCTTACCATGGATTTACAACTGTGAGCACCTGAGAAGCCAGTAAGGCGAGCCCCACCCTTGCCCCCCTGCCCCTGGAAAAACGATAGCGATAAGCCCCGCGGTGCGCAGCATAGTGACTCAAAAGGCCCAGGGAAATTTCTGAGCTAGACCCCGCGCAGCCCATTCTCTGGTTATTGAGTCAAGTGTCCTAGGAGAAGGGGGGAAAAACAAGAACACACACACCGACCAGACGAGAATATTGAAACCCCATCCCATTGACAGCAGACAATCCCTCCTGAGACAAAACAATCAATTGAAATCCAGTCTGCAGAAGACCCAGAAACAAATATGGCTGGCGAACCTTCTGCTGACAAGGCTGCTGCGGCGCCTACCGAGCAGCTTGAGAACCTGCAGCTCGACGAGGTGACGGGCGAGAAGGTATGTTGTGCTCTGCTGTGCTGCGGCTGCTTTCCTGCTCGCTATGGGCTTGATTGGTAACTAACTGGCTATTGTCTGGCGGATATGTACAGGTCTCCAAGTCAGAGCTCAAGAGACGCCAGAAGCAGCGACAGAAGGAGGAGGAGAAGGCCAAGAAGGCGGCCGCTGCCCCTCCCAAGCCCGCCACCGCCTCCAAGAAGAAGGACGACGAGGAGGAGATGGACCCTCGCATGTACTACGAGAACCGATCCAAGGCCGTCAAGGCCCTTCTCGACTCCAACGAGCCGAACCCTTACCCGCACAAGTTCCACGTCACCTACGACGACAAGCAGTTCGTCAAGGACTACGAGCACCTCAAGTCTGGCGATGTCGACCGCACCAAGGAGCTCCGCATCGCCGGCAGGATCTACGGCCGGAGGTCCCTCGGCAAGCTGATCTTCTACGACATCAAGACCTCGGCCGACACCATCTCCATCGGCACCAGCATCCAGATTGTGTGCCAGGCCGAGAACGTGCCAGAGGGCGTGAGCACCCCCTTTGAGAAGCAGCACGAGCACCTGCGGAGAGGCGACGTGGTCGGCATTGTCGGCTACCCGGGCCGGACGGCGCCCAAGAAGCTCATCGAGCAGGGCAAGCAGGGCGAGCTGTCCATCTTCGCCTCCGAGGTCGTCCTGCTGGCGCCCTCGCTGCACATGCTGCCCACGCAGCACTACGGCTTCAAGGACCACGAGCAGCGCTTCCGCCAGCGCTACCTGGACCTCCTGTTCAACGACGCCTCCCGCCAGACCATGTGGACCCGCTCCAAGATCATCCGCTACATCAGAGACTTCTTCAACGACCGCCGCTTCCTCGAGGTCGAGACCCCCATGATGACCGCCATCCCGGGTGGTGCCACCGCCCTGCCCTTTATAACACACCACAACGACCTCGACATGGACATGTACATGCGCATAGCGCCCGAGCTCTTCCTCAAGATGCTCATCGTCGGCCAGTTCGGCAAGGTCTTTGAGCTGGGCAAGAACTTCCGCAACGAGGGCATCGACCTGACGCACAACCCCGAGTTCACCTCGGTCGAGTTCTACTGGGCGTACGCCGACGTCTACGACGTCATGAACATCACCGAGGAGCTCGTGGCCGGCCTGGTCAAGTCCCTCACCGGCGGCTACAAGACCAAGTTCACCAACCAGCACGGCGAGACGTACGACGTCAACTGGGAGGCGCCCTGGCGGCGCGTCGAGATGCTGCCCGAGTTGGAGCGCGTCTGCGGCGAAAAGTTCCCGGCCTACGACGAGATGCACACCGAGGCCAGCGGCGAGTTCCTCAAGAAGATCCTCAAGAAGATGAACGTCGACTGCCCCCCGCCGCTGACCAACGCCCGCATGCTCGACAAGCTCGTCGGCGAGTTCATCGAGGAGACGTGCATCAACCCGACCTTCATCATGGAGCACCCGCAGATGATGTCCCCGCTCGCCAAGTACCACCGCGAGAAGAAGGGCCTGTGCGAGCGCTTCGAGGCCTTTGTCTGCAAGAAGGAGATCGCCAACGCATACACCGAGCTGAACAACCCCTTCGACCAGCGCCTGCGCTTCGAGGAGCAGGCCCGCCAGAAGGCCCAGGGCGACGACGAGGCCCAGCCCGTCGACGAGAACTTCCTCAGCGCCCTCGAGTACGGCCTGCCCCCCACCGGCGGCTGGGGCCTGGGCATTGACCGCCTCGTCATGTTCCTGACCGACAACTACGCCATCCGGGAGGTCCAGGCCTTCCCCTTTATGCGTGACGACAAGGCGCATCCGGCTGCCACCAAGGAGAAGCATGCTGCCGAGCTGGTCGGCGTGGAGCCCGTCCCTGTTGAGGGAATTGGTACGTGATGCTCAAAGCAAAGAGACACAGAACTGTTTGACATGAAGAAACGGAATGGCTGACGTATATTTTTATCTCATAACAGCTCACAAGTAAAGACGCAAATACGGGAAAACAGATCCGCGAGGTAGATCTCCAAGCGACAGCCCGCGAGGCACCTTGATTCCAATCGCCCCAAGATCAACCCTTCCCCCTTTCCTCAGTGCAAAGGACAGCTTTTCAGCGGCTGAACACACTTCCATAGAAAGGGTTCAAAAGCAAGAGATGTGGTCTATCTACCTAGCCCTCCTGATGTCTGCTTGCCTGCCTCTCTGTCTAGATCATCACATGTATATACCATATGTACATTGTGTCTTTCTGCGGCAAGGCAGGCGGGTTTGTTTGGTCAACAGAGAGGCCTGGACCGAGACGAACAGTCACCGGTCCATCGATTAGTCACATGAGATACGGAACACAAGTTTAGATAGGTTTGAGGGGAAAAAAAAAGAGAAGAAAAAAGAAATACCAGTCACGCATCATACTTATGAGCTGGCCCTATGCGTGTCGTTCAATCGTGATGCCTCGCCCAGCGCCTTTCACGGTTCTTAGAGTTTCAACGCTACGAATGTCATGGGGATTGAGTCAATCACTGGCGCCATTTCTATAGTACTCGAACCAAAGAGAGAGAGCGGAGAAGAGTGACATGTTTCATTCTTGGAAACAAGGAGGAGGTAGATGGAAACCTCTTCTGTCTCGACTACTTGTGCTGCATCGTCTTGATCCTCCGCTGCAGCAGTGCGAGGGTCGACCTGGGGATCCTCAGCCTCGACCCCAGCACCAACGCGCCCGTCAGCAGGGCGAGCGCACCGGCCTGGTGTGTCGCAGCCAGGTGCGTGGGGACCATGTAGATGAGCGTCGAGATGCCCAGCGTGACCTGCATGAGCATGAGGTGCAGCATGCCCGTGGTGGCCTTCCTGACGTCGGGCGGCAGGACGGCCCTGACGCGGCCCGTGCGGCTGTAGGCGAAGAAGGCGAGCACGGAGGCGCAGACGGTCATGGCCATGATGCGGTGGTCCAGCTGGACGAGGCTGGGGTTCTCGAGCATGTTGCGCCACCAGAGGTCGGAGCCGTCCTCCTTGCGGGCGTAGAAGCCGTCCCACAGCTCGGCCTTGGGCGGGGTCAGGCCGACGCCCATCATGGGGAACTCGTTGTAGATCAGGCCGGCGTCGAGGCCGGCGACCAGGGCGCCGGTGAGGACGGTCACGAAGATGAGGGCGGTGAGGGCGGTGGCATAGCGCCGGAAGGGGGCGAGGGCGGGGCCGTAGAGGGTCTGAGCGAGCTTGGCGGCGGCGGCCGGGTCGGCCGAGAGGCGGCGGGCGCGCAGGATGGACAGGCCCGAGAGGAGCATCCAGCTGTAGCAGACGAAGGCGGTGGCCAGGTGGGTGGTCAGGCGGTACTGGGAGACGCGCGGGTGGGCGCCCTCGGCGAAAAGGTCATCCTTGAGGCCCGAGGCGACCATCCACCAGCCGATGGCGCCCTGGAAACCGATGAGGGCAGAGATGCCGACGAGGTTCCAGGCCATGCGCGACGAGACGCGGCGGCGGGCGATGAAGTAGACGGTGGGTATGACAAAGGTCATGCCGATGACGCGGCCCCAGAGGCGGTGCGTCCACTCCATGAAGTAGATCTTCTTGAACTCATCGAGGTCCATGTGCGGGTTCAGCTTGACGTATTCGGGCGAGGCGCGGTATTTGGCGAACTCGGACTCCCAGTCCTCGGGGGACATGGGCGGCAGCGAGCCGGTCACAGGGCGCCATTCGGTGATGCTGAGTCTGTTGTTTGTGGTGTAGAGACGTTAGCCATGGCTTCTTCTGCACTATCTCCCTCTTTGCTTTCATTTGTGAGATCTGCCCTGGTGGTGAGCATGAGGAGCAGGCGCATACCCAGACTCCGTCAGCCGTGTCAGGCCGCCAAACACAACGATGCCAAAGACACTGGCGGCACTTCCAATTAACCAATATGCGACCGTCTTGGAGCTGTTCTCGGGAAAGGACCTGCTCTTCGCCTTCTGTCCTTTTCCAGAAGCGGTGGTGGAGGAGGAGGGGGCAGTCGAGTCGCCGCTGTAGTTGGCATCGATGGTCGAGGCTCGGGCAGCCGTCTTATTATTTGTGCTGCTGCTGAGACACCGCGTGAGAGATGGAGAGGAGGAGGAGGTGGTGGTGGTGGTGGAGAGCTTCCGGAATTGCCGTGCAGTGCGTGTCCTGGTCAGGGCAGACACAATGGACAGCTCTGGAGCCGACCTCCTCGCCGTTCTCGAGCACTGCGCGCAGACAAAGGGCGGGACGCTGTGTGCTGCAGTCGAGGTCGAGTATGCGAGAGTCGACGGTACCGGTCTTGATATCCGCGTTACCTGGTGGGCCAGCCTCTTGAAGGTGACCCTGCCCACTATGGGCACAGGCTGGAAGAAGGCCATGGCGCCCCACAGGAGGCACCGATTTTGTTGTGCTCAGGCGAGCAATTGATCTGCGTGGTCAGGCCTGGGGGTGAGTTCTGGCCAGTCTGAGGTATATGCTGAAGCGAAGAAGTGAGAGAAAGTGTGTGTGTGGGCGTATATAAAGAGTAGAGTCGAGTGGTCTGCCTCCTTGTGATACTTTTTTTTTTGCTACCGATCAGGTCATAGATGCATCAGGCGTCGTCTCTTTTTTACCTATCGCCTGATAGGCTCCTCCCTAGTAGGCCTGGGCCCTGAGAGCTGTAGTGCTATCGGAGCTCTGGACAGGGGTCTGCCTGTCATGGACCGCCCAAGGCGTCGGGTACGTACCCTTCTCGAACCCTGCTGGAGAACCCTGCCCGAAATTTCCAACGTCGTCTTCAGTGCAGGAACCACTGAGGTAGACCTTGCTCTTATACTTTGGCAACTGCTTCACTTTTTCAAAAGGACATGCTCGACATACGATTCTGATGTGGCCCTGGATGCACATGCAGTCTTCAGCATTCCTGCACCAACTTGATCTCATGTCTAGAGAATGGTATGCTCACTGGTCGGTTGCAAACATTTTCTCTCAAATTGTCCACTTGCTAACGACGAAGAATGGCCCTTGTCATAAGCAGGTCTTCTACAGAAATGTGACGGGTCCTCACAGGGTCGTATTGGCTCTGTCCAGTCACCTTGGCAATGGCACAAGACACATCTCTCCTGCCCGCCGCTGGCGTTCTACTCTCACCCGTTGCCCCTCATCGTTGTCGATGACGTCTCGAGGAGGAGGTGCGTCTGGGTGGTCTGTCTGCCACGATGGTGTGACCTCTGTCTGTGGAATCCGCGGCGGCCAACGATCATACAGTACCCCCCAGTCACCGAGTCCAGGCCTGAGGCAGAGACACCGCCGTCGACTGTGCTGCCAGTTGAGACAGAGCAGCACTCAGAGCCTGTGTCTCCCCCGGAAGAAACCAGCTCCGAGGAGGCAGAGACGTCTTCATCGCCGTCTCAGCCAGATACGCCGTCATCAATAGTGCATACAGTTGATACTGGGCCTCCCTCAGGTCCAAGGCCTCCAGATATTCAACTCTTGCTGCTGACTATCCACAACCGCCTGGTGCCACGCGGTCTAGTACCCAAAATTGTTGCTGAGAAGTCCTCGCGCGAGGACGATTCTACGAGGAAGTTCTGGGACGTGACCATTTCTGTGGACGAGCTCGACATTTCTGTCTCTTCGCGGGCCAATCATAGGAGCTACGCTGAGGCAGCCGCCGCCGTCGAGCTTGATAATATGCTCAGTAGGCCCGAAACTCTGGCTAAGCTGAGTTCACTGCCACGCGTGGGTATCAAGCCTGACAACGCCTTCAGCATAGCATCGTCTTATTGTCAGGTCATGCCTGGTTTTCCCGGTCATCTTCCGACAAAGACGACTACTGTCACCTCGTACGATAGTGCGCAGAGCGCGTTCACGTCGCAGATCGCATACGGAAACAAACTCTTTGACAAGCCCGCGACTTTTGCACTCAAACCAGTCGCTGTCGGCATCAACCACTTGCTCTCAGCTCAGCGGGTCGCAGCGGGTCACCCCGATCTTTATCCGTCTGGTCTGGAAAACCCGTTCCAGCCCAAGATCTTGCTCCAGAACACGCATGCCGGCGTGCTTCGCCGCTTCGTCAAAGCTGCCCGCGTCTACCTCGAGTCCAAGGCACCTGGCGACACCGGCGTGCCCGAGAAGTCGTATCTCGCCTCCTGCCTCGCAGGCCTGCCATTTCCTCCGCCCCTAGCACGTGCTCTCGTGTTGGGCGCCATCACTCACTCCCTTGAGTCTGCTATTCTCTATGCTGCCCTCGAGCAACATGCGGCAAAACTGCCTCGGACTGGCACACCAGTAAAGAAGAAGTGGGGTGCGGCGAAGCTGTCCAAACCCATCGAAGGCGATCATATTGATCTGATCTTGGCTTTCCAACGTCTTCGGCAGCTCATGAGGGCCGGGGCCACGGTGGATCCGGCCAAGATCTGGATCTTCCGTCGATTTGGTGTCGAGACCCTAGCTTCGATCGACGCCATAGCTCAAACGATTGAGCATATCCTGCTGACCGTGGGTCTCGTAGACTACAAGAGACCAACCGCGGATTTATATAGAGAACTTAGCGGTACCGGCCTCAAGCTGAGAGATGGACCCTATGGCAGCCAGTACAGCTCGAACATCGGCAACCACCGTACGTGTTCGCACCTCCTCATGCTGACTCTTGGCCAAAACATCGCCCAGTCCGGGCCGGCCGCCCTGATTCCCAATTCAGCACTGAACCTGAAGATGGGTGCGCGACGTGTGCTGGAGGTGTCACCCTCGGACAGGTTCTCACTCTCTGCCCCGGCGTTGAAGCAAAAGCTGGACTCGTTCGGCCCTCTCTTTGCCTTCAGTGGAAGAGTCGGTGATCCGAGCGCGGGCGAAGGGGGCGGCGAGGACATCCTAGCCCGATACTTCAGCCCCGTATCGACAATTCGGGCTGCACTTTTCAGCAAGAAGCTTTCCCTCCCAGAGGCAGCAGGACTGGCGGACGAGCCCTCGTCCGAGTACTCCCCGACTCGTAATCAACGAGTGGCTCCCCATTCTTGTCAGGTCAGAAGCCCGGGACCTCACCCATGAGGGGGCGCGGGATCTGCTTCTCGAGGTCCGCGACCTATTCGGCCAAGCAATGGACAAGGCCATGTTGGATTTCTTTAGATCCTCCTGGAAGAATCCGCAGTTCTATAAGTTGTTCAAGAGCTTGCCGACCAACCTCCAGCACGAAGCATGAGCGGCGCTCCTGCGACTCGACATTCGTAACGAAACAAGGTTAGAAGTACCATTCGAGGGCTGGGGCGAAGCAGGGACATGGGCCATCAGATGTTCAAAAAAAATGATGTAGTAATATGTATTGCACGAAGTACATGTCTATAACTCTAGATGCACTAATCTCCACGACCCTCCAAAAATCTCAAAAAATGTACCGCCGATCAAGGGCAGGTGTCTGTATATAGAGTTTCACACCCCTCATGTACCTGTCGCCCCTCTTGCCCAAGCATCTCATTCGCTAAAACCGTAATGGCTACTCCTAAACAAAGTACCATGGTATCACAGTGTGTTCCCAAGACCCCACAGCGACGATCCATGATAAATGGCATGCATAGTACTTCATCTAGCGCCTAGACATAAGCGAGAAGATCTCATGTAGTCCGTTTTGAGATTTGGATCTCCACGCAGAAGAACAGAGTACCGAGATGAAGAGGCGTTGGGGCGTTGATCCGTCCGGTACCATGGTCGACTAGCAGATTACCTGCCAGGTACAAACATATGATGATTGAAACAAGACAAGTGCTGGAATAGCAGGGCTTAGGCACAGGTGTAGGCTGAGGTTGTACGTCCGGGACTGTGGCGGCGGCTTTGCGCAATTTCTTATAAGCCTGTTTTTTTCTTTTTGCCTACCCATTTCAATGAAGAGAGACAATCAGGAGGGAAATAGTGTCTCTCTTTATGAAATTGGCTGAAGTTCAGAAGGAATTTTACTATTGCTCCCCCGAATATAGGGATGTATCGTGGGATCGACATTTGGCATCAGCATGTGAAAAAGGTACTTTATGGAGCCAGAAAGGCACCTAGTACACCACATCCCAACCACCAGGACACTGCCTGAGGTAATCCAATACACAGATATATATATGTGTGAAAAGGCTGGAATTCTAAAATCTGTCCATCAAACTTGTACTGCAACCCATCCTCAACTCTTTCCTCTGCTCCTTTGGCCTCTCTCCAAAAAAAGAAAGCATCATAGATAGAGTCAACCTTGGCAATGAGGGGTCTTCAGACCCCTCACCTCTAGCTCCATGCACAAGTACTGACTGCACTGCTCCGCAGCAGACCACGTTATACAGCCTCGCGTCCTCCCGCCCAAACCCCAGCTACCATGTAAGTGCTGACAGGCGCTTCTCCAGGATTTCAAATAGATAGTGTACACTAAGCTGAGGAAGGGGGGATGCTTGCCTTCTTCGGAGCTGTGATCGGAAGTCTCTGCTAGGCAATCATATGCGACCACTGTGTGACTAAATCCCCCAGAGAAAGGCACGTGTTCTTCACCATTGAGGCAAAGAAGGCATTGTCCTCTTGCGAAGATGACGAACAGCGGCACACTAAAGCTCCAGGAACCAGTGACTACTCCAATAAGCAGCCCGTGATGAATGATGTGGAATGTTTTTGTTCTTCCATATCCGCTTGTTCTTTTCCACTGTTTTCTTTGGTACTTATGGGGCACGCGAGCTGAGATGACCATCCCTCCGCGATCCTCCAGCTGCGATCATTACCTGTTTCTTTGCTCTCATCTCTCTTTTTCCTTTTAAATACAACTTGAGCAGCATCAAGTTCTCAGGTACCAGCCATGGATGGGTTGGGCCTTGTACCACACTGTGGCACACAGATGTCATCAAAGTATGGATACCTTTACAGTATCAAACACCACTCATTGGTCAGAAGAAGCTGCAAGTAAGCTACATGGTGCGTTAATTAGATGAAAATTTCTGTCACCCCCTCCCCCCCCCCTTCAAGAACAGCTGTAAGATGGTTGATGGCATGTGAACCCTGATGCTCGTAATCAGTATTAGTCTGTACTGTGCATGCAAGGCCTGCATATGCGCTTCATCTGTATGTGATAATATCTGAACCAGACTAAATGCCCAGGTTGCCACTCAAGTTGCGTGATAGGTGGTATGTCTCCTCTGGCCGTGCAGCTTAGTAAGCACGTGTTCGTCCGAGGGCAGTGCAGCACATGTTTCGAAACAAAAAAAAACATGAACCCCAAGTAAGCGCGCAATCGATCCTGATTTGTCCATGGCTGCTTCAATTTTGATTACGTTGATCTGGAAACCAGTATACTTTTGCTGCCTATGTTTGCCAGGTTTGCCTATGGGTCAGGGGAGGGGGGGTGGGCAGCTCCTCCACTGCTGTGTATATCAACTGGAATGTGTTCATGGACGGTTCTGGTAATTAGTGGCTGGGGGGGGACAAGGCTGAAGGCGGTGTGGAGTTGTTGTACCTTTTCTTGCACGTCGCTTTTGGGGTTAGCGCAGTCACCCTCTACTGTGTACGGATCCGTACGAATGAGCAAAATTGACCTACGAGAAGAGGGATGTGCAAACACAGCGAGAGGGTTTTCCAACGCTTGCGGCCGTCATCAAATTCTTGTGGTCTGCTGATCCGACAAAGAAAAAAGGAAAGGGGGACAAAAGAAAAGGGTATTTTTTTCACTCGGTCTCAAAGTACCCAATCTCTTGGAGAGATCGACCTGGCCTAAGTGCCTATCATATAGTAGTCATGTACCACGGGCGTGTTGCACTGTCACACACAAGGCTGGGGAGGGATCAGGCCTCCAACCTCAGTCAGGACGTCGACACCGGGCAGGAAACGATCGGCAAGGCTCCGCCAGGGTTCGAACCTAGCCCTAGCCGGATGGACAGGATTGCCCAAGAGGAGTCTTCAATTTCACTCTAATGCATGTCGATTGAAAATTGTCTGCATTGCTGGCTGCAGGTGGTCCCCTCCTGGAGCCCACCGAGACGCACATTCCCCCCCCTCGCCCCCAGCAGCGCCGAGCTCGGCTGAACAGTCTCGTGCCATGTTTCCAATGACATCGAGCCACCGGGTCGGCTGGGATCGACTTGCATAGCCGATGGGCCGGCCACCTGCGCACGACAGGAAGAGAAAATAGAGAGAGTGAGAGGCGGTTGGCCTTACCATGACTGCTACTGCTGTTCACTACTAAAGTACTCTTTCAATGTACTCTGCTAATGTACATACTATAGGTAGTACACAGTAGTGGTCTGTGTAAACAATTTTGGCTCGGGAACATTGATCCACCAGCCGCCAGGCAAAACAAAACTCCTCCTCTTCGTCGTCAGGCCAAGACGTAAGCCAAGCCTTGCACACCCAACATGGGGATCCTTCGGCTCGATGGAAAGCGGGCGAAACCTTAGCCTCTGAGGAGGGGGGGGGGGGTTGTTGATGAGGAGGCTTTCGACGGCCTAACCCACTAAGTACAAAACCCCATGGGTGTTGGCCTGGTTAATGTGCAGGATCGAAGCTGGAGTGCCACGGTGGATCCTATTGTTGCATTCCCCTCCCTTTCTTATCCCTGTACAGCATGGTCTGATCGCAGTACCGGCCAAGTTTTTTGCAGAGTCTTGGGTGTTGTTTTTGGCTTCTGCTTCGACACATTTTTTTTCTCTCTCTGCCTTTTTTTTTTTTTATTGTTGCCGTTTTTCTTCTTTGAGGTTGGGCAAAGGGACAAGACGGGGAGGCCCGCTCGCCTTGGTCTACTTGGCTTTGTGTCTGCCCAGCCTCGTGACCGTTTGTACTATTTGTACCAAAAGGACCGAGAAAAAGAAAAAGCGCTGAGGCTAGAGAAGGGAAGAGAGCTACCATAGTCCAGAAAATTTACTACTGTGTAGTACTTGCGTACTAGAGGCTCATTGGAAGCTGGCCTCCCCGCCGGACACAGCTTTGGGCTCTTGGTTGTAACGGTTGGAATGGGGCCCTCGCCGGGGAATAACAGGGAACGAATTCCCACCACCAATCCGCTGCCTGAGTAGTGCGCGCCAGTAAGCTCACCAAAAGCCGCCCGCAGGACACCCCCGGTTGCGGGGCCATTCTCGCGTGAAAGCGTGCAATTCTAGCGGGGGCGCTCTTGGACCACAGTACACACTGTAGCTTGGCACTTTGGAAGGGAAGGAGGGAAGGGGGGGGGGGGGAAAGGCCCTAGGCCATTCTTTCCAAGGTCGCCGCCGCCTTCCTGCCACGCCCGCCTCCCCACACGCCGGATGCGCCAAGGATCAGAGATGTGGCTCTCGTATCTTGCACACCCCGCGGGGCCCCAAAGCAGAGGTGTGGACCAACCTCACCAGCAGCAAGGTACTACACAGTACTATGGTGAAGTAAGTTACAGCAACCTTGGCCTGCTGCTGATCCCTGCTGGATTCGTCCCTCGGCCCTTTTGTTCGTCGGTGATTAAAACAAAGCGGTCACGAGCGGCTGCCGGACGCAGACGGCTAGGTCTGACCAGACACCACAGTTCCCGACTCGAGCAGCAGAGGAGGGATGGGAGGGAGGCAAACATGGGGTGCCGCCCGGGGGGGGGTGGTAGGAGGTGCCACTTCCCTGGGCTGGGCTGGGAACCTTGGATGGCTGCATGGGGGCGTGGATGGGCTATCATCTGGATGTTGGATGCATGCTCGGATCCGGTCGAGCTCGCTGCGGTCGGGGGGTTTATAAGCCGCACGCGCGCCCACCTACCCCCAAGTTGAAAAAAGGGTTGGTCGACGTCGTAACGCAAAAGCAAAAAGGAAGAGCTGAGCTTCTCTTCTTCTTTTATTTTTGGTTCTGCTGTCAGGCTCGATTTGCATGTGATGCTTCTCAGCCTCGTAGCAGCATAGCCCTACAGGAGACACACACACACACATATATATACTGCAGACAACAGCAGACAGAACAAACACCATGACCGAGAAGTCAGCCGCCGGCCTCGCCGACGTATCTCATGATGAGAAGACGGCCATCGGCTCTCCAGACCTTGAGACCCCAGGTCACCACAGGGCTGTTGCCCTCAACCTCGTCGAGAACCCTCTGAAGGTGAGGTCTCCCCATCTATCTATCTATCCATCCACCTAGGGACTTGTACATATTGGTGTGTGGTGGTCTCGAAGTACAAGTGGCTAACCTTTGAAACACTTCACGTCTACAGAGGAGTACTCCAGAGAAGGTCGTCAGCGATGCCAGGGCCTTCGCAGAGGCGCACGGGATGAGCGAGCACGCCGAGCTCTTTGGCCGTGCCGCCCTCGTCGCCCGCGAACCACACCGTTTCGAATCCGTCCCCGGCCTCGACGCACAGGAAATCGCCGCCCTCGCCTACGAGAGGGACCACAAGTGGCATGGCCCCAAGATGCTCTGGTACTCCATCGCCCTGTGCGCCATCGGTGCGGCCACCCAGGGTTGGGACCAGACTGGTTCCAACGGCGCCAACCTTTCGTTCCCGGAGGAGTTTGGGATCAATGGCACGGGCAGGGACGAGTGGATCGTGGGTCTCATCAATGCCATCATCTTCTTGACTGCCGGTCTCATGTTCGTACTCACTATGCTTTGCAAAAAAAACACCCCGCCCCTCCTCCTCTTCCTCTGTGGGCGTTATGTGTATAGCTGGCTAACCCGTGCATGTCGCTCTTGACAGTGGTGCTTTCATCGTCGACCCTCTCAACCACTATCTGGGTCGGAGAGGTGAAATCTTCGTCACTGCCCTCTGCCTGACTGCCACCCCTATCGGCTCTGCCTTCGCAAAGTCCTGGCAGGGTCTGTTTGCTGCGCGTTTCATCCTGGGAATTGGCATTGGTGCAAAGAATGCTACCGTGCCCATCTACTCTGCTGAGATGGCTCCTGCCCGTATCCGAGGTGCTCTCGTCATGTTCTGGCAGCTCTGGGTCGTCATCGGTAGGTTTCGTGTCTCGCATGTCTTTCTGTTTTCTCAGGCGACTTGCTGATTCTGATGTGCTCCACAACAGGCATCTTCCTCGGCTTCTGCGCCAACGTCATCGTCAAGGACACCGGCCGTATCGCCTGGCGTCTCCAGCTCGGCTCCGCCTTCATCCCCTCCTTCATCCTCGGCTGTGGTATCTTCTTCTGCCCGGAGTCGCCCCGCTGGCTCATGAAGCACGGCAAGCACGCAAAGGGCTTCCGATCCATGAACCGCCTCCGAGCACACCCCATCATCGCCGCCCGGGACTTCTACTACTCGTGGGTCATCTACGAGGAGGAGCTGAAGGAGGCTCGTGGCGCCGGCTACTTCTCGCGTCTCAAGGACTGCTTCACCGTTCCTCGGATCAGGCGGGCAAACTACGGCGCCTCGACCGTCATGATTGCGCAGCAGATGTGTGGTATCAACAGTGAGTCGAGACACCATTTCTTATACTCCTCGGACCTAGTGTCTAGACGGACAAGTAGTGGCCAGACGTGTTCATACGCTAACCCCGCCCGCAGTTATCTCTTTCTACAGCTCGACCATCTTCGAAGACGTCGGGTACTCGGCCACCCAGGCTCTGTACGCCTCTCTGGGTTACGGTGCTGTCCAGGTCGTCTTCACAATTCCTACCCTGTTCCTCATCGACACCAAGGGCCGAAGGACCCTGACCTTGATTGTAAGCAATACAAGCTCCACATCACGTTGAGAAAGAAGACAGAAAACTCACAAATTTGCCTCTTGCAGACATTCCCACTCATGTGCATCTTCCTTCTGGCCGCCGGTCTCTCTCTTCTGGATACCACGGGCACCAGGGGCGCACGGATTGGCCCAGTCGTTCTGTAAGTAACCCACCCAGGGGGCGAACTCAACTATTTGTACCCTTCAAAACGATCCAGATCGGTTTTATCAGGAGCTGACCGCTATCGGCAAAAACCCAGATTCGTCTACCTGTTCACCATTTGCTATTCCCTGGGCGAAGGACCCGTCGCTTTCCAGTACTCTGCAGAGGTGTTCCCTACCATCCAGCGTGAGCAGGGAATGGCCTGGGCCGTGTGCATCAACAACACCTTTGGTGAGTTTGTACTCAATGATTGATTGCCATACAGCACGTTAGTGGAGCGTAGCTAATCATTTTCTTCTGCAGCTGGTATCCTGAGTTTGACGTTCCCTCGCATGCGAACCGTCATGACCCCAACGGGAGCTTGTAAGTGCCGATCAAGGGTCTCCTCAACTCATCCCTGGGGCATCAGCTGACCTTAATTGTTACAGTCGGATTCTACGCCGGTCTGAACCTGCTTGCCTGGTTCATGATCTTCTGCTTCGTGAGAGAGACCAAGCAGCTTACCCTGGAGGAGCTGGATCGTAAGCACACCCCCCCCCCCCCCCTTAGCGGACTATTACACATGTGAACTCTTTTTTCCGCTGACACACCCGCCCACAGAGGTCTTCTCCGTCCCCACCAAGCAGTTCATCGGCTACGAGCTCAAGGTGTGGCTTCCATACTTCATCAAGCGCCACATCTTCCGACGAAACATCCCCAAGCCACCCCCAATTATCGAGAAGGAGTCACAGTCCGACTCGAGCGAGGAATAAAGAGGAAGACAACAATAACAACAACAACAAGTAGAATCTTGTTTCTTTTTTCTGCACTACTACGACAGGACACGGGGTCTAGAGGATTTCTTCGAACTGTCCGCGTGAGATGTGGCACCTTGATGGGGTCACATTGAGCTTTTTGGTCTCCTTCTCTCGTATTAGCTAATCGCTACTGTCGGTCTTAAGGTTTCCCCTTTCTCGGGGTGCCTTTGTTTTTGCTTTCTCAGGAGCCGCAGGGGCGAAGATGGTCAGCTCGAACAGCAGCGGCATCTTCCCTTCACACCAGCTTCTCTGAGGACTGCAACTCCCACGATCGCTTACAGCTTTATCATCTGAAGAATCATGATTACGGAGTATTTGAGATTTTTTGAAAAGATATCCCCAGCCGCGCGCCATCTGAGCGTCGTCTGAATCAAGATTATGACAAATTTGAATGATTTTTCCCGTGCTACAACTGAGTGTGACCGAAAAAAAAAAGTACATGAATGTATTGTCTTGATGTCCGCGTTCAGATGTTTCACATACAAAGGCGTTGTACGGCGACGTCGGCCATACTCCAGTCATGTGCCAGTTCGTCTCAAAAAGGGTTGTGCATCCCGAAATAATTAAGCGCAGGCGAACCACGGAAAAATTGTGAGACACACGGTGATCGCGCCCAGTGTCGATGCTTGCGGACAGTGTTACATGATGTACTGCTACCCTATAGCAGAGACACCTTACCCACGTGCCACATTTTGGACCAATGGCGATGTGAGGAATCGTGTATGGAGAATTTATAACACTGGGGAAGAAGCGGCTCATGGTCATCGTCATACGATGGGACGTCGACCCGTTCTTTTTGGACTTCGTCCTTGTGAGCACTTCCCACTATAGCCTAGGTGACAAATCTATGGGAATACCCGATGGGCATTCAGATTAGAGATCCATGGGATTCTGTGCTAGAGTCGACTGTGACTGGAGAGCTAATTGTGCAGAACTTGCCTAATCTGGCAAATCATTGAAATCGTGCGTTTGTTCAATGGATGGTTATGGATGATTCCCGGCGTATACACTGAGGACTTCAAACACGGTTTGCTCACGAGAGTACACTACTGTGCTTTCTCCTACGATCATCTACGTACGGAGATTTGGATGAACTCATTGCTATGCAATTGACGACTTACTCCAAGTGGACGGACATTCATAGCAAAGGTCGTCAAGCTTTCCCGGGACAACAGCTGAAAATTCCTCAACATCAATGGGATAATTAATGAGACATGGATGAGTGTGTATAACCAGCCACCTGATCCTTAGCCTAGATAGCATCAGCCATCTGGCTGGCCGGTTTTGTTATTCCTTTTCTTTTTTTCTTTATGTAGCGCATCGCATTGACAGTCCTGTCCCATAAAAACAAGTCCAGCCCTGTAGGAAAGTCAAAGCTCCATTAGAGACAGTGCAGACCGTCAACACCATAGATGATAAAGCTAGCAAGACGAACATGAGAGGTGCAGGCGTATTTCCTTCCACCAAATTGAGGCCATTAAGCACTTGCTGTTAACCTTGCTATCATCCTGATGCTATCACGACTCTAGGCGGTGATCAGAGCTGCAGCATAGTTGCTCTGCGAGGTCGATGTTGACTACCTTGTAGAACGGTCGGCCTCGAGGTATCTTTTTGGCTCCCACCAGTTGGCTAGGTAGATAGATACTGCCATAACAGCAAAAGCAACAGTAGCGATCTCTAATTGGCTGATAGATAGATCACTGACGCGGCGAGCAGCTACAACGGTGATGAGCCAGATAATCTGCGGTACTACGATACTATTCAAGAGCCTACCTACCTTGCTGTTGTTATGGACATCGACCTTGTCTAGAACAAGATGGTCAAGAGGGTCTCCTAGAGGTTCTCCGGTAACAGCCCAACCGGTTCGGACAGCGCCTTGTCACAATTTTGCATCCTATATGTTTCATGCTGGACACCGCATACAAATCTTTTGCCTTCCATCGACTTCACGACGACTGCCAACTTATAAAGCTGCAAGGCTCTTCAGACCGGCCGGCAGCTGGCTTATAGGACAGCACTCCTGCTCCCACCCCACTACTTTGGTTCGGTATACTTATCTTGTCCTGGATTAGTAGGCTGTGTAGGACGAGCGCCACCTGAATCCAAACTCGCTCCAAAACAGCCTCCTTTCCTAATGTTAAACGTTCTTTGGCCTAGTCAGGCCAGCTATAAAGTTCTGGCAAGATGCACAGCCGTGCTTTTAATAGTATAGACCACCACCTCACCTTCCAGTTAACATCCCATCACCTTCCTCCTGATCTCTTTTCCCATCTCCTCTGGACTCGCTCCATGAAGCCTCTCCAACATGGGCCAGTCGATTTCGTGCTACTTAATTCACACCAGGCGCCGCCATGCAGCTTCGCCATCACTCTTTTCGCGCCTACCTGTCGAGATCGTCCTGCTGATCATGCAAGAGCTCCGTGGGACACCGGAATGCGTGTTCGCTCTTGCATTGACATGCAAGGCATTATACGTGCTACTCATCCCAGAGGCACCGGTACTCGGGCCACTTGCACACGACTCCCTCCTAGTGCTTCTCGAAAAAGACGCTGGAATCGGCAGCCAGTTCTACTTCTGCTCAATATGCCACAAGCTGCACCGCTTCTCGCCGTCATGTGGTCCACGGACTTACGACCCCACGATTCTTTACTACGAACGCAGATTCTTACGTCCCTGTGAGGCCGTCGCAGTTTTCTCCTTGCACAGAGGCAATTACACACTGAGTTATCACCAGGCACGTCTTGTTCTGAACCGACACTTGTACGGTGCGCCCTGCGGATTACCTCTTCGCAATCTGCATGCGACCACTGTGTACGACATGTTCTTCCCTCCGTACTGGAGACAGAGCTGGTCTGCTAAAGTCATCGATGACGAGCTGTACCTCTGCGCCACGCACACGATTGATAGCTACGGCACGTCTGATGGTACTCTCCGAGCTGCCATCGACACAGCATACGCATACCTGATCTGTCACCATGTCGATCCGAGCTACGCGATCGCTGCCCTCAAGATGCCCAGAGCATCGTCCCGCGAGGCCGGGGAGCTATTTTCCGAGTGTCGAGGCGTCGTCGGATCATGCGTCCTGTGTCTCACCGACTACTGCACGACCATCGAGTCGAAGAGGGCTTCGAAGAATATTCTGCGGGGGATCTGGGACCGACGTCGGCATGCGGCCACGGATTGGGCCATCACCATCGTCGCCTACTATCAATGTGGGAGCTGTCGTTCTCCCTTGGACTGGAAGTGGAGAGCCGTAGCTGGACTGACGCAACCAAACTTGGGAAATTGGAGAGACAATGATCGTTACCCACCCGGCTCGATCAGGGACAAATGGGAAGCCTCACAAGCCAGCTGAGGGACGTTTGTGATATTGTCGCAGAGTAAGCCGACGACGCTGTTGAAATGGTACGTGGTAATAGCTCTGCCCATTTCAGCGAGTCTCATTTGCTGTGAGGGATACTATCCTACTCGGTTTCTGGACGGGGTCATCTCAGATATTATATCTCAGCCTTGTAGAGTACTGATATAGTAGCGAGAACCAAGATCAGAGGTAGGGTGGCCCGCGTTTCCACACTTAATATACGATACATAGTACTACATGATGCGAGTATTATCTAGATAATTACCAGCTTCAACACTTATGTATGTAGTGGTGTATATTCACGTTGTGAGTGGGAATGGTTGAGGTTTGGGCGTCTATTCTGCCACGATAAACACACTTGTGATATATGGAGACCTTATTGTCCTTACTCTGCCTAAACATTACACAGGAGGCCTGCAATTATGCAGAAGGGCAAACTCAAGATCTTCCAATATTACGTGTCACATTATCTGCACTGCGGCGAGGTTTCACAATGGGTTGTCCTCGCCACAGGTTATAGGCACAGTGCAGACAGAGTGGATATGTAGATAATTATCCCGTGAAATATAGCCTTCGCACATGAGCAGGTGGCTACAGGTTAACGCTTAGGGTTGTAGTTAATTATTCAGCAAATATGTCAAGATCCAGCTTGACACCACAGGCAGTTTCCACTTACCTCGTGGTGTGAGCTCCACTTGACCAGTACAAGAAGACTGCAATCATTGTCAGATCTTATAACAAAATCTGTCAGGTCCATTTATGCTGTTGGTCACCACGAGGTCTTCGCGTGAGATTTGCAAGTAATTATAGATTGGTGATCACTCCTTGTGTTGATTTATGATCATCATCATTATCTGTTGAGAACTATAAATGTTGTCAAAGACGAATTCAACTTCGCACTACCTGCGTATACTAATTTGTAATTACGGCGCTGAGTAGTGGCCCATTGCGGACGAGGCTGCCTGGGAACCAAATATCACTGAAGGCCTCGTTAAACTGGAGGTGGGCTATCAACAACAAGCACCAAATAGCTTCGAAAGCACTTTTTGGCATAAAATCGGAGCACTTATACACATATACTATTCTTAGATGTAGACCTTTCTATAATGAATGATATATTTGATGACCTGAATCCTCTCTGGCAGCGCATTGGGCCCGTCACCTGTCTGTCTCGACGGAGTCAGGACGAGCCCAGCAATGACGTTTGAGATAATATATGAATAGCTATTTGGTGTTCGGCATAGAAAGAGTCTGGGCCGACTCCGATCATCAAGGTGTCCAGAAAAGGCTGCAGATGGGGCCACGACGTGCTCGCGTCTGACGTGTGCGCGGTTGCGCATAGACCTGTGCTCCATCGGAAATCCCACACCTTGAATATTGTCAGATTGAGTCACATCTGAATATGCCTAAAGTGGACCTGATTGTTGACTCTGCCCCGAGGAGTTACTCCAAGTTTATGCGCAGCTGTGTTGCAACTTTCAGCCTCGAGGACATGTATATAGACATATGTGGACGTCCCTTCGTAAACATATAACTGTGCTGGTTCACCAAGAAAAACTTGTCTTCTTTTCTCTGTGACAACAGCCTCACGATACTCATCTCTCCAAAGACACAATTTGGAAAAAAAAAAAAAAAAAAAAGTCAAGCTCATTCATGCACATTAAAACTCAGCCTGTCACCACCTTCACTATCCTTCTTCTCATCTAAGTTCAAAGCCCCCCCTCCCCCTCCCCCCCCACAAATATGTCCCTCCAAGAGATAGACCCCCAATCCTGCGCGGCCCTGCTCAGAACAGCCCACGAAAACCAACTACCAAGCCCCCCCACCCGCCATCCTCGACCTCCCCAGAAGACGCCCCCACCCCCAGCGCCCCAAAGCCCAGCAGATCGCCAGCATCCTCTTCCCCAACGACAGCCCCGAGATGGCCATCATCCGCTACGAGAAGCAGCGCAAGCGCGCCGTGGCTGCACGCCGCGCCGTGGAGGCTGCTGCTGCTGCTGCGGAGGACGAGAGGCGGAAAAGGTCGTCGCTGGAGCGGGCGCGGCTTGGGTGGGGGGCCTGGGATCCGGCTGCGGACCCTGTTGAGCTCCCTAGGGCGCGGCCCATGCCTGTTCGTATTGGCGAGAGGGAGGACTTTGCAGATTGTTTTGCGTTTCTGACGGGTGGTGGTGGTGGTGGTGGTGAGGACGACGACCAAGGGTGTAAAGAACGGGTGGATGCCTTGCTGAACGACGACGACGACGACAACACGCACGCCTCCTCGCTGGGCATCACCATCGGCAGAGAGCCAGGCCACGACGACACCCGCCTCCTAGAGTTCAAACGCGGCGTAGTCTACGACGACGGCCGCCTCGACCTCTGCAAGATGGTCGTGGGGCCCGACCACATCGACGCCCTCATGGACGCCCTCGACCACAACACCCACATCCGCCACTTCCTCCTCGGCAACAACGTCATCACCAACCACGGCGCCCGCCGCATCGCCCGCTTCGCGCGGGACCACCCGGCCAGGATCGCGACCTGGTACCTGGCGGGCAACCACATCAAGCCGCACGGCCTCCGCGACCTGGCCGCCGCGCTGTGCGGGAGCGAGGTCCTCGGCGGCCTCTGGCTGAAGCGCAACCCGCTCGGCCCGGGCTGCGTGGGCGACATGCTCCGCCTCGTCGGCTCCGCGCCGCGCCTGGGCGTGCTGGACGTCGAGACCTGCGAGCTGGGCGACGGGGGCACCGCGGCGCTGTTCGCCGGCCTCGCGCGCACCAGCAACGGCCTCGAGGCCATCTACATCAACGCCAACGGGGCTGCCACCGCCGCGGCCCGGGCCGTCGCCGGGTTCCTGGCCTCTCCGGCATGCAGGCTCCGCTACCTCATGATGTCCAACAACCCGCTGGGCGACGAGGGCGCCCGGGCACTGGCCGCAGGCCTGGCAGGCAACACCACGCTCGAGGTCCTCACCCTCGCCTCCTGCGGCCTGTCCCCCGCCGGCGTCTCGGCCGTCTGCGCCGCCCTGTCCGCCCACCCGCACATCCGCCACCTCGACCTCGCCTCCCGCTTCAGCACCGCCGACCTGGGCCAGCGGTCCAACCACATCGCCGACGACGCCGTCCCCGCCGTCAGCGACCTGATCACCGACAGCTCGTCGCTGCGGTTCCTGCACCTGGGCTTCGTGGCGCTGTCGCGCGCCGGGCTGGAGCAGGTGCGGGATGCCGTGGTTGCGCGGTCGTCCTCGCTCGTCGGGTTCGAGGCGGTGCGGGTTGTTGGCGCGGCCGGGGAGGGAGCGGAGGGAGGGGAGGGTGGTGGTGGTGGTGGGAGGTCGTGTTCCCTGCGGGTACGACGGGCTCTTGAGGCGAATTATGTACGGTTTTATGGCGGCGAGGGGCAGATGGCGCAAGGTGTGCCGTATGGGGACTTCATCAGTATGAATGGCCTGTCGAGGCTGTTGAGGAACCATCCAGACGTGAGACTTATTGATTCCGTGTATCGGACGAGGGACAAAGGGAAATTGGCTGCTGGAAAAGCTCGGAAATTCTGGGACCTGGACCTCAACGAGGACGACAGGCTGCTGTGGGAGAGGCTGGATGGGATTGAGTGAGTGAGGCTGTATAGTATAGAGAAAGAGGGGAGAGAGGCCGAAACCCCTCTTCACCACACCCAGCTGTTCAACACCATCGATTTTATAAACATCAGGAGTTTGTTTACATCAGATCAGATCGCACAGAACTTGGTAGTATGAGACATTCATTTAGTCGTTACACATAATCATTATGATGCTGCTGCTGTGGACGCAAGAGCCCTCAGCCTTCTTCCCTTCTCCGCCTTGACCACCGCCTGTCATCAGACATCAGCATATGATGTTGAAGAATAACAGTGGCAGCTGGTCCTCCTTATTCCTCGCAGTGCCAATTCTCTGAGCCCGCCTTCGCTCTCTCGAAAAAAGAAGGGCAGGCGAACAAATGGCCGACTTCCATGCAATAGTGCAATGACCCGCTGCGATCCATCCTGCTGGCGTGGCCTTGAAGAAGATGAGTATGTACCCTGTTGAAAGTACGGCAGAACAGGAACTCCGAGAGGAAAAGGAAAGGAAAAAAAAGGCAGAAAATGTCGGAAAACAAACAACAACACCATCCTTCCTTGCCATGCCTTGCGCCTGTGGTCGTCAAAAACCCCCTTAAAGAAAACACGAAATCAGAAAAAAAAAAAACAGCTTTATACAAAGTCTTGCCGTGCTTGTTGTGTTCCTTCCATTTTGTCCAAACTCCTCGAGCCCCCCAGAAATGATCATGTGTGTATGTATGTACGGGTGCTGATCTTGGCTCATGCTGATGTGTTCCTTCATGCTGCTGACAGTCGGACTGCAGATTCTTCTTCCTCCCAGGTTCCTTTTGTTTCATCGACAGTGGTCTCTGGTGCAAGAACCCCAGCCTATTGCTGTGGCTGTTGTGTTCCCCTGTGCCAACTCTCTCTTCAGCCCGTCAAACATCCCCGCCCACTTGTCCTCCTCCCACTAGGGGGCAGCGGACAGGGGCCCGTCCAGGACGAAATCCAGCTCGGGCATCTCCAGCCTTGGGGGCGGCTCCTTCTTGGGCGACGCACCGGCAGGGGCCGCCTTCTTGGGAGATGCGCTCCGGGACTCTTGTGGCGGTCCGAAGCGTACGTCGCGGACGTTCCAGCCATCGTCTGCGGCCGCAGCCACCCACGTGCGAAGTGCGTCGTGGACACCTGGATAAAACTTCTCCTTGCACAACCTCAGGCTGCCGCCCAGACAGCGCTCCCAGCCTGACATGCGGAACTGCTCCCGCAGCGCGTTCCGGTCCGCCTGCGTGGGCGTGCAGGCGATGATGGCGTTCAGCAGGTCCAGGTGCGAGGCGAGGTAGTTGGTGGCGTCCCACTCGACGCCGCCCACATATGGAGCCGCGGGGACGGGCGGGCGCTCCTGTGGGAAGTGCCGGTGCATGTACGCATACTTGTCATCGGTCCACGACCTGCTCGTGGTCACCACCCGGTCGCTGTGGCGTGTGGCGGATGTGTCGTTGGTCGCCGTCTTCCGGATGTCCTCAGAGGACCTGTCGCGCCCTGCGGGCAGGGCCACCACGTTGAGGTGGTGAAGGAAGATCCAGAAGACCTCCTTTGTGACGCTGACCACCTCCTTGTTCCACACCCGGTAGGGCCGCTCTCGCCTCATCTCCAGGACAAAGTCGACCGGTCGCTCCTCTTCCTTGGGCGCCGGGTCACGGAGGTACGACAGGACGGTCTGGGCCCTGGTCACGCGTTCCTCCTCCGTGCTGCTCTGGATGTACGTGAGGAGCACCGAGGTGATGATGTTTCGTGTCGTGAACTCGCTCGGTCCCTTTCGCTCGGGATCGAAGATCAGGTGGATCAGGGCGGGGAGGAGCGTGTCCTGGATCTCGTGTAGGTACTGCAGGGCCAGAGCGGTCGTGCAGAGGGCCTTGAGGCAGAGCAGGTCTTCGTGCAGCAGTGCATCTTCATGCTCCTCCCTGTGCGTACAAGAGATACGTTAGAAAACCCGGCTCGACTGGGATCTTGACTCTCAACCCGGGCGGGCGGCAGTGTGTGTGCGTGTGGGGGGGGGGGGGGTTATGAAACTTACCTCCACTCGACATCCATGATCCGCCGCAGCAGACCAACAATCTCCTTCATGCCGCCCTGTCTGATGAAGTCCTCTGTCCACGCCACGCGCTCGTTGCGGAGCAGCAGGCGCAGCTTGTGGAGCTTGCCGACCTCGACGGCCTCTGGCTTCTGCACCTTGCGCAGGTAGTTCACAAAGTCAGACGGCTGCTGGCCAGTGACCTTGGCCATGATCCCGCTGCCGGCGTGCGAGCCTGCCGAGGGGGGGCCTGTCCGTGACCACGCTGTCTATCGACTTGTTCCTGCTGTGGCCCTTGGCAGGCGCATCCTTCTTCTTGCCCTTGGACGGGGAGCCCCCGATCTTCCAGCTGTTGCGCGAGAAGGTGAAGCTCCTGCCGCGGGTGTGCCTCTTGTCGCCGCCCGCGTCACCACCACGCACCG
Source organism: Aurifilum marmelostoma (assembly GCA_027559495.1). Lineage (NCBI taxonomy): Eukaryota > Fungi > Ascomycota > Sordariomycetes > Diaporthales > Cryphonectriaceae > Aurifilum > Aurifilum marmelostoma. The sequence goes on along the minus strand of JAMXSV010000010.1, from coordinate 238,797 downwards.
AGTTCTGGCCCGCGGCCACGGCGGAGTCGTCGCTGTCGTTTGTGGGCCGGCGGCCCAGCTTCTTGGCGTCGGCCTCTGCCCAGTCCTGGCGGATGAACTCCATCTTGATGGTGCTGTTCAGGTTGCGCATCTTGTACCTCTGGTTCTCCGGGATGTTGCGCCTGTCCAGCATGGCCTCGAGGTGCCTGTCGACATCCTTGGGATCGATCTGGGGCTCGCTCGGCTCGGGCTCGGGGGTGGGCGAGGACGACTTGGACTTCTGGCCGCCTCCCAGGTTGGAGAGGGCCGACATGACCCTGGCGCGCGACCCAGACCGCGTCTTGGCCCAGGTAGACGACTTTTGGCCCTCGGACTGCTCGTCGTCGGTCTTGAGCCTCCCGCGTGTGACCCTGTGCTGCTGCTGCTGCTGCTGATCCACGCCGGCGGTGTCGGACTTTGAGATGTGCTGGGGCTGGAACGACTTGGGCCTCTGCTTTGGGCCGGAGGTCCCGCTGGATGCGGCGGCAGGTCGGTACGAGCTGTGAAGGTTCAGCAGGCCGGCCTGGGTGAAGGGGTCACTGGGCATATCAAAGGGCGAGCTGGGGACAGAGACGGTGCCGCCCAGAGAGGAGCCCTTGCAGAACTGCGCGTAGATGGGCGTAATCGCTGGCGAGTTGGGATCTGAGGGCTTCCTGTTCTCCTTGTTCTTGCCCTGCTGGCTGTCTTTCTCCAGAGAGAGGTTCATGGTCTTGTCGGACTTGGGGCGGGAGAGCAGCAGGCCCTTGAGGTTGGTCGAGGACCTGACCTTGTTGTTCTTGTCCTGGGGGTTCTCTTTGGCAGCAGTTGGCTTGTCCCTGGAGGGGGAGTTGTTGTTGTTGGAGTTGGAAAACCTGGTGGAGAGGGTGGACAGGTTGGATCTGGAGGCTGCCTTGGTGGGACTGCTTTGGTCGGCATTGTGACTGCTGGTATTATTGTCGCGTGCTGTCTTGGTCGGGGAGTGAGGGCTGTCAATGGCAACAGGGCCTGTCTGCTGCCACTGGCCCAGGGCTTGGGTCTCGAGCTGGAGCCTGGGGCAGGCCATGCTGAGTGGGCGCCGGTTGCTGTTGCTGGTGGCTGTGCTGTTGTCCTGCCGCTGCTGGTCTGGCTGGCCGGGAGCAGCACCAGGAGATGGTGGAAAGAAGGGCGAGGAGGGAGTAGAGGTGGCTATGGCGTTGGTGGTGGCAGTGGTGGTTGTCGACTTGGTAGGGGAGAAGGACGAGGGGAGGTTGCCGCCATCCGAGTTGTTCCTCCTGTGGATGAATGACCTCAGACCGCCACCAGCTGGTTTGGTCTGTGGTGGTTGTTGGTGTTGCTGCTGCTCAAACTGCTGTCTCGTCTCTGAGAAGTTGAAGGGTGATTTATGTATTGCTGCCATGTTGGGCTGTGGTAGAGGACGAGGAGGAGCAGGAGTCGGTGGTGGTGGTTTGCAGGGGGTAGGGTAGGGGAGGGGAGATGGTGGTGCAGCGCTGTCAATTGCTGTGGGAACGACAGTAAACAGAGTGGAATGTGATGCAATTAATTCATGAGTAAGCTGGTACTGCTGCTCTGATGATGCTGCTGCTGCTGCTGCTGCTGCTGCCTCATGCCAGTGCTTTGTGGGGTTGGTCATGTCATGCTGCTGCTGTCATCATGAGCACTGACAGGTGATGGATCCAAGACAGTCAGTCCTGAGTCTCTGAGCTGGCAGGCTGGAGCAGGACAGGCTGGTGTTGTCAAAGAAACACGCTGCACAGCTGGTTGGTGGTTGAGTCGATGGGAACCAGAGTGGATTGGATATGGTGGATGGATGAATGACAGTGCTATGTACTGGTGCGGGTGGGAAGGATGGCCTAGAGGATGCAAGTGAGACAGGATATACGATGGTACAGTACAGACTGGGCCCGCAGCCAGAACCACCCCCCCCCTCCAGGAGAAATGTGGAGGAGCCCAGCAACGTCCAGCCAGGTACAGATGCTGCTAATGCTGTGATTATTTACTTGGGGCAGCGTGTCAGGTTCCAATTCTGGTGGTCACCTTCCCAGCTTGTTGTGTGTGTACTATGTAGAGAGGGAGACGAGGCACAGTGGGACGCAGCAGGCGCTGCATTTGAGTGGGTTCTAGTGGGTCATTCACCAGCATGGGCTGCAGTAGCAAGTGCAAGGCCTAGGGTTGGGGGGGGGAGGATGTCCCTGGGAGGGGGGATGCCCTAGAGGGAGGAGAGAGGGAGGGGGGGAAGGTTTAGGTTCGGCTCAGGCAACCGAGGTGCCCAACGTTGACTATCTGACTACGTACCAATCACTATGGCACTGTCGTTTTAGCACTACACTATAGTGAGTCCTTGATGGGTACAGCAATCTTGGTCACTCAGGGCACCGTTGCCAGGGTGATGTTCCCTTATCAGTGACCCCCTCCTCCTCCCATCCCCCCCCCCCCCCTCCCCTCCCCCTCCTATCCTGTTGCATTACGCCTGTAGACAACACAGCAATGGCAAAAGGCCAGTGGCTGGCTCACACCATCACTACTACACACAACCACATTTAGTGTTAGCATGCCCTGTCGTGTCTGTTCCGCCCCAGCCCTTGCTCAACCTGCTCAGCCAGGTGGAGCCTCAAGATACCGAGTCCATGGAGTTCTCCGTAGGGACCAAAAAGAGGAGAAGGGGGAACCAGACAAAAAAAAAAAAAAAAAGAGAGAATACTACTACATGGTAGACCACTCCTGTCCCCAGTACGTCTTATGGTGTGGCATGTGTACCCCACGTCTGTTCCTGCGGCTGGGATCTCACAGGCCACATTGGGCCCACCACCACGGCCTCTCGACCTTGAATCGGCTCGTCTCTCTGAACACTTTGGCTGTCGACGAGCAATTTGATTTGATCTCCTGCTCAATCCCCGATCCTCACGGGGCCGAGCCGGTCAAGGACAGCCATTCCCTGACTCTGACCTCATCGTACTCCTCTTTTGTCTTCTGTCTCTGGTTGTTGTGTTGGGGGTGGTGTATGTGTCTCTCTCTTGTGTCGTCTGTTGGCGATGGCTCCTCCGTCGTCCTTCTCGTCCTGCACCGACCAACAGCCTTCATCAAAAAATTAAAAAAAAAATCAAATGCTGAAGATCTGTCAGTTTAATTAATCTGCCGACCCGTTGATCCGTTATGAGATCAACGTCTCGTCGCAATGGGGCTTTTTTTTTCCTCATTCAAACCAGGAACATGATCTCATAGGGGAATTTGCCGACAAGTCCATTCGCTTAGGCACGTCCTGTTGACGATCCCACACTTTTTTTTCCCTTCCCAGCCACCCAAAAACCAGCCCTGCCAGCCCACCTCGCAACCCGGATGAGGGATGGTGTACCGCTACTACTGTTGAGTGGTTGGTTTTGGGGGGGGGCTTTTTTTGATCCACACCATCACCGCTATTCACATGTTGTGGTATTGGATGATTTGTTTATCTGTTTATTGCCTTTATTGATCTGTTTTTTTTTTTTGTGTTGCTACTTCATTTTGGTAGTTGCGCGTCTATAGATGAATGGATGTACTCGGCGTCGTCAGCTCAGGGTCTGGGATGCCCATGAGTGGCCTTCTCTATGGAGCCTGTGTCCCGTCAAACTTCCCCTTGCTACAGCACCGTTCTGGTCCTTTTACTCACTGTACGGACGGACTCCATTGCGCGACCGCTTCTACCGCGTCAAATCCAGGCTGACGCCGCCAAGGGTGGGCCTAGAGCTGGAACTGGGACTGGGCTCAGTGGGACCAGCCACAAGCAGGGGTGCCACCGCCTAGGGAAAGGAAAGAAAAAAAAGACATCATCAGCCTCACAGACCACCGCCGCCTCTGCTATTTGAAACCACACCAGGTCATTTCTCGTCAGACTTTTTCCTGCTGGGGTTGTGAGAAGGCAAGAAAACTTTTGTTTTTGTTCTTGAATGGCTAGTATGTGTACTTGAAGAATATATGGTAAATATACACTGGTCACAGGTATCACACCAGAGTGGGAGGTATCTCGTAGGGTCCTCCTCCTCCTCCTCCTCCTCCTCCTCTCCTTTCTCTCTCGCACTAAGATGGTACTATTTTTCTCGTCCACTTCTCCCTCTGTCTTTTTTTTTTTCCCTGTCCTGATTCTCTTTTACCCCCTTTTCCCCTTGCCCTCATATCTCCTCTCCAAACCTACAGCTTGCTGTTGACAAAGGACTCGGCCTGTGAGCCATACTCGTTCGCATAGCCCTGGTGAACAGCAGCATTGTTCCCATTGCAGCAGTACGGGTCGGCAGAGTCGCAGTACGACTGGATCAGGCCGTTGAAGCTGCCGCAGGACCCGGAGCGCTGGTCGAACCCGCCCGTCGTGCAAGTGCCGACGTTGTAGGGCGCGCCGGCCTTGAACCGCGGGTCGCCCATGAAGATGGCCGCCTTGATGTTGTACGAGCCGATGGACCCGCCGCTGCCCGTGGCGCCGCAGAGGGCCGCGTCAAAGATCTCGGCTCCCTGTTTGTTTTATACCATGGTCAGCTATTCTGTCTCTTGTGTGTGTGTGTGTGTGTGTGTTCGTTATCCATTATAAACTCGCGTGTGTCGGGGCATGGAAACGCACCTGGGAGTACCCAACAAGCACGAGCTCCGTGCTGGGGCACTGCTGCGCATAATTGCTCACGGCGGTGACGACGGCGCTCGTCCCCTGCGACACCGAGTCGGCATAGCTGATGCCGCCGCACGTCGACTGCCCGCCGCACGCAGGGTACGAGATGGCCTCCGAGGTGGCGCCCGAGTGCGCGGCCACGATGGCGCTGACCACGGACGCCGCCGTGCCGTAGCCTGGGCTGGCCGTCGTCTCGCGCGCCCCAAAGACGTGCACCCCGGGGCAGCTCTGGCGCTTCTCTCCTGCTTGCGCCGCGGGCGCGGTGTTGTCGACTGGGGAGGCGAGGGCCCCGGTGGCGAGGAGGAGGCCGAGGGTCAGGGTGGTGGTGGTTCTGCTGAACATATTTGCAGGATTTGGAAAAGAGTTGTACACGTGAAGGATTGTGAGTTGTTGTGTGTGCGTGTGTGTGCTGGTGGGACTGAAGGCCACATGAGAAGTAGCGGTCATGGGCCAGGCCACACCGATATATATTTTCCACCAAGTCTGTCAGGACCACGCGAGGCCCTCAATCCCACGCCCGCCATGATTCAGTCCTGGGGAAGGGGGCCAAATCCGGTCGACCGGATCACCCCATGAATCTGCGGATGGGAATGTTTGAAGTTCATTTCCATCAGCACATTCATCCGTGGTGGGGAGCTCCGGGTCTCTGATGGCCATCAAGAGGTATTGGAAAGGGCTCGAGGGTTCCTTGGCACCTCTAGCTGAACCGCCGTCATCTACCTCTTGGGCGGGCAGTGTCTCCAACGAATGAACGCATGGCATGGTAGTCTGTACCATATAACACAAACATATTGGTCTTGATAAATCAGGGGTGAGGAGGGCCCCGCCGGACTGTCGATGATCATCCTACCCCCTGATACGATCAAAGCTTAGCAGGATGGTCTGGAGTCCCGGCTTTTGTGATCTCCTGGGACTGCTCACACATATCGAAACTCAATTCATGATATCTATTTTTCTCAAAGTCTAGAATTGCGCGCGCGTGTGTGTGCATGTGTGTGTGTGTATGCATGTGTGTGTGTGTATGCATGTGTGTGTGTCCAAAGACCAAGTCTTCACAGGTCTCCGGATACTGGCCTCACTTATGAACCAGCATATATATTGCTCATTACGTCTCGGTGAGCTGATCATGCCAACTTTGCCGTGGGAGTGCAGGACAGGTTTCTGTATACCCAAGAATTGACAGACTGCACATGTGCATCGACCTCCAGCCGGCCGGAGCAAAGGAGACAGACACAGCACGGCGGCCCTCACGAGACCTCTACATGGAGGAAGACCTACTCAAATGAGGAAGCCTAGAGTTGTTTAGATCGTATTATGCATAGGCTAATCTCTTCCCGATCATGCTATACCATAGCAATTCCACTCTTTTTCCCCCGTATGCACATGGGCATATCCTTGGCCCGTCGACATCCTGGTCTCGCATCCTCTTCCCACCATTTTCCCACATGTTGACCTACTGACTTGCATACGAAGACATTCTCGTGGTGGCTAGGTCTCTGCCAGTTTGCTTTTACCCGTACCAAATTCCAATCTTCCTTCGTGCCCAATATGGATATATGGAGCCTCTAGAGTGCTTTGTTCTGCTGGCGCCAAGCCGCAAATCATCCGGGCTTCGGCACCTGGACGCACGACATGGTAGCGCTGCCTCCATTTACATCAAACCGCTACACCTTTCTGGTTCCTCGCCCGGGTCTTTCTTACATAATGGTGTGCCATACTTGGGAAGTTGAATGCAACCTTTGAGAGAAGAAACGGAGGCAAGTTCCCCAGACTATGCTTACGACGCAGGGCATCCAGAATCACTTTTACCCGGGGCGCATCTCGCCGCTACTCATGTGATGGGCGAGCCCACTACCCCTTGAACTGAACAGTCCTTCCCCGCAAGTCAGTAAGCTTGAGCCGGAGTGCAGCGTCGCATTTCTCCGGGGTAAAGGGAAGGGGAGGAAGAAAGGGGGAGGGGGGGGGGGGGAGGGCGCGCGTGGTGCCTCAAGGGAGACGACGGCCTTTGCATCGCGTACGCTTGCTTCACTGGAGGCGACCAAGTATCATGTTGGGACATGACATGACTATGACTGCCCTTGACGACTTCTCCGGAGTACAGATATAAATTAATCAAGATGATCCCCTATTCCATGATGTTCGAGACGTCCTGTAGCCACACAATCCCTCCCATCTATTCTCCCATCTTCCTCTTAGAAAACTCCAAGAACCTCTTCACCAAGCAGCCGTAGTCATGTTCAGCATCAAGACCATCCTGCTCGCCGCCTGCCTGGGCGCGGCCACGGTCTCTGCTGCACCCACGGGCCAGAAGCTCGAGGAGCGCAGTGAAGTCATCACGGCCTCGACCACTGGCACTTATGAGGGTTACTACTTCTCCAACTACGTCGAGACTGGTACCGATGTCCTGACACTGGGCACGGGAACCTACTCGCTGTCTTGGTCTTCTTCCAACACTGATGTTGTGTCTGGTATTGGTTGGTCGACTGGGAGCGCCCGGTAAGTTTGAAGGAAGAAGAAGTAGAAACAAGAGACAGAAAGATAAAAGGAAAGAAAAAAGACAAAAAGTGTTACAAGACTGACAGCCACGCCTCTTCACAGCACCGTTACCTACAGCGGCTCCCTCAACGCCGGCGGAGACTCCCTCCTCGCCCTCTACGGCTGGACGACCTCGCCCCTCGTCGAATATTGTAAGCAACAACAAGAGATTCACTTTCAGTTCTACACCCTTCCCTCACACACAGCCTTTCTAACAAAAAAAAACCCCCCAAAACTTCTCCTTTCCTAGACGTCATCGAGACCTATGGCACCTACAACCCCGGGTCCGCAGGCACCCACAAGGGCACCGTCACCTCCGACGGCGCCACCTACGACATCTACGAGGTCGTCCGCAGCAACGCCCCCTCCATCCAGGGCACCCAGACCTTCAACCAGTACCTGAGCATCCGCCAGAGCGAGAGGACCAGCGGCACCATCACCTTTGCGAACCACATTGCTGCCTGGAACAGCCTTGGCATGGTGAGTTTGCTATGTTCCCTGAACGAGTATACAATGTTGAGAAGAATAAAAAGAAGAGGGGAAAAAAAAAATTACTAACCATGTCTTGTTGTTTCGAATTATAGACTCTTGGCGCGTACAATTACCAGATCATGGCTACTGAGGGTTATGAGAGCACTGGAACTTCCAGCGTCACTCTTTCTTGAAGGCGTAACTTTGTAACCTCCTTCGGCCAGTCAGCAAAGCACATTTGGTCGAGCCAGAGCCTTTCTTTTTGACGGGGTATGCAAGTATGTCAGAGATTGTATGAGAATGGCGAGAATTCGTAAATATGGCAAGCATATGTAAATATAAAAAGGATCCAATTCCAAGGCACCTTGAAAAGTCCCAATATATTGACTTCGTGATTATTCATCGGCTATTATACTGTGCCACATCTCCTGCCAAAGCTTGGCCAAGGGATCTTGCATATCCCCGCAAACTCAAAACCCTCATGGCCCGCTGCTACTCCCAGCCTCGGTCTGCTGCGCACTGCCGCCAGCATCCCCTGTGTTGTTGTTGTTGTTGTTGTTGTTCAGGGATGTCGAGTTGCCTCTCTTGCTCGCCATCGCCCTCTGCCACTCTGGGATCTTGACAGCCGCCGCCGAGATGCCGCTGCTAAAAGGCGAGGCACGCCCGTTGTTGCTCGCGCCAGCATCCTGGTATGGGGAGGAGGAGGAGGATGATGGCCCGTTTGTCGGCTTCGCGGCCTTGTCCGCGGCAGTGTTGCCATCAGCAGTAGTTCCATTGTTACCACTGTCGTTTCCGAGCGCGGGGATTGGTGTAGAAGCAGAGGCAGGAGCAGGAGCAGGCGCAGGTGACATGGCGCCCCGGGATCCGTAGCTGTTGCCGGCGCCTGAGGTGGTTCCGCCGGTCATGCGCTGGGTGACAATGGCCTTTAGGCTCTTGAGCTCGGCGTTGACCTCCTGCAGCCTGTTGTCGGTCAGACTCTTCTGCGCATCGAGGGCTTTGGGAATCGAGTCCCTGAGGTTCGAGACGTCGTCCCGGATCCGCAGTGCCTCGTCCTCCCTCCTCCTACTGGCGGACTTCAGTTCGTTGATGACCGTGTCCAGCTCGGTCAGCGCGCTGTCCAGCCTCTCCGTCCTATGCTGCTCTGCGCTCTTGAGAGCCTCTGTGTCCTTGGACAGCTGCTCCACCAGGGTGAAGGCCTTCTCGAACTGCTCGTCGATGGACTTCTTGTCGGATTCGAGACGCTCGGGGGTGGGCGGAGCGATCAGAGGGTAGACGTAGCGCTATCGCCTAGTCAGCCATGCTTTTGCTTTTGGACCAAAGTCACCACTAGCATGGGGAAAAAATAAAGGGTAATCCTCTACCTTTCCCAATGTGAATAGGCCATACCCAACGCCTCCCACCACGGTAGCCATGATGAACCAGTCCCGCCAGTCCCTCCTAGGCACCTCTGGGGGCGGTGGCTGCCAGCCGTATGGCGGATAGCCCCCCTCCTCCGTAGTATGCTGGTGGCTGACCCGGTATGGGGCCAGCTGGCGGTGCTGCTACTGCATATGATGGCACGGGTGCAACCTCTCCGGCAGCTCTGGCCAGGGAAGCCTGGATCTCTTCTTCGGTCAGGTTCTTTGCCTTGAGGAACGCTATCCTGTTCTCGACGGGCGATGCAGCCACGCTAGGATCTTGTAGAACTGTATTGCCAGGTAGGAGTTGAGTGAGTCAGCTGCGGAAGCCAGGGAGAACACGTTTTCTCGTGAGTTGTTGGTGGTGACTGGAGACCTACACTGGGCCTGCGTGACGTCGTTAGCATATTGATCGGGTTCGAGAAGGTATTGAGTGTGGACTTACCGCAGAGGCCACCAGTTCTTCGCGAATGGGCATGCTGGGCAGACTTTTGTTCAGACCTGCTGCATGGCGATGAGAATGCTAGGAAGAGGACTGGGCGTGGTGAAACCGTAGCAATCGAAGGGAGTTCGGGTGCTTGATGGATGGATGGACTTGCTTGTGATGAGCCGTGATCCACATTCGGACTGCTTGGGGACTAGAGCCTAGAGCCGAGGTTCACTCAGCGGCTGTTCGTCCATGGGGAGCAAAACCGCCCCCCCCCCCCTCATGCGGATGCCCAGGCCAAAAAAGAAAAATTACGTTTTAGGTCTAGCGTAGTACAAGGTACTTGGTCCCTCACCCCGGCATGTCCACCTCACACCCCAGCGGGTAGACGTTCTGCGACTCAGCGCTGATTGGCTGCAGCACGTCTTGTTTACTCCCTCCACAGCAACGGCGACTTTACTCGGGCAGCCCAGCGTCTTTCACACCCTGTTTCCTCTTCACGACCTTCACGCGAGACAGGCCACGAGTATACTCTGAATTTGCTGATCATCGTGGTCGCGAACCTTGCTTGATATTTCTCATCTTATTTTCGAACACTTTGCCCCCTCAGAGGGCCTACCAGAGCAGCAACAATGTCGCAGGACACAGGACTGTGGAGTGTGCGGCGGCCGAGAGAGGTAAGTTAAAGGCAGAGAGTGGTGGCACCTTGAGCAGTGCTGGCGCCCTGTACGCCAGTCTTTGTTCAATCGCGTTCTGCACCCACCCTCGACTCACAACCCAACCCAAATCCTCCACCAACACCGTCGCAATTCAATACAATAGCAAGAAACACGCACAATTGAATACTTGACAGCAGTCCTCATCAATTTTTCCCTTTGTTTCATCATCATTATAGTATATACGCGGTACTAATGTCGTGATTCCCGCCCAGACCCTCGGAGGCATCAGCTACAACTCCTCCGCCATCCCGCAGCCTCCCTCCGCCATGAAGCGTTCACACTCCTCCTCCATGGGCGGCGCGGGTGCCCCCTACTCCTCGAGCCACACCCGCTCCGTCTCGGGATCTAGGCAGTCCCTGGCCATATCGAGGCCGCCCCAGCCCATGTTCAACCGCTCCTCCTTTGGCGGGAACCTCGCAGCAGACATGGCAGGCCCGTCCTCCATCAAGCGCATGTCCTACCAGCCCAACAGCACGTCCACCCTCAAGTCCTACACGCCCGGCAGCATACCTGGTCGCATATCCACCGACGGCGAGCGTCGGAGCAGTATCTACCGCGCGCGCACCTCGACCCACGCCCACATGGGCGGCCATCAGAGCTTCTTCCAGCAGGCCCCCCAGCCCGCCGGTGTCCCTCGCGACCCCCGGCCCCTCAAGGACCGCGCCTACCAGTCCAGGATAGGGCAGGAGCTGCTGGACTACCTGGCCCAGCACAACTTCGAGCTGGAGATGAAGCACGTCCTCTCGCAGAACGTCATCAAGTCGCCGACCCAGAAGGACTTCAACTACATGTTCCAGTGGCTCTACCACCGCATCGACCCGAGCTATCGCTTCCTGAAAAACATCGACCAGGAGGTCCCGCCCCTGCTGAAACAGCTCCGCTACCCGTACGAGAAGGGCATCACCAAGAGCCAGATCGCCGCCGTCGGAGGTCAGAACTGGTACATGTTCCTGGGCGTCCTGCACTGGATGATGCAGCTGGCCCAGATGCTCGAGGCATACTCGCACAACCGCTACGAGGACGCCTGCCTCGAGGCCGGTGTCGATGTCATCGGGGATCACATCACGTTCGACTTTTTGGGCAGGGCATACGATGATTGGCTTGCCATGCCCGAGGACTCGAGCGAGGAAGACGCCAAGAGCGCCCTGGCACCTCACGTGGAGCATATGGCCGATCAGTTCGAGTCGTCCAACAACAAATACCACCAGGAGCTGCAGATGCTCGAGGCGGAGAACCGCGCGGCTGCTGCAGGAGATCGAGGACCTGGAGAAGATGACGCCGGACCCCGCGGTGCTCGACAGCCACCACCAGATCATGGAGGAGGACAGGGTCAAGTTCGAAGAGTACAACACCCTGGCCGTGCAGAGGTCGGAGAAGTACGAGAGCAGGATACAGGTGCTGCTGGAAGAGCTCGAGAAGATGTCGCAGGAGCTGCACGAGGCCGAGGAGGAGCGGCGGGGCCTCCAGAAGGTGGTCGACGACCAGGGGATCAGCATGGCGGATATCGACCGCATGACCTCGGAGCGCGAGCGGCTACAGAAAGGCATCGAGTCCGCAGGGCAGCGGCTGGACGAGGTGAAGAAGAAGGTGGTCGACAAGGAGGTCGAGGCCAGCAGGAAGCTCGACGACCTCGAGCGCATGGTGGACCGGTACAACACGGTGGCGTACCAGATCGGGCTCATGCCGGCCACTGCGGTCAACGCCAAGGGCAAGGACTACGAGCTGCGGGTGACGGTCAACGAGGGCCCCAACTTCACGGCCTCGCAGCTCAAGGGCTCCTACGCGGACGGCTTCGAGAACGAGCGGCTCCTGGCCGACCCGCACACGGGCTACCAGCCGGCGCACATCCTGAACCTAGACCTGCGGGGCCAGGTTAAGAACGCCTTTGCAGAGCTGCGCAAGGAGATCTCGGAGCGCCGCAGCGCGCTGATGGACAAGATGATGAAGGAGTCGGAGCTGCTCGACAACATCAAGGAGGCCATGGAGGACAAGCGCAACGAGGTCGAGGCCCTGGAGCACCGGGTGCGCGCGGCCGAGGAGGAGCACGAGAAGACCAAGGAGGTCACCATGACCCAGCGCATGGCGTCGGATGCACAGATCGAGAAGATGGAGAAGGAGCTTGCCAAGATGCGGGCGAGCCTCAGCGAGAGCGTGCAGCTGATGGAGCAGAGGGAGATGAACGTCAACATTGAGTGAGCCGCCGCCGACGCCCTCCTCAGCAGCAAACAGCAGGGTTATTCCTGTTGGCAGAGAGGGAAATTCATGCTAACAACGTTTTCAACCAGGTACGAGCAGCTGACGATCCGGGCGAATGCGCTCCGAGAGGAGCTGCACACCGAGATCATGCGCATGCTGAACGACACCATCAAGTTCAAGATGCACGTCCAGAAGAGTCTCGAGGACTACGAGGGCTTCGTCACTGATGAGCTGGAGAAGGAGCTCGCGACCGAGGAGCCGGCCGGCGATGCTGCGATAGACGAGGACTGATTGGATACATTTCTACAGCCCGGCTCTTGTTTCCGATTTTAGTTTTCTCTGTTTATTTTCCTTGTTGATACCAGAGCATGAGCAGACGGTGTTGGATGGTGTCAAGGAGTAAGTATGAGGGCCTCCAAACTATTATTCACATAGAGAAAAGGGGAAAAGACCATTGGTTTTGATTCAAATCGATTGATGATGGTAATACCACATACGTTACCTTGAATGGGAGGCTTTCTGTATGATATTCTCTTGGACTTTTGTCTCCTCGTTTCCCTCTAGAAGATGACGATAATGATGATGATTGTGGCCTTGATGAAAATCTGGAAACATGTCTGTTTCATCTGGTGCAAGCAGCAATGCTAATGCTGCTATAAAATGGTCGACCCGAGCCACTGGTAAGGTGCTGACCACCCGCTGCCACATGCTGTGTACTGCTCGTACTACAGTGGCTTTAGGTGTTAGAACCTAGCACTGACCCCACTAACCCAGAGATAAGAGATGACGCTGTAGGATGACGGGCCGCGGGGTACTACAGCTCCTTCACAAGCTCGCTCTCTCTCCCCCCCCTCCGTCATCCTTCTTAACCATCACCAACCACCCTCAGCAGCCCCCCCCAACCCACGAATCCCCTACACCAACAACCTCTGCGTCTTCCTCCCGCACATTCCCGCTCACGATGGCGACGACAACAGCAACAACAACCAACCCACCCCAGCAACCCTTCACCTTCCCCCGCGAGTACTACTTCCCAGCCTTCTACACCCGCCAGACCAACCTCAACACCCTCCACGCCCAGCTCGTCAAGTGGTCCTCGCTCGTCCTCGCCTACTGCCGCCACTACCGCATCTTCAAGCTCCCCCTCCTCTCCCCCGGCGACGCCGCCCCGCCGAGCACAGAAGAGCTCTTCCACAACCGCCGCCTCAACCGCCGCCTCGCCCTGTCCGACATCCGCGAGGTGATTGACTTTATGCGCAAGGACGGGCGGGCCGAGTATGTCTCGTCTTCTTCCGAGGGAGGAGGCGGTGGTGATGGTGGTGGTGACCTCGTCTGGGTGTACTGGCGCACGCCGGAGGAGTGGGCGGCGCTGGTGGAGGGGTGGGTGGACGAGACGGGGCAGAAGGGGACTGTTTTGACGCTCTATGAGCTGACGCAGGGGGATGCGACGATTGGAACAGGTAAGGAAGGAAGAAGCAAAAAAAAAAAAAAAAAAAAAGAAGAGAGAAAGAAAGGATTGGAGCTGATGCCGTCTTTTCCCTGCCGTCTCTTTCTACCTGGCCAGGCCAAGCGAGGTATCTTCCTTTTGGTGGGAGATGTAGACACTTCTGGCTGACTTCGTTTCCAAAAACAACAGAGTTCCACGGCCTCGACCAAGATCTCCTACAGAAAGCCTTGAACGTTCTTGTCAAGAGAGGGAAAGCACAGATCTTTGGACAAGAGGACTCGCAGGGCATCAAGTTCTTCTAAACACATCTATCTGGATTTGCATCGACACTTGGTGATACGCCAATCCTGCGACACTCCTGGGTATGAATTTCGAGATTCTTTCAACGCCAAAGCTATGGTACTAAAACATTCACCGACCCAGGTCCCTCCCTAACTGACTAGAACTTGTGACATCAACAAGATGCACACACGGCATCATTGGAAGCGGGCTGGAAGCGGGCTGAAAACACACTTTCAAAGTGTATCACCCGTGACGTCCGTCCAAGATGCCGTCCGCTACGACAATGTGCACAAAATGCAGGACCCCCTACAGTGGGACGCAAGAGGAGACACATACACACACACACACACAACCCTCCTCGCCACAGCAGTATCCTCAATCCTGGCCTTTGTACCAGTTCTCAGCCAGATACTTCGCGTCAAAGATCAACTCCTGGTTCATGGCGACCCAGAGCAGCCAGTCCACACATACGATCCTTGGCTCCATGTTGCCGTCCCTGGCCATCTTCTCGAACCTCGGCCACAGGTTCCGCTCCGTCTTGCTGTTGGTCGTCAGCAGGTACACCGGCTCCATGCCCTGGCTGTCCTCCTCTGGGCGCGTGACCTTGATGGTCGACGTGCGGCCGTTGTATGTCTTGAAGATGGCACCATTGGCTGTGGCGATGGGTTGGTAGCTCTCGGGCCCGCTCTTGACCGAGGTAGTGCAGTATACTGGGACACCCCACATGAGCCGACCCTTGTTCTGCCGCGCCCGCTTGATCGACCTCTCGAGGTTGACGTTGAGTGACCTCTCCTTCTCCTTGTCCTTGAGCTTGTACTTCCCGACGTGCTGACGCTCGCCCTTCTCGAGGCAGTCGTCGATGAAGGTGGAGTTGATCACCTCTGGGCCCTGGGCGAGAGTGCGGACAAATTTAACAGTACGGAGCAAATGTGGTGCCGCCAGGTAGTCACATTGTGCCGACTCCTGCACAATCAGGATGCCCATGGCGCGCAGCTTCCGCTGTCCTCTGTCATTAGCAAAGAAAATATATGAAACAGAAAGCTTCCAATCGGGCTCTGGCTGGAGACTCACCCTGTCTGCGTCTTCCTTCTTTGCATTATCCGTCCACCTCTGATAGCCGGTCACGACGATGCGCATGTCCACTGGAGGCAGACATGACTTTTGTCGCTTGGCCGGCCGGGATTCTTCCACATCATTATTGTCCTCGTCTTCGTCTTCCTCTGCGCGCTCGTGAGTGGGACTTCTGGACCGGCCCTTCTCCTGGGCCTTCTTCTCCCGCTCCTTCTCCCGCTCCTTCTCCCGCTCCTTCTCCCGCTCCTTCTCCCGCTCCTGCTCGATGCGGTCCGCCGCCCGCTTGCCACCAAAGGGCGTGTTGCCCGTCGACTTCCTCTTCCGTTCCTTTTCGTACAGCGCGATGTCGGTTGCCAAGGTCTGCAGCTTGTTGAGCGCTGAGGCCTTGGCACTGCGACTACCGCTCGAGTAGACCGAGGAGGTGTCGTTCTCCTTGCCGGTACGCAGAGTTCGCGTGCGGACGGGTGTAGTAGAATCGGGTTGTGCATTTGCCTTTGGCGGCGCCGGGACCCCAAATTTCCGCGCTGTCTTGTCCGCATATTCTTCCTCGTCGTCCTGCATGATGTCGAACTCGGGGTGCTTCTGTCGTCCGACGACCAGACCGGCTCCGGGACCATGCCGTCGTGCATTGTCCTGAACCATATTCTTGACTGTCCTCTTGCGGCGGGCCGCGGGATCCAAGTCGTCATCACCGCCGGGGTAGTACACGGTATGGAGTCGCGACTCGTCAAACCAGGTCTGGCCGATAACCTCGCTCAGATTCGTCCGCGGGGGAAATTGCGAATATCGAGGGTCAGTCAGTGCCTGCACCTCGCACTTGGCGTAGCTCTCCTCAACCCACAGGTGGTTGATCATGGGGATGTTCCAGTCTCCAGCGGCATCACACTTGTCACCGGCTTTGCGCGCGGTGATGAGGTGTGTGTTGTCCTGTCTCATGGCCCCGGTGACATCGGCACCTGCAGCGCTGAGCAGATTCATCAGGTACGTGCGCGCTTCGCCGCCGTAGTTGGATACAGTGATGCGCAGGCCTTTGAACCCTTCCATGCCCCCTCGAGGCACAGGATAATGCAAGAGGCGGTGTAGAGGGTTTGTCCACTGGTTCCTAAATATAATGTGATACAACCAGGCAAGGCTACCGACGTCCTTGCCATGCTGGGCGGCTCTGATGTACTCGGGCCCGTCACGGTATTGGCACACGAACCAGTCACAATCTTGTGTGTTGTTGACGACCTCTCCTCCTCCGTTTATTATAAGGCCTTGAAGGGTATTGCGCAGGCCGTCGCTCAGCTGAAGGTCCCAAGACAAGGCGACCTTCTTATTCTCGAAGACGGTCAGCTTCTGTCTGGCGTCGGCTGGTCTGTGTGGTGGTCGGTCGGGCCGAGCAGATGTGGCTCCCTCGAGGTGCTTGTTCTCGGGTATGTCGATGGCATCGTCGGGGTTTGCGCGAAGGATCTCGGGATCAGGAAGCAAGTACGGGCCCTCGTCGATTCTCTTTCCAAGCCGGAAGCAGTCGTCGAACCTGTGAAAGAATGTGATCAGAATGGGTATGGCACGGGAGGGGCAAACGGCTTGTGACTAACCAGTGCGGAAGAACAATCTTGCAAGCCCACTTGCGTTCCTTTGCCATGCGAGCCTTGGGTCCATCAGTCGACAGGGCGCAGATGTGAGTGGTCAAACGGCCGACATCCTTGGACTGTGTGCCACCGAGGGCCAGGACCGCACCGATGATGGACTCCCTGTCGGTGACGGGGAGCTCATCGCAGGCCAGGACCACATTGGAGAAGAACAAGCGCGGGTCGGGGGAGTATGGACGGATCTGGGCCTGTCTACCCCTCCGTAGTGACGTGTTGATCCAGGCTGGTCTCACGACGGGGACCATCATAGCCATAGCCTCGTCGTACTGGGGGAAGTCGATGGTCTCGGCAATGATGTGTGTACAGGAGGGCACAGGTATAGAGCCGTCAGCCTCAGTCTCAACGATGTCGGCGCCGTATCTCCTGACTGTGTCTTTCAACTGCAGCTCGGTTCTTAGCAGCAGGAACAACAATACGACAAGAAACCCAAGGACCGTCGACCCACCGTTTTGATCATAGACTCCGAAAGCCTGTCGCTGCGGACGAAATACATGGCGCACTGGTCGAGGAAGCCATTTTCCTTCCCCTTGCCATCCGCTGGCGCAGCCATGATGGATCAGATTGCCGCGATATTTTGGTTGTCTGCCGACGCGTTGAGATGGTGGGGAAAGTAGATCGTGGAAACGGAGTGATGAGGATGGAGATGAGGCAAGGATATATTTAATGTCGTCGGGCGGGGTTGGAGTCCATGTGAATTCTTAAGACGGACAAATGGGATGCGGTCGGTTAGGTGAGTGTTCAGCGAAGCAGACAGAAGGATGGAGGTGTAGTCGCAGTGCAGAAGTGTACAAACAATGGTTGGACCTGGACGGATCGATCCAGGTGCAAACGCGCCTGATTTGGAGAACGCGTTTTAGCGCATGGGTCCTTTGGGCGTGATACTACGCAGTACCATAGCACTTACAGTACTATGCTGCACAGACCAGGGGACCTGGGGCAGCGCGTTTGTCTCTCGAAAAGCGTGACCTTCCCCTCCAGGGCAGGGATGACGTAGAATGTACTACCTAACATGCACTCGCGCATAATGCCATATTACGAAGATATGGATATACTTTATACCTCGTTCCATCAAACGATACCCATTGTACAACCCCTCCAAGGCGACATCAGCCTCGAAATTCGAAAAGATTCAACTCTGTCTATATCATGCTTCTTGTTTATTCTTTCTATGAAGCAGCAAGACAGCAATGCTTCATGTCCGAACTATATTTCCTCCCTGATGTCGCTAATTACTGCGCAGTCAAGAGACTCGGCCGAATCATGCCCTAATCTGGCAGTCATGGGTCCGATGCAGCTTGCCCACGCGGGACCACCACCGATCCTGTCTCTCTTCCCTTCCTGATTCTACTTCTTATATGGCAATCGATATGTCCACATTTCGGTGATCTCGACGAGGATGGATGAAAAAGGTCAATTCGATCTCTCTTCATTGGGTGGGAGGGTGACATCCCATTACCTCGCCATGCTTGGCACCACTTTAAACATGGTCACGTACTGAAATGCTCAACCTCGAACCAGGTCCCACCCCTCTCCTCTTCCTCCACACGCCGACCTCCCTTTTCCCGGGTATCCATTTATTTGGTGACAAAAAATCATGAGGACATGAATAATATCCATCTCGGAACCTACTCGAATCGCCGTCCGGGCTGGGGCTTTCATTCTTGCCAACCCTTGTGACCAAGTCGAGGCCGCGGCAAAGCTGCCCTGAGACAGACTCTAAGAGCCGCCGTCAAACATTCCAGCCAAAGGTAGAACATGACCCAGCCACGCACCGTCCTCTCCCTCTTTCTGTGTGTGTGTGTGTGTGTGTGTGCGCGCGCGCTGGACCAGCACTATACACTCCCTTCCAGAACCTCGAATCATGCTTCTATAGACATTTTCCTGTCAAGTCAGCCCTTGGCGCTACCACACCCTAGCCTCCTTCACGATTGTTGACCGCGCATGACCGACCGACCCCCTTCACCATGGCTGCCCGAGCTCTCAAGCCGTGGTGTTGGCGTTGGTGGTGGTGGTGGTGTTATAATAAGGCCCAGGGAGGGATGCAGGAGGAGACATGTGGTCATGCCCCAAAGATACTCTCCTCCTTCTCCTCCGCTTCTCCCTCAACGCTTGTTGTTGTCGTGCTCCCAAGATGGCCCTCACCAAGATCAAGGCCAACAACATGAGATGGTGTCTGCTGCTGACAGCACTGCAGGTGATTTCCTCCTGTCAGGGAAGCCCAGTTCCTGACGGTTCAGGTCAGCCTCATAATAACCACCTACACGTATTACACAAGAGGACTGGGGACGACATATTAGTCTCTGCTCCTGCCAATGGGGGAGGCGTGATCGTGCCGATAATAAATCCGTCCATCGTGGTAAGTGCAGGATACCTTTGCTCCTCTTCGAGGATGTCAGAAAAGAAATGAACGCCGTACTCACCACCTAGCAGGACACTTCGGCCATCCAGAGCTTGATATCAGGGGCAACTGTCCCGGTGGTCACCGCAGCAGTTCCCACGGGTACTGTCCAGATACTACCACAACCAAGAGTCCGTCCAGACACTGTTGGCCACATCCACACACAGCTCGAGACTGCGGGACAGGGGAAACAGAACCCTCTGTTGACCAACTGCATTCCCTCTCCCACCAGTCTCATCGAAGCAGCCCCGGCCATGAATATGAAAAACACGTCTGGCACCATGCCCGCGCCGTCCTCCAACATCTTTGAGCCTATTGCCGTTGATGCGCCACCGCCTCAGATCGGGCAGAGGAGTGACCACCCCGTGCCCAGGCTGGGGATCGAGCAGGCCGCACCTATATCCACCAACAAGTTCTACCAAAACTTCTTCCTAGGCACACAGGCATCAACAACCTTCCTCCACCCATACTCGGTTGCCTGGGCCAAGGGACAGGGCGTGGCCCAGTCCTGGGGCTTGGCCGTCTCGCACATCGACGCGGACCAGCTCGCCCTGGGACCTGTCAACTCGTACGGGGCGGTCAATTTTTTCATCAACCCCATCGGGATCCAGTCCCTCATCCTCTCCGCCGTGGAGCTCGGGGCCAGCACGACGCTCACCAGCGCCAACCTTACAGACATGTCGGCCACCATCCAGCTCCGGCCTACTGAGACAGACATACCAGCGGTCGAGTTCCCCCCTCACCCAGGGCGCTGGTTTCGTGACCGCTGTCTACAACGGCGTCACGCCCATGATCCAGACAGGCGTATTCTTCCTCAGCGTGACCAAGGTCAATACACAACCCCGGCCTGGTGTGACCAAGTACCAGATCGCCCTCAACGACGGCAAGACCTGGTTCCTGTACGCCACCAGCTTGGACGGCTCGTCTCTCGACCTGCAGGTGGTGAACAACGGCCTAATGCGCGCCAACTCGACGTTCACCGGCACGATCCAGGTGGCAAAGGACCCCGATGGTTCAGGTGAGGCGCTGTACGATGCCGCCTGTGGCTCTTACGCAACAGGCGTGACAGTCTCGGGTTCCGTGACGAGGTCGGTCGGGACGTACACGTTTACGTTTCAGCGGGCTGGGCTGGACGGCAATCCGCTGCTCATGTTTGCGCTACCGCACCATGCGCAGTCCTTTGATGACACGACCAACAATCTGCTGCAGGACTCGCTCCAGCTGCAGACGACGACAAAGGGGGTTGCGACTGCCGTCACTGCGGATTCCTGGACAATGGTGGAGCACAAACTCCCGGTGCACATGAAGTTTCTGCCATGGACTCCGGACTCGGGAAGCCAGAAATCACTATCTGCTGCGGCGCAGGCCAAGATACTCGAGGTTGCGCAGTCGGAGCTCAGTCAAGACATGTCCGCGCAGACCAACTTGAATTCCATGTACTACAGTGGCAAGGTAAGCCTCTATCTATCAACAACGTGATGAGTGCCTCGAAATAAAAAGGGGAGGTTTCTGATGCTGACCTGACATATTCAGGCCTTCGCGAAATTTGCCATGATACTTGTTGTCGTGTACGAGATGCTCGGCGAGACTGCCCTTGCTGCTGCCGGCCTGGAGCAGCTCAAGGAGGCCTTTTCAGTTTTCACCAACAACACTCAGATATATCCTCTAGTGTATGAGTGTATGTATCGCACGTTTCTTTCCAAGATGAATATATGTATGTGTATATATATATACTAATTAATGCTCATTTCTTAGCTGCCTGGGGTGGGGTTGTCTCTTCTGCCACCTACGCAACAGGCGATTCAGGTGTAGATTTTGGCAATACATACTATAACGACCATCGTAAGTGCTTGTTATACACTCATTTCACATTTTGTCCGTTGACTGACCGTCCTGGCCACAGACTTCCACTACGGCTACCATGTCCTCACCGCCGCTGTGATCGCCCACCTCGATCCGACCTGGCTCACCGAGGGACAAAACAGCGCCTGGGTGACGGCCCTCGTGCGCGACTACGCCAACCCCAGCCCGGCGGACCCCTACTTCCCCGTCAGCCGTATGTTCGACTGGTACCACGGGCACTCGTTCGCGCACGGGCTGTTCGAGTCGGCCGACGGGCGGGACCAGGAGTCGAGCTCCGAGGACGTCATGGCGGCGTACGCGCTCAAGATGTGGGGCACGGCGACGGGCGACGCCAACATGGCCGCGCGAGGCAACCTGATGCTCGCTGTGCAGCGGCGGTCCCTGGGCCTGTACTACCTCTACACGGACAGCAATGACGTGCAGCCGGCCGACTTCATCGGCAACCGGGTGGCGGGGATCCTGTTCGAGAACAAGATCGACCACACGACGTACTTTGGGACGAACATTGAGTATATACAGGGCATCCACATGCTGCCGCTGCTCCCCAGCACCGCGTACATACGGCGCAGGCACTTTGTGCACGAGGAGTGGGAGCAGTACTTCGCCGGCGGGGTGGCCGGCAACGTCACGGGGGGTGGAAGGGTATTTTGTACGGAAACCTCGCGACGATACGGCCGCAGCACGCGTGGGATTTCTTCAGCCAGGACGGGTTTGATCCGAGCTGGCTGGACGGCGGGGCGAGCCTGACGTGGTACATGGCCTTTTCGGCTGGTGAGTCTTTTCTGCCTGATGATGACTTTATGAATTCGGTACTGACATGTACATTCTTCAGCGCTCGCTGGTCTCTAGCATGGGCCTGCGGTCGTCGGTCCGAGGAGGGCCCCGCCCCGTCTTGTCTTTGTCGATGGTAATGATGACTACGCATTATAATGCTTCTAGAACAGACGATGATTTTGCAATTACGAGGACTGCATCTTATATGACTCGATGGAATAGAATAATTCTCTTGTTCTCACATTGATGAAGTGGGTTTTTTGTTGAACGTGGTTGTGCATCTCAATGCCGGCGCTCGAGAAATGCATCTACTTAGCGAGGACAGACTTGTTGGATGTCTGGGTCCGTTGGGTTAGATAGATAGACATCTTGAATGATAATCATGATAGAAGAGATGATCTGAGGGAGAAACGAAGGAAGACTTGCAGATGTGATATAATGTCGGTATCTGCATAACAGTTTTTCCTCGGGTCAAAGTGTCATATTATCTTGGTAGGAAAGTAAACAAAAAGAAGTAGCAATGATTTATTCTCATATTCTCAATCTGGTATTTTGCCGCCCAAGGATGATGCCCTCCAATTGCAAAGGCCGGATAAACGGCACAGCACTTATACACCTGAAGCATCAAAACACCAAGATATACACGCACACATTGAAACATATTAATCATGCATGATACCCTGCTCATCCAAAGGCACAAGAAAACCGTTCCTCTCCCTCGTCACACCCCCCCCCCCCTCCCCCCCCCGACTTTAACAGAAGCCAACTTCTTCTCCCCGGGAGAGGGAAAAAATCACCATCCAGAACCACCCGAGGAACGAAGGATTTCAACCAGGGGGAATTGGACAGAGACAGACGGGAGGGTGTGATGCTCCTCTCGACCAGGTCCGTGCTGCGTTAGGAATAGACGAAACGAAACGAAACAGTACGATCCCTCCTCGCCTGAGGACACTAGGCAAGTTAAGTACTGCTACCCCGGATTTTGAGCACCACACCACACCACAGCCCAATCCCAGAATGCCAGGTGGTTAACTGTAAGCGCAGGCCGCACTGAGGTCCAGGCCTAGGCCGCCCCCTTGCCCTCCCCTTCCCCCCCCCCCCCCCCATCCCCCCTAAGCTACAGGTGGCCCATCCCTCCTTTCGCCATCACACCACCTTTTCCTCTTGACCCCAACTCCAATCATTGAATACGTACCACCAGCATGCCATTTTGGAGTTTCAATCATGCGGGCAAGTGCGCTCGGGGTCTCACAATCCTAGCTTGTTGGATAATGGTTCGTGGAAATTTATATTGTGCAGCGTCCTCTGCTTAGGGCGGTACCTCCTAGAGAGGTCAAGTTACTTATATATATCAGAAAGGTGGCCCAGATGCCGACCAGCCAGCCCGGTCCAGTTCCAGTTGGTATTTCCTCCGTTAAAAAATCCATCCCCAAAACTCCAGCGCAAACAGTCCATGGTATTTCATTATTTCGCTTGCCCATCCCACGCCCGGTGTCCTCAGGTTTCCAGGTTTTAAAGAATCAATGATAGTTTGGAACAGCACATTAGCCCGCCATCATGCATGCAATGATAAAAAGACAACACCGACCGACTACTCGTCGTCAGAGTTGTCTCTTATCCACCCGGCACTCATCTCGACCGCCTGGTTCCACTTCTTGAACATCTTCTCGCTCTTCTCCTTGGAGATCTGAGGCTCAAAGACCTTCCTGTTCCTGCGGTTGACCTGAGACAGGTCCTCCAGCTCGGCCCAGACCCCCGTGGCCAGGCCGGCGGCGATAGCCGCACCCAGCGCCGTGGTCTCGCGCATCGCTGGCCTGTCGACGGGAATACCGCTGATGTCGGCCTGTGTCTGCATGCAGAGGTCCGAGTTGGACAGCCCGCCGTCGACGGCCATGACCTGCAGCTTCTTGCCAGAGTCCTGCTCCATCGCGTCCAGGATAGCCTTGGTCTGGAAGCAGGTGGCCTCGAGGGTGGCGCGCGCGACGTGACCCTTCTTGGTGTGCTGGGTGATGCCAAAGATGGTACCCTTGGCGGAGTCGATCCAGTAGGGCGCGAAGAGTCCCGAGAAGGCGGTGACAAAGATGACGCCGCCGTTGTCGGGGACGCTCTTGGCAACCTCCTCGATCTTGTCAGACGTCTCGAAGAAGCCCAGGTTGTTGATGAGGAACTTGACGCCCGCACCAGCCACAGCGATGCTGCCCTCCAGGGCGTACACGGGCTTGCGGCCCGCCCCAAAGTCATAGGCCACTGTCGCCAGCAGGCCAGACTTGGAAATGACGGGCTCGGTGCCGACGTTGTACAGGATGAAAGACCCAGTGCCGTAGGTGTTCTTGGCCTGGCCGGGCTGGAAGCCGCACTGGCCGACAAGGGCGCTGGACTGGTCACCGAGGCAGCCGGCGATGGGCGTGCCTGCGAGTGGGCCCCTGCACAGCTTGCCGAAGGCGGTGGCGTCCGAAGACGGCACGATACGGGGCATGGCACACTTTGTGGGGTCAATGCCGAAGAAGGACATCAGCTTCTCGTCGTACTGCATGGTCCGCAGGTTCATGAACATGGTGCGGCTGGCGTTGGTGCTATCAGTGACGTGCACCGGCTTGTCGGCGTCGACACCACCATTCAGCCTGAAGATGAGCCACGAGTCGACAGTGCCGAAGGCCAGGCGGCTTTCCTCGTAGGCCTCCTTGACGGCGGGGACATTGTTGATGAGCCACATCAGCTTGACGCTGCTGGGGTAGGTGCTCAGGGGCAGACCACAGGCCTCGGGCAGGTCGCCGGCACCGGGACGGCCCTTGAGCTCACGGACAAGATTTGTGGTACGGGTGTCTGGCCACACCACGGCATTGTAGAGGGGCTCGCCAGTGGTCTTGTCCCACACGACTGTGGTTTCCCGCTGGTTTGTGATGCCTATGGAGCGGATGTCCTTGGCGGAGAAGCCCTTGTCTGTGAACTGGGCCATAGCACCCTCGATGCACTCCTCGACGGAGCTGAGCAGCTCAAGCGGGTCATGCTCGTGCCATCTGCAGCGAGAGAGGAGCGTATTGTTAGCTTGACTGTCGATGCAGATCACCAAGGAGGGGTCTTGGAAGGGGGGTCGGGTGAGTGAGGAGTGGAAGCTTACCCTGACTCGGGGTAGTGGTTCTCAAACTCTATCTGGTGGTTGGCAACCGGCTCGCCCTCGCCATTGAAGATGAGAAAGCGGGACGAGGTTGTGCCTTGGTCGATGCTGCCGACGAACCAGTGTTCTCGCACCTCGTCCTCGGTCTCCCTGATGCCCTCTGGTAGGAACTCATCGTGGACCTGGACCTCTGATCCGGGCGTGAGGGGGGGAGGCTGGCGTGGACTGGTCACGGTTCTCGACAAACTCGACGGCAATCTCTGGCTTCTCCTCGACGGGCGTGATCAGGCTGATGGTACCGATCTCCTCTTCGCGTCGAAGCCTCTTGACGTCTCTGATGTCGGCCATAGTGGCGATAGCCCTAGGCCTGGCGTTTGTTGTTGTGGTGATCATCTTGGGCAGGTTCCCGAAGGAGCTGGGACAAGACTGATAAGGGTGACGGCGGTGATGGGAGGAAGGGGCAAGATAGTGGCACAAAGCAGGATACGCTAGTGCAGGAACGGTATGAGAGGCGTTCCGACGACGGTCAAACGTGACAGGGCGGCTTGCGTGGGGGTGGTTGTGAGATACAGCAAGCTGCCCTTGATCCTAGCTGAAGGAGGCAGAGGGGGGGGCTCGAAGGTCTTGGAGGAGACGAGGAGGAGCAGGGGGAACAGGAATAAGAAGTAGTGCCAAGGTCTGCCGAGGTGAGGCAGACGGTAGGTCTGGTATTATGGTGGTGGTGGTAAAGATGTGTGCTGGAGGTTGACAACAAGAGTCTGGAGGTGGTTGTCCTTGTGGTGTGCTTGAGTGTTGATAATACTAATGTGTTGTAACAGGTTGGAGAGAGAGGATATGGCATGGTCAAAGAGAAGCTCTGCCTCGGCTCAAAGGCAGAAGGGGAGGCCGTATTTCAATCAATTCCGGTCGGATAGGGAAAGACGGGGTGCCTGCTGCTCGAGGTTGGGATGGACGGATTACCGAAACGGGTCAAGACCGGGGCATCAAGGTTCCTGCCTCTTGTCTGCTGGCGCTGTATGGTTGGTTTGGGGTCGCCTATGATGGTACGTGCGTGCTTCCTGGGGGATGAGAGAGCGATCGATCGCAAGGGGCACGCATGCATGTGGTGTGTGTGTGAGTGTGCGTATGCGCGTGTGTGTGCGTGTGTGTGTAAGCATGGGTGACAAGTGCTAGGCGTTGCGACAAGGGGAGAAAAAGGTCCTGGCGGGCGACAGCGATCCGAAAGGCAAGGCACGTCATGGGGGACTAACGCCTCAGCAGGCCCTGCCATGTCACTCGACGATCTGTGGCACACATTCTTGGTGGGGGACGATGGAGGGGTCCCGGCCCTCTGATTCGCGGAATAATAGCGGGGCAGCTGCCTCTGCACAGTCTGGCAGCCAGAGGGGGACGGTCTGGGCTTGGCCCTGCTGCGGAGCGCCTGCAGGAGGCTGCAGGAGCGCTGCAGGACCACTGCAGAGAAGCACAGAGAAGAAACGGAACCGTGCTAGGGGGGCCAGGAGGGACCACTGAAAATTTACTGCGGTTGACTGACTGCTGCACCTGCGAACACCCAGACACCTTTGAGTTCTCCAACCCTTGCGCGCGGCCCTATCACAAGGAATGCCCTGGAAACCACCCCACAGCCACCCCGACTTCCCATGCGCTTCTAAGAGGCAGAAGGAGCCTGCCACGCCTGGGTTGAGCGTGGGGACAAACCTTGGCGGTTTTCATCTCGATCTCTGTTTGCTGGAACCTTCTGTTGAGTGGCAGCGTCGCCTTGACAGACTCTGCCAGCTCATTAACAGACAACCGACTCACTTCTTGCTGCGTATAAGAACAACCAAGCTGACCACGCCCACCACGCAGGATGCAATTTTGCAATTCGCATGCATGGTCTGGGCCATTGGTCCACAGCCACTGGCAGAGAGTCGATCTCGAAGGGGTATTGAGTGCGCTTGGCCCTTGAGAGGACCCATAACTGCAAGAGATTTGCAGACTGTGGTCCACGGACACTCTCACCCCCGGGTCTGGAACAACACCGTCGCATTTTCACGACAACTAACAATACCGTAGTAATGTACTAATCTTATCAACACACACACACACACTCACAAAGACCGTTGTTGGCCGTATCGGCACATTGTGCTGTCGAGTACCCGCACACCCAGCAAGAGCCGGCCTTCGCCTTGCTTCCACTTTCTCCACCCTCTGTCCTGCGTCCTCTGTCGGATGAGTGCGGTTTTGGGCATCCCGTCTGTCTGTCCGGGAGTTTCGGAGACTTCAAGGGGGGAATCACGATGCTCTGCAGCACAAAAGTTGATCTGTCACACTGCGGTTATCGGAGGCAGGGAAGAAAAAGATAGAAAGGAAAAACCAACGCTCGTGCATGAGGGTGTGCTCGACCAGAACAGAGATGGGCGCCGATGTACGGTCAAGACCTGAGACGAGAGCTTGGGGGGGGCAGGGTCCGCGATGCGAGCGCCCTGGGTAACTTCGGTGCATCTATTGGCGTGGTCACACAATTTCACTCCACCGAGGGAACAACTCAAGATCGACAATGCACATGCCCTTATCAGACAGTCACGATCGCACCTCTTGGACTGGAAAAAGTGGCCCCTATTCCTCGCGCCAACCGACAAGACATTGGCGGGCGGCCCTGCTGGACCGCCGAGATTGGCTCTCAGGACTCGATCATTGGTTTGATTGGGGGTAACTCCGCGGCCCCAAGACAAAGGCCCTTCCGGGACAAGTGGCGGTCCACTTTTGGGCTTCAACACTTTCTGACGGGGCTGGAAATCATCGTGACCAAGTCAACCCCGCTCCTCCTTGCGACAATTACGACCTCCCAAATCCTATCGGCTTATGCGACCGTTCTAGAAGGTCGACGATCTTTTTTTTCCCTCCCTTTCTTTCACCCTCACTCTGTGCCCGTCTCGTATTAAGTTTGCCTATTGCCTTGCCGGGAGAAGGGGGAAGGGGGTCCGACGATGATTTCTTTCGCACTCGAGGGCCCCCCGCCCTCTCTTCCTCTTCTCCTCCCTCTTCATTCTCTCTCTCTTCCACTTCCTTACTCTTGTCTGATTTGCTGGGCTCCCCTAACTCACACTCTACACCATGATTATTATCCTTCGTTCACTGCCCCTTTTATGTCCAGGATAGTCCCAGCAAGAGACAGATGGTCGCAAAGCTTGAGCTCGTACTACTATAGTCTATATTAACCAGGAGGTTTTTACCAACACAGCGTAAGTACGGACTTCCTCGGCAAGCACATCAAGATCGCTACCAGAGTACGTGGTTTGCCATGTTGCACTATGGCAAAGCCGTAAAGCCAAAATTGGTGCATAGCACTGGAGTAGCATTCCGTTTGCCAG
Organism: Aurifilum marmelostoma; assembly: GCA_027559495.1. Taxonomy (NCBI): domain Eukaryota; kingdom Fungi; phylum Ascomycota; class Sordariomycetes; order Diaporthales; family Cryphonectriaceae; genus Aurifilum; species Aurifilum marmelostoma. The sequence continues at coordinate 210,491 of JAMXSV010000010.1, read as the reverse complement.
GACCGTATTCTGGGATTCCTATCCGATGCGTGCCCGAATTACCATGATTGTCAAGTCCGTTTCCTATACTATGGGTGTGGTCACGAGCGAGGACTTGTCGCCCTACCTACCAATGATCTCCACGGTTGACAATCTCCGCCACAGAACCGCTTTTCTGAGGACGCCACCAGCGTTTTGAGCCTCAGACAGCCAAGCAGGACCTCTGTCTGACCTGTGCCTCGTGCTGGCACGCATTCCTACAGTACAGAAGGGGGGGGGGTGACAAAGACAGAGAATCCCCTCTCCACACAGTCGAGCGGCTTGATTCACACATGAGACTACCACAGAAGCTCCACAGACGATCCCTTCACTGCCACATGCTGACTTTACGCCATAAGGTACTTCGAACTGATCGAGGGACTTTGTGCCGCCACACCTCATCGACGATCTATATGACGGTTCCTGACCTCATCTGTTTGCACATCTTCTCTGCTCCAGTACCCAAGCGTGTGTTTGGCGTCGTCAGACCTGAACTGCGTCCTTTTGTGGCAACACTGACGTTATAGCTAATATGACCTCAGGCACCACATCATTGCCGTTGTATTCCCTTATTCCTGCACATCAGTAAGGTCGGTTACATCAGCCGTTCGTCACGGGACCTTTCGTCTGTGTTTCCGGGCCCCCGAGCGTGTCAGCCTGTCTCCTCTCTCCGAAGCCTCCCCCAGATTCCCGGGACGTTTACCCCGGACCCAGCAGATCCACTTCGGATGATATCATAGATGGGTACTTCCCACCGCGCCGGGAGCGTCTTTTGAAGCAAATGTATATTTTCAATGTTCGACGACATTGACAATTTGAAAAACTTCATCTTGTGTTGAGGAGAAGAGTCGGTTCTGCAGCACGGGGTGCGGTGGAATCCTTCGGCATCCTTGTCCGTCCAGCTGACTCTGGATCGTGATCTGAAATCTCGGTGTGTCCAGAGAGTCAAGGTCCGCAATTACCGGGCAGCTGCATTCGACACTGTCATTGGCATACTTTCAAGTATAGAGTACACTGGTTCGACACTTGCTTGTATCGTGAATAGAGAGCATACTGGAAAGCCAATTACCGTTTTTCCTACCCGAGATTGTGCAAAGCACATATCCAAGGCATACAGTACGGTAGAATCGCCCTGCCACTCCTAATACAAGACATTTACACCTATTCTGGCTTCTTACTCGAGAATTTAAATACAAGATTCAGTGTTCTCGCCTGGGTGTCCTTCTTCCATACCTACGTTCTTGCCTCTATCTTGGCGGAACTCTGTGTTTGTTTGTTTCCCTTAGTCGAGCGTGCAATTGCGTCAGACATCACGGGTTGCTGTTTCCCCTGTCGGAAGTCTCATCGGGGTCTTGGAGCCAATACGATCCGGGCTGAATACCTTCCGCAATGGCTCGTTCCTCATCTAGGCTTTTGTCTCTTATGTTCCAGGCTGAAGGAGCCGCGACCTCACTAACAGCTGCAGTTAGCCTCATCCAGCAAGATGCAATTCTGGCCTCGCAATGTTATTCGTCCTTCAAGCATAAAAGAGGAAGGCAGGCATCTGATCCATATTGACTCGATGCTGCCTCCCCTCGTCTCCCCTAGCCTGTGTGATCTTGCCGTTTTGCCTAATCAAAACAAACCATAAAGAGGACATGCAGCCGCTTTTCCCGCCTCCTTTTCCCTCTCCGCCGTTCTTCTTGGCTTCTGTTGTTCAGCATCCCCCCAGATAGCATCGTTTCTCCCACCAGCTTCCCCTGCCGACCGAGTAAGGTCATCTGTGCGCTTTTTTGGAATTTTTGGGTGATCAGAATTGTCTTTACTTGCATCGTTTCATCACCGTTGCCAGCCTCACTGATCGCTTGCTCTACATTTAATTGGGCTTTACTTACATGCGCATGCGCATGCACATACCCAAGTCCACGCTCCCTGATTCTTCAACGGCGCCCACACACCTTCTCATATTGGAGAACACCACTGACTTCCTGTTTGCTTGAGTCCCGATCGCAATCATGTCTGGTCGGTCTCGGGGCAACGGCGGCGGTGATGACTAGCAGTCCGCACCTGGCCGAAGAAACAATCGCAGGGGCCGTGGATCTTCATATTCGGGAGGTCAAGGCGGGCACGGTGGCGGACAGTACGATGGATCTGGCGGGCAAGTCACACAACGCTCTTTTGCAGCTTCACGCGCTCATATAACTAATAATGCCTCTCATGCAGACCATCTCGAGGTGGCTCCCAGTCTGGAGGATCTTCCTACAATGCGTCTGGTGGCAGAGGCTCCGGTAGCTTTCGTGGAAATAATCGTGGTGGCCGCGGCTCATTCAACTCACCTGGCGGCAGAGTCTGGACGTGAGTCTGATCCCCAATCTGGCCAATGTGGATTTCCACCTTCTGACAATCTCAGATCATCTGTGCCCGTGACTGCTGAGCCTAGAGCCCTTGAGGATAGGAAGGTGGACGAATACAGAAAGAACAGTGTCAGGAGAGACGCGGAGGCGGCCCACGCTCAGCAACGCCCTTACCGCCCGGCTTTTGGAACTGGTGGCCAGGGAGTCGAGCTCTGGGCCAACTACTTTCACATCAAGGCACTTGACGCACCAAAGAAGCTGTTCCGCTACAGCTTTGCCGTGTACGAAGTGCAGCAAAAGAAGACGGCGGATCAGCAAGAGGCTGCTGATACGGATCAGAGCCAAGAGACCGGTGTCAACCCCGATGGGAATGGCGCGGAAGCAGCACAATACGACTCATCTGCTGTGTTGGGGGGCACCGACACAGATGAGCAGGTCACAGGCAAACGCATCGGAGCCATATTCAGAGCAGCGCTAGATGCTCTCGTCCTGGGACAGGTATGGGCAACAGACTACAGAGAGACCATCGTGTTGCAGCAGCCCCTGGATTTTCAGGACACAGATGCGCTGCCGCGTCTAACAGTCTTCCGCGAGACTGCGACTGTACAGGTGCATTATCCACCTTCTTCAGTCCACAAAGATGACCGCAGATACAACGTTTGCTTTCGACTTGACGAGGAGATGGACCTGATCGCGTTGTTCAAGAATCTGAGTGCCGGAAATCCGCCCTCGGAAGGTTTTGTCAAGACGATCACGGTGATCCTTGGGCATTCACCCAGGCAAGACCCGAGGACCAGAGTTCTTGGGTCAGGCAGATGCTTCAAAGACTCCAGAGAGGAGCGGCAAAACCTGGTGTGCGCGGGGAACCAGGACTTACTCAAGATGATGACGATTCTCAGAGGATTTATTCAGAATGTGCGTCCAGCCACGGGCAGATTTCTCTTGAACGTCAACGTCACGTATGGGATCTTCCGGCCCAAGATCAATCTTGGACGGTTGTTGTGGCCAAGGGTTAGAACGATCTGGAGAGGTGGTCAGACACGGCGGTTGGAGGATCTCGAGAAGCTGCACAAAATCATCCAGCGGACCAAGATCCTCTACAAGCCACCAAAGAAGAAGGCGAAGCCCACTGATGTGCAGCCGAATCGAAGTTCAGTCTGCACAGAGCAGAGTCACCCAGGAGGCTCAGATGATTCCTACCACAAAATCACCATCGCTGGTTTTGCCCGGAAGAAGGACTCGAAACTAAACCAGACAGACTTTCCAGACTGGGAGCAGGCCCGCTGCAAGGATGGAGACGACATGATCACAGTCAAGCGGTACTTCGAGAGATGTGAGTTCCCCTTCGACCACCCAAGTCACGCCCTGGAAGAGAACTGACGGTGGATCATTAGACTACAGAATTGCAATCAAACATCCTGAGCTGCCCCTGATCAACCGCGGCACACCTGAGGTACCAGATTACATCCCCGCGGAGAGATGCTGGGTGGACTTCGGCCAGGTCCGCCTAGCCAAACTTGAACAGGACGACGCAGCCGAGATGATCAGATTCGCGTGCCAGCCTCCCTTGGACAATGCGGCCAAGATATGCAACGTTGGACATGCTGTGCTGCATCTGGACTCTTCCAACCAGACTTTACAACAATTCGGGCTGTCTGTCGGGAAAGATCTGCTCAAGGTTCAAGGGCGTGAGCTGGATGCTCCATCACTGACATACCACCGTCGAAATGTGCCAGGTGTAGGTGGGAGCTGGAACTTGAAAGATCTTCGTTTGTGTTCTCCTCAGAGCAACAAATGGGCGTTGATCCTCCTCCGACCGCAGCCCGACACTACCCAGCCAGGCATGAAGAAATTCAAGGAGGAGATGCACAGGTTGGGCATGGAGATGCAGAACCCACAACTGGTCTTCGAGATTGATGAATTTTCTGAAGCGAACATCATTAGGCGTCTTGCTGATTGCCTCAAGCAGAGCAAAGAGAGAGGCGCGGTCCTTGCGCTTATCGTTCTCCCACACCAGCAGCCAAGCGCGGTCTACAACAAGATCAAGTTCCTTGGCGACGTGGTGCATGGAATCCATACAGTCTGCACCATCGGCAAGAAATTTTTCAGAAAGGGCCAATTCCAGACAGACTACTTTGCTAACGTGTGCCTCAAGATCAACCTCAAGCTTGGAGGCACCAACCAACAGCTTACCAGCCCTCCCGAGCTGTTCAGGGGCACAATGGTTGTCGGCTACGACGCAGTCCATCCGACAGGGGGAGAATCGGAGGATTTGACGAGTCACATGGCGCTGGTAGCAAGCCTTGACGAGGGCCTGGGGCAGTGGAGTGGTTGCTACTGGACCCAGAAACGCCGGCAGGAGATTGCGGATGCGGCTAACCTAAAGCAGCAGATGAAGAGCAGACTCGAATTGTGGCAGAAGAGGAGACACCAACGTCCCCAGCGTATGATCATTTACCGCGACGGTGTCTCCGAATCACAGTACGAGGCGGTCATCAAAGACGAGCTACCCCAGATCGAGGCTGCCTACCGCGAACTGTTCCCAGAGCAGGAGCCAAAGATCACCCTTGTGGTAGCGGTCAAGAGGCACTCAACCCGCTTCTACCCAGCCAATCCCAACCATTTGACGAAGTCTGGAAATACACGGAGTGGCACTATAGTCGACCGTGGCATCACTGAGGCGCGATACTGGGAATTCTTTCTCACAGCCCACGAGGCGATTCAGGGAACAGCGCGACCCGCGCGCTACGTCGTCCTTCGCGATGATATCTTCAGGGCCAAGTATAAGAAAGATACCTTGGTCAAGGGTCCTGACTTCACAGAGGCTGTAAACAAATTGGAGGACTTCACGCACAAGGTGTGCTATCTTTTCGGGCGGGCGACCAGAGCAGTCAGCCTGTGCACGCCGGCGTACTATGCCGACATTCTATGCACCAGAGCTCGGGCATACGAATCTGCCATGACTAGCGAAGGCTTCAGGGATTTCCTCGGCATCAGGGCCAAGACGGTTGGGGCAGACGAGGATGAGAGGCACAAGCGCCTCAGGGAGATGAAGGTACATGATGATATCAAGGACTCGATGTACTGGATCTGAAGTGCTCTCTTGGGCACGGCAGCGGTCAGTGGCGTGAGAGGGAGTTGCATTATGATGTATGCGTTTCATTATGGCACACGTTTCTACAAGGAGACTCTTCTGGGCTGGTACTTCCTTTCGAGTATACTTCGATTTCGTACTGTTAGATCATGTGTGACGGTTGCTTCTCCAGATGGAGAACGAGGAATGGGTTTTCACAAGAATGGAATTTCAAGTTACCCACAGAGATTGGTCACCCCCTGCACAGGGACCAACATCGACCCAAGAGTCCACCCCGAAATCAGACTGATGATGATCAGGATGACGTTCCATCCTGAAGAGTCACATTCATGATAACCTCTTGCTGATTCATAGATGAGCGCGACAGGCGTACTTGCTCTCATTCTGGATCAAAAGATTTCTTGCGCACCAGGTATCATTTCATTGTCAACCTGAGATGCGTTCCCTCTTGGTCTCAACATCGTACACTGGACACCCAAGCCGCAGAACTGGTGGTCTCTACCAGCCCATAGTCGAGTACGAAGAGTAAAGCATCCTAGCGGTTTGCTCTCTTTGTAGTCGGTCTAACGACCTAATTTACATGTATACACATACATCTGTCTTCACTCCAAGACAAAGATAAACTGCAATTTTCTCCAAAACTTGCCAGAACAGGATCGCAACGTCCGTTCTTTGAGCAGTTCATTGCGGCGACCAAAGAGATGGTCGTTTCTCTGGTGGGAAACCATTCATCCGTTCCATCTTCCCTTCTCCGGTAGGCAGGCCGGACCAGCAAGCACCATCCTTCATTCCTGACCATTCTCTTCCTTCCACCTGTCAAGGTAGAGTTGAGGACTCCTGGGGCCCTCTGCGCCGTATTCGCGGTAAGATTCCATGCCGGAACGGACTCGGACGTTGTTTGTCACGAATGGTGTGAGCTATGGGTCAGGGAGGTCAGCAGGAGGATCAAATACCACAGGCCAGAAGAGGCAGAGGGAAGGCAATGCCAGACCTTGAATGTGTTGAGCCCCTCGGGCACGACGTATGTCCGCACCAGGCTGTAGTCGACCGAGAAGCCACCCCACCTGTCGTGCGTGCCCATGCGGCCTGTGCCTGTGCCCTTGTAGAAGCCCTTGTTGATGTCCTTGGTTGTTAGGCGTAGCTTTCGGTAGCGGCGGCAGAGCGCCTGAGTTGGCTTGAACATTTTGAAGGAGGAAGAGGACGCGGGGGCTTGGAGGAGGGTGGGTCGTGATGGCCGAGGGGCCGCAGGAGTGGGCTAGAGGTGCGCAGAGCTTGAGTACTGTCGAGAGGACGAGAGGATGGGGATCGCGAGGGTGGTCTGGGGATCGTGTGTAGGTTGCCAGAGACCCCAATTGCCGTCAATTCATGCGTTCAATGCCAGGGTGGTGACGACGAGGATCATTTGCGGCGGCGGCTTAACTAAATCTTCGCTGTCGATTTTCCTACGGCAGCCAAAGTTTAGCGCCGCATGCCCTGGCCGCAGCGCGCAGGGGGGTGCTGCAGTGTACAGTAGTACTGTATCGCTATCGATAAGGACCCTCCAAAAAATTATTTACGATTGCTCCTCCAAGGCCAGTCGCTCACTCATTTTCTCACCGCCCAGCGAACCTCATATCCTGTTCCTTTCTAGAAGAAGGATATACATCTGCCCCTCCCTTCCCAATATGCCTGGCCGCCAATCCCACGGCCGCTCCCTCCTGGGCAACAACGGGCCCAAGTCCAGCGCGAAATCAAAAAAGGCGCCACAAAAATCGAAAGCGAAAGCCCGAGCTCACGCCCTCGACGCCTTTGCCATCGCCGCCAAGCAGGTCGACCCGGAGCGCCTCACGCGGCGCGGGAGGGATCTCGAGCTCGACCCTGAGAGAGAACCGAGAGGCGGCAAACACAGGCGAGACCAAGATGGCGATGACGACGACGAGGGCAGCGATGATGACGAGGATGAGGGTCCACGGAAGAAACGGGCCAGGAAGTCTGCTGCTTTTGACGAGGGGGATGACGACGATGATAACGGAAGCAGTGATGGAGAAGGTGGAAGTGATAGCGAGGGGAACGAGTGGCACGTTGGTGTGAATGGGGACGATGACGACTCGGAGCTCGATAGCGACGAGGCGTTTGGGGACAGCGACGAGGAGAGGTTTGAAGGCTATACGTTCCGCGGCAGCCGCTCGCAGAAAGAGGCGGATGATGATGGTGATGATGGCGAGTCGCTTGGCTCAGAGGCTATTGATCTTGCGGATGCGTTGGATCAAACCTCTGACGACGATGACGAGGGCTCGGTTGGAGATTCGGAGTCGGGGTCAGAGGACGAGTCGGAGTCAGAGTCTGAAGACGACGATGATGACGATGAGGTCGATCCATCGAGACTTGGTGAACTGCGGAACCTCATCAAGAGCTATGCGGACAGTGACAAGAGAGAAGAAGCGGACGCGGCACCGTCTACGAAGCAGGCCATCAGCCTGGAAGATCTTGGACTGGCTGGTATTAAGGACCCTCTGATCAAGAAGTCGGTCAAGTTGATGAAGAAGGAGGAAAATTCAGATGCTACAAAGAAGAGCTCGTCCAAGAAACTCGACGTCCCCCTGCCGAGGCGGCAACAAGACCAGCTTCTCCGGGCCGCAGCCTACGAAAAAACCAACGAGACATTGGACCGATGGAACGAGACCGTCAAGCACAACCGCCGCGCCGACCACCTCATGTTCCCGCTCCCTCACACTCTCCCCGATGCGGGCCTCGACAACAGCGAGCTCCTGCCCCTGACCAAGAAGACCGCCGGCACGGAACTAGAGCAGACCATCATGTCCATCATGGAGGAGTCCGGCCTGGGGCCAAGTGCCAAGTCCAAGAATCCAAAGGAGGAGGAAAAGAAGGCGGAAGGGGAGGGTGAGGAGCAGACCATCTCCCGCGCAGACCTCAAGGAGCTCTGGGCGCAGCGCCGGAAGGAGCGCGAGCTCCAGTCCCGCGAGCAGGCCCGCGCCAAGCGCATCAAGAAGATCAAGTCCAAGACGTACCGCAAGATACACCGCAAGGAGAGGTTGGGCGACGAGGCCCAGGAGCTGGAGATGATGCGGGAGAATGGCGAGATCGACTCTGAAGAGGAGCGCGAGGCGGCGCACCGCAGGAGGGCTCTGGAGCGCGTTGGTGCGAGGCACAAGGATAGCAAATGGGCCAAGATGGGGTCCAAGGCTGGGCGGGCCGTGTGGGATGATGACTACCGCGCAGGCCTCACGGATATGGCCAGGAGAAATGAGGAGCTGAGAAGACGGGTTGATGGCGAGACATCGAGGGGTGACGGTCGTGATGACGATGACGACGAATCAGAGGATGGAGGCTCATCAGAAGACGACGAGACCGGGAACTCAAGGCTCCGCAGGCAGCTAGATGCCGTGGACGACGCAGAGAGCGACGAAGACCACCCACACTCTGGTCTGATGAAGCTCGCGTTCATGCAGCGGGCCGAGGCTCAGCGCAAGCAGGCCAACGACGAGATGGTGGCACAGATCCGTCGAGACCTGGAATCAGGCTCTGAAGCAGAGGAGGATGTGGACGATACGGAGGTTCAGGTGGGACGAAGAACCTTCGGTGCAGGGCAGGACAAGAAGCCCTCGAAAGCGGTGAAGACACCCGCGCTCTCGAACGGAACAATCAGCAATGGTACAAAGAGCAAGTTGTCAGCACAGACATCATCGCGGTCGCCGCAGGCTGACTTGTCCGCCTCAAACGCCGATGCACCCTCAGCGCCTGGTGCGGCAGGTTCTTGGGCTAGAGCTGGGAAATCGGCTGTCGCTGAGCGGAAGAAAGGCAGAAAGGCCATCAGCAGCGCAGACGTCGCGGAATTGGATCTGAACGGCGCCGAGGTCCTCGCGAGCAAGGCATCCGTGACGAAAAAGCCCTCAAAAGCCAAGAGCACCTCCAAGGCTGGCGCCGCTTCCACCATGACAGCAGCTCACGATGGCGAAGAGGACTCTTCCGACGACGACATCCATCTGCCGCTCGCTGTCCGCGACCATGAGCTGGTCAGCCGAGCGTTCGGAGGTGAGGACGTGGTGGCTGATTTCGAAGCTGAGAAGGAGGCCATCATGTCCGAGGATGACGAGAAGATGATCGACAAGACCATGCCGGGCTGGGGCAGCTGGACGGGTGATGGGATCAGCAAACGGGCGCAGAAACGCAACAAGGGCAAGGTGATAACCAAGAAGGCTGGCATCAAGAAGAAGGACCGGAAGGACGCCAAGCTGGACAAGGTCATTGTCAACGAGAAGAGGGTCCGAAAGGTATGTACTTGCCAGTCATTCAGCCGCCTATTCTGACTGTCTGAATGGATGATGCTGACCCAAGTCTACGAACAGAACGAGAAATACCTGGCCTCCCAGCTGCCGCATCCTTTCGAGTCCAGACAACAGTACGAGAGATCTCTGCGCCTGCCCGTCGGTCCCGAGTGGATGACCAAGGAGTCATTCCAACAGGCGACAAAGCCGAGGGTCATTGTCAAGCAGGGCATTATTGCGCCCATGGCCAAGCCGACCATCTAGATTCGGCTCTTATACAGACAGCTGCACACAGTTTTACGAAAATAGTCCACCAGCTAGTCTTACAATCTGCGGCGTCATAGCAGAATCTTCATCCAGAGTTCATCTAGTTCACTCCCATGAATCCGAGCACGAGAAAGACCATTCTCGACATTCTCACACTCACATCTCCATCGATATTTCTACAAGTGAAGTGCTTTCCTCTGGTCATAAGCTGTTTGTATTCACAGCGCTCTATATGACTGTTTTCTATACTTTCGTCCCCGGAGCTCTTGCTCCGTCTCTACACCGAGTCGAGTAACAAATCCATCGCCACAGGTAGTCAGTCAATCGTTTCTGCCACAGAGAGGCTGGCTGACACAAGAGAAGATTTTCTCATGCTCCACCATGACGTCTCCACAAAATCTCTGAGCCGCTCTGCCGCCTCGACGAGTCGTTCGCAGATCGTTTCTCCTCTTGTGAGGGCCATGGAGCATTTCGTCCGATTGTGGTAAACTACACGTTACCAGATCATGATCTCGTACTGCTATTATGGCATCGAGATATTGATGTGGGTGAATTTTGCGGACTGTTGGGACGGAGGCAAGGAGACTGACTACTGCATAGCCTTCCTCCCAAAGATCGGGCCTTTTATGACACTTGCCAAATTGCCACAAACTCGATACTAAATCTGACGACTTCATGCCGCCCCCTCTTGTACGATCAAGCTTTCTCTGTTCTTCGTTAGGTCCACCATCACTGGTACTGCGGATACTCCCGTCGGACAAGGCTCCGCAAGGCTACTCTCGTCCTCAACGAGAATTTGTGACCTGCGTCGAGCCCACGGAGACCCTCCGTGACAGCTTTTCCAACCTGAAATTTGCTTCTTTGAACCTGCTCGGCTTCAACCATGGCTACGTCAGGGCGGGAGAAATGTGGAACTCCTGAGCCGCATACACGAATGAGGCGAAATATGTATACACACACAGGACATGGTATTTATGAGAGGGACCGGGGCCCAACTGTCACTCAGCAGCCGTCTCGAGAATTGATTGATACATATCTGTCACGTTATTTCTGAAAACCAAGCTTTCATACTAATATAATCACCTATACCTCTCGATCGTCGAGAAATATCAAAGAAAGGGAAAGAAAACCCACAAGCAGCCTACCTCCTCTTTCTAGTTCTTCTGCGGTCACGACAACAAAAACATGACGGCAAGAGAGGGCCAAGGCAAGCCCAAACCAAGCCCGGACGAAGGAGATCAGGACACGCCCAGGAACGATGGACAACGATCAGAGAGCCGGCCACAGCAGAATCGCTCCCGCACGGCCTCCAGCGCTCTGGACAGCATGCAGGCAGACCCCGAGATCGCCCAGAGGATGGACCGCGTCATGACCCAGCTCGACGATCAGGGCAAGGCAGAGATGTCGGGCCTGGCGGCGAGGATTGCTTCGGGCACCAGGCGCAAGGCCCGCATCGCGCAGGAGCAGGCGTACCGCGAACAGAACCCATGGCACGACCAGCCCAAGGACAAGCCGCTGTTCAGCCTGGGCGAGCCGCTGCCGCGGGTTGCATCTTCTGGACACAACCAGGAGATCGACCCTTGGCATAACAGCCTTAGAGAGCAGGCCGTGTACAGCTTGGGTGAGCCGCTGCCGCGGAGGGTTCGCAGGAACGGCACGGGTGCATCAGCTAGGCCCTCTCACCAAGAGGAGGACGTCGAGCAAGGGCTGCGCAAAAGACCAACAGAAAAGCCTGGAGGTGAACCCGACTCGGAAGGTTCAGAGGAGACGCTGTCGGGGCTGCAGGATACCAACTTCACCCAGTCTCACCAGCAGAGACAACAGCAACTGGGCGAGGATGACGAGGGTACCTACACGGCACGACAGTTCCAGATCGACGCCGACAGGATCGGCGGCCAGAGGGAAGGCGACGCCGTCGAGGACGGGCGAGTCGACCCGAATGCGATGCGCAACAAGTGGGCTCGCATCCGAGCCAAGTACCCGGAGCCTCTCGCAGAGTTTCTCTGTACGGCCATGAGTGTCTTCTTGGGCCTCACGGGAACGCTAAGCGTCAATCTGTCGCAGAACCAGTCACAGCAGTACGGATCCTACGAGACGCTGTGCTGGGCGTGGGGCCTGTCTTTCATGTTCGGCATCTACCTGGGCGGTGGCGTCTCGGGTGCACACATGAACCCGGCCATCTCCATCTCGCTCTCCATCTTCCGAGGGTTCCCCTGGCGGCGCTGCTGCGTCTACATCATCGTCCAGACCATCGCGGCTTTTGCAGGTGCCGCTCTCGCGTACGGCCTCTACGCCGACGCCATCCGCCAGGTCGACCCGGCCATGACCGAGACCTACTCGAGCTTCTTCACCGTGCCGAAACCATGGGTCTCGCCAGCCACGGCCTTCTTCACCGAGTTCCTGTGCGGCGCCGTCATCATGATCGCGGTGCTGTCGCTCGGCGACGACCAGAACAACCCCCCCGGGGCGGGTATGCACGCCTTCATCATCGGCCTGCTGGTGACGGTGCTCAAGATGACGCTGGGGTACAACACGGGTGCGGCGCTCAGCCCTGCCTCGGACCTGGGCCCGCGGCTGGTGGCGTATGCGGCGGGGTACAAGATCGAGGCGCTGTGGACGAGCGGGTGGTGGTTCTACGGGCCTTGGGCTGGGACAATCTCGGGGGCGGTCATCGGGTGTACACTATATGATGCGGTGGTGTTTGTGGGGAGTGAGTCGCCTGTTAATTATCGGTGGTCCAAGGAGAAGCATGTCTGGAGGACGATTCTAGGACGTGGGAAGAATTGAAGCAGATATCGATGGGAAATAGAAGAGGAGTTTCGGGCGCTTAAGATTAGAGAGATAAAACCCTGTTTGTTTGCATTCTCGAGGCCGACGATGATTTCCCATCATTACTGCTTGTCAATCTGTGATCGGGCCTTGTTCTCATCCTCATCATCCTTTTCCCCCTAAAGACACACACACACACACACACACTCCTCATTAACACTGATGACCCGAAGTCCTGCGTGCCACCAGCCTCCTTCCCCTTAAGTGAAAAACTCTAAAGAAAAGCCTCTCAAGCCACACACTCTCACCTGTATCCACCGTCCCCTCCCCGTTACCAATCTCACCCGCCCAGTGCCCGAAAATCCAATTCCCCGAGGACTATCCCCTCTCCAAGCAAACACTCACTCAAGGCCTCCTAGCCTGCCTGAACGGATCCCCCTTGCCCCAGGGATCCTTCCTCCCCCCGGCCCCGTTCGGGCTCTCCCTGAACTTGCAGTCCTTGCACTTGTCCGCGACCCGCTCGTTCTTGTGGTCGGGGCCAGGGCCGTAGCACGTCTGGCCGAACTGCGGGCAGTTGTCGAACCGCTTGAAGCAGCGGTGGCCGCATGAGTAGAGGTTGTTGACCTGGAGACACATGGTTTTTCTTTTTGGGGTTCTTGTGAGGAAGATGTTGGCCCTTGATGTTGAGTTTTTTTACTTTATTTCTTTTCGTTTTCCCTTCGTCCACCTAAGAGTGGGAATATAGGATGATGGCGTTTGGGAGGTTCTTTGGATAACCTCAGAGCATGAGGGAGGAGGTAAGTCTTGTAGTGATGATGGTGTTTGTGCCTCACATCCACCTAAAAGTGGGAATTAGCACGCAGGGCTCAGACCAGTGGATCACTGACTGTGATGAGGATTCAGAGAAGAAGGAGAGGGGGAGGAAGAGAATAGGTAGCCCACACTGGAAAGGATCTCGTCCCTTTTTTTATATATTATATCCACCTTTGCCGCCCCTCCTCTGACTGTGATTGATATCATGTTGCAGCAAGACAGATAAAGGTTTTCCATGTAATTTACCACGTAATGTGGCATATTTATCATCCCCAGCGCTCATGGGGCCCTGTTTCGAAAGAAAAAAAAAAAAATTACTCTCTCGATGCAACTCTCTCCTCTCTCCCCACCAAAACCAAAGGTGGGTGGGCTCGTGAGAGCATTCGTTGTCTGCAGACACACACACACACACACACACACACACACATACACATACATACAAAAGCCACAGGTTTCGTCACCACCGAGTCTGTCGGCCATGTAAGTAACATCCATACGCCTCCAAGATGCAAGCCCACAGGGCGAAAATAAGATCCATGCACATCCCCCCCCCCACTCGTGGCGGCCACACAGTAGTCCTACAGCAGCATGTACAACCGACCGACCGACCAACCCCCTCAATATCCTCCTCAGCAATATGCAACACGAGCAAGGTTGGGCGAGAGAGAAAGAAAGAGACAGAGAGAGAGAGAGAGAGAGAGAGACCCCCCCCTCGCTTGTGTGTTGTTGCATGCATATTACTTTCCCCCCCCTCCCCTTCTCCTCTCCTCTCCGCTCCACTATTTCTGACCATGTCCGGGGAAGCACCGGATGAAGGGCGGGCATGCAGGTTTGTGATTCCGGAGGAGGGTGGGCACCACCATTTGATGTATATATGTATACTTATAGTTCTTCTGCATGTGATAAGTGACGACAAGGGATCATGTCGAATTGTGTGTGTAAGGGTGAGCCGGGTGGGTAGGGTAGATGTCCAGTGTATGCTGTGAAACCTGAGAATACGAGGCCAGGGTCTTGTTGTCTTTTCATGTACGAGCAGTTACACTGCATGCTTAGATTATATTAATTCAGTTTTGTTGGGGAGTTGCGGCCAGAATGGTTGCAGCCTGGTCTGCTTCTCTCTCTGCTGCTCTTCTGTACGGTGACCTCTCTAGACGATGACCCCCCACCACTTCCATCAGTCCACCACTCGATGTAATCATTAAGGCTAGGGTGTGGAAACGGCGACCATCGGCTAGACATAGGGATAGGGAGAGCCGAATAGTGAGTGCATTGTGTGACCACCTATGCCTCCGTCTGGTGTGTTGATCGAGATCAGAGTCAGTCCATCCGTCTGCAGTCCATGCCAATAATGTCGGAGCAAGTTTCCAAATTTGAGGACTCGCAGCCTTGCCATTCCCACCCCTTCTCATCTATCCTCCCGGTCCCCACCACTTCTCCTTTCATAATCATGTCTTCCATACCGACATCGAAACATCGATCCTCCAAACCCCCTCGGGAGAACCACGCAGGACCCTCCTCCACCTGACCCGCCACCTGCATCTCCCCCTCCGGAGTCTCAACATAGCTTTGCCCTCCCAGCCCTCTCCGTCCTCATAAGGTGTTCGTAGGGGCCCAGCCTTTGAGGGCCGAGTTCCCTCGCGCACACACTCTCCAGACGAACTTGTTCCTCCTTTGCTCAATCCTTCTTGGCTGACCAGGCGTGTTGCGATACAGAGATACCAGCAATATCTTGTCATCCTCATATACGCACCGCGCCCTTTCGTTTGTCTCCGCTCTCTTTTCCTCTACCCTCCTTTGCTGTATATAAAGACTATCCGCACCAGCGCCCGCGTCACCGTCTCGAGTTCTTTCTCTTTGTTGCTGCTGTGCTGCTGAGCGGAGGTTTGTCAACCCATCGAGCGTTCGACACATTGGATGGCTGTTGCTTGATGTGCCCACGTAGATGGCAGGTAATTCGTCCCAAACGACTTATTGTCAGATCGAACGCTCCGAAAAGGACGGCAAGTCAAGACCTAGGTGTCAGCACACATGCCCAGCATCCTCCTTGATGGCCCAAGAACCCTGAGTGGCGAAAGCGGACAATTCATTGACATCTGCACTGACTAGTTTGACTCGAGCAAGATTTCAGCAAACAGATATCGAATTCACAACCCATCCCTGCCTCGAGATCTCCCGTTCCTCCGACCGATAGACAGTACGAGCTCTTTCCGCGATTCCTATCCCTCGAGTGGGCAATCATTTTTTTTAGGGGGGGGGGGGTGGGAGAAGACACCCTATCAATTCCGGTCGTCCGTGTCATCCTCAGATTCAACGCCAGCAATAACGGAAGGCAGGTCATGTTGATTCTTCCGAGAGAAAGAAAGAGAGAGAAACAAAAGACGAAAACGCCGACCTATTCCCTCCATGTGAGCAAAATTTCAAGGCTGTTTTTCACTGATCCCCGCGTGTTGTGCTTTGATATTGTCAAGATTCCCAATTGCGCCGATCCCGCGTAGAAAGCCCAAGATCTGATCTGTACCAGTCCGATCCAGCTCCCCCGACAGTTGTCGTATGCTGCTGCAAAAGCAAATTGAGATTATGATATACATCTCTTTGACTTCTCACGAGGTCTGAGCAGCAGCAGCCTTTGCCTGCTGCGCCGCCGCCGCCTCTTCAGGACACTGACCGTCCTTGCCCAGATACTTCTTCATGACATCTTTGAACGTCGATTCATCGACCACGGCACCGGACCCTGAGCATCTGGCCTTCTTCTGTAGGTCAGAGCAGAGGCCGTCCAGGTCAAAGTCACCGCTCTGGACGCTGGGGCAATTTTGCAATTTCTCCCTGTAAGATGCATTAGCTGATGTCCTATCGGGCCTGCTCTGCCAGACTGCTGTTGCTGCTGCTGCTGCTGCCACCGCTGCCGCTGGTGTTGGTGGTACGTACCATATCTTATTGCAGGTCAAGAACTGCCCGTCCTGCGTCTGCACCAGCTCGGTCCGGTCCTCGTTCTTGGCAGCATCGATCCGGGCCATGAGGTCCTTCTTGGGTGGATTCGGGCTAGGCGCAAAATACGGCGTCGTGAAGTCAATGTCAAAGGCGTCATTGAAGAAGCTGTCGTCGAATCCGGTGCTGAGAACGTTCTCCTGGGGCTCGCGGTAATTTCCAAACAGCTGCGGGTCAAACTGGAAGTTGTTCGTGCTTGCGAGGAAATTCATGTCGTTCATATCGATATTGGCAAAGTGACCAAAATCTGCCCAGTAGTCAGTATATGAGAAGTCACGCAGGAATGCATCCCCAGTAGACGTTAGTCATTACCTTGATTGGTGTTGGCAAGCGAAGGATGATTCTCTTCACCAATGGTTGACATGATGTCAAGCTTGAAGTTCATAGGTGACTGGTTGTTGGTGCTCGGTTCAGGGGACGTGCCACACGAGGAGCTTGGGCCGCCATTGGAGTTGGAGGAGCACGACGGCGATGATTCGTTCGTAGCAGGCCCACTGGCATGCGAATCCGTGCTGCCCCTGGCGGCCGATGCCACGTTGTTGTTGGTCAGTGGAGGGCTGAAGATGCCCGAGAACTTGGCAAGATCCTCCTTTGTCTGCGCGTCCAGACCGCTGCCGTTGGTCTGGCTGGTGGCGGTAGAGCCCTGCCTGCTGGACTTGTCTGTAGGGCTGACATGCTCGCTTGGGCTCCGAGTGGACCGCGGAGAGGCGGAGGAACCTCCGTTCAGAGAGGCCTTGGTGCTGGGTGAGGGTGTAGGGCCAGGCAGCTGACCGAACTTGGGGAACTCAAACTGGAAGTTGACGTCGTTCAGATTGCTGATGACAGCGTTTCCAAAGAGGGGCCTGTTGCCGGCGGGGCTGGTGTTGCGGTTGTTGACCATGACAGACAGCTTCTTCTTGTATTCGTTCAGCTCGGTGGTCATCTTGTCGACCTGGGCGCGGAGCTGCGAGTTCTCCTGGTTGGCCGACTGCGAGGCCTTCTCGAGTTCTGCGATCTTGTCCTCGAGATCCTTGAGATGTTTCTCCTTCCGCTCCCGGAACGCCCGCTGAGCGGCTCTGTTCTGGGCCTTCCGCTTCTATCGAGATAGTGAACCGTTAGCATCCGATTATACTGGGACGGGCGAGTAGCAGCCGGGACCACAACACTTACCGAGGTGGGCTCTGTCGTGAGGGGTTTGCGACCGGGCTTCTTGGGAGCCTTGTCGCCAGTCTCCTGCCTCTTGGCATTGCCCTCGTCCTCCTCGTTGTCGTCATCGGGATGACTCCGCTTCTCGGTGTCGTTATTGTCTGAGCCGGCCTTGGCCGAGGTATCAGGGCTGCTGTTGGAGCCACCTGGCAGATCGCCAATCATCTTGGCCTCGGAGGTGTCGGCGAAGCTGAAGTCATAGCTGGTATCACCATTGAAGTCGTAGTCGTAGTCAATGAAGGGGCTCTCGTTCTGGAAGCCGTTCATGCCGTGCTTCTGGGCGGGCGAGGTGGTGAAGGATGTGGGTGACATGTTGGTGGCGCCTCCACTGACAGGCGAGTCGGTGGCCTGCCTGTTAGAGTTGAGGGCGGCGAAGAGCAGACTCTGCTGTTGAGGGGTGAGGATGAAGTCGTGAAGAGGGTTACCCGTCGAGGCCATGGCGAAGGACGGAAGACGACCAGCCGACAGCGGCAAGTGCGGAGTGAGGTGAGGGTTGGGTTGATGTCCTTGCGGGAGAGCGCTGGTAGGGTAGCACGCTGGGGCTGTGGGTGTGTGTGTGTAGATGTGCGTGGTGGGTCAACTTCTCAAGACGTCGTCCTTCGTTCTCTCTCTTCTCTTCCTCCTCAGACCCCTATCTTTGCCACTGGTGCACGATCCGCCTGGCGTAGGAAGCTAGACCGATGCGGGGAGCGGTCTAGTCGCGACAAAGGTTGACAGGAACTGGGAAAGGCGAGTCGACAATACAGGTCTCCAAGGTTGGTGGGTCGATATCAAGAGACCCTGAGATTTGACAATATAGCAGTCCTCCTCGTGGATCTCCCGAACTGGGACAGACAGGCACACAAGTTATGACGTGAGGGTGTGTGACAGGTGGGAAAGAGAAAGAGGGACAGGATGTGATGGTGGACAATGCGTCGGAGAAAAGGACAGAAAGGAGAATGCAGCCTGGTTAAGCCGACGGAGATAAAAACCGAGCCGTACAACAAAAGTGCACGCGCGGGTGGAAGTGCACAGAGCAGAGCAGAACCAGGGGGAAGTGATGTTCAGCGAGGACGAGATAGAACTGAACCGAACTGAACAGTGTTTCTCGGCCTGTTAAGCTGGTGGTGGTGTTGCTGCTGCAGCAGGACCAACAGCTGTGACGATTGTCCAGGCCGGGGTTACCGGCAGGGTAGCGTCATACGAGAACTGTCCACTGTCAGACTGTAAATTGTCCTGACAATCGCGTGCTCAGAGACCATGAGCTTTGCTACAGGCCTCGAGGTGTGGTGTGGTTATGGGGGTGGGTGCAGAGAGGCAGTCAGTTGGCGGCGGCGGCGGCGGTGTTGGTTGTCGAGGGCAAAGGGCGGATGGGCTGGCTTCCAAAGTGGCGGAGAAAGGGAGATCGGATTTGGGAATCTGTTGGAATTGCAACCTCAAAAGTCAATTTGTCAGCCACGCCTTAGCTATGAGTTGGAGACCCTCACTCCCTGTCTTGCACCCCCCCTCCAGCAGGCGGCTGACCCCGCCATGCCCCGCTGATGCAGAGGTGGCGAGAAGCCCAGGTGCAGCGGATGCGCTGGCCAGTGCACGCCCAGTGGTGGCAGGTCTGGCCGCTGAGGAGGGGCTGCCGAGAACGGACAGGGGTGGGGTCGTGGGTAGCAGGGCGTATATGGGTTGTCCCAGCGTAGGCAGACGCCTGACATGGTACGTACCGGGTACTGCCAGTAGGAATCAGCAGGAGCCCCTCACCAGATCTCCAAACGCAACCCTCCCCCTGGCACCCCCGTCAACGGCGGCACTAACACATACTACTATCCGGTTCGCTAGCAATTCAGACAAAGCCTCTCTGTGCTTGGACGAGCCATTCGGGGAATAGGCCGCACCAAGGCTTTCTCTTATCTGC
Source organism: Aurifilum marmelostoma (assembly GCA_027559495.1). Classification (NCBI taxonomy): domain Eukaryota; kingdom Fungi; phylum Ascomycota; class Sordariomycetes; order Diaporthales; family Cryphonectriaceae; genus Aurifilum; species Aurifilum marmelostoma. The sequence continues at coordinate 190,877 of JAMXSV010000010.1, read as the reverse complement.
CACTTTTATCTGACTTTTGACCCTCTACCACTTTGGCAGAACACACATGCGAGAACGACGGACAGACTCTTCTCTGGTCTGTCAGTGGGGCAGCAACCTTTCGGCACAGCGGCGAGCTTTTGCCGCCTGTCTTTCGGGGGTCTGTCTTTAACCCCAAGAAGTAGGCGTCGGACTCGATACTATGACTGCTTGTCAGCCCACTTATCTCAGATTGCTTCCTGCGACCCTATCCCATCCGCCATCCGGACCCCCATGCCCTCGCCTGCGGCGCATCGATCCATCCGTCCCAGCGCAGTAAGTCGCCGGTGTGACTCCACGCCGTAGATTGTGGTGGCTATAGTATAGTGGTAGTCCCGTTCACCGTTACCCCAGGACAGGGTATCATTTTCCGGGGGTTGGTATCGGCACCGTGGTGGTGCGCAAAGAGAGCGCTGGTGAAGAAACACACGACACACACGTACTAAGTAGAGAGGTAGGATTTGGACCTGGCGTGAGCCCGCCTCGGGGATCCACCCCGATGATTCCACATCCTTCATGCTGTAGTGCATCAGTAGTACAGTTTCAACGTACCATGAGGCTGTCGTGGTAGGTCACACACATGTAGTACACATGTAGGCAATTTCTATCGGGTTCCTCATTTCCTATTCCTTCTGCCGTCCAGTCCTCCATGCTCTTCTTGCTCAGGACCGACTGATCACCCTCGGGTTATATATGAATTAGGTTCAAGGTTCTCTTTCTGCCTGCATGTCCTCCTCCCCCACACGCCCAATTCCTCCTCGGATGGATCTGTGCATGTACATATAGTACTAGTACTCGTGCTCACCGTGACACCGCCTCGTGTCCCTCGTTTCTCGGATTTGGCTCAGGCCCCAGCCACGGGCTGGTGCTTATCTGCGTGAGCACGACAACGTTGCGCCGTCCAATAACGTACCTTGCTGCAGAAGCCCTGCACCCTTGTTGGTGACGGTGATCAGGTGAGGCTCTCTAGAGTTCCCTACTTACGACCTTCGGACCCCCCCCCTCCCCTCTTGCGAGATGAGATTTGCCTCGGGTATCTCAGAATGAGGATGGGATTCCGACACGGGCTTAGGTAGGAATATCTCAGAGATCTGGCCACTCTTGTTGGTCTTGTGCCTGAGACACTAAGCAGAGAGAGGGGACCCATCTACTTATTGTCAGAACGTCGATGTAGTGCAGGCTGCTTGATGTTAATAGGTGGGTTCAAAGGCGTAGTAATTTCTACGGAGGCTATATGTCGACCGAATATTTACTATATATCTGCTTTTCCTTTGTGTCTCTGCTATGGCCTGCACTCTTGACTATTGTGGTTTCCAGCTTAATACAATTGCAGCCAGAGCTCCCTAGGATACACATTCAGCTGTGTAAGTCTGCCTTCAATCTTACAAACACAGAACATGTCGCTTCTATTCTTCCATTTGAATACATTCCCAGCAAAAGTAGTCGGTACTCGGCAGCGCGAACCCGCAACCCACACCAGCAAACGCTTATCGCCTTATCAACATGACAGGGGTGTCACTCACCAGAGCCAGGGCCCCGGGAAATTTTTTGGGCTTTCAAGAGTATCGTGAATTGCGCCCCAAACATCCAAAACCTCCCCCACGATAAGTTGCAGCAACAGCTTGACGAGCCTGCACACCATTTCCCCTCAGTTTCATAGCGACCTCCTGTCCGAACTAGCAGGCGTCGTGTTCAGTCCAAGATGGCCTCTGCAACCCAGCAAATCCCCTCGGCGGGTCCGTCCCCCCCCCCTCTCCTCTCCACCACCCATCATTGAGTAACCAGACCTCCCCCGCTGACACTGGTTCCCACCCATAAACAGAGATCCGCCAGTCCCGCTTCGAACAGGCCGTGGCCCTCTCCCTCAACCTCTGGCCCGCCCTCACCCTCGCCGTCCAGAACAACTGGGGCGGCCCCGACAGCGCCGACAAGCGCGACTGGTTCGCAGGCGAAGTTGCCAGCCAGTTCCCCGCCTTCACCTCCACATCCTCGCAAGCAGCACCAGCACCAGCAGCACCAGCAGCACAACAACAGAAGAAGCAGAAGAAAGAGGAGGACGTGGAGGAGCCAGACGCCGAGTACATCGAGGAGCTCCTCCTCCAGGTCATGCTCGACGAGTTCGAGGTCAACGTGGACGACGACTCGGGCTTCGACGTCGCCGTCGAGATTGTCCGCCTGCGCGGCCAGTGCGCCAAGGGAAGCTTCGAGGAGGTCGATAGGCTGCTGGCGCGGTGGCAGTCCGGCAAGGGCGCCAAGGTCGACGGTGCCCTCTTCAAGAAGGCCGAGGACGAGGATGGCGATACCGACTGGGACGATACCGATGGAGATGACGATGACGACGAGGACGAGGATATGGACGACGCACCGGCGCTGGTTGCTGCACCCAAGAAGGAGAAGGCCGCGCCAGAGGTGGATGAGGACGGGTTTACAAAGGTCACAAGGAAGAGGTGATTGAGCCTCGCATGGGCAGGAGACGGCGATATGCTGAGAGATGAATTGCATTTCCTCGGCACAGGAACGAGTCCACATATCTTGTCATTCTCCAGGGACGTGATTGAAGGGCCAAAGAAAAAAACCCAAGAAAAACAAGGAGAGGAAAAGAAGAGAGGACAGGCTGGGCGGAAAGAGGCTGCAGTTATTCAAAAAAGGAAAAGATACCCAGGGACTCCAGAGATCAAAGCCGCACCTGCGACATACACACACAAGAAAAAGAGCCAGGCATGTGAGCACCATAGCGGGACGGTCTGCACGTCCGGTCATCCATCCATCCATCCCTATCCCCAATTCAGATTACCCAGCGCCCTAAACACCGCCATCGAAGAGCAATACATGGTCAGATAAAGCCGGGTGGGCTTCACTACTCCCAGTCCTCATCACTATCGTCATCCTTGCGCGCCTCCTTGGGGCTGTTCGGGGCATGGCTGGGGTTGCCGGAGCTGGCCCCGACCAGGTCATAGCTCGTGTCGCTATCGGGCTGCGACCTCTCATCATTGGACTTGCGAGGCTCGGACGGCTTGAGGTGGGAGGAGGTGGTGGCGGTGGACCCGGCAGCTGGGGGGCGGGTGGATGGTGGTCGAAGACTCGGTCGAGCCAGGGCGTTTGTCGGTGGTCTTCTTGGGGCTCGCCGCCGCGGCGGTCTCGTCGTCCGAGTCCTCGTCCCAGGCGACTTCCTCCTCGGCGGAGGCGGCTACAATTCAGAACAGAGCAGGTTAGCATCATCCAACATCATATGCAGTACATCAGAAAGTCCCCGCGTCCAACAGTGTAGACTCAAGCATGACATACCCTTTAGGAGGTCCCGCCTCCTCGCTTCCGCAATGTCGATTCCGTGTCTCAAGAAGTAGTATCTCTTCCAGAAGTCCTCATACGGGATCTTCTCGGGCACCAACTTCTCCATCGTAGCCCTCAGCTCTGGATATTTCTCCAGGTCCTTCGAGATGTCCTCGGTCTTGCTGGCAATATCAAAATCCTGGCCCCAGCTGTCCCAGTCTCCCGTCGCAGGGTCCTTGGTGAAGCTCTCCGTAGACGTGTGGATGACGTGCAGCTGTGCGTCGAAGCGGCTGGTGTGGATGACCCTCTTGCCGGTGGCGTCCTTGCTCTCGAACAGGACCTCGGCCGTCTGCCCGCTGGCATCCGTCGACCCCGATCCGGGCGTGATGGACACCGCGTCCTTCAGAAAGTCACGGATGTTGGTCCCGAACCGCAGGAGCGCCTCGTCCGCAGCGTCCTCTGCCTTCTGGATATCCTTGAGACGCTTGGCGGCTTCGGAGCGCAGGCGGGATAGCACGGTCTCGGACTCCTGCAGGGCCTCGTCGGTGGTCAAGTCCTTCTTGTTGCCCTCGGTCGGGGTGACGGTGCCCGTCTGCTGGGCGGTGGACGACGAAGATGTCGAGGACGGGCCTGGGTTGGTAAGGGATAGACCACGGGTCCGGTTGATGAGGGCGCTCGAGAGGCCCGAGAAGCCGCGCTGGGCCTCGCTGCCGAGGTCGGTGAGCTCTTTCTGGGCTTCCTGGTAGACGGTCTCGCCCTGTCATCTGGTGGTCAGCCCTGCCATTCTTCTTTGTCTTCTTCTTATTCTCCATCCTCCTCTTCATGGTGGTGATGGTCTCTTGTTGTGTATGTGTGTGTGTGGTAATGTGCTATCGACGGCATGCGGGGCCCAAGTCGCTGGCTCATGAATGACATCCCGGGGGGGGGGGGGGGGGCGCCACGCGTACCTGCTTGACAACATTTCCAAAGAAGCCGCCAATTTTGGCGCCCCAAGGGCTGGCCGAAAAGGCCTTGTAGGCATCCTGAATCTCGGCATTCAAGCTGTTCTGTGTCTGCTCGGCGCCGGTGCCGCCCGCGGCGCGCTTGCCGTCGTCTTCCTTAGGGAGCGACTCCTCGACAATGTGGTCGTAGGCCAGATCCATTTTCGAGTGATGCCCTTTCTCTCCTCCTCTCGGAAATTGTGTTGTCGTTGCAGTCGGATGGGATGAACAGGTAAGTATTATAGATTTCGCGGCGGGTGGAGCATCAGGTAGCGTTGGAGGGGGAGGAGGTGTTGTTTGGTTTCGGTTGCTGATGAGACAAGAGAGATCATAGCATGTGTTGACCGTTCGCGGCCGGTGTTCCTGCAGTTGCATCACAAGCCTCCCTTGCAGTGGAGGGGCCACTGTGCTTATATAAGCGCTTTCAACTACTGCTGTACCGGCAGTCTAAATCGAGGCTGGGCAGAAACCGACCCAAATATCATGATATATATAATTCCATTATTATGCAGACTACAGTTCTGGAATTGATCCCTGAGTATCGATCCATCGTATCTGTGGGCCATATTAAGAAGGCATGTGTAGCTCAGCTTTAAGAGTATACACTGCTTACAGTTCTTTTATAGATGGCCACGGCTGGCCATTGGCTCTTGCAAACCTACGGCATCGAGCCGGTGCTTCACCTTCCACCCACACCTTTTCTTGAGTTATAAATCTTGTTCTCGATGACTTCAATCACATGCGACCATACCTAGTGGAAAACTTGGGATCCCGTCCGCTCTCCCCTAAATAAGCCACTAAGGGCTGGATTAGTAGTCAAGTGGGTGACCATTGGCGAATACCCAGTGTTGCATGTTTTTATTGTCTTTTTTTCCTTTGCCCTTCTGACTTCTTTTTTAATGTTTGTTCCTCCTTCCTTGGGTTGGATAACCACCTGCGCATGATACACGTAGCATCATCTATCACCGTGTATTTTCGTTCAATCCAGAGAGCAGCCAGAGACCTTCGATATCTGGAACTTAGTTGTGTGCACGTTATCATCATTTGACTGTACGGCAGGCGTGTCTTGGGCACCGTGACGAAGGGTTGAAGTACGGAATGTTGAGGACCTGGTGTAGAGAATAATGCCCTGACTTTACTACCTGCGTTGATTGGGTATCGCAAAGCCCGGACTCACTTGCCCTCACTACGTAGAATACAAAAACAAAAGGGCCGTATATATATGTGTGTGCTTATCGGCCATTCCCAGCTACCGCTTCCATGCTGAGTGATCCATGCGAACGCTGCCAAAGATTTACAAATGATGATCCCATAGGGAGCGATACCAAGCAAAAATAAGAGGAACAGAGACTGAAGGGAAAAGAGAAAGAAGGAATGGAGATGCAGCATGTTCCCGTTCATAGTCGGTACATATAGCTACCTCACCCGCCCTCGCCTCATGCAACATACGCTCGCCCAACTCAGCAGACAGAAATCCAACCTCTCCGTCCTATCTGGCCCAGGCTTTCATGCGGCTTCGTCTCACATGCTCTGAGTAAGACCGTCGCACGCTGAGTCTAGCATTTTTTGACGCGGAGTAGGAAAAGCAACCATGAAGCAGATGCTAATCGGTAAGGGGGGCAGGTGAGGCAACCGCCGGGAGAGACGAGCTCCCGCCATCCCACGCCCAACAAGACATTCGACATATTCGACGAGGTTACCAAGGCCTCGAGGCTGGGGTCGAGCATCCCAGGGTCGATTACCTGAAATGATCCTCTGTTGTATCGAGAAGCACCAGTCGATTGGACAATGGTATCAGTTGGGGAGTCGTCGCTGCGGAGGTCCCAGAATCGCGGGTCGTATCGGTCGCTCGGGGAGGACTATGGAGCACTGCACCATGATCAACAAGATCCTCGTCATTTTGCAACAACTGGCCCCCCCCGACGCACTGATCGTGCACCTCCATGTGTCTCTGGCCCATCCATCCCAACTGTGAGCCATTGCATTACCCTCAGTTTCCGGTGCTTCTGCTTCGGTCTGCGCAGCTTCGGTCGTCGGGCACAGTCGAGGGATCTGGTCGACTCATCCGGACCTGTCTTGTTGACGCCAGTTGCGTAGTGATCCCAATCGCCCCTAGCCAATTACGACTCTTGCGCCCTCCTTGCCAAGAACACCTCTCTCCTTCGGCTTAGGGCTGTTGCCACGGCCCTTCTTCCTGTTCAGGAACCCAAACACACCGCCAGATCCAGCCTCGACCTTGCCACCTTCCTGACCTGCACCGGCTGCGTCTGCCGGCAGTGTTGCATCTTGACGGGCCAGATCCGACCAGCTGCCGCCACCGTCGAGTGTCACCTGCACGCCTCCGGTGGGGCTCTCCACGAAGATGCCTTTTGGACCGCCCTTGCTGTGCTTCGGGCTTGTATACGAATTCGGGTACGGCGGTAGCGGAGCTGGTCGATGTGGACCTTTGCCCCTGCTGTGGTTCTTCGAATGCCCTGGGGCCGCCTCGGTGGATCTTTGAGGTGTGAGCGGCGGCCCTTGCTGTCCTGGCTGCCCTGGTTGTCCTTGATAGCCATTCGTTGCTGTCGTCGCTTGGGAGAGGGGCCGAGCATCGTCCGAGGTGAATGCCTGTCCGTGCTGCGTGTTCGTCGCGCCATTCGGTCTCGACGGTGCGGCGGCTGGCTCCTCGTCTTCACATGCTTCCGTGATCCTGTCATTGTGGTTAGCACATGGCCGACAGCCATTCTGCATGTCCATTGCAACTCACTTCTTGTAAGCGGCCACGGTATAATCGAAGGGCCGGAAGTCATTCTCGATCATCCGGTACAGCTCATCCTCCCTGATCTCCTTATCTGTCGCATCGTCCTTCAGCTTCTCGCGCGGCTTCTGCCGCCGGGCCCTGGCCTCGAGTGGAGCCTCCTCCAGTAATAACTCCTCCAGGTCGTATGTCGCGTCGAAGTTCGTCTTTTCGGATGACGGGACAAACACTGGCTCGATCTCCTTCCTCTCTAGAGCGTCAAAGTTGATTGGCCTGAAGAACTCGTGGTGGATGAAGCTTTCCCATGTGTGACCGAGCCGCTTGTTCGGGTCTGCGCTCAGTGCGTCCTTGATCGCATAAAGGCATAGTAGGGAGACAGGTGGCTGCGTGATTGGGTACTTCGGATTGGCTGCTTGTATAACAGTGCCCAGGGCGTTTTCGGAGTTGCCCTCAAAAGGTCGCTGCGCAACGCATTAGCTTTTGACCCCACGCCGGAGTGTGGTTTGGCCGGCCGGCTCTGGCCTTTCTCCCATCCCCAAAAGTATCAACACAGGTGACGAGGAGACTGATACAAACCTTGTTATAGATACACTCGTAAAACAAGACACCGAGTGACCACCAATCTGCTCTTCGGTCGTAGCCCTTGCCGGCGTAGACCTCCGGGGCGAGGTATGCCAGAGTTCCGGACTTGCTCGTCAGAACCTTGCCAGGTATGATATCTGATGCCACATTCTGTTTGTTCGCAGCCTGGTGAGAAAGGTGTCCAACGGGCCATATTCGTAGGGGAGGGGGAGGGACTGGAGGCGTACGAAGTCCGTCAGATGGACGTGCCCATCGGCATCCAGGAGGACGTTGTCCGGCTTTACATCACGATGTATGATGCCTTGGCCGTGTATATATCTCAGGGCGCAGCCCAGCTCTGATATCCAAAACCTGACGGCCTCTTCTGTAAAGGTCTTTCTGGAGATGTGAAAGCGTAGATCGCCGCCGCTCATGAGGTCGACAACGAGGTACCTAGCGCGGCATCAGCAACAACCCAGAACCGCAGGACTGTTGAGCCCGGGGAGGGGGCTCTCTTGGACCCAAACAATGCATACATGTATTCTATATCCTGAAAGCTGTAGCGCAGATTGCAGATGAAGGGGGTGGTTGACATGTTCGAGCATACGGCGCTCCCGGATGATATTTCGTACGCTCTCGGATCGAACGACTGTGGTGGAGCATCGCAGGACGTCAGTCACACCGACACTGAGACAGAGAACATGTAGCCGCAGGAAGGGGGGGGACCGGCAAAGGGTGGTTAGATCTTGCGCACCTTCATCTTTGCGGATGTATTTGAGGGCGAAGGAGAGACCGGTGTCTTTTCGCTCGACGATTCTGACCTTGCCAAATGCACCTCGGCCGACGACCCGCAGCAACCGGAAGTGATTGAGGTTGACTATGCTCCAGATAAAACTTATCAGCCCACTTCCCAAGAATGTGGTCCATCACAGCCATGCGCCTATCGAGAAGGGGGAGTGGCGGCCTGGACGGCATTGGAGGGGAGCGGAAAGGGGGGAGGGGTGGCCTCCAGGCGGGTTGGTATCGGTACCTTCGCCGTCAAACTCGACGGGTTTGCCCTGGCTGTTACCCATTGGAGCGACCTGCCCGGCTGTCAAGCTCTGGGAACATCCGACTCGGACTCGAAGTTGTGGTTGAGCAGGATCGATGGTAGCCCGAATACGGATCGAGGGACAGGAGGAGGAGGTCGGGCGGGGAGCGATAGAACGGTGGTGTCGTGTCTGTTTTGTCGGATGGTTAGAGTTTGGTGAAGGACAAAGGCAAGATTGCCGAGCGACTATGAAGGGCCGGCGCCAGGACAAGGAGATTTGAGGGTGGAGATGCAAAAGACTGGGTCAAAGCGGGATGGCAAAAAAGAGAAGACAGACAAAAAGACCATTCAGGGGAGGGAAACAATAAAAAATAAAAATAAAAGGAAAAAACAGATTATCACAAAGAGAGAGAGACCGAGAGCGAGAGAGGCAGAATAGGCTTGGGAAACAGGGAGGATGGAGAGCGTACCTATGATAGGATATGGAACGGGGATACCGGTGCAGCAACGCAAGCAAAGGTGCAAACGCGAGTACTCAGAGGGACAGAAAGTGTGGTAGAGTAAGTAACGGAGTATAGGAGGGAAGGGTACAAGGGTGAAGAAGCCCCAAGGCTAGTGAGGAAACCACAGTCAGCGGGCCCAGTCCTGGGTCCAGGTCAAGGTGTCCAGGTAACCAGTCACAAGGGAAAGATGACAAGCTGCAGGGCCGTCAGTGGAAATGAGATGGGATGGGATAGCGTGTGCGTCTCCTCATGTGTGTGTGTATGTGGTTCGTCTCTGGTGGTGGGCGCTGACAGTTTAGGGGTTGGTGTTGGCATCGATCGATATGGATGTTTGGGGTGGAGAGACGAGGAGCAGCAGGAGGTTAGGAGGGGCAGGATAGCTGCCACACATCCCTCGGCAGGCTGATCTGCTCTGGAGTTGGAGTGGAGCGTGGACTGGATCGGCCTGGATATGGGATTATTTTGGGGATTGGAGAAGGCAAAAGAAGAAGAAAAGGGGATGGAGGGCCAGCTTAGATTGGATTGAAAGGCTGAAAGCCAAAGCAGAACGCAAAGCAGACGGCATGACTTACGAAGTAACATACAGATGGGAATGGCGGCACTGGAAGGATGGAGCATGCGCAGGGAGGAGCACCTTGCCTGAAGTGGTCTGGGCCCGGCCTGCCACGCAGAGGCGTTCAAACGGCAGAGATCCTAAGCCAGATCACTCCTCCTTCCATTGAACTTTTTGAGTAATGCATGCTATGAACCAACCCCCCTACCCCCCCTATTTGTCTGCCTCTCTTTTTTTGTCGTTTGCCTTTCTTATTCTCACTCCTCTATATATAAATGTTGTTTAACTTTTTTTTTTTTAATTTTAATTCTTTTCCTTCTGGACTGAAGCAAAGACTCCGAGCTCACTACATAGATGTCCAGCAGCAGTGTGTGAGGTACACAAGAGGACGAGACCTGCTGCGCTGGTTACGGGAAGCCAGGGCAGGGATGCTTACCATGTGTACCTGGATTATGTACACCGTATTACTGTCCTATGCCTTCGTCCTGGTACTAATTACCACGTCCCTACTCAGGTACGTCGGTGCACATGGTATCTTGAGATGCTCCTATGCAGGCAGTGACATCCACAGACCAGCAGAGTTTCGGTTCCTATGCAGCAGCAGCAACAGGCCCAGGGCTGCCGTGTGCTAAGGTCAGCAAATCCCCCCTTTACCTCGGCCAACCCTTACATGAGATAAAAGTACGGCAATCATCATCATCATCCTTCGCTGCGGGCACATGTCTGTGTGGGAATTCCCGTCCGTTCTTCTGTCTAGGTGGGTAATTTGCCCTATGGAAAGTTCTCAACCTTCCCTCGCATATTCCAGGGCAGACATCCTCCTGTCGCGCGCCCCCCTCAGTGCAGAATGCAGGTGGTCTCCATAGCGTTGCAGCCGCAACGAGATCGCTTAGCACCGTTTAAAGCTAGCTGGCCACCCCACCCTGCTGACAACCGGTTTATCTAGTACTGAAAGAACAGCACGGTAGCACTACAGCATGAGCCCACACAAGGTTTATGGGGGGAGAAGGGACCACCTGTGCAATCTATCGAACCCTCCCCCATCACCCTCCTCCTTGCCCTTTCCCCTCTCCTCCCCCCCCCCCCCCCAGAAACCCCCCAGGTAAGACCCCCCAAAGGCTGCATGGCTAGGGGCATTCAACTGTGCTGATCAATGCTTTATTGAATTGACATGTTCCTTGGCTTTTGGTGCAGGTGTGAGGGGGGTGGGTCATAACCATTTCATTATCACCGGAAAATGCTCCCCTCTTCCCCCCCCCCCTCCCCTCGCCCTCTGTTGCTTGCGCTGTCTCTCCCCCCTGCCTCACTTGAACCCACTTTAGCCCTTGCCAGTCCATCCAATAAAGACCAGATAGGACCTGTACATGTGCAGTTGAAAGGATCAACCAGCAGTGCCAGCCCAGATTACAGTGCTGCCCACCAGAATAGGCCCTGGAGGGGTACGAGTCAAGGCGGAGAGGTGATAGGGCAGGATGGATCAGACAGGAAGGGGGGTGTCACCAGGGCAGCGGAGGGTGCCCAGATGTGGAGGAGGAGGTACGGAACTAGCAGGGCACTCAGGGTCAATCAGTGGATTGCAGCGGAGGTCCATGGGCGCAAATCCCAGCTTCGACTAATCCTTCCCGTCACACTCTCTTCTGTGTTGTCCCTAACTCTCCTTTCACCTTGCTCTCTTGTCTCTTCTCAGACTTTGACCTCCTTGGCGTTCGCCCGCCTCGGTTGGAGCTCACCTCAGAGGTACGTGTGTGTGTGTGCGCGCGCGCGCGTGCTGGTGTCCAGTCTTCCTGTGATAATGGGTCACAGCATAAGACGATACCCCGTACTCATTAGGGATGCACAGGTCCTCATGAAATTAAGTGACTATCGTGATCGTGTCTCTTTCTTTTTTTGGGCACATCTTCAATACCCTGGCTCCTCCTCTTCTCACATCTCTTTTCCTTTTCTTCTTCATTTGGTCTCGTCTCTTCATGTGCTTTGAGTTGCTCGTTCCTTTTTAAGGTTCATATCGTAAGTGCTTGCCGCATACCACAGCCTTTCCTAATTTGCTCAACACGTGTCTCTGTAGCATCCCAACCCACCACGCCTTGTGTTCATACTATGTATGACCAGTGCATTGGGTATACGGACCCAAGGCACAGACACGAACACTGTCTTTGTTTGTTCCTTGTGTCTCCCAAGCACCCCTCACTTTCTCCCCTGTACTGTTGTCAAAGCGTCATCCGTAATCCATTCCACTCTCTTTCTCAGTCTTTCCCACTTGCTCACGGGTGTCAACAAATTAGACATAATTATGTACGTACCACAGACTCAGACAAAGGAGCACTCAGCTCATGTTCCAGCCGTGCCACCTTTTCAGCCCAACACTTGATGTTGCAAGTTACACTCATCTCTTCTCAGACAAGTCACACGGGAAGGAATAGCACAGGGCAGAATTATCCATGTTATTATTATAATTCACCGACTAAGTACCAACTCAAAAAACACTCGGATGCTGCTACATGTTGTTGCTGACCTTTGACCCTGCACTCAACCCACCGCATTTGCTGGCTGGGAGGGGGGAGCTGGTACCCGATATATCACTTTTCTAGAAGGTCTATACGCCTTCTAGCCCGCCACCCACCATTGCCACCTGCAACATTGTCCACATCTCACTCGCATCGCTTAACCTATTTGCCATCTTACATGAGCGGGGACAGTCCGTGCTGTTCGTATCGCTCTGTTTGAGATCCGTCAACTCCATAAACAAGTCTGGTCACATGTTATACTATTGATGGACTTGCCTTTTTAGCCACCTAGGCCAAAAAGAGATGAAGATACGCAGTGGGTGAATTACCTGAGTGTACAAACAATAATAAGTTGCCGTGCCGTGCCGGGTACCGCAGCACAGCGCATATCCAACCCACCATTGCGACACGACATGATGACCAAGAAGAGAAGAGGAGAAGGGAAGGAGAAGAGGGGGGGGGGGGGGGGGGACACGAACACTCCACGTGGTTATGTCGTATAGTTCAACACAGCAACCCAGATCGAGAGATGCTGGGTGTCCCGGCCCCGGCTGAGACCTGCCGGAATAGCCCCCATTCATCCGCAGCGCCCAAACGGAAAAACCCCATGCTCGCTCGCTCGCTCGCTCCTCACTGATAAATTCCATGTCCTCGCCGCCATGCGGTGGATTTCCATGGACGGAACATTCCGTGCATATAGTTCCAGCGAGCCATCCCTATTTCATCATGCTGCAACCCGGCGGCCGTCGACGGGTATGCAGCAGTGCGGGCTGCCCTAGTCAAGCCGCTGGTGATGAGTGAGAGCTAGCTTTCTCTCCCTCTCACAGGCTTACTCACTCTTCTACACCAACATCATTCAAGTCAGCAACCCTCCCGTTCCAGGGAAGCCGAATGTCACGATCGCGCCAGATGAGACGAGCAAGCCGATGCTATTCTCTTCGGCCCCCTTCGCCCTCTCGACTGGACCAACCACTGCTGATGTTTCTATTCACGGCCCGTATGGTACCACAATTCAGATGTGCTTTTTCCCTTATGCAAGGTACGGCTTCCTGTGAAAGGAGGATTTCGCGTCAAACAACAGAGGATCAGATAGCGACCCAACCCGGCAAAGTAAAGGAAAAGATCGTGCACGCCAACGTTGCACGGTACGCAGAGTTCGTCCGGGTTGTTGTGGACAGTGGGTACACATGTGAGGCGCCCTATTTGCTTACCCAATCCTTCGCGTGACGAGGAGGTGTATTTATATGTACGACATCGGGTCACCCGAGCGGGAAGGTCGTCCTTCATTCTGTCAAGAGTGCGCTGTATATCCCTGAATGGATTCCTGAATCAGACCGGAAAAGGAGGGGAGGGCTTTAGCGTCTCCGAAAAGACCCGGATCACCTTCTTCTCGACCAACGTCTTCAGACGTGCAGCCGCTCTGATGTGTTATCATAGTCATGACACGCAGACTTATCCACGTGAGCAGGACTCCGCCGAACCAGAAGTTGCCAGTTACCTTCACTCGATGATGAGACTTCTGTGTATGGTGTGTTTAGCATGCAGACCACGTCTCCAGCAATGTGACCGCCGCCATGAGCCGTTGCGATTCGGCCCAAGTACATGCAGCCAGGCCCTGATTCGATCCGAACCGGAATCAAAGGGTCACAGACAAAGGGTTGTAGTTCAGAGCGCGATGATCGCCCACTGATAAGCGGTCAGAACCCGAGGTGGCGCCTTTGTTCATGCCGCATTGATCAGAGGTGCGTACGCCTGCCTGCTTTCACGCTGATAGTGTCCTTTATGGAGAGACGAGGTTGGCGTTCCGAGATCACTCAAAGTACTACCAGCATGATAGTCTCTGAGCGAGCCATCGAGTCCTCGTGCGTGAACCAGACTAGACCTACACCAAATCTCAGCACGGGATGACTCCCTTGTACGACGAGATGAGATGCTCGGCTGGTCGGCGCGGGTCACATTTTTGGCGTTCGTGGCGTTGCTCAGCCGGCCTGGGTCGTTGCATTGTTCGATGTCCCAATGACATCGACATCACGCCTCTCAGCATTGGTAGCGCATTGGACCTTGAGACCTTTGTTGCCGTACAAGGCGCTGTTCCCCGGAAGGTAATCTTCTGAGTGTTGCCTGTGGACGACCGGCCTTACTACCTCCGCCTCTCCTCGTCCTTGCGGCACCTTCTGACCTCCTTTTCTGTGAGCTTCCACGGCGTCTCTAGTACGTCCTGCCTGAACTGCTTGATCTTTTCCCAGAAAGCTACTTCCTGCACCGTCGACCGCAGAATGGCCACCTTAAGCATCTTGACCTGCTTGTGGCCCCTGGAAAATGCAAGTCCACCCTTGATGTCGATAATTGTACCAACGTCAAGATCTGTCTGGACTGTGGCCTTGAGCGCTGTGCCGGTCGCAGTCGTAGTTGTAGAGCGCTTCAATTGCTCGGACTTGGCAGATTCCGTATCAAGCTTGCCAACAACATCATGTTTAGGCATGTCGACTGTGCACTCGATACACACGCCACTGCTATCATCGACGGTGTAAATTCGGCGTCCGAGGTATTCATCGATGGCGACAATGATGCCCGCTATGCGGACCCATTGGACTGGGTGGTTGAGATGGAAGAAGACATTCTGCCCTGCAAACAGGTGAGCATGCTGGCCGCTTGGATAGAGGCGCAGGTGTATGATGCATACCCTGGAAGCCTGAATGTATCGTGAGCGCGTCGATGTCGCGGGCTCGAAGGTGGCAGTAGGTATTAATGGTGGGAGAGAGCCTGAAACAGTACTGGGGGTAGAATGGGAGACCGTCCCTGTGCTCGACGTCCTCGCGCCGCGCGGCCGGCTTCCTCCTGCCGGTCCTTGCGGCCATCCCTCGGGACTGTGCGTTTCAACAAAGTTGCGGCAAAGGACGTGTGAATGATACTGTCTTCAGGCGACAAACCGCGTCGTGTTCTCCGGCGAAGAGATCTCCGGGCTAGCAAGCTTCCCCACTATCATGTGCGGCGTGGTGGGCGTCGCAGCCCAACTCATGGCATTGGTGGATCGTGCTTTGTCGTAGTCTGTGGCTTCAGCACGTCGCGACGGCTCAACTCAGACCTCCCGCACGAGGTCATGTCAGTTACATGGCGGTGATGTTGTTGTTGTTGTCAGAGTGCACGGCGAGAGCCCCGTCTCGGGACGCCGACGGCAGGGCGCAGGGTTCAACGTCTCATGTCTTCGTCTGACGTGACGCGAGCTGTTTTATCGATAAGCCCTTCAGGTGCGATAAGCCGCTGACAGGGCAGGACCGACTTCTTATTTTGGAGTAGGTGAGGCCGCCCATGGCTGCCAAGGTCAAAATTGCAGGTGGGAAATGTGGGGACAACCGAACTTTAATGACATACACACCACACAGTACTACTGTGTAGAGCATCCATGGCAAGCTCCTTGGCCCCAGCAGGGCCCTACGTGCTGCAGTCTCATCGACACTGAGCCAGCTATCCTAATTCGAACCATTGGCCAATCTGACGTAGCGTTTGACGAGCCACGCGTGCTTCTTGGTGTCGTTAAAACACGCATTGTCGTATGTAGTAAAGGATCGTATTTCCATTGAGCGTCTGCAGCTCCTTTTTTTTCTCTCTCTCTCATTTTTTCTCCTTCTTCTTGTCCCTCGTGCTCCTCCTCCTGCGCCTCCTCTTCATCTCATTGGTGTCTGCTTTAAGCTCTAGGCACGGTGACGTGGAAGGGCTCGTCAGTCGCCCATCAGTCAAGCTCTCAACTTGCGGTGTTGGTCCTACAGAACGGGTACGTAGGTGAGCTGTCGTTGCAGGACAGGGGTTGCTCGTCTGCGCTTGATATCCTCAAGGTGAGCTCGGTCCTGCTTCTCGCTCTCTGTACCCCTCCTCGCTCTGTCCTTCTGCGACTTCATCTTACACTACCACCCACACTCTCCACTTCCAAGTAATCAGCACCACCTTTCAACCACGTTGGCGGTTAATCTTGTTGTAAGCGCCTCGCGAGCAGGCAAACCCACATCAGCAAGGCTCATCGCAATTCCATCACTCCTCCCATCATCCTCGTCCCTGTCTACGGATACACGCAACACAGCTCTAACAACCGCCCTGTCGTCATTGCTCTAGATCATCTAGGACCCTTGAGCAACACCAGAAATCTCCGAACTCGACCACACAGTTCCACCCGCTCGGTTCCAGCCACAGTCCCAAGGGACCAAGCTCAAACCCAGCCGTCATCGACAACCTAGCACTTGTACCGGCTTACCCATCCGCTCTACAGAGGGGTGACGGACAATCGGCAGAAGCTAGCATCCCACGCTTTAGGCATAACTCGACTCAGTCCGCCCACGGCACATTATCAGCACTTTTTGAGACAGTTTATTGCACGGAGTGAGTTTTTTACAATAGCATTCTGGTCACCTGCGAGATCTCCTACGCCGGACCTGGGATCGCCTGCCGAGAATTGGTACTGCCTCTGCCCAGTCGTCGTAGAGCCTTGGCATCAAACCTACCTTCTGGACCTAGCAGTCGGCCCAAGCCAGCCACGCCCCCGCCCCGTCACCACTGCAGCAGCAGCAACGAGCCCGAGAGAAAGAGTCTTGTCTGCCTGTGAATATGGTTTATAGTGAGTAGCCTACCAAGACCAAGACCGCTCACACACCACCATCCTTCCTCACCTGCACAGCCTCCTCCACTACACTAGATAGTACACGTCGTGCCTGTTTCGAAAAGCCAAGCACATTCTTTCATCACCCTCGTCTCCTCTTAATTGCTCCATCGTTCTCCGCCCTTCTACATTTGCCGATCTCACCACTACCACCTGCATACCACCTATCAGCCATATCTGTGTCCATGCCCGACCTTCCTGCCTCGCTGTCCTCCCCATCTGCGGCCTTCAGCACAGCTCGACCCTCCTCGACCACGCCTCGCCGCCAGCTCCGTCCGGAGCTATTCGGTGCTTGGTGATTGATACCAGAGCAGGAGCGCTAATCGATAGCCATGCGCCGTGTCGCAACACAGTCACCGTCCCCTTCAAACAATCAATCAAGAAAATGGGTACCAATTCTATACCTGGCTTCAGGCCAAACGGCAACCCCAGCTCGGGCGAGGGCTCATCCCATATCGACCACGAGGGCACACCTCTCCTTGCCAACGGCGCCGGCGCCGACTCCAACGACCATAGCCGCAAGCACTTCTGGCGGCAAGTCTTCCTCGACCCAAAGAAGACCCCTGGACTCGACCATCCCAATCCCCTTGTCAAATGGCCGGTGCACTGCTTCAACGTCTTCAAGGTCACTCTCCTCAGCAGTACGTTGTCCCGTGTTCGGTGCCCTGTGTGAGGCGGCTTTGCCTGCATGAGCCGGGGTCCCCTCAAGTGTCACTTGCATGCGCTCATCACTCAGTAGATTATGTGAACTTCCTCCTCGTCTTCGTTCCGCTTGGTCTTGTCGCCGGTGCTCTCGAATGGGGCTCCACGGCTGTGTTTACTCTCAACTTCTTTGCCATCATCCCTCTCGCCTCCATTCTCTCCTTCGCTACCGAGGAAATCTCAGTCAGGCTTGGTGAGACGCTTGGTGGTCTGCTCAATGCCACCTTTGGAAATGCCGTTGAGCTCATAGTAAGTGGCGCCATCCGGCCGCTATCTCGGTGGCGTGACGGGCTGACACATGTTGTTATAGGTGAGCATCATTGCTCTGCAGAACGACCAGATCGAAGTCGTGAAGTCATCTATGCTGGGTTCGATCTTGTCCAACCTGCTTCTCGTGATGGGCATGTGCTTCTTCCTGGGCGGTGTCTTCAACAACATGAGAGATGGCAGTGGTTCTGGGTCAGAACAGCAGTTTGCCTCTGGCACGGCGCAGACCGCCTGCTCCTTGATGGCGCTGTCGGCAGCATCCATGGTCATCCCCGCCACCCTCGCCATGGTCATTGAGAGGGGAAAGAACCCAGAGGCTGCCACCGAGAGCGTCCTCATCCTCTCCCGCGGGACGTCTATCATCTTGCTCCTCCTCTATGTGCTCTATCTCTACTTCCAGCTCCGGACACATAAGAACCTGTTCAACCCTGAGGCGCCCGAGGCGTCGGATGCACACGAAGACGAGGAAGACGCAGAGGAGGCCTCCATGAGCGCGTGGTCTGCCGCTGCCGTCCTTATCGGCGTGACAGTCGTCATCTCGTTTTGCGCGGATTACCTTGTCGACAGCATTGATGACATCGTCGCTACCGGGAAGATCAGCAAGAATTTCATCGGCTTGATCTTGATCCCAATCGTGGGCAACGCGGCGGAACACGTCACAGCCTGTGTCGTCGCCATCAGGGACAAGATGGACCTTGTAAGTTTTTTCTTCTCTCGGCGGCGTCCCCCCGCGAGGGCTCATACTAATGTTCAATCATCAATAGGCCATGGGAGTCGCGGTTGGATCCAGCATCCAGATCGCTCTACTTGTCACACCCTTCCTCGTGCTTCTGGGCTGGGCGATGGGCAAAGAAATGGACTTACAGTTCGAGACCTTCGAGACCGTCGCCTTCTTCATCTCCGTACTGGTGGTCACGTACGTGGTGCAGGACGGCAAGTCGAACTACCTGGAGGGGGCAATGCTGTTCGGCCTCTATGTCATCATCGCCGTCGCGTTCTATGCTACTCCCAGCGACGCGCTCGATCGTGACGTGGCAACCCCGCTCCTCTCGCTCTTGAGGCTGCGCTAGACAGCTTGAAAAGTGGCCAGAATTTGTGACTCTGATACTCAACGAGATTGGTCGAAATTGCTGCTCTTGTGCAGAGAAGACCAGTATCAGCAGAGCAAATTCGGCTTTTGAGCACTGTCTTTGCACCCCTGGGCTTCTGAATAGGGGGGCCTCGATAGATTGCCATTGCTTGGAAGGGTCGAGTGGAATTCCGAATGGTGGGATGTCAGAGAAAGGAACAGCTATGCACATGAATAGTGGGCAGAGTTATGTTGTATTATACAAAAATGTCGGGGACCTTGGTGAGTCGAGTAGTTTTCTGTACCATCACAGCTTAGGCGCGTTGGGGTCTTGGTATCAATACGAGCCTTGTGTATTTGACTGTTGGACATGCTCAGTATCAATTTCGTGACCGCATACGCAGCGCGACTGGTCAATCCTTTTCGTGATGTTTGCTTCAGACCCAAGTTATGTGCCAGAGGAGGCACATGAATCCGCCCCAGGTCGACATGTGATAAGCCCTCCAGCTTTTTTTAATTCATTCTTCCGTCACCTCGCCTGCTTACATCTCCCCCAGGGTCCTGCCGAGCTCCTGTCCCCTGTCCGCAGCAGCCTTCACGGCCTTGTCCACGATCGCCTCGAAGCCAGACGCCTCAAAGCTCTTGAGCGCAGCCTCGGTCGTGCCCTTGGGGCTCGTGACGTTCTTGCGCAGCTGCGACGGGGTGGTCTCGGCATCGGCCTCGACGAGCATCTTGCCCGCGCCGAGACATGTCTGTTTGGCCAGGCGCGTGGCCTGTTCTTCTGACAGGCCGAGCTTGGTCGCGGCAGTGACAAGGTGCTCTACCATGGCGAAGAAGTAGGCTGGACCGGAACCTATATTCTCATTGTGAGTTGGTGGCAATAGCACAAGGAAGATGATGTGGCCAAGTGTTAGGGATCAGAGCAGCCGCACGTACCGGACAGACCAGTGACAACATCCAGCAGCTCCTCCCTGTCGACCCACTCGGTTGTCTTGCTCACGCTGCCCAACAGCGCAGTGACCTGTTCCTTTTGCTCGGAGCTGACCTCGTCCCCGGCAAAGATGCCTGAGGCGCCCTCGCCCAGCAGCGCAGGCGTGTTGGGCATCACCCTGACCACGGGAGGCGCGCGGCCGTCCGAGGTGGTGCACCACTTGCGCAGGCTCTCGGCCGTGATGCCGGCCGCGATGCTCACGACCAGGGGAAGGCCGCTCCCGCCCTCGACCTTGGCTCTCTTGGCCTGCGGCTCGCCGGTGGCGTCCTTGTGCTCCTCGTCCGCGGAGGAGGAGGAGGAGGCGCCGGACCACACGCCCGCGAGCTCCTGGCACACGTCCTTGGCGACCTGCGGCTTCACGGCCAGGATGAGGATGTTGGCGCCCGCGGCGGCCTCGGCGTTGGACGAGGTGGTGCGCACGCCGAGGGCGGCCATCTTGTTGCGGTTCACGTCCCAGGGCTCAGAGACGTGGATCTGGGACTTGGCGGACGAGAAGGACGTGGCGACCAGCCCTGAGATGATGGCTGCCGCCATGTTGCCGCCTCCTGTGGTGGGATGTTAGCTCATGTATATATCCATACTTGTATATCTAACACAAAGAGGAAGAAGTTGGCGAGGGAAGGCTTTTTTTTTTTCTTCTTGCTCAGCCTGTCTGGCTGGTAGGGGACCTATTCGACGTACCAATGAAGCATATGTTCTGGGATGAGAGATCGGGCGCCATATTTCTGATTTGTCTGTGCAGGTATGCCAGGTATGACGTGGAAACGAGTGTGTATCCTGCTTGTTCTTCCCAACTTCAATTGGAGTCTGTGATTGCGGGTAGGAAAGTCATTTGGTAATGGCGCCGAGGACGGAGCAGAGACGCAGAAGAACTCGAGGTACGATGAAGTTCGATGCTAACCCTAACCCTGCACGTAACCATTCTCTCTTTGGCTACTGTACGGACTACTTGTCCCGTGTCCATCTCAAACCCTCTTCCACCAAGCGTACTGCAGCTGCACATAGACCGCGAAAACCGCCACCAGATACGCACCCAATCCAAACGCTGAGGAGTTATCTCCCGTGCACTTGGAGTACACAAATATAAACAGACCCGTGAGTAGGATGAAGATGAGAGACCACCAAAGAACCAATACATCATTCAGCCTCTCGTTGACGCGCACCCCATAGCCCGTGACGTCGTCCATGAATCCCGGCGGACGCTGGAGAGGCCCGTCCAGTTTCTTGGGCACGGTGTTGTACCAGTAGAATTCAGTGTGGGGGCCGGGATGGCGTGCATGCCACAGATTGATCGCCTTCTTACACTTCATGGGGACTGGCTTGTAGCGGTACTGCCTGTTGTCTGGTGCAGGCCAGCAGCCGGATGTGAAGTAGTCGGGAACGGCATCTTTGCCCTCGGGATGGGGAACAAGTTCAAACTGCACTTGTCAGCATGTTACATCGCTGACCAAGTAGTCAATTGAGGAAAAGAAAAGATCTTGATCACCAAGACTTACCTCAACGAAGTCAGCCGTATCTATGATATACAGCGGAGCCCATAAGCTGATATGAGGCGCCCACCTAGTCCACCACTCTGCTAGGGACGATGCCAATGACCAGTTCTGGACGAAAGATGGCTTCCGAACTGAAACTGGTATGCTATCCCATGGAATCCGCAGCCATTTGACGAGACCAGATGGCAGCATTGGAATGAGCTTGGCTATTGTCCAGTTGCGCTCCTTGTTCGCCTGCTCATACTGCTCGAGAATCCCTCTTATGAGTAGCTCGTCGTTCCAGCAATTGTAGATATCGAGATGGCGAAGTTCCGCCAAGGTCTTGTATGCTCTTCCGTTGATACAGACCAGCAGGTAAAGTGGATCACCAGATGAGAAGGAGGAGGTCAAGGTTGTCAGCCCGGTATCGAAGGTAGTGCTTGGGATATTCCTTGAAGAAGATAGGCTCGAAGTCGGTATATATGTGGAGGGACTGGGACTCAGATAAGCCGCTGGCGGTGTCGACAAAGGCTCACCGCCACAGGATACATTGTGTTGCGACGGGTGAGCTTGTGTCCTGATCGCTGCAGCACTGCTGGTGAT
The DNA here is from genome assembly GCA_027559495.1 of Aurifilum marmelostoma. Classification (NCBI taxonomy): domain Eukaryota; kingdom Fungi; phylum Ascomycota; class Sordariomycetes; order Diaporthales; family Cryphonectriaceae; genus Aurifilum; species Aurifilum marmelostoma. The sequence continues at coordinate 168,969 of JAMXSV010000010.1, read as the reverse complement.
CATTTGCCATTCATATTCTGCACCTCCAGGCTCCAGTTCCTCGACATCAATATAAGTATTCTGACCACATCCCTAGACATCACGAGAATATTGTGTGAGTATCCCGCTGTCCACATCCCATGCTTAGATTTGTGGTGATCACTTACGCACAGGTACCAGATCCTCTGACAGCCTTTTTGGGGCGGCCATATCTTGTTAGTCAACCATTTCGCAAGCCAACTTGCGAACGAATCTGTTCCCCAACACATATGAAGGCCGTCACCCTGGGGGCTACTAGGAACTGGTTCCTGAGGCACATTATCTGTGTCTGTAACTTGTGGATCATCGTCCAGGTTTTCTTCGACCGAATGTTCTGCAAGAAGAAACCCTTCTCCTTGCAATCGAGTGTCTCCCAACCGTTGTTTCTCGTCCGGATCAAGGTTTTCTCCAGAGTTCCTGGGATTTGACACGCCCATATTCGCGTTGCTTGCCTCGGGATGGTGACGTACAGCTTGCTCGCTGGCCGATGCGCGGTTCCCTGCATTGTTGGGGTGAATGAAATCGCGAAGGTGTTGCTTGTATAGGGCGAATGCTCGACTTTTTACAAAGTAATCTCCTGTGGCCTGAAGACTTTCAAGCCTCAGACATGAGACATTCTCATCATACTCAGCGTCAGAATTGTCAGAACCGCCAGAATCGTCCGATTCGGTGCTGATCTGGTCATCTTGAATGTTTCCCTCCGTATCTATAATTGTGTATGCGGTCAGTACTTAACTCCAGACACTGATGAAGAGCGAAATGGCTCGACTTGCCTGCGGCGTCAAGGTTCCTTAGAAATTCATTTAGCATTGAGAAATCCTTTGTACGCTCTTCAGCCGAAGATTCGATCTCGCTGTCGGGAATGATTGTCCTGAAAATGTCCAATGAAATAGCAGCTCGTCTTCTTCTAGACCTCAGAAAGGCTACAGCCTCTTTCTGTGAAGCGGTTTGTTCCTCGCGAGAGATCTCTAGGTAGAACTCCTTGAGCAAGCGACGGTTATTGTTGACGAAGCGAACCTTGGTAAGCTTCTGGCTGGCATCCGTATATAGTTCGAGGAGCTCCGGATCTGCCTGGGTGAACTTTGCCACAAGATAGTTGATTCCAGCCTGTCCGAGGGCTGCTCCTCCCCCGCTTGAGTCCGTCGAGCCGATCGAGTCCGCGACGCTTGCGACTGACTGAACATCGTCGTGAAGGGGCCTCGGGCTAGCGAGTCGATTGTCAAGTGCATCAGCCGAGGAAGCGTCCAGCCACGTGCTGGGCTCTGTCGACTGCCCAAGAGGTGTTTCTGAGAGTGTCCGAGAAGTAGGAATACTGGGGCCGGTGCTTCCCTCAGAGAAGTCTGCATCGATACTGTCATCTGGCCCTGGGTGGGGGCTCTTGGGTGACAGAGGGTTGTTCAGTTGCTTGCGGTGGTCGTCTAAAGCGTAAACATTGTAACCCTCGTAAAATGAAGGTCTAGGATCTCTTGGCCAAAATTTCTTCCCGCGTGATGTTTGCGACTCGTCTGAGAAGCCTTCTGTATTCTGAAGCTCGCTGCGCTCAAATCTCGCCTTCAGTCTCTCGCTTTGTGCTGATTCTTCTCTCTCGGCTTTTCTGTTATTCCTGGTCCTTCCCTCGCGCTCGCGCTCGACAGCAAGCCGTTCTGTCGTTGTCATTGGGCGTTCCTCGGCCCTATTCTGTGGTTGTTGCTTCGAGAGCCGTCGAGCAGCCTCGTCCACGACCTGCTTCCCAAGCTCCGCCTCTTGCTCCTCTTCGTCCTCGAACGCTCTCTCTAGTTTCGCTGAGTATCCGCGGAATGCTTTAATTCTCTTACCCTGTAGCTCGGATTCAGCCTTCTTTCGATTCCTGTCTGCAGTATTGCTCTGAAAATATCTAGTATGGTGGGCAGAGCACTGATCGTGCCCGTCCAGGCGAAGACGTTTGCATCCAATCTCACGGCATTTGTGATCCCAGCAGTAGGAATTCCTATGCAGTGCTTCATTCCTGCATGCTATATAAAGACAGCAGTGCTGAATGCAGTAACTTTCGTTGGCCTGCCTGAGGGCCTTGCAGGACTGGACTGTACAATTGTGGTCTTCGCAGAAGTAATACCCGCCAGCCGCCCTGGCGGCAGCAGTGCATCCAGACACTGCACAGAATCGAGCAGTGCGGTCTTCGCTGGGTTCTGAAGTATGCTTCTGTATGACTTGTGCTGTTGCTGGAGGACTGAAAGTCCCAGAATCGCTCTTGTGATCACTTCCTGGGACTGCGCTCTGGACCTCGCTGGGGCCGGCTGTATCTTCCCAATCAGACGATGAGTCGGAATCTCCGGGGCCCGAGTCAGAGGTATCCGACTCGCAATATTCCTCCAACTGCCTACTGGATGCTGGGGTCATCATAGAATCGACCCCTGTGCGTGATGGCGGCTGGATTGGACGCTGAGCAACACGCTTGAGCGGGTAGCCTTCGACCGCCGGTGGAATGTACCCCCTCGAGGTGGCCATATATGGTGCCCATTTCTTAATGGGGATCTTCAGGTCCACGTCTACTTCGTCCGATTCCAAAGCATTTTTGTTGGGCATCTCTTCGCCCGGACTTCCTGTGTCGTTGGAGTCTCGGCCATGGCCAGAGCCCCGTGAGGCTGGTGGTTCTTTGTCCTCCGGCACATGAATTGAGCGTACACCAGTAGAGGTGCCATCATTCGCACCCACAAGCATCTGCCGTATTTTTTGACGGTCTATGTCGTCGGCTCTTCGCAGTCTCTCCAGCAGAGAGGTACCAAAGACCTCCCGGTTCGCCTCATCGACCGCAATCGGCACAGTCAATGGTGACCTGGGCTCCGAAGCCTGCTTAGCAGATTTCATGTTTATCGAGCTCTTGTTGGCGTTCTTCTAAGCCGTGCAGACAGGTCCCGGCGAACGATGGTGCACGTAGTGAGTGAAGTTGCAAGGATTGCGTGATAGCTGGTCAGCAGAGGAGGCCTGTGTCAAACAGACGTCAAGATGGTCGTGTCATCAATAATGAACATGTGTGTATGCGTACTCGAATAGTTTAGAAACTCTCAGGAGATGGGCATCGCAGTGCTTTAAAAGTGCAAGAACTGTGGAGGAAAGTAAGGTCGCAATGCGGAGACACACGTGTGTGGCGCCCATACTCTCGAACAAAGAGACCTGCAGGAAACTTCGTCATATCTGCACTTTCCGGGGCGGAGTCCTGATATGTTGCACCCCTCAGCGTGGCTGTGTGGCTGCTTAGCTGCATGTAAGATGATAGTCGTGTTGTATGCCTAAGAAGTCTGGCTGCGTTCGGTCAGCACGCCTCGGAGCCTTCCAAGGTTGCCATCTTGCCCTGTCCAGTGTGAAAACTCATGTGCCATTAGAATTCACTGTAAATTTCGGAAGCCCTTCGGCGCCGTTCGGAAAGCGCATTGTTCTGTAGTCTGGATGAGCTTGGAAATCAGTCACTGTAATGTGTCTAAGGAGGTTGTAGTTGCCAACCCGGGTTGAGCTGGATTGTAGACCATCTCTGGCGGCAACGGCAAGGCTCTCGGTACTTGTCAGTGGTATTCATGCTGCTTGCTTGCTGCAATCATCTGAGAGGCATTTCCCAGACCTGAATATCCAGATGTTCAGCAGCTTGACAGCTGGTTTGAACACCCTAATTTCAAAGTACAAGCGGTTCAGCAGTGCAGGCTTTCCGGAAAACCTGCTTCAAGTTCAGGAAATCTAGTATTCGGCGTGCCTCATTCGTTTCGTTCGTTATCACTATCCCTTGCCTTGAGTGACCAGAATGTGGGCGACATCATTGATTTCAACGTCGCCAATGTACTGAATCTGACCATTCCTCGACCCATTAACCCTTTACTCCTTCCATGTAAGACCCCAACGCCAGACTGTAAATGCAAACGGGAAGCAGACCACACAAGACTCTCAACGCCTCGTCTTCTTACTCGCCTTTGGCGCCGGGTCTTCGCTGGCTTTCTTCTTCCTGCCGAGCCTGGCAGCAGCGGCTTGGAAGGCCTCCTCATCCGGCTCCTCCTCCTCAATCTGCTTCTTCCTGCCCTTCTTTGCCGAACTTGCCGTGGCACCGTATTTCTCCGCCAGGGAATCCAAGAAGGCATCGCCACGCTCCTTCTGCCTGCCCCTAATGAGCGCCGCGAGGGCATCCTCAGAATCCCCCTTTCCCTTCGTCTTGCCTTTGCCCTTGCTCTTGGAGCCGGCGCTCTTCTTGTTCCCGAACAGTTGGTCATGCACACCCAGCTCCTTCGCATACTCCTCTGCCTCGAGTCCCTCGTCTCTGGCCGCACGCTTCCGTGCCTCCTTCGACGCCGCGCTCTCCTTGGTGTAAGCCTTGAACGCCTTGACGTCGCCCGTCTCGATCGCCCGGTCAATGATATCACGGAACCGCTCGTCATCCTCCAGCACGTTGCTGAGCATGACGGACTCGTACAGCATGTCCATGTTCCCCTTGAACTGCTCGTACGCGACGAGCACGTCGTCCTTCTCCTCGTCGCTGCCCTTGTATTTTTGGGCAAACTTGTTGATGGCGTCAGCATTGATGGAGTCTGCGTATGCCTCGCGGTAGTACTCGGTCCAGTTGAAGCCGTCGGCGTCGAGGATGGCCTCTGATGTGGACCCGGTCGTATCATAGCGTTTGCGCCGCAGAGGGTCTGACAGGACCGCGTTGGCGAGGGCGATGCGCTGGAAAGTGGTGTGCGCCTCTGCCTTTTGAGATTCGGGGACCTTATCTGTGTTGTCCGAATATTTAGGTTCTCTAGTTCATATCAAGTACACAAGATCACTAGGTGAGGACCTACCTGGGTGGTGCTTCAGTGCAGCTTTGCGATAGGCCGACTTGATCTGGTCCGGTGACGCATCGCGCTCAAGTCCAAGGACCTCATAGGGGTCGATGACCGGTGGCTCCGGATCCATGTTCTCTTCAGTATCAGACATGACGTGTTGTATGGCCCTTGGATTTATTCTGGGGAGAAGAGGAAAAAAGTAGTCGAAAGGTAGTGTTGGAGGCGAAGGCTGTGGTAAAGTCAAAGTTGAAGACGCGACTTTAATCAGACCTGACGCGTCAAGCTTTAGGCATAGCCCGAGGCGGGGTCACCCACTAAACAGGCAGTCTGCAACCCCCTAAAACTGGCTAATGACCCCTCAACGTGTTGATCCTAGCGGCAGCTTCCACTGCGGCTGCAGGGGCACAAGCGTAGTAACTTTTTACCAACATCGCTTCATCCTGATTTCAGCCACTCCTTGCCTTGACTGATTCTTACTGGATATTCAACACTTCAACTTCCCACAGTAATTTCCACATGCTACTATGACAGATATCAAACCCAACGATCACCATGCCTATATGCAATACGCCCTCAGCCTAGCCAGCAAATCTCCTCCCAAGCCCACAAACTTCTGCGTCGGTGCAGTGTTGGTAGACCAGTCCACCAACGCAATACTGGCAGATGGTTACACCCTCGAGCTCGAGGGCAACACACACGCAGAGCAGTGCTGCCTCATAAAACTCTCGCAGCAGCATGGCGTCCCCGAGGAACAGCTGAAAGACGTCCTTCCGAGGCACCTGGCCCTTTACACAACCGTGGAACCCTGCTCCAAACGACTGAGCGGTAACCTCCCCTGCGCCGAGAGGATCCTGCGGCTTGCTGGTGTTATTGACGTGGTCTACGTGGGCGTCAAGGAGCCCAAGGAGTTTGTGCAGGGGAATACGGGACGCGAAGCCCTCGAGCGAGCAGGCGTGAGGTTTCAGCATGTTGCCGGGATGGAAGAGACGATCCTGAAAGTTGCGAAAGCTGGGCATGTGTCGTAGGCGGGTGGCTATACGTACAATGAGCAGCTGTTGCTTCAGTGCACCTGGAGATGGACAGTTATATAGTGCTGCGGCGTCAACAAGTTGTTGGAGATAGGTTTTAGTCTGCTGCGTGTAGCTAATGTTGCCCCAACGGTCACTGAAGCTGCAGAGCCCGGGGGTATGGGGTATCCCGTGCCACCTGAAAGAGTCTCTACAGCGTCGTCGTTGGTAGATGAGACATCAGAAGTCACTGAATGAAGGTGGAAAGCTTGGAAGTTGAGGATCGCGAGCCAAATCCCGGCTGCAGATTCGAGGTTGTCATGCTGATTCTGCCTTGGGAGCAGCAGAATCTCGATGATGGCTCTGCGATCGACTCAATTACCCTGTACCTGGAGAGCGCCCACAGACTTGATTCCAACTCTCACTTCCTACATCCTCCTTAGGGGATGGACATAGTAAACCGACCCAGAGACAGGTTCCCTTGGAGACATGATGCGAGGAAGTTTATGGTTAGATTTAGGGGTTCCGACAGCGCCTGAGAACTTCATATTCTGTCCAGAGCCGAGAATGTTCCGAGTATCGACGGCACATACTCGACAGAGATATCCCAATGAAGAAGCCTAATGTCCAAAGTGACAAATCTGCCCTGTCAATATACAATTTTAGTGACTGCACTTAAAACTGGTCAGAACGTGATGGCATCGGCCTTTACTGGCAGGCTTTGACCTTCGCTGAAGCATGCTTGGCGAGAAGGCCAGGTCCCAGAGGCGCGCCTATTCTTGCTTTCCAGAGCTGGTTCACCCTCGAGACATTTCATCCACACCACGCATGTGGCTGAAGCTGAGGACAACAAGACGCGCATCACTTTCGCGCTCTATGCCACATCAGCCAGGTCACGGCCCCGCAAACAGGCAGTCCAGCACGGCTACGATACCACAGCACACGAGCGCCAGGTCCACCGCGGCCTCCTTGTCCTCGCGCACACGCTTAAAGATACCAAAGAATTGCATCAGTGCAGACAGAGATACGCCCAGCACCTGCATGCCGGGACCCGCCACCATCATCGCACACAGGACGAGGTCGATGTAGGGTATGAACCACGTGGATGCATTATCGGGCGCGCGGTCGATCTGGTAGGCGTAAAAGGAGGGGGTGTAGCGGCCGTGGGTTAGGCGGGTGAAGGCGCCGAGAAGGTGGGCGCCGAAGGTGATGGTGAGACCGAGGGTACCTATGGGAGACATCGCACCTTGCTCGCTCCTGGGATGATGTTTTGTAAACCCCTTTTGCCCTCTGTCTCTCCTCTATAATTTGCTCTCCCCTCTCCTTCTTTCCCTAGGCTCGATTCGGGGACGAAGCCGGTGAATTTCGGGAGCACCTGGATGATTCTCAAGAACTCGATGTCTTTTTTCAATAAGCTGTAACGTGGAGGCTAATGATAGTGAGCCGCAGTGAGCGGTTGTGCGAGCAGAGAGGCACAGTCCGAGGAGATTTCACATTCGAAACGCAAGCTAGGAATAAGGTCGAGAATGATGAGCTGAGGTAAGTCGAGAAGTCCCTTGCAGCGCGGCTCAGCGAGCTGAGGTGAGATGGGCCGCCAACCCGCTAAATAAGTACTGTATCTACTGTCGTAGACTTACACGTACTGTACAGACGTACACCAGTCAGGGTTGCTTCGGGTTAGGGTTGAACGATGCTTCAACCTGCACGTGAATACAGAGACATTTGATGTTGAATGTCGCCTTTGGATATTTTAACGAAGCTCAACCTCCAGAATGGTGCGATTCATGTGAGGACACTGGAAAATCCCTGGACGAGAAAGGTCATGGCAGCACGATTACCAGCATCAAACACGCCAAGATATGGGTCTACTAAGCGAACTCATGGGGCTGCCTACACTGCTGACAACCCCTTGACAGGTCACGAGTTCTAAGCAGTACTGTATTGTTCAAGCAAGACATCGTCCCTCTCCCATGCGGGCCTGATTAGATCTCGGTCTAGAGAAGAGAGACCTATCCACATGGTTTTCACGGCCGCAGCATGTTTGACCGTGCGTCACAGGCAGACGACAGGCCGCGGCCAGAAAATTCGACCTGCAGGAAACAGCAAAACATGATTACTGTAGTACATGCCTGCAGGCAATTAGGGCTGAAGACAGGCTGACTGAAGATGGCCTGCATTTCCTTTTGAACCTGCTCTTCGCCTGACAAGGTAAATTGAATGGGCCTGCATGAGCTGCGACCTTTTCGACTCTTTCATCCGATCATTTTTCTACTGACCTTGTTTTGAGAGGATTTCGCCACGAATTCGGCTCGGTCATAGTACATGCTTCTCGAGAATTGATGCCGTCTGGGATGCGCCGCTCGATACGATAAGACTATGTTTGGAAATGGACGCCACGTCATTGAGCTTCGAGCTCTTCGCAATATGCGTCAAAGGTGAGTTGCTGATGCTCCGCCGAGAGTTATCTTCTTACCTGGCAGATACAGTATCGTGCAATGGCGCTGAAATTCTGCGCGTTTGATCACTGACGAGGGGCTCAAATAGTCTACCAGCTGCTGTTAGAGGCCTCCGACATGCCGCAGAACAGTCGATACCTCCAGGTCCGACTTCGAATAGAACGAGACAAGCTTGTGGACTGGGCAGTCCTGGCTAATCTCTCCGAGGATGAGAGAACAATGAGCTCTGGATTGCGACTCAACAAACAAAAGGTCAACGGTTCGCTCCAGGACGTCAGGCTCGTTCTGCTGGAGCTTGTAAGGCTGAGCGGGTCCTACGAGGTCGAACTGGACCGGTCGAGTATCGACAGCGACTATGGGAGCGCGGATGAGGGATCTGAGGCCGCCTCTATCCGGTCCAATCTCTCGCTGCAACGCAAAGCAATGTCGTTCGTCAAGAAGACACGAGCCTTTCCCCGGCGGCTGAGATGGGCTTCTTTCGACAGGACCGAGTTCGAGCTGCTGCTGGCGAAACTGACCGCTCTGAACGAGAACATGGTCTACTTTTTCGACAGGCGTCAGCAGGACAATCATCTGCAGATGCAGCAGGATTCCTTCACATCGATCCTGCAGACAACCGACAAGTTCGAGCAACTCATCGACCTGATGGCTTCGTTGAATGCAACGACAAAATACAAGATCATGCCGCCTCATGAAAAACGCCTGTTGCGACTCGCCCGTTTCAAAGCATTCAATATTGCAATGGAGGGGGGCGGACGATGCGTTTGATGAGGCCCTTATTAAATCTCACCTGGGAGACACGCACAAATCGCTGCGCTCAATACGTCTGGACAGCAAAAAGATGTTGATCATGGGTGAAGATAATCTTGAAGGCTTGCCTTCTGGAGCATGGGGTATCTATGAGGATATTCCTGTATGGGTGGAATGGAGATACTGTACGTCTTGCCCTTTGGGCCAGATGCCGCATTCGTAAAGGTCAGGGATGATGAGCTGACGCACCGTGGCAGACCAGCCGGTCAACTATCAAGGAAAGCCGCCTTCTTACCTAGAGAATCGTATCGCCAAACTTGCTACAGTCCTCAGAGACGACCAGAAACCCGAGGGATTCCGGGTTCCGGGCTGTGTAGGATACATGTACGAACCAGACAATCGTCGATTCGGCTTCGCCTTTCGGGGAGAGGGTGCGTACCTGCCACCCCGGTTATCTGAGATGATCAGTTCGCGGCAACCAAAACCGTCCTTGACCTCCAGACTCCAGATGGCTCGAGCGGTAGCCACATCGATCTGGTATCTTCACGCGACAAGCTGGACCCACAAGGGACTGCGGAGCGAGAACATTGTGTTCCCCTTCAGCATCTCGGCAGGGCCATATCTTGTTGGGTTTGATTACGCGCATCCTGCGAACTCGGACGAGGAGGCGTCAGACAGACCCGCCGCACACCACGACCTGTACCGCCATCCCGCCACGCAGTTCAGGGTACCGCGCGACGGACCGCAAGGCTTCACCAAGATCCACGACATATACAGCCTCGGGGTAGTGCTGTACGAGATAGGCATGTGGAAACCTGTCGACGTCATTCTAGGCATCAATGCTGCGCAGGGCATTCGAGTTGAAGATGCGAGAGATGCGCAGACACGGCTCCTCAGCCAAGAAGGGCTGATGAACCTGGCGGCGGACGTTGGAGATGTCTACATGGCAGCGGTGACAAGCTGTCTGTCTGGTGATTTCGGATTCGACGGATTCGACGGGGTCGATGACCGGCAGACGAACTATGATGCCCGACTCCAGCTGGAATTTGGGGAGAGAGTGATTCGGAAGCTGGACAGTATCAAGATATGAACAACCGGAACAGAGAAGAGGGAATTGAAATTTCCCTCGTGGCGTTGGTGGAAGGAATTGGACAGCATCCTGTGTGGGAGGGGATGTTTTTTTAAGATACCTTTGCATTGTCAGCGTTCGGCGTTGAGGGCTCAAGTTTTGGATTTTCGAGGACAACAATCGTGCCTCCTGTACTCTATCACCCAAAAAACTGTACCAACACGTACCAGATGACTCAATTGACCAATATGATCTCTTCATATGATCTCAGCTTATGGAGAAGCAGTCGAGTACGGTCCGTACATGGAGGGCGTTGATGCCAGCCGGCGCCGCCCGGAACCAGCTGGTCTGTATAGTATAAGCAGCGGGGAACCTGCCGACTGCCGTTGAACGGATAAGATGAGTGAAATTTGGATGGAACGGAAGGAGGACTGTGTTCTAGAAGAACCAGGGGAAAATCTTCATCATGTCTCATGATCACTGAATTCGATCAAAGTACGACCCGAGTTGACAGAAGGCGCGAGGGTAAATCGTTAGTACATTTCTCCGCGGCGGATTTTCCACCAATCAGCATGTGACATGGCTGGACATGGAACCCCCACCTTTACCCCTCCGTGCCCCTCCTCCGCAGCTGCTACTCCCCAGTCCGGCACCCTTGGCGACGATGCCCTCCTTGGATGGCAAGTCAAGTCCCAGTTAGCAGCAGAATGGCGGCAAAAATGTCAGCCTATCTTGTTAGGTGAAACGGGTGATAGAAGGCCGGTAGCGTGACAATTTTCCCTTCGTATAAAATCACCGTATTCTCGTCTCAGAAAAGATATTAATTGCCTCTCTTCTCGACCCTGTGAATACCATCATCGCCCTTTCCTCTCCTTGCCTCCATCCCCTCCTCCGCCCTCGCTGTTCGAGCCCCCCAATTCCCCTCTGCCTCTCCTAAACCCCTCGTCTTCAGCACAAAGCCTGAGCACCTTGGCTGCCTGACGACAATATGGCGTCCACAGACATCACCATCACGGGCTGGACCACCAGAGATGTCCGCTTCCCGACCTCTCTTGACAAGACCGGCAGTGATGCCATGAACGCTGCCGGCGACTACTCTTCAGCCTACTGCATCCTGTCGACCTCTGACCCGAAGTTCACGGGCCATGGCATGACCTTCACCATCGGCCGTGGCAACGACATCGTCTGTGCTGCCATCAACCACGTCGCAGACCGCATCAAGGGCAGGAAGCTGTCTGATCTGGTCGGCACCAACTGGGGCAAGACGTGGCGGCATCTCGTCAACGACAGCCAGCTGCGCTGGATCGGCCCGGAGAAGGGTGTCATCCACCTCGCCCTGGGCGCCGTGGTCAACGCCGTGTGGGATCTCTGGGCCAAGGTCCTGGGCAAGCCTGTCTGGCGGATCGTGGCCGAGATGTCGCCCGAGGAGTTTGTGGCGTGTATCGACTTCAGGTACATCACCGACGCGATCACGCCCGAGGAGGCGATCGCAATGCTGAAGGAGAACGAGGGCGGCAAGGCCGCGCGGATCAAGGACGCGGAGAACTCGAGAGCTGTGCCCGCTTACACCACCTCGGCCGGGTGGCTGGGCTACGGCGAGGACAAGATGAAGGCTCTGCTGCGCGAGACTCTGGCCAACGGCTACAGGCACTTCAAGCTCAAGGTGGGCGGCAGCGTGGAGCAGGACCGCCACCGGCTGTCCATCGCCCGCGAGATCATCGGGTACGACAAGGGTAACGTCCTGATGGTGGACGCCAACCAGGTCTGGTCTGTCCCGGAGGCCATCTCCTACATGGAGCAGCTGAAGGAGTTCAAGCCGTGGTTCATCGAGGAGCCGACATCGCCCGACGACATCCTGGGCCACAAGGCCGTGCGTGATGCTCTCAAGCCGTACGGCATCGGCGTCGCCACCGGCGAGATGTGCCAGAACCGCGTCGTCTTCAAGCAGCTCCTGATGAGCGGCGCTATCGACGTCTGCCAGATCGATGCGTGCCGTATGGGTGGCGTCAACGAGGTGCTCGCCGTCCTCCTCATCGCCAAGAAGTACGGCGTGCCCATCGTGCCGCACTCGGGAGGTGTGGGCCTGCCCGAGTACACGCAGCACCTGAGCACCATCGACTATGTCGTGGTCAGCGGCAAGCTGTCGGTGCTCGAGTACGTCGACCACCTGCACGAGCACTTCCTGCACCCGAGCGTCATCAAGGATGGCTACTACCAGACGCCGGTCGAGCCAGGCTACAGCGTCGAGATGAAGCCTGACAGCATGGACAAGTTCACCTTTCCTGGAGAGGATGGTGTGAGCTGGTGGAAGAGCGAGGAGGCGAAGCCCATCCTCGAAGGCGAGAAGATCTAGGGGCTCCCTTCCCGTCTGGTAGTTGCAGCAGGGCTTGCTGCAATGGGATCAAGGCCGCGCCGAGAACGGGGAGATGTGTGGGGGTTGTTGACTCGGAACTCAAAACCGAGAAAGGGTGTTGGGAGGAATGTTCGTCCGCGGAGGGTTGACGGCATCCTGCCAGTGACCGTCTCTCGTGCCCTGCCGAGGGTGGTCAGACAGGGATGCCTGTTGATCTGGAGAAGCTCTGGTGACACGTCTCTGGTGCGTACATCGATGATGGCACCCCATAGTAGGGGAGCCTTTCCACGAGATGCCCAGCAGACTGTCTGTATATCTATCAAAAACAAAGGAGGTTCGGTGGCAAGTTCGCCGTTCCGCGAGGCAACGATGGCATCTCGTATAGTCCAGGGACTATTCCTGATAGATAACTAAAGCGAGAGAAGGAGGCACAAATAGAGTCGGGTCTTTATGATGTTCATGTCTAAGTCAAACAGATCGTGATCCTCTCCAGCTGTCCTTGAAATGAGCAAGCCCTTTACTGCCGTTGGGCTCCACAACTCTGCCATGACAAACCCACCTACAATCGTTTAATTCCGGCAAAAGGCAGCGAGCGAGCTTCGTCGCTGACGTCCACTGCTTCTCGTCGTCAACATGATTTGGCCCCCAGTTGCCTTTCGGCCGTCTTGAACCTTGACACACCCGATGTCTGCCGTGTACGACCTGGTGACAAGGGCAGTGAAATTTATCCAGATGCTCAGGACTGTGATGATAGGCAACGAGAAACACTGCTAAACCTCAACGAACATGTTCTTGTCTTGCACCAGATGGGACTCGGAAATGAGCACCGCGAAGCTGTCTGCACATCAGTTGCTGGTCCTCGTCTTTGCCAGGCTTGACAGTAAGTAGGACGGCGAGGCAAGATTCAGAGAGTGGGAGGGGGGGGGGAAAGAATGAAGCGGTAGCTCAAGTAACGCCGAGAGCATCTCGACCGTACTGGCAAGGGAGTATCACCTGAGAATGTCCGATCAAGGTGTCACCAATGGTCCTCGATGTAGTATCAGAGAAGCCTTGGCCATCTTTCCTGGGTGACTGTATGCTGTGCAAGGAGTGGGAATAGGGTTTGGCACAGCCTTGAAGTCTCACAACACACCCTCCGATAGTGTCACCTACCTAGTGGAATCCTGGCCAACAGGTAGTAATTTAGAAAGTAATCATAAGAACCCGATGTAGTGTTTCACAGTGTGGGTAGCAATCGGGTCCTCATGCGATAATGGTCTGCCTGCTGTGCGCGTCCTTGGTGCGTTCCACAAAGGAGCACCTATCATGTATGGAATGGGCTGCCCTGGGATCATCTTCGCGGGGAAGCGAAAGCACTGATGGATCCTTAGGATGGATAATTTTCATTACATGCCCAGGATGTGGTCTGTATCTGTCTGCATGATTGGTCCACATTACGAGCCTCAATGTCGAACCAGGGGGAGACAACGACTACCTGTGTAGAATTTAAAAGTACAGTAGATTCAAGACTTGCCTGAACCGATCGCCTCCCCTCGAGATTCGAGCTGTTGTCGAGTCTTTGGGACACCACCAGCCAATGGACTGGCCAATGGATCAAGCAAAACCCTGTCTGAAGAGGCTCTCTGCGTCGGCAAGATCACGGCTGGAGGTTGACACCCGAGACACCTGACGCTCGAATGTGGGGAGGAGGAGGTCGGTGGTACTACTCAGGTACTGTACCACAGGGGACGGGATGGGCTGGGACAGATTACTGCATAGGACCTGGTGTCGAACTTTCAGTGCGCCATAGTATGTACGGTGAGTGTTTTAGCGGGTCGAGTCCACCTATGACAGGGCCCACTGCTCCAAACCTTGGGGGGGGGGCGCATGGACCCCCACAGCGTTCCCTTTCCAGCGGGGTTCCAGGCACGCCAGGCTATTCTTGCAAGCACGTACAGGCTTGAGGGTGTACAGCTCGACGCCACACACTCCCGCTTCCAACAACCCCCCCCCCCAAATCTGTTTCCTCCGTCCAGTGGACACACAGGTCTCTCCCAAGCTTTTTGAGAGCCTGCCGTCCAGGCAAAAAGCCAGCCGCCAGCCGCCCCTCCGAAATAGTCGGCCAGCTAGCCAAGCCAGCCAGCCAGCCCGCCCTGCTCACTCAGCCTGCATGGGTGGTGGACGGAGACTGGCCCAGGGTCTAGCATTCCCAATTTCTCTCCCAGCCGAGTGAGTCTCTTCCGCTCCGCAAGGGAGAAGATTGAAGACTTGGCACCTGGACGAGAACAACGACGACAATGAGAGCGTTACCCAGCCACACCTCTCTGGCTCAGACTCAGACTCAGGGACAATGGAGCACCTCGAGACCCAGGTCAGCGACCTGAGATCCTTCCTGCCAGGGACTCTTGCCGCGGCGAGGTCAGGCTCGGGCCCACGCTCGGGCCCAGGCTCCGTCTCAGGAGCCTCAAGCGCAGGAGGTTCAGGTCCGGGTGCAGGTGTAGGCACCGGCTCAAGTTCAGGTCCAGGCGCCGGCCCAATGACAACACCAACCGCAGGCACAGGAGCGGGAGCAGGAGGAGGTGGAGGAGAAGTTCACGGTCACGGCCACGCACACACGCGCGCGGGCACATCCAACAGCTATTCGACTCCACGTCACCCCAGCAGCCAGCAGTCGCCCGGTTCCGCCCTCGGAGGTAATTCCGCACTCCCATCACCAACAACTGCTCACTTTGCTACCACCAATATCTATTCTCACCCTGCTCAATCGTCTGGCGGCGGCGGTCCTGCGGGGGGCCAATGCCTCTGCCGCTGCGGGTATCAAGCGCAAGCCTGATGCATCTCCCGACGAAAGCTCACAGAAGCAGCAGAGAAGCAGGAGGAATAGGGTAAGGGCCCCCCCCCCGTTCTCTCACACGCTCCCACTTCCCCCCTCTATTGCTATCCTCCTCGACCTCTTGGGTCGAAGGAGGCACCGAGAGATAGTACGTAGCTTGAGGCTGACATCATCATCTCGACAATGTTTATAGTATATCTCAATAGCTTGGTATGTAGCCACCAAGACCCTTCCCTGCCTCCGCCATCCTGCCCCGCCAACACGGGTCTCACCAGGACCGGTTCGCCCCAGCGCTCTCAGTGGAGGGCTGAAGACCGCCCGGACTGTCGTGCTATGGCTTGCTCCTCGTTTGGCCGGCGGGCAAACACTGACTAGAGTGGCTGAATGACTGACCTTCTCTTCCCCTCCTACCTACAGTAACGAGTGCAAGCGGCGGAAGATTAAATGCAATGGCGAGACGCCCTGCCAGAGATGTGGCAACCTCAACCTGCAGTGCCTCTACGCCCCAAACTGCTGCTCCAACAGCTTCAAGGAGTCAGACGAGTTCAAGCACATGAACGACACCTTGACCCTCCTCCAGGAACAGATGGATGCCCTCCAGCGGAGGGTGAACGACCTGCAGCAGGAGACGCAGCGCTTGGCCCCCCTTCACGACCGGGTCCTTCCGCTGCCCACCGCCGCTGCCAATGTCGGCCCTTCTCCCGCCACCTCCACCTCTTCTATGCACAAGGCAGACCTGCCGTCGTTTCGGCCGCCGCTGCTCTTCCGTGGTCCGACCAGCGCGTCGTCCCACGTCAACGTCGCCAAGGCTACGCTGCAAAACATGGGATACAGTGGCGCCGAAGGCAGCGAGGACAACGCCATTGTCCTGGACGACAGCCCCGCTCAGTCCCCGCTACCACCTACGTCCTCTGGCGGACTGGATGTCGCGAGGAGGCCCTTGGACCCTCTCTGGGAATATGACAAGGCCGAGATGATACGGCTGTGCAGGCTCCACGAAGACGAAGTCGGCATCATGTACCCAGTCGTCAACATCAACGACGTCATCGCCCACGCTCAGGCCGTTGCAGACTGGATGGAGTCGTCCAGGAGGCAAGGCGTAGGTCACTTTGAAGGTTTCAGCGATATCAAGACGCTGGAGCTCAAGATCATCATGTGCTGCGCTCTGGTGGTGGAGGAGCATGGCTATAGCGCCAAGGCCACCCGGCTGTGGACCAGCATACAGCCCATCGCAGACAGGCTCCTCATGAGCGATCCTAGTGATGTCACGAAGCTACCGTTTCTCGCCCTTGTCGGGGGCTTCAGATTCCTGGAGAATGAGGAGGTCCTCGCCTGGAGGGTTATGGGTCAAGTTGCTCGTCTGTGCCTGGAGATGGGCCTGCACCGGAGAGATGGCATCGCAAAAATCGCAGGAGAGCAGGAGCGCAAAAACGCCATCAACACGTTTTGGTCCGCGTATGTGCTTGATCGTCGGTGGAGCTTCGGCACCGGATTTCCCTTTGTCGTTCATGACGACAAGATCGACCCGCATCTGCCATGGCCTGTAAGCCCTTTATCTTCTTCCCACTTCGACTTTGTTGCCATATGAAAGCGCTGACTTTGCCACGCAGGAGGACTACCCCTACCTAACGTCTCTGATCACCTTTGCGAAACTCAGCTCCAAGATCTGGCGGCTGGTGGATTATTTTGATGACGTCCTCATCCGAGATCTGAAGAGAGAGGACTTCCAGAAAATGGATGAAGAAATTCTGGAGTGGTATGAGACCGTTCCGCAAAAGATCAGGATTCGCGGTCTCGGCAATCTCATACCGGTGCCCGGTACTGAAACATATAATGTCGAGCGCCTTCAGATCTGGACTCGCTTGAGACTAAACCAGGTAAAAATGACCACACACTTCTTCTTTCTTTCTTTCCTTCTTCTCTCTTCGACCACCTCAGATGATACTGTTCATGCGCTCATGTCTGCGACAGATTCGAATCTGGCTCTACACACCGGTATTGCATACCGCTTCCAGCATCACACAGAACAGAGACTTTGCGCAGCGCGTCGTGGACCTCGCCAAGGAGACCATCCAGTACCTCGCTCTATTGAACAGTCACAGCATTGTGTATAATCGTATACAGGTCTTTTACCATCATTTCTTGACCTCATCCATCGCCGTCCTCTTTCTCGCATCAACACATGCGCCGGTCGCCTTCAGCTCCCAATGCCGGCAGGAGTTCCACATGGCTCTGGAACTCATCAAGGACTTGTCGTCGAAGAGCTGGGTCAGCCAGCGGCTGTGGAGAACTGTAAAGAGCCTCAAGGCTTATGCGCCTCGGCTTGGCTTGCAGCAGGACGAGGATCCGAAACGGCGTGAGAACGGGTCACTGATGATGCCTGGTATGGCATACGGTGGCCACAATCAGATCGGCCTGTCAAGCACATCTCATCGAAGCTCTGTCAGCAGTGCCGGCCATCAGTCAACATCGAGCCCAGGGTTGACGCCAAACTACGGCCAACAACATTCTTCAAGCAGAATGGGGAGCCTAACCCCCCACACTGGAAGGAATCCACTGCGATCCACAGGTGGACAGATGCAGAACCCGGGTCATCAAGTAGTCCAATCGGAGGACTCGGAGAACGGCCTGCGCTTGCAGACCGAGATGTCAAGGATATTTGAAGGCTTCGCGAATAGCACTGCCCACAGCGGCGGCCACTTTGCCGGGACTGACGACTACTTGAACAGTCACATGGGCGTCTATTCTGCTAATGGAGGTCCTTTCGGATCAGCTGGCGAGAACGAGGGCGTCTATCAGCACATGAAGGAAATGTTCTGAGGGAAAAGCGAGACAAAGGGGCCCCAAGAATCACATTTACGTATCATCTATCAAGGATCCAAAGGATACTGTGCAACTGTTTGCAACAGGTTGCAGCATAATGAGCCCAGCTTGCACCCTGTCGCGCATATGCTGGTCAACAGCATCGCCGCGAGTAATTTGCTATCATATTTACAAAGTAGCTCGTGTGCTCTGGCTGGTGAGTTTAGTGCATCTCCACGACAACGTCATCTAGTGAGAGGACATCACCTGGCTCCCACCCGTTCTCGACAGCACGGCGGAAAGCATCGCGGAAGTACAGCAGCACATATGGCTCGATCTTCAAGTCATTCATGCCTCCTGTGCCAGATGGAGATCCAGACTCATACCCGTTCACTGCACCACCATGTCTTCCCGTATACTTTCTCTCACTCTTGCCGCGCGCTTTACCTGCAGCAGGCATCTCTGTCCCGTGCCTGACCCTATCTGTCTTCTCTCTTCTCGTCGCGACGTCTCTCCTTGCCCGCGCAAAGGCCTCGTCCACCCTTTTTAGCAACAAAGACTTTTCGCCGTGAGCAGGCCGGCCTGCGTGTCTCGCCCCAGGCACGGTCACAGCCGATGTCTCCCGGCCATGTAACTTTCTGTCGTCTGCGTCAAGCCTTGCCCAGTACGCAAAATCCGTCTCGAGATCCCAGCGCGCATTGACAGGCCGATCCACGACGGCAATAGACGTCACAAGCAGCCTCTGCAGATTCGGAAACTCCCTGTCCAGGACACCGCACAGCGACACGAGCTCCGCGCCGGACGACGCCAGGGGGGGCGAACGCACCTGCTGCAACCGCGAGGAGGGTGACCTTGGTCCGGTCCTCGGGCATAATGAACGGGACCAGGTCGGGCGAAGCGCCGAAGCGCTTGTGCGCGGCAGCACGGGCCGCGGCGTGGGCGGTGAGATACGGGGCGTCGAGGAAAAGGATGTCGCGGTACGGGCGGAAGCCGAGGAAGGACTGGCCGTCGGGGGCGGCAAAGCGGAAGAAGCTGGTCATTGCGCGCCGGTCTTGGTACTCGACGAAGCGTGTCCAGCGGATGTTGATGCGGGGCTGGGAGACGCGCTGGTGGAGGTGGATGTCCTCCCATGAGGAGGAGGAGGAGTAAGGGGCGGACGAGGGGTGCTTGAGGTGATGAATTCGTGCTGGGTAGTCGAGGTAATGTGGGAACTTTGGTGTCTGGGTGATGGCGGCGTAGTCCTCTGTAGGTAGATCGATAGGGAGTCGGGGCAGGGGCTGCGTGGGGAGTCGGTGGTGTTCTGTCCGTTGTCGGGTCTGGTGATATTGGTCAGTTGCGGGTTCTTTGCCCTTTCGACGGCTGGAGATGTGTTCTGTTGGCTTGGTGAAGTTCATAGAGGCTTTAGGTGTCATCTCATGATCGCTGACAGATGAGGACTCGCTGTGGGCTCGAGTCCTGTGGCCTGGGCTAGAAGCACCAGGAGATGCTGGACCTCCCTCCTTCAGCTCTGCGAGCAGGTCGTCAATGGGTACAAAGGCGTCAATGGCCTTGGAGAGGCTGGCACCTTGTTTGGTCGGTGTCTTATCTCGGGGCATCTTGCTTGTACTATCGAGATATTGAGCACTCTTGAAGAAGCTATGTCTTGGGATCCAGCCCAGTGATGATCTGTTCTCACATAATATAATTACGTGGTGGCTGTATCTGAAGAACAGGAAGCGTTATATAGCTGATTTCACTGTTTCTTGTTTGGCGATTTTGTAATTATATAAGGCAATTTTGAACAATGGTCTTATCTTTTAGGTATGTATGGTAGAACTTCAATGGCTTGGTGATCATGCTCGGATAATGGAAGCTTCATGCTCAGGACAAAGGCACCTTCTGCCAACTGACAAGGCTAGGCTGGACTGGATCCGACGACAAAATCGTTCAATGCCCAACATCAGAGTCCTGCATGATTGGATTTCAAATACGTTGCTGGTTGACATCTATATGATATTGGATATTATAGTCTTCCTGCAATGAAAAGGGAGAACGACAATGAGACGTGAGAAAAGGAGAGATTCCTGAATGGTCTGAGTGTCTGGGTAGCGCACCAGCTCTAGACTCGATCTTGAGGAGGACGATCCAACGGCATTGACAGCGAGGTCATAGCTTTGCATGCAGAGACCTGCTTATCTGGCTCAAAGCCCCAGGCCAAGTGGTCTCTATATTGTGGCGCTGGATTTGGGACAGGCCGTAAGTACATGATATCAGCCAGAACGAGGCTATTCAATACAACAAAGCCTTTCCCACCTCTACATATGTCTAGAGGTGCTCTCTGATGTTACCCATGCACAAGCTCGCTGTGGTAAGTGAGCCTAGCCCTGAGCTGTAAGGGCATCTGCCGAGGAGGATTCAACGGTCGAATTGTGTACTTGAGTACCATGTACTTAAGTACTCAATGGTGTTTCCCCCGCAGTATCCACAGCTTGAAGGGAATGGGAATGTACTTTCTGGATACCATGATAACCAATTCGGAACCTCGGGCTCTAGAAACGCCCCGTCTGGCAAGTTATATAGTTGAGCAGTCCACCACTCCCAGTCCCAATTCACTGCTGACACCTTTCCTTTTTTTCCCCCCCTCTGGTTTTGGTTGGATGAATGGCTCACAACCAGTCGCTGGTGGACAAGATGGACAAGGTGACCACTTGTCTTATGTGACACCTTTTTGAGCCCCTCCGACCTTCTCGTGATGGGACTGACAACACGGGTTCCATCCTTACGAGGATGCTGAGGTCTGGCTGTGACCAAGGCTCTCGCCTGGACAGTTCTGCCAGCATACATACCCCTTTGGCTCGGTGCTGTCTCCAAGCCACGCCACAACCGACTCACGACCGGTCCTCATCCTCCTCCTCGCCCCCTCCGCCTCGTGCTCTTCCCATTGGAGAGTCTCAACTCCTGTGGCAATGAAGATCAACACACAAGTCTCGGCAATTGACAAGCTAGCAAACACGGAACCGGGATCATCAAACCCACTTCAGGAGACTCAACGATCTCGGGACGGCCTGACTAGCCAAGCTAGCCTACAACAAAGAGACGGGGCCGCGTATCGGATTGTGCTCGACCCCTCCCTGGGAGCGATTCTTCCCGTTCTAGAAAGAAAGGGCAAAAAAAAAAAAGTTTGACCCCTGACTCCGTCTCGAGTCGTCCGTGTCGCCTTGTCAGGGGGCAAAACTAGCAGCAGTGGCCACGGTTCATGTGGATCCGGACAACGCTGTCCTCTGGACCCGGTTTGCTGACCCCTCCCCAGGAGGAGGACCCTGAAGGAGGAGGAGGACCCTGAGTCCTGTGCGTGCTAGGTTTGATGGATCTGAATCCCTGATCGACAAAGAGAAAAGGCAAAGAAAAAAAAAGGGGGAAAGAAAAGAAAAAGAGGGGAAAGGAGAACAGGAAGAAAAAAAAGAAAGTGCCTTCTGTTTTAGCTGGGCAAGAGACGGGAGGGGGATCTTCCTTCTTGCATGTGCTTGAGCGAGCCGTCCCACTGCCTCTTCACCCTTCCTCCCAAGGGCAACCAATCAGGAACGAGGCCTAGGAAATTTTCACATGGCATAATCTTGACTCGATGATCCCTCGACCTAGCCCCAACAGGAGAGTGTCAACCCTACTGGAGTCAACAAGAGGGAAAAAAGGGCTGGCAGCTCCGGGCTCGCTCCATAAAGAGTCTAACAATATGCTTGCACCAGCACCACAAAGGACGGAGGCCCGAACCAGTCAGTCACCCACGATATCAAATGCGGTGGCAACCCTACGGCGTCCCCTTTTTGACCGCCAAGGAATGGATCCCCCTCAAGGTCCAAGCCAGCGTCGTGTCGACCTCTCTGGTCTCAGGGGCTCGCTCGGCCGCTCGCTCGGGGCCCCACGGGTTGCAAGAGAACGGTCGAGGTCCCAGGCCAGCTGTCCCAATTGCGAAACCCACTCGTGCAGGGATCGTTCCTGTTGATATCGTCTGGGGGGGGCGGTCTGTCTAGGTAAAATTGTTGAGATATCTTTGGCCGTGTGTCGTGTCGTGTCGCCTCTCTCTCTCTCGTCTTGTGTCGTGTCCTCTCTGTGTTCCCTCTTCTCACATGTGAGCTGGCCACTATCGGAAAATCTTGATCTTTCTTTTTCCTCCCTTTCCCTCCTCTCCTCTCCTACTTCTCCCTTTTTCCTTCCTTCCTCCCTCCCTCCCCCCTACCAACTCATCCTACACACCCCACCCTTTTCAGTATCATTCTTGGTTATTGTTGAGGTTCTTGCGTGTGTGTGTGTGAGTGTGCGCGCGTGTGTAAAACAATGGCTACCGTCACGTCGACGATACAGACCAGGAGCAGGGCGGCCAAGCAGGTACTTGAAATTCTCAACCTATTATAGACATGTCAACAATCTCATGCCCACGCTCATGTACAATTCGCTGACCACGTCGTTCTCTCTCTCCCTCTCGAAAAGGCTGATCCTGCTCCCACTCTCCAGCTTGAGGCAAAGGACCAGGAGTTCCCCGATGTCAGGACCATCAAGTCCTGGATCCCAGCCCACTGCTTCCAGCCGTCTGTGGTCACCTCCATGAGCTATGTCTTCCGCGACTACGCCATGGCCTTCGGCCTGGGATGGGCTGCCCTGACCTACATCCCTCAGATCCAGAACTCCCTGTGGCGCACCGCAGCCTGGATCGTGTATGGCTACGTCCAGGGCCTCATCTGCGTCGGCATCTGGATCCTGGGCCACGAGTGCGGCCACGGCGCCTTCTCCACGCACAGGAAGTTCAACGACGTGATGGGCTGGATCCTCCACTCGTCGCTGCTCGTGCCCTACTTCAGCTGGAAGTTCAGCCACCACCGCCACCACAACTTCACGGGCCACATGGAGAAGGACATGGCCTTTGTGCCCCGGACCGTCGAGGACCGCGGCAAGAAGCGCCTGGCCAACTTCTACATGGACCCCGAGATGTTCGAGGACACCCCCATCGTCCAGGCCGCCAAGCTCCTGTTCCACCAGCTGGCCGGCTGGCAGACCTACCTCCTGATCAACGCCTCTGCCGGCAAGGGCAGCCTGCAGCGCGACAACAACAGCTGGTTCCGCGTCAGCCACTTTGAGCCCACCTCGGCCGTCTTCCGCCCCAACGAGGCCATCTTCATCGCCCTGTCCGACCTGGGCCTGGCCCTCACCGGTGGTGCTCTCTACATCGGCTCCAAGTACGTCGGCTGGCAGACCGTCATCCTCCTGTACATCATCCCTTATATGTGGGTTCACCACTGGCTTGGTAAGTGCAAATTATGATATTCCACCATATATCCCACCACAAAAAAAACAAAAAAAAAAAAAAAAAAAAAAAAACAAAGGGAATCATCTAACTCTTGTCATTTAGTCGCCATCACTTACCTCCACCACAACCACCCCGAGGTGCACCACTACGAACCCGAGGCCTGGACCTACGTCAAGGGTGCCCTCGCCACCGTTGACCGTGACTTTGGCTGGGTCGGACGCGTCCTGTTCCACAACATCATCGACGACCACGTTGTGCACCACCTCTTCCCGTAAGTTATTTCGAAGAAGAAAAAAAAGGGGGGGGGGGAGGAGGAGTTGATTTAATAGCTGACCAAATCTCCAGCCGCATCCCCTTCTACAAGGCCAAGGAGGCCACCGAGGCCATCCGCCCCAAGCTGGGCAAGCTGTACCACCGCGACGACCGCTCGTTCATGGGCCAGCTGTGGTCTGTCTTCACGACGTGCCGGTACGTCGAGAAGGACCCCGACGTTCCTGGCGCCATGCGCTGGGCCAGCAACACCAGGAAGAGCGAGTAAGAATCCTCTTGTGTGTGTGTGCGTAGAAAGGAATGCATGTGTGTCTGTGTGTCTCTGAGAGACACGACTGTAAAAAAAACGTTTTCTGGGAATAGACTACACGGATAGAAAGAGGAGACGGCATGTTTGATGCACGGAGAAGGAGACACCTTGTCCCGTGTACAGCAGCAGAGCTGATATCCTAGACGCTCTCATGACGACGATAGAGAAAAAGAAAGGGTAGACGACGGCTAGACAAGATAGACTAGAGTTGGATCTCGCGGGTCGTACTCAAAAGACGAAATAGACAATAGAGGATCCGAAAAAAAGAGAGGACGATCAAGAAGACTAGTTACAATGGTTTTTGGTATCGTGAAGGTATACACCCAGAGCAAGTCAGTACTGTAATTGTGGTGTGTCTTTTGTCATTCGTGGAGCAGTCACGGCCCTTTTCTCTGACCACTACTACCTAGCAGCAGTCATCTGATGCTTCAAGTCTTTTCCCGTCCATTGTACGGCTGCATTGAGAGGGCCTGGGCCACAACAAATGGCCATAATCAACGAGAGCTGTGGTTGCACGATCTCATGGGTGACGAAGGGCAGCGTCCCTCCAGCCTCGCCTTGCGTTTCAGGAAGAATCGCCTTCCGCAAAGTATTGAGCAACCGTACCATGCAAGCCAGTCCCAGTCCAATATCCCATGATATCAAGGCCTCCCCCCCCCCTCCAAACAGTATAACGACGTCAGTATGTAGGGCCTCACTGCTGAGCCGTGTACTGTTGCCAATTATTCCAGGGTACGCACCCTCTTGGAGGCCGGGGGCGAGGGCGCTTTCTTCCGAGACTTGGGCAGGGGAGTCCTGCCAGCCTTTCCATGCTTCAGGTCGCCGTCGTCATCTCCAGCTCCCTCCTGGTTCTCGCCTTGCGCCTTGCGCTTGCCATGCGTTTTGCCTGGCGCGCCGCCACACTGAGCCATGTAGGCCATCCACTCGCTGTCTTTCGACACGCGGCCGAATTTGTTCTCGATCGAGCTCTGACCTCGTCCCATGCGGTTCTGTTCGGACTGCAAGTCAGTTTCTGTCCCCCCCCCCTCTCCCTTCCATTGTCCAGAGTCCTTCCAGGGTTGATCATATCGAATGCCTATTGTAGTAATACAGGAGGTTGATGGTGGGGTTTCACATACCGCAACTTCCTTGTGGGACAGGCCAAAGGCTCTCAGCTGGAGCATCCGCTTGATATCATCCTCGTGCCATGGCATGCTGCCGCCCTCTTTGGCAGGAACAGAACCAGCAGGTCCCTGAAAGCCAGTATTCTTTTGGGCGATAACAGCTTTCTCAGTGGTCGTAGCCTTCTGAGTGGCACCAGGTTTCTGGTTGGCAGCGGTCTTCAGAGGGCCAGCAGCCTTGTGTGTAGCAGTATCACTATCCTGTTCAGCTGGATCAGCCACAGCACCTTCAGCCGGCTGTGCAGTACTGGGGCCTGCGGTGGCCATCTCGTCATCCTCCTCCTCGTGGCCTTCACTGTGGGCTGCACGGGCAGGCAGTCGCTCGACGTTGCCATCAAGCATGAGCTCAGGCTTCAGGTAGATGCTGAGGATGCTCTGCACACAGTGATACATCCATCGCGGGTTGATCTTCTTGCTGTTCAAAAGCACCAGCTGGCATTAGTATCTATTTGCACTGGCACCCTTGCTGCTGCTGCTGCTGCTTTCTGGCTGACTTACTCTTGGTGTTCTTCACTAAATTTGATGGCAAACTCCACAGCTGCATCACATGCAATCTCCAGGTAGGCGACGTGGATGTCTTTGGCCTCCTTGTGAAGGTAGAATGTCTCGTTGATGGCTTCGGCGACCACCTTGCGGTAGTAGTTGCTCTTAGGTCTGCAATGCGTCATGTTAGTCTAAAGTGATGGCCAATTATTGTTATGATGCAGAGCAAGCCTCCACTTACATGGTGATATCGTCCAGGTGGTAGTAGGTGACAGCTGTGACTGCCTTGAAGGTGAGGTCAGCAAGTTGCCTGCGCAGTGCGTTAGTTGATGATGAAGGGCTCTCAAACTTGTTATTGATGATATTAATATACTCAGCATCCATTTCTTCAGCCGGAGCCATTGTTTGTACTGGCTGCTTGCCTGTCCAGCTGTAATAGGGTTAATTGTTCGTCAAGGGGGAGATGCTGAGATGGTAGGGGGGTAATGGCGCAGAACAGATGGATGTCTGTTGAAAGCAACGCGTGGTTGTCAAAAGAAAAACAGAAGATGAGGTGCAATCAAATTTGCGTGTTGCAGGTGTGTGGCAGAAAGGAAAACAACAAGTTGGCTGAGTGACAGCAGATAAACATGGCTGATTGTTGGCAGGGAGGGGATGGGCACCATGCAATAGTAGTGACTAGATGGTTTCTACGCGTCGTCCTTTATCAGCATTATCAGCTGTATGTACATCTGCTTTCACTCATCAGGCAGTGATTTTTCTAGGAGCTGCGTCCTGGAAGTCAAGGTTCTTATTGACCCTTCATCATCATCATCAGGGATGTCTGAGGTTCTTGATGCTGATTGTCCCAGACAAAACAATGATATTCCCCAAAGCCTCAGCCACAGGAGCGCAAGTTTCGCAATTTGATTTCTGCACAAATATGGTATCTCCTCTCTGAATCTGGCTATGCAGCATCATGGTACAGCTCAAATTCGTGTGGCACAAGCCGGGGGTGAGCGCAAGATATTACTCCGAATAAAGAAATCTTGTATCCTATTCTTTCTCAACCTCAGCAGCATTTCAGATCAGAGAGTCTGAGAATCCAAATACTCGATATGAATTGAAGGCCCAAATAATGTATTCAGACTAGTGAACGACCACCTTTGAGCGCGTATACCTTTATGTCTGTGAAGCTGCTCTGTAGGGTAGGCATCTGGAACATTCCAAAATTCAGATGCACAGCCTTTGGTACTGCTGGCTCAGTGACTCACTGCTATGCAAAAGGAGCTCAGCCACCAGTGCTTTCAAAAGTCATGATAGCTCAAAGAAGAGGACTGTATCAGACGGTTGACAGCCATCTGTCCAGAGCGATGACACTGGGAGAACGCTTGCTTCTGGTGCCTGGGCCTGGCATCCTAAGTCAGAGTCCATGTAAGTAATGAATCCTGGAGCCATTAGATTATCATTACTCATTTCAGGATGTGGTATTTCTGCTTCACACTGGCAAGGCAAAAAGAGCTAGCTGCATGGCTGGAAGGCATCTTCCTTCAGCGCATGTGGATAAAGACTTTCACACACAGTAGCAGTCCTCCATCAACCTCCATCACTTATTTGACGCATAAACACCTATAAAAAGCACCACAGTCAGCCAATATCAAGCACATGGCTTACAAACACATTCATTGTTTACAAAGATGTCTTCATTCGTCATGAACGTTCTGCTAGATCCTATTGCTATCTACTCCGACTTGGCCAGACTCCAGCCCTCCACCTTGCCCGTAAACGAACCGTTGCCCACTCCCAGGCTGACCAGGATGCTCTTGAACTGCGGCGTTCCCCAGCCTGTAACAGGGTCCCAACCCTCCTGCGCAGGGAAACCAAGGCCATCGCCGAGCCCGTCACAGCCAACAGCGCTTCCGATAGTGATATCGGTGAAGGCCTTGTACCCGCTCTTGTACAGCCAGGGGTTCAGGAAACCAATGGTGCTCTTGCCCGCCGCGAGCAGGGCGTCGTTGACCAGGGCAAAGATGGCAGCAGCAGTGGGCGTAGCGGCAGAGGTGCCACCGACGGGGAACGTATAGCCGTCCCAGACGATGATATCAGACAAGCCCTGGGCGGCGATGTCCGGGTACGCGCGGCCAGTCTGGTTGTAGTACTGGGCGTATTTACCGTCCAGAGACTCGATATACTGTTCAACAGTGGCATCCTGGTACGAAGGGCGGGCAAAGTAGTTGGAAAAGCCTCCTCCACTGGCGTAGCCTTCGTCAGCGATGTAGGCGACCACCTCGGGGGTGAAGTTGCCCGTGGCGCCGACGGAGGTAATGTAGGGGCACGAGGAGGGGAACTCGGGCACAAAGATGCTCGTGTTCTTGCCGTCGTTGCTGTAGCAGTACCCGCTGGGGCCAACACCGCTGTCGCCGGAGGCGTAGAAGAGGCTGACGCCCCGGGCGCCCAGCTGGGCCATGTCGTTGCAGACACGGATGGCGTAGGAGAGGGGAACGGTCTGCTCGTCGTCGTCGTACGAGGTGCTGATGACTTTTGCGATCTCGTCGTCGGACTCGGCGAGAACGCTCTCCAGCCAGACTAAGTAGGGCTCGTTGGTGTCGCTGGTGGTCCCGGCGTCGGGGGTGTAAGGAGGGCTGCCGCCAGTCGTGTAGGCGATCAAGGGGGTTGGCCAGCCCACGCTGATCATGTTCTGAACGTCCAGGTTGCCCTCTATGCCCGTCTCGTCCTCAAAGGCCTCTTCGGTGTAGATCTGAGCCGTGGTTCCGTTCGCGATGGAGTCGAACTCGAACGTCCATGCCTCAGGAGCAGCCTCGGGCCTGTACGTCTTGAGAAAGGTATAAGTGTCGTTGCGGTTGTTGGTCTCATTGAGGAAATCACAGAGACCCATGATGTTCTTGTCGGCCGCCTGCACCTGGTAGTCGATGGTTCCATACAGGGTGCGAATACAAGTGGGTGTGACGGCGTCTGCCACACACACATCCGACACGCTGGCGTCCGTGTAGTACTCCATGGAGGGCTGTTCCTGGAAAGGCTTGCTGGTGACTTTCACACCCACAGCCTCGGGCTTGGCCCGGAACCACGAGTTGGTGGGCTGGATGGTGTCGATGTGGTCGTGCAGATGCGCAGGGAGCGACCACTTGGGCGTCCGCACCAGTTCCGTGCCATCGTCGTGCCTGTATACAGCATACTTTGTGTCGAGCATCTGTTCGACCTGCTCTACGGGAATGGAGACGGTGATCCAGTCCTTGGCAGGGCTGTACCGCAGGTCGGCCGTGGCCACGCCATTGTCGGCCAGCCACTCGTGCACGAGAGCAGAGGTCTCATCTGCTGGCTCCAGGAGGGATGCCACCTCGTGAGACTTGAGATGCTTGCCCCAGCGCGAATTCTCAGGGTCAGAAACCTCGTCTATTCAAATGTTATTAGTGTTGTGATTTCCAGAAATTTGTTATATTCCGTCGAGAATTGATCTGTTAGCTTACAGAGGTGACGCTCAAGCTCGGAAAAGCTACCTTGCTTGAGACCAATACGAAGAGAGATGGTGTGGTCGGCCTCGGGGTGGCCCACCTGCGTCCATCTCCTCGGGACGTGGTGAGTGTCCTTGACCACGAAGCCAGAGCGCTGCCTGACTGGCTTTGCAAGAACCGAGCTGGCCAGGAGGCCCACAGCCAGAAGAATGCCAGTGCCCTTCATGACGTTGACGACGTTACTGTAACGTATTACTCCCAGGAGGGAAAGGAGTGGCGACAGTACGAAAATCGGGAGGAGGGCGACAAATCAAGGAAATAGAGGACTACGGTGCACGAGAGGGCACCACCGTAGCCTTTTATCTGATAGCTGTTATAATGTAATTACCTCCCTGTGCTTACATATTCCTATCTACCTTTCCCCTGTTGTTCTTTGTCTCTTTCTTCTCCTCCTGCGTGCGTCATTCATATGGAGAACACCACCACCATCCTTGATGGGTGACAAGATAGAGACAGAGAGCACTGGGCATGCAAGTCAGGCTAGCCTTCTCCCGTCCCAAGCGCAAGTGCTTGCGCTTGATTCAATCACAATCCTGGAAGGTCAAGTCCCTCCGACCCCTGCTGCTGAACCGTCGATCTTGGACCTGTAGGATTGCGGCAGGAGACAAGACGGGACAAGACAGAGAGAGTGGGTTTTCTGGCTTGAGAGAGGAGGTCGAGATGAGGCCGCGCAGTACAGTGTCAACGGCCCATAATTTACCGATACGACGACGCCGGCAGCATGGTGATGATGGCCTAGGGCCAACGGAGCTTATCACAGATCCGGCAGGTCAGCCCGCCCAGCTTCAATGTCCCCATGCACCTCCACAGGCATTTGTCTGCGCCCCTGGTGGTTTTTCCAAATGGGTCCCTGGGCCCTGCTTCAGCATGGGTACCAGGAACGGTGTGATGGTAACGGTGACAAGTGATAAGCTTTTGTCCCCATAGTACTACTGTGGTGTGATTACTTGCGCCTTGTGTTCCTGCGGCCTCTTAAGTGGATATTTTTTCATATGTGGTGGTGGTGCAATAGGTGACATCTGCCCAATGCGCCCACTCCGGATTGGATTGTATTATAACAAGTAATACAAGGTACTGCACTATATGATATGTGATTGATTGCGTATGATTCAAGGGCGACACTGCACGGCCGGCCCCTGGTTGTCACCACAACAAGCACACTTAAATAGTGTGTTTTATGTATACAAAAATGATTTTCCTTTGAAGAAGCAAAGCGTCTGAGCGTGATTGTGAGGGCGGGGCCTGTTTTCTTTTCCCCAGCCACATACAGACTAGTTAAATCGGCTTTGATATGAAGTGTATGATGCATGGTGCAAGCAAGTAACAGCCCTCCTCTGTCTCACCGATTCTTCTTCTTGGAAGCGGAAAACCAGTACAACAGGAAGACGATAGATGGCCCCGAGCGTGCAGCGCCACATAGATCCTGGTCCCACCATTTAGCTGGTGGAGGCAAGGCCTGCTAGAGTAGCATTGAGATGCCGTTTATCCATGATCCTCCTTTCACTTATCAAGATGAATCTCAGGCATAACAGTTGTCGTGTATTGAATAGCCCACCAATTGTTTGCCGGTGTGGCGCCAAGGTCGGAGTCGTGCCATACCACTACTGCTACCTAGCAATTAAACGAGCACCTCACTCGTAAGCATCGTGGTGACATTGCCGCACTTCTTTCCCATTTGTGGCCCTGCCTTTTGCCTATTATCCCCCCCTCCCCCCGCACTGATCCTCAGCTAATGTTCATCTGAGATGGCAGCCTATATGCATGCATGCATGCATGCGCGAACTATTGACTATTTCCCCTGCAATATAAAGCATGTATGTACGATCACGCTATGCGTGTTGTGGACGGCGCCGCCGTTGGGACGTTATACGATAATTACTGAGAGGCTATCGCAGCTGGATGCACCTGGCAAATATCTGCCGTCGACATCAGCCGTCTAACCGCTCTCTCCTTTCTTGACTGAGGTTGCGAGCATGCGAGTCTGCACTCGCTGCCACTATCCCAACAGCTGCCAGGGGCTGATTATATTCTGGGTGAAGTGGAGGGCCTTGATAAGTAGTGGCAGTATCGTGGTCCTGCCAAAACTCACGATAATTTTAGTGCTCTTGATATCTGTATTCATTCTCCGAGACGAATTTGTCAATAAATCTACAGTTGCGCAACGATACGGGACGCAAGACCGGCTTGTATCGAGAAAACGTTGTTTTCCTCCCCCTACCCGCAGCAGGGCAATAATCACACCATGCAATGTCAGAAGAGCGCCAAGGAGAAATGCCATAATTAATGTGCTCTGTTGGCCAATTGATTCTTGGGCTAAAGTAACATTGCCTAGGTGCGGTATTTGGTCCATACAGTCATTCCTGGCAACACTTCTCATCACAAACCCTTTGAGAGGCGATTATCTGATGGAAACCCTTCTCAGCCCTCTGGAGCCAAGGTGCATGAGACACTCGACACAGCTGCGGACACAAGGACCTCACAGCGCCAGACAATGTAGCAGACAATGATAGCCAGTAGAATGCTATGCATGGTGAGGAACCTGGGCTTGTCCAGCTCGGCTCGCAGGGCCTCGACAGTGAGCTCTTCGCCGCGCTTGGAGTCTGTGCGCTGGTCCCGGTCGTCTCCTGAGTGCTTGATATCTACCGAATGCTTGTCATGTCCCGAGTGTTCGGCCTCAGGCCTGACAAGCTTCAAGCTGTCCCTCATGTCGAAGAGCTCCTTCTCCATGTTCTGTATCATGATGGCAATCGCCTGGATGGTTGAGTTGACTGCATCCATTGTTGAGTCGGGCAGCATATGCATGGCTGTTGATTGGACAGTGTTGTCTTCCGTTGTCTCTCTGAGACACGCAAGGTAGAGCCGAATGATTTCATGCTGTAGCATTGCTTGGGTCATGTATTTCTTGAGGAGGTCCTGTGTTTTTTTTCAAGACCAACATCTATGGTTAGCACAGAATTGATACACTGAGATATGTTGGCATTTGCTGATTCATCAATTAATTACTTACTCCATCTAAGGTGTACTCCTTTGTGATGACGACCTCGCGAATCTCCTGCCTCACGTCATTATTGCGATGGACCTGCTTCAGGTCAGCAACTTGTCTATTCATTTGCCTCGAGGTCCTGGATGTAGGTGGCAGTCTAGATGTTTTACCTCAGTAGCCTGAAGTATGTCGTTGAGCAGTGTGTTTGACATCTCGAATGCAGAGAAAGCGATAGAGGAAAGAGCTTGCTTCTCAAGGTTGAAAGTAGGGTTGTTTGCCAGATGGGCTGGAAGGGTTGGGTCAAGAAAGCTGGCTAACCTCTGACGACATTAATGTATCAAAGAGATGGTCAATCAATGGCTACTGTGGAGCAGGAGCTGTGAATGGCGTCAATGATACAGGTTTGTGTTGATAGATAAGAATCAAACCCTCCCAGCTGGCTTCAGCCTCAAGTGGTTTCAGTGGCTCTTTACTTAGGGTAATCTAATTAAGCTATGATACTTGCTGGGGACAAGGGGCAGAGTTCAATGGAAGAAACCATAGGATGAAGTCAAACAATGACACTGTGAGTCCAAAGCGTCTAGACAGACACTCCGCTATTGTCAAGAAGACGGCCCCAATGAAGCTGTTTCTTCCTGTGTCTCCAACAGCAATATCCCCCCTCATTGATTATGAATGGATCACCCTCTGAATATTGCAACAGTGGACTAGTGTACGATCTTGCACCAACAATTGAATTTATAGACCCCCCCTCAGCATAGTGCCAAGAGAGGATGGGCTCAGCCAGATTGACTTCTTGGTCACAGCTTCACATGTTGTCTTGACCATCGTTCAACATGGGATACCATCCATCTGCTTTGCCCAGGCATGTCCTTGTCTCAGTTGCCTGTGGCAGGCGGCCTCATCCCCACAATGCTCCTTCCAGCCAACCTCTCGACATCACTCAATACCACCGCTGTGCTATTCACACTGACGTCCCGAAAGTACAACTCAGTATCTGGATCATCGCTCAGCACGTCCCCATTCGACCCGCCACCGAAGCGCATCATCTGGCTCTGGCCCCCATAGGCAGTGCTATTACCATCGGCCGGCACCAACAGCACACCGAACCCGCTCTGCGTCGTGGTGAATGAGGTCTCCCTGATCCGGCTCACCAGATCCGCTGTTGCGGGCAGCACGGCGAAAAGCTGTAGTCCGCTGGGCGAGACGAGGCCGTTGCCGTCGCTGGGCCTCAATGTGCGATCGACGCTCTTGGTGCGAGAGATCAGGGCTTGGATGCGAGTGGTTCCGTTGCTAAGGGTTTCCGAGGTCATGTTCGCGTTAAGAGGGTAAGAATAGGTAGAAGCGAAGTTGTTGTTGGGAGTGGTCGAGATGTCCGTGCCATGTGTCGTGATGGCGACGATCTGGTTATTTCCGGTGTTTGAGAGTGTGCCGTCGTCGGTGTGGGAGAGGGTCTGCGTCCAGGAGACAGCCTGTGTGCCAGCTGACGTGGTGATGGATCCAGAGACGCTGAAGTCCCTCGAGACGGATGTCTTGTATCTTAGTGTGTCGTTATACCCAGTGGCATTGGTCGTAAGTTTCTGGCTCACTGCGATGGATGGAAGCATTCCAGAGACAGTGGGAGCTGCGCCGGTCGTGACGGCGCCCGCCTCCGGGTCGAGCCAGATGAAGATCTTGCCCGTAACCTGCCAGTTGTTGCCAGTAGTTGCTGACAAGTTCGCGCCTGTGCTCCCATCATCGTTTAGCCCAACCACGCGGATGGAGATGTTATGCGGCTGCCCGTCACAGAGAACACCCAGCCATGGGGATATGTCGATCTCGCCCTCCTTGAGGTCGAACGCATCGATGCCGACCATGGGTGACCACAAGGTCGGGATGACACCACCGGTGAAGATGACGGGAAAAGGCCATTGTACTCCCGCCAGCTGGCCATCAATAAGGACCTGTACCTCCCTGAAGGGTGAGTAGCCAAACAATGTCACCCCCGAGGCATTGTACGTCTGCGTGTCGGACTGCAGCACGTTGGACCACCAGAACTCCTCCTCGGCCTGCCCTGTTGCAGACACGGAGAATACGGCGCGGGCAACATTGCGCGGGAAGTCGGTGATCACGTTGGAGGCGCTCGCGTCCGGGGACGGAATGCTGAACACGCTGCTGTCGTTTGACTTCCGTGCAGAGATGGGAATGATGGTGTCTGCAGGGCTGACGGGCTGGGGCGCGTTGAAAAAGCTGGCGGTGATGGTGGTGTTGTACGTACCAGTCAGCTGTAGCAGGTCGTGTTAGAGGATCTATTCTGTAGTCAAAGGGGGCAATAATTATTAATCACCGGTACGAATGAGACTCACAGGAGGGGTATAGGTAGGGTCGACGATGTTCGGCAAGTCGAAGATAATCTTTTGTGGCCGCTTCCACAGCGACATATAATGCGACATATCCTTCATGTAAGTCCAGGAGATACCCCGCACTCGAGGTTCCTCTGTTGATGTGCGGAATATCTCCACAGCACCGAGATATCTGCTCAACGCCTATGGTCAGCCCGTTCAGATCTCTTGAGCTCAGATGTAAGGAGCTCATGTGAGAGGAGGAAGCTCACAGAATAGCCAGCCGATCATACTGTGTGCCTCGAGACGTCACCGTCAGATTTATCACAGCCGTGTTGCTCTGGCCCACGCATGCTGGAGGTGTGTAGTCCGCAACAAACGGTGACCCATAGGAATTGCTGAAGACATGAACAGCCAGCGTGACCTGGCAGGCCGTCGCACTGGTGTTAGCCATGGTCTGGATGCCAGTGAATCCATCCCGAGTGCCGGCCCCAACCACCATGCCGTCCTGGCCAAGAAGGGGCACGTCGACCTGGAATGCCTGAATAGACTTATTATGCTGGCTGGAAGGCTGTGAAGTAGCTAGCCAGGTCTGGTGCAGCTTTGTCCAGGCTGTCCCAGTGTCAGCAGCATCAGTGCCTGGCCGAGCCTGGCCGGCCAGTCCCTTGACGCCATCTCTCGTCTCGCGTCCCAATAGCACAGGGCCTGGTGTTAGGGTCTCTGCGCCGATTTGATGTTCCTGTATCCCAAGTACTCCAAGAAAGAAGGACAAGCTGATGAAGACAATCAATGCCATCGCAGGTGGTTTCTGGTAGATCTTGCCTCTTTGAAACTTTATCGCATGCCCTGCCTGATGCTCAAAAAAGAGGCGTTTGTCGTCCATGATCAAGATCCGTGTGTGCGTGCGTGTAACAGTGCCCTTGTCTCCCATTTCTTGACGTCTCAGGTTTAGATATCAATCAATGATCTTTGCGGTGACGGCTTGTGCGAAATCAGCGGTGAGACGTGATCAGCACGGCTGCCTGGTGTGTGGATTCTAATCTTATAACATCAAAATGGCACAGAGGATCTCGTAATTTAAAGCAACTCTAGCACGAAACAGCAGTAAACTATTAAAAGTTTGCAGATCAGTCTCCGCGCTCTATCGTCAGGGTTGTCACCTCTGCGATCAGTGTCTTCCCGGGTTGCGGGTGTTTTTCGGTGTGACTACAGCGCATTAATACCCGCTTCGGGTTCACCTTTGATGAATATACCACTGCATGTTCCCGTGCGGTGTGATGATTGCACGCTGAAGATGGCTTCAACATAAAGTTGGGAGGGTTCCCTGGAGTCGGCCCATTGACCTCAAAAGAAGCCGGTGCTAATTATAACTGAGTTCGATAGCCGCGGCATTGACAGGCTTTTGGATTTTGGATAGATTCTATGGCCATCTGGATGGCGTTTATTTCGGCATTCCGCTCAAGATGCCAAGAAACCCAGCAGAAATCAAAATGCTACTAGGCAGCTCTTCCAAAGATCCTTCCGCTGCACTCGCCAAAACCGACTTTCTGGCCAGGCTCGCCAGCTGATGCCCTGAGGGTGACGGTGTCGCCGTCCTTGAGGAACTTGCGGGCATCCATACCGTAGAGCAGGACGTCCTTCTTTCCACCTTGGTTCATCTCAAGCAGGCTGCCGTACTCCGAGGACCCCGTGCCGCTGATAGTACCAGAGGCGATCATGTCACCTGTGCGCATGGGACAGCCGCCCAAGGTGTGGTGGGCGAGCATCTGAGGGAAAGACCAGATTAGATTTTTAGACGACACCTTGGATAAAGTCGTAGTGTCACCCTCAGGGGCTGTGAAAAGGTATTCATTAGCTTAAACACACGCACATACAGGGACCACCACGGGTCAGAAAGGGAGAGAGGCACTCACTTGTTAGATCAATTTGGCACTCAATATCGAACACGTTGTCCTTGCTCTCCTCCTGTAGATACGTCTGCGTCTCGGGCCTGTCCTCCACATGGATTCCACTGGTTCTGAACGGCTTCAGCGCATCCGGTGTGACCACCCACGGGCTGATTGTGGTTGCGAAATTCTTGCCATTGAAGGGCCCTAGCGGAACATACTCCCAATTCTGGATATCCCTCGCGCTCCAGTCGTTCACAAGCACATAGCCAAAGATGTGGTCTTCCTCCGCCCTGTTGGCATCGATACTCGTGCCTATAGCGTTGCCTCGTGCCACGAGGCATCCCAGCTCCAGCTCGATATCCAGCCTCCTGGAAGGCGCGACTACAGGCTGTTTGGGTCCCTCGGCGGCCGGGTCGACTATGATCTGGCCCTGTGGCCGGACGATGGGAGATCCCGACACAACAATGCTGGAGGCACGGCCGTGATAGCCAACGGGAAGGTGAAGGTAGTTTGGCTGCAGGGCATTGGCAGGGCCACGCCACATGCTGCCGACCCCAAAGGCGTGATGGTAGCCGGCGTAAAAGTCCGTATAGTCGCCAACCTGCATGGGCAGATGGGTATGTACCTTGGCCATGGGGACGAGGGCCCTCTCGCGTAGTGCAGCATCATCTCTGAGGAACTCTGGGTGTCTCGTGTCCTCGGAGAGGAGGTCCTGGATGCCGCTCCTCAGTTCTCGGTGGATGGGGCGGCCGAGTGCGGCGAGCGAGTTGAGAAAGGGCGAAGCGAAGACACCAGTATGGTCTTTGAGCGAGGGGAAGAGCATACCAAAGTCTGGCTGTTGAGAGAGGACCTTGAGGTCGAGAATGTGGGTACCGATGGCCGTTGCTGCGTGTGGGTTGCTGTCGTCGGACGTGGTGACTATACCAAAGGGGATGTTGGCAAGGGAGAAATCGCTGTCAGCTTTGACCCCTGGCACCCATGTCTGGGACGAAGTCATCGTCAAGAACCCTCGGAGATTGTGAGATGGCGAGTAAAGGTTTGATAGGTGTGGAAGTCGAGATTGAGGCTCATGGCAGCATTGTTTGGGAAGCAAGTGAATAAGGAAGTCGCCGTCGTCGTGTTGACAGTGTGGGGCCAATCCCGACACAAGCCGAGCGGAACTGAAGCCGAGGCCTTGTCGTCATGTTCATCACCGTCATCTACCAGCCCCTTCCTCTTCCGCCTGCACTTTCTGCGAGGTCCAACAAATGAGACAGATAGAGAGGATTGTCTCTAGCTCATCATCAACATGCGTAGTCTAGACCATCTCTGGACAAGAGTGTGCAAGACCACTGGACCTCGCAGATTCCGACTGCCAGGAGGAAGCCGACCATGACGAGCAGCAAGCATCTATGGAAGAAAGCAAGCAACATGAGTCAACAACCACCTTGATGAACGGGAAGCCGAGAGTCGAGCGGATCTGGAACTATTATCCCCTACGGGCACAGAGCCTGGCAGGCTGGCGAAAATAGCTTTCTGTGGCCGCGGCTCAGCGGCAGCAACAATGTCGTCGTCGTCGCCGCCGCCGCCGCCGCTACCATCACGGTCGTGAAAGCATCGTGCCCATATGTCTTCATCTAACCTCAATTTGGAGAGGGAGATACGTTGCAATGCATGCTGAAATTGTGCCTACGTGCAGTGGAGAGCTCCAACAGGAGTATTAGATTGCATGTTGCTTCCCCCCTCCACGGTTCCAAGGCAGCGCGTCCTCACTAGACTAATTACTGTCCATCCCACTACGGGCTTTACACTTCATCTTAGACTTTCCCTTTCCCATGCAAACTCGACTGTTCGAGCGACAGAAGTGGTTGCAGGGCAGGTCAAGCACGAGCACTCGCTTGATAACGCCACTAATTAGCTCACGCATCTCGACAGTAATCAGCACCAGACCATTCATGGCGAGGAGCTGGTGCCACACCCTGACCGTTGCGACCCATCATACCCAGATCATGGCCGCCACCATAATTTGTTGAGGATGACCTCCTCGTAACGCTAGGGACGATGAACTCCCTCCGCAGACCATGACCATCTCCACCAACTCACGAGGCAAGCAGCAGCATTTCCTACGAATGATCGATGGGAGCGGCCTCCAAATTAATTTATGAATTAATTACACCGAGCCGCATCTGCAGTGAGCCTCACATGACGACGCCCTTCCTCGCCACGGATGGGGCCAGTGGAGACAGGCGATGTGCCCCTTGGAGGATACACTTATGTTCCAGATGGGGAAGCGGATCTCCTACCGGTAAATAGGTCCTACGCCCCGGGCAGCAGGGCCGGCAAGGCGGTTTTCAAGACAAACAACTTCGAGCCGCGCCAAGCGATGTGCTGCCACTGATGCTGGTAGCTTTTCTCCACGGAATGGCAAGGACAAGGACGGTATATTGTCGCCACGGAATTCGACTCGAGGGCGTTCAATATACAACTAGCTGATGGGGCGTTTTGTCTAGGCAAAATGGGTGCAGGAGGATGGCACCAGCCGAACGAAAAAGAGACTCGTCGTTAACAAGAAGCCCATCAAGAGAAATGCGCAGGAAGAACTACAGTCATCCATGACAGTCCAGAGAAGAGAAAAATGGCTTGCAGGTGACGTCCTGGCTCGTCTCGCTGCAGAGCCTGTTCGGGCGATTTAGCAAATCATCGAGAGAGGCGAGGCTCGTATGGTGATCTCCGGGCGCCGGCCATTGCAACTAAATCCACTGTAAGAGGTACGCCAGGTTATGTGGCGTGTCTGTTCGACGACGCCAGGCGAGATGATCACGATGGTCAGTATCAAGATCTCGGGGTCTCCTTGCCAAACTTACGGTGAGGCTTCTCAGCCCGAGGATTGTAGGGTACCGCCGCAATTGCAGAAGTCCACAGCTCGTCCTGACGTGGCGTTCAAGAGAATCCACACCTCAGCTCCTTTATTACGTCTCTCGCCGTTTTTTAACTCTCGCTGAAATAGCGGCTCAACTTCACGCTATGCATTGCCAGTCCTGGTTGGAGCCGCACATCTCACTGTGGCTTGCTGAGCAAGGTTTCCCCACAAACGTGCGACGATGGCGTTGTCTCACTCGCAGGGTCTCCATCTGCGTGCTCATGCACTCGCACTTGATCCTCCTCAGCCGACTTGAGGGGCTACGGTGAGACCTACTTCTTCAGCGGAGACGGCCTGGAGAATACATGTTACTAATAGTATGTGTCCTGGCATTGATATTCAGCCAGCCTCTCGCCAGCGATCTCGTGCTATCCTATGCATGATTCGACATCCATTGTAACATCATCGTGCTCGATACGTTGTTTCTCCCACCGCCTCAAATTAAGCAATCAATTAATTAATCCAATTGATTGCCCCGATTGCAAAGCGTGGAATCTGGCTTCTGGGGTTACACAGCCTGAGGATGAGCGGCCTGGCCCTACATACCTACAACGTTGCAAATGGCTTATACTCCTCGGGGGTTGTTCGCCATCTAATCGATCACGTGGTTGCATGGGCAGCATTTTGAGATTAGACCTCCTCAACTCAGTCTTTTCATCTACGTAATGACGGTGAGGAGCTCGAGAACCTCTCGGGGCAATTCGGACGCCTTTCTCCACATCCTGTTCGTTGATCACTAAGCCTTCTCGCACATCCTGAAGAACTGAGGGAAAGTACTCCGCAGCTCCTCGATATGCTTGATCTGGTACTGAGATGCTGACATCCTGGGCACGCACGCACTGTCCTCCACAAGGTGCGCCGCTGTCCAACCGACCTCCTGTGCCGCCTTGCAGTTGATGTATGAGTCGTCTTTGTAACACCACACGCGTCAGCCCACGAAAAACCAAGATGGGTCCCATGAACCAAACAGCCCATGTCATGGGGCCAATGCGTAGAAGAAACCTCACAAAAGCACTCACCGACAAAGAAGCAATCCTTGCTTCGCTCGACGCCTGCCTCCCTCATCGCCTTGGCGTACATGTTCCGGTCCGGCTTACACACAAATGGCTCAGAGGCATAGTCACAGTACGTAACGCCGTCAAAGTACTCCTCCACGCCCAACAAGCGGACTACCCGGCGTGCGTGGGTTACATAGGCATTCGTAAAGAGCCACAGCTTGACCTTGGTCCTGTCTATATCTCCGAGCATCTTCTTCAGCCCAGGCCGAGGTCTGATCACGCCCTCGAGAGGGAGCGCGTCGTCTACCTCGGCGTTAAAGTCCAGGGGGTCGATCTCATGGTGCCGGATGAGACCAGCGATGGCCAGGCCGTAATTCTGATAATATTGGCTATGGAGCCTCACGGCTTCCTCTCGAGGCAGGTTCAGATGCTTTTCAAAGTAGTTATTGATCCGGTCGGCCATGAGGTCATGCACCTTTGCACCTGTTGTTCTCTCGTCAGTTCACCAGCTTTAGTTCGTATTTTCTTTCTTCGTTCCCTTTTCCAATATTGCATACTCTTTGGATAGAGACAATTGTCGATGTCACTAAGCATTGTCAGTCTGTAAACTCCAGCTTGGCTCATTGATGATCAACGGGTTCCCTTCTACTCACAAGAAGAGCACTTGCTTGCAGTGCGAGATGCGATCGACGACGCCGTTGGTATTGCCATTGGTAGCACCGTTAGTGACTCCATTGACTATCCCATTGGCTATGCCATTGATCATACTATGGTTCATGCCATTGACGACGCCGTTGGTAATGCCGTTGCTTAGGTCGTTAGCGAGGGCCGGCTGGAGCATGAGGACTGACATTGCGTTGGTCATTTTCTTTTCTCTTCAAAGTATTTTTGCGGCCAGTGATTCAACTAGACGCACATATGGTGGACTGCTGCATTGACAACCCTTAGGCTCAAGAGTAACGTCCGGGTTTCAACTTAAGTAGTCGGCTGACTGCCACCACCCGTCTGCCCCTTTTCCCCAACCCCGAGACCTTGAATCATTCCGAAGCCTGTGAATCCGCAGCTTAGAGTCTTGTGAGAACAGATTATGCCGGTCGTGGCGCTTGTGTTCGGGAGGCTGAAACCTTTCATTGCCCCGGCCCAGAAAATTTGAAGCTGATGAAGGGAGACAGACCTTTACCAGTGACAGTTGGCATTGAGGCCGTACCCTGGTAGCCGAGACAGTGCTTCCTCTTTCATCATTTCGGACATCCACGTACTATTCCATTGGTTCTCAATTGCCGGACCGATATA
Organism: Aurifilum marmelostoma; assembly: GCA_027559495.1. Lineage (NCBI taxonomy): Eukaryota > Fungi > Ascomycota > Sordariomycetes > Diaporthales > Cryphonectriaceae > Aurifilum > Aurifilum marmelostoma. The sequence continues at coordinate 127,525 of JAMXSV010000010.1, read as the reverse complement.
CACATTCACGCTGATCCGGACAAAAGGGTCCTCTGTGCGCGGGCCAAAACAATACACGACGCGTTTCATGATTGAATTTCTAGATATTGGACTCCACACTCGGTAAACAATGTACAAACCACTTTGTGATACTATTTGCCCCAGAAATCCGGTTGTGTCCTCTGGAGACACTCATGTCGTGTTCATACATCAATGGTGTGACCTGTACTTGGACACAATCTACAAGAAGACTGCACCAACGGGATGTAATATAATTGGATCATCTTAATGGTCATAACATTGAGGCCGAGACTGACGCGGGGACGCCCGCGGGTGAAGGCATGACACAATGATTGGTGAACCAATAATCATCGCGACTGTTCTGCGGTGTAATTTCGAAGTCATTGGTTCTTCCATCACGAGTCTGTATCTCGTGCAATTATTGTCGTATCACTCCCCTCTGAGCTCTCTCGTTAGCTGCTTTCTCTGGCGCCAGTTAACTGCTACTTTCATGAGATCCCATGATGCCCAGAGGGATCTGCACAGGCGGTCTCGTCCGAGACACGGAGAAAGGAACAACGGACTCTCAATCGAAGCGTGCAGACTTTCCCAGGTGAGAAGAGAAACTTCGCGTCTATGTACAATAGATTGACCGATGGCTCCATACATTACGTATTTTCCCCCTCCCCCCCCCCGCCACAACAGGGTGTTTCGGTAACACTGCATTGGTCTGAGATCGGGAGTACTATCATGTTACCAACCCGAGCGAGACACCCAGGACGCACACGGCCAACAGCCGTAAGCAAGGTTTCGGTGCTACGATGAGGACGGGTGTAGAAATGAGGGGGGCTTGCCCAGCCACCTTCGTTTACAACTACTTTTTTTTTCTCTAACTTTTTCCTACGGCGCCACGTGAGGGGACGTACTAGACACCGCCCCTCTATGGGCAGTCCGACGATATTCGCTGCCGGAACGTGCCACCTCGATCGTCCTGTGGGATCATCAATGGAAAGCTTGGACGAAGCGGCCCAGGATGTAGCCTTGGAGAGATTCTGCCACTTTGGCTGTGTCTCGCATTCATTGTCTGCTAATATCCTATCGCACAAGAGAGTGGTGTAGATCGAGGGTCACGTGTAAACTCATACATCTGGGCTCGACAATATTCTCTGAAGCAGGTCAGACAAGTAGAAAACAGAGTTCAAATGACAACACGGCCAAACTTTTTATTTTTCAACGCGAATACTATCAGTAAATCTCCAATCCGATCCATCTCCTCAATTTGTAATCTCGTACTTGTATAATGGTCAACAACACTCAGATCGAATGATGCCCGGGACTATATAACTGAAACCAATCTCTTGCAATGTCTCGTAGCTCGAGTTTTTCGTATTCCAACAGCTGTACATGTTGACAGTGTCTTCATCGAAACTGGTATCCTGTCTAGTCATGCCCATGAGCTCTGTGGACGAGAACGAGGATCCCAATGGGTACCCCTAATGACAAGGTAGATATTGCCTGCTCATGTGGTGGGCATACGGGGTCGCTGCCCAAGCCAGGGCTCGATTCTGCTCGCTGGTCAAGGCCCAGTCCTCCCACGGCCGGGTTGCTGTCCTGGCTCCCTGTCTTCATGGTCAGGTCAGCTGCCTCGGTACAAAGGGCTGTCAGGTAACTCAGAAACAAGAAGGAAGAAGAAAAAAAACCAATTCTACCTTTCTTCATTATCACTCCATCCTCCACCGCCCTCCTCCTTCTTGCTCTCGAGGATCCACCCTCCAGCCCACAGTACCGTGCTAACGCACGCCACGGCGCCAGCCACAGCAAACGCCCGGGTCATGGTCGCCCAGCCGAAGCTCTCCTTGACGAAACCGGCCACGAGCGGGCCAAAGGTGATGCCTGCAGAGAAGGCACAGTTTCGCAGGGCGTTGGCTTGTCCGGTGGCCCCCTTGCCGAACCTCTCAGGGTGGGTCTCGACCTCCTCGCGGACGGCGTGGTTGATCTCGGCCATCGTGGCAGGATGGATGAGCGTGAGCCCAATGCCGACGAGGATCAGGAAGCCGACGAGAAGACGTTGGTGGAGAGTGTCTGGGTGTCCATCTATGAAGCTGAGAAGAACGAAGGCTGCTGTGGCGAGGACGAAACCAGTCAGGATTGGGATACGAACGCCCACTTTGTCAGTCAGATGGCCTGTTTTGGAGGGTGGGAAATCTGTTAGTTTAAGTCCATATGATCCTAAACATAAGGAGAGTCTGGAGAGAAGGTGTAGTCAGTACCTGTCACCGGAGCGAACAGACTAGGAACTGCAATGGTGAGAAAGATGAGGCCCTGTAGGAGTGCATCCCAGCCAAACAAATCGCGAGTGAATATAGGCAAAGTCTGGTAGTATCGTACATATCATTAGCCAACGAGACGTGTTTAGTAAAGTGCCGACGCACAGGTGAGAGAGGGGTCTTACACTGTCAAAGCAAGTGAGCATTGCGGCGTTCAAGACGGCAAGGAATAAGCAGGTAAGAACCCGTGGCGAGCCCAGCAGATAGACACCAGAAGGAATATACCACTTGGCATCTCTGCCATGTGTACTTGTTTGCTTCACGAGCCGATATTGCGCTGCAGACTGGTCATTAACCGGAAATTCCCCATTCAAATGTCCGTTGTGTCGATCAGACATATCTGACCGGATCGTCCCGTAGCCACCGTTTCCTTCTTGACCCATGGGACGGGCAAACGCTACTTCGCCTCTCGAGTGTGCTGTATCATCTGACTCACGCCCCTCGGCCGTCGGTGGGTTTTCAATCATCATGAAACGCAGGATGAGGTCAACAATGAGGAGCGCAAAGGAAACATAGAATACGGCCTGGTAGCCGGCAAAGCGATAGATGGCACCACCCAGAAGGGGGCCCACGATCACAGCGGCCGTCATTCCAGCACCGACTATGCCGAGTGCCCTGCCAAGCTTCTCGGGAGGAGACTTGTCAACCACGAGAGCAATGCCGACTGTATGGACGATCGCTGTGGCCATGCCCTGGAGGGCACGAGCGACAGTGAGCATGGCGAGTGACGAGCCGAGGAAAAGGAGGAAAGTAGCAGCGGTGATGCCGACCAGGCCTGATGTAAATACGGTCGATCGAGAGCCGGTGCGGTCAGTGATGTAGCCTGCGATGACTGTTTGTGGCCATTTAAAGTCAGTCATAACCAATAAAAAGTAGCAGTGGAATGACACGCGGCCCAGAATAAGCGATTCGAGATCAACGTACGCGCCGTGACGAGTCCCGTGGCTCCAAAGACCGCAAGGAAAATAGAGATCCAAGCTTGGACTGTAGGAATATCGTCAGCAGACAACAACAAAAGGATGTAAGTTTATTGTGGCTCGTACTTTCATCGTGAGAGAGGTTGAACTGTTCTCCTATCGTATTGGGCAGCACGGGGACGATCTGCGCTTTGTATGAGCAATCTACCGAATAATACAAGTCACGAAATGCATAGCCACAGATGAGAGAGTCACATACGATTCCGTATAGGACATCATCCTATGATATGGTTCTCTGGTTAGTATTACTTATCTCAACAACCTCTCAGAAGACACTGCCCAGACGAGCTTACGGTAAAGATCGAGACGACGACAGTGAGCTGTATGAAGCCCCTTGAGGACCGAAAGCCAAAGCCACAAGGCTTCTGGTGAGGTCGATTGCCCAACAGAGTATGACGCTCTTCTGGCCTGGGTTCCATCGTGTTTCGACTGTAGTTTGGCTTGAATGTGAAGCGATGGATTAGAGTAGACGAGAAGGACGCAGGAGACCACTTGCATAGGTAGGCTTCAGGCTTATGGTTCTTTTGGTATACAGGATGAATTTTACCAGAAGCGGTGTGAGAGGTCCAAAGAGGGGGAAAATTCGGAAATTCTTTTACGTGAGCTTAGGTGCTGCGCACCTTTAAGTCCCTCGTACAGAGAGGGGCTGAACGAGTACCGACGGAACTATACAAAGCCTTGTGATCCTGGTACGGCGACCATCAGGTCTCACATGGTAACAACCGTGGATCGACGTCGAGCTTCTTCAAGCAAGGCTCCGTGAGCCAGTCCTACACATGAACACGCACAACATCATGCATCATACCTACGGCTTCGAAATTTGTTGAGAAGGCCCCAACATTGCGTGCTTAGAAACGGGATGTACAACTACCTACATCATGTACACACAATCACATATGATGTGCGTGGCCACCTTGGCGCGGCAGGATTCAGCAGGCTCCGAAAGGAAAAAGCGTCTTCTGTAAGCCACGAAAATTCTTTGCTCGGCCAAAATACCCCGCAGGCAGCATGCTAGAGCGCCTCAATAACGCCCAGCTTGCAAAAGGTGAGACAGCGCCGGGACAAATGTAACAATATTGCCCTCAAAGCTCCCCTCATTTCTTTTTCTCATTTGCTAGTCCTACCTGTATCTCCACGTCGCTTGACGGGAAGTGCTCGCTACATTGCGGGATACGATAATACTCCTGTCACCCGAGTTGCCGCCGGAACCCCAGTGTTGGGGACGGCATCGGTGCATTGGGGCTGTATGACCATCCTTGAGGCTGAGCGCCCTCTTACGCGAAGGTGATGGAGAACTTCAGGGATGTAATTTGTATATTCCTTGTTCTACGGGAAAGGTTGGTCGGATGGAAGATAAAATGAGAGTCCATTCCTCGATGCAGCCATGATGGGATATCTTGCAGCCATCTCATCGGTACCAAACTCCTCTTCTTTTCCTTTTCCCCCTTTTTCTTCCTCTTTTCCTGGAACACGTATCTTGATTCTCATCTAATATGACTTCTCTGCGCGTTGATGATGTCAAAGCGGTGCTCAAACCGCGTGAGGTGCTTCTCATACTCGCCGCCCACCTCGCAGTCCTTATGGCGTGGTGGATCAAGCAATATTGGGCTGCCCGCCTGCAGTTTCCGGGTCCGACTGTCAAGAACCTTTGGACCGGTAACCTAGATCAGACCATGATGCCAGACATTCATGAAAAGGTAATACTCTCTCCTTGGAAAACAAGAGGAAAGGAAGGAGGTACGCAGCATATATAACAGAAAGAATCAAAGCCCCGCTAATACGTTGTCAAATCAGTGGAGAAGTTGGCATCGACAATTTGGACCAATCTTCCAGACTGTAAGTTGCGATTATTGAATATTCCATTGTCAGTTTCTGAGCGGTATCGGCCTCATCTCACTGTCCTTTATATCATAGTGGAACAGCCTCCTATCCAGGGTCGTGTACATTGGAGATCCAGCCATAATCCATACCATTGCCACAGAGAACTGGGAGAAGGCTAGCTCACAGTATGAAGGCTTCCGTCCTCTGAGTGGCGATGCTCTCTTCATGCCCAAGGCCCATACGAAATGGTTGCGCCAGAGAAAAAGCTTGTCACCGGCCTTTGGCCCGCAGGTCATCCGCATGCAATATCCCACGTTGAAGAAGTATATCACTGTCAGTATCACCCCACCTCGAGAATCATTTGTGTTATCATTCTCCGCTGAATAATGTCGGGCTCTTCCGTCGTAGGAGTATACCAAACATATATCCACCGCAGCGGCTCACCGACAGCCCATCGACTTATCCATGCTTCATGTCCTGCTCACCTTGGACTTCGTCGGAGAGATTGCCTTTGGCAGCGAGCTGAGCGCCCTGTCCACGGGTCCCGAATGCCGCATCTTGCAGCTGTTCAAGCTGATACTGCCCGAGTTCATGAAGTGTGGGCTTTTTCCACTTCGAGCCAAGATACCCATCCTTCAGAGTACTCGAGACATGCACAAGGCAATCAAAGAACTCAGACAGATGGCGGAAGATACGGTCTTGGATGCTCGAAAACTCGACATGGTCAAAGGGACTAGGGAAAAGCCTCCTCGACGCATTTTTGAGATCTTAGTTCGGTAAGGGCTGAATTCCTTTTGCACACTGAATATTAGATTCAGATTGTTCTGAATTCTGACCCGAGATGTGAATCAATAGGCAGAAGGAACCGGATGGAAGATATACATTCAGTACCAGAGATCTTGTTGACAACTATGGTGAGTCTGAACTGAATCTAGACACATTTTTCGGCCTTTGTGTGTCTGTTATAGAGGCTAATTATACACTGTGATGTAGTCACCTTTCTCGTGGCAGGTGGTGATCCTACGGCGCATACTCTGAGCTTTGCAGTTTACGAGATTGTAAGTCACTAATCATCCAACGTCCATTGACCAAAGGAAGACAATAATGTATCACCAGATCGGTGATAGATAGCTCTAGTACTGACAAGAGCTTTTTGCTACGATCACACAGCTTAAGAATCCAAGTATACATGCAAGGCTCGTACAGGAACTGCTCGAAGTGTTGCCTTCTCTGGACGAGATTCCCTCGGTAGATCACGCCTCTAAGCTGCCATATCTCAACGCTGTGATCAAGGAGACGCTCCGGTACAATGGACCTGGCTTTGGGACATTCAGAATGTGTGCCAAGGACACTGAGGTCTGCGGCGTTACTCTGCCTGGAAAGACGACGCTGGTGCTATGGAATCCCCAGGGTAGGAGATGATCCAGGTCGACTTAGATAAACAAAGACCACGGCTGATATTTTCTTGAAATCATAGTCCATCGTGATCCCAAAATCTGGGGTCCCACGGCCGACGTCTTCGACCCATCCCGCTGGCTCGATCCAGACTTCCGTCCGCCCCCAGGCTCGTACTTCCCATTCTCTTATGGTCCGCGCATCTGCCTTGGTACGTTATAAACGATATGGCTCGTGAATCTGAGAAGGTGGTTGTGGGAAGATGGCTAACTTGAAGAACATGAAAATGTGCAGGCCAGGGACTTGCGATATTTGAAATCTCTCTCACGCTGGCCACTTTATTCCGCCAATTCGACCTCTGCTTGCAAGATGGATTCGAGATGGAGCTAGATCCGGCCTTTACACTCTGCCCTAAGAATGGGTTGCCCGTCTTGGCCACTCGACGGTCGTCCTGAGGAGAGTTCCACTAGATAAGCCTGTCTCAAGACAGGTATCACAGTGACTGCCAGGGCAACCGGAGTATGGACTGGCACAGTTGTTGGTCGACTTCATCATACTTCGATCTGTGACATGCAACGTGCTGTGAGAAAGCCGTAGCAAGCGTGATCAAACGGTTTGGGGGAAGGCTGCTAAATCTGCAGGACCTTTTGACATATTCTTTGTGTGCTCATTTTTCCCCACTTTGCTCAGATAGTAATTAATTAATTCAACCCATGTTTTGCTTGCAGTATACCGGGGAATACCCACAATGTTTTTCGGTGTTCGTCTACGTAGGACTTCTGCTCATAATTCCGTACTATGTATACTTTGGTAGTGGGTCTATCTAGCAAAATTAGGTGCGGCTGCCGCTCATCATCCGGACGGCAGATGATGCCATCCGTACTCCGGGAAAGGTGATATTGACTCCTCCTTTAGCTGCTGAACTCGAATCTCCAGGTATAACAGATGATCTATCTTCATTCATATTCATGAATCATGTTTGTTACGTGACAAAAATTCTGCACCGCTGAATCATTTCCAAGATTTGAATATGAATCTCATATTATCAAACCTAGAGGCGCTCAGTCAAAGACCAGAAGGGTAGGCATTGTGGGGATAAGAGTGGCATATGCAGAGTTGGTGGGGAGGGGAAGTGGGCTCGGTCTCTTTGCGATCTACATGCCACAGCATGCACCCAACGCTCTTGTCCTCGTCCAGTCTCTTATATGCCGTGTCTCCTCTTCTATTTCGAGCAGTCTCCTTCTCTCCCCATTTCATTGCAGCAATCGCGCCCGAGCAGCTCATGGCTTGAGGTACAAGCAAATAACAGTGCCTCCACTCGTGATCTCACTCGTATCATATCTCCTCCAGGAGGATGTCTTCCTCCACCACCACGACGGGCAAGCGCCCCAACTTCCTGCTCATAGTAGCGGACGACCTCGGCTTCTCAGACCCGGGCTGCTTCGGGTCAGAGATCCGCACCCCAAACATAGACAGTCTCGCCTCGTCGCCTCACGGACTGCGGCTGACCAACTTCCACACGGCGTCCATGTGCTCGCCGACCCGCAGCATGCTCCTGTCGGGCACGGACAACCACATCGCGGGCCTGGGCCAGATGGAGTTCTGGGGCCGGGGCCGCGACCCGCCTGTACCCTGGGCCGCACGTCCGGGCTACGAGGGCTACCTCAACTTTCGGGTCGCAGCGCTGCCCGAGGTGCTGAAGGAGGCCGGGTACTACACCTGCATGAGCGGGAAGTGGCACCTCGGCCTGAAGCCGGAGCAGAGCCCTTCTGCCCGGGGGTTCGAGCGCAGCTTCGCGCTGCTGCCGGGCGGTGCCTCGCATTACGCGTTCGATCCCAGAAAGGAGGATGGGACGCTGGTGTTCAAGCACTGGGCGAGCCTGTACATGGAGGATAACAGGAGGGTGGATACGGCGACAGAGCTGCCTGAGGACTATTACAGCAGTGACTACTATGCGAGCAGGATGGTGCAGTTCCTCCAGGAGAGAGAGGATGATCCGAGCAAGAAGGAGCGGCCCTTCTTTGCGTACCTGCCCTTTACCGCGCCGCACTGGCCTTTACAGGCGCCTCGGGAGAATGTGGACCGATACAGGGGTGTGTACAGTGATGGACCAGATCGCCTGCGGGAGACCCGGCTGCAGAGGCAGAAAGAGATGGGCCTCCTCCCGGATGATGTCGAGGCACACCCCGTCGTGACAGACACAAAAGAATGGGACGCCATGGACCCCGACGAGAAGGTCTGGTCGGCCAGGACCATGGAGGTGTACTCTGGCATGGTCGACCGGATGGACGAGAACATCGGACGCGTGCTGCACCACATCAAAAAATCAGGCGAGTGGGACAACACCTTCGTGCTCTTCATGAGTGATAACGGCGCCGAAGGCAGTGTTCTAGAGGCTATTCCCATGACCGGAGAGGTCATCAAGAAGGCTCTTGACAAGGAGTACAACAATGAGCTGGACAATCTGGGCAACAAGGACTCTTTTATCTGGTATGGCCCGCGCTGGGCACAGGCTGCGACCGCGCCCAGCCGCATGTTTAAAGGCTACGTCACCGAGGGCGGCATTCGATGTCCTGCCGTTGTGCACTGGCCTGGCCGGAAGAACAGCAGCAACGAGGGAGGGAGGATCAGTACAGCCTTTGCGACGGTCATGGACATCATGCCGACGATTCTGGATCTGGCCGGCATACCGCAGCCTGGGCCGCGCTTCCAGGGGCGCGAGGTCGTCCCGATCAAGGGCAAGTCCTGGGCGCCTCTGCTTCTGAGCGACAAGGAGGGCCAGGTGGTACATGGCGATGATACGGTTATAGGCTGGGAGCTGTTCTTCCATCAGGCCATCCGGAAGGGCAAGTGGAAGGCGGTGTTCATACCAGGACCCAAGGGGCCCGACAAGTGGCAGCTTTACGATATAGACAATGACATGGGCGAGATTCATGATCTGGCCGAGAAGGAGCCCAAGGTCCTGGACGAACTGATCAAGTACTGGCTTGCCTATGTCTCCGAGTTTGGGGTTTTCTTGTGAGTCCGCCCTCCCATAGGTTGAGACGGCTTGTTGATGAATACTGACCGTCTCTCTTATACAAACACAGACGAGACGAGCTCGAAGAGGATTACGAACTTCCAAAGCACTGATGCACGGTGCTTCAATGGTCCTGTTTTTACATAGAATATGTGATGTTCCGGTCCGACAGCTTTTGCGGTGTGCAAGTCCAGGCAACCGCAGCTGTAGTTCTCGTGCTTTGGAACATTATGCCCTCTTGTACGAAGATTTCACGTTCATGTTTCCATGTGGCTAGGATGACCTTTTTCTACCTGGATGACCAAATGTGCACTTTTGTCCCCTGAACACCACTATCGCACACGTATAATAAGAATTGAACTTCTGAGCTTTTATTGGCAAGACTGGTGGGATTTCTTGAATATTTCTAATAGAGACCCCGCCCCAGCAAATCTATAAAGACCGACCCGCAGGAATAATATAGAATCGTCCCCGGTAAGTGCTGCAAAGCAGACCGTGTTGAGCGCATGCTAAGATTGTCAGACCAGGAATTACCGCAGAATGTTGAAGGACTGATTATGAAGTTTAATTAACTTCTCCTACCCGGAGTATCTGAAGGGTCCCATAGAGACCTGGTCATCTTCGTGAGATGTATATGATGCCCTAGACGCTCACGCATACATTGTCTTGATACGTAATTCAAGAAGCCTTGTCGTTCCACAGTCCTAACAATCGTGCTTTATATTCAACAAGCATCCCAATGGTTGACAGCGTTGTGCGTGAATGCATTATTGGGCTGTGAACGGCCTCACCAGCTTTCCCTGTAACTAAGGATGCGTACATGATTTATCCGCAGTCTCATCAAGTTGAACACTTTTCTATGTTCCCATTTATATTTCCTTTACTCTATTAATCCATTAATCCATCCTCGCCCTTGACCAAGGGCCACCAAAACCGAATCTCCCAGGCAAGCTCAAACTCACCATGCATTTTAATATCATGACCAGGTCTCCTTTTGTTTTCGTCTTCTCCAGGTTACCACGAAAGCGAACGCCTCAGATGAGCGGGACGCCGCACGCCCTTCTGTGATGCAAAGAATTCAAGAAAGAAACAAGGGGAAAATATGCCACTATTGAACGTGGACATCAAAAGGACCTGCTCTCGCCAATATCAACCACATCAAAAACGCCCGTCTCCTCCAGCCCTCTCTTCTTCATCGCCTCCCTCAGCTTGACAGGCGGTTCCATGATGGGCTCGGCCGTCAGCGCCCAGGTACCCCAGTGGATGGCCAGTGCCTTCTTGCACCGCGTGTCGCGGAAGATTTCGACTGCGTCCTGCGGGTCCGAGTGCATAGACGAGAACAGGTAGCGCGGCTTGTAGGCGCCGATGGGGATGAGACCGACGTCAAAGGGACCCCGCAGCTCGCCGATCTTCTTGAAATCTGGGTTGGAGGGAAGGTGGGCGTACTTTTCTCCATAGTCATCCTCGGACTCTGGGATCTGGGGCACGGCTCGGTAGCCTGTGTCGCCGCCAAAGTAGATGGATTTTGTGACGGGTGGCGACGACGACGACGACGAGGACGGCGGGCTGCCTGTGGACTTCACGGCCCATGAGCACCAGAGCGTGCGGTCTGTGTCGAGGCCATAGCGGGAAGAGGTGTGCTGTGCTGGAAGGCACGAGACTGTCGCGGTGATGCCTCCTTGTTTTATGTCATCCTTGGCGCCCTCTAGCTGTACCGACAGCTCGGCATCCTCCCACCAGTCCATCTCGGTGACGTTGGTGACGCCCGAGTCCCGGAACCAGCTAGCCAGACCCAGGCCGACAAAGAAGTGGGCTTGCGGAAAGATCCTCATGATCTCTTTGACAGTCGGCGTGGACAGGTGGTCGTAGTGGCTGTGCGAGATGACCACGGCGTCCAGGAAGGGCAGCTCGGCGATGCCGCATGCCCTCCTGGTGTACCTCTTGGGGCCTGCAAAGGTCAAGGGCGAACAGCGGTCCTCCATGACTGGGTCGAACAGCACGCGTAACCCCGACGGGAACTCGGCATAGTGGCATGCATGGCCTAGCCAGGTGGTGCGCAGTTCCTCAGACTCAAAGCGTGTCTTGAGAAAAGAGGGCTTTTGGACAGGCACGAGCACCTCGTCAGGCTTTGGGCTTGGAAAGCGCAGACTACCGTCAAGCTGGCCTCTGAAGTTTGTTCAACATTAGCAAGAGGATAGGCAGGCAGACGACGACGAGTGGGAGAGGAAAGGCCGGGGGAGGGGGCGTAAATCATCATCTTACTTGATTATAGTGAGCGGAATGTTGAGGTTCTTCTTGAAAGTCTTGCGACCGGAGGGGTAAGGGTTCTGAAAATGGGTGGTAGTGGTGCCATCCTTGGCCTTGACGTGATGAGACTTCTCAACAGCGTTGTCAGGGACGGCGCCGAGGGAGGGTTTCCCAACGGATATCGAGTACGACGATGACATGACAGCTTTTGGCGATCGTGAGATGGAGATGGGGGGCAGGAGACCAAGACGTCTGGCACAATAGGCCCGTAGAGGAGGAGGAAGGGAGAGACAAGACATGAAGTACTTTTTTTCCAAAAGAGGCGGGAGGGACGGAGGCGTTCTTCACGTGCCTAGAAATAAAAGGATCTTGGTGTATGGATTGGGTTGCTCTCGGCAGCACGGGCTGTAGGTTGTGACCACCGTTAGCAGCACCACCACTACGAAACGAGAGCGAAAACAGAGCATTAAACTCCCTTAAGTCCGATGTGATGGCCTCAGCAGCTGGTCATCGCACTCGCATAAGGACAGTAGCCTATATTAGGCAGTAAGTCTAGCGTGTAGCTGATAGTGGCTTAGCGGTACTTTCGGGCGATAAATTCCACCGTCTCATCCACTACCGTATAAAATATTCCCGACTGTGGTGTAAATTCATTGTAATTCCTTGCTGTGCATCGAACCTCCAGGATACATTTTCTCGACCTGCCTGTCAATACTGTGGGATCTATCTTATCGGCTCTGACATCAGGTGCTTATCGTTTACGGCGCAGTCATCTGTTTCAAATAAGTATCTGTTTATCCATCACTGATGTGCCTGTCACAAGAACGAAGATATAAATCCCGAAAGCGAAAATCCGTATTCAAGAACTTGTTCGTTTCACACTCCATCGGAGCGGAGTTTCTACATGCCTAACCCCCGTGTACTAAGTATGTAACATATCAATATGAATGGCCCCTCCTCCTTGTGACGCTGCGGCCAAGCAGAGTCAGCTTCAAACATTTTCTATGTAGATGTCATGCAGATGGAAACGCGTAGTCTATGTCTCGCCCTCAGTTCTCAAGGTCGTACACCAGCACGAGAGTTCATGAGATCTTCAGTGCCCTGGGTGTTGTTTGTTCTCATGACATATGCTACCTAGGGAAATCAGCGTAATCCCTATTCTCAGGGCGCTTAGAACGGGATGCTCTTATATATATATAGATACCCGTATCTTCATTGATCTGGGCTGTGCTGTGCTGAACAGGTGGTGTAGGGCTGTGTCTGTGCGCATCAGGTTTCACTAGTATTGCGACTTATGTTTTCGCTATAGTTTATAAGGGACGAATGTTTATTTGATGGCTGATATGTATTGTGATGCACATAGAGAGCTGGAGGAAAGGCTTCTCATTCCTCTAACCCCCCACAGGAGGAGCTCAAATAAATATTTAGGACGCTGAACAGCTCCGCGGCTAGCCAGCCATACGAAACCATATTGAGCGACTCAAAATACCAGGCCAACCTGACCCAGATTCATATAAGCTCATAAGGTCTACAATCGCCTAGCGCAATCTTGGACAATATGACGGAGTGAGCAAAGGTTCTGCCTCAGTTTGCTATCAACCACAGCATCTGCCTAGGCCCTTTCCAACCCAACACCTAGTATCTGCGAAATCGATATCGGTGACAATGCAGAAGAAAGAGAGGCCGGGAGGTCTGCTATTAGGCTGTGCCTAGGCGATGCGTGAGAGCGCGAGGTGTCCTAGAGGGTGGACTGGAATCTAAGTTCCAACAAACCTACAACAGAAGGTCTGCCCAAGTGTATTCCGTATATGGAGCCAGGAGAGGCGGTGCTCTGATCAACGATATCTATTACGGAAAACACGCACGAAGCTGTTGCGTCTAGGGAAGTCAGCTGAGTTCGACGGAAAACGGCAAACGGAAAACGAAAAACAGAATTAAGAAAAAAGACCAAACCTGCCCTGGACGAGAAAGTATATATGCCCACATCCTCTCCGTCGCAAATGGTGGTCCATGAAGAACACAAGCAAACTACACTTGAGTAAAAGTTCGACACAAAATATTTGATCATCAATCCCCGTTATTGTACAACCACGCAACAATAGGATAGACTTTGATTCATACACACCCACACCAGTATATATCATCAGAGAAGGCATAGCCAGCCACGATGACTTACACCAATACAATCGACAAGGTCGAGAGCTGTCCCGGCGTACAGCTACAGCAGCAGGCCGTCGAACTGCAAGGGAGCGACTGCAACATCAAGACGTTTTTCTTCCAGACAATCGTTGCACCGCACCCAAAGCCGGACAACGATAACAACGACGAGTCGAGTCTTTCCATGATCGGGACAGAGGACACTAGTCTCCCTGTCCCCTCAACCCAATCAGAGGCGGGCAACCCAGATCCGCCCCAGAAGTCCAACTTTCAAGCCTCCGAGAGCGAGAAAGTGACGAAAGATGTTCACTTCGACGCCGAGGCCATGATGGATCCTGAGGATAGCCCAGAGATCTCCATGTGCGCCGACGAAGGCAGAGCTCTAAATAATTTCCAGATCGAGCAAAAAAGAGCTGAATATTCATTACTTGGAAAGATCACCTTGCTCGACGAACCCATGGAGACAGAGGATGTCGAGGTCGAGGCAGACCATTGTTGTGTGAAGATCACACCCGACGATCCTCAGGCAGTAGACGAGGGCAGCACGAGCCTGCGTGGTGGTGATCTGGACGCTGGCGTTGCAATCTGCCGGTGCGGCGCCGTAGATTCTCATGGGAAATCCCGGCACGACACGCTGTGGTCGAACGCGGAGGCACTCGCGAGGCTGGACAATAGCGACGGCAGAAACAGAACGGAAGATATCAACACGATTGATGGAAGGGAGTGGGAGATTTTCCGCAAGCGCATGGAGCTGCTCAGGCAGCCTGCAAAGAGCAGGAGGACTTCCACCTTCATGTCGGTCTGGCGGCGCCTATTTGGTCAGCGACATTTGAGAAGGGAGAGTGTGGGAGACAACTATGCCGATGCTCACTGCTGGGCTGCCTTGGCAATCTGTGAGATTGGCGATAGCGGCTGACAGACATGATCACGGCTGGACGGATGATGGATGCTTGAAATGATGAAGCGGTGAGGAGCTCTGTTAGAATATCATGGTCGTGGATTCTCACACATTCTGGACCCATCATCCCCGTCAGAATACGGAACTTGAAGACTGTTTTTGTTTGCCTTTTTGACTGGGAAAGAAAGAAAGGTTTCGTACCCTATGCTACCATGTGACATATTGCTAGGTAGTGCCTAATACCTTATTTGGATTAAGTATGAAGATGGAATTGGCCCATCCAAGCTCTCTCTGCCCCCCCTTTCAGATCAACCTCCCACGCTCTCATTAGCTGCCCTGGCCCTAGCTCCCGCCCTTGTCCTTGCTGAGATCAGCAGCTACTTCTAGCATCGTGTCGGGGAGGAGCAATATGTATGTACGTACAAGAAGCTCTGCCCTGATTAGTAAAATGTCGCTTTGAAATCTACCTACCAAGTACCAAGACACTGGTGCCATTTCCCTCTTCCCATTGCCGACCGCTCCCGGACAATGATGATAAATCACCTTATGAGCGATTAGCGAGCTTCCCCCTCCCCCCACACCCTTTCTGAGGCCGTTACGTAGCACGTAGCACTGCGCTCACCGGAGCTTTGTCAGGGTCGTAGCCAAAAAGAAAAAAAGGGGGGGAAAAAAAGAAAGAGTGAGAGACAGGACACAGAGAGAGAGAGGTGGCTTGAGGTCATGGCTGCATGCATAATAAGAAGGGGTGGTCTCCTGCTGAAGAGCACCACCACCATCACCCGAGGCTTGCCCCTCTCATCCTCATCGTCCAAGTCTCTATCAACTATAGCTCTTTCGCCCAAGAACCTACCCGTTGTACTACCATCTGCTCACCCAAACGGGCTCCCACTCGTCCCATTATTGGCCTCTCCTTTGCTTTCTTCCCCGTCAGCTCGTCGCCTCTACTACAGCAGTAGTAGCAAGAACAACGTTGCTCCCGCTCACCAGGAACAAAAAGAAGCACCAGAAGAAGACGTCATGTCTGAACCGACCGGCCTCATCGCCAAGGAGGGCATCGAGCTTCTCACCATGGGCACCCCCAACGGCCACAAGGCCTCTGTCCTACTCGAGGAGCTCAAGGAGGCCTACGGCGACAAGTTCCCCAAGGTGACCTACCAGATCGTCAACATCATGAAAAACATCCAGAAGCAGCCCTGGTTCACCGCCGTCAATCCCAACGGCCGCATCCCCGCCCTCGTCGACCACGACCGCAACGACTTTGCCGTCTTTGAGGGCCTGGCCATCCTGAGCTACGTCACACGCCATTACGACCCAGAGCATAAGCTGAGCTTCCCCATCGACAGCGACGACTACTCTGTTGCTGAGCAGTGGGTTGCTTGGCAGCATGGTGGTCTTGGTCCCATGTCAGTATATGATCAACATTACACGCGTACCTTTACCTCTACATCTGCCAGAGGTTGACGACAGGACATTACAAATGAAACATACTGACTAATACCGTGTCTGGTGCATATGAAACAGGCAGGGCCAGGCAAACCACTTCCTCCGCTTCACAAAGGAGAAGATTCCCTACGGCATCCAGCGATACGTGGGCGAGTCCGAACGCCTGTACGGCATCCTCGACGCCCGCCTCAAGGACAGAGATTACATCGCCGGACCAGGCAAGGGCAAGTATTCCATCGCCGACATCTCCATCCTCGGCTGGGCCAACATCACCACCTTGTCCGGCGTGGACCTGCAGGGCATGTTTCCCAATGTCGTCGCCTGGCTGGACAGGTGTTTGGCCAGGCCCGGCACCCAAAGGGGTCTCAGGACCCCGGACGGAGAGAGCCCGATCAATAACGCCGCCATCGCCAAGAAGATCGCTGAGGATCCTGAGGAGAAGAAGAAGGCCGACGAGGTCAAGAAACTACTGGATGATGCCAAGGCGCAGTACGGATACAAGTACTCTTCGCCTTAAGAGACCGCGCGCGACCAAGCAGTACATGGGTGTACGGTAAAGAAGAGAGTAAGAAAACACAACGAACCGAACAGTTCGATGAGACAATGCAACGTCTGATATGAAAGAAACGTGATTGATTCATTCTGGAAAGGCTCAAGATATGATATCGTGACGAACAAACATACAGGGCATTGTGCGTGCGTGTGTAGAGACAATCCTGGGCCATGTGTCAAGTGATGACTTGCAAAGCGCAAACGCCGGGCCCCCTTGATCCTCCCATGTTCAATCCGACCATATTAATCCTCGAAGGCACGAACTGAATGGCCGTACTTTTGTCCCTTGTCCCCGCCAAATACTCGAAACAAAAAAAGAAAAAGAAAAAGGAAATAAGTCAATGAAACCTGCGCTGAGAATACGCAGGCTGCCTGACCGGGTCCCGATATCATGCGATTAGTTCCATCCACCGCTGCCGGGCTGCCTCCCAAGACGTCAAGACTTTGGCAATAAAAAGATGCACAAAAGCCCGCCGGCCCTACTGCACCGACATATCAGGGTGTCGATTCTCGGGCCCCTACCATTGCTTGTCCCGCCGATACCCTAGTCGTCATAAAGGGTATGTTGTTCCTCTGTTTCAAGAACATAAAGAGTGGCAGAGCGCATCTATCAAGATCAGGTCCTGCACCGCGCGGGCTCAGGGAGAAATGAAATGAGTTACCAGTAGCGGCGATCGTAATCGCGAGGGGGGTAAGCACCATCCCGAGGGTATCCAGCGTCGCGAGGAGGCAGGTCCCGGGGTGGTGGGCGGTCGTAGGGAGGGCGGCCGCCCATGTATGGGTCTGGAGGAGGGTAGTCGCGGCGGTATGGGTCATCGTAGCGGCCTCGGGGAGGTGGGTAGTCATCAATGCCGCCGCGGCGGGGAGGCGATCGATAGCGGGCGCGATCATCGTAGTATTCGCGGCGTGGGCTTCTCTCGCGGTATCCGTCACGGTACGGGTCGCGACGAGGGCTGAATCCGCCTGGGGGTGGACCACGTCGGTCCCAGTCATCGCGAGGAGGATAGGGGCGCCGGGCGCCTGGGGAGCGAGAGCGACCGCGCTCGACCCGAGGGATGTCGGGCTGTGTCTGCGACGAGTGAGCACATAGAAGAATGTGGAGTGGACGTGTGAGGAGGCAGCTTACATTGGCCACGCAGGACACGCGGTGATCCTTGAACTCGCGATCATGAAGAGCCTCCACGGCCTTCTTCAGGTCCGCGGCAGTCTCGAACTCGACGAAGCTGCACCGAATATCAGCATCATCCCGAGCCATCACGAAAGGGGGGAGGGAGACGGAATACTGACCCTTCGCCGTTAGAGCTGCGGCCGGTCTCCGAGTAGACAACGTCACAGCCAGACTGGCGAGCGAAGTCTTTCAGATCCTATGTCCAGAGAAATCCACGTAAGTTGCAGTCCAGGTCTGGAGGCGGAGGAAAGCGATGAGGCCGAAAACTCCCAGTCCCGGTCCCACAAGCAGTCACAATCCCGGGGGAAATCCAGAAGCATCAGAAGAAGTTAAGAGTCCCGCACAGGAGGAAATTGTTGCCAGCGTGTGTAGTCCAGTCTCCAACAGTCCAGGGTATCGGGAGGGGGGCAGGAGGAAGAGATCACGCCACAGCAGGCGAGCGACGGCAGGAAGACACACTGGAGCCGTCCTGGGAAGAATGGCGCAGTGAAGGCAGGGTTGAGTGCAGAAACATCGAATCTCCAGCCAAGGGGTGCACCTATCCAAAGACAGAGATGGTCGTCGTGAGGGGTATCCATGATTCCGGCAGCAAGGAAGAGGAGGAAGAACAGACCTGCCAACTGGTATCGGTGGGAAGACCACTAATCTGCATCCTGTGAGGGGTGCGACGAGGACGAGGCGCGCCACGCTCGTGAGGCGCGTAGGCGCCATTCTCGCGGTGCCGGGATCCTCGAGCGAATTGGACCGTCAGGCGCTCGCCCAGGAGGGTAGATCCATCTTTATTGTAGAAGAACAAGAATTAGTCAGGTCGCCTCTCAGGGGGAGGTGTGAGGGAGGTGGTGGTGGTCGATCTGGTAGCTGGAAGAGGAAGGGGGGAGCTTTCGGTGGGGGTTTGGGAGCGAAGACATACGGAAAGCTACGGACACGTTATATGATTAGCCATTTGCGAAAAGGAGCAGGAGGAGGAGGAGGCGGCAAGGGAATGAGGACAGGTTGGGATATATAGGACTTACCTGGAACCACGTCGCGGGCGTCCATAGCATCCTTATACTCGATGAAGCCAAAGCCGTTCATGAGCTTGATCTCTGTGATCTCGCCCGTGCCATGGGAGCCAAAGTGAGACTCGATGTCGGCCTTGGTGACTTTGAAAGGGCAAAGAATTGTCAGCCTAGGCGGACCAAAAGCCCTAGAGGAAGGTCGCCGCCAGAGGAGGCAAGGTGTGGGTGCATATAAGTCGAGGCGCATCAAGGCGCGTGAGGACGAGGCTGTTGGCGCTTACCATTGCGAGGCAGGTTGCCCAGGTACAGGCGGGTGGACGACACCTCCGTCATGGTTGTTGGTGGCAGGGTTTGGTCTGTCTTGAGTTTCTGTTCTGTATAACCAGGAAATCAGAGGTCAGGCGACGGGCGTCATGGAGGTAGGAAAGTGAGGCAAGCAGTTGTGAGACCGCGTGCAGCAGGACAGCCTCGTGGACGGAGAGGCGCTGATGTTGTCGCGACGGGCTGGAGCTGGGATCTGGAGCTGGGAGCTGGGAGCTGGACCTGGCCAGGGCAAACAAGGAAGGAAAAAAAAAAGGTGGGAACTGGAACCACAGGAAGAACAAGGCAAGGCGAGGCGAAAGTGGATGAGGCGAGGCTGGGCGTTCCAGAGAGGAAAGGAATACGAAGACAGGGTAGGGAGAGGGAGAGAAAGAAAAAAATGATGAAAAGAAGAGGAGGCTCCTTGGAAATGGGTCCTGAAGTGTGGATAGAACGAACCGTGTCTTGCTCTGGGTCGCGCGGGAGGTCCAAATGGTCCTGGCACTGGATGATTAGGAGGGTGACCACAATGAATGGATAGCTAGTTATCGTTTACTTTGTATATCCTGGGTCTGTCTGGCTGCCGCACACGAGGAGCCACGCGGAGATGTGCGAAGTTGGATGGTAGCGCGAGAAGGCGAGAGAGATGGCAGTATGTCAATCAGCCAAGGGAGGATGGCGACGACGATGGGAGGGGGGGTTGCCAAGGGGGGGGGGGGGGAGGTCGATCGATGGGCCTGGGGGGCTCGCAAGGTTGGCCCGCCGCAGAGCCTCTTTCTCCTCAGTTGTGCTCAGGCCTGCTTGTGGCGTTGGGTGCGCGAGCCGCCCACTACTACGTAGTGTGCACAGTGACATGGTAGTATCAACACAGGGGATGCAAGGCCGGGCACACACCACCTGCATATCCTAGCAGCCTGGCCCAGCAGCCCAACCCACTGTCTCCTCCTACTGTGTAGGGCAGCTAAGAACCTGTACGCAGCCGGATTGGCTCCAGCCTGCGGCAACACCATCACAGATCAGCAGTATACCGGCCCAACTGCGACCCTCCTCCTCTCAAAGTATCGCTCTAGTACACTCCCAGGGGATCCATCTACCGCGATCGCACACCTGTAGTCTTCGACGACGTCTGACATCCACCAGCTTTACTTGGACTTGTCTCTGAGTAATTTTCCCCGTCTTCGCACAAGTGTGTTCTGTGCATCTTGCCACATTCAATCAAAAGCCGCATAGGCCTATCAGCATCGACTATCACCAATCATCACCACCAGCGTAACGGGGAAACGCAGGACACCACTCTATGGTCGGGCACTGCTGCACGGTGATGGTCGTCTGACTGCAGGATTGCCAAGGCTCCATAGAGCTACTGTAGGAGCCCGAGAGACTTACATGGATGGCTGCATGGGACACACATGAATTCATTTGCTAGGTTACAATTTTCGCATCAGGTGTTTCCTTCTGATTCTCTCATTATTGACAATCTCAGACACGAAGGATATCTTAAGGAAACTGTGAGACACGTGAGGTGGCCTAAGTATGTAAAAGGTCTGCCAGCGGATGGATGTACATGTCCTCGCGGTTACTGTCATGTC
The DNA here is from genome assembly GCA_027559495.1 of Aurifilum marmelostoma. Classification (NCBI taxonomy): domain Eukaryota; kingdom Fungi; phylum Ascomycota; class Sordariomycetes; order Diaporthales; family Cryphonectriaceae; genus Aurifilum; species Aurifilum marmelostoma. The sequence goes on along the minus strand of JAMXSV010000010.1, from coordinate 106,655 downwards.
CGACCGATTTCATTTGGGCTCTTCTTTGATGGCAGACTCAGACATCAGCTGAAGCAGATACGATAGCTCAGCTCGCACAAGTACTCGTGCTGTACACTGCACGACCTGTATTCCATGCTGCTGCGAAAGCAATGTTGTTCGCAGCCGATCATTCGACGGCACCGGCCTCGAATGGTCAAACCGCCTTTTCGATTTCCCGCAGGCCGGACAAGACAAATTGCTGCTGAAGAAGGAGAAGGATGGCCAGATCAAACAGGGTTCTGATATGAGTTCACAAAGGATAATGTATGTAATTAAAATAATTGCAAAGTTACAGTCTCGCTTAACGCCGCGCTATGCCGCCCATGCCAGGTTCACTCACACATCATCGCATCATCTCATAGGTTGCCTCATCGTAACAAAATGTCTACATCATAGCAGGTGAGCAAACACGCAACATCATCTGTCGCCAAAGAGGATATCAACAAGCTCGTCCATGACCGTGAAGGCAAGATGCGTACTGTAGAAGCAACGTCAGCACCTGTGAGGTTTCATGACCAACGAGAAAAGTCAAGAAAGGGAGGAGACCACGAATAAAAAGAGGCCGGACTCACTTCAATCGTTCGTTATTAAAAGTAGCAAAGAGCCTTCGGCTCGCCGCCTGCGCATTCACCCTGCCGACCACACTTGCCGCGAGATCGGGAACCAGCGTCGCCAGCATCAGGCTCGCCTCAGTCCGCGTGCGCGACTTCTCCGCCTTGGTCCGGGGCCGTTTTCCCTCGCCAAAGTTCTTTCCGCCGGGCCAGAGGCTGTCCTTGAGCAGTGCGATGTACTTCAGCACAGAATCCTCCTGGACGAGCATGCGCACGTTGTCGCGCAGCTTCCGCTCGATCGTGCCGCCGAGCAGCTGGTGGAGGACCACAACGACGGCGCGGCCCCGCAGCCAGTTGGCATTGCTCCCGCGGTTGAGCTCAAAGACCTCGAGGAAAACGTCGCAGATGGGTTTCACAAACGGCTCTGCCTCCATGTGCTCGCGGCCCTCGAATGCGGCTAGTTCTGCCTCAGCCTCTGCTGCCGTTGCGGCATCTGCAGAGTTGGCCGCCGGGTCGACCATGGTCATCGAGGGCCCCAGTGTGTTGATCTGGCTCGTCGCGGCGGCGATGAGGTTCTGCCCGGCGATCGACAGCTGGTCTAGCACGGGTATGCTGCCCAGGATATCCTCCACGCCATCCGTCACCGAGTCGTAGAGCCGTGTCATCATATCCTTCCTGTCTTCCTCCTGCGCTTCCATATGATTGCCGCTGGGCCTGATAACAGCCTGCGAAAGAAAGGCTCGGAGGTCACGGCTGCGGCAGACGTCCGGCAGGAGCAGGAGTTCGCGTAGGTATTTCTCAAGAGCCTGTCGGCGCTTCTGGAGGAAGTCGGACTGCAGCTTCATCACCACCCGCCGCCGAGGGAAGTCAAGATGGCGGACAGAGGGATACTTGGAGCGGAGCCTCTGATGCAGCTCGTGGAACTCGCTGTACCGGCGCGTGATCAGCCACGAGGCCGCCGGCATCTTCTCCCCTGCATTGCGCGAAACCTCGATGACATAGACCGCGTACTCCCTGCCGTCGCTCTCGTGCCCGACCTGGATGGCCTTGATCCTGATGGCTGAGCGGCCGTATAGACTGTTGTCGCTCTCCTGCACCACGTATTGCTGCCTCTGCAGTTCTTTCCTCCTTATCTCCCTGTCCAGGCTGGCCTTGGACTTGCGCAGGATCCGCAGCTCGGCGGTATTGTTTGTGAGCTCCGCTTTTCTGAGGAGGGAGTCGACGACAGCATTCTGAGCCTCCAGCTTATCAATATCATTTGTGAGCGCTGTAATGGCCTCTGCGAGGCCAAGATCTCCTGGTGCTGCCTCGTGAATATCGTCCATATCGTCCTTCTTGCTGGGGCTGTCCGCGTCATCGGGCTCATCTGACAGATAACGGTCCTCGTCTCCGAACAAATCGTCATCTACAAAAACACCAATACGCGATGCCGCACTGACGAGTCCCAACGACGACAAGCTAGGTCTCTCGGGCTCCTTGCCATTGCCGGAGCGGACGACGTCGGCTGTCCCTCCTTTGGCGTGCACATCGTGGTCGGAGAAGATGCTCGAGCCTGCGTCGTCCTCACCAAACAGCGACTGCCGCAGATCCTCCGAGGTAGGTGGACGGGTGTCTTCCAGGATGTTGTTGAGCGCCTCCTCCATAGCGGCAACGACCTTCCTATCAGGAGGATGTGGTCCGTTACTCTGGTCCAGGCTTGCCACGCTGTCGGCGAGTGCGTCATGGTCTCCATCTTCATCATCAAATAGGGGGGTCGGTGAGTGCTCATCGAACGACGTCCTCGAATCAAATGATGGCCTCGCGTCCAGCGACCTTCGAGGCTCGATCACCGCATCCAGACTGCCAGCATTGCCGGTATAGTGCTTCAAGTCTGAAGATGATCCAGCACGGCGGTTCTGCAGCTTTGTGTTGAGCTTTGGCGCCAGTCGAGAGAGAGGCCCTGGCTTGCCCGCGAAAGCGGTCGTAGTTCTGGATAAAGGTGGCGGCGGGGGCAAATGGACCTCGGCGGGCATCGTGCTGCTGCGCATAGGGTGCGCATTGCTCTGTGAAGCCTCCTCTGCTGCGAGGCATTTGTACCACAAGTCTGACTTCTTGAAGTTGCCAAAATGCCTCGACTGCATCTCCTCGAGGACGGCATGTTGCGCACGCAAGATGCTCTTCCGTGCCCTGTAGTACTGCTCCGGCGTGGCAGCCTTTCCAGCTTCGAGGAACTCCCGCACGGTCCGCTTCGATGCCTGGGGGACTTTGAGTTCTGGCTTGGACAGATAAGCCTGCTCTATCTGGGCCAGGTCCTGTCTGTCGGACGTTGTCCATGGAGGTAGAGTGAGGGGCAGGTGCTCATCGTCATCATGCCCTTCCTCCTCGAGAGGGTTCCGGAACCCATCGACCACGAGCCAAAACTGGACAAGGCTCATAAGTCGTAACCTGTCCATGTACTCCATAAAATATGACAATCCTGAGGCATCCCGCAGGAGGTCTGCGAGAGAAGCATTTTCGAGCTTCGACTCGGGGGTGGCGACGGGGTTGGGAGGGAGCGTGTTGACACGTCGATCTCCCCCAGCGGCGAGGAGTTGTACCCTTTGGTCTAGCAACCTCTTGCCCATCTCTAGCCGGCGCAGGTAAATGGGATCCTGTCCCTCCTGCTGAGAGTCCCTCTTGAGCTGGCTCGTGACCTCACTCCTGAACCTCCTCGCGTCGGACAAGTTGGCCACCTTCCTGATCGTCCTGACAAATCTCTCAAACCTCCTCTCGCTGTCTCCAGGTGCCAATCGCGGGAACGATATGGGCTTGCCGGACTTGGGCGCAGAAGGCGCATGCTCATCCAGGGCTGCGCGTAGCTTCCTGACAGTAGAACGATCCTGCAGCATATTCCTCCCGGCGTTCTCCATGATCTGGTTCCACGTATCGGGGTCGGACAGGAGCTGGAGGATGGGAGACAATACCGCACAAGCAACGATCTCGCGGATCAAGGTCGAGACAGCCCGGCTGCGCAGGATATTGTCTGGGAGGATATGCGGCAGGACCGTGGTGGTGGTCTGCCGCAGATAGTCCTGCTGCGTGAGCTTGAGGTCCGAATACGACAGGGTCGCGGCCGGGTGCAGTTTCCCCTCCTTGTATTTGGACGCGATGGCCAGATCCAGCTCTTCAGATTCCGTGACGGAGCGGTTCAGCTTGCGGCCCCTGACAGCCCTCTCAGCGTCGTTAAAGTCTCGAAAGTGCGCCGTCAAGATGGGAACGAGTCGCGTGGTCAAAACCTCGGGCAGATCAACCTCGAAGAGGCGGTCGCGGATGTTCTCGAGCGCGCACCGTATCGCCTTGTCGACCTCGTCTCTGAAGATTGGGTTCTCGCTAATCTTCGAGTACCATGACCATATAAAATCCCGGGTGATCAGGTCGAGAACGTCGTCGAGTGCCCTAGAGATGCTAGGCGAGGCGGCGTAGAGGGGCTGCTTTGTGTAGGTATGGCGCTCGCGCAGGGCGGCAACCTCGGTGCGCCATGCTTCTCGACCAAGGAACTTGGGTCCATTTCGAGATGGGAGATATATCGACGATGTCGTGTCGTGGTTGGAGCCTCTAGATAGGAGCACGGTGGCCGCAAGCAGCAGGAGGAACGCGGTGACGAGTCCGGCGACGAAGGCGTGACCAGCCCAGCGGATGGCGGGGAACCAATTGGTGGCATAACCCCAGGCAATAAAACTGGCAATACCGGCAAGAATCACATCTCTCCTCTTCAAGGCCATAGTCCGTTCATCGACAACAAGGCGCTGTACAGATGTCGCCGCATAGTTCGCTGAGAGCAAGTTCCGAGGGCGTGGGTGTGGTCGCAGCAGAGCAATCAGCCAAGGTATGATGATGTATGATTGTAGAAGCAAACAGCTTATCGATAGGCAGTCGTGTCGCGGTGTAGATCACTGTAGGTCAAGGATCCGCAGGGCGCATAGGCCTCAGCCAGGGTTCAACCTCAGGAGGACGGTACGAATTTGAGATGCGTACTGTAGCACGGCCAAATTCAGTATGGGATATGTTTTTCCTTCTCAATTTACTGAGGTTGAGATGATACGGATAATAATTATTTGCAGAACATTGTACAAAGAATCGATCCTCGACATTGTCATTTCGTCATTCTCGAGAGTGTAGCGGCCCGAGAGGTCCTCTTCACCATGGAGGATCCTCCAGCCGCCTGTACAAGGCAACAAATTTTTGTCCCTGGTTTCTCGACACCTTCTTGCTCTCCTCCGTCTCTGTACTCATGATTCTCACGCACTCGTCAGCCTCCTGTTCCTCCTCTGGCACCCTCTCGAAGGCTGGGTGCGCCTCAAGATGTGACACCATCCACTCATGTAGATCCTTGACGTCCGTAATGGTGTAGACAATGCCGCCGGGCCTCAACACATAGGCATACTCAGAGTTAAGCTGCGTCGACACGATACGTGCCTTGTGCTTTTTGGCCTTGAAGTGCGGATCCGGAAAGCAGATGAAGATCTTGGACAACTGGCTTTTCTTGAAGAAGTTGGGCAGGAATTTCATCGTGTTGGCGCGAAGGCAGGCGATGTTCTGGTACATATTGCCGCCTTCAATCCTGCTTTGGTTCCTCATAGCACGGATCCTGCCCTCAACATATTCTGTGACGGAGGTCCTGATCTCGAGACCTGCATTTTTTGTTAGCTGGGTGGACATTCCAGGGCCATGGATCGCGTCGGAACGGTGAAAGAAAGACTGACCTAGGCACAACTTCTCCGGCATCAGAGGGCCGAGAGCCATGAGCAGACCGCCGAAGCCACATCCAATGTCCGCCACCTCGACGTCCTTTGTCAGCTTCTTTGGTTTCTGAACCGCCTTGATGACGGCCTGGTCCTTTTCTTCCGTAACGATTCCAGCGCCGGCTGCCGCATCATCTTGATCCTTGATCACGAAGGCTGGATACATTTCAGACCAGTCCATCATCTCAGGGCACGTAGGGCTAGACAGGGGTCAGAACCATTGTCGAGATGAGTGGATCAAGAAGCCGCAAGATTCACATACTAGACCAGGTGGTGATCAGAAAAGGGGTTCGCATGAGCCCTCTGCCTGAAGAATTTCTTCCTGGGCATCTCGGTCGAATTCTCATCCGCTCGGTGGGCAGAGCGGTATGCCTCACGCTTCTGGCGCTTTGGCGGTGGAGGTTCGGATTGTTCAGACATCTTGACAGGTTTGGGAGAATCTAGGAGACTTGCTGATATGCTCTTCAAGGCGACGGCTAATCGACGTGGACGTGGTGAAGGCCTCGCGGGGTCACAAGGCTTGATGAGGCCTTCAAATTTGGCAGGCGTAGGAAAATGTTGGTGGGGCAGCAATCCCCAGATGCGTGGTAGTAGCGTTCTCACAGTACTGCTGCTATGGCACTTCTAGCAGGCTTAGTACTGTAAGCACTGTACCATCTTGCCCTGTAAAGTACTGTACAGGGTATTATGGGGCTATGGTCCATGCATAGCACTGCAGTACATAGTACAGTGGCAGGAGTGCCTGCAAGGGCGGGCCCTGCCGTGCTGCCACCTAGTCCACCCTGTCATACCTGTGACGCTACAGGGCGGATCCCTTCCGAAAACTACCCCGCGATCGGCCAGGAGAGCTCTCGACATTTTTCATCGAACAAGCCCCTCTTCAGGACTCTAGGGATTGCTCTCAGTTCACAACAAAATCTTGAATATCCTAACTTCAATCCATAACAGCCAATCTCTCTAAACCCCAACAAAACCAATTGACCACCTCTTCCCCCTCTCCCCCACAAAGATGGCCTCGACCAAGACAATCTATATCGGCATCATCGGCGCAGGTGGCGTCGGCAAGTGCTTCATCTCCCAGCTGGCCCAGCTCGCCGTCCGCCGCCCCGACCCCAAACTCGTCCTCTGCTACATATCCACCTCCAAGAAGTCCCTCTACCACGCCGATTACAGGCCCATCGATATCTCCTCGGCGGTCTCCCAGCTCAGCACCGCAAGCGTCGGCGCCCCGCCTGCCCTGCCCGAGGTCGTCAAGTACCTGTCCTCTGTGCCCTCAGGCTCCAAGTCCGTGCTCATCGACAACACCTCGTCGCAAGATGTCGCCGAGTCATACCCCCTGTTCCTGCGCGAGGGCGTCTCCGTCGTCACTGCCAACAAGAAGGGCTTCTCTGCCGGCTTCCAGCTGTGGCAGGACATCTTTGACTCCGCGGCCAAGGGCGGGGCTAAGGTCTACCACGAGTCGTCGTGCGGCGCAGGCCTGCCCGTCATCTCGACCATCAAGGACCTGGTGGACACGGGCGATGAGGTCACGCGCATCGAGGGCGTCTTCTCCGGCACCATGTCGTTCCTGTTCAACTCGTTTGCACCGACCGAGGGCGCCGGCGGCAAGTGGAGCGCCGAGGTGAAGAAGGCCAAGGAGCTGGGGTACACGGAGCCAGACCCACGGGACGACCTGAACGGCCTGGATGTCGCGAGGAAGCTGACGATCCTGGCGAGGCTGGCCGGGCTCAAGGTCGAATCGCCGACGAGCTTCCCCGTGCAGAGCCTGATCCCCAAGGAGCTTGAGAGCGCGGGAAGTGCCGAGGAGTTCATGGAGAAGCTGCCGGACTTTGACGCGCAGATGGAAGAGGTCAAGACGTCGGCTGCGAAGGAGGGAAAGGTGGTCAGATTCGTCGGCAGCGTCGATGTGGGCGCCGGACAGGTCAAGGTCGGCCTCGAGAAGTTCGACCGGTCGCACCCCATCGCGGCCCTCAAGGGCTCGGACAACATCATCAGCTTCTACACCAAGCGGTACGGGAGCAACCCGCTCATCATCCAGGGCGCGGGTGCTGGCGGCGAGGTCACCGCGATGGGCGTGACGGGCGACCTCCTCAAGGTGGTGTCCCAGATATAACAATGGCCTGCACAACGGGCTCGATTTTTCTTCTGGCGGATCTAGCATGAAGACTCTCAATTATGGAATAAAAAACTCAACACACATATGCGTACACAAAAGCCTCCGGTGTGTGAACATAGCAAGACCATTTTAACTCCATGCTCATGCTTCTCTTGTTTGTCCTATTTACCCATTGCGCCGTGCCTTGATGCGTTCTCAGTGAACCCCTGGTCTATCAAAACAAGAACAAATAAAACCAATATTCCAAAAATCGGCCCGTCCGTCCGGAGAGGCTCACGCGCTCGTCATAGTCGTGGTCGGAATCCGTCAAGCGCTTTGCTAGATCGTCGAGACGGGATGGCTTAGCGACTCGCGCCTCCGTCGGGCTGGAGGGTTGGTAATGGTAGCGGGGAATACGAGGCGGTAGATCCAGAGCAAGAAGTCGAAGACGATCAGGACGGCGATGGGGGTCCAGAACGAGAGCGCAAGTGTGACCTGCCAATTGAAAGGTAAGACTGTCAGTAACAACAACACCGCTTGTGGTTATTGTCTATGGAAATATGCCCGGATCGTGGAGAAGGAGAGGATGACTGGCTCACAAAGAACCAGGAGATGATCCTGACGACCCAGGAGTAGGAGTCCGAGATGACGAGCAGGTCCGTCATCCTCGACTCCAGGGCCGCAACGAACTCGTGAAGAGAGACCATATCCAGGGACTGCAGGACGTGCATTCTCAGGATGGAGGGAGCATTCAAGAGACGCAGATTATGGGCTCTTGTACCCGGTTTCTGTAGTGCAATGTAGTTTGACTAAAGCTGAGCTGGATGGAGACGATGGCCAGGAGCTTTTGGCTGGCCGGCGCGGGCGTACGATGCTGAGTCGGAACCGCAAGGGCAGGACAGGGACGTGACGTGACTTTTTTTCGGGGGTGGGTGGGTTCGCGGCGCGAGCGAGAGCGAGAGCGACAAGGGAGGAAATAAAGTGTCAGTTCACGCGCCACATACGAATGGTCAGTCAAGGATGGGACAAGCAGAAGCACACGCCTAGAGGCAATCGAAGAAAGATCGTAAGAGGGTGGGCGGAATAGATATGACAATAAATAAAATCAAGAAAAAGAGCCAAGGGGAGAAGGGGAGGAATACCCCAGCAGCGCATGTCTCATCCAGGACTCATCAACCCACCCTTCGGACAATGTGAATGGACCGCCACTACCTGCCTGCTATGCATGCTGGAAGCAAGTCATTGTTGTCAGTACAGCAGCTCACCACTGGTGGGTGCCTCGGCTTGCGGGGGAGTGGCCCTAGGGGCGCTCTCAACCCACTGTAAATTTTAGCGATCACCCAATACCTATTTACAGTACCAAACTTCCCACCACCCCTATGCCCTTCTAGTCCATCATAGGGGTCCACCAACCTCACTCCACGCATCGTCAGACTTCACGTGCTTTCAGCGGCGCCGACCCCTCCAAAACAGGAACTCGGGAATTGCTCTGGCAACCCCCCAGGGGAAACCACGTTGTCTCTCCACCTCCAACCTCCGTCATGCCTCAGGATCCGAATCTATACGGCCAGCGCGCCCCCAAGCGCCAGAAAAAGGAAACCCTGCTCCCCTCCTCCCTCGCCTTCCAATCCGAGCTGGCCTCCCTCATCAACACCTCCAAGACGACGCCTCTCTCCTCGTCGTCCCCCTCTTCTGCCTCCGCCCCTACCACACAAGCACGACCTCGCCCGTCCAAGACAAAGAACGATATATTTGCCGGCGTCAAGGCAAAACGAAAATCCGAAAAGGCAGACCGGGACCGGGACAAGGGCAGGCTGGTGCTAAAGGAGGTCGCCGGGACCGAGGACGAGAAGAATGAACTGGTCTCCGCCCGCCGCAGGATGGAGGAGAAGGCCCGCCTATACGCCGCCATGAAGCGCGGCGACTATGTGTCCAAGGAGGGCGAGGCTGCCCCGCTCGTTGACTTTGACCGCAAGTGGGCCGAGGCCCAGGAGGGCAACAGCAAGGCGCCGCCGTCGTCCTCGGGCGATGACGACGAGGACGACTACTCCGACAACAATGACACCGAGGTCATCACCTACACCGACGAGTTTGGCCGCACGCGCACGGGCACGCGCGCCGAGAAGCTCCGGATGGAGCGCCGCCTCCGGGCCAACGAGCACACCACCGTCGAGCTCGAGCGCATGTCCGCGCGGCCAAAGGCGCCCGCCAATCTCATCTACGGCGACGCGATCCAGTCAGAGGCCTTTGTCGCCCGCGACGAGGCCGAGATGGAGGCCCTCGCCCGCAAGCGCGACAGGAGCCTGACGCCTCCTGAGATGAAGCATTACGATGCCACGGCCGAGATCAGGTCCAAGGGGGTTGGGTTCTTCCAGTTCAGCAAGGACGAGGAGACGCGCACCAAGGAGATGGAAAGCCTGGCCAGGGAGAGGGAGACTACGGAGCGGGAGAGGAAGACGCGGGAGGAGGACAGGGACTCGAGGCGCAAGCAGATCGAAGAGCGAAGGAGGCTCATCGAGGAGAGGAGGAAGGAGAAGGGGGGAGAAGAGGGCGCAAAAGCTGGCGGATAGTTTTCTGGACGGGCTGGCAGGTGAGTTGGGACGTCATCATAATGAGTGACTTGGGAGAAGATGTGCAAGATATCTGTTCTTCCGCCTTTGTCTCTTGACTTTCACATGCAGAGTCCCGAATGGTATGCCCAAGATCAGCCGCCCAAAAAGCAAGACCGTGATAAATGGCTTTCTTCGGCTGCATCTACACAGCGCTCGCACAATGGTGTCGTACCATCAATATTTCTCGCACTCTTTATTTCGCTCATTCAGGTGGTATACATACAACAAAACGGAACGGATATTTTCTTCGCTCCAACGCAGGGGTCCTAGTGCTAAGACCCTTCTTCCGATCGCAACCCTGAGCCATATATACTTGGAGGGACACGTATAACGCAGTTGCCAACGCGATCACTAGCATCGAAAACGCTTCATGCCGCTGGTCGACTGCCACTGGTCCTGATCCAGCACAAGATTCTCCATGCCGGTGTGGTGATTCCCAATAATAATATAAAAAGAGAGAAAAAGAAAAAAGAGCAATGTCAGAGCCGTAGACAGGTGATAATGAACATGCCGGTCAGAATAACAAACGCCAAGCTTTTTTGCGCGAGGAACGTCGCATAGATCCCCGTCGCCCTGAACTCCATTTGTCCCAAGAGATGTCGCACACATTCGAATGAGGTCGTAGTACAACTGGTATAAGCTCCACCACCAAAGGAAATTGCAGTCGAGACGTGTCTGATGAAAAACCGCCCCGGAGATCTGGCCCCCTCCACACGGGGATGAACAAATACAGAAAATAACGAGTATAATCGCAGCCAAGAAAAGAGTATGCCCGCCAGCGCCAACGCAGGGTGACTCGTTGTGGCCGCCGCTGTTACGGATATGCATGAGGTCACTGCCTCAGAACCGGGGGCCTTTCATCACAGATCAGAACTCATCGTAAACAGGGGATGTTGGTTCATGACGAGAACCACATGCAACCGCAGTCGCTCATGTCGCCATCGTCGTCACGACGTGCCAGCCATGTCTCCTCATATTCCCGCTTGTCCATGCCATTTTGTTGTTCGAGTTCCTCGATCATGACCGTCACCTGATTGCCGCTCGCGTCCAGTACTGGTTGCGTCGAGTTGTTGTCGGTGACCTCGACCTGGACGCAGAACGGCTGCGGCGAGTTGCTTAGGCGGCGCTCCTTGACCTTGACGGCTCTGGGATAGGCTGTGAGATGAGCCATGTTGATGATTTCAGTATCACCACCGCCGCCGCTACCACCATTGTCGCCTGTTGAGGTGGCCGTTGAAGCACTTCCCGTCGCGGTCTGGGGAGAGGGTGGCGCGGTCGTTATCGTCGCCGTGGACTGAGACGCATAGCTGCTGTTCTGCTCGGCATAGATGAACATCTCGACAAAGGTATCGGGCCAGGTGCAAATCCACGGCTTGTCTCCCGCATTCGCAACACCTTTACGCTGGAAGTTGCTCACGGTCGGGATCGAGTATGAAGACCGCCGTAACTTATCAGACGACGATGATGCGGATAAGAGGTCCTCTTCCACGATGACGGTCTTGTTGTAAGGCAGCATCCTGAACCAAGCTGGTCCTCTCTCGATGTCAAAGGTGTCGTTGACGAGCTCCATATTCATCGCGGGGTGGATGACTGGGGCGCTGGCCCCATATGATAGAATACCATTGCCGCCAGTGCCGTCATAACCGCTGGTGGTGTTGGCGAACAACATGACGTCGTAGTTGCCGTCCTTGCCGAGCTGGGGTGCGTTCCTCGTGATCTGGACCTGCAGGGACATGGCCTGCTGAAAGATGATGTTGCAACTCCATGCAGAGGTCTGAGATGTATCGTTGAAGCAGGTGTTTGGGTCCTGGTTCAGGTTCAGGGGAAGACCAAATGAGCCCTCAGAAAGAGCAGGTAAGTTCGATGGCGTGGGAATTGGTGTGGCATCAAAAGTGACGGTGACGGTGGGCACGCTGTCTTGGTACCTACGAGAAAGACATGGTCAGTATCTTGTGTAGTCCCCTGCCGGACCATTTGAGATAGGTTGTATACTCACTTGGTAGTACCATCCCCCAGATGTGCTTGGGGCTTGTGGTGCGATAGTAAGGTGCCGATCACAGCCGCAACGATAATTATGACGATTAGAACGGCAGTAAAGGTTAGGCCGAGCGCCCAGTATGGTATCACACCGCAGGCCTTCTTTTTGGCGAACCGCTGATACTTGCTGAGCTGTGGTTTCTCCGACAGTTCGGCGGCTGCCGTGTTGACCTCATGATGACTCTCGTTTGTGAAGCTTCTCGACGAGTGTCGAGACCCTGATAGCCCTCGAGAGCCATCGACGGACCGGGCGTCGTACTCTGGGTTGCGAGCAGCCAACCCTAGACCACCGGCACCAGGTATTGGTGCTGGTGCGGCCGCGGTTGCGGCTGATCCCGATGCTGCTGATGTGGCTGGTATTGCTGCCATGGTGACAACGGCCCCGGCAGCCGAGCCTGACGGGGCTGCGCCTGAAGCCTCACCGGCTCGCTGCGATTCGTCATTGTCCCGTATTTTCCGTGTGTAGTACTCGTCTGGGTATCTCGTGTATGGGGGTAACTCTTCGGTGTGGCCATCGGGACCAATAATATCTGCCATTTCCTCGCCTTCTGGCCCGAGTCGCCGTTGATAGGGGTCCGGGGTGTTAACAAAGCCTACCGGGATGGCTGGTACGGCAGGCTGACGGGGTGTCTCCTCGACGGGGTTCTGTGGGTACATGGAGTAAGGATGTGAAGGACCGGTCGGACCGTTGTACTCCGATTCAGGCCGCGCGGCTGGTGTGGTGGATGTGGTGGCGACACTCATCGTTCTTGCCAGCTGGGTCTCCTGTGAGTACATCTGGTAAGGGTGTGATGGCCCCGACGGGCCTTGGTATGGCCCATCTACTGGGATGAACGCCCTCTCGCCGGAGGAACTGGAGACGCGCGACAGAGACGCGCCCGAGACATGCCCATTCGCGCCATCGTGTCTGAGGGTAAAGGAATCACGGCCGCGAGGTGGCTTTGATATGCTTGACCTGTTGAGCCGAGGAGTTGACGTAGAGCCGGCGGAGGCCGGTCGGAAGACGCTCGCGTCCGGTCGCGCGGCTGACTCGGAGGGCGTCATGGAGGCATCATTCATAGTCATGGGCGCGGCAGGTTCTGGGCGGAATCCATCTGAAACCATGCCAGCCATGGCGAGCGCGTAGTCATCATCATCGTCGTTATCGTGGTGGTTGCTGTTGGAATCGGTGGTGTTCTCGGTAGCGTCGAATCCATCGTGCACAACATTTGCATGTCCGCCCTGCGATAGTGATATCCTTCTCGAAGTCCTCACTGATGCCCTCCTCTCCGGATCGGATGCCTTGGGGTTTCGATCACCCATGTCAATTGAGATGGGTCACGATGTCGAATCGCGACAGTCGTCAGGAAATACGGGTCGGGATGGGGAGGGGGGGAGAAACGACACAGAGGTCGACGACAGGCGACGTGTGCGTGGTAGGTGAGTCGGTTGAGCGAGCAGCAACAGTGGCAGGAGCAGGAGCAGGAGCAGGAGCAGGCTCAATCCGCCGAGGGTGTTCAAGAGACCTGCCAAGTCATCGGACTGCCCAGCAACGTCCTCTACGCCCAGTAGCCCGATCCTCGTATCTCCCAAAGCCTCGATCTTCTTCGCCGGTAAGCGAAAGGTATATCTCTCGGATCCTCGAGGTGCTCTCTCGCCCTCGAATCGGCGCCTGATTGACCTGGTTGTGCTTGTGAGAGGATTTTGAGGGTGGCGGTGTTCGTGAGTATTGGTGATGGTGTGTTGTTGTGTTGGTGGTGGTTGGTGTTGGCTGGTGCTGGTGAATGAGATGAGAGTGGAGAGAGGTTGGAAGGGCAAAGAGAAAGGGGGGGCCCTTCGTAGCCAAGGCACCGCAAAGGGAACCAGCAAATGGATGGATAGCCCCCAGTGGTCAGTGCGGACTAGGTCAGGTCTCGATGAGACACAAGAGTTGTCGAGAGAAGAGCCCCGAGGAGTGGAGCTGGGCTGGGACCGGGAGGGTGGCCAGGATACTGTTGGTAGGATCCAGAATCAGAGAACCCAAAATCCAGAGCCGGTCAGATCTAGACAAAGGCTCCTAACCTGGGTGGGGATCGTGCTAGAGGAGGGCTCTACAGTACACCGGAGCGAAGGGCAAGAAGGCAAGCGACAGTTTGTTGAAGGGATGCGAGAGAGAGAGAGGATGGAAGCAATGCAGACGATGGAAGGCGACGCAACGCACAGAATGATTTGTGCCACAGGTGAGGGTGTGGGTGTGTCAGAGAGAGGGGGGAGGAGATACACAATCAGCTGGGGGAGGGCGCGGGTGTGTGTGTGTGTGTGGAAGTGGTGGGTGTGGATGAGGAAAGGATTCTCTCGCTCCAGGACCAAGGCCAAGAGGGCTAGCAAGGGCAAATGGAGAAGCGAAGGACGAAAAGACGAAGAACAGCATGGATGTACCTGGCAAAAAAAAAAAGCCAAGGACATGAGGACTGCTCGCTCTGGTACAGCCTTAGTACAGCTACAGGAGTCAGGACATGAAAACAGCAGCGAGTGGCCCGGGTGAACGGTGAGCAACAAAGTACCCTGTACCATACTGTACTGTAGCCACATGTAGTCAGGCGCCATTGGTGGCCTGAGTTCGTGCCATAGTAGCAGTGCGGAGCCCACGGCAGCCTGTGATCACTGCTCCCACTGGCCAACCAGCCCTGTCAGGCCCTGGTCTCTTCCATATCCCCTTCCGTCCCCTCCGGGCTCATGGCCCCCGTGTTCCATGCATTAGATAGAGTGGACAAGGAGGCGGAGGAGGAGGGGAGGGGGAGGCTTGGGTGGTTACTTTACTGTGTACCATGAGACACAAGCGACAGTGGTGACTGATTCAGCAGTCGAGCCCCGCCCCTCACGTCCTCGTCTATCCTCTTGTCCTTCTTTTTTTGGGAGCGAGTGGAGGTATGTGACAGCGTTCACGAGCAGGACAAATCTTCGAAGAGTCATTAGGCCTGACTCGTCCAAATGCAGGTACCATTCCTTCTCATCATAGTACTGACTATATCGGGCTTGTGATATTGGCGACCATGTTGCTGTCCTGTCATGCTTCCTTTCACAATTCATCGATCGATGGTCTTGGTACCAAGGTAGGGCAAGTCTGGCAACGGAACCAGATAGGGTCCCGCGCTACGCTAGTCTCGGCCCAAGTCCGTTCCTCCTTCTTCCTCAGCGCTCTGCCACTGTATAGACGTCACGAATTTCCTGGGGTTTTTAATTTTTCCCTCCCTTTGTAAGGGTTACCAGTCTCTCTGTCTGGGGTTTGATCAGCACCGTCGAGTCTGCAGAAGAAACAATGGCGGTCGACTACATGACAACTGGGAACCGCATCACGTCTCTGGGTGATTCGTCGGCTGTGAAAGGTTCATGTAGGGCAACAATCGCGTGGTCAAACAAACCTCTTCACAACCTTCCCGTCATCACCTGTTGCCGGCAGCCACAGGCAGGTCGAGGCTTGTATGGAGCGGACAATGCCCAAGTCCGTCGTCGAGCGGGACCAGCGGAGCCGGCTAGAAGAGTCCCGCCTCGTCTGCCGGCTGATCTCGAGGATAAATTCACTACCGTGCACAGATTGGAACATCACCCCAGCTATTGTGTGCTGCTAGTGAATATTGGGAGTCCAACCAGGTGGTGGTGGTGGTGTTTGGTGGTGGTGTGCACCACCACTGACTGCGCCGCCCCAGCCGCACAGGCACACAAGACAATGGCTTGCCAATAGTGAGAGCCTATTCGCCCTCAAACAGCCAGTTGTTGGCCTTTGCCGACAGGTTATTGTCCTGACACCGCAGACATCTATCGACAAGGAGCATTGGCGAGCCCGCAGTGCTGACTCTCGGCCGCAACTTGGCGGGGGACACTATCGAACTTCCTGCGGCGGGACCAAGCCGTAATGAGATCGCTGAAGTCTGAATATAACCATAATTACATGAGTGGGCAAGGTGGAGGGGTGGCAGGGCGGGAAACGAGCCGACGAGCGAGGGAAGACCCCTTCCTCCTCTCCTCACACTCTGCAAGGAAGAGTTGTTCAAACCGGCACCGCTCGAGCCTCTTGGAAGAGGCAGACAGTTGGAGATAGCCTGCTGCTTCGATCTCGAGAGCACACCTCGTAAAGCCGACTCTCTGCCGACCACCCAGTGGCCACCCAAAACCAGAGCTTGCAAGGCACGTGCTCGGGAACGCACATTGGGGCAGAGAAGTGTGCAGAAAGAGAGCTCGTGCGCTGCATGACTTTGCTGTTAAGCTTTGAAGCCCACCGAGGAGGCACCGACTAACGACCCTCTCTGACGGGGGACCTATCTTGCTCCGCAAAAGAGAAAAAAGGCGTTTCAAAGTTGGTACTTGGCACGGACTTGGCGACTTGACCCCTGGGAAGACAAGTCTCAAGTGCCGGAGCACACACGAGGTGGGTCCATGGCAGTATGGCCATGATCACCGAGGCGCCAGTGCTTCTTTGCATACTCCAACCGCACCTGATCTTACCATGACTGAACTGCGGTACCATAACACATGCATAAAACAACAGAATTGCTATATAGTATGGTCGAGTAATTACCACATGCTAGGGTAGCAGAACCGGTCCGTTCGTACAGTAAAGGCTCCGCCCCTACTGCATAGGAATACGTAGTGCGGACCACACACACCTGGCCAATACTGGCACGCTGGCCAGCCATTGTGGGTCCCTTCATTTTTTTCTGTTGTCTCAGTCCCTTTCGCCTGCTGATCTCCACCCCTCTTAGGTCATGACCCCGAATGACCGACCGACTGCCGATCATGAGGGTTTCCCGTCTTGCGACGCTGGTTGCTTTGATGTCACCTGTCGACAACAGTCTTGAAAAGAAAAAGGAGAAAAGAGTCTGAGGCGAGAAGAGGGGGGGGGGGGGACGGGATGTGAGGGATCGGGGAAATAGAGGATGGTACTACTTCTGACTGATTCTCGGCTTCAACGATATTAATCAATAGTATCAGCACTTCTGCTTTCACCATCTGCATGCCTCTTTTCAGTTCTTGGCAACCGAAGCTTTCTAGAGGCCCGGAGCATCCACCTAGATCTGGCTAACGACGCCGGCAGCCCGGTTTGACCCGGGGCGGCGCCAGCCTGTTTTGGACACGAAGAATGAATGAATGTGACAGAAGCTCTGCAAGACACGCACGACATCAGGGTTTCCTGGCTGTTTCTGGTCATATTATAGTCCTATATGGTTCAATACATTGGTTCCAATATGACATGTCCGGCGACGTGATCATTAAATTGGTTGTGTGGGTGGGTTGAGGCCCGGGGTGAAGGACAGGCGGGATGTTTGCTCTAATCAACCCGTCGGTGAATTATCGCCCGCAGATCTTTGACGTGCCGATGTCTCGAGTCTATTTCAGTCCGGCGGACGAAAGGGCGTCTCTAATTAGTCTAAATGAATATTACAGACATGTCAAGCCCAGAAGCGGTGCGAGGCCACGTGAGGACAACGTGTATCGTGAAGATCGAAGATGGGCTCGTTTTATTGAGGACAAGAATGTCGAATGAGCCCACTGGTGCCGCCGTGGTCACGTCTCAAACACGTCTCAGCTAACCCTCGAAATCGCCTGGCTCCATTTCCTCGGATGATCTTAAGCGCTTGTTGATTTCGAGCAAATGCTTGGCAACTTCCTCGGAATCCAGTGCAAACTCACCTTTCTGATTTAAACAATGAAACACAATGTGGAAACCAGATAAGAGAGTGAGAACGAATACAAAAACGAGGCAGGGGGAAGGGTGGCAGGCTTGACGTGGCTGCTCACTTTGAGGTCGGCCTCTCCTCCAGTCTTGCTTCATCCTTGCCCATCTTAACCGCATGTATACTCTCGATAGTCGGCGCTTCTTTTCTCTTTAGGATTCGCTACATTGTGCTCTCAAGCTAGATACTAGTCCTACAAGGTACTGGAACAGTTCGTAGACCCAGCTGATCTCTCCTACCTGTTCAGCATTTCATTGTGCTGTCTTTCGATCACACGAGAGGGTGGTGATCCCAAGCGTCTACACCAAACGCTCCTAATCGCGAAGGACAACTCGCAACCTGTTCTCATTCCAGCAGCCTCGGAGTCTCTTAGCCACTCTTCAACCTCACACGCGGCTCTTTCCAAAGCAGAACCGGGCACGTACAAATATATCCTTGAATTGGCCTGTATGTACGTTCGACCTTTTCACGTGATATACATCTCACCATTTCGATACGATACAGCACCTAAGTAGCACAGGCCAATTATGATAGTCACGTAAGGGGCGCCTGTATAGATCCTAGGGATTCATAACACTCTCTTTGACTTACAGACGGGGAATGAGACCGAGTTCGTTTTTACAACTCGACAAATCCATGCCGCGAGTTGTCATTTGATCTATTAAGCTCCACGCCACAGAAACTGTGGCAAGACGAGATGGCCAAGAGGAATCAGGTAACTGTTCAATGGCGTGTTTGCATGCCAAACCAGCAGGTGTCTAGTCGCAGACGGGTCTGCTGTGATTACCGGTTGAAGTTAACAGTTGCGCCTCGTGGCAATTTGAAGATACCTATGCTCTCTTGTCTCACTCAGTCTACTACAACATGACCTCCTCTATGATATCTGCTAAATAACTCATGGAGCCGCTGCCAAAATTTGTGCTCGTTCGTCCAAGCGGAACCTATAGTCTACTAGTTCCCCAAAAGTTTATACCGTTACACTCTGAACGACCAAAAGAGCCGATGCTGAGTACATTGGAGGATCACTCAGGTGCTCATATGTTAGTCCTTTTTGTCCGGTCGTAGGCTAAGTCGTGGGTTTTGTCAACATCTAGAGGGCCTACCTAATACAACATGCAGTTCTCGCTGGCCGCGAATATCATGAACGTGACGGCCCACAAGCTGTAGACGACGGATAAAAGATGGCATCTAAGAAAATTCCTCATAGCCACGGCTGAAACGCACTGCATAAATCTCCTAGTATAATAAAATTTGTAGGAGCCTGTTTTGACGTCCCTCAATTCATGTGCCTGAAGAAGTTCAAGAGAGCATGTGAGGGGCACAAAGTCGTGCCGAACCAGGCTGAGCACTACCTAGGTACTGGCCCATGCATGAAGGGGGATATGCCTTGCGTTGAGAGCATCCTGTATCTGTGTAAAACCCGTGGGACAGGGAGACACGGCTTGTATATCACAGGATTTGAGGTGAGGGTCACAGTCGAGTTCATGGTGGATCCATAGTAAGGCCACGCGACGTCTGTCTCGATTCATAGCATACCTTTCTGCTCCGGGGCCAAAGTCGCCATATATCAATTTGCACAAGTATCCACAACCCAATGATTCGAGGCAACTGTTGGAATGGGCAAAGATCACCAAATCTGCACCATCCCAAGTCTAATTATTGCAATGCCTCGAGGAACCTGCCAGGAAACCGGACACAATGCCAACGCAAGATTAACGTTCACTTGAGGCTTAATCAGGTGAGACAGCCTTACACTATAACAGGGTACTTGAAGTATTTATATATGGATTGCACATCCTCAAGCCATGTCAACTCATGAATGTCAGTTATCAAGTCTATTGTAACATGATTCTAGGAGGACGAAGACTTTGTTAGCTTCGGCTGCGAGGACAACACTATTTATTCATATCAAGACTTCAATGTATGTCACAGTGCTTGAGTCCCAAGTGAGGGATTCTTTGCAGTCAAGACCAACAGCACAAGGCTAATTATAATGACGGAAAGCAGCCGTAATGGCACTTTTGACGGACACACATAGCTTCTCATCAACTCCACGCCACCTTGTGACTGCACGTAATCACTCGACCATTCCAAGGCGACCAGTTATAATAGATAACTCTCCTATGCACAAATTGTAAGAGGAACCACATCTCACTGGAAAGTCCATTCAGAGTAGAACCCACCTCCACCCATCAAGGGTATCTCGAGTCCTACGCGATAATTACTCAAAAGTCATATATTTCATATGTATGTCAACCCCCAAGTCGTTGCACATGATAGCCAATGTAGAACTTAAACAGATTTGCAAGCAGGTTCTTAAGCAGATCGAACCACGACAAGGTTCACTAAAATACCTATATGCCGTCAAGGCTTATTTACGCTGAAGTTTAGCAGGGCGAACCAAGAAGCGGTGAGGAATGCTTAGCATATCTTCGCTTCAACTTTCCAGGCCCTTCACAAACTCTAAATGTTTCTGGACCCCCACAGGTAATGACATATCGCTAGCCGAGCAGCTCATGACCGCAGATCCGGCATGAAACACAACCAATCTCAGCAGAGGTAGCTTCAGATGCAGAGCAATATAGGACGACCCTCGTATCTCGAGCTGCCGAGAGTCAATATCAAGCCACGGTGAAACTTAGAACCGCGATACAACGTCATCAGGACTAGGATCTCAAAGTGGCAGAGTGAGACAAGGCAGTGGAAAGAGACAGTCGAGCTGCATTAATAGCTCTTTCCCCGTGTGGCCAGCTTGCTCCTCCCTTGCCTACGTATGTTGACCCGAAACAGTCTAGCCAATGCGTATTCTTTCTTTCTGATCATCGTCTTGTGTTTCTCTGGACCATCGCTATTTCTTTCCCACTCACTTGACGTGTACGAGATTATCGACCAGGTTCAGAAGCTGGACGCCGGTCATTGGATCATCAGGACGCTGCTGAGGGGGTCTGATCAATCATGGCGGAACAAGGACCCAGAACGGGTTACAGCAAGTCGCAACACGCCGGACAGGCCGTTTCGTACAGCCGACGCGAGGCCCTTCCGAAGGGCACACTAGAGAACGAGCTTCTAGACTCGGCACTGGGCGACTGCAAAGGCCTCACGGTCCTTGACGTCGGCGGCGGCCAGGGAGTGAGGGCCCGTCAAGTGATTGATCATGGCGCCGTTGTTGTGGACGTCCTCGACTGTAAGTTGACGCTACTGTCTCGATCACTGACGCTTCGCTGGTTGCACGAAGTCCCCCTGAGATCTGGATCGGATCCTTCTGACGTCGCTACCAGTGTCTCCCGAGATGATGCAGGTAGGCAGGGAGGTAGAGGAATCCCTAGGAAGAGGCAGCAAGGTCGTGCAGTGGTTCGAGGTCGATGTTTCCAAGCCTGAGGAGGTTCAGCGCCTTCCCCTGCGGTTCAAAGACGAGGGCTACGACCTGGTCATGGCCAACTGGACCTTTGAGCACGCGTCCAACATGGAGATGCTGGACGGCATGTTCCGGACGATTGTGGCCTACCTCAAGCCAGGCGGACGGTTTGTCGGATCACGCGTCTTCAATTCTCCTCGCACGCCGGAGACGATGAGCGGCAAGTATGGCTCGATATACAAGGACTTCGTGGACGTGCCCGGCGGCATGCTGTTCCGCTACGTGGTCAGCGTCGACCCGCCCGTGGAGTACGATGCGGCCTCGATGGAAGTCACTCACAACCCGGCCATGATAAACGACTTTCACGCGAAATACGGGCTGGTGGACACACAGATTGAGCCGATCGAAGAAGCCCCCTGCGTCAAGAGTGATCCGGAATTCTGGAAGACATTTCTGGAGCTGCCGAGCATGGCTGTCGTGA
This sequence comes from Aurifilum marmelostoma, assembly GCA_027559495.1. Classification (NCBI taxonomy): domain Eukaryota; kingdom Fungi; phylum Ascomycota; class Sordariomycetes; order Diaporthales; family Cryphonectriaceae; genus Aurifilum; species Aurifilum marmelostoma. The sequence continues at coordinate 85,053 of JAMXSV010000010.1, read as the reverse complement.
AGGCACGCAAGGCCGAGACAACATGAGTACCGCATGCATGCTGGGGGGTTAGATTTAGACCAGATTCATGGTGTCCTGCGCTGTCAAGGGACTCTCTGCTAGAGTTGATGGTATTCCGAACAAATAATCTACGTCCTTTGAGTGTGTGTATGTATGTGATGACTCATTCTCAGACGCAGAAGCTGGACGATCGTTCTTTCCTCACTTAATTACATATTACACAAGCACACCTTCTGCCTACGACCTTTGTCGCCCTAACCCTGATGATACTGGCGGCACACTACAGCAGGCACCACCCCGCCCACTGCGGCTTACCCTGCAGGCAGGACAGCCTAAGGTTTCTTGTCCTGCACGAAGGTGTGAGCATTTCAACGCTGTGGGGCAGAAGCGCCGTCACTGTATTCAAACTCGCGCTCTCCCTCCCTCTCTCTGTCTAATACATCCTGCACAAGTATCCGCGCGTCTACCTACCACGACCATCATGCGACCAGAAGCCTTTCTCATCACACACCATCACAGTTACATCCATTGGTTCTGCGGCTGACAGAGGTCGCGGCCGTATCCACACGGGAAGGTCGTCATCTCGCCTGATCAAGTGGACTCCTGTCCCACTGTCTCAGACAGACGTGAATGCGAGTACCCGTGTCGCTCGGTACAGGATCAGGATACTTTTTATTCTTTTATTCTCGCGAGAAGGAAAAAAGACAGTGAACACGGGGCTCATCCTTCAGCCCGTCTCAGATGCTGGTCTGCTCGACGTCACAGACGAGTGAGAAAGCATCTTAGGCGGCGCTACCTTAAGCCACCAACGACATGTCTTCTCGTATCACGGGAAAGAAAGAAGGAAGGGAAAAGAAGAAGAAAAAAAATATGCAAGAAGAAGAAAAGGCACGCGCAGCAGAAGGGTCAAGGTTAGTCAATGGAGGAAATCCAAGAGCAAAAGAAACAACCAAAAAACCCACCAAAAAAACCCCGAAATTTCTCACGTCATGCAGATGATTTGCTTTCCCAGATAGAACGGCCGACAAAAAGCTTTTCTCATGTGGACGGAAGAGGGAAAACCAAGGGAGCTGCGAGAATTGTCATCACTCACCGCGTTCTATGCATTGACCCGGCGATCTCTGCTCGGAAGGGCTCCTACGCTCAATCCCGTAACACAACCAACTATTCCGACCCACCAACCACTCATGCAATGACCAGCCGTCGTGCTTCACCGACAAACCCGAGCCGTGTTGGCCTGGCTTTCTCTCCTTATGACTACTACTAATTACCGTATGTGCATTATTTATTGATTGGTTCTGCATCCTGCATACCAAGAAGCACTATGGTACACCACCCAGGGCTTTCTGGCACTACTATGTACCCCTACCATCAGGACCTCACCCGGTCCCTCCGTCTCACTCACTGGCTCTCACTGGCTCATCCAGCCAGCCTCACTCTGCACAAGAAGGGCGCACAGCAGCTGGGATGTGACCATACAGCAGTATGCAGGTTTCGGCAGGGGCCCAAATCGGGGTAGATTCCCCTCAACCCACCTCGCTCAAGCGCTACTGTACAACCTGCATCCCCTAGCACGCAAGCAAGCACGTACAGGCCTGGCCCAGCTCCCATTTCGCACGCCTGAGCCCTGATCCGCCACCCGATCTGTCGTGCGGTGTGGGGGGTTGATTTTCTTGCGCCTGGGCCATCGCCCCTCCTTTTGGTTCTTGTTGCTACCGTCGCCATCGGCAGGTGTTACGATTATTCATTTGTTTCAAAAAGAGAAGAGTAGAAAAAGGGAGGAGAGAAACGGCCTGGCGATCGAGACCTTTCTCCGCAGGTCTCGATCCAGAAGCAGGCGCCTAGAACGGCTGCACCACCACCCGCGTCGCCCTGGGCTGCTCGGAGGATCACGAGTTGCAAGATTACGAGGGGACTGAATGTTATTTTTTCCGAGGGGAGATTGGAAGAGCTGAGTGCCGCTGCAGGCGGCGTCCAAAATGTGCCACCCCCTTCGTCATGACAATGCGGCGTTCTTTACACGGCATTGCCCGTCTGCTATCGCCGCCAACCAAGACAACCATCTGCAAAAAGTGGTTCAGGTCGTGCGGCACATAGCCGTCTGCAGGGTACCGCCAGACCCATGGGCTGTTTTGAAGAGACAAGAGACACGGAGCGACACACACGCAGAGACAGAGACTAGGGAGAGAGCAAGACGCTTGACCCCTTCCCCTGGCTCTCTTCTTTTTCGTAGGAGATCAGCACTCCAGGCACATCACGCGCTGCGCCTCCCTCTCGGGCTTCTTTTGGACCCGTCCGGGTCTGTGCAATTGTTGTTGGCCAGGAGGCTCTCTCCAAAGCAGGGCGGAGCGAGATAGATGAAAAACTGACACATTACTTTCCATGGAACCCCAGCACGCGCTCTGGTTCGTCCACCGGTGCCAGGCAATAGCTCGCCCGGCCGAAGTATACACTGCTGCAGGGCAGGGGTTTTTAGCCATGCACACAGCTGATTACTCCGTGGCCTCTGAGTATCCGCCTGCAATTCCTTCAAAAATAAGTTTCTCTTTGGCTACCCAAATCGCAGAAGCGGCGCAGAAAGAGCACGAGGGAGTGCAGAAATCTCTGTGCGGCTCTAACCTCGTCTTCTGTTTGGTCCCAGCGTCTCTCCTCCCACACCACACACACACACACACTTTCCCACGCGATTCATCAGATGTGCGACATCAGTGTGATCGGGCAAATGTTCCTTTCTGCTGTCCCCGCTCTTCTCCCTCCCCCCTGCCAGCGGATGGCTGCTTTTTCTTTTTTGTTTTGTTCGAGTCTGAGGGAGGGTGTGTAGTTGCGCCACATTGGCACGCCAAAACTGCACAAGAGATCCATGGCCCAAGTGGGCAAGAGCTTGCCCTGGCCCCCCCTAGGCTTCATCGCCTGCAAGGTTGTCAGCGTAAGGCAGCTTTTGACGGTTGCATCTGTGGAATCCATAAGTGCAGAACTGGGAACCGTCGTAACCGCCATGCTCGAGCGGGCCCAGAACGAAGGAGGAAGAGGGAGGGGGGGGGAAAGACGTATATGTACATTCATACATTGTACACATTCACGCATGTCCTTTTCAGATCTGCACAAGTATATCATGGTGGCGACCCCGTCCTGAATGTTTGCCTTGGTCGATCATCCTCCTCCCTCTGTTCCACGTTGCCTCCATTTCTCGCACCCTCCTCCTTGCTCTTCTATACTGTCCTCACATATTACTTTCCTTATGGGGAACAAGTCGAGTCACAACCAAGCCTAGCACTGACGATCCCCCTCTCTTCCCCCCAGCAAGGACTGAGGGAGGCTTACAACCCTGTGCTTATTCTCACGCGAGGATTCCCAGTACCGAGTTGTTCTCTCTCTGTGTCTCTCTGGTTCTGGTTCCCCTGTTACCAATTGCTCGGGCGCTGTCGATCCAATATTGAACCCTTCTTTTGGGCCCTCCCTTCTATTCTTCCGAAAATAAATTTGAGATTTTCCTGGCCAGGTGATCCCTCTTCTTTCTCTGGCACCTCCTCGCCTTGTGTGTAAGACACAGGGAGCAAGAATCAGGAGAAACCCATATCCCTGCCAAAAATCATTCTATCCTATCATTCAAGATCCGCCTCACGAGGGTTACCAAACAAGTCACGATGCCTCACTCGTATTCGCGCCGCTCTTCCTCGGCTTCTTCCTCGTCATCCTCCATCCACTCGTCCTCGACCCAGTCAAATGTCTCAGTCGAGTCCTTCGACGTAAACTTGCCCCGCAAGAGGCACGTCAAGCCCCTGATCTGGTTCGCAGGCGGTGACCCCCGCAGGCACGTCAATCTGCGGCGCGAGGTCACGACGATTGAGCGGCCCAATGGGCCCCCCAGGACTGAGGTGAAGTACCTGCTCGTCCGTGACCCGTCGGGCTACACCATGTGGTTCTACGAGGACGAGGACGACGACGGCAGGAGCCACTGCGGCTCGTCGAGGTCGGGCCGCAGCGGGAGGAGCAGCCGCCACTCGTCCCGAGCCCACTCGGCCGCGGGTGGTGTGCCGGTGAGGCCACACCCACCACCACCTCCACACCCCCAGCAGATGTGCGGTGACCCTTGGGCGGGCCCCCCAGGCGGCGGCGGTGGTGGCATGGGTATGGGCCCAGGCATGGGCATGGGCATGGGTCCGCCCCCAATGATGATGGGAGGAGGAGGACCTCCTCCTGGTGCCCCCATCGAGATCGTGAACGGCATGGATCCCAACGATGACGATGACGTCTACTCGGATTACAGCGGCAGCAGCAGCAGCAGCGGCAGCTACATGAGCGGGTCAGCGCACCAATCGGCCCACCAGCCACATGCGCAGCCCATGTTTATGCCTCCTGGGCCTGGCAACATGCAGATGCCGCCCATGATGCACCACCAGCAGCCGCCTCCGCCTCCTCCGGGTCATCCTTTTGGCGAGGGCGGAGCTGGATTTGTCCAGCTCGGATGATTTCGATCAGGAGTGTTTTTTTCAGGGAAGAAGGACCACGGAAGGAAAGCTCCCCCCGGGGGGGGGGAGTTTACCAACCAGCGCATGGGGTAGCATTGGGCACTATTACGAGATGACGATGTATTGTAATGTTTGTGCATGTGTGTCTGGTCTGTTTTCAGTCAGACAGTTGCTCTTCACAGGGCAGAACATCAAAAGACACCATGAGAAGGGAAACTGGGAACAAGGATACGGTATTGGTACGGGATGTCGGCGTTTGGGACTTCGACAGGAAGGATGGACAGGACTTCTGGGAACCACTTGGTATGAATCTCTTCATCTTTACGATGGGAATGATGATGACGATATGTAATTTATATTTCGGCTCGAGGGTTTGGCCTTTGCGCAAGCTGTTATTGGTTATTGGAGTGCTTCGAATCTTGGGCACACGAGCTGAAGAAAGAAAGAAATCTACGTTCTTGAAACAAACCGGGTCCTTCGAATCTTAACATCGTCTGTCTGCTGAGCATGTATCTTCTCGCGATGGTCCGTGTAGTGAGTCTGCGTGTGTCTCACACTCCAACCTTGGCAGGCCTGGCAGGGTGGGCTCAATAACTTTCCGGCTCAAGGGCTTACATGATCTCTACCCATTCAGACATTGTTACACTATGACCACACCGCCCGCAACCACCTAAGCGAGTCCTCGTCACTATAGTGTACTCGCTTATGTAGCCTTCCCGGTACCGATGCCGTGCGAGGGCTGTTCCTGACCGGCAAGTTCACGAGAGAGTCTCTCGCTTGTGATACTGGGTGTGTGGCACACGCTTACACGTGTACTTTTGGATCAGGGCAGAGCACACACACACACATACGCGCACAAGTAAGACTCGAATTGTCAAACTCGAATGTGTCTCTAGCCCCTGTCGGTATCTTTCTCACCAATGTAAGACATGATTAGTGGGAACACGAGAGAGAAAATATGTCTTCTCATGAACGATTCAGGTTCTACTCCTTACTCAGCGTGCGCTGACCGCGTTGTTTCAAGGAAAAGAGAGAGAATCTATTTCACAACTTGGCGTTTGGCCCAGCCATGACTCCATCCCTTCTTCTGTTCGCCTCGGGCCCAACACTGGCAATAAGGTCTATAAAATCCTGGTCCATGACCGTCTTCGCCCTGTCATCCACAGCCTCTACCCACTCTCTCCTGTACACCTCCTCCTCCCTCCTCCAGCGGTCCACCTCGTCTCTGATAAACCCGGCCGCGCGCTCGGCAATCTCCCTGGGCCTCTCCATGGCCACCAGGTGGCCCACCCCCTTCACCACGTATTCCTTGACCCTGCCGGCCCTAGCACCTCCGCTGCCACCCACTCCGTACCCCGTCAGCTCCATCTTCTCCTTCTGCGTCTCTGATGTGCACACGGTGCTGTCTGCCCCGGCGATCCACAGCACGCTGGGCCTGAGCTCGCCCAGCCTGGCGGCCGTCGTGGGTGACGGGTTCTCGTAGAAGGGAAAATTGGGGAAGTCGTCCACCTCCTTGGTGGCATCGGGGATCAGTGCACGGTCCATGGTCCTCTTGCCGGTGCGGGGGTCTCTGGGCCCTTGGAGGATCGGGCGGTAGTACGTGAGGCACTCCATGTGCTTGGTGGTGGTCAGCGTGACCTCGCCGCCCGTCTTGTCCGGGTACAGGAGCGTTGGCGCGTCTCTGTAGCCGTACTTGAGCATCCTGTCCACAGCGCGCGGATCCCATGTGGAGTAGAACTTGTTCCTGCGGACGGCGGCCTCAGCATCCTGCCGGGAAGGCCAGAGGTCGCGCCGGGAAGCGGAGGCGCGCAGGGTGCTGAAGCCGTACAGGGGCCCGAAGCGGATGCGGCTGCTCATGACCGGATCGATCATGACGAGGCCCGAGAAGAGGCGGGGGTGCATGTAGGCGACGTTTATGATGATGTTGCCGCCAAAGGAGTGACCTACGCCGATGATAGGGCGAGGCATCTGGGCACGGAAGACGTTGGTCATGTGCAGAAGATCGCGGGCGTGGTCGAACCATGAGGCTGTCGGGATGCCGCAACGGAAGCTTCTCAGTGATGACGAAAAAGACACGGTGTGTATTTGCGTATAAGAGAGAGAATATATCTGCGTGCTCACTTACGGTCATTGCCTAGCCTGTGCTCGTTCAGAACACCACTCTGGCCCTGCCAGGCCACATCAGCCATCCAGATGGCCCGGATGTTGACGCCGCTTTGGCGACACGTGTGAAGAAGGTCTTCCCATAGTGGCTCGTACAACTCCTGCAGGCCAGAGAAAGAATGCCGTGTCAGCTATACTGATAAGAGATATCATGCCTCGCTCTCCTGTGCTGACAGGTTGGTGATGTTTTACCTTGACGAAGCCATTTGCGTGAGAAGCGATGATGGTGATGTCGCCAGGCTTTGGATTCGGGTTGTCTTTGGGGATGTACTGTTTCACCGCCAACTGGAGGACCTCTTCTTGTGCGTGTGCTGTGGCTCGGGCATATTCTCGAACATGCTGGCCCTCGATGACATGTTCTTTTATATCGAACACGGCCGACGTCATTTTACCTTGTTTTCTCTTGATCCTTATTCGTTTCTTCTTTTATCTTTGTCTCTCTCGTGCGATATATGTCTTCAGAAGGAGGAGGAGGTGGTGGTGGTGGGGGAGGAGGAGGAGGAGGAGCAATAATTGTGGGACAGGTGCAACGGCCGGTGGAGACGTGCAGCTCTGTCTGTATGGAAATCTCTAGAGAACCCGGGGATCGAGTGCAGCATATACATTTATCCGCAAATCAAGAATAAAGGAATGTTTGATTTAAAAGACCAAAGGAAGTGAAAAGAAAACAACAACTGCTGCAGGTTCCCGAGGATATCCAGAAGATGGAAGAAACACCAACGAAGAGCCGGCGATAGAGCCAATTAACCTCGGCGCAGGAGACGAGGCCGCGCTTATCGCGCAGAATGAACCCTGCAGCATGCACAGCAAAGCGTACTATGTAGTAGGTGTTCCTGCTGCGGGTGCATGAGTTGTCAGTCAAGTGCGGTGAGAGCCGAGAACTTACTTGTAGACGAGGTGACAGGTCGGGTACCCGGGGGCTTCCCCGCCAGAGTGGCTTACCGTAACCCTAACCCTTAAGTTTGCGTCTACTGGGATAGTATAAGATGATGGTCCACCCGGCTCAGGAGAACGCCATGACATCACCCCCTGAATCTAAGGGTTTAGGTCACTTCCAAGGGGGAAAGAGCAAAGGAGACGGAGAATGAAGGGAAATGGGGGGAATGAGCCTAATAACCCGCTCTGCCTTGTCACACGCAATGAACAGTATTAATTACCTCCTCCTCATCTTAAGCGTAATGAGACGGCCCTCTTGACTGTTGTTTTACTGAAAGCTTGGCCTGCGCGTTTCTCTGCCAGCACTTTCTATCTTCTTTGGAGCTGGGGGAGAGAGAGGAAGAGACCCGGACCTCAGGTCGTGAAGAGCTGCGACGACAGTGCGTTTGCATTTCTTCATAAAAAGGTCACGGCGATCTGCCTCACTAACACTCCTTTTTTTGGTCTTCTTCCTTCTTTTTGTTGTACTGTCTCATTTCATCTTCTTCTCCTCTCTTGGATAATTTAGTGTGTCCTTTTCTATTTTCTATTTTGTATTTTTATAATATTTTATTATAATCGAGCCCCTTTTCTCTTGCAAGATAAGCGTCTGGTGGGCGAAAGCTGAGCAGGGAGAAACATGAACCGCATGAACACGGCATCGGTCGGTCTGGCCGTCACGCCGACTGTCCTTCAGACCTTCTTATCACATGTAAGTTTGCGAACATGTATCCTGGTTCCCAGACATATAAAATCAAGACACGCAGAGCAGGCGAGACAGACCTGACACGCTCACCACCATCTGTGTGCCAGTATCTCAACCGCAAACCGCTCCACCAGCGGCCCACCGCCCACCTCTCCTACGATGAGGGTCTTCACCTCATCCGGTCCTTCCCTGGCCTATGTCTCGCAACACACTGTCGAGGACCTCCAGGCCTTCACCGCGCAGTGGGTGCCCCACCCGCAATGGATCAAGGTCGACGAGGTGACCGTCCCCGAGGCAGACCTCGACCGCGCCGCAGTGCATCTCGAGGCCCAGCTCGGCCCAGCCGGCATTCGTAAGGTCGGTGGGCGCAGGTGGTGGCAGTGGCGCAAGCCCGACGCCTCGTCCCTTCGGGCAGAGTGGATCGAGATGCGCTCCGACTACCACGAGCGCAACAAGAACCACGATCCCGGATCCCGTGTCATGTTCTATGTCCACGGAGGCGCCTACTTCTTTGGCAGCGTCGACATGCACAGGTACCAGCTCCAGAGGCACGCGCGCAAGCTTAAGGCCAGGGTCTTCGCACCCGACTACAGGCTGGCGCCGCAGTTCCCCTTCCCCTGCGCCCTGCAGGACTGTCTGGCTGCCTATCTGTATCTGCTCACCACCCAGGAACCCAGCACCATCATCCTGGCCGGCGACTCCGCCGGTGGAGGCATGGTCCTGAGCCTGATGGTTATCATGAGGGACCAGGGCATTCCTCTGCCGGCTGGCGCGGTGCTGATCAGCCCCTGGTGCGACCTGACCCATTCCTTCCCCTCGGTTGCTGGCGATGCACCCTTCGATTATATCCCCCAGAGTGGCTTTCACCACAAGCCTTCTCCGGCGTGGCCGCCTCCGACCGATGAGGAGATCAGCGAGCTCAAGAACCTGGCCCTGGCGGAGAAGCAGAGGATGCAATGTACGTTTAGTCCTTGTTTCTGGTCCTCGTGAATACCACTATCTGCGTCTTGTGAACATGTCAATTGAAGGGGTTAAGCTGATAGTATCGTCCGTCATTCCCAAAAGGCGAGCCAGGCAATGATAAAGATGAGACCGACAAGGCCAGCGAGGGCATACCCACCTCCAGGGACATCGCCGAGGCAGAGACTACGCACCTGACCGTTGTCATCGATGGCAAGACGGTCGAGGTCAGGGAACAGATCCAGATGTACGCCACTAACGAGCTCATCACGCATCCGCTCGTGAGCCCCGTCATGCAGCCTACCCTTGGCGGGCTGCCGCCGCTCCTCATCATGGTCGGTGGCGGTGAGATCCTGCGGGACGAGCAGATCTACGTTGCTCACAAGTGCGCCAATCCCTCCCAGTACCTACCGTCCGAGTCGACCCTGGACGAGAAGGCCTGGGCGCAGATCAAGCAGTACAAGCCCACAGATGTCCAGCTGCAAGTGTGGGATGATCTCTGCCACGTCGCCCCAACCCTGAGCTTCACCCGCCCCGCCAAGTACATGTACAGGTCTGTCGCTCAGTTTGGGGCATGGGCACTGGCGAGGGCGCAAAAGACGGACATTGAAATCCTGGACGATGATGATATCTCTGTCATATCGAGCTCGACCTCTGACTCTGACGCCGAGGCGATCAAAAAGGTGAGCCCATCTCCTATGAGCTCATCATCCATCCATCTGGTGAACAGACGATGCTAAAACTAAAGACGTAGAAGGACGAAGAGGCCAATGACGAGGAGTCCAAGGGCCTGGTCGGCAAGGCGGGCGATGCGCTGCCTCCCTTCAAGAACCACATGATCCGGCAGCGCGTGACTAGGCACGGCGTCATCTTTCCCCTGCCTCCGCCGTCGGAACTACCGGGCTGCTCCATGGACAGAGAATCCGTCGGCGTGGCGAAACAGGGCCCTGTCCAGAAGTGGCTGGAGCAGAGGCGGCAGTGGGACCGGCGCTTTGCCTCTGCCAGGCGCAAGGTTCACAAGCAGGCCATCAAGGACCTCATAGTCGGCTACGAAGGCTTCGGCGAGGGTGAGTTCCCGCCACCGAGCGCACTCGCGGGTCGCAGGAAGAAGGACGGCGTCACCAAGACGAGGAGGCGGACTAAGAACATGGGCTTCGCGCTGTGGTCACTCTGGGGGTCCAAGCACGACAAGATGACCATGAACAGAGAGATACAGGCCGAGAAGGACAACCAGGCCATCGAATTTACCCCGGCCTCGCCGTCTGAGGGCCAGGGAGCGAGACCGTACGTCGAGATTGAGACTCAAGGGCCTGCTACGGCGCCCAATTCGCCCAATGACCACAGCCGCTCGCGCAGACCTTCACGCAGGAGGAGGGTGACGTACGAGAGACAGGACGAGGAACGGAATGGCGTCGACGAGAACACCACGGTCGCTGAGCTCCTCGCCAAGCACGAGGGGGACCAGGATGAGGCAGATAAGGAATCTTCCCAGCTTCTCGCACCCACCTATCAGCCCGGGGTAGGCGTCGGCTCGACCGGGAAGAGGCCATACGTGGATGGAATTGCGGTCCCATTCAGCTTGGTAAGTTCACAACTGGGTTGATTTTTTTCCTCTTCCACAGGGATAAATTGCTAACAACACACTCTCTTGTAGAAGAAGGAGGCTGAGACGGCGAGCATGTTGACTTTGACGAGTCATCTAAGTCACGGTCTAGACACGCCACGTGCCTCGACGTCGATGCCCCTAAGCCCGACCTCGACTGAATTCTTTACTGGTATGGACAACGAGAAGGCGAACGAATCTACGGGTGCGGGTGCGGGTGCTGCTGCTCTTCCCACCACTGGCGTCGCGGACAAGGGCGAGGACGAGGATCAAGGCAAGGGCAAAGACGTTGTGCCTCCAGCTGTTATTGTTGGCGGGGAGGAGGGAATGGCCGCCCCATCCGCTGAGACGCCTGCAGAGAGGCCAGGCATCGAGACATTCACGACTGCTCTGGAGGATCTACCCCGGGTTGAGGGGCCGCACAATGAGAGTAAGACAAGCTAGGATAGTTGGGTATACTAAAGTCGAAATGAAAGAAACACTAGGAGATATTTACGATAATCATCATTCTTGTCTTCCTTCTAGTAGCCCAGTGGGATGCCAACCATCCTGGCAGATGATCAAACAACATCCTCTAGAGACGCTCGCGGCACAGGCCGGAAGAGTCTCGTGCGACGACGTCTACCTGTGCTTGAAGAGATTCAGCCTACAACCAAGCGCCTCTCACGGTTCGCAAATTAAGTCATCTCTCAATCTACACCAGGTTGCCCAACAAGTATCTCCCACATCTCTGGGGGTTGCAAGTGTGGAGCAGCGCCTCCCAGCAATAGCAAGACGGCTGTCCGGCGCAGCTCGGCTCGTTCCGCTCGGGTATTTTTAAGGGTGAAGCATATGCCATGCGATGCGCTGCGAAGCGGAGGTAGTTCCGTGTGCCGAGGCACAAAAGTTCGCGCCGTGTCGTCGGTCCAGCGTCCATCCGTCGTCCACTTCTACTTATCATGATGACGACGTGGTCTGCAAGGCATTGATCTGCATGTAGGCTAGCCTGCTGGTCCAAGGGAAGAAAGGGTCCTGGAACGGGTGGTAGAAGATCGCCAAACCCGAGAAGCAGCCCTCAGGTTTGGTGCAAGTACCGAGAGAATATTAATAGCTGATACCACTGGAACATTATACAGTACTGACAGGGAATCCCTCTGCACCCTCGCAACTGTTTGCCCTTTTCTGCTTGGTGCACTGATGCTCTTGTTCCAGACTCAATGCACCCTCCCTATCCTCTGACAGAAAGTCCGTTATTTAAATTCTGTTCTTTTCTGTTCACCCTTTGTTTTGAAACAATCCAGCCCTCCTTTGAACCTCAACTTCTCTCCTCCTTCTGGCCAGTACGAGAACTCCATTGCTAAGAGAGAGGAGAAAGAAAGACAGAAGGAAGAGGAAGAGAGAGAGGCGTTGAGAGAAATCTGGGAGGTTTGCAGGTTCCAAAATTGACCATCTTTTGTTTCTCTTCGATCTTGGTCATGTACAGATAGAGACAGACGACGTTCCTCCCGCCCTTTCTTCACTCATCAAAATCCGAACTGGCACTTCCTCTTGACCCTGTCAACAGCGGGTGAACTCAAGGAGCTCAAGGTCTAGTCTTGTTTCTTGTCCTCCTCCTGCTCCTCCTCCTCCGCCGCGGCTGCCATGGACCGTGAAACGGCGAAGCTGGTCCTGCAGCTGGTGGCCAGACTGCCCTTGATGGCAAGGGTGGCCCTGCTCCATCTCCTTCACGTGTCGCCGCCCTCGCGATACGTCGACCTGCGGACCGAGCTGACTGTCGCCGTGCTGCGGTCCTTCCTGGAACCCTCGAAGCCGATGACCATCACTGGGACACAGAATATCCTGAACCGCGACCCCGGGATCAAGGGCCGCATCTGGATCGCAAAGTACGCGGCACCTGCGCCGCTGGAGCCCAGCATGCGCGACGCAGTCATCCGCGCCGTCGAGTCCATGCATCCGGCTGGGGGTGGGAGCAGCCAGGTGCCGCCGTTGACCGGTGTGCAGTGGCCCGAGGTGGTGCCTGTGGAGGCAGAGTGGACCGGATATCGGGCGAGCGCGACGACGTCCTCGAGGCTGCCGCTCATCACGGAGGCGGAGAAGTACGGCGAGATGATGAAGGAGGTCACGAGCCCCGTCACTGTCCTGTATCTCCACGGCGGGGCCTATTACCTGATGGACCCGGCAACGCACCGACCGACGACCAAGAAGATTGCCAAGCTGACGGGCGGGCGTTGTTACTCTGTGCGGTACAGGCTGGCACCGCAGAACCCGTTCCCTGCTGCGCTGGTTGATGCGCTCCAGTCGTATCTGGCCTTGCTTTTTCCTCCGCCAGGGGCCTTTCATGATGCTGTCAGGCCTGAGCATATCGTCTTTGCGGGCGATAGGTATGTATATTATCATGGCCCATGCTCCAAAGCGTTTTCTTTTCTTTTCTTCATTTTTCGGGGCTGACACATCTTTGTTTGACTCTATGAACGAACAGCGCTGGAGGCAATCTCTGCATGGCCTTGACACAGCTTCTCCTCGAGTTCAGGCGCCGTGGTGACGTCGAGATCCAATGGCACGGCCAGCAGCTCCGCACGATCCCCCTGCCAGCAGGCATTGCGCTCAGCTCGCCCTGGCTGGACATCACACACTCGTCCGCCTCGTGCAGGGCCAATGCGGCCTTTGACTACCTCCCCATGCTGCAGGGGCTCGACAAGATCGCGCGGCCGTCCTGTCCAGCCTGGCCTGCCCGCCCACCGCGCAAGATGCTCTACTGCGACGATGCCCTCATCACGCACCCGCTTGTCACCCTGCTCACGGCACCCAGCTGGGAAGGGTGTCCACCTGTGTTCATATCAACAGGGTGGGAGCTTCTTGCTGACGAGGACAAGTACATGGCTGCGCGGCTGCACTCGCAAGGGGTTCCGGTCGTCTGGGAGGAATACGAGGGCATGCCGCACTGCTTCGCGATGGTCTTGAACGACCACCCGATGTCGAGGAGGTGTTTCGAGGCGTGGACAGGTTTCATCAAGGAGGTCGTTGCTGCTTCGGGGGCGAGGGGGAAGAGCGAGTTCAGGACGATCCGGGCCAAGACGATGGAGGACCAGGACAGAGATCCGGCGCAGCTGGCACCGTTCACCGAAGAGGTTCTGCAGGAGCGCCTGCGGGAGCTGGCGACGCAGTGGACGGGTCCGAGGGCGACCGGAGATGTTGCTGCAAGGCTGTAACGTTGTCGTTGTTTGCGGTTGACATGTTGCGCTCATGCTTGCCTTTTTCTTACTCTCTTCTTTCTTGCTACTTTATCGTGTGGCTTGTATATTTCTTTTCAGCACAGCGGGCGGCAGCGTCATTTGATGTTTGATACATATATAAGATAGAGGTGGCTGTATGTGAGAAGGAAGGGCCTATAATTAAAATCAGTATATACTAGTATATACGATACACGAAGACTAGTGAAATTTGTTTTGTAGGCAGGGTGCACGAGAAGGAGGGACGCGAGGTTCAACTCACCCACCCCTAATCCCCCCCCCCCGGGGATACGACCCATCGTTTTCTTTCTTCTTCCTTTCCCCACAAAGATCTCCTCGTCTTTTCCCATCCAATGCTTTTTCTGTCCATAAACAATATCGAATAAACAGAAGAAAGACTAATAATGCAAAGAACAAAACTATAGTTCAAGTCCCGGCAGTTCCCGTGAGCGGCTCCGTCTAATATAACATTTGCGTGTGGGTCTCTCTCATCGAGCGGAGGGTTTTTTTTCTGGATTCGAGTGGCTTGCGCTGTGTCAGTCTGTCTCGGACTCTCATTCGTGTTACACTCACTCACTATCAGCATTTTCAATTTCGGTCGCTACGCTTGGCTCACCTATCCTTGCCCATATTTCCACTCCCGTGAATGCTCATTTGACTGACACGTCAAGGCCAAGGCTGAGAGGCCAGCAGGGTGAGCCAGGAGGACGTTGTGAGGCAAGAGGTCAGTGCTTGTGAAGAAGCCGCCGAGCCCGGACCACAACAACATGGAGCGCCATCGTTCCCTCATACAGACCATCTCCAAGACGGTACAGCAGTTCTACGCCTCCAAAGAGCCCTACCGGATCTTCCACGGCAGCACAAACTCGACCAGGCCGACCCAGGCGCACGCACGATCCAAGGTCGTCGACATCTCGGCCCTCCGCAATGTGCTCTCTGTAGACACCACCGCGCGCACGGCTCTTGTCGAGCCCAATGTCCCTAGTAAGACTTGACTCTGAAAGCGTAGCTTTGCAGAGGTAATAAGAAAATCTATGTGTCTGTTTGCCTGACTAACCAATCTTGTTTTCATTTTCCTCGCAGTGGACGCCCTTGTCTCTCACACCCTCAAATATGGCCTCGTACCTCCGGTGGTGATGGAGTTCCCTGGTATCACAGCTGGTGGCGGCTTTGCGGGCACAGCAGGCGAGTCCTCGTCCTTCCGACACGGCTTCTTCGACGACACAGTGCGCAGCGTAGAGATGGTCCTGCCCGACGGCGAGGTCGTCACCGCCCGCCCGGACAAGGGCGATAGGTACGCCGACCTGTTCCGCGGCGCAGCCGGCGCGGTGGGGACGCTGGGCGTGACGACGCTGCTGGAGCTGAACCTCATAAAGGCCACCAAGTTTGTGCGCACGCGGTACCACCGGACGAGCAGCGTGGCCGAGGCGGTGAGGCTGGTCAGGGAGGAGACGGCCAACGCCCAGAACGACTACGTCGACGGCATCCTGTTCAGCAAGGACCACGGCGTGGTCATCACGGGCCAGATGACAGACGAGAAACCTGCTGCCGCCCCCGTCCAGACCTTCTCCCGCGCAGGTGACCCCTGGTTCTACCTGCATGTCGAGTCGCGCACCAGCCGCCCGTCATCATCGCCATCGCAGGGCCCTGCTGCTGTCGAGGAGGACTACGTACCGCTGGCCGAGTACCTCTTCCGCTACGACCGCGCGGGCTTCTGGGTCGCGCGGTCGGGCTGGCGGTACTTCCGCGTCGTGCCCTTCAACCGGCTGACCCGCTGGTTCCTCGACGACTTCATCCACACGCGCATGCTCTACCGTGCCCTCCACGGCAGCGGCGAGAGCGCCCGCTTCATCGTCCAGGACGTCGCCATGCCCTTCTCCACCGCAGAGAAGCTGGTAGACTACACCGCCTCGGAGCTCGACATCTGGCCGCTCTGGCTGTGCCCGCTCAAGAGGAGGGCTCCGCCGACCTTCCACCCGTACACGACGACCCCCACCAGCGCCAGCAACACCACCACCACGGAAAACAAAGAAGAAGACGACATGATGCTGAACGTCGGCGTCTGGGGATGGGGTCCTGCCAGCCACGAGGCCTTTGTCACCGCCAACCGCGCCCTCGAGGCCAAGGTCAAGGAGCTGGGCGGCATGAAGTGGCTGTACGCGCACACCTACTACGACGAGCCCGAGTTCTGGGACATGTACGGCGGCCGGGGCTGGTACGACAACCTGCGCAGGGCGTACAAGGCCGACGAGGCCGGCCTGCCGAGCGTGTACGACAAGGTCAAGGTCGACCTGGACAAGATCAAGGCCCAAAGGAGCGGTCTGAAGGGTGTCAGGCCCTTTGGGGGCATCTATGGCATCTGGAAGAGCATTCAGAGCAAGGACTACCTGCTGCACCGGAACGCCGAGTGGAAGTGGCGGGGCTAAGTGGGAACGGGGGCACGTTATACGTCTGATATCGTTCAAGAGCTCCGAGTGGCTATGTGTATATATATGTATGTGAACGTCTCTGTGAGGTAGGGAGAGAAAGCAAGAGGGAAAAGCCGACTAGACATCACGCAGACACGCTACTCTCTCAAAGGGGGAGGTATCAAGAAGTCATCTGCCCTGATTACATGGAGAATGAAAACCTTTATTAGCGGCTCTCAGTCATGGTCCCATAACGGGGCTCTATATTCTAGTATAGGTGTCGCTGTATAAGCAGACATCATCTCGCGTTGAAACATATCTACATGCTGGCCATATGTCCATCAAGGTACCACCCATCATCATTATTAAAAGCAGGATTGGTTGTCTCCTACAGATTCGATGCGCCACCCTCAGTATTCCCTTTATTCTTTTAGGGGACAGAGATGATCTCTATGCATCCGCCGGTCTTTTTACGTCGGGCCGAGCTCGACATTCTCTCTCCCGAAAGTAGACGCCTCTATTGGATGCGACAAGGCCAAGATGTACGTGTGTGTATGTGTGTTACACCGTGCGTCTCCGTCCAAGTTCTTCCTCTGCGACCCAGACAGTTCACTGTCTATGCCTTGATGGAGTACTCCCGCTTGTACATGTCGTCCACCTTCTCGAGGTAGTAGGTGCCAGGGGCAATGGTCGAGGCATCACCCTGAGGTGTGAAGTTCTTCTGCAGGTGGGCCTGCTTGCGGAGGTTGCACATCTGGGAAGCTCGGTCAGCACATGTAGAAACAAGGGGAGAAGACAGAAGGGTTGTGGGGAACAACTAACAGCATCGTAGGTTTCGGGGGTGACCTGTCTCCTGGCGGCCAGGCGGGCTGGGATGTCCAGGACCTTGGAGATGTTCTCGGTGCTGCCCACGACCTTGAAGGAGCAGAAGCTGGCAGCCAGGCCGGAGCCGTAGCTGAAGAGACCAATCCTCTTACCCTCCAGGCTCGAGGGCTCAATATGGCTAATCAGACTGGCCAGGCCACCCCAGACGCTGCCGCAGTACATGTTACCGCACATGGTGGCGACCTGGATGGCCGGGTTGACCCGCTCCTGGAACTTCTTCTTGGTCAGGGCCATGAAGGTCTTCTCCACCACCTTGTCAGTCAGGGACTTCTCGTAATCCATGTCCTTGACCTCGGGAGGCACGTCGGAGAAGGCCTTGCTCTCGGGGTCGGCCAGGAAGTCGTGGTACAGCAGGCGGGCGTACGACTTCTGGACCAGCTTGCATGTCGGGGCGTGGAAGGTGAGGTAGTCGAAACGGTCCAGGGGCACCGTGGTGAGGCCCTCGGCGACACCATTGCCGTTGGCATGGCCGTTGGAGGCGGCACCCTGCAGCTTCTTCTCCTTCTGGCAGTAGGCGCGGTAGGCAGCGTCCAGAGCCTTGGAGTAGCAGTTGATGGAGTAGTGGCCATCGACGTAGGGGTACTCGCTGGTCAGGTCGGGCTTGTAAAAGTCGTAGGCGTGCTGCATGTAAGAGCCACGCAGGCCAGGCTCGACAACAATGGGCGCGTCAGGGCCAACCAGTATGGCGACACAGCCAGCGCCACCGGTGGGGCGGGCGTTGCCCTTGGCGTAGAGGGCAATGTCGCCAGCAACGACGATGCCGTCACGGCCATCCCAGGCAGAGGACTCAATCCAGTTCACCGTGTTGAAGAAGGCATTGGTGCCTCCGTAGCAGGCGTTGATGGTGTCGACGCCCTCAATGTTGGTGTTGTCGCCAAAGAGCTGCATGAGCACCGACTTGACGGACTTGGACTTGTCCAGGAGGGTCTCGGTGCCGACCTCGAGGCGACCAATCGAGTTGGTGTCGATCTTGTACTTGCTGAGCAGGTTGGAGACGGCCGTGAGGGCAAAAGAGTAGATGTCTGGAGGGAGAAGGAAGCGTTCACACGTCAGCAGAGGCGGTCTCGCATCGGGCCAGGCACGTGTATTGCACCCCAACGAGGCTTGGGACTGGAATGGTGGACTCACCCTCACGATCATCGCAGAAGCTCATCTTGGTCTGGCCCAGGCCAATGGTGTACTTGCCAGCGGCGACACCGTCGAACTTCTCCAGCTCGGACTGCTCGACATACTGTAAGGTAGAAAGAACTTGTCAGTCGGAGCCCCAGAGAAAGAGGCAATGGGAGGGGGAAGCCACGGGGTGAGGGGTGTGTTCAATGGTCCAGCCACAGCCTGATGTTGTTGGTTATGGCTAGAGCAGACGTGGCACTAGGACAGGAGGCGGAGATCAGGAGGAGGGGTACGACAAACCTGGCTGGGGAAGTAGATCTCAATGGCCTTGATGCCAATGTTCTGAGGACGAGAAGCCATTTTAGAAGAAGGGAGGTGTGGATGTTGCAGAGGGCGAATTTGAGGGGTCGGGTGAGCAGCAAAAAGGAGAGGGAGGAGGGAAGGGAAAGAAGTTGAGAAGGGGAATGCTTAAGATGTAGGATGAGCAGAGCAAGAGTAGAGATTGAGTAAGTTTATGTGGGCTCAAAGGTGTTCACTGGTCTTCGTTGCTGGTGGCTCGCTGGGTTGCTGCTGGAGGGGTCCTCCGCAAATTTCCAGTATCGATCAAAAACCAAGACATCGCATCCTTGCGTGTGGCCTAGTGTAGTGCAGGATGTACCTTGTGCATACTAGTGATATGGTGAGAATACCTACCAAGCGTGTTGATAGCACGATAGCAGAGAGCAGACGCGCCGTTTGGCCCCACCGTGACAACACTGGGTCTACCCCCCCCCCCCGGCTAGTTACCAATTCGGTCAATACCAGACTGGGTACTGGCCGAACCGCATCAGTCAGGGCCAACCTACTACCAAACAGGACTGACCGCAAGGTACCCAAGGTGCCAAAGTACCTGAGCCCTGCATGCCACTGCACATCTTATCCCGTCCCATCTTCCATGCTATCCCACCCCCGTCCACAACAATACTTGTCAGTCTTGTCATGAGTACACCGCCCTTCCTATTGTCTTTTGTTTCTTTTTTACCTTTTGTTTTAAATTTTCCTCCTTCTGTTGATATTCTTAATCCCGTCAGTGCGTTTCCAGCATCGGAAGTCGTGAGTTTGGTTCGGTCTCGACAATACCAGGTCGCACAGCCTAGACAGGACGTTGGCCACTGTCACACATGTCGCAATTGAGACCTGGGTCTAGAGAAAAAGTCCCGCATGCAGTGGTCCCTAGTTTTGTACTGTACATGCATGCCTTGCGCAGTACATACTATGGTAGTTATTATCATGCAGTCTGTATTGTCGCGATTAGCCACGAAGGCAGTCAGCCTCACAATCAAAGCACCCAGGTCTATGGGCACGCATTCGTACGGAGTATTTTTCTCTCTTCGCGCTTACTACGGGGCTGTGTCACAGTACAGTAGCCACACCACAGTAGGTGATGCGATTCACATATACAGCACAAAGCCCCGCGGAGTATGTGTGCAGCCGTAAGCGGACCATTTCGCTACAAAAGGCATGACAAACCGCCGATACTTGGATGGTATGGATAGGATACACGCCGAGGTGCACCGAAACCACTGTGAATACGACAGGTCATATGTGTGGGACAGCGAGTCTTCTTCTCATTTTCCATTTTTGTTGGGAGTTGTCAGGGAATGAGGACGAGGCCTTTGAAGGTTTATGAGAGACTTCGGCGATTTCGAGTGGCAATCGCGGGAAAAAGGGCCAGGGCCTGAGCCTGGCCCCTGCTTGGGTCCTATCGCTACAGAACCCCTGTTCACTGTTTGCTGAGTCCCCTGTAGTGGGGTCACAAAAAATTCCAGACAGTGCCACACCGCCCCTGGTCTCTTGTTTCGTGCCCCCATCTTCGTGCTGCTCGGTGAACCGTGCGTGATAAGTCAGCCCAGCAACGACCAAAACAACATCTTGATTGATATCACTGGTCCTCTCATTCATCGACGACGACGATCACAGCGGCGGCAATGTGTCTTAGAGACTATAAATTTGCAATTCTTGGGAGAAAGATGTCGCCACTCAACAGGCCATGAATAGCCCCATAGAGCATCCATAAAAGGAGCAGCACACTGTGCTAAGTGACCATTGACTAAACATCGTCAGTAGCAGTAGCGACAGATAGACATGGTTCGTCAGCTCTCGCAGTGTGGCTATGTCGCCAAGGGCCTTGTATCATGTCATACTTGTAGTAGTACTACACTCGCAGTTTGCAACAAAGCACTGTGGGTGTGCATGTATCACACACGCTGCACTCCTCCGATACGGACTCAGCCCGTTGGTCCTCTTGGTTTTCTTTCCTTTCCTTTTTTTTTTCTTCCATTCTTTCCTTTTGCTCCAAACATATATCCGTCTGTCCAGCACGTCCGAGGCTGGATGCCCATCTCCGAGCTCCAGTAACCCTTCGATGCCCGACGCTCCGCTGATTCGTCCACCCCAACCAGAAGGGGGGGGGGGGGGATGAGAGGAAGCAGAGGGCGAAAAAAGAAGAAAAGAAAAACTTTTCACCACCATTACATTCGCCAGGGCTTGGCTGGTTGGCTGGTAGTGGCAAGTGCCCCATTGTGACCTAGGAAGTCCGGCGAGAATGACGACAGCGAGGCCAATATGTCCAGGGCCAAGGCTCGGTCTTAAGGTTATCAATCTAATCAGATCGATCAGTCTGCACCCACAACACCCTCTCGGTGGGGTCTCTCTGGCACCATAATACGTAAAACTCGGGTCGACGCGAGCCTGCCATCCTGGCCGCCGGGCTGGCACCCCTGCTGCTGAACAAAGCCCAAGGCAACCCACATAAGACGAGGATAAAAAAATTGTCGTTGTAGTTGACGCCGATTCCCGGAGCTCATCTTGTGTGGACCGCCACGGGCAGGCTAATATTGCGTGAGGTAACCCGCGGTGTATCCTTGGCTGGTTGTGAAGAATAATGGTGGTGGGAGTACTGCTCAGGACGGCTCAGACAGAGCTGCTGTTTGTCACCTTCTCTCCATTTAGATGAATGAAGTCTTGATATACACCTAGACAATCCTTCACACGGGCCGGCAGCCGATCCCCACCGGAACATCATATAACGCTGGCCGTGCCGCAACATGGACCACTGACCATTGTGGATCGATTGAGGTACGGCATGGGAGTCTACGTCACTCGAAACCTGATATATTTCTGTTCCTATTCGTCTTCACGAACGGGCGGGACATAGATCAGCAAGCCGTCCTTATCCGTCTTAAGACCTTCCGTCGGTACAATCCGCAACACCTTCTGAAAATACTTGTCCCTCACCGTCAGGTTAGGCCTGACCCAGCTCCCGCCCTTCACCAGCGGTAGCAGA
Organism: Aurifilum marmelostoma; assembly: GCA_027559495.1. Lineage (NCBI taxonomy): Eukaryota > Fungi > Ascomycota > Sordariomycetes > Diaporthales > Cryphonectriaceae > Aurifilum > Aurifilum marmelostoma. Next base: position 63,300 of record JAMXSV010000010.1, on the reverse strand, counting down.
CGGTATGTCACCGTCCTCCGTGAGACCGGCAGTAAGTTCAGCGTTGTCTGCTTCGCGCCTGAGAAGGCGAACTCATCGCTTGGGTCCATTGTGAGCCCGAACGTGAGGAAATGATTCGAGGCATTCTCGATTGTGATATCCAGCAACATCAGGCCATTAGCCTCTCCGTCCTGTCCATCCGTGTAGCACACAGATGCAAGGACGCGGGGCTCTGTATTGAAGACGGGCAGCCGCGGAACCGCAAGAAGTGTTCGGTTAACAGTGCCCGGCTCGCTGTCCGCTCGGGCCCACTTGATCGAGAAAGAAACATCGAGGCCTATCGGATTTCGCTCGTCCAGGCTGGCTCTCTTCACTGCCACATCGAACTGTGTCTCCTCAATCGTCTTCGGGCTGACCTCAAGACCTTCTGCTGGTAGGGCCGTCCGCTTCGAGACCTGGCAGTGTACACCATGCGCAGGGGCGATTTCGATATCCAGGTCTGTCACCTTCAACTTTTCCGAGGCAAAGGAGGCATAACGCGTCACGAGACACCATGCCTGAGCCAGGCCATGGCTTGGACCGGGACCCTCCATTGACGGACTTTGAACGCCCTCGTGGTCAAACAAGCTTGGCCATGGCTCCGGATGGAGACGAGGAAGCAGTTCATAGTTTGCCTCGAACGGACTGGCTACTTCAATCCGGTAGGTGGCTGACTGTATGATTGTGGTGGCAGGATCAGTGACAAGGCTGTATGATACCTTGAGCGTTAGCGTATATGCAGTCGTCCGCTCTGCCGCTGTGAGGATCACGGCTATGCGGGTTGCTTCAGAAGCATTTATTGGACCCAGGGGGGCATCCTGGAGCCTCGACTCCTCGCCGTCTGCCAGCGCTCGGCTCTCCATCCCTTCTGCAGTCCTCAGCCTGAAATTTGGCGGGTCCTCGCTCAGAAGTGTGATTTCCACCTTGGCAGTCGCGTCTGCATCTTCCTCGTTCACAATGTCGAAAGTCAGCTCAACAGTCTCGTTAGTATAGTACTGGTCGAGGAGGTTGACCTCCTTGATCTCCATTTTTGGCGGTCGTGGTAAGACACGTATGGATTGAGGGTGTGTTCGAGCCATGCGCCTCCTCGTTGTCCCCGAGTGCCAGACGTGACCCTTCTCAGCGTTCCGAATGCTGGCATTGTGTGTCAAAGTAAATGTGTCGGTGTTGACTATGAACGTGAGTGATGAGATGCTGGCCTCGCCAGGCTCCCTCAGTGGTATGCTCATCTCGATTACAGAAGTGTGACCAGCAACCAGCGTAAGATCGCTGGTCCCATGCATATGCAAGGCAGACCCGGCAATCAGGGCCTCCTCGCCGTCTTGCTCCGCACTGGGACTGGGCTCAGTCAAAGTTGGAAAGCTCACAGAGATGGCATCTCGATCCGAACTCTTGGTTGCATGTCCCGGGCTATGCGTCAAAAGGATTGATTTAATGCTGCCATCGAATCGAAGAAGAACGCTTTCCAGAATAACTGGCGCAGAGCCTGGAGCGGCATTTGACTTTATGGACAGTTGAGCCTGGCATCTCTGCCCAGCCTTGCCCTCCTCATGCCGGAAGACGAAAGAAGCCGCCAGGAAAGAGGTGCCTGATTCGTCGTTGACCTCGATCGAAGGCTTTGATGCTTCAATTCCTTCGAGGGATTTTGAAAGGTCATAATGCCAGTTGGAACGTTTCGGGAACCCTATTGTAGGCCATGTTAACAGGGAATCTGAAGTAAACACCAAAGAGTTGAGCTTTGTCTTACTCTGGTTCAATAGCTCCCAATCAATGGATATGACCAAGTCTGCCTGCGCGGTCTCCACTGCCGCAGTTCTCAAGACCCAGCACATGTCCTCGGTGATCTCTGGCCAACCGTCACGGCGGAAAGACATCTCGTCCCAGAATGGACGCAAGATCCTGACGACATGTTCCCAGTCCTTCACTGTGGCGAGTTCCTTGGCGCACTCCAGAGACACCTCGGCAGCCAAACGTTGCTGTCTTTTCTTGATGAAGTAGGATTGCGCAGAAAGCAATTGGTCCAAGATAATCTGAGAATGGTTGACCCCTGAGCTGGCCAGAGGCAGTTCCTCGTACGGCTCTGGGCACATGTAGTTGTCATAGGTGAAGGCTTTGGATGCCAGCTTCGATGCTGGAGACTGACTAGGTGACCTTCTGTCGTCCTCGGACATCGAGTAGGCCAGCTTGCGCCGGGCAAAAGTGTGACGAGCCGCCATACGGTACCAATAGCCTGGGTGATGGAGCAGCTCCCACGGTTGCAGTCTTTCTGCCAGCGCTGTCTTTTCCGGTGGCAAGAAAATGGTGACGGCAGAGTGATCAAAGTCGGGGATGTCGGCCTTCTCAATCAGATTCGCCATGAGCACCGCCCAGCGTGCCTCCCAGGCCTCCCAGCCGTAGGTATTGGTCCCATGACCGAGCCGGTCGATGAGGTCGGTCACCCTGTCCCGGTGGGACTGCCAGCGGCGGACAGCGGCAGTATGTTGGTCACTCCACAGCAGGCATCGGATGCATCTCACGGCGATGATGTCTGCCAATAGTCTGGCCTGGTTAAACCTGGGACTCCAGCTTGGGATAACTTCTATGACTTCGGGTCCAAAGAGGTTCTCGTAGGTTTGCTCAAACGACCGCAGGGCCACATCCATCTCCTGACGGTACTCGGCCCAGATGGCAGACTTGAAATCGTAACGCACTTGCCAGCCCGCCAGCGACAGGGTCTGAGAAGTGCCAGAGGTCGGCGGCACAGTGGGTTGAGGAGCTGCCCCACGACCCCGTTTCTTCCTGGCCTGCTTGCCATGGTCGCGGTAGTAGTCAATGGCCTGCGCATAGATAGTCGTCAGGGCATTATCGAGGATCCGGCCGAGCTCTTCAGGCGAAGCGCCCGTCGGGGTGGCGAAGAAGGATTTAGGATCGAGTCCACTGCCCCTGCGTATGTTCTCCAGCCTCTCCTGTGCCCCAGACGAGTTGTCCACAAGGATGATGACAGCAAGCTTAGATTTACACCCAGACTGAGCGATCGCATTTCTCAGCACGCCGATATCGGTCTTGATCTTATTGTCGTGCAGGGTGGCGAGGGTCGCGTCGGCCGTGAGGCTGTAGAGACACAGAAACACGCTCGGCACCAACTCCTGGTGCTTCTTGAGCCAGGTCGTATCGATCAGGCCGTCAGGATACAGGGTGGATGAAGGACTCAGGGGCGAGAATGGCGAGTGGAGAACGGCCTGAGACGGCGGGATCTCGAAGTCTTCTGGAATGCGGGCCAACTTGGGAGGCAGGAGATAACTCTGTGCATATGGTCAGCAGATGGCATCTCAGTATGGCCAGCTCTTTCAGCAATGCCTTGTGCTCTCCTTATTCGTACCCTTCCAGCGGTCCTGAACCGGAACTTATATCTCACGTTGGCCGTGGCCCTCCCATTCCATGGCAACCCAGATGCGTCCGAGTTCCGGATGTGCTGAATCAGGGCTGCAACCTGCTCTCCTTCAACAGGTGGCGGTTCCGATCGTATCAGAACAGCACCTTCCTTGTATCCAGGGTCGAGTGCAGACTCCTGGACATAGTTGGCTGGGAGGCCCAGGAAGACAGCCAAGGGCAGACAGAAGTCCAAGCTGCAGGGAGCATATTCGTCCATGCTGGTTGACAGTCAGTGGTCCCAGATGGCCACGAAGCCCCCCAATGCACTGCCCACTTCAGGAATGAGAGTTGGCCAGCTAGCAAGCTATCTAATGTGGAGGGTTGGGCGTTGAAGTCGAAGGTAAAAGGGTTCATGGATCGGTTGGGTGAGGCTATAGAAAGGCATTGTGGGTGCTGGATTAGCTGATGGTACTGCACAGTATGTCTATCGGCACAGGCGCAAGGCCCCAACACTCACAGCGCGGAAAATGCCCTGGCCTAAGCGTCCGTTATATGGCTTGCGTCGGTGTTGCTATGTCATGCTGTTGTTGCTCTCGGATTGAAATGAGCGACCATAATATCAAGGTACAAATAGATCATCACATCTTCCTTTTCTATTCAACCATGCTCGGAAAGAAACACAAGTTGGGTGGGGGGGGATCAAGTGTCCTGCTAAGCTCACTCTGCGAGCCCCGGGGACCAAAGCAGTGAAGGTGGGATGAGGTCTCCTTGTACTGGTAGGCGGTGAGTCAAGAGCTCCTGGCAGAACATGGCGTCACAGCAGCGCTAATGAAGCCTCGCTGCCTCGGTACCTGAATGCCTAAGAGACTGTAAGTAACTCCTGACACTGCGCACGCTGCGGTAGCAGCTTGGTCACACGCGCTAGATTTGTCTATCACTGGGCAGGCTTGTAGGGTGCATCCCTAGATAAAGTATGTGCTATGCAGTAGTACATCACTACTATAGTACAGACTGCCACTATAGCATGCACTATGCATCACGTGTATATCGCAAACGCCAGTGAGGTACCCTATCGTGCTTATCGGCTCAAATGTATGCCTGCCGCGACAGCAGCAGGGTCGGTCTTCTCTCTTTGCCGTAGAACAGCAACGCACGCAGTGCGCACCTTGACCCTCCGCTCCTCTCAGGCCTACCGACTTACCTGCTCTATCCTCTCCAGTCCCCTTCTCCTGCGCAAGTCAGATTTCTTGAATCTGTTCAACTTCACGACACCTTTGAGCTACAAAACAACAGACCGACGCCTGCCGACCTCTATAAATCATCTTCAGGCCCAGTGCCATCCCGCCCTGCCCTTCTCACAGATTAGCGGAGGAAGTTTACCTTCCATTTCTCTTCCCGTATCTGTTGCGCCTACGATCTACCGGCGGATTCTCGATTGCATACACATTTCGACACATGTAACGACCTCACGAAAGCCAGCCCTCCAGCGCCTCCAAATTGCCCAAAATGTCGTCGCGGGAACAAATTTACGTATTTGAGACGATAAAAGCCATGAAGAAGAAGATCGCACGAGACGCAATAGGTATGGCGAGGGGCCGTCTCATGCACAGAAAGACGCGTTGGAGCTTGCTTGTTGACCTCGTTCTCTTTTCAGAATCCGACTCCGACTCTGAGATCCAGGCCCCGACCAACAGGGGTAACAAATTGAAGCAGAAAGCAAAGTTTGTCCGCGAGGGCAAGTTGGGCCCTCCTACTGGACCTGCGGTCTACAAAGAGGCACGTTCTGTACAGCAGTCCTGATCGCTGTCGCCCAAGAGACAGCTTCCTGCGAGGCTCGAAGCGAGGATCTCAATGCTAATAAGCATGGCTTTCAGGTGGTCGAACACACAGGCTACCGGCGAGCCATCATCAGCCGGAACCCACCATTAGTTGACGAAGATGGTTATGACATCGACAGCGACGATGACGAAGAGCGCATCCAGAATGCCGTGGCCGCGGCCGCCGAGGCCGACCCTTACTCGTCTATTCATCTTGAGCGTGTGTCCCTCCGGTCGTTTCCTCTCTGCTGTCGGGCGAAGGCCTTACTGACTGCTCTACAGAACTTCTTGCCCCACTCACTTCTGTCACCGACCTGCCTACCCACCCGACGCTCTCACGACCTTTCCTCTCCCCCGCCCTCACCGAACTTGCGAATCAGGGAAGCGAGCTTATGCGCAAGGAGAATGCTGCGCTCTCCAAAGTGCGGCCCCTCCTGACAAAGCTCAGCGGCGATCACACCTGGGCCAGCTGCGAGATGTTCCTAGGCCCCAACGACAGCGAATTCTTCGACGACGGATATATAATGCGCACGATGAAACGCAGAAAGATAGAACTTCAATCTGGCGACGGCGGACAGGCAGCGGTTGCCAGAATAAATCTACACACCGCAGCAGCGCCCGCCTCGGTCAACGGGGAGCAGAGCCATGTGAATGGTACAGAGCGCAATGGCAAAGAACGAGGACTAGCCGACCAGGATGTGGCCATGACAGACAGTGACGAGAAAACGAGTGAGAGGCAACCAGGACAGGATGCTGAGATAGAAAGCCCACAAGAGCACGCCAGCACGACAGAAAAGGAGAAATCACCGGCTGCCGATGGTAGCAAGCAACAAGAGCATGGCGCCGAGCATACTATTGACGGCAGTCATACTCCAGCACAGCCAGAGAGGAAAGGAAAGGAGCCTGAAATTGGGATAGGCGCAAAAGACCGAGACATCATCATGGTGGACGGAGACATTGGGCCCCTCGAGAACCAGAGACGATCTAGTCTACCAGCACCGCCTATTGACGAGGAGGCCGCCAGTCTCCTCGCGGCGCTGGCAGACGAATCATTCGTACATCCCATCTTCCTGGCGCCCAAGTCGGCACACCCAGATCGAGACCTGGGGCTGCCGGAACAAGAAGCAGAAGACGTCCGCCGGCTCCTTCAAGTATACGTGCAGAAGCAGGAAGAGGTCTGCCGGGGTGCCCGCAAACTCTATGAGGGCCTGCTGAAGGCAGATCGTATGCGCAAGACGGTCTTGGCCTGGTCGAAAGCCGAGGCTCACTGTGGTCCCAACAGAGACATGTCTGACGGAGAAGATTGGTACGACAAGGATGAGTGGGGCCTGACTGAGGACCTGAAGAAGGGGCAGGATGAGGAGGAGGAGGACACTGCGCAGCCACAAAAGAAGACCAGGAATCGTAATAAGTAGGGGACTGTGGCGATAGGAAAGTCTTTGCCTATATGCGCTTTAGCCATGTCTAGCCAACTGGGGCAGAATGATAGCCTGACCAGAGACATACTACAACACTTGCAATGGCAACAATAACGTGACCCCAGACTACTCCTAGGTAACCCAGGCTGCCATATATACCAAACATCCTGGTCTTTTGAGCTCTACTGGGAATCCAACGGCGGCGGCTGATTCCAGTTCCTTGAAGCTGCTGACCTTTTCTTGCCCCTAGCAGTGGAAAATGTCCTCGCCGTCTTCGGCTTGCCCGCCACATCATCGACACCCACAAACTTCAGGACCCAGTCCCTCACTCTCCTGGTCTTGGCCAGCTGTGGGTCCTGCTGCATCCTCATGCTCCTTGTGGCCTTTGCTAGATCGACCTTGGAGTAATAGCCGCCTGCATCGTCGTCATCAACGGTCTTCTGTGTTCTGTATAACAGGTGCACGCTCGTCATATCGCGGCGCAGGCTGCCACCGTACACCTTCTTCTGGAACACGTTCAGGGCAACGTTCTGCATGAGCACGACGTCCTGTGCACGCAGGCCACGCGGCAACACGCCGCCCGTGCCTGCCCTCGCGTCGGCGTCGGACATCCAGAAGGTCACGGCAAAGCCAGACTTGGTCTCATCACCCACCAGGACCTCTAAGAGTGTCCTAGTGGTGCCGTAGCGTGTCTCCACGGTCCGAGGGGGGCCGATGCTGATGATGCCGACGATGAGCGTGACCGTCATCGTCTGAGGCGCAATAGATGTGAGATAGGCCGCCGGCGGTATGTCCTCTAGGTCCGACAGGTGATCTGTGCCGCGGCGTCTCGGCAGCGGTGTCTTCACCACCGTTGTCTCGTCCGCAAGCATTGTGGTATCCTCCTCCTCGTCGCCCTCATCGCTGTCGGAAGAAGACCTCGAGTCGCTGAGTCTGGGATCACTCACGAACGGCTGAGATCCCGATGCATGTTGCTGGCTCTGCGGTCCGGGCACGAGCTGGGACGAGCAGAGGTTGTGATGCAGGGCGAGGGAGTGCTGGTAGAACTCGGCGCGCAGCCTTCCGCCTTCCCCTCCTTCATCGGCGCCGCCGCTGCCGGCATCACCATATCGGGATGCGTCTGAGGATGACGAGGCGAAGCTGTCTGTGGTGAGGAAGTCGGCGCTGCTGGGGAAGGCACCTGCAGGCTGAGAGAAGCCCGTGTGGATCTGTGGGCGATGGAGTTGCAGGGAGCGCCAGGCTGCCAGGTCGAGGGCAGATATGTCCTGTCGGTCATGCAGTGTGGGTTGCAGCTCCGGTTGGAAGTGGTGGGTGCGGCGGAGAGCAAAGCGGACTACGGCAGGCTGGAACGTAGAGACGAGGCCTGTTGGGGACCAGTCTAGCCGTTCTGATTCTGGAGCGCCAGTCAGGACGAGGAGTCTGCCCGTCATGATCGTAGCCAAGACATGGTATAAAGGATGCTAATGTATAGATAGCAAGTAGTCAATCGAGAAGATAAGATAGGAGAGAGAGAGAAAGGAAGATAGGCTAGGGTACGCGATGTCTGGAAATGGCTGAGGGGAAGTGGCAGGAAGGAGTGTTCATGAGGTTATCCACCTGTGTACTCAAACAACACTTGGTTGCTATGTAGAGGTGTATGAATGTACCTCAGTTTGAGCCTAAGTAGGTACAGTGCTTGTGGTAGCGGCCCTGAGGTAGCAGGGTGTACTGTGTGAAAGTCTTCGCTGGCATCTTCACCTGTTCTCTCGACCAGCCTCATTCTAGTACAATTACTGAAATATTGATCAACCAGGATATAATACATCATCTTGCAACGACCCATTCTGGTAATCACAAATCCAGACTGTTTGGATCGTGACATGTATGTATACTTCACAGTATGCTCTGGCCATCATGTTGGTCCTGTGAGCATTTGTATGCGTAGGACGAAATAAAAGTATGGAATGGTCCAGAGAATTTTGATATCTAAGGGGTCAGGATAAGCTGAAATCAACACAAGAGTGGGTCATGAGAATGAGTTCTTCAAATGTCTGTTTTAAAATATAATCATACATATCAATTCATACTATATACTGACATAGTACATCACTGGAGATGGAGGCGCAGTGGAAGACTAGGCTTAGGCTGCCCCCATCTCTATCTAGTCCCCGAACTTGATCCTTGTTCGACCCACCTGCTAAGTACATCGTTGACGGTAGCAACCGCCCATACCATCCTCAGAAAGAAACCAATCTTGATGTCCTTTGCGTGCTTCCTATCTGCCACTTTTGATGGTCTTACTTCCTCGACATCCGCCTCGGCCCTCGTATTGCATCCTGCTGAGCCACAGCGTGGGCTGCGTGCTCCTCGCCAACACCACCTGACCCCAATCATGACTCCAGCAGCTCCTTGGGACTCAATCCCAGCCCGCGACACCCTCTTCGTGCTCGTCACGGGTGCCAACAGGTGTGTCCAGAATTCTGCGCTTCCCTCCCTCCCTAATTCCCCACCTCCTTCAGCTGCTGCCGCCTCTGGGGACTGCTCCTGTCTTGAGACCATACTCACCTCAACGTCCGAATCAACAGTGGTATTGGCCTTGGCATCTGCGAGCGCCTCATCGACGAGTTTCTCTCCACGCGCGGGCTCACCTCACACCTTGTCCTACTCCCTACTACTCGCTCCGCCCGCAAGTCCGCCGAGACCGTCTCTCTTCTCCGAAAATATCTCGTGCGCGCCGCGTCCTCGAGGAGCTTGCCGCAGGACGCTGTCACCCGCGTGCATATCTCCTCGGTCCAACTTGACCTGTGCGAGCTCTTCACTGTGCAGCGCGCGGCAAACCAGCTCCTCAGCGGCACCGTGTCATTCGAGGGTCTCGGCGAGTTGAAAATACCGAGGTTGGACGCTGTCATCTTCAATGCTGGCATTGGCGGGTGGTCGCACGTCAGCTGGTTCGGCTTCTTCTGGGACATCGTGACCCAGGGCTGGATACAGGCCACCACCCGGCCACGCTCCAAGCGCTCCAAGCCAGGGTTGACCGTGAACCCGCTGCCAGGCCAGGAGGACTTGCTGGGGCTGGTGTTCTGCGCCAATGTGTTTGGCCACTACCTCTTCGCGCACTACCTAGTGCCCTTGCTTAGCCGCCCTGGTCAGCCCACCGGGGGTGACCTGCAGCAGGACGGCGATGATGCGGTGACCGCTCCAGGCAGGATTATCTGGCAGAGCAGCGTGGACCCGGCCCTCTTGCACTTCAGCATCGACGACCTTCAGGCACTCAAGAGCACTGCCGCCTACGAGAGCAGCAAGATGCTGACGGACCTCCTCTGCCTGACGGCCGCCCTCCCCAGCACGGCTCGGTTCTCCAATCGCTATCTTTCCTCTTCCTCCTTCTCCTCCTCCTCCCATGCAGAGACAAAGTCCTCACCGGCGGCTGCCAGGCCGAATATATATCTCGCCCACCCCGGCATCGTCGCCACGACCATGTTCCCCCCTGCACTTCACCCTCATGTGGGCCTACATCCTCGGCACGACTATTAGCCGCTGGCTCGGTAGCCCTTGGCACCCGGTCGTGCCGTACAAGGCAGCTGTAGCGACCGTCTGGCTCGCACTCTCGAGCCAGGCCGAGCTGGACGCGCAGGATGCCGCTAAGTCTAAGTGGGGCTCCTGTACGGACTTCTGGGGAGCCACGATGGTGAAGAAGACCGAGGTGGACGGCTGGGGCTGGACAGGGGAGGTAGAAACCCGGGACGACGTGGAGAAGGAGGATGCCAGCGCCATCAGAGTGCTGAAGAAGAGCGTAGGCAGGAGAGCCGGCGCGGTGTATGCCACCGAGGAGAAGAGGGCCGAGTTTGAAGAGATTGGGATCAAGTGTTGGGCCGAAATGGAGAGCCTTCGGGAGGAGTGGCAGGGAAAGATAGCATCATCGAAGTCGGAGTGATAGTCCAGGCGGCATTAGAAGAAGACAGAAAAAAAGACCAATCATAGGCAGGGGTAAACTGGGCAAGTTTCTTCTGGACGAAACCTTCTTCTCGGACCCTTATAATTTATTAATATGTATAGATAGAAAAAGGTAAGACTTCATGTAATTAGAGGGTATCTCAACATCCTTACTTCTTTATAATTGTAAGCAGCATGATGCTCCCGGGCTCGAGAAGGCTACAACGCTATATATCATTGACCTCATAGCCAGTAAATAACAAGACACAGGAATGGAACAAGATCCATACGTCCTGCCCGGGTTTCCCTTCTTCTCCTTCTCTTTTCGCTCAACAGGCCTACACGTGCCTCACACCCTCTAGTCTACCTCTCATGGTGAATTTTCCCCACGAGACGACCCGTCCGATGCATGCTCTTGGGGCGCAGGTGTCCCCTGCGGCCTGCCCTCCTGGTCGGACTGGATTCTCCGCAGGACGACCTTGTCGCGTCTGCCAAACAAACCAAGGAATAGCGGGACGGGGAGGACGACCATGGCGAGGACGGCCTGGAAAATCATAGCATTGTCCATGTTGTTTGGGGGGTCGGCATGGGGCCCGGCGCGGACGGCGTTGGAGACGATGATGACGACGGCGCCAAGCAGCTGGCCGCCGGCCCAGGCGAGGGTGCTCGTGACCTCTGGGCTCACGGGGTGGGTCAGCTCGACGAGGTACTCCATGGCGACGGGGACAAGACTGAAGGAGGCGGCGCCGATGATGGCGAGGACGACATAAGGGCCGGCGACGGAGCGGGTGCCGGCCATCCAGATGAAGGCGAGGTAGCAGAGGCCGATGACGGGGACGGCGACCTTGATGGCGAGCAGGAAGGCCTTGGTGCGGTCTAGGATCGGGGAGGTGATGGCGGCGGAAACGAGGCCGACGACGATGAGCACGGCGCCCGCGATGCCTGCGTCAGTGTCGCTGAAGCCGTAGGGCACCATGACCTGGTTGAGGATGGTGGAGATGCTGTTGAAGAGGCCGACGTAGACGACGAAGGGGATGAGGATGAGCCAGACCTCGAGGGACCGGAGCAGCCTTGGGACGGACACGTGCAGATCGAGCTTGACCGTCTCGCCCGAGGCAGAGGGCGGAGTCGGAGGTTTCGCAGGGATAAAGAACGACGGCACGCAGGCGATAGTAGCCTAGACCGTCTCTTGTCAGCTAATCTGATGGTTGTCTGCTTTTGCAGGTGAAGGGGAGAGACAGCTGATAAGTGGGTGGACGTACGATAATAGATATGTACAGGACGGCGTTGGGGATATCGCTGGGTGAAGATACCCAGAAGGGAACGATGAGCTGGCCGAGGGCGGCACCAAAGGGGTTCGCCAAGCTCATGAGGGCGGTGGCAGCAACGCGGCCACGGCTGGTGAGCCACAGGTCCGAGTAGCGGGTTGGGGCGGCGAGCACAAAAGGCTGGCCGAAGCCGATGAGGATCTGGCCAAACATGACTACACCAAAGTTGTGAGGGTTAGCCATTACGCCGCCATAACGGATCCAGCTGCCGGCCAGCATGAGGACCGAGGCGGCCACGATCGAGGGTTTCGGACCCCAGTGGAGCACGTAGATGACGATGGGGACGAAGGCAACGAAGGCGAAGAGGGTAGCCGTGGAGATCCAGTTGATGGCAGCCTCGTCCGTGTTGAAGAAGTCGGCGGCGATGGAGGCCACGGGCGAGAAGGTGAGCCACTGGAAGAAAGAGAGATAATTAGTACCATGGCAAGACTCAACGTGTGTTTTCTCTCTCTGTTTTTCTCTGGCTCTCTCAGCCTTGCCGAGACGCAACCTTGTGATTGTCCGTCGTCTTGGAACGGGCTTGCACCGCCCCCAAATGTCACGGTGACTTGGTACAGGGCACAAAGAACACTCACCTCCCAGCTAACGACTATATTGAGCAAGGTCAGCTGTACAAGACCAAACCAGCGTCTCTTGTACACTTTGTAGAACTGGAACGTCCCGTCCTCATTCGGCTCTCCAGATGGCCGCGACTCGTGCACTAAAGCATCGAGCCCCAGGCGTGGGAATTGACGCCGACCGCCATCGGCCTCCTCCTTCTTGTGGTCGAGATCCTGCAGCTCGACCTCGTCGACCTTGTCGTCGTCGCAAGGCCTGCCTATATGCATGTGGGACCCATCTCGATCACCAGCACTCTTTTCCGACGTAGAATCCATCATACGCACGAGTGGGTTCTTATCCCAGCCTTCCCAGTGCCTTTTTCTTTTTTCTCTCTTCCGACTATGGGACCCCAATAAACGGTCGCGGGTCCCCGCACAAGGCAGTCAGCGCTACGATCCTTGGGGACTTATGGGCACTCGAGCTGCTGATGGTAGTGGTCGTAGTGGTAGCAGTCGCGGCGAGTGGTGGTGGTAGCCGGAGCGTAACACCGCGTCTGTGGTCGCAGCGACCTGCAGCGGCAGCAGCGTCGAAGTGATGTCGACGGCGAATCGTTTTGGCCTGCTCACACCCTCAAGACAGCCTGTAACCTGTCTGCGGCCCGCTGCCCGTTGACGTCGACCTGTGTACACAGCTGTGTACCCAGCTGGTCGCTTGGCAGGTCACAGATCGCTCGGGCGGTTGTAGCTCATAGGCTTGCCTTACCCAAAGTACTGATCAAGCATCGTCAGCATGCAGTGTGCACGCGTGAGACAATTTGCTGGACGTGACACTGCACCAAAGGTTGCCTCTTCAAGGTAAAGAGGAGAAGGCAACGTGGCCGGACTTGTTCGGAGAGAAGAGACAAAGAAGAGAAGGGGGAAAATCACCTTTCCCCCCAAAAACGAGTAGAAAAGCTAGAGGACACCGGTAAGCGGTTGGCTGATCACGACAGGGAAACGTGCGACCACGTTGAGATTGCAGTAAGTCCTATTTCCCGACAGGTGAGCTGTCGTTCTTTTTACCAACCCCCCTGGTTTTGTCCCCTCCCTTCCTTTACTCTGCCTCCCGAGCTTCTTCAATCCAACTTTGTTCGTTCCCCGCAGAGGGCAAGAGGATAAGAGGCAGTACCTCCTCCTCATCTAGGCTATGGTCCCAAACAAACAGGTGCCCTTCAAGCTCCCCAAAAGGGTAGTGACTCCGCAGCTACTATGGGGGTGTGGTCGCATCGAACAAACCACAGCACAGTGGGAAATACGCTGTGGCCTGCCTCTCTGTTTCACATGGTACATCCTCAAGTGGGTCCTCCTCGGAAGTCTAGGACCCCTGTAGCCAGCGAGACTCTCAACGGCTATCCACCCACAGACACACCTGCATGTAATATGACAGCTCGACCCGGTGGACTTACTTGATACATACTTGGTACTATAGTAGTGGTAAAGTATGGGCCCCCCATGGCGCTCTTGGCAACCCTGTTGATGTTTTGCAATGTTGTTGTGAGTACTAATTACATTAGAATATGCAAGATGTAGGCCACAGCGTCAATGTGCTGCCTAGCATTCTCCCACTCAGTTCACTCATCTACAGCACCTGCAGAGTATAATGGCCTGAATGTTCCAGCTTTATCTTGTGAGACTCTCTCATTGCTACTCATTGCTACTACTATAAGAGTATAGCCTCACGGGACAAGTAGGGGTAAGTCATACCCTAAGATATGCCACTTGCAAGCATGAAATCCTCCTTGCTACTTCTAGATGCCAACCCCGAGCCTAACCTCCTATAGTATTATGCATATGTAGGGTCCTTTTCTGTTCTGTAGGCCATTAGACGCCAATAAGAGGCATACTGTACAGCTTCTGGTCAATGAGAACAGATTGGTGCCAGTGCAGCCACATGTAAAAACAAGAAATCAGCTGAGAAGAATATACAGCAACCTAGGCAAGAGCCTCCTGTCCAGAATTTGGTTATGCACTGTCCACAAAAAAGGACATAGGAGAAGGGGCTAGAGCTTGCACGCATAACTACGCAGACCTAGCAGCAAATAGCAATCTGGGGTACGCGAATATATTAGGGGCTAAATTATTCTTCTTTTGCAGCTTATAAAAGATATTATATATTTTTAAACATAAAAGTCTGCTTTAAAAGAGCTTTAAGTTAAAAAATTTAATTAATATTTAACTTTAATTTACTATTTAAGTTTATAGCAAATACTTAGAAAATATACTAAGTTTATTTATATACTAAGTTTATTTATATACTTAAGGTTAATATATAAAATATTTAATAGAAGTTTAATATACCTACTATAAATTCATAAAGAAAATTATAGTAAATATTTTAATAAATTAGTAATAAATTTACTAATAGCTTATTTATAATAAGCACTGCTATAACTAAGGTATACAATAAGTATACAAAGGCTTATATTAAGCAAGTATAGTATTAAAGTATGCTTTAAAGAATATAGAAATAATTCCAAAGTTCTTTGCAGTATATTACTAGCAGTAAAGCTATTACTTATATTAGAAGTAATACTTAGATTAATAACTAAAAAGCTATATATAATAATCTATCTAGTTAATAATAATTATATCCTTATATATCCCGCTTTTTTAGTTCCTATTAGTAGTATTAGTTCTTCTTATTTAGGATAGACTGCTAGGACTAATAATTAACTTTATTAGTTTATAGTTATATTAATAGGACTAATAAGCAGTTCTATTAGTTTAAATCCTAACTCTTGATTATATAATCCTTCTTATGCCGATTCTGTACTAGAGTGTTGGACTCTCGGTTCCCTAGGGTCCGTTCTAGGTAGCTTTGGTGCTGTGCTGCAACTTCGTCGTAACCTGCATATTAGATAGGTTATAACATTATTCCTTAACTAGCTAATAGATACGTTTTTAAAGCTATTCTTTAATTATTTATAATTAGATTAGAAGAAGAGTATTCTTTTATAATTTGTGTTACGACCCGTGGTCCAGGCGTAAGCTATATGTATAGTTGGAAGGAATATTTGCATAGCAAGTTCGAATATCTGCTAATCTTTTGGATCTATGTAGTACAGTAGCACCTTCCACCGCTAGCCATTACAATTTGCTTATAATATACTATATAGCTAAAGTTGCTTATTAAATTCCTTTTTAAATTAAGAATTTAAAGGTAAAATAGTTAACTCTATTAGCTAAGAGTAGTAAGCGCTAGCTAGTCTTAAAGCCTTTTTAAGCTAATACTTTATAAAATTCATTATAAGCTTTATTTTTATTATTTTTTTCAATTTAGCTTTAAAGTTATATATTTAAAAATAAAAGCTTTAAGAAATATAAGAAATTCTATATTTATATATAGTTAATAATCTAACTAGTAAATTAGAACTCAAGCGCTATTGCATAATAAAGAGGATAGAAGACTAAGTTATAGGCAAGGGCCTCGTCGACCCAAGCGTGCTATATTATTGTAAGAATGGCAAACTAAGGCTAATAAGGCATATGATTAAAGTGAAAAGCCTGCCTTAGACCTGCCTAAATAGTTTATAAAAGATCTAAATTGAAAAAAGAGCAAAAGAATATATTATTATTTTAAGATATTACTATATAGCTATGCATTTATTTATTATAGATAACTATAATTTAAATTAAAACTTCTTATAGCTTATATTTTTAGAATAAACTTTATTTAATAGCTTTATATATAAAATAATTAAAAACTAGAAATTAGTATTATATTTTGAAGAAAGTAATAAAATAATTTTTACTTATGATTAATAAATAGATAAAGTATAATTAGTATTAATTATTAATATATAAATTTAATATATTTATAATTAATATTATTTAATATATTAAATTTCCTATAAGATATATAAGCAGGTCTAGGGCAGATGTTTATTCCTAGTTCTATGCTTTATTAGCCTTAATTTGCTATTTTTATATTATAGCATGCTTTAGGTAATAGGGCTTTTGCTTATAACTTAATCTTCTATTCTCTTTTATAAGCAATAGCGCTTAAGTTTTAGTTTACTAATTATATAGTATTTAGTTTAATATAATATATAATATTCTAATTTATAAATATATTATATTTTATAATCTAAAATATTTATTAAGTATTTATAAATTAAGCTTTTATATACTTATTTTATATTAATAGAGTAGTATTATTAAAGCATTTTGCTTTAAATTACTATTAATAAGCTACTTATATAGTAGCTTTTTAAATTGCAAAAAAATAATATTTATTTTTAAAAAATTTATAAATTAAACTTAAGACTTATCTACTAGGATTTAAGTTAAAAGGCTAATATATTAATTAATTATAAATAAGTTTTAAAATTCTAGCTCTTTAATAATTTATATTATACTTATTTAAGTAAATAAATTTAACCTTTATTATAAAAAAAGAATATAGAAAATTAAATAAAGATATTAATTAAAAATTAAAATAGAATCTTCTTATTAATATTATATTATAAGTAAGTTTAAAAAATAAATAAGCAAATTTTATTAATATCTTTAACTAAAACTAACTATATATTATTTATTATTTTTTAATCCATTTAAATTTAATATTATAAGAAAAAATATAATAGTAATAAGAGAATAATAGCATTATATAAGATAAACAATCTTATATAGCTTAATATATAATAAGAACTATTAAAGATTAATATTATTATACTTAAATATAAATATTTATACTTAATATACTTATTATACTACTTATTATAAGTTTTAAGAGAATTAATTAAAATTAAATTAATTTATATTTAATAATTAAATAAATATTTATTATAAAATAATATATTAATTCTTATAATATTATAGTCTTAGGTCGGGCAGGGAATATTAAGCAGGCAGGTAATAGGAAAGGTCCTTAAGCAGGATCGGGTTTATTAATAAAATGCAGCTTAAAGAGCTGCAATAGGAAATAGGCAAAGCAAGCCTAACTAATTAAAGCTATATACTAATACTATACTAACTTATATAATCCTTATTATCCTACTAGCTTTATCGGTCTCTATTCTTAAAGTTAGAGTTATTTAGTAATTTAGTATTTATATTTATAATATTATTCTCTTCTTTAGAACTAAACTTTAAAAAGATTATTATTAGCAATATTAAATAAGCCTAGGCTTATATAGATAGCGCTAATAGAAGTTATGCATAATTTTTTAGGCATTCTATAGATAGAAGGCAGATATCTTTTTAGGTTCTTTATAATTAGTCTATTTAATAGTATACTTTAGTTAAAAATAATCTTTTTAGCTATAGCAATCCTAGCAGAAGTTTAAAATCTTATCTACTTTCTATTTCTCTAATCTATTTACTTTAATAAATAGTAAAGGATTATTTAGCTAAATAAGTAATAAATCTTTAGTAGTAAAGCAAAGTAAGCTAATATAAAATATAAAATAAATCTTTATAAATTCTAGCAAATAGAGTTAGTAAGTATATAAATTAATAATCTTCTTAATTTTATAAAGTTTATAATTCTTTTAATTAAGTTTCTTTATAGGGCGCTAGGTTTTAATATTGCAAGCATTAAGCTAGACTTTCTAGCTAATTTAAAATCTTTAAGCAGAAGTTTGCTTATAATTAGCTTATTCCTTATAATATAAATAAGCAATTAGCATTTAGCCTTATAGATATTTATAAATCTCTTTTATTTATATAGCAAATTTCTTTATATTTTAAGCAGCTAGCTTACTGCTAAGCAGAATAAGCTTAAATTCTAATTATAAATAAAAGCTATAATTAGCAAAGAATAGAGTAATAAAAGTAGTTTTAAAAGCAGAGTTATTTATAGCAAATTTAGCTAGTACTAGCTAATTAGATTAGTTATTCTATAGATAGAATATATATAAATATAGATATTATTTTAAAGATGCATTTATATATTTAATTTAGCTATTTATCTTAGGATAGAAGGTAGTAGATAGCAGGGCAATAATAGATAGTTATTTATTTAAGTATTTCTAAAACTTAAAGATAAACTATAGTTCTTAATTAGAAATTATAATCTTAAGCAGGCTATAAAGCTTTTAAATATGCTTTATAAATAAGCATATTACTTTCTTAGCATTATAAATTCCTTTATAAGTAATAAAATATTATATCTTAGTTAGATAGTTAATTATAACTATAATTGCATTATAGCTTAGACTTAAAGGCAAATATATAATAAAGTCTATAAAGATATTCTTTTAGGAGCATTTAAAAATAGGCAGTAGTTTTAGAAGGCCTTAGCAGCCTTTGCAGCTAAGCTTTGCTTAGTAGTATAGATTATAATTTTAGATTTATTATTATATAAATTAGAGTATTTAAAGCTAATAATACTCTTAATTTAGTATCTTATATATTTTTGCTAAGCTTAAATAGCTAGCAATAAGTATAGTATAATAAGCCTTAACTAACTTAGCTTTTAGTTTAAATAGATTTAGTATATATTAGTATTTTCTATAATATAATTATTTATTCTTATTCTTATATTTAGCAAGTATAAGTAAGAGATATTTTAAGGCATTTTCTTTTAAAGCTTTTAGAATTAAGTAAGAGATAAGGTCTTTTTTATATTCTTATTTAAAAAGGCAAAGTAGATTATTACTTTATTAGAATTGGATTATAATTATAAATAAGCAGATTAGAGCTAGCAAATTAGCAATTTTTTAATATTAGTTTAAGCTAAAGCAATATTCTTAGGCAGGCAGTAGGATAAACTAAGAAGTTTAAGTGCTATTAGTACCTTTAGATACTAATCTTCTTAGCTTCTTTAAGCTATCTAATATAATAGCCTTAGCAAAGGCTAGTTATAATAGTTTCTTAGATAGGAATAGTTCTTTATATCTATTAATATTAACTTTCTTAAAATTCTTTTTTTTAGTATAATTTAATTCTAATATAGTAATTGCTTATTTTCTTTTTTAAGCAAATTCTTTAATCTTCTAATTAGGGCATTTAGCTTAATGCCTTATTTTCTAAAATAGTAAATTATTTTAAAATTAAAATAGAATAAGAATTTAGCTTATTAAGCTTATTAGTAATTAAGCAGTTTTATAATTATAAAGTATTTTAGATTCTTATAATCTATAATTACTTTAATAAGAAATTGCGCTCTTTTTAATTTTAAGCGCTATTTTTTAAAGCATTATATAATAGCTAGCAGCTTTTTATTATAAATTTTATAATTATACTTTATTACTAAGTATTTCTTAAAGAAGAATGCAATAAATTAGAGAATATTATTATCTTTATACTAAAATAGAACTTTAGCTAAAATAAAGTTTAATATATTAGTCTTTATAATAATATCTTTATTTTAGTTAAATAAGGCAAATATAAATATCTTAGCAAATACTCTTTTAAGCTTCTTAAAAGCTTCTTAGCAAGTAATATTATTTAAAATATAGTAATTAATATAGAATTAGAGTTCTTTTTTAAGTTTAGTAATAAATAGAATAAAGGATATAATAAATAATAAATTTAAGTATATAAATCCCTTCTTTAAGTTTTTATTTAACTATTTATATAAAGTAGCTAGCTTATTGCAGAATATAGTATATAAGGATTTAAATAAAGCTATCTTGCTCTTTTATAGCAGAATATAATAATTATATAGTTAATATAAAAGTAGTTTATTAGCTTTCTTTAAAAAGAAAATATTCTTAAAGCTATAAAGCTTAATAAGTAAGAATAGTTTATTTAAAGCTTTAGTCTAATTTAGATTAGATTTTAGAGATAAAGTATAGTTAATATCTTTTAAAATAATAGTAAATAGCTAGCAGTTTTTCCTTCTAATATAAATAATCCTAGCTTATAGAGATATAATTAAGATATTATATTTCTTTAGAATTTTAGGGCAATTAAATTATATAGCAAATTAAGCAGATCTTAGCAAATTATATAAGGCTTAAGCTTTAATTAGTTAGCTAGAGATATTATAGTTTTTTTAGTAGTAATTGCTATTAAAGGAGATAATATATAAAGCAAATTTAATAGTAGGATTATACTGCTTAAGCTATAGCATCTTTAATACTATAAGGTAATAAGCTAAATAGATAATAAAGAGCTATAACTTAGTTTAGTAGTAGTTATAAATCTAATATATAGCCTAAATATAGTAAAAAACTTTTTTACTTTTTGCAGCTTAATTATTAAATATTTTTAGATTAAATAGTTATTTTAGAAATAATAGAGGTAAATAATAGTCTTTAGCTTAGCCTTTATTAATAAAGGCTTTTTCTTTAGCGCTAGAGTTAATTAGAGCATATATAAATAAATTATAGCTTTTTATAGTTAAATATATAAGTAGAATTAGTATATTTAATTGCTAATTTTCTTCTTTTTTAATAAATAATTTAAAAATAATAGTAGTAGAAATATAGAATTAGCGCTTTTTAAAAGCTTAAAGGCAATTTATCTTAAGCTTGCTTTATTTATTAAATTTTAAGAGAAAGCAGAGTAATAGTAGAATTAGCAGAATAAGGCAGAAAAATCTTTACTTTAGCTAATTTAATAAATTAAATATAGGCAATTCTTGCTATAGTTATTAGGCTTAAAGCACTTTAAGATATAGTAGTCTATAAAGCTATAGTAGTAATACTTATTGCGCTTCTTTCTTATAAATTAGCATTATAAGCTTAAGTTTATAAAATCTCTAATTTAAGTAATAATAATAGATATATTATTTAGGCATAGAGGCAAGTATTCTTAAGCAAGAGTAGCTAAATTAGCAATTTTAGCAGAATTTAAGGCAGCTCTTTAAGTTTAAGCTATTTATTACTAATACTAGCAATAATAGTTATTTAAGATTTATAGATAATAAGAGAAATTCTTAAAGGCTTAAAAAGATAAGAGATTATATAATAATATATCTTGCAATTTATAAGAAATTCCTTAGAATAAAAGAGAGAATAAAGTATTCTTAAATATCTCTTTTTTTAGAGCTAATTACTAAAACTTTGCAAAATAAGTATTAAAGTTTAAATTCTTTTGCTTAAGCTAATATAGCTTATTTTAAGCATTTTAAGTATAATTTAAATCTCTAAATATACTTTTTAAATATTTAAATAGCTTTAGATAATTTATAAATTAAAGAATTCTAAATAGAATTTTAAGCAGAATAAGTTTATATATTTTGCTAATTAAGCATTTAATAGTATATATTAAATAAATAAATATAATTAAAAATTAATTAAAATTAGTAATTAACTTTATATAAATTTGCTAAGTAAATTAGTAGAGATTAGAGCAAGTTTTATTAAATTTCTTTAAATTAAGCAGTTTCTTATTATATTAGATAGAGTTAATACTTATAGTAAAAGTAAGTAGAGTTATTTGCAATATATTAGCTATAAATGCATTAATAGCAGGCTTATAAGCGCTAGCTTTAGTATAAAGGCTTTATATAATAAAGGCAATATTCTTTAGCAAGTATAATATCTTAAGCTTTAGCTTAACTTGCTAATAGCGCGCCTTCTCTAGCTTTTTCTCTTAGTATTAAAAGATGCTATTATATTTAATTATAGTAATTTGCAGATTTATATTATTAGCCTAAAAATTTCTAATCTTCTCCTTTAAAGTAATAATATAAGCATTAATATTTTATAAATATAAAAGCTAGTTAATAGCATATTAATTAATATAAGCAGCTAAATCTTTAGAAAAGTTAGTATTTTAGAAAGGATTTAGTTAATTAGATATCTTATTAATATTTAGGGAGAGAAGAGCTATATAGTATTATAGTTTTAGATTAAGCAGGGAATATTAAGTAGGCAGATAATAAGAAAGGTTCTTAGGCAGGATTGGATTTATTAATAAAATGCAGCTTAAAAAGCTATAATAGGAAATAGGCAAAGCAGGCCTAACTAACTAAAGCTATATACTAGTACTATGCTAACTTATATAATCCTTATTATTCTACTAGCCTTATTAGTCTCTACCCTTAGGGTTAGGGTTATCTAGTAACTTAGTATTTATATTTATAATATATAATAGATTATATAATAAGTTTTAAATAAAAAGAATAATAAATTTTGAAACTTATTATATATAAAAGAACTATTTTCTAAAAAATATTTATTTATAAATATATTATAATAAAATACTTTACTCTTCTTTTCTTATTAAATCTTTTATAGGCTAATTTAGCAAATATATAGCAAACTTTTTATTTTAATTTAATTATTTTTTAATCTTTATTTTTTATTTTATTATATTTATTTAAGCTTATAATATTTCATATTCTAATTTTAAGTTATATTTAATTGTTATAACTTGCAACAGTTATGATATGGGATATAGCAGCTATCCAAGATAGACCCTTAGTACCGAAAGTTTAATACTATCTATAAGCTATTAAGATTATATAATCCTTAAGATTAGGGTTATAAAGGAGGGCAGGGCTTATTAGAGCTTAGTAAGCATTAATAAGCCTTACTAAGCAATTATAAGCAACTAATTAGAATAGTTATAATAGATTACTAATATAGCTAATATAATTAGATATAACTAAATAGACTATATAAGTTTAAGATATTATCTTTTTAATAAATAGCATTTTATATAATTCTTTAGTTATTAATTTAAGTATTTAGTCTTATATATTAAATAGCTCTAAAGATAATAAATACTTGCATTATTTATTAGGACTTATATAATTCTATATTTAAGGATTTAGCACTTTAATATTGCTTTTATTAGCATAAATTTAATTAGTACTTAAAAATCTTTAAATTACTATAGTACTTATTATATTTTAATAACTTTTATTTAAAAATAATTTAGTATTATCTCTTTAAGCAATATAAAATATAATAGCTCCTTAAAAATCCTTTTTATCTATCTTTAAGATTATATATAAGCAGATAGTAAATGCTATTGCTAAACTCTAAAAGCAAGTTTGCACTTTATATTACTAGAATAGCATTATAGCTTCTATCTTAGCTATTCTTAATAAAATTTATAAAATAGATAAATCTATTATATATAATAAATTCTAGAAAATATTATATAAATTTCTTATTTACTATAAAGTATACTTCTTATACTATATAATATAATTTATTAATAAATATAAGAAGATTATTTTTGCTAAAATGCATTTTAAAAAGAATACTTTTATTTAATATAAATCTTTATTATGCAATTACTTAAAATATTAAGATAATCCTAATATATATATCTAAAATACTAAAAATATATTTAATTTCTTTATAGAATTTAAAAGAGCTTTTAAGAAAACTTTTAGCAATTTTAATAAAGAATATACTATAGCTTAGCAACTTATAAATCTTAGTAAACTAAATTAGCTTTTATATATATAATTAGATTTAAGTAATTCTTAATATAGCTTTTATAAAAGAATAAAAACTTTATAAAATACTATTATAAAAGATTAAAGAATAAAGTTAAAAATAAAATCTCTAAATAGGATTAGCTAAAGAATTTTATAATATTCTCTAACTAAGTAATCTATATTAATAATTATTTATATAAATAATAAATAAAGAAATTTAAAAGAGAAGAAAGCTAAACTTAAAGATCTTAAGCTAATATAAGTAAGAAATTCTAAACTAGAAATAGCAGATAATATAATAATATAGCTTAAAGTAGTACTATATATACTAGCCCTATAGAACTTAATGCTATTAATTAATAAAATAATAATGCTTAAAGAATTACTTATTATAATTATAGTAAGTAAGAATATATTTCTTATAATTACTAATAGCTAAAGAAAAGATAGTAATCTATATTAGAAAAATAATAGCTTAATATTGCTATATAATAGAAATCTAATTATTTAAATAAAAATATTTTAATAAAGTAAGTAATAAACTCTATTAATTATAAATTATTTAGTTAAATTATATATTATAATAATAATTGCTTATTATATCTTGCAAAAAAAGAAAATTTAGAATAATTCTTTAAGAACTTTAAAGAATAATAATAGCTTACTATTAAAAGCAAAGCCTATATAAAAGATAAGCAATTAAACTATTTTACTAATCCTATAGATTAAGTATTTAAGAATAAATAAGATTTAAAGAAGTTTTTCTTATAATATTATCTTATATAGGTTGCAATTAATAATAAGTATATATTAGATATTATTGCATTTATAATTTATAATAAGCGCAATAATAATTTAGAAAATGCAAACTTTATTTAAATACTTATAAAAGAAAGTATTATAGAAATATTTACTCTTAAAGAAGAAAGCTTACAGAATAAGTAATTTAATAATCTACCTAAGCTTATTATATAATATATAAGCAATTTAAAGAGATTAGCATTAATTAGCAAGCAAAGTAATATTAGCTTTTATATTCTAGAAAAAGATATCTAGATAGAATATCTTATATATAGAATATTATTAAAGAAACTCTTTAAGAGTATCTTTATTTAAAATTATAAGGCAGAAATTCTAGAAAACTCTAAAATTAATATATTTTACTTTAAATATTATTAGCTAATATAAATCTTATATATATATTATAGCTATTAAATCTATTTTAAAAAGAAAATTAAATATAAATAATTCCTAATATATAAATTCGCATAAATTATTCAAATATATAAAAAATTTAAGCTTTAATTTAGAAAAGTATTAAATAGAAAATATAATAATGCTTTTATTAAATTATTAAAAAATTGCCCTAAATCTTATATAAAAAGAAAATGCAAATAGTAGCAATGCTTAGTAAAAAACTATATTATCTATATATAAAGCAAAGCATATGCCTAGCATATATAATAGCATAATAGAAAGCATTATAAATATATATAATAATAAGCTAAAATGCTAGCTTAGTAAGTAGCTAAAAGAACTTTAAAAGAATAAGATTGCTTATAATAGAACTATAGATAATTAGACTAAAATAGTCTTTATATAAAGCTTTTAGAATAAATTATGCTTATATTATTATTAATATATATATTTATAAAAAGAAATATAGCATACTATTAAATAATAGCGCTTAAGAAAACTATATATATCTATATATTATTAATTAAGCATAATTATAATAGAAAAAGAAGGAATAATCTTATACTTTTAGCATTATAAAAGAAAAATCTATTATATATAATCTTAGTATAGTTAATAAAGAGATTAATTATTTATTTATATAAATATAAAAATATATAATTAAGATTTCTTTTAATATTATAAATATAATATAATATAAGCTAATTTTAAAATTTTCTTAGCTTAAAAAGCATAATCTTTAAATTAATTAAATTATTAGCTAAATCTTATAAAAATAAGCTATATTTAGAGAAATAATTATAATTAATAATATAGAATAAGATTTAGTTATTAAATATTATCTAAAATAAAAGTGCTTAAATAAATTTATATATACTTTTAAATTAGAAAGAAAATAATAAAAAATAGAAATAATAAATACTTTAATTAATTATAAAGAAGAATTTAGTAAAAGGTAAATCTAATTAGTACTAAAGTATTAATAAATTAATATAATAATAGAGATAAAACTTTTAGAAGAATAATTTGCTTTAAAGTAATAATAAAAAGCTTTAGAATATAAATTATAAAATTATAAAAAAATCTTATTATTAAAACTCTAAGTATTTAGTTTAGTATAAAGTAATTAGCTAAAGCTTTTAAAATTGCTATATAAAGAATTAATAATTAGTAAAAAGAAGTATATTTAGTAATATTTTTTAATTCTTTAAGCAATAAAAATAAAAAAATTCTTACTAATATTTAATAATATATTATAAAAATATTATAAATTTACTAAATTATTCTTAGAAAAGTATAAAAGATTGCTTTTTAATAAAATTTAATTTAATTATAAAATATTTCTTAAAGAAGAGATAAAACTAAAATTTTTTTCTATTTATAAATTAAATAAAGTATAACTTAAAGTATTTAAGAAATATCTAAATAAAAATTTTAAAAGAGAATATATTAGAGAATTATACTCTTTAGCAAAATATTTAATTCTCTTTATATTTAAAAAGAATAGCAAGCTTAAGCTATATATAGACTTTAAATAACTTAATAATATAATAATTAAGAATTATTATTTTTTACTAAGAAGCAATAAATTATAAAATAGAATATAAGGCATATAATAATTTATAATGCTTAATTTTAAAAAAAGAATATTATTATATATAAATTATAAAAGAATATAAATAGAAAATAGCTTTTAGAATTTATTATAAATACTATAAATATTATATTATATTATTTAGATTAATTAATATACTAGCTATATTTTAATATATAATTAATTATATTCTTTATAAATTTCTTAATATCTTTATTATTATCTATCTAAATAATATTCTTATTTATTCTAAGGACTTTAAAATATATAAGCAATATATATATATTATATTATAGATATTATAAAATATTAAGATATTAGTAGAATTTATAAAGTATTATTTCTATATTTAGAAAGTAAATTATTTTAAATATATTCTTAAGCTAAGCGCAATTTATATATAAAAGGATAAAATTAAAGTAATTAAGAACTAGCTTATATTTAAAAATCTTATAAATATTAAGGCATTTTTTAAATATATTAACTTTTATAAATAATTTATTAAGAATTATAATAAAATAATTAAGCTTTTTATAGAATTTGCTAAAAAGAAAATACTATTCTTTTAAGCAAAAAGATAATAATAAGTATTTAATAAAATTAAAGATTTTATATTAAAAGATTTAATTTATAAAAAATTAAATCTTAATAAAGAACTTAAATTATATATAAATATATTAGATTTTGCTATTAAAGTAGAATTTAACTAATATAATAAAAAAAGATAATTAAGATTAATTACTAACTTTTTAAAGAAATTTAATAAATTAAAATTATAATATAAAATACTAAATAAAAAATTTATAGCTATTATAAAAGTATTTAAGAAATAAAAATAATATTTTATTAATATTAAATATTAAATTAAAATATTCTTTAATTATAAAAAAATTTATTATATTTACTATAATAAAAATATTTAATAAATAATAAATAAAATAAATAAAATATTTATTATAATTTAATTTTAAGATTATTTATATTTAAAAAAAAGAAAATATTAAAGCAAATACTTTTAGTAAATAATTAAATTACTAAAATAAGATTATAAAAGAAATTTAAAATATCTTTATAATAAATAAAAAAAGAAATTTTATTAATATATATAAAAAGCTAAATATTATTTTTAAAATTAATTAAATAAGTAAGAATTTAGAAAATATAATCTTTAAAAAATAAAATTAGTATATTTAAAATATATATAGCGCTTTAGTATATAGATATTAGAAAGTTAAAGTAATTTTAATATAGATTTTAAGATATTAGAATTTATTAAGCTTTAAAAAGAGAGTTAAAAATCTTTTATAGAATTATAATAGCTATAAAAAAATAAAATAGAAAAATATAAGCTTTATAAATTGCTTTATTTTTTATTAGTACTAAATTTAATATAGTAATTAGCTAATCTAAATTTTATTATTAAATTATCTTTTTTATAAAAACTTTTAATTAAAGTATAATTTAATAATATTTTAGTAATAATTTGCAAATTAAGTAAATATATTTATTTTTTATTATATAAAAAAAGCAATATAATAAAAGATCTTATATATATATTCTTTAGAATAATTATAGCTAATTATAATATATTATAAGAAATTATTTTAAATAGGAATAAGAAGTTTATATTAAACTTTTAAATCTTATTTATAAAGCAGCTTAGAGTAGCTTATAAGATATTAATAATATTTTATTTATAAATAAATAAATAAATAAAATATATAAATTAGATTTTAAAGTAATATTTATATTATTATATTAATTATAAATAAAATAATTAAATTAAATTATTATTATTAATATAATTTATATATAATAATATAAATATAAGTATAATAAAGATATTATTATTTTATATAATATATAAATATAACTTTATAGTATATTATAAAATATTATTAAAAGTAAATATAAAAGTAATAAATAAAAAAGCTTAAAAAATTTAGAAAATTTATAAAAATTTATAATAAGAATTTATATTTATTAAAAAATAAATAATAAAATATATTAATATTAAAAGAATTAAGAAATTAATTCCTAAAAAGAGAAATAAAATTTATCTTTTTTAATAAAATATTAAAATAAAAAGATTTAGTAATAAGCTTAATTATAAAAAGCTTAATTTATTTAAAATTTTGCAAAAAATTTTATTAATTAATTATAAATTTATATTTTCTTATAATATAAAAATATATCTAATTTTCTATATTTTACTACTTAAGCTAGCATTAAAGAATATAAAAATTAATAATAATATTAAAATTAAAAATAATAAATTAAAATATAAGATTAAAAGAATTCTTAAGTATAGAAAATATAATAATATATTAGAATATTTAGTTAAATAAAAAGATTATTTTTTAAGCAAAAATATATAAAAATTTTTAGAAAATATTATTAATATACTAAAATAACTTATAAAATACTAATTTAAGAAATAAATTAATAAAATAATAACTAAAATATATTAATTAATTTAGAAACTAAAATAGCAATAAATAGAAATATAATTTAAAAAGCTTTCTTAGTAAATCTCTTTACCTTAAAGTAAGAACTAAAAGCTGCAATAAGTAATTCCTTAATTAGAAAACTAAACTAGTTTATTATAGCATTTTCTATATTTATAGAATTCTAATTAAACTTCTTAAAGCTAGAGACTTTAGCAAATATAGCAATTTTCTTAGAAACTATCTCTTAAATTATCTTAGAAGCGCAATTACACTTTTTCTTCTTTAAACTCTAATTTACTAATTTTATTCTTTTTTTCCAAAAAAAGTAATATTGCTTTTTTAAGCAAAATAACTATATTAGCAATTTAGTTATATAAGCTTAAAGCTCTAATAAATGCTTTTTCTTCTTAAGCTTTTAGCTATTAATATATATTAGCTTATTAATTACTTAAAATACTAAAAAAGGGTTAGTATAAGGAAAGATAAAGAATAAGGAAAAATATTAATAAAAGAAAATAAGCATATAATCTGCATTGCAGAAATAGCTATACTTTATATACTAAGAATAGCTTTTTACTCTATCTACTATCTTGCACTACACTCTTTCCTCTAGGCATAATAAATAAAGCATTATCTTATAGCTATAAGACTTAATATAGCTAAAATGCTTAAAATAAGATAGGCTCTTCTTTAAAAGAATAGAAAAAGAAGATAATTTATTAATATAAGAATTTTTAACTTTATTTAATATAATAAATTAGAAAGGCAAGATTCTATAAATAAATAATATATAAAGAAACTTATAAAAGATTATTTAGAATAATAATTAATAAAAGGAAGATAATATTATAATCTGCAATAGTTATAATATAAAATATAGCAGCTATCTAAGATAGACCCTTAATATTAGAAGTTTAATATTATTTATAAGCTATTAAAATTATATAATTTTTAAAGTTAGGGTTATAAAGGAGAATAGGGCTTATTAAGCTTAGTAAGCATTAATAAGCCTTACTAAGCAATTATAAGCAACTAATTAAGATAATTATAATAAATTACTAATATAGCTAATATAATTAGATATAACTAAATAGACTATATAAGTTTAAGATATTATTTTCTTAATAAATAGCATTTTATATAATTCTTTAGTTATTAATTTAAGTATTTAGTCTTATATACTAAATAGCCCTAAAGGTAGTAAATACTTGCATTATTTATTAGGACTTGTATAGTTCTATATTTAAGGACTTAGCACTTTGATATCGCTCTTACTAGCATAAACCTAATTAGTACTTAGAAATCTTCGGATTACTGCAGTGCTTATTATATATATATATAAGAGTAGTGTAAGGCTTTCGGCTTTATATCCTAGTCTTTTGCCTAGTGCAGCAGTAACGGCGATTAAATGCTCCCAGTGGGTCCGACCATAACATAATAAAAGATATAAAGTTAGTTTATGTTACGACCCGTGGTTTAGGCGTAAGCTATATATATGGTTGGAAGGAATATTCGAATAGCGAGTTCAAATATCTGCTAATCTTTTGGATCTATATAGTATAGTAGCACTTTCCACCGCTAGCCATTATATTATATTCGAACTCGCTGGGTATATATCTTAAGGCTAGGGTTCGAGTCCCTACTTAAGCGGATTTTTCCGTTTATGCTTATAGGTTGCAACTGCTAATCCCAATTTAGCCTTATTACCTAAATGCGGTTAGTATAGATCTAGGGATTAGCTGTACCTCTCTATTAGATTTAGGGATAAACCTATAGGAGGAGGGAGATAGTATTACGACCTATAGTTTAGGCATAAGCTATATATATAATTAGAAGGAATATTTAAATAGCAAGTTCGAATATCTGCTAATCTTTTAGATTTATATAATATAGTAGCACCTTCTACCGCTAGCTATTATAGTTTATAAAAGATATAATTAGTAATTAATTAATTAATTTATAGCTTAAAATAATATATTATAAGCATTTACTCTTTTATATTAAGTTTTATAATTTATAAATTAAATAAATATATATTATAAAAAGTAATAAATTTTAGTTTTAAATTATTAAATTAATAAAAATAATTTGCTTAATATTTATTTAAAAATAAATTTTTTTTTAAAATTTAAAAAATATTATATAATAAAAAGCTTTATATATTATAATTATAAAAGAAAAATAATTAAAAATAAATTTAAAATAAATTAACTATTAGTAGAATTAAAAATTAGTTAATTAGTTTAATTAATAGCTTAACTAAAATTAACTATATATTAACTATAATTAATTAAACTAATTATAATTAATTTATTTTTTAAATAAAATTAACTATAAATATATTATATTTAATTTATAGTAACTAATAATTATTATAATTTAATTATATAATATTTAATAATTTTTAAAAAAATTAAAATTAATAAATAAAATTTCTAAGAATATAAAATATATTAATATAAAAAGAAAAAGCAAAAATAATAATAGAAAATAGCATATTATAATATAAATTATTTAGTTTAGCTTTAAAAAGAAATAAAATATATTAAGAACTAATATTTATATATTTAAAAATAGATATATTTAGTTAATATAGTTACTAATTAACTATATATAGTAACAATTAGTAATTATACTATTTATATATAGTAACTAAAATTAACTATAAATTATTATAGTTAATAAAAAGTATTAATATTAATTATAGTAGTTTATAATTAGTTACTAAGTAATTAATAACTATAAACTAATTTTTTTAATTCTAGTTATAAATAGCTTATTATATATTTATTTATTTACTATTTTAGCAAATAAAGATTTTAAAAAAGCATTTTTCTCTTTAAAAAGTTATTTAATATATTATATTTTAATACTTTTATTATAGTTTTATTTTTATTATTAAAATAATATTTTCAGAATAATATATATATAAAATGTTTTAAAATTTTATAATATTTATAAGCTTAATTTAATATTATTTTTTATTACCTGTGGGCGCTACCTCTAGTCTCCCCCTCCGTCTATTCCTCCTATGGTAGGTGCTAAAATAGATTGCTATTTTCGAGGTATTTTTTGTATAAGCTGTTACTAAAATACTATTTCTTAATATAGTACTTAGCCAATTAAAAAAATATTATTATACTAAGATAAGAATTGATAAGATAATTTTATAATTAATTTGCAATTTTAATAATATATAAGCTAAGTTTTTAAAGTTTTGTAAAATAGTATTAAAAAATCCTAACCCTAGAAGAGTAGCTTATATACTAATAGTTTTCGAGAATTATATTCTTATAAAAAAGCACCTAATCTAGTAGTTTATATATAGAAATATCTTCAAAATACTGCAAAAATAGCAACCTATTTTAGCTAGCAATCTATTTTAGCATCTACTATAGGAGGAACAGATAGAGGGGGAGACTAGAGGTAGCGCCTATAGGTATTTTAATTTTTTTATAATAAATGCTTAAATTAATAGCTTATTAAAAAGATATTTAGTATATAAATTATATACTTAAAACTATATTAATAGTTTTCTTTTTAAGCTTATTAGTTTTAATTTTAATTTTATATATTATATATAATTTAAATAATTGCTTTATATTAAATTTTATTTTATTATATATTTTATGCTAAAAATGCTATAGCTAATTAGATTATTAATTTTTCTAGAATCTAATTCTTTAAATAGTATATATAAAATTATAATAATTCTATTAATATATACTTTTATAACTAGCTTATATACTATATATTTCTTATTTATAAAAAATACTTTTATTACTTTATTCTTAGCTATAGTAATAAGCTAAGCATTTTTTAATTATATTCTTAAATTTACAAAATATTTTCTTTTTTATAAATAAAGTAATTAATATATAATATTATTCTTTATTATTTTTATATTTTAGCTAATTTCTAGCCCTTAAGCTTTTAATTTTTATATATTTATTATAATAATAATATAATTTTATTTTATTTAAGAAATTATAAATAAATTTATATAAAATAAAATATTATTCTAAAAGTAAAATAGATTTACTAATAAAAGATACCTCTTTAATAGCTATTTAAAAAGTTTAATATTCTATAAAGAGATCTAAAAAGATAATTATTAATATATAATTCAAATTCTTTATTAAGAGTATTTACTATTTGCTTATATATATAATATAAAGAAAGTTTTAAAATTTTATTTTTTTAATTTAGCTATTTATAATTACTTAAAGGCAATTATTAATTAGTATTAGCTAAGCTTAATATATATATATATATATAATAGAATAAATTTACTAATATTAGATTTTTTTACTAATTATTAATTAATTAAAGAGCTATCTATTTAGCTATATAAGCAAGCATTATTATAAGTTCTTTTTAAGGTATATAAGCTATATTTTAAGCTATGCATTGCTATTATAGTAATATATTGCTCTTGCTTATTTAGGAAAATCTATTAAAATTTCATTTTTATATTAATTCTAAGATATAACTTTAATAATATAATAATAAGCTTATAAAAAATACAAATATAAACTATATTAATTAATATTTTAAAAATAAAACTTATTTTTTTAAGTTTTTAATAGCTAAGATAGTAAAGAGGAAATATAAAATAAGCTAGCTATATGTTATGACCCGCAACAGTCATGACATGGGTATAGCGGCTACCTAAGGCAGAACACCTGGTGCTAGAAGTTCAACACTCGCACACAGAGCCATATTAGGATTATATAACCTAGGGTTAGGGTTATAGACTGACTATATTGACTCTATATATAGTCAAATATATTCAGGAATAACTATATTGAATCGCCGCATAGTCAAGGATAGTCATTATAACTGAACGGACTATATAAGTCCAGGCACTATTACCCTTCAATTATACATAGATAGTTCATAGTTCTTTAGTCATTAATCTAAGCACTAGATTATACTAATCTAGTGGCCCTAAAGGCAGTAAGCATTGCAGTATAGTTATAGTTACGATTACTCTCATATCCCGTACTTAAGGAGGAACTTAGCATCGCTCTTGCTAGCACAAACCCCTTATGCATCCGGATTATTATTATCAATACTACAGTGCTTATTACACTATAGCTAATTAAAAAATAAAGTTGCTAATAAGCTAAAGTGCTATAGACTTAGCCTAGCAAGGGCTTAAAGGTTAAAGTTAGGCATATAACCTTGCTTTAGATAAAACCTTTATTTAGCTAGCCCCGCCTACCTCTTATATTATAGCTCCTTAAGCTATATCTTAACTACCTAGCTTATATCTGCTTAAGAATAGTGCTTATTAGTTTATAGCTAAAAAGAATCCTAAACTGCTTACTTGCTATTTATCTAATCCTTCTATTATTATTATATTATATAGCTTCTCCTTTTAAATAGCAATAATAGCTGCTTGCTTAGTATTATTGCTTGCAATAGAGTTGCTTAAGGCGCTAGCAGATTATATAGCTAAATGTACTTTAGAATAGCTTCTTTATTTATAAAGCTTTAGTATTATATTATAATTTTAGAAAAAGAAAAAGCTATTCTAAATAAATAAATTTAAATTTTTTATACTAAAGTAATAAATCATAATGCTATTATTTAATATTAATAATATTAGCTAAAAGAGGCTTAAAAAAATCTTTTAATAGCTAAAATTATTTAGAAAAAAGCTTTTAAGCTAGCTTAATTAACTATA
Source organism: Aurifilum marmelostoma (assembly GCA_027559495.1). NCBI lineage: Eukaryota > Fungi > Ascomycota > Sordariomycetes > Diaporthales > Cryphonectriaceae > Aurifilum > Aurifilum marmelostoma. The sequence continues at coordinate 28,655 of JAMXSV010000010.1, read as the reverse complement.
TTTACATTTATTTAAATTTTAAATAAATAATATTATAATATTACTTTTTCTTATTAATATTTAATTTTCTAATTTTATTTATTTTTAAAAATAACTTTTTATTTTTAATATATTTAATAGCTTTTATAATACTTTTTATGAATTTATATAATAAATTTATATAAAAATAATAATAAATATAAATTAATTTTTTATTTCTTTATTATTTAATTTATATTATTAGCTACTTAACAAAAAAAGTATCTAAGCTAATTATACTTAAAACTAATTAAAAAGTTTTTTAATTTATAAATTATTTAATTATATTAAAATATTTGGAAAATATTTTTATAAAATAAAATAAAATATAGAGTACTTAAACTAAATTATATTAATTAAAATAATATATTTAAAAGTTTAATATATATTTTTTAGAATTTTAATATTTAGCTTAAAAATATATATTTATATAATTTTTTACTTTTTATAAATTCGAAATAATTAATATTACTAGTACTAATAGCAAGCTTTTTATATTTAAAATATTGCTTTTGCAATTACTAGGGTTGAAAAATTAGTTTATAGTTATTAGTTAATTAGTAACTAACTACAAACTACTATAGTTAAAGTTAGTACTTTTCATTAACTATAGTAGTTTATAGTTAATTTTAGTTACTATATATAAATAGTATAGTTACTAATAATTACTATATATAGTTAGTTAGTAACTATATTAACTAAATATATCTATTTTTAAATATATAAATATTAGTTTTTAATATATTTTACTTCTTGTTAAAGCTAAACTAAATAATTTATGTTATAATATGCTATTTTCTATTATTATTTTTGCTTTTTTTTATATTAATATATTTTATATTCTTAGAAGTATTATTTATTAATTCTAATTTTTTTAAAAATTATTTTATATTATATAATTAAACTATAGTAACTATTAATTACTATAAACTAAGTATAGTACATTTATAATTAGTTTTATTTCAAAAATAAATTAATTATAATTAGTTTAACTAATTATAGTTAATACATAATTAATTGTAGTTAAGCTATTAACTATTCTAATAAATTAATTTTTTAACCCTATTAAAGAGCTATAATATAGAATAGGCAGACAGGGCTAGCAGGGCGGAGGTTTTATCTAAGGCAGGGTCACGTGTTCCAACCCTAACCCTTAGATCCTCTCCGGGCTAGAGAGGGAATTTAAGGCAGCAGCAGGCTATATCTATAACATTTAGCTTGCTTACTATTTAATAGTATTAAAGATAATATAGCTTAAGTAATATAATTTTATTATTTAGTTTATTTTATATATAATTTTTTAATAGCAAATATTATTAAAAATATTATAATATCTCTAGCTATAGATTTTAATAAGAATTAAAGCTCTCTAAAATATTCTTTAAGCTACTTATTCTCTTTAAAACCCTTTTATATCTAAATTTCTATATTGCTATAATATTATTATTATTTTACTATAAGCAAATATAGATCATACTTATAGAAAGAATTGCTATTTATTTATTATTATTTTAAAAAATATAAATTATACTTTAACTACTAAGCTTATTACTAAACTAGCTAATTGCTTGCTTACTAAACTTTAGAACTTTGCAAATATTCTTTTCTTAAAAAATCTAAAAAGCTTTCTCTTTATTACATTTATAATCATTATATTTAGCTTTTAAAAGAAAATATTATATTATTTAGTCTACTATATACTATATTATAGAATAAGTTAACTATATTTTATAAATAATATAAGAAGAACTTATAAAAAAGATTTATATTTTTAGCTTATTATTTATTACTTTACTTATTTATTATAAAGCTAGAGAGTAGCTTATAATATTATATAAACTAGTAAGCTTTAAATAATACTATTATAAAGACTTAATATTTTTTGCTTTTAATTAAATAATTACTAAATAATTTAAAAAAAATAAAGTATTTTTCTAAACTTAATCTTATTTTTGCTTTTAATAATATTTATATTTATAAATACTAAAAAAATTTAATTGCTTTTTATACTTAATTTAGCTTATTTAAAAGCTTAATTATATTTTTTAGCTTTATATAAGCTTTAGTGATATTTTTAAAGATTTACTAAAAATAAATTAAGAAATTATTAAAATATATTTTATATTACTTATTAAAATAATATTCTAATTTATAGCTCTATTTATTTAAAATATAAATAATATTATTATTTAATTTTAATAGCTTTAAGAAAAGCTAATTTATATATTAAGCTATAAAATATAAATTCTTTATAAATAAAATTAATTTTTTTAGTTTAATTATAAATATTTATAGAATTTAAATAAGATTTAAGAAAATTAAAATAATTATAGCTTGAAAAATGCTAGATTACTAAATAGATATTTAAGTATTTATTAAATTTAGTAATTTTTATAAAAAATCTATTAAAAATCTTTTTAATATTATTATATTACTTATCTGCTTAATATAGAAAAATATTCTATTTCTATTTAAATAAATTTAGAAAGATGCTCATAAAAAGCTAAAAAGGCCTTTATATAAGCATTTATTCTAATATTTCTAATTTTATATTTATAAAAATGCTATTATAATATAATAATAATAATATATTAAGACTAATAGTATATTTTATAAAAAGTATTTAGTTATAAAATATAATTATTAAATTTATAATAAAGAACTTTTAATTATTATTTACTATTTTAAAAAGTAGCGCTTTAAAAATGCTTAATTATTAATAAAAATTATTATAAATTATAAGAATTTAAAGTACTTTATAATTATTAAGCTATTAAATAAAAAATAAGCTTAATAAGCTAGATTTTTATCTTACTTTAACTTTAAAATTATATATTAATTTGGAAAATGAAATATAAAATCTAATATATTAATTAAAACATTAAAAAGCTTACTTTAAGAATAAAATAATTCTTTATTATATTAAAGTTAAGTAGTATTAAATTTTTTTGAAAAAAGTTAGCATTTTTTAACATTATAAATTTATATAAATACTTATTAAGCTTATTAATTTAGATAATATTAAAGAATTTAGAAAAGATTAATATTTATAAATATAAATATTTTATAAAAAGCTTTATTAGCATTAATAAATAGTAATATTACTTTAAATTAAAAGATAGAATTGCAATTTCTTTCTTTACTTTTAGCCTTAAAGATTTACTTTAGCTTAAAGTAATTAAAAAAATTATTTACTTTATAATCTAAATCAACTTAGCTATACTGCTTTTTTACTTTAAAATATAAAAGTTTTGAAAAAAGATATTACTTAATATACTTAGCTTATATTTATAGAATATAGCAAATAATATAATTATTTATATTATAAAAATTATCTTTATATATTTAATTTACTAAAACTAAACGCTAAATTGCTTAAAACTTATTATACTTTTTTAATTATGAGCTATTTTAATATAAGCTATTTTAATATAAGCTATTTTAAAATAACTAAAATTTATAAAATTCTAAACTAAAAATACTTTTAGGTTTAAATACTAAATTAAGTATTAAGTTATTAACTATTTATTAATGCTATTATATAAAATCTAACTAAAAGAGCTGCTAAGAACTACTTAAGCCTTTATTAATTCTAAATTAATTATAAAAGAATATCTTTATTAACTTTATTACTTATTTACTTATAAGCTAAAGCTATAATATTATTATAATTATAATAAATGAGCTATATAAAATGCAATACTTTATAACTTATAAAAAAATTTATAACTTTAAAAAAGGTACTTAATTATTTATAAGAAATATATAAAATATTTATAGCTTATTTATTATAATAGTATCTAATTATAAATTATGATTTATATATAACTTCTAAAAGTATCTAATTTGCTACTTTCTATTATCTGCTTTGCTACTTATAGTATATTATTTTAAAATTAATAGCTAAATTAAAAGAATAAAAGCTTTTTTAGAATAGTATTTGCGCTTATATATATTCTATTTATAAAGTAATTAGTTAAATTAGCTATTATTAGCTAAGTTTATAGCTAATAATATTGCCTTTAAATTTATAATTATTATTTTATTATTTGCTAATTATAGCTTTTAGTTTTAATTAAAATTTAAATTTATTCTACTTTAAAATAGATTTGCTACTATAAATACTAAGAAATTTATAATATATATATAAAAGATAATTAAGTATTTATATAGCAAGCTATTTATTGCCTATTTCTATAATAAGAATTATACTAACTAAAAGTATAAGCTTACTTGCTAATATTAAATTATTGAATCTTTATATTTTATTCGAAAAATCAAATTAGAAATATTATTAGCTTATATATTTACTATTTTTATTTATTTAAATTAATAAATATATATTTTAATCTTTATATAAACCTACTTTGCTCTATTATTAATACCTTACTATTAGCTTAAAAATAATTCTTTCTTTTTTATTAAAATAAATAGCTTATAAAAATATAAAATTAATAAAATTCTAAATTTATAATATAATTATTATAAATATAAAAATTTATAAGTAAAATATATTATTAAATAAATAAGCTGTAATAATTAAAAAAAGATTTTTACTTTTTTTTTAAAAAATATATTAAAATGAATTTATAATCATTATTACTATTATATATTTAAACTTGGCTCTTAAATAATAGTTAAATTAAATTTTATAAAGCTAAATTCTAAAGAAGAGAATAATATTATAAATCTAGCCTGCTTACTACTTTAGATTCTCTTTTTAGATTAAAAAGAGCTTAAAGATTAAGATTAAGTATATAATCTTGCTTTAAAGGAAATCCTTATTTAGCTAGCTCTGCTTATCTATTCTATATTATAGCCTTTTAAGCTATATTTTAACTATCTAGCCTATATCTGCCTAAGGATAATGCTTATTAATTTATAGCTAAATAAAATCCTAAACTGCCGACTTGCTATTTATTTAATTCTCTTGCTGCTACTATAATATAAAGCAAATTTTTTATTAATATAAAATTATTTAATATCTTTTTTAACTATTTGCTATAAATATAAATAGCAAACTTAATCTTTATATTAATGAAATAGTTTAATTTTAATAAGTATAAATATTTTTAATAGACTTTTATAAATATATAAAATATATTTAATAAATAATATAAAAGTAAAAAGAATAATAAATATTTTAATAAAAATAACTTAAATAAATTAAAAACAAAAATAATTAATTAATTTTTATATTAAGCAATATTAAAATATTTAATTCGAAATTTATTATTAAGTTTTTATTATAAAATATTAGTATAGCTATATTATAACTATTTAAGATAAGCTAAGAAGTATAATAATTAAGATATATTTTTATATATATTTTAGAATAGAAAAACTAAAAAAAAGTTCTTATATAATATAAAAAGAGCTAGTTAAATATATTAATATTAAAAATGCTTTTTAGAAGTAAATATATCTTTAGCTAGCAATTTAATTTAGTATTTATTATATAAAAGAAAATAATATTATAAAAGCAAAACTAGTTCTAGCCTTTTATTAATAATTATATTTTTTTAATTTAATACTAATATTTAAATCCTTTTTTAATTTACTAATATTATTATTACTTATACTAATTATAAGTATATAATATAAGCATTATAAATATATTTAATAGTAATATTAAGAATATAAAAATTACTTCTTTTAGTATAATAAAATAAAGTAAAGCTTATTTTTATTTATAATTTATAATATATAATGCTTTATATAGCTTTAAGTAATCTACTTAGCTTTATATTAATAAAGTCTTTTTATATTAATAATTAAAATAAGATATAAATATTTATTACTTATAAACTTTAGTATATATATATATTATATTATTATTATTTATAAATACTTTATTAGAAAATAAATTGGTTATACTCTTTTTAATAATCTTTAGCTATTAAGAAGTTTTGAGGCAATTAAAGACTGCTAAAGCTATATTTACTTTCTTCATATTTAGAATATTAAATATATAATACTTTAAAATAAAGCTATTACTATTAAGATTATATCTAGTATATAATAAATAATTTTTAATAGTTAAAATAATAAGATTTATAAAAGACTTATTACTATTATTAAATAAAAAATACTTTTAAATTATATATATTATTATAATATTTTTATTATATAAAAATAAATTCTTTTTGATTTTTAACTTATTAAAATCAGCAAATTAATTAAAAATATTTAATATCTTTAATTTATTAATATTATTTATATATTAAAGGATTCTTTTTTTCTTTATTTGCATAATCATATTAGCTAAATAAGGCTTGATAGAATTTTGTAAGTATTAAAATTAATAAAAAAAGCTTATAATTAAGATTAAAAAATTAGTTTAAGTCATTATATATAAATAGTATAGTTACTAATAGTTAATATATATAGTTAATTAGTAATTATAACTATAAAAAGTTATTAATAAAAGCAAAGTTTTTTATAGCCTATTAACTAAACTATAGTTATTTATAACTTATAGATTAGATTATCTATAGCCTATTAACTAAACTCAAATTATTTATAGCTTATAAAGTAAGCTTACCGTCTATTTTTCGCACTTAAGCTGAAGTTCGAATAATCTATTCCTATTTAATAATAATAATAGATATAGCTATAGATTTGAAAACTATAAAGATTAGCTTAATTCCTCTTTACTTCAACTTTATCTTTACTTAACTTAAGTTTTATTTACTATTTAAACTACTAATATTATTTACTTATCTTATTTGCTTAATAATATAAGTTTCTTTTATTAAACTTATATATTATAATAGCTTCTATATTCTTTATTATAAATTCTTTAAATTATAAAAAAACCTTTTCTATATTAAAAAATCTTCTAAACTTTTTTCTACCTAAAAATAAAAAATCTTAGAAAAAAGCCAAAATTATTAATTAGAATTTTTCTAATTTTTAATTTAAATTTAATATTAATTTGAATATTTATATCTTTAAAAACTATCTTTTGACTTAATTTTTTTATTTATTATTAAAATTTAAAATTGAAAAATATTACTTCAATATATAATATAAATTATTTCTTATATTATTTTCCCTTTTTATATTTTTACTAATTGAAAATATATATATATATATAAAGAAATATAAATAAAAAAAAGTTAAATAATTTTAAGTCTTAATAATAGCCAGCTCTAGATATAAAGTGCATTGCAAATAAATTAGAGGATAATCCTCTCCTCTAGTCTAATTATAGATAAAAATAGCTATAGCTATATAATATATAGCCTAGCGTAGGAAATTCACTACTAGTGAATTTATAGTAAACTTACTAAACTAACTATAGTGAATTTATTATAGATTTACTAAGGATCTATTTATATATTTAGTAGGCGAACTTATAATATATTCTACTAGATATATTACTTAAACTTTGCTTAATATTATTAATATAAGCATTTAAATATAGCTTATAATACTAAAAGCGAAAAGACTTATTAAAAAAGTAAATTAATAATTTATTTATTGATTTAGTTAATATTCTTACTTAATAAGCCTTTTGTTTTACTTCTTTATTAGCTTTAGCGCTATCCTTTATTTAAATTTGCTTTTCTCTTCTTTTATTTAAGCCTTTATATAATACCTTTTTTAGCTTTAAAATAATTATATTAACTTTTTAAAAAAAAAGAATTTTTTATATTTTTCTAAGCTTATTTTTAAATAAATAATCTTAAAGCTATATAAATATTAAATTTTATAAAAATAAGGCTTATAATAAGATTCTTTAGTTTCTTATTAAAAAAAACTTTTCTTTTAATATTTTAAACTTAAATTCTTTTTAAGAATTACTAAATTACTATAATAAATAAATTATTCTATTTATATATAAAAAAGTATATTCCTTAATTTTATATAAATTAATATTTATTATAAATTAATTAAAGATTAAATTAATTCTTAATATAATATTTAAAAACTATTTATTAGCTTTTAATATTAAATTAAAATTTTATATAAAATCTAAAGAGAATTTCTTTTTAATATTTAATATATAAACTTTGAATATATAAGCTAGCTATAGTAGAATAGATTTTAATATATTAATTTAAATTTTAAATTAATATATAAGTTAATTATTTTTCAAAAATTAACTAAATTATATACTAGCCTTTATTTATATAATAAGTTTTTAAATAAGTTTCTTCTTCTTATTATATATATATATTAAATCTCTATAGTTTTAATAGAGATAATATCTCTAAAAGTACTATTTTTATAAAGTTTTTTAAAGAAGAATACTATTCTTTTTCTAAAAGATCTTTTAAAAATAATATATAATATATATTATATATTTAAAGATTATATTTTAAATTCTTAAGTTAAAAAAATTTATATTAAATTATATAAATTCTAATATTACAATATAAATACTAATAATAATAAAATCGAAAATACTTTATTAAACTTTTATATATATATATATTATATACTAATCTTATTATAGCTTTATTACTTAAACTTAATAATTAGTTATTTTAATTTTATATATATTTATAATTCGAAAGTTATTTAGAAAAAATATTAAAATTAAAAGAAATTAAAATCTTTTAGAAAGATATAATAAAATAAAAATACTATTAAATAAATATATATTATTTATATTATTATAATATTAAAATAAAGCGAATTATTTATAAATAATGCGATTTAATAGAATTTTATTTATAATATATTAAAGATCTTATAAAAATTAAAAGATCTTTTAATATTTAGAAATAAAAGTATAAAAAATAAGAAATATAAAGTTCTTTTTTTAAATTCTATTAAATAATTTATTATAAATTAAAAAATCTTTTAAAATCTTTTTTTATTTCTTTAATTAACTTATAAAGCAGAATTTATATTACTTTATTTAAAAATTTATTATATATATATAAAATATATAATAAACTTAAAGATTTAATAAGTTATTATTATATTTATATATATTATATTATTAATAATTAATATTAATATTTATATTTAGTAATAATATCTTTTTGTATTTTATTAAAGCAATTAATAATTGCTTTAATAAGTTAGAAAAGTACTTTTCAAGTTAAATATAGAAAATTTCGAACTTTATATTTTTAGCTTTATATTAAATCTATAATTTAAAATTATATATTTTAAATTTAATATATTTTTACTCTTTTATTTAATTATTAAAAAAGATATAACTAATCTATTTAAAGCTAAATATATATAATAAATATATATTATTATTCTTATAGTTATATACTAATTTAATTTTTTGTAGCTTAAAATAATAAAATATTATATTAAACTTAATAATATATATAATATTAGCTTTTTTCCTATTTAAGAAGATAAATTAGAAATAGATTTTAATTCTAATCAATATATAAATAATAATATTAAAAAAGAATAATATACTACTTATTTAAAAAAAGAAATATTTACTTTATAAGTAAATTCTTTATAATCGTTATTATTGAATATATAACTAATAAATAATAGAAATTAATCTATTAAAATATTAGAAAATACTACTTATTAATATTTTATTTTAAGTATTATAGCTTAGAAATACTTAACTATTCTAGCTACTTTAGCAGCTATTAAATAAACTTTCTCTATTAGTAATAATAATATTACTAAATATAGAAATAAATTAAGTTCTAATATTATTTAAAAGCTTATTTTATTAAAAAGCTAGAAAATAAAGAGTATTAATAAGTAAAAAGCTTATTTAAGTAAAAAGAAAATAGATAATTTAGATAAATAAGCTATTTAATATATCTACTATTAATTCTTTTATTTAATTTTTTAAATATAATAATAATTTATAGTTATAAATTAACTATACTAATTTTATAATTAGTTTTAATTAATATATTTATTAACTATAAATAGTTAAATATTATAGTTAATATATAGTTGGTTTTAGTTAAGCTATTAATTAAGCTAATTAATTAATTTTTAATGCTGCTTATAATATAATTTAACTAATAATAATTATTTCTTAAAGTTTTTAATTATATAAATTTTCTTTAATTTAAGCAAAAAAATATTATAATATTTTTCTAATTAATATATAATTTATTTTATTATTTAAAGACTTAATTTTTTTACTTTTTCATTTACTTAATTTATAATATAAGATGCTTAATTATAGAAAATAATATACTAAATTGTTATAACCCGCAACTATTATGATATAAGTACGGCGGCTACCCAAGATAGACTCTTAGTGCTAAGAAGTTCAAATACTCACTATAGAACTATATTAGGATTATATAACCCCAGAATTAGGGTTGCAAGCTGACTATATTAACTATATATATAGTCGAATATAGTTATTATAGCTAAATAGACTATATAGTCTAGATATAATTACTCTTTAGATATATATAGATATTTTATAGTTTTTTAGTTATTAATCTAGTAGCCCTAAAGGCAGTAAGTATTATAGTATAATTATAATTATAATTACTCTTTATATTCTATACTTAAGAAGAAACTTAATATTACTTTTGCTAATATAAATCTCTTATATATCTAAATTATTATTATTAATACTATAATACTTATTATATTTTAATAATTTATATTTAAGAATAATTTAGTATTTTCCCTTTAAGCATTATAAAATATAATAGCGCTTTAAACTCTAATTAAATTTACTATTAATAGTAGTACTATTAATCTTGCTAAGCAAGTTATAATACTTACTAATTATATTAAGAAGCTTAAAAAGTAAAAGATAATTATAAAGAAATTTTTTTATAAAATAAAAATACTAGAATCTTATAAAGATAAATATTATATTTTTTAAGTATTTCTTATTTAATATAAAGCTTATTTCTATTATAAGAAAAAGAAGTTTAATAATAAATAAAATAAAATTATTTTTATAAGATATTATTTTATAAAAAATGCTTTTATTTAATTTAAATCTACTTTTAGGAATTATTTTAAATTTAATAAATTTAAGTAGAAAAATAATACTAAATATATCTTTAAAAGCTTTAATAATTTAGAATAAATATTTAAAAATATTTTTAATAATATAAATAAATAATATAAGACTAAATAAAAGCTTTTTAAGCTTAAATAAATTAAATTAATAATTAAATATATTATAAAATTTTGCAAAGTTTCTTTTTATTTTTAATAAGATAATATAGCTTTTATTATTTAATATTATAATAAACTTAAAAATAAAATAAAGAATAATTTTGCTAGAGCAGAATAATTTATAAAGCTTATAAACTTTATTATATTAATTATTAAAATTAATAATAAATAGTATAAATAATAATTTAAGAAATAAAAGAAAAGCTAAATTATATAAATTTCTTAAATAATAGCTAATTTTAGAAAAAAGTACTAGCATTTTAAGAAATAGCAAAATTAGAATTAATCTAATATAGCTTATAAAGAAATAATTTATTTAGGACTTATAAAATTAAATGCTATAAATAAAAGCAATAATAGAATTAAATACTATAATTATAGCAAATTTGAATATTTTATAAAAAGTTATTGCTAATTAAGAAAGAGAAAATAGCAATTTATCTTTAAAGAATAATAAGCTAGCTATATAAAAGGGCAATAAGCAAATATTATAAAAAAGAAATAATTAGTATATTAAAATTAAAGCTATTTTATAAAGTAAGTATTAGATAATATATTTTAGTATACTTTTTTTAATTAAATAGCTTGCTATAATAATTATTACTTAATATATCTCTTAAAGAAAAAAAGCTTTAAGTAATTTCTTAAAACTTCTAAAAAAAAGAAATAAATTATAATAAAAAGAAAAGAACTTTTATATAATTAAATTTTTAATTAAAATAACTTTAATTATTTCTTTAATATTTTAAATTCTTTATATATTATAAATAAGAAAAAGAATTTAAAATACTTTTTTTATAATTATTAGCTAATATAATAAATATTAAATAATAAAAATATTTATTATTTTAAATACTTCTTTTTTTAATTTAGTAATAAAAAAAATAATAATATTAATTTTAAAATATAAATACTTTTTTAGTATAATATTAAAGAAAAGAAATTGCAGAATAAATAGCTAAATAATTTACTAAAATTTATTACTTAAATAAAGAATAAAGATAATAATAATATATTTAAGCTTAAAAAAATATAAAATTTTCTTATAAATATTAAATAAAATTTAAAGCTTATAAATATTAAATATCTTATATATTAAATTAAATTTTAAAAAAGTATTTATATTTATATACTTTTAGCTTTAAAATTTTCTTAAAAAGAAAAATATAAGAATTTAATTTAATTATTATAAATATTATAAATATATATAAATTTTTTATATTATATATAATTATAAGAAATACTTTTAAAAAAAGATTAAATATAAATAATTTTTAATATATAAATTAGAATAAATTATTTAATTTTATAATAAAAAGAAATTAAGATTTTAAGAAATGCTTTAAATAAAGCATTATAATATATATATTAGGTTATTAAATAATTGCTTTAAAAAATATATTAATAAGAAAGTAGAATAATAGCAATATAAAAGAATTTATTATATTATTTATATTAGTAAAAAATTATAAAATTAATATTAATAAAAGAATAATTAAAAAAAGTATAAATATAAATAATAATAGATTAAGCAATTAGCTTAAATAGCAGTATATAAAGCTTAAGAAGCTTTAAATAATTAAGATTGCTTATAAGAAAATAATAATTAGTTTTTATAGAAAAAAGATCTTTTTATATAATTTTTAAGAATAATTATTTATATATTATACTTTAAATATAAATTTATAAATAATAATATAGTATACTATTAAATAATAGTATATAAGAAAATTTTATATTTTTTTAAATTATTAATTAAGTATAATTATAATAGAAATAAAAGAAATAATTCTATACTTTTAGCATTATAGAAAAATAGCTTATAGTATATAATTAAAATATAATAGACTAATAAATTAATTATTTTTTTATTATAATTTATAATTTTATAATATATATATTTTTTAATATTATAAATATAATATAATATAAGCTAATATTAAAACTTTTTTTACTTAAAAAGTATAATTTTTAAATTAATTAAATTATTAGCTAAATTTTATAGAAATAAGCTATATTTAATAAAAAAATTATAATTAAAAGTATAAAGCAAAAATTAGTTATTAAATATATTTTAAATTAAAAGAGCTTAAATATTTTATTTATATATATTTCTAAATTAGAAAAATAGAAAAATAAAAATATAATTATTTTAATAGCTTATAAAGAAAAATTTAGTAATAATATAATTAATAAAATATTAAATTATTAGTAAATTAAAATAATAATAATAATAAAATTTTATAATAAAAAATTTGCTTTAAAGTAATAAAAATAAAAAATTAATTATAATTTTATTAATTATAAAGAAATTTTACTAAAATAATAAAATTAATAATTTAATTTAGCTTAAAGCATTTTATTTAAGCCTTTAATTTAGCTATATAAAAAATTATTAATTAATAAAAAAAAGTATATTTAATAATATTTACTCTTTTTATAAATTATAAAAGCTAATATAAAACTTAAAAAAGAATTTAAAAATATATTATAAAAGTATTATAAATTTATTAAATTATTTTTAGAAAAGTATAAAGAATTACTTTTTAATAAAATTTAATTTAATTATAAAATATTTTTTAAAAAAGAGATAAAATTAAAATTTTTTTTATTTATAAATTAAATAAAGTAAAATTTAAGATATTTAAAAAGTATTTAAATAAAAATTTTAAAAAAATAATATTAAAAATTATATTTTTTAGTAAAATATTTAATTTTTTTTATATTTAAAAAGAATAATAAGCTTAAGCTATATATAAATTTTAAATAATTTAATAATATAATAATTAAGAATTATTATTTTTTACTAAAAAATAATAAATTATAAAATAAAATATAAAATATATAATAATTTATAATACTTAATTTTAAAAAAAAAATATTATTATATTAAAATTAAAAAAAATAATAAGTAAAAAATAGTTTTTAAAACTTATTATAAATACTATAAGTATTATATTATATTCTTTAAATTAATTAATATATTAGTTATATTTTAATATATAATTAATTATATTTTTTATAAATTCTTTAATATTTTTATTATTATTTACTTAAATAATATTCTTATTTATTTAAAAAACTTTAAAATATATAAGTAATATATATAAATTATATTGCAAATATTATAAAATACTAAAATATTAATAAAGCTTATAAAATATTATTTCTATATTTAGAAAATAAATTATTTTAAATATATTTTTAAGCTAGAAATAATTTATATATAAAAGAATAAGATTTAAATAATTAAAGATTAGCTAATATTTAAGAATTTTATAAATATTAAAGCATTTTTTAAATATATTAATTTTTATAAATAATTTATTAAGAATTATAATAAAATAATTAAGCTTTTTATAAAATTTACTAAAAAGAAAATATTATTTCTTTAAATAGAAAAATAATAGTAAATATTTAATAAAATTAAAAGCCTTATATTAAAAAATCTAATTTATAAAAAACTAAACTTTAGTAAAAAACTTAAATTATATATAAATATATTAAATTTTGCTATTAAAGTAGAATTTAATTAATATAATAAGAAAAAATAATTAAAATTAATTGCTAACTTTTTAAAGAAACTTAATAAATTAAAATTATAATATAAGATATTAGATAAGAAATTTATAACTATTATAGAAGTATTTAAGAAATAGAAATAATATTTTATTAGTGCAAAATACTAAATTAAGATATTCTTTAATTATAAAAATTTTATTATATTTATTATAATAAAAATCTTTAATAAATAATAAGTAAAATAAATAAAATATTTATTATAATTTAATTTTAAAATTATTTATATTTAAAAGAAAAAGAATATTAAAGTAAATACTTTTAATAAATAATTTAATTATTAAAATAAACTTATAAAAGAAATTTAGAATATCTTTATAATAAATAAGAAAGAAAATCTTATTAATATATATAAAAAGCTAAATATTATTCTTAAAATTAATTAAATAAGTAAAAATTTAAAAAATATAATTCTAAAAAAATAAAATTAATATATTTAAAATATATATAATACTTTAATATATAAATATTAGAAAGTTAAAATAATTTTAGTATAGATTTTAAGATATTAGAACTTATTAAGCCTTAAAAAGAGAATTAAAAATCTTTTATAAAATTATAATAGCTATAAGAAGAATAAAGTAAAAAGATATAAGCTTTATAAATTGCTTTAAGCTACTTTATAAGCAAAATTTAAAATTTTAATGCAAACTTCTTATTCTTTTATAAAAACTTTTAATTAAAATGCAATTTAATAATATTTTAGTAATAGTTTATAAATTAAGTAAATATATTTACTTTCTATTATATAAAAAGAATAATATAATAGAAAACCTTATATATATATTTTTTAAAATAATTATAGCTAATTATAGCATATTATAGAAAATTATCTTAAATAAGAATAAGAAGTTTGCATTAAAATTTTAAATTTTGCTTATAAAGTAGCTTAAAGCAATTTATAAAATATTAATAGCATTTTATTTATAAATAAATAAATAAATAAAATATATAAATTAGATTTTAGAATAATATTTATATTATTATATTAATTATAAATAAAATAATTAAATTAAATTATTATTATTAGCGCAATTTATATATAATAGCATATATATAAGCATAATAAAGATATTATTATTTTATATAGTATATAAATATAATCTTATAGTATATTATAAAGCATTATTATAAGCAAATATAAAAGTAATAAATAAAAAAGCTTAGCAAATTTAGAAAATTTATAAAAATTTATAATAAAAATTTGCATTTATTAAAAAATAAATAATAAAATATATTAATATTAAAAGAATTAAAGAACTAATTTTTAAAAAAAAAAATAAAATTTATCTTTTTTAATAAAATATTAAAATAAAGAGATTTAGTAATAAGCTTAATTTATTTAAAATTTTATAAAAAGTCTTACTAATTAACTATAAATTTGCACTTCCTTATAATATAAGAATATACTTAATTTTCTATATTTTACTATTTAAATTAATATTAAAGAATATAAAGATTAATAATAATATAAAAATTAAAAATAATAAACTAAAATATAAAATTAAAAGAATTTTTAAATATAAAAGATATAATAATATATTAAAATATTTAATTAAATAGAAAGATTACGTTTTAAGCAAAAACTTATAAGAAGAATTAAAGAATTTTATTAATATATTAGAAAGATTATTTAAATATTAAATAGAAAAGAAAGTATTAAAATAAGATAATATAATTCTAGAGTTTAGCTATATATAAGACTATATAAATTACTATAAAATAGAACTTTATAAGCAAATTTTATATAATTAACTAAATAAACTTCTATACTAAATTAGTATATTATAAATTAAATAAATCTTAAAGCAAAAAAGAAATTAGGAAAATAAAGCTATAATTTAGAAGGCCTCTTTAATAAATCTCTCTACTCTAAAGCAAGAACTAGAAGCTATAGTGGGCAATTCTTTAGCTAGAAAATTAAACTAGTTTATTATAGCATTTCTAATATTTATAAAGTTTTA
This sequence comes from Aurifilum marmelostoma, assembly GCA_027559495.1. Classification (NCBI taxonomy): domain Eukaryota; kingdom Fungi; phylum Ascomycota; class Sordariomycetes; order Diaporthales; family Cryphonectriaceae; genus Aurifilum; species Aurifilum marmelostoma. The sequence continues at coordinate 11,994 of JAMXSV010000010.1, read as the reverse complement.
ATTAAAACTCTTAAAGCTAGAAACTTTAATAAAAGTAGTAGCTTTCTTAAAAACTACTTTTTATATTACTTTAAAAGCGCAATAATGCTCTTTCTTAGTTTTTATATAATTAAGTTCTTCTATATAAATAATACTATAATAAAGAATATACTTTATTTTCTTTAACTATATATATTTTTATTATTAAAAGCGTATTAGCTTAAGCATTTATTACTTAATTTTATTCTTTAAGCGCTAATACTATATTATTATATTTTAAAGCTTTTTAAGCAAAAGATTTAAAATATTGCATTTTAATTAACTAAAATATATATATTTAATATAATATAAAGAATTATATAAAGAAGCTTTGTAAGTATTAAGGCTTTAGCTTTTATAATAGAAATAAGAAAATATCTTAATAAAATTTTTAAGAAGATAAGAAACTAAGAGATTATAATCTTAAGTACTTTTAGAAATAAAAGAAGTTTTGCAAATATAAGAAATTTTAACTCTACTTAATATAATAAATTAGAAAGATATAATAAAAATAATAAGAATATATAAAGAAATTTATAAAAGATTATTTAGGATAATAATTAATAGAAAGAAGATAATATTATAATCTACAATTATTATAATATAAGTATAATAGCTATCTAAGATAGACCTTTAGTACTAAGAAGTTTAAATATTTACTATAAAACTATATTAGGATTATATAATCTTAGAGTTAGAATTGCAAGCTAATTATATTAATTATATATATAATTAAATATAGTTATTATAGCTAAATAGATTATATAATCTAGATATAATTATTCTTTAAATATATATAAATATTCTATAATTTTTTAATTATTAATTTAAGCATTAGATTATACTAATCTAGTAGCCCTAAAGGCAGTAAGCATTATAGTATAGTTGCAGTTATAATTACTCTTTATATTCTATACTTAAGGAGAAACTTAGTATTGCTTTTGCTAGCATAAACCCCTTATGCATCTAGATTATTATTATTAATACTATAGTGCTTATTATATAAATATATAAAATGAATTATATTAGCTAAAATAATATAATTAAGAGTTTAAAATTTAATTTTTTTAAGAATTATAAAATTATATAAGAATTAAAATAACTAAATAATTAAATAAAATAATTATTAAAGAAATCTTTTTTTAAGAGCAATAGTAAGAAAGATTAATTATTATTATATTATTATTATTATTTCTATTCTATTTTAGTAAAAAAGAAGAAAAAGTAAGTATATATATTCTTCTTATATTAGTTTTTATAATATTATATAGCTATTAATTTATGAGCAATATCCTTAATTTATAAGTATTTATTAATTATTTAAACCTAGAATTTTATTTATATATTTTAATTATTTTTCAAGTGGGTGAAAAGAAAATATATATTATAATATACTTTTTAATTTTACTATTTCAGCTTTCCTTAAACTTCCTAGCATCTTATACTTATATACTCTGCTTATATAATTAAATGCTTATGTAGTTATATTTTATACTATTATATAAAGCATAGTAATTCTTAATATATTAGCTTTAGCATTATATACTAATTAGTTATTTAAATAATAAAGGGAAAAAGTAATATATTTTTAAAAATATTTATTTATATATTTTAGAAAATTCTTTTATTATTTAAGCAGTTACTATATATAGAAATATATTTTATAATATAGATTATTATAGTTAAAGCTTAATTATATTTAGTATATTAAATATAATTTAATTATTTAACCTTAGCAACTATGCTTAAGTTTTAGTTTATTATAAGTTAGATTTTTAGCAAAAATTAGCTATCTTTATTATTCTTATTAATTATCTTTTATATAGCTTATTATTCTTTTTGCATTATTATTATCTTATATATATTATCTTTCTTAATAGTCGCTTCTTTGCACTTTCTAATATAATTTATTCTTTATATTTTAGCTTAATAATTTCTTTTAAATAAAAAATTCTATTACCATATATTATAAATTCTTACACTATTTTGTATTTCGCTATTTAGTTTAATTTATATTCTTATAAATTTACTTTAATAATTCTTTAATCTAATATAATACTCTCTTTCTTCTTTAGCTAATTTGCTTTTTAAGATATTTATTTTTATAAATATAAAATTTAATATCTTTAAGCTTTTATACATACTTAAAGCTAATACCTTATTAAAATATTTAAGTACTTTAGTAGTTATATATAAGCTTTAAGCATTAGTATTAAATAATAAAAAGGAAAAATAATAAAATGCTTAAAATATTTCTTAATATAATTAAATAAATTATAAAAAATAAATTCGCAATTTACTAGCTAAAGATTTATTTTATTTAGTTATTTATTATATAAAATCCTATTAATATATAATTAATTATTAATTAAGTTATCTAAGAATAAAAAATAAAATAAAATAAGAAATATAGTTTTAAAGCTTAAATTATTATAGTATATTTAATAAGAGCATTGCTAATAAATATAATGCAATTAATAAGATTAAAGGTTTTTAAGCTTTTAAAAATTTCTTAATACTTTTTCATTAAGCATATATTATATAATAAAAGCAATAATATAAAATATATAATTCCAATATTATAAGGAGCTAGCTTAAGAGAGCTTTAAGACTAACTAGCGCCTAATGCTTTTAGCTAACTAAAGCTAGCTACCTTAGCTTATTATAGATATACTAAAATAATATATTTATTCTAATATTAAAGAATATATACTGCTTAAAATATTTTAAGTAATTAGAAAATAAAGCTATTAAATATATAATATAGCTTAATAGTAATAAGTTCTTATCTTTAAAGCTAATTATAAAAAGTATAAAAAATAGATTAAAGGACTAATAACTCTTGTTAGCTATAGCAATACTAATAGCAAAGTTTATACTATATTATATTTTTAAATAATAAATATATTTAAATTAAACTTTATATAAGCTTAATAATAATTTTAACTTTAATAAATTTAATATAAGCTTTTTAAATATTTTTATAATATAAAATAAAATTTAATATTAATAATAATTTAAAATTTAATAAGTACTAAAAAGTAAATTATAGTATTAGCTTCTAATTAATATACTAAATAATACTAATAAGTATATTATTATTAAATTATTAATAATTATTTAAAATATTATAATCTTAAATTATTAAATTATTAGATTTATTTAAATACTTTTATAATCTTCTTTTATTTTTACTTAATATATCTTTTTAAGCTAAGAAATATAAATATACTTTAATAGCTTAGAGTATAGCATTATTAAATTTCTTTTAATAATATTTATTATATATTAAAATTAAATAAAGCCTTATATACTTTATTCTCTTAAGCTTTAATTGCAAAAGATTTAATAGTAGCCTTTATATAAAATAAAAAAAGTAGAAGGAATTCTGAAGTATAATAGGCACTGCTATAACCAGGGTATATAATAAATATATAAAGATTTATATTAGGCAAGTAAGATATTAAAGCATGCTTTAAAAAATATAGAAATAATTCTAAAGACTTCTGCAGTATATTACTAATAATAAGGTTATTACTTATATTAGAGATAATACTTAAATTAAATATTTAAAAAGCTATATACTATAATCTATCTAGTTAGTAATAACTATATTCTTATATATCTTGCTTTTTAGTTAAGTTAACTAAGTTAATAGTTAACTTTTTTAACTAGTTAATAGAGTTAATAGTTAACTCCTTTAACTATATATTCTTTATAATTCTAATCCTAGGTTATATAATCCTTATTATGCTAGTTTTGCATTAGAGTATTAAACTCTCAGCTCTCCAGGGTCTATTCCAGGTAGCCTTAGTTGCTATGCTCCAATTCTATTAGAACCTGCATATAGAATAGGTTATAATATAAAGCTATTTAAGAGGATTATTATAATAAAATTTAATAAAGAGTAAAGAAAATATATAATTTAATCTATTAGCATTTATTTAACTATAAAACTTATATAAATACTTTATATTAATAAACTTTTTTAAAAATAAATATCTTTTTAGCTAGCTACTAATTTTAGTATTTATTATAATAGAAATAAAAATATTAAAAAGCTAATACTAGTTTTAGCTTAAAAATATTATTATAGTTAAGAAACTAAAGAATCTACTTATAAAGAAATAAATATTTATTATATTAAAATTAAATAATATTAAAAAGAATCTTTTAAAAATATTAATACTTTTTCAAATTATAAATTAGTTTATAAAAAAAAGTTATTACTATATATAGCTATAAAGCTTATTAATTTAATAAATTTTAAAAATCTAAAAAAATATTAATAATTATAAATTAAAATAATTTATAAAAACTTTAGCTAATATTAATAAATGCTAATTTTATTATAAATTAGAAAAAGAATTATAATTATTATTATTATTATCTTTATATATAGCTTTAAAATTCTATTTCTATTTATAATAATTTAAAAAGATTATTTATTATATAATTAAAATATATTTAATTCTATTACTTATTTATTTCTAATTAAACTATAAATTATTTTACTTTTTTATTTTTTAAAAGAAAGAATTTAATTTTAATTTTAATATTAAAAGCTTAAAAAAGAAATATTGCTTAAATTTAAAGATTAAATAACTAAAAGTTTTATATATATTATTACTTATAAGCTATTTAATATTCAAAAATAGAAAAATCTTTTAAATTATTTATAAAGAATATTTAATAAATTTTATAATTTATTTATTAATTAAAATATAGAAAGGCTTTATAGCTTACTTATTATAATTATATTTTAATAAAAAAAATAATTTATATTAAATTTATAAAAGAATTTAATTTATTATTTATTAATTTATATTTATATTTATATTATATAATATTTAAAATTTAATAGCTTAATTAAAAAAATAAAGTTTTATAAAAAATTATATATATATTTATATATATATATTATTTATAAAATAATTAACTAAATTAGCTATTACTAGCTAAATTTATTACTAATAATATTGCTTTAAATATTATTATTATTATTATATTTTTATTAACTATAGCTTTTATTTAATTTTAAAAAGCATTTATTCTTAAAGAAATAGTAAAAAGATTGTAACTTAAATATAAAAAAGATTTTAATATTTATATAATTAGCTATTTTTTTATTTTAATTATAAAAATTAAATTAATTTTTTATATTAAATTAGCTAAAAGATTTAATTTAATATTCTAAATACTTATATCTTATATATTATAAAGATATTAAATTATAAATTAATTATTTTTATATATTTTAAATAATAAACTTTTTTTTATTTTAATATAAGTTTCTATATTCTTATTATTTATAATTTAATTTTAAAATTAAAAAATAATAAATTTTTATATCTATAAAAAGATTATTATATATATATATACTTTTTACTAAGTTATAAAATTAAATAAATTAGCTATAATAATTTAAAAAATATATAAAAAGTAGTTTATTATTATTATTATTACTATTTAATTTAGCTTAACTTTACTTAATAAAATAATATTATAAATATAGCTTATTAACTATTTTAATTAGTTTAAATAAAATTTTAATCTTTTAAAAACTTAAATTATATATATAATTCTTCTTTAAATAAAATCTTTATTTTGCTAATATTATTTAAATTTTTATATTATAGTTTTTAAAGATATATCTTAAAAATTTAGTATATAGTTACTTAAAAATAATATTTCTTAATTTATAATTTTATAAAACTTTAAGCTATTTGCTTATTATTTATTTATATATTCTTTTATTACTATATTAAGAAATATAATGCTTTAATCTTAATATAAGAATAATAATATTTTTATATTATTATTTATATTTTAAAGATAATAAAATTAATTATAGAAGCTTTTTATATAATAATAGAGAACCTAATTATACTATATAAGGTTTTTAAATTATAACTTATTCATTAACTTTAAACTTCTCTAACTCTTAAATAAATATTATATATAAAAAATATATAAATATATAAGTTATTTAGCTAGATAAAATAAATCTGCTTAATAAAGATAATTATTATTTAAATTTCTTAAAAATTAATAAAATATCTTAATTTCTTCTTAAAGCAATAATAATAGCAGATTTTAGAAATTAGTTAGTTAGTTTATTTAATAGCTTAATCAAAACTAATTATAAATTAATTATAATTAGTTAAACTAATTATAGTTCATTTATTTTCTAAATAAAACTAACTATAAATATACTATAGTTAGTTTCTAGTAACTTATAATTACTATAATTTATTTATATAATATAAAATAATTTAAAAAGAAATTTAAAAGTAATAAAATAAATTTCTAAAAATATAAATATGTTAATATAAAAGAGAAGAAGCAAAGATAGTAATAGAAAATTGCATATTATAATATAAATTATTTAGTTTAGCTTTATAAAATAGTAATATATATTAAAAATTTATATTTATATATCTAAAAATAGATTTATTTAGTTTATATAGTTACTAATTAACTATATATAGTAACTATATTATTTATATATGATAATTAAAACTAACTATAAACTATTATAGCTAATAAAAAGTACTAAGTTTAATTATAGTAGTTTATAGTTAGTTATTAATTTACTAATAACTATAAACTGACTTTTCAAACCTAAGTATAATATATCTTAAGTTTAGAAGAATAATAGATCTTAAAAGTTCTTAATATAAGAAAAGAAATACTTACTAATAGCTTTGCTTTTAGATAAATAATAATAATATATTCTTTTGCTCTCTTTTTTACTTTAAATCTTCTATAAGCTATTTAAGCAGGTTTAAGGCAAGGCTTTTACCCTAATTTTATGCCTTATTAGCTTTAGTTTGCTATTTATATAATATAGAATACTTAGGTTAATAGAGCCCTTGCTTATAACTTAGTTTTTTATTCTCTTTATTATGCAATAGCGCTTAAGTTCTTATTTATTCTAAATTTAATACTTTAGTATAGAATTGAAATATAGGATTATATAATTTAAGAATAAAATTATATTAATATATTAGTATATTATCTAAATTATTTAATAAATAAAATAAATAAAATGTTAAGATTACTAAAAAAGATAAACAAGCGTTAAATCTAACATAACTAATATATATTAAAAAGTAGAATATATAAGAATATATTAATTACTAATTAAGTAGATTATTATTTGTAACTCTTTAAGTCTTTATTTAGTAATTTAAAAATTATCTTTAATATAAGTAATAGCTTTACTGCTAGTAATATACTAAAAAGAACTTTAAAGCTATTTTTATATTCTTTAAAGTATTCTTTAATATTCTACTTGCTAAATACGAATCTTTATATTTCTTATATTCATAGCTATAGTAGCGCTTATTATATATTTTAACTATAATAGCTTTTGCTTATAACTTAATAGCTTATAAGTTTTTGTATATAATAGTATTTTAGGTCTAATTTAGTATTTATTAAAATATTAGATTTAAAGTTATATATCTCTTTATTAGCTTTAACTAATAGCTAGAATATTATATTAAATATATTAAAATAGAATATTGTTATAGTTATTATGCTTATTAGTATTTTTAATATTTAGGAATATTATTTTATATAAATTATTATAGAACTTTTAGTTATTAAGAAATTCATTGAATTTATATAATAAATCTTTAATTATAGTAGTTAGCTTTAAGAAGATTAAAGTAATTTATATTTAATATAAAATAACTTATTATTTACTATTATATAAAATATTAATAATAATAAGGATTATTTAACTTATAAAAAATAAATAGCTATTATTAAGGTATATTATAAATTTAATAGAAGCTAGTAAAAGAAAATATTATATATAAGGGCTTTATTAATTAAAGTAAATTATAATATATTAATAGCAAACAAAGAATAATAAAGTATAATATTAAATGAAAACTTACTTATTACTTTACTTAAGCACTTTATAAAAAGATTAAATTAAGTGAAAAATAAGATAATATATTAATAAGTATTTCTATTATATATAAGAAATTTAAAACTTTATTCTTCTTATAAGCCTTAAATTACTATATAAGCTACTCTACTAATAATTTTAATAATCTAAAGTATAATAAATAGTATATATTTCTAATATAAAAGTATTTATGCTATATATTTAAAAATTATATATTAAATATAAAAGAAATATAAAGAGATTTTTATAAGCTAAAAAGATTTTAAATTCTTTTAAATTATATTTATATTATAAATAAAACTTTTATTAAATTTATTACATATTATAATTAGCTAAATAGGCTTTATATGCTTTATTTTTAAGTTTAAACTTTGCAAAAACTTAATAGCTATTCCTATATATAGATTATAGATATTTCAAAGATATTTAAGAAAGCTAATATAATAGTAATAAGTTAAAGTTTAAGGAAAATTATATAATTTAATTTCTATAATATATTATTTATTTATTCTAAAAAACTCTTAAAAATAAATATATTTTAGCTAGTAATTAATTTTTATACTTATTATAAAAAGATAATAGAATAATAATATTAATTTTACTTTATTTATAATTATAATAATAGGTATATATATATAATTATCTTTATACTATCTTTAATATATAAAATTATAAATAAAAGGTTGAATAAAAATATTTTAGAAGTAAATAAAGCTAAATATAACTTATTATATTATTTATTACTATAAATCTATTTTTTAATTTATTAATAAGCATTTTTAAAAGCTAAATATATATAAAAATAATTATTAATATTTTCTAATTTAGAAATAATAATATATATTTATAATATTATTTATAATATTATTTATAATATTATTTATAATATAATTGAAAATTATTATTATATTAATTTTACAAATAATATAAATAATAAAAGTTTTTATAAAATCTTATTTTTCTTTTAAAAATAATAATAGTAGAAAAATAGCTAATAATAATATAATTTGCTAAAATTGCTAATTATAGTAATTTAAAGCTATAATCTTTATAATATCTTTATAAATCCTCTTAAAAAATCTATTTAAGATTTAAATCATTTATATATATTTATTTAGCTTTTAAAGAACTAAATATATATATATATACTATATTTCTATATTTACTATAGCTAGTAATAATACTAGAATGTATAAGAGATTAAATCTCTAATAGAAATATATTATAAAATATGCTAAGTTACTTTATATTATAATATACTTCAAAGTTTATATATTTAAATATTTATATAATAAGCATAAAAATATTAAAAGAATCTTAAGTATATTTATATATTTAAGAATATATAAAAGATTTACTTATATTATTAAATATTATATAATAATTAAAAAGTTCTTATTTTAATAAATTAAAGATTTAATATTATTTATTTATAAAAATAAAATAAATAATAAAAAGAAAATATAAAATATATAAATAAATATATAATAGTATATTAAAAATTAATATTTATTATAAAATAATATAAAAATTAAATACTAAAAGATAAGAAATTATAAAATAGTAAGTAAAAAAAGCTTATTATAAGATCTATTTTTCTTTTTAACTTTCTTAAAAGAATAATTATAAAATATAAATATAATATTATCTTTTAAAATAATTTATAAATATTTATAAATTAAAATTATTATTTATAAATTTATAGCTATAAAATAATAATTTTTTATTATTATTTTCTTTTTAAGGGGCTTTATAAATAATTATTTAAAATAAAAAGAGAATATATAATAATAATAATAATATAAAAATTAATTCTTTTTATTTAAAAAAGCTTTTTTAATAGTTATTTATTTTATTATCTATTATTATAATTAATAATAAACTTTATATTTTTAAAAATAATTTAAAAATTAAATTATTTTTAATATAATTATATATATAGTTTTTATTTATATATATTAAATTATTAAATTAAAATTCTTTAAAATATATAAATTAAGTTTATAATTTATAATTTTATAAATTTAAAATTAGAAATTATAAATAAATTTATTAAAATATTTTTAGGAAATCTTTAGAAAAATTAATTTAAAATAATTAATAAATATAAAATAAATTTAAAAATAATATTTTAAATATAAAAGATTTATTATTAATATTAATAATATTAATTATTTATTCTAGTAGCAGTAGAAGGGATAAATAAATAGCAAGCAAGCGATTTAGATTCTATTTGCTATAAACTAATAGGCACTATCCTCTAGCAGGTATAGGCTAAATAGCTAAAATATAGCTTAAAGAGCTATAATATAAAATAGGCAAATAAGGCTAGTAGGATAGAGATTTTATCTAAAATAAGATTATATATTTTAATTCTAACTTCTAAGTTCTTTTTAAGCTAAAAAGGGAATTTAAAGCAATAATAAGCTATATTTATAATATTATTCTTTTTTTCCTAAAACTAAGCTTTATATAATTAAGTTTTACTATTAATTAAAAGCTAAGCTTAAATAGATAATAATAATAATTATTATAAATTATTTTTTATATATTTTCTAAATAAAAAGTAAAAATTTCTTCTAAATTATTATAATTAATTTATTTAATAATATATTTTAGCTAAAGACTTTTATATTTATAATAGTTTTATTATAAATCTAGAATTTTATTAACTTTTTATTTTTATAATCTATTAATTTCAATAAAAAAAAGATATTTTTCTAAGCTAGTAATAAATTATTACTAATAAGCTAAAGTAAGCTTATATAAAAAATAAAATATATTTGAATAAATTTAAATAAGTAGAAATAATAAATATATAAATTAAAAATCTTCTTAATATAAAATAGGCTATAATTCTTTTGATTTAGCTTTTTTATAAAATATAATATTTTAATATTTTAAATATTAAGCTAAACTTCTTAGCTAATTTAAGATTAGCAAGTAGATTAGCGCTCTTAATTAGCTTAATTCTTATAATATAAGCAGATAATAAATAGCTTATTATATAAATATTTAATTATTTTCTATATTTAAATTATTAACTTTTTAATATTTTTAGTAATAAATTTATTTTAAAGTAAAATATGCTTAAATTTTAATTATAAATAAAAGCTATAATTAGTAAAGAATAAGATAATAATTATTAATTTAAAAGCAAAATTATAAGTAGCAAATTTAGCTAATAATAACTAATTTAATTAATTATTTTATAAATAGAATATATATAAGTATAAAAACTATTTCAAAAAGAAATTTATTCTCTTAATTTAGCTATTAATTTTAAAGTAATATATAGTAAATAGTAAAGCAGATATTAATAGGCAATAAATTAAGTATTTTTCGAAATTTAATATAAATTATAGTCTTTAGTTAAATATAATTATAGTAAATAGATTATAAAGCTTTTATATATTTCTTATAAATAAGCAAGTAGCTTTTTTAGGATTATAGATTCTTTTATAGGCTATAAAATACTATATCTTAAATAAGCAATTTATTATAACTAATATAGCATTATAGCTTGAGCTAGTAAGTAAGTAAATAATAAAATTAATAAAGATATTTTTTTATAATTAGTTAGAAATTAATAAAAGCTTAAATAGGCCTTAATAGCTTTTATAGCTAAGCTTTATATAATAATATTAATAGTAATTAGCAATTTAGTAATAAATATAATTTAATATTTAAAGCTAATAGTATTCTTAATTTAAAATCTTATAAGTTTTTGCTATTTTAAAGTAGCTTATAATTAAAAATATATAATAAGCTTTAAGTAATTTAGCTTTTAATTTAGATAAGTTAAATATATAGAAATAGTTTTTATAATATAAGTAGCTATACTATTTGCTATATTTTATAAGTATAAGTAGTATATATTAAGTAGCTTCTTTTATTAAAGCTTTTAGTATTAAGCTAAGAATTAAGTCCTTTTTATATTCTAAAGTAAAAAGATAAAATAGTTTATTATTCTAGCAAAAGTAGGTAAATAATATAATTATATAAATTTAAGTTATAATATAAATAATCTTTTTAAATTGCTTTAAATTAAA